>CM057843.1:53461364-55861364 GCA_030068075.1 Paguma larvata
GGCTTTTGACTTGTGTTGAACTTTAACCTCTTCCACCTTTTAACTAGTTTTGCGGGTTCTGGGTCTTGATTCCTGGGTATATTCTCAAAAGTATGCGTCTAGGTAGAGGAGGTCTTTTTGATCCTACAGATATGCAAATCTCTGAAGCTTCAGTGCCTACCTGAATTCAATTGGCTCCATTGTCATGGACATGGCTAGGTGATGGGCCCAGAATTTGCTGGGAGCTGATCCCATCTAAATCCTTGAGTGAGACGTCGCTGAGTCTCTGGAGCCCTTTGTATGAATATCAGTTCCCCTCCCAGCTATTTCTAGGAAGTACATTCACACTTGGCCGCTGCAGGGTGACTGTGTAGGTAGGTGTCTGCTGTCAGAAGTGGCCTGCTCAGGTGCCAAGTAGACATATCCCCAGCTTAAGGTTGCCGAACAGCGATGTTTTAAAGCAGTTTGTTTTGCTTTAGCTGGTGATCCAAATCCATCTCGGGCATCGGCCCCAGGCCTGGCCGCTGCCGTCCTCAGTGGGTGAGGCTGCTTTTAGCCTTCACAGTGTTCCCTCTCATCCTAAAGACAGATTGAGATACTATTTGAGACTGGGCACTGTGCCTGGTTCATGATGGCTGCTCAAGCCTTGTTTTTTCCCCCCTCCAAAAGAATATGTGAGATTAGTGTTAAATTTCTTTTGAATCACTTGGGTGGTTTGGATTTTATTAAAAGTATCCCCGCTCCCCCCAACCTCTGGCCTAAAGACTTGGTTGGAAAGAAAACAAGTGGGTTTCCGGACACTGTGCTACCCACCTCCTGGCGCTAGCCTGGGGTTAACGTGGCTTGGTTGAGTGCAGGTTTCAGGGTTTTGAGGAGTGGGCATCCCCCTGTCCCTGGCCAGCTGGTGGCTTCTAGCCCATTCTCTCCAGGCCACTCCTTCCTCATCTTCTCTGTGAGTCTAGAAGAGGGGACCTCTCTGTAGCTTGGTCTGTTGTGCCGTTGTGAGGGAGTCAACAGTTTCGTGTTTGAGTTCATACCTTCTGCTTGCCATTCTGTTTTCCTCTGCTCTGGGGGGCAGGGGACCTGTGGGCCCCTTGTCCCGCTGAAATCATGTCCTGCTATTTGAGCTGCTAATCTGCGTGGGATGTATTTTAATCTTTAACTTTGCTTCCTAAAGCAAGTTCTTTTCTCCACAACCCTTACTGGTGTGATGCCTCCCGCAGGTTTCACCTCTATGATCATTGAACATGAAGTACCCATTGTATGTGACACTCCACAGAGCGGATCTGCTGGCTCCAGTACCGATTTTAAACTTGGGCTGTGGAAAACATGATCAATGACAGTATTTTGAGTAGGGACAGAATCTGGCTGGAGAGGTAGCTAGTGGGGATGTGGGAACTACAATTTAGAGGGTGCCTTTTCCTTGACAGTTACTGTCTTGTGCTGGGAGAGTTACACGAAAACGCCTCCCTAATCCTTAATCCTCATGGAGTACAATTGAGGAGGGTGAAGCTGGAGGTCAATCGGGATTGTTTCAATGGCTAATAAAAATACAAATTGAGGGGTAGAGAAACTGACAAGTGTGGGTTTGCACTTAAATTAGGTTCTCCGGAGGGCTTTTGTGAGAAGAACCAAGGACTAGTCAAATCCGTGGGTTTTTCTCCTAATCTTTCTGTTGCTTTCAAAGCAGATTGTTGCAGTGAAGGAGTGTATGTTATCATGTAGCATTTCGAAGACTGGTTTTCAGTAATAAGTAGCTTTCAAGGAGTACTTTTCCTTAACTTTCTTTTTCTCCTACTAGACGGTTCTGTCCGAGTCCTGGCCATTTGGCTATTTCAGCAGCTCAGTTTGGCAGTTTGCAGGAGTTGATAGTAAACATTCAGGGCCCATCTGGTAATACTGGCTGGCTGCCGTCCCGTAGCTGGGAGTTACTGAACCCATGCGTTTAGGAACAAAGCAGAGCCCCAGGTGAGTTCTGGGAGGAAAAATATGCAGCGCTGAGGGTTCACGAGGCTTGTTTCACCACAGGTTTTAGCTGACAAGAGCCCTGGGCTTGGGGGTGAGGACTGGGTGCAGCTTTCAGGACTGAAACCTAGCAGTGGTTCTAGACCTTTCCGGGGTCTCCATTTCTTCAGCTGGTAAAAGGAGGGTTGGTCAACATCAGTCAAAAGTGTTCAGATTCTGCTCCTGGGAGCCCTGGAGTTGTCTAGAGTGCCTCTAGGCTGCGGCAAGGTGGCGGTGCCTGCCGGATTGTGTGTGTCAGCTAGGACGCATGGCTCCATGGATAGTGAGAGTCAAAGCCTAAAAAAAAAGTCAGTTCATTGTTTTAAGTATATCTCAAGTACTTTTTAGATCTAAGGTGCAACTGTGCTAAAAGTTTTTTTTAAAGTTTTTATTTATTAACTAATTGCTACACCCTGCTCGAATTCATGACCCTGGCATCTGGAGTCGCACACTGCTTCGAGCCAGCCAGGTGCCCCTTATTTTTTACTATATCTCTATTCTTCCTTCCTAAATTTATCCTAAGGGGAGAGTGTCTGGAGCTGCCTTGCCCTAGTCAGTAGCTACTAGTCATGTGTGCCTTGTTCAATTTAAACTTTTAAACATTAAGTAAAATTTAAAAAGCCATTCCAGTAAAAATGTGATGTTAGTCTCATTTCAAGTGCTCAGTAGCCTCATGTGGCCAGTACTGGACAGTGCAGGCCTTGAACATTTTCACCATCACAGAAGTTTCTGTTGGACAGCACTGCTCTTAGCTCTGGTCCGCCTCTAAAAGCTTAATTGCCTCACCTTATAAAGCATCATGTGTTTGGGCTCAGTTCTCTGTAGTCCACAAATCCAACAGCTTTGGTGACAAATTATTTGTCAGCTCTCTCCATGGCATGTTAAGAATCAAGTTCTGGGGGCGCCTGGGTGGCTCTGTTGGTTGGTTAATCGTCCAACTTCAGGTCATGATCTCACGGTTCGTGAGTTCGAGCCCGCATCGGGCTCTGTGCTGACGGCTCAGAGCCTGGAGCCTGCTTCCGATTCTGTGTCTCTCTCTCTGCCCCTCCCCGGCTCATGCTTTGCCTCTCCTGCTCTCAAAAATAAATAAAAACAACAACAAAAAAGCAAGTTCTGTTCTGCCAGTTTGGAGGGCAGTGATCAGTTATGAAACAGTTCTAGAGAGGAGCTTAGGAGTCAGGATGTGAGCATGAAGCAGGAGGGGCAGATGCTAAGCTCCCAGAAAGCCCTTTTGGTTTGAGAACTTGTTTATTATCATGAAGGCCCCTGCTGGTTGTCTAAGGCCTGTGCTCACTGATTCTTCAGATGTCAGCACACTTGCTACTTGGTCCTTCACCCACCTGATGACCTGAGGATCCCGCTGTGTGATCAGTGCTGAGCCAGATTTGCAGACACAAACCCATGTCCTTTTCCTTCCGCCGCTCCAATCTGTCTGGGTGTTAGGAGGCCGGTTTTTAGAGGGCATTGGGGGAAGTTGGGACCCATTGGGGGTCCTGAAGTGTTGGCGTGGGGTGGGGGCAGCTCTGGGGAGTCAGCTTAATTTCCAGATACCTCCTCACCTAGTCCCGGGCATGCTTAGTTTGAACCCTACTCGACTGACTTTTGGCACATGTTGTGAGAGCTCTCTTGGAGCTGGCAAGAAAGCATAGGGTGCATAACAGGTACTTACTGAGCACCTACTGTATACCTGGCATCTTAGGGTTTTTTTTCAAACTATAGTTGACTCTTGAATGACGTGGGGATTAGGGGGACCAATGGGTAGTGAAAAAAATCCATGTAGGGGCATCCTGGCCGCTGGGTGGCTCAGTCAGTTAAGTGTCCAACTTTAGCTCAGGTCATGATCTCTCGTTGCATGAGTTCGAGCCCCACATCGGGCTCTGTGCTGACGGCTCAGAGCCTGGAACCTGCTTCGGATTCTGTGTCTCCCTCCCTCTGACCCTCCTCTGCTCAAACTCTCTCTCTCTCTCTCAAAAATAAATGTTAAAAAAAAAATCATGTATAATTTTTGACTCCCCAGAAATGGAACTACTAATAACCTACTGTCTACTGGAAACCTTATGGGAACATAGGTAGTCCGTGAACACATATTTTTATTTTAGTATGTATTATATACTGTATTTTTACAATAAAGTAAGCCAGAAAAGAAAATGTTGAGAAAATAATAAGAGAAAACCTTTATAGTGCTGTACTGTATCCAAAAATCCACATACAAGCGGACGCACGCTGTTCCAACCTGTGTCGTTGAAGAGTCAGGTGCGTTCCCTTCTTATTTCACCTCAGCCCCGTGAGGGTAGGTACTTGCGTTTGTGTGTGAGGAAGCCGAGGCCCTGGGAAGGCTAAGCTGGTCCCTGGACACAGGACTGGTTTGGACCTAGATCAGGGTTCTCTCTCCAGCCCCCCCCCCCGAGGCTGAGAGGCCGCTTCTTATTTACCGCCCTGTGATATCCTTCCATCCTCATCCGGAAAATGAAGCTGGGTTTTTAAAAGATTAAAATCCTTTATCCCGCAAATGGAGTCAGGCTGTTTGGTGTTTTGAGTCCTGTCTGCCTCGTTATAGCCAGTGAGGGAGGTATTCGTAATCCATTTGATAGGATATTTTCATTTTACAGGAAATAGGTTCAGGATCCTACTTTCTCTTTGTCTTTCCAAAGTCGTGTTTTAGCTCTGAATTATGAAACCGTCCAGTGCCTTAGAGCCGCACAAATAATGACTAAGACAGCCTGGTAGGCCAGGCCACTGTGCCTGAGGGCCTGGAAAGCTGCTCTGAAGGCTACGGTGTAGCTCAGTCACCTGGTTGAAAAGACAACCTTGAAGTCACTCCTACCTTGGCTAATAATAATGTGGCCTGTCAGACCTCACATGGAGGTCATAAGACCCATTCCCTGGCCCTCCACAGGCTGTCGCCTGGGTGTAGCTGGGTCTGTCTCTGTTGGAAGAGGCCACAGAGGTGCTGGAGCCCAGTCTTCAGCACGCCCACCCCTTCTCCAGCCTCGGCCTGGGACGGTGGATCTGAAGGCCAGTTCAGTCTTCATGGACCTCCTCCTTGTCCTTTCCTCATGTCCCTCCCGAGAGGAAGGAGCCGGAGTGACTTGCCACACCCTGATGTGCCTTGGGCTCTGGTGAGAAAAGGCTGTGCTGAGAATAACCTTTTTGCTTTGTCCTTTGACTTTGGTGAGGCCCACCCAGCCAAGCTTGTGCTGTCCTATTTTTAGCAGGTGGCATCCTTTGGGAAAGCCAAGTGCATGTGGCTTTGGCTTCAGCATACAGGCCGCTGCTGCTGCCTCCCAGTCAGGGGAGGAAGGAGAATAAAGTCACCCTAGAAACTGTCATGGGTGTGCATGGGGCAGTGGCTGCCTAAGAGTCTCTGGGGCTGCCTTTTCTGTTCTGGATCTGGGGCAGATCCTGGGCCAGGCAGGCCTGTGACACAGCCCAGGAGCCAGAGGACTCCCTAGTTTTAGGACCCCCTGTTGCCTCAGTGGCCAATTCCTCTGGAAATGACATTATGCCATTTTCATGAGAAGTCACCAGACCCAAGAACAGGGCTCCACACTAAAACTCTGTAAAACTGTGGTTCTGCTGGCAGCCTGATTACTGGCATTCTCTGGCTTAAAAACCAAAACAAAACGTGAGAGGCAGCAGAGCCAGGCCCCTCACTAGGAATTCTTACTGGAGAGCCACTGAGGCCAAAGAGATAGGGAAAAGGAGTTTGAAGAAGTTCTGCTCCTCACCACCGTCCTGTCTCTTCTCCCTCTTTTTTCTGTTCCTCTTTTCCTCTAACATGGAGCTGCCAACTCTAGGCCATCTATCTTTTTCTGATTAAGAAAGCTTCGAGCCGTATAAGGCCCTCTGTTTCCTATGGTTTATGTTGGCTGGAGACCGAGGTTGTTTTTGCAAAGTCTGATTCAAAGAAGTGGCAAGGGTGTGCGCACACATCCATTCCCATCCGCTCCCCGGGGCTGGACTGCCTTCTTGGAACAGATTCGTCCAAGGGCGGGTGGAGGGGGGAGTCAGGGCCTAGCAGTGGCTCTCAGGGTAATGAGCGGTGTGACCTCAGGGCTTCCTGGCAAATGCATTAGCTGAGAACTCCGAGTAGAAAGTGAGCCCCTGTTGGACTCGCGCAGTGTGTACCTGCTGTGCTACCAGCCACAGAGGCACCCTGTCTCTGAAATAGATTCTAGGATCTGCTTCTGTTTATTAAGAAACTACAGGGGCACCTGGAAGAAGAGAGTGCGACTCTGGATCTCGAGGTTGTGAGTTTGAGCCCTATGTTGGGTGTAGAGATTACTTAAGTAAATAAAACTTTAAAAATAAAAATCAAAACTGCTTCACTCAAAAGAAAAAAAGAAATTACTGCCCCTTGGCTGCTTGGGCAAGTTGGTTCCCCTCTGTAGAGAGTTGAGCGAGCCCGTTCCCTCCGGGTTCTTGACCTTCGGCACAGCTTCTGCTCGGCGATGGCGCAGAGCGATTTCTCTGGCAGCAGCCCTCCGACCTCATCTTCACCTCCCCTTCTTGCTGTCGCTTGAGTCAGCCAAGTTTGTTCCTGCCTTAGTACTCTGGCACATGTTCTCCCTGCCTGGAACTTTCTCCCCCTCTCCTTTTTGTCCTCCCAGATCTTGGCACGGCTGCCCCTCACCGTTCCAGCACCCCTGCCACCTCTTCGGAGAGGCGTGCCCTGACCATTCTGTGCGGAGCTGCCTCGCTTTTGGGCACATTTCACCCAGCCCTCCTCAGCCTGGGCCCCTTATCTAACCTACAGAACACAGAGCATGGCTTTCTCACCTGTCTCCCACCTAGCCCCCTTCCAGATGCATAGGAGTAAAGTTACTAATTCATCACCCACAGGGGATGCTTGGGTTCTGTTCTCTGAACGCCTTTGAGAGAGGCCGCAGTTTGGTCCCATTGGGTTGCTGCATCTTCACAGTGTTTGATCTGAAGTGTGACTCCTTTCCTTACCCCTCCGTTCACCTTTGCTTTCCGAGGGCTCTTTCTGCCACCTTCCCCACCCCCCTCACCCGTGGAACCTGGCTCATGGTGGGAATTAAAATCTTTATTAAATAGTTAGCCTTGGGGCACCTGGGTGACTCAGTCGGTTAAGCATGAGACTCTTGATTTCAGCTCATGTCTTGGTGAGATCAAGACCTGTGTCGGGCTCTGCGCGGCCAGCACGGAGCCTGCTTGTGATTCACTCTCTCCCTCCCTTTCTGCCCCTCTGCATGCTCTCTCTGTCTCTCTCTCTCTCTCACTCTCTTTCTCAAAAATGATTGAATGAATGACCAGCCCTGAGGGGTCCTGCTCCCTGATGCTGGCTACACCTCAGTTGGGTAAGGAGACCAGATGCCTTGGGTGGGAAGAGGCTTCCCGTCAGTAAGCCCCTGCTCTTTGTGATTACTCCTGTTGTGTCAGCAGGACGGTTGGGGGTCTCTGAAGCAGAAGGGACATCAGTTATGGGAAAATCGAAGCATTACAACTTTGTACATAGAGGAGTCGACACTACACACTTGTCCTACTGCTTAACAAGAATCCTAAAGCTCTGTGGCAATAGAGCACCCCTTACTAGCTAACAGTCAAGAATGTGTTTTTTGTTTTATCGAAGCATTACTTGTAGAAGGATTTGACTTTTAACTATACGCAGGGTTTGAAAGAACAGCCCTTTGCCGAGCGCTTCCTGCCCTGCCCGCTCGTCGAGGGCGGCTGCCCGCGACTCTTCTGTCTTCTCTGCCGTTTACATCCCTATTTCTAAATGCTGTGCTTTTCTTTCCTTCTTTCTTTTTTAAAATATTATTTGGCTTGTTTTTCTACTCTGGAAGGCAAGAACTCGGCTCATTCCTGCACTCCTTTTCTCGCCTCTTTGTACAGAGGTAGCACAACTTCTGGTCAAGTGTCTATTCAGAGTGAACGTTATGATATAAATATTGCTTATGGCTGCAAAGCCCTTGGTGTTCCATATTTCCTTTCTTTTGTCCTCCCTGCCTCTCATTAATTTCCTGTTTCTTGAGCTTCATTTTTTGTCTCCCCAGTTCTCCGAATCTCCACCAGGCTCGGCCCTTGCTGTCAGAGCGCCTCTTTCTGCTTCATACCAGGTTCTCCGCTCGTTGGTGTTGCTCTCGGGAGGCACCTCTGTTCCCGGCTCTGCTTCTCCTTTATCCTGGGAATCCATTCTTCCCTTCGGTTGTGTTGCTTTGTGGGTGGATGCCCCCTCCTTTCTTGATTTACTCCCTTGTCTTTGAGTAGCTTGCTGAGGAAAAGTGGGGGAGGGTAGGCAGAAGGAAGCTGATTCATGCACAGGTCCCTTTGAAGGCATGGATTTGGGGTGTGGCTGAAGATGGGGTAGTTGGTAGAAAGCAAAGACAACGAGGCACCCAGATGCCTTCCACCGTGCCGGCAGAAGATGTGGCTTCACTTCCTGGAATAGTTGAAGCGAGAGGGGATCTGGATTTGGGGGTCACGTCATGATGAAAATGGATATTGAATGAAAGTTCGCATATTGAATGGGACAACCCAGGCCCCCTTGGCTCTCACAGTGCTGGCAGTCAGGCTCCTCACCTCTCCTCTCCCACCCCAGGACATTAGAATATTCCAATTTGTGGAAACTGATTCCTGTTTGTCACCCAACCAGGATACTTGCCTGACCCTTGGACCAAGGTCATCAGTTGGTCAGTGGCAGAGGGTGGCAGCAACAGGCCCATTGAAGAAGGTTATTGGTTGTTTTTTTTTTCTTTCCTCAAAAGAAACTGAAAGACTTGAAAATGCCTCAGAAGTGCGTTTGTCTGATTCATTTCTTTATCCCACTGTGCTCTGTACCTTGTAGCTGCCCATAAATACTTGTTGAATAGAAATGACCTTAGGCCTTTATATGATTTCTGAGTTGGTCGTATTCCACTGTCTGCCTTTTGGAGAATCTGTGTCTTACCTGTCGCTCTGCCTACTGAGGTGCTGGCGTGAAGGGCCGTTTGCCTCACACCATCTTTTCTGCTTCCTTTGTTTAATTTTTAAAAAATGTTTATTTTTGAGAGAGAGAGAGAGGGAGACACAGAACCTGAAGCAGGCTCCAGGCTCTTAGCTGCACAGAGCCCGAGGCAGGGCTTGAACCCACGAACCATGAGATCATGACCTGAGTCGAAGTTGGATGCTTAATCAACTGTGCCTTGATTCCTTTTGAAGGCCTGTCATCTTTATTAGCTTTTTTGAGTAAGCTTGTTGTCAGAGCACAACTCCATACCTTTTGGGCAGTCTTGGGTAGTGTTCTTTGGTCATGGGTGGATATTCTGTGTACCCAGGAACATTGCCTGGCACCTGCTTTATCACTGTCCTCAGAAATGTCAGAATTTACTGGTAAAGCAAACTGGTTGCCAAGAGCTGGGGTTGAGGGGCAGGATGGATGTAGCATAGTTGTTATTAAAGGTTTTGAAAACCACATTCTTCCCTCCCAGATGAAGCACTGCGAAGACGTTTGTAGAGAATACTGACTCCCTGCCCCTGTATCATTGGAAGCCTCATGAGACTGGACCTGTCAGGTGTATTTGGTCAGCAGCGGGGTTGGAGACTGGGCATTTCATTTTTGTGTGGAGGTCTCTCTCTCTCTCTCTCTCTCTCTTTTTTTTTTTTTTAACAAAGTTTTCCAAATCGGGAGTTCCTTTAAATTGTAATCGAATTGGAGGAGGACCAGCTCTTAATCAGAGATCGTGTCCGGAGACAGGATTTTTCACTTCTGGCTCTTACCTGGAGCTGGTAGGATTTGGCTCTGGGTCTCCAGAACCAGGAGACCCAGCTGGAGAAGGCTTCACTCAGCAGGTGCTCCCACCCAGACGGTGCTGGGTTAAGCCTCTGGTCTCCTGGAGAGCAGCCCCGGAAGTGTCCTGTGACTTTTGGACAGCTGGTCTACCTAGAACAGGGAGTGGGGCTGGTCTGGCCACAGGGCCCACCCGGCTGCTCTGGGCGGCCATCACAATGAAGGGTGTGGGGGGCAGTACAGGACAGGACCTCATAGCCCCACTGTGAGCTAATTTGCAATCTTCAGGGTGCCAACATGAGTCACGACTCACACAAGCCCCCTACAGACGAAGGTAGCACCCCTTTGAACATCAGGGCTGGGCTGAGATCAACATCCATGGGGCGTGGGTCCGGCCCTCTGACTCCTGGGCCCCAGCCATGCTGCTGAGGGCAGCGGCCCAGCCTGCCACCATCCCCCACCCTCAGCGGCAGCACCAGACACTGCCCATCAAGGTAGGCATTGGCTGTCACAGCATTTACCCAGCTCTCGTGTTTGTTTCTGGGAATGCCTTCTAGGATGGCACGTCGAGGAGGTAGCTACCAGCTAGCTGTATGTGGCTGTTTAAATTCATATTACATAAAATTTAAAATTTAGTTACTTAGGTTGATCACGTTTCAAGTGCTCAGCCCCCGTGACAGAGTAGCTGCCATTATTGGACTCTAGTTGTCATGTGGGGATCACCCAGGCCTTTGCCTTTTGTGACTGGCTCTGCTTTGGCCACGTTGCAGCTGCTGCCACTTGTTCCCATTGCCTTGACAGTAGAGGTCAGACTCCTTTTGTCTGGCCCCAACCAGCTCTTCCGCTCCGGCTTCCAGGACTTCCGCGCTCTCTGGTACTCGCTGTTCCCTTCCGCCCCCAAAGGCATCTTGGGTTTAGAATCTTAATTTATGTCATTAATGCACTGTTGCAACCTTAGAAAATTTTGACTGCCTTTGGGACGGCCTTCATTGGGTTCCGTTTGCCTACTTCTGAAGTTGGGCTCAGCATGTGCAGGTGTGTGTGTTAGTATGAGAGAGAGAGAGACAGACAGAAACTCTTCAGTATGCACTGTGAGCTCCTGGTGGCCGGAAGCTTTTTCTTGCAACAACTTAAAACATATTTATGTGTGAATTATTACGTGAATGTAAGTATATAACCTCAGTCTGGTAAGGAATTAGGTAAACGCATGCTACAGAAATCGAGAGGCCCTCTTGGTGGTCTTGCAAAGACATCTGCGTGTCTGGTCTTCTTCCAACAAACTGGTGGGTGGGAGGTGGGGCCTTGACCTTGACCGGGCTCACAACCTGCTGTTATGCTCTGAATGCAGTGGCAGCAGGTGCTGGGCTTTAGGTTCCACGTAGCTACTCCCTGTCCTTTGAAGACTGCCCCCCCCCCTTTAAGGGGAGAGGCCCGTCAGCAGCAACCTGATGTGCTAGGCATTCTAGAGATGGAATGTCTTGAACACCTGGGGACCACCTTTGGTACTATAAACATAGAACCCTGGAATAATGGAAATGTTCAAATTTCAACCTAGGGGGTACATAAAAGTCCGCTCAGAATGCTGAATGTATGTGGCTTCACTGACCAGGCCCAGGTCCACTCTGGACTGGACAGCCATTTGGCTCCTAAGTGCGTGTTTTTATGACCAACTTTCCCATCAGTTAATTACACACAGCTCTTTTTTCCACAATAACTGTAGCCAAATGGGCTTAGTCACTGGGACCAACACTGTACTCTTCCCAGAAATTTGTTTTCTTGTTTAGCAGAAGGCTCTAGACTGCAGTAATCAAGTTGGTCATCGGTGCTGGGAGTGAGGCTGTTACTTCTCCAGAGGTAAGCTCTTCTGAGAAGCTGCAGGTTCCTCTGGGAGAAAGGAAGGGCATCGTTTTAAAGGTTTTTGTTGTTTTTTTTTAAGTAATTTCCACAACCCAATGTGGGGCTTGAACTCACAACCCTGGGACTGAGAGTTGCATCCTCCACCAACTGAGCCAGCTAGACGCCCCAGGAAAGGAATCCTTTTAGAACCTGGACAGAGCAGGTGAATGCTAAGGCCTTGTAGGGCCGCGACACGTGTGCCTTCAGCTCTGCGTGACCGCTGGGCAACCCGCCAGCGTGCATCTATTCCCGGGCAAATGGACCTGCTAAAAATAAGCAGGCAGCTATTTAATTCCAGCAGATTCAAAATAGCGACTCTCTTCCCCACCTCCCCTCAGGCAGGGCTCTGCATCCTCCTGCAAGGCCTTCCTCTGGCGCGCCTGAGCGGCGGGGCCTCTGCAGGGGGGGGCCGTGGGGGAGAAGGCTACCTTCAGTCAGCTTGTGAGTGCGAAGGCTTTTAGACCTACAGTGTCGAATGCCACTTATGTCTTGAGAAGTTCAGCTTTTTTACAGAAAACACCACAAACCAAATAAAACCGGGGTAAGGAGAGCAACTCAAGAGTCTGTTCCCAGAAAAGGAAGGTAGCAGAGAGCCTGGTACGGGTGAAGTGTGCACACTTGTGCGCGTGGGCATCTGGGTGTGTGCGCAGTGGAGGCGGCCCCGTCTGAGAATTCAGGGAAGGTTGGTGCATCTTCAGCACCTGTCTAGGCCTGTGGACTGTGGAAAGCCGGGAAAATGGCACCCTCCTGATTCACAAGAAGTCAGTTTGAGGTGAGAGTGGCTCACAGAAGACTTGGAAGTGAAGGGCTGAGGAAATGAGCTGCTCCTGACTAGTGGGAAGTGGGGGCTTCGGTTGCCTGGTGCTCCCTGTGAGGCGCCTCCTGGGGGCGGTGCCTTTGGTGAGTCTCAGCTAGGCCCCTCTGGGCGGGGTGGCTGCTGATCCCCCGGGCCCTTGGCTCTGTTCTTGGTGGAGATGGTTAATCTCTCCAATCACAGTCTCCAGGTGGGAAGGGGAAAATAAACAAGGCGTGCCTTCTGTCTGGGGATATATCCCACCTCTTTTCTCAAGTTGCCGGAGCACTTCGGGTGGGCAGTTCCTGTCCCTGGAGGTCTTCATGGAGAGAAGGGCTTTTCCTGGAGGAGCAGGGGTACTGGGTCCGACAGGGGTGTGGGGGGGAAGTAGGCACTGGAGATCCGGGGGAGGCATTCAGTATTCATGGGTTGGGTGACATGGCCTCAGGGGACCAGTGTTAAACGCCTTCTAGGGAGTCCTCCTGACACAAGAGCAGGAGGCATCTGGCTTGGAAATGGTGCAGACACTTACCTGAGCTGTGATTAGTTGAGTAGCTCTAGGTGACTGTCTGGGGGGAGCTGTGGGTGGTGGGTCTGGGGTCTCAGCCCCAGTCGGTGGAACAAGCGGGACGGTTAGGGTGTGTAAGCGGTGGAGGCGTCCTGGCAAGCTGCAGAGCAGTGCTGTGCACCCAGGTGACTGGTCTCTGTGTTTAGTGTAAGCTAGGACTGGGAACAGAGGGATGAAATGGGGACTAGGGGACGGTGACATGGGGGGCCAGGGTCTGGGTTGTGGTGTGGATCAGCTAGGGTGCCAGGCCAAAGCCAGGCTGAGAGTGTATCCTTGAGTGTGGGCCTCTGTCTTATAGCTGATTCCTGGGATCTCTGGGGGCAGGGCGGGGTCAACTGCCAGACCCCTGGGATCAACTTCTAGTATTAAAGGGGTGGGGCTTCTCCCAGAGAGGGCATGTGCAAGCACATCAGCAGGGGGAGGGGCAGAGAGAAGAGGGAGAAGCAGGCTCTATGCCGACTCGGGGCTAGATCCCATGAACTGTGAGACAGTGACCTGAGCTGAAGTCCAGAGTCACACGCTTAATTGGCTGAGCCACCCAGGTGCCTCTCGCAGCTGTTTTGAGAGGCACTTTATGTCTTGGTTAGTAACTCTCTTCTTACACACTCCAGTATTGAGTTTGGCTTTGCCCCTTGACATGAAACAGGGAGACTGCCCTCTGTGGGTTAAGTCTTAGGATTCTTTATCTTCCTCTCTACCCCGTTCCATGTAATCTTGTTCCTGAGATCAGAGAATTGGTAGAAGACTGTGGGAATCCCAAGAATGAACCCTGTTGAAATGGGATTGTCTAGTTAATACAGAATCAGAATCTAAATTGACCGCCAAGAAGAAAACCAGGATTCAGACCCCAGCCACGCTTCCTGTTGCCTGTGACCTGTTGGGGGGGCCTGGTCTGACAGTAAGCCATGCGGTAGGCATCCTGCCTTATCCTGAGAGCATCCTTCGCCCATACCCTCTGTTCCTCAGATTTCACTTATTTTTATGTGGAAGACATTGGATTCAAAGCAAATAGCCCGCATGTAATTGACCACTTTTTCAGGGGTGTGTGCATTGTTCCAGAACAGTGATTCTCTGACTTGAGTGTACGTTGGAATCACCTGGGTTAAAAAAAAACACCTGGTGCCCTGATCGCACCCTCAGAGATTCCGATTTAATTGACTTGGGTGCCACCTTGGCTTTGGGAATTTAAAAGCTTCTCAGGTGATGCTAATGTGCTCCTAAGCTAGAGAACCGCTGAGAGAGAGATTCCAAAATCTCTCTCCCCGGAAGGAGGAAGTCAGACTATATTGGCAGATAAGAAAAAAACCCAAAAAACGAAAAACTATTGGAACTAATAAGAGGTCAGTAAGATTGTGGGATACAGGATCAGTGTGCAAAACCTTCACCTCTCCTCTAGCCGAGAGGCTGGCACGTGTCTTCCCTGGTGTGCCCGTAGGGTTATCTGGGCACGGACAGCACCCACGTGGTGGTCTCCAGGTTTTCTCTGCTGTGGCACAGCAGCGTTTTCCACGTCCATATGCGAGGTCCCCTTCCCTGTCACTGGCATGCCCACGGACTCTGCAGTGGTTCAGCAGCGATTCTCCGTATGGGGACGCCCCAGTGAGCAGTATACAGACCCCTGTCTGTGCAGATCTGTTTTTATTTTTTTAAGAGAAGATGGCAGGGGCGCCCGGGCGGCTCAGTTGGTTAAGCATCCAATGCTTGATTTTGGCTCAGGTCATGACCTCACGGTTTGTGAGATTGAGCCCCGTGTCAGGCTCCGTGCTGACAGCACGGAGCCTGCTTGGGATTCTTTTCCCCTCTCTCTGCCTGCATACTCACACACGCTGTCCCTCCCTCCCTCCCTCCCTCCCTTCCTCTCTCTCTCTCTCTCTCTCTCTCTCTCTCTCTCTCTCTGTCTCAAAAATAAACTTAAAAAAAAAGATTGCAGGTGTCAGGTCCTAGGAGGTATTGTCATAACATTTTTTTTTAATGTTTATTTACATTTGACAGAGTGCTCGAGCAGGGAAGGGGCAGAGAGAAAATGAAGACAGAATCTGAAGCAGGCTCAAGGCTCTGAGCTGTCAGTGCAGAGCCTGATGTGGGGCTCAAACTCACGAGAGTTTGTGAGATCATGATTTGAGCCGAAGTCGGACACTCAACCGACTGAGCCACCCAGGCGCCCCTTAACCTTTTAAGAGCAGTATGAACTTCTCCTTTCCTTGGCCTATACATTGCCTCATTCTCTTAAGACATGAGTGGGTCCCAGACTTCATGTGGAGTAGAACCTGAGTTCCAGTCCTTGGCTGTATGACTTTGAACCTTTTTTTTTTTTTTAATGTTCTTACTTGTTTTAAGTATATTTATTTTGAGCAGGGGAGAGAGAATCCCAAGCAGGCTTCGCGCTGTCAGCACAGAGCCCAATGTAGGGCTCAGACTGATGAACCATGAGATCATGACCTGAACGGAAAACCAGAGTCGGACACTGGACCGACTGAGTCACCCAGGGGCCCCTAAGTTTTTATTTAATCTCTACATCCAACATGAGGCTCGAACTCACAACCCTGAGATCAAGAGTAGCATAATCCACCAACTGAGCCAGCCAGGCACCCCTACATTGAGCTATTCTAACCTTGATAATGGCAATACATTGCAAACCAGGTGGTTGAGGATGAAGTGCTGCAAGGGAGAGCATCTAGTGAGGCTCTGTGCTGGAGTGTGAAGCTGCAAGGAGCACCACTGCAGTTTCTGCCTGGAGGGATTTGTGGGGTCCTCGGGGTGTGGCCACAGCTTAGCTTCTGCTTTGTGTTCTCTAATCCCATGGATTCACTCTCAAATATTAGCAAGAAGGTTTATGGCTTTCCCCACCCCCTCACTTGGGGGCTGAAGATGTTTCCCAGGGTTCCTTCACAAATTGCGATGTGTTTGTGAATCCCCTGGGGGTCTTGTTAAAATGCAGCCGGTGATTCAGGTCTGGGCTAGGGTTGTGTCTGAGGCAGGCTCCCAGGTGACGCTCCGAGCTTCCTGCCCATAGACCCGCCCTGGAAGAAGTGAGGTCCTACAGCGGCGGCTCCCAGCCTCCACTGAACTTTAGAACCACCTGGGAACTGTGTGCTCTGGTTTTGCCAAAGGCCATTAACATAATTAAACCAGGAAGAGTTGTTAAAGCATTTACACTTGTCTCTGCAACAAAGCTCAAACCCAAATTAAGGTATAATTCACTATATCGGTGGGGGAGTTTTGGTTTTAAGACTTGCGATTTTTGCAGACAGAATAAAGTTTACTGGTTGGGAGGTCCTGAATTAGAAGCATTCTGGAGTCCGTCTGTCACACACTTCTAAAGAGCGCTAACCCTGCTCTGCATAGCTACAGTACACAGCTAATGCTCACATCAGCCATCCTTCAGGAGATGTGTCCCCATCTTACCGATGAAGAAAACCGAGGTTCCCGTCTCCTTTTCATGTCTTCCACCTTCTTCTCTCCAGGCCCTTATCGTTTCTCCGGGCCTGGATCCAACTGACTTAGGTCTCCAGGTTCCTGTCACTTGATATGCCGCTCATCCCACTCCCAGAACCACCGGGTAACACAGTTTGGTGTATGTGCCTTGCAGACCTCCGCTGGTTCTCTGTTGCCTACAGGATAAAGTCCAGGCTCCATAGTGAGGCCCCAGGCCCCTCATCGAGTCCACTAAACAACTTGATTCTTCAAGCATGACCTGTGTCTCCATGCCACTGTATGTTTTGCTGGTCTCTTCCCCTGGAGCATCCCCCTCATCCTTTTGAAATCGTATTCATCCTTTGCTCCAGCCGCGTCTTGCTGCGTAACAGTTTCACTGATTCATGATACTGTGGGTGCGTGTGAGGGACATACGTACGTGCAGATTCCACAGGCATTTAAAACTACCCCAGTGTCCTCTGAATCGATAAGTGTTCTGGGAGTTTAGAGAACTAAAACACTGAACACGCTATCCCCTTGGGGGAGCATAGGATTTGGCATTGAGGCGTGACGAAGGAAGGGATTTGGGTCCAAGAGAAGGCTTGTCTTGTTTCAAGGGGGAGTATGAAATAGAGGAGGGAGTGGAAGGGGGCGTCTCTCCCTGCCCACCTGCCTCCAGTGGGTCCCCCATAGGGTGTGAACCGGAGGAGGGATGTCACTTACGGGGGCAGGAAAGGGAGAGAGTAGCTGGCTGTCTTTCCTGTGCGGTGGTGTCAGGATCCCCCTGCCCGGCTCTCACCACATCCCTCTCTCCTCCTCTCCAGGCCTCCAGGATGGCCATCCAGCTCCGTTCACTTTTCCCCTTGGCGTTGCCTGGAATGCTAGCGCTCCTCGGCTGGTGGTGGTTTTTCTCCCGTAAAAAGCATGTCAGCGGCCAGGACAGACAGGTGGAGGCCGGCGCTGTGGAGTTGAGGGCTGGCCGTGCCATCCCAGCCCCGCTCCCCGCGGAGGACCCCCTGTCCTGCAGTAGTATCCACGCCCCCCAGCGTTGTGCTGCTGACTGAAAACGAGCCGTCCGCCGTGAACAAGCCTCCCGCCGAGCCCCCAGCCTTGCTGCGGGCACATCCAGCCCGTCGCAGGTCAGAGTCCTCAGGCAGCCTTCCTAACAGTACAGACCTGAGATTTCGACCAGGAACACGCAGAGATGACAGTGCCAAGGTGGAACTAGCCCTGACGGGTGACGACGCCAAGTCCATTCCTCCCGAGTGTCCCCTTCCGACCCCAAAGGGTGTTCCTTTCCCCCACGAAGCAGCCGAGGGGTGCAAGCCAGAGTCCCCATTCAGTGGGCTGGCGGGGCGGGGCCGGCAGGGCCAGGCTGCGGCCCCCCAAGAGAAGCCAAGAGAGACGGGTGGGGCGGAAGGCACTGGCGACGCGGTGTCAGGAGAAAATGTGCCGGAAGAGGGTGTGTTGTCCCAGGAGCCTGGCTCAGAATCGCAGACCAGCAAGGTGCCCAGCCTGGCTCCCTTGGGAGGTGCCGGGGAGAAGGGGAACGGCCGCCCGCCTCAGGCGGAGCAGGATGCAGCGGGGAGGCTGCTGAGCAGCCTCATGGAGTCGGCTCAGGCGCGGCTGACGGAGGACGCCGAGCCGCCGGCGCCGCGGGTCAGCGGCAGAGCTCGTGACGCACCCTGCGCACGAGAGCCGGGCGAAGACGGGGCCGCGGAGCAAAGTGAGAAGATCGAGCAGGCCGCCTACCAGATCATCTCCAAAGTGATCTCGGAGGCGACTGAAGAGGTGCTGGCCACCACCATGGGCAGGATCGCGGGTCGGGTGGATCAGGCTTCGGCCGGTCAGCTCCACGGGCAGGAGGAGGAGAGCTGTGCCCCCGCCTGCCAGGAAACCGCCCTGGGGCGAGATGCCGAGGGGCCCGCTGCAGCCATGGTGGAGGCAGAGGCGGCCTCCTGCGTGTCGGACGCCGCCCCCCCCTCGCCAGGCCCGCCTTCGGAGGACCTGCCACCACCAAAGACCTATTCGAGCTGCCTGAGCAGCCCTCTGTCCAGCCCCAGCAAGGACAGGAAGCCAAAGAACTCCGCACACCACATCTCCCTGGCCCCCTGCCCACCGCCCGCTGTCCCCCAGGGAGAGTTGCTGGATGAGGCACGTGTCCCGGTGGAAGATGCCGGATGTGTCACCTGCACCTCTGACAGCACCCAGGATGTCCCTTCAGTGGTCTCTGAGCAGCGTTCAGATTCCATCAGCACTTCACTTGAAGACTCGTGTACGGACACCAACTCGAGTCCCAGGGACAAGGCCGTCACCCCGCCACTGCCAGAAAGTACTGTGCCCTTCAGCAACGGGGTACTGAAGGGGGAGCTATCAGACTTGGGGAATGAGGATGGCTGGACCGCGGATGCGGAAGCAGATCACTCGGGAGGTAGGAGGGTCTTGGGCGCTCCTCACCTGGAGGTCGGGTGGCGGGGTTTCTCGGGTTCGGTGGGCACAGGCTGCTGGGCTGCCTCCCCCTCTGCTGCTTCTGCAGTAAGAATGCTCTCCGACTCTGTCCCAGCTGGCCTGCAGGAGGTCGGGGGGCAGCGCAGCACCGGCAGGTAGCTGCGAAGCTGGGCTGCCCCGAGCCCCCCGAAGCCCCAGAAGCTGTAACTTGGTTCGACAGCCAGGGACCCTCCCTAGTCCTCCTGAAGGAGCCAGCTCAAAGTTGGGCTCTCTGATTAACCTGTTTTAAACCTAACCTTTTAAAGATTTTTGTGGTGGAGAGGACTCCTTAGCTGATTCCGAAGTACCAAGAATGGGTGTTAGGTTTTTTTTTTTTCCCCGAATAGTTGATTTCCTTTTAATCATGTGCTTGTTCCCATGTCTTCACCTGCCTTCCTTCTCCAGAAGCTCTTACCAGGTAAGTGCCCAGAGAGTGGCCACGGCTTTGACACTTGCAGGAGGCTCTCGCTTTTCTGCCTTGTTGTCGCCATTATTTCCTCCGCAGAGAGCCCTCCCCCACTTCCTTTCCATGCAGCTGCTGTTCCACCCCCAGCAAAGAGGAGCACTTTGGTAACCAAGTGTCCACTGGGTTTTTAGAGTGCTGCCCGCAGCGTAGACAGTTCAGACCGCTAACTTACAGGTCAGCAGCTCCTGACCCCGGTTTTGCAGCCACTCTGGGGTATTTTCATGTATCTCCGGGAAAGAGGCCATGAACCCCTCGGGGGGTGGGGTCTCTGATTTACTGGCCCTGGAGCCATTCCCTAGCATCTCTGCTCCAGGAAGGTTGGGGGTCTTTACCGAATTTGACTACTTCAGCAGTACCTTCATCACAGCACATTTTGTCACCTTTAAGACACTACTGATGTACGTACCTCTAAAGGAAAAAAACTCACATTGTGATCATGAGCGTAGGAGACCAGAGACCATTAAGATGCATCCTAACTTCAGGGATGTGAAAGTGTTTTTTTGTTTGTTTGTTTTTTAATAAAAAAGATCTTAAAATGGGTACACAGAAATTTTAAGAATAAAGGAGTTTCCCTTTGTCTACTGGCCCTCAGCAGAATTAACAGGCCCGTCAGCCGTGTCATGCCACCTCTAGATTGATGGTGGCAGCTACTCCGGTGTGGTGAAGGCCTCGCGTTTAGGCCTCTGGAAGAGAAGGCCGTGATGGAGCGTGGTGACGGTGGGGAGGTATGGGGACAACGGATCGGAGCCTGGCGGTACCATTCGCCCCGCACTCAGGTGTGCACAGCACAGGCCCTGCCTCCCCCACGTCTGCACTTTAGTGCGCGGCCCTCCCTGTGCGTGAGGAAGTTGAGGCTGAGGGGGGCTGGGGACCACCAGCTAAGGGAGCTGTCCCGTGAGCACAGCCTGCTAGAGTCCTGTGTGGTTCGAGCCACCTCTGGGGGTCCCTGGGGTGGCCAGTATCAGCCAGTCCTGTTTTGTCCAGGAGAGGCCGGGGTCCCTGATGTTGAAGGATGAGGTCACTTTGAAGGTGCCCCTTCCTTAGCTAGGAATGGAATCTCTTTTAAGCCTTACTCTGCATCCAGACAGTACATGCATCGCTTGGCAAAGGACTATGTCCACGGTTTGGAGAAACCATGTGGATAATAACCTAATTAGTAGACTCTCAGGAGCGATCTATTTCTGGCAGTTAAATCGTCCATGTGTAAGCCAGAGTCCTTTCTCTTAAGCTGGTCTGGACCCGTTTTTCTGGGATGGCCCCCCTGGCACATCCTTGAGCAAGAGTGGAGCAGACAACGTTGACCTCAGGGTCCTGCTTCCTGCTCTGTCTGGGGCATGAACTTCAGTTCAGTCTCTTGACTGGGGGCTAAAGACCTACCATGAGCTCAGAAGAGCATTCAGAGTTGCACAAGTCAGGCCTAAGCAGAGGGAAAGGAGAGCCTCCTTCCTCCATCTCTACTTCCAGTAGGGCCCAGGTGGCACAGGATAAGGATGGGGCCATCAGATAGGCCAGCAAGGGTGGACCGTTTCTAGCTCTGCTTGACTGGAGGTCACGGCCCTTGAACCCAGGCCCGGGGCTTTGGGGGCCTCAGAGTCTCTCGGTCTGAGGGGCTGGCATAGTGGGAAGGGCATGGGCCAGTTGTGACTGGTCGGTCTCCATGGAGGCCAGCACCTGATACCCGGCTCCTGGGACGTGTGGACCTGCTGGCCCGCTCCCCCGCCCTGTGGACTCCCCTTCCCAGCTCACCACTTGTCTGTGCTCCGGCAGCTGTGGCTGGGCGCGGCTGCCAGTTCAGCAAGTGGGGCTGTGAGCGACAGGCTAAAATTAGGTGTATCTACACCCCCAGTCCTCCTTTCATTGGGGTTGTTCTGAGCCTTCTAGACTGTGGGTTGACAGTCACCTGCCAAGCTTGAGGAGGGGGTGTGGGGCGGGGGGCCTCCCGAGAATGTGAGTTTGGAAGTTCTGCGTTACTGACTTCTCTTAGCCGGCGTCTGTGTGTCTGTGTGTGCCGCTTCCTCCCCTGCAGGATCGGACAGGAACAGCATGGATTCAGTGGATGGTTGCTGTGACCTCAGGAAGACTGACAGTTTCCAGAACGCCCAAGCAGGCTCCAGTCCTAAGAAGGTCGACCTCATCATCTGGGAGATCGAGGTGCCGAAGGTAAGGGCTGCAGGGGCATTGGGCTTAGGGGGAGGGGCAGTAAGCCAGAAGCAGCCCCCCAGCGAGCCAGAGGCGAAAGGGAGAAGGGAGCGGCAAGCTCTGCCAAGGTTCAGAGAGCTTCCCGTGGGGTGGAATTCCCTCAGCCGCCCTCAGGAGGGACCCGTTAGTGTCTGCTTCAGACTCACAGGCTGCTCATCCCCTTGGGGCTGTCCTGTGTGTTCTGGGGCCTGGGTCCGTTCTGAGATGCCAACAGAAGCCAGACCGAGGACATGGGCCAGGCAGGAGTCCCTTGTGCTCTGCTCGGGCTCTCCAGCGCAAAGTAGGTTTGGTAATTGAGCACAGCATAAATCCATGTGTCGGAGAGCTTGGAAAGTATAGAAACGGACGAAGAAAATAACACGCGGCTCTAATCTCACCCACGAGAGTGACTGTGAAGACTTTTATTTCCTTCTCGGCTTGCACCCTGTGGTTTTTAAACAAAACTGAGATTATGTTGCTTTAATTAATGCTTTTAAATATTTAACAATTTAATTTTCCTGTGTTATTCTTTGAAAATATAATTTTAACTGCATTATTCATTGTGTGAATGTCAATTTCCTTCACCAGTCCCCAAATCCAGGGTGCTTAAGTGGTTTCTAGTTTCTTGCTGTTCTAACTTACAATTTATTAGCTCGATCTTGATGTTTATTGCTGGGGCTAAGAAATCATTGGCCGACTGAATTCTCCCAGGCACTTAGCTCCCTGCCGCCGTGGAGACTTGGCTTGGCTTAGTTTGAACTCTGGGTCAGGCGGGCTGCTTTGACCCCGGGGTGCTGGCTCCCTTGGCATTTTCTCCCGCCGTGACCCCGATAGCAATCCTGTCCTCTTCTCCTTCACTGGTTGCAAAGGGCGCACCCAGGCAGCTCTGGGTGCAGAGCGACTGTCCCTCGTGCCTCTGCTGGGGTGGGGTCGTTGGGGATCGTCTCCCGGCTTGGCTTACATCATGGCTAAGTTTGGCTTCTTCCGTCTGCCTTGAACTCTTGGCACGCCGGGCACTTCTGCAAGCCTCGTGCTCTGAAGGCTCCAGCCCGCTGTCGTTTGGCAGCAGAAGCCCAAGGGTTCTTTTGACTTCTACTTTCAAACGGAGCCTCTATCTCCAAAGCCAGACAGACTTGAAGAAGTCAGAGGAGTCGTAAATCGGCCCTTGTGCTGGTGAAACACCTCCTAGTGTAGATTTGGGAGGAGAATGTGCTGACTTTGCAGCTTTCTGGATGTGGGCCAGGTTGTCGGGGGAAGAAATGGGAACCTCTGGGTCCTGGGGCCAGACCGTGTAGTTCAGCCACCTAGTAGCTGTGTGATGTCGGCTGAGTTACTTAGCCTCTCTGAGCTTGTTAATTTGTAAAACGGTGATAAAGGTATCTGTTTCATAGGTAAGTGCTTAGAACAGTGCCTGGCAGATGAGTGCTGGCATGTTAACCGTTAACGTGTTTGAGCTTGACCTGGTACTAAACAAAGGTAGGTCTTTGGGAACGGAGGGAGTTGGTTTCCCACTAACACCCCCAATTGTCTCTTTGTCTCTCCCAGCACTTAGTCGGTCGGCTAATTGGCAAGCAGGGGCGGTATGTGAGTTTTTTGAAGCAAACGTCTGGTGCCAAGATCTACATCTCAACCCTGCCTTACACCCAGAACATCCAGATCTGCCATATAGAAGGTCAGTGGCAGCCGCCGCCCTGCGTCCGGCTTTCTTGCCTGAAATGTAAAGCATTTGAGTCTGAGTTCTTGCCCTTTCGGAAGCCCAGTCTCCAAGTAGAGAACCCCGACCACCCCAGGGGATCTTCAGCCCTCCTCTCCAGTTCAGGTACCTGAAGGGGCCTCTGCTCCCTCCCCCAGATCTTCTGGCCAGGAGAGGCGTGGGCACTCAGACGGGCAGGCTGGCGGTCCTGGCTGTATAGTGCCCGCTGCCTCACCCGCCTCCCTCACAGAGCAGAGCGGGACTCCCCTCCGGTCGGTGAGGGCCGGGCCTTTCCCGGCTGCTAGCCTCCTAGTGCATTCAAAGCACGGACACGGCGGCAGAGGTGCCATTTGTAAGGTCAGTGGTTTCAAGCCTCTGAAGATGCTTTTCTTCTGAAGGCAGAACTTAGCTGTTTGGCGCCCTAAAGATTTATTTGAGCTCCAGGAAGAGTCTTGTGGAGTAGCGGGGGTGTGAGTTTGGTTTTGCGATTTGTCCTACCCGCTGTGGCACTCTTGCTTTACCCCATGTAGGCTCTCAGCATCATGTAGACAAGGCGCTGAACCTGATCGGGAAGAAGTTCAAGGAACTGAACCTCACCAATATCTACGCTCCCCCACTGCCGTCACTGGCACTGCCTTCTCTTCCGATGACTTCCTGGGTGAGCATGCACCGGGGGGCCAGACCCTCTTGCCAGCCTGCCCCAAGTAAGAAACTCCCACGACCGCGGGCCAGCAAGGCCGAGAGCTCGTCGATGTCTCTGACCTCTCACCTCTGGCCTCCCTCTGGTCGGTTCAGTTATACTTCTATTTATTTATTTTTCTTTTTGAGAGAGACAGAGTGCGAGCGGGGGAGGGGCAGAGAGAGAGGGGGGGAGACACCGAATCCGAGCTGTCGGCACAGAGCTCAATGCTCTAACTCACTAATTGTGAGATCACAACCTGAGTGGAAGTCGGACACTTAACCGACTGAGCCACCCAGGTGCCCCTCAGTTATGCTTCTAGCCCGTGTTCTCTGGGGCCGGGCTTTAGGGCTGAAGTGCTGGTACAAGCCAGACGTGCCTCTGTCCCCACCTGGAAGGATGGTTCTCCTCAGGCTCTGCCGTGCTGGCACCCGTTGTGTTTTTAAGGCATTTGCCTAGAAAGGATTATAGTCTGTCCGGGAGACTGGGTGC
This sequence comes from Paguma larvata, assembly GCA_030068075.1. Taxonomy (NCBI): domain Eukaryota; kingdom Metazoa; phylum Chordata; class Mammalia; order Carnivora; family Viverridae; genus Paguma; species Paguma larvata. Next base: position 53,485,743 of record CM057843.1, read on the forward strand.
ACCCAGGCTGGCTTGGGTCTCCTTAAAGCTGGTGCTGTGTGTGTAGAGTCACAGCCTAACCCCTCTGAGGCCTGGATGGGACCCGCCATTGTGGGCTTGGGTGGGTTCCTAATGGGTCCTGGTTGAGCCAGGCCTCGCGGTGCCCCTGGTGAAGGCTTTCCTTTCCCTTTCTTCTCATGGGAGGTACCTAAGATTATAAAGAAGAAATTCTCCCCACCAGGCTGTGGAAACCTAGAGGCTCTTTGGAAGTTGACCCTGGAATTTGGCAGGAGGGGAAGCTGACATCTTGCGGCCTCTTCTTTTTTTTTTTTTTAATTTTTTTTTAACGTTTTTATTTTATTTTTGAGAGGCATAGAGACAGTATGAGCAGGGGAAGGGCAGAGAGAGAGGGAGATACAGAATCTGAAGCAGGCTCCAGGCTCTGAGCCGTCAGCACAGAGCCCGATGCGGGGCTCGAACCCACAGACCGTGAGATCATGACTTGAGCCGAAGTCGTCCGCTTAACCGACTGAGCCACCCAGACGCCCCTGACATCTTGCGGCCTCTGAGTGCTGGGGGCTGCGGGGTTTCTGGGGCCTGTCACCCAGACCCAGCGGCATGCCTCCAGCTCTATTTGAGCCTTATCTCACTGGTAGAAGAATCGCAGGGTTTTACAGGCCAAAGACGACTACTGTATTTCACACTTGGGCTGGACGTGCTGCCTCAAGAAAATTGCCCCCTTAGCTTCTGTTTGGGAAGGTTGACTTCCTGGTTCTGTATCTGATGCCCTCCAAAGACCCTTATGCCGTGGGTGAAGGGGTTGGATGTCCTGTAATATTTTCCTGTGGATATTTGGGAGTGGGCTGAACTCCACTCTGTCCCTCACTTCTGAATCAGAGGCTTTCCCCCCGGCAGACTTGGACCAGACTCACTCTTAAATTACAAATAACTGAGCGGTCGTTAGGGCTTCCTTCCATCGTTCTCTGTGTGGCGAGGAGATCCCAGATGCCTTTCAACCAGCAGCACTCAGGGGAGGTGGGGAAGTCATAACTCTTAGCCAGAGGCCTGGCCACAGACTGAAGATGGACTAGACATCTTCCTGTGTCCAGGCCGCCTCGTTGTTGCCTGTAACTTGGCATCAGGAAAACTAGTGTCTAGGGACAAGTCCTTTTGAGACCAGTCTTAGCCTCTGCTAGGGCCCTTGATGTGGGGCCTGGCCACTGAGCAAATCTACATTCCAAACCACAGAGTGGGAATGAATTGGGAGGGTGTCGGGCAGTGTAGAGAGGAAGGGACAGTAGGACTCTGACCGTTGGGTCCTTGCTGGCAGGAGGGCAGAGAAGAGAGATTCTGTCACACGTGAAGCTCCCGGGGTCAGCCGCAGGGCCGTGGATGCTGGCTGAGGGGCCTGAGGGCCTGCCATCTCTTATTCCCTGGTAGCTTGTTCTCAGTGGCCGCTCGTTCCCTTGCTTTCCCTGGTGCTAACAGTCCCCTCAAGTGCGGTGGGGGGAGCGGAGGCTCTGGTGCCTGGACTCTGCCCGGGCCCCTACACTATGGCCACAGCTGCCTCCTCCTGCCCAGCCCCGAGGCGAAGGCCGCCTCTAGAGGTTACTGTTGACCTTGCAGGGCCAGGGCCTCGAGGTGTCACACTTTCTGTGGCCGGAGTAGTTTTCCTTGAACTTCTGCCATTGGGCGCCATGTTGCTTTGGGGTGCCATGCCCTTTTCAAAGATTCGCCAGTTCAGAGACTTGCCCTGGGGACTCAGGGCTTAGACCTCAAACGCCAGGATTGCTGCAGCGCCCGCTGCCCCTTCTCCTTGTCTGTAGCTCATGCTCCCCGATGGCATCACCGTGGAGGTGATCGTGGTCAACCAGGTCAACGCCGGGCACTTGTTCGTGCAGCAGCACACGCACCCCACCTTCCACGCGCTGCGGAGCCTGGACCAGCAGATGCACCTGTGCTACTCCCAGCCCGGGACCCCCACCTTGCCCACCCCGGTGGAGAGTAAGTGCTGCCCTGGGCTCAGCGGGGAGCCCTGGGCTCTGGCCAGGCCACGGGGAGAGGTTTGGGGGGTGGCCTGTTCTGCCCTTGGTCTTGACCTGGGAGGAGGCTGTTCTGGGCTCCTTCGTGGGAACGGCACCCCTGAGTGCTTGTCGGCAGCACAGAGGTATTGTGGGCTGGGTTACCAGCTAGCCCAATGGAAGTGGTCTTCCCCCTGGCTGACACAGTTCCGTGGGGTTGGAGTAGAGTTTTAACACACGAGTTCTAGCTCTGCAGTGTATCTTTTGAATGGGGCTGGTGCCTGCTTGTTCCAGGAATCGGGGGTGGATTGTTCTGTGTAAAGTGCCTGATCCGGATGGTGGTTCTCATAGAAGCTCCCGACGAGCAAGAGACCTCTGGTGGGGCGGTTCATCTCCATTTGACAGATGAGAAAACTGAGCCTCTGAAGTCGAGTGACTTGCCTAGGTGATACCTGAGCAGGAACTGAGGTCTAAACTCACTTGTAGTTTTGAGTCTGTCCTTTGTTACTATTTGTTGCCCGTGTTGGCGAATCCCGAGTCAAAACATCTCTTCACCCGCTGCTATCAGGGACTCCTAACCTGGAGCACCCTAAGGGGCTTCAAGGCATTAGAGAAACCCGTGAAGTTACCTAGGTCACAGAAATAAGGATTTAACTTTCACCAGAGTCTCTGTTGTTGCCTCAGTCCAGCACTGCAGACCAAACTGGGATCTAAGTGACTATACCGGGGGTTCCCTTCAAGGGTCAAGGTCAGGACACAGTGTGGTCAACTGAGTGTACAGGCCCTCAGCCTGCAGTTCCGTCTGTCCTGGCCCTGCTGCTGCAGGCCGGGGTTGGTGGTTGCTGGCTGCCAGGGACACGTGTGCTCTGAGCACCTTCCTGAAGCAAAGGCTAGAAGAAGTGGCCTTAAGCCTGTGGGTCCCCTTCTGATCAATTTCTGGGTCGTCATGGGCCGGAACCGGCCCTAGACACCAGGCCAGTGAGATCTGCCACGTTTGGAGGTTCTGGATTCTTTCTGGGACTTTCCCTGAAGAATATAAATCCCTATTCCCTGAGTTTTAGATTTTACTTGGATTCTTCTGGCCAATCTTTATCCATCTCAGGATCTAGTAGGTTACAGAGTAGATGGATCTGGAAGAATGCTCTTCGATCTGCAAAGCTTTTTGGGTGGCATACGCGGGAGGCCAAATTTCCCACATCTCAATCCTTCCGTAGGCCAGTCTCAGGCTCCAGGGAGGCTGTGGGGGCTCCTTGCCATTCCCCTGCCCCGTGGAGGCACAGGACTCTGAGAAGTAATGTGGGGAGGGGGTGGCACCGACTGGGGTGACCCTTGGTGCCCTGTCCTGTGCCAGGACCGTCCACACGCTCTCTTCCTGCCCTGCAGTCACGGTCATCTGCGCCGCCCCCGGCGTGGACGGTGCCTGGTGGAGAGCCCAAGTGGTCGCCTCCTACGAGGAGAGCAATGAAGTGGAGATCCGCTACGTGGACTACGGTGGATACAAGAGGGTGAAAGTGGACGCGCTCCGGCAGATCCGGTGGGCCCGCACTCCCCAGACGGGTGCCCGCCGTGCGCTCGGGGGGCCACGCGATCGCTGCAGAGCTGGCACGGTTCCGCCGAGCCTGGGACGGAGGTCGGCTCTTTCTCCTGCTGCCTCCTCTGGTTTGGCAGGGTCTGACCGGCACCTACTGCATTGCTTGCCTGGGTCAGACTGGGCTAGAAAGGCCCGTGTTGGGGGGAGGTCCCCCGAGTATCAGGGCAGGAGTGACGCAGCTTCTCTTTGGGAGTTGGAGATGAGCAGCCCCTCTGAGGTCAGGCTGCAGCAGGGACGTGGCCTGCGTCCAGGCGTGCCGGGAGCTGTGGCCTCCTGCCCAGCGCAGAGGCCTCTGCTTCGCTTCATCCTGGCTTGTGGGGGTACTCACGGCACGGGCAGCAGATCAGTAGCGGCCTGAAGTGGAGTCGGCCTTCCCTCAGGTTCATAAACAGTGTTCGTTACCTTTCTAGGTCTGACTTTGTGACCCTGCCGTTCCAGGGAGCCGAGGTCCTTCTGGACAGCGTGATGCCCTTGTCAGGTAACGGACGGGGCCTCTGGCTTGGTGGGAACAGGCGTTGAGAGCAGGTCTTTTTCTTTGAACACCTCCCTTTGCCACCTCTGCCCGAGTTCCCGATTGAATAGGTCTGGGCCCAGGCCCGAGGGCGTGCGTGTCTGACAAGTGCTCAGGTGATGCCGGTGCCGCCGGCCGTGAAGCCCCTTTTCTCAGGACCACCGTCGTGAACTTTACCCAGGCCTCCGACTTGAGAGGTTGCAAACACAGGCACCTTCCAGAACGTAGTTGAGACCCAGAGTCCTAGCATGTGTGGTTGAGGGCAGGCATTGAGGCCACAGCACTGCTTGGCTGGGCCCTGTGGGGACCGTGCTGGCGCTCGGCTGTGTGGTATCTTAGACTAACCGCATCCCCGAGGGCAGGGCCTAGCAGAGTGGTCCTGGGCAAGTTAGCCAGCCTTGCCATGTTTTTTTTTAAACCCTCCGGAGAACGGGATAGTACCTGTCCTTCAGGGCAGCTGAGGAAATGACGTACATCCAGGAACTGATATGTGGGCGGCGGTCAGGTTGCCCCTGTCGATGGCCGGGGTGTTTTCTGTTTGTAGGTAACAAACAGTCCCGTCACCCCACGCTCTTCTAATCGCGCTCTTGTCTGAAGCAGCGAAGTGCGTTAGAGGCGCCACAGTCTGGCCAGAGTCCTGTCAGCTAGCGCGCTGGGCACGGGCCTCTGTCTCCTTGGCTTCATTGCTGTGTCCAGCATCCCTCTCCATTCCTGTCCACCTCCACAGTCTCGCCCAGCTGACACGCTCCGTCCTCTGGCATTCCCAGACCTTCGTGAACCCGCCTCTCCCGTCCTTACCACCTCTTGCCTTGGCTGTGTCCTTGTGCATAACTTTATAATCTGACGAGGGCTGCACTGTGGCCTGCTGCTTAGATTTGAAACCCGCCTTCACCGCTCTGGGGCTGGTCGGCCTCCAGACACCACCTTGGTCTCTCTGTTCCCACCCGGAAAGTGGGGATGACATCGAATTCGTAGGGTGTCGTAGCCTCCGGGGAAGAAGACCCACAGCGTGCTCAGCCCAGTCTGCGCCCACATGGGTAGGTGGCGGTAGTGGCAGCGGTGTTCCCATTGAAGGCGGACTTTCTGTCCCTTTGGGCCCCGCCCGCAGTGGGCGGCATTAGCGGAGACCCCGTGCGCGTGTCCACTCGGAGCCCTGTGGAGGCCTGGCCTCCGTTCCTGCCGTAGGCGGCTCTCCCCAGTGAAGTGTTCAACGCGCCCGGCAGCAGCCGAGGCTTCCTGGAGAAGCCCTGGGAGCCGTGTCGGTCCCAAGACTGCTTCGCCTCGGTGAAAGCCCACATGCTTTTCTTTTTCCTTCTAAGACGATGACCACTTCTCACCCGAGGCCGATGCAGCTATGAGCGAGATGACGGGAAACACAGCGCTGCTGGCTCAGGTGTGTGGGTGGGAGGCGGGCCTGTGGGGCGGGGTCTGTCCGAGGAGCTGCCCGTCTGGCCTCTCTTATCCAGGATCTTGGATTCCTGGGAACTGACCTTTGAATTCCTTTCTCCTTTGTGGCTTGGGCTCTGGGTTAAGGGGTGGGGGGATGCATGGGGTAGCTTTTAAACAGGCTTTTTTTCTGTCGTCTTTCTAGGTGACCAGTTACAGTCCCACCGGCCTTCCTCTGATTCAGCTCTGGAGTGTGGTTGGAAATGAAGTAAGTTCTGTGCTTTTCCTTTTAAGTTGCTGGCCAGCAGTCACAGGTTGATTTGGAGCTGGTTCTCCCACTGTCTCCTCTTGAGACCATCAGATACTATAGGCCAGTGCCACCCTTGGGGACTGTAGGATGTCGGGAGACGTTTTTGGTTGCCACAGCGGGGGCGGTGATGCTAGTGTCATCCAGCAGGTAGAGGCCGGGGACCGCCGCTCGGCGTCCTGCAGTGCACAGGCAAGCCCCATGACTAAGTGTCAGCGGTCCTTCTGGGCTTTATCCAGACCTTTCTGAACCTTTTGTCTGTTGGGTTTTGCACCACGTTTCATGGTGTTAAAGCTCAGATTTCTTTAGTGTGTTGAAAAGCCTGTTCTGCCAACAGAACAGTAGGTAAATGCCCCTGTTGGCCCCGCCCCCTATTTCTCTTGGACCTGTTGCGTGCGGTGGTCACCTGGGACTGTGGGAGGGAGGACCCACCCTGGCTCGAGAAATGGCCCAGGGGTGCAGCGGGCAGAGCTCTCAAGGGAACTTTGTTTTCTAGGCGGTGTTGATAAACCGGTCCCTGGTGGAGCGGGGACTTGCTCAGTGGGTAGACAGCTACTACGCAAGCCTCTGACCCCCGCCCCCCGCGGCCTCCTCGCCTCTTCGGAGCCTCTTGCACTGTTGACGCTGGGCTTGGCGCTAAGGCAAAGACTTTACATCAGAATAACAAACGTTATCTTCCCCGGAAAGTTCTCTGTTTTTGTACTGTAGTCACGCTGTCTCTCTGAGATGAGGAAGGAACTGTGGGTTCTTTCAAAGCCATAGGATGGTGTTGAACAAGCCAGTCGGCTTAACCTGGTTCCAAGCCTTTAAAAACAAAAAGCCGAAGTAGAAAGGATGGCAGCCAGGCCGTCCTCCACCACCTGCATTCCGCCGTCCCCTCCCCTCTTCCCCCCACCCCCCCATCCCCGCAAGACCCAACCGCGGCCCCAGGCCAAGCGCGGCTGCTTGCTTTCAGAGGGTTTCTTTTACTTCACAATCTTTCTTCAGGGAGCAAGACATGAAATCACTAATTGGTATTGATTACTTGTACAACTGACGTAAATGAATTTATGATGTTTAACCAGTTTTTATAAACTTCATCTAGGTCTCTCAGAAGGCAGACTTTTTAATGCATATGTACATACAAAGCAATCATACCTCTGGCCTTGGTCCCTGGGGGAGGGGAGCTGTTATCTTGCCAAGCCTGGTTGTAATTTGTAACCATTTTCTATTTGTGCAAACTGTGTAAATATATGTTTAAAAAAATGTAATATTTTGTATAAGATACACTGGAGAACAAAGGGAACTCAGATTTCTCCACACCCACATCATCTGTGAGCAGAAGTTCCTTCTGCGGACTACGGCCGCCCGCCTGGGCCAGCTCCCCCGGTGGCGTCCTGGGCGCTGGACAGGGCGACTGTGTGCTATAGATTGTGATCGGGGCTTTTTTTTTTTCCTGTACAAATTTGTTAAAAAAAAAAAAGAAAAAAAAACATTGAATTACCTTACAGTGGTGTGTTTTGATTCTTTTTTAGACTGGCTTTAGTATTGTGCAATTTAAGAAAGTAACTTCTATAAATCTTGAATTGTCTATGCTGTAGCTTTGAGTCCCTTTCTTCTTGCTGAGAAGGGTTGGGGTGGGGAGTAAGGAGGTGGTTGTGTGGGGGGCTGGAGGGGCCCCGCTAAAGGAGACCAGGGCTCTTAGGACACCGGTTAGCCAGAAACTTCCATCTCGCCTTTTCCTGTCCTCGCCCCACAAGGTGGCAGCCAAGCCTCCCCTGGCTTCCCCTGGCGAGCGTCTCAGGTAGCCAGGCCTGAGTTTAAGGCGCCGGTTTCTAAGGTTCTGCGGGCATTCTCAGTAGACGTTGGCGGTTACTTAACGCATCGCAGCGGTAGCGGCCGCACCCCTGTGTGTGGGGAGAGCGGAATGAAGTTCAAAGGCAGGCCCAGGCCCGCGGCTCGGAGCCCTCCTGCCCTTCAGGGGTCTCTGGACAGCTGAGGCTGCCCAGGGCTCTCTCACACTGAAGGGATCCTCCCTCCGAGCTGCGGCCACTCTCCCCCGGCCGTGGGTAGTGACTGCCTGGCAGCCCGTTTCCCTCGTCTGTAGGATCAGCTCCTGGGACCCACCTCAGGGCAATGAAGTAAACGAAGTAAAATCACAGCAGCGTCCCTGCTTGAACCCAGCCGGGCTTGAACTCCCAAACTGTGAGGTAGTGACCTGAGCCAAAGTCCGACACTCAACCGACTGAGCCACCCAGGTGCCCCTAGCCATGCTCTTTGAATTAACTGGGTCACCCAGGGGACAGCTCAAGTGTGAGTCTGAAAGCTCCCGGTGCCAGAGGGAGACTGGGTAGCTTGCCCCGGGGTGTGGGGGAGGGAAGCCGGTCGTCACCACTGGTGTTTACTCCAGCTGCTGCCCGCCTGGCCCTCGGGGCCCTGCTAGGTGTGGCCGCTCCTAGTGTGGTGGCAGTATGGGTTCTGGGGTCGCCGCTACACCTTGTGTGTGCACCCTCACGCATCCCACTGAGCTATCACAGGAGGATGGCGAGTTCCTGGGTCGGGCCGCGTGCTGTTCGGCAGGGAATACTTGGTCCTCGAGACACCCCAGTGGGGCAGGGACTGAGCCTGGACATAGACGGTGACTTGAGGAGGTGGTTTGCAGTGGGAGACTCACAGCCAGTCACGTGAGGGTGGCTCGTGCTTCGTGCCACCTCCCCACGTAAAGGCAACGCTCGCTACACCAGCGGCCCGCAGACAAGTTCTGCAACGTAGCATGGAAAACACCACCCGAGGTGCTCAGTCATTTGGCCTGGATGAGAAATTAACATCTAAGAAACGTAAACAAAGTCCCGAATTACACGCAGCCTCCAGGCCAGAGTGAACACGTGGCATCTTCGGTGACCCAAACAGGAAAGAACTCTCCGCTGGAAAACGTCCTGTGTGGACAGAGAATAGGAATTCTGGATTGTTCGTGGACCAGCAGTGTCCAAAAGAAACACGTGAGCCACACGTGTCCTTTCAAGTTTCCTAGGAGATGAAGAAAAAGGGGGGAAAAAAAGACCAGGTGAAATTAATTTTAATTGTTTAACCCACTGTTTCAACATTCGACGCACATTAGAAACATCAATGAGATTTTGCAGTATTTTCATACTAAGTCTTTGGAATCCAGTGTGTATATTTTATGCTTCCAGCCTGTCTTTTTGGACTAACCGCAACTCAGGCGCTTGAGTAGCCACAGGAGGCTGCGCGTCGGGTCCCCATTGGTCACCGGCTCACTGCTATAACAGCCTCACGTTTGGCCTTATTCAGAACGTTCTAGGTTCTTTCGCACATATATTTTTCCAGGTGAACTTCAGACTGAGTTTTTGGGGAGGCAACCCCGGTGAACGTTTCACTGACGTTTGGGAAAAAAATGCATGGCGTTGGTTTATTATAAAGTTTTATGTAATATATTAAATCAAGCTTGTAAATGATTCGTATCTGTTGTTTTTCTTACCCCCTCCTTCCAACCTTTTTTTTTTTTTTTTTTTAGCAAAATCTGTGAAGTCAGTAGGTGAATCTGACTTGTCCATTGTGGTCACCGTCACAATACGGCTTGCCATTTAGTTCGTTTTTCTCTTACGTTTTCTAATTTTTCTTTATTGTTTTGCTTTTTCCTCCCTTGCTTGACTCAGATTTTTCCGTGTAGTAAAATTAGCGTTCAACATCTTGTTCCTATGTTACCAGTAGTTAGGAGTAATTCGCCGGTAATATTGAATTGATACTTCCCTGAATCTCACATGGCTTAAGGGCTCCCTTCTCCCCGAACCAGAAGAAACTCCGTAGAGAGATTTCCACCCTACTTCCTCCAAGTGTGTGTGGACGCGCTTTCCCCTGCCTCCTGGGTGTTGTTAGAATCCTCTAGAACCCAGGTCAGAATTTCACGTAGGCCTCCGTCTCCAGTGTTTTGGAACGGTGACCTTAAAGCTCGGTCACATGGCCGGGAAACATTTTGGCCCAATGTCGTTTCACTAGCTGGACTGCGCATTCTCATCCGCCTCGCCCTGAGTTGACTTTAATTCACTTTTGTCCGGGGTATTACTTTAACATTTTTTTTTTTGGTTTTCAGAACACCTTACATACCTGGACATTTCTATCTTTTTGTCCTGACAACAGCAGCAGTTGTTAGGCTGAGCATCCCTGCCGGAGTGAATGTCTTTTGCCAGAAACTCCCCCTTCTGTCCCTGGAGTAGGATTGTATGTCCCAGTGCTGCTGAGCTCGGGCGTGGTCACTGAGAGGTGGGTAGAGGCAGCGTGTGTCCCAAGGCAACTCGCGTGTTCTGTCCCTCCGGCCTAGTCCATGCCCTCGGGTCCCGGGGTGAAGACGCGTAGAACAGACTTGCGGCCAACCTCCTGGTGGCGTGTCACTGAGATCAAGGTTGTGTGTTATCAGGGGCGCCTGGGTGGCTCCTTCGGTTGGGCGGCCGACTTCAGCTCAGGTCATGATCTCACGGTCTGTGGGTTCAAGCCCCGCATGGGGCTCTGTGCTGACGGCTCATCAGAGCCTGGAGCCTGCTTCGGATTCTGTGTCTCCCTCTCTCTCTGCCCCTCCCCTGCTCACTCTGTGTATTGCTCTCTCTCAAAAATAAATATACATTAAAAAAATTTTTTTTAAAAAAGAAAAGGTTGTGTGTTACCTGCAGGTCTGTTCTAGCCTGTCCTGATGGATGGTCCCTCGTTCTCGGTCCCTGACCTTTCCTCTGAGGACTCAGAGTGCTGGCCGTGGGGCTGGGGGCAAGCTCCTTGCCCTCTCCGCCTCCAAATCCCCCATCTGTGAAACGTGGGGGTAAATCAGACGGACACAGAGGCACTTGCCAGCTTTGCCTTTAGACTGATCTGTTCTGTGAATAAGAGCCTTCCCGAAGATTCCTGTTAATGAGGCTGCCTTACTTTGTATTCTTACAAAGCAAATTACCTACGCGAGATCTTGGCTGTTTGTTGCTAGAAATAGGCCCAGCTGGCATCTGGTGGGACAGACGCCATTTGAGAAGCCCTGGAAGGCACCGGAAGGCAGACACCTCCTACCTCGGCCTGGGGGGGATTTCTTGCCTTTCTCCAGCTTCCTTGGCGGCGTGACAGGCAGGAGCTCTGTCCACTCTCACTGATCCCTTTCTCTCCATGGAGTGCCTGCTGTATACCCTGCATCCTGTGAGGGCCCTCCATTGAGTGCCTGCTGTATACCCTGCATCCTGTGAGGGGCCTCCATGGAGTGCCTGCTGTATACGCTGCATCCTGCTAAGGGCCTCCATGGAGTGCCTGCTGTATGCTGAGCATCCCACTAGGACTGCAAGGGTGAGTCCCACACTGACCCGTTAGGAAGCATCTCTGGAAACGTGGGCTCGGGGACCTCTACGCGGACAGAGCTGTCCTGTGGAGGTGCCTTCCCTCCCCTCCTCATGGGACCCCGGCAACCTCCGGGGAGGTGGGAACTGGGCTGAGGAACGGCAGAGCCAGGGTTGGAACCCGGGCCTTCCAGACTCTGCCCGTGCCTGCGTGCAATGCCTCTGCTTCTCTTCCCGGTGAAAGGAACGATGAGTGAGGCTGACATTCCCGTGCGTCTGGGAGGGCTCCTCGCAGGAGGTGACCTAGCGAGGCCATCCTCCCACTGAGACGGGGGGCCGTCCTGTAGGTCCGGCTCATGGACACTTGGAGAAAGAGGTGGTAAAAGAAAGCATGTCTTCACAGGAGGCTGTCTGCAAATACGTCGCGTAGAGAAGTCCTATCTTCTTGGGTTTTCATTTTTTCTAAACACGATTCCAGAGATTTCTAAGGATACCCAGCGAAAGGGTGTCTCCTTGCCGTGTTCCCCAGGCGCCCAAGTTTCCTCTCTCCGGGGGAGATGGGTCTTCATTTCCCAAGTCTCCTCCCAGCGGGTCCCTCCCTCCCACACACACGTGATAGCACAGGTCACAGACCAGACCCGTGTTTGGAAGCGCGGTTTTATCGGCGCCCCGCCTGGGGCGTTTGTTTATATGTCGTCAATTGTGCTACAACCACCGCCTTGAGCACCTGCGCGAGGCCCAAACTACCTAGTCCTTTGCGGAAACAGGTCGCCAGCCTGCCCCTGCCAACGCTCCTGCTCACTCCCCCCTATTTGATCAAACTTACGGGCAGCCTCAGCATTCCCTGCCTCTTTTCCAACCGTGAGTCCTTTAGACTTGGAGAAGGACAGAATCTTCCAGTCCCCGAGGTTCTGTCTGGCAGCTCTGTGTCTGGTAGACTCCCTCCTGGGAGAGGCCTTGTTCCCGGTAGGGTGATCCAGCGCGGAACCCCGGTTAGACCGCGAAGGCCCTGCTTGGTCGCGGAGTGCGGCCCACAGCCCCCGAGCACAGCAGCGCCTGGGGGCAGAGCCGCGAGGCCCCGCCCCGCTGAGCCCACGTCCTGCTTTGAGGAAGACTCCCGGGTGACTCCTGTGCCCGCGCGGGTATGAGAAGCGCGGCTCCAGGGCTAGCGTCCAGCCCTGGCTGCATGTTGGCGCCGCTTCTGAATCTGCTGGTGCCCGGGACCCGCTCTCAGGGACGCAGGTTGACTTCCTTCGGGCTGCAGCCCAGGCGCTAAGATACGGTCGTTGTGGTTTTTTTTTGTTTTTTTATTTTTAATGTTCACTTTTTTTTTTTTTTTGAGAGACAGAGAGACAGAGAGCGAGTTGGGGTGGGTCAGAGAGAGAGGGAGACACAGAATCTAAAGCAGGCTCCAGGCTCTGAGCTGTCAGCACAGAGCCCGACGCGGGGCTCGAACCCATGAACGGTGAGCTCACGACCTGAGCCAGAGTCGGGTGCTCAACCGACTGAGCCACCCAGGTGCCCCCATTGTTTTTAATGCCTACTTTTGGAGTATGACTCATACATTACAGTGCCTAAGCACACAGTTCTCGAGCAGAGAGCACGATGCATTCTTATGGAGACACGCCTGGGTCACCGTAGTCTGGCGAGGAGGGGAACATGGCCAGATGCCAGAAGGTTCTCTCATGCCCTTTCTGGCCAACAACCTCTCCCCAGGTCAGCATTATTCCTTGACCGCTGATCTCTGGGTCGTGAGTTTGATCTCCGGGTCGTGAGTTTGAGCCCCATGTTGGGTGTAGAGATGACTTAAGTAATTAAAAAGATTGGGTTTGCCTGTTCTAGAACTCTGTATGAGTCTCGCATCATGCTCCCACTCCCCGTGAGGCCTGAGAGGGTGTGGCCTTTCCTGCGTGAATACACCATGACCTTTTTTACCCGGTCTTTGATTCATGTTCTTGTAGGTTCCCCTTTGGGACTGTAATGAAGAAAGCCGCTGCGATTCGTTCTTGGGTTTTTGGTGGACGAATGTTTATTTCTCTTGGGCCTGCACGGCAGGGGGCTGGGGGGAGGTCGGAATATGTTTAGCTGCGGTAGTTATTTGCACAAGGAGATTTTCCAAAGCTCACCAGGGGGCACCTGACCGGCTCAGCGGTAGAGATGGGACTCTTGATCTCCGGGTCGTGAGTTCGAGCCCCATGTTGGGTGTAGAGATGACTTAAGTAATCAAAAAAAAAAATAAAATCTTTGGGGCTCAGTCGGTTGAGTGTCCAGCTTCGGCTCAGGTCATGATCTCACCGTTCCCAAGTTCGAGCCCCACGTGGGGCTCTGTGCTGACAGCTCAGAGCCTGGAGCCTGCTTCAGATTCTGTGTCTTCCTGTCTCTCTGCCCCTCCTGCTCCCACTGTCTCTCTCTCTCAAAAAGAAATAGACATTAAAAAAAATAAATCTTTCAAAAAACGCCTCACCAGGCGACGCCGCTGGGCTGCAGGGGGCTGAGGATCCTGCCCCAGGGAGATGGCTCCGAGCTCTGCCTATGCAGCTGCCCTTCCGAGTGCTTCCTGGGGCTGTTCCCAGTGGCCGTCCCGGAAATCCCTGACTCTTGCTGTTGCTTGAGCCCTGTGTAACCAGACGCGTGGCTCCAGGCCAATCCCAGCCCACCCCCGAAGCCGCTTCGTCCCTGTCGGTTGGATTCCAGCCTCGCCCCGGCATCTCTCCCCAGACCCTCGGTCTCCGTCTTCCCTCTGCATCGTCTGCGCCCTCCGGACGTGCGGCCCTGGTGGTGGCAGTGGACCATTCCCAGCATCCCCTGCGTCTCCAGAGCACCGACAGAAGGCTGGCGTGAAACCACTGGCCCTGGAGCATGGGAAGCACTTAGCGAGGGGCCTGGTGGGAAGTGTTCAAGTCACTGATGCCTGAATGCAGAGAACAGAACGTCTCCGTCTGCCCACAGTTTCCATGAGCCGAGAGCTATGCTGTCCCACACGGTAGCCACGGTCACGTGTGGCTCTCGAGCACTTGAAGCATGGAGGCGTGTTGTGAACGTGAACTATACGCTTTGTGAGAAAAAGCCTGCTTCGAGGAAAAGAATGAAATATTGGGTTATAGTGGGTTAAAGAAGATCTGGTCAGTCACACATGTTTCTGCTTTAAAATTCTTTTTTATGTTTATTTTGAGAGAGAGAGAGAGAGAGAGAGAGCAAGTGGGGGAGGGGCAGAGAGAGAGGGAGACACAGAATCCGAAGCAGGGTCCAGGCTCTGAGCTGTCAGCACAGAGCCCGACGCGGGGCTCGAACTCATAGACCGCGAGAGCATGACCTGAGCCGAAGTCAGATGCTTAACCGTCGGAGCCACCCAGGCGCCCCAGTGTTTCTGCTTTCTAAAGAGTGGCTGGTGGACATGTGCGCATCCCTGTGGCTCCTGTCGTTAGTGGGGACAGCGCTGGGTAGAGGAACGCCGTTAGAGGAAGTCACACTCTTTCAGATAATGTTTCTCAAGTTGGTGCTCAGACTGTTTGCTTCAGAGTTTACCTGGAGGGCTCGTTAAAAACACACATCGCGGGGCACCCGGGTGGCTCAGTCGGTTAAGCATCCGACTTCGGCTCAGGTCATGATCTCACAGCTCATGAGTTCGAGCCCCGCGTCGGGCTGTGTGCTGATAGCTCAGAACCTGGAGCCTGCTTCGGATTCTGTGTCTCCCTCTCTCTCTCTGCCCCTCCTCCACTCTCGTGCACTCTCTCTGCCTCTCAAAAATAAACATTAAAAAAATTATTATTTAAAAAGTTTATTTATTTTGAGAGAGAGAGCAGGAGGAGGGGCAGAGAGAGGGAGAGAGAGAAAATCCCAAGCAGACTCTGTGCTGTCAGCACGAAGCCTGACACGAGGCCTGAACTCAGGAACCGTGAGGTCATGACCTGAGCCGAAATCAGGAGTCGGACGCTTAACCGACCGAGTCACAGACAGCCCTGGTTTTCCTCTTCAAAGTGCGCTCCTTTGCTACAGATTGGGAAAAGATGAAACTCCTATTTCCTACCTTCTTGACTCGGCTGCCTGGAAGCGTTCAGGACCCCGTTTTGGGTTAAATTAGAGTTTACATGGTGTGGCACCTCGGTGGCCGTCGTACCGTCTGCCACCGTGTGAGAGCCATCATGCCTTTGGTGAGCAGTATTTGGAGGACACCCACCAAGGTCCGTGTGCACCAGGATGTTTCTGGTCGCAGAAGACTTCAATCTCAGTGCTGCCCCGTGTTTGTTCAGAGGATGAAAGGAGATAATTTCATTTCAGTAAAAAGCTTACCAAAATTGTAGAGATAACAAAAGCGCATACGCTCTCCTCAAGCCGTGACGTTCTGGGCGTGTGGGGAAGGGTGAATGTCACGGTCTCCCAGTGTGCCCGGCGAAGATGGCTGCCACTGTGGCCTTCGACCACTAGATGGCGCCACAGCACAAGTTTCTGGAGGGGCGCCCGCCCTCCACCTGCCTCCACCGGTTGTCTTAGAACTGCCCGTTTATGTCATTCTCAGAACTTACCAGAAATGCAAATTCTCAGGCCCTACCTCAGACCCACTGAATCGGAAGGTGCATGTGTGGTTTTTAAACGTTTTATTTATTTTCGAGACAGAGAGACAGAGCATGAGAAGGGCAGAGAGAGAGAGGGACACACAGAATCCGAAACAGGCTCCAGGCTCTGAGCCGTCAGTACAGAGCCCGACGCGGGGCTCGAACCCATGAACCGCGAGATCGTGACCTGAGCCAAGGTCAGACACTCAACCGACTGAGCCACCCAGGCACCCCTAGCGACGGTGTTAAAACGTATCATCCAGATGGTTCTGCTTGCACACTTCTGTTTGAAATCACTGTCCTAGAATCGACCTTGGGGTAGCTTGGGTAGACACAGGTAGCAGGTGGGATTGAGGGCTTACAGAAGAGGGGCTAGGAGTGAGATTGGGGGAAGGGGCGCGGGGGGGGGAGGGGGAGAGTGAAGGCGACCAGCACAGAAACAACTGCAAATTGTCCAAATTCCCGCAGGGCTTGTGCGAATCAGGGAGCAGTTTAAGGGACGAGAGACTGGGTGGCAAATTCATATTTCGTTTTGGGTACGGCATGTTCAAACGGTGTCAGTTGGGCGGAGGTTGCCGAGGTCATGGGGTAACCTCCACTCTGGCTGGAGGGCCAGGACCAGGAGCAGAAACCCAAAGGCCGGACTATGTCCCCTGCTATGGCCCTTGACCTCTGCACCTTCTGAAATTTCACCAAAGCACCGCCGGGCTCATGGACTAAAGCCTCACGACCCTCCCAAGACAATCCAGGAAAACGATGCTCAGAAATCAAAAAGAAGCTCGAGACTGGGTGGAACAAAAAAATCACTAGTGAATTAATATCGTATTTCTATCTTTTCAATCCCATCTGTATCCTAAGGGGAGTCAGGTGCCAGAATGAATTTGTATCTCTTCTTTTTTTTTTCCGACATGGGCAAAAACGTCTTTTGCAGGTGGCTGCCGAGCCTTCAAAGGGGCAATGCATCACGCCAGTACTTTTTTTCAGCCATGACGTGTACAGTTTAGTTTGATTTATTTTTGATGTCAGAAACAAAATGGAAAGTTAGCGCTTTAAAAATGAGCGCGGCTGGCTGAATAAATAAATAATACGCTCTTGGCCAGAACCCGCCGGGGCCTCCTTAATTGTCCATTGATTCTTTAATTCTCTGCACTTGGACGTCTACGGAAATTAAGAGGCCACAGAGCATGGAGATGTCTTTTGTTAAACAAATTAAGGAAGCCGGGGTTTAGGAGGTGGAGTCCTGCCTCGGCTTTGACCCAGGCTTTAAAGGCGGGAGGACGAGAGCCAGGTGCCCTCAGGTGGCTTCTTCCGGAGCTTGGAGGGACCGTCACCTTGGTTTTCCAGCCATGAATATTTATGGCACGCACGCGGACCTGAGGACACACAGAACACGGTGCAACTCGGCCACAGGGACATCATGGGTCCCTCCTGTGGTTCTCGGGGGCACCCGGAGGTGGCCTGGCACCGTCACTCCCTGGAAGGTGCCGGGGGCCATGCTCAGATCCTGGGGGAGGCACCGGGGGGGGACCCAGGCAGAGGGCCTCCGGTGGTCTCGTCCACGTCTCTCATGGAAAGAAACACTCCCGGAAGGTTTCTCTAGCCCCCTTTCCGGGCCGGCTGGGGGCACCCGCCAATCTCGCCATCCTCAGGGGAGACTCCTGACGCCATCTAGAAGCTTCCAGAGCCCCGTGGGTCTCCAGAGACTCTGGCTCGCTGCCACCCTTGGCCTTCAGCTCCTGTCGTTCCAAACTGCTCTCTCCCCTCTGAGCCTTTCGCAAAGGCCATGTCCCCCTGCTGGGTCTCTCCTTCTTCTAACACACCGAGGCTTCCTCCTCCAGGAAGTATTTCCCGGCCCTCGCCCCCAGGATGCAGGCCCCCTCGTCCCCAGAACACACCCTCCCCCCTCCCCCCCCTCCCCGCCCCATCTCCTCCTGGTGTCGCGAGTGCCTGGAGAGCGGGGCGTCCCTCTCTTATTTCCGTAACTCTAGCAGGTGAAACCGAACCGGAGCAGCAGAGGCCCTCACAAATGGTTGTGGAATGAATAAGTGATGGAGCGCAATCCCCTCCGGCAGACGCCACGGGACTCGGTTAACGGGACGAAATGCCCGCAGAGGAATTCCGTGACCCCGGCCTCGACTTGGGTCCTAGCCGCTCATGCCACGGTGTCAGCAGCCCTCCCCGCGTCCCCACTCTGCCGGGTGGGGTCGCGGGCAGGGGGAGGAGAGGGGGGCAGAGTGAGACAGTGCGTCAGAGTGGTCGGCGTGGCGCTGGTGCGGCCGGGCCTGCCTCTGGGGGGTCTGGGCGGATCCCGCGTGAGCTCATATGGCAAAAAAAGACCTGTCCCTCGGGGTTCGGGGCCCCGGAACACGATGCGTCTGACCACGGGTATGTGCCGCCAAGATCGAAACCTCCCGGCTTCAAAGGCAATCCACCTGCGTGGACGCCTGCGGGGCGGCATGCCGACGAAGTGCTGTGTGATCTCGGGGAAGTTACTTAACCTCTCTGGGCCTCGGTTTGCTCAGCTGTAAACTCGGGTCGCCTCAAGCAGCGTGAATTTCCTGACATCTAGGAGGCACTCGATAAATATTTTGTTTATTACTTGTGCCCCTTCGGCTTGCCGCGTGGGGCAGGCGTGAGGGTAAGATCCAGAGAAGTCTCTCGGGCTGGTCGTCTCTGCGTTCTGGCAGGATGGGGTCTAGCCGCTCTTTCTGGGCCCGGGAGGCCCGTCATTTCCTCCGCGCTGAAGCCCCCGCCACCCCCCCCCGGAACTGCCATGGGATGCTCGTTAGCTGTGATTACGGCCGCAGGGGGACCCCTGCCCCCCAGGCCCCTGTCCCCAAATGCCCTTTCCTACCAGCTGGGCTGTGGGGAGAGGCGGTGTCCCCCCGCTGGCCGCCTCTGGGACCCCTCGCCCACCTCGCCTCTTCAGTCCAAATTCCCCTTGCCTTCGTTCCCTTAGGGTTCTTGCCCCTGCGCCTACCGAC
Organism: Paguma larvata; assembly: GCA_030068075.1. Lineage (NCBI taxonomy): Eukaryota > Metazoa > Chordata > Mammalia > Carnivora > Viverridae > Paguma > Paguma larvata. Next base: position 53,504,375 of record CM057843.1, read on the forward strand.
TCGGCGGCGGCCCCGCCACCGTCCCCGTCCCCGTCCCGCGCCTGGGGTCTCCCTCGGCCGGGCGCATCAGGATTCCCTCCCCAGGTCACGTCGGGCGTCTTTGTTCTTCTCCCTTCTCCCTGAACGTTCAAGTGGATTTCTCACCGACTGTCTACTCAGCGTCTGACCGGCTGGCTTGCTACCTATGCGGCCCCCAGAGGGAGAGATGGGGACGCCGAGCCCCAGTTTAGGCCAGGAAGGAAGGACACTGCAGAGCGTGAGGGGCCAGGCAGGGAGGCTGAGCCCCCGCCTCCCGGGCACGTGGGCAGGTGCGAGCAGGGGAGACAGGACCCCGGGAGCGGCGGCTCGCCGATCTCGGGTGCTGCTTTTTGGGTACGTTTTTGGGACTTAGGGCACTGTCCGCATAGTAGGAGGCAGGACAAATGGCCGTCGGTGGCCGCGGCTACCTCTGTGCGATCTGAGAGTCCGGGAGAGGCTCCGGGCAGGCGGGACGGGCCTGCTCTGCAGAGAAGAACTGGGGGAAACAGAAGAAGACGGTCCGGCAGGGAGAGTGCCAAGGGTAGAGAGGGGACGGGAGGGAGGAGGGCGGGGTCGGCCTGGCCAAGGAGAATCTCCCCCTTCCCCCCCAACCTGCTCAACCGGGCGGCCCGAAGAACGATTCCCTGTCCCTTTAAGCGTTTTGCCGTGTCCCTCCCTAGTCGTCGTGGAAAATTTGGTTTCTAGGCATCAGCTGCTTAGCGCGTGGGGAGGGAGAGGAGACGTCGTGTCTCATTTGCGAGCCAATCAATGCCAAGGGGCAGATAAAGCCACGTCCGGGAGATGGGGCCAGGAGCAGGAGCCGGGGGAGGTGGCAGTCCAGCACTTCGAGCTGCTGGGAATCTGGAGCTATCTTAGGGAATCCGTAGAATGGGGCCTTCAGATCGGTGTTACCGCTCATGGAGTCGCGAGGCCGCAGCTGACATCTGGGATTCTCTGTGCAAACACACACATGCACACATGCACACATGCACACACACACTATATATATATATGTGTGTGTGTATATATATATATAGAGAGAGAATGTATACATGCAAGATTATGCATCACATACAATATGAACGCATTATATATAGTAGATACAAATATACATGTCTAGAATCACATAAAAGAGATAAAATGTAAAAGATATAAATGCTAAATATTTTCACGTGAAACAAATATGGCACATACAGAAGTACACATTATAGCATAATAATCATGATATAATCATAATATTCATAAAATACAGAGCACGTAAGAATGTTTTAAATATGTATAATTTAAGTATATCCACAAAATATTATAGACACAAAACCTTAGGAGGCGCCTGGGTGGCTCAGTCGGTTGAGCATCCGACTTCGGCTCAGGTCCTGATCTCATGGTCTGTGGGTTTGAGTCCCGCATCGGGCTCTGTGCTGACGGCTCAGAGCCTGGAGCCTGCTTCCGATTCTGTGTCTCCGTCTCTCACTGCCCCTCCTCTGCTCAGACTCTGTCTCTGTGTCTCTCAAAAAGAAATAAACATTTAAAAAATGAAAAAAAAAAAAAGAAAGAAAATCTTGGGACACAAAACCAAGTCTTTTATTTTCCCTGCTGTGACGATCTCTAGCTCTTATTTGGAGGGTTTTTAGTCCCTCTACACTTTTCGACTTTATTGCCATATGGTCGGCCTACGGTAAGTCGCACGTATTTAATTTTTTTTAACGTTTATTTATTTTCAAAAAAAAATTTTTTTTAACGTTTATTTATTTTTGAGAGACAAAGAGACAGAGTATGAGCAGGAGAAGGGCAGAGAGAGAGGGAGACACAGAATCCGAAGCAGGCTCCAGGCTCTGAGCCGTCAGCACAGAGCCCGACGTGGGGCCTGAACTCACAGACTGTGAGATCATGACTTGAGCCGAAGTTGGCTGCTCAACCAACTGAGCCACCCAGGTGCCCCAACGTTTATTTATTTTTGAGAGACATAGAGACAGAGTATGAGCAGGGGAAGGGCAGAGAGAGAGGGAGACACAGAATCTGAAGCAGGCTCCAGGCTCTGAGCCATCAGCACAGAGCCTGACGCGGGGCTCAAACTCACGGACCGCGAGATCGTGACCTGAGCCGAAGTCGGACGGCGAACCGACTGAGGCACCCAGGCGCCCCTAACATACCATACAGTTTACTTCTCTTTCTTTTCTGTCATCGTGCCCTCTGCCAGAATATAAGCTCCGCGAAGGCGGGAGTTTGTCCGCTGTATTCACTGGTGTTCCCAGCTCCTAGAGTGTTGCCGGCCCGTAGCAGGTGGAAAGAAAGAAGGAAGGAAGGAACCCCGGCTCACGGTCATTTTCTTGCAGGAGAGCCTCGCGATCCCCCCGCCCCCAGCCCGCACGAGGAGTCAGACGCAATTTCAACCCCAGACGGGTGTGAAACTTCCACCCTGAGAGCTGAGGGCACCTGGCTTTCCTCCGTGAGTCCTAACAGGCCTACTTCTGCGCCACAGTCCCAGCCGTCCGTCCTGGCCGAGTCTCCTCGAGCTTTTCTCCTCCCCGCCCCAAAGAAACCTTCCTAGAATTTCATTCTGCAAAATATATACGATTGGCATTTTATCAGTAGGCAGCTGCGGGTTTACATTTGCACACTTACTCATAAAGTGAGGACAACGGATGGATGAAAATAGAAGGTTGGCCAACAGCAGGGCGGTCTCCTGGGTGGACCGGATCCCGGAACGGCAAAAGGACGTTCGTAGAAAAACCAGTGACACCTTTTGGCCCAGTGCGTGGGCGTCTGCGTTCCGACCAACATCCCTCCGGTCCGAGAAGGAAAGTAGGAGAAACTGAAACCCGGTGGAGCGGGTTTGGGGACCCGTGGGACTCTCTCGACAACATGAGTGCGACCCTAAAATTGCCCAAAGAAAGAAGTTCCCCGAGAAATGTTTACCGCATCAGTAAATAACATTTAACAAGGAAGCGAAAACGACGCGCCTCGACGCGGGCCGACAGCGAGCATCTCTCGCAAGGTACACATTACCGGCCCGTGTCGCTGTGGTCGCACGAGGTGGCCAGAAATCTCGACTCTCTCCGTGGAACGGCTGAAAACGGCAACAGATTTGGACAGCTGCTCGCCTCGCGGTCTCGGGATGTGCTCCAAGGAAACCGAGAAGGCGGAGGGCTCGTTTGGAGTTTTCTCGAACCAGAGCGGCGTCGGCGCGGTGCCAGGCTGCAACGGGTTAACGTCGGGTCCGAAGCACACCGGGAGGTGTGGGTCGTTCCCTGCCGTGGCTGTTTTTACAGTGAAAGCTATTTTTGAAAGGTGTTTGCCGAACCCGTGAAGCAGTTTGAAAACCACTGGCCGGATTACAAGTTCCCATTTTGCAGACGAAGACACTGAGGCGTGGCCAGGAGGAGGGAGGCACTGAGGGTTCACAGGAGCGGGAGCCATAGGGTCTATTTCTACGAATGGATCGAACTGGCTTGTTCCTTCTGAACGCTGCTGCGTAGGAAGTCATCGAGTGCCTCGGCCTGTCCGTTCTCCTCTTGTGTTATTTCCGTTTTTTAAAGCTCCAGTGAAGGACCCTGAATGTATCCCCTTATTCCCGTGTCTAGAACTTCCCCAGGGCGTCAGCCCGAAGGTGCCGGGTCACAGGGTGTCCCTGCCTTCGACTCCACGAGGACACGCCAAACGGCTCTCCGAGTGCTTGTAAGAACGACACCCTTCTCTGCCGCCTCCCCGTGGGCTCCCGTCCTCGCCAGTACTGGGGATCGCCAGAACAGAAGGAGGCAGTGTCCCCTTCCATCCGTCCGGGGTGGGCTACCCTTGCCTTCTGGAAACCTCGATGGTCCTGGGACTGTGTCCCAGTGCGTGGCCCTGGGTGTGTCACCTCCGGCCACCCCCCACCCCGCATCTGCGACAGGACGAGGCAGGCCGAACTCAGAGCTTCCTCGTCAGAAGGTTCGTACTCAAGATTAAACTTTCGAAGCCTTCCCCGTGAAAACAGAGGTACCCGTTGTAGTCAATGACTGAGAAAACAAGACACAATCCTAGGCTACTATGAGTTCATTCAACATGGAATAAATAATGAAATACTTTGTATTTCAGTACATATTCTAACACGCACTGCATTTGGAAGCGGCCGTAAATGTATCTGTGACCGACGTAATTTATTCGGTGTGCCCTACTCCACGTGCCGGATTTATTCGCCCTGCCTTCATCTCTTGACCCACGGCTGGACCAGGGCATGTCAGGGAAGGAGAAGGGGGCACACGGCTTCAGGAGGCCACGTCCCAGCCGCGTGACCCCCGGCAAGTAGTTTTTCCTTACGCGTACACGCGTGCACCACGCACTATCCCAAGCGCAGCTCATATACTCAGTTATACGCTTCGACCAGCCCCCGGCACATCGGTGCTCTCTAAATGTTGGTTCCTGTTATTATCTCAATTAATCCTTCCAACAATCCTGCCACGGAGTCACCTCTCGTTTATTTATTCGGTAGTATGTCTTGACCATGACCATGGATTCGGCACTGGAGACGCGTCAGGGAACAAAACGGTCGTGGGGCCCGCCGTTGTCCTGACTTTAACAACGGAAGGGTGCCGGAGCACAGGGAGGTCGAGCGCCTACTGCGCCCGCTCAGCGGACGGGCTAAACACGGTTGCTCTGTCTGCTGGCTTTTCCTCACATGGTCCCCCTGCTTTCCTCTGAGACCCAGTCTGTCCACACGACGCCTGCAGCAGCTGCTCTGGGCTCTCAACACCCCGCGTATGACCCGGGGACCAAGCAGGGAACACGAGTTCCGCTCCACGGGGCTTCGCACTCGGGACCAGAGAAAGTCAGCCGGTGGAGGCCACAAGAGGAAGAGGCGGGAGCTGTTGGCCGCCATGTTTTCCTGCATATGGAGGCTGTCTCTCTGGAGGGGGCGAGGGCAGGCGGCCACGGGAGAGGGGGGAGAGGGAGAGAGGCACGCCGGTGTCCACCTCCCCGACTCGGCCCATCCTGATGCCCAACTGCATTCCTCTCCGCGTTCCCAGAGACACCCGGTCTCCTTATGACCAACTCCCCTTTGTTGCCTTGAGCTCGCGGCCCAAGGAAGCCTAGTTGAGGGCCTGGTACAGGACGGCTGAGCGTCTGTGAGCAGCTGCTCTGAGATGCCCGGAGCTCCTGACACACCGTGGCTGGCCTTCGGGCACGTGGGGCCGGGGGCCTGTTCTCGGGTAACTTGGCAATAGATTCTCCACCTTCAGAGCGTGTGGCTGCGGCCTCACTCTTAATAAATCAGACGGGAGCCTTCTGCACGGGAAAGAGCCTCCCCCATACATCACTTTTGTTTTCCTCTTGGGGAGAACAACTATGCCACAGCAATAACCTGCCGCGTATGTGTCTCAGAGCCCTGTTTATATAGCCGTACGGATAAATATGTATAAATAGGGCCGTGGCATAATAGATTAAGGGGTCCGCTCATCCGGAGAAGACTTATGGGGCTTTCAGGCCCTCACGGCGACCTGATTCAGGAAGACAAATGGGTCTTCGGCAGGATGTGGCCAAGAATGAGATGAGTCCGGAGCCTGGTGGAAAGCCCACCTGAGCGACGGAGGGGCGGGGAGCACCGCGTGAGCAGAGCCTGAAGCACTCGCTGGCCGAGGGAGCTGGAGGCGGGAAGGAGCAGGGCAGGGCTGCGGCAAGTCAGAAGCCCTGCTTCCTCTCAGCTCGGCCCCGATTCTGCTGTGTGACCTTGGGCAGGTCGCTTGCCATCTCTGGGCCTGGTATATAGATGAGGGATGTGGACTTGCTGACTTTTCAAGTCTGCTTTTTCTGCTCCGGCATTTAAATGACTCTGAGCTCTATGGCCACCGGCCTCGAAAGGTTGAAAAGATCTCAGTTAGGTTGAGGTTTCCCCCGGGTCTTAAACAATCACTCGTGCTCCTCATGGGTCTCCTAACTTCTGGAAGCTTCCTCAGAAGGGATCTGCAGCCGTATGACCAAAGACCCCAGGGCAGTCTAAATCACGAAAACAGCTGGCACTGCTGCTACTTCTCCCAGTATTCTGCATGACCGTGGCCGGGTCCTTCATGCCCGTGACCTGCGGTGCCAGGGTCCTTGTTCCGGCGAATCTAGGGATCCACAAAGGACGGACGGTCAGGCAAAAGGAAATGAGAGAGTCACGAGAGAGATGGAGTCTGATGACCAAGCAGGCAGCCCTGGCAATTCTGGCGTCTCCGCCCTGCTGGTCTCAGTGCCTTTATTTGAAAGGTAGTGAGTGACATGACATCAATGAGTGACATTCCATAGTTTGATCTTTTCAACAATAATCCATTTTTACCAGCAAGGCGGCAACCTCCTTAATTCTGTATGTTGGTTTTGGGAATAATTAACATATAAATTTAGGATGGGGGGAGAGAACGCCTTAATGTTAATTATCTCTAAACAGGAGAAATCAGGGCGTTGCTTTGAGGGCTATGCTTCCAACTACAATGGGGGAGGTGCAACCCATCCCCAAGATGCAACTTTAAGGTTACTTCTCACCCTGTGAGCCCAAAACGGCTCCCAACACTGTGGCTAGCATCTATGGAGCCCTTAGCATGTGCCAGGCACCGTTCTGTATGCTTCACATGTCTTGTCTTGCTTCTTCACAAGAACCCCAGGAAAGAATTACTATCCCCTTATCCCTGTTCACGGATGAGGAGGCAGAAGCACAGAGAGGCCCGGTGACTGGTCGCCGGCCACGCAGCTGATGAGTGATGGTGTTTAGGGCGCCCCCTGGAGTCTGACTCCAGCATCTGCATTCCTAATCTCCGCTGCGTATTTCTGTGTCGGAGGGCGGAAAGGAGGATAGAGAGGTTAATTAACGTGCGAACAGCCAGGATCCTCTGAGTTCTCGGACCTGTCAGTTTCGTGGGGAAGGCTATAGAGAAAAAGTCTTCTTCCCTGCTCCTTGTGTTTCTTCCGTTTTTTCCAAGTCAGTCAATTTTTTCTTTAACAAAAGTCTATTTACAGAAGCGACACATAGGACCCAAGATAACCACATGTCAGCCATGCCTCAGTGAACCCCCAAATCAAAGATGGACTGGATAGCGTGTACCTGATGCTATTGGCTTGTTCGGGATTTCAGACTATTTTTTGTTCTCTCTGCGGGTTGAAACCAGGCTTTTGTGATTTGATGAGGACACATTTCTCCTGGGGTGTGATAATGCAGCTGGTGTTAGACCTAATACCGAAGAGAGAACATTTGCTATTTTGGAAGAGTTAATCCCAAAGCTTCTTTCTTTGGCTCCTGCCTTTAGAAAAGGCATTTCTGAGGCAGGTCCAGGCAAGACCGCGGCCTCAGTAATCGGCCCTCAATCATCTTAACGCCAATCACATCTCTTTACTGAGCACTTGTAATGTGCTAACCCGCTGCTGTAGGCTGATTTAATTCCCCTAACGCCTCCTGAGTGCGTCTTGCTGGTACCCCCACGTTACAGACCAGGACCCGAGGCACGGATGTTAGACAGGGTGGCCCGGGTAGCCCAGCTGGCAAGGGGCAGGGCGGGGACTGGACCCTACTACTGGACACTGGGGCGTTAGCCCCAGACTCTGCTACTGAATTGAATCGGGGGGTGGGGGCCCTTGTCTGACAATTATTAAGAATTTCAAGGGATGCCTGGGGGGGCTCTGTTGGTTGAGCGTCCGACTCTCCATCTCGGCTCAGGTCGTGATCTCACAGTCACGGAATCCAGCTCTGTTGGGTTCCACACTGGGCGGAGAGCCTGCTTGAGATGGTCTCCCTCTCTCTGCCCCTTTCTCTTTCCCTGGCTCATGCTTTCTCTTTCAAATAAAAAAAAAAAAAGAATTTCAAGACAGGGACTTGCAGAGTATTGACCAATCGTGGGGCCCTGAGTGACGGCACACAAAACACGCCCAGGAAGTGAGCCTGGACTACATGCTTTGGGCAGTTTCCTGGCATTTTCGGGCTCCTGGGGCTCATGTCCAGGCTGTGTTCTCACAGAGGCGTGGTTTAGGGTGCCCTGAACGCTGTAGAAAGGACCAGCAGAGGCTGGGCTCTAGAAAGCCCCCCTGGAAAGTGCTCAGCGCCTAACCTGGATGCCCTGAGGCCTCCCTTCTGCCTCATCAGCGCCTCCAGGTGGGCCCTTTGACAAACCCCACTGCGGCTCCAGGCTGCGCCTTGGGGGCTCTGAAGGGCCTTATTTGTCCTGTGGTTGTGTCCACGATGGGGCGTCTCAGAAACTCAGAGGGGGTCAGACCATCGCTGCTTTTCTTTCAACTTTGCTTTATGAAACAACGAGGCAATGTCAAAACAGGTCGCCAAACTCATGGTGTGTGTTGAAGGTGTACATGTTGAAAATTAAGGCCATTCGGGCGAAAACTACGCGTGCTTTACCAAGACAGTAACTGGATTCATTCCTTTGCAGCTCACACACACAGTGGAATCTGGTAAAAGAATATAATTGGGGTGGGTTTTTTTTTCGTGTTTATTGAGCTCTGACACACACACGGTGATGTGTAAAGTGCACTAATCACGGGTATAGGGCTGGTTGGTTTTTCACGTGTCCGCAGTCCTGCAGCACCGCCCAGACCAGGAGAGGTACAGCACCGGAAGGTTCTCACACGCCCCTTGGAAGTCAGTACCTCCAAGAGGTAACCACTGTTATGACTTTTATCACCAGGGGTTGGTTTTGCCATTCTTTTTTTTTCTTTTTTAATATTTATTTATTTTTGAGAGAGAGAAAGAGACAGAGCAGGGACAGAGAGAGAGGGAGACACAGAATCCAAAGCAGGCTCCCAGGGGCTCCAACTCACGAATTATGTGATCGCGACCTGAGCGAAAGTCGGGGACGCTTAATGGACTGAGCCACCCAGGCGCCCGACTATTCTTACATTTCATATAAATGGAATAACGCAGTGTGTATTTTTTTGATACACAAAACGAACGTTTTCACCGAACGTAATGCCCCAAATCATCTGTGTTTTTGCATGTAATGGTGTTACATTTCCTTTTTCCTGTTGTGTAGCATTCCACTATGTGAATATGTACCATTCTTTTACCCGTTCCCTCCGATGAGCAGCTGGGTGATTTCCGGTTTGGGGCTATTACGAACGAACTGTCATGACCGTTTACAAAAGTGCCCCCCCAGAATTCCATGTCGAAACCTAGTTCCCCGTGTGATGGTATCCGGACGAGGGCTTTCGGGAGGCGGTGGGGTCATGAGGGTGGAGCCCTCATGGATGGGATTAGCGCCCTTCTAAACGGACCGCCGAGGTCTCCCTTGTCCCCTCGGCCATGTGAGGACACCGTGAGAATATGGCCACCTATGAACCAGAAAGCAGGTTCTCACCAGACACCGAAGCTGCCTCGCCTTCATACCGGGCTTCCTGGCCTCCGGAACGGTCAGAAATAAACTTCTATGATTTGTAAGCCACCCAAAATCTGGTGTTTCTCTTATAGAACCTCAACAGACCAAGACGATACTCTCGTACGCTCTATTTTGTTGACCGTACGCACTCACTTCCCTTGGAATGGGTTCCCCCTCACTGCAGCGCACGGGCTGCGGAATATACCTTCAAAGGTGTAGGCTGCCTGCCATCTTCCTTTGGTCCTTTTAGTGTTGCCCACGATCGCGATGTTTGGAGGGTCCGGAGGCCCGAGGACCAATGCCAGTGTCTCAGGGCAGCAGACAGGGCGTCCTCGCTCGGGCAAAGGGAGCAAATCCACTCTTCCTCTGAGTCGTTTCATGCAGGCCGTCAGCGGGTTGGATGTGCCCGCCCACCATGGAGAGGGTGAGCCTCAGCCTGCTGATTCAAATGCTACATCCCTTCCAGAAACACGCTCACGGAAACACCCGGAAGTAGTGGGCTACCTGGGCATCCCGCGGCCCCATTGGGTTGACATGTGGAATTAACCGTCACGCTGCCATGCCTCAGCCTTCGGTCACCATCCTTCTGCCGCCGAGAAATGGCGTGTGGGGGAGAAATGCCCCATTCCACCATTCTGTCAAAGAGGTCATGAAAAAGACAGCCAAACAGACAAAGAGACAAAGAGAGACCCCCCCCCCCCAGTTACAACTTCTCACTGCAGGGTCTCGATGTCTAACTCAGGGTCCTCGACTCCTTTTGGGGGGGCATTTCTGGGGCGGCTCCCGCACACTAGGTGCGTTCCCTCCGGCCGTTCTAACAACCTTGCAAATTTGCTATTATTAACCGTTACCCTGTGTCAGGCAACTCGCTGGTACCCATTATCGTTCCTCTTCACAACTCCGCGGACAAAAGACAAAAAAAGGCAGAACGGAGAGACATGCATCTCGCGCAGGGCCACCTAACTAGTGATGGCAGGACTTGAACCAGACGGCCCGGCGCGGCGGGGAGGCGAAAAGTGGAGCCTCTCTTCCTGTAGGTTTTACACACGCACGTGCAGGCTGGTGCACACACGTGCACACAGGTGCGTGGGAACGCTGCCTCCCCGGACAGGCATTGATTGCTCTTTCTGAAAGGCTAAGCACAAAGAAATTCCATTACGTTATTTAGTAGGAGATCTAACTTAAAAAAAAAAAAAGACCTAAGAGGAGGTGTGTGGGGGAGGCTATTGGAAAATGGGACCCCGTCTTTTCTTGTGTACGTTTTCGAGGTTGGAATGTGCTTAAAACAGGAGATCCCCAGCGCCACTCCCGGCCCCGGCCCCCTCCTGCTCACCCCAGCTCCGGTGCCGTCACGGGCGCACCGTGAGAAGCCCAGTGTCTTGCCTTGGTTTGCAGTGACCCGAGGTGGGCAAGGCCCTTGATCAACTCTGGCTTTGGGCTAGGTTGGGCAGGGGGCGTCTAGAGTCTTCAGGCTGGTGCATGGGGGGTGGGCTCTTGTTCTACCCCACCTTTCACTCCCACCCCCTCCCCGTCCCCCACCCACAGAGCGGCGGTCATCTCTGCCAGGTCTGATTACTTTAGAGTCTGTGAAAGGATCTTAACACAGCAAAGCGATGGAAAGTGCTGATTTCCAGGTTCGAAGATAATTGCCCTTCTGCTTGTCCCCTCAGGTGGGTGGGAGGAGCAAGCCACCAGCCTGTGTGGGGCTCACTCGTGGGGGAGGACAGCGGTCCCGTGGAGCCCCCCCGCCCCTCCCCCACCCCACGCCTGTGATGCCTCATCCACCTGAGGGGAATGGTTTGGGTGTCAGAGTGCAGCCGTGGGCCCGGGTCTTTGCTCCCTCCTGCTGCCTAGCCTGCTCTTCCCAGAACTTCCCCCTTGAACTACCCGGGCCACGCAGGCTCCTAGGCCGGGGGCCATGGCCCCCCGCTTCCCAGGAACAGCTGAGCCAGCAACCACAGCAGGCCAAGGCCAAGTAGTGGGTGGGGTTGGGCTTTGCTGTTATTTCTCAGCAGGATTGCACTCGAGGGTGAGGACCGCAGCCGTAGGAGCCAAGAAAGCTTATCTCGAGAGGCAACAGACGGGCAGAAGAGGAAGGTAAGACGTCAGGGGAAGAAATTCATAATTTTTTTTAACTCTATTTTATTTTATTTTCGAGAGACCTAGAGACAGAGCGTGAGCAAGGGAAGGGCAGAGAGAGAGGGAGACACAGAATCCGAAGTAGGCTCCAGGCTCTGAGCTGTCAGCACAGAGCCCGACTCGGGGCTCGAACTCATAGACCACGAGATCATGACCTGAGCCGAAGTCGGCCGCTTAACTGACTGAGCCACCCAGGTGCCCCCATAATTTTTTTTTAGTACCTATTATATGCCAGGAACTGGATCAGGTATTTCCACATACCTTATCCTATTTGGTCTACATAACAACCCAATGAGATAGACACTATGTGTTATTACGCCCAGGCCCAGCGTCCCTGGCGTTGTCACGAGTGTAGTCACCCGGGTGCTCAGAAGGAGCCCGGCACTCTGTTCAGCGCCCTGCTGTCCACACCTTGCAATTCCTAATAATGTTTTAACAGGTGCCATTTGACCCCAGACCCTGCAAATTTGGTAGCCAGTCCTAATAATACGCGCTTTACGAACGAGAAAACGGAGGCTCTAAAAGGTGACACGGCCTGCCTAAGATCAGAGCCAGGAAATGGTGGGCTTAGTCCTGGGGCTCCGGGCTGTCTGACTGCCAAGTCCATACTCGTGGGGTGAGTCCCCGGCCTCATGGTTACATTCTAGCCGGGCATGCGCTTCTCAGAGGGAGGTGGGGTTGGTCTGGAGTTATAAGTAGGACGGTCAAGTTGGGGCTCAGCCAAAAGGTGACATTCAACCAAAAATGTGAAGATGGGGAGGCAGTCTCTGGGTTCCCAGGGGGAAGCGTGAGCCAGGGAGCGACAGGGGCCAGCAGGGCTGCCTGAGGGCAGGTGTGTGCCCGGTGAGCCCGCGGAACAGTAATGAGCCCGCTGGGGTTGGGACGAGCCACATTCATCACACCCCTGGATCCCAATCCCTCTCTCTTCCTTATTCCGTCCTTGCGACTGTTGCCTGGGGAGACAATTTGGGAACAGTCACCCAAGGGGGACAAATGAGGGGCTGTTTCTCTCTGTGGGCAATCGTACCCTTCAAGAAGGAGACAAGAGGACCCGGCTGAAGGTGCTGCTTCCGGACACGCTGATCAGGCCTCGTTAAGGAACTGATGCTCCGCGGCCAAGTTCTCTGACGCGGTATTGTGGCTTCTGGGAGGGCAACCCCCGAGGACCCATCAGGAGATATTTCCAATAGGTCTCAAGGGTGCCGCGAGCGCCCGCAAATAACACAGGAGGCCTCGGGCCTCGTTCTGCCGCAGGGACAGCTGGTCTGCAGTCTCAACGGTTGATTCGACATTTCAGGGCCAAACTCGTCACCCAGCATGAAATCCTGGGAGAAAAAAAGACTGGCACAGTTGACCGGCTGTGGCTGGCCCTCTTCCTCAGATGCGGGACCCACTCTGCGGGTCCTGGGGGGAGGGGGCGGGCTCCCCTTTGTCTCCTTCCCTTCGTCTTCTCATTCCTATTCTCAGCCCTCGAACCTCGCTCCATTGGGGGCGATGAGAAGGTGGACTCGAAGGCGGTGGTGGGAGGAAGGGAGGAGAAGGGAAGCAATATTAGGGGTGGAGGGTGGATAGACTTGGTCAAGGATTGTACGAGGTGGTGTAGGGGGAAGGGAAGTGGAAAGACATCCGGGGTCGGGCACCTGGGTAACTCGAGCCAGCATTTAATTGAGCACCGATTCTGCATTGGAGTGCATTTGGCGCGTTGTCCAATTTAATTCCTCGTCACGCCCATTTGACAGATGCGAACCCTGAGCCTCGTCTAGGGAAGCGCTGGCCTCGGATCGCAGAGTCGGCAAGCGGTGGCTTTGGGAGGGGAACCCGGGCCTGGCCGAATTCGTGAGGCCGGCGGTCCTTACACCTTAGTGTACGTTCGAATCTCCTGGGAAGCTTGTTAGACTACAGATGACAGGGCACTACCTCCAGAGTTCCTGGTTCAGTAGGTTTGGGGGACGCCCCGAGAATCTGCCTTTCTAACAAGGTGCTGAGCACCGCTCACGCCGTCGATCCGGGGACCGCACTTGGGGAACCAGTGCGTCCCGTAAACCGGTGGTTTTCAACCCTGTTTGTGCACTGAAATCACCTGAGCGCTTAACCAATCTGACGCCAGCTCGCTCCCCTCTCTGAGAGTCTGACCCAATCGGTCCGTCCGTCGTGGGGTCCGGACTTTGGCATTTTGTTTTGAAAAAGCCCCCCGGTGTTTCCGCTGTGCAGCCCGGGAGGACATCCCCTGCTCTAAGCTCTGTCCACAGGGAATGTCGGAGGAATAGCAGGTTTCGGCAGGAAATAAGGGCCCCTTTTCACTAATACACTGAACCATAATGCCTTCCGCTTTCAAGCTCAGAACCCCCAGCATCGCGAGCCAATCCGCTCAGGCCCAGCTAGATGTGAACTGAGTTTCCTCTGTGGGCGGGGCGCGGTGCACCTTCGCGGGGGCTGGTGGAGGCCGGCGGGTGGGTGGGGAGTCCCCAGATGGAAAGCCATGGAGAAGCCGACGGCGGGTCCACCTTGCAGCCGGGCATTGTTCTCGCAAATGAAAATCCGTGGCGATTTCACTGAAGTTGGCAGGAGCGTGTTTTACGACCCAAGTCCCCACCTAATTATAAAATGGAAATGTATTTGAAATTGCTTAAATGGGTATATATAGGTAGGATTTGCTCAAGCATTTGATGTGCTTTTAAGAAGTGCGCATTCAGCTGGATTACCTTTGAAATGTGCTTTTGAAATTGGACTTGGCCGTTCCCAGCGCAGTGCTGAGAAAGAGGAGGGTGCTCGGTCTCCCCTAAAAGCGAGAGTGCTTTTCAGAAGGCTGGCACTGTTTCTGAGGACGGCTAAGTCGCATCTGGTGATTAAGCGTTGAGCAGTTAGCGGCGGAGGCTTGCGGCCACCGTCTCCCAGTGCAAGAAAAGTAACAAAACAGAACAAGGGAAGTCGAAATTCTCAATTCATTGACTCTCACCAAGATTAAAAAAAAAAAAGGTAACAGTCAGGACTGGCTGGAGGAGGAAGAGGAATTGGAGCGATGGAAGGGTACAGCCTCGGCCTTGGAGTGGGAGAAAGCATCTAGACCGGGAAACTCAAGTCCGACGCCTGCCGAAGTGTGTGTGCCGCCTAGACAGAGCGGCTGTTTGTTCCGTCCACGGAGACGGGCTCCCTGCCGCCGAACTGCCTGGCTTCTCTAGACAAGACGGAAATCAAGATTTTAACCTAAACTTTCCGATTTCAACACGCTTGCGTAAATACAGTCAATAGAGTGTGGGCCGAATAGGCGTGAGGGCTGGCTCTAGACAACATCAATGCTCTCTTCCAACTCTGTTGTTTTATAGAGGAGGAAACATGTTTTTCAGGGTTGACTCGGCTAGCCACTTATTTATTTATTAAATAAAAATTTTTTTAAATGTTTATTTATGAGAGAGAGAGCACCAAAGTCAGACACTTCATTGACTGAGTCACCCAGGTGCCCCAATTTATTTTTTTATTTTTTATTTTTATTTACTGATTTTTATTTATTTATTATTTATTTATTTTTAAATGTTTATTTATTTTTTTAAATGTTTATTTATTTTTGAGACAGACAGAGACAGAGCATGAGTGGGGGAGGGGCAGAGAGAGAGGGAGACACAGAATCGGAAGCAGGCTCCAGGCTCTGAGCTAGCTGTCAGCACAGAGTCTGACGCGGGGCTTGAACCCACAGACCGCGAGATCGTGACCTGAGCCGAAGTCGGACGCTCAACCGACTGAGCCACCCAGGCGCCCCTAATGTTTATTTTTGAGAGAGAAAGAGTGAGAGAAAGTAGGAGAGAGAGAGAGTGCGGGGTAGAGACAGAGAGAGAGGGAGACACAGAATCTGAAGCAGGCTCCAGGTTCTGAGCTGTCAGCACAGAGCCCGATGCGGGGCTTGAACTTACGAAGAGTGAGATCACGACGAGCCGAAGTTGGACGCTTCACTGACTGAGCCACCCGGGGGCCCCTCAGTTATCCATTTAAAAAAAGGCATTCAGCTCCGAGCTCCTTTGCCTTCCAGGAGCTCACTGCAAAGGCAGGGAAAGAGGCGGGTTTTGGTGGAGCTGGCCCCGGGAGGCTGTGAGGATGGAGAAAGTCTCACCCAGCCTGGGATCTGGAAGGACTTCCCCCTGAAGAGGAACTTTCAGTTGAGTCTTGACAGAAGAATAGGGGTCAGCCACTTGGGACCACTTGGAAGAGGGCACAGCTTCAGCAAAGACCCAGGGACACGTACGTTTGGTTAATGGCAAGAGGTGGGAAGACTGACCCCGGATACAGAACAGGAAGGGTCACAGGCTGACGAGCAACTCGGAGATTTTGATACGACCGAAACTCTCCTCCACACTCTAAGATGTGTCTTCACTGCCGTGCAGGAAAAAAGATGAGCTAAGTGTCTGAGAATCCGAGAGTGGGGCTTAGCCAAGCCTGGAGAAAAGGGTGACAATGTCAGGTGATGAAGTATAGTTTTGGCTTTTATTTTTTTTCCCCTACTTGCTCTGAAATGAGCATTCCAAGCTCTGTCATCATAACCCCTGAAAGGCCGCCTGATTCCTCCGTGGAAATGGCTCATTCTGCCTTTATCAGCTCCCAGCGCTTTGAGTGGATGGATCTTTATATTTCAATAATCAGCCTGATTTCCCTCCGGTAACCTTGGCATTCATTGCACCTGCCTGGGGGTGCTTTCCTTTTCTTCCGGGATGCCTTAGAATTTGGAGGAGGGGAAGAAGAAGAAGAAATTCAGATTGTTTTTCTGTGCTATCCTGTGTTTTGGGGAAGTTCCTTTTTTCCGTTCATGTTGCTCCTCTCAGAGGGACCACTACATTCGGGTAAGAGTCGAGGCGGTCCCATTTTCTCCCCGGGTCAGTTGTTGGTGGGCTTGTCTCTGTCGCTTCTCTAAGTTTTAAGGTCCTACTGTTTTCAGAGTTTTCTTGGCACTGTGACGGACTGATGGGATTCACAGTCTGTCCCTGCCCTCATAAACCTTACAAACCTTGTGCCAAGAGCCGTGTGTGATCAAAGTCATGACGGTGAAAAAGAGGGGCCTCGAGGTGTTCGTAGCAGGGAGTGAAGAGTTCGATTCCTTTTGCTGTTGGCAAAACTGACGCCACCAGCAAACACCTGGACCCGCCATTTTTTTATTACAAAGAGAAGAAATCGCCCCTACGTTTCCAGCGGCATTACTTGAGAATAGCCAAGCTATGGGAGCAACTATCGATAGTGGAATGGATAAAGAAGATGTGGTGGACATCCAACAATGGGATAATACTCAACCATAAGAAAGAATGAGACCTTGCCACTTACGACACGCACGGACCTAGAAGGTATTATGCTAAGTGAAGTGTATCCGAGGAAGGCAAATGCATTATGATTTCGTATATACACAGAATCTAAAAAACAAAGCAAATGAACAAAGAAACAAACAAAAGTAGACACGGACCCATAAATACAGAAAACACACTGGGGGTTGCCGGAGAGGAGGAGGGTGGAAGGGTGGGCTAAAGGGGTGACGTGGAGTGGGAGGTACGGGCTTCAGCTGTGGACTGAACAAGTCATGAGAATAAAAGGTACAGCACGGGGAATACAGTCGCTGGTACCGTAATAGTGTTACATGGTGACAAATGTCCGCTACACTTGTGGTGAGCACAGCCTCCGCAGAGAGTTGTGGAATCACGTTGTCGTGCCCCTGAAACTAATGTGATGCTGTGTGTCAACTATACTTCAAGTTCAAACAGAGTCAGAAAAATAAAAAGAGAGGGGTGCTTGGGTGCTCAGTCAGTTAACCACCCGGCTTCGGCTCAGGCCATGATCTCGTGATCTGGGAGTCTGGGGCGCGTGTCAGGCTCCGTGCTGACAGCTCAAAGCCTGGAGCCTGCTTCCGATTCTGTGTCTCCATCTCTCTCTGCCTCTTCCCCACTCACTCTCTCTCTCAAAAATAAATAAACATTAAAAAATTTTAGGATTAAAAAAAAAAGAGAAGCAACTGAGATAAAATTCATATTATGTAAGTTCACCATTTAAGCCACTTTTAAATGTCCATTTCAGTGATTTCAGTTCAATGTTGTGCAGCCATCACCTCTATCCATCTTCAGAACATAGTCATTATCCCCCAAAGAAACCCCATAATCCTTAAACCAGCCTTTATTTCTGGTTTCTTTCACTTGGCAATTTTCGAGGCTCCTCTGTGTTGCGGTATGTATCAGTACTCCATTGCTTTTTATGGTGGAGTCATATTCCATTCTATAGATATACCGCGTCTCGATTCTCCATCGCTTGATGGACATATGAGTTGTTTCCACCTTTTGGCTGTCGTGACTCGTGCTGCTATAAACACTTGTATGCAAAGGTTTTGAACATCTATTTTCAATTCTTCTGGGCATATACCAAGGAATGGAATTGCTGGCGTACATGGTGCCAAGTCTATATTTAACTTCTGAGAAACTGCCAAATAATTGCATACAGTGGCTGAACCATTTTTAATTCCCACCAGTGACGTCTGAGTTTCCAATTTCTCCCCATCCTCGCCAACACTTGTTATTGTTTGTCTGTTTGATTCCAGCCATCGTAGTGTGTGTGAAGCGGTACCTCATGGTTTTAATTTTCATTTCCCTAATGACTAACGATGTTGAACATCTTTTCGTGTGCTCATTGGCCATTCGTATATGTTCTTTGGAGAAATGTCTATTTAAGTCCTTTGTTCATTTATTTTTATTTTTTATTTTTAATGTTTACTTATTTTTGAGACAGAGAGAGACAGAGCATGAGTGGGGGAGGGGCAGAGAGAGAGGGAGAAACAGAATCCAAAGCAGCCTCCAGGCTCTGAGCCGTCAGCACAGAGCCCGACGCATGGCTCGAACTCACAGACTGTGAGATCATGACCTGAGCCAAAGCAGGACGCTCAACCGACTGAGCCACTCAGGCGCTCACCCTTTGTTCATTTTTTAAAATTTGGATTATGTTTTTGTTGTTGCATTGTAAGGGTTCTTCATATATTCTGGATACTAGACCCTTGCAGATACATGATTTACAAATACTTCCTCCTACTCTGTGGACTGTCTTTCAATATTTTGATAATGTCCTTTGATGCACCAAAGTTTTCAATTTTGATGAAGTTTCATTTATCTAGGTTTTCTTTTGTTGCTTGTGCTTTAGGTGTTATATTTAAAAACTGTTGCGTAGGGCTCCCTGGTTGGCTCAGTCGGTTGAGTGTCCGACTCTTGATTTTGGCTCAAAAATCCCAGCGTCGTGGGATCCCCGCGTCAGGCTCAGTGCTGAGTGTTGAGCCGGCTTGAGATTCTTTCTCTCCATCTTCCTCTCTCCCCCACATACTTTATTTCTCTAAAATAAAAAAAAAGGGGGCACCTGGGTGACTCAGTCAGTTAGATATCTGACTTCAGCTCAGGTCATGATCGTGCAGCTCATGAGTTCATGTGGAACCCACTTGGGACCCTCTGTCTCCCTCTCTTGGCCTCCCCCTGCTCATGTGCGCTCTCTCCCTCTATCTCTCCCTCTCAAAAATAAATAAGCATTTAAAATAACATGCTTAAAAATAATTATAAAAATAATAACTAACTAACAAACTAAAGGCTGTTGCCTAATCCAAGCACAAAAATTCACACCTCTGTTTTCTTCTAGGAGTTCAATAGTTTTAGTTATTACATTTGGGTCTTTGTTCCATTTAGAATTAATTTTTGCGTATGGTGTGAGGTAGGGATTCAACTTCATTCTTTTGCATGTGGATATCCACTCGTCCCAGCAGCACTTGTCAAGAAGACTATTCTTTCACCATCGAGTAGTCTCGACACCTTTGTCAAAAATCAATTGATCATGAATAGATGTATGGATTTATTTCTGGATACTAAATTCTATTCCATCGATCGATATCTCTATACATGTCCTTATGTTGGTACCGCAGTGTTTGGGTTACTGTCGCTTTGTAGTAAGTTTTAAAATAGAGACATATGAGATCTCTGACTTCATTCCTTTTCAAGATTGTGTAGCCTATTCGGGGTCCCTTACAATTCCATATAAATTTTAAGATAAGCTTGCCTATTTCTGCAAAGAAGGAAGTTGGAATTTTGATAGAGATTGCACTGCAGGTCAGTTTGGAGAGTATTTCTATCTTAGCAATAGTAAGAGTTCTGATTCACAAACACAAGATGTCTTTCCATTTATTCAAGTTTTCTTGAATTTCTTTCAACAACATTTTGTAGTGTTCAGTATAGAAGTCTTGCACTTTTTTTGGTTAAATTTATTCCTAAATATTTTATTCTTGTTGATGCTATTGTGAATGGAATTGTCTTAATTTCCCTTTTTGGATTGTTCATTGATAGTGTGTAGAAACAGTTGATTGTGTATATCGATCCTGAAACTTTGCTGACCTCATTTATTAGCTGTCATTGTTTTTTGTTGTTTTTGTTGTTGTGGTTGTGGTTGTGATTTTTTGTGGGTTTTTTTTTTTTTGGTGTGTGTTAATTCTTTAGCATTTTTCTATATGTAAGATCATGTCATCTGTAAGTAGAGATCGTTTTAATTTTTCCTTTCCAACCTAGATGCTTTCCACTCCTCCCTGCCATAACCACCCCCTTGCCTAATTGCAAGAGCAAGCTAGAACTTCCTGGCTACAATATTGAATAGAAGTTGTAAGAATGAACTTCCTTGTCTACTTCATGATCTTAGGCGGAAAGACAGCAGTCTTAGTGTGATGTTAGCCAAGAGTTTTTCATAGATGCCCTTATAAAGGTTGAGGGAAGTTTCCTTTTAATTTAAGTGTTTTTTGTCATGAAAGAGTGTTGCATTGTTTTTTTCAGAGGGTTTTTCTCTCTCTATCGAGATGATCACGTAAGTTTTCTTTCTCTGTTAATATGGCACTGGCCACACGATAGAGATTTACTAAATATTTACTGAATTAATGATGTAAATGCTATAGCCCTAACAACAGCAGAGCAATACTGCTGCATGTTTTGTGTGTTGATGTGTTGTTGGTTTGCTGTGCTTGTGTCTGTTGCATCTAAGGTGGATTGTTCTTTCTTCCAGGGGTCCTTCTGGCCTACAACGACCTCTTGGAAATGGCTATCTAGGGGTTCAGGGAGCTGAACTTGCCCCGGGCAAACCAGCACTGACAACTCTACAGGAATCCAATGACCTTGACCTTCTCAACATTTAGGCTAGCGAAACCAGACAATAGATCTTTGCCTTCCACATGCTCCCGTCTAAAATGTTAATGTCAAGGCCGAAGTGCCTTGTGCCTTAGAAAGCTACAAAGAGTTAATTCCCAGAAGCCATTCCTATTAATCTTGGTGTCTGGATAAAAACTAAATTTGGGACCTCAATTACCTGATCGAGGCCCATGTAGGCTCAGCCGGCAGTAATATTGATGAGGATGGCAATCATTTCTCCCACTTGGAGACCCGATTGCAATCCCATCCTAAGCAATCTGCCCTTCGAGTGCATGGAGAAGTGGGCATTATTTTTATCTTTCCTTCTGTTCTGGAAAGAATTTTTGGTTCCTGAATCCTTAACCCTTTGTGCACCACAGCACAATGCTACTTGACTGAAACAGGTAAATAGTAGGACTAACATCTGAATTGTCCATCCCAGTTTGGGAAGCACTTTATGGTTACCTCGTCCCGACCAGTCCTCACCACTGCTTGCGGAGCGCGGCCATGCCCATTTGTCAGGGGAGGAAACCGACTCAGAAACTTGACTTTCTGGCTCAGGTTGTTCTTGTTTCTCTAGGCTACAGAGGACTTCATTAAACAGGTGCGTATGTTTTCAAAGAGCCATAGATAGAAAAGACCAAAGCTTGTCCTTGGTTCAGTGGTTTGTGGGAGTGATAAAGGGCAAAGGGTGATTGAAAGGCTGATGGGAGGAGAGAGAAGGCTCTCGAAGAGCGAGCCGGAGTGGGCACTTTCGGCAGGTAGAACAGTACTGCCGTTGGACACCAAACATCTCCACCCCTCGAGCAGAGGCTTGGGGTCACGGACCTCCATTTATCTGTGGTTCCCTTATGCTGACCCTTGCTGGTATCCCGCTGGTGAATAATCGGCATGTTTTTGATCCCAAGCCACCTGGCACACATCTGGTCGCCTACCTGGACAGTGAGCAGGTGGTCAGAGAGCGTGAATTCCTGAGTAGGTGTCTAAGCAAAATGAGTCATGGAAGTAAATCTTCATCAAAAATTAGTCAAGCAGTGATGGCAAACGCCACGCACCTAAGAGATCAGGAGCCTTCTCCAGGCTGTGTTCCAAGACCAGCTCTGTGCTTCCTTTTCTCCTTCACCTTTTGTCATGAAACAGAGAGAAACAGCGTGAGACCTGAGGAAATCCTTTGTTCGTTTATTTCTTTGCATTATTCCTACATTCCTTCACTCGGTAAATATGCATTAAGCATCTACTGTATGTTGGGCGTGTGCCGGGCACTGGGGACACAGTAGTGAGCAAACCAGACATGGCTCTTTGCCTTCCGAACTTGAAGTCAAGTAGGGGGGGAACCTCCAAATAAATAAATAAATAAATAAATCATTGTAAATCCAGGGATAGCACTAAGAGGAAAACAAACAATACCCTCTTGCTAGAGAGCAACAGGGGGAGACTGAATTGGATTGGGCAGTCAGGAAAACACCTCTTTGAAGACAGGACACATGAGTTCTATTTTAAATATAAGAAGAAATTCAAACTAGGAGCAGGGGAAGAGGTTGGGAGGAAAAGAGTTTCCTATGCAAAGTGTAAGGATCAGCACATGCAAAGTCCCTGATGTGGCGAAGAGATTAGAGCCTTCAGGAAAATGAAAGAAACCCAGCCTGGCTAATGTGTGGACAGCGAGGAAGAGAAGGATGGGAGATAAGGTCAGGGAGGCAGGCAGGGGCCAGATCATGCAAGACTCGTGTCTCTTCCCAAGCCTCCTACCCTCCATCCCAGCGAGACTTTTGAACAGCACAAAGGGGAGGTACGCAGCTGGGAGCTGGAATTATTGTCTCCATTCTTCACCCCTCTGTATTCCACATCCATACCCTTGCCATGGCCTTTTGATTTTGGGTGTGACCTTGGGACTTGCTTTGGACAACGGTGCATGAAGGCAGCACAGGCTAGAAACATGCTTCTGCAATGGAGTACATCCCCTTACACTTCTGCCCTTTGTCATTGAAAGAACAAGACTGGGGGAGTCCAAGGAAGATGAGAGACAGACACCTGGAGCAGATGTGAAGCATGGAGCCAAGCCCCACTGAGCCCAGCTCAAGGCACTGTGCCACTGAGCTTTTGTTTGAAATTTTCCATTGAGTTTTTGGAGCGATTTGTTACGTGGCATTATTTGGGCAGTAGCTGACCAATACACACAGGATGGTGAGGACTTCTCTGAGGAACGATTGACAGAAAGATAGTATTTAGTCTAGAGAATGGAAGATTGAAAAGGAGCTAAGGTCTGTCATGGCAGAAAGATTGGATTTGTTCCTTGTGACTCAAAAGCCTGTGGATGAGACCAAGGGGTACGTGTACAGGGAGGCAGTTTTAGCTATACTTAGGGAAGAACTTTTTTTATCAACTAAAGTGCCACGAAAATGGAATGCATTATCTTAGAGACTATTTTTCACCACCAGAGGGCATGGAGACAACAATGTAGTGCCTACTATGTGCCAAAGACTCTCATACTTTTATTTTGTAATAATTTTCACAAGAAATCTCTGTGAGATAAGCATTATTTTAAATATAAGGGAATGGAGGCTCCGAGAAGGTGAGAAACTTGCAGAAGTCTGTATAGAGCCAGTAGGCAGAAAAGGCAGGATTTGAACCCATAGTCCTGTGGTGCCAAAACCCTATCAATCAAGAAGGTGGTTTCCACAGAAGGTTTCGAGAAGATTCAAGTGCCGAATGGGGAGTGGCACCCAAAGCCCAGGCCCCAAGGCCATCCCTGGTCTAACACAAAGTCTTCCCTAGTGTTTGGCAAGTTTTCACTGGTGAGGGGAGGGGAAAGGAGACATGTAGCGAGTTCTGCCTCAAGCTAAATTTATTCCATTTAAACAGCTTCTCTTTATGCTGACATCCTGTCTTCTCAATTAAAAAAAAAAAAATCAGGGGCACCTGGGTGGCTCAGTAGGTTAAGTGTCCGACTTCAGCTCAGGTCATGATCTCACGGTCCGTGAGTTCAAGCCCCGCGTCAGGCTCTGTGCTGACAGCTCAGAGCCTGGAGCCTGCTTCGGATTCTGCGTGTCCCTCTCTCTGCCCCTCCCCAGCTCAAGTGTGTGTGTGTGTGTGTGCGTGTGTGTGTGTGTGTGTGTGTGTGTGAAAACTAAATAAACATTAAAAAATTTTTTTAATCAAATAAGAATATTAGTTTAAAAAATTGTCTTAATTTAGCAAAATAAAAAGCCGTCAACCTCGCCAGGCTCCCCAGATACTTTGGAACGATGGGGGCTATGAAATCTAGCAGTCTCGAAGCCGTTCTCTGGATGACCTCCAATGTCTTTTTCAGCTCTGAACTTTTATAACTTTTTTTTTTTTTTTTAAGTCTAAAGGTCAGGCCACAGGCTGCAGGGCCTCAGGAATCTGCCTTGGCCGGCAACCGCCTCCAGGCCCAGGCAGGGATGCCTTCTCCTCACTCAAAAAGGGGAGCGAGGGCTCCTAAGTCACAGCCCACCTTCGTCCCACGTTGGCCCGTTTCGCTGGGTCCAGGGCGGTAGGCAGCCTGGTCCCAGCCGCAACGGTCTCCCTCGCAGGGTTCCGGCGAGGGCGTGGCTGGAATAGGTGCCCACCCAAAGGGAAAACGCCCGGCAGACAGCGAAGCAGCGCCGTGTTGCTCCAGGGACCTGGCAGAAACCTGCTCCCCACCCCTCATCACTCAAGACACTGAGTCCAATGTTTTCCTTTAGGGAAAGGCTTGGGGTAGGGGTGAGGCAGCCTCTTAGCCACAGACGAAGGGCCTTAGAAGGGGCTTTGGGGAGGCCGTGGTCCTATAGACTTTTTCTTTTCTTTTTCCTTTTTTTTTAACGTTTATTTTTTTATTTTTGAAGGAGAGAGAGACACAGCACGAGCAGGGGAGGGGCAGAGAGAGGGGGAGACACAGAATCGGAAGCAGCCTCCAGGCTCTGAGCCGTCAGCACAGAGCCCGACGCGGGGCTTGAACTCACAGACCATGAGATCATGACCTGAGCTAAAGTCGGCCGCCCGACCGACTGAGCCACCCAGCCGCCCCTTCTTTTTTTTTTCTTTTTTTTTAAAGCTGTATAGAGATATCATTTCATCCATTTAAAGCTTCCGATTCAATGATTTTTAGTAGATTCACAGTGATACACTATCACCGCAGTCCATTTTTTCCTGATCTCAGAAAGAAATCCCTGCTCCTACTCCCCCACCGCACCCCTGCCCTGTGTCCCCCAGCCCTACACAGCCACTAACCTACTCTCCGTCTGCAGTTTTTCCAGTTCTGGACTTTTCCTGTAAGCGGAGTCCTACACTATGTGGCCTCTGGCGACTGGCCGTTTTCACTCAGCGCAATAGTTCTCAGCTTCGCCCACGTTGTGACATGCATCGATACTTCTTTTTTTTTTTTTTTCCGGATTTTAACTTTTATTTTATTTTTTTAAATTTTATTTATTTATTTTGAGACAGAGAGAGAGAGAGAGAGAGCGTGTGTGCATGCAAGTGGGTGAGGGGGCAGAGAGAGAGAGGGAGAGAGAGAGACAATCCCAAACAGGGCTCCTCATTGTCGGCACAGAGCCCGACGTGGGACTCCATCCCAGGACCCTCAAGATATCATGACCTTGACTCCGACTCTAAGAGTCAGACGCTTGATGGACTGAGCCCTAGGTGCCCCTGCATGTTTAAAATTAGCTAAAAACGGTAACCTTTATTGTTATGTTTATTTTATCACACACCCAAAAAAAATCAATGAACCACATGGAAGGAAATGGAAAAATAAATCAAAATCCCACCCGCCGATTCTGCCCAAGAAGCATGCCTCTCCGGTATCTGGCCGCCTGGCGCCCGCCCAAGGGTTCCCCTAGAGTTCAAGTACGCAGCAGTGCACTGACCCGAGGGCCAGCACTCGCTGAGACACGAGAACAAGAGGAACAGGGCAAGAACGTGGATGCCTCAGTCTGGGGCAGGGGCTAGGGGCCTGGGGGCGCTGTATACGTTATCGGAAAGAGATCTGACTTTGAGTCAGCTTGCCTGGGTTTGACTCCTGCTTCTGCCGTGTGACCTCGAGCAAGTTACCTTCCCTCTCTGGGCCCCAGCTTCCTCATCTGCAAGATGAGGTGGCAATAGTTCCTTCCCATGGAAGAGGGAATGTACCAAGCGATGCCCAATGTCAGAGCCGTGGGGGGGAAGGCAGTGCTGAACTCGGAGACGAAAGACCTGGAGGAAGTTTTCACTTCGCCCCGGGCTCGCTGCCGCCATGACCTCGGGCCGGACGCTTGCTTGATCTCTCTGGACCTTAGTTTCCCCACCGCTCCTGTTACACGCTGAGAAGTTGTGCGGTTGCTAAGAAGTTGTGTGGTTGTGCGGTTGTTCTGTAAGAGGAACAGCCTTATATAAAGTAAATTGGAGATTAAACAATAAATACTTGGCATAATGGTGCATGTTAACCCAGGGTGCTGTTGTTCATTGAAAGCGATTCTGGGTGCCACGCAGCCACGGAAACGGACAACGGTGCAGACGGTGCGGGAAACGGCAGTACCACTAGTGAGAGGTAGAATGCTCACGAAATTATATGTACACAAGGATCAGAACTACACAGAATGTAGGGACACCCGGGTGGCTCAGCCGGTGAAGCGTCAGACTTTGGCGCAGCTCGTGATCTCACGGCTCGTGGGTTCAAGCCCCGTGTCGGGCTCTGTGCTGACAGCTCGGAGCCTGGAGGCTGCTTTGGATTCTGTCTCTACCTCTCTGCCCCTCTCCTGTTCACACTCTGTCTCTCTTTCTCAAATATAAAATAAAACATTAAAAAAAACCTCTGCAGAATGTTGTATAATGTAGACAAAGACTAGAAAGGAGCATAGAAAGAATGTAATTACGGTGGGCAGGCATGGGAAGGATTATGGGTTGATTGAAACTCACTCCTTTAAAATCATCATTACGTTGTTTTTACAGTGGGAATATGACTTTTATTTTATTTTTTTAATTTTTTTTAATGTTTATTTATCTTTGAGAGAGAGAGAGACAGACAGAGCATGAGCAGGGAAGGACCACAGACAGAGAGGGAGACACAGAATCTGAAAGAGGCTCCAGGCTCTGAGCTGTCAGCACAGAGCCCGACGCGGGGCTTGAACTCGGGAACGGTGAGATCATGACCTGAGCCGAAGTCAGATGCTCAACCGACTGAGCCACCCAGGCACCCCAGGAATATGACTTTTAAAACATAGGTGTGGCAGAGGGCTGTTTGGGGACAGCCTGTGTTTGAATTCTGGCTGTCAGGCCCCCGGCTTTGTTGGACACTGGGGACTGAAACCACAGTGAGCCCGTTGCTTCCCTGGAGGCCCCGTGTGTCTGTCCCGCTCACCGCCCGCCCGCACTTACAGGCCTTGACCTCCAGATGGATCGAGGACCCCTGCCGGCCCCACCCCCACCCACCTTACTCCCCCAGTCAAGCCGGGGTTTCTGTCTGGGCCGTAGTCACCTGTGTCCTTCTCATCGACTGCTTGCTGTATTCGAGAAACCCGAAACTTACTTACAGCCCACTCCCATACTTCAAAAATAAAACAGATGGAATATAACGGTGTTTTATTTAAAACTCTTAAGACAAAGCAATAGAGTCCACTGCCTTCGCCTCCAGTCCCCAGAGCAACCACCTCTCACCTTCTCAGCTGTTTCTTCTGAATGTTATCCACACATCCCTCCGTACACACTGCTATTTCGTCGTTTTACGTTTTAATGCTATATTCGCTGACTTCCTGCTACGATGGAAAAGGGCTAAGCTCGCACACACCCACCTCCATCTCCCTCCCTCGTGTTCTCCAGGCATAATCATATCGCTATTTTGCCTACTACTGTCGCTTTAAGAAATACACGGCCCTCTTCTCCGGCAATGTGCACTTTTACTTTGACACAGTCTCCTAGATGGCGTCCTCATTCCTGTTCCGGAAGTGAAGTCGATGTTTGGCTTAAAGATTGATTCTAGGATCAGGAGAACAACATCGGCGTTATTGACACCTACGTACGCACGCGTGCGATTCTCCGCCGGCTCACGGTTCTCCTGCGCTTGCCTCCTGGTAATACCCTTCTTCAAGCTGGAATCTCAAATAGCTCTCCTTTCTTTCTTGCGCTGTTTAACTTCGGCGTATCCTCCATTTCCCCCTGACTTTCTTTTTCTTTTTTAATAATTTATTATTTTTTAAATTTACATCCAGGTTAGCATATAGTGCAACTTACCCATTTAGCCCATTCCCCCTCCCACGACCCCTCCGACAACCCTCAGTTTGTTCTCTATATTTAAGAGTCTCTTACGTTTTTTTTTTTTTAACATTTATTTATTTTTGAGAGACATAGAGACAGAGTATGAGCAAGGGAAGGGCAGAGAGAGAGGGAGACACAGAATCCGAAGCAGGGTCCAGGCTCCGAGCCACCAGCACGGAGCCCGACGCGGGGCTCGAACTCACAGACCGTGAGATCATGACCTGAGCCGAAGTCGGTCGCTCAACCGACTGAGCCACTCAGGCGCCCCAAGAGTCTCTTACGTTTTGTCTCCCTCCTTGTGTTTATATTATTTTTGCTTCCCTTTCCTTGCGTTCATCTGTTTTGTATCTTAAATTCCTCATATGAGTGAAGTCCTATTATTTGTCTTTCTCTGACTGACTAATTTCGCTTAGCAAAACACTTTCTAGTTCCATCCACGTAGTTGCAAATGGCAAGATTTCGTTATTTTTGATTGCCGAGTAATACTCCATTGTATGGATATACCACATCTTCTGTATCCATTTATCCATCAATGGACATTTGGGCTCTTTCTATACTTTGGTTATTGTCGATAGTGCTGCTATAAACATCGGGGTGCATGTGCCCCTTCGAAACAGCACACCTGTATCCCTTGAATAAATACCTAGTAGTGTGATTGCTGGGTTGTAGGGTATTCACTCTGACTTTCTATCCTACTAGGCACTCTGTTGAGATCTGGGGGGGGGGGACCCAAGATCTTCCTTCTAGAACCTTCTGTCATCTTCATTCTGGACAGTAACCATCTGGGAGCTTCCTTTCACCGATTTCCTGAACTCAACCTATAGTGTCTGAGATTTGGGTGGTGGTTCTTGACTTTTTCCCCATATTTTGCTGCAGTGTACCCAGTAAGTAACATCCTACTGTAGAGGTGTGTGGTGGGTAAAATTTCCAAACCTTTTACGTTTGGGAACTTTTTTAGGGGCACCTGGCCAGCTCAGTCAGAAGAGTATGGGACTCTTGATCTTGAGGTTATGAGTTTGAGCCCATGTTGGATGTAGAGATTACTTAAAAACTAAATCTTAAAAAAAAAAGCAATTTATTTATTCTGCTTTTATACCTGATTGGTAATTGCACTGGGCATTGACTCTGAGGTTGTATATCAAATTCCATTATAGCTTTGAAGGGAATACTCTATTGCCTTCTGTACTGATTTTTTCTTATTGAAAATCTTGACCCGTCCTTGTTATCACTTTATAAGGACACTGACCCTCCGTGAAAGCTTTTAGGGTCCTCTCCTTACCCTTGGTGACCTACTATTTCTGTGTCGTTCCCCGGTGTGGGCCCTTGTTTCATTCATTGTTCTGATCTTGTATCCGTCACCTCTGAGAAATTTTCCTGTATTAGTTCTTGGATCGTTTCCTCTCCTCTTTGATAATTTCTGTCCTGTTTTTCCAGAAACTTGTATTGGTTAAATCCTCACTTATTCCTCTACGCCTCTTATCTCTTGGTTCCTTTTTTCCTTCTCTTTGTCTTGATATTTTCAAAGCAGGCAAGTATATTTAAGCTCAAGAACAATTTGTCTTTTCGGCGTAGAGTCTTATATGAAAATATTTCTTGTTACATTGTGTCCGTAATAACAGAGCGACAGACATTTCAAACAAGTTTCACTTATGAGTTTAAGAAGCACCGTAAAACATAAATCACAGCCGCCTTAAAGGAGCGGGGCTCTGAAAGTTGAACTGCAAACTGACAACTACGGGTATTTGAGGCGTAAAATGGAGATGGGAGTAACTGGGCAAGACAGGAGCTGGGTAGGAAAAAAAACTGTGAGCTGAGCAAGTGTTCTGGATGCTTCCTCAGTTCACCAGGCTCTTGGGGGCTGCTGGCTTCTGCTCCCCACCTGTGCCGAGGAGAGCGTGCGGCGAGCACGTAGGCGGAGGAGCTGAAAGAGTCAAATCTCGCCATGATGGGATCGTCCCCGAGCAAGGCCAAGGCGGCTGCACTGCGAATGGCAGGGGGAGAGTCTTCCCGCCGAAGACAGAAAGCGATCAAGGTGCCAGGCGGGAGGAAGCGGGAGCCGGGTAAACAAACAGAGAACCAGGCTCAGACCGGGCTCAGCGCTGCGTTTGAGTGGATTCGGTCGCTGGCTAAGAAACTGACAGACGCTCTCAACGCAGGTGGCGCAGGGCACGCGAGCCGCGTGGGTCAAGAAAAGCAGCGGTCACCTGGCTGGTGGGCCTGGGCCCTTCCTCCCCCTGAAACCTGTTACCTCCTGCTGCAGGGCGTTCTGTGAGGCAACAGAAGAGAAAGATTACAGCAGAGGTTCAAGGGCCTTCTGATGTACTTGGACCCTGAGCGCATGACTTAACCTTAAGCCTGTGTTCTTCCTATGTACACCCTGTAATGTTGCTTAAAGCTTTGTCTTAGGCGCCCCCCCCCCCCATACACGCCTCATCCTATTTCCAGTCGGGTTTCACTGTGAGGGGGAGGAAGAGGCAGTGCACGTGCACACACACACTCGTGCACACACGCCCCCCCCCCCCCATCGCTACTCACTACCACTACCATCACCTCCACCGCTGCATCATCCTGTTGTCTGCCCCTCCCTGCGCCTGCACAGACCGGGGCCGAAGTCCCACACTGAATCTGGCGCCCTTCCTGCTTCTGTGTCCCAGCGGGGAGCAGACAAGTGCACCGGAGGGCGGCTGGCGATTCCTTCCTGGTTCTTTTGCCTCCAGATGAGCCTCTCTCTTGGCAGGAGAGGAGGCTTGCAACCTGTTGTCACGATGTTCATTGTTTATTGCTAAAAGAATACTTTGGATACTTAGTCATTGGTGCAAATGTTTCCTCACTCAACAAACGTTTATAGAGTTCCAAGGATGATAATAATTAGTGCTCCCTGAGTGCTCACTATGTGTGAGGCGCAGTGCTAAGCCCTTTGAACGTCCCTGTGAGCCAGATGTCAGGAAGACAGAGATAAAAGTGCATGACCGGCCTTGAAGTTGTTGAGAGGCCAGGAACCAACATTGTAACCATTTCGTGTAACCTTCTCGGCAACGCCCCTGTGAAACATTGTTCTCCAGAGGAAGTGTAGTATAATGGTTAAGAGTAAAGCCTTTTATGTCAGTGACCTGAGTTTAAAACCTGTTTATACCACTTTTTGGCCCAGTAACCTCGGGCTTAAGGTTACTTAAAGGGTTACTTAAACAGGTACTTAACCTGTTTTGGCCTCAGTTTTCCCACTGATACCATGGTCGCGGAATTAACGACAGCTATACTTCTTGGAGTTGTGGGGATCAAAGGACATCACGCATAGAAAGTGTTAGCAGGTCGTGAATTATTATTAAGCCCCGGGTACTATGGGATCCCAGGAATTCACTTTGGATAACGTTCAATGAAGGCAGCCCGAGGCATTGATGTGCGAGATGACTGGAGAACCGGGAAGGAAGGGGAGTTAGTGTAAATGGTTCATCTTATTCTGGTGGGAAGCCCGGCATAGGCCTCTACCCCCCACCAGCGTTTCTGTGTAAGAACACAAACCTCTTCGGTTCCAGGTTCTGCCACCGTAGCACAGTGTGTCATCACAGCAGGCCTTGGAGAAGTCTCTTCTTGCTTCTGAGATTCCGATTCTCTCTCTTTTTAATTGAAGTATAGCTGACACGCAATGTCACGTGAATTTCAGGCGTACGACATAGAGATCCAACAAATCTAAGGTTATGCCGTGCTCACCGTAAGGGCAGCCACTCTCTGTCGCCACACAGTGCCATATTACCATACTGTTGACTGCATTCCTTGTGCTGTAGCTTTTACCCCCGCGACTCTGTCATTTCATTCAGATTCTTCATCTTTATAGGGAAAAGGCTGTAACAGTACCACTTAGGAATGTATCCTTCGTACGTTCACTTCAGCATTACTTATCAAGGCAAAAACTTGGAAGTCTATCTATGCACTTCTGTCGATGGGGAAATAGTGTAAATGATTTATGTCGATGGAAGACTATGTAGCTGCTAAAAAGAGAGAGGTATCTATCCCTATGAGGCAATACAGAGAAATGTACTCTATCGAGCCGTGAGTTACATGCAATACATTTGCCGCTTCTGAGTTGCGCCATCCTGTGCGTTTTGGCAACTATATCGTCTGCTACCATCACCCCATCAAGATAAAAAATAATCTCCATCACTCTAAAAATCTACCTACTCTGCTTTTCCATCACTCCTCCCCCACCCCCCCCGGACGTCATCGTTCTTCTGGGTCCCAACACCACAAATTCATTTTGTCTCTTCTTAAACTTCATGTTTTTGGAATCGTAGTTTTAAAAAAATACTCAGCCATGTTGTCGCGAGTAACAGGAGTTTCCCTTTGGTCGCCACTGCGCCCAGCGTATTGGTGTCCCACTCCCCCCTCCAGCCACCCGCTACCCCAGATTCGTGTGTTGAAGTTTTAACCCCCGGCCCCCTGCAATGTGGCCGTATCTGGAGATGGGGCCTTGAAGGAAATGATTAAGTTTAAATGAGGTTCTCTGGGTAGGGCCCTGATGCCGCAGGATTAGTCTTGTTTAAAGGAGAGACACCAGAGAGCTTGCTCTGTGGCTCTCCCCACGCGGGCACAGAGAAAAGTCACGTGAACCCAAGGCAGGATGGTGACTAAGGATTGGTGATAAGCCAAGGGAAGAGGCCTCGGAGACCTACTCGGCCAGCATCTTGGTCTTGAACTTCCCAGGCTCCAGAGCTGTGCGGTATGAATTTCTGTTATTTGAGTCTGTGTTATTTCATAGCGGCAGGAGCAGAATGGCTGAGTGGTATTCTCTTGTTTGTTTGTATATCACGGTTTCTTTACTCTCTAGAGAAGTCCCTTTGGGCTTCTCCAGTGTGGGGACGTACGTATAGAGTGTGTGTGTGTGTGTGTGTGTGTGTGTGTGTGTGTGTGTGTGATTTCTATTGGCTGTATGCCAGGAATTCGATTTCTGTATCATATGATAAGTATACGTTTAACTTTATTAAAAACTGTCAGTTTTCCACGGCGATAGTACCATTTGACACTCCAACCAGAAATGAAGAGAGTCCTAGACGCTCTTGCCAACAAGGCTGAGTGTCAGCAGTCTTTTAAATTTTAGCCATTTAAGTGCGTGGAAGGGTCTATCTCATTGTGGTTTCTATTTATATGCTCCTGATAGCAAATAGTATGGAACAGGGGTTCTCATGATTTCTGAGGATTCAGATATTTCCTTTTTGAAATGTTTTTCTCATCCTTTGTCCTTTTTGGTTGCATTGTCTTTTTGTTTTTAATTTGTAAGGCTTTATTTTATTTGAGAGAGAGAGAGAGAGAGAGAGAGAGAGAGAGAGAGCATGTGCGTTGGGGAGAGGGGCAAAGAGAGGGAGAGAATCCCCAAGCAGGCTCCATGCTCAGCGTGGAGCCCAACGAGGGGCTCGATCCCACGACTCTGCGATCGTGACCTGGGCTGAAATCAAGAGTCGGATGCTCAACTGACTGAGCCACTCCAGACACCAATTTGTAGTTTTTATATATTCTGAATAGAGGTCCTTTGTCAGATACATGTATTGCGAGTATTTTCTTCTAGTCTGTGGTTTGTCTATTGACTTTCTTAATTATGTACTCCGAAGAACAGAGTGGCGTACAGTTTATTTTTTTTTATGGTTAGTACCTTCTGTGCTGTAGAAATGTTGGCTCACCCCAAGGTCACGAAGATATCTCCTCATTTAGAAGCTTTTTCTATAAACTTTATAGCTGCCTCTTTCATACTTGGGTCTCTAATCCGTTTGAGTTCATTTTTGTGTATGGTACAAGGTATAGGTCGAGGCTCGTAATCTTCTATATACATATCCGGTTGTTCCGGCAACATGGATTGAAAAGACTATCTTTTTCCCATGAAATTATCCTTGAAACTAACAATTCAATGGACCCTATATGCGTATTGGTCTATTTCTGGACTCTCTTTCCTGTTCCCATTGGTTTTTATGTCAATACCATAGTAAGTCTTGAAAGCAGGTAACATAAGTTTTCCAACTTTGCTGTTTTTCAGAACTGTCTGGACTCTTCTAGGATACTCTCATTTCCATATAAACTTTAGAATAAGGATGTCAATTAAAAAAAAGAAGAAGGCTGCTGAGATCTTAGAATGTATAGACGAATGCATTGAATCTATAGATCAGTTTGTATGACAATTGACATCTCGACATTGAGTCTTTCAATCACTGAACATGGTATATACCTTTCCATTTATTTAGTTCTTTAAAATTCCTCTCAGCAATGTTTTGTAGTTTTCAGAGTACGTGTCCTATTTTGTGACATATTTCCTCAAGTATTTAATCGTTTTGGTATTTTTATTTTTTTAATTTTATTTTCTAATTATTCGTTGCTACTGTATTGAAAAACAATTGATTTTTGTATCTTGTCTCTGTATCATGTAAATCCTCTTATTAGTTATAGTAGTGGTTTTATAGGTTCCTTTGGGTTTTCTATGTGTTAAATCATGCTGTCTTCAAGTAGTTTTATTCATCATTTTCAATCTTTTTATATTTTATTTCCTTTTCTTGCCTTATTATACTGCTTAGGACTTCCAGAACTATGCTCAGCATGGCGGTAAGAATGTACATCTTTGTTTTGTTCCAAATCTTAAGGTAAAGTGTTCAGTCTTTCACCACTAAGTAGATATTAGCTGTAGGTTTTCATAAGTGTCTTTCATTAGGTTGTGGAATTTGCATGTTATTCTCGTTGAGTTTTCTTCCTTCCTCCCTCCCTCTCTCTCTCCCTCCCTCCCTTCCTTCCTCCCTCCCTCCATCCCTACTTCTTTCTTTCTTTCTTTCTTTCTTTCTTTCTTTCTTTCTTTCTTTCTTTCTTTCTTTCTTCTTCTTCTTACTCTCTCTCTCCCTCCCTCTTTCCGTCTTTCTTTCTTTCTTTCTCATCTTGAATCACGTTGAATTTTGTTGTATGTTTTTCCTGTATCTATTGAGATGTCTGTATGTTTGTTTTCCTTTATGCTGTTAATATTGTGAATTACACTGATTGACTTTTGAATATTAAACCAGTCTTCCATTCCTGGGATAAGCCACATTTAGCCATGATGCATTTTTAAAATATATTAGTGGATTCAATTGGCTAATATTTTGTTTAGAGTGTTTATGTCTCTGTCTATGATTTTGGTATAAATTTTCTTTTTTAAATGACATCTTTGTCAGATTTCGATATCAGGGTTATGCTGAGTTGGAAATTTTTTTCTCTTCCTCTGTTCTCTAAAAAATGTTTATAAAATTGGTTTTATTTCTTTCTTAAATTTTTAATAGAATTCACCAGGTAAGCCATATGAGGCTGGAGTTTTTTTTTTTATGACAAGATTTTAAATTATGAATTCAATTTCTTTAGCTGATATAGGGTGACTCAGGTTTTTTTTTTTTACTCCTTCTTGGGTCAGTTTTGGGAAGTTTTGTTTTTCAAGGAATTTTTCTATTTCTTTTAAGTCATTGAACTTACTGCTGTAGATTAAAGTCAAGAAGGAACAGCAGGACCCAGTTTGCCCTTCTGCCTGAAATAACCAACCAAGCAAACAAACAAAAATGGCAACAGTAGCTAATGCCAGTTGAGAGTAAGGAAACAAATAAGGAGAGCCTCCTACAGTCCCCCCAGCTTTTTGCCTGGAGAAAGATTCAGGGCCCTTGTGTAGGAAGGAAGAACCTAGGGGGAGCCCAGTCATTTCCCTGAGTTGAGGCGATGGAGCTGGGAGTCCGGGAAGGCAGAGGTGGGTGGAGTTTGCAGGGCAGAGCATTAGAGAAGACAGAGCTCTGTGTGGGCACATGCGTGTGCACACACACGCACACACGCATGCACAAGTCTTCAGCTAAGTGCTGAAGAGCGCACACCTTTGAGGAAACTATCTAAGGCAGAGGAAAGAACTAGCCCAAAGCATTAGAGAGAGACCAATCCCCGAAGTTTGTACAGGGCTGGGTATTCCCCGTTCCACCAGAGCGGAAAGCCTCGTAATTCGTATGAAGCGTTCAGTTGGTGTCCTCAGAAGAGTCTTTCCTCAATAGTGGGGCAAAATTAGCTTTCGACTAAATACCACTCGGCTCCCACCTGACAACGTTGAAAACCAAAACCCGAATCAAACTGTGTCTAAGTAACTTCGTCACATCACAGAAAGAAAGGTCAAACTTATTTATAGGAATAGAAAACTGGACAGTAATTTTTTATTACATTCTTGGTGTTATGATTGATGCGGGACAGAGGCTCTGGGTTTTTGAAGATCTTTTGCTACAGAGTGGTGAGTTTTATTTTGGCAGGCACTTAAGTTTTGATGGGGCACCTTGCCCTCCCTGAGGCTCGGGTTAACTCTTCGTTAAGGGGGGTCCGTTTTGGTGCTTGCTGTTCTTAGGGTGCCCACTGCTTGGACCCGGGCCTTATGCCCGAGACCTGCCTTTCCGGGGTCTCCACGGCGTGCCCTGTATTTCTCCGGTCCGCTGTGCCACACCTCCCAGAGCTCTTCCGTGTCCTACAGTCTCTGAAACCTCTGTGCGTCTCACAGCTCCTCAGCGGCTCGACCTTGTGAGCAATCGCTGGACATTGGCCACCTTCGCAGATTGCTGGGCCCCTTTGTGCAGTTCCCTCCAGCCCACACTCCATAAGCTCTGGCCACCTTAGCAACCCTGCACGATAGTCTGTTTCCTCCACCTGGCCCTTGCTTCTCTCCCAGGGCTCCCGCTGCTCTAGGCTGGGGCCCCCCTTACGTCCCTGAAGCTTGGAAACCGCCTGCCGTGGAAGAAAGCTGGGGGACTATGGGATTTTTTTCTTCCATGCTATCCCTCTCTCAAGGTAGCAGCTCAGCATTTTCTCAATGCCTGAAATCAATTGCTTCATTCATCTCTTTTGTTCACTTTTATAGTTCTTCATAATGAGAAGTTAAGGCTGATGCCAGCTACTAAGTCATAACTAGAACTAGAAAAAAAATATATATATAGAGAGAAGGATTTTAAAGTTTACGTATTTATTTTGAGAGACAGAGAGAGTGTAAGTGGAGGAGGGGCGGGGGGAGAGAGAAAAAGAGTGAGAGAGAGAGAATCCCACAAGGGGCAGAGAGAGTGAGAGGGAGAGAGGGAGAATCCCAAGCAGGCTTTGCACTGTCATCACAGAGCCCGACGTGGGGCTCGAACTCACCAACTGCAAGATCGTGACCTGAGCTGAAGTTG
Organism: Paguma larvata; assembly: GCA_030068075.1. Taxonomy (NCBI): domain Eukaryota; kingdom Metazoa; phylum Chordata; class Mammalia; order Carnivora; family Viverridae; genus Paguma; species Paguma larvata. Next base: position 53,541,416 of record CM057843.1, read on the forward strand.
GATGCTTAACTGACTGAGCCACCTAGGGGCCACTCATGATATATATATATATATATATTATTATTATTATTATTATTATTATTATTAAATGTTTTTATTTTTGAGAGAGAGAGAGACAGAAAGACAGATAGAGCCAGGGAGGGGCACAGACAGAGAGGGAGACACAGAATCTGAAACAGGCTCCAGGCTCTGAGCTGTCAGCACAGAGCCCGACGCGGGGCCCGAACTCAGAACGGTGAGATCATGACTTGAGCCGAAGTCAGACACTCAACCAACTGAGCCACCCAGGCACCCCTGACTCAGTAGTATTCTATTGTATAGATATCCATTTATCAATTGGTCACTTGGGTCGTCTCTTCCTTTCGGCTATTGTGACGAGCGCTGCCGTGAACATATGTGTGCATGTATTTGAGTACCTCTTGGCAGTTCTTCTGGGTGTATACCAAGGAGTGGACTTGCAGGGTCGTATGCTAATTCTATATTTAACTTTTTGGGGAACTGCCAAATTATTTTCCACAGTGGCTGAACCATTTTACATTCCCGTCAGCAATGTACAAGTGTTCCAATTTCTCTACTTCTTTGCCAACACTTATTGGTTGTCCATGAAAAAAAAAAATTATAGCCATCCCGGTAGGTGTGAAATGGTATCCCCTTGTGGTTTTGACTTGTGTTTTTCCAATGACCAATGACAGAGCATGTTTTCATGTGCTTACTGGACGCTTGTATATCTTCGAGAAAATGTCTATTCAGACCTTTGTCCACTTTTAAATTATGATGTATTTTTAAAAGTTTGTTTATTTTTGAGATAGAGCGAGAGTGAGAGAGCGAGAGCGTGTGTGCACATGTGAGTAGGGGAGGGTTAGAGAGGAGAGAGAGAGAATCCCAAGCAGGCTCTGTGCTGACAGCACGGAGCCCAGTGCGGGGCTTGAACTCATGAATTATGAGATCATGATCTGAGCCAAGATCAAGACTTGGACGCTTAACTGACTGAGTCGCTCAGGTGCTCCTAAGTTATGATGTATTTTAAGTGAAAATAGTATGCTATGATCCCAGTTTGGAAAAATAACGAACACCGGGAGTTATGTGCGCCTGTATACGTGTATGTATACACAAATACACACATAGAGCATACTAGTTAGATGCAAACACCAGAATAACACTTCCTGATTTGTATCCTGGTCCTGATGTCACACGTACAACCACGGGCAAGGCACTTAACCTCTCCGGGTCTCCATTTCCTTACCTGTGAGCGGGAGATAAGTAGCCTATTTGTGTTGCGGTCAGGATGGAGTGAGGGTACGTGCAAATGGCTTGGAACGGTGCTCAGGAATACTCTAACTACTTGTTACATGTTTGTTGTTTATCTAATAATAACAACAATGATACACAGATATATGTTGGCATACGCGCAGATAAAAAGTCATTAAGGAAAGACGATCGAACGGTACCAGGGATTTCTGCTGGAGGAAAGGACTGGAAGGGGATGGGGCACTTCCTTTTTCTTTATATTTTTTTTAGTGTTTACTTATTTATTTTGAGCGGGGGGAAGGGGCAGAGAGAGAGGGAGACAGAGAATCCCAGGTAGGCCTAACACTGTCAACGTAGAGCCCCACGTGGGGCTCAAACTCATGAACCATGAGATCATAACCTGAGCCAAAATCAAAGAGTCCGACACTTAACTGACTGAGCCACCGGGGCGCCTCTCCTCTTTTTAATTCCTGTAGTTTTGTATTGTTTGAATTTGTCAAAACGAGCATGTATTAAAACATAAAGGTTATTTTTTTAAAGCTTAATGATGTAGAAATAAGGGAACTTTCTGCTTTAAAATGTAACTTCAACCACAAGCCTCTCTCCAGGCTCTACAGCGACCGGGTGGCCTTATTCTCTCTTATGGATTTTCTGAGGCAGCAGTTTGAAGGAGCTTTCCAAGGAAGGGCTATGAGGCGGGCCCTGCGCGCCTCTCCAGAGACTCCCCCTCCACTCCCCATCTCTGTTCTCCAGCTTCTCGGAACTTCTTTAGCCCCTGGCACACCTTACTTCTTATGCTTAAGAGACTCTTCGCTCTTTGTTCCCTCTGCCAGGAACACTGCCTCAGACTCCACCCTACACCCTTGTTACCCTCCTTGAACTTGCTTGCTCTGGGAAGGCTTCCTTTATCCCTCTTCCAAGCTAGGTTGGGTGTCCCTCCCTTCCCTGTGCTTGCCTCGTGCTCTGTGTGATCCCAGGTTAATCTCTTGCGTCGCCGTATTGGGAATCACCTCTGATGGTAAACCCAGCAGAATAGGAGCCATATTTATTTCCATGACGGCTTTGCGGTTCTATCTTCAAAGGCTGCATGTGGCTGGGAATGTGGGAAGGGCTCACAGCATTTGCTGAATGAGAGCACGGAGGAGGGGGAGATGTGGTTACCCGGTCAAAATCCCAAGGCTCAGCCCTCCACGGTGCGTCCTGGCTTTTTTGGTCTATAACTCTCCACCTCATAACTGTAGAGCTTTGGGATCCGAAGACGACACCCTAGAGGCAGTTTCCCCACATGGAAAGCTATAAATAGCTCGTAGACGCTTGTCCCTTTGCATGGTTGAGCTGCCTACAGATTCCAAACAACCGCTTATTATCACCCATCCAATCCTCCCGGATATTATCGAAGGCTGATCTCCTTCTTTGAAATAACGCAAGATGGGTGTTGTTTTTTTCCCAAGCCTACGAGTCCCGAAACAGCCACCCCCTCAATTCCAGTGGTGGTGCAGCTGTTCTTCCAAAAAATAAAAATAATTAGAAAAATATTTTTACCTCCCTGGGAAATAAATAACTCGAAGTTTCCAAAATTCCCGAAAGAAAAACAAAAAGAAGAAACGCTAAGGGTCCAGTACACGTTCCTGGCACGGGAACGCCGTAGGGTTGAGAAGCTGGCGCAGAGTTCGGCCTCCGCGCATCCTTCGGAACAACGTCGCACAAACGAGACCCCACAGAAACGCATCATCAGAAGAACCGAGCTCCCGGGTGTGTTACTGAGGAGGGGACCAGGCCAGGGGAGTACATCCTTCTGCGAGCCGATGGCCGGATCAGTGTATTGTCACTAAACGTGAAGAGCTCACTGTAGGTCACTGTTATTACCATTGGTGTGAGCTCTCCTATGGGGGTCCTTGGCTTGTGTGCTCGATGGTGTGTGTGTTAGGTTGGTGCAGTGATGGTGAGGCTGACTGTCTTCTACTTGTTATTTTTTTAATTCTCCTCATGGGATCTATGGGATTCTCATAAAAAACACTGGCTCTTGTTATTCAGCACGAACAGATAATAGAATTACAGGCGCAGGAATGACTAGGATATAGAAAAGCTTCTATGTCCTTATATAGGTGAGGTACCGATCACGGCCAACCTGGGAGAGACACTCAACTTGACTTCTCCCATGGGGTCTGGTGAGGCTGCCCCGGAGCTCACAAGCGATGAGCAGATCCCCTGGCTCAAGTACCCATGCATCTCCTGATGCACGCTTGTCCCCTAACAGATAGCAGTGGCTGGGAGGCTGGCCTTGCTACCTGGTGTCCCACGATGACAGCTTCTGGCTGAGACTGGGGCGGATCTCTCTTGAGATTTCTGGAGCAACCGGAGATGCCGATCTGGCGTTCACAGAGGGTTCTGTAGCCAGAGTGGAGGTAGCTGTGGTCTGAGTTACATTTCTGCCTCTTAGTTTCCAAGACAGACCCAAGAGTCTCCCGGTGCCGATAATATTAATATTAATCACCACCACCGCCGTCACGGCTAACACTGGAGTGTTTGCTATGTGCCGGGCATGCTGCAAAACCCTTGAGATGGAATATTTTATTTGATCTTCCCAAGGATCCTGTGGGGTTTACCCCCCCATCTTATGAATAAGGAAGATTATTTGTAAATAAGGCCGAGTCACTTGTTCAAGGTCACCTAACTCATACGTGTGGTGGAGGTAAGATAGGAGCCCAGGCAGCAGTTTGCGGGTGGGGGTGGGCATACCCTATGGTGACCTCCAATGAGTTGCATCCTTGCATAGCCCCGTCCCCTTGAGTGTGGGCAGAACCTGCGACTTGCCTGTAATACATAGAAAATGCGAAGGTGACGGATGTCACTCCCGGGTTTACGCCAGCTTCTATAAGACTCTGCCTTAGCCAACTGGAGGAAGAGAGAGTCTCCTGCCGGCCTTATGGAAATGAGCACCGTTGTGAACTGCGTACGGAGAGGGCCACGTGGCAGGGAACGGTCCCTGAGGGCCACCTCTCGCCGACAGCCAGGAAGAATCTAGGGGCCTCGCCCGTACGGCCTCCAGGAGATGAACTCTGCCCATCGCCGGTGTGAGTTGGGAGCGAATGAGTTCCTAGCCGAGCCTCCGGATGAGAACACAGCTTGCCCACAACGCCTGGATTGCAGCTTCGGGAGACCCTGAGCAGAGAACCCAGCTTAGCTGTCCCTGCCTGGACTCCTGACCCCCGGGTGCCGTGAGTTGACAGCGCGTATTTGGAAACCACTCAGTTCGCGATGACGAGTTACACAGCACAGAGACCCCCCACGCAGCCCGCTCCCCCCGCCACCCCCGCCTTACAGCAGGTGCCCGTGTGCTGGTGTGTGCTTCCCCTGCAGCATTCATCCTTCCCCTTCCAGGGGGTTCCGGCCTCATTGTCTGGAAGAGGCTCAGAGCGAGGGAATCCTGGGCTTCTTTCTGACAGGCGGCAGGGAGGCAGGGGACCCAGGGACCACCAACTGCTTGTCTGAAAGAAGACTAGCGGGAAGCAGGAGGAGCCCTCCTGCTTTTCTAGGCAGGCAGAGACTTGGAGTTAGGGTGAAGGCATCACAGCCGAGGACTGGTTCGAAGCAGGCGTGAGCTCTAATGATATTACATGGGGGGAAGGGGAGGATGTTGAGATTGGAAGCTACAGCTCGATGACGACGGCGTTGAACTGAGTTAGTGCTGGGCTTCTACTGCACGTCTCACCGCAACCTTCAGAGCCGGCGTTTCACGTGTGGCCCGTGGTCTACACGGAGTAGGAGAGGCATCGTGGCTTTTGGAGACCGGCAGTTTCCCTGCGTCATGGAGCACAGCACTGCAAGCCAACGCCATGGGACCGGGCTGCCTGCAGAATCCTTCTGAAAATAAAATCCGCCTTCCGTGTGGGGACTGAAACCAGAACGTGCCGCTTCTTCATTGACCTTGTGCGTGCCCCGTGAGGCCTGTGCAGGGCTACGTCTGCGTCAAGGCCAATACACAGGTGTTTCTGGTGTCTGCCCCGGTCCCTCAGGACATTAGACTCCTTCGTGTGTTGCCCCTGGAGGCTGAGGGCCCGGCGCGGGGCAGGCCTGCTCTCCGGGCTGAGCTGGCACCGTCCCGGCGGGCCACGAAATCACCTTTCCTGATCAAACTTTCCAAAGAAGGGGAAGGAACACCCACAGCCTGAATTCGGTTACCGACTGATGCAGCGCCTCATCGGGGACACCCGGGCCCTGGCTCTGTGTGCGCCTCGAAGGGACGAAACACTTGCCTGTCCAAAACCGTCTCTTGTGGACATGGCCACAGAACGAGGCCGTCTCCCCTGTGGTGCCCAACCCCTGTCCGTCTGCACTCCTAAACCAGGACTGCCTGCGGACGTGGTGAGGCTGTAGGTTTGGGGCGCAAGGGTTGGCAAGAGGGCTTTCCACGGGAGGGCAGGAGAGGGGCGGGAGATCGGTCTCGGAAAGGCGAGGGTGACAGCCCGGCCTTCAGAGGCCAGAGGACTCTTGGGCTGCCGTCTACACGTGGTGGCCGTCCGGGTCCTCAGGTCCCCCTGGGAAGATCAAGCAGAACCAGTGGAATCTGTGCCAGGCGAAACAGAGACGGGCATCGGCGTCAGCCGAGAATGGAGACGCGCGCTGAAGAAGACACCGGAGAAGCCCAAGACGAAGGATGCGTGCAGACGCGCCGAGTCCAGAGCGCCTCCCTCCCAGCCCCATCTGTGAGAACCGCTCGGGAGAGAATGGCAGAACGACCGACGAACGTGCCAGAGACCCGGGGAAGCGCGACGGTGGGGCGGCTCCTAGCTCGCACCGGCTGTGACAAGGGAGGTGCGAAGGAGCCGGTGGTACAGGTGCCGTCTGGGCACGTCCTCTCCGCGGTGCCAAGGTCATGTGAAGGCTTTCACTGTTTCCATTTTATGTCCATCATGTTTTCACATGGTTGTTTCCTCTTTTTTCCATTCCCTGACTTTGACCGGTGGGGTCAGGTCTATTTACTGTTTCCCACTTGCTCAGCTGAGGACTGACTCCCTATTGCACTTTCCAAATGCAGTGAAACAGGGGGCTCCTCCCTTTCCTTCCATTTCCAAAAGAGCAGACATCTTTCTACCGTTATTTGAAAATAATATGTCAACTAAGGGTGATAGAACGCAAATATAGACGGTACAGGTGCCCGAGGGCTGGGGAGTGTCCCTGTGCATCCAAGAACGCCTATTTAGGGACTTATTTACAGGGAAGGAGCAGCCTCCATATCCGCCTCTGTACTGGGGGTTTTCTGTTACATGAGCAGTGATGAATTAGATCGTTCAAATAGTTCCTGTCTATCCCTCTGGAGGATTACATATTCCCATATTATTGAGGACAGGCTCGGCCACCTGACTAGCTTCGGCCAATGGAGACTTGTCAGAAGGGCCCTGTGCCCCTCCTCAGAGAAGCTTTGAGAGCCGCCGTGTTATTCCACCGTGTTGTCTTTTCCTCTGCCACGAGCCCCCCAGTGCCCGGGACGGGTGACGCTCTCACAGTCCAGATCCCGAGGTGACGGGTGCACGGAGCAGAGCCTTAGCCACCCCACAGCGGACCAGTTGTTGAAGCAAGAACTAACTCTTGGGATCACTTGCGCACACACATAACCCAGACTATTCAGAGGAATACCCGCCTCCAGCGTCATCTAGCTGCTGGTGTTTGTGCCCGAAATTGATCGTACTTAACAATGCATCACGCCGCCTAATATGTCATCACCACCCTGGACTTCTAACTCACCCCGTTCTCAGAGAAAGTGATGGGGACGTAGCGAGACGAGGGCACCTTCCCCGGACCACACGGCCAGTCAGGGGAGCAGAGCCAGATCTCAAACCCAGGACCCAATCCCTTGATCATTTTACTGCAAGAAGTTGCCTCTTAAGACCGGAGCATCCTCTCTGGCGTCACGAGTGATACAGTGCACGAGCGACCGTGGGTACCTGGGGTTTTCTCATCTGCTTCCATTTTTTTTTGCCGGAATGACGCCTCGTTCTAGGTTTCCGACGGTCACCCTTGGAGTCTGACTGACTTATCGCGAGATAAGGATCCTCCAGCCCCCAAACCATCCATGCTTTAAAAAAAAAAAAAAGATGAAAACCTTAACTGTTGATGCCCAACTCCCACTGCCAAACTGGGCATAAAAATTAATGTTTAGTTCAAGCACCCCATGCTCTCTGAGTTAGAGGTCTGAATAACCAGTTCCCTGAGTTTAGGGGGTGGTGATCTTCAGGCTCACCTTTGTGAAGTATAATTCGAGGCTTCTTGCTAGACTCAGACCTCAGGGGCGTGTAGTTAGCAGAACAGGGTCCCCATTATCCGGGAGCCCGGGGCTCACTGACCCTCCCGCTTCACACTTCTGAGTTTGGCAGAATGGCCGCCTCCTTCAGGAAACTCAGGCGGTCCCCAGCCGTCTCCCTGGGAGAGAGCGAAACTTTGTCAAGGGCGCCTTTCACGAGGGGAAAAAAATCATCCAAAACCCTCATGGTGGCATGAACCTAACCATTCAGGGCCCCGTCACAGATTTTCTTTACATAGGACTTGGGGGCGGAGGGGGGGGACAGGAGGCGGGAACCAACTGCAGAGGAGAGAAGAAAGGAGCTCCTTGAACTTGAGCCTGAGCATGAGCGAGAACGAGGTGCAAGTTTCACTGTGATGGGGGAGGGAGGGAAACTGGGGAAAAGCGTCAGGGGTGCCATAGCCAAGACCGTCTGTTTTTATCTTGACATGTTCCCTACCTGAGTTTTTAACGCAGCGGATTTCTGGATCTCTGGGCTAGAATTTGGGGCATATTTAATGATGGAAAAAGTTGGTTTGGATCAAAGCACCCTCACAAGTTCTGCTTCTCCAAAGCTGATGTATTGCCTTCTGCCCCTCTTCAGGGATGGTGTAGTTTTCTGATCCAGGCTCTTTCCAAGCTTCGTGCCCACTCTGGGCTGTGCGAGTTAGGGACCACCCTCCCCCAGCCCTGGCAAAGGCCCAGTATAGGGAGTAGGGGGGAAAAGCTTGGTGGGCTGGAAAGGGGAAGATAAGGGTGGGCCGAGAACAGTGCTGAAGCACCAGAGCCGATGCATGTGTTGGAGGGTGGGGGCTGCCGTCTGCCTGGGGGAGGAGGGACTGTTCCTGGCTCACCCGTGAGAGAGGTGGGTGTCCCAGACTGGGCGGGGCGTCCTAGCGTGGTTTGGACTTGGATCATGACTTCTGAAATGGCTTGAAAAGTCAAGATGCTAAGAGGTGTTTAGAATCTTGACACCAGGATGGATCTTTGCCCTAGAAGAGTGAAACTGGTTTCACTGAACACAAAGATTAATCTCTTCACGTTCAGCCTTTGGCCCTCTCAGGTAGCCATGAACGCATTTAATAGAACGGGGTTCTCTGGCCCTGAGAAGCCAATCCAGGTTGATGGCACGGATTTGTTTAGAGTTGGCGGGTTTCTTAAAGACGCAAGAAACCACAATATTACCCGAAAGACTGTTAGCAGGACTCCTTACCACGTGCCGTCCTGAAACGAAGGGGATGGTATAAGCCCCCTCCCCGTGTTTAAGGCACTTTCTCCCCAAGCAAGGAGGGGTGAGGGAGAGGCTCAAGTCGCCTCTGTAGCTGATGCGGTACCAGTGAACTATTGTTGCGTAATTGCCCCCAAACAATAGCATTCATTGTTCCTCACAAGTCTGTGGAAAAATTACGCTTCTCTGGTGTGGCCCAGAAGGGGCTGATCATGGCTTGGCTCGCTCATGCTCTTTTGCTCTTTTCTCAGCTGGTGCGATGGCCAGAGACTGGCCGGTCCAGGCTGGCTTCACTCCTCCGTTAGGCGGTTGGCTAGTTTTGGGCCATAGCAGCGGGGGTGACTGAGTCATGAGTCTCTCAAAACCCAACAGGCCAGCCCAGGCTTGTTCTCTGGGTGGTGGCAGGGTTCCCAGAGAGCGAGAAGGAGTGTGAAAGGCTTTGAAGAACTGGCTCAGAGTCACCTCCACTATGTTCTATCAGCCGAAGCAAGTCATGTGGTCAGCCTGGAATCAAGGACTGGGGAAATCCACCCCATCTCTTGACTGGGGGAGCCGCAAAGCCAGCTTCTCAATGGCATAGGTGCTGGCGGATGGGCAATTAGGGACATATGTGATTTGTGATCAGTCTACATGAAGCGATTGCCTGTCTTTGTGAGACAGCGGGCCCAGGCCAGGGTGTGATGTGTGACCTGGAACCCGGGCCATCTCTGTATGAAGCGCGCAGGCCCACAGAGGAGTCGGACCGCAGCCCTGAGCTCAATGGGGCCATCTCCCTAAGCAAGCAATTGTAGGACCAAAGGGTGTCCCGCATTCAGAATACAGCCTCAGTCCCTTCATGAGTGCTTCTTAACAGAAAGGGAGACGATAAAATCCGGGCACTCTTTTTTCACGAATATTTCTTTTTGAAACAAGATTCAAACCCACTAAGCATCATGGTTTGGAAATACCCGAGGACAGTAGGTCTGCTCTGTGGTTTCATAGGTTTCCTTGCTGACTTCCTAAGCCATTGTACACACGGAAGAGGTAGGAGGAGTAACCTCAGCTTTGTGGCTATGAATCAAGCTTCATAAATCTAGGCCACAGATGTGACCCACCGAAGTCAGGAGGGAACCATGGTGCCCCGTCCGCAGTTACTGAGATCAGAGCTCTCAATCACTTCCCTGGTACGTAGGCGTCGGCCGTGAATTATGACCTTGAGGTTCTCTAGGGCCACCTGCGCGAGACGATGGTGCCCCCACCTCTGAGAGGAAAGGAGTAGCGCCGGCAGGGTGGCCAGATCCCCCGATCGCCCCCTCTCCGCCCCATGGGGATCCTACCGGAAAAATGAAAGTTGCTTCTCACGAAAAGGGGAATGTGGTTGCCCTGTTGGTTTCCCCACGTACGAGCCGTCCAGGCCAATGGAGCCCTACTTTGCTTCTGGCTCAGGGAGCAACGGCAACATGTTTGGGCAAGGTGGTGCACTCTCCCCAGCCCCGGAGAACGAATGATGATTGGTCCAAGTCAACTTGCACTAGGGATTGGTTTGAGGATGGCCATGTGACCCAGTTTCCGGCCAGTGGTACTTGTGAGAAGTCTGTGGAAGGCTCCTGAGATCTCCTCCTCGTAAAAAGAGAGATGCAGCAAGAGAAAACTTTACTTCTTCCTTCCTGCATTCAGACTTTGTTTTTTTTTATAGGTCAGTAAGCATGTACTTTATTATTTTTTTGAATAATTTATTATCAGATTGGTTTCCATACAATACCCAGTGCTCATCCCACCAAGTGCCCTCTTCAGTACCTGTCACCCACTCTCCCCCCTCCCACACCTCCCTCACCCCTCAGTTTGTTCTTAGTCCTTGAGAGTCTCTTATGTTTTGTCTTCCTTCCTCTCTGTGGCTTTTTTTTTTCCTTCCTTCCCCTCTTCCCCTCCCCCCTGGTTTTCTGTTAGGTCTCCCAAAGCCTACCTATGCGTGGGAGCATATGGCATCTGTCTTTCTCTGCCTGACTTATTTCACTCAGCATAATACCCTCCGGTTTCATCCATGTTGCTACACATGGTCAGAATTCATTCTTTTTAATTGCCACGTAGTATTCCATTGTATATATATATATATATACCACATCTTCTTTATCCATTCGTCAGTTGATGGACACTTAGTCTCTTTCCATGATTTGGCTATTGTCGAAAGTGCTGCTATGAACATCGGGGTACACGTTGTTAGATTGTGAAGTGATGTTTCAACGCATGGCAGTCCGCTGCTCACCACCAAGGGAAGGTGAAGAGAATCTTTCCGAGCTGCCCTAACTCTGCCGTCATCGAGTGTGGAGCCAACCTGGAACCAGGGACGGGACGCAGCAGATGCCCTGAGCCAGCGCTCGTGAGTGGCTGTGCTGTCCGACGGGTCGGGCATCGGTTCTGATCTGTCAGTGCCCGTGCTATGTTGACTGTTAGGTATCTTGAATACCACCCTCACCCCTTGCTTGAAGCCAGTGCCTCTAGATTTATTGCTATGTAGTAAAAATAAACCCTCTTGTTTAAGCCACATTAATTGAATATTCAGTTACTTATAGCCAAAAACATCCCAACCGGTGCGTTTAGGGATCATGGGAACCCGGTCGTGTCTGAACCGTGTATGCGGGTATGACGCTGGCAGGGCTTTGGGGGCCGGTAGCCCTGTCGGCGTCTCTCTCATTCCTTCCCCCCACCCCGCTCCCAAATATGAGGTAACAATAATATTTTCCTCGTGTTGGCTCCCTGAGATTTTTTTTTGAAGGTGGGGGTGGTGGAGTAGAGACAGGCTATCTAATATCTGTGCCTGGAAAAGGAAGCCATCCCAGCTCTATCAGTGTGCTGTATCTGCTCTTCACGGAAGGGTTGAGAGAGAAACTTATCCTCTTCGGCAGAAAGTAGGAGATTTAGCTGATCTGTCCCTTTGCTCTTTCACTCCCCCATTTGATCAGCCATATTGATAATGTCCCTTTTAGGAATGAGGCTCGGGGATCCATCAGTCAACCAGACAACCAATCAATGTTGTTGACGCACGCCGTTGGTAAAACAGGTAACTCAGGGTGGTCTATGGACACGCTTGCTGCATCGCGTTGAAATTATTTTTTTGACTACATCCATCTTCCCTGCTTGGACTGTGAGCAACTTAACGGCAAGGACCACCTTTTTAATCTCTGTATTGTGAAGTTTGGCACAAGGTCTGGTCCGTACAGGGGGCTTGATAGATGATTTGTCGGAAGAAAAAAAGAATGCGTGATATACACAATTATTTGAAAATGCATGTCCCGCCAAGAGTAGATTGCTTTTATGGCCACGGAATAACTTACTTTCTATCTGCCTGCCTGGAAAAATTCTAATTAGGGATAATGGAATATCTTCTCCACTTTTAAAACCAAGACATTCAAAATATACTTCCAGGGGCACCTGGGTGACTCAGTCGGTTAAGCGGCCGACTTCAGCTCAGGTCATGATCTCACGGTCTGTGAGTTCAAACCCCGCATCGGGCTCTGTGCTGATGACTCATCAGAACCTGGAGCCTGCTTCGGGTTCTGTGTCTCCCTCTCTCTCTGCCCTTCCCCTGCTCACACTCTATCTCTATGTCTCTCAAAAATAAATTTAAAAAAATTAAAAAAATATATACTTCCAGGGGAATCAGCTTATCTTTCCACGAGCTTTCTGTGGTATAGTGTGTGCCTAGAAAGCCCTTTCTTATGGGAAGGGTGATGCTTTCTAAAGCAACTCTCCTCCTGAATGTGAGGATGAGAAGAGGAAATATTATTCTCAGGGTGGAAGAGAAAAGATGTTTCATGAATTCGCTAAGTAGTGTGTTTGAACTAACTTTAAAAGCTGACTTAAGAAACTAGATAAAATATATTTATATCTCTGCTAACCATCTCTCCCCATGTGAGTTCATCTGAAGCCTCCCCGAGATCCATGAGAGGCAGCATGTGAGCTGTGCTTCAGATGGCCACCTGAAAACTCATCAAACGGCAAGGTACGAAAAACAAAATCACCTCCAAAACTTTCGAACGGCATTGATTTGTGGCATAAAGCCCTCACCGCAGGAAGAGAAATGATGGATTTGAGACTCACAGGAGGGTTCGTTCAAAGTGCTTTGTGTGTTTTTTTTTTTTTTAATTTATGTATGGAATTGCCCGCGAGTAGTAAATAGACTTTATTTGCTATATTTCGAGGAAGAAAAAATTATCAGGACTGTCTCTGTATTTCAAAGCCAGGGAAAACAAAAACAGCTTTGAAGCCTCTCCTCCTGGATTTTTTTGTCCTGATCTTCTAAGAGATGGTCCTGATAATGTTTATTCTTTTCTTCTTTCTAAAACAGTTGAAAGTCCTATTTTTCTCAGTTAAAATAGCAATCCGATTTTTAATTAGGTCAGGTAAGGGACCCATTGAGCACCGCAGATTATATAAATGATCGCGAACGGGCAGGCAGGAACTTCTGACCGGCGTCTCCCCGCTTCTCCCCAACTCTCTCTCTCTTCCTCCTCTCCCTAACCCTGCGTGGCTCCCACCAGGGTCACACTCTGCTCTTTGTGGGTGGGCGTCTCGTTTGGGTTTATACGCACCATCTGGACAAGTTTCTCGGCTGTATTTCCCCAATACCCAAAGAGATCGGCCTTTTCCCATCAGCTTGGAGATAATGTGTAGAGGTCCTGTTGCGACCGGTGGGGAAGGGGAAGGGGACACACGGCCCGCACTCCGTGCAGCCGGCAAAGACTGATGGGCGGGGCTTTCTGTTCGGGTTTTCACATACTAGGAAATAACAGTTTTTCACGAAATCCCCTCTGGTGATTCTCCCCCTCAACCGGGAGCAGTGTTGGCAAACTGTTTCCGTAAAGGGCCAGGCAGAAAATAATTTAGGCTTTGTGGGACATTTGGTCTCTGTTACAACTATTCGACTCTGCACAAAGGCAGCCGTAAACAGCGTGGAACCACGTAGGCATGACTGTGTTCAATGAAGCTTTATTTACGCAAACAGGCAGTGGCTCAGGCATGCTCTGGCTTGGAACACCTCTCAGGGCTTTGCCCGGTGGGGGCCCAAGACGTAGTTTTGTGAGCGAAGGTACCCCCGCCTGCTCTCATAAGGAGGTGGTGGACCCAACAGTGGTTCCGACCTCTTCGGGTAAGTCCATTTTGTCACCCGACTTGTGCCCAGGCCACCCATTTGCATGATGGAGACCTGGTGAGCATTATAGCAGGTAGACCCATGCATTAATGAGCTTGCTAGCTGTCCTTGTTGAGGCCCCACTAATGTCCCACCTCAGTCATGGTGGCCATCTTCTGGCTGGTCCCCGAATTCTGTTCTTTGGTCTCTTCTTCACACTCTCAACCAGGTCTAGCTTTCCAGGCACAATCTAATCACGGAGTTCTTAGTTGAACAATGGTAGATGATGATACGTCCAATCATGTCTAATCATTGCCCTTAAGACTTTTCCTCAACTGGTAGCAGGAGGACTTATCCATTAGGTCAAGTAGGTATGGTGCCTGGAGCCCATGGTGCTTTTAGTGGCCCAAGAACATGATTTACTTTATTTAAAAACATTTTTTAATGTTTATTTACTTTTGAGAGAGAGAGAGACGGACAGACAGACAGAGTGTGAGCAGGGGAAGGACAGAAAGAGAGGGAGACACAGAATCCGAAGCAGGCTCCAGGCTCTGAGCCGTCAGTGCAGAGCCTGACGCAGGACTCGAACTCACGAACCATGAGATCATGACCTGAGCTGAAGTCGGACGCTTCACCAACTGAGCCACCCAGGGGCTCCTTACTTTAAAGTAGAAAAAAATGAGAAGAATAATAATGATGATAATAAATATATGATAATGAATCCAGCCTGAATTTTTTTCTTCTCTATCATAAATGTAATTTTTAAATTTCATTAACGAAGAGGACCATGAAGGCGAAAGTACATAGGGCTCTTTCTTAGACTGCCGTATAAAGACAGAATGCCGAGTTAAATTTGACTCTCAAGTAAACAATGGATAATTTTTGTAGTAGAAGTATATCCCCAAATATTGCATGGGCATACTTATCCTAAATACTTATTTGGTGTTTATCTGAAATTCAAATTAACTGGGCATCCTGTTTATTTGAAATTTAAGCTTTTATTTGCTAAATCTGGCGACGCTACAGGAAGGTCAGAGTGGGGCCCCGGCTGGCTCCGACTACAGCCACGGCCTTCCCTCCCATGCTCGGAAACTAAACATCTTAGGCCAGGTTCCCGGGAGCAGATCTTAGGATACGGATGTATGGGCGAGGAATTTCTTTGAAGAAGTGCTCCCAGGGGAATGTGGGTGGCTGGGTCGGTTGAGCGTCTGACATTTGATTTCCGTTCAGGTCATGATCTCATGGTTCTTGAGTTCCGGGCCCCTGTCAGGCTCGGCGCTGACTGCACAGAACCTGCTTGGGATTCTCACCCTCTCTGCCTCTAAACAAACGAAGAAACAAACAAACATTTTAGGGGCACCTGGGTGGCTGAGTCGGTTAAGCATCCAACTTCGGCTCAGGTCGTGATCTCGAAGTTCGTGAGTTCGAGCCCCCGCTCCCCTATTGGGCTCTGTGCTGACAGAGCCTGGAGCCTGCTTCAGTGCTATCTGTCTCTCTCCCCCCCCCCCCTATGTGAGGGTCCCCTGCTCACACTCTGTCTCTCTCTCAAAAATAAACATTAAAATAAATGGACATTAAAAAAAAACAGAAGAGTGCTCCCAGGGGAGTCCGGTAGGCGCGGGAGAGGGAGAGACCGAGGCCGACCAGGACAGGGGAGGACACGGAGCAAGGCTGACGTGCAGACCTGGCTCTGTGGGCGGTACTTCCACCCGACCCCACAATGGAGTGTCACTTGCACCTCAGAAATGTCCCAAAGGGCAGAGCACTGGTACCGCCATCCACACTGGCTGGAAAAAGAGGTTAGCCCAAGTGAGAGGCTTGGGAGGAACGGTCACTCTGTCCCTGCTAGCTTACTTTCCCGTGCTTTTGCTCTAACCTGCACACAAGCAGCGGGGACATCAGCCCTGGTGATGGCGTGAACGGACGCTGCTGCCTCGTGTCATCTGGGACCTCACGCAGGTGGCCTCTCAGAGCTCAGGGGCCTACCTTATTACGAGAGCAATATTTTCTTTCTTTGGGGCGCACAGCTGGCTCAGTCAAGAGAGCATGCAGCTCTTGATCTCGGGGTTGTGAGTTCAAGCCCCACCTTGGGCATATAGCCGATTAAAAAACAACAACGACAGTATTTTCTTTCTTTGCCCCTGTTCTTAGCCCCTTCTATACCTTCACCCTTGCCACACCATCAAACACGTTCGACATTTCGTTCCCGGGCTGACGGAGGCCTGACGCAGCTGCTGGCCCGCTCGCACCCTGCGCGCCCAGCTCTCTGTTGTTCGCCGAACGTGTGACCCTCTTTCTCACCTCTCCTTTCCCTCCTGGCCTTGGCTCTGCCTGCAAACCCCTTCCCATCCTTTTCTGTTTGGCAAATCGCTGTCATCCCCTATGGCCCGGGAAAACGCCCTCGGTGATGCTTCTTCTGACCCCGATTCTTGAGGCCCGCGTTCCTGCTGGGGCACTCAGACACACCTCGACGTCACCGACCCCAGGCTGCCACGGTTCACGTACACATCTGCTTCGCGGCTGCCTGTGGCCTCCCCTCTGTCAGGGGTTTGGTGTTACCCATCTGGTCACAGCCAGCGCCTGCCCACGGCAGCCCCAGAATGTGTGCAGGACGAACGGAACGAACGGAACGGATACGGAGATTCGATGGATGGCTTCGCGCTGGTGAGCACTGTACCGGAGTCCACTCACGCCCCATTCCTGCAGGCCGTGCGTGTGTGTGTTTACAGCAAAGCGGAGACACCAAAACGTAAGTGGGAACAAGAAAACCAGTCATCAGAGGCCACCGAGCTTCACGAAGCTTCGCTGAAGCTAGACGCATGGCGGCAGCCACGGCCCCGGGGATGTGGTCTCAGTCTCCGTTCCGTGTGTCTGGGCTCCCCGACGGGGGCCTTTCCCAGCCCGCGCTGCAGCGTAGACCCTCGAGGATTTGAAGTCCTCCACCTCCAGGGTGGGAGCCTGGCCTTAGTCTCCCTGCAATTACCGGAGGGGGGCCAGCCCTGCCAGGCGCCTCGTCTGGGGGATTCTTGTGGCACCCTGGATTCCCAGCTCCAAAGCCCCCAAGTCTGGTGGATGTCCTGACGTGCGGAGCACCGTGAAACCCCATGGCCAGACCGGACCCGTCAGACTTGGACGTGAGCGTCGCTCAGACCCGCCCTGGCCCGCCCCTTCGGACACGCCCCGTGTCTGCTACCCGCATCCTTCCCCCCAGCCCGCTGGGGCTGGGCCGCCGGCTCCCACAGCCAGAGGTGAGGAAGGAGGGAGCCCAGACGCTGGAGTGGACACGTCTGATTGGACCTTGGCCCTGGCACTAACCGGGGGGAGTGGCTTCCACTCCATTTCCTCACCTGCCATCGGGAATCGGGCCGTCCCATAGGAAAGACGGAATTAAGTGAGGTCATTTAGATGCGCAGAACAGTGTCAATTCCTCTCCCTTGTGTTTCGGGGGCTCCGCCTGCTCCTAGATTTCTCGCTTCCCTTCCCCTCTTGACCCTGGACGTCCAGGGTTCCAAGTGCCTCATGGTCTGAAAGATAGCTGGGAAGGAGAGGCGCTCTCCGCGAGTCCCGCCGCACAGTCCGGCTCTCCCGGGGCCCCCTCTCCTGCTTCCTGGGGAAGGCAGGGCCGCGGCCACCCGAAAGGGCCCTGGGACGCGAGGCGCTGAATAGGGCACAGACCGCAGAGCATGTTTTGGTCCCGCTGAAAAGACCAACGTTATTAGGAAGAGTCATAATGGAATAATATTCCTCCTGGCATGAGTGGGCCAAAGGGGACCGGGTGACCAAGGGACAATGAGGTGGCGGAAACTGGGAATTTCATTTTCGGCTGCGTCTGCGGTTGCTGGGGCTGGGCGGGAGGTGCCCCTCTCGCGGGATGGAGCGCCCAGCGCAGGCGAGAGCTCCTCTGGCTTTCTCGCCCGATCGTCCAGGAAGGACAGGGCAGGGGCCCTCGGGCGGAGACGTGCTCGGGGAAGGTGAGATGTCCATCCCGTCTGTGACCGTTTCCCACCCTCCCCACAGGCTTTGTTCCTAACTCCTTTTCCGCCTCTTTCCTTTCCCCAGGCCAAGCAAATAGAATGACTCAGAGTTTCGGTGACAGCTGCTCTCAATCTCCAATTTAATTCAAAGAGTTTCCTCCTGGGCACAAAAGAGTCCCCAGGTGGATCCTTCCAGACCAATTATTTGGTTACTTTTTTGTTTACTCCCGTGATATCGCATGCGGGGGCTGGGGGCAGGGCATAAGGTGAGCTGCTAGTCCCCAGGGTCCAGTACGAGAGACAGGGATGTAAATAAAAGACCCCGGGACATGTGCTAAGTGACACCATGAAGCACTGCGTAATGCGCTCCGGGAACACTGAGAAAGGAGTGACGGACGGTCACAGGAGAAGGTGCGCGCTTGAAGTGAGGCTCAAAGGACAGGTCTGGGGGCGCCTGGGTGGCTCACTCAGTTAGGCGTCTGACTTCGGCTCAGGTCATGAGCTCATGGTTCGTGAGTTTGAACCCCACACCGATAGTACAGAGCCCGCCTGGGATTCTCTCTCTCTCTCTCTCTCTCTCTCCCACTCTCTTCGCCCCCCACCCCTCAAAATAAATAAATAAACTTAAAAAAGTGTTTAAAGGACGAGTCTGAGCTTGCCCAGACTGAAAGGGGAGAAAATGTTCCAAATGGAGAGCCCGAGTGTTCACAGGCACAGTCTCCTAGCAGAATTTGGTTTGGCCAGAATACTGGGTGTTTGAGGAGAAAGCGAGAATTGGGGCCAGACGGGTAGGCTGATGGATCCATTCAACAAATACCTACCGGGGACCCATCGGTGCGTGAGGCCGCTGGGGTCCTGCCCACTCAGGGCACACCCGCCGGGAGGTATACGCAGGGAAGACAAGTGATCGGGGCCCCACCATGAAGCGCCTTCGGAGGCCATGTGAGGAATGTGGTTTTTCTGCAAGGAGGAGACCAGGAACCGTTGAAGGATTCCGAACAAGAGAAAGTCATGCTCCTTTCAACGTTGTGGGAAGTTCGTGGAAGATGGGGTGGAGAGGGGGAACACCAGGGAGACGGAACCAGGTAGGAGGCCACCATGATGATCCGGGCAGGACACGACAAAGGGCTTAATTAGGCAAGAGACTTTTTCCAGGAAATGATCGGGCAATCATACCCTGACCCTCATTTTTTTTGTATTATGATGTGACACATATAACATAAAATTTACCATTTTGGGGCGCCTGGGTGGCTCAGTCAGTTGAGCGTCTGACTTCAGCTCGGGTCATGATCTCATAGCTCATGAGTTCAAGCCCGGCATTGGGGTCTGTGCTGACAGCTCAGAGCCTAGAGTCGGCTTCAGATTCTGTGTCTCCTCTGCCCCGCCCCCACTCATGCTGTGTGTGTGTGTGTGTCTCTCTCTCAAAAATGAATAAACATTAAAAAAATTTTTAATTACCATTTTAACTATTTTACAAGTGTCAATTCAGCAGCATTTAGTACACTCACAGAGTTGTACAGCTATCACCACTATCTAGTTCCAAAGCATTTTTATTACCTTAAAAGGAAACTCGATAATTATTAAGCAATTATTCCCTTCCCCCCTTTCCCTCCTTCCTCTCGCCTCCTGGCAACCACAATTCTACTTTCCATCTCTGTGGATTTGCCTACTCTGGGTATTTCATATAAATGGAATCATATAACATGTGACCTTTTGTGTCTGGTTTTTCGTTTTCACTTAACATGTCTCCAAGCTCCATCTACATTGTAGCCCATATCAGGTCCTTCATTACTTTTTATGGCTAAATAATATTCCGTTGTATGGATATACCACCTTTTCTTTATCTATTCATCTGCTATGGACATCTAGGTTGTTTACACAGGTTGGCTATGGTGAATAATGCAGTGATAAACATTAATGTACAAGGGTTTTTTTGACCTCCCATTTTCAATTCTTTTGGGTATATACCAAGGAGTGGAACTGCTGAGACCTCTCTTTTTAACTTCAACTTCCTAGTTCCCAGAAAAATCTATTTTTTGGAACGCTTACAGGAAAGGATTATTAGTGCCAGTAGCGGTATTTCTTTCAGTTTGTAATGTTAGTGGTATCGGCTTCCAGCCTAAACTTTTGCTTAGGGCCTGCCTCCCTCTCAGTGGCAGGAAGGGAATTTCAGGTAGGACCTGCGTTTTCTGAAGTGGTCATGGAGGCAAATTGGCTTGGACTCCTCGCCTAGAGACATATGGTCAAATGTCTTGACTAAAACAGAGTCCATATTGCCAGTCCTGATGGCCTGTCTGGATTATTCAAGGAAGGCCTGAGGGGACCAGTGTTGATAATTAGAGACTCTCAGGTTCCGACCTCAGCACCTGCTTCAGGATGGAGAATGATTATCATTCCACGGCCACTTGGAGGACAAAGGCAACGCCACTTCCTCCATTGGCCATCGTATTTCCTCCATTGGTCTTCTACGATGGCTGAATTAAAGATGGAAATACCTTAGCTCTCTTGGTTTTATATGTGTGTTTGGGGAGCAAAAAAAATGCTGCCTGAAGTTTTCTGTCTGTGCTGGTGTGGCCTGGTGGGAAGAACACCCTCTTTGGACCTGACAGAACTGAGTTTGAATCCTGCTGCTTCCTAAGTACGTGACTGTGAGCGAGTTATTTAAACCTTCTGAGCTTAACTTTCCTCATCTGTAAAAGAAAAGTTGTAGCACTATCAGTAGGAGGAGGACTTAATGTTGGCGGAGGCCCCAAAATGCTGAGAAAAAAAATAAGTGGCAAGAACCCCCCCTCCTTCCAAAAGCAAGGTGCTAGGACACATACGCGAACTTACAAGGAAGCATCCTGGAACCAATGTTGTGATCCCTACCCGCCACCTACCTCTACCTTCCTCAAAGGTATACAGAACCTGAAGCTGTCAAGGCCAGAAGTTGAAATTAGATTTCTTTGCATAGAGTTGGCCAGTGGGTAAGAGTTGTACTCTACTTTCCTTTGGAAAGAGCTAGGGAATGTCTCCTTCTCACTACAAGTTTGGTGAGAAGTTTCCAAGGAAACTCTTAACTCCTAAAATTGGGAAGAAGGCAAGAATTCTATTCAGTATTTACTCTCCAGTATTTATGGGATCCAATATTCACTGGAGGTCCTAGCTAGTGCAATAAGGCAAGAAAAAAAAAGTCAGAGATTGTAAAAGAAGAAATACAACTGTCTTTATTCAAGGTTGACATAATTATATACATAGACAATTTCAAAGGATCTGCAAAATGAGCTATGAGAGGTAAAAAGTGAGTTTAGTAAGATTGTAAGATCAAGGTCACACCCCCAAGATGAGTTGTATTCCTCTACGCTAGCAATTAACAGTTGGAAATGTAAGGATTTTTATGTACTATTTATAATAGCATCCCCAAATGCGACATATTTAAGTATAAATCCAGTAAAATATATACAAGGTCTGAATACTGCCAACTACAAAACACTCATGAAATAAAAAAGAAGACTTAAATAAAATGGATGGTTCATGGAATAGAAGACTCAGTATTGTTAAGATGCCCATTCTTTCCAAAGTTATCTATTGATTAAATGCAATCTCAATCAAAATCTACAAATTTTTTTGTAGAAATTAACAAATTGGAGGCACTAGTTGGCTTGGTCAGTAGAGCATGTGACTCTTGATGTTGGGGTTGTGTGTGTGAGCCCCACATTGGGCGTAGAGATTACTTAAAAATAAAATCTTTAATAAAAAAAGAAATTGACAACTTGATTTCAAAATTTATATGAAAAGACAAATCTAGAATGTCAAGAGAATTTTTCAAAGAACAAAACTGGAGGATTCACCGTGTCTGATACCAAGGCTTCCTATAAACCAGGGTAACCGAAACAGTGTGGCATTGTCAGAAGGATATACACAGATCAACGAAACCAAATGGAAGGTCCAGAATTAGACCCACACATATATGGTCAATTGATATCTGGCGGGGCGCCTGGGTGGCTCAGTTGGTTAAGCGGCCGACTTCGGCTCAGGTCATGATCTCACGGTCTGTGAGTTCGAGCCTTGCATCGGGCTCTGTGCTGATGGCTCAGAGCCTGGAGCCTGCTTCCGATTCTGTGTCTCCCTCTCTCTGCCCTTCCCTTGCTCATATTCTGTCTCTATGTCTGTCAAAAATAAATAAACATTAAAAAATATTTAAAAAATAATTGATATCTGGCAAAGGCACAGGCCCGTCAAAGGAAAAAAGACAGTCCAACAATAAACGGTGCCCAAACTATGAGACATGTATATGTAAAAGTGAATGCTTTGGGCCATATGTGAAAACTAACCCCAAATGGGTAATACACTTATTTTTGATGTAAAACCCAATACTGTAAACCTTCTAGAGGAAAACGGAGGAGGAACTCATTGCGATCTTGGGTTAGGCAAAGATTCTGTAGTTACAAAACTGAAAGCACGATCCTTAAGAGAAAAGGTTGGTGTTTTCGACTTCATCACAGTGGAACACTTCTGCTCTTGGGAAGACACCTCAAAGAGAATGAAGTACCAGGGATGCAATGTCAGCACGACGACGTAGTGAGAACCGCTGTGTGATGTACACGAAAGTCGGTAAGAGAGTAAATCCTGAGAATTCTCATCGCAGGGGAAAAAAAGAGTTTTACTTTTTTGCTTTTTAAAAATTGTATCTGTAGGACACGATGGATGCTAACTAAACTTCTAGCAAGAATCGTTTCAATAGGTAAGTCGAACCATCCTGCTGCGCATTATCGACTCAGTAATGTTTGTCAATTATATCTCAATAAAACTGAAAAAAAAATAAACATTGAAACACATGCAACCAAATAAAAATAAATAAATAAAAACACCAAATTGTTACTGATTCTCAAACTCTTAATGGATGTACCAGTGGAAAGATTTAAGTGGTCATCTTATAATAGCTAAAGAAATGACCTGGGAGCATAAGAGATTTTCCAGGTCTTCCAATTACTTATGACTAGAGTAGATTTCAATCTTACTAAAGATAAGCCATTTACAACATGTTAAAAAAAAAAAGAGAGAGTGAAAAGACAAGCCACAGACTTGGAGAAGATATTAGCCAAACATATCTGATCAGAATATATAAAGAACTATCACTCCATAATAAGAAAACAAACAACCCAATTAAAAAATAGGCAAAGGTTTGAGTCGATGCTTCATCAAAGATGATATATGTAGGTACGGATGGCAAATAAACACGTGAAAATAGGGGCGCCTGGGTGGCTCAGTCGATTAAGCGCCCGACTTTGGCTCAGGTCATGATCTCGCAGTTCATGGGTTCGAGCCCCTCGTCAGGCTCTGTGCCGACAGCTCAGAACCTGGAGCCTCCTTCAGATTCTGTGTCTCCCTTTCTCGGTCCCTCCCCCACTCATGCTCTGTCTCGCTCTCAAAAATAAATAAACATTAAAAAAACACGTGAAAAGATGCTCAGCATCATTAGTTATTGAAAACACGAATTAAAACTCTGAGATACCACCACACACCTATTTAAATGGGTACGTTTTAAGATCAGTTGACAATACCAAGTGCTGACAGAGATATAGGGCAGCTGGGACTTCCGCACTGGGCCAGGGATAGTACAGAAGGGTACAGCTGCTGTGGAAACCAGTTTGGCAGTTTGTTTTTTTTTTAATACAACCCAAAACCCCACATCCCACTCCTAGGTATTTACCCAAGTGAAATGAAGATGTATGTTCACACAAAAACCTATATGTGAACGTTAATAGTGGCTTTAGGCATAATTGCCAACACTTGGACACAACCCAAAGCCCTTCAATTAGTGAATGGATAACCACACTGTGGCACATCCCTACTACAGAAGCCAACACAGCGTGAAAAGGAACAGATTACTAATCCTCAGGACAACAAGGATGAATCTCAAAAACACTGTGTTTGAACGAATCCATTTATATGACCTTCTGGAAGAGGCTAACATTTAGGGACGCGTAACAGATCGGTGGTGGCCAGGGGCTGGGCTGAGGGAAGCAACTGATTGCAAAGGGAGAAGGGAATCTGGGAGTAATGAATTTAATGGTTACAGTATATTATATTATATATTCATTTGTCAAAACTCCTGGAATTTTACACTAAAAAGGCGAATGTTGCTATTTGCGTATTTCAGTGTTGTCTGGGTTTTTTGCTTTTTGAAAAAGACAGTTGAATTTAAAGAAAAAAGGCTGGGGGACTGGAGATGAAAAGGCTGGATATTGGGATTTCTTTAGAGAGAGCCAGCTGTGATGTGAATCTCACTCTCCTTTTGAGGAAAAAGCAGGGGGTGTGTCCGCTTCCCTCAAGTCCAATGAGAACACCTCGGAACAGACCACCCACTGGAAGAGTCAGGTATATGCTACTTGTGGTCAGGACAAAGGGACTAGAATCTTGACTGTCATTTGACGGGAAAGTGGTGTGGCTGGCTGAGGCAGCCACGGCAGCAGAGATGTCACTAGTTTGAGAAATCACTGTACTACTACGGAAGTCAAAAGCTTGCGGTTCTAAGTATCTGGAGGAAGGGGGAGCATTTCCTGCAGGGAACAAGACCTAAGCAGAAACAGGTGGAGAGAACACGGTTGGGTCCCTGGCTGAGGGGTTCTATAAACAGTTAGCCTAAGGGATCTGCTAAGGATTCAGGTGTAGGGGGCCTGGAGGACCCTGTGGAAGCCCAGCTCTAGACATCCACCCCAGTGGCACCACTGTCAGACCAGACTTTTCCTGCCCTTGACCTTTCATCCCTCATCCCCATTCCCTTGGGGGGGGCGGGGCAAAGGGGACACTGTGAGGAGAGTGGAGGTAATGGGAGGAGCCCTGAAGGGAGAATCATCGGGCAATCTGCAGTGGATTTCTGGAAGCTCCGGACAAGCAACTAGGAAGTCAGTTTCTAGAACTCCGCAAGAGATGAAATATAATGAAAGTCATTAATTTTTTCATTTAGATAAACATGAATTATTCACCAAAGTCTTAAATTCTGTTTTGTTACAGCTTCCCATTTATCAAAGGAGATAAAACATTTGTTTTTGTTTTGTTTTGTTTTTTTTCGTCTCCACCTCAGGAGGGGAAATAATGAGCTCACCTTGCTCAGCGGAACCAACACTGAGTGTAATGGTCACTTTCAATTGTGGAGGAAGGTGAACTGACCATCCGCCAGGGTGCTGAACATCGCGGTCATTTACATACGGCTCGGGTCTGTTGTGAATGATAATGCTCTCACGCCACTGCCGTCTGAAAGTGGCGAATTGTCCTCGTCCGCCCGAGAGGAAAATATACGATGATGATAAAAATATCGTGATGATCTTAATGTCAGGTTTTTACACTCCTTTCAAAAGGACGTTAGGGGTCTAATTGACTTAATCTGCTGATTCTGCGGTCTGACTTTGACCTGAGAGGTAAGACGGAAAAGTTCTTTCTGAGCCTGGTTGGGGATGAGGCGAAAGATGAGATGCCAGGCAGTTAAACCTGAGGATGGAGTTGAGCCCATGGCTTGACTGAGCTCCTGCAAGTAACTCCATTTTCTCCAAGGGCTGCCTTAGCCTCCCAAGGTTAAGGGTCTTCTAGAGGCTCAGTCACCAGCGGAGCTGACTGAGGTACCATTAGCCAAATGGAAGAAGGTGACTCCAACCCTCTGGGAGAGAGAGCCCTCAAGCGTCTGAGCTCACTCCATCGGAAGACCGCAACAGTGTTTGTCAACCCGGGGAGTGATGTCAGATTTAATTCTGCTGTCAAGGGCTTCGTAAACCTGTAATGAAATGTATCCCAGGAACTAAATTACTCTTGTTGTTGCGATTGTCATCCCTGAGATCTGGTCTTTTGTGATAATCTTTCATGACATTGGGCATACCCGCACCTCACTCTCTGTCTCCCCTGTGAAATATGAATGGCTTGGTCTGTGGAGGCATCAAGGTAATCCATGACTTTCTCTCTTACTGTTAATTTATCTTCCCTGAGATTTGCTTCAGACTTAGAATAGGAAAGAGAAAAAAGTAAAAACACCTCACCTACACATGTCCTAAGTAGAGCTAAGTGTATCCTAAACACCCATACTAATTTTAGTCCTCATCACTCAGCAGGTACAATCGTTATTGAATTATTTTTCTGTGTCCTTGTATTAGCTGGGACTCCTTTTTGCAAGTGCGAGAAAACCCAGCTTGAGGCTCATATATCTAAAAAGACCAGACATTGGGGAAAGCTTCAGGCATGGCTGGGTCCAGCAGTTTACATTAAGGCTTCAAGACTCGGTCTCTAAATTCTCTCTATGAGCTGATGCCTAAACCAACTACCGTATCCAGGAGGTTGGACTATAATAAATGGCCAGATCTTGATCATTTCCTCAGTCCTTGAGTCCAGGACCAGATAGCTCCAACTGTTCCACAGGACCAAATGTGAGAAGGAGAGAGACTCCCCAGAAGAAAGCAAAGTGTTGTCACTGGAGGTTGAGCAGAAAAACTTACATTTGTTAAGAGCAAATCTTGGCTCTGTCTTTTCTGAGCTCTGCCAGCTTGAGCAAGTTATTAAACATTGCTGCGCAACTTCCTCATTTTTAAAATCAGGGAGACAGTAGTCTATGCTCAAGGATGTCGGAGGATTAGATCAAGCACTCTATGTAAAGCGCTTAATACAAACAGTAAACAGCTTGGGGCACCTGGGTGGCTCAGTCGGTTGAGCGTCCGACTTCAGCTCAGGTCATGATCTCACAGTTCCTGAGTTCAAGCCCCGCATCGGGCTCTGTGCTGACAGCTCAGAGCCTGGAGCCTGCTTCGGATTCTGTGTCTCCCTCTCTCTGCCCCTACTCTGCTCATGCTCTGTCTCTCAAAAATAAATAAACATGTTTAAAAAATTTAAAAACAAACAGTAAACAGTTAAATGTCAGTTGCTTCAATAATAATATCAATTATTACTATTTTTATTATTAAAACTCCCTAATAGATAATAAAGTAATATCTGTATTTCTGGCATCTAGTATAATGTCCTAGCACGTAGTAAATATGTGACAAATACCTGGGGAATAAATAAATGGATGAAAAAGGACACACGAAACCTTGAAATCAGCATATTATCTCTGATCATAAAGAAAGTATGCATAGGTTAATTTAATTTAATTAGCTTTGTTAACTTAGGTTAATTTTGTTTTATTATTTCGAAATGTGTCATACACGTAAATGAGCCTTTACAACATGCAAGGACGTACGTGTACTAAAGAACAATAATGACGTGAGACCCAATGGCCAGCAACTAGGTCAAGATTGAAATCGGTGTCCTTCCCCAATCGCAATGCCCTCTATTCGACAGAGATACCTGTTATCCTAATGTTTTCTGAATTTTTTTAATGTTCATTTATTTTTGTGAGGGAGAGACAGAGTGTGAGTGGGGTAGAGGCAGACACACACACACACACACACACACACACACACACACACACACACAGAATCTGAAGCAGCCCCAGGCTCTGAGCCATCAGCACAGAGCCCGATGTGGGGCTCGAACTCACGAACCGTGAGATCATGACCTGAGCCGAAATCGGATGCTTAACCAACTGAGCCACCCAGGTAACCCCTTAATGTTTCGTGATAATTATTCTCTTGTTTTACTTTATATGTTACAAATGAGGTATCCATCCCCAAATAATATAGTTTAGTTTTATGTTTGTAAAAAGTTGTATAGACATCAGATTATACTGTATGCAATCATTTCTGTTTGGCATCTTTTGCTTCAACACCATATTTCCAGATTCTTCTATGTCGATGAGTGAAGCCGACGTCTGTTCCTTCTCAATGCTATGCGGTATTTTGTTGTAATTCTGTACATTCTAGTGTTAATGGGCATTTGACTGTTACCAATATTACTGCCCTGAATATTCCTTACAGTTCTTCCGACATACATTGGGGAAGTTTCTCTAGGATTTACACCTTAGAGTGGAATTATTGGGCTGTAAGGCAGGTACATATGTGACTCTACTTGATCATGAGCTTTTCCCGAAGTGCTTTGAGAAATTCACACTCCCGCCTGCAGTGGTTGAGTGATGAAGGATCCTGTTGCCCAACACTTTCTGCAGCTGTAATGATCAGACTTAATTTTGCCAATCGCTATGCGTGTAATGAGACCTTCACATGATTTTAACCAGAGGTTGAGCCACTTTCCATATGTTTATTGGTTATTTACGTTTCTCTGCGTAAAGTCCATAAATTTCAAGTCCTTCGCTTGGAAGTGGGGATTATTCGTTTTCTTACAAATTCATAACGGTTCTTTATATAGCGGGGATATCTGTCCGTTAACAGCTATATATGCTAAAAACATAAAATCCAACGTAAGCAGAAGGAAGGAAATAATAATGAGACCGGAAATGGCTGATAGACAACATAAAAAACAATAGGGAAAAAAATCAATGACACCAAAAGCTGGTTCTTTGAGAAGATCGATACAATTGGAAAACTAGCCAGCCTGATGAAGGAAAAGAAAAGAGAAAGAAGACATAAATTATTAACATCAGGAATAAAAGGGTACCAGGAGTAAAGCAGATCACCCTGCAGACATTAAAGGATAATAAAAGAATATTATGCCAACTTTATGCCAATAAATTCAAGTACTTAAATGAAATGCACAAATTTCTTAATGAACACGAATAGCCAAAGCACAATCAAGAAGAAATAGATAATCCAAATAGCTCTAAATCTCTTAAAGAAATGTGTGCTCAGAGGCACCTGGCTGGCTCAGTCGGAAGAGCATGAGACTCTTGATCTTGGGGTTGGAGGTTCGAGCCCCACGTTGGGTGGAGAGATTACTTAAAAATAAAATCTTGAAAGAAGAAAACGCACTTAAAATTTTCTCATAAAGAACACTAGTAACACTAGTAGTCCTAGCTATCTTCACTGCTCAATTCGAACACTTAGGAAGAGATAATACCAAATATACACAATCTCTTTCAGAAAAGAAAAGACGAGGGAATCCTTCCTGACTCGTTTTCTGAGGCCAGCATTACTAAGCTACGAAAACCAGACAGAAACACTGCAAGACAAGAAAACTACAGACCAATATTCCTCAGGACCATAGAAGTAAAAATCTTTGACAAATATTTAGCAAATCGAATCCAGCAACATGTAAGAAGGACAACACATCGTGGGATCAAGCGGGGTTCGTCCTGGGAACGTAAGATTAGTTGGAACTTCAAAAATCAATGTAATTCACAGTAACACAGTAAAAGGAAAAGCCATATGATCATCTAAATAGAAGAAATATTTCACAAAACCCCACATCCACATGATATAAACTGTCAGCAAACTTGGAATAAAAAAGAACTCGCTTAGGGGCACACGAGTGGCTCAGTCATTTGAGCCTCTGGCTCTTGATTTAGGCTCAGGTCATGATCCCAGGGTGGTGGGATCAAGCTGTCAGGCTCCGTGCTGACTGTCGAGCCAGCTTAAGATTCTCTCTCTCTTGGGGCGTCTGGGTGGCTCAGTCGATTGCGCGTCAGACTTCGGCTCAGGTCGTGATCTCACTGCTTGTGGGTTCAAGCCCCGCGTCAGGCTCTGTTGACAGCTCAAAACCTGGAGACTGTTTTGGATTCTGTGTCTCCCTCTTTCTCTGCACCCCCTCCCCAAATGAATAAACAAGTAAAACAATTCTTTCTCTCTCGTGCGCGCGCCTCCCACTGCCCCCCGCCCCACGGCTTGTATGCTGGCTCTCTCTCTGAAAAAAAAAAAAAAAAAGGAAAATAATTCACTTAACCTGGTAAAAGCAGTCTTCAAACAAATCTACAGTTAATATTACACCTGACAGTGAGATGTTGGATACCTTTCCTCCTAAGACTGTGAACGAGGCAAGTGTGTCCACTCTTACCAATTGTATTTAACGTTTCGGAGGCACGAGCATAAGGCGAGAGAAAAATAAAAGGCATACAGATTGGAAAGGAAGATAATAGACTATTTTTTTGTTTAATGTTTATTTTTGAGAGAGAGAGAGGAAGAGTGAGGGAGGGAGGGGCAGAGAGAGGAGACACAGAATCCCAAGCAGGCTCCAGGCTCTGTGCTGACAGCTCAGAGCCTGGCACAGGGGTCAAACTCATGAACTGCAAGATCATGACCCAAGCTGAAGTCAGATACTTAACCGACTGAGCCACCCAGGGGCCCTGAAATCAAACTGTCTTTATTCAGGAGTTCCTGGGTGGCTCAGTTGGTTAAATGTCCGTCTCTTGGTTTTGGCTCAGATCATGGTCTTGAGGTTGGTGAGTTCGAGCCCTGTGTTGGGCTCCATTCTGATAGTGCAGAGCCTGCTTGGGAATTCTTTCTCTCTCCCTCTCTCTCTGTCCCTTCCCCACTCGTGCTCTCTCTCTCTCTCTAAATAAATAAATAAACTTAAAAAAAACTGTCTTTATTCGCTGATAACAGGATTATCTATGTAGAAAATCTTAAGGAGTCTACAAAAATGCCACCAGACATAATACATGAGTTCAGTAAGGTCATAGAACACAAGTTCAATATACAAGATACAATTGTGTATCTATAGGCTTAGCAACCAAAAATTTTGAAAATTGACACTTAAAGATCCTGATGTGATTTTGATTAAGATTAAATTGATTCTATGGATCACTTCGAAGAGAATTGATCTCTTTACTAACTTGAGTCTTTCAACCCATGGACATGATATAACCTTCTACGTATGTAGATTTTCTTTAATATTTATGAACAGTGTTTTATAGTTTCTGGGTCGAAGTCTTGCATATCTAATGACGAGTCATTCCTAGGTTTTTTATGTTTCCTGATGCTATTGTAAATATGGTCTTTTAAAATTTCATTTCAGCTTGCTTACAGCTAGAGTATAGAAATTCAATTGGTTTTTGCAATATTGACTTCGTATCTGGCAGTTTTATTAAGTTGACTTTTTAACTCTGATAGTGGACATACTCTTTTCGATTTTCTATGTACACAACCATGTTGTCTAAAAATATTGATGGCAAAATAAAAAAATAAAAATATTGATGGTTTCTTCCTTTATAATACCACTAATTTCTTTTCTTGCCTTATTACATTAGTTAGGATCTCTACTACACCATGCTTGGTAGACAGGCTTTATCATGTTATGGAGGTTTCCTTCTATTCTAAATTTTCTCAGAGTTTTCTTTTTTTCTTTACTTAAAAAAATTATTTTAATGCTATTTATTTTTGAGAGAGAGAATGGGAGCAGGAAAGGGGCAGGGAGAGAGGGAGACAGGCTGTAGGCTCTGAGCTGTCAGCACAGAGCCTGACATGAGCTTGAACTCATGGACAGTGAGATCATGACCTGAGCTAAAGTCGGACGCTTAACCAACTGAGTCACTCAGGCGCCCCAAGTTTTCTTTTTTTCAATCAAGAATGAATGCTGAGGGGCACTTGGCTGGCTCGGTTGGAAGAGTGAGCGGCTCTTGATCTCAGGGTCGTGAGCTCAAGCCCCACGTTGGGTGTGGAGATTACTTAAATAAATACCTTTATTTTAAAAAAAAGCTTGGATGCTGAATTTTATCAACTGCTTCTCCCTCATGTATAGCTAAGGATCATGGGGTTTTTCTCCTTTATTATGTTACTTTCCTCATAATGCATTTTCTTTTTTATATATTTTGATTCACATTGCTAATATTTTGCTTGTGATTTTCGAATCTACATTCATGAGAGAGATTTCCTGAACATTTCCTTTCTTATACTTTCCCGTTTGGGTATCAGGTTGATACTAGATCCATAAAATTAATTGAGAGAATGGGAGGTCTTTTTTAGATTCTCCGAAATAGCTCTACATAAGATAATAATGATTTATTTTTTTGAATGTCTGGAACACACTACCAATGTCATCAGGGTTTGCAGTCTAATATGTAGGAAGGTTTAAATCTACAAATTCAATTTCCTTCATGGTTATAGAATCGCTCAGAGTTTCTATTTCTTGAATCAGTTAGATTTTCCTGCGAATGTGCCTGTGTCATAAAAGATTTCAAATTTAGTGACAAAAAAATTTTCAGCAATGTCCTCATATTTTGTTTCAATGTCTGTAGTCTCTGTATTTATATCACTGGTTCATTCCTGATATTGTTTATGCTTTTCTCTTTATTTCTCGGTCAGTCACTTTTATTAGCCTTTTCAGAGGATTCACATTCGGCTGTGTTAATTTTGTCTGTTGTGTTTATTTTCTATTCCATTAATTCCTACTTTTACCTTAATTATTTCCTCTCCTACCTTTCTTGAGTTTATTTTGCTGATCCATTTCTAACTTCATAAAATGGAGACTTAGCTCAATGTTGATTTTCTTTTCTTTTTTTTTTAACATAATATTTTAGGCCTTATATTTCTCTCAATGTTATTTAGCTCTATTCAAAGATTTTGCTATGTATTTGTTATAGTTTAGTCCTTAATAGTTTCTAATTTCTATTATGTTTTCTTCATTGATCCCTTCTTTATAGGAATATGGGTTTCTGAATTTCTACGCATATAAGGGGCATTCTACTAACTTTTTGTTATCATCAGTAAATGTAGTCTATGTGATTTCAATCCTTAAGAAAAATATTGACCCAGTATATAGTCCATTTTTAAAAAAGATTTTTTAGGGAGAGAGAGCATGAATGGAGGAGAAGGGGCAGAGGGAGAGAGAGGAAAACTCTTGAGCAGACTCCACACTCAGCACGGAGCTCGATGTGGGGCCAGATCCCACGACCTCGAGACCATGACCTGAGCTGAAATCAAGAGTTGATGCTCAACTGACTGAGCCACCCAGGTCTCTGTGTAGTCCATTTTTGTGAATGCCCTGTGTGTATTTAAAACAATTGTGTTTTTGCAGTTTGGGGGAGTGGTGTTCTGAATTCATCTGGGGTGGCAGTGAACACGTGCCATTCAGTTCTGCTAAGTATGTCTATGGCGGTCACGATCATGTCCAATCCGGCTCTCCTGCTGAGGGAAGCATAGTCGACCAAAGCCCTAACGCCTAAGCCTCTGGATCCACCGACACCATTTGTGCTGAGACCACTCTTCCCCCGGCTGTTCCAGCCGATAACTGAACAGGTCAGAGGAGCTGGTGCAGGTCTGCTCCCCTAACGGGCAACTTCGGCTCAGGGCCACCCCCCCAGTCTAGCCAACACATTTGTAGAACCACGCGGTAATCCGAAACTCTTCTTACTTACTTCTCTTCTTTCTCCTACTCCTTCCAGACCTGCACTGTGGTCAGAAACCCTCCTGCCTAACACTGCCTCCTTCCTCTCCCCTTCACAGGCGGTCTCCCCAGTAAACCCCTGGCACATCTAGCCCATCTTGGGATCTAGTTCCTGAACCAACATAATGTCCATGGGGTTATTCAAACCTCCTGTATCCTTACTGATGATTTTTTACTATTTGTTCCACCAGTTAATGGAAAAGGTGACTAAAGTGTCCCGTTAGGATTGCTGATTTGTTTATTAATCTTGGTATTGTTCTGTTTTGGCTTAAGAGATTTGGAAAGTCATTGAGTGTATAAATTTGACATCAACACATCTTCTTGTTTAACTGAATTGCTTAACTCTTCTTGTCCATAGCATACTTTTTTTTAAAATTTTTTAACGTTTTTATTTTATTTTTGAGAGATATAGAGACAGAGCACGAGCAAGGGAAGGGCAGAGAGAGAGGGAGACACAGAATCTGAAGCAGGCTCCGGGCTCTGAGCTGTCAGCACAGAGCCCGACGCGGGTTTCGAACTCACAGACTGTGACATCATGACCTGAGCTGAAGTCGGCCGCTTAACCAACTGAGCCACCCAGGTGCCCTGTCCATAGCATACTTTTTTGCCTTGAGTCTATTCTGCTTAATATTAAGATAGCTCAATAGTATATACCTTTTCTTAGTACATCTTTTTTGATCCTTTCATTTTCAAACTCTGTATGCTCTTGCTTAAAATTTGTTTCTTAGGGAAAAAAAAAGAAAAAAACTATGTTTCTTAGGAACAGCATATGGTTAATTAAAAAAAACAAAATATATATATATATACATATATATATATGCAGGGGCACCTGGCTGGCTCAGTCAGTTAGGTGACTGACTCTTGAGCTCTGCTCAGGTCATGGTCACACTGTTGGTGAGATCAAGCCCCGAGTGGGGCTCTGTGCTGACAGCGTGGAGCCTGCTTAGGATTCTCTCTCTCCCTCTTTCTCTGCCTCTCCCCCCATCAAAATAAAAAAATAAACTAGACATAAATAAAAATAAAATAAATATCCATTCTGACATGCTCTGTATTTAGGGGAACTATTTAATTTATTTACATTTGTTGTTATTATTAATATTTTCAGATTTATAGCTATCATGTGCTTAATTTCATGTTTTTTATCTTTGTGTTTCCCACAAATTCCATTTCTTTCTATTCTTTCTGGCCCTCTTCTAGATCGCTTTGTTGTTTTTTCCGTTTTCATTTTTTTCCTTCCACTGGCTTGAGAACTCCGTTCCTATTCTGAAAGTGGCGTCTCTAGAAACAGCAGCAAATAACTTACCAAAATCAAAGTTCCTCGATAGTCTCAGCTCCCTGCTGCTTCTTGCTCTTAGTTCTTAGTGCCTCGTTCCATTGTGTGTTTGGTATCTTCCTTCCTTCCTTTCCCTCCTGTTCCCTCCCCCACCCCTCCCTCTGTCATTTAGCTCTAACCTGATCATTTTCCTTGGCATTTTATTTGAGGGACTACTTTGAAGTCTGGGATCAATTTGGCTTCCTCTACAGAGGATTCCCTTTGCTTCTGCCAGGTGCTGGAGGCATTAGTATATCCTGGGATGACTCC
Organism: Paguma larvata; assembly: GCA_030068075.1. Lineage (NCBI taxonomy): Eukaryota > Metazoa > Chordata > Mammalia > Carnivora > Viverridae > Paguma > Paguma larvata. The sequence goes on from CM057843.1 coordinate 53,576,006, forward strand.
AGTCACATTCTCCACTTGGGGTATTCAGACCACCCAGATAGTGTGGATTTTTTTTTCCTGTAAACTGTGTCGTGGACAGCTTGCAGTTTGAATGTTTTGTGGTGATTCCTGGCACATGTGTGCACACACACACACACACACTCATACACTCGTATCCTCTCAGTTGCCGGGTTTGGGGCAGATCTTCCTCGTGGTCTCCAGAGGGATGTTGGAGGTATTTCTAAATCCATACCTTCGCTACACGAACAGCTTTGGGTGACAGCCAATCTTTATGGAGTCTGTTAGACTCCCCAACTTGGGCCTACCTGGAGCTTTGGCTCCTTTTTTTTCAAGTCTTCAAGGCCATGAATACCGAAGTTCAAGTTCACCAGTACAGCAAATGTCCTTGGAGTGCTGTGCTCAGTTTACAACTCTGAGCTCCACGTTGCTCAGTCCCTGGGCTAAGGATGCTTACTTTTCTGCTCATTCTTCAATGCCCTTCAATTATTTTAAATCCAGAATGCTTAGTTGTTTTCGGGAAGGATATTGATTCACTTGCCATGTTTCCAAAAGCGGAAGTCGGTTTTATGAAATAAGAGAACACTCGTGTTTTATAATTCAGTAGCCTTCGTGTAACTAGTGTAGGTATATAGGCTCTATTGAAACGCCACTGCACATGTGTAGCTTGATCGTACTGTGCATTTGGAAAGTGCTTTTAACTCTTCAAATTGCTTTCACATGTATCTGTGGTTCTCAAGGGGGGTGGTGCCCCTTGAGGGGAGTTTTGAAAATTCGAAAGAGTTGTTTTGATTGTCATTACGAACTGGGCCATTAGTAGCATTTAGTGGGGAGCCAGGGATGCCAGACTCCCACAAGGCATAGCACGGTCCTGCCCGAAAGACAATGGTCCGGTGTCTCAGATGACTTTTGAATGTTCCCCTGGACACTGAGAGACTGAATGTCTGGTGAGATTTCAAGATAGGAGATGTGTTCTTTCTTATATTTTTCAATGCCTTATCCCATGTCATAACACAGGGGATTATTATAATACTATACTTCTTTTATTTATTTATTTATTTTAAATTTATTTTTAATGTTTATTCTTGAGACAGAGAGAGAGATGGACAGAGTGAGGTTGGGGAGGGGCAGACAGAGGGAGACACAGAATCTGAAGCAGGCTCCAGGCTCTGAGCCATCAGCACAGAGCCTGACGTGGGGCTCGAACTCATGGACCACAGGATCATGACCTGAGCTGAAGCCACTTAACTGACCGAGCCCCCCAGGCACCCCTATTTTATTTTATACTAGAGACAGAGCACGCAAGCAGGGGAGAAAGGCGGGGGGGGCGGTGTGGGTGGGAGAGAGAGAATCTTAAGCAGGCTCCACACTCAGCATTGAGCCTGACTCGGGGCTCGATCCCACGACCCTGGGATCATGGCCTGAGTGGAAACCAAGGGTTGAATGCTCAGTCGATGGAGCCAGCCAGGTGCCCCAACACTATACTTGTTCATAAGGCCCAGCTTCTTCGTGAGAATATCTTCTTTTTCATTTTCTCCACTTTGATGGTCTTTATCTTGTCTGGGTATGCTTTTCTCACTTCAGTCCAGGTTCTAGCTCTGTTGCTTATCGTATGCAAACAAATCCAGTTTGTTCACACTTATCCTAATACCACTTTCATTGTGGCGAACGCCCCTGCTTCTTGTTTTCTTAAGCTCTACATCCAAACTCCTCTGTTCGCGACGACCCATGGCTGTCATCCTATTTCTTCACTGTGCCTCTTCGTGGAAGCACGCCAGGGCATTTATCGATTGAACTAGATTTACAGATTGGACTAGAAATAGCAGCGAATAACCTGCCAAATCAAAGTTACTCAATAACTAAATGTAGGAGGGGGAGCAGCCATAGAGGATCTCTCACCAGATGTGTGGATGTGTTCCAATAAAACTTTATTTACAAAAGCAGGCGGTGGGCCGGATATAGCTTGGGGCTGTAGTTCCCCCCTTCCTGCTCTACACGCGACGCCTTTCGAAGCACTCCAGACCGTCACAGAGAGATAACCAGAAAAATCATGCTTAATTATAACGTTGTCCAGACTTTTTGTTGTATTTCCCCAATTCCCTAACTTGTATTGTGACTTTTACGTATTACTTTTATATGTGTGCCTTGATTTATTTTCACAGGTCCCTTTATTTTCTGGAGTTAGGAGTTTTCTGTAACATACGTACATGGTTCCAGATTGAAAAGACACAAAGACCGTACTGTGAAAGTCTCCTTCCCACCTCAGTTCCAAGCCACCTATCTCTCTAACCCTACAGGCCACCAGTGCTACTCGTTCTTTGTGGTCCCAGAAATATGTTACCACACGCCGTCAAGTTAGCAGGGCCACCGTGCTGCACGACTCAAGGGACACCATTTCTATTGAGCTCCTGGGATGCCACCGACATGGAATACGATGGAATTGTGCCCCCTGGAGTCATGTAATGCAGTGGCCTGACCAGATGTTTACTGTGTATCTGTGTGTGTAAATAACACACTTACGTATGTATGTAGGTATATACGTGCACGTGTAGTTTTTCTACTCCCTCCTTTTCAAACCAAAGATATATAGGATATGCAGACTGTTCCACCTCGCCTTTGGTTTCCATTAAACATACTGGATACTCCTTTTTCCATATCAGTTTATAAATGTCTTCAATTCTTTCTTTCTTCCTTTCTTTCTGATGATGATGATAATGATGGTGGTGGTCGTGGTTACTTACTGAGTTTTTTGTGTGTGCTGGGCACTGTTCCAAGTACTTTGCATGTATTAACTCCTAACAGCGTTCACAATGACCCCATGACATAGGCACAGAGAGCTGGGACCCCAAGTCACAGCTGGTATGTACTCACCCTCTGAGGTTAAAAAAGACTTCTCTCCTGGTTCCTTCCAGTACTTGTGTGGGGGTCATGTTTCACCTTGAAATTTCTTTCCCATTTGGAGCTCATGCGGCTAGAAGTATGAGATAAGGGGCCAACTTCATTTTTTCCTGATGGCCCCAGTTATTCCCAGCACGGTTTCCCCGCCGTTTCCAGACGGCCCCTTGCCCACACATGAAAGACTCGAGGGGTCCGGGCCTATTTCTGGACTTTCTGCGTGTTCCATGGTCTGTGTGTGCCATCAAGTGTCAGTGCCACACCGTTTTAATTCTTGAGTTTTATCATCTGTGTTAACAACGGACAGGGTTTTATCTCCCCATTACTTTCCCTTCTCGGAGCTCTCCTGGACATGCTTTACTTATTTATTTTTCCATATTAATATCTTTTTCTGTGGTAAAATACACATTACATAAAATATGCAATTTAACTGCTTTTAAGGGTACATTTCAGTGATGTTACATGCATTCACATTTTTAGGCTATCATCACTGCGATTTGCAGAACTTATTTTTAGTCCATTTCCAGAACTTTTTTTATAATCATACCAAACTGAAACCCTGTGCCCACTTGATAATAACTCCTGTTCTCCTCTCCCCTCAGACTCTGGCAACCACCGTTCTACTACCGGCCCTATGAATGTGACTGTTCTGAGTACTTCCTATCGGTGGCATCAGGTAGTATTTCTCCTTTTGCGTCTGGCTCATTTCACTCATAGCACTCTGTCCTCAAGATTCATCCACATTGTAGCATGTACCACTTTTTCATTCCGTGTCATAGTCGCATAATATTCCGTTGTACGTATGTTGTGCCGCGTGTCTGTGTGTCCATGCATCTGTTGGTGGACACTGTGATGCTTCTGCCCTTTGGCTGTTGTGAACGGTGCTGCTAGGAGCGCGGGCATGCTCCATATTGATTTCAGACTCTGTTTGTTCGTCCCCATCCATCTATTGTTTTTATAAAGACTCTCTACCCCCAAATCCCTTCATCCACACACTTTCTAAGGGTCGCTTGTTACTGCGTTCAATCACAACGTGCCCCTGGATGTGTTTCTGGACTTCTCTGCCATCACTGTAGGGCCACCTGTGGTTTTGACTACCCAGCATCGCCTTCTTCTTCTTCTGGGTATAGTTGTGCAACTGTTCTCCAGTCTTCTCTCCTGCTCTCGGTCTATGACTCCAGCTACTGGCTCCAGGAACTGGTCCTGAGGGACGTCACTGGAGCTTGTGGTAATGAACTGCTCGTCTTACACTTGCTTCAGCCCGTACCCTCTTCCAGCCTAATGGAGATACTGTTGGGGGGGGGGGCCCAAATGGGCCCTGGTTTCCCTGCCTCTGAAAGGTCCTGCTTGCTAGCCATCTCCAGCGCTGGCCCTCTGTCGGAAGCCTTTCTGCTTCTCCCTTGCAGTAACTTCTGGGCTGGTGACTCCTTCCCTTGCCACTGAACCTCTCCATCCTGTCAAAGAGCCACTCTGCTTGGGCGTACGTCCCTGACTCTCCCCTCTCCATCACCCACTGCCTGGAGCACAGTGTTTTTTGTATAGTAGGTGCTGATTTGAATCGTGTTAAACCAAGATCATCTTCCTCTGCCCGGCTAGGTTCAAGTAAAGCCCCAGAGCCCTCCCACACTCAGGGAATTGCTAACAATGTCATCTTGTTGGGGACCTGTGACATCCGTGTAGCCTACTTCCCCTTAAGGTCCAGTGTTCCAGGTCCTGATCCTGGTCACCTGCGGGGTCCTATGTGTCCTGGGTCCCCGTGCCCAGTCCAACTCTGTGAGGAGTTCTGAACAACAGGAGGCAGGTGGGCTTCAAATACAACCCGATTCATGCCTGGCTCCCTGAACGGTGGGCTCTCCATCCTTCAGGCCACAGTTCTCTTCCTGCAAAGTTCTCTGCAACCGGATTTTTTCGCGAACGTGCGTATGTTTGTGTGTTTCGTTGCATTTCGTGTGCATCTTAATTGCTTCTTTCTCTTTATTTCTGAGCATTTAAAATTCACGTATTCAACAAACATTTACTGGGCACTTCTTTTGTGCTCGGCACGCGCAGTGAACGAGATAGGCAAGATTTCTACTCTCGTGGATTTGAGGTCCTCATGGATGGGGGGAGGGAGCCAGCAATAGCAAGGAATCATAAATTGGCACAATAATTTCAGAGAGTGAGAAGTGCAAAGAAGATAAAAGAGGGAAATGTGCTAGAAAATGATTTAGGGAGGCTGGAGAACATTTCGAATTTGGGCGTTTCTTCTTCCTTCTTAAAACCAGGCTTCCATGCTGTTAGGAAGCCCACGGTGCCACATGGAAAGACTGAAATGGAGGATAATTGGGGCCCTCAGCTGGGCTCTCAGCAGGACATAAATAAGGCAGTAAACTAGAAAGCAATGGGTGGGGAGGTGACTTTAGAGAGGTTGACCAGAAAGGTGTTTGCGAGGAGGTGGTATTGGAACTAAGATTTGGGAAGTAATAAGGAGATGTCCCTTCGGTGAGTGGAGAAAGAACATTCCAAGCAAGAAGAATAGCATATGCAAAGGGCCTGAGGAGCTCAAGTCATTTATCTTGTTTGAGAAATGGTAGGGGAGTGGTGGCATGATGTAGATTGGAAAAGCGGGACAAGACCAGTTCATGTAGGGTCTTGGCTACACCGCAGGGGCTGAGTGCAGTGGGAAGCCATCGGAGGGATCAGGTTTGCATCCCACAGAGATTCCCGTCTTTGGCTACTCCAGAGGAAGTCCCAGAGGGTGGGTTAGAGGAAGAACTCATCTATGAGGTGGATTCCCTTGCCAAAAAACTTAACCTATGAACGAAGCCAACATAGAAACCTTGGACGTGATACACATGGGGAAACGCAAGTCCAGAGAAGTCGAAGGACTTGAGCGATTGTACAGGACAGATCCCGAAGCCCACGAGGGGCTCGTGAAGCAGATCAAGGAGACGGAGGGCATGTAGAGAGAACGTCATTGATTTTCACGTCCCCCAATTCTGCTTCCACCAGTCACCAGTCTGGTAAGAAGAGAATTTCGACCATCTGCAAGTTATCCAAAAGCGTTACTAACCTGCCTGCCCACACACCCCCAACCAAAAAAAAAAAAAAAAAAAGAAAGAAAAGAAAAAAAAGAAGCCAACTCCAGAGCTTGTACGCCTGCGCTCTCCGCAATCATTTCTCTGTATTACAGCTCTTGTCATCTTGCATTACACATGAATAACTAATCAACCAAACACAAACCTACTGATGAAAAAAACGCATGTTGGATCTAGACTGTGAGCAGGGTAAAGAGTAATATTAATTTCACTGGTAAAGAACAGAGTGGGAGGAAACAGGAGGGATGTTAAGACCAGAACTGTGTTTCTGGACACTTCTGGGAAAGGAAACTTCCCAAGAAACAAGGGGCGGGGGACCCCTGGGACCAGAGTCACCGTAGTTGGAATACACTGACGCCATTCTTTCTTCTTCTGGCTTTCATAAGCGTAAGGAACATCACGGGTCCACCAACTGGCCATTGAAACCACCGTCTGTCTGCCTCGCCCAGCTGAACGATTCACGTAATGACCTTCTCCCCTTCCCGAATGAATCAATAGGTGTTAGTCCTAACTCACCTGTCACTGTGGAAGTGGGCTCCAACCAAGTCTTACTCTCTTCGAACTCCCACAGCGCATAGCACCATGCTAGGCGTGCAGTAGCTGTTCAGTAAACGCAGCCTTCCACGAACTTCCTAAATGAATTCATCTCTGCCTCCGGCATTTTCCCAAAACGTGTTTCTTGACCACTAAGGACCAACTCCTCATCTCCACATCCGGGGAGTGGTCCAGAAATCCTTCAGCTTCTCTCCCCCTCCTCCCCCCTGATTTCTTGGTGGCACCCGACCCTGCTGAGACCTTTCCACTGTCTTTTGTGACTCTGAGGTCTTCTGGTTCTAAGCGTTCCACACTCATGGCCTCTCCTCCCTGACCTCCAGAAATTTTTCTCCCCTCTGTCTGCACCTGCAAGCACATATGTCCTGAAGACTCTGTTTTTCTCTCCTGTCATTCCTTCCTTCTGAGAAATTAATTACCTCTCATTTCAAATCAATGCGTGTATCTATTATCTGTCGTGTTACGTGCAAAATGCCTGTTTATGGGCCTGTGTGTCCAACTGGACTTCAAGCTCCTCTCGGTGCCCTGGTGCCTGGCTCAGAGCCGGCAGCAGGTAGGTGCTCAGTACCCAAGCCCAACGGGGCAGACCATTCTTCAAGCTAGGCTCGTGGGAAGGGCGGGTAGAGACCCTTATCCCCCTTTTGTAGAGAGGGCACCCCCGAAAGCTTAGGGAGGCGAAGCAAACATTGAAAACATGATTCTTGGTCCTAGCTACTGAGATTCTCTGTCTTCAGTGCAATGAGCATTCTGATTTTGCCAATCGTAAAAGGACCGTCAAGCTAATCTCGACACTGTCTAAATACTGGCAGCCACGCCCTTTCATGCTCTTCTGAACAGGCTTGAATTTGCCAGCGCCTCTTAAAAATACAGCCCGCAGGACTGAGCATAAAGCCGCATGTGGCCTGACCTGCCAGCGCGCGCGGGGATTACAGCCTCCTTCCTTCCACACTCGGTCGTTCTATTAATAGAGCCTGAGATTGCATTAGGGTTCTCAACAGCCTCCTCGCGCTGTGGGTTCACAGCCAGCTCGTGATCGGCTAGCCCCCCGGGTCTTCCTCGCGCGCGCCTTCTGTCAAGCCAGACCTCCCCGGCAGCCACTTGGGCCATCGATTTTTCGAATGTTCGTGATTCTCCAGGATCCAGACTAGAAGGGACAAAGCCAGGGCTCGCCCTCCTTTCTCGTGCGGCATCTGTCGAGTGGGCGATGGGGTCTCAGGGCCTGTTCAGAGCCCAGAGGCGTGGCCATCCACTGCTGGGGGGCCTCCGGCATCCGCGGAGCCACGGAAGTGAGAGGATGGTGACAAAGTTAATTTTCTGGTTCACTTCAAATTCTTTTTATGTTGATTCCTTCTCCTCTTGGGTGATGGTCCTTTCTTCGTCTTGTTCTAATTCGGGGTGTTTCAGGCACAGCCTCTGTTCCTCCCACCCATGGGCACATCCACACTTTTGTTTCTTATGCCCGCTCCGAGCAGTCTTATTTTTAGCACGAGTGTCTTACTCAGCAACTTGCTGTGAAGTCTGCCCTCTATTGTCCTCATTCCTCGTCTTTTCTCTTATTCCTTCCTTCCCTCTGTCTCCGGGTGTCACCCTGCGGAGGTATGCGGATTTCATTTCGGCCTGTTTGAAGCCCCTTGGGAGGTGAGAGGGCTTCCTCCCTAGCCAACTCTTCCTTTCACACATTTTGCAGCCCCTGGGAACCGGCCACCGCAGAAACTGCAGGGCGGGCTCTCGTGGAGGGTCCAGGTTCAACCTTCAGGGAGCCTCCGGCCCTGTGGGGCTCGGGCTCGCCATTTGATGACAGGGCCCTGAATTCTGGAACCTGGATCCTGAGACAAGACAGACGGCTTCTCTTTCCTCCACCAGCAGAGGGAACTGACCCGCCTGGGAGCAAGTCGGTGTTCCCTGCTTCCACCAGAAGAGGGCGTCCTACCCACGGTCCTCCAAAGTCGGAAAGGCTCACGCAGAACTAGATCCTGTCAGGTTGGCTTCCTGGAGGCCCAAAGAGATGACGGGATGAGGCCACCGCCGTGCTTCCTATGGCTGCTTTGGCCACCTGGAATAATGGTAAAAAAAAAAAAAAAAAAAGCAAAGGGTTTTGAAGAAGTGGCCCCAACATGGGTCCAAAGGGACCAGGGGGTTTGTGGGCTGAGCTGTGACTTTGTCGGCAAGCTGACGGGGCCACGGGGGCTGGGTGGCGGAAAGGCCCCGTGAGAATGTCCGGAGTTCCCAGACGCGACACAGCGCGCGTGAAGGGGCTTGGGCGGAGGGGCCCTGCGTATTTCCAGCCGTGACACTGAGATTTCTGTCTGGCGAGGCGGAGCGCGGCGGGGATGGGGCGAGTTCCCGAGTGGGTGCAGAGGTGTAAGGGAAGGTGACGGCGGCATCGCCTCAACCGTTTCCAGGTGGAGTTGAAAGGCAGAGCCAATTTCTTCTGGAGGCCCCGGCACCTTTCATCAAGGCCAAATTGGTGACTGATTAAAAACGAAGAAATGGAAGATTAAGCCCGAGAGGCCAGAGGAGAAAATGGTTTCCAGGTGGAAAGGACCCCGCTCTGTTAACACCACCGAGCGTTCAAGCGGCCCGGTGTTCTCCCACCGTCCCGGGTGGTGCTGGGCGGCCGCCAGGCCTAGCAGGCCAAGGGCTCCCTAACTGCCAAGCGGCGAAGACACTCAATAAAATATTTACCTACACGTATATGAATGATGATGGCCAAATGACAGACTGCAGTTAAACAGCTTTAAGCTGCATCGGAGAGCAGCCCTGGGACGGTGTCAACGGAAACAGTGACTTTCTGTTTAATTCCGGAGGCTTATCTCCCGGGCCCGCCGTGCCCAGGCTCACGGTTGGGAAGGGGGCTCACCGCCATGGCATAGGGCGTCCCCTGCGGGAAGCCGCCACCCAGAGGGGCCAGGGTCAGCCTCGCCCCGCAGCCAGTCCTGCTCTTACCTCTCCTGCGGAATAAAGATGTCTCATCCCTTTCTGGGCGCACCTAGAAGGATCCCTGCTGTGGCCACTCAATCAGGGATGTTGATATTTATCAGGAGTCTGACTTTTTCTCACTTGGCTAAACTCGTAAGCAGCATTTGCCCTGGCTGGGCGTGATCATTTTGAGTTGAAATCGAGGAAAGTGGAAGCCAGAGGGGGGAAAAAGGAACAAAACTCTTCAACCACAACACTAGATTTCTAGCTGTGGCCTCTGGGAATATGGAAAGGAAAAAAGGGGGAAAAAAATGGCTGAACAAGTTTTCTTTCCCCGCCCCCCTCTATTAGAGACCTTTTTGCATTTCCCTCCCCGGGTTGGGAAGGAAATAACAAAGCAAAGCAAATTTTCTCCATTGTTTAAATAGACTTTTATGCCTCTAAGTATATCAAACAATGTTAGGGATAAATAAATTACACATAAAGGTATTTATATGGTAGATAAGTTAAGAGTGTTTGAAAGATACAGTTTCGCCTTCAGCCTCATACTCTCTTTTCATGTTCTTCCCAAATATTTTATGCCTCTGGTTATGATTGTTAGAAAAATACCATCCTGTGGGGGGGGGGAGTGCCTGGATGGCTCAGTCGGTTAAGCATCTGACTCTTCGGCTCAGGTCATGACCTCACGGTTCATGGGTTTGAGCCCCACATCAGGCTCTGTGCTGATAGCTCAGAAGAAGGACCGACCAATGAAGGGTCTGTATGCACGTGCTGATTTTCCATTGCTTGGAAGAAAACAAACTAGCTTTGAATTTTTTTTAATGTTTTTTTTAATTTTTATTTTGAGAGAGACACACGGCTCAAACTCACAAGCTGGGAGATCATGACCTGAGTCCAAGTCAGATGCTTAACTGACTGAGCAACCCAGGCGCCCCTGAACTAGCTTTGAATTTAAAAGGACGCTCAGAAGCCATAATTCTTGAGGAAAGAAGCTATTTATTTATTGAGGAGAAATACAAAGGGCCCATTCCTTTTAGGCAGGAGATTTATACTGGGTGAAATTCTCATCAATAAAAACTCATTTCCCTAAATATTTTCCGGTGTAAATATGGTTTGTTTTTTTGGTGCGAAGTCTTCCATGCTTGCTCCTAAGGGTAAGGCTCGTGGGAGACTTAAGGGAGATAAAGCGAACATACTCTTTAATCAGAGAGGCACTTGGCTTGGCGGTGAAACGAAACCCTGAAAAGTAAACAAAGCGCATTGTGTGAGAAAGAGCTAGTTTAAATTAATCTCGCCTTTCCCATTCGAAAACACGCTCACGGTTGTTAGCAACCGAGTCAAGACATTTAAATCATATATATACTTTTATATCTTGACAGTGACCTTTTGCAAGTGTGCAGTGGGGATAAGATGATGAGCAAAGCAAGGCTCCAGAAAGAGCGTTTTAAGTAATTGAACATGATATGTGTTGCAATCTGATAACATTAATAATACACAATCGCTACTTTCTATCTAATATGCAGTTCATTTGGCCAGAGTCTAACTAAAGCACTCTATAAATGTTAGCTTATGAATCCTGTTGCAAAGCCTGTAAAGGAAGCGGCTCTATTTTAGGGCGTTTTGACGTGTCTCTGTATTCGTTATCTATTCTGGATAACAAATTATCCCAATTTAGTAGCTTCAGACAACAAGTCTTTACTATCTCACACGGTATCGGGGGGTCAGGAACTGGGAATGGCTTAGCTGGGAGGGTCTGGCTCCAGGAGTCTCACGAAGTTGTCGTCAAGGCATAGACCGGGGCAACAGTCATCCGAAGGCTTGACCGGGGCTTGCGGATCTGCTTTTAAGGTGTCTAACTCCCCATCTTGGTGAGATCACGTTGCTGACGGCAAACCCCAGTTCTTCTCTACGTGGGCCTCTCTGCTGGGTTCCTTGATCGTTCTCATGATATGGCCGCTGGCTTCCCCCAGAGCAAGGGATCTGCAAGAGGGAGCAAGGTGGACCTCGCCTTGGCATTGACCCGCCATCATTTCCTTCACATCCTGTTCATTAGAAACCAGTTACTAAGTACAGCTGATGCTCAAGGGGCTGGGAACTAGGCTCCACCTCTTGAAGGAGTATTAAAGAATTTGTGGTCACGTTTTAAACCCACCATAACCCCCTATGTACAGATGGGGCAGTTGAGATGGATGGTGGTTTACCGGCTCCAGGTTACGCCAAGCTACTGGCAGGACCCTCCGTGCAAGGTGGCAGGCTATTTTATTTCCCCTCCGCGGTGCCATCCACGCGCAAGAGCAAAACAGAAAACCCCACATTCCTGAAGTCGCTGCACACAAATTCAAACATTGGCCTCTTTAACATGGCGGACACCATCTCAAGGCAGTCGCGGGCTTTGAATGTTTGGAAGTGGACGAGATGGATGTTAGACGGGAAGGCAGGGGCCAGCTTTCCTCTGAGTCCGCTCTGCCGACGGCTTGAGAAGAAAACACTTCTCAAGGGGATGGTTTCCTCTTTTGTAAAACAAGAAAGGGCTGGCTGAGCGGTTTCCAAACCCGGTTGCCCATCACGGTCCTCAGGGGAATGAAAGACTCTCTGGCCTTATAACCTCCAGGAATCTCTATAATTAAAAGGTCCCTGGCAGGCAGAGGGCTAGCTGTGCACACGCATACGTTGGGCGAGATTACTTCCTACGCTGCCAGCTCAGACATGATTTGAACTTCTCCCTCTGAGTGTGTGTGCCCAGGAAAATCACTGGTTCTCAAGCCTCACTACAATCATCAGGGAAACTTCTGAGAAGTACGATGCCTGGGACCCTCCCCGGGCCAAACAAATCAGACATTCTGGGGAGCAGCCTAGGGATGGTGACGGTTTGCTTGTTTTCATCGGTATGTTTTGAATAATCAGGCTCAGCCTTGGTTAGAAGCACTTGGGAAGTTACAAAAAAGACCACTGCCCAGATGGTCCCCCAACCAATGAAATCAGAATCTTGGGAGCGGGGCCAAGCATCAGTGTTTTTTCAAGTTCCCAGGTGATCAGAATGGATCCCGGCATTGACCTTATGCTTGCCTCATTCGAGGTCATTCCAATGCCGCCTCACCCATAAAAGATTATTCACAAATTCAACTATCCTTCAACTTACAACAAAAGTTAAAAAGTGACTATTCAGAAGAAAAATTACTCAGGAATCTTAGAGGCCACCGTACTCTGAGAAAAAATGCAGTTGAGATGGAAGACAATAAATATTTGAAATGGAATCCTCCCACGATAACCCATCTCTAAACACTGGCCAAAATGCAATAAACACCCACTGAAATGAGCTCACGAGACAGGAGGGAAGCAAGTCAGGGGGGATGGAGCTGGTGTGGGGCAGGTTGCTGGCCTTGAAAGCCTGAAGTTCGAGCATCCCAATGGGAAGGAGACTGTGGGAGCATCCCAATGGGAAGGAGGGAGGTGGTTCTAAGGTCCCCACATTGAGCTGGAACCCTCAAACAGGTGAATCATTTTAGAAATAGTTCACTGGAAAAAAAAATCTCCCTAATGGCACAGAAAGACAAGAAAACGTGACTGTCTTGGCATGCTTCGAAAGTGGAGAAAGAAGTCTTCCTGGAGAATTTGGCACAAGAGCCCAGGCTTCATGTAAATTTGGGGCTGGAACTTACCCTACCTGTATGATCCAGGAACCAGGAACCCCAAAAGTGATCAGTAAAGATAAAAATGCAGACCCGACACCAAACCACAGAATACCCATGGATACAATCCCCCATAACCACTACGTAGTACACACAAGAGTCCCGAGAACCTCAGGAGACACAACTATCAGACAGGCTCTACGTTAAGTCGATGTAAAATTATTAGAGACATAGAAGAACACTTGGAACCATGGGGAAATAACAGTATTTTTTAAAAAGGGAGGTCTGAAAGAGAGCGAAGCCGAACCTCTGGAAATGACTTCTACTAGAGTCACTGGAATGAAAACTCAGTGGAGGAGTCACACGGCAGACTAGCCACAGCTGAAGAAAAAACCTGGCAAATGAATCTGACGCAATTGCCCGGGAATCGTCACAGAGAGACAAAGCGAAGGCGAGTCTGAGAGAAGGGTTCAGCGTATGCTGTCTCGAAAGAGGAGGCACATTTTAACCCAATACAGACGCCGGAAGGAGAGAAGAGAAACACTGTAGGGGCCGCAGGGTTTATACAGACAGTGACTCAAAGGCTTGCAGATTTGATGAAAACACAACAAACATGAATCCTAAGATTCGAACTAGGTAAATGGAAAGAAACGCGCACCTGAACGCAGCATGGAAGACCGCAGGAAGCCAAAGGCAAAGAGAAAGTCTTAAAACCGGAGAGAGAAGCCCGATCGCCTGCGAAGGAAATCTACATGTAGACTCACGGCAAACGTCTCCACAGTAGAGAAGCGACAAGAAGTGGGTTGGGGGGGGAAACAACATTCGATCCAGATTCTCAGAGAAATCATCATTCCAGGATGAGAGGCCGTTTTATATTCACGGAGAAAGCAGGTGACTCGCCTAACTTCCCTGGAAGTCCTACTGAAAGTTCTGTTTCAAGGAAAAGGGCTGGTAACTAGGAAAAAAGAATGGCTTGCCAGAGACAAAGGCAAAGAGTTTGGTAAACCTGGGCAAATCCAGACAAGAGCTGCCGAAAACTAAAACGATAATAGTGATTAAATTTAGGCGTATTAGAAGCGGGTGGGTCTAGGGGCGCCTGGGTGGCTCAGTTGGTTAAGTAGCCGACTTCGGCTCAGGTCATGATCTCGCGGTCTGTGAGTTCAAGCCTCGCGTCGGGCTCTGTGCTGATGGCTCAGAGCCTGGAGCCTGCTTCGGATTCTGTGTCTCCCTCTCTCTCTCTGCCCTTCCCCTGCTCACGCGCTGTCTCTGTCTCTCAAAAAATAAACAAACGTTAAAAAAAAAAAAAGAAAGAAAAAGAAGCGGGTGGGTCTAAAGGAACAAGCAACAATAACACGTACGAGGGCAGATGTAAGGAAATGGAACCATTCTCAGCTCGCTGGATAGTTTCAGGAGGGGTGGATTAAGCGCACATGTTAAAAACCGTAAAACCACCACCAAAAGACTAGAAATAGAATTTGTAACTTCTAAATTAAAGGGAAGGGGGAACAAAGAATTCTTGATCAATTCACTAGAAAGGCAGAGAGGAAGTACATAAACACCTTTAGAATAATCAAAAGGTGCAGAACGAGGCTGAAGACATAAACTCCAGAATGTCGGAAATCAGTAGGTCAACGGGCTCTCTCACATGTTGTTTGTGGGAGCACACGTTGAAACAGCCCTCTAGGGGCGCCTGGGTGGCTCAGTCGGTTAAGCATCTGACTTCGGCTCAGGTCATGATCTCGTGGTTTGTGAGTTCGAGCCCCACATCAGGCTCTGTGCTGACAGCTCAGAGCCTGGAGCCTCCTTTGGCTTCTGTGTCTCTCCCTCTCTCTGCCCCTCCCACATTCATGCTCTGTCTCTCTCTGTCTCTCAATAATAAATAAAAATGTAAAAAAAAAAAAGAAAAGAAACGGCCCTCTAGAAGACTGCTTAGCGTTATCTTGTACGGTTTTAGGTTTTATTTTCACGTACCTCATGACCCGGTCATTGCTCCAAAGAAAAATTCTTGCCCACAAGCATCAGAAGACGAGACCGTTCCCCATAGCCCTGCTCATAACAGCAAAAACCAGGAATAACCCCAAGGCCCGTGATAGGACAACGGACAAAATAAACTGCGGCAGAATTCACAGGACAGAGCACTCCACGACCACAAAGGAGGAGGAACTACGAACAGATGCGAGAATCTAGCTGAATGGTAACAATGTTCTGTTGAATAAAAAAACTTAAATCTCGGAACATTTTCATAATAATTTAAACAAGTACGTGATAAAATTTCGAGAAAAAATTTTAAAAGCAAAGGGATAATAAATACAAGAGTGAGATTAGGAGTTACTTCAGATGAAGGAAGAGATAGGGGAGAGGCATATAGGGAGTTGTAAGTCATTGTTACCGTGCTTTAGTTCTCTCATTGAATAACAGGGTTACCAGTGTTCATGTACCCAAGATGAGAGCGTATTAATCCCAGAGACTGTGATTAATACATTCTTGTGCCCCTGAGTTTCATTAAAAACATCACATTAAATATAAGTGGATAAAACTTACCAAAGAAATGAATGAACAAGATCCAGGTGTTGCTGTTCACACGAGATGCACCCAAAACTTACAGACATAGGAAGGCTGAAAACGAAGGATGGCAAAAGATATGCCAGGCAAATGCTAATTAGAAGATGGAGTAGTTGTATCTTTCCCAGGCAAAGCAGACTTTAAAGCCAAAAGCACTACGGCTAAAGATCATTTGTGTATAGTTGACCCTTGAACCATGCAGGGGTTAGGGGTGAGGACTCCCTGAACAGTTGAAAATCTGTGTATGACTTCTGACTCCCCCCAAACTTAATTACTAGTAGCCTACTGTTACTGGAAGACATAAATAGCCAGTGAACACATTCTGTGTATGTGTTATATACCATATTCTTACAATAAATAAGAGTCAATTACATATTTTGTATGTTGGATGTAGTATAATGGTATTCTTACAATAGGTAATATATACAGCCAATTAACACATACTTTGCATGTTATATGTATTATATACTATATTCTCACAATACGGTAAGCTAGAGAAAAGAAAATTTTATCAAGAAAATCATAAGGAGGAGTGCCCGGGTGGCTCAGTCGGTTGAGCATCCGACTTTGGCTCTGATCATGATCTCGCGGTTTGTGAGTTTGAGCCCCACGTCAGGCTGGCTGCTGTTGGCATGGACCCTGCTTTGGATCCTTTGTCCCTGCTCTCTCTGTCCCACTCCTGCTTGTTCACTCCCTCGCTCTCAAGAATAATAAATTAAAAAAAGAAAATCATAAGGAAGAAAAAATACATGGTAATTTCACAGTACTGTACTGTATTTATTGAAATAGAGTTTACGTATAAGTGGACCTGCACAGTTCAAACCTGTGTTGTTCAAGGGTCAACTGTATATATTAAAGACACAATTCACTAGGAAAACAGTATATCTAAGTTTGTAGGTACCTAATAACATAGCTTCAAAATACATAAAGCAAAAAGTAAGAGAAATAAAATGTAAAAAAAAAAATTCAGTTATAGTAGCAGATATTAACAGCCCTTTTCAACATACTTTATCACATACTTTTAAAATACAGAGAAATTAAAATTTGAGAGATTTTTAGGAGAAACTGGCAAATTCAATCATGTAAAGAGATTTTGATCAGAAGCAGCAGATCAAACAGACAATATTAGTAAGGGTATAGAAAATCTGGATAATAACTAACAACCTTGATTTAATAGATCTATATAGATGCTACACTTAACAATTAAGGCATACACATTCTTTTTGTTTTGCTTTTAATTTTTTTTAACGTTTATTCATTTTTTGAGAGAGAGAGAGAGCACAAGCAGGGGAGGGGCAGAGAGAGAGGGAGACACAGAACCCAAAGCAGGCTACAGGCTCTGAGCTGTCAGCACAGAGCCCAATGAGGGGCTCGAACCCATGAACCACGAGATCATGACCTGTGCAGAAGTTGGATGCTTAACTGACTGAGCCACCTTGGCGCCCCTCTTTTTTTTTTTTTTAAGTAAGCTCTATACCCAACATGGGGCTTAAACTCAGGACCCCAAGATCAAGAGTTGCATGTTCTACCAACTTAGCCTACCAGGCACTCCAACATACACATTCTTTTCAAAGACACATGGAATATGTATAAAAACTGACCTTTTGGCAAATAAGAAATAACAAAGAATCTCAACAAATAACAAAGAATCCGCTTCGTACAGACCACCTTCTCTGATCCTAATTCAGTTAAGTTAGATATCACTAAAAATCAAAACAAAAACTTATGTTTAGAAATATAAAGATACACATGTATTGAGCCAAAGAAGAAACGATACTTGAAATCTAAATAGTCTTTGCTTTTGATGGTAACAAAAATTCTCTATATCTTGTGGAATGTAGTTTGAGTAGTACTCAGAGTGAACTCCATAGTTACATGTTACGATCAGAAAACAGAAGGCTAAAAATTAATTATTTAAGCCACCAGTTCAAAAAAAAACTCAAGTAGCAACAGAATAAACCCCAAGAGAGTAGAAGAAAGAAAATAAGATGGATAGTAAGAATATGCAATATATATTATATTCTTATGTGCAGCATATATTCTTGTATATGATATGCACTCTTATTCTTATATATAAGAATATAAGATATGTAATGATTTATAAAAACAAAAGTTAACAAAACCAAAGAGTAGCGTTAACCAAACTAAAAGCTGATTCTTTGAAAACACTAACAGAAAGAAGACACGCAAGTGAAAAAAAAGAGAGGTCTCTGGCACCGCCGATCTAGGAAAGGGAAGGCACATATGCGACACTACTAGGAATGAAAAAATGGACACTATGGATAGATGCAGCAATGTTTAAAATATGTTAAGAGGAAACTATCAACAGCACTTCGTTAATAAATTAGAAAACCTAGTTGCGGGGTGCCTGGGTGGCTTGGTCGGTTGAGCGTCCGACTTCGGCTCAGGTCATGATCTCGCTCATGGGTTCGGGCCCCCATCAGGCTCTGTGCTGACAGCTCAGAACCTGGAGCCTGCTTCAGATTCTGTGTCTCCCTCTCTCTCTGCCCTTCCCCTGCTCATGCTCTGTCTCTCTCTCTCTCTCTCTCTCTCTCTCAAAATAAATAAATGCCAAAGAGAAAAAAAGAGAAAAAAAAAAAGAAAACCTAGTTGCTATGAATAATTTCCTTGAAAAAAAGGAATGTGTAGGAACAGACTCAAGAAGAATATAAAACCTAAAGCGATCCATAACCACTAAAGAAATGGAACCAGGAGTAAGTAATCAACCTATGAAATGTTTATCCCATACCCAGACATTTTTCCGGAAAGTTCTACCAAACATTCAAGGAATCCATAATTCCGATTTTATACAAACTGTTCCAGAAAATGAAAAAAGAAGGAATATTTACTAGTTCATGTTTTGAGGCCAGTATAACCAGACAAAGGCCATATAGGAAGGGAAACTTGCAGCCAGCTTGATTATGGCCATGGACACAAAAAATCCTACAATGAGATTAGATGTTGAAATCGTTTCTTCTTTCTTTGATTTCTTTGTTTTCTTTCTTCCTTTCTTTTCTTTCTTCCTTTCTTCTTTTCCTTCTTTCCTTCCCTTCCTTCCTTCCTTCCTTCCTTCCTTCCTTCCTTCCTTCCGCTCAACAAATACTTAGTGAGTGCCAACCATGCACTGATAGGCACTGTGCTAATACGTAGAGAGCAGAGATGCCCAGGAGCTTATGGTTCGGTGGAGAAGGTGAGCGACAAAGCAAATGATTGCACAGGATTAGGTAACACAGAGGACATTCTGGCAGAACCACAGTGCCTACCAAAGGGGGATTTGACCCTGTCGGAGAGGTCAGAGAAAGCATTCCAGGCATATTAGCGGAGGAAGAAACGGTGCGGGAAGGATGCTTGGAAGGCTATCACAGGCGCTCAAGTGGGAGATTTGGGATGCAGAAGCAGGAAAGATGAATCGGAGAGATATTTAGGAAGTGAAACCCACACACCTTCACGATCGCACGGGGGAAGGCGTCAACCTGGAGAAGGGCCAACCTTGTCTCTAGGATGGCTGGGGTGCTATTGAATCATAGTGAATTTTAAACGATTCAGGGGGAAAAGCAGGCGCGTATTTTGGGACATGCGGGGCTTGAGTCTGGGGTACCTGCAGAAAGGCTAAGTGGAGATGGTGAAAGGAAATTAACCAAAGCCTGGAGTTCTGTGGAGAGGTCAGGCCAGAGATGGTTTTTATTTATTTTTTTATTTCTGAGAAAGAGAGAATCCCAAGTGAACTCTAGACTGTCAGCATGGAGCCCGATGTGGGACTCAGTCTCATGAACTGTGAGATCGTGACCTGAGCCGAAATCAAGAGTCGGATACTTAACTGACGGAGCCACCCGGGCGCCGCAGGCCAGAGATTTTAATTTGAGTGGCCTCAGTAAGTAGGTAGCATTTAAACCCACCCTTCCGAGGAGCTCATCCAGGGAGGGTGTGTAGCTAGGGGAGAGAACACACACCGGTACTTAAAAGAAAGGCAGGGAGACGGAGAAGGAATGGCTGGAGGGTAGGAGGAAAACCAGAGGAACGTGGCACGGAGGACACCAAGGGACGAGTGAGTTACAGGCAGGGAGCGTCTAACAGTGTCACGGGCTGTAGAGAGGGTGACTGACATGGTGCTGCTGGAATTCTCGCGCCCCGGGGGCTACACTCAGCGAGTGAGCTGGAAAAGAAAACGCAGAGTAAATAATACGTTATTACAAATAACATGGCGCAAAGGGGCAGCAGGAGAGAATTTTGTGGGGGCAGCGAAACTCCTCTGCCTCTTGCGTTGGCTATCGGGGTGACTACTCCGTCCCATGCATTTGTCGAAAACTCAGAGAATTATATAGACCAAGAAGAGTAAATGTTACCGCCTGTAAATGAAAAATAAAAAAATAAAAACAACGTAGTAATGGAAATAGAAGATCAAGCTCTCCCTCCACTACTGACTGCGTCATTACAGAGCTAGACCCTCTCAGGGTTGTAATTCAGTTCAGTGTCAGCACGTGTAGGCCTACCACAGGGAACAAGGGCACGTCAGCCACTCTCGCCTTGTGAAGGACAGAATAGATATGCATGCGACAGAGCCCAAGGGCATCAGAGTGATGGCCAGAGCCCCCTTGCAAGGAGGCGACTGGTGGGGGTGGGGTGTAGCCTGCCGAGCTTGGCTCCTCCGGGACCCTGACCTAAAAAGAAGGGGTTAGGTCAGAAAAGGCCTTTCTACGTCTGATGGTCTGTGGTTCTAGTGTAAATATCCCAAACGAAATCCAACTAGCTCGGCTGTCGGCATTTTGTTGTTGAAAATTGTCATAATAAACAATTACCGTAGTAACAACTGGCTCTTCGTCACATGAGACCCCAGGTGATTTGGGAAGCAGCTTGGAGTGACGCGAAAATGCCCGGGTTTGTGGTTTAAAGCTTTAAAGTGCCTTCGAAAAGATCATAGTAAGTAATGATTGATAATGAGCACAGCCCATATAGGTATGCAATAAAAGAATTGGCTTTTATATTTACTTACTCCAATCTCTCCTCTCGCCCCGTCAATCCTGTCAGTGAGGAATTATCCCAAATTTAGGACAGGGAGATTAAGAATCTGGTCATCCAAGGCTTTGGCTTGTGTTGGGATTTTCCTTTTATTCCACTTCTCCATGACCCCCAGTGAATTTGGGACAGTTTTGGTGTTGAGTGTACTCCATTGTGTCCTAATCCTATGAAAATCAACGGGAACGTGTTAATTGGGTATCAATTTATACTTAACATTAATCTGCGCATTTGATGAACCACAACTTTATGTTGCCCCTCGTGCCGTATTAACTCGATTTATTGTAATAATTTAAAACAATAAGGATAATTGCCTCCTTATTGTTTTCAATACCCCATAAATTGAATCCAGCTTGAATCTGGCCAGCCTGGAATCTGCTGGAGAACTGGGATGCCTTTGGGAAGCTACAGGCATCCTCTTTTTGGGGTTTTCCGGGCGGGAAGGGATGAAACCAATATTTATTAAGCACCTACTGTGTACCAGGACCTGGGCGGCACCACACTGCTACCAAGGTGGTAGCTAAGGGTGTGTCTATTAAGCCTTCTGCCTTCTGCTACCCCTAGCTACCTTCCCAGATGGTGGGGTTCGTGTGCTATTTCTACCACATATGGCACAGAGAGAGTGAAAATATATAACGAACCGGTTGGAGAGGGGTTTCCTGAAAATAACCACCCTTCCCAGCCATCGCAAAGATGCCTCAAAACGATTTCTCGTTAATCCACGAAAATTTGCTTGGAACCCCAATCATTTGACCTTGACCCCTATAAACCTATTTTATTATATTTTTTAAACTCTGTATGATTAACGCGGAAACCCTTCCTTCGGCACTTTCTCGCCCCTGGAATCGCGTCAGTTTCTCAAAGTTCCAAAATAACCTTCCCCCGGCACGGATTCGTACCTCTGCCGGGGAAGGGCGGGGAGCGGCGCAAGACCTGCCGGTGTGGAGCGAGAGCCAGAGAGAACTTCCAGCGCGAAAGGAAAATAAAACTTGTGGCTGGTGTTTGTGCGGGAGGGTCTCCGCAGTCCTGAAGCTGCCCGATCCTGGGGGGTTTCGGGGCCCGCCGAGGAGCGTCAGGGTCTGGGTTTGATCCCGACGTCCTTGACCTAAATTTCTGCGCGGTGGCTGGAAAAAGGGCGCAGAGCCGGCCGGGCGGCTGGTGCCATCCCCGGATCCCGGTGGCCGGGGCGGCGAACTTGAATGGAGAGGCTGAACCGGAGGGGGTGAGGGGCGTCTCCTCCCCTGCCCGAGCCGGGAGCGGCGGCGGCGGCGGCGGCGAGCTCCCCGCGCCTCCCCCTCCCCCGATCCACCCGCCCCCCGCAGCCCATGTGATCCAAGGAAGTCGGGGTGCGCTCCCCCTCGCCCGGCGCCCTGCCCGCCTGGAGGCGGGGCCCCCTCCGGCCGCGGGGTTCGCGCACCGCCTCCGTGGGTCCGGCCGCGGGGGGCCGGGTGTGCGCGCGCGGGCAGGCGGGGGCCGCACCGGGGTGCGTGACGTCACCGGCATTGGTTACACGACGTTCTAGAACTCCGCCCCACGTGCGCCGGGGAGGAGGGGGAGGAGGAGGAGGAGGAGATGGGGGTGGGGAGGAGGAGGGGGAGAGGTGGGGATGGGCCGGGGGGGCGGGGACGGGGGGGGTGTGCGAGCAGCGGGGCTGAGCTAAGCCGAGCCCACGTGTGACGGCTCTCGCCGCTGCCCCGGCTCCGCCGCTCGCTGAGAGATTCGGAGGAGCCCGGGCGGGGGGGAGGAGGAGGGGGAGGAGGGAGCGGGAGATCTCGGGGCTCGGAGCCGGCCGCCGCTCCGCTCCGATCGCTGTGGGGCTCGGTTTTTTGGGGGTGGGGGGGCGGGGGGGCTCAGATATGGAGGCAAATGGGAGCCAAGGCACCTCGGGCAGCGCCAACGACTCCCAGCACGACCCCGGGTAAGTTTCCAGCCGCTGCCCACCGCGCCGCCTCGGGCTCGCTCTCCTTGCAGCGGCGGGGACGGCGGTGCGCGGAGCCGGGCATCTCCCGCGCCCCCCCTCCCCTCCCGCGCGCCCCCCCCCGTGGAAGTTACACACCTTTGGATTGCATTTCGCCGTCACCTTCTCCCCCACCCCACCTCCCGGCTCTCGCTCGCTCGCTCCCCCCCGCTTTCCTTTTAGCTTTTGTAAGTTACACGTCAAAATGGCCGATCTGACATCGGTGCTCACTTCTGTTATGTTTTCTCCCTCTAGTAAAATGTTTATCGGTGGACTGAGCTGGCAGACCTCACCAGGTAAGGGAGGGAGGGGGGGACGTCTGGGTCCCCCCCTTCTTGGCTTCTTTATTGCTCTTTGTTATCCCGGTGTAGGAACCCCCCCCCCCGCCATTGGCTCCCCACTTCTCCTGTGCAAGGTTATTTTTTTAAATAGCAAATCCTTTCCGAGCCCTCTACGCGACCTCTGTTGCCGAATTTCCCCCGCGTGTGCAAAAAATGCAAAACCAAAACAGAATAACAACAGAAAACTACTTTTGGTTTTTGTCCTTGATCAAAATTTGCATTGCTTTTTTTTTTCCACACCTTCTCTCCTCCCCCCCATCTCTCTCTTTCTCTCTCTACAGATAGCCTTAGAGACTATTTTAGCAAATTTGGAGAAATTAGAGAATGTATGGTCATGAGAGATCCCACCACGAAACGCTCCAGGTAAACCAGCCCCTTCTGGATTTTGTCTTTATTTTAGAACAAAGTTTAAGTGTTATTTTTGGAGGTGTCTTCGGAAGTAGCTAAGCGGATTTAGAATGGGGCTCAGGCATGTGGCTGGTTTCGAACGTCGCTCTGTTCCACCCCCCGCCCCCGCCCCCATAACCCCAAAGGTTATTGTTAATGGGGGCTGAACTCTGGATCCAGAGATGCCCATCTCTCCGCTTTAAGTCATTTTCCCGTCGCTTCTTTTTCTCCTGTTTAAGATGACGCTCAGCTTCATTCACTTTCTACAGAGTTTTTTTTTTTTTTTTAATGTATGCTTTCCCCACACTCCCAGCTCCCCAAACTCTTAAGCCCCTTTTAGAAGGCTGGATGAATCTCTTCCGAGTGCCGGGGTTTCTTCGAAATAAAACAAAGCGTTAAGAAAGGGAAGGGGAGGAGGAGAGGAAACTGAGGTGGCGAAAGAGTGGAGACACCAGCATTTTCCAAGTTACCTCCACCCGCCCTGCCCCCCGTTCCACTTCCCCCATTAACCTTGATGTGTTTTCTTGCGAGGTGGAGGGGAATCGAGGGAGGGCCGTGGGGAGTGGGGGGGCGAGGGGGCAACTTTTGCTCTCCGTGCTGCATTAGGGCTCACTCCTTGTCGCTTTCAATGGTGTCACATTTTCTTGTTTGTTTTTCTCCCTCTTTGTCTCATTTCAGAGGCTTCGGTTTCGTCACGTTCGCAGACCCGGCAAGTGTAGATAAAGTGTTAGGTCAGCCCCACCATGAGTTAGATTCCAAGACGGTAGGTTGCTTTCTGTCGTTGTTGTTGTTTGCCCCTGCTCAGGACCGATCTGGGCATTGACAGCCCCATTTAAAGGGACAGTGCTTTCTTTTGCTTCTGTGCTGAGAACCGGGTACTTACAAGCAGGGCTGGCGAGTTGGCTCTAAAGTTTGCTGCAATGGCTGGGCTTGGGGTTTTCTTTTCAGAGCCTGTCCCTCTGCAGCTCCAGATGCTGCCAAGCTTGGGGCTCGGGGGAGGGGTCGGCTTGGGGAGAGGCTACCCATCGGGGCCCAGGGACCCCGCCGAGAAACTACACCACAGAGCAAAGGCAACTTTTCTTTGTCAGCCGAGCGTAGCACGCGTTACCAACTGTGGCTGTGGGAACTGGCTTTTAGAAGGCACAGCCCGCTCGAGAGGGACGGGGACCAGGGCCGGGAGGAAGGCGAGGGGGCGCTAATCACAGATTCAGGCAACAGGTTCCTCTCGGGGCACTTGGGATTTGGAATGTGGTTTGAGGAGAGACCTCCCGGAGCCGAGCTGGGCGTCCAGCGGGTGACTCCAGATGGAGCGAAATCTAAGACTGATAAGGCCTTGGGTTTCCGAGTATCTGTTTCTGCCTTCCCCCTCTCAGATCCTTTATTTTGAATGTGGGTACTTTTATAGCGTTAGAAGGTTTCAGAGTCCTGTGTTGAGAGGGAAAAAGTAGGTAGAGGTTAGAGGAGGAAGGGCAGAAAGATATCGGTATAGAACAGTCAATATGATGCAGGGGTGAGTTCGTAGTGTTTTGTTTAGACTCCTCTGGGGGCTTCGAGGAGCTCCCCTTCTCTCTCTTCTCTCAAGGAGAATTTCCACAGATTTTATACATCTGCCAAAACAGGGTCCCCGAGGTGATACTGGGATGCCGTGCTGGGCTCCTGGGGACCACCCTTCTCTGCGGTGGGTAGCGGGGCAGGGCCAGGCATCAGGTTCTAGTCCCAGCTGCCCTTTATGAACTTGGGCGAGTTCGTCCCAGCCTCAGGGCCTCGGTTTCCTTTTCTGTTCCATACGGGAGTGGAACCGAGTGGTCTTCCAAGTCCCTTTTGGCTTTTGTGTTGAGGAGAAGGGGAAAAAAAGAAAAGAAAAGGAAAGAAACTCGGCCACCTTTGGTGCGAGTGAATTTATTTGCAAATTCACCCTCTTTCTCCAATCGGAGGGCAGGTGCTTGCTCCCTACCCGCCCCAAGCCAGGACCCCACACATTTTTAAGTTGCCTTAGTGATTGTGCTGGACTCGTCATAACTTGCAGCCCAGCCTTTCTGGGCTTTTAGATCATTTAATTTTAGGGACGATCATTTGTAGGGTGCTCGTGGAGGTCCGAAGAATTTTTTTTTTTTCCTCCTTAACTTCTTGGCTAGGCGTTTCAAAAAGCTAGCAGAATGAAAGAAGAAAATATTTGAAGGCAGATTCAGGAGTTTATTATTCACTCCCTCTCCCCAACCCCGGGACAAGAGACCTGGTATTTGGTTTCTATGGGGGCTGGTGGGGCACAGCCCTCGGTATCAGGTGCGAAGCCTGGGGCTCTCCCTCCCTGATTGTTTGTGGATGTGTTGTCGCCACGATTATTTAGTATAACCTAGATTTTGACTTTGTTTCAACGTTCAGTGCAGGAGGCAGAAGCGGTTGGTTTATTGACATGGAAACCGGGAGCTTGTTTTCCCGTTACCTTAAAAGCTTTGTTTAGGTAACGGCCATTCACATCCCAAATAGTACCCTTAGTTTTTTCCTAGAAGATTTTGTAGCTACAGTAAGTAGAGCTGTACCTAACTAACTAATGTTTTAATTTTTGGTAGTTTTCTTTTCTGTTCGTTTAAAAAAAAATAGTTGACAGGGAGGTGCAAAAGGTTGGGATTTGCCATACCTACCTTGACCTGTGTTCTCCTTGGGAGATTTCAGCGTGCAAACTTTGCACCCTGAAGACCTCAAAGTCGCCTTGTGGTAGAACACGCTGTCATCACAACACATGATACGGGCATTCTGAATTGGCTTTGGTTTTTGTAATTTTAGATATGTCTTGAGTGTTTCAGTTTCTTTACTGTTTCCTATCCCGGCCCCCCCCCCCCCCCCCCCCCCCGGCTTCTGGTCTCTCTCCCAACATGTCCCTCACCTTTTCCTCCACAAACAAGGTGACTTCTTACTGCAATTTTGTGCTGGTCAGCTAAAAAAAACAAAACCAAACCAAACAAAACCCAATAGTTTGGGGGAGTGTTGATAAAAAGACGTTATCTGTCTTAACGTTTGGTCAACAGAATGGAAAATCCACACCTGTTGTATTCCTCTCGTAGACAGCTCTAGTCCGTGCTGAATACACCTGTAGTTGTGGTAATGTTAATCTTGACGGAAGGGTAGTTTCCTAGATCGGAGATTTTTGCCTATTTTAGTTTTTGAAAGTAATCTCTCATTTCTCAGGTGGTGGTTAAAGGTAAAAAAACACGCTGTGCATTTTTGTTAGGTCCTTAAACTACCTTCATAAGAAGGTACATCCTCGTATGTCTTACCAGCTGGGGTGTCCTAAGGGATCGAAGTCTGGGAACAGAAACTATCTGGTGTGCCTTCCCCCCTCTCTGTGCTTTTCCCCAAAGCATTATCCGCCCCTCCCCTTCCCCCGCATGGCAGAACTGAAAACAAGGTTAGGTTTACATTTTAAAAGGGGAAAATTGTACTATGAAAGCCAGAGCCTATAAATAAACTTGTGGCGCTATTCTGCGTTGAGTTTTACCCAAAGATTTGTGATATTTAGGAATCTAATGAAAACCAGTCACGGGGAATTTTTTTATTCTTTCCCTCCGCATAGTTTCTATCCAACAACTCTCCCCACCTGGAATCAGCCTATTAGATTTCAAATGCTTCCGTGGGAATTGTTTTGAATTTTAAAGCCCTGCCTTGATGAGGATCATGCGTCCTGCATTTGGTCCGGAGTAGAGGGTGGAGTAGAGGGTGTTTTTCCATTCCGATCGGGGTTGGGGTAAGAGGAATACCCTGATCGTTACACTCGATTCTGACTTCTTTTTTTCAGTAATTTTTTTTTTTAACCCCCTCCACGCGATGGCCTTCCTTACTTTTGTAATTTGGGTTTAGGTTGCTCATAGATTTTTACGCCCTGTGGTTTTTAAAATCCAGGTGGTTTTAGCTCCTCTATTTCCTTCGTTTTTATTTTATTCTTCTTATTTCGGAAGAACTGAGAGTTTTCGACATCTGCTTTCTCTTGAGTGAACCGTCTTTTTTGGTGGCCTCAGGTAACCGTGCTTTTGCCAACACGGATGAATGGACTCAGGTCCGGCATCGTGTTGGATCTCTTTGGGGAGTTTTTGGATGACGAGGATTTAAAAACAATTTTGGAAACCCCTTTCCCACCTGCCTTTTTCAGTCGTCACCCGGGGGCAGACGTCCTCTCCAGTTACCCCCTGCCGAAACTTACGTTCGACTTTTCAGGTTATAATTTTTTTTCGGTGATGCTGTTCCCATCTTTTCTCCCAGCCACGCATCGCAGATCAGGTGCAGGTAACCATTCCGTGCCCAGTGTCTGTGGAAGGCAAGCCTTTTGCGTACGTAAGAGCACGTGAAACCTGATTTATCAGGAGCATCACACATTAAGATACGTGGTAGGACATTTCGAAAGGCTAGGTTTTGTTGTTACATCGTGGGAGGGCTCAGTAAAGTGCGGATCAAAGCTCGAGGAACTTTTGAGTTGCCTGAGATAGTGACTAAAAGCTGGGTTTTATAAGCCTGAGAAATGAGTGATTAATAATTAAGTGATTAATCGTAATTTTTTTCCCTCTCCTCCCAATACTGGAATTCATTCTCCCTTTTCCCCTTTCCTCCCCCCCAGATCGACCCCAAAGTTGCATTTCCTCGTCGGGCGCAACCCAAGGTAAGTAGGAGAATCCGTAGTAGGATTTTAGCGCGCAGAGATGGTTGCCAAGGATTGCAGCTTTCAGACAGACTCCTGGCAGTGAAGCCGTGAGCCCTGGCGCCCTCGGGTCCCTTCAGGGTACCAGCCTGTGGCCGTGAGAGTCCAGGCCCCGGGCAGGGAGCTCTCCGTGAGACAACCGCGTGCGTCTGCCATCTAGCCCTCCCGAGGTGGGTTCTGAGCATCCAACAGGGGGCAGGGCCAAGCCCGAGCCTTCGCGGGAGGACAGAGCTCCATCTGTTGCCATATTTATGCAAACCCTCTCTTTATTTTCTAAGCATTGCCAAGATCGTATCGGGAAAACTCGGGCATTTCCTTATGACTCTTTTTCGGAGCGTCCTTCTTTTGAGGACTTGCGACTTGGAGTTTATGGAGAGGAGTAGAACTTGAGTCGACAGCTTGTCTTGTCTTGGCAAAGTAACTTTGTAGACCCCCGAAGCCCTGACGCTGACAGAGGAGGCAGTGGGTGTTTGCTTTCAGGTCGGTGGGCTCCCTCAGGGCCCACTGCAAAGCCAACAGCGCTACTCTTTCTGCGAGTGCCAGGGCCTGGGGGACAAGTTCTGAGGACGGAACCTTGGAGGCGTGGTGCTACAAGATTTGCTGTGGGGATCTAGATGGGCCTTCACTTTGTCCTAAGTTTCCTTATGGTTTCCTCAGAGCCCGCCAGCTCTGGCCACGAGGACAGAGCCGAGCCGCGTGGATCCCGAGGTGAAACGTACAGGCTTCTGTGTTACAATCGCACGTCTTAATTATACTTCCTTCTTCCCTGTAGATCGGGAGACAGACCTTTTCTGTATCTTGTGTCCTTTTAGGGAGAGGGGGAGTGGCAGAGCGTCTTGATTCTAGGTCCCAAAGGGAAAGTGCTGCGGCTTTTGAAAATTCGGTTTATGTCTTCAAGCCTAGTCTCCCAGAAGTGCAACCTTCGAATTGTGTCAAGGGAGGGATGAAGAACTTTAATGAAGAAAAAGTTAGCATTTGTGGATGAGGTTTTGAGACTGTCAGGTCTGGAGCTTGCCATGCGCTCTTTCCTTCCTTCCTTTTCGTTCCTTCCCTTTTTTTTCCCCATATGATTTTTCTTTTCCTTTCTTATCTTGTCTTTCGAAGGAAACACACATCTCTTAAGGAAATATGGCAAAATACTTTCTTAAGACATTTTTTTTTTTCCCTAATGAGTAAGCAAATAATAGGAATTCGTGACCCAAAGACGCTAGATTCTTTTTCCACACGGAGCACAAACTTTGGAACTGTTACCTGTTTAAAGGTTGCTTTTCAAACTGCGTGTGATCCTTGACATTTCAGAGGCTTCCAGAAGTATCAGGATTTCCTGGGTTTGGAAGAATTGCTGTTTCTTCCATAAGTGTGAATCTTCAAATTTCCAGGTTAGTCATTTGACCGGCCAGAGCTGGGATCAGATTACCCTAGAGGGAAACTGGAAAAATCCCTGACATGGTCAAACCATGGGTTTGACCCGTTTTTCTCTTCCCTGTTGTTTCCCCACCCCTCACCCCCTGCCACTTTTTTTTTTCTTTCTTTAAACCAAGAAGGCTCTGTTTCGATGTAACATACACTGGCATTTGGTTTTTCAGCGATGCGTTCAACTTGAAAAGGAGACAGACTCTTTCTCGAACTTGTCGAGGTGGGCACCTTTCCCCGCCCCCAGCCTGGAGTCTGGGATGTTTTAGGTGGATGGTCAGCCTTTTGGATGTGAGCAAACGTTATCCCAGGTGGGGGAGGACACCTTTCCGTGGAGCTCTGGGGATTGCGTAACAATCCCTTGCTTTTTATGACGCAGGTTATGAAGGACTTTCCTGTCCGCTATCTCCCTCCGAATCCCCAGGTCCCAAGACCCGGAGCGAACCACTTCCTCCAGCCTGTTTGCTCCTCTGTGTCCTGGCGGTGATGGGAGCGGCTCCCTCAGAAGGTTGTTGTGAGGAAGGAAAGAGCCTGGCACAGGGCGAGGACCTCCTGACTCCTCATCTTCCCCGCTCCCGTTATTTTTGTTGGTTTAATCGTCATTCCTCCCGTTTTCGAGCTCCACAGCCGGGGTTCGAATCCTGGCGGTGCCGCTCATGAGCTGTGTGAATTCGGGCAAACCGCTTGGTTTCTCGGAACCTCGTTCACCCCGCCTCCTCGCGTTTTTGCGCGGATTAAATAAATGATGAAAGGTGAAGGGCTTCGGAAAGGGAAGATCTGGTGCGAGGCGGTAGTCCCGTATGTGTCACCCGCTGTTTTGACCCCTGGTTCTGTTAGGCTGTCCCACCGGTCGCCACGAGAGGCCTAGTCCCAATACGGATACGAACTGGATTTATGTGCCGCGTACTGTTGTCGGGACCGTGCGTGTGTGAACTCGCTTTCACCCGCGCCCTGTGAGGCGGGTCCTAGTCTCACGTCCAATTTATAGATGAGGAAACTGAGGCCCGCGTGGGTTGAGAAGTGGCGTGCAGGCAATCTGGCTCCAGAAGTGGGCCCTCACCCAGGGTGTTGTCCTGTGTGCTGCCGGGGGGAACGGGGGGGGACAAGTGGGGGGACTTGCAGGAGTCCCCGCTGTCCGTTAGGGCAGCGGAGGCAGCTCAGAGAGGACCTCGGGCTTTGAGGAGCACAACAGCGCACGGGTGATTCACCCAGCCCTTGTGACGTCATCCCATCGTGTGACTCCAGGCTGGCAGCGCGTCTCCATCCGACCCCCGGGGGCATCCTTTCACACGGTCCCGGGCTTGCTCAACTCCAGGGGAGCGGCCGGCCGGGGCCGGGGAGTTGGCAGGAGAGGCGCGCGCGTGCCCGTGGGGAGTCCGGGCGGGGCGGGGGAGAAAGTGCCTTCCTTGTCAACGGTTGTTTTCCGATAGAATTTGAGCCCAGCCCGTGGGGCTCTGGGACCGAAGTTGGTGTTGGAGGAGCCAAAACCCGGCTGGCAGGAGTACAGAACTTTAAGTCAGGCCTTCTTTATTTTTTGTTTATGCCCCTTCAATAAAACTTCTGTGCGTCTGTGTCGGGGTCCCCGCGTGCGGTGGCCCGTGCCCCCCAGTGGCGGGCGGGGCGGGGCGGCGCTGGTAAGTGACCCGCCAGCCAGCCTCGCAGGGAAAGGCAGTGCCCCTCTCTGCTCGCGCTCGCGGGAGAAATATGCATGGAGGTGTGAAAACAAGACCAGTGGAAAGAAACGGTCACTTAATACGAAGGAAAACCCGCGGCAGCGCAGAGCAGGTTAATAAACACATGAGGACCGCCGTCCTATTCTGTAACATAGCACATAAATAAAAATCCGTCTTGACCAGAATCTTCAGGAGCGACCCGAAGGAAGGGGTTTGAATCCGGCGGTTCTCATCTCCCCGCTTCGCGATGTTAACGCCCGCGTCTCAAGTGGAGTATAGTGGGGCTTTCTTAACGCCTCGGGGGGCGACTCTGGGGGGTCTGGCGGCCGTTCGTTAGTGCAGCGCGTTTGGACCCGAAGACGACAGGTCCGTTCCAGGAGCGACGTCCTCTTTCTCTGGATGATTATTTCATTTTGTAAAAGATGTAAGCGTTTCCTCCTCTCTGTCTCTTAAAAAATTAAAACGGTCCTGCTCTTCTAAAAAGAGGACTTAATTTGAAGCCGGGCAGAGAAACGGGGAGGGTTGGGATCAATCACGTCGTTCCGTTTTGTCAGTCCCTTTGGGCAGAAGCGCCGGCCGCCCGGAAGACTTCTGCTCAAGCCCGTGGGTGCTTTTCCTTGCGCGGGCAGGCCAGGAGGCTGCCGGACACCTTCCGGCCTGAGCGGGTCTGGGTACAAGTCACCCTGTGCCCTAACTGTCCTCGTGTGGAATAAAGATTGTCTGCTCCCCCCCCACCCCCCCCCACCCCCCGTTGCCATTTGCCGTCTGAAGTCTTAGAGGCCAGAACCTTATCTCTTTGGTCAGCGGAGATCTCATTTCTTCATCCTCTTTCCAGTTGCCTGCCAGCCGCAGCCGGGTGACCCGTGGGCACATCCCGGAAGCCCCTCCGGGCCTCAGTTTCCTCCTCTTTAAGACAGGGTGGAGCGCGCAGCGTGCGGTGATTTTCAGCGTGAAGGCAGAGTTCTCTGCCAGGCGTAGTGCCTGCCGTCGTCCGCCGATCTCATTGTTATAGAATTATTTATTATCGTTTTTTTTTTTTTAAGTAATCCCCACGCCCCATGTGGGCCTGGAACTCACGACCCTGAGATCAAGACTGAGCCAGCCAGGTGCCCCATTCTAGAATTGTTTGTGTGAAAGCAGGAAAGTTAGAATACTGGAAAATGACCTAAGAAGAATCCTGATGGGAATGGAAGCCCACTGCCGGCAGGGAGCCGTTGAGAGTTGGCACGGAGTAACTTAAATGCCCGAGCTGAATCCGGCCTACCTGTCTCACAGCAGAGGCGGCGGACGGCCAGGGAAGTCAGGTCGGCTGCTCCGGGTCACACAGCGGAGCTGCGGCAAGGTTGGGCTAAGGCCGGGCTCTCCTGCTCCTGTCTCCTCCACCGTTGAGGCTCCAGGGCCTGGAAGGTTCTCCGTGAAGCCTCCATCCGTCCAGATGGGTGCAGCCTAGCGCGAGCGTCTGGCCCACGCACCTCCTGTTCTGGGGCAGTGGTTTCTTGGCAGCTTCTCAAGGGCGGGCGAGGGGCGGGGTTTTCGGCGGCTGGCCTTCCCCTGCTGCTGCGGGTCGGGTCGTCCCAGCGTCGTGCCGTCTTGGACGATGTGCAGCTGTCCCCTCGCTGGCCACCGTTAACCGGCCTGCCGCGGCGGTGGTGCGGCTGCAGCCTTGTCTGCGGCCGCGAGGACCCCGGGGGGATTAGTGGCCTCGCTGCTTCCTCGTCGGGGAGCGTGGCTCCTTCCTGTGTTCCTGTCAGCAGCAGGTGTCGGCTCAAGAGGAGGGGCCCTCCGTCCTCCAAATGTCCTTTCCCGAGATTTTTGCCTTTCGTTTGCATGCTCTGTTTCAGCGTTCAGGTCGGCCTGCCGAGACGCTGGAGCTCGTGTGTTCTGTGTCGCACGTTTTTGGCAGGCAGGTGAGACCCCTCTGCCCCCCGAGAGCAGAAGAAGACGGAGGCACCGTCTGAGGAACCAGCTGCCCCTCTTGGGCGCCCCTTGAGATGGCATATCCGTCGTCTTGTCCTTTTGTGTTTTCATTTATTTATTTATTTATTTTTTTAATGTTTTTGTTTATTTTTTGAGAGACACAGAGACAGAGTGTGAGCAGGGAAAAGGCAGAGAGAGAGGGAGACACAGAATCCGAAGCAGGCTCCAGGCTCTGAGCTGTCAGCACAGCCTGTCGCGGGGCTCGAACTCACAGACCGTGAGATCATGACCTGAGCCGAGGTCGGCCGCTCAACCGACTGAGCCACCCAGGCGCCCCCCCTTTTGTGTTTTTAAACCTAAATGTTCTCTGGCCGAGAGCCCCAAGAACGCAGAAGTCGCTCACCTCCTCTGATCTCTTGTTTGGTCTGATGCGTTCATCGAATCGGGGCCTGTTGAATTGATTTTAATTGCTGACTCTGTGCGCCCACTTTGGGGCGAGATTCAGGAAAGCCTCGATGCCCGCCGAACCAAGTCCAGACTTCTTAGCCTGGGAGCGAGGGTCCTTCGAGATCTGTACGGGCGCGGTCTTCTTCCAGCTTATTCTCAACTCTCCTACCTTTCGCCGCCGCAAAACCGCACGTCCCCCCTTCCCTGAGAGCTACCCTTTGGTGTCTCCCCGCCCGGACCGCCCTTTCTTCTCCCTCCTAGGCAGAACAGACCTCGCTTTCAAAGCCGAGTTGGGTTACCTGCTCCACAGAGCTGTTTCTGCTCTCTCTTCAGTGTAAAATTTCTTTCTCTGGATTTCCATAGCACTTTGTCTTTTCTTTTGGTTATGGCAAACTCCAGGAATAATCACAGTAAAATCAGCGAGCAAAAAATAGGCAATAATAAGTCAGCGCAGACTCGCGGATGCATTCGTGAGGCGTTGTGCTGGGCACGTGTTCATTTGTTTATTC
The DNA here is from genome assembly GCA_030068075.1 of Paguma larvata. NCBI lineage: Eukaryota > Metazoa > Chordata > Mammalia > Carnivora > Viverridae > Paguma > Paguma larvata. Next base: position 53,609,981 of record CM057843.1, read on the forward strand.
CCCAGAAGTTACCGGGCGCCTGTTACGTGCCAGGGGAGGCGTGTGGTTCTGGGGATAGTGTGGAGAATCAGGCCAAAAAGTCCCTGCCCTCAGGGGGCTTCCACTCTAGCGGGGCAGATAAGTAAAGAGCAGGTGGACAAACGTAACACGCAAGAGTGAGGACGGGGGTGGGGGGGGACAGGCTGTGTCTTCAGGGGGTGGGGGGGACAGGCCGTGTCTTCAGGGGGTGGGGGGGACAGGCCGTGTCTTCAGGGGGTGGGGGGGACAGGCGGTGTCTTCAGGGGGTGGGGGGACAGACTGTGTCTTCAGGGGGTGGGGGGACAGGCTGTGTCTTCAGGGGGTGGGGGGGACAGGCGGTGTCTTCAGGGGGTGGGGGGGACAGGCGGTGTCTTCAGGGGGTGGGGGGGACAGGCTGTGTCTTCAGGGGGTGGGGGGGACAGGCGGTGTCTTCAGGGGGTGGGGGGGACAGGCTGTGTCTTCAGGGGGTGGGGGGGACAGGCGGTGTCTTCAGTGCACTCAGTCGCCGCTCTCAGTCCTCGGCAATTACTTACCGAGTTTTCTGCTCCGCACCGGGGACTGCGTCAGGCACTTTGTTCCGAGTGTCGTGGTGCTGTAAGTTCGTGCCTTCCTGCTTCCGCTCTCGGACAGTGAACCCTGAGGGCCCAGGCGCGTTTTGTCCCTTGCGAAAAAACAGACCTCAGCGCTGACCGCCGCTCTTTGGCACACCGGCCGTCTCCGTTCAGGTGGGATGAATGCCGAACGGCAGAGGCGACACGGTTCTTGTCTTCGAGGGTCTTCGGTACAGGTGGGGAGGAGGGGTGCCCCCCCCCCGTGGCACAGGACAGGCTGCGGAAAGCACACCAGAGGGGCAGGCATGGTCTCCGGCGGAAGGAAGAGCTAAGATAGCTTCTCGGAGGAGGTGGTCTTGGCCCTAGATCCCGAGGAGCAGGAAGGAGGGAAGAATGGCAGGAATGCAGTCCTTCGTCCCCGGGGCTCGGGGGGGTCCGTGTGCCGCGGAGCAGAGGGCGCGGGGTGCAGCCCCGGGGCTGGGGACTGAGGCGTGGGGGGGAGGGGGTAGCTGGGGCCGGGCTGGGCTGCCTCGAACCCCAGGCCGGGCAAACGAGCGCGCTTTCTTTGGCACGTGCTGGGGAGCCTGCTCGGCGCGTGCGGGATCCCGAGGAGGCTCCGGTCAACGGTCTGAGCTTTCTGGAAGCGGCATAGAAGCTGGGGTCACTGATAGGACTGTGGACTGATGTGGGTCCAGGGAGACCGTCCCGCCCCGGCCTCGTGCCTTCGGCGCCCGTGCTGTGCCGTCCTTGGCTGCAGACCCTTCTTTAGGAGCCGTGTCCTTGGCAGGAGCCACGCCCGCGCTCTGGGGGGTGTGGCGGCTGGAAGGATCCCTGTCGTTCTCCCGTTTCCACCTTCTCCCTTCCTCTCCTCTTTACCCGCGCAACAAGGGGCCGCGGTAGAGACGAAAGCCCACGGGTTCTGTACGCCGTCTCGTCCGAGCGGTGATCTTGACCTTACGCTGCGTAGACAATGAGATGTCGTCTCTTGGGATGGAAATCACAGATCGTCTGTCCGTCACCGGGGCGCGGGGCCTGTGGCTCCGAGCGGCCTGACCTTCGACTTTCACAGGTCTGCTGGGGGTCACCTCGGCTTGGAGCGGCCGCCTAGCGCAGAGAACGTGAGATTTTGGAATCGTGACCTGTGCCCACCTTGTGTTGGAGAGGCGTGAGCCAGTGTGGTCTTGGGGCCGAGCACCCCGTGGTGCGTTGCGGCCGCAGCCTCGGTCCTGCCGGGGCGGGATCCCCCTGGGCCCCATGTATCTCTGTTCTCTCCCGCTTTCAAGGCTAGATAGTATCAAGCTCCCAACGACCTGGAAAGTTTCTCGAGGGTGTGTGTCTGCCTGCTGTGCACGTTATTTTATTTTGAGACCTTGAATAATAATAATAATAAAAAAAAAACCTAACTCAAAATAAGTGCTGTTCCTTACGGTGAGTCAGTGTATTCAGGGCGTTATATTAAAGCCTCCGTGTACTTAATCTCCTTTAGTTTAATCCTGACGACCAGTCCTTTGCAGTAGTGGGTATTCTCTCCGCTCGACAGATTGGTAAACTGAGGCCCAGGGAGGGCAAGCGGCTTTCCTAGGGCCACAATACTAGTAAGGGTCAGTCCGTGTTGGCCTTTGGACCAAAGTCTGTCTGAGTTCCAGGTCCTTGCTGTTTTTTAAATGTTTAAAATGTTTTTGGGTTATTTTTATGTTTTTTATATTTGTTACTTTAATGTTATTTTTTAATGTTTGTTTTTGAGAGAGAAAGGGAAGCAGAGTGTGAGCAGGGGAGGGGCAGAGAGAGAGGGAGACACAGAATCCGAAGCAGGCTCCAGGCTCTGAGCTGCCAGCACAGAGCCCGACGCGGGGCTCGAACTCACAGACAGTGAGATCATGACCTGAGCCAAAGTCGGCCGCTTAACCCACTGAGCCACCCAGGCGCCCCCAGGTCCTTGGTCTCTTCACCACTAAGCCCTGCCGCATCCAACGCGAGGGGGTAGATTTTAGGGTCTTGTGCTTTGTCTGCCTGCTGTCAAGGGCTCAGGCTGAGGAAAAGATTTTGCCGCAGTCTGGTCGGGAAGCTTCACGGCGGCATCTCCGTTCTCCGAACCTCGTCAGCACAGTTGAACGCCACCTACGAGCCAAGGAATTTTGGACCAGTCCCTTGATGGTGTTGTGCCTCCATCTCTTCATCTGTAAAATGGGCGAGTACCTACATCCTGGATCTGTTGGGAGATTAAATGGGTTCCTGCGCACTAGGGCGGTATCTCTACATGGGGCATCCGGTGTAAGCGTTGGTGATCTGTTCCCGTGTCCCAGGCTGGCACTGGCTGGATCGTGGGAGGACCTCACGTTGCAGCGTGTGGGTACCCGTGTCCTTTCTGGGGGTGACGGATAGAACAGCACGTCGAGGGTCAGGGAATTGTGTGTCCAGCGGCTGGGTCTCCTCCGGGGGTGCCGGCCCTTGAAGGGGAGACAGGCCCCGTCCTCCATCTTGGGGTTGCTCGGTGGGCATTGGGAATGCGTTTCCTTTCCTGTATCTGATGCCTGTGTTTGCGCGGCCTTGGAGAGTGGAGTCCTGGGGAGCAGCGGGGGGACAGCTGGGACCCCGCTGTGCGAGAGGTCTCTCCGTGAGCCTTCTCTCTCCCAGGCCTGGTCTTTATCTGCCGGGGGGGTAGTTCCACCGATGACTGATCCGAAAGCATCACATTCATTTATTTGTCACTGACTGTGACAGGCAAGTTAATGCTAATGGATTCTTTTTTTAGCCTGTTGTCTGGGACGAGTTTCTCCCAAATGTCCTGAAATCTAAGGCATTAGGGGAACGTGTAACTTTTATGGCGAGGGAGGATTTAAAAGATAAATAGGGTTTTGCGTGCAAGGGTCTTAAATTTAGGCTCGGGGCGCGAGCAGCCAGTGGGGGGGGTGGTGTCGGGCCAGGCCAGAATCTTCTTTTTAAGAAACCCATCAGCACTCTAAATTGCTGTTGCTGTTTCAATTATGTGACAATTTCAAGGGTTTAGAAAAATCTAATAAAATGGTCTTGATGATGCATTCTGGGGAGAGAGTGCTTTAGGAGATCCAAGAGAATAAATTCCTGGGGGTCAAGAGATGCTCCTTCCTGCCACCTCGGGCCTTCCTTCGGCTGGGTTTTTACATTTTTATTGTTTCGAAGGGCAGAAAACGGTGTTTAGAATGTATTCAGGGCTTCATCCATATCTTCCGCCGAAATGAATTCTTCTGTTTGGGCAACTGCAGGTAGACAGGCCACGGCAATCGCTGGCTTTTTTTTTCTTTTCTTTTTTCCTTTCTTTTTTTTTTTTTTTTCTTAGCTGGCATGTTGTAAATGACTTTCAGAGCATGGTTTGCGTGTGTAGCGATTTCGAATAAAGCACCACTGAGAAAAACTCGGGGGAGTGGGAAGAGTGGGCAGAGAGAGGCCCTCTGGAAGGTTTTTTTTTTTCTCTTCTCCAGTCAAAGCTTTTGAGAGTTTCCCGAGAAAGAGAAGTTTACAATGGAAGCCGGCTTTGGGCGGCCTGCGGGAACGGAGCGCAGAAAGACCTAGTGTAGCAAAATGTGATGCTGAGTGACATTAATGAGGTGACCGCTCTGGTGGGAGGGAGGCAAGGACCCGGCGAAGCAGCAGTTCCCATGACTTGCTCTCGGCTGCGTGTGTCTCCTTGTGCCTGCCTGCCTGGGCGCCTGTGTGTGCGTGTGTGTGTGTGTGTGTGTGTGCTGCGCGCGCGCGTGCGTGCGCACACGTGCTCTGTTTCCCAGGGTCTTCCGAGGAGAGTTCTTTTTTTTTTTTAATTTTTTTTTAATGTTTATTTATTTTTGAGACAGAGAGAGACAGAGTATGAGTAGGGGAGGGACAGAGAGAGAGGGAGACACAGAATCCGAAGCAGGCTCCAGGCTCCGAGCTGTTAGCACAGAGCCTGGATGCGGGGCTTGAACTCACAGACCGCGAGATCATGACCTGAGCCGAAGTCGGACGCTCAACCGACTGAGCCACCCAGGCGCCCCAGGAGAGTTCTAACCAGAGCCCCGCTCGGTCTGCTGCAGTAGTCTCCACTCTAGAGAGGCCACATGCGGCGGGTTCTTCCTTCCCACCTGCTGCAGAGTGAAGTTTGAAACCTGGAGGCATTTCGTTTTACCTTCCACAGCGCTGGGCGCTGCTGGGACACGGAAGCCACAAGTGTCAAAAGACAACATTCTCATCCCCGAAATGAGTCCTGGAGAAGCAGGAGGAGGAGAACACCTATTGGATTGTAGTTTCTCTCTCTCTCTCTCTCTCTCTCTCTTTTTCTTTTTTCTTTTTTTTTTTTTTGAAGCCCCGGCCTGGTAACATTTCATATTGATGGTATAAATGGGACATCACAGCCACCGCTTGAATATTTTAGTGCCTTGGAGTGTGTTGTATATTTCCATGTTGCTCTCGTGCAAGGATTTCCGGGTGCTCAAGCGAAGCAGCAACTCGTCGGGTCGATTACCTGGCGAGGGGGTGAGACCCCTGGGTGTTGGAGCCGCACGGGGTGGGGTCTTGGGAATCCTTGCTGCGTCGTCCGCCCTTTCCAGGAGCGAAGCTGGTATTTTTCTGTCTCGCGCCCCAGCAGGGCCTTGGAGGGCGCATCCGGAGTAAGTAGCCCGAAGAGTGCCGGGCAGGTGTTCGAAAACTGCTAGGAGAACTTAAGCAGAAAAACTCGCCGGGCCCGGAGTGGGGAGGGCTGGGTGTAAGCCGTGTGTTTGTTGACGCTCGCCTGGTTTATTTTTTTTATCCCTTCAACTCCGTTCCCTCTGGGATCTCTCTCAAGTGTGTCGCTTTTGTAGCTCAAGGCAAACAAACAAACAAACATGTTTAAACTTAGGCACATAACCCTTCATAAACATCAGCGCGTTAGGTTTCACCTTCCCTTGCACCCGAGGAGAAAGGCTCGAACCAGGGGTGCCGGAGACCAGGAAAAAAAAACATCGGGCTGCGAATCTCCCCAAGACCGCTCCGTGCGTATGCTTCCTCTTCTGTTTTCAAAGCGGATAATTGGTTTTAGTAAGAACTTCTGACTTGATTAGGGGACCCTTAGGAAATTAAAGTGTGTTTGAATTTCACAAGTATAATTTTAATTATACAAATTTCGCGTGTTCCACGAGGGAGCTGGGTTCGGAACTTGTTTTCCGATACTAATAGGGGTGGCAAAGCTGACGGTGGCAGAGCGGCTCACGTGACTCGCTGGGAAAAGACAAAGCCGCGGGGTCGGTCGTCACTTTTCTCGGCAGGACACGGGGTTCGGCTTAACTACGCCCACGCACGTTCCCATGTCCGCGTTCAAAGTGATTTTTCCCTGGGTCTACGCAAGTCGGAGAACCGAGCGACATCGTTGGGGGGGGGGGAGGAGGAGGAGGTACCTCATTATGAATTTTTCTGCTGCACTTGCTGAAAGAATTCAATTAAAGTTCTTTCGAGCTCGAGTCCTGCGCGGGCAGCGTGGGTTTGGCACGCCGCCACGCTCGCGTGTTGTGACGGCCTTTACCGCCCCGTCGCCCTGTTTGCTCAGGGCCTGTGCGGTTGCGGCGTCCGTGCCTCTGGCCGCCCCGCTTCGGCGGGCCCCCAGTGGATCAGAGCAGAAGCCACCTCGGAAATGGTCACCTGAGCTGCTCCCCGAGCTGTGAAGAGATGATGGTGGGGGGGGTGAGCCGGACCCCCCCCCCACACACCGGGCGCCCGGGAGAAGGGCTGATGGCGTTAATGGGAGATGACCGGTCCTCGGGGCTATCCAGACGAAGCCCCCAGGCGCCAGGGACGTTCTTCGTAGGTTCGAACGCGAGCATCCTCCACCGTCTCCCCCGCGCGAGGGCTGTAAGAGGCGCCTAGAGACCAGCTCCTCCGGCTTTCTGGGCTCTTGTCTCAGATGGCGGCAGGAGAGCTTAAACAGAACATGTTCACTGAAGAGAAATCATGGAAGCGGCTTGTGGATGAGGTGGTGTCATCTGGGTCTCCAGATGCAGACCTGGCCCCACTCCGATCCCCACCCCCCCCATCTCATCATCGCCGTTATTATTCCTCTTACTTTCTGTCGCAGTGGTATAGCTGAGTGGTTAAGAGCCTGGGCTCTGGGAGCAGCCTGAGTTTGAGTCCACACGCTGCCACTTAAAAGCTCCGGGACCTTGAGCTAGGTGTCTAAATACTCCATGCCTTAGTTTTGTCGTCTGTGAAATGGACCCAGTAACAGTCTTTCCTTCACGGGGTTGTGGCGAGGCTTCCATGAGTTGACATATAATGTGCTGGTGTCTGGCACGAGGTAGGCGCTTTGGGTGCATGGGTTATGGTATCGTGAAGGAGAGCCTGGTCAGATGCGGACCGTGCTTGCTTGATAGTCGGGGACCGGCACTGCAGTCCTCCTGGCTGACGTATTTTTTCCATAAGCAACTGAGAAATACAGAAGAGCATACGTACATGTGTGGATGTGTGTGTGTGTGTGTGTGTGTGTGTGAATACATACAATTCGGCGGAACCGCAGTGTAATTCGGAGTCAAACACAGGTCTGTGCTGTATCAAATGAGGCAGGGAGGTTGGTAGGCACATGGCCCTGGGGCTCAAGCCTCTGGTTGGAATTTGGTGCTGCCACTAACCCTGTGACCTTGGGAAGGTGTCTAAACTTTCCTGAGCTTTGGTTCGGTACCTAAAAAATGGGAATAACAGAGTGCGGGATGAAGTGAGACACTGTAAGTCAGGCACCTGGTGGATGGTGACACTTTCTTTCTCTTTTCTTTCTTTTTCTTTTATGTGTTTTGGGAGTATCTTGAAAAATGAGAAAGAGGGGCGCCTGGGTGGCTCAGTCGGTTGAGTGTCCGACTTCGGCTCAGGTCATGATCTCACAGTCTGTGAGTTCAAGCCCCTCCTGGGGCTCTGTGCTGACGGCTCAGAGCCTGGAGCCTGCTTGGGATTCTGTGTCTCCCTCTCTCTCCCTCTGATCCTCCCCCACTCATGCTTTGTCTCTCCTACTCTCAATAAATAAAAACATTAAAAAAAATGAGAAAGATACAAAGTATTTTGCTCTTAGGGCGCCTGGGTTGCTCAGTTGGTTAGGCTTCCGACTTTGGCTCAGGTCATGATCTCGCGGTCCGTGGGTTTGAGCCCCACGTCAGACTCTGTGCTGACAGCTCAGAGCCTGGAGCCTGCTTTGGATTCTGTGTCTCCCTCTCTCTCTGCCCCTCCCCTGTTTGCGCTCTGTCCCTCAGTCTCTCTCAGAAGCAAATAAACATTAAAAAAATTAAAAAAAAAACCCTCAAAGTATTCCGCTCTCGCTGGAGATTGTGGAGGTAGGGGATGAGTCCTTTGAAGGCCAGGTAGAGAAAAGTGACGGGGGGCGGGGGGGTAGTGCTCTTATCTTCAGTCTATGCGCAGACTGAAGGGCTCTTTTAGGGGCTTTGTTTCACAAACACCACATTTCCGATGACTTTATTCGGTCAGGAACCTTAGACGGTTTCCGCAAGCCTCCGAAGGTAGGTTTGTTTGTTCCTTTGGCACTTGGTAACCAGATGCACAGGGCGGGATGGTTGAAGAGGTTTGGAGGATGCTCAGATTTCCCGCTGCGACTGAGAACAGTGGGAGGGAGGGGGGACATCGGGCTGGGGGGAGGTAGCTGTTCCCAGCACCTTTCGTTTGGGGACCCAGGCCGGTAGGTTTCGCTCTACAAACACGTGGGCACCAGAGCTCCAGGAAGTGGGCCCGGTGCCCAGCCAGCGGCCTGGCCAGCCCCGACCCTCCGATGGCACCGTCAGGGCTGGGAAAGCCCCCAGATGCCTTAGGGCCAGATCTCCGTGCCCATTTCCAGATGAGCCCACTTCACGCCCATCAGGTGGAATTTTCCAGATGTCGTCGGGAACGAGGAACGAGATTGTGGGTGTGAGTTGACACCAGGCAGGGGCCGGGGCATGTGCGGACGGGAGTGTGTAGAGGATGGAAGGGGGTGGCCGGGAGGAGGGAAAGAGTGGTAGATTACATTGACTAATTATAGGGAAAAAGCCATATTTGCTGCTCCATTAAGTGATCGCTAGGCTATGAAGCAGTTTATTGTAATTAATGCAGAAACAGCAAAGAAGTGTGAAGTTTGGAGCCCCCGGCCCCCTCGCTCCTCTGCGTCCGTTGCCCCCTTCATTACCGCGGTTGGGGAGGAGTCTCGGGGGGACACCCTCATCCGAAGGACTGAGATGGAGACTCTGACCAGTTCTCTGCTGCCTCATTTTGTCACGCACGGAGGACGTCTTGCCTGATCTCCCTCCGAATCTTCCGTCGGGGTTTTCGTGTTTTCTGCGGCCGGAGGAGGAGGGACGGACCGGTGCCGTCATTGCTATTCTTGCCACCGTCGTTTTAATTTCCGCTCACGAAAGTGGCGGGTGACACGTCCGAGTCCATCGAGTTACGGGCCGCGTGGAGTCGTGATTGCGTTCCTTGATGATTTCTTGTTCAAATCAGCGGTGCTCTTAATTTTCCAGATGAAGTAAGAGGAAAATTGGAGCCTCCCCTCCCGCCCCGTGTCTCTTCATCCAGGGTCTTCTGAGCGTGCCTCTGATTTGGAGGGTTAATATTAATTAGGAGCCGGTTGAGACCTCGCTTGCTTGATGAGCGGGCCGCAGCCGTGGTGACAGTGGTAGTTCCTTCTGGCTCCTTCCCGTGCGTGCCTGCTGCTTGGAAAAATTTCTGGGTTTCAGAGCCAGAGGGGTAGATACTGAGGAGGAGGAGACGAGGGGCCGCTCCCGGGAAGATGTGGCAGAGGCTGCTGGGTCTTCGGAGAGGAGCATGCCGGGCCCGTGGGGGTGTCCGGGGGCCCGAGGAGGTTCTACCTCTGGGCCCTGCTCCGCTGGCCGCTGCTGCCTCAGTTTCCTTCCCTGCAGGTGCGTTTCTTCTCCAGAAAGAGACGCGACTGGTTTCCTTAGTTTCCAAATCGGATGAGGCTTGGATTTCTCCGAGGCAGTCCCCCCTCGAGTGCCGGGTCCCAGGGAGGCACTCCAGTTTGTGCCGAGGCTCCGGATCTGTGCTTCGAAGCTTCCCCGGTGCCGACTGGGTCTTTGCAGGGCGGGCGGTGGTGCACAGGACAAGGGCACAGAGAGGCAGCGCGCTCCGCTGTCCAGTTAGGGGACAAGAGACCCGGAGAGGAAGTGGCCCGCTCTCTGCAGGTTGGACCGCGTTAGGGATCCGTCGTCTCTGGGCTGTGGGTGTACGTTCTTGCTTTTTTTTTTTTTTTTGACGGGGCGGTCGGGGCCGGAGGGAGGCTGGCTGACTGTTGGGGGCGAATGTTCCAGGTGTAGTGGGAGAGACCTGGCTTCCGGTTCTTCGCTCGGCACCAGGTAGCTGAATGTGACCTCAGGCCCGTCGCCTTGCGGCTCCGTGCCTCAGTTTCCCCGTCTGTGGCCTGAGGGAGGATGAGGGGACGTGCGGTGGGAACCAGGGGTGCTTGGGGTTTAAGAGAATGAGCTCGAGGTCAGCCAGCGTTAGGGTTTTATTGTGTAGTTGCAGGACCTCAGGGCGGTCACTTAACTTGGCTAGCCCTCAGTTTCCCGGCCTGTGAAGTGGGGTAGCAGGATGGGAGTATCTCCCTGACAGGGCCGTCCGAAGGCCTGCAGGCCGCAGTGTACGTGCGGTGCTGATCACGGCGCCCGAAGGGTGGTGAGTTAGCATGGGTACGTGCGAGCCGCTTTTACCGTTGACAGCTGCGTAGCGGGCTGGCCGAAGGAAGATTCCCGAGATATGAAGGTGTGGGGCAGACGGTTCCAGAACACGGTTGAGCTGCGAAGATGGGCTTTCCGATCTGGATGGAGGTTCCCACGCAGGAAGTTTGCGGTCAGGAGGCTTTGCCTGGTCTGGAGCGGTAGATGACGGGGCGCCTGTGACGGTGACCCCGCGTGGCACACGGAGAGGGTCTCAGCGATCCATCACGTGTGCCCCCCGACTGCCCCGGGAGCTCGGCAGAGCAGAGGGAAGTCTGGAGGACGCCTGCCTGCAGTCCCCAGCTAGAGTCCTCTGGCCCCAGACAGCGCCATGGGCTTGGGGATGGAGGCTGTCCTTGCTCGACGTCTCAGCCACCTCACCGCAGGGGCAGGGGGAGAAGCGGAGGGGAACCAATCACCAAGTGACGTGGAGACCTCCGTTCCCACGTCTGTTACTGTCTGAAACACAGAAGCTTTGCATGACCGACGCAGGTCTGATCAAAGGCCATTTGCAATTTCAGAATGTTCCAGAGTGTGTTTGGCAGACAGCGCCGGGTGTTTTGATCGCTTCCTCTCCCACGGTTTCGCCCCCACTTCGGTGAGGTGGTTCCGAGTCAGCACTGGCACCTGCTTCTCACGCCCGTGTGCGTCAGGAATGCCGAAGCTGGGGCGGGTCTGTGCCCTTCGCGGCCGCCGCTGACATGGAGCCACGGACAGCAGCTCGGGGTGGACAGCCGGGTCCCCGCAGCTGCGTGCCAGTCTCCTTTTCGGGGGGCAGGCCTGGATAGGGGACTTTGATGGGAAGATCCTCGGAGGTGCTGTTAGACTATTATTGTTACCCCCTCGAAGGCAGGGTGGGAAGAGGGACCGTGGCCGAGGGCGTTTTGCGTGACAGGAGGAAAGATACACTTGCAGAGGAGCGCAGTGCGGGCGGGGTACCGGACAGACAGAGCTGCCTGGGGTGCTCCCAGGCCCCCAAGGAGCCGGAGCCTCAGGCTCTGACCCTGCCCTCCAGCCGCCCCCAGGGAGGCCCGGGGCTGCCGGGCGTCTGTACCGCACACGGTGGGGACGGTGGGGATGGTGGGGACGGTGGGGACGCGGAGGAGGGAGCAGGCAGGGCGGGCCTCACGGAGGGGCTCCCCTGGGAGTTGAATCTTGACGTTGGGCAGAGCCTCCGGTCAGGGGACCTGTGGGAACAGTCGCGAAGCCCGGCTTTCGTGGGGAGCGGGGGGCCGTGGCAGACTGTTCCGTGTAGGCCAGAGGAGGGCAGGCTGAGAGATCGGTCCCCCCGCCACGCCGCAGAGGTCCGGAGCCCTCTCCTGAGCCAGGCCCAGCGCCGGGGAGTGGAGTCCAGCCGCGAGGAGGTCGCCCCGTCCCTGCATTCGCGTCCGGCAGGGACACGTTCGTTAAACCACCGATGGCAGGGTCTGTTCCTGGAGTACAGTTAGGACCAGCGCTACGAGAACCAGTAGGCCGCTTCAGGGGTGTAACGGAGGAACCGGACTTCCTGCAGGGTTTCGAGAAGGCGTCTGGAAAAGTACATAGGGGCTGGGCTAGAAGGGTGAGTGTAAGCGTGACCTCCGGAGGGAGGATCGGAGTTTGTGGGCCGGAGGGCAGAGGCCAGGGAGGAGGGAGCTGAGCAGTTAGACCGGGCCTCGTGCGTGGGGTTGGCTCTTACCCCAAGGGTAAGGGGGTCGGAGGGGAGGCCTAGAGGAGGGGGTGGGGAAGGATCAGCCTAGAGTTCAGGAAGGCTCTCTCTGGGAGTCTGTGTGGAGAAGGGCTTGTGGGAGCCTCAGGCTGATGTGGGGGGACCGGTACGTGACTTGTGTGATGAGGGGAGATGGCGGTCCGGCTGAGTTCTTGGAGCGGAGGTGGAGGCCCGTGGACTGGTCGAGGGGTGTCCTGCGTCCAGCGCAGGGGCTGGTCGGTTTGGTGGCTGAGCGGGAGGTGCTCGAGGTGGGAGCAGACTCGGCTTGTGGTCTCTGTGGACAGAACCCCCCTGCCCCCGCCTTGCGGAGATCAGGAACATCGGTGCCCACGGCAGACGGGCAGGGCGCGTGCGCCTGGTTCGGGGTTGAGCGTAACCCTCTGGCGGGAATTCCACACACTCTTGGTGACGTACGCGTATCGGTAGACCTTTATTTCTGAGCGTACGCTTGTGTGTTTACTCACTTATAAATGACATAGGTGTGCCGCTGTAATAAAATTGTACGCACCTCATAAGTTATAGACAAATAACAAAAGATAAAAAAGGATGAGAAGAAAAACTAAACACACATGAAAGTTCTAGTCTTTCCCCCTACTCTTCTCCCATGGTTCCTTTGGGGACCCGAGCCTTAGGCCACGGAGGACCATTGGGTGAGTTACCGTGGGGGCGGCCTGGTTAGGTGGGTGTTGGGGAAAGAGCATGCTGCCGTCCGGGGGCTCTTGGATGAGCTCTGTGGGTGCCGGAGGTCCACGGGGAGGTCCCCGCACGGTCCCATCACCACGTGCGGCCTGCGGAGTCGGGCGCGGCTCAGTGTCACGGGAGGCGAGCTGCCTGGGGCTCTGTGTGCTCATCCCACGGAACACAGGGGGAGGCACCTTCCCTTCTGGTCCTGGTGTCGCCTGTCCTCCTTCGGTCCGGAGGGCCAAGGCCACCCTTGGCCACGAAGAGCGGCTCTTACACAGAGAGCTTGGCGTGAGTGAGGAGTATAGATTCTGGCCCCCGCACTTCTTCTGCGTCCAGTGCTACCCCAGCCAATTCTGAGTCCTTCTGGCCCTCTCTTTTCCTCTTGTCTGCTGGGTTGATAATGATACTTCCCTATCGAACTCCAACTCCGAGCTCCGAAGGCTACAGATGATTTAAAGTGAATCGTTGCTGTCTTTGCAATCCAAACGCACCTCCCAGTTGCCTCTCGCGGTCGCTTCCAGCAAATTGGTATTGCTACTCCAGAGGGTATGGCTGGGTTCTCGGAGGCTAATTCCGTTCCAGCCCGCTCCATTTAGCTCTTCCTTCGAGCAGAACCCAGGCGAGGATCTCGCCTTCCAGAGAGTGCTTTAAAAAAAGCCCGGGTTTCTCCCCACACTGCGTTTCGGTCTTGCCCTGAGTGCAGCCGCGCTCGGCAGAGGCCTGCGAGCTGTTTTTACATGTGAGAGGTGAGCAAATCAAAGGTGAGCCCGTTCTGCCTCAGTGAGGCCTTTTGTGTAAAAAAGAACCTTCCGGAGTCAGGCAGTCAGGATGACTGACAACCGCCCGAGCTCCCCAGCAGCAGACCTGCTCCGCGGGAGAACTCGGAGAGAAACCGGGGCCGAGGGCAGACAAAAGGCTGCCGGGAACCCGAGGTGGAAAAGCCCGATGGAGATGAAACAGCGCGAAAGTCCGCCGTGCAGCTCGGAGGCTCCGCGGGGCCAGGCTGAAGCCGCCGGCCGGGGGCGTCGACGTGTCCGCTTCGTCCCCGCTTCGGCCTCTCTGGCTTTTTTTCCTTTGAGATCAAAGCAGGGAGACCGGAGTCGCCAGTCCCGGGCTGGGTTTCAGTCCACGGTCGGTGTCCCTTGCTTTGTGACCTTGGGGTTTTATGTCTTTGCTTGGGGCGACTTTGCTTCCAACCCCGGGGTAGGAGGCGCGCTGCGGCCTGGTAGTTGGGGAGCTCGGCGCAGCGCCCGGGGAGGACCCAGAGGGGACCAGGAGCACCCTGGAGGGCCGGCCCCACGAGTCCCGAGGCTTCCCGGATATCAGGACTCTGGAAGTTTCTGTGTCAGCCCCGCGGCTCCTCTGAGGGGCCGTCCTGGAGGCAGTTCAGTTCTGCACAGAGACGAGGGACAGGCCTGAAGAATTCCTGCCCCCTGCCGCATAATAAATCGGAGACTAAAATTAGCACCGGCCTCCCGAGCCGTAATTCTTGCCGAGGTGATAAAGAATGTGTGTGTGTGTGGCCGCCTCGTCTTTCAGGAGTGGGGGATGTCGCTTCCTGCCACACGAGTGTCCAGGCCTCACGATCGGTTCCTTACGGCCGCGTCTCCCCTGTCTCCCTGCCTCTCCCTCCCTCCTCTCCTGTGCTCCGCAGGGGTGGGAGGAGGCAGGGGGTGGATGGAGGGGAAATATTTTAGCTCCACTTCTGGTCTTGCGTCAACAGTGGGTAGATGTTCCTTGAGACTCCTTCTGAAGGTTTTATAATTGAGTCTTTCACCTCGGCCGCGAGGTATTACTCACTTTCTCTAAAGCGTTTACTTTATGCTCTGTGGAGGGAGGGAGAGAGCTAGGCTCCCCTCATCATCCCCCCCTCCCGGAAAAACCTGTCTATAGGAGAGGCTTGCCGTCCGGGGCGGGTGGGTGGCCATCTATTAAAGTTCCAGTCGTGGAGGAGGCCTCTGGGTCCCTCAGCGGAAGGCAGCCCTTCTGGCGCAGCCGATTTTGCTTTTAAAGTAACGCCTTCACCTTTAACAGCTAACGGCTGTGACAGAGTGGTATTTAGTTTTAAATTGCCCATGTCCAGAAACCCTCTGCTACTCTTTAAACAATAAAGTGTTTTTCATCTTCCTGCAGCTGTGTTCTCTGTGTGGGGGCTTGGTCGTTTTGGGGGGCGGGGGGGCGCGAGAGGGAGCTCACGTGTCCCTCTCCACGCCCCGTCTTTTCCCTTTTGAAGTCACCGGGATTTCTAGAAAGCGCGATCCCACTAGGTGTGGCGTCCCCACCCTTAAAATGCTCCGAAGCGAGTGGCCGGGAAGTCCATGAGCAAAGGCCGGAATGGGATCAGGCGGTCACGGCGCCCCCGGGGGCCGCAGTGTGGTTCCTCTGTGGGCAGGACCCGGGAGTCGCTTCGCGGCCCTGACCCTTTCCGGAGCCCAGATCTGCTTCTCCCCGCTTCGGCCCACCCCCGGCTTCAAGGGACCTTGAGTCGTTTGTGATAATCAGAAACAGATTTTGGCCCCTGGTCCATTATAGATGTGTTTGAGATGGATGCCAAACCTTAAGCCACGTAAAAAGAACATGTGAAAATATATTTAGATGCAGAAGAAGGAAAGGAAGAAAGCAAAGAAGGAGCCTCTTCCAAATTCCCGCAGACCAGACCAAAGCAACAAACAAACAAAAATCCCCAAATGACAATATGTAACAACAAAGAGGCCTCCGTCCAGGCCCCAGGAGAGCCGAGGAAGAGAGGGTTTGGCTTCTGAGCCCGCAGAGCTGGGAACGATGTTAACAGGGTGGTGGAGGTTAACTCGCGGCCGCCCCGGGAGCGTGATCGTGGCGGGGGGGGGGTGCTCCCCCAGAGTCCGGGGGGCCGCCTGCGCCCCAGGCTCCCGGCGGAGGTGGCGAGTTCATGGGGACATGGTGGGAGCACTCACGTGGTGCCCGCAGGAGCTCTGTTTCTGGATACCCATGAGTTAGGTAACATCGATCGCTCTGTATTTATTTGTAAACAATCTTTAAAGGGACGCGGTGCCAACCCAAACAGCCAACTTGGGGCGATTAAAGCGTGTTCGGGGAGGCGCTCAACAGGGAAGCCCATTGCTCTGATGTTCCCGGTGGGCACGGGCCCCGGGTTTTATTTGCCTTTTTAATTCTAAGAAGGGGCCTGCGGAGTCGAGCTTGTCCGAGTGCTGCTTTCTTTTCATCCTCGTGGAATTTTTTCTCTTTAATGGAAGTGCTCGATGGGGCCCCGCCGGCCCTCCGCCTTGGCGGGGCTGTCCTGGTGACACCCGGCCGAGAAGGTTCCTAGGTGGCCCTCATCTCGGTGTCCTTAAGGCTCTCCCCCATGTTGGGTGTCCCCCCCCCACCCCGCCCCCCCATCACATTTGCAGCGCGGCCTGCTGGCCCAGAACTGGTACTCATGTCTCTCACTCCAAACGAAAAAAAACCCATGTACTCTATGTATGTATTTTAGCGGGGGGTGTGTGTGTGCGCGTGTGTGTGTTCTCTTGACAAGTTTGTTGCCTACAGCTGGGCGGCCACAGCTGGCTTTGAAATTTGGTAAAAAAAAATTTTTTTTTTCTTTTTTTCTTTTAAGTGACGGGGGGGTGAGGCTGGGAGGAGGAGGAGACAGGGCGGTGTGACTGTAATCACACAGAAAACACTCCGACCCCAAGTTTTTAAGAAAGCGTTTAATTAAAATATTGTAAAAGACAGTTATTGAGAAGAAGCAAGTGTTTGTTTGGGGATTCCTATATATCCTGGTACAGAGTTGGTGGTTGTTGTTGTTTTGTTGTTGTTTTGGTTGCTATAGAGATGAGAAGCGTAGGGCACAATGGTGCCATCTTCTCCTACGGGGAGCGGGGAGCGTGTGGGGTGGGGAGGCCTGGGTTGAGCTCGGCAGCATTTGTGGGGGCCGGAAGAGAGATTCGGATAGCTCTCTCTCCTGTGCTCTGTTCACTAGAATTCAAACTTCCCATTTTGGGGCGCCTGGGTGGCTCAGTCGGTTAAGCGTCTGACCCTTGGGTTTCAGCTCAGGTCATGATCTCACGGTTCGTGGGTTCGAGCCCTGCGTCGGGCTCCAAGCTGACAGCATGGAGCCTGCTTGGCTTCCCTCGCTCTCTCTCTCTCTCTCTCTCTGCCCCTCTCCTGCTCACTCTTCCTCTCTCTCAAAGTAAATACACTTAAAAAAAAATAAGAAAAACAAAACACTGCCTCTTTTACCTTGAGGAAACGAATCGGTAACAATTTACTGAAGCCAGCTCGCTGAGCAGTGGTCAGTTTCTGGCTTTGCCTTTGCCTGCACCCCTCCCCTTTCTAGAAGCCTCGGAGGAGGAAGGGAGGTTTCTGTGCGGAGATGAGCTTTGGTTTCTCTGAAGTTTCTTCTTTCAAACTTTTACCGAAGGGTTTGCACCCCTCAGCTGGGACCCGCCTTTTAAGATAAGGACTCCTCAGCTTGGGGGTCGGAGCCAAGCACAGAGGGCTGTGGACAGCCTCCTTTTTCAAGGTTAGGGAGCAACCAGCGTTTGGGGGAGGCGAGTGTCTGAGAGGGAGAGTTCTGCGGGTTCAAGGAGACCGGTTCCCGCTCCTAAGGAAGAAAGCCTGCTTTTGTTTTCCTTTGCTGTCTTCTTCCAACTGCTTAGAGTAAATAGAGGAGCGGGCGGGCTAGAACCGAAGGAGTCAAAAAGTTTGCAGTGCCATGTGGAGGGGCCCGTTTGCGTCTTTCCAGTTTCCCCGTGGCCGCTGGCATGCCTCCTCCTGGTACTCCCAAATCAGGAAAAAAACAGAAAAAAAGCGGGCCCGACACTTTGCAGGGCCAAGGCCGCGCTGGCGGGGGGAGTAGGCCTGGCTAGCTGTGTGCCATCAGCCACCTGTGTGGGGGACAGGGGCTCCCACGCGCGTGTCTGGGAAGCACGCTGTGTTCTCGGTGCTTGTTTTGAATTCTGTGGTCTAGGACTGGGTGTTTGAACACAGTTACAGGAACGTCTCCGCGAAGAGGTCTTCCTGCGAATTTCTGTGCCAACGGAGCCCTGTTCCCCTGATGGGCAAGCATCGTTTCCTTTTCTCGTTACCCGTCAGTTAGCGAGGCTCCGATCTGCCGTGTCCCTCTGTCTTCCTGAACAGGTGTTGGGATGGGGGAGGGGTTAGAGTTAGAAAAATTAAAAAAATACTGAAGGGTACTTTACGTCCCAGGAATCAGCACCGTCCTGCGTGGATGGAGCGAGAGTGGGGACCCGATCTGTTTTCTGCCCCTGCCTCCCTGATGAGGGCAAGAAAAGGGTCACAAGAGCCAGCTTCTTCCTCTCCCTCCCTCTCTCCTTCCCTCCCTCCCTTTCTTTTCTTTCTCTCTTTTGACCGATACCTAACTCCTTGTCCCGTTTCCAGGATTTGGGGAGAGTAATTTCATGTTGGCCAACAGAACTCAGTGGCTGGAGTTTCGCCTGTTTTTTTGGCATCAAGGAAACAAATTACAAAAGATTCTTCTTTAAAGGCCGAGCGCAGGCTTTGAACGTCCGAGGGAGAAAACGCCGAAGGTCGTTTTTGGCCTTTTTTTTTTTTGCCCCGGCTCCTTGAAGCCGTTGGGGCCCTTGCGTTTCCCTCGAGGGTCGCTAATAAGTGCTGGCCTAAATCCGTGTCTCTGAGAATCACTGATTCAACTAATTGCCCCTAATCGAGCCCTGGCTTCCCCCTCCTGCTGGGAGCCCTTTTGTGCTCTGCCCTTCTGCAGAGAACTGGACGGGTTTCTGGAGTGTTTAAGAGGTACCCCATAAAAGAGTTTGGCGGGCCACTGTTGCTGGCTGTGCTGTCAGGGGTGGCCACGCCGCCGGTATCCGGGCTCCGGGAACAAGGGGCCGCCAGTGACCCTTTTCCCAAGGTCGCTCGTCTGAGGGAGAGTGTATTCCCCAGCCCACTGCGGGCCCCAACTTAATTTGTTCCTTTCCTGGGGCAAAATGACCTCGCAGTAAACCTGCCTCCCCCCCCCTTTTTTTTAAAGTGAGCCACCAGAATTGGGAAAGGTGTGTTCTAGCAGAAAGCAGGCAGCGTCGGGAGACACCAGTAGCCGCTCATTAAAATGCCAAGGTAGGGTTAGGCCGAATGAGAAGTGCCAGGGCCCTGCGAGTTAGAACAAAACGCCCGGGGACAAAGCGGAGGCCATCGGAGGGCCGGCCCGCAGCGAAACGGCGCAGAGATTTCCGAAGGAATGTTTCTCTGGGCGCTGGGCATTGAAAAAGAAAAAGCAACCCCCATTTACTCCATATTCATGGTTTCTCCGGTACTCTGCAAATTAGTGGTCTCAGCAAACTCTTTTCTTGTCTTTCCTTTCTTTTTTTTACTTTTCTCCTGGCGAAACCTTCAGAATAAGACCCTTCCCTAGGGTCTCCTTGTAGTGCGGCCGTGGGAAAGCAGTGCGGCCCGGAGGAAAGGAGGCTCGGCCTGGGCCCCTCCGTGAGCATCCGGCCCCGCGGCGGCCGCCCTGGGTGTCTCGGGAGCTAGTGAGTGCGGAGGCCCCGTCGCATCGGAGTGTGGGTAGCGTACGGTTCAATGACCTCTCAACTCTTCCATAAAATGCTGGGCGGCCAGCCTCAGGGACGCGCAGTGAGGAAGGCAGAGCACGTCGGGGCTGGTTTTCGGATCGAAGGCTGCCAGCGTACGCGGTTCGGTCCTAATTTGGTTCTTCAGCCCCAGCGCCTCGAGCGCCCGTTCTCCCGAGCCTCGGTGGGCCGCCCGCTTCGGCAGCGGTCGGTTCAGGTTTGGTGTTTGATGGTGTTTGCTCTGGGCATCCGGACACGGTGGGAGCTGGGGCTTTAGCTCCTGGAAGATGCTAACCGGGCTTCTGAGGCCTTTCCATTCTCACCCGGGGCGTCGGAAGGCCCTTTGCCTGCGTCATCGAAGTTGCCAGCTCCCCGTGGGCACTCGTGGCCGGCCAAGTTCCTAGGTTCTCCTTCTGGGAGTCACAAGCAGTAGGATGCGTTCCCTCCGCGGGCCCTGCCTTGGGGCGGCAGGAGGTGGGTTTGGTGGGTTGTGAATGAAATCAGTCCTGTGCTCGCCCTGCCTCGGAGCGGGTCAGAGAGACCACCTGCGGACAGTGCCCTGTGTCAGACGCCGGGAGCATCGCCCTGGGCCCTTTTCCTAAAGGGGCCTTAGGGACGAGACCGAGGCAGTCCACTCTCCCCTTCTGAAAACAGCAGTAGGGCGAGGCGTGGGAGAGCAGGCCCCGGGCGGTACCAGGAGCCCGAGGGATTTGGGTTTTCCTCCTCCTTTATTTGTCCATCCCCGTGTGCTGGGATGTTTGGGAGCAGAGAGGCACTGTGCTGCGGTAGAGAGGGCCTGTTCTCGAAGACAGTTCTGGGATTGAATCCTGGCTGTGTGGCCCGGCCAAGATACATACCCTCTCCGAGCCACGGGTATGACAAAGGCAAAATGAGGGTAATAAGACTTGCTTGGTGGCTGAGGGGGGGGACAGGTACACCTTCTGTAGGGTACCCAGCACCATGCCTGGCATTCAGTAGGTGCCTGCTCAGTGCCGATTGTTCAGCCGGGCTGTCGCTGGGAAAAGTGGGAGGGTCTGCGGGTATCAACTGTATGCCAGTTGGTTCATTCTGCTCATTTCGGACCGAGGGGCCACAATGTGCCGTGTAGGCTTCCAGGCCCTGGGAGGGGAGTCGCACCTTCCTCTCACCTCTGCAGAACCTGCTTGCACCCCCCAGCGCCTTGGGGTCTGCCCACCTGAAGGTTCCTCTCCCAGTCTGAGACAGCCCCAGCTTCTGGCTCGCCCTCCTGTTCTCAGCTCGCGCTGGCGACCGAGGGAGGTTAGGGCTCTGCATGTAGACGGCAGGTCGCTCCGGTCTGGTTTCTGACTCCTCTCGATTTAGCGGGGTGGTGGGGAGGCTGGTGGTGGAAGGGGCAGAGGCCACGGGAAGGTTGCGTGAGTGCGAACATTTAATTACTCTCAGTGCCGCAGCCTGGGGTTTCTCAACCTCAACACTGTTGACATTTTGGGCCGGATAATTCTTTGTTGCTGGAGTTGGGGAGAGGGGGGCGGTGGAGTTATGTTGTGCATAGCGTCAGATGCTTACCGGCATCCCTGGCTTCTACCCCCCTCCCCAGTTGTGACAATTAAAAACTGTCTCCAGGGATGCGCCGTCACCCGTGGTTGAGAATCCCTGCTGTAGCCTCACAGGGGGGTTCTGGGCAGGAGGAAGGGGAGAGGTTAGTAGATGTTCGGAGGTACTATCTGCGTGGATTGGAACCTGGACAATGAAACACTCATGGGTTGCGAGAGCTGGAAGGCAGCCAGAGGAAGTGGCCCGGGCCAGGCCGCGGCCCCCGACGGTCCTCTCTGCGGTCAAGTGGAAGGGCAGGGAGAAGACGTTTCCGTGGGCCAGCCTCTCTGCGGAGCGCGCCCCCCTCCTTCCCAGGGACCCCTAGCGGCCGCGTGTCTCGGGCCTCCCGCAGGCCAGTGGCTACTCATGGCCGATGCCGGCCTGTCGTCTTGGGCGTACCCGGGGTCGGAGGAGCTCAGAGGCACGGCTTCCTCTGCGCGTACACAACAGAGTTTTACTTGAAGTGAGTTCACTGGAAGAAAAAAAAGTTTCACTTGCCAGGACCCTGCTGTCCCGTTTCCCCCCCTTGTCTTCCTTCTCTGTCTTCTGTTGAGACGAGCCTCGAAGGGGCCGTCTGGGGAGACTGGCCGGCCAGGGGTTTCCCTAGACCCTGATTAAAGGCAGATTATCAAGTGGAAGTTGCATGTGGTTGCTGCGCTTGTAAAAAAGTCAGTTGTGTGCCATAAAAACGCATCGCGGCTCCCTTGGCGAGAGGGAGGAAGGCCGGGAAATAGTTGGTGATGTTGGTTTGGCTCCCACGCCGGAGGAAGGCGGCTCGTCGGCGCAGTGTCGCGGGGTCTGGTTTTCTGGCTTTCGTCTGGTAAGCGAGTGAGCGAGAGGCTTGCTTCCTCTGGGTGGTGGGGAGCTTGGAGATGGGACCGGGATATTGCCAGCAAGGCGCCAAGCAGTTGCTCTAGCTCTTAAACTCGGGGGAACCGGAGAGCTTTAGGGGCTGGAAGTGGCCTTCCTGATGTCTCGGTGACTTCTGCCTCCCGTTTATTTAAAAGAAAAAACACTTGGGCGTTGAGAGGCAGGGTAGCCTCGGGGTTGAGAGCACAGGTGGGGGCGGACCAGGTATGAAAATGGGACTCCGGGCAAGTTTGTCTTCATCCCTTCGTGCCTCCGTGTGTGCATGTGTGGAACGGGGGTGAGGGTCAGCGTGCCTGCTTTGGGGTGGTGGTGGAGGATTAAGGGAAATGGAAGTAGAGGGCGGAGCCTAGAGCCCGGCAGGGAGTGAGAGTCACTCTTCGCCTTAGTAGCTATGGTATTCTGGAATGCACGGTGACCTTTGCCTCTCGGGTTTTCTGACAGTGGTTCTTACACTTCACTCTGCAGAAAAAGCACGTGGGCCCTTCCCTGGACCTGCGGAAATCGGGATCTCAGCGGAGGGGCCCGGGAATCTGCATTTAACGCCTCAGACGGCACCGCTGCGGGCGTCCTCGGAGAACTTTGTGACCCTGGAAGGGCAGCCTTTCTCAGATGCTCGAGGAACGGGGGTCCCCAGTGTCCCCACGGTGCCCTTCTTCACCCCAGGTGGTCCGGACACGGGTCTGATCCGGGCCGCTGCTGGGCGCGGTGGGTGTGGATGGTTGCCAGCTGCTTCCCTCTGCCTGGGTCTGGTTCTGCCTGCGCCATCCGAGGGCTGGGCAAGCCCGGCAGCCGTGGGGGCGAGGAGGACCCACGGCGCGCCCCTGTCTCTGGCGAGGCTAGCGCCCCACACCCGGCTCTCACTTTGCCGGCGAGCGCGGCGGGCCTGTTTGTAGGTTGTGTTGTTTCAGTGGGTAACTGGTGTGTGTGTGTGTGTGTGTGTGCGCGCGCGCGCGCGTGCACTCGTGTAAAAGAAAACATCAAAATGTTTGGGGAGTGTTTTAGGCAAATAGCAAGGAGCAGATTGCCAAGACTCGCTTATATGTGTCTTTCTTTCCTTTTTGCTGTGTACATGTGTGATCAGAATCGCGGAGCATTCTGAAATACAGCTTCGCCTTTCCTTACCCCAACTGTTCTTTCTTCCAGTGGCGAGGGTACAATTCAGCGCCAATAATACCGAGCAATAAATAACCCCGGGAAGATGAATAGCCTTGTGCGGTGGTAAATTAAAGTTGATTTATTGCACATAATATATACAGGTGCTCCTAATGTAATTAAGCAGCGAGGCTTTTAATGCTGCAGAATCTGAAAGAAGACCCAAGAAATTGGGTCTTAATAAGGCTTATTGAAGTAAC
The DNA here is from genome assembly GCA_030068075.1 of Paguma larvata. Classification (NCBI taxonomy): domain Eukaryota; kingdom Metazoa; phylum Chordata; class Mammalia; order Carnivora; family Viverridae; genus Paguma; species Paguma larvata. The sequence continues at coordinate 53,632,952 of CM057843.1, forward strand.
AGCTAAACAGGCCGCTTAGTACCATCGGAGGCGGCCGGAAGATGGGTTGACTTGGCCGCTTTTTCTTCTGTGCGGAGGCGACAGGCCTGACCCCGTATCCGCGGGGCCCTCGCTGGAGTTGTTTTCCCTGCACTCTGACCTCCGCCCTCTTGTGACCAGCCAGAAGTCAGGCGGCTAGCCTCCGAACAGGCTTTTTGCAAGTGAAAGGCAAGGTTGCCCAGGGGGGTGGAACTCCGGGACCCTGGCCTCATTAGCATCCCATTCTAGCTAACCCACCAGGGAGGGTGGACTGACCGAGCCCCCCAAGGGCTGAGCATTTTGCTGGAGGTGGGGAGACAGGGATGAAAACAGAAGCCGAACAGGCCCCTCCTCGAGGGTTGGAGGATGCCCCAAGCAAGGCAGAGGCTGGAGAATAGGGGAGGGGGTGAATTCACGGGGAAGGTGCGTTTGTGGGGGAAGATTGGGGGCTGGGAAGGCCTCTGGAGGTACCGTGAGCGCAGGCCAGAGAAGAAGGACGGCGGCCCCAGGGGAGGGGGATTGGAGGTTGGGGGGGTCAGGGTTTGGGCGAGAGAGGAGGCTGGACAGTGGTTTAGGGGCAAGAGCTGGAAAGGTGTCGCATTTCAAGCCAAGATACAGAGCCTGCACCCGAAGGTGGTTCTGGAATCACGGAGGTTTGTGAGCGACTGCAGGACCAAATGCACATCTCAGAGAGGATTCGTGGCAGCATTGTGGGGATCGAGGGAGACCCTGGCGGCCAGGAGGGCGGGGCCTGCTCAAGAGCAGGGGCCAGTGAGTTTGAGAAGAGGGGGTGAGGGCTATGATCCCCCACGTGCTGAGACCTGAGGACTCTAGGAGCGTGGGGTCGGGGTGCCCCGAGAGAGACTGAATCCGTGCGGAGCCAGGGCTGGCGTGAGAACTTCCCGTGGGTGCTTGTTAGACGCAGAGGTGGGCGGCCCTCCCCAGGGATCTTCCGCCGTCGAGGTCCCCGGTGTCTGCAGTCACCAGGGCCCCCAGAGATGCCGTCTGGAGAGGCGGCCCCAAGGTTCCCTTGGGATCAAATGGCTTATTCCACAAAGAGTGTTTGGGGCCAGGAAGGGGGCAAGAATACCTACAACCTTTCCAGGTGCCATAGGGGCTTCGGACTGTAGGGAGCTGGAGGAGGTGCAGATGTACCCCGATCACGCAGGTGTGCCCCACTTTAAGAAAACCCGTGATAGAAACGCCTTGACTTCTGGAACAAGCGGAGTGTAAGAATTATTCCTGGTACCCGAAGTTTTACAATAAGATCCTTTTCGGTAATGAGCTGATCTGTTCAACCCAAAATATAAGATTTTGTTTTCTCTGTAGAGGGCCTCCATCACGAAACTCAGGACATTTGGGCGGTTTACTGCTTACGTTCAACGAGGTTAAAAAAAAAAGTCCATCTACTTGGCCGGCAGTCTTCGGAGCCGCTCCTGGGTGAACCTGGAGTGGTATTTTCTCTGGAGCCTGGGGCTGCAGCCGAGGGGGGGAGGTGGGGTGGAGGGGGGCGGAGGGAGACCCAGGGCCGTACAGCTGGAAGGACTTTCACATGGCACGTCCTGCTTCTGGTGCGGCCTATGGAACCTCCAAGAGGTATGTGCGGAGTTTGGGAGTTCCTCGCCCGGTGGGGCTGGTGGGCTGAAGCCTACTGTGCGCTCGTGGGCTGTAAAGCCCTCCCTTCCACCTCCGCCCCCCACCCCAGGCCGGGACAGTGCTTGGCTCTACCTCGTCATTGCTTGAGTTTTTGCAGAATTAGAAAAGTCTTCGTGTCTGGTCATGATTTTTTCCTGGATCTGTAGCCCATCCTGTGACTATATAGTCAGTGCTTCTGTTATTTGTTTTCTAAGGAATACGGGACATTAGACGTCGCAGATGGATAGGCGATCCGTGTTTACCTTTTTTGAGGATCGGTCCAGAGAAACCGAACCAAGTTCCCGTGTCTCTCTTTAGCAGGTTGGCGCATCTCTGCCTCTGCCTCTTCCGGTGGTGTGGGATTGCGGAGTAGACCGGGCCCTACGGATGGCCCAAACGGAGGCTTCCCGAGGCGGGCTTGTTTATTTTTGATGGGTAGAATGAATCCCAGACTCGAGAGCATCCAGCTCTGACCAGCACCAAATCGAATATTCGCCTGACCTTTTTATTCCAGCGAGTGGGAAGACATCGGTGCCGCCATTATCATAAATCCTGCCTGGCTGTTTGCTCTGATGCAGCACTCCAGTTGGGTGCTGTTTGAGCATCTGGCTTTGGGCTTTAAGTACCGGCAGGTGCAGAGGCTGCGGCCCACGAGCGAGGCAAGGCGTGGGCACCACCGGGGTGGATGTGGAGGGGAGAGGACCAAGTTGGGTTTGTCCTCGGGCGACTTGGTGGGTTCTCGCGAGTGTGCCACGCTAAACCCCAGCTGCGGGGGGGGGGGGGAGGGAACTTGACTGGTAAAGTCCCAGGGCGCTGCCAGCTGCAGGACAGGGGGCGGTCCCCCTTCCCCCCCGCATCTCACGCACCCCTTCAAGATGACCCGTCTTGTCTTTGAACCTTCCGACCACAGCCACAAGCCAGTCGATCCCTTCTTTGCGCTCCCGAAGGACTTGGCAAGTTGGCTAACAAGGACGCATTTGTTAGATCACCTCTTCATTCATTATTCATGCAGCTAGTGGTAATTAGCATTTAGGAATGTGGTTTCTGGGGGTAGTTGGGTTGTGTTCATTCATTGAACAAACATTGGTTGGTCCCCTCCTCTGGGCTGGGTGCAGGGCAGGGCGTTAGGGTTACAGAGAAGAGGAAGGGGCCTCCTGTGCTCTTGAGTGTGCAGGTAACCCGCAGGCGTAGGCGCTGACTCAACGGACAGAAGGAAGCTAAAGGTGTGACCTACCCGGGGAGTCAGTGTTGGAGAGCGCGGGGGAGGGCTTCACGGAGGAAGTGACATTTGACTTGGGCCTTGGGGAGGGAACAGGCAAGAATTACAATGGTGGTGGTGGTGGGGGGGGTAGTGCTCACCCCCCCCAGGGCAAACGTGGTTCTTGGGGTTTCTTTGTTTCCCCGGTGACGGACGGTCACATGCCTTCCTGTCCTCCTTCCCTGCCGGTGCCCGGGTCACTCGGGGGGATTACCGTGGTGGTCCTGCTTGGCAGTGAGGGAGGAAGAGCGAGGCACTGGGTGCCGATGACTCCTGCAGGCTCCCCGTGGCGAGGAAGAAAGCACACTTCAAAGCCCGGGGCATATCAGAGACGAACCGCGGCGCACCCACTGGGCGTTTGGCACAAATCAGAGCCCGGTTTCTGGCTCCGCCGCAAAAAGTTGGCCTGCTTCGGGGAGACCGTGTTTGTTTGTTTGTTTCCCAAGTAGGGTAGCTTCAGGAGGCGCCATTCAGAGAGATGGGCCGGGCGGTTCAGATGCTGGGCCGTGCTCTTGGTGCGTCTCTCTCTGTTTCAGACTCTGTTTTTCTTTGTTCCAGCCAGTGTTTTATTACTGATATGAATCACCGAGGGGCTCGGAGGGAGAGAGGAAAGGGTTTCTGTATAAACAGCTGTGTCGCTGATTCAATCTACAAAGTGGACTTTATAGCTAAAGTATTTGTTCTTGCTTGAAAATGCCAAAACGGCACTGTCACTTCCTCAGCTGAGAGAGGGGTCTTTGAGAATATGGGGGGGCCTTTTCCCATCATAGACTTCTCTTCTGGGGAGAGGAAGGCGGAATGCCAAAGAGCCTTCTTGGAACCAGTCGTTTCTAAAATCTTCGCGGACCCAGAGGAGAAAAAATTTTCTTTTCGGAGTTGGAGTTACTGGTTCACGTGCCTGCCGCTTTCTGCCCTCCCACGAATTCCGGTTCAAAAAGTACCAATAATCCTCTCTGGTCATCACAGCTGACTACCTGCTTAATGTTGGTGTGTAGGTATTTCATTTTCTTCTTTATGCAAGATTTCATCTTTGCAAGATCTGAGATAGTTGGTTGCCCTGGGATTATTAATAAATTGAGACAGTTAATGGTGTGTGACTCAGAACATATATTTAAAAACAAGTTGGAATAAGAAATAGGTCTTTTACAAAATTAATTTTTCGTTAGACTCCTCTCTGGAGCCTTTTTGTTTGAAGCCAGCTTGCTTTGTGATGTTCATATATGCCCGATTGCAATTAACATAAATTACTTTTAAATACCAGTTAGTTGCCGTGGAGAGAGGCCAGGGTTGCGACTGCTTATGGAGGGTTAAGAGGTTTGGTCATTGTCTGGGTTTTAATCGCACGTAGAATCAAATTTGGTTCCCTTCGGAGCCTGGCAGATATTGTCAAAGATCGCTTTCTTTGATGGTGAGGAGAAGGGCCCAGTCTTTTTGCCCTGACCGCCTGGACGTTTCTCTTACCAAGGGAGAATAAATCATCATAAAATGTTTTTCTGGTTTCAAAACAAGTTCTGTTAAATGCCGCGTGGGTATCCTCGTTTGGATCTCGGAACGAAAAAAGGATAGCCGTGGAAAAGCGGACAGGATCCAAGAAACGTTAGTAGTTAATAGTATCGAATCACAGTTAATTTCTTGGATAAATGTATCGTGGTAAAGGTAAGATAGTAAGGTTAGGGGAAGCTGGGTGAAGGGTATGAGGGAGTTCTGTCTTTGCCTTTTTTCTGTCGTTCTAAAGTCATTTCAGGATCGTAAGCTCTAAAGAAAAGATATGTTGGGGGTATTCCTTTGGCTCGGTCGGGATTTTATTTGTCTCACATGCATTCACAGTGATCTGCCTGCAGGGAGGGCAAATTATTCCATTACTGCTTTGGAAACGGGGAAGTGAAGATCTGAGGGGACCCAGGGGGTCCTTCACTCCTGGCTCGTCCCCCTTCTCATCCCATTCATTCCCACCTTTCTCCATCAAACCGACGCAGGGCCTTCCCTGCCCGAACACCCACTCCCTTCTGAAGACTTGTGGCCCTATCCGTCCTTCTCATTGCATCCTGTGGCCCTTCGTTGCCTGGCATGGACGACTGTCACCCCGTGATACCCCGCGATCGGATTTCTTATCTCGCCTTGCTCCCTTCCGCCCCAGATGTTAACTTTTACTTTAGCAGCCAGAGTGGGAGCTTCCTGCGAGTTGGAATTTTGTTTCGCCTGCTTTTAAAATTTATTTTCCGGAGTTCCTCCATTATAGGAATAATGCAGGTTCGGGATGAAAAAATGAAACATTAGAGAATTTGTAGCATCCAAAGTAAAAGTTCCCCAGAGGACTCCCTCCCCTCTCTACCATCATTGATGAATTAGAATACATTCTTTCATACTTTTTTTTCCCTGTGTCAATTACAGATACATCTCGTGGCTTCCAAGTATGAGATTCTGTTATCCATACCACTTTGCAGTCTGCTTTTCTCAGTTAACGAAACCCCTTTGTATGACTGTGCATCTGGGTACCTCGTCCCTCCCTTTGGGGTGTCCCGCCGTATAGACTGGCAACGTTGCTAGGTACACTGCGAACATGCAGCAGGTATAGACTGTTACTATTGTTATTGTATTCAGTCAGGTGGCTTGATGAGAACGTATAGTTACCATGTGCTCGGATGAGAAGGTGCGGGTAGATGTGGGAGTGGTTTACGATACAGCCTTGGTTGTGCCGGGACAGAGACACATTTACCTGCCCGGGACCTGGGATCAGCTTCCTTCAACAGATACAGCATTAGAATTTCAGCAGCCGGAATCGTGGCAGGCGGCAGGAGGGTGATTGGGGAACGGGAAGAGGACTAACCGAGGCCCGGATCCCTTGGCGTCGTGGGTGGCAGCAGGGGTGGCAGAGGAGGGGTCCCTTCTTGGCCGTTTGAGATGACTTGAAGTGCAAGGGGTGGACATTTGACCACCGGTAGCTCTGGGGGCTTCCTGGAGCGGAGGGGACGATAGTGATACAGAGAAGGTTTTGCTGGATCGGAGGGTGAGGGGAACAGAAACTGACTAGGAATTTGTTGGCGCTCAGAGGGTGAGCGCTTTGGAGAGTTTCTTGGTGAGAAAACCCATCCCCGCGGGCAGCGCTCCCTGAGAGAAGCTGGTTGAGGAGGCTCTGAGGGCTGAGGGTGCTCACGGAGTGCGGGCAAAGTCTGTCTCTGACCCGCTGGGTCCTCAGAAGCCCTGGGAAGTCCCGCTTCTTCTCTGGAAGAGGCGTGGCAGCGGGGAGCGCCCAGGGGTGCGCGTCCTTGTTAGGAGCCATCCCGGCCGCGCCGTCTACTCGGATACAACCCCGGCGAGCGACGCGCTGCAGAGGCAGAGATTTTTCTCGAGTAGATTTTGCTTTGCGGTTTGAAGAGATTCATTTCCCTTTTGGTTTCGCGTCTCCCTGATAGACTTTTGACTTAACTCAAGGGAGGAGAGTGGTAGTCCGTACTGAGAGCCCTTAACAAGTAAATTCCTTTAGCGAGAACGAGAGGCCCCGGGGGGGAAAACGGTGGTAGGGAAGATGAGAGTTTTGTTGTTCCGCCCACCCCCCACGTGTAAAGTATCGCTTACACGCACGCGCGTGAAATGCACGTGTGAGGTTCGAACAGCAATAAGACAAATGCCTGCGTACTCCCCACGTGGCTTGGAAGTGGAATATTTCCAGGAGCTCACGCCCCTTCTGTGTGTGTCTTCCCAAGCTTACACCCCCCCCCCCCCGCGCCCCGGCTACCCGCCGTGAGTGAGTCTGCCTGCTTTCCACCCTTGTGAGAATGCTTTGTTTTATTTGGGGGGGCGGGATGCCTGCGCCTTCATTCCCGTCGGTGCGTGTAGCCGGGGCCATTGGCTTCCGGTGCCGGGCTGGGGCTCGCCGGGGGAACCGGTCACCGTTCTTTTCTCCTTTTAATGGACATTTGAGTTCTTGAAGGCGGTTCCTCTCGTCCACCCGGCGCGGCCGCGCCTGTACACGCCTCGTGGCGCACGGACGCCGCAGCTCCCGGAATATCCCGGCGCGAGTGGGGCCGCGGCGTCGGGCGTGTGTGACTCTAGTTTAGCAGAGATCGTGCTCTCGGGACCCCCCCCTTTGGCGGCTCGCTCGACCGCCGTCGTCGCTCCGGACCCTCGCCCACGGTTGGCGTCCTCAGGCTTCTTCGTTTCTGCCAACCTTGTGGTGTCGCGCTGTGGCTTTCATTTGCCTTTTCCCAATCAGCGGTGAGGTTGGACGGCATCCTTGTTTCTTTCGTTTTGTTCTGTTGTGTTTTTTAGGGAAGAGAACGGGGACCCTGAAACATACGCCTTCTTCGGCGCTTACGAAACCCGCTGCTTTCGTAGGCCCGTCTTCCCTAGTGCCGTTTTCCTGCCTTGGGACCGAATCAGATGGATTCGGTTCATTTAGTGGGAGAATTTGGGGGAGCATCTGTTAGCTGGTGACACTTGCCTCGGGTTCTGTGTACTGTGTTTGGGGAGCACAGTGGATGCTCGGTCTTGGCGGCCCTTTTACTTTAGGAAAGGCTCCTGAAGGACAGCAAGGCGGCCTCTTCCTTGTGTGACGGGAGCATGGTGCCCCTTCCGTGTAAAATCGCAAATAAAGGAGAGTCCAAGCAGAATCCCCCGGGGTGTTTGGTGGCAGCTGATCCTGGGCAAGGGAGTGGCTTTTAGGAGGCCCTGGGGACAGTCCCAGGCAAACATCAGGGACACTGGGGTGACTGGCTGGTTCTCTGGTGAGAGTGGAGAGCAGAGCAGTAACGCACTTGTATGTGGGTAGGAGAGAGAACGGGACTCGACTCTCCGTGGGGGCGGGAGGGTCAGAGGTCCACTCAGGGGTTGGGCAGGGTCGTTGGGTCCTCGTGGAGGGGTTCCCACAGGCGTACGAGGAGCCTGTGGGCTGCAAGGAGCCTGCTACAGAGGAGGCTTCTGGGGGAGGGCCGTCCGTTTTACTCCATGTTCAGATGAGCGCTTTCATGTGAAAATAGACCTTTGATGTTCTGGAAAACGAGAAGGAAAATCAGCCTGAACACCTGGGGAAGAGAAGCTGCCTGTGGAAAAACAAATGTTCTGTTATGAAAGCACGGTATTGCACAACTTAACATTGCGCCGGGGCGGTTGTTCTAGTAAACCCCAGGAGGAGAATCGCGGGGCAGAGAGAGGCTCTCAGTCCCAAGTGCGAGCGTGTCGAGAGACGCAGGGGTAAGGGGGGAGTATCGGAGGCTCACACGGGGTTTACATGACAAACGCGGCTATGTTTATAAATCTTAGCTGTGCTGCGGACGGGGTCTGAGAGGGGCCCGGGAGAAATAACGTTAGATGTTGTGCGTGTGGCGGGCTAGCGAATGGCTTAAAAGCCCTTGTATTATTATTGTATGAGAGAAAGACTCAGCTGAGCCTGGACTCTGCGGCCCGGTGTTTTATTACACCCCTCGGAACGCCTGCCGGCGTGTCGGTTTATCGAGTTCCTAATGGGATAGGCGCTTCGAGGAGCAAGCAGCAGCTTACAGACCCTGGTGGGGTGCTAGGAGGCAGGCACCCAGGATGCGAGCGACACTTTACTAGTAGGGCCAAGGGCGTCATGCGGGGTGGCAGCCGGCTCACTGCCCAGGCAGGCGGACGAGTGTGCAGGCGGTTGCTGGGGGCTTTTGGGAGGGCCTCTCAGAGGAGGTGGCCTTGAGGCAGCTCCTGGTGCACCCGAGGATCTGAGCAAACCGGGGAGGAAAGGTCGTCGGGAGGGAGGGAGGGAGAGCGTCTTCCGAAGGGAAGGGGCCCCGAAGGACTCCTTGGCTGCTGGGTTAGGGGTGACAGAGATGAGGTCACCCAGAACTCCTGCCTGGGAGCTCACCCTTCGTCGGCAGTCTTCGGCTATTTTTGGCCAGGTGGTCTTTGAGCCTGTGGTTAAGCCTTCGGACCCTCTCCTGAGAAGGAGGAGGCCTTTAGAACCACAAGAGGCCCGCACGCTGAGGGCTTTGCCTACGGCGTCCGAGGACTCCCCATCCTTGGGGTGCCCAAGTCAGCGTAACGAACATGCATTGGGCGCCTACTGTGTTCTTATGTTTTGTCAGGCTTTGGCTTTACGGCAGAAATAGACAGGCCACGTCTTTGCCTTCAGGGAAAGGTGCCCTCGGGGCTCAGGGCTGGGGTCCGTGGGGTTCGGTGGCGCCGAATCCCACAGGGGATCCCCAGAGGGGCCTTGGGTGTGTCTGACGTCCCTTGTCATGGCTCATCGTTGAGGGTGGGGAGGGGGCGAGGCGCTCTGCCAGCGTCTCCGAGGAAGTCGGGCGTCTCTGGGGACGTTGAGGACGAGGGTTAGGAACACTGTTGTTTTCTGGGCCCTTTCTCCTTAGCAACCCGCGCTTGCCTAGAGCTGGTGGTGCATCCTTCCCCCCGGCAGACAGCTTTCAGGAAGAATTAATAAATGAATCTTCCGGGAAAAGAGTTGGCTTCAGCGGCCCAGGCCGATGGAGTCCAACACCCGTCGGTAACCGTGTGTGGTCACTGACGAGGCCCGGGGCCGCCGGGGGGCCCGGCCTCGGACAGCGGGCCGTCGGCACCGTGAGCGCGCGGCTCGGTTCTCGAGGGGGACAGGCAGCCAGCGGCTGTTACTGGTGCGAAGGCTCGCTCTCCCCGCGATGGTGGGAGGAGACGCTTCACAGAGGGGGAATCCGACGCGCAGCTTAAGGCTCACTTGCCAAGGAAGAGCTGTGGTTTCATGGAGGCCAGACCGCCGTATATGCTCTTCTCTTTTCCACCATTTAGGGGGCCTTCCCATGATCCCCCTTCCTCTAGCTCTTTAGAAGCAGGTAACCTGATCCACACGGGAGCGTGCAAGGCTCTGCGTGAACCGTCACTTCCAACCGGAACAGCATTCCCAAACATCTGCTCGCTCCCTATTGGAAGAGGACGCGATGCCCGTACTGTGTTAAAGTCAGGATAGACACACGTTCATTCACCGGATACGTACTGAGTGTCTGTCGTGTGAGTAGAACCAACAGGGATCCCACCGTGGTGGGCCTCTCCTTCTGTCCCTCCCTGCGGGGCAGAGGGAAGCCTGGCTCCTGCCTTCTGGGGGTGGGGGTGGGGGGGGACGCTGGGGAGACTGGGCCAGGCCCCGCCCATTCCTCGGTTTGCGGAGGAGGAGCTTCTCTGGCTATCTGGCTGCCTCTCAAGTTTCAGGCTGCTTGTCCCTCACCACCTGCAGGCCTTCTGGGGCCTGGAGTTCACTGGGGCCTGCGGAGAAGAATCTTTCCCGCTTGCTAATGAGAGAGAGAGAGAGAGAGAGGCCCACTGAGATCGGCTTGTTAAAAAGTTCAACTCCTCTGTGGTTTCACGAAACGGATGACCTTACCGTGCGACCGAGGGACCAGATGGAGTCTTGTCCACTTCATTATGTCTCCTGTGGGGACATCTTCCCACCCCCTGTTGCTCTCTCACTCCTCGGCCACAGGCCCTGGAGCTCTGGGCTGGGGTCCGCAGCTGGTCCGGTGAAGAGGTTGGAAGGGTTGAGCGGGACGCTGCTGTCTGTCCTGAGTAGATGGGCGGGAGGGAGGCTCTGTGGGCCCCTCGCGTCCCCGAAATTGGGAGGACCCGTGGATGGATGCACACGCATGCCCTTCTTTAGTGTTTGTTTATTTTTGAGAGAGAGAGAGAGAGAGACAGAGTGCTAGCAGGGGAGGGGCAGGGAGAGAGGGAGACCCAGAATCGGAAGCAGGCTCCAGGCTCTGAGCTGTCAGCACAGAGCCCGACGTGGGGCTCGAACTCACGGATTGTAAGATCATGACCTGAGCCGAAGTCAGACGCTTCATCGCCTGAGCCCCCCAGGCCCCACCCATGCCCTTCTCCACGCACTTGCCACGGTTCAAACGCGCTGCCGCCGGCCTCCTCGTCTCCTGTGTACACAACTGTGACTTACTGTGGAAATACGGTGTAAGTGTACCTCCTGCACCATATAAAGAGGAAAAGTGATGAATACAGGAATTATTTGGGTTTTAGAAGGACTCACTGGGGCTCCGTTAGCCGGGGAGTCCCTGCTACAGTCACACGAGGACTCCTTCTGGTTTCCCGGAATTTGGAGGAACATCCTGGGCTCCGACGCCTGCTTGTTCCCGAGGCACTTTCCCCAGTCCTCAGACTCCTTCTCCGCGCTTCCCTAACACTTCGTGCACCCCCTCGGCGGTTAGTTTCATGTGTCAGCTGGGCCGGGCCGTGGCGGCCGGTCGTTTGGCCAAACGCTGGTCTGGACTCCTGTGAAGGGATTTGTAGATGTAGTTAGTGCTTCCAGTCAGCAGACTTTCGGTAGAGCAGATTGCCCTCCGTAGTGCGGGTGGGCCTCATCGAATCAGCTGAAGACTTTAAGAGCAAAGACCGAAGTTTCTGGAGCGAGAAGCGAGTCTGCCTCTCACCCTGGGTCGTGGAAAATGGTGACTTTTCCATTCTGCTAGCTGTCGTGAATTTCAGACTTGACTGTTCCCATAACTGTGAGCCGATTCCTTGAAATAAAGAACGCTTTGTCAATTTCATATATAATATAACACGTATAATGTAACGTGTAATAATATACCATAATATAACGTAATATAACGTAACATAATATAAGTGTCCTGAGGGTTCTCTTTCTCCGGAGAACCCTGACTACTCCACCACCCATCACAGTAATTGCTTGTTTAATTGTCTTTTTCTCCCTGTTGGACCGTGCGCTCCGTGAGAGGAGGGACCGCGTCTCTCTTGCCTGCCCCTCTGCTTCACGCGCCTTACCTAGAGCCCGACCTGCAGAAGATGGTCAATATATGAAGGGCGAGTGAAGGCATCTGTCCCCTGAGAGGCGGTGGAGCTTTGCCTCTTTGCGGTCAGACGGACCCGCGTCGCAGTCCCGCCTCTGTCATTTATTAGCTGTCGGACGGCAGGGTCCTCACGTGTAACAGAGGCGGAATGCTGTCTGTCCCCCAGGTGGCTGTAGGGATGAACCGAGATGGCGTGTTGGAGTTGTAAGTCAGAATAGGCCAAACGTAGGCATTGAGTCAGAATAAACCAGACAGCGTTGGCCACTCCTGTTAGCACCCCCACCGCCACCGCCACCATCCTTCCCCCGCCCCCCCGCCCCCCCGCGTCACTTCAAGGATTCAGTGAGGTAATGAATGTAACATTCCTAGCACACATAGAGGGTCATCGGTGCAGGTTCCCTTCTAAGTTCCAAGCTCTTTCATATGCGTGTTGTCATTAATTTCTGTTTAAATGCAATGGAGCCGTTGCCATGGCTCCCTGCTAATGATGAGGAAACCGAAGCCCAGAGCTGGGGTAAGTGACTTGCCCAACGTCACCTGCTGTCACCCGGCACCGTTCCCAAATTGAGGGCTCGCCTATATTTTTGTCCCAGTCTGCCGATGATATCCCGTCCTCGGCCGTTAGCCCGTGTGACCCTACAGGCTAGGCTGAGTCTTCTGGGGAACAGCACCCCAGGTTTACTGTGGACGGGAGAAGGCCTTTGAAAAGAAATGTTAATGCTTTCTAATAAGTTAAAATGGACTGCACAGAGACTCTTTGAACGTGAGCAAGTCTGTAGATCGTCTGTCCTACTGGGCTTAATCATCCTAGGGAATTTTAGCTTCAAGTTTGGGGCTAAGGAACTTGTGCGTGCTTCGCTCTTTCCTACGGGCTGCCAGCTGCGTTCAGAGCCAGCTCCGCCTGCTACTTGGATCGTGCCCCCAGGTGCCGGTTTATCCTGAAATTGCTTTGCGCCTTCTGACAGCCCCTCTTCCCCTCTGCTAGCAGCCGGCTCCCAGGATGGAGTTGCCGAACTAGGTGGCTTCAAACCTGTATCGGTGGCTTGCTATAGGTGCCTACCCTGGGGAAAAGTACATACGAGAGCCTGGGTATGTATGTATGCATGTGGGTGTGTGTCGTACGCACACACCTACACACGCATGTATACATAGAGGGTGAATTTGTACACGTCGGTGTATGGCCCGTGTGCGTGCGTGTGTGCAGTTGCCGGGAGGGCGTGTGCCATAAGCATCAGGAAATGTTTGCGCGAATAAAAGGGGATTTAGTCTCTGTGACTTGATCGTCCTTGAGGGGAATTCCTTCTCAGAGAAGCAGGTGTCGGCTCCAGATGGGCACGTGTCAGCTCCCTGCGATCTGAGCAGCCCGGGGAGGAGCAGTCGGGGAAGGGGAGGCTCGCTGGATGGCAGCCGGCGCGGAGGAGGGAGAAGTCACGACTCTGCGGCAGAAGGGTTCTTGAGGCCCGCGTGAAGTGCTGTTAGTGATCCGCAGACGCAGACCCAGCGCCGGCCTGCCGTGAGCCCCGGGTGGGCGGTCTCCGTCCCCTGGCCCCAGCCTCCCCTCTGGCACACGTGCTGATGGGGGCAGAGGGGCGGGAGGTGGAGGGTCGTCCTCAGGGAGTGAACGCGTTAGCGTGCGTGAGTGTCGGCTCAGACCGGGCTGGCCTGGAAGTCGGGGTGGGAAGGGTTGCGGCAGCCCCTTTAAGGCACCGCTTCCGTGCCCCTTCCCGGTCCAGCAGGCCTGCCTGGACCTGCATCCCGTGACTGCGCCGTGGGCTCCCCGTCACGATCGCTCCTCATCGCGTGCTGAGGAGCCGCGGCGGGGGTGGCCCAGGGGCGGTTGTCGCCGTCGCGTTGTTTGTTATTCCGGATGGAGCTGGAGCAGAGCACCTGCAAGCTGCCGTCCTCGGGCCTGCGAGCCGAGCTCAGCAGAGAGGCGAGGGTTCGAGGCACAGAGAGGGACTTGTCTTCTCCCCCCAAGTGAGGGTTCAGGGCACTCTGCGTCTTCATTAGGCCTCAGTTTACCCGGCAGTGGGATGGAGATGTTAGTGAGTGCCCCACCTGCCTCTCTCCCCCACCCGGATCCCGTGCACTTGAAGGCGGGACAGGGAGAGGCTCCAAGGAGCCTTGGCGGCAGACAGAGTTGAGTTCACTCAACTCTTTTCTGCTTCTTAACCAGCTGGCGAGTTGCGCGTTCTCTCTCAACTTCAGTTTTCTTATCACTATAAAAGGAATAGCATCCAGGCAAAAAAGGAAAATAAAAATAAAACGAATAGCCGACTCGTTTGGGTGGAGTGGCGCTACCTGTCGGTCAAGGCCGTATGGGTTCCATGAGTTTCTGCGTTACGAATGTCAGATTCCCGCAGTGCCCGGCACACAGTATATGCTCAGTGAGTAGTGCCTTGGTAGTACTGCCGCTACTGTGGCGGTGGGCGCTGGTCTGTAGAAAGTCGGGCTTGCAGGCCCATCCCACTGGCGGCTGGTGCTCACCGAGACCGGGAGAGCGTTGGCCATCGAGGCGACGGATGGAGTGCTTCTTCGCTAAGGAGCACGTTTTCCTGGATTTTGAAATCCCCTCTTGCGAAGGAAAAGAGAGAAGAAAGAAATTACAGTTGTTCCATGTGCAGTACGAGACTCACTGCTGTTCTAGGAGGTTCCACGAGGTCCCTCGCAGGGACCTACCTACTGGGGATGGGTGGCATGATGCCCTTGGCTCAGGAGAGGCGGAGGAGAGAATTCCAGCCGTAGTAGTGTCTTTGACACCTGCTTTCTCGCGAGATGAGCCACCTTCCTCATGCCTGGAAGGGCAACTGTTGAGTCGAGGGGAGAGCAGAGCAAGGTGGTGGCAGCCACGCCCTCACCCGGGCTGGGGAGCCGGCTGCTGGAGGGCCCCTGGCTTTGCCGTCAGAGTCGCTGACGGCACCAGGTCTGGGAGAACCGACCTACATTCCTTTATGGTTTTTCAGTGCCCGAAGGCATCTTTGCAAGCAGGAAAATGCCTTAAATCTGAAGCCTGCGTCGGGTTGTGTAGCAGTGCCCGCCCGCCCTCCTCATCCTCTGCCCGCATTCTTGTTTTCAGCCCACCCAGTGGAGGAGACCTGCCCTGGTCGCATCTGAGGGGCCTCTGGGTGGGCGTGCAGCTCCGGGTTCAAGGCTGCGGGCCCCCCTAGGGAGGCCAGCCCGGGGAGGCAACGCCCCGCTGGAGTTTCAAGGCCGGCCAGCCTCATAACCTTCAAAAGCGCAAACTCTGCAGTCTTTGGAGTATACATCGACCCCAGATAGTTCAGGTTCTGTGCGGGAAAGGAAGACACAGGTTCTGTGAAGATGCTTGCGTGGCCTGCTCTTTACAGGCTCGGAGGGCACCGTAACTTTCAACTCGACCCTCCTCCCTGCTCTTCAAACTCGAAGGGGGTTTGGTATTTTATATTCGCGGGAGTTAAAGGACCTGTTCTGGGTCTTTCTTTAGAGCCCTGGTTTCCAGGGCACCACCTTTGTTCCAAAGAAGGGTTAAGATTTCCTGTCTGCAAAGGCGGACGTTCCTTCTGTGACGTGTCGGCCCTTCTCTAGGACCGCAGTGGAAAGTTCAAGCGCGGTGCGTTTCGCCAAGTGCTCGGTCTTACAGCCCGCGTTTAAAATGTGTCCCTGTGAGTTTCTTCGCTCTCCTCTCCCGGCAGAACCCCGGGGCCGGTTCAGATCACTCCCTGCCCCGCGTTCAGTTACCACTGCCTTTCGACAAAAGAATTACTTTCTCTTCCTGGTTTTGAATCAGGACCTTTTGTGTACTTACCGCAAATGTGGTAAGTGCTCGTCAGCGGAAGCCAGCTGCCCCTCGCGGCGGGGGGCAGTGTTTTGAACACCTGGAGGTTTGCATTTCAACATGGCGGCCTACAAACCACACACAATACAAACAAAACCCGGCTCAAAACACTGATCAGTCTTGGCTGCCTGCAGGGAAACAAGAGCCGGGGAGGCCGCAGAAGGCCCAGCAGGCAGGGGAGCCCGTGGGAGGTGAGGGCCGCTTTCCTGAGGCCAGTCCCGTTCAGGTCTGTGGGCACCCTCCGTGCGTCCAGCACCGGGCGAGGTCCCGGGGCCCCAGGCACAGGAGAGGCAGGGTCTCGGCCCTCGGAGAGCTCGCCTGTAGCGGGGAGTCCGAAGAGCTGGTAATTGCAGGAGGAAGCTAATTGCAGGAGGACGTGGAGTCGTGCCTGGATGCACAAAGGGTGGCCCCAGGGATGGGCCTGCTGGGGCCAGTCAGGGCAGCCTTCCCGAAGGAGGCCAGATTGGGTCTTGAAAGAAGGTGGATTAGTTTCCTAGGGCTGTTGAAACAAAGTACCGCACACTGGGTGGTTTAAACAATGGAATGTTCTAGTCTAGTTCTGGAGGCCAGAAGTCCAAGGTCAAGGTGTGGTAGGTAGGGTTCGTTCCTCCCGAAGGCGAAGGCCGGGAGGGAAGGGTCCCTTCAGGCCTCTCTCCTCGGCTTGTAGGTGGTAGCCTTTTCCCTGTGTCCTTGTATTGTCTCCCCTCGTACGTGTACACGTGCATGTGTGTCTGTGTCCAAGTCTCCTCTTCTAGAAGGACACTGGTCCTCTTGATCAGGGACCAGCCTGAGGTGCCATTTTAACCAAATTACCTCTTGACCGACTCTCTCTCCACCTCCGAACAGTTCCGTTTTGAGGGGCTAGGGGGTTAGGATTTCAGCCTCCGAAGTTTGGGGACGGGGGCAGTATTCAGCCTGTGACAGATGGTAGGAGTTTTCCAGGCGATGGAGTAGTTGTGGGAAGGGCTTTCCCACTCACGGGAGGAGCAGGTGCACAGCTACCCAGGAAGGAACTAGCAGTGTGTATTTTGGGAGCCGTAGGCATTCTGGGGTGTGAACGGGGCAGCGGCAAGAGATGGAAAAGGGGAACTAAACTGGAGGTCAGGTCCCATGTCTCTTGAGCCAGAGAGTTTAGACTTTGCTTCCAAGGCGTGCAGCTCAGAGAGCGGTCTCCGAACGGGTAACAGCAGCCGGGGGAGGCCGGGAGCCGCGGCGTCTGAGGCCCTACCCTAGACCCGCTCAGTCAACATCTGCGTTTTCCTAGGAGCCCCGAGAAGTTCATGTGCGCGCTCCAGAGCAGAGGTTCCTGGCCTTGGTCGCCCGGAGGGTTTCCCTTCCAGGATTCGGATGTACTTGGTGTGGGGTGTGGCCTGGGCTTTGTTGTTTTGTTTTTGTTTCGGTTCTGGTCTTTGTTTTCTTTTTAAATCTCCCAAGGGATTCTAATTGCAGCCCAGATTGAGAACCTCTGTTTGGGGCAGTGGGGAGCCGTGGCAGGTGTGGGGCGGGGTAGGAGGCACAGAAACTGCTTCGGCCTCTCTTTCCCTAAGAGCAGGAACACCTAGCCTTCGGAGCCAAAAGGAGCCCTGTCCTGCCCCATTGACCTGCCGTCTTTTGCCTGGGGCAGGTCAGAAGAGTGAAGGACAAACCCGGCCCCGCTCTCATCTGTCTGTCTCAGGGGTGGGATCGGGGGAGGGGCTGACTTGACCGTGACTCAGGGATCTCAAGGACCCCCAAGGGGCGGCATCTTGGAGGTCGGGCGGAGGTGAGCCTCTAATGGGGGGGGGGTGTGTGGGGCAGCTGTGCCCGGGCAGGAGAGGAATTCCCACCCGGGTTTTCTGGAAATGGTATTCTTATTTCCCACAGCGCAGAAGGTTCTTGAAGGCTGAGCCCACTCCTCGGAAAGGATGCTTTTTATGGCTGTTGCATGCACCAGATAAGCTCTCCAAAGCCCACTGGTGATAAAGGTGATCTAGAGAAAACAAACATGAGTGAAAAAGCAAACAGACCCAAACACCCAGACAGCGTTTCTCCCAGTTTAGCGGTAGGCTCGGATTAGGCAGGTCACGTGGCCCACAACTTTTCTGCAATCCTTAGGAGACTTCTTCCGTGGAAATCTTTTTCGGCAGCTTTGCAATTTTGATTTTCAGTTAATTAGATTTGTGCTGTTTGGGAGACTTGGTTAATGCATTTCACCCCACGGAGCTAATTTGCCTCCGTCTAAATTAGGTCTTTGCCGTGGTGGAGGGTGTACACGGGGTATGTGAATATAGACTCACACGGGGGTATTGAGAGGGCGCTACACGGTAAACAGGAGAGGGCTTGGAAATCGCCGTTTGTCATCATCATCGTTCTTACGGAGTTTCTGAGGGCCCACGAGTGGATGGAGGCGTTCTTCAGAGAAGCGCGCCACGTGACTGCACGGCAGCCTTGTCACGTGCCTCTTGAAATACAGCCCGTGTCCTGCCGTGTAGTCAACCCAAGGTGGCACCATTAATGGCAAGAGAAATCTATTTGGAGAGGACAAAGTGGGAGATAAGGCCAAGTAGGAAACGGACGATCCTCCAACCCCCCCCAACCCCCCCCCCCCCGGAAGGGAGGAGAACCTTCCGAGCGAGGTCTCGGCCACTCTCTCCTTCCCGAGCCCAGGCGAATGAGACCTGGGGTCGTTCCTGCTTTTGGCTTTGGCAAGGCGCACACTTCCTTTCCATTGGCAGTGCCTCTCCCTTACTAACCCCTCGTCTTTGGATGGCCGCGAAGCCGGGGAGGGAGGTTTATCTGACTGTGTGGATATTTGAGAGGCGGCTGCAGTTTCAGAGTGACAGCGTGGGGTCCGGTTTTATGGATTCATCACAAATTCTGCCCTTTGTTCCCTTTCTCCTGTGTCAGAGATTATAGGCTGCTTGTTAGTGATATGACACCAGGCATCATAATTTAATAATTTACATCCTGCTGATCTTCTCAAAAGGCTTTGCGGCAGCAAAGAAGAAAGGGGCAGCAAAAAGGGGAGGTAGATAGAATCAGGCTGTTTGTCTCCACTGTTCATGGGCGTGCCCTGAGGCCCTCTGTGTAGGTGGGCTGTGTTTTTGGAGGGCCTATCACCAGGTGGGACGTGTGCCCCTCAGAGGTCATGGGTACCATCTAGACCGGGGGTTTAGGTTCCTTCGCTTCCCCCTCTGCCACGTCTGATCGATTGGCAGTGGCTTGCCTACCGGAGTGCTTCCGATCATCAGAGGGAGCGTGCACTCGATTAGTCATGCCTGTCAAGGCCAGGGGGCGGGGCGGCGGCCAGGCTTGCTCTCCCTGGCCAGCTCTTAAATGAGACTGTGATGTGTGGCGTTTTGAAAAAAGAAAGAGCCACAACCTTTGTCCTTGGGGGAAATTACGGTCCCATCAGGGAGGCAGAATGTATGCACAAAGAGGCCTTAATGCCTGAAGAATTTCAACAATCTCAATTAGCGCTATTAGCATAATTTAGTAATAACCGCCCTCTCACACTGGATCGCAGTTTGTAGTTTTGACACGGGGAGTGGAGAGGACAGAAATGGACTTGGACGGCAGACAAAGAAGTCAGGACTCTGAGATAGGCACTTAGTTCCCGAGGCCGCGCAGCTGGCAAACGCGGAGCCCGGGGCGTGCGGGGCCGCGGAGGCCCGGTCTCTGTCCGGCCTCCCGAAGGCGCCCCGAGGTGGCGGGTAAAGCGGATGGCAGGGGGCGGTGAGGGGGACCCAGAAGGGGAGGTAGGAGGTCCCCCGAGGGTTCTCACCGCTGGCGGGTGGGCGCCGCTGCGGGTGTCCTTCTCCTGGAGTCTTTCTTCCGTTCTGGACTCTACTGGTTTGCTCTGTGTCTTCCTCGTGACCCAGTGTTCTGAATGGCAGTCTGGGGGCTCTTGCCTTCCGTCGGAGGTCACCCCTGGCTCAGGCCTTGGGGGGCTTCTCCAGTGTCATTTTCTTCCCGTGTGAGGGCACTTTGTCACAAAGGCCCCGGGAGGGCCAGTAACCTTGGGCCGGTGGGTGGGGACGGCAGTTGGGGTGCTGGTGTTGTTCTTGAGGTAGCTTGAACAGAAAGGCTGTGGGGACCTCCTGTCCGAAACCCGGGTGGGAAAAAGGTGCCTGTGGGGGGGTCTTGGGTTGCAGGAGCGTGGGGAGACAAAGTCGCCAGACATCAAAGCACTGTAGGCTTGTCCTCGAATCCAGGTCTCAGAGAAAAGGGAGTGTCTGAGTGGCAAGGATCCCCTTTTGTGTTTTCTTGTGTTGTTTTGCCTTTTAAGTGCAAAGAAGATGCGAGCGCAGCAGGAACATCTGTGCTCCTCAGGATTCCGTGGCGGATTTGTTAAATGTGAAGGTCCTGCGGTAGGTTGTAGGGCTGGTGGAGGAGAGAAACAGGGAGGCCGGCCGCGGAAACAGCTCTCTCTGCCCAGCTTCATGTGGTGCTTGCGGCTCCAGGGCCAGCCTTGAGGAAGGGGAGGACCAAGGCCGTCGGCCCCCAGGCCTTCTTATCCTAGCCTTGGCCCCAGCCATAGGGGGTGTGGGCCCTGAAGGGGCAAGAAGGCCTGGGAGCTGCGGCCTTGGGCGCCATCTTGCAAGCCGGTGAGAGCGGGCAGCCCCTGATGACTCGGACAGAACAGTGCCTTCTGGCCGTGTGGACGGAGATCATCCTTTCGAGGGTTGTGAAGAAGGTGTGGAGGAATGTGCAAAGCCTGGGCTGTCACTGGTGACCGGGGACCCTTGTGAGAATTTTAAAAAAAAATTAAGTTTATTTCTTTATTTTGAGAGAGAGAGCGCACACGCGAGAGAGGGCTCGAACAGGAATGGGGCAGGGGCAGAGAGAGAGGGAGAGAGAATTCCAAACAGGCTCCGCACTGTCAACACAAGAGCCTGACACGGGACTCGAACTGTCTGAACCGTGAGATCGCGACCTGAGCCAAGATCAAGAGCTGGACACTCAGCCGACTGCGCCACCCGGGCGCCCCTTTGGTTAGAATTTCTAAGTGGTTATTCTCTCCCCTCACCGAAGCAGCTGAGACTCGAGGCGCAGTGACCTTGGCAGGATCGCACAGGTGGCTCTGTGGCACAGCCAGGACAGGAACTGGAGCGCCCGGATTCCTGTGGGAGATACCAGGCCACCTCAGTCCTGCGTGGCGTTTGTGCCCACATCTGCGCGCGAGAATCAGGAGGCATCTTAAACGTGAATGGCGCCGTGTCAGGCCGCTCCGTCCGACATTCCGTGCGGCCCTAGATTCAACCAGATCTGTTCGTCCACAGCTTGCTTTATGACCGGTTTGGGCACAGTGTTTTGGACGCATCTGTTCCGTTCGGCCCTCAACAAAACACGAGCCCTGTTGGGTAGGGCTTTTACCCGTTTCTTTCTTCCTCCCTCCCTTCTTTCTTTGTTTTGTTTTAATTAGAGAGAGAGAGAGAGAGAGACTCTTTTTTTTATTTTTAATGATTATTTAGTTTTGAGAGACAGCACATGCAAGCAGGGGAGAGGTAGAGGGAGACACAGAATCCGAAGCAGGCTCCAGGCTCTGAGCTGTCAGCACAGAGCTCGACGCGGGGCTCGAACTCACTAGCTGCAAGATCACTAACCAATCAACTGACTGAGCCACCCAGGCGCCCTGGAGACGGAGAATCTTAAGCAGGCTCCATGCGGGGCTCGATCCCACTACCCTGGGTTCATAGCCCTGGGCTGAAATCAAGGGTTGGACGCTCAGGTGCCCCTTACAGCCCATTTCTGACAGGGAAGCCTCGGCCCCTCTTCCCAGCCCTGCACATGGCCAGCGGCAGAATGAGGCAGCTGCCCCGTGTGGGGGGCTCATACCGATGCTGCGTCTCAGAGGGACGGGGCTCCCTGCAGCCCTCGGAGCCCATTGCTGCTGAAGGCCGGCTTCCGATGGATGGGCGATGGATGGGCTGACGGTGTGACTCCCTCCCTCCCGCGCCCCCCCGGCCCCCCCCCGCTTCGTCTTGCTCTCAGCGTCTCCTGAACGAGAATGCTTTCTTCCTTCGAGTGGTCACCAGGCTGCCGCCTGCCAGTTTTCAGGACCCTCACTGCTGAACTGTGTTCCGATCGAAAGAAACACAATTACTCAGAGACTTGAGGGCAATTGTGAACACTTGCAATCTGCCTTCTTGTTCAATACTTCTTGGAGTGTCTTCTCTCGAGAGGATTGGAAAGCCATCTTTGGGTGGAGAATGAGCTGGATGGCCTTTGGCTCCGTCTCGGGGGCCGGGATGGTCAGCTCGGTGCCTCTCCAGGGGGAGGGGAGAGAGTTATTTTTACTTAGGCGTTAATGCGGGGACCCGAATCTGGGGCAGAGGTGATATCTCGCCTCTTTCGGGTGCAAGCCAATTTGTAGGAAGGTAGCGGAGGGGATCGTTAGGTATGCCGGGCTGTTTGGAGAGGCCTCAGGGGAGAGGACCGGTGGGGGAGGCGCTGTCAGATGCTTCTTGCCGGTTTGCACGGTGCCTGGAGGTAATACTTTAAGACAGCTGGGCAGGGTCAGAGGTTCTTACTCATAGAGTCTCATCAAAGAGCTAAGTGACACCCAAAGGGGATGAATAATTCTTCCAGAATTCTGAGTCCCAAGCTTCCTTTGCTTTCTTCTTGTTAAAATAGGCGATCGTGTAGAGGGGTGCCCCCCACCCCCATTGTAAGGTGCAGCTAGAACGACATACTAAGCAGGCTCTGTCTTTGTAAGCAGGCGGGGGCCCTGCACGGGGTGGCCCGGGAAGGGAACGGGAATGAGCCGCAAAGGGCTTTGGCAGCTGCCCGCGCCCTGCGGCCGCTCCCATGAGATGGAAAAGGGGTGTCTAAGCCTCCCCCCCAGCCTGTTCCCTGCCGCACCGCCCTCCTTCCATTGGGGTCCCCCTTTCCTCCCTCCTGCCCCGCAACCAGCCTGCCTGGGCCAAGGGGAGGAGGGTGCAAGGACATCCCAGCGGTTCTCTGAGTCAGGGCCATCATGGGAAGCCATAGATTTGGAGTCGGGGGGGGGCACTAGCTGCCTCCCGTGGGCTCTTGAGGACCCCGGCACCCTCCGAGCGTGGCTTGGCCAGACGAGCTGTGGAGGGTGACCACGAAGCGCGGCTCCTGAGAAAGCCGTGTTGTCGTGGAGCTCGCGCCTGTGGCTTCCAGGCCTAATCTCTGTTATTACTGTGCGCCGCCGAGCAGATAGCAACGGTAATTATAAACACTTTGGGAGCCGCCATTCGCCTCGCTTGGCAAGGTGACTCAGAACATTAGATCAGAATGAGAGAAGGAGAAGAAAGCGATCCAAGGAAGCCCCCCCACCCCGCCCTCCCGTCATGTCCCCGCTCTCCTGCGCTCGGTCCAAAATATCGGTTAGGGAACTAGAGCCAGCTTCTCTCGGAGGCCGGGAGCTCTGTCAACGGCAGGATCCATTCCGTGCTTTCTCCTGGCCAAGGCCGCCGATCTCCCTGCAGCCGAGGGGGCCTGGTTTGTTTTCTGGGCTTGCGGTCCGCTCCCCTGGGGAGCCCTTGCCTTTGTGCTGGAGAAGCAGGTTGGGGGAGAGGAAGGAGGTGAGCTGGAGAGGGAGGGGTGTTGCGTGAGGAAGGGCCCTGCTGTTGCCTGTGAGTCGTCAGTCCTGGGAAACAGGACTTCTGCGTTGGGCTGTGCGAAGCTTTGCCCTGTTTTAAATGGTAAGCTCCGTGCGGGTAGGGCAGGTTCCGTCTCGTTCACAAGCGGCACCTGCAGAGCCCAGGCCAGAGCTCCGAGCAGGAGGCGGGAGCGGACCCCGGGGCGCCGTGGCGGTGAAGCGAGGAGCCGGGGCCAGCTTCCCCAGCCCCCGGGGCGGGAGGCCTCGGACCCCGTCTGGTCGTCGGTCCGGGTGTCCTCTGCACCTTCTGCTCCGGATTTAGCCCGCGGAGTCCGAGGAGAAGAACTCGAATGGAAAAATTCATTCCTGTTTCAGGAAAGGGCAAGAAAAATATTTGTTTCCATCATCAAAGGGGAAATTTAAGTCAATGACAATGGAAACTATTTCTGGTCATTCACAGACTCGGAAGAGGAGGGAGTGGGGTTGAGTCAAACAGGGCGGAGGAATTCAGGCACTGTAAATTTTAGGGGTGAAATAACAGCATGGAAATAAAACCTCCCCGAGGAAACATAAACCAGCCCTTAATCAAACATAAACAGCCAGCCACGTTCGACTCACTCGCGTCGGCGGCGGGGGGGGGCGGGCTTGAGCTCGGCCGTGGGAGCGAAGGGCCGCCCAGAAGGGCTCTCTCCGGGTGGGTGCTCCCGGGGGGAGCAGTCCTGGGCTTTCCTCCTCCTCCTCCGCCAGCGGCTCCGCTCGGTGTCCAAACCGGAAAAGCTGGTTGTGGAGTTCGTGGGTCTCCGGATTAGTTGGACACAGGTGATGAAGGGAGGGACACAAGGGCGCCGAGCAGAACCCGCATGGGAGTTGTGTGTCCTGTCGGCCAAAAACAGGTTAAGAAAGAAGCAGTTGAGAAGAATAATCTGGAGGAGGAGGGGGTGGGGGAGGCAAGATGGACTCTCAGTAGGTAATGATTGCCGCTGGGTGGTGAGGACGGGGGGGGGGGGGGGGGGGGGGGGGAGGGGGGGGCTTATCATACTAATCCCTGTACGTTCATGAATGTTTGCAAATGCCCATCGTGAAAGGTCATAAAATAAAAGAAGCAGTTGACCTGGAGAATCTCTCCCCCCGCCCCACACACACACCTGGTCCCAGACGTCACCCCCTTGTGTCGAGGATAAGTGTTTTCTCATCTCCTCTGCACAGATAGACTCTTCAAAGACCCAGGTCCCAAATCCCGTAGGGAAGTAAGAAAGAGGAAAGCAGACTTCCGGCAGGGTTTTGACTGAGCGCTTTGCTTTGTCACATGAACTTTTAGGGAGCCACGCTTTCGGAGAAGCACTTTGGGCCCCCCCACCCCCCCAGGGCTGATGGAGCTCCATGACCGTCCAGGGAGATGGGGAGGCCAGCCGGACACAGGGTGGATGCCGCCAAGGATCCAGTTTCCCCGTTCCCGAGGAGGCCTTTGCCTTGGTCCAGCAGCCCCTGGGGGGGTGTGCCCTTCCTCTGACCGGCACCCCTTTTTCCTTGGCCCCCCGGGGGTCACTGCGGCTGCGTGAAGGCACAGTTGTCCACACCGGCGCCTAGTGGCCTCAGCAGGAGGGACTTCTCCCGGTTGCCAGGGTGGGTAGGGCAAGAGGGGTGGGAGCCGGCGAACCTTCTGCCGCCACAGGGGTCAGGAGAGGCCTCCAGGTCGACCACACACCAGCTGTTGTCTGTGCAAAGGCTCGCCAGTGGGAACCAATTTCTAGGCTTCGAATCCGTGCCTTCGTGGTGCGTGCATTCACCGTCTGCTCCTCGCTGGTTCGGCTCCTGCTCTGCAAGTTGCTTGTGAACCGGTTTTCTTTTGGGGGGCGGCTCCATTTTGCAGGTGGTTATTTTGTCACTTACATTCGGCGTGTTATAGAGGACCATAAAAGGAGGAACAGGTAGTCCCCCCGTAAAGGGTCTTGAGGTTTTGGCGTGGAGCCCTAAGCCTGGGGCGGAGGTGGCAGGGGGATCTTTCGGGTCACTAAGTGGTACCTTCGAGAGCTTGTCGGCTGGCCCATCGCATCCCCTCTGTCCTCAGCCCTCAGCTTTTCCGTACCTGGAGGAATCGGTAGGTAAGTGGGGGGCGGGGGGGAGCCAGTGCTGTAGTCTCCCAGAAGGCCCCTCACCCTGCAATAACTTCCCTCCTTCCCTGGCTTCAGGCTAGTGTTCTGTGTTAGTTGGTTTTGCTTTTAACTGGGGAGAGGAGAGACCGTGTCCGAGTGGTTGGGTGTAGGTCATGCCTACGGTCAGAGGAGGCCAGCTCCATCCCAGCCCCGACCTTCCCTTCTAGTAGCTCCTACTCGCCCTGCTCGGCAAATGTGGTGTCGGCCCTGTGGCTCAGAAGGATGGGTGGCAGATGCTGTCCCCACCTCTGTGCCCCACTGCCGGGTCTTCTCAGACTTCTGAGCAGCAGGGGCCGGGACTGCCCGGGCTCACGTGCGCCTGACCCGTGTACTCTGCCAACCAGCCGGAACGTGGAGGAGGGAGGGAAAGGGGAGTAAGGATTTGGGCTGCCGCAGCTCGGATTCTGGCGCTGTTAAAATTGTCACTTTGTCACTTGGCATATCAGAAAGTGGCCTCCGGAAAGAGGGCCTCTGCGAGACCCTGCCTGTGACGGGTGCGGACTGTCTGGCACTAATTACCCTCCTCGGCACGGTCAGGGGTGAGCGGCTGCACCTTGCAGGCCTGAGGTGGCCATCCCTCTTTCTCGCCCCCTGCGTCGCCTGAGTTGGCATCAGTGTCTCTTCCCTGACCACTGGCACTGTCTTCCCGGCCGGGCGCCGCCTCCCTCTCTTTCTCTTCCCGTCTGTTTACGGGGCGGCCCACCCACGGGGATTTGACGAAAATGCAAATCGGATCCCATGTCCCTGCTTTGGACGCTGCAGCCGCGATCCCCGCGGCCCGTGGGCACCGAGGCGGGTTCTCCAGGGCCCGTGCGCCTGGATCTGCCCCGGCCCTCCTGCTTTCCCGGCTCCTCCTGCCGCTCCGCATGCGCGGCTAAGGTTGCACCCTACGACCTGTTGCTGTTTCTGACCTTCTCCGCCGGTCCCCGCCTCCCCGCTTCGCATCTGCTGGCTCCTCCGCCGGAAATACTCACCCGCCTCGTTCACCGGGGCTCTGGGTTCCCATTTCGGTTCTGAAAACCGGAGCTGCTTTGGTGACTCACTTGGCCGTGGAAGCTCTGCCCCGAACCGTCTTGTGCCTCGGCTTAGACTGTTTATGTAAGTGTTTTGCTCCAGAAATCACAGTGCGTTCGATCACAGGGACTGATCCCTGCCCCTTCCCCCCCCCCCCGCCCCCGCCCCGGAGGTGGGGAGTTGGAGGGGGAAGAGGAGACGGGCAATGAATGCCGTATGATACATGACATACGTGGTACCTGCACCTGTTACCTGTCTGAACGGAAACATCTCATCCGAAACCCGTCTGGCCCAAGGGCTTTGGCTCAGGGGGCGTGGGCCTTTGTTTACGGGTTCAAGTTGGCTTTTTCCCGCTAGACACGAAAGGCCTTGGACTGTGTCCTGCTCAACACTTCCGTGTTTCATTAGAGTCTTCGAGAGTGACTGGCACTGTTAGGATAAATACCCAGTAAGGGCCCATTGGGCGAATGGATAATAATAGCTAGCATTTATTAACATTTATTAAGCGCCCACCGTGTGCCAGGCTTCGCTCGCAACGCTTCCTCGCTTCATTTTCCCAGCAGTCCTTTGAGAAGGTACTTATTTTACCCCTGTTTCCTAGATGGGAAAATTGAGGCGGCTGCCGGTTAGGTATCTTGCCCAGGATCTCCTGGCCAGGAAGCGGATGCTGGGGTTTAAATTCAGGCGGCCTGATGTTTTTTTTAAATAGATACTTTTTGGGGATTTCATTTTAGTGTTTATTTATTTTTGAGAGAGAGAGAGAGAGACATGTGAGAAGGGGAGGGGTGGAGAGGGAGGGAGACAGAGGATCCGAAGCGGTCTCTGCGCTGTCAGCAGAGAGCCCCACGTGGAGCTCAAACTTGTAAACTTGCCAGATCATGACCTGAGCCGGTCTGACGCTTAACCAACTGAGCCCCCCAGGCGCCCCCAAGAAGCCCCATTTTGAACCACCTCCGTGGTTTGAGGCTCCGTGGAGGCTTGGGGTGTTGTGCTTAGAGGTTCCGGTGAACCCGGAGGAGAACGTGGAAGCTACTGGAAGGACTCTGCCTGGTCTCACTGCAGTGTTTGCGGTTTCTTGTTGTCACGGAGTTGGACAAGTGTGCTCATCCCCAGAGCATTTTTGATAGGGCAATAAACTGATTGGGTGTGGGAATGAAAAAAAAACCATCTCAATGGCCATCGAATGTTTTCCTGAGTGCCAAACAGACCTCAACGCTTTCAGAAACAAACCATCTAAAGTAATAACTATCTTTGTGATCACCTTGTCCGGTATCTAGAAGGAGGGCACACCCGGGGCCCAGAGAGGGAAAGTAGACGGGCCTGAGGTTGCACAGCCGGTGTGCACTGCGGGGACCCAACCCTGATACCCCCCCCCCCCACAGTGAGTGTGTTTGTTCTTGCCTCAGGGAAGGCCCTGGGGATGAGGGCTGGGTTGTGTGGGTTTCAGACCCCTGACGGTGGAAATGGTACCTTGGTTGGTTAGTTTGCTGACTGACCAGCTGGCTTGGCTTGGGCACAGGTGTCAGCCAGACTTTGAGCAGACAAGAAATGTTCACAGACGCTGTTCCGTACGGCGTCAAGGTGGGGTGCGGTGTGTGCGTGTGTGTTGGGGGGGGCATCCTCTGAGCTTCGTGCAGACAAAACGAGGAGCGATTGTGTCTATTCCAATAGTTACAGTAGCAGCCGCTTTTGCTTTTACAATCCTGTCACAAAAACCGAGCCTCTCCAAGATGCCCCCGAGGTCACTGGCTGATTGGGTCGTGCCGGGGAGGCGCTAGTTTGTGAGTAGAGCCAGGTAAGAGGGAGCTGTGGCACAGGCTCCTCATTCTGTTCAGGATGAGAAATTTGCCCTTGACTGCAAACAGAGAGTTCGTTCAGGCTCCACAGGCAGAGACTGCCTTTCCCAGGAATGGGTCAGAACTTTCCTCCTCCCCACCCTTAGAATTCAGTATGCAAAGGCTTTTCTGTTGGTGGGGGGAGAGAGGGCACCGATTTTTTTTTTTTTTGCTAATTTTCTTTATTAATATATTTTTAAAGAGATTTTATTTTTAAGCAATCGTTACACCCAACGCAGGGCTCGAACTCACGACCCTGAGATCAAGACTCATATGCTCTACCCACTAAGCCAGGCAGGCACCCCATCTACATTAATATTTTTTTTAAGTGCCCACTGTCCTTAGCAAAGTTCAGGTTCTAAAAAATATACTAGGCTCAAAAGTAACATAACATAAAAGATGTTTTTAAATGTTTACTTATTTTGAGAGACAGAGAGAGAGAAAGAGACGGAGAGATCGAGTGGGGGAGGGACAGAGAGGAGGAGAGAGAGAGAGAGAGAGAATCCCGAGTGGGCTCCGCGCTGTCAGCACAGAGCCAAACACAGGGCTGGAACTCACAGACCACCGTGAGATCATGACCTGAGCTGAAACCAGGGGTCAGATGCCTAACCCACTGAGCCACCCGGGCACCCCAACATGAAAGATTTTTGATGTAATCTCCCCAAATACCAATATCGACTCTTACCCGTCTGTCCAGTCCTTGCGTCTAGCTAGCTGTCTTCTTTTTATCTCTCCTTCTGGGCTCTCCAATGGAAAAGCAGATGATACAGCTTTGTATATATTTCTTTTCTTTAAAAATTAAAAAAAATTTTAGACTTCCAATTTTTCCGAGGGGTTTTAGGTTTCTAATAAAATTGGGAGGAAGAGTCACAGATTGCCCACAGGTTGCCCCGCCATCCGTATCCCCCACATTTGTTACAAGGGACAGACCTACAAGTGACACACTGTAAGCACCCAATGGGCATGGTGGTGCCCATTCCGTGGGTTTGGACAAATGTCTGGTGACATTATGTAGCCGTCACTAAAGTGTCATAGAGTGCTTTTTCACTGCTGTAAAAATTCATCCCCCTGCCTTCCCTGGCAACGACTCATCTTTTTATTGTCTCCCTAGTTTTTCCTTTTCCAGAACGTCCTATGGTAGGACTCCTACAGTCCTCGTTGTTGTCGCGTTGGCTTCTCTTAGCTCATTAATATGCATCTGTTTCTCTTAAAAGCATTAGACCACATTATACACAGTTTCTGACTTGCTCTGCCTGCAGTTTTCACCCCGTGTACACACCTCAGCGTCAACATTTTTCAGTGGCCGCTGAATGCTCCATTGTATGGATATAACCTCATTTAACTAATCCTCTGTGGTTGGACAGCTGGGTGGCTCAGCTTTGCCTGTATAAACAGTGTGACAGTGAACATCCTTGAATAGCCCTTTTAAAAAAAAAAAACAACCCACTTGTTTGATTATTGCCTGAGGAGACATTCCTCTATGTGGAGTTGCTGGGTCAAAGTTTGTGTGTTTTGGAGGGGGGCGGGGAGTGAGGGCTTTTGATATAGCCTGCCAAGTTACGTGAGTGCATTGTAGTTACCTCGCTGGCACTTCCTTGCTCAGCTGGCTTCGGGGCCCTCTGATAGGAATATCAACTCATTTCAATATTTGTGAATGATTTAGAAAGGAGATCTGTCCCCTGGCCGCAGGGGTGGGGAGACAGCCGCTAGTGGGGGCCCAGAAATCGTGCAGCGGGTGGCACCCGCGTAACGAGCTACCTGGAGGCTGCTGGGAACGAGCATTAACCTCACCTGGAGAGGAAGACGATTCCAGTGGCTTATTTGAATTTCTTCTTGCAAAACAGCTCTACGTTTTGGAGAAGTGGGATTATTAAAGAGGTTTTCAGCACCTCCAGCTACGTTTGGAAAAAGCTGTATTTCCTTTGGCGTGGTTGTCAAAGACAAGTCAATAAACTTTTTTTTTTTTTTTTTTTTTAAAAAGGTACATGGTAATATTTTGCGTTCCCAAGACCATGTTCTGTCCTTTAAACCTGGAGCGTGCAACAGTAAATTATTTGATTCCTTCTAACGATGGCCCTGTGTGGGAGGCATGTATAAACCTCCATTGAGGGCGGACGGCACGGTCAACCCAAGCTCTAAAATGTGTAATTTCTTAACCCAGTGTGGGTGGGCCAGAAACCCATGGTGGGGTTTCACTGGGGAGTCAGCCTGGGTGTTTGGTGGGGGCGGGGAGGGGGTCACCGAGGGTGGAAAGAGGTTTCTCAAAGGTGTATTTATTTACATGAGTTAGCGAAAAAGGGTTTGTCCTGCCTCTCTCTCCCTCTCTCTCTCTCTCTCTCTCTCCTGCTTTGCTTCTCCGTGAGTGCGTCCCTTTCGGGGCCCTGATGTGCACGGTGAATTCGGCTCAGCCGGCAGGCCGTTAAAAGCATAATCAAATCAGAACCTTCGTTTTCTGACTTACGTAATTTTGCAGAACGGACACAGAGGCTCCTGGGAAAAGCTGCCTGTCCTGTTAATTTTAAGGTCCATTTATAAAATCAGAAACTGCATTGAGCAGAGCAACATGAAATGGAACTTGCCTATTAAAAAAAATTTTTTTTTTTTTTTTTTGGTCCGATAGCCTTATTTAACCTTCCTGCGTCTCAGAGGTTGGTGGCCTTTGCCTATGGCGCCTTCATGGAAAAAGTTCTAAAAATAGCTCCTGTTTGTTGTTGAATAATGACCCGGGAGGGTGGATGGTAGAGTTTCCAACCTCTTGCAGTCAGCAAACTGGACAGAGGGCGGCCGACGCACAGCAAAGCTGGAGGCTCGAGCGCTCAGCGCCGCCGCGGTTTGCCGCGACTCTGGGTTTCGTGGGTGGGTGTCGCACACAGCGCGTCTGTGTCTCTTGAATGCCCTCTGCTCCCCGCTTGTCCTCCAAAAGCCTCAGTTTACTTCTGCCTTCTAAACAGGTAAAGGACACCTGTGTGGTTCAGAGCCTGGTAAAACTTCGGTCTCGAGTGTTCCTCGTCCATGGGTCCTAGGGTTTCTGTCCTCGTGGTATTGAAGGGGACGGGGAGCTTGAAACACTCGGGGTTCATTCTGTCTGTTCCAGGGGAGCATCATAATGTAGTCGAAGGAGCACTG
The DNA here is from genome assembly GCA_030068075.1 of Paguma larvata. Classification (NCBI taxonomy): domain Eukaryota; kingdom Metazoa; phylum Chordata; class Mammalia; order Carnivora; family Viverridae; genus Paguma; species Paguma larvata. Next base: position 53,664,128 of record CM057843.1, read on the forward strand.
GCCTGGAGGTCAAGTCTCTGGCGCACGTGACCTCGAACAAGACTTTGATGTCTTTTCTTGGTGAAACGGAGAATTGGATTACATTCCGTTCCCAATTACGAAGGGTTTTGTGTCTTTGTGTCTCAAAGCACTGTAAACTAAATAATGAATCTTCTGGAAGTACTGACCCAGGACACACTGTCCAGTCTCCCCGTCTATGTTTCCAAGGGCTTTCTTGATGAACCCTCGACCAAATCAAACCGTCAGAGACACTTTGTTTCTCCCAGTTCTCTGAGCCTGGGAAGGGGCAGGGAGGAGGGGATAGGAAGTTGGGTTTCCAGTAGCTTCTCCAGTAGGAGAGTTGAGATGTCACAGAAGGAAATAGGGGACATGAAGACACCGTCACTTCACCATAGGAAAGCCACGCGGGGGCTTAGCTTTCGCTCTGCCACCTCCAAGCGAGACCTGAGAACCCTAAGTCCTGCATCTATGTGGTAGGAATGTGACTGTGGACGCCATAGTGATTCCGGAAGCCCCGTATCACGTGACTGCTGGTGTTTAAGCCCCCCTTTCTGTTAACCTCCCTCCATGTCCTGTGTTCCCCAGGGGCTGTCTTTGAGCACCGAAGGCATATATCAACCACCCCAAGGATCTGCTTAGTTACAGAGAAAAGTTTGTTTTGTAATTCTTTCTGTTTTGTAACTTGACACCACTGAAGCATCTAGGGTGATACTGTCTCACCCGGGAGCTACGCACTCCGCCTCTTACCCCAGCTGTTTATAGATTTGCCTTCTCCCGAGTTGCTTTTAGTGTTACTGTCTTATTTTTAAAATCCTATTAAGAAAATGTCAGCGAGGACATTTGTCTACTGCCTCATCGTATTCTGTTCTTTATTACTAAGTGAGAAATTCTGCAGAAATTCAGTAAGAAGAAAAGTTCGGTTCTCTTAGAGAAACTGATAAGCTTTGCTCCTTTTGGTAAAGGAAATTCTATAAATGACCATGTTGCCCTTTTTACCTGGGCTGCCAGGAAGCTTAGAGCCAGATGTGAGCAGTCATCGGCCTCGTTATGGGTGTGTGAATAATAGAGCCTGCTATGTGCAGGATTTAAAAATTTTTTTCATTTTCTTGTTGGTTTCACGTCTCTCTTTGTGAGTCATCTCAGAGCTCTTGTGCAAAGCGATGGGGTGAAGATACTTTAAAAACGAACACGCACACACAAAAAAAATAGAAAGGAGATGGCAAAGATTTCACGCTGCTAGAAAAATGCAGAAACTTTCTGAGAGAGACCGAGACTAATTCCGATTAGTGTAACAGATAAGAGCTTGGAATCAGGAACCAGACGGTGGAGGCTCGAATCCTGGCTCTGTCGCTTTACTGGCCGTGTCATCCCGGCAAGTTAGTTAACTTTCCTGTTCCCCAGTCGCCTCATCTGCAGAAAGGGGACGATAGTGTCTCCTCGTCATAGGATTGCCGTGAGGATTAGTGCGTCGGGGGACACCCGAGACCCGAAGCACTGGGCCTCAGCATGTAGGCACAGCGTGTACTTTTTACCTATTACTGGCATTATTTTTTCCATTTCCTTGGAAATTTCACGATAACATTTGATCTCTTTCCTCTTTTGTTTTTTCCAACTCTGATTTTCCCCAGACCGATTCTCGATCTCCCAAGCCGACTTCATCCTGGTGTCCTCAGCCAAGGTGCGGGTGGTCCTTTAAAAACGATTTTTTTCCATAAAGGAAAAAAAAGATGTGTCTTCTACGTTTGACTTCTCCAGAAGACGAGGGAAAGGATGAAGTGCCTGCTCTTGTCCACTGCTGCCGTGCGGCTCCCCCGGCCCCCGCGTATCTGTCTGTCCAGCGGGGAGGGCTTCATTCCGGTCGGTCACCTCAGAAGGTCACTTTGCTTCTCTGGGTCTCGGTTTCCTTCTGGTATCATAGAGATCTGTTCCCCCGCACTGTTAGCTCCGGGAACGCCAGGGCTCTGTCCTCACTCACCCCTCCACGTACTCGGTGGCCACTCCGTGCGTATTTGCGGAACACACGGGTGGATGGAGCCGGAAGCCTCGTGCTGCTCCCTTGTGGGTTTCCTGAGTCTGCCGTAAGATCAGCAAAGTTGAGAGTGGGTGTAGGAAGTCAGAAGTACCCTTGAATGAAAGGGGTTTTGATTCCTGTTGCTTCTCTGCTCCTTGACAGTGACGCAGTGCCGATAGCATCTGCGGGTGGGATGAAACGAAACAGCCCACCGGGGTCCCCTGCCACGTGGGTAGGTGGCGATTAAAACCGGCGAGCCTCACAGCTTCCCCGGTGGGGCTGTCGGGGCGGCCACCGAAGGTGTACGTGCACCCGGGGCTCGGCTCCAGGGGCTGCCTGAGGACTGGAGGGGCAGCTGGGGAGCACCTTTGAAAGCAGCACTCCCCAAGATCTCATTAAAATGTTGCCTCCAGTGGCGTGGGCTGAAGCAAAAGGGCTTGGGAGGCGAAACAAGCTAAGGCTAGTAGGAGACACTGTGCGATGAAGTCAGCGACAATTAATTTCATGACTCTTCTTTTTTTTTTTTACAATTTTTTTCATGTTTACTTATTTTTGAGAGAGACCGAGCATGATTGGGGAAGGGGCAGAGGGAGAGGGAGACACAGAATCGGAAGCAGGCTCCAGGCTCTGAGCTGTCAGCACGGAGCCCGACGTGGGGCTCGAACTCACAAACCGTGAGATCATGGCCTGAGCCGAAGTCGGCCGCTCAATCGACTGAGCCACCCAGGCGCCCCTTTCCGCGACTGGTCTTTTGCATTGCACAGGAACCCATCCATGCCAGGATTGTTTTCTCCGGACATATTTTGGCTGTGTGGATGTCCACCTGAGCCCCCCACCACACACCCCCAACCCCGTCCTTGAGAAGTCAGCAAGCACGAACTGTAGATTTTCTTCTGAAGTGGTTAATGCAATAACTGACTGATGTTGTTCAAGCAAAGGTGGAACGTGCTAGAACCTTAACCTGTACCTGCTTTGCAGTCCTCAGGAGACTATAAAAAAGTGAACTGGCTCACCGCCCTACATTTATTTATTCTTTTATTTATTTAAAGTTTTTATTTACTGAGAGAGAGAGAGAGAGAGAGAGAGAGAGAGAAGGAGAACCAGTGGGGGAGGGGCAGAGAGAGGGAGACAGAATCCCGAGCAGGCTCAGCACTGTCAGCACACATCCTGACGTGGGGCTCAATACTGTGGACCGCGAGGTTATGACCAGAGCCGAAAGAAATCAAAAGTCGGATTTGTAACCCACGGAGCTACCCCGGCGCCCCCCCCCCCCCCACTGCTTTACCCTTAGATCAACCACCTCCTAAACTGAACGGGAGCCTCTGATCTGTGCTGGAAGACCCCACAAAATGATGAGATGGCTCGTTGTTCACTTGGGGTTTTATTAACCGTTTCACTGCGGGAGAGTTCTTGTTGAAGTCTGCCCAGAGCCCTGCCTGACGTGTTTTCCACCCATCCTTCCCTGTATCCTGCGGCGGGGAGACGGAAAACCGTTAGGCTTGAGAGGCACGTCTTTTTAATTAATTAATTAATCAGGTCTGTCAGGGTGGGCACACGACAGCCGCCGGATCCCACCCGGCCCACCACCTGTTCTCATCAATAAAGTTTTATTGGAATTCAGCCACACTCCTCTGTTTATGTATCACCCGCAGCCGATTTCGTGCTACGGCAGCTGCAGAGCTGAGTAGCTGCAACAGAGACTGTAAGGGATTTACTTTCTGGTCCTTTATGAAAAAGTCTGCTGCCTGTTGGCATATGTAAGAAGCACCTACTATGTGCCCGGAGCTGTTTTAGGCACTGGCGGTGCCGCCGTGAACGTAACAGTCTTGACAATGAAAGGTTAGGAGAAATGTTTACGGTATGTTGGTTAGTGATCAGGGCTGGGAGAAAATAAAGCAAGTAAGGGCATGGGGAGGAGAGTGTTCTTTTCGGTAGAACCATCAGGCAGGACGTTTATTGGGAGGTGCTATTTGTGTGGAGGCTTGTGAGTGCTCTCTGGGGACAGTGCTCCAGGTGGAGGGCGTAAGGATGGCAGAGCCTTGGAGGCAGAGGCTTGCTTGGGTGAGGAAAGCAGGAGGGTCTGTGTGGACTGGGTTGGGCAGGCTCGGACAGGCAGAAAGACCAGATCACTAACACCCTGGGGAAGACACGGGCGTTTATTCTGCATGGAGGCAGCTACAGTAGCATTGGAGCAGAGGATTGACAAGAGATGGCTTACACTCTAGAAAGACCACCACCAGCTACCTGGCCCGGAGCCTGCAGAGGGGCAAAGGTGAAAGCAAGGAGGCCAGCTTGGAGGCTGCCGTAGTTGGCCAGGGACCGGGCGGTGGTGGGAAGAGGCGGCGAGAGGTAGTTCGATTCCAGCTATGTCTTGAAGGTAGAGTGTGTGGGATTCGTTGACAGCTGGGGTGTGGCAAGTGTGGGAAAAAGAGAATCAAGAGAAAGACCAGGGGTTTTGGCCACCGAGCAACTAGTAACCTGTCCCGCTGAAGGGGAGGACTGGCGGGAACAGCGGGGGAGGTGAAACTCAGTCTTTGAAAACCTTTCTGCTTTGGATGCGTCTTGCAATGAATACAGTGGCATTTCTTTTGCTTCGAGAAGGCTGTTAGTGATCGGCGTTGCCTCTTACGGTTGTTTTGACAGGCGGGGACTGGAGAAATATTGTGGGGACCATCTGTGAAGCTCTGCAGCACCAGGAACCAAAATCTGAATCGGTTATGCGTTGCCGTGTAACAAATGACCCCAGAATCTAGCAGCTTAGAAGTGTAAGAGATTTGTTACCTCACAGAGCATCTGACGGTCAGCAGTCTGGAGCGGGTTTCGTGGGACGGTTCTGGTTCGAGGTCACTCAGATGGTTGATGTCAGCAAGGGTGCAGGGCTGCACTCATCTGGAGGCTCGCCTGGGGCTGGAGGGTCTGCTTCCAAGTTCACCGCCAGGACTTTTGGCTGGAGGCCTTGGTTCTTCCGCATGCACGTGGGCCTCTGCAGAGGTGCCTAAGGGCCCTCACAGCGCTGCAGCTGGCCTCCGCCTGGAGCCTCACCACCGCGCGATCTCTTTCAGCTCTTAAAATTATCTTCTCGTCTCAACCTTTTAGCCTAGGTTTCCGGGCTGAGGAAACTGAAGCTCAGGGCCGTTGGCCACACAGAAGCCGGCTCATTAGACTAGGACATCGTCCTTGGTAAGAGGGACCTCATTTTCTCTTCTGAGGCCCCGCCGTGTCGCTCGTGTTCTTCCAATGCTGGGATCTAGGATCGGCGCCGGGAACCGCCTCGGGGTCCTGTTTCGCTTCAGCTGTTCGGTGGTGGTGGTGGCGTGATGCTAACAAAAGCAGGGCTCCCCCCCCACCCCCCTCCTGGGAAGACACTTGCCCCCGTGTCACTGGCCAACCGTGGTGCTCCGGCATGGTGAGACTCTAGCTGCTACTCTGTGGCACTTGCCCCATGGCACCAAGCTGGTGTTGGCACCGCTGCCCAGTCCTTGGCCGGGTGGTCACTTGGGTCGCGGGGTCCTACTTCACATCATGGGCTGGTCTGCTTCTGGGCCCAACTGTGGTTGCTTCTGTCTTTTCCAGAAGTAATGGTTATTAATATATACATTTTTTTCAAATGAGAGAATGAATTCCTGCTCCTTACAGAAGGTTTACTGCGTGTAGAAGGGCATCAAGCAAAAAGTCCATAATCCCACTGCTTAGTGATAACAGCAACTTAATGTTTTGGCGTATTATCATTTGTGTGTACATGTCTGTTGAGAAACAGAATTGGAAGGGGCGCCTGGGCGGCTCAGTCGGTTAAGTGCCTGACTTCTGCTCAGGTCATGATCTCTCGTTCTGTGAGTTCGAGCTCCGCGCCGGGCTCTGTACTGACGGCTCAGAGCCTGGGGCCTGCTTCGGATTCTGTGTCTCCCTCTCGCTCTCTGCCCCTCCCCCACTCATGCTTTGTCTCTCCTGCTCTCAAAAATAAATAAAACATAAAAAAAAAAAAAAAGAAACAGAATTGGAAAAAAACCAGAATTGGAATTCTACCGTGCGTGTGTTTGTGTGTGTGTGTGTGTGTTCTGCTTTTCTCATTTAGTAGTGCTTCAGGGTAATTTTTATGTGTCATTCGATGGTTGTAAAACCACAGTTTTAACTGCTGCGTACCAGTCAATCATCTCCATGAAGAACGTAGATATGTTTTATTTTTTTCATGCGTATTTATTTATTTTGAGGGAGAGAGAGAGAGAGTGCAGTACGTGTGTGTGTGCACGTAGGGGAGGGGCAGAGGGAGAGGGAGAGAGAAGTCCCAAGCAGGCTCCACATTGTCAGCGCAGAGTCCGAAGACGGGGGGGGCTCGGTCTCCAGAACCGTGAGATCATGACCTGAGCCGAAATCGAGAGTTGGACGCTTCACCGACAGAGCCGCCCAGGCGCCCCTACACGTCTGTATTTTAAAGACGCCTTACTGCCAAGGACAAAATGGGTATGGATCTAATTTCGTAACACACAGCAGAACGCAGTGTCGAGCAGAAAAAGGATACAGGGTGGAACTTAGAGGACCCGGATCCGAGTCTCAACCTTGCCGCTTGATAAGTTATTTAAATTCTGAACCTCTTGTGTTTAATGAGTCTCCTTATTTAATACATAATTTTACAAATTATGTAAATCCCGAGTTTCCTAATCTGTCACACGTGGATAATACTGCGGACCTTAGAGCCCACAGAGGACTTGAGAGAATGCCTCCGCCAGTCTTTCGTAAACTGCGAGTTGCGTTGTTTTTGTTAAAGACACTGGTTCCGTTCCTCCCACGTCCGTCTCCTGGATGTCCTGCACTCACGCCTTCGGAGTCCAGGCTTTTGAGGGTTTGCTCTGGGTGTCCTCTCCAGAAGACTCGTCGAAGGAGGTTGTGTGTCAGTTACAGAGGGCTGATCAAGGAGACGTCTTATTAGAGTAGCTGATGTCCCTTGGGGAAGCCGGTAGCCCCAGGAAGTTTTGACGACGGAGGGGAGCCTGGGGGGCAGGAGCAGGGAGTCCCTGGGGGGGTGGGGCTGCTGCTGGAAGAGGCGTCCAGGCTGAGCCCGACCCTGACCGCGCTTTGGGGTTTGTATGATATTGGGGTCAACACTGTCTCTGGCCAGATAGACAGATAGGAGAATCGTCTCCCTGGCCATGCCTCTGGTGGCAGTGGGGGAGAGAGCGTTTCCTGGAGGGACCGCGGGGACCCCGGGCGGTGGTCGTGTGCGGGGTGCTTTCTACAGCTAGGAGCATCTTGCGACGGGTGCCTCACCTGTGGACCGTGCTGGGGCCTCTCTAGAAGGGACCATGGCGGGGCCAGGCATACAGGAGTCTCGAGTTAAGAGAAAGGAGGAGGAGATTAGAGCCCGCGTGGGTTCTCCGTGGCTGGTGGGGGAGCACGCGTCGACACTCGCGAACGGAGGCGCCGGACCAATTTTGTTTATTATGATCCTTTTGTCTGTCTCCAGATTGCAGAGAGGTTTCCTGGGAGGGAGACCCCCCCCGCCCCCCCACCTCCCCCCCCCCTCCCCGCCGTCTTTACTGCGTTGTCAGCACCTAGGACGCTGTTCCCCGTACGGCAGGTATTCAACACGAGTGTTGGATGAGTGGCCAGGGGGAAGCAGAATGTCCCAAGAAAAGGTGACCAGCCTGACCAGAGACCGTCGACGTGTGTTGCAAGGAAGGTTTAGAGTACGGATCCAGGTGCGGGAGGAGCTGGGCGGGCCCCTGGGCCGTCGCCCTGGGTTCAGTTTGCTCCTCGGATGAGTGGGGAGGATAAAGTCGCCCTGCGGGGGGTGGGGGGTGGCGGGAACCTATGTGCCACATTCTGTCCCCAAGGAGTCGCGGGAGCCCTTACCGTCGGGCAAACAGGAGCCATGGGAAAAGCAAGAGATCCTGTGCTGGCCGCGCGGCCGTGTTGGTGCCTCTGGGGTTCGTTGGTGGCGCGGTATGGGGCGCGTGGCCATTCCACCTCCACATCTGCGTTCGGGTGTCCGTGGGCGCACGAATAAAGACTAAATGGTGTGGCGGGTCCTTGGAACGCTTGCGTCCCTGGTGGCTGGGGACCCTGTCCTGTAGGGTCTGTGTAACCACGCAACTCAGAGCGGGGCCTTTGCCTGGAGGAGCCCGCTCTTGTCTCTCCAGGGAAGCTGTCCCCCCCTGAAGGTCCCTTCCTCCTCGTGGCGCGGAAGCTGCGCTTCCTCGTTGCGGCCCCCGGTGTGGCTTTGTTCAGGCTGCGGTTTTGGGGTGCGTAATTGAGTTCTACCGCAAAGGCAGATAATGTGGGGATGAGCAGTTCCTGTGGCGACTTCCTGCCCTCCCTCAGACCTCCCCGCCATGCCCTGTAGGGGCCAGCCGTCGGGGAAGGGGACGCACTTCCCTTTGTCATCCTTGTCGCCTTTGCAAGGAGAGCCCTTTATCTGTTCTTTTAACGGGCAACTGGCCTGCGAAGAGTCTTCCCAAATCGATTCGGCTTGTCAGGGGTGCCGGGCTCAAGTTCCGATTCTTCCAAAGCAGAGGAGAAATGGCAGGGGTGGGAGTGGGGGCACCGGGATCCGCCTTTCTTTCTCTTTGTGGCTTTCAGAAGAAAATCACGCGTGTTAAAATAAATGATGCAAATATCTGTATTTTATGTATCAAAGAGACAAATGGCATAAATGCAGATTAGAGGGTATTCCTTAGAACTGTCCATCACCCAGGGCTCCTGGGAGAGGGGAGGCAGGCACCGCGCTTCTGCGGAGCCCTGGCTTTGCTCTGGGGCGGCCTCCGGGGGGTCGGCCTATTTAGGTCATTGTCTCGTGGCTCGATTCAGGCTCGTCTTCAAAGCCAGCCGGTTTTCCAAGTGTTTCATCTCACACGCACAGGTAAAAAGTAAAAGCCGTTTCCGTTTTCTCGTGTTCGATCCACCCTGACTAGCCCTCCGTTTCTGCCTCCGCCTGTGCCTCTGTTTCTCCTCTGGCCTAGGGACCGGCGGATCTGGTAGATCTGGTGCGCCCTGCTCCTTCCCTCCTTCGGGTTCGGTGCCGGTTTGCGCCGGCTCTGCTAGCGCGGAGCCTGGTCCGCGGTGGAGAGCGCTTGGGGGTGGCGTCCCAGCCCTTCTCCTTCGCAACCAGGAGGCCCGCGTGTCCGTTTTTCCCCTCCCAGGGAAGAGCCTTTGCGTGAGTGTCTGAGGACGTGAGCCGTGTTTAGCTGGAGCTGCGTGAGGACCTTTGGACCCGTCACTCCTGGAACCTTTTCCAGCCTTCCCGGAAGGTGGCTCCCCAAGGGCCCCTGCCTCTGTGTGGCGGTCCTCCAAGAGCCTTTTCAGAGACAGGATCCGAGTCTCCTGATTTAAAGTCATGGGCCCAGGGCGCCTGGGTGACTCAGTTGGCTAAGCATCCCGCTCTTGACTTCGGCTCAGGTCATGCTCTCATGGTTCGTGGGTTCGAGCCCTACATCGGGCTCCGCGCTGACAGCGTGGAGCTTGCTTGGGATTCTCTCTCTCTCCTCTCCCTGCCCACTCCCTCTCTCAAACTACATAATTACATAAACTTTTTTTTTTTAAGAAGTTAAAAAAAATAAAGTCGTGGGCCTGCGGGAAACCGAGTAGTCACACGATGGACAACCAGAGCACCGGAGCCCAGCCCCGAGTCCAGGTGTGGGTTCCAGCCCGTCCTTCCTTGTTGAGCGCGTGTGGTAAGGAACGTGTTTTGGCCATTTGCCTGAGGCAGACTCGCCTTAACTTGATGTTTGTCAGATTCCGTCCTCGCAAGAAGCCTGTGAGGAAGGTTTTGTTCCTTAGGCCCTTTTTTTTTTTTTTTTAAAGTGTTTAATGTTTATTTATTTTTGAGAGAGAGAGAGAGAGGGAGACACAGAATCGGAAGCAGGCTCCAGGCTCTGAGCCGTCAGCACAGAGCCCACCGCGGGGCTCGAACCCATGAACGGCGAGCCCGTGACCTGGGCCGAAGTCGGACGCTTAACCGACTGAGCCGCCCAGGCGCCCCGACCTTAAGCGCTTGTATCTGATTTAACGAGGCCCAGATTGACACGGCCCAAAGGTGGGCTGCTGTCCACACTCGTGGAGTCTGCCTTCGGATCCCTGACAACCACCGCATCGCCGTCCCGACTGCCATGCCGTGACTTACGAACGCTCCCGAAGGTTCACCTCTCGGGGCCTCCGTTTCCCCATCTGCGGAATGGAGCCGCAGCTCCCCACGTTCTCCAGGGTTCTCTTGAGGATAAAGTGAGACGGAATGTCGTGGCTCTGTCCCTGGCACATAGGAGTCATCCGGCAAATGTTAGTTCCTTACTTTTGTTCCCCGAGGACTAGGAGGCCAGGCATGGGAAACAAAGGGACATTCATGTCCTGCTTGGCAGCCTCGGTCGTTAGGAGGGCAGGACCAGAAGGGGAGAGCAGGGGGGACCCCCGTCATTGTGGCCGCTCATTTACCATAGAAGCCTTGCCAGCACCGGCCCGCGGTGTGCTGGGGTGTGGGACGGTCAAAGCCAGAAACTTCTCTCTGTGGGAACGTGTGGTAGGAAGCGTTGGCAGATAGACCCCGGGGACTTACTGGGGCGAGATTGGGGGCTCGTCCTGTCTCTGGAGTGGGCTCGGCGTTGGGCCTTGGGGACTGAGCGTGCACCTGTCTGCCGAGCGCGTTCTGGTGTCCCAGACACCATCCTGGGCGCAGGAGGCTGGTCTCCGGTCACTGCTGCCGTCTCGGGCTGCTCCTCCTCTGTGGTTGTCCCTGCGGTGGCCCCGGGAGGGAGCCTCAGCGGGAATAGGGCTTTTCCTCTGAACCTGATTTCTGGCACTCTCGAAATACCCCATCGTGGGGTCCGTTGCAGAGAGATTCAAGTGCTGCCGGGGGCTGGGGGCGGGAAGCAGGAAGTTCCAGGCCTGGCACGAGAAGCTGGTTCTTCTAGGACATGGATATTACGGGAAGCACAGAAAGGGGCTCCCTACTCAGAACCCCGGGGCCGGGGTGGGCCAGGGAAGGAGGTCAGGTTGGGACAGAGTTTGGAAGGACAGTTGAACCAGGGAGGAGAAGCCAGGAAAGTGACCCTTGGCTTGGTGGGGTCCCAGCGTGACCTGGGAACCTGTCGGGAACTAGGATTATACCCTTCCACCTACCTGCAATAAAAAAAAAAAAATGGAAAAGTAATAATGTTTTCAGGAGACTGGAGTCGGTTCAGGCGCACTGGAGAGCGTCTGTGGCAAGTGGGGGCCGCGGGCGCGTTGCTCTGCTGGCCACTTTTGCTTTTCTTGCTTATATCACGGACTCGAACGGGCTGCAGCTTTTCTCGGATAATGGCAGCATCGCCGCTTGCGGGCCCTGCCACAGAACACACAGAAAGGCCGTTTGACAAGAGCTTTCTCCAAGCACAAAGTACTTGGGATTGAAGACCCCCAGGGATCGGCCTCCGTCGCTCATCTTTTCTCTCTCTCCTTCCCCTTTCTTTCCTTCCTCTCCCCTCTCCTTACCCTCTCCCTCGCTGTCCCTGTCCCCTTTCCTCCGTCAGACTTGCCGGGTGGCACCCGCGCGAGCTACATACTGCCCTGTTTTCGGCCGATTTGCATGTCGGAGAGAGCAGAGTAATTGGTGTTTAACCAGAACAAAAGAGGATCTGTTTTCTGAAAGAAAAAGAAAATTTTGAAGTAGACCCTCTCGTCTCCCGCCTTTGTCTTTCCTCTCATTAGGAATTGAATGGGATGCCCCGTAAGGCGGGCGCGGGAGCCACCGCGTTGGCGGTGACGCTCTCCGGGCTAATGGGTTTGGAAAGTGTATGCGATGTGAATCTGAGGGATGTCGGCGGAACACCGCTTTGGGCCTCGGCCATCCCGTCCCCGCATCAGCGGGGGGAAAGAGGCGCTGTCGCAACTCGGTTTGCCTTCCGAAGGAAATGCCCCCGCCGAGAGTTCGAGCTTTCTCCAGGCCTCCGGGATGGGGCTCTGCCCTCCGGGTACCGTCCCGCGGGGCAGAGTCCGGGAGAGCCCTCCTCCTTTGACTTCTAGTGAAGAGACGTCCGGTGGCCGATGTGGGGTATTTGAGTGAGGGCGTGAGGTTGGTCAGAGGCGGAAGGTCTGAATCCGGAGCAGGAAGTTGGCAGCGTGCCAGGTGGAAACCTCCAGATCGCCCCTTCTTCGTTTCCTGCGCAGAGATTGCGCGGTGGCCTTCTCTTACCCCTGAAACTTACCAGCAAATGCGGCGCCCGGGGGGCTCAGTCGGTTAAGCCTCCGACTTTGGCTCAGGTCATGATCTCATGGTCTGTGGGTTCAAGCCCCGCGTCGGGCTCTGTGCTGACAGCTCGGAGCCTGGAGCCTGCTTCGGATTCTGTGTCTCCCTCTCTCTCTGCCCCTGCTCTGCTTGTAGTCTGTCTCTCTCTCTCTCTCTCTCTCTCTCTCTCTCTCACAAAAATAAACATTAAAAAAAAGGGGGCGCCTGGGTGGCTCTGTCGGTTGAGCGTCCGACTTTTGGCTCAGGTCATGATCTCACTGCTTGTGAGTTCGAGCCCCACATCGGGCTCTGTGCTGACAGCTTGCAGCCTGTAGCCTGCTTCGATTCTGTGTCTCCCTCTCTCTCTGCCCCTCTCCCACTCGCTCTGTCTCTCTCCAAAAACAAAACAAAACAAAACAAAACAAAACTTACCAGCATCGGTGGCACCCTTCAGGGACCTGAAAGCGGGGCGCATTTTAAAAGACGTCCAGTCGTGTTTCAATGACCACAGACATATCTCTAAAAATTAAAAAAGGGAAATACAGGACACCGTGAAAACTTTGAAGAGTAGAAGGGGAGAATGGGCTATGAGGACGTCACTCTAAACAACACCTGTTTTTAAGTTTAGCGTCTCGTCTAGTCTTTTGCCATTGTAATTCCTGTTTAGCGCACGCACGCATCACGCCCAGACGCCCCGTGCACCCACACGCGTTTCGAGATGAACGTAGATGCTGTGATGTCTCTGGGGATTGTGTTCGGGCAAACATTTACTTAATAGTACCAGTGAGAGAGTTCCGTGACCTCGATTCCTTTTTCGAAGTCGCCCACCTTTGCAGGAGTTCGGCATGGAGTCTGGCAAAACCGGATGCCGGGTGAGAAAGATACAGGTTGTAACGCTCTCCCTCAGAAAATATTAAAATAAATTCTTCTGTCTTTGTGTGCTTATTATTTTATCTTTCTGCAAGACCGGCGTGGTAAGGGTTAAGCTGTCTTGTCCCACTTTATAGAGGAGGAAACGGATCGGATCGTGGACGGAGGCGAGTGAACCGTGGGGTGCTGAGCTAGGTAGCCCCAGGCTTGGGTTTAGCCACCGGATCTTCTCCTTCCCCTCTTTCCTCCTTCCGCTTCCTCCCTCCCTCCCTTCCCCCTCCTCCCTCCCTCCCTTCCCCCTCCTCCCTCCCTCCCTTCCCCCTCCTCCCTCCCTCCCTTCCCCCTCCTCCCTCCCTCCCTTCCCCCTCCTCCCTCCCTCCCTTCCCCCTCCTCCCTCCCTTTCCCACCTTACTCCTCCCCCATCTTCCCTCCTCTCCCCTCCCCCTCTCCCTGCCTTCCTCCTCCTTCCTCCCTCTTCCCTCTTCTCCTCTCCCCCTCCTTTTTATTAGGAAATAACTTAAAATTTAAAGAAAAAAGTCTCAGACTAGGTACGAAGAATACCTAGATATCCTCCACTCAATCCTTTGTCAGCTCTCCGCCTGCACCCCTCCTCCCCCAGGCTCTGTTAGGTGCTCTCCTGTCTCTGGCTAGACATTTCCAACCTCCCCGAATCCTTTGGAAATAAATATATACCCCAGGACCCTTCACTCCTTAATGCACCAGATATCCTCAGAGTGGGGGGCTCCTCTTACATGGCGCCAGTCCAGTTCTCGACCTCAGGAAACGCGATACGGATGCAGTGCTTTTTATGGGGTCTACCTCCTGCCTTTACTCCAGTTTTGTCGCTGGTCTGTCTGTCCCTTGTCCAGTCTGTTGCTTACAGAATTCTTTTCCCCTCAAGCACAGGATGTGGCATAGAATCAGGTGTTACACTTGGTTTCGACAGGCCTCTTCGGTCTGCTCCACTCGGAAACCTTTCCCCAGACTTTCTTTGTCTTTTAAGACACGCATGAAGAGTATACAGTTGGCCCTGGAACAGCGTGGGTTCGAACTTGCACAGTCCCACTTATATGTTGGCTTTTTTTCCTATAATACAGTCCCGGAAATACATATTCTCTTCCCTGTGATTTCGTTAAGTTTCTTTTCTCTAGCTTACTTTATGGTAAAGAATACAGTAGATAATACGTAGAACATCCAAAAGATGTGTTAATCTGTTTAGGTCGTAAGGAGGGCTTCCGGTTGACAGTAGGCCAGTAGTAGTTAAGTTTGGGGGGAGCCAGAAGTTCTATGTGGGTTTTCGACTTCGCGTGGGTGCAGCGCTCCGAACTCCCGGGTTGTCGAAGGATCAGCCGTAATCGCGTTCTGTCCGGGAAGACGTTCTTGTCTAATATTTCTTCCTGATTGGATTTGAGTTACGTACTCCTGGCCAGGAGGCTGCGTCCGTGTTCTGTCCTTGGGGTATCGCACCTGGAGGTACTCGGTGTCCGTCTTCCCTCCTTCAATGATGTTCCTTTTGATCACTTGGTCCAGCTGTGGTTCGGGTTTCTCCCCTATTTAGTTATTCTGTCTTCCCTGACGTGTAGTCGGTGAGCAGACCCATGGAAATTGCCGCTGATAGCGTTCACTGATGACATTTGCCTGGTCTGGTCCTCAGTATGATGGCTGCCAAATGATTGTTCAACTCCTACACCCCATCCATGTGTACCAGTCGGCACTTGGCATTCTGCTGTGAGCAAGAGCCCTCCCTTCTCTTCCGTTAGTCTGGTCATCTCCTTGCGTGGGTATGGGCTTGTTTCTATAGCTTATAACTCATTACCACACTTAATTATGTTGGTGCTAAAATTATCCCAGATTTGGCCAGTGGGAGGGCCTTTCATTCTGCTCCCTGAGAACACATCCCGCCAACGTTTTTTTTGAACGCTACTTTCTGGCATCACGAGATGTTCGGGCTTACCTTGTGTCCACCATGCCCCAGCCCTGGAGTTAGTCGTTTCTGCAAAGATGCGGTTTCTTTGGGGATTTAGAGAGCATGGTGTGAGCGCCAGGTCTGTTCGTTGCTCCTGGATGTCATTGCTCATTGTTACTGGGCATCGGTGCGTCCAGGTCCTGTCTGTGGAGAGATCTAGGAAATAGAGGGGGGTGAGCATACTGACACACACACACACACACACACACACGCATATGCGTACGTACGTGTATCTGCACCGTACACGTAGCTGCTGTAGAAATCTGAAGTTCACGCCGCACCTCCGTGTCCGTTCCCCCTAGAACGGGTTTCTTACCTGGCTCCCCCGCTCCATCTTCGGGTGTCCTTCTCCTCCAGCCGAGAATGCCGGCGCTCAGCATCAGCACAGTGTCTGCGTAGCTCAGTCCCGAGGTACATCTCCAGTAGTACCAAAATACCTGCCCATTCTACTACTTGCTGAAACAGAATTCTACTAGAAGGAGCTGTTAACAGTTCGCTCCCATCTCCCTCCCCCACCCACCCCAGCTGAGAGCTGAGGGTCTATAGTCAGATACCGTGTTCCTAAGGTACTGAGGACCACCTCACCTACCTTCCATCACGGTAGTATTGGTTTTTTTTTTTTAATGATTTTTTCCCTCTTCCCATCCTTGTTTAGTTGAATTTTATTTACTCTATGGGACGTTAATACGTATTTAGAAGGTTACTTAGAGACCTACTGCTCCCATACCGTATCCGTCTTGCCCCCCGTTTCCCTGCCCCTGAGAGGTAGCTGGGGATTACCTTGTCTTTCTTGCATTTATTTTGTAAAGATAAACAGGTATTAGTATGTTTTATTTCTCCCTTTTTCTTATAGAAAAGGGATCAAAGTACATATTCTGCAAGGCATCTTACTATTTTTAAGAATCAACTAAAGTCCAAACTCCAAGTTCCTCAGTTTTTCTTTACTGCCCTTTTTCTGTTCCAAGAACTGATCTGTGACATCACATGACATTGAGTAGACCCAGTTCCCAGGTTCCCCTTGGCCGTGACAGTTACATCTTATTTCTGGAGATAGAGAGGTGGTAATGGATGGAGGAGAAAGAGGAAGGTCAAAGACGAGAGGTGGAAAACGCCGGGCACGTGGCCCCCAAATGTTAGTTCTCACCTTCCCGAGTTTGCCATATCGTCATGCTACGCGTATTACTGCTCACTTAAGTTTTCTTTATGTTGGTTCACTCTTGGCCACAGGACGTTTTATAAGAAAATCCGATGTCACCATCACAAATGAAAAAGCACTGTCTACTTGTATTTCCTGAGAGTTGCATAAAAAATCACAACCATTTGGGGTGCCTGGCAGGTCAGTCGGCTAAGCATCTGATTCTTGATTTCGGCTCAGGTCATGATCTCACGGTTCATGGGATTGAGCCCCTCGTCGGGCTCCACACTGAACGTGGAGCCTGCTTGGGATTCTCTCTCTCTCTCTGTCTCTCTCTCTCTCTCTCTCTCGCTCGCTCCCTGCTTCCCCCTCTCCTGCTTGCGGGTGCCGGCTTCCTCTCTCTCTCTCTCTCTCTCAATCTCTCTCTTTCTCTCTCAAAAACAACCTTTTGAAGTTTAAAAACTTACACAAGTGAAGTAACCCCTTCTAATGTTTATTCCTAGCAAGACTCGAAAACACGCAGATAGTAATAAACATTTTTCTGGTGAATTTTTTCTTAATGAAGACGCAAACCCATCGAGTTCATTGATCTGACCCACTGATCTAATGTGTGCAAGAAAGGGTGGCTGGGCCTGTTGGCATGTGAGAAAGAGCTGTGTCTTACGGGGCGTGAAATAAAAACATGAACGACTACAGTCCAAGCGGAATGAGTTAAATGTCATTAAAACAAAGTCTTCCTTCTTTTGTTGTTGTTGTTCGAACCATTAACTAAACATTTTACAAAGGATCCCATTTATAATAAAATTTGAGGGGCGCCTGGGTGGCTCAGTCGGTTGAGCATCCAACTTCGGCTCAGGTCATGATCTCACGGTCTGTGAGTTCGAGCCCCGCATCGGGCTCTGTGCTGATGGCTCGGAGCCTGGAGCCTGCTTCGGATTCTGTGTCTCCCTCTCTCTCTGCCCTTCCCCTGCTCATACTCGGTCTCTATGTCTTTCAAAAATAAATAAACGGTAAAAAAATTATAATAAAATTTGAACAGATTACATAGGGTGATGCAGAATATATGTGTGTGTGTGTGCGTTGTAAATTTCCGACGGTGCCTTACGGAGATTCTGAGGGCCACGTCGTGGCCACGTCGAATACATACCAGCTCTGCCCCTGGTTTTGTCAAGAAGCGCCACCAGGGAATTGGCCAGCCTTTACAGTAACAGATTTCTCAGTGAGGCAGCCAATAGTCAATACTCCTGTTCACTGTTGTTCCCGGAAATGAATCGTAACAGTGCTGGCCCTTCCTACCTGCCCTCGTGGTGCCGTAGAGGGTAGTGACGTGACGTGTCCCGGACTTGCGTTCTCGAAAGGAAGTGGCCGTTAACGGCGTTCCACGTTACCCAGATTCCAGAGTTGAAGATGAGGCTTTTATTCCAGAGTAGCTCTTGAAAAACGATCTCAACCTTTCTTCTTTTTTAATAACGGATGCACCATGGTCCCGGCACTTTCCAGACGCTAAGGGGAGAAAGAGAAAACGTTCACCCGCTGTCTTCTCTGTGGGTCTCCCTGCCTTCCAGGGCTGCCCTCTGGTGTACAAGCCTGTCTGCGTGCGTGCTTGTAATGCAGGTGCCTCGTCTCCTGTCCCCTTCCCACCTGACATCTCGCGTGTTGCTGCCCCCCTTGGTCTCTCAGGGGGGTGGTTCTGTCTCCACACTGTGACTGGGATGTTCAGTGAGGTCACCTCCCCGGGTTTAATACGCAGAGCCTTCTGTACCCCCTGGGGAGCAGAGACGTGGAATTTTGTCCTGGGGTCTCTCTCGTCAGAGTCGTTTTGTGTCTAGGTTCCCCACATCCCCTGCTCTGATGGAATTTGCTGGAATGGATGTTGCCAGTTCCTCCTCACGTTGTCTCAGGGATCCTTCGGTCTTTTTTTAGGACTTTGGGGTGACACATGTCTGACCGCTCCTTCCTTCCTTCTTTCACCGAAGCCACACTCATGGCTGTGCCCCGTCCGCCAGGCCCCGGGCTAGCTGTGAGGAGTCAGAGCTGAGTGAAGCAAACATGCTTGGTTTCTGCCTTCCTGGAGCTCACGGGTCATTTGCAGGATGTGGGCACAGTTCCCTCTGCCTGCTGCACGTCTGGCCCTTTCTGTCGTGTTCTTGGACACTCACGTTGCAGTTGAAGCGGGTGACGCCGCAGGAAGAATCTAGACTCTGGCTTCTTCAATGCTCAGTGTGCTTTGGTAGTTGCAGCACAGGGGACTCGGAGTACGTCTCATGACGGCTGGGACGCGGCTCCGTTGCCCAGTGTGAGGGCTGTTGGGCAAGGGGGCTGGGACGGGGGTGGGGGGAGATGGGCAGGTAGTGACGGACCCCTGAGCCCCCGAGTTGGACTCCAGGCCACCGCTCGGCGTTCAGGTCACTTTTGTACCCAGAGAAGGTGACTTGTTGGGACATGGTAACACGCCATAAGTTGGTGTGCCTCTCTTCCCAAACCGCAACCCCCAGGGTATTCTGGCGTCTTGGGTTTCTGCCGCAGTCAGCTCGGAAGGGTCTGATACCGCTCACTCTCTTGCGTGTTAGCTGTTCCAGGTAAGCCTTGTACCTCAGATGATGGACCGAAAGGCTTTGTCTTTAGTTTGAAGTCTTGGAGTCCTGGCCAGCAGGCGAAGGAGAGATTGGAAGTGCAGAGAAGCCTTCTTGAAGTTTCTGAAGTAAGGGAAGTCACGGGCTGGCCCTCCAGTCTGGGTTCCTGGCTGGTCACGCTGTCCCCCGTCCTGGGTGGAGAAGTCTCGGCTGAGGAGCCAGGCGGTTGTCTCCGAACCAGCCCCACCTGCTGTCATCGCCTCCTCCGCCATCCTCGCTCCGGTGATGGCCACCGCTGCCTGGCCTTTACGCAGCGGAGTCAGGGTGTGCGTGCGTGCGTGTGTGTGTGTGTGCGTGCCTGGCTGGCATGCGTGAGTGGGTACAGGAGCCGACTTGGAGAAGGAAAGCTCACGGGAAGAACCTGAGAAACTCAGAGGGTCCCCTTTTGGCACAGCTGGGGAGTCACATTTAAATCTTCTTCTTAATTAACATTTATGAGCAGTCCTGACAGTGATTAAAGAAATAGGGGAAGCTGTCAGCTCTCAGGTCCATCATGTATCCTCGGGAAAGAAGAAAGAAGGTGGGAGAGGACAAACGGAGTGTGTGAATAACTTGCTTTGGAAACGTGGACTCTGTACGTTTGTGTCTGAGTATCACGTAACTGACAACAGGGGCGCGGATGCTTAAACAGACTGGTTTTACTGCAGTAGCCAGTTCGGTACACACGTGTGCTTCCGTCCCAGCCTGTCTGCCTGCGACCCAGGAGCCACGAAAAGAGTGAAGATGCTGGTCACAGTGGACTTGTCAAGCAGGTGGACTTTAAAAATTGTTCGACTCAGAGTCTATTAAAGTCCATTTCAAACATACGTACCTAAAAATCCAAAAGTAGAGTGGGAAGTCAAGAAGTAACGTCTAAATCCAAGAATATTCTAGAATCCAGTAGTACCTGAAACTCTCTGGACTCTGCCCTTCTCTGCTGCCCTTCAGGAAGAATAAAAGCACAACTCCTGACTCTGGTAGTTGTCATCTGAACGGATGCTTGCTGACTGATGCCGTGTGAATTATAAATGAACCATATGGAGACACTTTATATTAAGTAACTTACGCGTTCCCGATGATAGTTATTCAGGTTGTAATCTTCTCAAAGTCTGTTGTTAATGACTCGCGTGTTTTCACCCGAGGTTGTAATGCTCCAAACCTGTTGTCACCAGTGCCAAGGGGGTGTGCGAGCGTGTGTGCGTGCGTGCACGTGTGTGTGTGGATGGAAGGAGGGGATGGTGAACTATATTTCATGGTCTGGTGATTTATTTATTATTAGTGTTTTTTTTTTTTTTTTTTTTTTTTTTTTTGCCTTAGGTTTCAGACATAGCGCTCTGAAATAGCCGTTTTAGGGATTATGTTTATTTGTCCTAAACGAATGCCAGTTTTTAGTTTGTCCAAGGAAAGATGTGTCTGGAAACACAAGGCGTACTGGATGGAGTCACTGCGCGATTGGCCCGGGGGACTTGCCCATTGCTTCGGGATGAAGCCCAAAGGCCTTAGCATCGCTAATAAGGCATGCCATTGTGGTCCCCTCCACTCAGACGTCGTCACCCTTCTTGCCCACACCCCGTCTCCGAGGAGCTCCTGGGGGTTCCCTGGTCCCGTCGGCTTTGATGCTTCTGCGCCTTTGTTGATGGGGCTCTTTGGCCTGGAATGGCCTTGCCTCCATCTTGCTCATTTGGTTGAAGCATCACCTTGTCTACGAGCTTCTCTTAATCTCTCTCCCTTCGTCCTCCTGTGCCCGGAAGGCCTCTCTGCCAAATACCCGCGGCATTCTTGAGACTTTTTGTTCACCCGCGGTAGGTAGCGTATTAGTCAGGGTCCCTGTAGGAAACAGATGCTTCGTGGAAGGGGGTAACGGTGAAGATGGAATGAGAAGACTATTTACGGAGGTGTAGACAGAGTTAAAGGTTCCATGAGGAACGGTGAGGCACCCAGGGACTGTCAGCAGTGCTGAGCAGTTACCACCCCTCAGTCTAAAGGGGCGAGAGCCGGATGTGGTTACTGGAACGAAGGTTTAGGAAGAGGCTCTCCGACAGGAGCCGTGGCAGAGGAAGGGGAAGAGGCAGGTGGCCCGGCCGGCGGGGGTGGTGGCGCCATACCCCTCTCTGCTTTCTTCCCATCTTCTGACAGTGTCTGCTCTTGACCAAACCCAGCTGGAAGCCAGAGAGTCAGGGAGCCCAGAAGAGACCTGGTCTGCAGAGATCAGTCTTGCCGGGCCCCAAGCAGAGAGGACAGGAGCCGATAATGGTTCTGGAGGGTCAGACGCAGGGAAACGGCACACGCCTGTGTTCTCTGTAGGAGTATCTCATTGTGGGCGTCGGCCACACGGCCCTCATTTCCGTAGTGCCTGGGCCTGTGCGCGTGGGCTGCTGGGACTGGGGCTCCGCTCCCTTCCCCGGTTTCCCTCAGCGCCACCCAGCCACCACAGCTAAGGACACCGTGGAAGCAGACACCCGGGTGCCTGAGTAGCTTCAAGACAGAGCCCCCTTCCCATCCAGACGTTGCTGCTCAGAAGTCCCCACTGTCGGAAAATTCTGGAGCCCCCACCGACCTGGCTTCATGCCCAACCAGGTGTTCAACACGTGCTTGTGGATGGAACGAGCAAGTGAGCGAGACAGGAAATGAAGAAGAAGATCCACTGTGTGAAGAAACACCTGAGGAAAGCTGTGGTGTGGGCTTTTCTCTCTTTGCATCCCTTCCCAATCCACGTGGTGCAGGAAGCTCTGGCTGGAAGTCCCGGAAGGCAGGGGCGCTGGGCTTGGTGTGCTGTTTTGTCCCCGGCACGGCCCTCTGCACGCATTTGTCAAGCGAATGAATCTGGATGTTAAGTCACGAACCTAACTGGTTTCTTAGTGAAACGGGCTGTCCTCTGAGGTTCTTCAGCGCGTGAGTGAGTCTTGGGACCTGGGGCCACTTTGGTCTTTCTCCAGACTGAAGAAATCTGTGGCCGCCCCTCCGATTTATTCTTTGGATTTCTGGAATTGAGAAGTCTGAATTGAGGACTTCTAAATTTGCTCCCCATATTTTTTTTATGTAATTTTAGGTAAAAAAGTTACATGTCAAATTATGTATTTATTTATTTTTGAGAGCGAGATGGAGCATCAGTGGGGGAGGGGCAGAGAGAGAGAGGGAGACGCTGAAGCAGGCTCCAGGCTCTGAGCTGTCAGCACAGAGCCCGACGTGGAGCTTGAATTCGTGGACTGCGAGATCATGACCTGAGCCAAAGGTGGACGCTTAACCGACTGAGCCACCCAGGCGCCTCTGGGTGTGTAATTTTAGGAGGAAGTATTGAGGGGGACCCTGGACAAGAGAGAAAGGGAAAGTCAGTGGAATAACTCATTCCTCAGTACCCGTTACTGTTACTAGGGCTGTACCCGGACTAGGTTTTGGTCTTGAAGGAGTTCTTTTCATGCGTTTAAGCCTCTGGGTCTCTTGCCACGTGGATTCGATTTGGATGGGGTCCCCGAGGCTGGCAGTTTGCTCTGGCCGAGAGGGCTCCTCCAGTACCTCCTATGCGGTGACGGGCACATAGCGATTTTACAGGGCGGTGTTAAGGATCAGGGTGTGGAAAGACGGAAATTAGCAACGACTGGACCGGGTGAGGGCGATGCTTGGAATTTTAAAGAAATGCTTAAAAAATTAATTGGTTCTCTGCTCCGCAGCCTTCTTCTCCCGAAGCCAGAAAGAAAAGTCAAGATGGAGAATTTCCCACTGTGACGCCTTTTATTTCTGGAAATTTGAGTCATTTAATGATGATTTGAATATCAACAGCCCGCTGGCCCATCTTTCCCCAGACGGCTCCTGTCAGTGTGTTCCCTTCCAGGGAAGGACTGGTTTCTTTCCTTTCGTATTCTGGCAACTCCGAGTAGAGTCGGGCTCCTGTGTTGCCCAGACCATTAGCAGACTCTTGTTGGCTGAGACAGGAGTGGGTTTTGCCTCTGACTGCTGCTCCTGTTTGAGTCATTCTTGGGCCTCCGGTGGGGTGGAGCGGGAACCCTGTGCCTTCCACCTTGGATGGAGGTGTGTTGGTTGATTGGATGGGGTTCTGAAGTGCTGGGTTTTCTTGGGGGTTGTCCCAAGGCCCATCGGGCCAGCGGTAAACTCTAGTATCGTCAGGAACTCATGGAGAAGCCCCTCAGAGATTCTCGGGTCAAACATGGTTCTGTCCTTATTGATTTAGGAGGTGCATGGAGATGGAGGGATGTGGTCATTTCTCCTATAGGGGTCTTTGGTGAACCAGAATCTCTGTTTCTTACCGACGGTCTTTAAATTTAAGAGCTTTCAGTAGAGGACTTAAGCTGATGATTTTTTTTTTCTGGGTCCCAGGACATCGAGGACAATTTATGACTCGGTCTTGTTTTCTTAGTCCGTCCCGGATAGTGCCAGGGGTTGGACTGACCTATTAAATCTGCTTTCTTCCCTTGATAAATAGTAAGATTATAGCAGGGTTGGCAACTTTTTTTTTTTTTTTTTTTTGGTAAACGGGCCAGATAGTAAATATTTTAGGCTTTGTGCATCAAGAGGCAATATTGAGGCTATTATGTAAGGACTTATATAACAAGAGAGAAAACAAATTTATACAAATTTTTTCACTGATGAAATAAAAAATGTCATAACAGTAACCGAGTACAATATTTTGTGAGACCGGTTCAATAATGAGATTGTTATAATGAGAAGGGTATTATTATTTTGGGGGGGGGTGGATAACATTTTGCTGACTTGGAGTTTGAAGTTTGTTTTTTTTTTTTCTAGTATCAAATCAATCACAGTGTTCATCTGTAAAAACGTTCTTAGTTTACAGATTGTATGGAAAGAGGCGGCTGGGCTCCCGGGCTGTAGTTTGTCAACCCTTGGTCAATAGCATAAACTCTGGTGATCTTTGTTTTGGGACACAGAAAGCCTGAGGATCGGGGGTGGCCCAGGATTCCGTGATGGTCTTGTTTGGGCACATGGGAGGGGGTGTGTGGATGCCGTTATACTGGAATTTTGTGTATTTGTCCAGTGAGTAGCATCAGAGAGGGTAGGCACTGGGGGGGCAGATCTGAATAAGATGAGTAAGGTCATCGCCCTGAGGAGGTGACATTCCAGTTGGAGAGATGATAAGCCAATAAATAAGTATAAACTAGGATTCTAGGTAGGGGTGGTTGAAAAAGTAGACGAAGGGTAAGCAATGCCAGAAAGGTGTTTCGGGGACATCTCTCTAGGAGGTGATTGAGACCTGAGTTAAGGGAGGGAAGGAGCCACCGAAGCCCAGGGCGAGGCAGCAGCCAGCGCGGGTGGGCCCCCTGCAGGTAGCACCTGAGGGGTGGGCTTTGGGGCGGGGAAGATGGCACGGGAGTTTGGAGAGGAAGGCAGGGGCCAGCAAAGAGGAACCTTGAAGCCCGTCAAAAGGAGATCGTGAAGGGACGTCGCGGGAGGGACCTGAGCCAGGGAGTGGTGTAATAGGATTAACTGCTGAGGAGCAGTGCTCCAGCTGTTCGGCCGACGGCAGATTCCAGAAGGCGAGAATGGAAGTGGTTTTATGGGGCCCCAAAACTGGGCACTGGAAGTGGAGATTGCCTGAAAAACGTGGTGTGTGGAGGCAGTGTGTACTTAATGATGGCTTACAGTGTGTCGTAAGTCTGCGTCCTGCTGGTGACACGCGACCCTGCTCTAGTGATCCCGAGGAGAAAAGCGAGTATGTTGGCCCACGTGACCGTACTGTCCAGGAGTTTTCCTGCCTTTATCACGGTCGGTTCCGGAGGACTCAAATGATGTCATCATGACTCTCTCCGCCCCTCATCAGTCCTTGTTCCTTCCTTCCGGCTGTGGGTTGGCCTCGTTCACTCCTTTTGTAGAGAAATGTTTTCCATGAGTTGGCTCAGACGGCCACCGGAACCCTGGATTCGCGTCCTAACTGGGCAGCCCCAGTGGAAATATTACCGCTTACTTGTAGCACGTGCCTGTCACTTTCAGGGAAGTTCCCTCTTGGCCCTTGCTTGAGTCACAGACCCTGCCCCTGCGCTGTCTCTGGTCCACGGTCCCCTGGGAACTGCCTGGGGCCAGGGAGGGCTGCTTCCCCAAAGGTACCGGTGCCGAGCAGACAAAACACCGTATGTCCGGTGACAACGGCGGGCTGTCTGGTGACACGGCCGTCTGTCCGGCGACACGGCGGACTGTCTGCCTTTGGGTCTCCCTGACCTTTCTCTTCCTGGGGCCTCTCCGTTGGGGAACACGGCGGAGTTCAAGCGAGAGCCTCGTGGTGTTACCCTCAAAGCGCAGACTCTCGGAGGGGTCCCATCACGTGCTGCATCACGGTCACCGTTGTCCAGACCACGTGATTCTCTTGCTCCACGGGCAGGGCCCGAAGCCCTCCCTTATTCTGGCCGTGCTATTTTGAGAGGTGGCCTGGCTGGGTTCCAGGCTCTGGTCTGGCTCTTCCTAACCAGCTCTGTGACCCCGGGAAGGCCACGTGACCTTTCTGAGACTTTGTTTTCTCATCTTCAGGTCACCGAGATGCCTTGTACATCAACTAAGATATCCACCAGTGCTCTGTGAGGTGTGAAGTGCTATTTGGATGATAACTGTTAATTGCTCTTTTTTTTTTTTTTTTTTTTTAATCCTTTGCTCAGGAGAGAACACGGCTAGGGGCAAAGA
This sequence comes from Paguma larvata, assembly GCA_030068075.1. NCBI lineage: Eukaryota > Metazoa > Chordata > Mammalia > Carnivora > Viverridae > Paguma > Paguma larvata. Next base: position 53,689,550 of record CM057843.1, read on the forward strand.
TGCAGTAATATTTTCGTTCTGGACCTTGTTACCCGTCCGCACCGTCTCTCCTCTCTTTGTGCAACTTCTTTCCCGTGGGCATGCGTCTTCGTTTTTATCTTCTTGGTACGGTTATGGTTATGCCCCGGCTGCACTTTGTTAGCAGATGCCCTTGGGTGGGGATGCCGGCAAGGGAGAACCACCCAGATTAAGACAAGTTGTGTTTTGTCTGTCGGCCTCAAGCGCACAGAGCAATTTGACACAGACATCATTTTAGATTTGCGGAGAAGAAAGGATAACACATTCCGTATTGATAAGATACCAGCAAGACTCAAAAAAAAAAAAAAAAAAGAAAAAAAAAGAAAAGAAAACACACAAAACTTAATGCTTTGCTACGTAATGCCTTGGTTCCTAGTTCCGTAATTAGGCCTGCGGTTTAGGAGAGTGCACCCTCTCAATACACAGATGGTTTTTATGTAAAAACATTTTTTTCAAATGTTAATTTCCAGTGACTGATGTTCTCTGCCTAAATCATTTTCCATTGTTTGTATTTGATAAGAACTGTATTTGAACTGCTCCTTTATAAGTTGGAGCCTTTTGTAATGGGATTTAACTTAGTGGTTTTACAGGTGTATGAAAATGTTAAGCTGCGCATTGTGCTGGAGAGTGCGAAAATTCTTAGTTGCAGCTAATTTAAGAAAAAAAAATTTGAACAGGTGATTAGCAGCTGCTTTCGGTTTTGAATGTCTGCGCTCTGGGGTTTTGTGTTTGCTTATTCGTGTGCAAATTCGTGCGGTTATTTTGGAGCGGGGGAGATGCGCCAACCTCGGGGCACCCCCCCCCCTCCCCGGCCAGCTGCCCGCCCCGTTCGGGGGGACCCTGCCCCAGTTCTCCAGGCCGGTTTGCTCCCCGCCAGCGTGCGCGGCGCTTGCTCTCTCCCTAGCGATTCAGGCCGTCCTGAGAAAACAAAGCGGGCCTGGCCTGGTTTCTCCTGGAGGACAGCGTCATTCATTGCCACAAAGGCCCCCCTCCTCCTCGGCCCCTTCCAGAGGAGCGGCCTCCTACCGCGGCCAAGAACCATAGACCGGGCGCTGCTGTGACGGCCTCTTTAGGGTTCTGAACTTCTGGTCTTCCGAGTGACAGCTTCTAGATGGCTTTGATTGGGCTCCAGGACCCTCCAAAGCCACCAGAGTCGGGGGCTGCGACTGGAGGGAAGAGCAGCGGGAGGCGGGTGGCGTGGCGGGGGCCCGTTAGGGCTGCCGGGCGGCGGAGCCGGCCTCAGTGACCCGGTGTCACCCGGGGCAGCTCGGCGGGGGCCTCGGCGCTCCCCGCTCAGCCCCGCGTCCCGCGCCGCCTTGGCAGCGGTGGGTCGCGCTCGCTGGGCCCCGCCGGGGTGCTGGCAGGGCGCGGAGAGCTTTGCACAGGCGGCTGCCGCTTACTTATTAACGATGACGCCAGCGGGAGCTGTGCCGCCAGCTCGCTTTCCAGCCCTTTGTGGCTGCCTCCTGTTCCCTCGGAGGCGAAATCGCGACCTGCTGGACCGGAGCTTTCTGTCGAGGGGCTCCTATGTGTGTCTTCCGTGCTCCAGTAAGAGGGCTGTGCTCCCGTTTGCAAAGATTTGATCAGGAGACAGGGAGAGGAGCTGTCGTGCAGAAACGCTTGCTGTCCAGGTTAATAAATTAACCATTATTTATGTATTTGTTTATTTATTTTCATGAGCCGGAGGCGACTTCGCTCTTTCTCGTGACCGAGTCTGGGCTTCGGCTTTTTCACCTTTCGCCCTGGCTGGCGCGGTGCCTCGGCCAGGATTCCCGCCCGGGCCCGTCTCCTCCCCGGGCTCGGCCGGTCACACCGGGGCTTTCTTGTCTGTTTCTTCAGTGGCGTTTCTGGGTGCCCCACGGGAGGTAGCTCATGGGGCTGCGATCCGGGGACCCCCAACCTGGCGGGTTTGGCTTCAAAGGCGGTCACAGGGCTCCCCGTTACAGACCTTGGCAACTGTTCGCCCCTGAAGAAAAGCATCAGTAAGAAATCGAGGGCAAAGGGAGAAAGAGAGAAAGCCTTTGTGGGTTTTTCCTTTCTCTCTCTCTCTCTCTCTTTTTTCTGGATAGCATTTTGTACCTGTAAAACCAGAATGACTCCTTCGGGCATTTTTCTCTAGGCCGGTTCCAGGCAAGGGCTGAAGTTGGCTTTTCTGCAGACTGCAGCGATGGTTAAGGTTAAGTGTTTGCCAGGTAACACGTTTAATGACTCAAGTCTGTACTTGGAAGCTCGTCAGCTACAGTCTGCCTTTTCGTGGAAATTTAGAGCTATTCTCCGTATGTGGGTGTTTGTTTTTCTGATTTTTTTTTTTTTTTGGAGTGTTGGAATAAGAATGTAACGGAGAGGTATCACTTTCAGAATTGAGAAGTGGTCTCCCCTGACGAGCGAAGGTGTTTCTGCCGCAGAATCCTTAGGTGCGGTTCTGATCAGAGCTTCTCAAACGGGTGGGGAGGCGGCATCACCTAGTAAGGAACCGGGGGTGTGCATTCAGGCAGAACTCTGTATAGAGTAGGGCCTGACTGTAAGGGCCCAGAGGGCAGGGTCGTGTCTGCCTCTTCCTTTAGCCACACTGCTTGGTTAATCCTGGTTACGTTATTATATTATTATCATTATTATTACTATTTTTTATTTTGCATTACTGAATTTGAATCCCATTATTATTATTATTATTTTGCATCACTGAATTTGAATCCCCGCTGCCCCGCTAACCATCTGTGTGGCCTTGGGCAAGTCATTCAACCACCAGAAGCTTCAGTTTCCTCCTCCGCACAACAGGGCTATTGGTATCCGCGTTACCACTGTTGTGAGTCGTCCATGGTACACGGCCCTTGCCTTATTACTACGGTTGCCTTTTACAACACTGATGACTTACAAAAGTGTCCTGAAGGAGACAAGCAGGCGTGAAGGAATACTTTAAACTGTGATTCCTTTTGTGCATGTTCAAAAATATGCGAATTAACAGTGGCAAAACTATAAGGAGAAGCAGGATCGTGGTTCACACAAAATTCAAGATAATGGCTACCTCTGAGTAAGGAGGGAAGGGGATGGGGTTAGGAAAAGGCAAAGTTAGTATTTTTTTGTTTCTGAAACGGGCCGAAAGGCACGTGGGTGTTGACCGTGTTGTCTGTATGGTGTACATTGTACACGTATGCTGTGAATAGTTTTTATGTCTCTTCAATAGCATTTGAAACCCAAAGTTTCCACAGTGCCTGGTGCATATATAATACAATCAGTGAATATTAATTGCTATTTTTGTTGTTGAGTAGTAAGGCAGAATTGAGTAGTAAGGCACCAGTAACCTTAAATGAAAAGGAACCAGGCTGCCACGCATGGTTGTTCAGGTGGTCCACTGAACAAGGCTTCTGGTCGCCTGTGGGCTGAAAGCCAGGCTTTGCTCAGAGGCAGGGCTGTGTCCATAGTAGCATCTTTTTCTGATTCACTCAGAGGTGTTTTCTGGGTTAGTGGTCACACTGGAGAGGCATCGCTTACTGTACATCCAAAAATCCAAAGGATCCTTTGGAAAGGTGAGATTGGGTTGGGGTGAGCATCCCTAGCGTATGTCAGAAGGTCAGTAGGCAGTTTGGGATCTCCATTGATAAGAGTTTGGAGGGGACCTCGGAGATTGATCAGGTCAGAACTCTCTTTGTGTGAACGAACGGGCCCCAAGAAGTTGAGGACTTAAAGGTCACATGGTGATTCCGTGAGTACAAGAAGTACGAGGTGGAGGAAAAGAATTTTAGGGCAAATAAAGGAAGTCCTGATTTTCATGACACTTGTAATGGCTGGGTAGCAGCGATCGCACCTGAAGTGATGAAATGTTAAAACTGTAGGTAAATTCAAAGGTGATATGCCCCTGGGATCCTTTGAGGGATGTTCCTGAGACTTCGAGGTTGGTTTTATGGAGGTCAACTGTGCTCACCCCCCAAAAGTCCCTCGATGCTGCTCTCTTGGGAACTGCTCTCAGACACGTTAACGGCTGGTCCTGCCAGGTCCCTGAACCCCTGAGATCCCACTGCTTGGGCTGAGAGGTGGGGAGAACCTCTGCTGAGAGCTCTGGGTCACAAGCCGTGCCCGCCCCCACTGTGGCAAATCTTTGTTGTGTTTATGTTTGTCAGTGTTATTGTGAATCTAGGTGTAAGGGAGAGAAAACGGGTTGATAATTAAGAGCGTGGACCAGAGGCGCCTGGGAGGCTCAGTTGGTTGAGCGTCTGACCCTTCAGCTCAGGTCATGATCTTACGGTTCGTGAGAGTTCAAGCCTCGCGTCGGGTTCTGTGCTCAGAGCCTGGAGTCTGCTTCAGATTCTGTGCCTCCCTCCCTCTCTGCCCTGCCTCTGCTCAGGCCCTGTCTCTCTCACTCTCTCCAAAATAAACAAACAAAAAGAGTGTGGACCTTGAAGTCAGAAAGACCAGGGTTCCCAATCCAGCTACTACCACCAGCTATTGCTTACCTGCCTGAGCCTCAGTTTCTCCTTCCCTAAGGACTGTGAGTGGAGCCGTCAAGAACAGCTGGTAGTGGCGTTATTCATGCTAATTGATGGCTGGGTGGGTGGGATATCTGCCATCTGGTCACCCAGTAACCCCCCCCCCCCCCCGGGGCCACAGGGCTCCACCCCTGGGAAATCCCTATTGTCGAAGCCCTGCGGGGACCCACGGGAACTACTGATACCATTTCCTCTATAGCTGACCTATTCTTTAGTGAAGAGAGTTTTCAGTCCCCTTACTGTTTTCCTCTGGTCGTCGTCTTAACCCGTCTGCCCCTCTGCTTAGCTCCCTAGCCTGTGAGAGGTCATACGGCACTTTTATTTGTGACTTAGGGTATTTGGGAAACTCCTCTCGAACAAGTCGGGGAGCCTGGCCCTCTGTTTTATTGCATAGGAAGTCCCCTTGGGGTGTCCTAGGGTTCAACGCCAGAGAAGCGGCATAGATACGGTTTTCTAGAATGTTCTTTGCCCTCATGCATGGTGAGGAAGTGCATACTTGAAACAAGTGAAGAGGCGTGAGAGGTTGGACCCTTGTTTTGTTAGGATGGGGCTTCAGAAGCCAGATGGGTGCAGCCATGTGGAGCCAACCGTGCGTCTTCCATACACTGAGGCGTCAGGGCTCCAGGAAGGAGCCAGGCTGCCGTCACAAGGGATTGAGGCCCAGGGGTGCGGTAGTTGAAACTTTCTCTCTTCAACAGTTTTGCCTTTCCCTAACTTACCTCTGAGCCTCTCATCTCTAGGAGAGGCCACTCCCAGGAGGTCAGGGGCTCTCGCCTGCTGGGTTTGGCTTCATTGAGAAGACTCTGAAGGGCCGAGCGGAGGTGGCTTGGGGGTCAGCGAGAGGAATACCCGTGCAGCGGCTCTGAGTTCCACTTTCCTGCCCCTCACCCCCAAATCTCCCCCTCCCTGCGAGGGCCACAGCACCCCCCGCCCCTCGTTTAATCTGGTAGCGCTTAGCCGGCTGCTGTTTCCAGACGTTTATGCGAATTCACGAAGAGAAAACGTGAAAACAAAAGCTTTATGCCCACGGAGTGATCTCTTCTGGTTTCTCAGTTCTCTTAAATTTTTAAAATGTCTTCTCGCTTCCACAGGAGGAAAAAAACGTGCAATATAGGAAAAGCGCATAGAACATTTTGTTCCATATTAAAAGTTAATTTAAGACAGAACCGGAGTCCAAGACAAGTGTCTTGTCTTTTCGTCGTTCGGTGATACGGTTGACCCTTCATACCTCCGCAGGACTTAATCGTTCCGCAGAGGCTAATTACAGGGCGTGAAGGTGCCGCACGGTTAAGGTGAAGATACCGACTTCTGCGTGAACTGCTTAATTCCGATGGGTTATAACTTGTCCATAAAATTTGCTATGGAAAATGGACTCCGTGTTGGGGGGGGAGGTCCAGAAGTATCTCCCGTATCGCCTCCCTTCTGAAGGGAGCTCGGTGGCGCTGAATGGGGTATATGTTAGGAATAGTTCATGAACTTTCCGAACCCAAAATTGGAACACATGACCTCCCATAAGATCCCTGCCCCGTGCCAATCTATTTTTATGTATCTCCGGTTCAGGAAGGTGAAACAACAAAATTCTGTTTTCTTATATGGTCCGCAGATGATCTTTGGTGCCAGTGAGAAGATCTATAAAATCTCAGGTCTTCCGGCAAAGCCCGGATTTCTCTCTGGTGTTGGGGATCGTTGGCGTTAGGAAGGGGGTATCCCTTGGTGACCTGGGATCCCGACTTTCCCTTCTGAAACTGAGCAAACCCTCACCTCTGCCTGGGCCCCATATCTGTGTGGCCAGTCCGGGGGTCTTTACGAAGAAAATGAGGTTGACTTTCAGCAGTCGGCGAAGGAACGTAGACAGTAAATTGCAGTTCGTAGAAGCAGAGTTGGACTCAGACATTTATATTAAACGAACATCTCCCTTTCCGTGTCCATATTCCCTTATCGCCGTATGAGACGGCATTCTGATGGGAAGTCGGGACTTGGCGTGTAACCGGGGGGGACAGCAGCCTTCATTCCTTAAACCGGGGATTCTGCGGCTCTCTCGAGATGAACGCCCGGTGGCTGATCTGAAAAGGAAGATGCAGTAACCTGTCTCTGGTTACCCTGCCCATTGTGGAAAATTAATCTGTGACCCAATTCTGTTTGCCCCGTGAGTTTATGGCTTGCATAAGTGGCCGTTGTAATGATCTATTGACTGCGTTTCCGGAGAATTTTGTTTTATAGTTCTGAAGTCGTAGTCCATAAATCTTTTGAACTTGAGGTTTTGAGTTAGAGAGCCTTGTGGTTCTAGGAAAAGAGAAAGAGCCAAGTTTATTTTTCACACCTGTTAGCTCTGCCTCTCCCGCCTTCTTTTCTTTCATTACCCGCCACCCCTCTGATATTTCTTCCTTGGGGGGAAACACACACACACACACACACACACACACACAGTGAAGTGTTCATCTTCATGTAATACCACTCGTAGCATATTTGTATTAAAAGAAGAGATCGAGGGAGGGCAATGTTCAGCTCAAGTGCATGCATTTGTAATTGTACATTTTCTGTTTGAAAATGAAGTCTCTTGGCGCTCGTGTATTGCTCGTGGGGTTCTGAAATGGTGCAGCCGCAGCGAAGAGCAGTATGTCAGAGCCTTAGAAAAAAAAAATCAAACACGGAATTACTATATGATCCAGAAATTCCACATCTGGTTATATACCCAAAAGAACAGAAAGCAAGGATTCGAGTCGATATTTATACAGCAGTGTTCATAGCAGCGTTATTCAAAATAGCCAGAAGGTGGAAACAGCCCAAATGTCTATTGACAGATGAATGGATAAACAGAATGTGTGTATACTTACACTGGAATATTATTCGGCCTTAAAAAGGGAGGCGAGTCCGACACCTGTTGCAGTACGGAGGACCCTTCAGGACATTATGGGAAGTGAAATAAGCCAGACATAAAAGGAGAAACGTTGTATGATTCTTTTTTTTTTTAAATAAGAAATAACTTTTTTTTTAGGTTCATTTATTTTTGAGAAAGCATGAGCAGAGGAGGGGTGGGGGGGCGGGGAAGAGAGAGAATCGAATCCCAAGTGGGCTCACGCTGTTAGCACAGAGCCTGACATGGGACTCGAACTCCCAGACCGTCGAGATCACGACCTCATAGGCCATAGTTGGACTCATAATCAGCTGAACCACCCAGGCGCCCCTGTATGATTCTTCTTCTATGAGATTCCTAGAGTTGTCAGTTCCATGGAGACAGAAAGGGTGGTGGTTTTATGTTATGCATGTTTACACACACACACACACACACGCACACACACACACAGAGAAATAATTGAAGGCCGATCAGAAACCCTTTGTGGGTAGGGGTTGTTGTCTGTCTGACACCAGACAGGTGAGAAACTGCCCTCCAGATGTGAAAATACGGCCTTGTCCAGGCTCACCTTTCAAGATTAGCAAGCTCACGTGGCCCCCGGGTCCCAGGCCTCCTCCCGGGGCGGGGGGCCACCCCTCTGCTGACCTGTGTTTTCCTTCTAGGCGGGGAGTCGGGAACAGAAGCGGTTTCCACCTGAAACCTGTGTTCTTGGTGGCTCTCCGTGCTCATGCTTGTGTTCTATTTTAAGCTGCTTCTCTGCATTTGGTAGCCGGCTGGGATCCTGTCGCGTTAACTCTGTCTGTGAGACACGGCCAAAGAGCAGAAAGACCTCTCGAAGGCGGCGAGGGGCCGCAGGCTCTGCTCGCTGGGTTCGGAGACACACACGGCCCCCTGCCGTGCAGCGGGAGACCGGATTCCCTTTGGGTGAAGACTGAGAAAAGGCGAGGCTGAAAAGAAAAGAAAATACATATTTTCCCCTTTCTCTGGCTCCGTCACAGCAGGTGGCCGGGGAACTCAATCTGTGGAAGGCATCAGCGCTTTCCGCGCAATCAAAGTTAAGTGCAGAAATTTAATTAAACGGCATCAAGGATGGCAGAAACTTTGTAAAGCCGCCGTGCATTGTCAAATTCAACAATTATTTCTAGGAACACAATCCACAGATGGCGTCTAATTGATAAATTAAGGCTCTGCTTCTCTAATGGGCTTGCATTTAGCCCGTTTTCCACCCATACAATAAGCACCGCCTCTCTCACCCCTGCGAGGGGGGAAAAAAACTACATCACGCCCCCAAACAACGTAGGTAGGATCTTGGATGGTAGGATCGGGTCTTGACGGTTTGGTGTGAAAGGCCTCTGGCTCCTTTCACTGTGGTCCCCCAGCCTCCATGTGGGATCGAGTCTTGTCCTAAAAAACAGAAACCGTAGGATTTCTTTGGGCCTCTGTGTCCTTTCTGCTCCGCTAACCCGGATGTGTTGCTCAGAGATGGGCTGGTTTGTTTGTTTTTTTTCTTTCCTTTTTCCTTTTTAGTATAGCCCTGGCTTTTATCCTTCACAGCGCAGGATTTCACCCAAAACAGAAGTCTCTTATTTATTTCTTACCAAAAAAAAAAAAAAAGAACCTGTTTTTAAGACCCGCGGCACTTCCTGTCCGCTAACAGCAGACACCCAACTTATTTTTATTCCATAAGAAAATATTTGCTGTCTCTAAAGATCCAGCCCTGTTCAGAGAAATGTATCCCGTACTGAGACTTAATTTTGTAAAAACCTGGAGGTCTTGAATGCTTACCAGAACTTTATTTTGCAGACGAGAAAATTGAGGCACCGAGGGTTTACGTGCCTTGGGACTAGTCCCGTGAGATTGTGTTTGGAGAGATGGAGGGAGGCCACTCCTTTAAGTGGTTCGTTCGTTCGTTCATTCATTCGTTCGTTCATTCATTCATTCGTTCATTCCACCAACTGATCTGCATTAGGTACCCACTGTTTCTTTCCTAGACGCTAAGGGGAAATTCAGTGGGGAAGGAAGACACCTGTATGAAACCTACAGGAAGCGGGGGACGGACACTAAAAGGATCTCCCAGACAGATGCGTCAGCGCGGCTTTGATCTCAGTGCTATGGAGCAAGAGCAGAGGGTGACTTGAGAGCACGGCACAAGGGCATCTGTTGGGAGACATCCAGGAGTGACGTTATGGATAAATGGACTTAGGTCAGAAAGGGTAGAAGGAGCCAGGCAGAGGGGGGCACGGCCAGCTCAAAAGCTCAGTGTGCCAGAAGAGCCCAGAGAGGCCGTGCGAGGGAAGAAATCAAGGGAGGGAGCGGGGAGGGCGTCCCGGCTGCAGGGCGGCTCCCGTACGCCGGGCACTTCCCGTGTGCCCGGCGTCGTCCAGAGCTTAATCTGTGGTTACATCTTCTCTAACTCTTCGTTTGATCTGTGACTGTACCTCCGTGCCTTCTCCAGTGCCTGGCACGTGGTAGAGTCTCGGTCAATGTTGCGTGAATGAATGAATGAGTGAATGAATCCTCCTAACGATGGGTATTCTTTCCCTGACCTTCTAGCTGGGAAGCTGAGGCCAGCGGAGTACACATTTGTGGGCCTGACTCCACAGCCTCTGGTAGGTCTTGTCTGCGTGCTGAAGTCGGACTCCCCTAAAGGGACGAGGTGTGCGGTCCCCTGGCTGAGGGGGTCTCTAATGAATAGCCCTAACCATCCCCCCACTCTATGTGTTTCCATCCCTCGAAAGAAAGGAGAAATAAGAGAAATCCCTAACTTTTATGTCCACACATACAGTAGTTAGCGGTCGAGAGGGGCCATATTGAAAACAGAACGTTTGCAAAAACAGAAGCACAGGGTCCAAGGCTTTCACCTGAGCAATGTTGCCCGATATTTGGTTTGTCGTGGAAGGGGACAGCAGAGAAGAAGGGGGTGGGAGCGTATGTGCGGGGGGAGAAGCAAAGGAGCAGATATATTTACTTATTTGTGTATTTCTAAAGAATACTTGTGGGGAATGCCATGGCAGAACTCTTTCTAATTACCCTTTTTTTTCTTTTTGGCCACGGCGTGGGTGGCTTTCGAAATTCTGTGTAGTTCGCAGAGGTGCGGGTGCTGTGCCTGGGATGCCAGATGTCGTAGCCGGATGGCTTTTGGCTGCTCGTCTGCTCGTCTGTCATTACCAACCCAGTATCCTTGAGTTCGGTGGCACGACACTGCTTTGTCCCCCGCGTCCCCCGTGTCTAAATATATCCAGCTAGTCCATCAGCCTTGGCAGCCGTCAGGATTGTGGTTGTCAGATCGAGTTGGCCTTGGGTCCTCTGAGCTGTTGGCTTGTTTTCCAAGCGGGGACGTGTGTTCAAACAGTGAGGTCGACGTGAGACTTGCCAGCGCGCACCCAGGTAGGGGCCTGGGCGCGGGGTGGGGATGAGGCGGCGTTTCCTTCTCCGTCGCCAGACAGAGCCACCGTGCCGTGGGGAATGGCTTCGCGCTCGGTGAGCAAGATGCGTGGGTGTGTTTTCCTGAATCGTGATTTTTTTTTTTTTTTAAGTTCTCTGAGGAGAGGAACCGGCGGCGGGAGGAAAATACCGTGTGTGTGTGTGTGTGTGTGTGTGTGTGTGTGTGTGCGTGTGTGTGTAGTGGGTGGAGGTGGGGGTGTGGCTGGGAGGGGAAGACGGAATGGTACGGAGTTGGGGGCGTTGCGAGGAAGACAGGCCGCCCTGATGGCGTGGCCCCGGCTGGGGGGCTCTCAGGGGAGTCTCGGGCCTTGAAGGGGCCTTTGTTTCTGTGGCTTCCCCACCGGGCCCTCCGCGGCCCCTTTCCTCAGCACCGCCTGTGGCCTGGGAGCCTGTGGGGCCTGGCTCCCGGGTCCTTCCCCGGAGGCTTGTTAAGGGGATCGGTGGAAAGCAGATCAGACGATTTTAAACCCCTGAGTTCCCCAGGGAACGGCCTTTTATAAACGAGCGCCACGCACACCCGGCTCCCCGCTTGCTTGTCCGCGGAGAGGCGTCACTCTGGGAGCGGGTTGGGGTCACCGTAGCGTAGGCCGGGGCGCCGGGGCGCCCAGGCTCATGCCCCCCACCCCCTTGCCCCTGCTTTCCTTCCAGCTGCCCAGAGCCCTGGGGGGAGATGGAGTGTCCAGCAAGTTCTCCTCCAATGAGGGGGAGCCGCAGTTGGTTTTGTGGGGTGCCTGGGCCTCTGATAGGGTTGAGGGAGGGAGAGGTGAGTCCAGAAAAGACGTAAGCCACAGACCGTGGCCTTATGCGGCTCCCAGAATACAGGAAACACGGACACGCATGTGAAGGAACCAGAACGGGGCTCTCGCACTGGGATCCAGGGACCACCTGGGCATCCCTGAGACCTTGTCAAGGATTCTGTGGTCTCAAAACTGTTTTTCGTAATAATTCCGAGACTTCGTTTACCTTCTTTACTCTCATTCTTTCGTGAATGTCCAGTGGAATTTTCCAGAGGCCTCGTGGCCTATGCCGAGGTCATCGTTCTGGTGGCTAGCGGGATGTGTATATTCCCGCTCAAAAATGTCTCCGTTTTAATTTCTTAATACAGTAAGCGTTGACCTGTGCCCAAAAGCTCTTGGGTGGCCTTTGCTTTTTAAGAGCATAAAGGGGTCATGATACCCCAAAGCTTGAGAACCACCCAATTAGAATGTAGGCAGGTAAACGGCAAGTCGAAGTTACGTACTAGGTACTGAGGTAGCAGAGGTGTTGGGGAGGTGGCAGATTCCCGTCGGTGAGCCAGGGAGGGGACGGTCAGGGAAGGCTTTCAAGAGGAGTCACCGGGGTATTTGAAGGATGAAAAGGAGTCTACCAGAGGGACAAGGCAGGGAAAAGCATTGTGCAAAGAAGGAACAGCATGTCTGAAAGAACGGGGATAGAAAGCAGCATAATGTGTTGGCCTTTACTCACCGGTCTTTGGGGGCAGAAACAGCGTCACCTTGACCTCACCGCGGGATTCTTTCCACCCGTGATTTCCAGGGCCGCGTCTCAGAGTCCCTTAGAAGTGCTGGCGGGGCTGGCGGTCAGGCCCGCTTTGGATCTGTCGATGGCGGCACTCTTAGCTCCTGGCGGGAATGACGGGGAGCTCTCTGTACCATTTTTAGTTTGTGGAGAGTGACATCACAGTGCAAGCAAGCCTAGGACGTGCCACACGGTGGGCTCTGTCACAGAACCCAGCAGGCGTCAGGTGAACAGTAGCACCTGTCAACCCACATCGGGGAACCAGATGGGACCGCGGGTTCCGAGATCCATTTACCTCTTGGTGCTGAGCGGTGTGACCTTGAGGAGGCTTTGACGTCTCTGAGCCTGTCTGTTCTCCTGGGAATAAAGCGTGTCGGACAGACCGTCTTGAACAGACATGCCCAAATCTGCCAGTGAGAGGGACCCTCCTGTTTGTTGATGAATAATTCATTCTGGGTTTGCTCTTGGAAAGTATTCCGTGGGGCATACCTTCTCGGCTCTCTGGATTTTGTAAAGGAAGATGCCGAAACGTTCAGATTAACAATGTAGACGGCCTCCGAGCCACCGATGAAGGGAATAGAGGAGACCAGGGCTCCCGGCTCCTTACTCTGTGTCAGGCGCTGATCTGGGGGCGTGTGTGTGTGTACGTGATCTCATTAAATGGTCACGCTATTCCTGTGGTCATTTCATTTTACCACTAATTTTACCATCATACGATTCCATTTTACAGATGAAGAAACAGAGGCCCAGGCAGGTTACCTGAATTTGCCCAAGGCTACCCAGGATCCAGGTGTTCAGGCCTTATGCCTTCTAGTCTGGATACCACCTCCTGTGCCCCTGGGTGGGGGCGGGGGGCTGTAGTCTGGAGCCGTTCAGGAGAGAAAACAGGCGGAGTCGCCACCACCGAGTAGCCGGAAGACAGAATAAAGGGCACAGGAATAAAGTATCGTTAACCAGACTGGTAAATCAATAGACTAATTAAAAATCAAACACCTTAAAACACTGTTGCCGGGTTAATTGTAAACCAGCATTGAAACGTTAAAACCTGCCCAGCCAATGGGTTTGAATTATTAACTGAGCAAGTTAATTTCAAGCCATCGGCTTGGGTAGCTGTGAAAGCCGCCCTCAAAGAAGGGCTGCTTGTGGGCCGCTCCTGCTCGGGCCTGCCTGGCGCCCAAGGTCTTGCTGTTGTTGTGCTGTTTTCGTTTTTAATCGAACCGTCTTAAGCGCTTAGACAGACCTCGCGAGTTCAGATAGATGGTGGGAAAGGACGATTTGAATCAGGAAGGAGTTGGATTCCGTACATCTTTCCGAAGGGAAGAAATGTCGTTCTGTTTTGTAATAAAATGGAACCCCGGCGGGAGGATGGGCCCCTTGAAAGTCCTTCCGGCTTCCCGTGTCTGATCCGAGGCTGATGTGCCTTCCACCTGTCTCCTCTGTTGCTCTTGGTATTCGTGTCTGCCCAGAGAGACCAGGGTCCTGGGATAAGTGTCGTTGGAATTTCGCCCCAAGACAGTCAGCTTGGCATTGAGACCTCTGGGATATTCATTGATGGCTACTTGACCACAGGACGTTTCTGTTAGGTTTTGTTGTAAGTGGAGACCCTGCCGGACCTGCTTTGATTATAGATAAAACTCATCAACTGGCCGCATCGATTTTCCTTGTGTGAGCGAGCTGTATTTCTGACCTATCCGGGGTCACGGATCACGTGGGGACCACTACGGGTGTCTACCCAGTGCCACGGGGAGGGTTTCCCCTCGTTGCTCGGGCAGGACGTTACAAAGAGTTAAGAACAGTCACGAAGCAGCTGGCCTCTGAGGATAGTGGTAGTATTTCACTACTACTTATTTCAGTGTTTTATGTTTTCCGGAGTTCTTTATAAGACCATCTCATTTGACTCTCAGGAGAATCTCGTAGTTACTGTCTCGTCTATGACACACGCGGGGGGGTGCCGTCACTTCCCTGAGTGTTGCTGTTTTCTTGTTAATTTGCTAAATGGGCTTTAAAAAGGGAGATAAATGTAAATTTCAGCGCCATAAAATAGTCTCATTTCAAATGCTCGCGACTCAAATTAATTAATTGAAAAACCGTGTAAAACACTACCCCAGCCGCAAACATGGCAGACACGTAATGTTTGTTCCATGCAGACAGTTGATGGGATAAGAGACAAGATTGGTCTGTGATAAGAAGACGCTTTGGATTCCAACTCGGGCTTTTACCGAAAGAAAAGCTGCGTAGTTTGTTGATTTAGAACTTTGTTATAGCTTCGGCTCTGCTCCGATGATAAAAACTTGGGGAACTTGGGGAAAATCACAAGAAGTATCATTCTAACTCGGCCATTTTGAGATGCCCGTCGTGAACATTTGGCTGTGTTTTCTTCTATCCGCATTTTATGGCAAAAATGATGGCAAAAAATAGCCACTTTATACACACGAAACTTATTTCCTCACCTCTTTGTACGCCTCTATCCGGAATACTTTCCCCTTATGATTAATTTCTTTTTACGGTATGGTTTTTATTGTCTACCTTGTATTGTGACTTGCAAGTTTATTTTACCAAAGCCTATTGTTGAATAGCTTGTGAATGATTTATTATAATTACAGTTAACACGGGTGAACATACTTGCACATGACCCGTTATTGAGATCTCTGATTGCCTTTTGACGACATATGCCTAGAAGTGGAATTTTTGGGTTAAAGGCTATAGATATTTCAAGGGAGAATTTATGTATATATGTATCTTGAAAAAATATGCATACATAATGTATTAAAATATACATCATGTATATTTTAAAAATATACATAATGTATTATACGTACTTGCATATTTATAATCTCCTTATAAAATATATTTTTATCTTAATTGACTCTATAAGGAGGAGGGTAGTACTTGAGACCCTTGCCAGAAGCTTGAGAAATTAATTTTAAAAAATTAACTAGTTTTTATAAAAATAGATGCATGTTTATGGTAAACATCTTATTTCCGCTGCCTCGTAAAGGAAGGCTTAATTTTGAAAAGACCGGAGTTTCTCCGCTCGGCCTACGCTATATTTATTCTTTAAGCTTTCCCCTTCTTCGGTGCTGTTTGGCACATCTGTCTCTTTAGAGTTTATTTGTTTACCTACCTGCTTGTCTTCACCAGGCTGCCCAGCCCCCTCCGTCCGTCTTACTTGGTTAACATTTATCCAAGTTCGAGGATGGAAATAGCTTTCCTCTGAATCAGAACACTGGGCGTAACCGTTCCGTGTAGCCACCTGCACAGACACGAGGGGGCTCCTCACTGTCCTTTTGCCTCGCCGGGTTAATAAATGTGACTAATTTGGAAGATGTCCAAAAGTACACAAATGAGAATAAACGTCCCTGAAATCTCACCGCACAGAGATAAGCACGGTCAACATAGGAATCTGTGTTTTTTTTTTGGGTGGGTGGGATGGGAATAGTACCTACAGATAAATAGAAATTTTTCTTAAGATGGTGGGACAGAGGCCCCCAAGTGGGCTCTGTGCTGACAGCAGCGAGCCCAGCGCGGGGCTCAGACTCCTCAGTTGTGAGATCAGGACCGGAGCTGAAGTTGGACCCACTGAGCCACCCAGGTGCCCCAGATAAACAGAAATTTGAAAGCTAGGTTGTTTGTTTGCTCTTTATTTAATTATACGAAGAATCAATGAGAACTTTTTGCTTTGAAAATAGAAACAGCACAGACACCAATACTACCACTTCCGTTTCCAGAAGAAATTGTCAAGGATAAAGGGAGTATGTGTCACCACCCGTACCCCTGACCCCTAGCGCTGTAGACTGTTCTTCAATGGAAGTGTTCAGCCCCAGGTGAGAGCGGAGTTTCTCGGCCCGGACTCCTGGTGTCCCAGCGTATGATTGGAAGGGCATCACTCTTATGAAGAATGAGGACATTTTGGGGCGCCCAGGCGGTTCAGTGGGTTGAGCGACCGACTTCAGCTCAGGTCACAATCTCGTGGTTCATGGGTTCGAGCCCCGCGTCGGGCTCTGTGCTGACAGCTTGGAGCCTGGAGCCTGCTTCGGATTGTGTCTCCCTTTCTCTCTCTGCTCCTCCTCCCTTCTCAAAAATAATAAATAAGTATAAAAAATCTTAAAAATAATGAGGACATTTCCTCCCCCTACTTGAGGGGCACTGATCTTATTGATTGCAAAAATAAATTCAGATTAGGAAAGTAAAGGGCGTCTGAATTTAGAACCCCTCAGGGTTAGGCATGGTAGGGACCTTGGAGACCATTGATTTCACCCTCTTATTTTCTGGATGACAAAACTGAGGCCCAGTAAACATGAGTAAGTATCTTGTCTCATGTCATCCAGCCAGGGAGAAACGTTACCGAAATTTCAGGGTTCTGGTTTGTGCCTGCCTTCCTTCCTTCCTTATGTACTTTGAGAGAGACAACACGAGCAGAGGAGGGGCAGAGAGAGAAGGAGAGAAAGAGAATCCCGAGCAGGCCCTTGATGTCAGCACAGCCCAGGGCCTGATGTGGGGCTCGAACTCCCAAACCGAGAGATCATGACCTGAGCCGAAACCAAGAGTCAGACGCTTAACCGACTCAGCCACCCAGGCGCCCCTGTGCCTTTCTTCTTTTTCAGTGAAGATATTGATCTACTTTTAAAAACAAAAACAAAGGCCAAGGTTGGGTCTGATCTGGTTTCAGTCGGCGAAGAGAGTCTGGTTTCAGTCGGCGAGAGCCGAATCCACTCCTCTCTAGTTTCGGCAGAAAGGAACTTACAGAGCACTAAACGGCCTGGGGCCATCATCGGGTGATGGAGAAAAACCCCTACCTTGCGCTTTTGGGAAACAGCTCTTGGAGCCTCGCAGCGGATCTGGGTCTCCGCGGAGCTGTTCGCCTCTTCTGTCACCCGAAGGCCGCTCGGCCGATTGCGAAGCGATGCTGCAGCTTTGCGGCCCGAAACCGTCGCCACCCTTCCTGTGCCGGAAGCACCGTGGCGGACGCCGCCCTGCCTCAGTGTCCTCCGGCCAAACAGAGTCTCCGCGTCAGCCCACGTCCAGGATGTTGGTGCAGAAGAGCCGAACGCGTCTCTGGATGCGCCGTCAGAGCAAGTAGCCGAAGCTGGGAATCCACGCTTCCCTCTTCCAGCTAGCTGCGAGGGGGTCGCCAGTGCTCCTCGCTTGTTTGCTTCCTGCCGAGCAGACGGACTTGCAGCGGGAGGGGGTTGGAATGGACGAGGGACATCAGTTTCCCACGAGTACTCATCAGTTTCGTGAACACATCAGATGTACTTAAGTTCTGTGTTACGGTCACGCGAGGTAGACTGACTGGCAGAGTAGGAAAAAAAGACAGGATTGTACAAAATAGAAGGGATTAAAAAGAGAGAAAGGAACAGTTATATATAGAAACATCGTCCTGGGATGGCTACTCCCTCATACTGTGTCAGGATATGTCATTGGGAGTTCTGTTGCATTTTTGCAACAATAGGCAACAATGCGTGGTAATTCAGGACTTGCCCCGACAGTCCGTTCAGGCCCAGAGCCAGCCCTTGAACTTGTATCGCAATATTTGTCACGAAACCTTTAACTTATTCAGTATTTTTTGTCCCCCTGAACTTTTTCTGGTGAGATTGCCTTCGTCCTGTGGAGGAACCCCTGCATTCCCTCTCAAAATCCAAAATTTAGAAAGATGGTCGTCCCCGATCTGTCACGGAAACCACTTAACCTTTACCGTGTGCCGTTGACTTTTGGGAAGTGCGTCAGGCAAGAGGGCAAACAGAACGCAGGTCCTGGTGCTGCCGGAACAGTCATCTGGGTAAAGTCCTCTCAGGAGGACCTTACTTCTTGAGGCAGGTGGGTAAGCCCTGTTCAGGTGGCCCTTCCTGGGGCGGCTGTGGAAACCTCTGCCGACCGTGAGTGACAGCTTCCAGACAGGCCTCTTCCTCATCACGAATGTCACGCGTCACCTCGTCTTTAGTTTTCTCCTTGCATTCCTCAACTTCCTGGGCACGGGCCCTCCTCACTCTGTGACTTCTAAGGATGGGTGGTTTGGTGTTAACGGCGCTCTGTGCTGTGTTCGTCCACACGCGGGGCTGGGAGGCAGTGGGCAGCTTGCAACGGGGGAGAGTCACGTACACGCCAGTACGGTTTTTGGACTGGGCTGCGTGGTTCTCAGCTCCGTGAGGCATCTGGCTTTGGGCGTGCGATGTAACATCTGGAAACCTCAGTGTCCTCAGCTCTAAACTGGGGATGAGGAGGAGCCTTCGTTCGTTGACTTGCTGGGAGGATTACATGGAATAATGCCCATAAAATGCTTAGCCCCGAGCTGGGCCGTGGGGGAAGGGGAGGGTGTCCCATGCTCCCTCCGTCCCCACTGCTACTGTTCCTGCTTGTCCGACCTTTATAGCCTCCTCCGCTTTGGGAAAAGGCTGCGACTCTCTGCTCCCCTTGCCACCCATCCAAACAGGAACCCAGCTCTGGATTCCTGACTACTCTGGGACCCGCAGCCAGGACGCGACACCCCTTCCCTCTGCTGGCTCCTTCCCTTTCCACTCTGCTTTTCTTCGTCTTTCCTGCGTCCCTCATTCCATTCCTTTCCCATCCTTCCTCCTTCTCTGTCTTTCCAGAATCCGTAGGGTGCTTGATAAACAATGGCGCCCAGTCATGGCCTTCTTGGCAGAGAAGATAAGACGTACCGCCGACGGTATTCAAAAGAGGTAGTGTCGACTAATGGGTAAGGGGTGTCGACTGTGGAAACGCGTTGCTGGGACTCATATTCTAGTTCTGTCCTTTACTCTGTGCCTCAGTTTCTTTCATCCAGAAAAGGGGGGTCATGACGGTTCTCCCCTTGCAGGGTTGTGGCGGGAGTTGGTACGTCGCTCTGCGTCAGGTGCTCCCGGCAGTGCCTGACACACGGCGACGAGCCAGCCGTACCGGTGACGACGGAGGTACGTCGGTGTGACATTGTCCCCTCCTCCTGCCTGAGGCTTCCGTGGGGAGCGAAGGCAGTGCTCCCGAGCAAGGATAAAGTCACCGAGGCCGTTCCGAGCAGCGTGGTGGGGGCCCCTGGATACGGCGGCCTGGTGGGACCAAGGAGCCCGGCGGGAATGGGGAGCCGCTGTAAGGAACAAAGGGGGGATGAGTTAAGAGGTGGGGGCGGCCACGTTCCCCTTCTCCTTCCTTCTCCCTTGGGCCCCAAGAGCCCAAGGCCGTCCGTCTCCACAGCAGGCCACACCAAGCCCCATATGCCGATTCTTGCCCACCTGGCCCGGAGCTCCAGGCCGAGCCAGGCTGACCTGCCGCGAAGCTCGCCCTCACCTGCCCGCTTTAATTAGACGGTACGCGGTTCCCTTATCTTCCCGAGAGAAGATTTCACTTTTGGTGGTCGGCCACTGACGCCAGTGTGGGGTTAGGGTTCTTCCTCCCGTCCCCCCCCTCGGGCCCGGTTATAGGATGTCCGAGATGGAGAAATCGCGTGTTTGTACAGCGGCCGGGTGAGTCGCATGGGGAGCCCACGGGGCTGACACCTCCGCTGCGTTTTCAGGGGTACAGCGCACTTTTACACGTCATCCAACCTGAGCCTGTAGTTATGAGGAACGGAATCCCATTTCATAGATGGGGAAACTGAGGCACAAAGAGCTGGAGCGTCTGGCTCGCGGGCAGACAGCCAGCAGGCGGCGCAGCTGAGAGCCGGATCCAGGTCTGGGCCCAGCTCGTCGGTGTGTCCTCTGGGGCGCGCAGAGCCCTCTTAGACTGATGAACATATCAGTCGGGCGTCACTCTGGCTTCCATTCAGTGCGACGGACGTGTTCTGAAATGACCGGTTGGCTTCTTGGGTGCCACCCGACCGCAGAATATCACTTCTTCCACCGGCGAGCGCTCAGATCCCTTCCCCTGGGTAGGGAGGCCCTGAAAGGCACGCGCAGTCACATGCGTCAAGAACGGGCCTGTGAGACCTTGACCTCTCTGTGACCCTGCGTTCTGGAGACGAAGAAACCTCCATCCGGTGAATTCACCCACGGTCTAGATTTTAGTTGGTGATTTTTCACTCCACTCAGGTTTTAGGCCGCAGAAAGCAGGACGCCGAGCCCCATCTTGGGCTTCCTCACTCCCTTGAAGAGTGATCTGTCGCTGAAGAGCTGATTGGTTAAGTATTAACGTTTCAGAAATAGTGCCCTAACCTCTTGGGCACATGGTGGCCTGGCTTCTGCTCACCGCGGTCAAGAATTTCTGCCTTTTGCCTTGCGACACGTTTGCCGCTTAAACCTGCATGTGAATGAGAGTCTGCCCTCCCCGCAGCTCCACGGGGAGGGAGAGTGCACGGGGTCATTCCCGGTATCGTTTCGACCCATAAGTGCCTTCCCGAAGGTTCTTGGGATAGAGTCAGAGAGGAAGGAGTTGGCCGAGCCTGATCTCAGGAAGTAGCCTGACAATCTTTAGCTCTGACTCGAATCGGGGAGTCCTGTTCTCCAAGGCGTTTGCTCCTGGTCTGTTCCGTGACCCTCTGGCGTTGTGTCGCCGCGGCTGGCTCCTGAGTCGGATTTCCGTATCTGCGAAAGGGCAGGGACTCTGGGGCGGTGACCGGCCGAGGAGCCCGTGCCGTTCAGCCCAGCCTGTACTCGCGGGGGACCTGCTGTGCGTAAGCATTAGGCCCTTCATCTCGGCAGGACTCGAAAGTCAGCTTCTTACCACACCTCTGGTTCTCTGGATTCTGCAGATGGCAGGATTTGGGAAGAAATGCATTCATTTCTTTTCCTGCTTCGCATCACTTGAAAACCCCACCAGGCGCATTTGTTCAGATGAGGAGGGCAGAGAAGAGCCTCGCTCTAGGTAAAGAGCCCTCGTCCTGTCACCGATCCTGCCCCGCACGCAGGCTGAGGCTTCAGAGGAATACCTTGCTGAGGTCCCTTCTTGGGTTCTTACTTAGCCTCCCAGGTGTAGGGGCATTGGCGTGTCAAGCTTTGAGAATGGATCATTTGGAGAGAAGGTTCCAGAGTGAGCCAGCCTTTCTGTGAGGAAGGAAGGCCATACCGCACACCGAACGCCCCTCTCCCTGACTGTGCCGTGGACTTGGAGCAAGCGGGGATGTAAAATGAGACAAAACTGTGTTCTCCTGTCTCTGCTTGGGCCCGCCATGTTACCTGTGAGAGTGACCGGCCCATACAGATGGGTTGAGTGTCCCGGGGAGGAGGTGCCGGCCCACGGTCTGATGTTCCTCCGGTGGGGTTCAGCCACAGACTTCTTATCTTGCTTTCTGCACACCCGTCCTGAGTGGTTCCTCCGCTCTTGCTCCCCTCAGTGGACATATCCACCCCCACGCCCTTCGGCACGAAACCCCGCCACCCTCGCTCATGCGTTCGTTTTCCTGTGTGGCTTCGCTCCCTGTCACCCCACTTCTTCTGGCTTCTAGGCGCCCGTGTTTTGAGAAGAAAGTAGGAAAACCACCGCCTGTCTCTACTGCTAACTCCACTCTCCCCAAACCTTCCTCTGTCTCCAAGTTCAGTCCTCCCGCCCGCCCATCCTGGGCTGGGGGAGACGGTGTCTCAGCTGCTGCTTTACAGAAGGGTGTCTTTATTCAATTTGACGGTTACTATTATGTGCTGAAGCGTTCAATAAAAGTCGTGATTTATGAGATTGTGTGGCTATAGTTGTTTATTCAGTTTCTTTCTTTCTCCTCTTCCCCCTCCTCCCCCTCCTCCACCTCCTCCTCTTCCTCCTCCTCCCCCTCCTCCTCTTCTTTTTCTTCTTCTTCTTTTTTTGCTTTGTCATCTATCAGGGAGAGAAAAGCCAGGCCTGATAATTTCTTGGCACATCCGGTGTTCACTTCAGAATGTCAGCTGTCGGCCCGTCAGGAAGTTAACTTCTCGGATTGGGTTCTCTCTCCTTTTGCTTCTCGCCACAGTCCCCCCTGTCCGCAGGCAGAGGCCCTGCTCCGTCCTGCGTGCTGGCGATAAGGGGACGGCTGGACGCTGTGGGGAGAGGAGCGTGGCCCCCCGTGTGGCCCTCGGCCTCCCACACTCCTCAGCGGCTCTGTGTCCCGCTCTCTGTCAGCTCTTGATTGCTTAATAGGAAGAGGCAGGCAGGGTCCTTTCAGGAGGTTTCCAGAATTTTCTTTGTTCTGGAATACAGCACCCCCCCAATCCTCTTAGTCTTTTTTGGCCTGGCCACTTTAGAAATCCTTTCCTCTTTCTTTTCTGTAAAGTATGTGCATGCTAGATAAAAGGCTCTTGAATAGCGGGCCTAGCGTATTGGATATTGGCTGCCGCACACAGGCTAATTGGAGGTAGACGCAGGTTGTCACAAAGGTGCCTGTGATGGGGGGTGGGGAGGAGGACGATCCCCTGTAAAAATGCCAGGTTGACTTTTTCCACCCCTCCCCTCCTCCTGCTTTTATTATTAGCTGTTTGCCGAAATGCCGCCGAGCCTTTGTGGAGCCCTCCAATAGCATTAACCAAGTTGTGCCCTGAATTCTAAGCACCTGCTTCAGGCCTCGTTCTGCGTCTGGAACTGTTCCACGCCGAGCCCCCAGAGTGTGCAGAAATAAGTCTTTAACCCTCCGTGGGTGGCCCGGGAGGGGCCAGGAAAGCGGGCCTGCTGAACTTGAACAGACCGCGTACCCCTTGCTTTGAAAGCGGTGGCTTCGGAGGCCAGGCTCACGTTTTGGCGGGGAGCGGTGTGCCAGCGCCCACGGGGTAGGAACTTGGAAAGGCCCACCTCGTTCTGGCCCGGTGGTGGGGACAGTGACGTGGGGACAGGCCGAGGAGCACACAGCCAGCCACCAGGCTGCCTGGGGCAGGTTCCAGTCAGCGTGCAGGTTTTCAGACTTTGAGTGGGCGAAACACGGTGGCCTTGGACGGTGGCGTGGGAGCCCCTCTCACCGACACCAGACGAACCTTCTAGTGGCTTGCGATCTGAGGGGGGTCATGCTTTTGTGAGCACTCCAGGTCCTTTGAATTTGGAAGTTCCCTCACCCCGGAGGGTCATTGGTTGCCTAGCCTCTGTCCCTTTGTTTCTGTCTCTGCCGCCACCTCCCACCAGGGCCTCTCATCAGTTTCATTGTGCCTTTGTCTCTGGCGGCCCCTCCCTGCTCTCCTGCCCGCTCTGCACTCCCTCGTATCCTGTTGCCCGCTGCCCACGCCCCAGCCTCACCTGGGCCCTTCCAGCCTCGGGTCACACAGGTCCTCACGCACCTGTGCTCTGGGCACCGCGCCCCCGAGCCCGTCCACACACAGATCTTCTCTCTCCGGGCTTCTGGAGTAACCGCCCCTTTTTTGCACAGAAAACCCGACTCGTTTTTCGAGGTCCTCGCAAGGATCCCTGTCGCTGCTTTGAAGCGTCTTCCGCTGCTGCTTTCCCCCCGGGCAGTGACCCCTGTCCCCTTTCAGCCCTGTAGCCGTCTTCGGTTCCCTTAGACTGGTCAGCGTATCTTTTCTCCTGGTCCTCCTCGTTCCTGTCCCCTGGGCCCCGCTAGAGGGTTAGATGTGGAGGGCGAGGACTGTCTGCGTGACTGCTGTCCGGTGGAACGAAGGGGATACGCATTCTGGCCACTGAGCGCTGCAAATGGGGCTAAGGTCACTGAGGAGCTGAATTGTTAATGACGCTTCATTTTGATTAAATTTAAGTAGCCACGCGTGGCTAGTGGCTACCATATTGGACTTTACACGTGCATCTCTCCGCGTCTTGGTATTTCCAGAGGCTCTAGCCCTGTGCGTAGGCGCCTAGCTGTGTTAGCTGTGTGTTCTCTGCCTGTTTTCCATGCAATTTGAGTTTTAAGTTAGATTCAATAGATGATACACTCGAGCACCACCGAGGCTTTGGGGGATATGAAGATGAATAAATATGGTCTCTTCCTGCAAGGACCTTGAACCTCATGGGTAAATATCGAGGGATGACGGGAAGCGGCATGAAATAGAGGGCCGCTGTCTGGGAGCATTTACATCCTCTGCAGGTGTAGAGAAAGAAGTCCAGCAAGTTCTTCCTGAATGTCACGTGCGACCCAGGCACTGGGAACGCGTCTGTGAACAAAACAGACTAAATCCCGGACCTCACGAGGCTTACTTTCCGGCGAGAGGGAGACAGACGATAAATACCATAAGTCAATCAGGGGGTGTGTTAGAGTACAAGCTGGGAGGAGGTCTGGGGGTG
Source organism: Paguma larvata (assembly GCA_030068075.1). Taxonomy (NCBI): domain Eukaryota; kingdom Metazoa; phylum Chordata; class Mammalia; order Carnivora; family Viverridae; genus Paguma; species Paguma larvata. The sequence goes on from CM057843.1 coordinate 53,713,970, forward strand.
CTGGGGTGCGTGCGGGGGGGCTGGTTGTTGCAGTTCTTTTTTTTTTTTTAATTCTTTTTTAGCGTTTATTTATTTTTGAGAGACATAGAGACAGAGTACGAGCAGGGGAAGGGCAGAGAGAGAGGGAGATACAGAATCCGAAGCAGGCTCCAGGCTCTGAGCCGTCAGCACAGAGCCCGACGCGGGGCTCGAACTCATGGACTGGGAGATCATGACCTGAGCCGAAGTCGGCCGCTTAACCAACAGAGCCACCCAGGCGCCCCTGTTGCAGTTCTTAAATAGGTCGGGCAAGGAAGGCTTCGTGGAGAAGGTGACATTGGAGCAAAGGCATTTGAACCGAGGCGGGAAGGGAGTTCCTGGGTGCGGGGGGTGCGGGGGGCAGCTGGGCTGAAGGCCTGAGGATGCGGAAGCGCGTGCCCTGGGCAGAGCAGCACGGCCGCAGGGTGGTGCGGAGAGAGCGCGGGAGGCGGGGCTGCCAGGGTAGCTTGGAACCTAGGAACCAAGGTTGAAGCCTTGAAGACCGTGCTGATGATTTGCGGTATGTCTGCAGATGTCTCCCTGATTAAAGTATCAGCCCGTCCCCTCCCCCCTCCTCCCCCAGTCCGGCCAAGGACAGTGGTTCAAGTTCTTTTCATCTCTCTTCCCACAAGGTTTCATTCCAAGTAGCTGCTCGGAAATTGCGTTAAGGGACAGAGGAAACTAAGGCAAATCTCCCGTGATGAGATTTTGCAAAAGGAAGGGCCCGATAAGATCAGGTCTTAACTCTGGGTTAATTGTACGGCAGACTCTTACTGTGTTTCTGGGTCTCTCTTTGTGCAGGCGGAGTCTTCTGCAGGGTGCCTGCAGGTGGCTCGGTCCCTTTGTTTAACACAGTCCTTTGACCTTGGTCGTCTTTGGGGCACAGAGAAGGTTTGAGGGAGCCGGGGCCTCCGAGCCACAGGAAGAGAGTGGCACACCAAGAAGGGCCTTTAGGGGGAGCGGGTCAGTGGCCAGGGAGAAGAATGCCACACTTTCCAGCAGTGACTTGCCTTGTCTCTGGGTGTCCGGATTTGCCGGCTGGACAGGAAGTGAGCTCTCCTGAGCCGCAGGGCTGCCTGGAGAACGAGCGTGCGAGATAATCATAGTTTCAAATGGACCCCGAGGATTAGGTCCAGATTTTGCACCGGAAGACAAGAGGGCCTTTGGCCGAGGGCAAGAAAGGGCTTTTAAAACAGATGGCTCTCGTAAGGTGGCCTCTTGGAACTATTGATATTTACAGTGGTAACAGATATAAAAACCATTTCTCTTGAGAAAAAAAAAAAAGCACCCTGGCTTTTTGAGACTTCTACCTTTCTAAAGGCAAAGTTGACCACAGCAAGCTTATGGCCGTGTGCCTTGGGGCAGTCCTCCCGTTCATGGGTAAATCTTCAGTTGCCATCCGCAGTCAGGTCTTTTCTCCGGATGAATGCTCAGAACTAACCACAGACTGCCAAGTCACTCCAGGGCTTGGCACAGCCCCGGGCCTCTGTGGGAGTGGCTCATGGGGCGGCTTGGAGTTTGCTGTTGGGCTACGTGCTGCTGGTCCTGCACGTACCGAGATTGGTCATGGATGGTGTGTGCCCGAGGTCCGGAGTCAGTAAAACTTGAGAACGGACTCCTCCTTACCTCCTGAAATACCTTTATGAACCCTCTTTATGTTGCTGGATACCATCAATCATTCCCTTCCGTTGGAAACGCCCTAACTTTGGTGTAACAGACATTATCGTTCTGTATCAAATTACCGCTGAGTTTAGTAGCCTCCAGCAAGTGTTTTATCGCGCTCAGGGGGTTACCTGGGCCAGGAATTTGGACAGGGCACAGCAGGATCCTTGGTCTCTGGTTGGTCGTGTTTAGGACCTCTGCTGGGAAGACTTAAATGTTGATGGCGATCTGTCGGCAATGGGCTGGAATTATCTGAAGGCTTATTCGCTCCTCCGTCTGGTGCCTGGGCAGGGAAGGCTCCAAGAATAGAGTTCCAACATGTGGTCGGTCTGTGCGGCTGGGCTTCCTTACAACATGGCAACTTTGGTGTAGCTGGATGTCTTACTCCCTGGCTCACGACTCCAAGGGCGCGCCGTCCAGCGAACAAGCTGCAAGCTGCAGCACCCTTTGTCACCCAGCTCTGGAGGTCACACACCGTCTGTTCTGCTGTATTTTACTGGTTGAAGCAGTCACAGGCTGACTCATAGTCAAAGGAAGGAGCAGAGACCGAGGGGCCATGGTGAGACAGTTTTCTCTTGCTTCTCTACTGGTTCTTCGGGTTTCCCAAAGATGTTGGGATTCCACCTAGTGCATTCACTCTGGGTCGTCTGTCCTGATCTTCCTCCTGAGCTCCAGGACAGAGACGCGAAATTGTCTTACGGGCACCGTAAATTAAATGCACCCAAACTGAACGCATTTATCCTCTGCAAACCTGCCTCTACTGCCTGCCTTATCTCAATTGGTGACTTCCTCTGCCTCATCTCTGCATCTGGCCCTTTACCCAGGGCTGATAATTTTGTCTCCTTCTCTCTCTTCAATCTCTTCCTGCTTTGTTATGCAAAGGATCCTTGCTTTAGTTCAAGGTCCCTTCCTCATGGGCTATTATGATAAGCTTCTAACCGTTCTTACAGTCTCTATTTGCAAGCAAGCGCTCCAATCTGTCTTCTACAGAGTGACTTATCTAAAATACAAAGCTGGCCAGGTTATTCCTTGGCTTAAAGTCGTTGACCCTTTGTCTAAAGGATGAAGGCTAGTCTCCCGGGGTATGGTCTCGGAGACTCTCTGCGATCTAACCCTTGCCTCTGTCCTTATCTCCCGTCGAACTCTCTTTCCCTCCTGATTTCCGGTAGTGCCAAACGTTTAGTGCCTAAAACCGTGATATTTCGTGCTGCTGCGACTCGGCCTGCTTTTCTTTCCCGTCTTCCTGGAAGACTCCTGCTCATCCTTTGAAACCCTAGTTAGGCGTTTCCTCTTGGAAGCCTTCCGACAGAGTTTCTCCTTGATCCCTCTGTCTTTTTTGCATACTTCTGCCGTTGTGTGTCTTCGTCAGGCCCCCGAGAGAGCTCTAAGCGAAATCGGTTCGGCTGGGCTGGTGGGAACTCGGTGGTCTTGAGTGTCTGGTGTCGAATGGAAGTAATCAGGGGCTGGCGATCCAGACCCTGGGTGTTGACTTTGAATCTGTGATTGCTGGGCGTTTCAGGCCCTTCCCTCTTTCACGTGGCCTTTCAAATGGTTTCCTATCTAGAGTCATGAGTTGTCCTTTTTATGTATAAAGATGCCTCTGACAGGTCACCAGCTGCGTGTGACCGAAGAGCAGGGGAAGGGTTCTCTGCCTCAGTCCCGCAGGACCCTCCAGGGTGGCAGTCTGTCTGTCCCCGAGTGTCTGCTCTTGACTAGAACTTTGGCCAGCTCTTCTTCGGAATGAAGCCTTTGACCACGTTGTGCCCACCCCGAGCAGTGCTCCGAATGACCCACGGGGAAGAAGGGATCTGGAACCCTCCACAGACGGGGGTAGTTCAGGGCATTCACTCGTCCGTTCAGCCCGTATTTATTCTGTACCTACTGTGTGCCAAGCAGCCTTCTAAGTGCTAGGTGTACACTGGCGAACAAAACAGACAAAAGGCCTTAACTTCGAGAAGCTTCCATCCTGGGGGTCGATTGGCCACGGTCCTCCCTTATGAGGCTTCCATTCCGGCGGTGTCGAAGCGGGGTGGGGGTGCGCCCCAACCCCGGCGGCTCGGCCGTGAAGCCCTAGCTCAGCACCTTTTGCGTAGCAGGCGCCGAACCAATGTTTGTGGAGGGGAGTGAATGAGTGTTGTTGGGCAGACGAGGTTTAACTGGGCAGGCTGTTCTTCCTTGAGGGAAGGGAACTAGATTTCATTCGGCGCGTGCCAGGTGCCAAGCAATTTTCCCAGAGAAGACCCCGGGCTTCCAGGATGAAGTGCCCTTCCGAGAGACCGCGCGCCGTTTGCGGGGCCGCGTGGCTGATTAGACGGCTCTCCGGAGCCGACTCCGAAACGAGCCCTCCGCGTTTTGGCTGACAGCTCCAGGTCCCCAGTCACCTCTTTGCCTCGATAAACATCCAGCCCAGACCAGTTAGCTGGGCCGGGCACGCCGGGGAACATATCTCTTTCTTCCTCTCTTTTCCATTGTTCGGTTGGCCTAGTGCAAGGGTTTGGAATAGAACAGACACCGTGACTATAAAACATGTGTAACAGTAGACATTTAGTCGAGTTCCTGGCAGACCGCGTTCGGTTTGATAGGTGATGTTTTTGCTGCGAATGTTGTTTCCTTTCCGCCCCTCGCTTGTCCCTCTGGAAAATAAAGTTTTCTGTTATGTGAGGATTTATAGAAATATGTTCCCGGCATGAGGAGAGCGCGGACATATTAGGATATGGGCGTAGCAGAGAAATATTACCTCCGAGGCACGGCCAGTTTGGTCTGTTATAGACAATGACCTTCCTATGTGGGATAGTCTGTTAGTCTTCACGGGGTGAGGGGCTGTCTAGGGCGAGGCGGATAAAGACATGGCTTTGCATTGGGATGGCATCTATTTTGCTGAAGCATCACTGGGCCCTTGGAAAACCGTGGTTGCCCAGGGCCAGTGCTGGAGGTGGGCCGATTCAGCGTGGCGTCTGAGAAATCGGAGGGCTACCGAGTCCATCGGCATTAGTCATTAGGTCGGCAGAGTGTGCTCCGCGCCTCTTCCAAATGCTCTTCTGTCTGTCGTGTACTCTCTGGGGGCGGGCAGGGAAGGTACGACCCCCACTCACAGCCGAACAGATAGAGGCGATTGGACAGGTGGGGAGGGGAAGAGGCACTTTTGTGTCTTGGTCATTCCATCCCATGCGAAGTGTTTGTCACGTGTTGACTCTTTAAAAAAAAATTTTTTTTAATGTTTATTTATTTTTGAGAGAGAGAAAGAGACAGAGCACAAGTGGGGGAGGGGCAGAGAGAGGAAGACACAGAATCCGAAGCAGGCTCCAGGCTCTGAGCTGTCGGCACAGAGCCCAATGCGGGGCTCGAACTCACGAACCTCATGACCTGAGCCGAAGTCGGACGCTTAACCGACTGAGCCACCCAAGGGGCCTGCATGTTAACTCTTTAAATCTCATTTCGTAGATGGAGAAACCCAAGTTCAGAGGAGCTCAGTCAGGGTCAGGGTCGCGGAGTACATGTGGATCGCTCTTCTTTCCGCTCTCTCACGTGGCTGGTTCAGGGTGCTGGGGTTGAACCTGGCCCTCCCGTCTCCAGAATCTCTGCATCTGATGTTCTTTTCGGACTCCAGAATCCTCTTGGATTTAGAAAGCTCGCCTTCCATCCCTTTAGGGGTGAGACATTGAATAAATGGCTGAAAACCTTGCTCGTGATTCTCTTGGCTTCTCTCTTTCGCTGCAAACGCTCCCCGGCTCCCCCTTTGCCCTCAAAGGAAGTTACTTGTGGCAACTGGCGGGGGCCAGACCGGCACATCCTGGGGGAGGGGGCAAACGTGCCTTTTTTTTTTCTCGACAAGTAAAATTTACGACCTAACAGATGGCTAAGTGTGTTTCCAAAGACGACCATGCCAAGGGTGCAATGTGCTTATCTCCCCCGATGCCTCCCCCACCTGCCCCCACGCACCCCCCGCTACCCGCCCCAGCCGAGATGTCTCTGAACAGTGGAATGGCGGAGCAGGGAGGGACCCGCTGACGGGAAACTGGGGACTAGGACTGGTGTCGCAGTGCCTTTCTTCTGGTGCTTGCTTTTCTTCTCGCTCTGGCCCAGGCCTCCTTGCCAACACCTAGCGTGAAACGACTCAGCCCCCCACGCTCCCCCCCCCCCAGGGGCCCTGCTTCTGTCTTTCACGGCCTGAGTGATGAGCGGCTTCCCTGTTTCAGCCCCTGGCCTGTAGCGCCTTCCCTGTCCGGCCCGGCCCCTCTCCTCCCTGCATTCCATTGCCCGCTTGGCCGTCGTCAGTCGCTCAGGTCCACCTGCAGCCGGCGGCGGATGCGGAAGCTGTCGCTGTTCCTGCCGGGGAGGTCCTTCTCCCCTTTCTCTCCTGGCTGCCCGCTGCTGGCCTTCAGGCCTCAGATGCCCGGCCCTGTGCTCCCAAAGCCCTGCATTCTCCTGTAACAGGGCCCCTTACTTGACAGGAAGCACCTTCAGAACAGACACCAGAGCTCGTTCCGCTTACCATGCACAGAGCCTGGCACAGCGCCTGGCACACAGTAGGTCCTCCAGACACCTTCGATGAGAGAATGAATGAATGATGTCTTGCCGCCACGAACGGTCTCTACGGTTTGCCTTCTTACACCCCGTGGTCTCTAGCGTCGCTCCCCTGTAATTCAGCAGTCATTTTTCGAGAACTTACCATGTGTCAGGTGCATTCACACACGTCTTTCGCTGCCTCTAGCAGCTCCGGGGCGCGTAGCTTCTGTCCCCACTTCACGCATGGCTTGCCCACAATTGCACTAAGGAAGTGGCCCAGCTGGGACTCAAGCCAGTGCTCCCTCGTTCCAGTGGCTTCTCCTAGAGCCCTGACGGCACAGTAGAATCTTCTGGAGAATGTTTAAAAACTACCGATGCCCGGGCCTCGCCGCGGACCCACGAGATCGGCATCCCGAGGGCGGGGCCGGTATCGCTCGGTTTACGTGACGCCCCGGGAGATTCCGAGGGGCCGCCGGGTCGAGCCCCGCGCGCTACCTGCAGCCTGGCCCAGCTCCGCGGATTAAACCTTGCTCATCAAGAACTGATTGCCGCGTGCATCTAAAATATGCTAATGAAGGTAATCAAGGCTAAGGGTTAAGGCTGCCATTTGTTCCTTTCACGAAATCAACTGGAGGGTTTGGGGGATGGGCCGCCTTGGCTTCCGAGCCCGCCTGCCAGCAAAGTTGTCTGCGTTCCCTCCTAGGAAGAGCCGAAGAGCCGTGTGGTTGTCGCTGATGAGGAACAGGTCCTGTCTCCCCGGGGTGGGTTCTAGAAGTTTCTCTGTCTCGGGCGGTCTTCCCCAGAATGCAGAATACAGAGTACCCTCCTGAGCTCGGTGTTCCTCAACCAAGCACCTGACCGAGCTTTCCGACGGGGCTCCTCAGCCTGGTCCCTAGAGGTTCCCGAAGCGCCCAGTGGAGGAGGAGGCAGGGCCCCCTGAGGGGGGCGGCCAAGGAGTGGGTGTTTCCTTCTGGTTCCGGCAAACTTGGAGATGGTGAACCGCCGTGGAGGAAAAACGTCTCTCTGGTGGTTGCTCCCCAGGTGGCCTGAAATGTTTTCGGGGAGAGAGCAGTTGGGGAGGTAGGAAGGGGTGCTCCGAGCAGTCACCCCCTGGCCTCGAGACGGGCCTCGGGCGCCTCTCGGCCTTCATGTAGGCGCCGGGGAGGCCAGAGCCGGGGGAGAAGCCCCTCGAAGGGTTAGTGTCAGAGGCCCGGGCTCGGAGGCCAGGCTTTCCTTCCTGCCCTTGTCGGAGGGTGCAGGCACTCCTGTGGGCGGCCCTCTTGGAGTTCTAATGCCACGTTTGCTGCCTCAGTGTATGTTACCCATGGTTTTCGGCTCATCTTTCAGGGGGGCAAAGCGAGGACCGGAACTGTTAAGAGAGCTGACCTAATCTCCTCGGACCCACCGGGGGGGTTATTTAGCCGGCCTCTGTCTGCACAGATGTGCCTGAAAACGCGAGCAAGTGCACAGAAAGAACGTGCTTGAAAGTTCTCGTCCTTGTTCCGTTCGGATCCCCGCCGTGGGCCCGATCACCTCGGCCCTCTGCTCTGGCGGTGGGGGCCCCCTGACCGTGGGCGTCACCATTTCCGGGGCCTGCCCTTCAGTGAGGCATCCTCCAGGTCTTCAGGAGAATTCCGCCAGGCCCCACGCGGGAGAGACAGGAGCAGGTGGAAGGAACCGCGGTGGCCCAGCCCCGCCATCCTGGCTGGCCCACCTCTTTCTGAGGTTAAAAAAAAAAAAAAAAAAAGCCACAGAGAGGGAGGGAGACCAAACATAAGAGACTCTTGAAGAATAAGAACAAACCGAGGGTCGAGGGGGATATGGGAGGGGGGAGAGTGAGTGACGGGCACGGAGGAGGGCACTTGTTGGGATGTGCACTGGGTGCTGTGCGGAAACCAATTTGACAATAAATTATTAAAAAAAAAAAATCTGCATTGGCTGCCTCGCCCGCGGAGGCGCCTCTTTGGTATGCAGAAATGCACGGCTTCCTTGCAAATTCCGTAACAGTAAAGGGTACTTACTTAATTTCGCTTAATACCGCCGCTGTAAAAGATTATGGGTTTTAATTGCGTCTCCGTATCGGCAATCATTAGAACGCCGGAGAGAGTCACCGGGGCCTCCCGTGACTTGCTCTGTGGCGAGTATTAGGGGGTGGGGGCTCCAAGAAAGACAGAGTGGCAGAGAAACTACCCGAGGCTGGAGAACAGCTTGGGTGCCCGGGATTGGGGTGACGGCCAGCCAGCCCCCTCTCTCTCGGCAGCAGTTGACGTGTGGCCCGCAATCCTTAATTTCCTGTGCTTTCCAAGGCAACGCTCCCATCCCTGCACCTTTTCCTCTTCCCTCCCGGAGCCCCCCTCCCCCCCCCCCCCCCCCGGTCTGAGTGTCCGTCTAGGATATTACTCTCTGATACCAATCTGTGGACAGGTCACCCAAGCGGGCTGAAGCTTTTCTCCCCCAAAGGGTAAGAGGGAGGAGTATTTTTAAATGAGCCCGGGAGGGAGCCAGGCAGAGGGGAGGCCGCGGGAGCCGGCCGGTCGTGTCGTTACAGGATCACATTCTCTGGTAGGTGAGTTACTGTTGTTTTCATCAGAGGTGGTGTTGTAACCTGACTATGTCGGATAATTGTGTGTAAATTATATTCCAGCCCCATATAGATGAAGGCTATTTTTTTTTCCCCTTCCAATTTTAAAGCTATTTAGAGGGAATGCCAAATTGTAGCCCGAACCCTAGTGGACTCCGGCTAATAGCTATAGATGGGGAGAGAGCGCTCCGAGAAACATTTGGGGTTATATTTATAATTAGTTTCCTCTGAAGTTTAATTAATTTCTGCAGTTGGCAACATCAAATATTGTTACGCCTCTGTCCGGTGGTCAGTCGGGGGGAGTCAGAGCACGTGGAATTAGCTGGCGGTTGAAGCAACGGGGGAGGGTGCACTTTCCAGAGCACTTGGGAGTATTTTAAGTTCTTTTTGCAGTCAGACTCTCGATTTAGGGATCTTCTTGGCCTGTCGTGAAAAAAAAAAAAAACAGCTTTATTGAGATATAATTCCCATGCTGTACAATTTACCCATTTAAGAGTTCAGTATCACAGAACGTGTGCCGTCTCTACCGTCAATTTTAAAATCTGTCTTTAAAATTTGTTTAATGTTTATTTTTGAGAGAGAGAGAGAGAGCATGAGCAAGGGAAGGGCAGAGAAGAGAGGAGACAGAGAATCTGGAGCAGGCTCCGGGCGCCGAGCTGTCAACACAGAGCCCGATGCAGGGCTCGAACTCACAAACCGTGAGGTCATGACCTGAGCCGAAGTCAGATTCCTAACCGACCGAGCCACGCAGGCGCCCTTCCACAGTCAATTTTAGAACCTTAGCATCACCTCAGAAAGAAACCTCATCCTCTTCGTAGCCATCATCGCGCCCTCTCCTGTAGCCGTGAGCATCCGCTAATGTACTTTCTGTCCTGTTACGAACCTGCCTCTGAACGGATCGTACAGTGCGTGTGGCCTTCCGTGACTGGCTTCTCTCACTCCGTGTAATGTTTTCTAGGCTCATCCACGTCGTAGCGTGTGTCACTATTTCGTTCCTTTTGGTGGCCGAGCAATATTCCACGACATAGCTATGTCCCACTTAATTTATCCGTTCGTCCTTCTGAAACTTTATTTTAATTTTTTGTTTTTTAACAACGTTTATTTGTTTCGGGAGAGAGTGAGCGAGCACGCACCCACGAGAGAGCGCAATCGGGGGAGGGGCAGGGAGGGAGGCAGAGAGGGAATCCCAGGCAGGCTCCCCGCTGAGCATGACGTGTGTGGCCTGCCTTCTGTGGGAGGGCGGGTGCAGATTGTCACCCTGGTCGGTGTAGGTGTAACGTCCTCCTCCTCCATGACGCTGGGGCTTCCATGTGGACTCCCGCTCTACCATCACCAAGAAAAGGCAAAGCTAGGGCAGTAGGGTCCCTCTTATCCATTTCTTGGGGGTCCCTGAACAAACCCACACAGCCTGGGTGGCTTAAAGCAAAAGAAATGTCTTCTCTCCCCGTTAGGCAGCCCAGAGGTCTTTAAGCAGGGCTCGTTCCTCCTGGAGACTCTGAGGCACGGTCTGTGCCTCTCTCCCAGGTTCCGGTAGCTGCCGGCCACTCTTGGCGTTCCTCGGTTTGTAGACACATCGCTTCCTTCTGTGGCTGCGTTTTCACGTGGCCGTGCCGTGGACGGACGCCAGTCGGAGGATTTGGGGCCCACTCTGTACCAGGATGATTTCATTTCAAGATCCGTAACCGGTGACAGCTGAAAAAGCTCTGTTTCCAAAGACCTAGGTGGACACGGCAGTCAGCCCACTGTGGTCTTCGCCCACATGTGATTGTAGAATCATTCGGAGGAGAGTCTAGTTGGTACCCAGCCTGGCTTCTGGTTTTATCTGCGAAGTGAGTTTTGCCACTGGATTCAGATATGATGGAGTTGGTGGCAAGAGTGTTAGTTTAGAGGAAGGAGGGAAGGATGAAAAAAAAATACAGGGGGAACTTGGGAATTTTAGAGGGCACACTCCTCGGAGGAAACTCGCTGTGGAACGGGGCTGTGGAGTTTGGGGTTTCTTCGAGCCCCCGCGGCTGTAGCTTCTTTGCCGAACAACGATTGGGCTTAATCCTCAGATGCGGAGAACCGACACGCAATTGAGGAGAACACAGTTTTATCCTAGAATCTGGAGAGGGCGTGTTCACCAGTTTCAGACGCAGGGATGGAATCGGAGGGCACCTGCTGGCACGTCTGTCCTCCCGTGTCACCCCACCTTCCCTTTAACCAACGCGTGAGCCGCCTTGCTGGGACTCGATTTTTCCACCCACATAACGGGGATAATAGGTGTGCAGAATCCTGCCTGGCACCACCGTTCTCTCGCCTTCCCTGGGCTTTCTCCCCCTGGGGGCTCCCGCAGACGGGAGGGCTTCTGTAAGTGGGCCTGTGCTCTTGGGCCGTGAAGATGGCTCTTGGGTTTGTTTGTTTGTTTTAATGTTTATTTTATTTCTGAGAGCGACAAAGCGTGAGCAGGGGAAGAGCAGAGAGAGAGAGGGAGACACAGAATCCGAAGCAGGCTCCAGGCTCTGATCCATCAGCACAGAGCCCGACGCGGGGCTTGAACTCACAGACTGTGAGATCATGACCTGAGCCGAAGTCGGACGCCTAACCGACTGAGCCTCCCAGGCGCCCTGGTTCATGTTTTTTACTAAAGAGGGAATTGGAGCTCGTTGCAGGAACATGGTGGTGGCAAGAGCTGACTTAATTTCCCTGAGTTTCTCTCCTACCCGTTCAAGATCTCCCGAGCCACTTCCGGCCTTTCCATGTGTCTGTCAGGATGAGAAACATTTGTAGTTCTTGTTTTCCTCTGTGACAACCGATACCTTTGGGGCAAAGCTCTTGGAGCTAAGTTTTCCCTGTCAATTTCTTTCTTCAAAGTAATTTCTCTTTTCTAGTACCTCCTCTTCGGCTTTCAGCACACACACACACACACACACACACACACACACACACCCACACACACTCATCTACTTCATCCTCTTTTATAAAAATACAACCAGAGGCCCCACTCCGAGTGACCATTTCAGATGCAAACGCAGTTTTTTAAAGGGATTTTTTTGAAACTTAAAAAAAAAAAAATAAAGCAGCTCTCTGGTTAGAAGCCGGAAGGTGGAGCGTTCTTTGCAGCTCTGGTTAGCAGCTGGCTTTGGCCAGTTCTGTTGTGTAAACAGCAATTTTCCAAACTGGAATGGGCGCTGGGGTTTTCTTTGCGGAGCCAAGAGGTGCAGAGAGCAGTGGCGTTTAGTTAAATTACGGGTCTAGATGCGGAATGTGCAGCAATGATTTGTGAGAGCCTGAACCCTCCCCCAGCCCCCCCACCCATGCTACACGCATGCACACACACGCGCGCACACACACCACGTCTCAGAGCGGCACCCTAGAGTATAAAATTCAAGGCATCTGTTGGGGGAGGGGACCATTCCCCAAGCGGCGCAAGGCTCTTGGTGGGTATCTAGTTCTCAAAGAGGGGAAGACGTTCACACGGCAAGTGTTTTCGGCAACCCCTCCACCGAACACTCCATGCAAAGGACATTTGAGATCGCTTTCCTAGTGAATTTTGGGGCGAGCCCTCCCTGGAACAGATGGGTGGCTTGTTCCGTTTGAGCGCACTGCGGGGGCCGCCTGAGCGTTTTGGGGGGGGGCGGCCACCTTCCCTCGCTCCGTGTGGCTGAGCACTGTACTGGCGTGAAGCCTGTGGGTTAGGAAACGGTTACCCGAAGGGCCTCACACAGGAAGAAAACACAGGTGGCTCTCTCCACTGTGGGCGGAGAGGACTTTTTATAACGCAGAGGACTATGGAGTCAGGGAGACCAGGGAGTCACCTGTCCCGCCCGCTGTTGCAGAAGAGGGTTAAAGTTCTGGGGGCGCTGGTTGGTTCCTGGGGGCCAAGGAGAAGCCAAGACGAAAGGTCGGGACTAGAGAGAGTGACCCCGGATGCACACGCACGCGCACGCATGCCCGTGTGCACACTCGGACACAGGAACTTTGAGGGTCTCGATGGGGGGTTGAGGACCTCCGTTTAGTCCCACCGAGGGCCTGGGCACGACATGCAGCCTCGCCCCCCGAGCTGCCCTCCTCAGTAGGCAGAAGGGAAACAGAGGGAGGGATGCGTGATTTGCGTGATTCTAGAGTCCTCTGCCTGCCTCCAGCGTCCCTCTTCAGAATGCAAACTGTGGAGCAGCGCGCAGTCCATTTAGCCAGCAGTGATGCCGTCAGGGGTCCGGAGGTAGATCGCTCCCGTTTCCCCCCGGTGATGGGGGAGGTCACCGTGCAGAGCCCTGTCGTCGCCCCAGCCCTGCTCTCCTCTCCCGAAGCCAAGACGTTGGTGGGCAGCTAACCGAGTGTTACAGGTCTTCCCACGGGCCTTTCCGCGTCTGGAGGGTTTCGATTAAATCGGTTTCCTTTTAGCGTCTGCAGAAGAGTGGGATCCATCACCGGGTCTGAGCTGGCTGCTGGAGAGGATGTTTTAGTAACTCCGGACACTTCGGCGCGGCGTCCGGGGCCTGCGATTTCTCATCCTTCTAAAAAACAAAAAAAGTATTTTACAGACCTTTTTTGGGCTGCGGAGATTTATGGCTGGGTGTCTGCCCCCGTGTTTAGGGCTCTGGCTTGATAGGTTTACGGCTGTTGAGCGGTGGTCGAGGGTGTAAGAGGGACCGTTTCATTTAACCAGTTACTGGGGAACGAACATTCTGTTGACTTCTGCTCTTTGGAATGAAGACGCGTTACTCGTGTAATTATCTGGGTCCACGTGAACATTTGGAACATAAATCCCGCCTGCTCGATACCCACCTGGCTCTCAGCAACGTCTAAATGGGACCGTAGGGTTCATTTTAGGGAACGTTTCTCCAGAGTTTCTTTAAGTTCAGAACGCCGCTAGTGCATGTTTGTGGATAAGATGCGTGTTTCTTTATAGATGTTTAATTACTTGGCCAGGTGGGGAAAAAAAAAGAAAAAAGAAAAAAAAAAGAATGAAAAATGGGAAACGAAACGATTGGGAGTCTTCGCTCATCTGAAATCGCGCAGAGATGCAGGGAAATGGTTTTGGAATGACAGCGGAAGAGAACGGGGGCGCCAAGAGTTGATCGAGCAAAGATTTTCGTGCAGGGTGCAGGGTGTCTTTCTGCCGCACATTTGTTCTGAGCTCGAAGGATGAATTTAGTAATTGACTTTGGATTCAGTTCCGGTGACCACTTATCTAGTATCTGCCTGGTGTCCTGCTAGACATTCGGGCGTATGTTATTTAATTTAGTCCTAATAGGGACCTTGCGCGGTAGGCTAATTATTCTATCTCCATTCTATAGTGGATTAAATTCCACATTGTATTGGAATTTCGGCTCCACACCTAACACTTCCTGTGTCTGTTGAGTGAAGACATGAGGAAAGTTAGGTGGTGCAAGTTGGCGGTCAGCGAGTGTAGGGAGCGATTTCAATCTGGAGAGGGACGGAGAGTCTCTCGGGAAGGTGACTTTCCTCCACCGGGGGGTGCAGAAGAAGATGCCCGGGCGTTAACCAGAGGTTCTCGGAGTTGGCACGCGGGTGGGATCTTCGTAGACTGTCCTCATGTTCCTTATCTTCTGTTGTCTCCCATTCCTCGCAAGAGAGCCGAAAAGCAGTAAATCACAGCGTCGAACACTCACGCAACCACCGCCCGGCTCTCAGAGCCGACAGGAAGTGTGTGGCGTTGCTAGGACAATGTCCTCTTAAAATAGTGCAGCAGGTCCACTACAGGGACGTTCCAGATGGGGCTCAGTCAGTGGGCTGTGGTGGCACAGGTCCCTTCCGGAAGCCGCGAAGCCGAAGTGTGAGCTCCTTGAAGCCCGAGAGTCTCCTTTCGTGGCCATCGTGCTTCCCGATGGGTGGGAGTTTGGGGTCAGGTGGGGCTGGCGCTGGTCCAGGACTTCACGCTGCAGCGTGCGGGGCCGAAACCTCCGGGGAGGGCTCTTCGGCACACAGCCTGCCAGTAGCCACCCGGTGTCACTCAGCCAGGACACTCTTATTTATTACATTTATTGTTGGGATAGAGCAAGTGGGGGGGGGACAGAGAGAGGGGGACAGAGGCTTCGAAGTGGGCTCTGCGCTGACAGGTTGACAGCACAGAGCCCAACGTGGGGCTTGAACTCATGACCCGCTACGTCATGACCTGAGCCGAAGCCAGATGCTCAACCGACTGAGCCACCCAGGTGCCCCAGCCAGGACACTCTTGTAGGAAGCGGATTCGTTGGTACGTTCCCTCAGCCAGTGTGTGTCTGCCTTGGGGACAGTGGGATTCCTGGCAGCCATGGCCCCTGTAGTTAGGCATTCTACATTGAGTCGTAATAGACACATATGACATTGTGGGGTTTTAAAAAATATTCTCAGCGTTGTTTTATTCACTTATTTTGGGTTTTCAGCCATGCTTTTATTCCATTTTTAATATTTATTTTAGAGAGAGAAAAAAAAGGCACATGGAGAGGCAGAAGAGAGAGAGAGAATGAATCCCAAGCAGACTCTGTGCTTAGCACAGAGCCTGGCACGGGACTTGACCCCATGGCCCTGGGATCATGACCTGAGCCGAAATCAAGAGTCAGACGCTCAACCGACTGAGCCGCCCAGGTGCCCCTTCAGTCATGCTTTTATTTGAATGGTCTCATCAAACAGTTTCCCTCAGCTTTATTGAGGTGAGGTGTCACCGACCAAACTGTAAGATATTTAAAGTGTGCAGACATTATGATTTGATATACACGGGCGTTGTGATCGAATTTCTCCCGTCGGATTAAGACACTGGGCGTTCACCATATGCAACCCAACTGGTGAGACCTTGTGCCCACTGAGGTTTAATATTTTTTTTGGTTTAATATTTTTTTATCTAACATTTAAATAAAAAATTTTATGTCACATTAAAAAACAAATACCACCTCCACACACATACAGCCTGAACTCAGTGTTCAGAATAAGATCGATTTTCTGGTTTCATTTTTGGTTCCTCCCTACAATGTTTGGTTCCTTCTCTGAACCCTTTGGATCATCGAGCTTCTCGCTTCGCGTTGGAACTGGCGGAGTTCCGAGATGTGACCACATTCGTTCGTTTTTGCATCCACCAAGCGTTTTGGTGTGGGCTTCGGTGTGCCTGGCCCTGGACTTGGCATCGTGGAGGGTCCCGAGAGGAATCAGCAATTCACGGTCTGGGGGAAAAAAAGCAGGAAAGGCAGGACTATCAATGACTTCTGCTCTAGGTGGGAAGCTGTGGCTGCCGGGACTGGCGGGTACCGCGTTAGGGTTTTAGAAGAGATGGGGACAGCTGCTGATGAGGCAGGTATATGGGCAGCGTGCATTTTGGAGAAGGTCTTGGAGTCTCGGAGGCTGGTTACAACTTGCCATTGGAGACCTATGCACGGAGAAGCACTCCAGGGAGAAGGATTTGTGTGGACCAAGGGGTGGATACCTGGGGATTAGCTGGGCTTCACTGAGTGTGGGGTGAATCAGGTGACTCGCGGAGGGATCAAAAGGAGAAGGAGAGCGGGGGCCGAGCTTGCAGAATGACCCTTGAGTGGGAGGTCGGCCTCTGTCTTGTTGGCAGACGGAAACCGGCGCCCCGGACGGCTCGGTGCACACCGCCCGCTCAGACGTGCAGGTTTCTTCTTGACAAATTTCGTGGTACTTTCTGGGCAGCAGGTTGTGATGCACGTAATTCTGTCCACATGTCTTAGGTTTCAAATAGCTTTGAACAGGCCCCTTGTCTCTTCGTGCTGGCAATCAGAACGGAGCCGTGCGTGATGGCCGCGGAGGTTCCAAAGTCTGCTCTGAGTCCGTATGCGACTCCAGCTGATAGACTGTGGCCCGAAGGCCCGAGATATCCAGAGGGACTGTCTTCGGCATTCTGAGGTGTCTAAAGGGCCCGGTCCACGCGGCTCGGATTTATCTAGAATTGCCTTCCCGGGCAAACGTGGAGAGTGGCTCGTCTCAGCATCTTAGGGGGCGGCGTTGCTTCAGATATCCCGCTTAACCCGTGCCCTCCTCCTGTCGTTTCTTGCAGATGGTCACAAGAACAAAGAAAATCTTCGTCGGCGGATTATCTGCGAACACGGTGGTGGAAGACGTGAAACAGTACTTCGAGCAGTTTGGCAAGGTAAGCGGTGCGCGGGGCTGGCTGCCGTGGCCCCTCCCTTAGCCACGGCTGCGTCCTCAAGAACCTTGTCCTTGAACTTGGTTGTCAAGGTTTCAGGGAAATCTGTCAGGAGCTGACGTGGAAGAGTCCGGCCCGCGGTCGGCATGGTGCCCCGCGTGCCTGCAGGAGCAGACAGAGCCGCCTTTCAGCGCGGTTTTGCTGCCGTTTGTTGACCACGTGGGGCCTGGGCTGGGAGCCGGCGGTGGCAGCGGCTGGGGAGGGATGCAGGGCCGTGGCTCACAGGACAGGAGCTCCCACAGAAGCTGCTGGAGGCCCGTGGGTCGAGGCGGGGCTTCCTTCTGTGCCTTTCTGGAAGATGCATTAAGAGAGGAAGCTCCCCGGGGCCCTCTGTGGCCGAACCTTCCCCTGTCAGATGCCCACGGAGACTCGGGAAGGATGCTGGGACTGTACCTGTCAGAATGTCTGTGAGACAGAAGTAAAATCATCCCCTGGGCTCTGCTGCTGGAACAGGCCGGGAGCAGCACACAGTCCTCCCAGTCAGTCAGGAAACCCAGGGTGAGAGTGTGCGGGTTATACAGAGAGCCAGACAGACGGACGGGATACATAACCTTGGGCAACGTGCTTAATTCGGCCTCTTTGGGTTGGTGGGGGAGTTGGTGCCTCGGAAAGTAACGCTCCTCTGATGGCCGCGTTGTTCTCCATGGCGGCCTGTGGGGAGACTGGCCTCGTTGGCTTTGCGTGACACCCCTCCTCTGGCTGTTGTGTCCCAGGAGGCTGGCAGTGGCCGGGCCGGCCCTTTGCTTCCCTCACCTGGGAGGAGTTGTGGACGTTGCCCCGGGAGCCCGGGTGTGGGGTGGCCTCCGCAGGCCTGCATCCCCAGAGGGCTGCGTCCCGGGAAGACGCCGGGCCTGTCCAAAGCGTGGTCGCTCAGCTCCCCCTGTGATGGCTCTTGTGCTTGCCCTGCGTGGTACAAGCCACTGCCGCCCGCCAACTGGACCGAAGTTTCTGCGCTTCTGTTTGCCCAAGGCGACAGGCCCCTGCGACCCTGTCCCCAGGTGTGTCCTGTTGTGCGCTCTTGTCTGGGAGGAGCGCCGTGACTGCCGTTTAGCCTCAAAACGGAGATTTTCCTGTCTTTGGTAATAACCCACTTCTGCGTGGCTGGGAGACGAGGCAACAAAGAGAAAGCGGCCTCCTCCGGGCCGGCCTCGCGTTCAGAACCGAACTTACCTGCCCTTCCAGGCCGGTGATGAGAGACGCCTGCCCCGTGGCCCTGTCTCGCATTGCCCGATGGGGGCCGATTCATTCTGGCCGGTCTAAGAGGATAGCTGGGTCTGTTGGCGACTGTGTACTTCTCTTCAAGACTTATTTAAAGTGCTGGGGGGGGGGGTATGGGATTTGTGCCTCGCCCAGCCCCTCCCTGCCCCGGGAGAGCGATTGGAAGTAATTAAATGCGACAGGTCCGGCCTGTGTAATGGAAGGCTCGGGAGAGTGAGCCCGTTGGCTCCAGTTCTGCCGCTACGGCGAGGCCGGGGCTAGTGTTCGCAGACGTGAGGTGGGGTTCCTTTTCCGAGCCGTAACCTGTGTAGGAAGCCCATGGGCCTGTTTGGGGGTGTCAGGGAGGTCGGTGCCGCCCAGGTGGGCCGTGAGAGTTTCCCCAGCAGGCCGGGGCCTGCCGCACCTCTGCACGTTCCCGCCTCCGGCTTCCGTCTCTCTCTCCCCCTTTCTCTTCTGTCTTTCCGCCCTTTTGCCGTTAACGCTTACCGGTTGGGACCAGTGTGCCAGCCGTGGGAGGCCCTGCGAGCTTGGGCCGGGCCCTGGGGCAGCCACCACCCCCCGCCCCGAGAACAGTCGTCTGCTGCCACAGAGGCGGCGTCCGCAGGCCGTCCTCCCCGGCGGGGCCCACGCTGTGTCTGGGGCGGCTCGGCGCATTTTAGCGGTGACGTGTGTAGAGTCCTTAGGTGTCTCGTTAAAGGACTTAAGGAGCCTTTTGAATGTATCCGAACCGTAATGCTGTCTACGCTCCTGGTTTAGTAGCTTGTCGCGTATGCGCGCCGTGTGTATTATCTGGGTCGGTCTTCAGAGGGGCTGAGTCCTCCTCCTGCTGGTGGCTGGTGTTAGGTTTGCGGCCCCTGGGGCCGGGGCCAGCGCCTCTCAGGATTCTGGTGTAACTCATTTGAATCCAGAGTGACCCAAAGAGGGGGGCCTGCTGCTGGGCCTGAAGGCGGTCCGTCAGTCCCCCGGCAGATGGGCAAAGCCACTCTGCCCCTCGGCAGTTTATGTTCTGGGTGAAGAAAACGGAACACACGCACGCCCGTGTGAGGTAGACTCACACAGGCGTGCACATTCCTGACTGTAGAGTGGTTTGGGGCTCTTTTTAGTCGGTTAACTGCGAGGTGGAGTTTTAGCCAGCATGTCCTAAGTGTCAGCGCTGGGTCAGGCCATTGGCTTCTATTATCTCATTGAATTCTGCCCTGAGAAGCTACCAGAGAAGCCTCCCATATTGTAGGTTGTTAAATGGAGTCTCAACAGGCCTGAGTCTGACTCCTCCTGGTCACCGTGGTCACCCCCGAAAGGTAGTACGGGATGGAGACGTCCCCTCCGGGCCTGTCTGATCTGTTCCAACCTCAGATGGATCCACAGGGTGGACTTAGGGCGGGGAGGATGCAAAAGAAAGGAGAGGACCGTGCCCGTCTGTGGGCCCGGGACAGTGCTGGCAGGCGGACACCCGTCGCCTCGTTTCACCCGCATGGTGGGTTTTGGCGTCGTCCGGCCCTTCGACGACGGTGAACAATAAGGGCCAGGAAGGTTAGGTCTCAACAGAGGTCGCCCAGGCAAGGCAGGAGAGCAGCCAGAAAAAGAACCCCACCCTACTTCCTCTTCTTTCACATCCAGAACTTTCCATCCTTCCAGGCCCGCGTTCAGGGTTTGCCTCCCGCGTTTTAGGTTTCCCTCGCTGTCATCCCTCACCCTTCCCGTCGTGCCTGAGGTGGCAGCTGCTTCCACTGTTTATTTCAGGTGGCAATCAAGATGGGTGAGGCTGTTATCATGGGGCTGAGCTCAGGGAGTTTAAATATGTCATTACTGTAAGTACAGCGGGTGCAGAATAACACACCGAGAGCTTTAAATAACTCAAATTGGAGGTTTGTAAACCCTTTTGTGCTTTTCTCCCACCTTCCTCCCAGAAATTTACATCCCACCCCCCCCCCCCCCCGACCCGTCAGGGATGTCATTACTTGTTTATATTTAAGATGAGATTACGAAGGGTGGCCATCGGCATAAGGATTCCGCTCCCTCGGGCGGCCATCCTCGTCCCCCGGGCAGCTGCTCCGATGCCGTCATTAGAGAAAGGTGAGGTGGAATAGTCCCAGTCCTCATGGAGGGCCTGACTGTGCAGGGACCCCACTTCGACACCTTCGCAGGCCTTTCTTTCCTGGCCTCAGTTTCTTCTCTGAGAGAAGGATCTGGAAAGCTTGCGCAGGGTCAGAGAGTAGATATTTTTGGCTTTTGCAGCGCCTCGGGTCTCTGTCATACACGTTTACTTCTGCTGTCGTGTGGAGAACGCAGCCATGGCCAATCCATAATTGGATGTGGCCGTGTTCCAATAAAACTTTATTTATAAATACGGGTGGTGGGCCGCATTGGTCTCGTGGGTCATAATTTGCCAGCTCCTGAACTAGGTTCTTCCTGAGGTTGGTTTCAAGCTTGAAAATTTAATAATCCAGAAAGCGTGTTTAAATAAACATACGTAGGTGGGTGTATGGATAGATAGCGCTCTATCGAAGGCATCCGTAGACTGAAACCACCACAAGCTATTAGCAGTCGCACCAAGCGTGATGGAATAAGCGAAACAGTCCTAACTGTGGCAGTGCTAATTTCTGGACTTCGAGAAGCAGGAACGGCGAAGGGATGCTCTATTTGGAAAAAGCTGCTATTTATAAACCGGAATCTTCATCCTGTGAGTAAGATCGAGGGATCGTAGAGTATTTCCAACTCCTTTTTATATGTGCTTGATCTAAATTAAACGAAGACTCAGAATTTGTGAAGTCCAGATTTTACTACACAGATTCTTTTACTACGAGTTGATGTTTCTGACTTCGGGGGAGGTGCGCTTGGTGCCGAGCTGTTTGATGCCTTTTAAAATTTGATTCTCAAGGCCGTCCAAGCAAGGTGGGGGGAATATCTATCACGCAGATGGCCCAGCTGGTGTCGAGAAAGGTCAGCGAGTTGTCTGAGATCACACAGCCCACGCTGGGGAGAGCCCAGACAGTCATTTTTGTACAGCCTAGCCTCTTCTTTGCTGGTTTTTTTTTTTTTTTTTTAGTGTTTTTATTTTATTTTTGAGAGACATAGAGACAGAACATGAGCAAGGGAAGGGCAGAAAGAGAGAGAGACACAGAATCTGAAGCAGGCTCCAGGCTCTGAGCCGTCAGCACAGAGCCCGACGCGGGGCTTGAGCCCACAGACCGTGAGATCATGACCTGAGCTGAAGTCGGATGCTTAACCGACTGAGCCACCCAGGCGCCCCATCTTTGCTGTTTTTAAGCCCCCCTCTCCTGCGTCACCACTAAGCAGCCTGTACTCGGAGGGAGCGGGTTTTGTCCGTTCGTCAAGAACGTTGATGTGCGGTGATTTATTTCGCTGCTTCGGGTTTCCTGGCGGACGTTGCCTGTGGCCCCGATTTCATATGTCCACAGACCTGTTCCGGAAAGCGGCCCACGAATGGCGCTCTCGCCAGGCCCGTCCGGACCCAGGCGCTGGAGCGCACGGCTCTGCCGCTCTCCCCGCATCGCCGCCCGGACGAGCCCGGCGTGGTAATTAAAAGGCCCAGGGATCAAAGAAGCTCCGCGTGCGCGGGCTTCCTCCTTCTCCCCTTTCGGCCCCTCCTTCGAGTGCCGGTTTCTTAAATTCTCACTTATAGGATTTCGGAGATCAAAAAGAGGCCTTTAAACTTAATGAGTTCTCGGCTTCGTCCCGGATGGAGGAGATCCGCACCTTTGAGCCGCTCACCTCCATGAGAGGGCCGCTCGGTGCCGGGCTCGCTAGGGTAATTCGCACTTTCTGTAACTCCTGTGAAAGCCGAGCAGCCCGCATCTGGAGGCTTCCAATTATACTTCACATGGTGAACTGTGTAATTAGTTTGGAAGACTTACGCTCAGTCGTCGGTTTATCCTAATCGGCTTTGGCTTTCCCCACCAACAAAGTGAGCTTATTTTGCTAAGCCGAAGCGACTCTGCACCCTTTGTTCCAGCCTTTTATTGTCTGGTTCCTTTCATTCTGTTTTACTGCCAAAGTTCTGTTTCATTAGGCCTACAAGTCATTTCCAATTCAGTGGGCTGCCACAATCCGGCCTTTATCACTCGGAGGCCCCGGTTCCCATGTCCCTTCTGGGCCAGTGCCCGAGTTTGCGGTTTGACATGAGGGCTTTAACCCCTTCCTGGGCCAGCCCCCTCGCGGCGGTGGGCGGCAAGAAGAGGCCTTCAAGGAAACCGTGCGGGGACTTCGCTCCGGAGGCCCCGTCCAAGGGGAGCCCCGTGGAAGCGAGGTGGAAGGGTCCTTCGGTCTCCTTTTATTGGATCGGGGTGGTGCGTGGGCCTGGAGTGAACAGGCTTGAAAGCTTCTGGAAGGAAAAAGAAAAAAACCCGGAAAACAAGACTGAATTGGCTTTTTAACACAATGGGATCTTTTGATTTATCCCGCCTGTGTGCGGATGGCCAGGGAGTGCGCTCTGAGGAAGGGTTTGACGTCTATTATTTTCTAGCTCTGGGTTTTACGTGCAGGTGGGATGTTCAGGGCCACGGCTCAGATAGTCCTTTTGATACTGCATGTGCGAGGAGCGATAAGATCTAGCATGAAAATATCATAAAGGCTTTGAAACTTGAAAGGCAGGAGGTCTGTGAGAAAATAAATAAGCAAATTTAGCGTCTTCCTGACGATGGGCTGGGATTCTGAGGTCCTGTTGTCTCGCTTCCAAACGTGTCTTGTGGACAAACGGAGCTCCGTGCGCCGTGCGGCTCTCTCAGACCAGGCCTGGAGAACCAAAGTCCCCGTCTGCCCTTGGTGGGCCCCGGAGCCCCCAGGGGGCGTTGGTTTTCTGAAGCGGTTTGTCCAGGTGGGCCAACCGGAAAGTGGCCGGTGTGGCCAAGCCTCGCCCGTCTGTCCTCTGCTTGTCCTTGCTCTGGAGAGCCCCGATGTTCCTCAGACCTTCTCGAATCATGACTGTGGAGTGCACCGGGACCGGCCCCGTGGGCTCTCCCCTCCCTGGCCGGCCATGCTGAAGGCCACTTTTGTGTTCAAGTTTCTTCCTGTAAGGACCCAGCACAAGGCCAACACTGGCCTCATGTTTTATTAATTCTCTGTCTGGTGTGGGTCAGCCTCTCCCTTCGGAAGTGTGTCCTACGGGGGAGGGGACTTTATTTGCCCTCTGACCCCTGGCAGAGCTGCTGAGTGCAAAAAGCGAGCAAACAGGAGACCCGCCTTCCTCGGCTTCCTCGGCCGGGTGTCTGCAAGCACACAGGCCGCACCCGCAAGTAATGTGATCCCTGCGCTTTGCAGGTAACCCTCCTACCACACAGACAGCTTCGTGCTTTCCCGATGAACTTTCTCCCCCGTGGACGGGCTTCTGCTGCAGCCAGGGGAAGGAGTTGAGTTAGACACTGACTGAGCACCCCAACCTCACGACCTGACTTCTGTATTCCTTTCTCCTTCCTCCCTCCTTCTTTCCTTCCTTCCTTCCTCTCTCTCTCTCTCTCTCTCTCTCTTAAAAAAGGGGCTCCTGAAATAGTAGGTTTCTAGGAAAACTTCGCAGTTCCTTTTTAGTGTATAAACTATAGCCAGCTGTTGTTGGGCAAATGCAGCCGACAGACATTATTATTGCTCCGTTAACGGTGTTTTAAAATATACAACTAGAAAACCAGGATGCCTTCTGGGTAGCAAGCTGGGAAAACTTTGAGATTATGCTAATCAAATTCCACGGTTCGGCCGCAGAGTGAGGTAGAACAAGGGAACAAGGCCCCGACTTTCCAGCTTGGCTGTTTAACGGTGCCTCCCAGCACGGTTCGGCCTTCTGTCGTTTCTTCTAGGGGCCCCGGGGGCGGGGGAGGCCCCCGGGCAGGCAGGGGTTAATGAGCCCGGGAGGGTGGCCGGGGAAGGGGGGTGTTAAGCACCGCGGCCGCCTGAGGGCTCACCTTCCCAGGGCCCTCCTGGCAGCCTCTGAAGACGTCACTTAGAATGGAGTTGTTAGCATGAGAAAGAAGGCCTTTCTCCCCCGCTGCAGGCACTTCAGTGGGGAAGGCAGGCGGCTGAGAAATCGCGGTCCGAGCTTGTGCCAGTGGGTGCAAGGAGTGGTTCTTATGGGAGAGAAAGCTCAGTTCATTTAGACTTGGCGTGGAAACCGCATTCCATTGTCTGGCGGAGCGAACATTGACATGGAAATTCCTGCCCACCCCCCACCCCGTCGGTTGGATACCCCCGTTACACGGGTCGCGTATGCTTTTCTTTTCTCTTTCTTTTCCTTCTCCTTTTTTCCCCCCCCTTCTTTTGTCCTCTGAGAATTAGTCTCTCTGTAGAAGGGCCGGATCTGTCAAGTTACCACCCTCTAAATTTTTACAGCTCTGTGTATTCAGACTTGGTATTTGTGAATTAGCTCAAAGCGGGCTGCCAATCGGTGCTTTATTTACATTCGAAGCCATAGGAGTGAGAGCCCCAGAAAGATGTTACTATGCAGGAAGAGGCCGAAGGGTTGAGTTTCTGACTGTTGCTAACCTCACCACTGCCTTTAAAACCAATCATGAGGCACACGGCTGATATTTAATAGCTTTTAGCTGATTATTTTTCTTCTCCTCCTCTTTCTTTTCTATCCAAGTTGACCTGGGTGTACTTGAGCGGAAATGAAGTCATCCAAATGCTGAATTAGAATAATCACAGGCCTCCAAGAATGAAATGGAAGCAGAGATTAAATGGTAGAGGGAAAGCTGGCATTAATAAGCACCGGGAAAACTTCGCATAAAATATACAGGAGATTCGATAGATTGAATGTGTGTTTCCCCGTCTCCATTTTTCTCCGCTCGGTGCTGTCCTCCCGAAGTGGGATTTGTTTCGCCATGAGCCCACATACCTTCCGCAGCCCGGGTGATGGTTCTTTCTTTCTTCTTCGTGGGGCGTTTGTGTGACGGGGAGCGTTTCCAGGATGGAAGAATCTGGATGGAGGGACGGTTCCCGGGAAGGGGTGGTGATTACTTGTTGCAAGTGGGGGGGTGAGAGGCGGGAGGCCGATGGAAGGCAACTCCCTGCAGGCAAACAATGAGCGTCATTGACCGATTCCTGATTGTAGGGAGAAGAGCAGGGTTGGATTAAAGTAGGGCGACCCACTGTCCTGGTTTGCCTGGGACAGGAATTTCCAGGTACTTAGGACATACAGACCGGGGTGAGTTGGTCACCCCGAATAAACGGGAGGTGGGAAAAGTGGAGACACGTGTCCTGAAACTCTTAAGGGGTTAAGCCTTCTTTGACCACCCGCAGGCAGATTTAAATATTCCCTCCTGAGTGTTCCAGAACGCTCCCTCCAGACCCTTTCACAGTCTGCCTTCCTGATTTCACTGGGCCCGCCATTTCCGGCAGGAGTCCGCACTTCCGGCAGGAGTCCGCGCGGGACCTGCAAGTTGTTCAGCAGGCAGTCGGCCTGTCGAAGACAGGACGGACCGACAGACCCGCGGGCCTGGCGCAAGGGACCGCTGCTCATTGGCTTGGAGTGTGGGACCCTCTGGGCTCCCACGTGGGGACTCTTTCTACATCTCTCGAAAGTAAAAAACTCTGCCCCGTGTAGCGAAAAGTGAGTTCCTTGTAGTTAAAGAGCAAAATAAGGCATTCGTTCGGTTAAAAAACCCAGGTTTGTTTCCAGGAAGTCAGTTTTCAGATGGTCTGTAGTAGAAGATGCCGTTTGTGCCGCCGGATGAGCTGTAAATTAGAGATTTGGGGTTGTCGAGGTTGCTCACGGTCTCTTATTTATTTCTTTTGTTTACTTTCAAAAAATTTTTAATGTTTATTTATTTTTGAGACAGAGACAGAGCATGAGCAGGGGAGGGGCAGAGAGAGAGGGAGACACAGAATGTGAAGCAGGCTCCAGGCTCCGAGCTGTCAGCACAGAGCCCGACGCGGGGCTCGAACTCGGAAAGGCGAGATCACGACCTGAGCCGAAATTGGACACTTTAGCGACTGAGCCGCCCTGCTTACAGCCTTTTATAATCGGCAGCAGGATAAATGTGTTCAGGCTTGCTTCTTGTTTGTAGAGTGTTAGTATTTGGGGGAAAAAATAAACCAGTTTAGGGGGCTTTTCACTTCAGGAAGTCTGAGTGAGACGGAGGTGGCCTTCCTGACCTGATCCTCAGCTTCGGTGGCGGTGCCGGGGGGCGCGGCGACCACCGGGCAGAGGCCGGCTGGAGGAGTTTGCCAGAGACTTGGCCGATTCGCCGATACGGAGGAAAACGGTTTTGATTTTTGTCTTTTAAAAAGACTATACCCCCATTTCCTTTCTCGGTGCATGTGTTTTCGTAACAAGACAAGGAGGCTCTCTTGGTGTCGTCGCTCTTCTTCGTTCCAGCTAAGTCGGCAGCCGTGCTCAGATTCCGAGATCCCTGTTTGTCGACGGCTTTCGTGGGTCTTTCGACTTCTGTCTGTCCAAACAGCCCCGTGAGGTAGGACAATTAACCTCGTTGTAAAGTTAGGAAACGAGGGTCAGGGAGGGTGCAAATGACCTGCTCAGGACGCCTTAGCCGGATTGCAGGAGGCCTGGGGTGCAGAGTTCC
Organism: Paguma larvata; assembly: GCA_030068075.1. NCBI lineage: Eukaryota > Metazoa > Chordata > Mammalia > Carnivora > Viverridae > Paguma > Paguma larvata. The sequence goes on from CM057843.1 coordinate 53,740,620, forward strand.
CGGGTCTGCCGTTCCGCCCAGGTTTGCTGTTCCACCTGAGCCGCGCACGCGGGGGCCGCCTCCCTCGGGCGGACCGGGCGCCCCCCGACCAGCAGCGTGCAGCCCCGTAGGAGGACTGAGGCACACTTTCCAGGAAGCTAGGGCTTTATGGTTGTTTTGCTTTAAGCATATTATATTAGAGGAAATATTATGGCACAGAATGCAAAATTTGCATAATTGTTTTTGAAAACCCGTGAGACTTGGAGACATTTCAGGATCGCTGCTGGCTGCCTTAGCCGCTGTCCCCCGTCATTTGGGCTGTCCCCTAACGTACTTGACCATTAGGAATACGTGGGTAGGAACACGGAGAACGACTTCTGTTCAGCCCAGGGGTTGGCATACTTCTTCCGGGAAGGGCCAGATAATAACGATTTTAGGTTTTGCGACCCAGAGGGTCCCTCGCAGCCATTCCGCCCTGCCACTGTAGCGTGAATGACAGCCGCCGCGGACAGCATGAAAACAAAGGGCTGTGGCCGTGTTCCAATAAAACTTTATTTACAAAAACCAGAAGGCTGCTGGGCTTGGCCCTCGGCCATCGCTTGCCGACCCCGTTGTTGGGCTTATTGCCTGGTAAGAAGGGCGTGGAATTTGTATACTCAGACCGTCCGGTATCAGACTCAAGGCATCCATTTGTTAGCGCCACAACCTTGGGCGGGTCATTTCCTTTCTTGCTTCCTCAATTTCTTGATCTGTAGAATGGAAATCAGGATAGGACTTACCCCATAGGCTTCTCCTGACGGTTAAATGCACTAACACCTATATTCTAAGTTCTTAGCATTCTGCCAGAAACAGACCAAGTGCTTAATGAATGTTTGAAATAGTAGCTGCTGTAAGTTTTTTGTTCGTTTGTTTAGAAAGACGTGTTCTACTTCTTTTTTTGTTTTTAAACATTTATTTATTTATTTATTTATTTTGAGAGACAGAGTGTGAGCAGGAGAAGGGCAGAGAGAGAGAGGCAGACGCAGAATCTGAAGCAGGCTCCAGGCTCTGAGCCGTCAGCACAGAGCCCGATGCGGGGCTTGAACTCACAGACCGTGAGATCATGACCTGAGCCGAAGTCGGCCGCTTAACCGACTGAGCCACCCAGACGCCCCTACTTCTTTTATTAAGTTTATTTATTTTTGAGAGAGAGAGAGAGAGAGAGACAGTGAGAGAGAGAGAGCAAGAGCGCACAACCTGGGGAGAGGCAGAGAGAGGGGGACAGAGGGTCCAAAGCAGGCTCTGTGCTGACAGTGCAGAGCCTGATGCGGGGCTTGAACTCCTGAACCGAGAGATCATGACCTGAACTGAAGTTGGGTGCTTAACCTGCCTGAGCCCCCCAGGCGCCCCTGGCTGCTGTAAAGTTTTCTCCTCTGAGACCCAGATTCAGCCGCTGGCACTGCCTCTCCTGTTCTATCCCTCCACCGCCCTGACTTGTGTCCATGAGCGTGCACACACACGCACACGTATTTCCATCTTCCCCCTTCCAGGCTCTTCTATCGGAGTGGGCCTACCACTCAGTTTGTCCCCCCTCCTTCTGGGTAACACAGATTGAGGAGTCTTTCCTGGGTCCTCTCAGCTTAAAGATGGCGATCCAGTGTCTTGTCGTCTTCTATGGCGTGCGCCCCCAACCCTGATGCTTCTAGTGTGTAGAATTGACTTTGAGTTGTTCTGGCCTTGATAGAAAACGTTGAATTGATTCGGGCCAGAAGAGAATTCTTCTGGTTGGACCCTCCTGATGAACTCTTTAAACTCGTCTGAATTCAACTCTCGTGGTGGGGGTAGGAGATACTGTCTGGAAATTGTCCCAATATCATTTGGCCGACGGTTGAGTTTATTTAGCCTCTTGAGAGAGCTCTTCACATCCTCATTTACGTTTTTCTTTCCTTTTCCTTTACATGTGATTCTAATAAGCTTGGTTTTCTGGCTTTGAATTTATCGCAATTATTAAGGGGTAGGAAGATGTTAATAAACTCAATCTAAAGAGGAGGGGAAAAAACCCTATAAAAACAAACAAGACTTCAGCCTTCAAAAGTACCACGTTGTGGGACCATTTAGTGCATGGAAATCACCATCCTTCCTCATCAGGCCCAGAAGGTGTCTTGTCTGGAGCCTCCCGCATCGTTCCGTGTTCATCCATTCATTCACCAACGATCTTGATTATCTTCTGAACCGCAGGCCCTGAGCTAGGAGCCAAGGGCGCCTCCGTGAACGAAACAGACAAGATTCCCTGCTCGCGTGTCACTTAACGTGTTAGGATGGGGTCGGGGAGGACCAGCCGAGAGCAAACGAGGAAATAAAAAATAATGACAAATTGTCTCATAAGGAAAACACACCAAGAACTGAGCGAACCCACGATGGGAATCTTGGTTTATCAAGACAAGAGTCAAACACGTGTGCCTCCTTTGCCCCGAGGAGACGGTCCTTTGTGCCAAGGCGGAGCTGGGTCTGTTGACTCACCGTGTGGCCCCAGGACTGGCCCGGTGCCTGGGGGGTAGTTGCCGCTCAGCAAAAGGTGGCAGAATGAATGGGCCCTCTGTATCAGAGGGCAGAGCTGTGCCACTCGTGGGAGAAGGAGTTTCAAATGGTGAAATTACAGTTTTTCTTTTTTAAAATGAGGCTCTCGGGGAATATATTCCATTATTGGGAGCATTTCGCTATGGGGAACCCAGCATTCCCCTGAACCCGGGATAAAGGAGCTATTTTTTTTTTTAAGATTTTATTTATTTTTTAAAGATTTTATTTTTAAGCATTCTCTGCACTCACCATGGGGCCCGCACCTACAACCCCAAGATGAAGAGTTGCACACTCCATTGACTGAGCCAGCCGGGCAGGCGCCCCTTAAAATATTTTATTTTTACATACCCTCTCCACCCAATGTGGGGCTCGAACGCACAATCCTGAGATCAAGAGTCGCGTGCCATATTGACTGAGCCAGCCAGACGCCCTAAATGAGCTATTTCTACCCTGCAGTAAAAGTTTCATAGAGCTGGAGGGACTACCCTGGCAGGATGGACCTGGCCAGCATGGCCTTGCAGGGAGCAGGCAGCTTCTTAGGTGGGTGTTGGTGTAGAGGGTGGACCCCCAGCTGCCCTGGGAAAGGGATGGATGAGAGAAGGGTAAGGATGGGAGGTATCTTTTCGTGTCTCACTGTCTCCCCTGCTCTTCTTTCTGTCTCTGGTCTGAGAGAGGCAGTGGAGCCGCCGAGCGGGAGGCGTCAAGTCGGGTCTGAGGTGGGGGTCTTGGCTCTTAGGGGCGTGGATCTTCCGGGGGTGGGGACCCTAGGCGAGCACTGGGCGGTTTCTTCCCCGACTTGTCGTTTTGTGATCATCCAGGCTGGGCAGCCAAAACAGTTCCATCACCGTTAAGCCAAAGCACAGACCTCTCTGATGTTGGGCAGTCTGGCTGCGGACGGAGAGAACTCGTCCATGGGTACCTTCTCTCCCCTCTCGGAAGAACAGAGGGATGTCGTTGGCACGTATTGCCAGGCTCTTGGAAATTGCCTGGGTCGTGTGGGGTGGACTGGAATGACTCTGGACTTGGGACTCAGGGAGACCTGAGCATGATTCCGGAAGCCACCACTGGCTGTTAGCATTGTGGCCTTGAGCTGGTGTATTTGCTCTGTTGAGCCTCGTTTCTTGTCTGTGGTGTGGGAATACGATTTTATTGACAGCGGTGCTGTGAGGATAAAAAGAGACAAGGTTGCCCGGTGTCTGTCACGTGGGTGTTCAGTAGTAGTGTCCCCTCCCCACATCCATCCCTCTCCTCTCCCCCCCCCAAACACACACCCTGTGTATCTGAAGTCCCAAACTGCTAACTTCCACTAGCTTCATCCCCCTCCTATAAATTCCCTACAGGAAGCTGGGTGATGCCCTTCCTACGTGCTCACGGTATGGTTTTGAGTTTCTTTTATTATTTTAAAGTTTCTTTATTTTGAGAGAGAGCGAGAGAAAAAGAAAAGAGAGAGAGAATCCCAAACAGGCTTCTCACCATCAGCGCAGAGCCCGACGCGGGGCTCGTAACTCACGAACCATTGAGATCATGACCTGAGCCAAAATCAAGAGTTGGACGCTTACCCCGCTGAGCCACCCGGGCGCCCCTGGTTTTGAGTTCCTAAGGGCCTCGTTTCTGGCCCCTCCCAGTCTCTGCCCCCTGCCTCCGTAACCATCAGTCGTGTGACAAATCCTGAACCAAAGAAGTCTTGCATCTAAGATCCTGCTAGATTTGGCCCAGCTGGAAGCTGCTGTTGGGGGAGGCCAATGGGAGGATTTGGCTTTTTTTCCTCTTATGCTAATGAAGTGAATATGGCAAGGAGTCACAATATTTTCTTTCCAGGCAAAGAAATGTTGTTGCAGGAGAAACAGCATGCCGGGGAGGCAAATGCGATCTTGCTGGATTCTCGCACGGGAGGAACAGGACAAATTGTCAGCTTCTGTTGAGAAGATAATGCTCTCACTATGATAAATGCCAGGTTTCTCTTGAAAACCACCATCTTGATGGTGGCGTCCCCAAGTACCCGGAGCATGGCTGGCAGCAGAGGCCGGCGATGCAGGGAAGCAGATACTTGTAGGGGGTTGGTTTGTTTGCAGGGAGAAATCGGTTTGAAGCAAATGAGACAGTGCGTTTAAAGTGTCCTTTGAAGGCAGCTGTACGGGGCTAACCGGAGCGCTCCGGCGCGGCCCGTGCTTGAAACACACCTATGGGGAGACTTCCACCCTCAATAAATATTTCTTGCGTGTGACTCAGATTAAAGGAGCACGTGGGACTGGGAAGCCGCCTGAAGTAATCTCCCCTCCCCTAGGAAGTAGCCGCCGTAATTCACTTGCAAGTTATTTCAAAAGGCCTGTTTGATAGAAATTTCGGGCTTCTCACGGACTGGGGGTTTTCTAGCGCTGTCTGTTTGCAACATCCCTTCTCCACCAGGGCATGTCTGGTCGTATTTAATTGAATGCCACTCCCTTGAAGGGCTTCTGGCTTTTTGGTTGCCTCGCGAGAGGTGCTTTATGCGGAGTCCTCTTAGTGTCTTCGCGGGGCTGGTCTGCCTCGGAGGCCTGTGCTCAGGGAGACCTTCGTGCCGTGGGGCCGGGGCTTCCCGGACGGCCGAACGGTAGGATCGGGAGCACTAAGGATGCGGAGGCAGGGCGGGCTGGGGGGGAGGAAGGGATCAGCTGGAAGGGGAGGAAAGAGATCTCTGTCAGCTGCTACTGAAAAGTCCCGAGGTCGTCGTTGCTTGTCCCCCTGAGGTGGTGATGCTTGTCCAGCCGTCCAGACACTCAGTAGCCCTACAACGTGAGCGCCTGCTGAGTTGATGGAGGTCAGTGAGGCAGGGCCCCCTGCCCGCGAGGAGAGGAGAGCCGAGGAGTAGAGATGCTCGTGAACAGACCTGCAGTGCGGCGAGGGGCGGCCAGGAGCCTGCCAGCCATCGCCGCCGCGGAGGGATGGTGGCACCTGCCGTTCAGCTCCCCTGTGCCTCCCACGCTTGACAGCTGCCATCTTGCCCGTTCCCCGACAGCGGCCTTCGAAGGCGGGTCATGTCTTCATTTGCCTCAACACCAGCCCTAATGGGGCCCGCTTTGGAAAGAAACAAACGGAGAAGGCTCCCGTCAGTAGACCTTGAAACAGTGAGTTTGACTTTGTCATCAGCCGGAGAGCAGAGAGGGAGAGTTCAAATCAGATGTCTGCGTTCTCCTTGCCCAAAGGTATTAACTGCCGAGGATCTGCCCTGGGATCTTAAAGACTCTCCTCTTTTTGCCAAGTTCGCAGTTCCTCTCTGATCTCTTGCTCCCTCAACCCCACCAGAAACTACAAGCCAAAACAGTTGGTTTGACCCATGGGCGGGGCGGCGGGCGCGGTTTTTTCAGTGCCGGGGTCCTTCCGGGAACGTTAGTCAGGCCGGCTCCGTTATGTTCCGTCTCATTCTTGGTTCCCAGATACGTCTAACCTGGGCCCTGGTGGCGAATGGATTTGGCGGCCCAAGGAAATTGACAAAGATGACGCCTCAGATGCACCTAGGACAAAATGATAGTTGAAGTTCGTGCTTTTCTGCAAAAACCATCGCTTGTAACCTCCGGAGGGAAAGTTTGTGTGAAGCGTTCTAAATTAAGTGTGTTCATTCCAGATACCTTTTTTTTTTTTTTTAAGGCAACAAAAATAACCACCATTTTTCTGTGTGTTGCGTCCTTCCGGCCTCAAGAGATCATAGTCACACTTTCTTATTCATATTCGCCTTCCCGGTACCGTGCTCATGCAGAAGAGGGGTTGACAAATTGTGAAGGGCCAGATAGTAAATATTTTAGAATCTCTGGGCCATATGGCCTCTGTCCCAACTACTCAGTTCTGCCCTCGTAGCACAAAAGCAGCCCCAGACAACATGTAAATGAGGGAGTGTTGGCTGTGTTCTAATAAAACTTTATTTACAAAAAAAGGCAGGGGGCTGGGTTTGGCTTGTGGGCCACAAGTTGCTGTTTCCTGCCGTACACACTCCCGGTCTCTCACTGGAGTCTCACGGAAAGGAAGGATCCCACGTGACTGTGGATATGTTTAGGGTCAGTCATAAACCGATTTGGACACGCCTTCGGGAGAACGGCCCTTTCCGTGTAGACAGGCATCAGAAAGGTACCTGGTGTGGTTTCACACCCACTTCCTGTCCGCTCCGAAAAGTTCTAATTGACCGCAGGGTCAATCAGAGAGGGGAGACGCGCTGGGAACATGACGGTGGGCGGGCAGGGAGTGATCCTGGGCTCTTGCTTTTTCTTGGGCGGTGAGTGTTGCTGCTCGGTGCTCGGTGCGGTTGTGGCAGCCGCCGCGGGCCAGAGGATTCCATGCGCGTGTGCAGAGGCCCGCTCGTCTCGCACCGCTCGCCCGACCACATTCCTGAGCGCGGAAGGTCAAACTGGAAACTCGCGTTCGACTCGATGCTGCAGAGCCCTCCCTCTGCGAGCTCACGTCCGTGAGCCGAGAGTGTGGTTGTAATCATTTTTCTAAGCGAAGAAAAAAAACCACACCACGTGGATTAATTTGCACTCCTTAGCTCTGTAAAAACCCAGTGACATCGACGTGTCGATGAAAATGTGGAAATTAACACTTGGAAATTTTTATATAAAACCCGCTTTGAAATTTCAGCTACACATTCGCACACGAAGAAGAGCTATATGTTTATACCTGAAAAACTCAATTTGATGCAAGCTGCTTATTTCTCCATTGTGGTCACGTGGGCTGAGGTTCATGGTAGGAAATGTAATTTACGCAAATTAGTCCAAGGCAGGTAGAGTGTGAAATTAAATTGATGCCTTGATTTCTGTATTCTCTAGTAAGTGTTTCTCCGAAAATTTGTCATTTCTGTCCTAGGAACTTTGAAGTAGGGGTTGTTGTTTTTTGTAACAGAGCCAAGAAGTTCTTATTGGCTAAGGACATGAAACAACCTTAATTACAGGGTAGGGAGGCATGTTTCATTTTGTTTTGTGGCTAAATATTAGAGTAGGTCCAAATTGGGCTACTAATAGATGTAGGGAACTCAGATTTAGCATTTAGATTTTACATTTTTCAACTACTCGGACCGGTCTATTGAATTTCTTTCACGATGACTAGACTAGTTTGCTCTAAGCCACGCGGATGTGGAAGGGGTGTTGGAGACCCTTTAACGGGTGAGAAAACTAAAGCTCCGGAGTAACATTGGGCCCTCAGTCACGTGACCCCGGGGCACCCTGGGTCCTGGCTGGCCTGCCTCGAGCCACCGAAGCCCAGCTGCTGCCTCACTCGGGGGCCACTCGTCACTGTTTGGTGTCCTTGCCGCAGCAACCCTAGCAAGCATGAGTCAAGTATGAGGCGTCTGGTTCAACTTTGGCCAAGAGGAAGGAGGACCACCATGTGTTCGGAAGTCGTCCCCGAGGCCCGCTGAGAGGCCTCGTTAGAACATTCGAACAAAGGCAACGTGATCTGACTTTACCTCCACAGCAGAATGTCAGCCCTCCAGGACGGAGTCCGTCTGCGAAGTCTTTGGGTGGTTTCGTTGACCACCCCTGGCTGACAAGGGTCTGGGATGTCTGTGCTTGCTTCCTGCCGGAAGAGTAGCCCTCAGCAAGGTAGACCGGGGTCGGCCCTGCTGACTCTGGAGTGAGTCATTTCTGCCAAATAACTAGCGGCTGATGCCCGCGGCACTCCGGAAAATGAATTATGGGCTCTCATGATTTTTATTTGTCCATTGGTGGCATGGGTGGTATTTATCTCTCTTGTCCCTGCTCTCCCCCTCCCCCCTTTCCAGAGCCTTTGTCTCCATCTGAGTCAGCATGACATGGTTTGAAAATTGCCTGTTTGCCTTTTAATGATGATTAATGTCCATAGCCATGTTTCAAATTTAGGATCTCTCAAAGAGTCTCCGAGACCGTTACCAAGAGCAACCTGCTGAGGGAGTTGAATGTGCAGGGCGCGCTAATTCTGCCCGGAGCAGGAGCCTCCTCGATTTCTCCATCTTCCCGGCAGCGCCTCGCGGTCCCTTCTTGGGTTCTGGGGCGCCAGGAGCCGAGAGTGGGAGCGGGGTGGGCGGGTCCCTGTCTGTCGAGGCGACCCTACCCTCCTGGTCAGTTTGGGTTCGTGCCTCCCCGCGGGGTGTCCGGAAAGGCCGCTGCTTCTTGCCCCTCCCTCCCTCCCTGCCCCCAAACCAGAGAGGCCCACGAGGAGCTAAATTTCCTCCACAGCAGGTGCCTGTCATCTATCTGAAGATAGTTGCCAACATCTGGTACCATTGCCTCCGCAAACGCAGTAACAAGGCGGCCTGCAGTTCGGTCGCAGGAGCGAGCGGCGCGGCTTTAATGATAACAAGCTGTCGGCCTCCCCTCTGAGATGAATCCACCTCACAGATGTTTGTCTAGTTTTGGCAATGGTATCGCACTATAGCTTTGGTGATTATGCTCAACTGGAGACTATTACAATAAAAGAAGTTTGAACTCGTTCCCTTCTTCATCCCACCCCCTCCTCCCCTGTTCCGAGGTCTAATTTATATCGGTGGCTGTGATATTGGTTCCATTACTGAGGCCTCTTTACTTTTTATGATGTCGGTGGGGCTGCAGCTTATAGCCTGGCTTCCTCCGCAGGTTAATGTGTTTTAGTTACATCAACGCTTTTAATGTCCTCACTTTAATGGCCCCGGGGCGGTCCTTCTCACCTTCTGTTGGAGTGCCTGTAGCTGTGCGATTGCTTGGATCTCCACTCACGCGTCTACGTGGGGAGTGGACGCGGGTCATGTGGGAGGCTTGGTGCACGTACAGGACAGCGAACGGATGCGAAGGAGAGGCCGCGGTAGGAGACAAGGTTCTAGAACCTTCTGGATTCTCGTTGGCTTTCCTCTCTCCTCTCCTTCCGCATTCGTTCTTCTGTTCCTCCTCCTCCCTGTGAGAAGGCACAATATGCTTTTACTGAAACAAGCAATTCACAAAGTAAATAGAACAAATGAAAATCACAAGTTGGCGAAACGGCGTACGGAGGCCCGTTGGGCAGTCACCGCTGCAGTGTTCCAGATTTTGGGCTTTACCGTTCCACAGTGGCTTCATATTTAATATTGTTTGATATTAGGCATATTTACTATGAGAGCTCTATATGTGAAAGCTGGAAGGAACACCCAAGGTCAAATTTAGTGATAGCAGATACTACATATTCTTATTAACAGCTATCATTAACTGGGTCTTGGCTGTGTACTAGTCACTACGCTGAATGCTTTTATTAATATATAAATAGATAATGCCTACACTACGCCTGCCACATGGGCGTTCTTACTTCCACTGTCACAAATGAGGCTCAGGGGCACGAGGGTAGGTGCTCAATAGCACAAAGACAAGGGACAAAGGAAGCTCCTGGTCTAGGGCCAGCCCACTCCTGTCCCATGCCCGTTCCCCTGTGGTCATTGTCATTGCTAAAGCTGCTCACTGCCTGAATTGATGTCACGGAAAAACCTGCCCCTCTGAGAGGCGGTGCATCGAATACATCAGTACAAGATAAATCACCCTCATCACTTGACATTTAAGCCTTCTTTCCTTTTAATTTGCGTATTACTTTGTCAAAGATTAGGAAACGGAGTTTTGGCAAGGTGTTATTTTCGGCCTTGGGCTTGCGATGGCTGAGTCAGCCTGGCCGTGGATGTGTCGCTGGTGGCAGGACATCACACGTCTGTTTCCTCGGCCAGAAATAGATACCGGTGTCTGTGCCGGTGACACCTGCGCAGGGCACTTGTGGAGGAGCCTTCTACGAGGCTCCTCTGGACAGGACGCCGTTCCATAAACAGTTCTTTAAGTGTGTGGGTTTGAGTCCAATGGGGAGAGAGAGAAAACCTACCCTGAAAAATTAAAATAGAATGATCTTTTGCGATGTGTACCAAAATAAAAGCCATTGGGTGACTCATGGAAAATAATGGCTCTCAGAAATGGCTAACAGCATGGAACTTGAAATCCGGCAGATGACTTGAGGACATTGTCTTTGCCATCAGAGTTGGCTTCTAAGTATACGCTTTTAACCTGGGCCCTGCAGGGTATTAGAAAAAGCTCCGTACAGAAATTTAAAAGCCTACCTACTCGCCCTTTCTTGTGGTCTTCGATAGCATTTACCTTCTGGACCTTGGCTCTCTCTTCTATAAAGGTTGTACTAAATGATTACATTTGGAGTCTCTTCTGGCCCTACGGTCATATTCTGTTGGCTGGGACCTACCCATGACTTTCCACGATCGAAGTGTCTGTTTTATGCGTGACCATTAGGAGCTTCCTTCTGTGTCTGACCTAGATCCCAGGTTGTCCGAGGTCAGATCAAGCAGAACTGACCAGTGAGGGTAGTTTGTTCACTTGGCATCTTCTCTTCCTCAACTGCCTGCCCTCAGCACCGGTCACCTGTGCCCAGGTGTCCACTGTAAAATTTTTCATACCCCTCCGAGGGGGTCTCCGTCCTGTCCTGCCTGTCCAGCCACGCCAAATTCGTTCCTCCTCTGCAGGGCTAGAGCCAAACCACTAAAATGCAGCAGAGGCGCATGGTGTGGCTTTTTCCAGTTTTTTCTCTCGCGGTAGTTACAATATTATTAAAAATCCATTAAATTTTAATGTACCCCATAAAATATGTGCTCTTGTGAAAGCAAGCACAGATAATTATTTCTGATGAATAAACCAGGAGGACAAGTATGTACGAAGTTCACGCTGCAGCATTCAATTTTTATTCTCTACATCTCCTGCAGGGGCGATCGCTGTGATGCTCCAGCTGGTTATGTCGAGGGCCAGTTCCTCCCGCAGATCCTTTGGGGCAGCGTGAACCCTGAACTATCCCGAATGTTCTCAAAACTCGTTTTTCCATGGAACGAAAGCCATGTGGGGTAGCCATCTTCTGTGAAACTCTTCAGACCAAAAAATGAGGACTCCGAGGTTCAGGAGGAGAAAAATGCCGTCCCTCCAGTGCTGCCGGGAGCTCTGTGAGATGAAGATCAAAGTCAGACATCCATTTGAAGTTCTTCTACTCAGTGGCTCCATGCTCTCGAGCTGGTCTCTTACCTTCTCCGGGCGTGTGTTTCCCGTCTGAGGGATGATCGCTAGGTCGGTGTGCCTTGGGGCGCTGGCTTGTCGTTTCTCCTTTCTGTCCGCGTTCCGCTTCCGAGCATCCTTTGAAAACTTTTTCATGGCTCCAGAAGTGGGAAGGCAGAGCTGCCTGCTGGCTCCCTGGAGTCCATATGGTGTGAGGCTGGGGATCTGTTAACACATCACTTGGAGGGGGGGTCACCGCCTGCAGGTTCTGGGTCTCCTGATACGCTCGGGGGGGGGGGGGCTTCTGTGTTGTTTTCCGAGGGCCACGCTGCCATGTGGATGGAAGTGCTTCCCGTGGGGGATGGTGGTAGAGAGCCCACCCTGCCTCACTCTTGGGCCGCCTCTGGCCTCTGTCCGAGCCCAGTGACTCCAGGGTCAGCAGTAGAGTCCCGTGCTTAGAGGTGAGAAGGCTGAGAACCAAGAGGGTAGGGCTGCCCCCGCTCCCCCCACCGAGGAGCCTCTGGGATGTGTTTGAAGCCGCACCTGGGAACTGACACCGGAACTTTGCAACTTAACGAGGCCCAGCTCCTGATCTTGAGCTAGGCCCGTTTCCTTCCCGGCGCAGGGTCAGTCATCCACCGGGATCCCGCCCTGCAGGAGATGGGGCGACTTTCAGGGAGGCACTTGCAGTGGTTTGAAAACCGCTGCCGGCTCCTGTAAGCATCTCTTCCTAGGGCCGCAGAGGTGCATCACCCTCACACCCAATCCCATTCAGCATCCCGAAGAGGGGAGAGCTAGGGTTGTAGTTGGATCATAAGGAGGTGTTCTGGAATATTCCAGAACAAAAGTTGAGAATCAGCAGCCCAGATCAGTAGTGAGGCAGGTGCAACACTTTGTACAGAATTGGGTGATTTGTAAATGAAGGAAACTTATAAAAAAATTTTTTTATGTTTATTTTTGAGAGAGGGAGAGAATGAATCAGGGAGGGGCAGAGAGAGGGAGAGAATCTCAAGCAGGCTCCGTACTGTCATTACAGAGCCCAGCGTGAGGCTCGAACCCACGCACCCTGAGATCATGACCCAAGTTGAAGTCGGACACTCGACTGAGCCACCCAGGAGCCCCAGAAGGAAATTTATTTTTAACACTGTTATGATCGTGTTTAAAAACAAATGGGACGTTAGAAAAAATTAAATGCAGGAATAAACCAAGAACTAAAGACTCCCTTCATAGTTCATCGACTTGCGATAACCCATAGTAACGTATCGGTGCAACTTTCCAGAGGTCCGTGTGATGTGTGCACGCTTACACGCACGGGGTGGAAAGTGTGGTTTGCTGGGCTGCTCTTACTGTTCAGCGACGTGCAGCGCCCTTTCTGTGTCACCGTATTCTGTGTGATCATATTCGATGCCTGCTGTGATCCATTTACTCAAACCCTTCGGGACACTTTACGTGTTTTCCATATCATTGTCTTTTTTTAAAAAATATTTATTTATATTTGAGAGAGAGCGGGGGAGGAGCAGAGAAAGGGAGAGGGAAGAAAGAATCCCAAGCAGGCTCTGGACTGTCAGTGCAGAGCCCGACACGGGGCTCGAACTCCCGAACCTTGAGATCATGACCTGAGCTGAAACCAAGAGTCAGACACTAACCGAGCCACCCAGGTGCCCCTTTATCATTGTCTTTATTGGGGTCTTCTAAGCAGCGCTGTCTGGACGGCCCTTGCGATGCCTTTCTGTCCTGTGTGCTCTGGACTCTTGAGCCAGCCATTCCACTTTTAGGAATTTACAGTAAGGAGACGATAATACATTTTACAATTTGCTATTTGCTGCCAAACTGCCCCCGACCCGGGGAGGTTGTCCTAATTTACATTTCTATCAGGGAAAGATGATATAAGTGTGAACCTGAGCTTCAGTGCTCCAAATTTTGTGTCCAAAATTTGCATACCTCTGAAATTTCTCATTTGAAACATTAAAAAAAAAATATGTATCGAAGAGGCGTCTGTTTTACCGTGACTTTTAAATGCTTTACGCTGCTTGTCTGTTTCCGGATGATCTGTGAAGTCTTGTGTTACTTTGACCAAAGGCGCTACCTTGAGAGTGTTTCAGGACAGACCCCGCGTCGCGTTTAGGTTTCAGGCTGTCATCTTGAGACAGAAATGGCGGCACACGCAATGTTTTCAAGTGGGGATGTGCGGCTGTGATTTTTAGTGGATTTTTGATCATTGTTCCGAGCCTCATACCTGTTCTGTCCTAGAAAGGATGTAACTGAAGACAAATGGGGACTCTTTTCCTTCGCATAATACATTTGGCAATTACATCCTGCCTGTGAAAGCATTCCCATTGTTATTTAAATGCCGCATTGGTCTTTAAGATAAAGATTCGGCTTGTTACCTGTGTTTATCTTTTCCTTCCAGCTCAGCGGGGACTGCAGGCTGCTGCTTTTGTGTCCCCATGGCCGGGGTACAGTGCCTTGCACTCAGTAGACGCCTCGTGTGTGTTTTGCGACTTTACTTGAATCACGACGTTTTAGCGTTGGCACGTCTCCGAGAGCCCCGGTTTTCCCCCATTGTAGACGTGTTTTTGATCCGTCGCCTATTTTAATTGATTTCTTTTGTTCAGTAAATAATTGTCAGATCTCTGGACACACCAGGTGCCCAGGTGACTGCTCTGTGACAGGGTGCCCGCTCTCATGGGAGCCTTAGACTGAGCAGAATGGGGTTCAGGACAGCCTCAAAAGGGCCATCCGGGGGCCGAGGAGCGCAGGCCTTGGGGTGCACGCTGCCTTTCTCATCTTGTTACCTTTTACATCTGCATTTGATAAAAAAAAAACCTTCTGCAGAGAAAGGCGCGGAGTCCACAGAACCCTGATTTCAATAGACGTCCGTGCTGTTCTGTCCCGGAGCGAAGGTTTGGTTAAGCACGGCCTGGTGGAGAAGTGTTTGGGGAAGGGATTAAGAGGAAGCCGACTCTTTCCATCCAGCGGGAAGGCAAGCGGCGCCAGACGTCCTCCGGGGCCCAGGGCTCCTGCGTTCTGAAGTCTGTGCCGCCGCGGCTCCCCCCAGGCCGGGGGGGGTGTCCAGGAGAGGTGCGCGATCGCCTTGCAGGATTCTGATCGGCTTGGGTTTTCTTCTCTTCGGCGGGACTGGCGTGAGTTAGGCGAGGCATGTGACGGGAGGAACCCAGCCCGGCTCCGGTGGAGGGTATGACGGGGACCCGGCTTCTCTCCACTGATGAACCAAGCGTCCACGACCACCTTCGTCATCGCGTGCTGCCAAGGATTCAGCAAGGCATCATATGCAGAGTGCCCAACACAAAGTGGGCTGTCCTTATTTATGTCAGTATCATTACGCTATCATTAACTCTTGATACATGGAATCAAAAAGTTGTTTGGTCCGACCTGTCCACTCAGTCCATCTGGGAATCTCTTGGTGGTTTTAATGGCGAATTTGTTAGGGGTCTCTTGCAGCCTCTCGAGGCACCAGCTTCCATTTTTTACTGGTTTTTATGTTTTATGGAAGATCTTTCCAGGAGTAAAAATCTGCTTCCTTAGCACACAGCTCCTTCTTTTGGCTTTTTGAGCTCTGCATCAGAAGAACTGCACACTTAATGTATTTTGAACAGTGTTTTAATATATATGTACAGAGATGGTTACAGATATAGCTCTGTTTTTATGTATGTATAAGAGTACATGTATATTATGGATTTGCATATATATGTCAGTGGTGTTCAGATTTGACCGTGTATCAGAGTCAAAGCTTAAAGAGCTTTTAAAAAATACGAATTCACGGACCCATCTCATTAGCTGCTAGGACCGGCAGGGGACTGGGCATCTATTTTTAAAAGCCCTCGGGTGCAGCTAGGGTTGGAACCATTGGTTACCTGTTTCCATGTTTAGACTAAGGCAGTCACTCTTCTAGAGGCACACAGAAATTGAGTAGCAGACAGCAGGTCTAGAACCAAGACCTCCCAATTTCAAATCTCGTGTTTTGTCTGTTTTATCGTGAAGCTGAATCGTGTCGGCACAGTTGAGAGAGCCCCTGTCCCCCACCCCCACCGCAGTACCTGTTCTCCAAGGTTAAACATCCCCGGTTACGTCAGTACTTCCTGCTCGGTGATTTTGAGTGCCCTCCACTCTCTAGGAAAGGAGATATTTGCCAATCAGTATGTGTTTGTTAGTCGTGGTGCATTCTGCGGGCCAGACGCAGAGCTGCCATCGGAGACCCAGGGTCCAGAAGGGGACACTCTCCACCTAAACACAGTGCCTTAGACACAACTCTGGTTTGCGGTGTCATCCAGATCTTTCTTAGCATATCTGGCTCTTCCTAAGGTGAGGAGCAGTCCTTCCGGGATCTGAGAAGGGTCCTCAGTCTAACCAGGGCAGCCCCGACAGGCCTGGCTGCAGTTGGGTGGGACCTTCTAGATGGGCACCTGGGCTGTTCGGAATTAGCCCTGCATTTCAGCCTTACTCCGTCGTCCTTAAGTACGGTATTGCTCTAAGATCACCGGAGACAGAGGCCCCAATTTCGGAAGCTCTTCGCTGTTTGGCGTCTAAGAGATTACCCTCGGCAGTTGTGTCCTGCTAGTAAGAGGAAGAAAAGCCGATAGCGTGTTGTCAGACTCTGAGAAAGGCATTCTTGCAGCGCGTTCTTTGCGCTGATCGTAAGTGGCTCCTGCTGTTGCTGTCCTTCCCGGCTGGATGTTTCTGGAGCTTCCAACCACTCAGCCGGCATCCGGGGAGGTTGTGATGAAGTGAGGACCATCTGTTAGGGCCAGATAGCAAGGACGTCAGCAGCACATGGAAGGTTGGTCTAGCTGACCAGCAAGGGTTTTTCATTCCCTGCGTGCCCGGACTCCCCCCGCCCCACCACCGACTGGGCTCCTGGATAGGAAAAGTTGTAGCTAGCAGGGCTATCGTCCTAAATAAGCACCCCTCCTCCCCGGTAATTCATTATCCATTTTTTTTTTAAATTACGCAACTACAGCTAAGCAAAAGGAAGAATGTATCATCTCATCACTGAGAGCTAGCCACTATTAGCATTTTGGTGTGTTCTCTTCCAGACTAGCGTTCTGTGCATTTGCTCTGCGGTTGTCATATGGGTGATGAGCGTGGATATGGAGGCAGGCAGACCTGGCTGCCAGTTCTCGGCCCCCTCACTTCCCAGCTGCGTGACCTTGGGCAAGTGGATTCCTCTCGAAAATGGAGACACACGTAGTAGAACTCATACCTTCGGGACTGAGAGCTTTAAAGGAGAGTGCTCCACCTACGTCTTTAGTAGAGGACCTCACACGCACAGTGCAGTACGACGTTAATTTAAATCATACTTGCGTTAGTAATTCCGAGACTGGAACTCTTCCCAGTGTCTGGAGGATGTTAGCAGATGCCCGTGAATAAAAGTATCCACACGTTCGCCCATTCATTGGAAATTCCGTTGCCACCAAAGAAAACTCACCCCGAAGTTAACGTGATGCGCTTTTAATGGTAAACGCCATCGTTTGGCCGCGCGGTAATTAGGCATGGATGGCAAACGGTTCATATCAGTGATTATAATTGATTAGTATTGCTTTTAAATATTTTTTTTTCAGCTCACAGTCTTTCTCTTCTCATGTGGCTCTCCGTAGTCTTAGTAATGACAGTGTCGATGCTCCCTTGTGGGGATGTCTCGCGAGGGCAGGAGTGGTGGTTTCTTCTTTGTACCCCATCTGTGTCTGGCACATTGGGGTTGAAAGCGTGTTAGTGGTCCAGGACCACTGTCCATTTGCTCATTCATTCACCCAGATACATATACCCCCCAGGCAACGTCATTGTCTCTATTGGATTTATTCTTCTTATTCCAGCTCTCCCCAAACCCGCATCCCAGTCTAGCCACGTGAGAGACCCTGGGGCTGCACTCAACGAAGTCCATCCGTCTGTCTACTCTTCAAGGCAGAAGGGCTCTGAGCACCTGCTCACCACCTTTCCTCGGCCTATGTGCTGACAGCCCTGAAGGTGAAGGCTGTGGCCCCTCCCCTCACCCAGGGGGCAGTTGGAGGACGTGGGGGCAGGGGCCACGGTGGTGGATGGACGCAGGAGTCAGAGTAGAGAGCAGGAGGCGGCTCTGGCTCCCTGGTCGCGAAGGTGAAGGGGCCGGTAGCTGTGTTGGGTTCTGCGTTGGCTGCCCTGCCCACCTGTCCTTCCGGAATGTGTCCGTGGCGGTGTTTTCAAGAGCACGGACAACAGGCCTCCAAGAGCCGTGAACAAAAGGAAACTCCATTCGCTGTGCCTTTGTCGGTAGAGCCTTTAACTGAGACCATGCGTGTTATTCTGCTATTAGTGATAAAAAGGCTCCCAGTGGCTGAAAGCAGCTCGGCATCAGATGGTAACTGATATCTGTCCCCTCCCCTGCTGGTTAACTGGAGGCTGGTAAGCTGGAAGGCCTGGTAGAAGTGCCAGCACCAAGCGGGGGAGGGGGAGCGACTAGGCAACCACATCGCTTTGGGCTGTTTTGGGCCTGGGTCGCTTTATACTCTACCTCAGCCGTGTTAGGACCCTCAGCAAGGTCAGCAGACCGGGGTTGGGACCCAAGACTTGTGGCATGTGGGATTGAGTTACTTTGACGCCTTCGAACTTAGTTGCCTCCCTTTGAAAAGCGAGGTTAATAGTCCCTTACCTCCCATGACAGGGGTCAGGCTCAGAAGAGAGAATTTATACAAAATCCCTGTCATAGCCCTTGGGATATAGTATATGCTCAGTAAGTGTTGACTTTTCATCAAGCCGTTCTACGAGTATTTTAGCGTGCTGGATATGTTTATGGAAAGACCATCCCTATATGGAAAGTTCTAGTTAACTTTGGTTCATCTAGAGCATAAGGCTTTACCCCCTTACCCAGTAGAATTGCGTCCCTGATACCAGAATGTTAATTGGCCATTCTTCATTAATGCAAGGGCAAAGGATTGAAATCCATGAACATATGAGGTCCGGGTGACGTTTCCCCTTGCCCACCCTGTCTTCCGCCGGGCCTCTTCCTTGACTGTGGGCATCTTGCAGCTGCAGGGCTTTGTGTCTGATCACCAGGTCGTCCCGAGTGGACCCCAGGGGGGTGCACCAAAGAACAGTCGGTCAGAAGGGGAAGGCATGTTCGTACTGGGACTTACATAAGCAACGTGTTATCTCTTCCTACTTAAAGTGTCTCCAACCCATTTCTTCATGGTGACTCACCTGCCTTGAAGGATTAATCCCTCCGAGGCCTGGCCTTTCTAAAACTGGCACGGAGCCGTGACCCGGGAGCCCAGGCTGCATTTTAGGGGTCAGCCCTCTTCCTTCCCTCCTGGCCTTCAGAGCCAGGCCCCTCCTGAGCACAGAAATCAGAGCCCTGTGGTTTGATAATGACCGCCAGATAACTGTGGCCTGGCACCTGCCACGTAGGGCCGCCGCTGGCAGCCTGGTGAGGGCAGCTCCTCAGTGAAGTGGGGCACAGGTGGCCTCGTCCCCCGAGGACTACATTGTGGGTATCACATGTGCCTTTGAACCGACAGGTAGAGACGGCTGCAGGGGCAGGAGGCCAGGCTTGGGGGGACTTGAGGCCGGGTGTGTGGTAGCACGATCAGCGTGGCCCATCTCTCGCGCACCCTCTGCTGAGTTGCCGGAGGGCCGGAGGCACCTGTGGCCCCGGAGCGAGGCTCTGCCCGCCTGACTGAGAAGGCGGAGATTCCCAAACAAGCCCTTGCTGTTTCTGGAGCAGTGTCTTCTGTTTTTTGTCATTGTTGTTGTTGTTGTTTGTTGTCGTCGTTTTTGTTTATTTTTGAGAGGGAGCAAGTTTGAGCGGGGGAGGGGCGGAGAGCAAGGGAGACAGACTCAATCCCAGGCAGACTCCACGCTGTCAGCGCAGAGCCCTCCCTTGGGGCTCGAACCCACAATCATAACCTGAGCCGAAACCAAGAGTTGCGTACTTAACCAGCTGAGCCGCTCAGGTGCCCGTGGAGCCGTTTTTCAGAGCTCAGCCGTCCCCTCTCCCTGGCCGACCAATCCCATTCCTTCTCTGACTTCTACTACCTTCCGGAAGACTCGATTGCAGTGGAAAGACCACAGGTCCGAGCGGGCCTCATTCTGGCTCTGCAGCGAACAACCTCTGATTTGCTGGGGAGTCTGGGAGGGACCCCACTTGGCCCTCTGCCCCTGGTAGCGCCCTGCTGGACTTGGGTGAACTTGCTGGGGAATTCCGTACCCAGGCTCTGCCGGGCGCTGGGCTGGGGTGCGGAATGTGGGGAGAAGAGTTCCCCCGGCCCCTGGGAGTGACGTGCTGTGTCCCTTGGAGCGCACCTGTGTTTCCACTAAGCCGTACCTGTCTCCCCTCAACACGCTCGACCTTTAATTGTAACTATTAATCACCCTGAGTTGTGCTGTACTTCATAACCCTTCTATTAAATAGTAAGGGTTTTTTTTTTTTTTAATTGAGCTTTCTTAATTGAATTATCGAATTACCAGGCGCTTAGTATGGGTCTGGTGGATGAGAATGTTGGAGTTTCGGCATCGAAAGCGATCTCGATTTCCTCAATGGGGACAGAGAGGGCTGTGTGGGGCCCGGGGGTGGCCCTAGGCTCGGCCCCTCTTGCCCTGCCCCGTCCCCCGCTCCGATTCCGGAAGGTAGCCCTTCTCTGGTTGCCACCCGTGTTTTCCCAGTTGTTCCTAGGGTTGGAGTCCGGTTCAGATGGAGACGGTCCCATCCGGTCGTTGGGAGCACGCCTCCTGTCTGGAGTCAGGCAGTCTATCCTCGGGATGAGGTGCTCGCTGGGCCTCGTTCTGTCCCCCGCCCCGTCCCCTGGACCCCTGCGTACCCAGGGCCTCAGCCACCGCCCCTCTCCTTCCACGGTTTGTAGCTACAGCTACGGCCCAGCCCTCTCCCCACCTGACCCCCCCAGAGCCGTCCTGTCAGACACCCGCGTTCGAATGTTCCAGTTTCATCTCACGCTCCACCCGGCTCCGACTGACCTCACCCACTCCAGTCCGGCCTCCCGCTCCGAATTCCTGTCTGGGAGAACAGTGGCGTTACTGACGACTCTTCCTGACTCATTCCTAAGGCTGTTTATCTGCTAAGTGGCTCCGTGTCCACCCCTCGTCTCCCCTGCCTTCTGTCCCCGTCCAGGCCAAGGCCAAACCACTTCTGCTGCTTGTCGCCTCATTCTTTCCTGCTCTAATCTGTCTGGCGCTTGCCTTCCTTAAATCCTGTTTTTACTGGACAGTCTTCTCCCCTGCTTCTGGCCACAGCCATCTGCAGTCCCCTCCCCTCGGCTCACGTGGACGGGCCCTTCCGACAGACCAGCACTGTGACCGAGGCACCCACCTGCCTTCAGGGTGGATCCGAGACCAGTGGGTGTATGATGGGGGGGGGCGCGAAGGAGACTCAGATGCTTCCGTGGCTTCTCCGAGGTCACGCGCTGAGTTGGTGGCTGTGCTGAGATGCATAGTGTCTCCCTCAGAATTCGCGTCCACCTGGAACCTCAGAATGTGGCCTTATTTGGAAACCGGGTCTTTGCAGATGTATTTAGTTAATAGGGGGGCCTGCTGGACTGGCGTGGTTCCTAATGCCGTGAGCGGTGGCCTCACACGAAGACAGGGATTTAGACACAGAGGGTACACACCGGGAGAACAGCACGGGAAGGCAGAGAGAGACGCTGGCATGACGTGTCTCTAAGCCAACACCAAGGATTGATGGCAGGCAGCAGGAGCCGGGAGGGTGCATGGGACAGACTCTCCCCTCAGAGCCTCAGAAGGAACCAACCCGCTGACACCAGTGATCTTAGACTTCTGGTCTCCGGAGCCGTGAAAGAATACCTTTCTTGGGTTTCAAGCCCCGCCCCTGCCCTTGAATTGGGCCTGGGATTCACTTTGCAAACTGCAGAGTTCTCAGCGCCTTGCTCTGGCAGCCCTCGGGAGCGAATTTAGCGGGGACACTGGGTTCGGAAGGCGGGTCTCCCTAGAAACTCCCCCCGGAAGTCCTACCGGCCGCGATTCCCCCGCCTCGGCCTTCAGAGCTGACCAGCCACCACGGGGCATGCCTGCGACGTGCGAAGCGCCGGCGTACACTGCTGGCTGCCCTTTGCTCGTACTGGCGTTCGTCCCTCCGTCCCCGCCGCACAGAGTCCTCCCCGGACAAAGTTTTATTGAGGGTTCTGCAGTATGCAGGGTGCTGTGTTTGGCACTCATGCTCGCCAGACGGACACGGTTCTTGCTTCCATAGAGCAGACGTTTCAGTGGAAGGTTGAAGGGAAGGCAAAAAAAAAAAAAACAACAGAATTATCAGGGGGTACCCTTTGCTGTGAAGAAGATAATATTGGATGACTGAAGAGAGAGCGCTTGCGGTGGCTTTTGGTGGAGTGGCCAGGGAAGGCTTCTCCCAGAAGCTGGCTTGGAAGCCGAGACCTGTATGGAAAGAAGGAGCCGCACGGGTACAGATCTGGGAGATGACTGCCCTGGCGGAGGGAACTAGCAGTGCAAAGGCCCTGTGACAGGACCGAGGCGCGATGGGGCTTGGAGAGTGGGAGAAGAGGCAGAGAGGTGACACAGAGCCTGGGAACCATGTAAGGAAGTTTGTGTTTCATCCGAAGAGCCACAGAAAGCCTTCGAAGGGCTTTAAGCAGACAAATGACATGGGCAGGGTTTTTAAACGTTACTCAGACGGCTCCGTAGAGACTGGCTAGGTAGTGGTGACCTGGAGGGCACCGAAGGCGATCCGGCCTTGATGGCCCAGCGCAGTTCTTTCTTCGCGGACCTTGAATTCACTGCCTTCTTCACCTGAACTATTCTTGCACTTGAAGTCAATGCACTACTTAATTAGAAAATCATTTTCCACGTGTCAAAGGGGCCTCCCCGGCCAGGGACAGCCCGAGGGCCGCGCCGTCTCCGCTGCAGCTCTCTCCGAATGCCCTGCGGCGCTGGCGATGGATTCCTTGCCCTTCAGATGGGACGGAGTGATCGATGCGAGTTTGCTGAGGATTTTCAGGAGCGTAGGGGGTGCATCCGTTCCTCTTAGAAAAACGTTCATCCGTCGAGAAATTGCCGCGCTCCTGTGATCACGGGTTGTGACCCGAGGAGACCTGGGGGGTTATTAGCGCTACCGTACATCTGGCAGACGGGAGCTCTGGGCGGTCGTGGGACCTCGAATAAGGATTGGAGCCCAGGCGTGCCGGACCGCGAGCCCCACATCTGCGTCCCCACACCACGGAGCGGCCAGCGCTGGCTCCGCTCTTGGAATGGATGCGTGTCTGAGACGTGTGTGACCGGGCGATGAAGCAATTTAACATTGGGGAGATTCCCAGCGGATCCTGAAAGCAGGTACGGCTGTGCGGGCAGCGTGGTGGTTGAGAGCTTCGGAATGGGGTGAACCTGGGCGGAGCCCTGGCGTGGCTTCGAGCAGGCAGCTTGACCCCGCTGGCGTCTCAGCGTGCCGACCTGGGCGTGAGGTGGCAAGAATAACAGTTAGCTGCCTTGCGAGGGTGTGGTAAGGATTGAAGGAGAGAATTCACGAGAGGGCTCAGCACAGAACATGCGCGCGCTCGGTAAATATTTCCTGTTATGACAAAGACTGGGAGCAGATTATAGAAGAAGGAGGAATTTACGTTCGCGGATTGTCTGGGAAAAACCGCTGCACTTGTGTTCTGGGCGTTGGGTTCTCTGAAACGTACGGACGAGGGGAAGCTGATACCCCACTGTGGGGGTGCAGGGGGAGTTCCAGCATGGGCCTTGCTCTGCTGAGATGGGGGTCGGCAGGCATGGGAATGGAGGGTGTCAGATTCAAGAGGCTGGGGCACAGGAGCCCCCGCGTCTGGGTAACCCCGCTGTAACCAGGAGGCGTGGGGGCGAGGGCGGGCAGGATTGCAAAGCTGAGCCCGGGCTTGCATGGAAGTGAAACATTCCCGAGTGCCTTGGGTGTTCCAACAAAACCACTTCTCGGAGTATGACAGCCGTGAATCATAAGCTCGTAAAAGTTTTAGAATTGGAAGGGCCGAAAGAGAGCATCTAGTCCTGCTCAAGGTCAGAGAAGGTTTATTTTGCCAGCGGAGATGAGCGCCGACATGCCCAGGTTTCAGAAACTGCCCCCTTCTCCTGGGTCGACTCCAGCAAGTCGCCTCTCCCCAGCTGCGAGCGCTTGACACGGGACTCAAGGACGTGAGAGACACTTGCAGCCTGGAGCCTGGTGTGGGCGTTGTTGACGAGTCCCCAAGGCCGAGCCCAGACACTCGCGGGGTGGATAAAGTGTCTGGTGAATCTCAGCGCCGATGTTTCCCATCTTCCCGTCGAGGATGGGCCTCGAGAAAGGAGGCTGTCACGTCTCCTGTCTCGCAGAGACATTGATCAATTACAATGTATACTTTTGGGCAGTCAGCGGACTTTCAGATTTAGTTTATTTCCCATCCTCACTCAGTGCTTCGTTTATTTTGATTGCGCTGTCGATGTTTTTGGTAGGACACCTCCAGTCCCTTCTGGAACAAAATGAGGTAGAAATAAATAAACGAAGTCCCTCGGCTTTTGCTCCTGTGACATCAGAAGGATGACTTGGACGAGCCGAACCCCTTAGGGGCCAATAACAGACGTGGGTCAGGAATTCCCGCTCCGGGAGGGGCTCGGCAGCGGGGACCGCCATTCCCGGTGACCGTGACACGGCAGTGGGGACATACTGGGAATTGAACTGGGGTGGGGGGACGTGCCCAAGGGACTGGGGAGAGGAAGGAGAGGCCGTTTTCAACGGCCGCCGGGTAGAATTCCAGTGTTCGCTGCAATGAAGCTTTGAAACGTTTGTCCTTGGCTCTGTCTTCTCTTCAGGTATGGGGCAAGGAAACATTTTTCTGGCATGAGACCTAGTCAAAAATAATGAGAGGTATGAGGAAAGGAATAATAATAATAAAAAGAACCCCATAAGTTCGTGTAGTCTATCCTCTGCATTGCAGTGTGGACAAAACAACTCCCAAAGAGCCCAACCAAAAATAAGTTAGTATCCTGTTTCGAGTAGCCTGCAGTAAAGCGGGGTGTTTTTTTTTCTTCCTACTTATTTATTCAATAAATATTTATCGAGGGCCTGATACTGTGGGGAAGATGACAGTCACGGTCTGGGCCTCGTGGGGCCGGTCCAGTGGGGCACGCTGACATTAAACAGATACACGCACAAGGTACAAATTGCCGTGGGTCCTTTGCAGGAAAAGGACAGTGTGTTCTCTGAGCGAGCGGGGGATTCGATCTGGGTGGGTGGTCACAGGAGGCCCTCTCCGAGGACGTGGGCCTTCACTTCTCCCCTGCAGCCTCTACTTGCCCCTCTTGTTCGCCAGGAGAGGCGGTTTGAGCCGGGATGCCCGGGCAGGGGCCGTGCCGAGAAGAGAAGGGTCCTCGGCCGCTTTCCGCTCCCTGCCCCGCAGCTGGGCCACCTGTCCCAAACGGCTGAGTCTCGGGTGGGGGGTGGACGGGGGGGTGGGCAGGCAGCCCTCCGGGGGCGGGGGGGGGGTTAGTAACGGGCACCATTTCTCAGAAGGGGCTGGCCGCAGAGATAAGACCACAGTGACAAGGGGGCCGTAAATCGTTACCTGTGCCGTCGGTAACCTTCCTCTTCCTCCTTCCTGAGCCTGTGGGGTTGGATTTAGCAACAGGGTTCCTGTTCGCGGGATGGAGCAGAAGGCAGACTTTTCTGGTGGCTGGGCGTAATCACTGAGATGCAGAGCACCGATAGTGGGAATCAATTTAATTTCTGTTGCTCCGCGACGGGGCAGGGGGGGAGGGGGGCGGGTTGGGGAACAGGAAGGTCAGGACTATTTTGAAAGCTCCGCTTCGGTTAAGAAAACAAAACGCAACCCTTAAGGAGTTAAAAAGCTACAGTAGTTTAGGGGGGAAGGTGGCAGTGGGTCGAGGCGAGGGGGTTTAATCGGACGATCGCGAAGAACAGAGGAAAAGCCACCGCCGCGCACGTCCAGGCTGACACAGACCCCGGGGCCTGAGAATTTTAGCCCGTCTGCTAGAGAGAACAGGGTTGTAGGTCCGCGCAGCCAGGCCCGCCGAGGCTGGTTGAAGTAGACGTTAGTGTCCGTTAGTTGTCAGCGTCAATTAGTTGACATTAGGTGTCAGTCTCCTGACACGTGAGTTGAGGCTCAGTCCTTGTCCTGCTGCTGGTACTGGGGAGGTCCTGACTCTCCCCCAATGTGCGGTCGCTCTGACCAAGCCTGTGTGATTTACGGGATTTTACAGAGTGGCGGCAGGAGGTGCGTGTAGGTCTGGGCGAGGATTTGCCCTCAGCGCGGATTGCGGGATGTCTAGCCCACCTGCGGCCTGGCCTGACTCAGGACACGGGGTGGGGGGGCTGCAGAAGCACCTCCTTGGATGACGATACAGATTGGATGTTTGGGGGGAAAGAGTGAAGGCACTCTGAGCCTTTGTCATCGGGCCCACAGAGACGTACCCCAAGGTGACTCCCATCCGTAAATGAGGTTGACTCTTACAGGTTGGGTACCGGGCCCTGAGGAGACCGTCTGTTTCCTGAAGGGGTTCACGGCAGGGAGAAGGCCCAGACTCGGGCATTTCCTAAGGATCCGATGAGTCAGTAACTTTCCAGGCTTCTTAGGGGGCGGCGGAAGTCCGGGCTAGTGTCTGAGGGCCAGAGAGAGAGGATCTGAAACAATGAAGAAAAATTGGAGGCCTCTAACTGTCTTATTAGCTAGGTATTTTGTTGCCATAACAAAATACCATAGACTGACAGCTTTACCAACAGAAAGGTATTTTTTTTTAATTTTTTAATGTTTATTTAGTTTTGAGAAAGAGAGAGAGAGAGAGAGGGTGAGCAGGGGAGGGGCAGAGAGAGAGGGAGACACAGAAGTGAAGCAGGCTCCAGGCTCTGAGCTGCCAGCACAGAGCCCGACGCAGGGCTTGAACCCACGAACTGTGAGATCATGACCTGAGCTGAAGTCCGGCGCTTAACCGACTGAGTGCCCCCACAGGCGCCCCCGGAAATGTATTTCTTACCAGTTCTGAAGCCTGGGAGTTTTGAGATCAGGGCGCGTAGCTGGGTTCTGATGAGAAACCTCTTGTTGGCTTATAGACAGACAGCCACCTTCTCGACGTGTCCTCACACAGTGGAGGGGGCGCTCCAGCCACAGTCTCTAACGGTTCATACTGGTCCCAGAACATGGGACTGGTCTCCTCGTGCGGAGTTCTACCCTTACGGCCTCATCTAAACCTAACTACCTGCCGAGGTCGCGCCTCCAGATACTGCCACCCTGGGGTTAGGGCTTCAACAGATGACGGCAGGGGGGCGGGGGGGGGGGGGACACAGACATATACGTTCAGTCCGTAATAGTAACCCAGCAGGTGAAGGGACCCAGCGTGCCCGGTCCCCTGGAATATGAATGTTGGCCGTATAAATGTGGTTGAATGAAGATCACTGAATGAAAGTATAAATGTATCCGTTTCCTGTAATTGGAGCCACTTTGCAAACCTGGGTCTGTGATGCTCGGCGGAGGGGAGGGTTGGGGGTCTGTTCTGGCGGAGACCCGATACCCGTAGGACCTCCTTGGTGATGGCTTGTGCTGGGGGCGAGCTCCGTACAGACAGCCCTGGTCTCGCCAGAGTTAGATGGTTATCTCCACCTCCTCGCCCCTCGGCGATCTCGACCTAGACGCCGCTCGAGGCAGTGTGGACTGTGTTCGGGAGGGTGGGGAGGCAGGGATTGTTCCCAACCTCGAGCCGAAGAGTGGCGATGGGGACGCCGTGCGCTAATGGAGGTCTGAGGAGTGAGCCCGATAGCCAGCTGGGTCCTCGCTGCCGAGCCTTTGCCGGGGCGCGAGAAGCTGTGCCCCTCATTCCTTTTTAAACAGCTTTGTGTTTGTCATTCCTGTGACTCGGAGACCTCTTCCGACCCTGTATCTCTGGGCTCAGCATCAATCAGATCCTGGTTAGCAGATAGTCATGGCCGGGGGTTTGGGGGGTGTGTGCGCGCGTGCGCGCGCTCATGGGCCCACGTGACTGTGCTTTGCTAGCTTGGCTGGGTCAGAACTGGGCTCTCTGTCGAGCGTTCAGCTAAAAGGGGTTAAGAGGAGGCAAGGCTCACACCACTGCTAAAGGCCAGAGAACTTTGCCGAAGAGCCGGTCATCTTAAACATGAGCCGGACTATTTATAATTTGACACACGAGTCGAGGCCGCGGGCCTTTAATGAGCGGCCGTCTGTGCGAGTGCACACCCTCTGTGTTCTGAACCTCAGTGTGTGTTTGTTCATTTCATGTGCCTCTGGGCCGCGGGCGTGGGTGTGATCTCCCGGCCGCCCGGGGCCAGTGCTGAGGGGTCCGGGAGGCTCAGGCCTGGCAGGAAGGAGGCCACGGCTGATGCCTGCAAGTTTGCGGGCCCTGGGGGAGCCTTGGAGGGCTTCTCGAAGGTGGGCCCGGGCCATCTCTCTTTACTGCTGCGGAAACCGAAGCCCAGAGGGGCGCCCAGGGCTCAAACCAGGCTCAGGTCAGGGGCCACCTGGCGTGGGGACTGCGGCTCTGGCCCGCTTGCTCCTGACAACTCTGCCCCCTGCTGTTCCGCCAGGGCTGCGGGGACCTCACAGCCCCGAGGACTGCGCGGACTCCTCTTCAGGCGGAGTGGCCTTTTGCGGGAGGTCCTGACCCTCATTTCGCTATGGGAGGATGGAGTCTTTGTAGTTTGTTTCCAGTGACAGGGACGGCTTTGCAGAACCAGCCACCCCCATGCCCCGTCCTGGTGATTTCTGTGCACAAGATGGCTGACCGAGGAGAGAGAGGGGGCCCCACGGCCCCGGGGAGGCCTCCTGCCACTCACAGTGGACGGTGCTCACCGAGAGCTTCTCACCCAGTGGGTCTGTATTAAATCAGAGCTCCCCCCGCCCAGCCCCGAGGCCCAAGGCTGACGCTTCTGAACACATTTGGCACTAATGTCCAGCCCTGTGGCTCTTGAGTACCAGTAAAACCCAGCCTAGCAGCCTCTCCTGGAGTCCAAACCGCACTGGGAAGTGTCCTCCCCCACCCTGCCTAAGCCTGAGACAGTTGTCACTCACCTTGCAGCCTGCACTGGCCTGGCTGGTTGTTAACTGTGGGGAAGTGGGGTGGGGTTTTTTTGGCTTTTTTTTGGCTTTTTTTTTTTTTTAAGAGAAGCATAGAGGTGTCCTCCCCACATAGACCTCTGCCATCATATGGAGCTGGCTTTGAACCTCTGTCTGTGGACCTCTTAGAGCCTGTTTCCTCTTCAGTAAAAGGGGGGGCGGTCCTGTAAAACAGTCCCTATGTGACACAGGGCGTGTCTACTCAGGATTGCTCTCTGTCCCTATCTCAGCCTGACCGTATCGTTTTCTTTGGCTTTTGTTGTTATTTAAAGTTTGTCATGTGATTCAGCTTCCGTCAGAGCATTATGCTGGCTCATTGGGATCTGAGAAGGACCCCGCAGGGCGCGTGGCACACAGTAGGTCTACAGGCGGCGGTAATTGTCGTTTCTGTTACCGTCTGGGGAAAGGGGTGGCCCGCGGGGGGTCTCCTCTGTTACTGTTTCGCTACTGCTTGTCAGCTTCACGGGGAAGAACACCCGGGCAGAGGCATCTCAAGTGAGGCGTTTCCGCGCCCCCCCCCACCCCGCGCCTGGAAGTCTTCGCTTCTAAACTGCGATCCGCGTCGCACTCGTGGTCATGTACGTCCACACCGCCAATTTGGATGGGCTTTCTGGAGACACTACCTGCTTGTTTTCAAGCATGAATAACTTCACTTCCCTGAAGGGGAGTCGCTCTAAGGTTCAGGCCGCCGAGAGGTTTTTGCTCGAGTGTTTATTTTCTTTAAGTAACACGGGGCTCCTTGACTTCTGTAGGGTTTTATACAGCCCGTCCGCTTAGCCGGCCGCCTTCTCCCCAGAAGAATCCAGGGTTCTGTTCTCCACCGGCCTCTCCGTGCGCTCCTTCTTGTGGGAAACAAGCCACAGGCCAGGTTGCCCGAGGTGAGCGTGGCTGAAAATTGAGAGAGGATGTCGAAAAGACTTGGCAAGGCCCGGGGCAGGGGATGGGAGGGGGCCCGGGGCCATCGCGCCCTTCCTTTCTTCCTGCCGGGGGTAGGGAATGGCATCTGCCGACGGCCAGTGGGCCTGGGATCTCTCCAGCAGACAGGGCTGGGAATTTGATGCTCCGACTCCTCCTGGGGCCGGGAGAGTGCCGGAATGCCGGAATGCCAACGGAGATGGCCCAGGTCGAGCTTTGAGGGAGTGGGGAGGCCCACGATGGCGAAGACTACTTTCAGACCAAGTGCAGAGAGCGAGGCGGCGCCTCCCGCCTGACCGGCTCCTTCCCGGCTCCGGGAAACAGAACCTGGTGGCTGGGGTTTCCAGGCCTTGAGAGACGCTTTGCCTGCCTCCGGTCCCTTCTCTGTGCTCTTGGTTGACAAAGCCAGGGGCTATTTCTGACTAGAAAATCCAACCCAAGCCCACAGCTGGGGCTGAGAGAAGTCCGTGCTTGCGTGTGTGTGGGGAGGGAGAGGGTGCTTTTGCGGATGAGGGAAGAACCCTGCGCCACACGGAGCCCCTGGAAGGTTCTGGAATCCCACTTTTCCTGCTCTCCAGCCACCCCCACGTTAAGCAGAGTCTCGGGCCGGTCCCATCGGTGCCACGTGCTCTGGGGCAGCAGCTGTTGGTGGCTGACTAATGGGACTTCCTGGCAGCTGCGTCGGGCACACTTGGCTCCAGCAGGGACCGCCTCTCCTCACCGCCCACCCTGCCCGCAAGCACCCGAGAAGGCTTGAGAGAGGTGCCCGCGGCCTAAGCCGCTGAGAGAGCCTGCTCATGTGAGGAAGCGCCTGGAACCCGGTGACTCATGGATCCAGAGAACAGCGTCGGAAGGGCCCACCTCCTTGTGGAGAGCAGAGAACAGGGCGCCGGGAGAGCGCGTGAGGTCAGAGGGCAAGCTAGGGGCCGAACCGACCCTCGAAACCGTGCCTCCTTTCTGCCCTCTGCATTAGGCCACTCCGTCCTTGTGAGGCAGCCCCGTCACAGGGTTCGTCTCGCTCCGGGTTCCGTCCTGGACGCTGGTGCGCGCTGGCTGTGTGTCCTTGGGCAAATCGCGTCACCTCTCTGAGCTTCGGTGTCCTCAAAGGCCAAATGGGATAACGGTCATGCGGTCGTCCGTACCTCCGAGGCTTGCCATGAGGGCAGGACGCGAGCCCAGGGTGACATACCCGGCACCCCCGCTTTCCTGTCTACCTCCCTGAGAAACCGGGCCGAAACACGTTGGTCCGTAAATCCAGCGGCGCCCTGGCGGCGGCTGCAGAAGCGTGGCCGCCACCCACTTCGTCTGGGGGGGGGGGGGGAGGGAGACGGGGCGGGGGAGGGGGGAGGGGGAACAGGAGACCCTGAGTGCCTGCCAGTTCCTGCCCCTTCCCACACACCCCAAGCCTCTTCACTTTCAAGTCATAGAAGGGACTAGAGGGGCACCGGTGACGGACAGAAGTCCCGACAAACGGCCAGGCATCCCTGGCACGCTGAGCACAGCAGCCGCTCGTGGAGCATCTCCAGGACCCCGGCAACAGCCTGAGGAGGCAGGGTCCGCTGACACCCCCAGTTTGCAGCCGAGGACGCAGAGGCTCGCAGCGGACAGGTGCCTCTCGCCCAGTGGCCGTTGCCGCAGAACCGCGAGATGAGCTAGGTCTTTCCGCTGGGCTGTCCCGCTGGCCTGCTTCTGTGCCAGGGATTTCAGTGTCCCCTGGAAGGACAGGAAAATGATTCTGATTGTTCCCCAGACCTCGAGGCTCGGCTTACCCTCCGGACTCCACATCTGGGTAGCCCGGAGTCCAACGTGGCCCAGGCAGAAAAGAGAGCTTTTCAAGGCCCGTCCGGAGTGATGAGAAGGGCGCGCGGGGCCGGGTCCCCGCCACGGCTGTAATTAAACCTCCCCGCCTGATCTTTTCAAGGCCCAGCTTTTCAGGGGTTCAGGTAACGCGGCTTTGTGCTCGGGGCCCTTTCAGTACTTGAAAGAGGACCCGTTCCCACTCTCGGGATGCCTCTTGTTCTCCCCACGATGCCGAGTTTGACAAAAGTAGGGTGTTAGCATCGGACAAGTAGCTCAGCTGGGCCTTTTTCGTAGAAATTCCATGATGGATGTTTTCCCCGGGAGGCGCAGCCGTGGCCCGGGGAGAGATTTCTCAGTTAAACCTGCCCGACTCCAGAGGAGTCACCCACCGACTTCCTGGTAAATACCCGCGGGCCAGGAATGCGTTCGTGAAATTTTTCAGAGATGATCCCAGAAAAGCCGCCGCCAGTCACCAAACCATGTGTCCGGGTCTGGAGGTGAATTGTGCAAGGGAAGATGTTTGTTCCTGAGACGAGACATTCTGTATAATACACACGAGCCTTTGATTTGACGTCGCAGTCAGACGCCGAGCCGTCAGGTGCTGGGTTTGAAGTTGAAAGTTGACTTCCCCCCCTGTAGCTACAAAGTCCTGTGTCAGCCCGAGTTTCAATTTCCTGGGATTTCGGTCTGTCTACAACTCGACTTGGTGTTCCCAGCGCCTCTGTTTTCTGTCGTCGTGTGGTTTGTGTTTTGTTTGTTTTTTTGGGTGGTGGTGGTTCGAGGAGGGGGGTGGGTTCGTGACAGGGCAAGGGGGGCATTTAATCATTTCTTCCTTTAAGTAGGTTTAATTGTATAAAGATTATAATGCATACAAACATCTGTAATTAGGGGAGGTGGTTCTGTTAGACAGTGTTTTAGTGAAGAAAATTATAGTGTTCATAAGCTGTTTAAGGAGGAGGCAGCATATGTTAACATGCGACTAAGTTTTGTTAATTCGTGCTGAGTGTTTACCAGGGCTCCCCGAGGTGTGTCCCTGAATCCCAAAGTATTCCTAGCCCCTCCGTGCTTCCTGGCCTGTTTGTTGTTGTTGAACCCGGCCGTTCCCAGCCGTTCCCAGAATACGGAGTCTTTTTTCCGTGAGGGGCTTTGGAGAGCAAACTTTGTTCAGCGACGTGGTGAGTTTCACTCACTCATGAGACACACATTTAGGAGCCCCTACCAGGTACCAGGCACTGTCCCGGGCTCGGGGGTCTAGGCGTGAAAGAGACAACAGGCTCTTTGCTCTCTCGAAGCTGCCGTCGAATGGGGAGGCCGACCGTAGATGAGAGAGTGAGTGAGCGAGCCCGCTGCTTCCAGATACTGATCCGTGCACAGAGGAAGTGCAGCAGAGCGTTCAGCCGGGGAGGGACCGAGGAGTGGTGTAGGGGTGTGAGGATGCTTCTTTAGGCGGAGCGGGCAGAGAGGCTTCCCTGAGGCCATGGGATGACCCAAGGCTAGGGGTTTCCAGGCAGATGGAATGACCCATGTAGTGATCTCAGCATCGAGGGTGCCGAGCACAGAGATGAGGGCTTTTCGCTGGAGGAGAGCCTTTGAGGCCTCGGAAGAGGTGCTCTCCGTTGGGGCTCCTCCCTCAGGATCCGATCGGTTAGTGGAACATCAGCGCCATGAAGAACATGAGTTAGAAAAAAGGTTGACCATCCATTCAACTCAGGGGATACTCTTATAGTGACCGCTAGGCTGTAAAAGCTGTATCCGTGTGCAGTGGGAGCATCATGGATGCTCGGCGGCTCCATCTCGGGGGAAGAAAGCATGGGCCCTGAAGGAGGAGTAAGAGTTCGAGAGGATAGATGGAAAGAACTTTTATGGCAAAGAGACCCCACTTGGTCTAAAGCGTGTTAGGGGAACATCACACAGTCCGGTGTGGCAAGACATGAGCCTTTTGGGAAGAAGAGCTGGGGTCAGGCTGGGACAGGCCTTGAAGGACAGGTCTCTCCGTGGATAGCTGCACTCACATAGGTTTCGATGCCAGGTCAATTCAGAAACGTCGAATCCAAAAAATTCATTTGCTCTGAGAAGATAGAACGCGGAAGCTAGCTTTCAACAGTTTGTTTTAAATTTCCAGACCCCCTGCTCCGAGGGGAGCGGGGCCTGGACAGATGGCCCGGTCCTGGACGGCCCCATGTTAGGTGTTGTCTCAGCCCAGGGCTCTTGCTGTCACATGAGTAAGACCCGGCTGACCCTGCTGTTGCGTCAAGCTCTCGGTCAGATGCTAAGGGTGTGGACGCACTGGCAGGCTCAAGTTTTATAGCCGCACACTCCCAGCAGCCCCTTCACCCTCTTCCTCCAGATCCCGGGAAGCCAGATGAGCCATCCCCTCTCGATGGCCTGCATGCTCTGCTGTGGCACCGTGTGCTTGGCTTTCACAATGTCCCTTTTGCCATCATCGTCGTGCTCTATCCCAGCCCTCGGTAATTTACTTCTGGTAGAAAGCCTCAAATACCAAGCGGCACGTCATCTAGGATATCACTGACCTGTCTCTCCCCGTTGGTGTGGGGCAAGTCGTGAGCTCCGAGGGCTCTCAGTCTAGACTTCCGCCGAAGAGGAGTGGAGATAAAGTTACACGTTACCGAATACGAGGCGGGCATCTGCGTGCCAGATCCCCGTAGCGGGGCGCTCTGGTGGGCACGCACTTGCTGGCCTTGCTGAAAGACGATTTGCTGGGATGAAATAAAGACGCCCCTAATTGTCTGTGGTGCAGGAAAGCAATCCCGTAAGCATTCATTCCCCCGAGCCCAGGGTGTGTGCGAAAGAGCCCGCCCGACATGTTTTTCTTTTCTATTAACACTTCTGTGATAAACAGCTTAGATGCACCGAGAAAAATTAATGAAACTATTGTAACAACCGTGCACATGTAGGTAATTTATTAAGGACAATTAAAAAGCTTTAAAATTCATCCATGGGGCAAAGTGAGCAGGAAGACAGTGTGTGGCAGGTTTTGGCAGGGAGCCTGCCTGTGGGCGTGGGGAGCAGGTTTCTCCTCCCAGGTCCCTCGCCCCCGCTAGAACGACACATCGGCAGGGAGTGTGGATTTCGGCTGGTGGAACCGTTAAGGACAAATTCCGTGTGGATCCCCGGGTTCAGGAAGCCGGGGTGGGGGCGGAGCATGTGGCGGTGGGAAGGGCGGATCTGCGAAGTTCCGGAAGGCTGTCTGGGACCCGTTTGGCCTTGACGTCTTTGGGACAGAGGTGTGCTGGCCACTGCACCTCACCTCTAAGGGTCCCTGGCTCGAGAAGGGAGTTCCCTCCCTCCCAGGTGACACTTGGCTGTTTTTGTAAGGACTTTAGTTTGGATGGGCTCTGGGAGCCTCAAAAGCAGGGAGGGGGCAGAAAAAGAAGCCTGGGGAGGTCGGGGTGGCGCTGTTATGGTGTCATTAGCCATTTGCCAGCTCCGACCTTGGGCTGGCCTCTGCATAACTACCCGCACCCTCAGCTTCCTCGTCTGCAGAAAGGTGATGATGGGTAGGAGTGGATGGGGAATTGGAGCGGGCGGGGGGCAGGGGGGGGGGGTCACCCAAAGTCATGCACGCAGAGTGCTTTGCAGGATCCCTGACTCTTAGATGGTAAGTGTTAACTAGTCTCTGTGAATGGAGGGCTTCATCGTTGGGTCGACTGAAGGCCAAACTAGGGGCAGAAGGCAGATATTCAATTCCCAGGCCCAGGCCCTTTCCGTGGTGTGGCAGCATCTACCAGCCCGCTCTGTGCACCCCCCAGCGCAGGTCTCGAGTGGCCGGAACGCACACATCGTAGCCTCTGTGAGCCCCAAGATGCCCTCGCTCAGCGTACTCAGAAGGATGGGGCTTGCCACACTTCTCTTCCTCCTGGTCTCTTACTATCCCTTTCCCACCCCCATCCTGCTTTCTGTAGTAGCCCCAGAATAATAGGTCTTCCCTGTCTCGGCATGGTCTTCACATACATATGAGGGGCTGGATTTGCTAGGATTTTTTTTTTTAAATTGGTCGATGACGCAGGAAACCTTTGACCCTCGAGCCCGGCAGTCTCTCAAACGCAGATAGATACATTTACTAAAGCCAACCCTCTGTTAATGGATGGTGCTGGCCACGCTCGGGGGAGCCGTTCTTGTCTTACTCTGCTTTTCCCAGCCTTGGTATTAGACACGTACGTCGTGGGTCCGTTGTAGACATACGCGTCGATCTGCAAGAAGGAATTTTTAGTTCACTAACTAACTAGGAAGGAAAATGAAGTGTTTCAGGGCAGACACGTCAGACACGACAGACTTTTCTCTCCTTCCCCGTGCTGCAAATGAACAGTGAGAAATTACTCGCTCGCGCTATTAAAAGCTATAGAGCCTGTAAAAATAGTAAATTATGGAGACATTATCAAAGTTTATAGGCACTAGAATTTGACCTTCAGCAAATTCAACAGTGGAGGGGAACACGGTTTTCTTTGCCTTCTTCGAAACGAAAAACGAGAGGGAAGAAAAAGATTTATTTCCTTCTGTGGCTAGAGCAGCCACTGAAATGGCATTCCCCGGTTTAAAAAACAAAGAAAAAAGCTTTGTTAAATTACATAAAGTAATACAGGAAAAGCGTCTCCTGGGAAGAAAAGAAAAGCTATAGAGAAGGCAAAGTCCCTTTGGACAAATCACCCTTCCGTCCGTCTTCCACCCCGCAGCGCTTGCTCTGACCACTTCAGCGAGGATTTATACGGTGCTTTTTCTGCGCGCGTGTACACTTTTGTATATACTCAGAGAAATCATTGAGTAGTGTTTTGTCTTTGCAGGATTTCCGCTTTCTCCAAACTTCTCACCTTTTTCTTTACCCTTTCCCGAGACTTAGCTGGGAGAAGAGCGACGGTTGGATGGGTCCGGGTCGGGGCCGGATGGCCCGGTGGTCGGTGGTGGTATCTCTACTCCGTTAGTTCCCCTTGGGCTCCGTGACGTTGCCTCGGTTGTTACGAATCTGGGTGGAGATCGAGAAGCTAGGGGGGTCGGGAGATGCAGGTAAGTGTCCAGAAGGACCAAAGTGCGGGCGGTTAATGAAGGGCCCAGGAAGGTAGGTTCCAGCATCCTTTGCCTTTATCTACAGCCTGACACTCTTTTGAACCAGGAGCTCGCCTGTCCGACACGAGGGTCCGTTGTGTGGCTTTGAGCATATAAATGCATGAGGGTGCAGGTGTGGCGTGCGTGCGGGTGCACGTTTAAGGTGGGGACTTCGGCGGAGGAGCCTCCACCTCCTTAATCTGGTCCTGGAATGGACAAAGGAGACCCTTAGCTAAGTAAGGCCCCAGATGTAGGATGGTGTTCGGGGAAGGCACCATCAGAGAGCTAGTTGCTGTTTCTGAAACAGCGGGCCGATGTGCCCGTGGCAGGCTTCGGAAAACCTTCGGAAAGGAGCTCCCCCCATCCCGTCCTTCCCGTGACATTACGGCAACAGAGGCGCCAGCCCCAGGCCTCCGCGTCTCTGGACAGTGAGATGCTTCGCTCTTTTTCCGAGAGCAGAGGCCCCGTAGCCGTTGCCGGATCCTCACGGAGAGCGTGTCCCTAATCTCATTCTCGCCTGCTTGTACCTCTGCGCAGAGGCCAGCAGAGAAAATCGCTCTGGTGCTGGCTGCTCTCCGAGGTTTAAGGTGGGAAGTGGAAGATGCAGAGGCCCAGGAGGGCAGCTGTGTGAGTCGGGAATGACGGTGAAGTTGGCACAGCTGTGCGGCCGCCTCGCCTTCCTCCTCACCCCCGGGCGGAGCTAGTGTTTAAAACTCTTCACAGCCGCTGCCCAGAAGGGGCCCTTCAGAAAGGGAGAAGGGACAGGCTAGGACCTGTCACCTGTGTCAGCCGGCCCTGGTCCCTAAAGTGAAGCCTGGTGGAAGGGGAGCATCGAGGGACCAGGGAACTATGAAAACGAGAAGCCTCGGCCCCCCTCCGGGCTTTGCTGACCGTGACCGCGAATGACGCTCCTTTCTTCCCTGAGGAGTAGCCTTCCCGCGTGCCCACATCCCTCCGACCTGGAAGCGGGCGCCTCTGGCCACACCCTAGTCGTCAGGCTCGGGTTAGACGACATGGGAAGGGCTCACCTTCAGTACCTCGTAAGCCAGTTCGGCGACTGCGTGCTCGGTGGTTTGTCCGGCCGGTGTCCAGGACAGATGTGGCTGGGAGTTTCCAGCCATCCTCACCTTGGCTTTGGGCAAAGGACCATGCAGCCCTCCCCTCCTATTCCTCGGGAGGGGAGGGACCCTCTCCTCCCGGGGGGAAGCCGGTGGCACACCGTCAGCTGCAAGGGCCCCCGGGGACCCGTGTCCATCCGCTTCCTCTCGTTCTAGTGGATTGGGACCATTCAACATGGACTGTATTTTCTGGACTTCGACTAAAACGGGGAGGGGGACGCTGTTACCTGAAAAGGCTGGTCTCCAAGAGGGTTCTAACCTGCAGAGAGAGAGCCCTGATTTCTTTTCATTTTCGAGGTTGGAATAAGTACTGTTTATTCATCACCTACGACGTGCCGGGCACTGAGCGCAGCCCTGCGTGGCCTGGTCTCACTGTTGTTCCTACCCACACCACGGGTGATCCTGCCACCATCCCGCGTTACAGACGAGGACCTGGAGACGGCTCCACGTCCTGCCCCAGGGGACGCAGCTGAGAGGGGGCGGGGACCGGGATTTGGAGGTGGGGTCGAACCTCAGCCAGGAGGGGCTGGCAGGGTGTAGACTGGAACCGCCCGGCCAGACCTGGGCGAGGGGCCGTGTTTGTCCGAGGGGCTTCTCACCTGTGCGCATCATGACTGTGATGGCGCCCACCTGATTTTCCAGGCGCCTCGTGACCGTCCGGGAGGCTCGCTGTCCCTTTGCTGGCTGTCCGGGTGAGGGGCACCAAGGCTCCATTTGTAACCTGATAATTTGGGGTCGAGCCACGTCTCTGAAACTTGCCGGGTGGCGAGTCGCCAGTGGCGTCACGGGGTCACTGATTGCATTTGCTCGCTCCGTGTCGGAGAGGGGCGGAGCAGGAGATGGAGAGCCCACGGCGGCAGAGCAGACGCGAGCCCCCTGTGCCGGGTCCCCCTTTGGATTCTCTCCTTAATCCTCACCACAGCCTTTGTGGCAGCTACTACTTATTACTCCCACTTTAGACATCAGGAAGTGGAGGCCAGAGAGGTTGAGCGACGTGTTCGAGGTCACACAGCTAGGAACCGGCAGAGCCAGCGTCCAAACTGTCTGACCCTAGGGGGCTCCTGTCTTTACCTTCCTCATCAAACACCACCGCTTGGACGAGTCCCTGCCGGGAAGAAAGGGTTGTGTTCTGTTCTCCAGCTGGCCGGTGAGGCCAGCGCCGAGAGGGGAATGTCTCCTTCGTAGGGCATACCCGTCAGTGACGTGAGCAGCCACCCGAGGGCCGAGTGGAAAGGGGTGCGTCCCCCCAGCAGTTCTGTGCGGGTCTTGAACACGTGTCCTGAGTGCGTCACCGAACCCAAGGAGCCCCTGGCCGAGTGATGATTAAGATGTCTTGGCCGGCCCCTACCAGGAGCTTCGGGGCGTCGGGTGGCCGCCGGCGGCATGTGGGGGCCGCGTGTTTCCGCGTGCTGTCCTCAAGGGCAGTCACGAGTGGTTCCCGCCTCTCTTTCTCCGTGTGGCTGTCGGCGGCACGTGTTCTGGGGACCCACTTCGTCCTGATGTTGGACTCCGGCCGTGGAAGAGACTGGTCAGAGCCGCATGGGGCTTGAACCCTCCGCCAGCTGAGCCCACAGAGTTACTAGGCCGGCCCTTGGGATGGCCCCCGGGCTTGCGGCCCGCCTGTCTGCCCCGGCCCCCCTAGTGGAGGAGCCGAAGGCCCGGCCGGCACCCCGCCGTCGTTAGTTTCAAGACTTCGAGACCGTGAGTAGCTTCAGAGAGCCCGGTTTCCCCGCCTGCCGTATAAGGGCCTGCGGAGCACCTCGCCCGCGTTCAAGGTGCATCAGGGCTTTCCTGGTGCCTGCGACTTCCCTCTTGGCGCCTCTTTCTGTGGCTCCGAGGCCCGGCTTAGAGGTTCTTTTCTTTTAGAGGACAGCCGCCCATCTCTTGCCCTTCGTCTAGG
This sequence comes from Paguma larvata, assembly GCA_030068075.1. NCBI lineage: Eukaryota > Metazoa > Chordata > Mammalia > Carnivora > Viverridae > Paguma > Paguma larvata. The sequence continues at coordinate 53,779,975 of CM057843.1, forward strand.
AAACTGTCCCTCTGTCTCTGGTAACTGTGCGAAAGGCGGTTTCGAGGTCACTCTTGAACACTGCTGCGAAGCCCCTGCCCTTGGCTCCCGCGCAGGGAGCCATGGTCACAGCCGGGCCACTGGGCAATAAAAACAAGACTGGAAATGGGGGGCTTGAAGCCATTGCCTGTAAATTAGCATGTTTTTCTCTCTTTTGCTTTTGTGAAAACCAACTTCCTGTACAGCCGCTTGCGTTTAAAAACCCTAGGAAGGCGGGGGTGGGGGGGCTGGCCCTCAGCCCTCCCGCGCTGCGTGCCTGGTTCATGGGACGGTTATGAATTAAAGATCACAGCCGTTAGAAAGAGATCGTCTTCAAACAAGCACGGTCCCCTCTCCCCGTGCCCCCGGAGCGTGGACGATTTTGTGTAGAGCGAGTCCAACACAAACAGAGATGTACTTGAGGGATGCGGTGAGGGGGGCCCGAGGGGGCGGGAGAACCAGGGAGCCGTGGGGGCGTCCCAGGCTGCAGTTTGGCGCCGTTGGCGTCCCGTGTGTCTTCTGAGACACCGGGCGTCGCGGAGAGCTCGGCGGAACCGCCACGTACCGGTTTGCCCCGTGCGACCTTGGGCAGACTTCGGCTTTGCCCCCCTCCCGGCACTCACAAACACACGCGCCCCCACTCGCTCGCGGGGACATGCACGCGCTCACCCCATCCCGACCCGTGCGTTTGCGGGTGTCAAGCCCAAACCGATGTCCAAAAGAGCTCTGGGCTCTTCGCCCGGATGTGCCTTCTCATCGCGGGCGAGGATGGACCAGCTGCCCCTGCGGAACTCGCCCGAAACGGACGCAAAGAAGCGAGGGAATTCTAGGCAGAAGAATAAACCCAGCAGCCGCCACCACCTCGCTGTAGCGACCGTCGGCATCTCTGAGCCCATCCCTGGGGACGGGAAGGTGTCAAAGAGCAATTCCAGCCCTTCAGGGCAGCCCTCTGTATTTCCGCTTCCCCGCCTGCCTCGCGGTGTCCCGAAGAGGGGGCGAAGGGCCCCAGACCTGACTTCTGTTTTGGAGATGGGTACGCCGAGTCAACAGTCTTCCCAAGAGCCCCGGCCGGTCAGGAGCCGAACTGGGGCTGAATCCCAGGCCTGCCGCCTGCGGGCCGGCAAACCTTTCCTGCAGGATGTTGATGTCGCTCCCAGGGCTGCATCGTCTTAGAGTTTATTTTAGGCAGATGATTGCCTTCTAGGTCCTTCTTAACCATTGGAGTGCCCTCAGCAGGAGACTTACCTGAACCCTCCGAGGCTCTCCGAGATGGGCGCGTGCCATTTCTCCACCCGATCTCCGTGCACCCTGGGCCCTGGGTTTTTATTGGCATCTCGTTTGGAAAGTTGCTGGCTCTTGGGAGGGGAAGGGAATGAGAGGTTTGGCAGTGTCATGTTCCAAGGCCTGAAGTTTTAATGTGTGGTCAGACTTCACCACCCCTGCCAAGTTCACCGCTTCTCTGGGCAGAATTGGACCCTAGATAGAAGACTGGAGAATTTCCCCAAGGCGTTGTAAAATGTTAGGAGACACGAGGACTCTGTGGCCAAATAAATTTATTTATAAATAAATTTAGCAAGTGCTGAATAAACATCCCCCCCCCCAAATTACAGGACTTTTCAGTGCCTTTACTCTGCTATCGAGTGTTCTCATTTTCTAAGAGCAGGTTAAGGTAGACAGTGTTTCCTGAAGTTATTTGGCTACTGAACTCATTTTAAGGAGAATCTCATGGGACTAATGTCTCTTGGAGCGTTCCTTGAGGAACTTTCTAAAGTCATTTCCTCCTTTAAGGTCATGGATTCCTGAGGTGTGACGTGACAGGAGTTCATAGAGTATTCTGTGACATCTTCGGTTCTTTAAAATTTTTTTCTCCTATTGATCCGGTGTTCTGAAAGAATATTTTTCTCTCTTAAAAATAAATAAATCAATAAATACTGGGGAGTAAAATGAATTTTGACTTAATAATTCAAGTCAGATATAAATTTATAGGTCAAGTTGATATAAATATAGCTATCAGATATATTGCATATACAGTCGGCCTTATGAACAACACAGGTTTCAAATGTGTGGATTCACTTATTACATAGACTTTTTTCCATAAAGACAGTCCAGTATATAAATGCATTTTCTCTTCCTTGTGACTTTCTTATTATTTTCTTTCTCTAGCTTATTTTATTGTCAGAGTATGGTATATAATACATATAACAGGCACACCTGAGTGGCTCACTTGGTTAAGCATCCGACTTTGGCTCAGGTCGTGATCTCACGGTTTCGTGGGTTTGAGACCTGCATCGGAGTCTGTGCTGACAGTGCAGAGCCTGCTTGGGATTCTCTCTCTCCCTCTCTCTCTGCCCCTATTCCTCTCTGTCTCTCTTAAAGTAAATAAATAAAATTTAAAAATACACATAACATATAAAATATGTGTTAATTGACCATTTATGTTATTGGTAGGGCCTCTGGCTAACAGTAGGCTCTTAGTAGTTAAGTGTTTTGGGAATGAAAAGTTATATCCGGATTTTTTTTAATGTTTATTTATTTTTGAGAGAGACAAAGACAGTGCAAGTGGGGGAGGGGCAGAGAGAGAGGGAGACACAGAATCCGAAGCAGGCTCCAGGCTCTGAGCTGTCAGCACAGAGCCCGATGCGGGGCTCGAACTCACGAACTGCAAGATCATGACCTGAGCGAAGTCAGACGCTTAACTGACTGAGCCACCCAGGCGCCCCTATATTCGAATTTTGACTGTGCAGGGGGTTGGCGCATCTAACCCCCACATTGTTTAAGAATCAGCTACATAAAAAATATCGAAATAGTAATGTATCTACTTAATATATTTCCTATATACATAGACATTTATATGTGTATATATGCATGTATTCACATCTACATATAATTTTTTAGTTTCATGGGATGTAATACATATTCTATGCTGTATATTGTTATATGTTGTATATTGTATGGTGAACTTATGACCTATTATATGTAACGTTATATATAATGATGCTGTGTTGTAGTTTGTAACGTATCGTGAGTGTAATACATGTAAGCGTATACAAATATAATATATACACGTGTATAAATGTAATCTCCCGGTGGCCATCAGAGTTGCAGGCCAACTCCTGTTACCATGCTTTAGGCAAAAGAACTTCGGGTCAGTGGGCAACTTCTGGTCGCCTCTTGGAAGTGGGCAAAGCCTCTAGAAATACAGGACTGTTGGGGGGCCCCTGGATAAGTGGAGGGGGAACCTGAGGGATGGGTGGGGAGCCTGGCTGCTCAGTCCATGTCTCAGGCAGGCCACTGTGTATCTCCAGAAAATAATTGGGCCCTTAATTACTCCTAATCCCACGTCTCGAAGCAGGCACGGTGCGTGCGGAGGGCACCCTCGCAGGCCGCGGAGGATAATTTGAGAATTCCCTTGCCCACGCCGGGCCCGCGGTTGCCCGGCACCTGGCAGGAGTGTTGGGCTGTTTGCTCCGGGTCGCCATGGCAGCTCCTAATTGCCACCGGGTAGCTTCGGCCCGGTCTCAGCCCTGGCGGTTCTGCCGCCACGTCGCTTGGAAGAATGCCCGCGTCATTGTGGGAGCTGGGCAGGAGCTTCGGGGAGACAGGGCCACGCTGCTTCGCCTGTCCTCTTCCCACTTACCAAGCAGCGAGTAAAACGGGACTTTCCGGGTGTCTGTGTGGCACAGCAGCGTTTGGGGGCTTGGGCTCGATGTTTCTCACAAACGTCCTTGTGACATTTTTTAGAGACCGACGTGGTGTGGAACTTGGTCTGTGTCAACTCTCTGTGGGAGTGCTCCCCGCTTTCTTCTCGGGGAGCAGGATGGGGCAAGGCCTGAGATGAGTGGAGGCCGGGCAGGAGGCCGGGCCGGGTGCGGGACTTTTGCACGTGGCCGGGCTTCTCCAGAAAACGGCACCCAGGGGACTGGTGAGAGGGAGGGAGAGGTGTCAATCATCTGCTGCGGCTTCTGCTTCTCTGACGTCATCGGGATGATGGGAGGCCCTGGACCTTTGGCCCCTTGGCTCGGCGTTCACAAATCTCCCGCGTTCCCGGCTTGTTAGGCTGGAGCCCTAAGACCCGATCCGAACAGTGTTGAGTAAGTGCGGTTGTGAGCGCACCCGTGTTTACTCCTGTATCCCGTCAGGTCCGGACAGGGGTCCGACATAGTGCTAGGTGCTGGGCAGGGTCCCCTTAACCCTGGGGACCTCCGGTAGCTCACGGGTAACTGAACCGCAGCGTGGGTGCGCCGTGACGGAACCGTGCGCCAGGCAGCAGGTGGGACACAGGACCAGGGCCCATCTGGAGAGAGCACTGAGCGGCATGAGGCCTGAGCAGCCGGACTCGGAAGGACAAATGGGGTTCGCCATGGGGACGGGGGAGAGCCTACATACCCTCAGAAGGGAGGTGAGAACGGATGGCTCTGGGGCCGGAGGGGGCCGGGTCCCAGGGAGGGTGACCGTCGCTGGCCGTGCAGGGCACGTGCTTGGCCGAATACAGGAGCGCAGTAGGAAGCTGTGTGTCCTCCGCCGGTGCCTCGGAGGCCGCGCGCCCGCCCCCCCCCACCAGAGCACTTCAGGGAGAAGTTAGAGCCGCACGCCCTGTGGGTCGGTGTCAGGCCCGAAGCCTCCCCTCCTCTCTGTGCCCCGTCCCCTCGGAAGCTGATAGCCCTGCCCTTGACCGGCCGCACAGGGCGGGGCGTGCGTCCCGCAGATGCAGAGCCGTCGCCCAGCCTTCTGTCTCAGCCACACGCGACAGCGTCCCGCCCGCTCCCCGAGGGCCGCGCGGTCATCCCAGGCAGCTGTTCGGCGGTAATTAGTCACCCCAAGCCTTGCAGGTTCCATGACTCATTGTCTTAAATTTTAATAAGTACAGAAAAACAAGAGTGCTGATTTATTAAAAATTCATCCCCCTAAGAGGTAGCTCCAGCCGGGGCCAAGCAGAGGGGCTGTGGCCCGTGGAGGACCTGGAGGGAGCGGGCCAGGAGGCAGGGGCCTCTCCTCCTGGGCCCGCTGCGCCCGCCACGACAGCAGGGGCACAGCCCGGGCCCCGCACGCGGGCCCGCCTGATTTTAAGGAGGTGGCAGCGCCACACGGCTTTCCTCCTCCTTCCCTTCTTTCCTTCCCCAGCTCCTGGTGTCCTAGGGCTGCGGCCAAGGCCACGCCGGGTGCTTCCACAATAGGCATCTCTCCACTGCCTCACGGTTCTGGAGGCCCCGCCCGGGTGCCGGCGAGCTCGGCTCCGCCTGCAGGTGCGGAGGAGGCGGCCGCCTCTCTGCCAGCGTCTGGAGGTCGGCCGGCGGTCCTTGGCATCCCTTGGCTTGGCATCCCTTGGTACCTGCCTGCGTGTCCACGGGGCGTCCTGCCCTCGTGCAGGTCTGGGCCCGGATTTCCCCTTTGTCTAAGGGTGCTCGTTATGTTGCGTTAGGGGCCCCCTCTCCTCTGGTATGACTTCCCCGTAACTGATCCATCTGCGAGGACCCTGCTTCCAAAGAAGGTCACATTCTGACAGGTATGCTGGGTTGGGACTTCAGCCTACCCGCTCTAGGGGGACACGAGTCAACCTATAACATGTTCTTTCCCTCTCCCCTCTCTTCCCCTTCTTCTCTCTGCCCCGACGCCCTCTTGTTCTCTTGATCTCTCGCTCCCTTGACCTTTCCCTTCCGCTCTCTGCCTCTCCCTGTCGCCACTCCCCCACCCTCACCCGCCACCTCGGCCCCTCCTGTGTCACCTTATTATTTAGGCCACAGACATCCACCAGAGGTGAGTGGATGCCCCCTGGTGTGCCCGCCTCTGCCAGGACTCCCTGCCCTGGCACCCGCAGGGGTGGGTGTTGTGCCCACGTGAACCCAGAACTTCTCGGCCTACGGCCACCAGGCCCCCCTACCATTCTGAGACAAGTGTTCTCCCGGGAGGCCGCAGTAGTCCCCTGTCCAGGGTGCAGTTCCAAGCAAGGCGTTTTACGGGTGGGGACAAGTGAAAGGATAGACACGGTGAGCCTGCATTTGAGAGAGAATTTCCTTCTGTTAATCAGAAAGTATTCTAGCGCAGGGCAGGGGGCGCGCCCTGAATGAGCCCTATCACGTAAAGCGCTTCCTCCCCCAGGCAGGCAGTTTAGGCAGAGTGCAGCGCTGGTCGTGTTGAAATTCAACGAGGTGGGGCATGTTGGCCCCCAAAGCATTATGGGCCTTTAAGTCTGTAATGTAGCAGAGGCCTCTGGGTAGCTGGAGTTCCTTCCTTCCTTGTTAATGGCGGGGATGTCACACTCTTATCCTGTTACATCCAGTGTCATACCCACCAGCACACACACACACACATCCCCCCCCACCACCCATGTTACTGCCATTCTGTCTTGTACCCATGTGGATGGCGGGGGTGGAGGGTAGCCGGGTAACTCCCTCTTAGATTGTTCTCTGCCTGCGTCTCGGTGGGTGCCAGCAGGTCCCTTCTACCACAGGTCTCAGGATAGGGGAGCTACGATTTCACGGCCATGAGCACCCCCTTCCTCTACTTGGATTTTGGTGGCCCCCAGACCTGGGCAGTGGGAAGGGTGCAGACAGACACCTGCTCCGCCTGGCCCCTCCCTTCTGCTGGAACCTTGGGTTTTCTGTCCGGGGTGTCAGGCTCCCCTTGAGAGGGGGTGAGGTGGGGCTGGACCCCCGCCCCCCAGCATTGTGTATGTAGGGGTGGGGGTGGCAGGCGCAGTGGAGAGGCCCTTTGTCAGAGGAGCACCAGGGGTTTTGAAATGACTTGCAAAAACTTGGTCTTGGGGAGTTTCCAGCCTGAGTAAAACCTGGAGGATCGTCAAGGTTTTGAGAAAGCCACCGCTCTCAAGCCCCCTCCGGTTCCTGTGGAATCCCCCTCCCCTCAGGCCGGGTCTCTTCCTTCCTGCTGACGTTGCCCCCAGTGGAGACCCTTGTCACCCAGGAGCCTCTGGGCCAGGTTGGTCTCCTCCCCTTGCAGCTACTCTGCCTCTCCACAAACACGACCTCCGTGGAGTTTCCAGTGTATTCTCTTACTCCTGGGCCAGTCCAGCTACTTCTCCCTTCTCTTCCCCTGAGGTTTCACAGCGTGAACTCACTGCTCTCGCCCCAGCGTCAGGACGCAGCTGACGTGCCCAGTTGAGAGGGCCCCTCCCCCATTCCATCTGGTCAAACTTGACCCATCCTTCAAAGCCAGTTCTGTTCACTCGTCAGCCGTATTATCCAAACACAATGCCTTTTTTCTTTGGCTTTTTTTTTTTTTTTTTTTTATACTTACTGGATTCTTAGAATGGAATAGTACCTACGGAATGGATTCTGCCCTGAATATCTTCAATTTTCGTCACCCCCAGGGCGTTGCCATCTTGTCTCCTGGCGTGTTTAATTTGGCTCAGCTTAAGAAACTTATAACGTTCGGTAAATATTTTCTGGACTCAAAATGTTCGAAACTCTTCAGCCGATAGTTTTGGGGATAGGGCGGGGAGTTGAGTGAGGAAGGGAGGAGAAGACGTGACCTTGAGGTGGCAGAGCAGAGTCGTCTCGGAAGTCGAAGCGGAATTGAGACACGGGCCGTCTTCCCAGGAGTGGTCAGATCGCAAGCCATTAGTCAGAGAGGCTAGAACACGGTGAAATCCATTTGTCTGAGGAGGGAAGCGAGAAAGCGGACAGGCCATCCATCCGCTGGGCATGGGCCGGCCTCGGAGCTGGAAGGAGGAGATGGGGGCAGGCGAGCCGCCCTCCCGCACCCGTGCCCATTGACGTACTCTTCGGGGCCCCGAGTGATCCCAGTAGGCCGCCGTGTCTTCCCATCCCTCCCCGTTCGCGTGGGATCGGTCAAGCAGGCAGGCTGCAGAGCCTCCTGCTTCCACTTGGTGGGAGGAGGGGAGGGGGGGACAGCTGACCTTGATGAAAGTCCTCAGGTGAAAACAGTCTCTCATCAGACGTGAGAGTGCCCGCCTGGCATGAGGCACTGTGTGTAAAAGTGTGTCGCAGCCTCCCCGTTCGCTGGTGAGGTGGCTTTGCTTCCTGCTGACGGTATCCATCTTCTGCCTCCCCTGGGAAATACCCTCTTCTTGACCATGGGAACGCTTGTCATAGATTGGGGCGGGGGGAATGTTTTTTTAACGGAACCACCGAGCGCGATTCTAAGCGTGTGACATTGTGATTATCTTTTTCATTACTGTCGTATTTCTGTTTAGCACAATTTGGTGACTTGTCCTGGAAACCTAAATCGAAGCATGGAGGGGGCATTTTGCTTAGACTGGATAGAGCCAGCCCCGAGCCACTTGCAGACACCCCTCCTAGTGACAGCCATCTTGCTGGGCTCCTGTCACGGAGCAGGGGGAACGAGGTGGGTCCCTGTCCCCATTCCCTTTGAAGCTGTTTTGATTCTTTCCCAAGAAATGAGTCCTCTCGATCCCAAGGACTGCTGGGCCCAGGGGTCCTGGGGTGCGGCGGAGGGCAGCGGAAGGGAGAAAGGGGCCAGCGTGTCTGGAGGGTCTGCTCTCTGCCAGGCTAGTAGGCTAGGAGTTCTCTGTGCATAATCGAAACCTTCTCCAAGGCCCAGAGGGGGCCGGGGGGAGTGACATCTCTCCCCTTTTCCAGGGGCCACCAGGCTAGGACCCTGGGAATGTCTTAGAGGTGGAGACGGGGCTGTGCCATGTCCTTCTTGGCCCCAGTGGCCATCCTTTCCTGAGTTCCAGTCTCTTCTTTCCCCCTCTCCTTCTCTTCTCTCTACCTTTGTGGGGTCGGAGTGGCCCCCAAACCCAAACTGTATTTAGCAACGCATCTTCTAAAACCTGAGAATGTGGAAGAAAAGGAGGCTCTCATGATGCTTTTAGGGAACTTTGCTCAGCCGAGTCCCGGGGACGGTCTGTCAGGCGGCACGCGCCTTGGAATCATAAGGCTGATTTGAAAAATTGGCACCTACTGGCTTACAACTGGAATCCATTTCCTGAAATTGGACCTCGGAGGGAGGCTTGGGCGCGGGCACCGCGGCCTCTCCCCGGCTCCGCACGCACGGCTCCCCGCAGCCAGCCAGAAGGGGCGTCGTCTCCTCTTATTTTAGGGGAGAGGCCCCGCACTCTTCATTTTTCAGTTTGGACCCAACCTTTAGTGGCCGCGAGTATGGGGAGGGGGTCTCTGGAATTTCTCCCACTGGCCTTTCAAAGGCGGGGCCTGAGAATTCTTGAAAAATTAATGGGGTCTCTGTGGGTTCTTTACACTTGCGGGTAACCTCGCCTCTCCCAGGCCCACTGTGGCTCGGCGGCATAATAGCCGCCCAGCAGCTGGTCTTTTGTATGCAAATATGACCTAAAGAAGTACGGAGACAGCAGGCCATTGTTGCCCGAGACTGGGCGATTTCAAACAGACACGCGGCTTTTAAAATATTCCAGACAGATATTGAAAATGTCAGCGGCAGGCTTCTCCCACTTCCTTCTTGCCCGTCTCTCTTTCTCCTCTCTCCCTCCCCTGCCACCCACCCCGCCGTAAAATATAATCAAAAAGCTAGTAAATAATTTAAAGAATCGCCTCAAAGGATTTTCAGACTAGAAAGAGACTCCCTTCTCTGGTTCAAGTTGGGAGAAACTGTTTTCATTTTTTTTCCCCAAGATATTTAAAATATTCAGGAGCGTCCCACGCGGTCTTGAACTCATAAGTGTCTGCGTTTTCCTCGCCATACGCTCGTCTCCTCTTTTCTTTATTGAATTTTTTTTTAAGGTAGCTGTCGGCAGCATTTAGGTACAACTTGCAAATGAAAATCATATTTGAGATACTGGTCTTCAGCCAGACCAACCTAAGGTCTGTTTCATCCATCCGAGTTCTGTGCCCTCTGCTCTTTAGTTTAACCGGAGGCTGGAGTGACTCTTGGCTGCTGTGGTTTTTCATTCTCTGAATGCTTTCTCAAAGGGGTCCCTCAACTTGCGAGCACAAAGGACTGAGTCGCTGCGTATCATCGTCTGGAAACTTACTCCTCCAGGATTGCGTCTTCAGTCCCTGCCTGTTCACATTGAGAAGGGAGAGAGGGGGTCAGGCCTCCGGCCAGCCAGAAGCTTGGATGGGGGCGAGGGTGCACAAGTTGGAAAAACTTCAGAGCCAGCCGGTCCTCGCCCCGCTGAAGACAGGCAGTGCTCTCCTGGAAGAACGCTCGAGTTGGTTTGCGTTTCTGGGGCTCCCAGAAGTCCTGAAGCCCAGAGTCTGGCTGGCCAGGGAGAGATTTTGTGCCCAGGAGATTACTGGACCTCTAGATAATCAGTATTGGAGGGGTGGATGGTTGAATGGAATTGGAAGGAAAGACGTGTATGAACAGTACAGATGGATGGATGGATGGAAGGATAGATGGATGGAAGGATAGATGAAGGATAAATAGATGAAGGATGGATGGATGGATGGAAGGAAGGATAGAGGGTTTCCCCTTTAGTATTTGTTCTCATGCTGTACTCAACCAGAAGACGTTCCTCAGGCCTGTTTCTAGAAGCTGCGGAGAGGCGATCGAGAACCCTGATGTCAGGGAATCCGTACGGTGTGCTGTCTTCCTGTGATACTCATCCGTGATGAGACCCCCCCAAGGCCATCCTCATAGGTCTTTCCCTTTAAAAGGGCAGCGTTGTACGTTCACTCCACCCACCCCATCCGGTGTTACCCCTTTCCTGTGGGACCCGCACACCGACACTCTCTGGCTCATGGCTGGGGTATCTGGCAACGTCCCTCCAGAGAGCCAGATGTGTCCTCTCTAGGTCCAGCCAACGAACGTCGCGTCCCGTTCAGGCACACGGCATACCCGGGGGCCTTGGGGTGTCCCCCAGTGCTGGGGGTCGGGGGGGGGGGCACGATCCATTTGGCACAGTGCGTACTGCCGACATGGCCTCTCACGCCTCGTCTGGGCGTCTTCCCCAGCTCTGTAAATAGCTGACGCCCGAGGGCTCTGGGAAGATAGTGGAGTCCTTACCTACTGTCATGGAGGTCCCAAGCTTTGCCCTTCTCCTTTTGTTCTTTTAAAGGACATCTCCTCCTCCCTTGAAATCAAAACCCCGAAATGCTTCCCCCAGGTTCGCTGGCTTGTCCCACTGGGGCTGGTCCCCCCACCCCACGGGGTGTCCCCCACCCCAACCCAGGTTGCTCACACCAGCCCCGTCTCCATTTCCGCCTCGGGGAGGTGGCTTTCCGGATAGTAACGGCCACAGGAGACTGGGGCCTTTGTGCCCTGAGATCCAGGCTCCAAGGAGCCTTCGGGAAAAACAGAAGTTCTGAACTTTTCTGCCTCACCCCCCTTGCTCTTATGCCTTTCTATTTTAAAGCCCGCAGGAAGGGAGGGGCAAAGTCCGTGATCTGTACGCATAAAGGATTTTTAAACTAAACAAGAAAACCAATTATTTTTCTAACTGCTTTACTCCTTCAAATCTTTCACTGTAATGGAGATTTAGAATCCATCACAGTCGGGCTGTTATTTCTGTGTAAACAGTGCCATGCCTTATTGCACCAAGCAAACAGTCAATTTTTTTCATCACATTTAGACACAGAGGACGAGGGTGCCCAGTCCGTGGTCTCCCTTGAGCAAGGTCTGGTCGAAGGGGAGCTTGTGACCATGGTCAGAGGTGAGGCCAGGGGGCAAGGCTTGCAGGGGATTTCGGTTCCCACCCAGGGGTCACCTCTTTAGCTGCAGAGTTTGTAGTCTTTATGCCCTGGCTTGTGACCGTCCTGTGTCCGGAGCCGGGAGGTGGGGAGTCTGGAAGAGAGGGAATGGGAGTGGGGGCGGGGAGGGGCAAGAGCTCGAAGTTTTCCTTCAACCAGTAGGACCCGGGACAATTCCAGTCTCCCCATCGCCAGCCTGTCCCATCTTCCAGATGGTTCTGCCTGAGGCTCTTTCTTTCTTTCTTGCCCAGGACATTCTTCCCATCCTTCCCGCAGCCCTCCTTCCTCCAGCCTCATGCCTCTTCATCCTCCGGGACCCAGCTCCAATGCCACCTTCTCCAGGAAGCCCACCTTCACGCTAAGGCTGAGGTGTGTGTGTCCTGTGCTGCCCTGGGCTTCCTCTCTCCTGCCACCCGCCACTCTGTGGAGTAACCCTCGGTCAGTAGACTGGAAGCTCCTTGAGGGCAGCCACCGTCTCCCGTGTGTCCCAGTACCCGGCACGGCTCTTGGCAGGTGGTACCTTCTCAGTGGGTATTTGTAGAACGAACGAACGAATCCCCAAACCTGCCCGGGGCAGTAGGCTGAGAGAGCGCCTAACTGTGCATCACTGGCACGCGGTGTGCCATGGCGGCGTCAGCCCTGTCGGCCGCAGCAAGGATGGGGACGGCAGTGTGCCTGGTAGCGGGCATCCCGTGGGTGGAAGGCAAGAGAGCAGCCTGCTGAAGCTTGTGGGCGCTGAAGCCAGACCGTCTGGGTTCAAATCTAGGTCCCACCACTGTGACTTGGGCAAGTTCCTTAAACTGTCTGGACCTCGGTTCCCTGATCTGCAAAATGGGGCTAATAAAAGTACCAGGTTCGTAGGGCCGTGAATGATGATGAAACGCACTGTGACCGCCCACGGGAGGCACCCGGCAGGGAGTCCGGTACAGAGCGACCGGTGCGGGGGTGACGACCGCTGTCCCTCTTCATTGGGCTTCCGCTCGGGTGGTTCTGCCCCTTCTCAGGGCCTTGCCTGGAGCAGAGGTCAGGGACCTCACGTGGGATGTGTTTGCACACAGCCTTGGCCACAGAGCTGACTCTCTGGTTGACGGCTGCCCCTTCCAGCGGGTCACCCCACACCCCTACCATCCTGCTTTCTCATTTATGCCACGAGTCTGGTCTCTAAGGCCCCGGCGTTTGTGACCTCCGTGCTGACCTTGAGGTCGGTCAAGGCTTCTCCAGTCAAGCCGACTGTGGTCCCTCTGAGTCATTGATGGAGCACCTTATGTGTACTTGCGGGAGCCCCGTTTGTCGCAAACGCCTGACAGTGCATCGCTCTGTTCCCTAAGCCTACGAGACAGGGCAGGCTGGTAGTCTCGTTTTTTCCAGATGAAGACCTTGAGCCAGGGAGAAGCTGGAAGCGCGCAGCTGTGGACTCCTCCCTCCTGCCCGCCCCCCCACGCCTGTTCGCACTTGAGTGTTCTTGCTTATCTGGTCCAGATGGGCACCTACCCTCTGAGCCTTTGACTCTGCAGAAAGTTTCAAGGTCCTCTCATCCCCAAGAGCATGGGCTTCCAAGAGAGCCATCAGCGTCCTGAGGACAGGGCGGGACTGGGGGCGGGGGAGGGGAAATGTCTCTCACCCCTGGTCCCTTTCTCACAGACCCCCAGGGGCTTGACCCGCTGATCTTGAGAAGCCGAGGGAAGGGCCCACCCTCACTTCTAGAAGGCAGCCGCGTGAGCCCCGAGAGACCCAGGGGGGGATGCGTGAGACCCTCAAGGCAGGGCCTCGGGATTCCTTCTCCGTCCTGCCAGTGAGTGGACTTTGCTTGACGCCCCACAGAGAGCTGAAGTGGTGGAGTCCCACGGAAGACGTCAGGCGGGCATTACTCTGTCACAGAAGTCTTTTAAACTACACCCCCCCCCCAGTGTCCACAGCAGGGGTAGGTGCGCCCAGGCTGGCGGGAGCACCTGCCTTTTTTTTTTTTTTCTGGGAGGGCGCCTCCTTGTGGTAGGAAGCACACGGTGAACGGGGCTGCTCGCTGTCTCTAATAGCCGATCCGGGGAGAGGCCCTGCGAGTCCCCGGGTGGAGACGTCGTGACCGGGGGCCCCACAGGTCCGACGGCCCAGCCACGTGCCGTAGGTCTTCTGACCTCTCCCGAAGTGGCGGGTGGGAAGGGGACCGCCGCGCCGCGGAGTTTGGGAACTGGATCTGGAACCGGCCACGGATCCGGGCTTGCCCCTGAGCTCTGCCGCCCGCGCGCCTGGTGTTAGGACCCTGAGCAAGTCCCTGCTTGTTCTAAGGCTTTTCCTGCGCACCTGTAAGATGGACGTCACAGCTGTAATAATGACGCTGTTTCTTTGGGACGTTGTGAGGTTGGCCCGAGCCGACGCGTGAGACGAACGCAGCGTGGTTCTTGGTGTATAGCGCCCGCCGTGTGCCTGTGGTTCTTGTCGTCGTGATTCGTCCCGTGGCCGGGTGCTGCCTTGGACCTTACAGCACTCTGCCTCCAGGAGCCTTCGTCCCGCTCACGGGGCGCTGCGCATCGCCGAGTCTTCCCGCCAAGCTCGCTCACCGGCCCCGGAGGCTCCGGCTGCCTGTCGGGGGGTTTGCCCCGCGCATTTGGTCTGCGATGCATAATATGTGTGCGCGTGTGAGTATGTGTGCGTAGTCCCCCCCCCACGCGGATGTATATATAACTCATTCCCCAAAGAGAGATTTATTTCAGGGAACAAATGCTTCTGGTTAGCTTCTGTGTGGATCGGATCCAGCCCCAAGCCGTTGCCATGAGTAGAACTCATTGACGGCTAAAGGAAATGAAAACAAACACTCCCTGACATGGGGCATTTCCGCTGGGGGGGGGGGTGCCTCTGGGAATTCTTCTCCTCTATTAAAATATCTACCAAATTGGATGGAGGAACTTGGCAGCCACGGCCTGAGCTCTTTAATTGTTTCTGTGGGGAGGGTATGGGCAGAAGCTGTGCCCTGGCTTCTCTTCCAGAACCTTCCTCTCGCCATCGCCGTCCGGGCGGAAGGGGCCGCCTGAGCCTGGAGAATGGCCGGGTGCTCCTGGAGTCCGGCTCCTCCCCTCACGGCTGGGCAGCACCCTTCCCCCGGCCTTCTGGAAGCAGCTCTTCGGTAGAGTTGGGAGGGTGGGGGTGCTGGGAGCTCACATTCCTCAGAAGGTCTGAGGCCTTCCGTGTAGCCCCAGCAGACAGAATGGAAATGTAGTTTTAATCACAACCAGCTGAAGGGAGCTGCCCCAGACTTACTACCATTCGGCCGTTTTGAGTTTTATTTTTTCCGTCTTCCTCTTCTTCCTTGCGGGGAAGATTCTCTTAGGAGGGAATTTGCTTCAGGGGACAGAGTTCAGGACGGAGGCGGATGACGAGACCCGGGGACTGTCATGCGAAGTTGGGGGTGCTTGCTAAGCGGTACCATCAGGGCCACGCTCTTTCCCCCGCCGCCCCTGAGAAACGGGGCCACCGTGGTGTCTCCGCAGGCCTCCAGACGCGTGCCGCTAATGACAGCAGTCCGCGCGTCCGTGCTAGACACGTTCGTTCGTGTGGCATCTTATTTCATCCTTCTGTAGAGTAGTTGCGACTGTCCCCATGAGACGTGTCAGGAAGCCCAGTGGCAGTGTGGTCAGACATCCTGCCCAAAGCGCCAGAGCTTCTAACTCGGCAGAGCGGTTCGGCCTCCGAAGCCAGGATTTCCCCGTCTCCGTCCCTCTGACCTCTGGGCCAGGTGACTCTTTGTCCTGGGGACTGTCCCATGCATTGATGTTGGTACTGGTATCTCTGGCCTCCACCCACTAGATGCCAATAGCACCCCACCCTCTTCACGGCAATAAAAACGTCTCCCAATTGGGGCGCCTGGGTGGCTCAGTCAGTTAAACGCCTGACTCTTAAGTTTGGCTCAGGTTATGATCTCACAGTTCGTGGGTTCGAGCCCCACATCGGGCTCTGCACTGACGGTGCTTGGGATTCTCTCTTTCCCTCTCTCTCTGCCCCTCCCCACCTCTCAAAATAAATAAACCTTAAAAAAAAAAGTGTCTCCCACTATTGCAAAGTCCCCTGGGAAAAATTGCCATGGGGTTGGAAACCACTGTTTGGTTACTCCGGTCTTTCTTCTGCTCCTTCCCTGCACTGTGCCCTGCTGTGCGTGTGGCTCTGTGTACTTACGAACCTGAAGTGACCGGCGGACATCCGAGCTGCCTCCGCAGATTCGGCCTCCGCATATTCGGCAAGTATGCAGTAACTGCCCATTGAGCCTCCGTAGGCACCGTCAGGTACTGGAGAAGCCAGAGGCGAGAGCTCCCGACTGTGCCCAAGAGCTGAAGGATTTGCCAAAAAGACCAGGAGACACTCCTGTCCTCACAAGAGGGTTCATTTGAGTGGGACACTCACAGGTTTATTGGGTCGCAGTTGTCGATTTCCAGTTCTCGGAGGGACAGACGGTGAGGACCCAGGGGTGAGTTCCGGGGAGACCCCGAAGACACAGGCACACGTGCAGGAGCAGAAAGAATAAAACGCACGTGATATCCTTGGAGCTTCTGGTCCCTCATCAGGACCCGATGGGCAATACACTGTCACTTAAAATAAACTCCCGCTTTGGCTTTATCTGAGACCTGAGCGCGCAGCTTGTTTCTGAAAACCCAGAGACTTTAATGTTTACTCATTTTTGAGAGAGAGCGCGTGTGCGAGAGAGAGAGAGAGAGAGAGAGAGAGAGAGAGCGCACAAGCACAAGCAGGGGGAAGGGCAGAGAGAAGGGGGGACAGAGGACTGAAGCAGGCCCTGTGCTGACAGCAGAGAACTCGACGCGGGGCTCGAACTCATGAACCAGGAGATCATGACCTGAGCCGAAGTCGGACGCTTCACCGACTGAGCCCCCCAGGCACCCCAAGACTCCCGTGTTTTTGGGTTTTTTTTTCCAAATCTCTCGCTGTTTTGGAAATTTGCCGTTAAAACAAACACGTGAGAGAAAGCTCTCAGGCCTTTGCCCTTGTCATTTCAATTAATTGGTGCCAAAAATATCAGCTTAGTGCCGCCTATAACCTCATGTCTCCGGGTATATCAGGCCCCTGGAGAGACCAGGATTCCTTGGGAGTCGTTTTGGAGGACCGCAGAGAGGAGTTAGTGAGAGAGAGTGTGTGTAGCGTGTGTGTGTGCGTGTGCGCGCGCTCACACGGAGAAGGTTGTGTACACACGCGCGCGAGAAAAGAATATCAGATTGTTCCCTTTTTTCCTTTAAAAACTCCGAGAAGGCATTTCAAACTCCTCCTGCCTGCCAGCCTCCACTCCTCCTCCAAATATCCTTGGTGAAGTCTTAAGACTCAACAACAACAAAGAACAAAGCCACAGCCCATCTCCCGACAGTGTCAGCTGTGAACCGAAGATCTGAATAGCCTTTAAAATTGTTTTATTGTTGTCAGCGCTGCAGAATGGTGTGTAATCTTTGTGTTCTGGAGGATCTTTAATTGGCACAAAAGGGCAGTTTAGCCGGCATCTTCTAGGAGGTTTGTCATGCAAACGGTTAGTGCCTGCCACTCACGACATATAGGGCTCTCTGGGCTGATTTGCATCCGCAGCGCCCTTGGTTAATGGGCTTCCGTGTTTCCTGGGGACCCTGCGCAGAAGCCGTGGGGAGGCGAGGCTCCCCTCCGCAGCCGCGCCGCCCCGCAAGCAAGCCTTCAGGACCTCCCGGCATCTTCCTCTGAGCCCGGGGCCGGCGGAGGGGTGCAGGATGGGCCCCTCGTGTAGGTGGAGGCCTTCCACCGTTCAACGGATTGTAGGAGTTAAGAGCGAAGGATCAAGAGCAGTCTCCCTAAGTTCAAATCCCAAACGAGAAGCTGTCCTTCTGGCTACTGGGCGAGTAGGGTTATTGGTTGGGGTAGCCTTAGCCGCTGAAATGACCAAAGCCCCAGATTTGGGTGCTAAACACAGCGGAAGGTTATCGCTCGCTCGCTCAGCAGTTCGGTACAGAGGTTGGCGGTTGGCTTTCCTTCCGCGTGGTGATCCGGGGGGTCCAGGTTCCTGCTGTCTTAAGGCTTTAGACTACCCCCCCCCCTCCGCCCCATCCCTGGGGCTTCCGAGCTGCTGCAGCGGGGGACCCAGTAGTGAGGCTGTAGTATCTCCTGCGATGCTCACAGCCGCTTCCAGATGTCGCCAGTGTTCTCATTTCACGGGCGAGAAGACCGGGGTTCAGAGAGAGGAAGCCACTTTTCTGGGGTCCCATGGGAGCCGCAGAGGTGCCCCAGAGCCCAGTGAAGGAAAACCTGGCTCCGCCCCGCCCCCGACCCTCCCACGAGGCACTGCGGTGGACCTCCCTGTCCTCGCCCTTCCCCATTTGAGACCTGAAAAACAAGTTCCCATCAACAAAAACAAGGGCCTCATCCCGTGTGGCCGGCTGGCCCCGTGGCTCTCTTGACCGGGAAGGCAGGTCTTTGGTGCGGGGACTTTGCTCACAGGGGAGAGGCAGAGGAGTCCCACCGAGCGGAGGCCGGCCTGACTTGGGTAGGGTGCGGAGAAGCCCGCCAGCCCCTCCCGTGCTCTGGGGCAGAGGTCGGCCTCCCAGGGTCTCAGCGAGGGGCGTGTGTGTGTGTGTGTGTGTGTGTGTGTGCGCGCGCGCGTGTGTGTTCGATCGAGGGTGGTGAGGAGGAGAGCTGCTCATTTGAACTCCGGGGAGCTAAACACAGCATGTGGGCTCCACGGAAGGAGTTTCTGTTGACAAGCTGGGCTTTCTCCTGACACCACTGCCCGGTAATGGATTCAGAGCTTGGCAGTTCCGCGCAAAGCCGACTGCCAATGAGCCGGGCTGCTCCGAGCGCCCGACGCCGCCGATCAGAAACCGGGTTCCTTTTGAGGTCTGCACTTCTGCGCGGGCGGCCTTGACCAGACAGAGATGCGGTCAGCCGCCACCCATCGCTAGGCATCTCCCAGGGCACCCCCCGCCCCAGACCTGCCCACCCCCCATCCCCCACTCTGCAAGGCCGTCCACGGTCCCGAGAACACCTCCGCGTGTGGCTTTGCTCGCTCGCCAGTGGAAATCCAGCCAAGGGGCACTGGCTTAGTCGGGGAGAGCCCCAGCGGGAGGCTCGACTTTGTGTGCTGGGGCAGGGGGGCTGCGTGAAAGAACAGCCCCCCAAATTGTTAGGGCTCTTGGAGAAAGCTTTCTCTTCACAGCTGTTGGGGACCTTGTCGTCTCTGTCCCTCCTGGGCAATTCCTGGTGGAAAGGTCGCCAGCATGTGGCAGTTACAAGTGGGGGGCATATGAGAGACTTGAAAGTCAGAGACTGTCGGGCCGACGGCCCTGGGTTGGCGCGCCTAATGAAGCTCTCCTGCAGGAGCCCGGAACACGGTGGCGCCACAGCCAAGTTCTCTGCTCCCGGCAGGGGTGCCGGCTGCAGCTCACAGGGGGAGGTTCAGCGTGTAGAGAACACGGGGCCCCAGACCCTTTGTCCAGCCTGGTCCCGTGAGGCCCCACTCCCCACGTGCTTTCACCGGCATCTCCGTACTGTCTCTGTAGCCTCTTAATAGGGGTCGCACCGTGCAGGGCACGTCCGTGATGGGCCCCTCGGCTGCAGGCCGGAAGCCGGCAGAGGGTCCGTGCACGTGGGCCCCCTCTTTAGCTCTGGGGAGGTCGGCCTCTGCCGGAGAGAAGGAGCCGAGTATCAGAGTGGACAAGTAGAGCCAATGGTGCCTCGTGGGCCCGAGCTTCTAGAATCCTCGGTACCCTGTTGGCTTCTACTTCCGTCCTTCAAGAACTTTTCCTGGTACAAAGCATAGGTTCAGTCTCTGGTGGGGGAAGTGTTCGGTACTTAATTCTTTCGTCTTGTTTCAGATTCCAGGACGTGAAGCTTTGAGGAGGTGCTGCCAAATATTTTAGTTTCTCTTCTCAAGAAAGAAGAGGCCCTGGGCCTCTGAGGCCTGTGTTATAATATACTATCTGCCCCCAGAACCAAGTGAGATAGAGCGATTTCTGCTGAAGTCTCCGTGTTGCTTCAAGGCCGACCCTTATGTCACTGGGTTTCTGAATTCTCGCGTTGTTGAGCCCGAGAGGGGGCTGAAGGCCACCGCGAGGCCGCAGACCGCCCTGGGAGGAGCACAGAGTGGTTCTCAGAGTCTGAAGGAATTCAGGGATCCTGGCTTAGGTTCTGGCGTGAGCCAGTCCCTTTCGACCTTGGGCAGGGGGCCAAGCCATTTGTCGCTTTGTTCCCTGTCCCTACCACTGAAATACAGATTTCTTTTTTCCTCTTTAGAAAACGAGCAAGGACTGAGCCGTTTAATCTAACTTTGAGGGAGCGGCCACTTGGTGTCTTTGCTGCCGCGTCTGTTCGTCAGTTCGTTCAAATCGTCATTGAGTGCCTGCTGTGTGCTGGTGTCCTAGGGCCTGGGGACGTGTCACTAAACAAAACAGGCGAACTTCAGGCCGCACGGAGCTTCCCTGGTGAAGGGCTGTCAGCCAGGCAAGCGGGAGACCTTGTGAGCTCGGTGGGGGTGAGGGATATGGGCAGAGGCACCACAGGGAAGGCGCGGCGGGGCCGGGCAGGGCCGAGGTCTTCAACCTTTCGCAGACATGACTTACTCGCTCTTCCTCGATAGGTCTGAAGAGTGAGAATCTACTTTTCACAGATGGGGAAACTGAGGCTTGTAGAGGTGAGCAAGGTGTCCGAGCTCCTGCCAACATTTCAGTCCAGGTCAGATCAGTGAAATGACAGGAATCCTTCCATTTCACCTTACCAGCTCGCCACGGTCCAGTCGCCGGGCAAAAGAGCTATTTTAAGTGTCAGCCTGGTAAAGGAAGGATCTAGCACATTACCGTTAGAGCACCTGTCCACGAAACTAGTGAAGACCGAAATCGGAATATAAGCGCAAAGCACCGTCACTTCCTAGGGAGTTCTGAAGCCGGTGAACAGGACGCATAGTGACACGAGCCACGGTGAAGGAGGCCCCAGCCAGCAGTGTGAGAGTTTCGAAGCCGGAGAAGAGATTTCTTGTCACCTTCATCGGAGCGTCTGCCTTACGCTAAGCCCTTGAGTCATATATTCAGAATTCTGAGATGGAATCACGTGAGCAGGACTTAACAGGCCTACCTCCGCCTATGCTTGGCTGGGTTTCAGACCTCAGCCGTAGAGACAGTGCACTATAAATAGACCAGGGGACGAGATTTAGCCCCAAAGTCCTGCGTTCTCAGAACTGCCACGGTCTACCTCTCGGGCCCAGCTGTCCTAGTCCCGGGGCCAGGAAGTTTACAAAGGTAACGCGCCTGAGTTCCCCTCCACGCCGGCCCGCGCTCCTGTCAGGGAACCATGCCTCCTTCGGAGCAGTGGGTGACAGCAAGGAGGCGTCTTCAGCTCCCGCCCTCAACGTCCTGGAGACGTTAGGGAACTTCTTGCTGAGCGGCGCGCGGCGAGAGTAGGGTGGTTTCTACTGCCGGTGACCGTTGCGGTTGGAAGGCTGATGTGGCATGGGTGGGGGCGCTAGCTACCCGACGGTGGCGCAGGCTCTCGGTGGCTCGTCGCATAGGGCGGTAAAGCACGCGGGGCACTGCCCGCTGAGAGGCCCATTTCCTCTGCGTTCGGGATCATTCTACACTCCTGCAGGGCCCACCCCAGGGCTGGGAGCCATTCCGGATGAAAGGAACGCTCGGTTCTCAGTGTGCATTTCCCTGTAGTTACTGGACGCCTCTTGATTTTCTTGAGGGGCGCGCGGAGATGCGGGCGGTGGGTAGTGCGTCTCGAAAGCATATATCCGTTCTGCCGAGAAGCACAGAACCAAAATAATCTGTCACCTGTTCCACCCAAATAAATAAGTCAGCAAATAGGTCTGCTTTCATTGTATTGTTTCCTTCATAAACACCCTTCGAATTGAGGCTGAGTGACAAGATGCGCTTCTGTCACTAAAACGCTATCCCCGATAATACCGAAAGAGCTTTTAAAATACCACAATTGTCACTGAAACTATACTTCGCTTCCCCCTCCTTCCTCCTCCTCCCCCCTTTGCTAGTAACTAGGTCTCTTTGGGGAATTTTTTCAGTGACAATCGGTAGGTAGCTGGCGATATTTCTTCCACATTTCTGAATGCCACTCAGCTCTGTCATGATTGGCTCCAGATGTCCCAAGGAAGGGAGACGCTTCATTTGAAAACGTGAAGCTTACGGGAGGTCAGATGCTCCCTAACTTTTACTCCTTTGCAGAAGGGGCGAGGAAGAGGCGGCCGTGGGAGGACCTGGCCTCCAAGGAGGCCGCCAGAACGAATCTACGCCCGCCGGCTGGAGTACGTGGTCGCGGGGGCTTATTAGATTCTCCGACGTTATTTGGCCTGATGGCAGCTTTTATACAAAGCAGCGAAGACACGGGTAGGGAAGATAATAGAACTATAAATTGCAAGACAGGTTCTTATGAAATCAGTAAATTATTCATTTAACGGTCCTCTCCTTGTTGATTTCACGTTGCTATGGCACCTCAAGATGGAGGCGAATCAGTCGTCCGGTCCAACCGGGGGCAACGCACAGATGCGCAAATCCTGGCGGAAGGTAGATAATGCGTTACATACAACCTTCGGCCGCATGATGAATTGCCTCTTTATCTGGCAAATTCCAAGGAGATCTACTGGAGAGAACTGACAGAGACATCTCACGGTGGCTAACGTTCCTTGGAAGAGGCCCAACTGTCTCAGGGTCTGAGTCAGAATCTGTTTAAGAACGCATTAAGAATGCATTGTCTTGGAGTGACTCGCCCGTCTCCCGAGATGTTGAGAACACCGCGGGCTCACAGTTGCTTTGGCGTCCATGCTACAGTAAATGCCTGACTTCATTTGTTATTTTGATGGGCAACGAAAACGGCATGCTGACAGTCACGCTCCCTCTTAAGCTCTTCCCAGCCTCGCCTTTCTAGCCCCCCCTCCCCATTTGCAATTTGGTTTCTTGCCGCTTGTTAAGTTCTTGTACTTAGGAAATCGAATGCTTTGGCCAAGCCTGTCACTCATCTTCGATGGAGTTGGAGGGAGGTGGGAAGCTTGGTAACGGGTGTTGGCTGGGCAGCCGTTTGACCTGGGCTGGTGCGTTTGGGTGGTCCCTTCCTCCTTATCATCCCGAGACCCTGTGCCTACAACTCGTATTGGTTCCCCGTTTGCGAACAGCAGGCTTTTGTGAGGACTCCTCAAGGCTCTCTCGACGTGCCTGCATTTAGAAAAGTTAGGGCTGGACCCCTCCCCCTGCCCCGTGCATTGGATTACGTGGACGGCCTGTATGAAAGAGACCGTTAAGAATTCTGTAGTTCATTCTGACAACTCAAGAGATGGAATGGTTTTGCATGGCAGCCATGTAGGAATTGATTAAGAAGGCAGTGTTTTCCAAGAGAGTCTGGTTATGTGTGCATGTTAGGGGTTTTTTCCCACCCCTGCCCAACCAAATTTTATAACTTTGCTCTGAAAGGGCAAAAATCATAATCTAATCCAATGTTCTTTTATTGATTCTATTGACCATAACATCTCTTAATTCTGCTTTGGGTTTCCGTGACCTAATATACTTATGATAATTAAGTATTAGTATTACGAGGTTGCTACTGTTATTCCTAATCCATGAGCTAAGGTCCAGCCAGGGGACAGAAACTACAGCAGAAAGAGAGTTAAAATAATGAATTGTTGGGGCGCCCGGGTGGCTCAGTCGGTTAGGCGTCTGACTTCGGCTCAGGTCATGATCTTGCGGTCTGTGGGTTCGAGCCCCGCATCGGGCTCTGTGCTGACAGCTCAGAGCCTGGAGTCTGCTTCAGATTCTGTGTCTCCCTCTCTCTCTGCCCTTCCTCCACTCATGTTGTCTCTCCTTCTCTCTCTGTCAAAAATGAATAAATGTTAAAAAAAATTTAAAAATTCGTACTGGGGTATAAAGTCAACAAACAAGTTAACTGAAAAGGCAAAAAGAAAATACGGAGACGAGTTTTCTCGGCCATTAGACATCAGATTCCCATAGGGCTTCTTGCAACACAGATTACCGGGCCCCCTTCAGAGTTTCTCTGGCCCAGTTGAGTCTGGAGTAGGGCCCCCAAATTTGCGTTTCTGACAAGTTTTCAAGCCATACGGATGCAGGTTGCGGGGAGCCACGCTTTGAGAACCGCAGCGGTAACAATTCCAGGAAGCAGCCACCGCCCCTACAGCTGACCACGTCGGAAGTATTAAAACCTGGATGTTTGCAGGAGGAGGGCCCCGGACCTCTGAGGAGGGGGTCTCTCGGCCTCTAGCGCTGACGTCTCGGGGGGCGGGGGGCGCCACGCTGCTGGTTCTGCAGGTGTCGGGAGAAACTGCAGACTCAGCTGTGAGAACAGGAAGGGGCTTCCGCGGCCAGGGTGAAGAAGCCTTGGCGGGGTGATGCTCACGGGAACCGCAAGCTGACAGGAAGCCCCCAGGAAGCGGAAGGGAAGGGGCAAGTCCCCTCTTTCTCCTCCACCCTTAGAGGTGCGCGCTCGCTCTCTCGCTCGCTCTCTCTCTCTCTCTCTCTCTCTCTCTCTCTAGCGCCCCCTATTGGCACAGCCTAGCAGGGACCCTGTGGCCGAACTGTGGTTTGCAGGGTCCCAGCTTTAGCCACAAAACCCAAGTGGGTCTGGGGCAGAGGGCCAGTTTTACAGATGGGGAAACCGAGGCACCGAGACAGTAACAGACTTTCTCAAGGTCTCCCAGCTCTAGTAGGTGGGACAGCCAGGGTTGGAGTCTGGCTCCAGAACCCGTGCTTGTCCCCGCACCAGCTTGCCTGCTGTCAAGAGGCCGATCTCTCTGTCGTCAGCCTGTTTCCTTCTGTGGTCGCTTCTCCTCCCCTGCCCCTAAGGTGGACGTGCTCCGCCCCTGCACCTCCGCCGCCAGCGTCACCATCGCGTGGACGCGTCCGCGTCTGTGCCTCTACCCCGGCCTGCGTTTTGGGGCGCCAAGCTCGGAGGCCCAGGGGTCTGCTGGGCATGTCCGCTGGGATGTCCTACAGAAACCCCACGCGGTTCTTTCCCGTTTGCTGTCATCCTCCTTCCCAAACCATGCAAAATGCGATCCCCTTCCCCCGAGGTCCACTTCTCTCTCCAACTTCGATGCCGTCAGCTTTCAAGGCTGCCTCTCCCGCTGTCCCCTCGTCGGCATGGTTCTCACCCAGACCGGCTCCGTGGCCCGGTTGCCCCCTTCCCGACGCTGCCCCTCCACCCGGCTTCTCCGGTACACGCTTGCTGGTTGCCCGGACAGAGCCTCCTGAACGAAGCCGCAGCCTCCCAGAGACCAGGGCATCTTTGCTGGTGGGTAGGAGGACCCCGTCTCCTGCCCGCTCGTAGTTCCAGCCTCTCCAGCACGCGTGGGCTGCGACGGTTCCTCTGACACGGCCCGGGGTCTCCTGGATCGCTGGGGTTGTCCCCGCCTCTCCATTCCCACTCCGTCTGAGCTCTTTCTTGCCCTTCCTTGAAGACCCACTCTCACGCCACCCGCTCCGTGGAGCCCTCCTCCCCCGGCCGTGGAAGGCAGCCCGAATCGCAAGGCAGGCGAGACCCACAGGGGACCTGGCGCCAAAGCCCCCTCCGTGCTTGCGTGGAGCCGCGCCGACGCACCAGGCTTGGCCTCCCTCGGTCGGAGCTCTGGAAGGCCTCTGGGGGTCTGTCTCTCCCACCAGACTCCCTCCCTCCAGCCCCTCCCCAGGACGGGGTGTCAGCCGGACAGCTTTCTCCACTCATGCAAATTTCCCTGTGACTTAAACCCCCTCGTGGCCCCCGCCCCGTCGGTGAAGCAAGAACACCACAGTGCTGTTTTTTTCCTCCTCGCGAATGCAGATGACACCCTTCCTCTAATCAACAGGTTCAGAAGCGTACGTCTGAGAACCAGAAATGAATTTAGAAGGGGCTCTCCTAGCCTCACGGAATTCGAGCAGAGATACTGCTTTCTTTTCACTTCAGTTAATGCAAATGAGCTGAGTCTCCTTTCCGCAGGGAAGGGCAGAACAAGACCAAAACCCAGCCCCGCAAAAGCCAGCCTTGCTCGCTGCCCGAATCGGGCCCCGAAAAGAGCTCGGGTCGTTGGAATCGTGAGAGAAACGGTGTTTCCATAGCCTCTCTCTGGCAGACAACCTGGAAGTGAATTCTTTACATTATTGGCAGATAAGTTCTGCCATTTACATCGCCCGCTCTGGTCAGACCCGTCTTCCACGTCCGTGCGTTTGGAGAGAATATTCGAGGGTGAACGGCCTTTGTTTTTCCTCCCGGGAAGTTGTCTTCCAGGCGGTACATTCCCAGCTCTGTGGTTCGTTGGAGTTGGGAGGGTAGAGGTGGTGGCCCATCCTGAGTGTTGGCAGGAGAATCATTTGGAAAGAGCCCCCTTAGCTCTGCTACCTGGACTTTTTATTGGCTCCCGAGATTTCGGTGTATTGCCGGACTCACTGAGTACTTCGTGTGGCCATGCTCCACGGAGGTTGCGGACATAAACCGAGTCACGTCCTTGCCAGTGGGGAACTTAGAATCTAACATGTGGGACAGTGACAGACACCATACTCCGAGGAGAGTCCAGGGTGCGTGTCAGGTAAAAGAGCAGGAGAGAAAGCCGGAGGGTGGGGGGGGGGAGGAGGGAGGGGTTGACCCGCGAGCGAGACTTGAAGGGTAGGCTGTGGGTCAGCAGGCAGAGGGGGGACGTGGCCCGAGGTCCGGATGCGGGAAGCGCAGGGGGGCCCGTGCGGAAGGGCGGCTCACAGGGCACGTGAGGAGGTGCGGTGGCAGTGGCAGCAGGACCCTGCCCTGTGACGCCCGCTCACCAGACTGCAGGGCCAGGCAGTGGTGGACTTCGGTGCCAAATCGGGGAGTTCCGCTGCCGCCTTTGGAAGCCATCGGGGTGCTCCTAGCAGCCGAGGGGCGTGGCCACGTCCTGCTCCCGCAGGGTTCCATCTCAGGGGCGTCGGGACCCTGGGGGTCGTCCCCATGCCTCTCTCTTCCCTCTCCCCCACGTCTGCCATCTTTGTCAGTCTTTCCAGTCTTAAAAATGAGCTCAAACCGCTGCCTGTCTTCAGCGGCTCTGCCGTTGGGTCGATCCGCGATTCCTCAAGTGCCAGAACTCTCCGCTTGGGCCTCTGGTCCATCCTTCACGTGCTGCTGGCTGATGGTTCTATGAGGCACGTCCTCAGCTCGCCACTCTCTTCCTTCTCTGCGCTCCCATGTATCCGTCTTTCAGCCAACAGCCGCCTGCCCGGCCACGCTGGTCTCCTCCTTCCCTCCCCGACCCCAGGCATCGGCTTGCGTCTCCCTCCCCACAGCACTCTGTGCCCCCGTGTGCACACGGCCCAGCGCGGTGCCATCCTTTGCTGCCTGCCCATCACGTCTCTAGACTGGAGCTCCTCCCTGCGCCTCGCCATGGCCCAGGCCCGTGGCCCGCCCCCAGGAAGCGCGTGCGGGAGGGATTAAGAGAGCGAGGGAGGGAAGCCCATCTGAGCCCAGGACATTCGTGCTGGTCTCTGTTTGCCTCCTTTCTCCTGAGGGGGAGTGGGAGGATTGCCGGAGAAAACAAGCAGGGGAACGCTCCCTCGTCTGTAATGACACCGTCCCCTCCTCCGCGCCCCGGGAGGAACGGGTATTTCCATACGTCTTAAACATCCGAGGCGCCTCCTCCAGCATCTGCGGAAGCTCAGTGGAGTGACGGAAGGCCCTCAGCCATGGGGTGACGGGTCCTCTCCTCGGGCAGATCCTTCTTTCCTGCTATCATGTTGAACTCGCTCCACCTACCCCGTGTGGCCATGGGACGTTATGTGTGTGGACGGGGGCTTTCTCGTCCTTCCCTTTGGTTTTCTGGGGCGCGGCGGTACGTACGGACCTCACACCTCTCAGAGCCAGACTCGGAGCTGAGAAACGTGCTCGGATCCTGCACGGCGACGGCACCTTAGAGCTGGCGGTGGGCAAGCATGGCAAGAGGGAATAGCGGACGTCCTGGCAGAGGGCTCCGAAGCGCCCTCCCACGCGTGCCGCTCTGTCTGAGAAGGAACAGGCTGCCCGGAGCCAGGCAGCGGCCCGAGGCCTTCACTCGCAGTTCTCGCCTGAGATGCAGCCCTGTCGTGCCTCATTTATGCGTCATCAGAGTCATTAAGGGTCATTAAGAGCCTTGGGTTCGTGTCTCAGCTCCGCGGCCAGCTGGCTGAGTGGCCTCGGGCAAGCCGCGTGGCTTCTGGGCCCCAGGTAGCCCTCGTCTGTCAAAGGAGGGAAGCGGACGAGACCGCTGAGGGCCCTTCCAGGTTCCCAGCTCCGCGAGTCCGTGAAGATGCCAGGGCGTGGGATCGGCCTGCTGGCACTTCTCGACGGGGAAGGCGGCCCCGGGAGAGGTGAGCAGCGGCAGGGGGGAAGGCTGGGAGGCGACGGGAGTCCGGAAATAGATGCCCTCAGGGGCGTGTGGAGGGGGAGGAAAGGAGAGAGGTGTACAAAAGAAGGGCAGGTCTGTCCGGCCGAGACGAAGCGGCCCCCGAACTTGAGCCAAGTGACCCTGGGGTTCTGACACGAGCTTTGGGATTCCTGATCGGCCAGGGAGCCTCCCGCACAGCCAGCGTGGCAGTGGACAGAGCCCTGGACTCGCCTGTCCCATGTGGCCAGCTGGGACTCCCCGCCCCCCCCCCCCCCCGCCAGCCCCCACCACCGGTGGCTTTCTCAGAAGTACTATGTTTTGAGCACCTGGCAGTACTCAGTCAGCCCTCTTCTGATCTCTCCTCCTCCGTCCTCCGGACCCTCTTTCCAAGAACTCTTCCTGAGCACGTGCGGCTCCTTCTCAATGATTTGGCAGCAGCAGCGTCAATAAAGAGCCCACTGTGTGCCCAGAGCAGCGCTGGGCGTGTGCCCGCAGCCGTTATGTGGTCCTTACCCTGCTTACTGCCCACACCTGGCGTTCTGATTGTGTGATTACCTTTGGGGGCCGTCAACCCAGCTGGAGCGGGGCCCCCAAAGGCAGCTGACCTCTGCCCCGTGAAGCTCCCTTCTGCAGATGGTGAAACGTTTGCCAAGAAACAGGACTCTGGGAGGAAGGACAAAAGCAACACACGCGTCTGCTTATAAATCCAAATCTCTCTGGGGCGGCAGCCCAGGTGGGGGCTGCAGACTGTAACCCTTAATATTATTTGAAGGACAAGGAATTGGGGTGAGTAGGGGGTTGGGGAGAGGGTAGCGCGAATGTCCAGGGGATGGAACCTTAGAAATGAGTCGTGTTTACAATTCGCCCGTCTTTATCTCACGGACTCAAAGACCTTCTTTGGGAAAAAAGCCTTCCACTTCTGGCCGACGAGAACGCGCTTAATGGCAGCGGGTGATGACAGAAAGACCGTGGACCGTGGAGCTCTCCCAGGGCAGGCTGTGTAACTGCCCCGAGCCTCACTTTGCTCATCTGCAAAATGGGACTCGTCCAGCTTACGTTAGAATGGTCGCAGGAGACACGTCAGTGAAAAAGTGGGCACGGAACGCATAGCACTCAATAAACTCTACGTCTTTCTTTCGCTGGCTTAGGATGGTTCGCAGCAGGCTTTCTTAGGCACCGTAGGGGCCTCTCTTTTGTTCTCTTAAGCCTGATCTGTTTAGATCTCTTGTTGAAACCTGATGAAGCTTGCCAGGTGTCTTGGGGTGGCCACCATGCCGAAATGCCTGTCCTTGGCATCTGTCCTGTTTTCAGCTCCTCAGATCTCCTCCAGCACCTGCAGGCACCCTCTAATTAGAGCCTGGAGAATTGGGGTTTATTTAAAACTTTTCTCCGAGTGAGAGTAGTGCTCGGCTTTTGAAAACCACGCTCCTCAGTCGTCCCGGAGGGGCTCGTGGTTACCTTTGGGCCAGGCCAGGGAGGGCAGACGGGGGCAGCGGCCATGCTGGGTTCACACGTGTGGCCTGGTTCCAAAGCAGGTGGATTCTCTTTTCTGGAGGGGAGACATTTGGAATAAAGGGCTCTTGTGGCAAGCTATCAGAGGCCCAGAAGTGACCAGATCTTCGTGAGATGCGTCGATGTTTTGTTTCCGTAGCGAAAGGGGGGCACGTCAGGGAAGAACTTTGCGTAAACATTTTGGCCTGCTCCGTTTCCCAGCTCCGGTCTTGCGAGTTGTTCTGAGCGGCTGAAATGCCCTCTGGAGGGATAAGTTTTGTCTGCAAGTTCTACTCCCCCATCCCCCCCCCCCGCTTTCCCCCCCTTCCCCTCCGCCTTTTGCTCCTTAGCCAGCTTGAGTACTTGGAACCAGTAACTCAGGATGGCTCAGACTCCTTGGAGCCAAGCTGCATACCGGCAGCATCCGCAGAGCACCTGGCCAGGGTGCCGGGGCGGGAGTGTGGGCAGCCGGGGGGGAGGCGGGGGCGCGGGATGGGGTGCCGCTCTGCCCTTCGTGGGCCTTTTCGCTCCCAGCTCTCGGTGGCCCCGGTGCCAAGATAAAGGGCTTACACTTCAGCAGACCTCAGCGGTGTCCCTGCCACGCACCCCCATCAGTCAGTTTATTGGGAATCCACCATGGAGGGGAGGAGCCTGCTCCTTCCTGTTTCCCTTCTCGATCACCAGACCTGGCCAGGGGCCTCTCTCAGAGCCCAGAGCTCTCTGCAGGGCAGTTGGAAAGACACAGGGCGTGGCATGAGTGAGTGACTGAACCCCGAGATCCTAGAGGGGTAGCTCTTGGAACAGCGCGTCCGCAGTTCAGCAGACCGATGACCCTGGCATGAAAAGTAACTTGCAGATTCATCGAGGTGCTGGCCAGCAGCCCAGCGGAACCCCTGGGGCAGAGGCAGCCAGCCTGGGGTTAAATGTTTGTGGCCGATCATTGACTCTGGATAAATCGAATGTAGGCGTGGCATTTCTCCTGATGCAGGACCGCGGCACCCGGGGGATCTCGGCCTCCTGGTGGTGGGGAGGCTCTTCGGGAGAGCCTGGGGTCGGCTGGGGTGTACTTGGGCGTGAGACGATCGGAGAAGGTGTATGTTTGGGGAAGGGAGAGCGGGGTTGAGATCACGGCTCTTGCTCCTGCAAAGAGGGGCGGACGGGAGAGACCAGTGCCTGCCGATCCTTCCTTCCCATTCGGGAATCGCCGAGCCTTCTGGGCCGAGGAAGGCCAACGCCATAGCGGGGAGGAGGAGGTTTTTTCACAGGGCTGGTTTAATGATAGGAATACGAAGCCTTCTTCCTGCCGCCCTTGTAGCGTGGCGCCTTTGCCTCGCGTTTCCTCCCTGGGTGATGAATTCATAACCCCGGCCAGAAGGAACGGATGACCAGTGGTCTGAAAGTCCTCCTTTTGCTCTTTTCAAACTTATTTTTCCTTCTCCGAGAACTGTCTTAGTGTTGTAATTTGCTCCTGATACCACCTAAACCAGTTGTGATTAAAGCTTTTTCTTTTTCTTCTTCTTTTTCATTTTTTTGAAGCCAGGCTTGCCCCCTGGAGTTCGCACATTAACGGAGATGAAAAGATCGTTTCTGATTTTATAACGTTCCGAACTGCTTCAGTCCTTCATTTGTATTTCTCGACAGCATTTGTCTCGCAAAGCGAGGCACCCGCTCTGCTGTCGGGGTCTCCGTAATCCCCGTGAAGAACGGGGGAAGGATTTGCGAGACATCCTCCGTGAGCGTTGAAAGTGACGGACACGTGAAATCAGGACAATGTAAATGAGGGAGTATCTTTCCTCCCACAGCTGTTTTTCACCGTAGTGTTCTCCGCATAGGGAGGCCCTCCGGGACCCTCTAAGGTCAAGAAATCGGGAAATAAAAACCTTTTAGCATCTGACCTAATCGATAACGGAGGGTTTGCAAAGAGATAGCTGAGTCTTGGGCAGCCGGCGCTGGACGGGCAAGGGGAAAAACTGCTTTCTGACAGATACGGAAGAAATCACAGCGGCGCCTCTTCCCCACGCGTGGGACGCGCCCCGGGGCCAGGCCCTGGGTGAGAGGGACAGCCCATTTGGATTCTCAGTCTTTCTTTGGAGTATCTTTGTTATTTTTCTACTTTCTATCAGTTTTCTACTTTGGGGAGCTAAACGTTAGGTAGAATGGGGTGCACTAGCATCAATCAGGCTGAGAAAGGACCAGGCCGTGCACCCTGTCGATGCCGAGGAGACCCACAGTCCCGTGTCCAAGGGGGAAATGTCAGGGCCAGTCCCAGACTCTTGTCTCAGGCACACCACCAAAATTCCAAGCGCCGACCAACAGATTCGCAAGCCCGGGTGGGCGCCGTGGAGACATGGGGAAGGACCGTTTTTCCTCCACGCCCTGCCCGTCTGTCTTCTCTCAGGGTTTTGGGGGGCCACGGTGTCCTTCGCATCTGCCAGACGAGAGGGGAGAGGAGTGAGGGATTTCTGATTTGTCTCACGATAAAATCTGGTGGCATAGTTGATCTACAGGAAACCAGAAAGGGAGAGGTGAATGGAGTCCCTGTCCTCACTTGCCACCTCCTGATTCTTGTATTCTTTGATTGTTAAGTGCAGCAGAAATATCAATAAAGAGGCTGGCCTTTCAGACCTCTGCCGAAGTCCAGGAATGCACGCCGGGGACACAGCAGGGACCCAGTAACCCCTTGCCAGTAGAGCTCGGGCCCAGGCAGGCGTCGCCGCACTGCCCGCGTTTTGAGACATGCCACGTTCGATAAGATTTCTGTTCCTTTGCACCCCCCCCCCCGAGCATGCGAGATCCCCAGTTAGGCGGGAGATAGTCTTGAGCAGACTGAAGGTCTGTCTCCTTATGGGGGACAGACAAGGATCAGCCATCGAATCTTGCAGTCTGTCTGTCCGTTGGTATTTGTGAAACGTTTGTCAGCCGCCCGAACTGTGGCCGGCAGGTGGGCCCCGCTGTTCCTACCCGTGGGGGCATTTTCATGCCCTGTATGCGTGGGTGTGAAAGTGATCGGCGCTTTCCCAGGGCCTGTCGCAGCATCACCTAGCACCGTGACGCGGGCGGAGCAGCAGAAATGGAATTCCCACCCCCACCCCCCACCCCTGGGCAGATGAAGAAACAAACATTTTGGAGAAGAATGGCGGTTCGCACATGTCCGGCCCAAGCCCCTCACCACAAATTGCGTGCTCTCGACGCCTTGCCATTTGCCTCTGGTCTCTCTCTCTCTGTGGCTTCCAGGAGCACCTCTGGTTTCCACAACCGCCCCATGAGCTACGGCCGTCAGGGTCGTTATAATGCCCGTTTCTATAGATAAGGAAACCGAGGATCAGAGAGGGTAAGTGACAGAGTAACCATTCTCGTCAGACTCTGTTCATTTGCTCCGTCTCCTCCACACCCACCTGCGGTACGGGGAAGGGGCATTGAGACATAGTCTCCTGACTGTATAGAGAAGGTGACTCCAAGGTCGAGGGGTTTACCATTTGCCCAGATTTTCTTGGCCGTCTGGACTACCATGTCCAGGAGTCTCCTTGATGCAGCAACGCCTCGCAAGAGCCCGGTGCCGTTTTGGTCCTTTTCAGGTGGCAGACTAGGCCTAGAGCAGGGTTTGGGGCCAGAGAGGAGGAGGAGGTAGAGGGTCTAGAAGGAGGGAAGTCGCGACGGTGACGAGACCAGCAGGCGAATGAGGACCTGCCTTTGGCCTGAGAAGTGAAAACTTCGTCCTGAGCCTTACTGGGAATGTTGGTTTTCTCTGGGAAAGAGGGTACCTTGAGGGCCCCCGCGGGGCCGGTCGCCATGCTTAGTCCTCCCGGCCACACTGAGCGTAGGACCATCTGCCTCTCTCTGCAGTTGGGGAAACTGAGGCTCAGAGAAACTTGTCCTGCGCCACATTTCCAGTGCCACCCAGTCCTTCGGCGAACGCTCGTTGGGCACACGCCGTGTGCCAGGTCCTGTCCCTGGACACCGGGGACACATCCGTGAGCAGAACGGACACAGACCCTGGTCCGTGTAGAGCTGAATTCGAGCGGAGGGAGCCATGACGGTAAACAGCAAATAGAACAGGGAAGTCAATCACAGAGCATGTTAGAAATGAAAAGAACCCTTTAGAAGGGACAGCGGCCGAGCAAGGTGAGGGGGCAGGGAGCAGGCTGGGCGGAGACCGGGAGCGCCGGGGTGGGTTGCGGTCGTGTGCCAGTTGGTCAGGCTGAGCCCAGGGAGAGGGCTTGAAGGAGGCAAGGGAGTGGGCCGTACCAGGCTACGCGTGCGTCCGACCCGCTGCCTTCCTTTGAGTAGGAAAGGGAGGCCCACCGCGGGGATGGCTTGGCCTGGGTCCCCCACTGAGTCAGTGCCTAAACCACATCGAGAACACGGGATTCCCACAGCTACATTGGAAAGTCCCCCCTGCTCCTTTGTCTCCCTTATGTATCTCTGGCTCCGTCCTCCTGACGAGTCTCCCGTCCCCACCCCAGGCTGCCACGATTGGTCCCCACCGTCTTCTGCGGCCCAGCCTCCGAAGGCCTCACTTTTCAGCCTTCGGTGACATTGACTTCCGGTGGTCCCACACGAGCCCCAAAGTCTTCCCTACCCTCAGAAGCCCCACATCGCCTCTTCCCCCCATAAACACACATCCCTCCGCCCCAGCCTCCCGGCGCCCCGAGTGGGGAATTGACGCTTTTTTACTTGAGGAGATGGGCTCCTGTCAGTTTTGATATCTTCTGTTTTCGTATGCGGGAGCGCAGCGCACAATTAGAATACAGTTATATATCCTCATAGTTATTAAAGCTTGGATTAACATGACATAAAGTTTTGTCTGGGGAGTCTTTTGCTATGGCTCAGGGAGCATTTTTTGTGACAGTAATAGGCTACAGTTAATATACTTGAATGATACTAGAATCTGTGTTATAAGGCAGAACAAAAGGGGTTTATCTGAAGCTGAATTACAAAGGTGGAATTATCACGGCGAACGATCCGCAGAGATCCGGGCTTAATTATTGTCACTTGTGTCATTTCGGCATAATACGGGTAGTTACTGGAGCAGAGTAGGAGTGCAGGAGGGCTGGCTTGTCAATCACCAGGGACTGCCCGGACCCCCTCCCCCCACCATCCCCCGAGCTGGGCTGGCCGTTTGTCCTATGGATCCACAGACAGCGGGACGTTTTGTCGCCTGTTGGCTGTGTGATGCGTCCAGGTTTTAGATTTCTGCCAGGTGGGTGTAATGACTCCCCTGTCCCCAGGTGAATGGCCCCGTCCCCAGTACCCCCCCCCCCCGTTTAGCTCCCCAGCCCTCCCGGCCCCGTCACACCAGCCATGAAGCTAATGAACGGGCTTGATACACCGATTGCGTTTTCTCGGCTGCGGTGCTCGCCACCTTCCAGAGCCTAATTGTTCTGACAAGTGGAGGAGGTGCGCTAATGTGCTGTCAGCCATTTGGTGGCAGAGCCCGGCTGTGGCTAGCCCAGGTGCCCGGCTGCAAATGGGCGCGCGCGGGTGAACCGCTTCCCCGGGCGCCCCCAGAGGACGGGGCCCCGGGCCGCCCTTCTCCCCCACCCCGGTGCCTCGTCAGGACATTCATCTTCCTCCGGGCCTGAGTTAGGTCTGGGGGGCGCGAGGTGGGACCAGGGCAGAGGCTTTTGAAATGCTATTTATAAGGACCGTAATCCTCCTTTTCTGGTTTGTTTTTTGTTTTTCGTATTCTCCAGCTGCCAGGTGTACGGTTACAACTCGTGCTGGGGGCAGGGTTCAGCCAAGTGGCCGGGTCACATGGTCCAGGCGCTGTCATCGGCCCTGTGCAGTCAGCGTGGCTCTTCCTGCCCAGCCGCTCTCCTGAGAGGTTGTTGCCCTGGTGCTTTTGGAAGAGCCACTCTGCGGCGCCCCACTTGTGGAGCGAGAAAGGAGCAAGGCCGCGCTGGGCAGCTGAGTGCGGCAGGAAGTGGTGGGGGGGAGGCTGTGCTTCCTGGGAATGGGAAGGGTCAGGGAGGCGGAGGACCTTGCTCAAGGTTAAGTGGGCAGAATTCGAGACTAGCCTTCCTGCCTCTGAAGGCCATGCTTTTCGAGAAGACCTGCATTTCTCTAAAATGCAGATTCCCGGGCCCCACTCTAGAACTACTGAGTCATGCTCTCAGAGGAGTGGCTTGGGACTGCGCATTTAACAGGGTCCCCGGGCGATCCGTGTGCACACAGGTGGTTGAAGACCATGGCTCCGTCGGAGAGGTTCTCATGGAAGCCGGTGATGAGTTCGGACACCAGGTGCCCTGAAATGCTCTCTCTTCTAGGGGTGCTGGTCTGTGGTACCTTATGCCCCACTGGGCTGGGGTGACAGGAGGTGAGGGTGATGGCCTGGCATTACACTGGAGCCAAAGGGCACGTGTGGGATTTCCTCCACGTCCCCCATTTTATAAACAAGAGAAGAGACTCAGCCGAGAGCCACACACACATTCACGGCAGAACCAGCTCTGAAAATTCTGGCCCCTGCACCTGAAGAAAACTAAATGGCCATTGCCCTTTGCCTTTCCATCGCTAAGATAATTTACAAGAATGTTTGGTTTTAATTAGAATAAACACAGTATTTTTCTTGCTGCAAAAAGGCCTTCAAAGAGGGGGAAAAAAATCTCAATACCCCAATTATGCCAGAGCAGTCCCAGTTCTATCCAGGAGTAATTAAAAAATACAGCTGACGCTTGTTCTCTCGCTTGTTTTTAAATGAATAGCTAAGTATCTGTCAGGATGATGAGCGCCTAGGCCGCTGACGGCCTTACAATCTCAATTTGCTCCTAGGAAGTACGGTGGTGGGAACAGGAGAGCCGTGGTTTTGAGCCGTGAGGCACCCGGCCACCCCGGGCACGCTGGTTCTGTGGCTGGTGGAGAGATCCCCCCACCCGGTGCGGGGTGTGGGCGGAAGGCCATGCTGGATGTTCTTACGTGACGTCACAGCGACTCTCAGCTTCGCCTGTGGGTGGATGAGGTGGGTTCTTGCACCATACGTGGGGGGGGAGGGGGGAGGTCTCAGCTCCTCTACACAACACAAGACTTACCGCCTTGAGGGTCTTTGCGGAGCGTTAGCTTGGCTTTGTTGA
Organism: Paguma larvata; assembly: GCA_030068075.1. NCBI lineage: Eukaryota > Metazoa > Chordata > Mammalia > Carnivora > Viverridae > Paguma > Paguma larvata. The sequence goes on from CM057843.1 coordinate 53,816,466, forward strand.
GGGAAGAGTCTCCTGTTGCAAGTCACTGTTCAATTCGTTCATGGAATCTTGTTTCTCAAAGTATACTACCAGGTGAATTGAGAAATCATTTCCCCTACTGACACTATTCATTTGGTGACAATTGGGCTTTTTTTCTCAGAGGCTGAAAAGAAATCTGTATGCATTCTTCCCACGTCGACGTACATATGTTTCCAAAGCCAAAATCAAGGGCAGATTTGAACAGGAAATCATGATAAAGTTATTATAGCATTAGTAGCTCTTAATATTTACCTACCAGGTTCCAGCATGTTGTCACACGTGGGGTGTTCCAGTTATCCGTTGTGTATAAGAAATCACCCAAAGCCTCCTGGTTTGAAACAACAATCATTATATAATCTCTCGTGGTTTCTGTGGATCAGGAATCTGGGAGGAGCTCGTCTGGGAGGTTCTGAGTGGGGGTGTCTCATTAGGTTGCAGTCAGACCGTGGCTGGCACAACAGAAGGCTGGCCGACCATCTCCGTCTCTCTCTTCATCCGGTCTCAGGACTTTTCCACGTGGTCTCTCTTCATGAGCTAGTTTGAGCTTCCTCACATCATGGCGGTCTCAGGGCAGCCCAGCTCCTTATATAGTAGCTGGGGGCTTCAGCGTAAGGGTTCGAGTGAACGAGGCAGGAGCGGCTTCACTTTTTCTGACCTGGCCTTGAAAGTCATAGAACCCAAGTGAGTCACAAACTCACATAGAATAAAGGATAGCGGGATAGGGTCCTCGGCTCTTGATTAGAGGTTGGGCACGTGCCCTTTTGGTAGGGCAGGCACTGCTGGCCCCCGCTCTTAGGTGAGGAAGGGCCACCTGGGTATGAACAGAGTGTGTGATGGCCAGACTTCACCCAGAGCTCTGTCCTGTCGGCTCTGATGACAAGTGCACTTAGTTAAGGACAAGCTTGTCTGTGGCCTTTATGTAAAAAGACTAACCAGTGGTGATAATAGCAACATCAGAAGCCAACCCCTTTTGTATGTTTCCATCTCATCTAATATCATTTCTTTCCCCTTTTAAGCACTTTGCATTAACTGGGGTTCAGTGAGGTAAGTAACGTGTTCTCTTGCTTGCGTGAGGTCACTGTGTGGCTCCTATGTGTCAGATGTGAGGCCAAGTCTCTGTGACCCTGGGCCCGAGCCCTTGACCACTCTGCTCGTGTCCGCGTTGGCCGGTGAGGACTGGCTGAGGACCTGTTTGCGGGGCTGAGCTGAGCTGAGCATCTTTGCCAGACTTGTCAAAAACAAACATGGTTTTATGTGTTTACTGCCACACACGCTCAGCCAGAAGCTCTTGTGCTATCATCTAGTTTAGAGCGAGGGGAGGAAGCTCCATCAACAAGGACCCGACTTGCTCTCCACCCATCTCCCTCCCTCCCCCTTCTGTAGACCAGGCTCCTCCTTGGCTCTGGAGGGGCGAGGAGGGCTATGTCAGTCTCCAGTGGTGATTCTGTCTCCAGACTGCCCTGCCCCTGCCCTCCTCAGCCTGTGCTCACAGGAGCGCTGGTCCCTGAAAATCCTCCCTGCCTCTCGGTGCCTCAAACAGATTCTGGCGTGCTCGGAAACGTTCCTTAGGGTGATCGGATGAACCCCTGAGGTGTGTGCGTTTGCCGATTCACTCCCCTCCGTTACCATCTGCGTGGGCCCGAGTTCTAGGACGGCCGTGACACCTGGGGGGGGCCTTTGGTCCTACAGCCCCCTCAAGAAAGCCTACCCTTCTAGGTGACAGCCATTGCAGAGCACGGGGCGTGCACGAGCCTGCCATGGGGTAGGAACTGTCCAGGGACCCCCCTGGGAGGGGCCCCAGGGGAAGGCCCGAGGAGAGAGTGAAGAGGAGAACAGCTAAGAATCAAGTTAGCGTTTGCCGAATTTTCTGCGTGCCCCACGTGACACCTCGTGACACCACGTGACACCTCGTGACACCTCGCTTCTTAATGCAGGGTGGCAGGCTGGGCACTCCTCTTCCCATAGTACAGGCGACGTGGCACGGAGTTGAGGTGCGTGGGCCCCGAAGCCCGCCGTGGGGTTTCAGTGAAGGCTCTGCTCCCGAACAGGGTGAGCGTAGCCAAGCGGCTGGATCCCCTAGACCTCGGCTGCGGCCCTGCTGAGTGGAGATGCCAACAGTACCTCCCTGTGAGCGCGAGTGGGAATTCGGCGACCTCGGTGTCAAATGCGTGGCCTGGTGGGGGGCGTGCAGTAATTGGATAATAACTGGGTGGTAAGGACTAACGGCTGCTCTTCTTACCGACCTGAGGGATGGGGGACAGAGAATGAAGGAGGTGGCTCTGTCGTACATGAAGTCCCCGGTCATTATTCTGCCATCCAGGAAAGTCTGGGCTCCGGGCTTAGGTCTCTTCCGGGATGCAACGGTGGGTCGCTGCTGTGGTCAGAAGGTTCTGAGGAGGCCGCGTGCGAGCACCTGTGTGGGCACCCGTGGACGGGGGGGTGCCTGTCACCTGCCCTCTTCCCCAGCTCTGGCCTTCCGGCCCAGCCTCCGCCCTGCTGTGGCCTCAGGAGCAGATGTACCGCCGGCGGCTCGGGTCTGGGCTCCAGCTTGCTCACCAAACCCTGAGCTTCTGTTTGTGACTAATTGCTTTGTTTGTTCTGCGTGAGACACTTAATTTTTTTTTCAGTGATTTACTCCTCTTTGTAATTAGGTGTAGTGATTAGAATCTTGTTCCTGTTACAATAGAGTTTTCCTTTTAATTCATGCACATTCACCAGGCCTGTCTCCCGTCTGTTCCACTGACTGTCCCCGGCTGGCTTTTCCCAAGCCGTCCTATAAATCACAGTTCAGGGGTGGCTCAGAGACGGACGTGAGTCTCAGGGACCAAAGAAACTGACGGGTTTTGTTATATTCCGCCACCAAACAGTGATAAACACTTGGCGATGAAATCTTCACCATTCAGGAAATGAGGAGTTAGCACATAACTTTAATAAGTATTCTTTATTCTATTTCCCCACTAATTCTCCCCCTCCTGTGTTGTTGTTGTTGTTGTTTTTGGTTTTAATTAAAAACATAGTCACACACAGACACACACACATTTTGCTAGGAAAAGGTCTGGAAGGATGAACCCCAAAATGTTACCAATGGTGATTGTATTTTCTTCTGTTTTGCTCATTGGCAGTTTCTGTTTTGTATGTGGAATACATGTATTAGAAAAGTAACGTTTTGCAAGCCCTCCTTCCTTTATAACAAATTAGGCATGCTACATTTGTCAACTAGTGCAAGGTCACTTCACACATCAGCAAGGGTCCGGGTCTTGGAAGTCCCAGAGCCATCACTCGGTCCCCAGAACTGCCCTTCATCTCTCGGTTAGCCAAAAAATAGTTACGAGCCCTTGCTCTGGGGTGAGTCCCTGTTCACGAGGTGTTTATGGTCGGAAAGAGGTTTCTATTGAAACTTCTTGTTCCCTTGACCATAACTCCGACCTCTGCAAGTCCCCAGACTTCGGTCTCTTTTGCACAATGTTAGAGAGGTGACAGGTGCGGGGGGCCGCTCTCTCAGGCCTTCTTCCTGTAATCCCCTCCCCTCCCATGGCCTCAGGACCAGCCTCCTGGTTGAAACTCCCAAGCCCGTGTGTCCAGCCATCGTGACCTTAGAACACTGCTCCCACGGCTGGCCTCCCTGGGGGTCTCCTCATGGATTTCCTCGTTGGCTTTTTCTGTTCTCCACACCGTGGCGGGTGGAAGAAGGCGGCCGGAGGAGACTCAGGAGAGTGCGATGAGCCAGAGGATGGGCATCTGTTGGGGACAGACAGACATGAGGTTGGAGAGTGGGGTTGAAGCCAGCGGGTGCTGGGCCAGGAGTGCTCGGACATTTGCCTGGGCACTCGGACACATGGAGGGCTTGACGCGGTCTTTCTGGAAAAGGAACCGGGCCGTACAGAACGGAATCGATTAGAAGGGGGAAGAGTAGTCGGGGGGCCCGGGAAGTCGGCCATTTTGTGTTCGGTCCAGGCTATGCAGCAGCATCTTACATCTATGAAAGGTGTAGAAAAAGCCAGCAAAGGGTGAGGCAGAGGTCATATCGAGGGAAAAAACGACAGAATGGGGCAGGTAGCTTGGGAGAGGGAAAGGCGAATGAAGCTTAAATTTCCTTCTCTCGGGGCTTGTACTGTTTTGCATGGGGAAGTCCAGCCCGAAGAGAATGAAACTTAAGATCAGGCTGCGTTTACACGTACTTGGGGGGGTCGGGCGGCATCTTGGCTGGGGGTGGGGGGGTGGTGGTGCCGTGTATTTATTCAAGAGTTCGTGTGTAAGTCGGGGTTGAGGGGGGCCGCGACATGGAAAACAAATAGGGAAATAAAAGCACCTGGCGTTCTGTGGGCGTGGATCTCTTTCTCTGGCACCAGAGAGAAACTTTCACAAATCTTCCTTGGCAGGTAAAACACAGTTTTAATTCCGTTGCGGAGACTTTTCTGAAATAAAGCAGCCTTCCTTGTAACGTCCCCTCCTCAGGCCCAGTCCCCCTCCTCCCGACTCTCTTTAAAATAGACTTTCATGCATGAGGAAGCATCCTAATGTAATACCCATCTTATCGTTGCGCGGACCCAGCGGGCACGTACAGAACCTTAGATATCTCAGCGGCCGGGGAGGGTTGGACATTTTCTTTTGAGACGTCGTCACCCGGGTCTGTCTCGGGGTGAGGACCCTGCCAGTGCAATTGGCCCCATCCAGGGCTCCGACGCCTTCGCTTTGCAAGCCTCTCTCAGGATGAGCGGCTCGCAGCGGGGCGTCCTGAGGACGTGGGGGAAACCCGCGGGGTTGCCGTGGCTCACTGGGTGGGTGAGAGGACTCTGTAATTTTCCGCCGTGCATTCGTCCGCGCAGAGACGTGACGAAGATGGCTTGCGGCCTGTTTCGTTTTCCAGAGGTCGCAGGAGCGGATCGACATTGCTGCTTCTGCGGCTGCCGGTCCCCTCTCTCTAGTCGGTACAGAGCGCCCTGTCCCCTGGGAGTCACCCTGAGGAGTGGCCCTTCTGCGGGAAGATCCCCTGTGGCCTCGGAGGGGCAGGCCGCCCACTGCACCGGGGGGTGGGGGCGGAGAGGGGGGTCCGGGGGGCTCTGCCGCGCTCCCCCGAGCTGCCGGCCCGTCTGGATGCGTTCAGCCTGTTTGGCTAGCACGGAGCGGAACCGGACCCCGTTTCTCATGCGTGTGGAGGGGGAACCTTCCAGTGCCCTCCCTTGGTGTACGGGGCCCGGGGCGTGGGGGTGAGCCTGGGCCACTAGGTGGGACGGCAGGTCTCTGACAGCTAGGAAATGCCGGGAAATGGTGTGTGCTGGGGCCGGGGGGCTGGGTGGGGGGGGGGGGGTCTGTGGAGTGATTCGCACGCAAGCGTGGGCCCAGCCCAGACTCGCAAACCTGCCGGTGCTTTGTAAACACAACCCGAGGGTGCCAACGCTGTCATCCGTTGAAATGGTGAATGTTTTCTCACCGCCGAATCCAGAATTCATTTGGTAGGAGGCCGTGGAACATCCTTTCTTGCTTTTTTTCCTTTTATTTCACCCCCAAGCTCCTTTTATGAGGATACAGCCCCTGTCTGTCTGTCTGTCTCTCCTATCTGTATCTCTCGGTGTGAGTCTCTCTCTCGGTGTCGGTTTCTGTCTCCCTCTATCTGTATTTCTCTCTCTCTCCCTCCCACCCCCGCCCCCGCCTTTCTTACTCCTCCCTCTCCCCCCCCCCCCAGAAGCATTAAGACCAAGGCTTTTTCCTACAAATGCAGTGGTGTCCTCTTCAAAGTGGGAGTCTGTGTACTTGTTCCAAAGACCTCGCCTTTGCTCTGAGCATTTTCAAAGCTTTCACTGTGAAGTCATATTCAGACTCTGTGGCATTTTCTTCCGAATATCCTCACTGGTGATAAATCTGTAGCCTTTGAAAGTGCATGTGATTTTTGGAAACCATCACCAGCCTGGGCTCCAAATGACTTGTGGCCAAGATTGATTATGCTGGTTTTGGACCGAAATGCAGCAGGACTGTAAAATAATCAGACTAGTTGTCTCGCACGATTTGGGAACGGACGAGAAGGGGATCTCCCACCCCCAATCCAAAAAGTAGTCGAAGTCTTAGTGAATGAAGACAGGGCCTTTCACTGTGAGTTCTCCGAAGGGGGACGATGGCCGGTTGGTGTCCATCCCGGTGAGTTTGTTTATTAAGCAACAAGACGGAGGCCATATTTTATTCCATTCTTGCTGCGCATTAGGCACTGGACCACGCCAGCTGACGTTAGGTAGAAGGCTGGGGTTCTAGATGAATTGGCCAAGGCCCAGCGTCCTTTTGGAACTCCTGCTGTATGTTCCCGGGGGCTGTGCTTGGGAGCCTCAGGGGCCCGGACAGAGGGGGAGTCACCCTAGGGCCATCCTCACTCATTACCCCCTTGGGCAGTGGGCAGCTGGCAGCTCCGGGCAAGTCACCCCAGTGGGCTGGACACACAGTTCTGCGTGGATTGGGAGTCTCTGGCCACCTGGGGCCACACGCTGTGACCACTGTGTCCCTTCATCGGCTGCCCTTGCCCGCACGGACTTCCCAGACTCCTGGCCCCTGCGGTGCCCGGAAGGCGAGGCGTCTACCCCGACAGCCCATTCTTCCTCTTCCTGCTCCCCTCCCCGGGAAAAAATCAACGCAGGTGCTACATGAACGGCTCTTACAGCCAGGACTCAAACGACAGGAACCTTAAATCTCATTTTGAAGTGATGGATGCAAAATCCACCTGAGGGCTAAAGCTCGGCGCCCTCCAGAGGACTCGAATGGGGTGCCGCCGGCTGTGCAGAAGTCTGGGGGTGTTTCCTTTAGGGAGAGAAGAAGAGCCGCGCCGCGGGATGTAAATCCTCTTCAGAAAGCCACCCCCCCCAAGCCTGTCCCTTGTCCCAGAAAGTGATGCGTCAGTCCTAGAGGGTATCAGATGTGCAGGACCGATGTCACACGGGAAAGGAGAGCGCAACCCACACAGAGACGCTAGTGCCATCAGCGGGCGGGCGAGGGGGCAGATAGGACGGGGGGGGGGTGCACCTCCGAGGCGGCAATGCCCCGCGAAAGGGGGCATGCGCCTGGCTGGCTAAGGAGCCGCAGGGGCCGAGTTCTTGTTCTTGCAGACGCAGCAGCGCCCACAGGCCACAGGGCCGGCCCCGGGCCCTTTACGACAGAGACCTGCACGCTAAATGCGGTGTCCTCTTCAGCGGCAGGGTCCGGGTCCGAGTGGCGCGGTGTCATTCGCGGGGATCCTGGGCGGCCCTGCCTCTATCTGCCGGTCTGAGAGATGGGGTAGAGCGCTGCTCCTTGAAGACGCGGAGCATTAATGAGCCGGCGTTCGCCAAGCGCTTGGGAGATGGATTGCATTCGCGAAGTATTACTATTTCATGTGGAAGTCTGAAAATAACCTCACCGAAGCGTTCTGATAAATAACTAAATCGGGCTGGCGGGGGAGAAATTTCAGCTGTCTAGAGAGCGTTTCTCTTAAATATTTTTCTCCTGAGCGGAACGGAGTGAGGGGGAGTGCTCCTGGAGCACTCCCCTACCCCCCGCGTTATCCCGCCCACAGAGGGAAGGATCCGGAGTCACAGGAGGCGATGCCTGGAAGCCTTGACGCGCCGGGGATTCCCCGCTTCCTTTTGCTCCTTCTTGAACTCCAGGCCCAGGGCGCGTCCAACCAGATGACATCCACCGAGAGGAACTCAGCTGGCCTCCCCCTGCCCCCCTCCCCTCCCCTGCCCTTTCCACCTTCCCCAGCATGCAAACACGTACCCAGAATCTTCTCTGGCTTTTCAGAACTTTCCCATCTTTCAGGATCTGGCTCCGTTCCGACTTCTGCTGGGAAGCCATGCCCGAAGAGGTGGCCAAATGGTGACTTCTCTGTTCCTCTTGTTCCAGCGCCTCATTTGGCCACAAGGAGCTACTGTTTTTGTCCTTTGATTTTAAGCGTCTGTTTCGATTTGCCTCTCCAGCCAGGGCGCGGGAGGCAGAAAAGGCGCCTCGGTGACGTGTACCGGGGCCACCGCGTGCTCGCTGATTGTCCATCCATTCCTGAATTGAGGCGTCCCTTCTCTCCTGGGTGTCAGTCCCCCCGGGACCTGCAGCCTCTTGGGTGGTGGGGTTTTCTGCAGGCCTCCTTGGGGGCTGGTGTGGATGGTCGTGGGTGAGGAGTGTGCTTGGGCCCCTGGGGCCTTCTTGACGAGGCGGTGCAGGGCAGTGTCGGGAATGGTGGCTCGCCCCCACGCAGCCCTCCCATCTCTTCCCGCCCTGAAGCTTTATAGCGAGAGGCTCACGGGCTCTGGCTCCGTGGTGTGAGGTCATAAGTAATGCTGACCACCCCCGCCCTCTCCTCAGTTTTAAAAGTCATTCAAGCTCTGATGCTGCTAGCTCTGATGCCGGAAGTACCTTTAAAAGGATAGGTTCCCGGTACGTTGCGTTTTTCCCTGGCTTTAGTCTTAGTGCAGAAATCAGGATTAGGAGCAGACGGTTTAACCCCCTCCCCCCGCCATCCCCCCGGGATCGGCCCTCATCCTGCTTCGGCCGCTCTCCCTCTCCCTCTCCTGGAGGTGTGCCTGCCACTGTGCCCAGCAAACCGATGCTTTTGTCCCTGGAATTTTTTTTTTTTTTTTTTTTTTTTTTTTTTTTTTTTTTGGTGATGAGAAACTCAGGCCTGTTGCTCGGCCTTGACCCTTTGGAGGACGTCAGCGCCACGAACAGGCAGGGATGGCGCCCCCTGTGATTTACATTGACTCCTGGTCTGGCCCCAGAACCGGGTCAGCCAGCGTGGCACGCGGAATCCCCGGAGGAGTCCGGGGAGGGATCCGGGAGGGCCTGCTCGCAGGGAGCGTCCCCTCCGGGAGGAGCACGGACAGGATACTGATCTGCGGAGCAGGGGATGCACGTGAACGAACTTCGAACGAGAAATGAATGTAACAAAACATAGGGTGGTGGTCCACTCCCTCAAATGCGTTGAGCAGACCTCCCCGCCCCACCCCTGCATGCCCAGAGACCGGGAGGGGCTCACCGAGCCAGAACAGCCCGCTCTGCTTCCTGAAAGCCTTAGACAGGGCCTGCAAGGGATGGGGCCTCCCCCGCGTTCCAGGCCACGGGGCCCCAGTGCCGTCGGCTCCGACGGCATCATTTATTCCACCGGCCGGTGTTGCCTTGAGGAGGCCGGTTCCTTTCCACCTCGCTCGCTGTTCACAGCGATGCCATTTCCCGGGGTGACGCAGTCTGTAACCCCAGGCTCTGCCCCTGACCCGTCAGCCTCAGCGGGCACTGTGGGATCTTTCCCCGGCCCATTGGGGAGGTTGGGTTTGGCAAAGATGGGGGCGGGGGGGGGGTCGCTCTGACTTCCTTCTGTGCCCTCTGGCTCCTTTCTGAAAAGCCAGGACCGCACCTTGAGGATGGACGCCTGGTCTGCCCCAACTCCTCTCCCGCCCCCACCGCCTCGGGGCTCCAGTGGGCCAGGCCCACACCGATGGCGGCCTGGGCTTTCCGCCAGTTTCCCTGCCCCGTCCCCTCGGCTTAAACGTCCCTCCAGACCCGCTGCCCCGGCGCATGGTGCCTCTTTGCCTAGAACGCTCTCCTGCCCTTTCGGTAACAAACTCTCTTCTGGCTAAGTTAGTATCATTTTTACTTTGAGTTTCCAGAGCCCCAGGGGGCGCGAATGAATGATTAAAGACTACAGAATGTCTGCGCGTGCCCTGCAGGGGGCTCCGCCGCTCTCGGACCATTTGTCACCAACCTAGCAGCGCTCGTCTGTCCCCCTGGACCTCAGGAGCAGGACTCAGGTCTTCCTCACTGTGCGCTCTCTGTGCCTCACATGGCCGACATGCGGGAACTACGTGTTGACGGAATGATTTTTCTTTTTTAAAGAATGAACGAATTTTGCAGGCAGCACCACCACCTCTGACAGACCGCTTCCTTTCCGAGTCAGGGGCTGCCCAGCTGCCGCAAGAAGGGCACTCGTCCAGCCCAGGCGTCAGGGCTGTCGCCGGGCTAGGGTGGAAGACCAGGCCTCTGAAGCTTTTGTGACCTGTTGGCGTGGGGCGAAAACAGCCCCTCGGGTGTGCGCGGGATGTCACGGACGCGCGTCGCGTCCAGGTCCGGAGGGGGAGCGACTCCGGGAGCTCATCCCCCCCGCTCCCCGCCCCACGGAACGTAGAATCCGGAGAGTGCGCGTCGGGACTTGGTTGCGAGTGGCGGAGGCCACTCGTGGGCATGCTGGCGCGCGCCTGTCTGTTTCTCGCAGCTGCTGTGCCACGCGTGTGAGTCCCCGCGGCGGGACGTGGCTGCTCGCGCGCGGGCAGGGAGGCCTGGACGGCTCCGGCACGCCGTTCCGACCTTGGCACCTCTTTGCCTAGGACGCTCGGGGAAAGCCGTCCTCTCCGCTGGTTTTCATTGCGCTCGGCGTCAGCGAACAGCGAACAGTAGACCTTTGTCCTGAGCGGCTCGCCGAGGCGGAGAGTGGCCGTTTCGCTCTTCGCGTGCGCCAGAAGGCTGCAGGTGCGTGACCTCGTTTCTCTCGATGCTCAGGATAGCACCGCGAGGTAGGGAGCAACTTGCAGGTGAAGACAGAGGCACGGAAAGGTCGAGAAACCTGCCCGAGGTCGCATGGCTAGTGAATGGTGGAGCCAGAATCCAAGCCCAGGGAGTAGGACTCCAGAGCTTCCGGCCTTTCCCACGAGTCTGTCCGGCCGAGACGCGTCCCGTGGGCAGAGCCGGGACCCGGGTCCTGGCGCCTCGGGGAGCGCGGTCTGTGCGTACCTGCGTCGCGGGCAGAAAAGTGGCGATGCCTTTTGTAAACCTAGAGGGAGATGGGGCTCGGCCAAAGACGGTCCCCCAGCCCCACGGTCTCGTGTACCCACTTGATTTCACCTTGGTCGTGGCGGTGGTTAGGGGTCAGGGATGGGGGCTGGGGTGGGGCGGGTCCTTTTACTCCGGGACCTCAAAGGAGTCCAGTCCCTGGGCTCTCACGACCTCTGACCCACTCCTCGTGGTCCACTTACAGTGGTCGAGGCGGGTTCCCGAGTGTCACGGGGTGCCTGCGCTCTGCCGAGGCGTCTTGGCCCAGGAGATTCCTGTCCTTCTCTCAGAAATCCCCAGCCCTGAGCCAAAGAGGGGAGGATTACGGATCGGCGCGGTCGAGGAGCAATTTAATTAAAAACAAAAAGAACTGTAAATAAATGCGCCCCAACTCTTTGCGAGCCGTCCTCATTGGCAGAGGAGGGCCACGAGAAGAGATTAAGGCTTCCTTTTATTTATGAAGATCGTCGTAATGGAACCCTTGGGCTCGGTGGCGTCAGGATTTCTCCCCCGTCTGGCGAGTGGCAAGCATTTGTCTTTGTTAATTTATACGGGGAGGGGCGGGAAATCCACCCATCGCGCTGCCGGCTTCTGCGCTATCACAGGGGTATTTAAAGTAACGGCACCTGACAGGTTTCCAGCAGCTAAGAGGTTTTTCTGCTCCAGGAAGCAAAATATCCTATGAGTTGTGCAACATGTAGAAATGATTTGAAGAATTGAGGGTGCAGCAAATAGTACGGGTTTCCGCAAAGAACCGAAGCCTTCATCAGATTGCAGAGTTAGCCGGCGGAGGGAGGAGGCGGCGGGGGGCAGCGGGGCACCACACAGGTGTGCCGGGTGGCCCGCCGTCCCCGTTTAATTTCCTCTTTCGCTGGTCCCAATCTGAATGGCCAAAATATGTTAGATTGCGGGGCATTATTGCATTTGCCTGCTTTGTAATTCCTCTTTACCTGGAGCAGTTGAGAAACACACGGCTCTGACGCAAATTGACAGCTCTCGAAATGAGAGAGATCTTTATCCTTCAGAGTGTTGATGTAGAAATAAATGAAAGAAAAAAAATGCTTGTTGGGTCTTGAAGCAGCTCGAATTGGTACCTTCTTTGTTTTTTGTAAGGGTCGATGAGGGTTTTCACTCTCCCTTCTTTTTTTCCCCCTTTAGGGGGGTGCGTGGCTCAGGGATTCAGTGGGAAGGTTTTCCTGTCCACGCTCGTTTGCAGAGATCTGAGTTATCATTTGGACATCAGGAGCAGGCCAGGGGGGTCGGCGGCGGCAGGAATTGTGGGGTCCTCGGGTTCCCCCCATCACGGGCACGTTTCAGAGACTTTGTGGGCCACAGGAAAGCGAGTCAAATGAACCTTTCAGTTTTTTGGTGCATAGAAAAGTTATGCTTATGCTATCCTGTAGCCTTTTAAGTGTGCAGTAACGTTGCATCCAAACAAAAACTGTGCAAACCTTACTTAAAAAAATCTTTTCCGGGGGCGCCTGGGTGGCTCAGTCAGTTAAGTGTCCAACTCTTGATTTCGGCTCAGGTCATGATCTCACAGTTCGTGAGTTTGAGCTCTCCCTCGGGCTCTACACTGACCGTGTGGAGCCTGCTTGGGATTCTCTCTCTCTCTCTCTCTCTCTCTCTGCCTCTACCCCACTCTTGCTGTCCTCGTCTCTCTCAAAAATAAATAAACAAAACAATGAAAATATTGTTTCTTCAAAACATATAAATGAATTATACAACAGAAATAAAGTTTATGTAACAAGTTAATAAACTAAATGTATTTAACACTTAGTAGATGAATAAAAGTTATAAAATCTGAGAATATAATATGTAGAAACACTAGCTAAGACACACTCACCGTCCTCTGAACTTTCAGTGAGTCGTGATCGTGGATGGCAGATCACCTTGATAAGTATGCTGATCATGGAAAAGTTTGAAATATTGTGAGAATTACCAAAATGTAACCCAGACGCACGAAGTGAGCAAATGCCATTGGAAAAATGGTTCCAACAGAATTTGCTCTCGGCGGTGTTGCCACGAACCCGCTGGTAAAAATCGTAGTGTCTGCAAAGTACCGTAAAGTGGAGCGCAGCACGAGGAGGTGAGCCTGTGCTTCACAATATCTGTCGGGACCTAAAACGAGGGAAGGGAAGGGAAAGGGAAGGAAAGGAAAGAGAAGAAAAGAAAAGAAAGGAAGATCTATCGGCCCTCATGGTTACCCCATCCCGAACAGCATGCCGGCCAGCTGAAATGTCGGGTGTGCTCGTTTTATTCTATTTTTATTTTATTTTCTTATTTAAAAAAGTTTTTTAATGTTTACTTATTGGTGAGAAGAGAGAAAGAGAGCACAAGTGGGGGAGGGGCAGAGAGAGAGGGAGACACAGAATCCGAAGCAGGCTCCGGGCTCTGAGCTGTCAGCACAGAGTCCGACACGGGGCTCCAGCTCACGAGCCAGGAGATCATGACCTGAGCCAAGGTCGGATGCTTAACCGACTGAGCCACCCAGGCGCCCCTATTTTTTTTTAATGTTTATTATTTTTTTTGAGAGAGAGAGAGAGATAGAGCATGAACCGGGGAGGGGCAGAGAGAGAGGGAGCACAGAATCTGAAGCAGGCTCCAGGCTCTGAGCTGTCAGCACAGAGCCCGATGCGGGGCTCGAACTCACGAACTTCCAGGTCCTGATCAGAGCCGAAGTCGGACGCTTAACTGACTCAGCCACCCAGGCGCCCGGCCCCTATTTTTATTTTATTTTTTAAGCTTGTTTATTTTTGAGAGAGAAAGCAGGCACGCAAGCCAGGGAGGGAGAGGGAGACAGAGGAACCAAAGCAGGCTCCGTGCTGACAGCAGAGAGCCTGATGTGGGGCTCAGACTTACAAACACTGTGATCATGACCTGAGCCGAAGTCGGACGCTTAACCGACTCAGCCGCCCAGGCGCCCCTTGGGCGTGCTTGTTTTGGACAATGTTCCCCAACCCACTAGGTCTCTGGTCACCTCATGCTGCCAACAGCCCCAATTTACATTTATGGTGAGTGCTGATAAATGCATTCCCACGCCTCAAACACAGTACTAAGTATAATTTGTTGGTGTGTGAAATGGTCACCAGACCCATAATATCCAGGTTTCAAAAATGAAGGAGAGCATCTTGATGGCTTAAAAAAAAAACAAAAAAAACAAAAAAAACCAGAAACTTTGGAAACCACTAGACTCGAGGCTGTTTTCTGTCTGAAGTTTTTTTCTTTATCCTGCCTAATCTTTCTGAAACTCAGTCAGCAAACACCGCGCGCTCATTTTTGTATTAGTTACTCGAGCAGGTGCTGCGGGTTTGCAGAGCCGTGCGTGAAGTATGCTAGGTACCGGGGAAGATGATGACACGGGGAGTGGGGCCTGTCAACCTACACAGATGCTCGTGTGGCAAAATAAGAGTCGGGAGTGCTGTGTGCCGGTGCCAAATGCAAGATACAGGTGAAGGGATCCGTCTCTCTGCTCTAAGTGTACCTTCTGTATGCCCGGTAGATGCAAATTAAGAGAAATGAGGGCGTCATTTTTTGCATCGGAAACTGATCTGCTACTGAATTTCTTGAAATAATGAGCCCCCTTGTGGTTTTCAAAACACTTATTATAAACTTTCATTTTTAAATAGTGTAGGACTCCCGGAAGGTTGTAAAAACAGTACAGAGAACTTTCGCGCACCCTTCCCGCAGCTTCCCACGATGAAAACATCTCCCACGGCCGTCACACATTGTTAAAACCAGGACCGCGCTGCTGGTGCATCATCCGTGTGACCAGCCACTCCTGTGTGCGTGTGCGTGTGCGTGTGTGCATGGGCACACGCACAGTTGTTTGGAATCGGATCGCGTGTGTGGATTGGAGTGACCGTCCCCACAATCAGTGCGGAAGTATTCCATCACCGCGAAGACATGCCCGCACCCTGACCCCCGGCAACCACCACTCTCTTCTCCATCACTGTAATTTTGTCATTTCAAGGATGTCACAGAAATGGAATCGTACGGCACGGGATAAGCTTTGAGGCTGACTTTTTTCGGTCAGCATAATTCCCTTGAGATCCATCCAAGCCGCGTAGCCGTAGTTCGTTTCTTTTTATTTCCAGGACTACTCCACCGTGGGGTGCACCACGGCCGGCTCTTCTATGCCCCTTGCTCTCCGAGACAGGCGTTCTTGGCGTACAACTCATCCCGGCCAGTGCGTACAGCGAGGCGCCCTTCTGCGGGTACGCCTCGCTCCTTTGTACCGATTTCTCGAAATCGGAGTTTGTGGTGGTCACAACAGTCTGTTATCCGGTTACCCAGCCCTCCTCTAACAGACTTCCATTGAGCGCACTGTATGCCGAGTGCCGGCGACAGCAAAGCACAATCATTTACCGCCGACCGAGTGCCTGCCTGCATGTTGTGTTAATAATTTCCACTTCCCGAGCTAAGGTGAAGGTTAATGATGACCATGACTTCTTTTGCACACAAGGAAACCGAGCTGCCCCGGAAAGCCTTGCCTGAGATCGTGTGTAGTTGGCAATGGAGGGGTGGGATTCGAACACAGGACTTTGTGGAGATGCCTTTTACTCCACCACTCCGGCTCGGGCTGGACTCCTCTCTGTTTCTGGGGTTTTTTTCAGCGCGAAGATTTTATGATCTTCTCTGAACAAGAAGTAGCTTTGCCAAGTAACTGAATCCTGTGGCCTGTTACTGCGCTTGAACTTTGTTCTTGGGGGGCATTTTGTGAGCCGTTATTTGAAGATGTTTTGGGAACTTAAAAGGAACGAAGTGGGGTTCCTTTAAAAATAGTATGTGGTGCACACTTTCCTTCATTTGCTCGGGTTTCATAGAGTCTTTGGGTCAGGTTAGAACTGGGGCTTTGACCCAGGGTCCGGGGGTGACGTCAGCGACCTGGGGGCCGAGATGGGCCGTCAGGCTGCCCAGTGCGGAAGGAGCAGGAGCTTCCTCAGATGCCCCTAAAAGCCCCGTTAGGGAGCCTTGGGGCTGGTGGTCCTTGGTGCTCCAATACGGGTGCCAGATGCCAGGTAGTTCCCAGGAGTCTGCCATCGCCAAAATTGGGCTTCAGATCAGAGGAAGTTGCTATTTTGGACATCTAAGTGCTAGTGCGCTGAATTCAGGCCTGAGTGGCCGATTGAGGGGGCGGAGTAGAGACGCCCAAGCCTTTGAAGCTCCAGAAAGGGTTCAAAAGAGCCTTGGAGAAGGGATTCCTGCACTGGGCGGGAAGTGGAGAGGTGACCTTTGGGTCCCCTCTAACTGTGATTCTGGGAGGAGGAAACCCTCCCCCAGTTACCCATGTCCACTGCGAGCCTGGCCGAATTCCTTGGAATCACAGGCCGGTGGAAAGGAAGGGCCTGGGGCTCGCGCCGCTCTGCAGCAGCGTCCCTGTGACCTCCGGCTCGCCACCTCGTCCCTCCTCAGGTGCAGTCAGGGAGAGAGGTGGGGCTCAGAAATCTGCTGGGCCCATCTGCCTCCCCTCCCAGTGGCGGGGAGACGGTGCCGGGTAGGAGGCACTGAGGCGTGGGTGGTCTGAAAGCCCAAGGGTCGCTCTAAACCCACATTCTTTTTTCACCTGTCCTCTGCAGATCTTTGTGTTGGACCGACAGTAAAGCCTTAGGAAATACCGGCTTAATGAATAATCGTGTCACCTTGGCAAACCTCTCCCCCTCCCTAGTCCTCCACCCCCACCAGCCAGTGTGTTAAAGGGCACAGGTAGTCACGCACCGACAAGTTTCCTGCCTCAGACCCTGGCCTTTCCCGGGCACAGAAGGGCCCTCCATCCCATCATCAAACCATGCCGTTTACCCGCCCCGCTTTCCGGGCGGAAACAGCCGCACACGGCCCAAGGGACCGAAATCAGGATTGGGACCTAGGCGTTCCAAGGCTGCAAAACTTCCCCCCCCCCACCGCCCCTCCCCAGGCACATAGCTACAGCTACGCTTGTCACCATCTGAGATTACATTGGCCACAGGAGATGTGGATGGTTTTTCCATTTGGTCCCGATGTTTATTTCATGCCCATCAATATCAGCCCATATTAGGACAGATGAGGTGGTTATTTACAGGCTGTGCATTTTCACACTTGGTAATTATAAACCCTTCCCCTGTTCGGTCAGAGTCGTGGAGATCTATTTTGGCAATTAGCAGTTTAGTATTTGTTTAATGGGAATGCAGGAGAGTGTTACGGCACATCAGTGCTCCGTTAATGATTTGCCCGTCTCCTCCGGAGCTGGCAGGTTCGGGCCTTTTTCACGGTAGGTGAGGCCTGGTGGGGGGAGAGGCTGGAGGGGGGAGACGGGAGCATCGGGCAGGCTGCCTGCCTCTCCCCTCCGCCCCGGCGCACACTCGCACGCACGCACGCACGCACCACTGGCACTGTAAACAGGCCGTGGGTTTCCAGAGCGCAGCAGCCGCCACTCGAAGGCACCGCTCACAAGAGGCCGTTAGGCCAGATGCCATTTCCGTGTGACAGCTGTCAAGCCTGCCGGAACCAACTGCATCTCCTCCAACCGCCCGTGCCCGGCGTCTCTTGGTATCCCTCTGCCACCACCTCCCTCCCTGTGCCGTCTCCTGTCTGAGCCCGGGCTCGCACATCCCCCGGGAGAGCCTCCTGTCCCTCCCTCCAGGACCGTGGTGGCCGCCGGGCTTCCCCTGCTCGGCCCCAACGGAGCCCCCGTCCCAGCCCCGCTTTGCATAGACTCTTGCTTTCCCAGCCCAGTTTTGAGATGGAGTCTCTTAGGACCGTTCTCCCGAGGACACGCTGGTTCCGTTCGCGGCTGTCCCCTCGGCACGACCCGTTCGCAGTGGGAAGAGGCACGGAGCCGGGCGCGTGGAGCGCATGCGTGGGTCCGCGTGCGTGCACGCGCACGTGGCCATGAGCGCGCACTGAGCCGGCGCCGCGAGGGGCTTGCCGGGCAGGGCCAGTGACCGCGCCGCTGACGGCGACGGTGTTCTGCGTGTCGGGTGCCCGCTAGCCACCCCTGGAGCTTTCACAACAATCCTGGGAGGCAGGACACGCGGCATTCTCAGGACTCAGGTACAGCCGGGGGGTCACAGGGGCTGAGCCCCGAACCGAGTTCTGGGACCCCCTCCGCCAGTTCCGGCGCTGCCGCCGGCCGTCTCTGTGACTTCGGCACAGCCCAGGGATCTGTGGGTTTTCCGAGTTGGCCAGTCGTAAAGGCAGAGACCCCTCCCCTCCTCCCTTTCCTTTGCTTCTCGAATCACTGCCTCTTCTTCTGAGGCCACCAAAGGCAACACGTGTCTGTCTCCCTGGTTTCTCTCATCAGTTCTCTTAACTTTCTGGTAGAGTTTTGTTGTTGCTGCTGTTGTTTTAATTTTAGAGAGAGAGAGAGCAGGGGAGAGGGGCAGAGGGAAAGAGAGAGAATCTGGCTCCACGCTCAGCACGGAGCCTGACACAGGGCTTGATCCCGCAACCCTGGGAGGGACCCAAAGACAGGCCGGTGAGATCAAGAGTCAGACACTCAACAGACTGAGCCACCCAGGTGCCCCTCTCGGACAATTATAAGGCAGCCTTACATGTTCTTTCAGGAGGCGGTGACACTACACAGCCCTAGGGACTCAAAAACTAGAACACCATTAAGGGAGACCAGTGGGAAGAGGTAGGGTGGCATCTGGTTTTAAATTCTGGCCCTAGCGATTACTGCATGTATGACTCCAGGCAAATCATCTACCATAACTTCCTCACCTGTATAATGGGTATGATAATATCTCCCTGAGAGCTTTTATCATTAAAAGAGCTTTGCCTTTGCCCGTTAAGCACCAGCAAATGGCAGCTATTACAATGATCCTTGTGTCCTGGGGGGAGTGGTGGACAGGCATTTTATAACCTAGAGTCTGATACTAACCCGTGCAATCAGTCTCGGAGCAAGAGCCTTTGCCTTTAGGTGAATAAAACGTCTAATCTCCAGGAGAGAGCTGTTGGGAGACCGCGCACCCTTCAGTTCCCGCGGACCATCGTCCATTTATTAGACTTGTAACCGCTGCCTGCCAACACCGGTGGGTGTTCGTTTGCTTAGTTGAGTGAGAAAATGGAATGACCCCCACAAGAATAAAAAGAAGTAAAAGTTGGGAAGAATAGGGCTGGGAAAGAAGAGTCGACGATTTTTCTTGTCAATGAAGGCAGGGGTGTGAGTTAAATCCTTTCAGGTGGATGTAGTCTAGAAGGTTTGCAGTCTTGGGGTGCAGGGAGAAGTGCCGAGGGGCAGCAGCTGCACAAGCCTGGGCGCCTCCGTGCCCGGCAGTCCTGGAGGGGACTGAGAAGCTTGCGCGCCCGCAGCAAGGGGGACGCAAGAATCTGAGATGGGGGAGGTGCCTGGGTGGCTCAGTCAGTTAAGCATCCGACTCTTGATTTGGGTCAGGTTGTGATCTCGGGGTCATGGGATCAAATCCCGCGTCTGGCTCTGCGTTGAGCGTGGAGCCTGCTTGGGATTCTCTCTCTCCTTCTCTCTCTGTCTGTTCCCTCCCCCCAATAAGCAAACAAACATTAAAAAAAAAAAAAAAGAATCTGAGAGGGGCCCAAAGGCAGAGGCTAGTGGGGTGAGATTTGGACTCAAAAGGCCAGGAGCTGAGCCCTGGGCCCAGCCCCTGCCAGTTTCAGGACAGCCGGGGAGGAAACTGAGGCTTGGAGGGTATGTCATTGTCCCTGTCTCTGCGGTTGTTGCGAGGACCCAAGCGGTAACGGTATATGTGAAAATATCGGTGTTGGTGGGAGATGAGCAGCGGCTTCGTCAGGATTTCTCGAGTCCAAGACCGAGACAAGGCACGGAGAGCTCTCCAAAAGCGGTGGGCGACACGGACCGGCGTGCTGAGGACTTCTCTGGCAGGGGAGAAACAGCCCATCTTTGGGCGGCCGAAGGCCTGTTAAACATTTACCCCTTTTCCTTAGGGCCCGTTTATTTCCGGGACCCCTCTGCCCATTCCACCTCTGCCCCCAGCTCGCCGCGTGACGCACACACAGGCTGCGATTCAGGCTCGACTCGGCTGTGTTTAGCCCTTTAGAACAGGCATTCTCAGCCTTGGCTGCACCCTGGGGTCACTGGGGAGCTTTAGCCACTGCTCTGCCGGCTCCTCCTTCCGGAGGTCTGATTTACAGGCCGGGTGCGGCCTCACGCAGCAGCGGGGATTTTCAAAGTTCTTCGGGCGATCCCGGTGAGCAGTCGAGGTTGCGAACCGCCCATCTGGATTTCGGCGGGAGCTGATGGGATCTTCCAGCCTGCGTCCTTTCCCTCCCAGCCTCCCTTTTGGGCGGCGATCAACAATAGACCAGCCTCACTCTTCACACGGCCGGGTCCTGCTGAAAAGTCTCGTATCGGTGAACTAAGACGCCGCTGCTGCGCTTCGGGACAGGAGCCGGTTTCTCTCCGGGCCGGCTGGAAGGAGCAGCAGAGAGCGGTGCCGTCCGATGTTCCGAAACAGCCCCGAGCGAGACAGCCTCCCTCTCCAGCACCCAGGCCAGGCGCCCCTGTCCTGGGCAGTCCTGCCTGGTAGACGAATGTCTCCACTCTTGTGACTTTAGTGCCTTGAGTTTATAGAGCACGATAAGGTCCGTGAAGCCCTACGCGTTACAGTGTGGCATCGCATTTACGGGCGTTTATTTAAACTAACTCCTGAAGTGTTTGAGTGGGAGCAGGAAGCGAAATGCACGGGCATGTGTTCCGGGGGAGTTTGAAGAGCTGGGTTTCTCTTTCCCCCTCCCCTCTCCCTCCTGTGTCTGACCAGATAATTTAAGGATCACTCGAAGTGCCATTTCCTGCTTTGTTCTTGGTACGTATGGCGTGTGGGTGTGCGTATTTGTATCCCCAGAGGAGTGGGAAGTTTCTCAGCGTGTGTTGGCCACAGCAAAGCTCCAGAACGTCCTGACAGAACAGAGTTTGGAAGGACCAGTGGCGAATTTGAGGCTCCTAGATGTTGTCCCAGTGGACTCCGTGGTCTGTTCTAGCATTGTAGGCGGAGAGTCCTTACAAGTAGATCTTAGGTGGCCCACCTCCCAGATTCCTCCTTTCATAGATGAGAAACTAAGGACAGGAAGGGAGGTGACTTGTCTCCATGAGAGAGGAGCTGGATGAGACCCTGGATTCTGCCCGTGCTTTGTGCAACACTGCCTGCCCCCCGTCAGGTGCCTCCTGGGGACAAGTTTTCTGTGTCCCCAAATCAGCCTCACGTCCCTCCTGTGTACTTGGGGAGCCAAAACTTGAGGCAGAACGAACAGTGATGGCACACTCCAGGCTCCCAACCTTTGGCCAACCATCTTGACCGACAGAATTCATGACGTCTCTTTCTAGGAGTTTCTTTGCTTTGTGACTTGAAAGGTTTCCTCTTCAGCTGTCGGATGAGTTGGGCTGGCTAAAGCCTCACCTCTGGATATGGCCAACACGGAATGGTGACTTCTAAATTCACCCAACAAGAATGTCTGCCTCACAATACACCTTTTGACTCACTATAAGGAGGGTTCGCTCATTCATGAAGTGAATTAGGATTAGAGAAGCATCGCCCACTGACTTGAGTGCTAATTATTGCTGATTTTCATGGTGCTCATTTAGTGAGGAACATGTTGCCAATTTCCCCTGGCACTTCTAGCATCTCTGTCTCCAGCCTTGTTGCAAGGGTGACATTTCGAAGTAGTCCCTTCCCACCCTAATACCTGTGTTCCCCTCGGAGTGTGTAACGTGACAGTTTCATACTCCACCCACATTCCACATTTTACCTCCTTCCAATTCTTTTCTTGCCCTCGTTCATTGTGTACTATTATTCGAGACTGTGTATCTTCCACTAGGTGAAAACAAATTTTTTTTTAAAACAGGGACCTCGTACAAGTTACCTATTGCCGCAGGAATGCCATGAAACAAACAATCGCAAAACCTCAGCGGCAGACAACAGCTGTTCATGTCACCTGTCTGGAGTGGCTCTGCTGATCTTGGCTGGGCCCACTTGCATGTTTTGGGATTGACTGAGGGGACTTGGCCGAGCTCCGCATGCCTGTCACCCAGTAGCCAGCTAGCCCGGGCATACCCTTCTCCTGGTGATGGCAGGGGTGCAAGAGAGAACAAGCAGAAACATGCAAACCTCCCCAAGGCCAGACCCAACGTGGGCATACCTCCGCCTCATTTTGCTGACCGTAGGAAGTCAAGTTCAGATACATGGGATGGAGAGATAGACCCTGCCTCTTTGGGGAGAGGAACTGCAAAACTACAGAACTAAAGGTCGGGGGCCATCAATGCAGACAGCCCACCATGGTCCGATGTAACTTGCCTCCTACTTGTACTTAGGCCAGTGCTCTGTGAATAGTGAGCCCTGAATAAATCTATGTCACGTGTAAGCACATAAAGTGAACATTAGCTCAGTTTTCTAATCAAGATCGAGTTGGCTGGATGACGCAGGCATTAGCTAGAGTTTCTGTCAGAAGGAAAGTTTCTGTCGTCCTGGTAGAATCCAGATGCCTCTTGCATTGGGTTCAAGGACAACTTGGTTGTCACGAAGAAGTTGCTCTTTCTGTCATCTTTTCCATCGTTGGATCTACTGTCGTCGTTTTCAGGATCTTAGGATGTAAATGTATGAGAGACAAGGAACAAAGGGGAAGAACAGTTTCCACACCAAAGTGCGTCAGCCGCCTCTGGGAGAGAAATTCTGTCCCACGTACTGAGCGTTGCCATGGAATCAGACCCTCTAGGGGCGAGGCCGGGGAGATCCGTGTTGTAAACAGGCCAGGTGATTCTGACGTGGGTGAAGTTTGAGGAGCCCCCCAGCCTCCATGGGCCGCAGAGGCCGACAGCGTGGCTCCCCACTGTTGACTCTCAGATGTGGCGTGTGAGAGCCGCACGCCCCTGAGGATGTCACCGTGCGGTCCCAGCCTGGTAAAGGCAGAAGTACATGGTTCAGACTTCCTGGTGTTGGAACAAACCAGGGGGGCATCCCCAGCCACCTTATTTAAAAGTGAGTTTACCTTGCTTTTTCGCTCAGTATGCCACCAGTGCCAGCCTGCATTGGAGACCTGTCCTGAGTTATTAAAAGGTCCGCCTCAAGATTGGAGCAAGCTCCTTCTTTCAGACCAGACCAAGCATGGGCCAAGATGTGGGACAGAGTATGGTGAGGTTCAGATATCTCCTCTCCTCCTCGATCCCTCCAGGGACACCCCCGACCCCAGACCACTCGGCCCATGGACCCCCCAGCTCTGGTACAAAGAAATTTGTAAGCCTGGTGAAGGCCCCGTCAACACAAAATTAATAGCAGTGCTCATCTAACAAGAGTTAATGGTGTTTTCTACTTGGGGTCAGAAAAACTCGCATGTCCAGCCCCCAACTCTCTGTGTTCTAGAACCCCAAATGAGGTCCGGTGTTTACGTTGAAGTTGATGACTCTGTATAGCCAACTGATCTACCTAGGCTTTCGTGTGTGTGTGTGTGTGTGTGTGTGTGTGTGTGTGTGTGAGAGAGAGAGAGAGACAGACAGACAGACAGACAGGAACAGAGTTATCAGTTTGCTCCCTCTAGGGTTGACTACCAGTTACCTTGACTTTGCTCCTCCGTCCCCCGTGATACAGACTCACACAAGCTGCTTCTGTTCGGTTCACATGGAACCGTGAGAAACAGCGCCGTACGTGAGGCCGTGGTTTTCTATTCAGTCTTTGTATATTCACATTCTCCCCGGCTCGGCTCTTGCTGTTCTGCCAGATTTCCAGTGCATTGATGGCTTCTCTGAATTAATAAGTGTTTTGCAATCGCTGAAAAGTTTTCTTGCCCCCCCCCGCCCCTTCCCCAAGCACGGGGTCTTATCCATATTGATTTTTTTTCATTTCTCTTTCCTCTCTAGCTATTTCTCAGATGTTTTATTTTGTAAAGTGTTAATAGAATTTTTCTTTCGCCCTAACGTTTTATCTATTCAGGAGGTCTTTGCGTGTCCCATTGTGCGACTGGACTATAGAGGAAAGAGCTCTACTCTTTACGACAATGGTTGCCCTAAAAAGCATACACAGAGCCTCCCCCTCGCTCCCCGGGGTGGAGCGAATGTTGGGAGGGTAGCGTCAGAAAACACCCAAACTTTGGAAGGAAAAGAGGGAGCCAACTACGCGCTGGGCAAGGGGGGAGGGGGGGCGTTGAAAATACTTTTTTTTAATTCAAAATATTTATTTCCTAAGGGGATCTGGCCAACACAGAAGGAAGGCTGTTTTCCTTACTGTTAGGCATTTTTAGCTCAAAATAAGGACTTGGCAAGCAGCTTGGAAAATGTGGAGATGGGTGTGAAACAGATGTCACGTTTATCTGCGAGACACCCGGCGGGCGTCACCCCCCACCCACCCGCACCCCAGGCATTGGAATTCTTATCGGGGCCCTGGGGTCTTAGTCTGCAATACCATATGCTCGAGTGTGACTGCTCTGTGTGCAAACAAACCAGCTGATCTTCTGCTGGTTTTGCTCGAGTGGTGCACGGAGGCAGACGGCCGTGGTGCATGCGGCCTCAGCAGGTGCCAGGGGGGCCGTCAAGCCTGCCTGGCTCCGGAGGGGCCTGGTGAAGGCACCCCATCTCCAGCCTAGCATCACTTACTCCCCTCGGCCTGGCGCCCGGTGGAGAGAGAGTAGCTCCTTGCTGGCACAGCAGTCCTCATGCAAGGCCATTGTCCTCCCAGTAACCGACTTTAGAAATGGGGGCCAGAAGGGGAAGGCCCCAGGAGCCTGTTGGTTCAGACTCGGTTGCTTAGCAACAAAGAGGGGCGGGCGCCCTGACTCCGGAAGGGATTTTTAAGCTAGGCCAGTCCCTTCGAGGGTTATGTCTGGCTGGCCTACCCCCTCTTCCATTCTTACCTTGACTTTGCTTCTCCCCCACAACCCCCGCTCTGTTTGATAGCATCTAGAAAAATAGATTTGATTTGTCTGGAGGCAGCATTTTAAGCCGGGTTTTATTGCTTTGCCCAGTGTCTTCCCCTCCATCAGAGCCTGCAGTCTGGGAGGAGCGACGAATGAGTAGCCTGTGATTCCCTTCCTCAGCTGGCTTAGCTCCAGCCCCCAAACTCATCTGGGAGCCTCTGAGCTCCAGGGAGCAGTGCTCAGTCCTTCCCAACCACACACATGCTGCCGCTGCCCAAGCTCAGAGCCCTCTGGCTAGCGGCTATGCCCGGGACCACGCGGGCTGTACTTTTACCGCCGGTCTTGGGCACAAAACGAATGAGGAGACCAGGCTGCTTACCCGGCCAGACCAGGTACAGTCCCCAGGTGAGTGGCTGATCGGCGAGGAGCACACCTGTACTAAAGAGGTGTATTTTGTGGAAGAATAAAGAATTGCATCGTAAGTATAAGGAGTGGAATTCCAAAGCCAAGTCTGTTTCGGTAACGGTGACTTTCTTGAGATCGGCATGGGAATGGAGTGTGGATCCTGAAATCTTACTGCTAGAAATATCCAGCAGGGCTACAGAATGCCTGGAAAGACTGAGGGAATAGGAAGAGAGACAGAGGATGCCTTTGGTGTTTTCTTCTCTTTGATATTTTTGAAGAGGGCCTAGCATGAACGTATTAGTCTGCCGGGGCAGCCACAACAAAGTACCACAGCCTGGGTGGTCAAACAACAAAAATTTATTTTCTCTCTATTCCGGAGGCTGGAAGTCTGAAATTGGCAGACTTGGTTTCTTCTGAGCCCTCTCTCCTTGCCTTGCAGGCAGCCACCTTCTCTCTGTGTCCTCAGGTAGTCTTTCCTCTGTACCTGACCATGTCCAGGCTGCCTCTTCTTTTTTTTTTAAATTTTTAATGTTTAATTTTGAGAGAGAGAGACACACACAGAATCAGAAACAGGTTCCAGGCTCTGAGCTGTCAACACAGAGCCCGACGTGAGGCTCAAACTCAGGAGCTGTGAGATCATGACCTGAGCTGAAGTCAGAGGCTTAACTGACTGAGCCACCCGGGCGCCCCCAGGTTGCCTCTTCTTATAAGGGCCCCGGTCAGTATTGGATCAGGACGCCCCCCAATGACCTCACTTTAACTCTGTAACCTCTTTAAAGACCCCGTCTCCAAATACAATCACATTCTAAGATACCGAAGGTCAGGACTCCAACATTGGAATTTGGAAGGGGGCGCAATTCAGCCCATAATAATCAAGATGTTAAATTTCCATTGTTCATAACCAGAAACAATTTAAACATCCACAGAAGGATAATTGAGCAAGCTATAGTTTCTCGCTCCGTGAAATATTACGCAGCAACCCCTCACGCCCACAAGGATAATACTATCTAGAAACCCCCAGAAAATAACAAGTGTTGACCAGGGTGAGGAGAAACCAGAACCTTCGTGCGCTGTTGGCACGGACATAAGATGGAATGGCCACTGTGGAAAATAGGATGTCAGTTCCTCAGAAAATTAAAAGTAAAGTTACCATATGACCTAGCAATTTCATTTCTGGGTATATACCTGAAAGAACTGAAAACAGGGATTAAGGAGATGCTCGGACACTCGTGTTTTATGGCAGCATCGACGGACGAATGAATAAGCAAAGCATGGTACGCACGTACGACAGAGTGTGGCTGAACCTTGGGGACGTTATGCTGAGTGACATAAGCCAGTCACGAAAAGACAAATGCTGTGTGAGTCTACATCCGTGAAATACAGCAGTCCCCCTTATTCGTGGTGTCCGTTACCCACAACCAACCGCAGTCCTAGAGCCGATGATCCTCCTGGCGGGTCGTCGTCAGGGCAGCAGCAGCCTAACGCTACGTCACATGCCCGCGTCATTTGCCTCACCTCCTCTCGTCACATGGGCATCTTACCCTCTCTCCTCATTGGCGGCAGTACATTAAGATAGTCTAGCCGAGAAAGACCACGTTCACAGAACTTGCATTACAGTATGTTGTTGTGATTGTTCTATTTTATTGTTAGTTACTGTTGTTAAATCCTTTACCATGCCTAATGTATAAATTGAACTTTATCATAGGTGCGTATGTACAGGAAAGAACATGGCAGATATTGGGTTGGGTACTGTCCACTGTTTCAGGCATCCCCTGGGTGATGGGTGATGCCCTGGAGATGGGGGGACCTCTGTACTTGGAGTGGTCGCGGTCGGACGGTGGGGGACCGTGGTTGTCGGGGGCCGAGGGGGCCGAGGGGGTGGGGAGTTATTATTTGATGGGGGTAGAGTGTCAGTTTTACAAAATGAAGAGAGTTCTGGAGATGGATGGTGGGGATGGGAGCTCAATGTTATGAATGTATTTAATACCACTGAACCGTGTACTAAAGAATAGTTAAGATGGCAATTTTTATGTTATGTGTATTTTACCATAATAAAAAAAAACCGGGGAGAAAAACAGTTAGTATTCACAGTGTAGTAATCCGGGAAGTGATTGCAATATTGTAATATTATATTTAAAAGAAGAACTAGGGAAAAATTCCCTATACAATATGAGTTAAACTGTATTAAAATAGGCATAAGGTTTTTTTAAGGCAAAAACTGAAGGGAAATACACCAGATGTTAACTGTGGTTGTACTGGGCAGAAAGATAAGAAAGACAGTGATTTATTTTCTAATTTTTTGTGTTTTCACATTTTTTTGAAAAGTTTTAAAATTTATGTTTATTTTTGAGAGAGAGAGAGTGCGAGCAGGGGAGGGGCGGAGAGAGAGGGAGACACAGAATCTGAAGCAGGCTCCAGGCTCTGAGCCGTCAGCATAGAACCTGATGAGAGGCTCGAACTCAACGGACCACAAGATCCTGACCTGAGCCAAAGTCGGATGCTTAACCGACTGAGCCACCCAGGTGCCCCTTCACATAGATTTTAATGAGCACCTATGGCTTTGATAACGGAAGCCGCCCTTCCCCCACCAATATGTAACATTTCAAATGTGTTGTGAAAATGCCTAAAGCAGACCCCGTTCTGTGTTCGTTTTGCAGGTGGAGGATGCGATGCTGATGTTCGATAAGACGACCAACAGGCACAGAGGTAAGAGCGCCCCGGAGGAAGGTTGCCCGTTCTGTCCGCTGACCGTCTGCTGAAGGTCTGTATTCACGGAGGGCCGCCACGGCACTGAGTCCGGATCCCGGACGGCTAGAAATCGGCCACGCCCACCCCGTGTTCCGACACACCCCTTCTGACCCCGGCCCTCTTAGTCTTTGCTGGACCTGAGAGCTGAGTGACCCAAGGGGAAATGACTCCCGGCAGTTCCCAGTCGAGTTCCCCATTTGCATTGAAGGAGGTGGTTTAGAGGCACACTGGCAACCTGAAGAGCCGGGAAAGGTTTATTCGGCCTGCGACCGTAGACTCGGCAGCGCCCTTCTGGCATGTTCAGAGGGCACTACTTGCCTGTGTCTTCTCCTGTGCTCTTACTGTCCTGTCCGTGTTCTGGAAAATGGGTCTCGACTTGGCGTCTGTGAGCCTCCGAAATGGCCCACGGAATGTTTTATGTTCACGCTCTTGGGAGACCATGCGTTGCTTTGAACAGATTCTCAAAGAGGCCTCCGGCCTCCATGCCTCCCCTCCCCCAAAAAGGAACGCGGCGAATGACCGCTTTAAACAGAAAATTGGGCGAATCTAGAAAATCCTCCCAGAGGAAGCGACTCAGGGGTTATGACTTAGCGTTCCATTCTCCTGTTCTCCGGAAGCCCCTAGTATCTGGGGCTCCTAGGAACAGGGCGTTAACGGGCAGAGCTTCGGAAGGGAGGTGGCAGGAAGCAGCGTTCTGGAGAGAAGCCGGAGCGACCAGTGTTTCCTTGCCACTCGGATTGCATTTAGATGTTTCTCGCGTTGTTTACATTCTTGCCGTCACCTGTGATTAGAAGCAGTTACCCAGCGCTGACTGTGTGTCTCCTGTTGGGAGCAGGCAGGCGGAGTGAAAGGGAGGCAGGCTCGGGGGCGGGGGAAGGAGGGGCTGTCCTGAGCGCGCCTGCAGTCTGGCTTCCTGCGCGTCCGTCAACAGCGTCCTCAGTAGGGACAATGGAAAATCGGGGGGAAAGCTGGGGCTTCGATGGTGTACGTTGGGAAGGAACGGGGAGGGCTGGAAGGTGAAGAGTAGGGGGGAGGCAAGGGAAGAAAAGAAGAGCTTACAAGTGTGGAATGACTGCTTTGTCCTCTGCCTCGCTCAGCACCGTGAGGGCCGAGCGAGCGGGGGGAAGGGGGTGCGGA
Source organism: Paguma larvata (assembly GCA_030068075.1). NCBI lineage: Eukaryota > Metazoa > Chordata > Mammalia > Carnivora > Viverridae > Paguma > Paguma larvata. The sequence goes on from CM057843.1 coordinate 53,845,353, forward strand.
GACGGGGAATCCATGATTTTTCCCCGCCGTCATCCTCAGGGGAGGTGCGGGGGAATCCGAGCACCGTTTTCACAGGCATCCTGTGTTCCGATCTTCACAGCGGCCCCGTGACTTTGGGAAAATCACTTCACTCCTTTGTCTTCTTGACCTCAGTTTATTCATCTGTAAACTGGGGCTAAGACTAGTACTTCCCTGTGGGGTTGTTTGGAGAGTCGGAGTGCCACACACAGCAACTGCGCGCAGGTTAGCTCTTAGTATTATCGTTTTCACCATCGTCACCTTTGTATTGTGCGTGAAGTGACTGAGACTCAGAAGGGGTAAGCCATCCACTCTAGGTCAGAGCAGGGACTCATCCCCAGGACTGCCGATTTCAGATTCTGCTCCTTCTCTGCGGTCCCCACGCGGGGACGGGTTTGTTAAGAAGAACGTTTTCATCTGTTTATCTGCAGGGTGGGCGAGGCCCATCTGAACGCGGCCCTTCTGTTCAGTGCTAGAATTCATGCTCCCGGAAGATTCCCGAGTGGCCCTCTGTAGGCAGTCGTGTTGTCACTGTTTTGAATATCCACGAATAAAGGTATTTCTGAGCTCCTGCTCCGGGGCAGGCCGTGTTGTAGGGGAGAGTGAATCGTCTCGTGCAACCCTCCCAGCCTCCCGGCCGGGCCGGAGAAAGAGGTGTCGTCTGGGGACGAGAGAGGGCTGGTGGCTCTCCGTGTCACGCTACTCCGCTAACAGCAGACAGAGGGCACTGGGCCCCTGAGGAAGTGCCGGGGAGGATTCGCCCTTATTTCTGACCCAGACGCCTCCTGCTATGGTGGGTTTTCTTCCCTGGCTCCGAGGCACTGGGCGCGGTGCCGGGTGCCGTGATGGGGTGGCGGCCCCTCCGTGATTCCTATCTCGAGCTGCAGGGAGGTCCATTCTACGGCCCCCTGCTCTGAGCGGTCCCCGAGATGGCATTGCTCGCTCTCCCGTGACTTCTGGGGCCACGGGCAGGAAGGAGGGTGGGCGCAGCCCCGGGTGCACGCTCGGTCCCGCCCTCCAGCCACGGCAGGGCCTGCCCAGGCATCCTGCTGCCCTGCCAGCGGTGGAAGATTCCCGCAGTGGATGTAGGACCCCTTGTGTAATTCTCGGAGCCAGCACAAGGTGAAAGGCGGGCCTCTTATTCAAAAATTATCAAGAATTTCAAGGTGACAGCATAGCATTCGGCCCTGCGCAGAGCCCTTCTGAGCGTGGGGCCGGGCGGGCGTGAGTGCGCACCCGGGGAGCCAGCGGAGCGGATGCGGTCCGGGGGAGCCCTGCCGGCGGCGTGGGTAGAGAGAAGCTGGGAGGGAAGGAGGCCCCGACATCCTGCCCCCCGCTTTCCTCCGGTACGGAAGTCTGCTCCCCGGGGTTCTTTCTGTGTCCAGCTTTGGCCTGGACGCACTTCCCAGCCCCTCTAAATAGCTGAGGAGTTTCTCTTTGAACTGGGCGCTAAAGCTGAGTTAATTCGTGGTTCAGAGCAGCTCAGAGAGGAAAGAATTAAAAAAAAAAGAGAGAGAACATGCCACAACAGAGCCACATCCTGCGTGGGGAACAGGTGGCCCGCCTCCCTGAGAGTGTGCATTTGGAATCAGGCGATAAGCCCAAGAACCTGAAATCCTCCCGCAGCCACCTTGGCCCAGCCTCACCTTCACCTCCTCAGTGCCCTGTTTCCCATTATCTTATCACGAAGAAAGTGCTGCAGTAGCAGAAGTTAAGGACGCCTCTCGGGCTGGCGCTGCCTCCAGCTCTCCTCTTAAAGAGGTCCGCACCGTTCGCCCTGCGTGCGGCCGCCCACGGACCAGGCACAGCGCCTTCCCCCCAACTCCCAGCCCCGCCGCGCCGCGCGGACCGCAGCCCGGCCCCAGGCCGTGGGAAAACCCCCTGTGCGCCCTCGGAGCTGAGACCACTCAGTCCGGGAAAGCCGCCCGTCTGGTTGGGCCTGGGGTCCCGGGAGTCGGGTCCTGCCGGGCTCGCGGAACCCTCTCCACATACTCTTGCCGCTGTGAGCCAGAGCCCGGGGTGGAATTTCCACTCCTCGCCCCGCAGTGGCTCCCCCCTGCCCCCGCCCCCCATGGGTCCCCCGAGGACAGGGTGGCTCTCCGTGACATCTGTTCACAGAAGTGACCGCCTGCGTTTCTTCCCCTCTTACATCTGTCCTTGGACCTCACTAGCACCCTGGGAAGGAATCCAGGCGACAGGAGACTGTGAGCCCTCCTGGGATGTAAGTCCGCCACCCTGGAAACGGGAAGAAGGTCATTCAGCACGTGACGCCCACGGAAGGTGTGGCATCCTCTCCCACTTCCCTCTCCGAGCAGAACTCCTTCCAGCTTCCGCTGCTCCCTCGATGGAGGACCTGAAATATGTTTCTGGCTTTTTAGCCTTGTAACTGAGAGAGTGTCCAAGATTAAGTCCTTTATCGTTCCTCCTGTTTTAGCTAGGAGAGGGGCGTCAGGGGCTGTATCTGGGGCCCCGGTGATGGGGATGCCTGCGCAGGATGTCCGCGGGGAGCGGCGGAGGAGCCGATCTGTGCGCCCCCGGGGGATTCGGAAGCAGGCGAGAGGGCTGCCCTTGTATGTTGACCTGTCACAGCATGCGGCCCACCCTAGGAAGCACGTGTGACGTTGGGCTTGCGCCAAGGACATCCTAGAGGGGACAGGCAGCTGTACTGCCAGCAGATCCTGAAGGGGGATCTGGGTATCCCGTGACAGCACACACCACGGGGGGACAGCGGGTCCTGGGTGAACCCGGCCACGGTAATACTCTCAATGGAAGCCACCGACACTTCCGGAGCCGTTATATACCACGTGCTTAGCACAGCGCCCGCACGTGCTGTTGAACCTTCATGATGGTCATAGGTGCACCCAGCTGCCCACAGTCCCTAGTTGGACGTAAACCCAGCCTGTCTGACCCAGAGCCCCTGCTCTCGGCTGCTCTGCGGGCTTGGTGCTAGGCAGTGGTTAAAGCAGGGGAGTTGGTGATTTTAACTCTTGAGCGCCTCCTCGTTATTGGTCCTTCTCCACCTGCCCTTCTTGCTGGGCTATGGGGCACCTCCATTTCGGATGGAGAAACTGAGGCATGTCGAGTGTTGGAGGGCTGCATAGCAGGATCCTGCAGCCAGCCGGGAGCTGAGCCACTGAAGCCTTCCACGAGATTCTTTGTGCCCAAGGGGAGAGAAAGAAGGTGGTTTTCCGGTTTTCTCGGAGTCCTTTCATTTGCTCTCTCAAAGCCCTTGGAGGCGGTCTGAGAAACATGGGGCTGATCATCAAAGGATTTAATCATTGGGGAAAGTTTGTTGCTTTATCCTTGCAAAACTCAGATAAGATCTTGAATTCGGCATTAGGTATTGATCCCAGAGAGGGGCTGGCGGGGAGAGGCTGGCGGGGAGGATACAGCAAAGTGTCCTTTCCGATTCGCCCTTGGGGAGGCACAAGGCTGAGGGGTGAGCCGGAGGGAGCGCGGTGGTTCGCATCTGTCCCCACCGTCATCAGCCCTGTTGGAGAAAGCAGAGGAACGTGGGGAGTTGGTCGCTGAAATACATCTCACGTTTGCCTCCTTGTCGGGGAAGGGAGCCCCCGCCATGAATGTCCTTCCAAGGGAGCCCCTCCAGGCCGAGCCACGTGTGGCCCATCAGGGAGAGCTGGGTGGTTGGGGGCCCAGCGGAAAAGAGTCGGGTGTCTTTGAAGCTTATGGGATCCCCTGGCGAGGGTCAGCTGGAGAGGGAAAGAGGACAGAGGAGAGGCTTGGAGACCGGCCCGCTCACTCCCTGCGGCTCCCATTACCCAGCAGGCCTGTTCGCTCCAGAGCGTTGCCAGAGGCCAGGGGACGGAGACGCTGAGAGGAGAATAAAGCTCAGTGTGATGGAGGACGCCTCTCGCCGCTGTTAACGGTTGCTCATTAAGTGCGATGCTAATGGCTTTGGAGAGGGCCGGCGGCTCGGAGACACGCACGGGCGCCCCAGCAGGCCGCTCTGCGGTACCGACCGCAGCCAAGGCGCTTTTGTGACCCTCTGAGCACCGTCACCAGCAGGCCCCCTACCTGGAGGGTCCTTCCCCGGGGCGGCTGTGCCCCATCGGGAGCTGCGGGGCTCGAAGGGCATCGTCGTGGGCCCCGTGTGGGAGACGAGGGAGAAGCCTCGTGCAGGCTCACTCCGGGCAGGGGGGGTGAGCTCCGCTGCTTCTCCCTCGAAGCTCCCACGGCCACTCCGTCCCGAAAAGCAGTTGGCTGCAGTTGAAGGGCTCCGCGATTTGTGTAATCCGTTTATTTATTAAAATGGCGCCAGTAAGATGTAGCTGAAACCGTGATAGAAGATAATGCCTTCCTAAGGAGGAAAAACAGCCCTTAACGTCCTGACTACCTGCCAGACACTCACTTTTGAAATTGACCTCTGACGTCCAGCCTGTTTTATGTACGCTACGGATGATTCAGGGTCGCGCTGTAATTATTTATTCGTTGCCGCCTGTTTCCCCACGTTGAGGAAGGGGGTGTAAAAAGAGTTTCACAAAGGTGTCAACTAAATTAAGAATTAAAAGGCATTGCTTCCTTGGAAGCCATCCTCTGTAGGATGTCAGAGGTAACGTGTGCATGTTTTCCCTTGTGCCAGTCTACCATTCTGACCTCACCTAGGAAGGGAGGTCGGGACTCTACAGCCGATAGGTGGGACGTTGTGGGATGGAGGAAGAATTCCCTCTGGGGGCGAGGGGGTTGTTGGATGGGGCAGAAAGGGTGGCGGGGATGCCTGGAATCACAGCTGGTGATGACACTTGGCGATGGGACACAAGGGCCTCTGAGCCCACGCCGGAGCCCACCTGCTGGAGTCACACCTTTGCAGGGTGCCCCACCTCTCGCATCCGCCTCTCAGCCACTGTGGAAGCTGCCAATGGTGCTGGGCACCCATCGAGCCCCACCCGAAGTCCAAGATCTATCAGAGGGTTTGCTGGAAACCGATAGCTTGATCATTGTTAGTACTGATCCCGGTTCTGCACCCGCAGCCGGTCTGTTCGAGACCACGGACACCAACCAAGGGTCTTGGCCGCACAGAACTTTCAGTCCCGTCCGTAGGATGTTGGTGGCCACCACGCATGCCACTTGGGCTCTTTACTGCGAGTAAACGATGTCGATCGGGTCACATGAGAGAGAATCTTCTCTCACCGGAATGGCCCATGTAAGTGCGAGGCAGCTGCTTAGGAAAGATAATGATAAACCAGGCTTCGAGGAGAGGGTGTTCAGAATAGGGTAGAAACTCAGTATGACCGAGTCTCCTTCGGTCCACCCTGATTAGAAGGGACGCGGGGAGTGGGGTGAGGGCGGCTGGCGGCGATGTTAATGGCTGCCTTTGGGTACTTGGAGAGGTTCTGTTGGAAAACAGTTACAGGCGGTCTTGAAGTTGGGCACACTTTGGTTAGAATGGGGACCGCCAGGTCCTACAGTGGGGTAAGTGGACCGCCAGGTACCGCTCCGCTGGGTGCTCGAGACCCAGGGTTCTGTGCTCCTGCCTGGGCTCATTCTGAAGGCAGGGCTGCGTAAGGGGGGTGAGCGTGCTTGCGTGTGCCCACCACGAGAGGTGTACCCCAGCGTCCTCGCTCCCTTATGGGGCCTCGCCCGGGGGCTGTGCACCTCTGTCCCCCCAACCCCCCAGCACGTTTCCCTCACCTGTCACCTGACGCATCTCAGGACCTCCTCCTGTCCCCCAGGAACGTGCAGCAGTGGAGGGCGGAGGGAGGGCAGCGGAGTCCAGCGCTGCCGCCCCCACCCTGGGCCGGCTCTCAGAGACCAGCTCCCGGAGCTGTCTGCACATTCTATTTTTCCCTTAAATAAACACCATTAGGCTTCCCGAGAAATTGGTGCAAACATGACCTCGCAAATAACCAGTTAAAAAGGCAGGGTTGAAGGGGAGTGAGCCTCTGAACACATGTAGAGAGGAGGCCATTCAAGGTCCCCGTAGATACCCCAGCCCCGGCAACATCGATCTGAGACCTTAATTCTATTTCTGACAGGAAGCAAGGAGAGGGCTTTAATTTTTTTTTCCCCCCAGAGCTAACTAAATTCCGGAAGCGCCCATTCCGGCGCTGTCTCTTGAGATATTAATCAACACAGGAGCTGGGTTTCCGTTCACCTGCTTTTCTTTGTAGACGCGGAGGAATACAAAGCTCTCAACTCCCTAGCAACGGGGCCGGGGGACAGGGCACAGGGGCGCCCAGCGCAGGAGGGAGCCCGTGTAGCCGGAGGAGTCTGGCACCCTGGGCGCCCCACATTTTCTGGAGCCCAAGTATAAATCTTCAACTTCTTTCCTTTGGAATAAAAGCCCTGGCACCGAACGGTGGTGAGCTAATAGGCCTTCCTGCCTCCCTCCTGGCCGTGGCCCCACGGGAGCAGAAAGGGAGTGGGCCCCGGGTCGGCAACTTCACTGACCCAGAAACGGTTTTTTTGTGGAGAGGGACAATGAGGCTTTTGTTGGGGCCCTGTTCCCATAGAGGCCCGGGCTCCGACTCTCACGACATGTTCTAAGATCTCGGTGAGGGCAGGGGGTGGAGGCCCGAAGGGAAAGGAGCCTTCGGCGAGGCGACTCGATTCAAAGCACCCCTTTTCTTAGCGCCCTGGCGCTTCTAGGGGCCCGGGAAGCAGAAGCTGGGGCGGCCACTTCCCTCGGGGACTGGAGGTTCCCAGAGGAACCTCGTTGCCGTGCAGCCGTGAACTTGAGCTTCTGTTTGGAGCTCTGCCGCTCGATGGCCGTGTGCTAGCCTGTCCCCGTCTCTGTGTGGGCGTGGCGTACGAAGACCCCAAGCTTTGCGGGCCCTCCCAGCTTCCCACAGGTGTGACCTCGGGCAAGTCACCAAAGAGCTTTGAGGCCCGTCTGGCTCACTCGTGGAGGTGACACACCGGCTCTGCACGAGTTAAGTGAGTCGGCTTCTAACATGCCCACGATGAGTGTGCCTCTTTTCTTGACCTCCCCCTTAAGGAAGACCGTCGGTTTAACTTCTTTAGGCAAAAGAACTACGATCTGTGTTTGAGTTTTTAAGACTCTGATCTTTAAAACAATCTTCCCCTCCCCTTCACACACAAAGCATACGCTTGCAGATGCGTAGAATATTTCCGGAAGGGCACCCACAAAACTGGTCACAAAGCGTTAGAATGGCACAGTGGTCAAGGGCACCCGGGGGGCTCAGTCAGTGAAGCATCGACTCGGTTTCAGCTCAGGTCACGATCTCACGGTTCGTGAGTTCGAGCCCCACATCGAGCTCTGGGCTGACAGCACGGAGCCTGCTCGGGATTTCCCCCCTCCCTCTCTCTCTGTCCCTCCTCTGCTTGCGCTCTGTCTCTCAAAATAAATAAACTTAGGGAAAAAAAAAAAAACAACAACAGCGTCCATGCTCTGGAGTCAGGCAGCTGGTGTTTGAACCTAAGCTCTGCGATGTAATAGCCGTGCGACCTTGGGGAAGTCACTCACCGCCTCCGGGCCTCAGAGTCCTCACTTATGAACTAGGAACGATGACCTCAGGTTAGCCTGAGTCTTGCAGGGGTTAATAAGGATAAAGGACTTGGAACAGTCTCTGGCCATAAATAGTTAGCACCTGAATTCGTTTTACGGACACGCGCCTATACTCACGGATACAAGTTTGCATAAATAAGAAATGACGCTTGCTTCCCGGGGGAGAGGATTAAGTGACCAGCGTATACTTATTTACCTTTTGAATTTTTGTACCATGTGCATTTATTACCTTCTCAAACATTTACTTTTTTTGCGTTGAAGCTTTTAAAATTCATTCCAATCTGAATTGTAAATGCAGCGATATAACAAGACAGGAGAGGGTTTTCAAAAGAACTCCCCTCATCCCAGCTCCCTTACACAGTAACTGCTGCCACTTCTACCTTGTTCCTGACATTTGCGTCAATATTTGAAAACTTGGTGGTAATTACGGGGTTGGGACAACATGTGGCATCTCGTGCTTGGTTGCATGAGGTGTGGGCCCCATCTCGGAGTTTTGCCTTCAGCCAGGGAGAGCGACCAAGCCGATCCAAAAGAACAAAATTTGATTAAATGCGGCCGAGGGTCCTTTACAACTCGGAGTCGCCTTTTTTTAGTTTCCGTAAACAGAGAGTCAGATAGATAGATGAGGATTTTCTCAGTAGTTTCTGGTCCTCCCAGACAACGCGCTATTAATAGACTAGCCAGGCTGGCCCCTGTCTGGAAAGAAATACGATTTGCTTGAGTTTATCCCAGACCGGAGGGGAGAGAGGCCAAAGGGGAGCCCCTCCATTCCAGAAGTTCAAAACGCTTTTTATTTCTTTTAATTTTTTTTTTAATGTTTGTTTATTTTTGAGACACAGAGAGAAAGAGCGTGAGCAGGAGAGGGGCAGAGAGAGAGGGAAACACAGAATCTGAAGCAGGCTCCAGGCTCTGAGCTGTCAGCACAGAGCCTAGCTCGGGGCTCGAACTCACAAACCGTGAGATCGTGACCTGAGCCAAAGTCGGACGGCGAACCGACTCAGCCACTCAGGCGCCCCTAAAATGCTTTTTAATTAAAGAAAAAAGTTAAAAGCATATTCCTAACCAAGTTGTGATTAGTTAACGTGTGGGAACCTTACATAATAGGGCAGATACAGACTCCTTTCCTGTGTCCCTGTTGCTATGGCTTAAAAGTCACAGCAAGTACCCAGTGAATGAAGGTAGTGGGGTGTCTGGGTCAAGTGACAGGGGTGAGAGCTTAGGTCTAAAGTCACACTACTGGGCTCAAACCCTAGCGCTACCACCCATCAGCTGTGTGGCCTCGGGCGAGTTATTAAGCTTCTCTAAACCTCAGTTTTCTCATCTGTTAAATGGGGAATGTGATTACTCCCAGACTTGTGACATTTAAGTTAGGTAATTCATCTATGTGTAACATCGAACACTTAGGAGACTGTACATGTTAGTTACATTAGCATAATAGCTCGTGTCATTTTACTGGTAATACCGTTACTGTTGCTTAGGGAATAAAGGCCAAGACTTGGTGAATGGAGGAAACGTTCAACACTCCGGGGTTGAACAGAGCCTAGCTCGGGGCTCCAACTCACAAACCGTGAGATTGTGACCTGAGCCAAAGTGCTGTTTGTTTGGGGTGCTGTTTGCAGATGCCATCAAGTTTGCCGAGAGGGGAGAGTATTGTGGGTTGGATTGTTTCCCCCCCCAAAAGATATATTGAGGTCTTAACCCCTCTTATCTCAGAATGTGACCTTGTTGGGAAATAGGGTCTTTGCAAATGTAATCAAGATGAGGCCACGCTGGCCCGGGTTCGTCCCATAGGACTGGGACGCCAAGAGGACGGGCGTGCGAGGACAGCCTCGGGACCACGGGGGCAGGCCTGGGGTGAGGCAGCTGGAAGACGAGGATCGCCGGGCACGCCCAAAGCTAAGGGGGACGGCACAGGACAGAGTTCCTCGTGGCCCTGCTGATGACACCTTGGTTTCGGGCTTCTGGCTTCGGCAAGTGTGAGAAAATCCCTTTGTTGGTTTCAGCGCCCCCAGTCTGTGGTAGGTGTCCCAGCAGGCCCTGGGGGCCACGCAGAGGGCAGGCAAGCCCCGCTCTTGTCACATCCCTGTCAGGTCACACCGCTCCCGCAAAGCTCGGCCAGAGAAGACACCTTTTACACGAGAACACGACCCTCCAAATCCTGACATGGTTCATGGCTTCCCCGGGGCCAAGTTAACCAAACATCATGCAGGTGACCTTAGGGTGTTAAATGTATTTCTCTGTAGAGACCCTTGAAGAAGTCTGAGATTCCTTTTAATTTCGTAGCCTTCAGAGCTCAGTCACTTCTTTGGAAGCCAAGGAACACACTGGAGAGTTGTCAGTACGCCAGGACACCGAAGGGTTGTCTGAACTCCCAGCTCTCAAGAATGCAAACCACACCCGTTCCATAGGTGTTTCCAGCTCGGTTCATTCCGTTCGGCTGTTTAGGGAACAAGAGAAAGAGAGAGGGAGAGCGGGAGAGCTCGTGTGCGACAACACGACCCTGCCGCCCTTACGTACCTGTTCCAGCTTCCATGCTGGAGAAGAAATAAGAAAACACAGCGAGACAACATGGAACTTCAAGACCTGCCGGACAGACTTCTTGGTTTCTTTCTGTTGTCTCAGAAACCCTTCCAGGCAGGAACATTTGCCGGATTCAATCCTAGAGTTTCTGAGCTAAATGAATGCACTCGAGGGTCAAGAGGGCTACCCCACAGGTCCCCGGTCTTAGGACACCAGCAGCCACAGCAGTAATTAGCAGTCCGGGCGCCCGGGTGGACGCGCCTCTCTTAACCCTCAGGTTTGGTCGGCGAACTCAGCCGAACAGAAAAACAACTGCCGCGATGTTACATCGATCAAAGTCGCGCACCTCTGAGCACTCCCGACAAGTTCGAAAATCTCTTCCTCCACTTGCCGCCCCGTCTGGATATCAGGAAATAGTTGAAAGCACATCCTTCTGTCTGAATGTTCCCAGCGCCGAGGCCTGTGTTCCCACACCCGAGGCGAAGCCGGCGCCTCCGCCCCGGGTCTGCAGAGTAGCAGCGCTGACATCCGATTTATTATCTCCGAGGCCGGGCCGGTTCGCGGATGATTCATGACTCCCACTTTCCACAGCCGCTGGAGGTGACATCACCCATTCGGGGCCCAGGATAGACACAGAAGCGACAGTGGCCCCTGTTCTGTGTATCTCTTGCCGGGCCCTGGGCTCCCTCCTGCCTCACGCCCGGCTGCCGTGTGTTCGCCGGGCGCGAGTGGCCACGGACCCGGGGAGCCCATTAGAAGCATCCCCTTTAGTAGAAGGCCTCTGATGGGTTTCGACGCCGTCGTAGTCGGCGCAGTGACGCAGAGAAGGGAACTTCCCCGAGTTCCTTGAGTCGGGATTTAGATTCTACTTCTAACCCAGAGAGGTGCCTGACTCCTGTGGCTGGCTTCGGCTTCCTCGCTTAGAGACAGGGATGGCCGGGAAGACCCGGTGACTTAGGGCACCCCCAGCCCAGCATTAGACGCCCGTGCGATGAACGATTCAGCGATTTTCAACCCCAGTCGCGCATTAGAATCGGCCGGGGAGGTGTTACAGCATACCGATGCCTGGGGCCCACTCCGGATCGACTCAGCAAGACCCAGGGCCGGGGCCCTGGCACTCCCAGATTGCAGCGTTCGCCACAAAGCTAACGTGCGGTCAGGGCAGGGGCGCCCGGGTCAGATGATCTCCAGGGCCCTCCGGCTTTAAAATTCCCCAGGGCGGTACCACTGACCAGAGCTTTGACCTTGATCTGCGTCTGGGCAGCGGGCTGGAGGGCCGTGCTCGGTATGTGCTGTGGAACGTAAGCCCTGGGAGGGGAGAAGTGTCTGCTTCGGGTGAGTGGCCCTCGGCGATCCATGGGGGGAGGGGAGGAGGTGTGACCGACTACCCTTCCGTTGCAACAGTTGCGAATCTACTTACCGACCTACCGAAGCTACTTCTCTGGCTTCCCGTCGCCACCAGGACGAGGCCTACGATGTTGACACTGGTCTGCAGTCTTTGGTGCCAGGCCCCTTTCCTATTGTCCAGCTTCACCTGACACCATGCTCCTACGCGATTCCTTAGCAGGGCCGCCCTGTTCCTCGGGCTGCCAGGAAGAGTCTGTCGCATACTCCTGGCCAGTTCTTACTCCCCTCTCGGGACGAGTCTGAAATATCTCTTCCTCAGGGAAATCTTTCTGAACCCCCAGACTGGGTCACACACACACCCCACCCCCGCCATCAGTTGTCTGTGCTCCGGGCACCTCGTCCTTTTCCTTTATGGCACTTCTCAGTTCTTAGTGATGATTTGCTTCTTATATGCGCCTTCCCCACCTCCCACCCCCGATATCCCCAGCGTTTGGCTGTGTATTAATATATAGGACAAGAGGGTGGGTGGAAAATGGGCAGGCCCTCCTCACTGTGGTCTCTGTTCGCCTTTGCCTGAAAACGGAGGCTCCTGCTCACTGTCGCCATTTCTGCCACCTCTCCTCTACGCCTTCCCCCTGGCCGAGACCTACGCTAGCAAAACAGAGGTGCAGTGGTCTTGTCTGGAGGGCGGTGTGAGAGCTGCAGGTGTTTTCGGGAGAAGGCTTTGGAGAACTGAAGACGGTTCAGGAACACTGCTGTTTTTCCAGAGCCTAAGGGAGGAACAATTACCCAGGAAACTAATGGGGGTTCTTTCTTAAAAGGGAAAAAAGTGCCTTAGTGACCTTCCCAGGTGACCTGGAAGAAAGACTAAAAACACTGGTTCAATTAAAAAAAAAAATGAGGGGCGCCTGGGTGGCTCAGTCAGTTAAGCGGCCGACTTCGGCTCAGGTCATGATCTCATGGTCCGTGGGTTTGAGCCCTGCGTCGGGCTCTGTGCTGATGGCTCAGAGCCTGGAGCCTGCTTCAGATTCTGTGTCTCCCTCTCTCTCTGCCCTTCCCCTACTCATACTCTGTCTCTATGTCTCTCAAAAATAAATAAACGTTAAAAAATTAAAAAAAAAATGAGTCCTGCGCTCCTTTCTCCAACCCATGGTGCCTGGTACAGCCTGGGGGAGGGGGGTAGGTGTGCTTCAGCCAGGGGTCTATACTGAGATTTTTTTTTTATGTTTATTTATTTTTGAGAGAGAGAGAGAGAGAGAGAGAGTGAGCAGGTGAGGGGCAGAGAGAGAGAGAGACAGAATCTGAAGCAGGCTCCAGGCTCTGAGCCGTCAGCACAGAGCCTGATGTAGGAATTGAGCTCACGAGCCGAGAGATCATGACCTGAGCCCAAGTCAGAAGCTAAACCGACTGAGCCACCCAGGCGCCCCTGTACCAGGATGTAAAACACTTACCTGCTTTGCTCTCGAAGGCCAGGTAGAAAGGTGTGTACTTAGAGATTTCTGAATTTCCTCCCACTTCCAAACTCCCTAGGCTTGGCATCTTAGTCCTCTTTTAATTAAGTTGATTCATTTGCCTTGGGAAGATTTCCTGATTCAGCTAGTATATTTATGTATAAACTACTCTGGAAACACCTGGCAATTTTTCTGAGTGACAATAAGGAAACATTGCCTGAAAATTATGGTTTAATTTGCTCCATCCCCCTTGCTGTCTTACCTTTAAAAAAAAAAAAAAGGGTAAGATTTACCAAAGGAGCTTCGTGTTTTGCCCATAGTGGTGATTCTGTTTTACAACAGAAAGGTGTATCAACAATACCTAATAATTTCCCTTTATGTATTTTTAGAACTCTAGCTTTTAATGGACAATTGAATCATTCCTTGGCAGATGGGAAATCATCTAATTGCATCTTCTTAGTTATTGTGAATTTTCAGGAAGGCCTCCGAAGAGATTGGTGAGCGTATATTAAAAAGTTAGAGTAAACAGCTTCTTAATGACTTTATTTGTAGGAGTTGCCACTCGCGGGGTACATCGCAGCTTTGTGTGTGTCGTGGGGCAGGGGCGGGCGGATGGTGCTCATTTGAATAGGAGGTGGCCCTTGGTCGGTTTTAAAAACGCTGGAATCAAAGACGTTGCTCACAGAGTATCAAGATAGGAAAGTAGTTACTTGTATCCATTTTAACTTTATTTTAGGTTTGTGGTTGCTTTATTGTAGGACTAATAAAATCCCCTGGTAAAACAAAGACTCATGCCCAGACATGGCCAATTAGCAGTCTTAACTTTTCCCGGGTAGTATAAACGGCTTCCACGGAGTGGCTTGAATCCTAAATTGGCACCTCCTGGGTTCATCCCTTCTTTTCCTTTTTTTTTTTTTTTTTTTTTTGTAAGTTTCTTTAGCGAAATGTGGGGGGTGAGAAACCGCAGGTAGCCTAGCAAATCTTGCTGCTGCCAGGGCGGTAGCAGCTGGGTGGGAAGGAGAGAGCAGCTGTGTCTGCCTTATTAGTCATTCCGCGAAGAAATTGATTTGATAAATAATAAAGCAGTGATATTAGCAACACATGCTTGCAGGTCAGATGACTTCGATGAAAGCCCCTAGTTAAGTGTGTGTAATGGTTTGACAATATATATGCCTTCTAAAAACAATCCCGTTTTAAAGTGGAAATTGGACCGTTCATGCGGTTCTTAGCAAATACACCAAGCCCGTTACTAAAGGGAGCTTGGAAATCCGAAGGGCGATCTTTCTATTTAATTTGGCCTCTGCTCTGCCCCCTTCAGAGGATGCTTAAACTTACTTTGTTTCCCTGTCCTTGCCTTTTCATTTTGTTAACTGTTTTGATTTGTAAAATACTATGCCTCACACCACACTCCTTTATGATGATTTACTGTGCTGATTTTATCTTTCACCCTAAATCCTTGATAAGAGCATTTTAAAAATGAAATTGCTACCTGACACTTATAAAATCCTGTCTGGCAGCCAGAGAAGAAGCCAGAGCTGGGGGGGAGGAAGGGGAGACAGAGCTTGGAGAAAGGGAAGATTTTTAAAGGAACCGTATCACACTTTTTTCCCCCTTTGTATGCTGGAAGGTTTTTTTTGGTTTTGTTTTCTTTTGTTTTGGGCTTTTTGTTTTTGTGAGGGGGGCTTTTTGTTTGTTTTTGGTTTCTTAACGGCTCATGAATACAGTCTGTGATGCCCCTTGCTATTGTATCATGAGCTGTGGGCGGGACGTGGGTGAGACTCAGGGCTGTCCTTTGCTGTGGATCGAAACTTTGGATGGACAGACCGATGGATGGCATGTAACTGTCTCCGCGTTTATACCGGAACACATGGGCTTCCTTCCTGACTCCCAGCATCCCCGGCCTCTCGCCCTTTCCTACTCCCGGACCAGTCAAAGCAGCGTCCCCTTTAACCGAGCAGCTGACTTGCCTGGAGTGTGTGCTTAATGGAAACTGTGGTCGTGTTGTTTCTGGAGACCTCCACTTAGCCACACAAGGCCTCGATGATGGGGGGCGCGCATCCGTAAATAGAGCTGTCTGAACCAGCAGGTCGTCTGAATTGTAGTACAGTGATTTAATGCACTCGTGTCTTTAATTCCTGTGACGTGGAGGGAGGGAATGGACATTCTCTGCCCGTAGTGAAGCTTGCTAACCCATCTCCTCACTGACTGGTGCTTTGATTATTATGACGACTGGAGACCGTGTTATGTTGGAATAACAGGTTTCCCGAGTGCCTGGCGGAGAAGCCAGTAATGATCATCTCATGTATGAATCGTGGCGGTCACTGGCTTGTCCGGCAGAGGCGTTATTCTATCTGAGTTTTCCAAAGTGCTGTGCGTGAAGACCTGGCATTTACCGGTCTAGATTATTGGGGTGGGGGCAGGGGCGGCGGCAGCAGGGACACATGCCCCCCCCCCACGTGAGGGCTCTGATGGTCGAGGGGCAGCTGTGCCAAGCAAGGCCACAGCCAGCGGGAGGCCCCTGTGTGTTAGCTGGCGGTGCCGGAGCCATTATGCCTAATTTATCACCCACCTCCTGAAAATATAATCCGCCACCAAAGTGACTGCTTTTGGAAACTGCCTTGTCTCTTTTGAGCTGAGACTGGAGACAACCAGACAAGGTTCGGTGGTGACGAATAAAGAAACATTAGTTTCTGAACACAATCTTCTGTTACCAGTCACTTTTCAACAGACATTCAATCAAAATGCTAATAGCGGCAGCAACAAGGGAACGTGGTTATTGTGATACTAATTGATTGGTTGGAGGGTGGGTTTTGTTAAGTGCAGCTTAAGATTTCAGAAATGTGATTCTCTTTAATTACAGCGGCACTAATAAAAATGAACAAATGATTTGGCGATTTCCCGGGTAATGGTTTAAAATTTTTTGTTGAAGTTTAAAAAGAGAAGCGGCGGAAGTGCATGGGAAAACTGGGGCCTGGGTGGGTGGCCTTGCCCTTAGCAGGCCCGGGCACAGAGACACGAACCCAGAATGCCCTTGGAAGGCTGCGTGGGACCGTTAGGATGGTGGCGAAAGGCCCTCTCCCAGCCGGCCGGCAGTGGTCAGGCAATGGAGATCATTCCAGTTGGAAGTCCTTGGTATTTCCAGAGCCAGGGCGGGGGCCAGCTTGCCCCGATCCGGTCGCGTGCCCATGCTGGGGTTCCTCGAGTTGGCCAGGGGCCGGGGGGGCCCCCACAGTCCCAGCAGAGGCTCATCCTGTGCTCAGGGCTCTACGGTGTATTGGGGCGCCCTCTGCTCCAGTTCTGGCAGCACTTAGGAACAAAGCAGGCCGAATCCTAGCCCTCCTGAGCGCGGGAGCGGAAGGAGCATAGGTTACTTCCGGTACTGCTAAACGCTCTGAAAAAGACAAAGTAGGAACATCCTGGCGAGGGGGCCTAGGGCCTACTTAGGTATGTGGGTGGCTGTGGCCTCCCCACGGAGCAGGCATATGACTTGAGAGGCAGAGGCATTCCGAGGAGACGGCAACAGTGAGTGCAAAGGCCCTGGGGTGGGCATGAACATGAAGCGTCTGAATGACAGAAGGCCTGAGAGGCCTGAATGAGGGAGGTGGATCGGGGCTGGACCTTGAAGAGTTTGAGCCGGGGTGCGGCCGTTGGAAGGAGGCAAGAAGGGCAGGGGCATAGGACTTCTGCTCTGGAAAGAGCCCACTGGCTCCCGAGTGGAGGAAAGGTGACAGGGCCGCACGTCGGGCAGTAGGAAGAGCAGGTGGAGCTCATCGCAGAAGTGGGGGGAGAGCTGCCAACGTCTTGGGCGGTAGCGGTGGGGATGGGGAGAGGCCGTGGGATTGGGAATGTTTTTGGAGACGAGACATAAGAGGTTCTCAGCTGGCTGCTGGTTATGAGGAGGGAAACAATTAGGGCTGGCCCTGGGTCCCAGCCGGGGCAGCTAAGGGAATGTGGTTCTGTCCACTCATACGGGGGCTGCCGCGGTGGAAGGGGCCCACTCCAGGAAGAAAACCCATGGCCGTGTTTGCAGTTCCACCGGAATCCGTCTGGTGATTTGAATGGATGGATATATTAAAAAACGCACCAAAGAAGCGGGCTCTAGAGAATCACGGTAATTCACGAGTCGTTTCTGCACCCGCCTCACTGGGGAAGGGATTGTTTCAGGGGCGCCCCGAGCAGAGGTCAGGGCGGTGGACGATGAAGCGCGAGGGTGCGGCCATGGTTTGGTCCCTCAGCACACCAGGTCTCCTGGCATCAGAGGGTCCAACATACCCTCAACACACCAGGTCTCCTGGCATCAGAAGTCTCCCCGGGCTTCCCTGCTGGCGAGATGCCACCGGGGGGGGGGGGGGGGGGGGAGGTTCAGGAAAGATGCGGCATCCAAGAGTCAAAGCATCACCGCGTCTGTCGCAACAGAGACAAGTGACCCTGTGGACGCTCACCGGTTCCTCGGCATCCTGCTCTCTGCCCTGAATGGGTGCCGAGGGGCCTGGGTTCCCCGTGACTGTCCCCAGAAGCCCTCAAGGGCCCTAAGCCCTGCCCTACTCCCCAGTCTTCCAGCTTCCCAGATCTCTTAGATTTCAAAGACTCAGCCCATCAAGAGGGGCTCGCCTTTTGTGGCCCTGGCCACGCGGACCACAGGTGGGGCTCCTTCTCACAAATTGACAACGCAAATCCGATACCGGCCTTTTTATTTTTTATCGGGGTGGGAACAGGGGCCTAATTGGGGCGGAGAGGCAGCCGCAGCCTTCCTTTCAATTTGTCAAGCTTTCTTTCAAAAGATCTGCCAAAGAAGAAAGGGTAATTAATAGGCTTGAAGTCATTTCCGATGTGTCAGGATTTCTGCCTCGCTTCCAAGTGATAATGTTCGCGGGCTCCGGGCCTCCAGGGAGCCTTCCATCTTATTAACTTGTCTGGAAGAAACAGGGAGTGGGGACAGCTCGGGCCAGTGGGTGACGAGGAATAAAGATTTGTAGTGCTGCGAGCTGTAAACAGCAGGGCCAGATAAGTTTGGGGAGGGGTGGGGAGGGAGGGCGAGAGCTCTCCAACTCCACTTCAGCCACCAGCAAAGGGGCTCTCCGGCTCGGCTCGGGGACCACCCGCTGCGCCTGGAGGCATGGTCCAGGGCGACCCCGAGGGAAGGGGTGCTTTTAATGAGCCGCACGCGGGCACTGGCGGATTTCGTGCGTTTGCCTCGTCACGCCCCTTCTCCCTGTTCTTTTAAGGAAGAGCATCAGGGACCATCTGAGGGATGCACAGCCTTTCCTCCGGCCCACCCATAGACCCCCAGCTCTGGGTTTAGCCTAGTTGCACGCTGCCCGACACGGGAGTTCGGCAGCTAATAAAGTGTGGGTTCAGGGTGTGGATGAGGAATCCTGTTTTCTCTTCGTTCTCTTATCTCTGATCGTCTTCTCGGCTGTGGCTTTCCTGTTGCGGTAGCTCTTTGCCCTCCTTTCCCACCTCGCCCTCCGCCCATCCTCAGCTGTAAAACCAATCACCCTTAAGAATTAAGGGCTAGGTGAATATATATATATATATATATATTTAAGTAAGCACCAAGCCCAACGTGGGGATCAAACTCATGACCCCTGAGATCAAGTCTCACGTTCTGCCACCTCAGCCAGCCAGGTGCCCCTGCGTGAATATTTTTTAATTGAGTAAATGAGTGAATAGGCCCTGCCGAGGCTTCATGTATTCTTGCCACCCAGCCACTCCATTTACCGGATGGGCGATTGATCAGAGAGGTTAAGTAGCTTGACGGAGGTCACGCAGCTAGGGTGAGGTGGAGAATGGGGTTTGATACCTGGAAACCTGTTCGATGGTAGCTCCTTGACCCGCCCTCCTGCATTGGTGTTCAGGAGCAAGGCATGCGCAGTTGGCAACGATAGTTTAGCTGCTGCGTGAGGTGCAGAGTGGAGAAAGTTAAAGAGCGGGTTAGAGACCGTCCTTGCAGGGGGTCAGTTGAGACCTGGGACTGGCATCAAAGCGTCTGGTTGACGCCGGGGCAGCCTCACGGCATTGGTCACCCCCGAACGAGGTGGAAGCTGGCCTTCCCTCCCCACCCCCCAGCCCTAGCCCCAGCTGTCCGCAAACGCCATCTTTTCTAAGCCAATTAGGAGAAACCTCAACAGGATTGAGAATAAACGCCGCAGACAAGTGCCTCTTGTAAATGTGACTGGTGCAGGGGAGGGGGGCTCGCAGACTGTCGTCCGAGCCGGACTGGGGCCTTGGGCTGGCAGCTGGAAGCAATAGCTGGCAAGGCCCCGCGGCCAGCCTGGGCAGGAGAGAGCGCCCGGGGCCACCTTCAGGACCCACAGATCTCGGCGTCGCGCACTCGTTCAGGCCTTTACCTCTCTCTCCTCGTTTGTTGCAGAAGTGCTTGGGAGGCGCAAGTTGAGTTAGTCTCGGGAACCGGAGGCCAGCCATGCCGGCTTCAGCTGTACGCGGGCCGTTGCTCACACACTGTGCTTTTCTTTGTTTAAAATAGCAAGGTTGGGATTTTTTTGGGTCATAAGGAAAGAACACGATGTCTCTTATTCTCTCTTTTTTTTTCTCCCTTTTTTTTTTTTTTTTTTTTTTTTTTTTACCATTTCTCTTCCAAAAGGAATTTGGGAGACCGAACTGGAAGTTAAGCAGAAATCCAAATTCACTCTCTGTGCTTCTTATTTCCCTTCTCCTCTTGTTTTCCTCCTTCTGTCGGATAGATTTGAAGCCTGGCTGGAAAACTTGGGAATTTTTCGGCCTGAGGAAGAGAGGAGACTTGAGACTTTTCTCTCTCTCTCTCTCTCTCTCTCTCTCTCTGTCTTTTCTTTTTAGGAAAACTCAGGGCAGAATCGGGAAGTTCCCACATCCTTGGTCTACACGCGCCCCTCGGTCTCTTTCCTGATCACGCCCGTGGGGCAGAGGTCCGCCACCACCCGCCTGGCCTCGCGGAATTTTTCAGAAGCCATTTTTCTTTTAAACCGAAATGCGGGAATCGGTAGGAAAGAAGGCGGCCTCGGAAGGGTGTAACTACTGTTTGCCACGCTGAGGAACGAGCGTGGTTATTAGTCACCAGAATGACCTCCTCCCAGCGGGTTGTTATTTGTTTGTTTTAAAGGCTCTTTGGGGGTTTTTCGAAGTGATTTAGAACTCG
Organism: Paguma larvata; assembly: GCA_030068075.1. NCBI lineage: Eukaryota > Metazoa > Chordata > Mammalia > Carnivora > Viverridae > Paguma > Paguma larvata. Next base: position 53,865,310 of record CM057843.1, read on the forward strand.
CCCAAGGGCTCGCTTCTGTGGAGCGCTGAGGGCTTCTGCGTGAAGTTCTCTTCTTCGGTGCCTGTAGGTAAACGGGGAGGGGGGGCGCGCAGAGGGAGTAGTAGTATCTCGACTAAATAAAGCCTCCTTTGAGGCTGCAGCGGAGTGTACGCGGGAGGGGGGTCCTTTTCCTGTCCCAGCTACGCTTGGAATTGCTCCTGCTGACTTGCCTGCCCGGTGATCGGGAGAGGCCCCCCTCGCACCCGCCTGGGCTGGGGAACCCGTGGGCCCCAGCCTTCAGGTGGCCGAGCCTTGCGCCGGCTCCCGGAGGGCGGGGCCTGTGTGAAGAGCCTCGAGCGAGCCAGCGAGCCCAGGTGGGTGGAGAAGGCCTACTGGCCGCAGCCTGGGACGAGCTGGCAATTGGATTGGAAATTGGTGTTCAGCCAAGGGTAGAAATCAGGTGCGTGAAGCATACCAGCGGCCGCGTTAAGGCCGTCGGTCCCCGAAGGCACCGGGGGGTCACACGTGTGTGCAAGAGCGCATTCTCAAACCCTCCCCTCCCCCGCTAGCCCACCGCCTTTCCCCCACCCGCTGCTGAATCTGAACACCGCTTTCAAGTGCAGGTGTTGAGGTTAATAACAAGACATTTCCCAGTTGGCCCTTTGCTTGAGAGGCTTCTCACTAGGTTCTGAAGGAAAGGAAAGGATTTAAAGGGACCACAGTCATCAAAGCTGGACTCGGTGGCATCCACTGCCAGGAGCAAGGCTTGGCTGGGAGGTGCTTTTATATGATGGCGGGCTCCTGTAAAAACCGAAGTTCAGGCAGGAGTTATGCCCATCCCAGCCTTCTCTGGCCATTTGGCTGGAGCACCCACACCGGGCCGACTAGCCTGACTTCCCTTAGATCTTCCAGCTTCTGGAAGGATTGACTTGTCTCCTCGCTGCACAGAGAGGCTGTGCTTTGTCCAGAATCCTCTAGCCCCAGGCCATGTGACCTTAAATAGGTGTCTCCTTGCACTGTCTCAGGATTGGTTACACACTGGGGTGCTATCTTCCCCCCGTCACTGGACCCTCAAGACTCTACTGCTAATGCCACAGAGTATCCCACGTAACCCGGGAGCTTCTGTGGTTTAATTGTAGTTCAGAGTCCTGTTCGCTGGTCTGCAACTCCTAACTCCTTTTCCGAAAGGGTCCTAGGAAGCCCGGCGTGGCTTTCTGCAGGCTTCGTGTCTCTGAACACGGAAGCCAGCCAGATTCCCACCCACTCCCAGCCTGGCGCCCTAACTTGACGTTCCTTTGGCCTCCAGGCCCGGGGCCTCCGCCTCCAGGGCGCTCTGTACCCCAAGCCTGAAGTGATCCGGCCAGACGCTAGGTGTCGCCATCCTGATCCTGACGCTGTCTCTGGAGGTCTTGGCCGATGATGGGCTTTGCTGAGGTCTCTGCTTGTCTGTTTTGAGCCCCGTTGTCCGGTGACAGCCATCTAGGTTAGAGACGGTCTCACGTGTTTCTCGGGTTCATAGACCCCGGGTGTTTCCAGCTTTTCCATAATCAGGTTTCCTTCGGCTCCTCCAGCTCTGGGCCTCAGCCCGCCTGCTCCAAGCCCCGATGCGGCTGACCGTTCCTCTTTTTACAGCTTTGATTCATGTTTTTATTGTCCAGGGTTGTACGCCCTTGAACATTTATTTTAAGGCACCTCAAGTACTTTTTGAAGACCCAGGGGGATGTCACAGATCTGTAACTCCGTCGTCACGTGACCACAGGACCACCTGGAATTGGTAGAGCCTGGGAACCAAGCTGTCCCGAGTGTAGTGCTGATACAGCTCGGGCCCGGGAGTCTTTTGAGGGGATGATACTAGTCCATGAATGAACCCTTTATCCCACCAAAACAAGAAAAATGATCCGAATGACTTAAGTTTTGGCTTTAAGAATTGTGAACACCCCCGGGAATGATGGGAGATGCCTGGTAGGTTCAAACGTGGGATCAGAAATTGCTGGGTCAGAGACACAGCCTTCGGTCAGTCCGCCGGGCAGCACGTCCCCCGCAAGGCCACGCTCTTAACAGGCCCTGCGTGTCATTTGGGCGAGCCCTGATTGAACAGGACCGATGGGCACAGAACCGAGAACGGGGAGGGGAGGGGGGGCTGGGGAGGATGCCGAGGCTTGGCCAGCTCAAAATCACCCGTTTGAACGTGGTTTGGGAAGCCAGGATGCACGTTGGTATCATCTTTCACTTGTGCAATTTTTCAGAATTCAGCCACAGGTTTTCCTGGAGCCCTAGCTAGGGGTTTGATTTCTCTAAGCCGGGATGAAGGATGAAAGAGACATTTATGTGGTAGGAGGGGGATCGGGACATTGAACTGCCTTTAAATGATGGAAAGAAACCCTTTCTTCTCCCTCCTTTCCCACTTCTGCTCTGGTGCTGACTTTGAAAAACCTTCCTAGGGAGGCTGAGAGACGGGGCCCTTTCCAGAGCTGTTCTGGAGGTCGGATTTTTGCAGTGCACCGGAAATCTCTCTGCCCTCGGAATCGCCTGTCGGTTCTCCTCGCCGAGGGGCAGAGAGGAGGGCGCACCGGCCGCCCGGCTGGCGGGCCTCTGTGGCCCTCCCTCCTGCGGGCGGGGAGATAACCGTGCTTGAAAGCCTGTTTTTATCGCACGAGAGCAGCGCGGTCGGAGAGGCGGCCCTCCTCTGATGGCTGGGGAGCAAACTTTCCTTGTGAAGCACAGGCAGGCGGCCCACAAGTTTGTCTTTTTCAAGAGGAGAAGAAATTTAAAGCGAAGCTCCAGAGAGATAAGTTTTTTCGGTCTGGTGCTTCACGGAGGCTTAACGATTCTAGTAGGGCCCTGAAAATGGCAGAGACCCCAATTTCCCCCCCTTATGGGCTCCCTAACTAGAGAGGTTTGCAAAGCTTACGGGGATTAATGCTCTTTAAACCTCTGCACTGCTTCCTGCTCCTCATGGGATCCGGGTGCTAATAAAGATGTACCAGCCTGGAAAGGCTGGTAAACACTGCTCTGTTGCTATGGCAACAGGCGAAACAAGAACGGCACGGAGTATTGCTAACAAGAGTCCTTCTGATCAAGAGTTTAAGGGGGAAAAAAAAGGGGGGGTTCTTAAAAATGCAGAGAGTCTTGGCGAGGTAATTAGACTTGTGCTCTCAAAGTAAATTTATAGTTTTATGGAGCATTACTGGAGTGCCTGGTTGCTTGCAAAGTCACCCTCCATCAAGTTCCGGGAGCAGCATCGCCGCCAAGAGCCGCCGGCATCTCCCGCTAGTTGCTCTGGGGAGGCCGGGGCCAGCCTGTGAGGCCCCCGCCCTCTCCTCCTCCTCAGCGAGGGGTCGCTGTGTGTGTACCCTGGCCGGGGAAGTGTTTAAAAAGCTGTCTCCAGGCTCTTTGGTGTTGAGAGGGCTGAGGGAATGTTCTGCACCTGCCTTACATCTGGGCTGTTACCGTTATTAGCCCCGCTGATAGAGGAGAGCTCACTCTTACCAGAAAGCGCTCCCTGTTCCTGGCCCCGGGGCGGCCGAGCATTCCCCTCGCTTCATCTCCCTGCTCCTCCCGGCTGCCTCGTGCAGAGCTGTTACTGGGCCCATTTTTCAGATGAAGGAACAGAGGGATTAAGGAACTGTCCCATGGGGACACAGCCAGCCGAGGGCGAGCTGAGATTTGAACCCAGGAATGGCTGTAAAGCCTGGGCTTCCAGCCCCCGGACCGGATCTCCATAGCCCGACTCCCAGTCATCCATGCCGGCTGCTGAGGTTTTCATTCCCGAGTCCTGAGCAGCTCCCGCAGCCCTGCTGGGAGCTTTTGCCCGGACACGCTGCGACTTCCCAGGGAACCTCGGAGCCTGTTCTCATGTTTCTTGCCTCCAGGATACGTAGGTGCTATGCTGAACTTGGAAAGAAGCTTCTGCTTCTGGTGCGTGTTTTAAAGTTCTAGGGCCCGTGGGTAAGAAGTAGGGCAGTGTGGGAAGGCGGGGTCGCCAGCCTGGGCCACCTGGCCGCCCCACCGACCCCCCCCCCTGCTCCTGGGTAACAGTGCCCAGCTGCTCAAGCCAGACCTGCAGCTTCGTCCTGGACTCCACCTCCCGCACCTCTGGCCAGTCTCTGCACAGTCCCTGGATTCACCACCGTGCTGCTGCAGGCACCCATCCCCTCTCTCCCTGGTGCCTGCGGCCACTCTCGGGGGACTCCTGCCTCCAGCCCCGCCCCCCTCTGATCCATCCAGAGGGATCTTTCTGAACTGTGATTCTGATCATGCCAAGTTTTGGTGGCCTCCCACCCGAGTAACTTATGGCCGTCTGAACGAGCCTTGCCTACCTCTCTGCTGCCTATCAGCCTGGGGTCTCTGCTCTGTATGTCCTGTGCCCTTGCAGTTCCTCCCCCGCTGGGGTCTCTCTCTGCCTTTGCACATAGTAATCCCCACCCGCCTTTCCTCTGACAAACTCCTGAGGGCCTCCAGGATTCGGCCTGGGCCCCCTACAGTCTAAATGGGTGCTTCTCCTTCCTTCCAGCTCCTTCTGACCCTCTGTTAGTGTTTGCTGATGCTGCACCCCCCTGGCTCAGTAACTGCGAGGACCTTGCTGGTAGGAGACCAGATCCTGTTCGTCTTGGTGTCCCCAGTACCTGGGACATAACAGAGGAGCCAGAGTGTTTAATCCTCGCCAGGTTGCTATGGCAACAGACTCCACAGCCCTTGGAGGTCAAGTGACTCGGGGAAATTAGAGGTCCCAAGGTCAGAAAGCAATCCTCCTCCAGCCCCACCTGGAGTCCTCCCCCTGCACCAGGCAGGGTGGCCTCAGAGCCACCACTTCCTGCTGGGACTGTTCCTCCCCGTGTCCCAGTGGTGCCTGGAGACCCTGCCTTAGACACGTCACGCCCTTGGTTGTAATGGTAACACATCATCTGAGCTCCGTTGCTTGCAAATTCCTCTTAACGCCGATCAACGTGGGACTGGATTGAAATTGAATATGAGATGTCCGGTGTCCATCAGGAAGGTGATACTGAACATTTAGCTTTTTTTTTCCTCCTCCTTCCCCACAGTATCAGTTTTCTTATTGAATTTGGGAAGCAATAGCAATGGATTAAGTTGCAGTGGAGCTTGCCCTAAAAGGAAGTGATTGATAATCCATTTAGGTCTGAGTTGCTTGCTTTTCCCCTCCTGATTTTCTTGGCCACTTTTTCAATTACCAACTGTATTTAGCTTAGTTTGCTCACCGTAACTCATTTCCCCTTCCTCCAGGATCTGCAGGGAAGTCGTAATGTAATGCGGGCGTAGTGACATCTAATTATTTCCCCGAGACATCAGTTAGAAATGTAAGAATACATCTTCCTTGAGGTGGACAGAACAGGACCGTGGGGCCGTGAAGCAGAACGTGTCTGTCCCAACACATCCGTCTCTGGGGTATTGGGAAGGAGGTGAGAACGTCCTGCAACAGCACAGCCTCCTGGTCCCGGGGCTCAGTGCCCTTGTGGCCCTCTGGGGGCAAAAGTCATGTGATTGATCTCCCAGGGGGACCAGTTGTCTCACTCTTGGGAAGAGAGCTACCCAGAGGCGTGTGTCACTGAGTGGCTCATGCCCTTGTCTCCTGAGTTCCCTTTTCGTTTCTTTAGCTCCTATCTTTAAAGTGTTTTGCCATCTACAAAGTACTTTCACTTGTCCAGTGTCGAGAACTTGGGATCCTCCCAACAGGACTGTGATGGCGAAGAGAACTACCTACCTTCAGCATTAACCCCCCGAGATTAATAGATGTACAGCGTCTAGCCCTTCGTTGTGGTTCAGTAATATTCGTTGTCCTGGCCGCCTTCTCGAGTGTGTGTATGGGTTTCAGGACGTCTCTGTGTCACAGATGGAGAGACTTGTCCCAAGATGGCTCTGTGGGTGGAGAATGTACCCCACGATTAGGATTGGGAGGGTGCCCCATTGTGCCTGCCTGAGGAGTGAGCCGATTAAGAAACCAGAGGAATGGGAGGTGACACACCAGATTGTCTCCTCACCTGACATCTTACTAAGTTGAGGGGCATCCCGCTGGACCCCAGAGGTAGAGCGATTCCTTCATCATGGGCAAGGCCATCAGATTTGGGGTAGGCGGACTCAAAGCCCAGGGAGTACAGGGAACTTGTGCTCTCTGCCGCCCGTAGTATTATTTTTCCCTGTTTAATGTGAACTGAGCCACGCCGCCTTCTTCCAAACAGGATGAGACCAGGAGCATCCCCAAAGAAAGCCAGGAATCACTTGGGAGCTGGAGGCTTTTTACAAGGCATCGCGACGGAGTCTTAAGGCTCTGCCTTTGGGCCAAGCCCCATTTCCCTCTTGACTCTAGTGCATGATGTGTTTGGAATGAATTCAGTAATGCCAGCACCACCCAGCTCACTTCTAAGTCACTTTCTGTCCCTGTGGATGCCACGAGGTCTAGTTTGGCAAAGAGAACCCTGCCTGGGAGGGCATGGGGCCAAGGACAGGCTCTGTGGGTGTTGGCTGGTCCCCTGCAGCCCTGGGTAGGGTGTCTCCTCTCCCCCCGCCTGCCCACCGCAAGGCAAGGCTGTCTGTGTGTAAAGTCAGTCTGTCTGCAGCCACTCCCCGTTTGAGATGGGGATGGGGGAGACCTAGAGTGTCTCTTGGGAGCCCAGAGCCCCTGATTCTGAAGAGCACTTGATGAGCGAGAAGCAGCCCCAGTTTGGGTCGGAGTTAATGGGGCGAAACAGAGCCATTTTCCTGGGCACCAAATATTTCTTCTAAATGTTCAGGTCCATAACCAAGGCAGCTAAGTCAGCAGATTGTCAGCGTTCCAGAAAGTGCCGTCTCCCCAGGTGCCGCGCTGCCCCCAGGACCGCAGCTGCCTTAGCCCTCCCACAGCCCCCCCCTTTCGGTTTTCACAACTTATTTTGCTAAGAAGAATGAGGGGACAGGAGGGGCAATTCTCGTAATAACCCCCCACCCATTTTCCCAGATGCCTGGGTGGAGCTCGCCTGCTGCTGGCGTGGGAAGCTGACAAAATATTGAAATAAAGGCTCCGAGGAGATGAACGGACTTAGATTACGGAGAGAAACTCCTTGCAGTTCTGCTCTTGGCGTATTGGGCGCCTCTAATTACACCACTTCAGCTATGCTCTTCCTGGTCACCGTGCAGCCGGCTGAGGGAAGACGGGGGCTCTAAAAACAGCCCGAGAGCAGTCTTTTGAAAAAGACAGTTAACCACCCGGAGCTATAGTGTCTTTCCAACAACGAGCAAAGATGGCTGGTTCTCCTTTCGGGCTCTGCTGTTGGGGCTCCGTGTCCTGGAGTCAGTGGGGGGGGGGCAGGGGTCTTGGCACCTCCCCCAGACTTTGGGTCTTGGAGACCCCCCCAGCGTTTGGGTGAGACCCAGCCTGTCCCGAGACAGTGGGGACAAGCCCCTGGCCGGCGTGAGCCGCCTGCCCACTGCCTGCTTTTGGAGATGGTCTTTCCTGCCGGCAGAACAGGAAGCCAGCCCTGGAAGTCACCTGCCCTGTCCCCAGTCCCACCCTTCTGCCAGTTCTAAACCACTCGCTCGGCCCGGAGCAAAGGCAGGAATCTATCGTCTCTTTGTGGAGTCACGGAACCTTCCAGGTTCTTTTTGGTTTGGCTCCCATGCATCAAGAATGCACAGGCTCTTTGATGCCATTTTGTCTCCCACCTGGTCTCTGTCAGTGCTGCAGAAGGAACATTGCTTACTGTCTCAACAGACGCGTGTGTCAACAGAGCTACAAAAATGGGACAGTATCTGCTCCACCTACCTTGGAGAGGAAATCCGGGCTGAAAGACACCCGTGTGAGAACAGTGGAAAGTTAAAGCTAAGGAAATAAGGAGCATGAGACAGGTGCCCCCCTCCCTCACCCTGCCCCCTTCTCCTTTGATGATGCGGTGGTTACCCCCAACTCCTCTGTCCAGACCAGCGGCCCCATTGCAACGCCAGCCTCCTTGGCTGGGGACCGGCTGCAAGTGGGAGGGCCTTGGTGGAACACGAGGCATTCAGAGCAGGGCGGTCTGGCTCCTGCGTCCCAGGGCTTGCCTTGGCCCTGCCCGTAACCGTGTAGACCCTAGTGGTTAATATGGAAAATCTCAAGGGCAGGCTGGGACTGAGGGTAGCTAAAGGGACCGTGTGAGACCAACTGGGCTGAAGACAGCCTGCAGCCCGAAGGATGCCTGCCCCCATTTCCATGCCTCTGGCAGCCCCCCTCCAGCTTCTGCGTGGTGCCAGCCCCTGTCCGCCCAGGGAAGCGTGGCGTCTGGAGGAAGCGTCTGGAGGAAGCGCGTCTGCAGTGGCCCAGTGATCATTTCCAGGCTCCGTCCCGCATCCCTGCAGAGGCTTCATAAAGCTGGAGCAGGGTCTCCGATCTGGTCACCTTTTCAGCGTGGCTCCCTGGCTGTGAACCATCGGTGGGAAGGCGGGAAGGCGGGGTCGCAAAATGGATCCTGCGGAGGAGTGCCAAGTGGGTTTTTGGAGGGCCCCGGCCATCCGAGTTTGTGCTCTGAACATGCGTGTTAACGAGTTTCAAAGTAGAAACACGTACGGCTCTGGAAGACTAGAAGTGGGGCGGTGGAGGAGACAGTCTAAAATTGCTGCTCGGTACCCCCGGTACGGTAGCAAACGTGAGAAGCTATTACAGCGCACGGAAGCGGTTCGTCGCATAATGACATCTTTATAACTCGCCTTGCCAGCTGGCTTCTCTCAAGAGTCTTTGGGGGGAATTTTGCTCTTTTAAAATATTTTCGGGGGGCAGGGGTGGCGGGAGGAGACTTCATGTGTCCTGAGCCCCTCTGCTGAAACTCGGGGGTGGGGCCTTGCGGTGCTCCAGGCCCCTCCTGGGGATCCTGGGGGGGAGGTGGAGGGAAGGCTTGCACCAGACTCCACAGGGATTTCCGGGGATTTACACAGTCTGCCTCGTGGATAGTGTCCAAAGCTCTTCTCTCCATACTGCTTCCTCCTACCCCCCCACACCGCCGTGCTCGGGGAGAAGAGCGATCGGGAGGCAGAGACTCTGGTAGCAGACTGCCTGACTTCAGTCATCCCCTCTTCTAGCCATGTGCCTGCTGAGCGACCTTCGGCGAGTGACGTGACCTCTCTGAGCCTCAGACTCTTCCTCTGCAAAATGGGATGACAGTAACCCCTGCCCCCTAGGGTTTCGAGAGGTGTCCTTCAGACGATCCTTCTACCGTTCTTAGCCGGCCTGTGCAGAGCCCAGTAAAGGCGGTGGTGGTCCCTGGCACAGGCATGCCTCCAGGCGTGTTTTTGGTTACCTGATCTCTGCCAGGCGACAGACTGGGGGGTTCTGTTTTGTGGGCACCCGGGGAAGGAGGCAAGCCAGTTCTATCCCAGCGGAAATGTGGTAGGAGCGAAGATGTGGGGGATGGAAAGCCTACCACCTGCCCTCCGGGGACGTTCCGCAGCCAGCGCCCTGGCGGGCAGGGCCCACAACTTTGCAGGGCCCTAGACCTAGTTGTTGACGCCAGGGGCGGTGAGGTCAGTGCCTTGGCCCCCAATGAGAACCCTCTGCCCGGGCTGATCTGCAGCTCTAGGGAGTCAAGTGTGGACACTGCTTATTCTAACACTCTCTGTTCTTGAGCGGTGATGCAGAGGCCCCCATGACCCAGAAGAAACCAGGTCATATAGTCCCGACGTGGGAAGATGCCAGCAGGGGTGGGGCCGGGAGCTTTGGAGAGGGCTCCACCAAAGCAGTGGGCGGATCGTTTGATGTTCTGGCCCGTCTGCCTCGAACATAATACACGTGGTCCCTGACTTACAATTCTCTGACTTTACAACAGCACGAAAACCATAGGCATTCAGGAGAATGTGAATTGTGAGTTCGGGTCCTTTCCCAGGCTAGTGGCGTGCAGGACGGTGCACTCTCACGATGCCGGGCCGTGGACTGCGGCTCCCAGGCAGCCCCGCCATCGTGAGGGCAAACAGCCCATAACTTAGGACCATCCTGTATCCATACCACTTTTCCACTTTTCACTGTCGGGACAACATTCAGTCAATTACACGAGCCAGTCAACACTTTGGTATAAAACAGGTTTTCTGTTAGATGATTTTACCCAACTGTAGGCTAATGTAAGTGTTCTGAGCACGGTTAAGGTCGGCAAGGCTAAGTTAAATGCACTTTCAACTTCGCGTGGGACGCTTTGCCCAGGTCAGCCCTGGGCAGGTCCCAGATGGCACAGCAGTCTCCCCTCTTGCTCACCAGGCTTGCCCTTGTCCGTTCCCGCACGCACTGTGCCGGAACCCGTGGGTCAGAGACTCGCCTGCTCTCCAACTGGCCTCCCATCCAAGCTGCAGACAAGCGGGCCGAGCCGTTTGTCCACTTGCTGCTTTTCTCCTCTCGGACCCCTGCCTGGGAAGGAGGCTGCGCCATCAGGAGGCGGGAGGCTGCGGGGAGGACAGCAAGGTGGGAGGTTCGCAGCCTGGCTCTTGGGAAGCGGTAGCTTTAGCACATAGAGCAGCACCCCTTTTTCCAGAGAGGGGTCGGCCTGTTTCAGCAGAATCTCAGGGGCCTGGGAGGTGCCTCCTAGGCACCAGCTGGTGGCCGCACCCTCATTCCATAGAAAAGGAAACTGGTGGCCTTGCTCGAATTTGCAGCTTTGGAGTCCCAACAGGCTTGGCTTCCAATTCTGGCTCTTTCCACTCACTGTCTCTGTAAGCTGCTTAGTCTCTCAGAGCCTGACTCCTTATCTGCTACTTCAGGTGGTGATTGCAACAGATTAAACGAGGAGCCGTGTACGAAGAGCCTCGTCTATAGGAGCGTCCGACAGATGGTGGTTGTCGTCTTCCACCCATGCCTCCAGTGAATAGTGGTTGAGCCTGTCTTGTAAGCCAGGCGCTGTGGTACCCCAAGGTGTTCAGAAGTGGATCCTGTTCCAGGAGCTTATGTGGTCCGAGGTCGCGTGCCCGGGACCTGTAGATTTCTCTTCTCGGGAGTCCTTCGTCTACAGAGGGAGTATTCTTCCACTGGCGGAAGGCAGCACCAGCTGGTGGGGCTTCCCCACAGCCCGAGGAGACGGGAACCCGTTTCACAGGCGGAAAAAGCCGAGAGCAGCCGGGCCACGTGCCCGAGATCTCTGGGCGAGCGGTCCGCTGGGAAGCGAGCGCACCGGCCGCCTGTTGTGCTTCCCTCCACTGCCCACCGCGCTTTCATACACAGCGTGGCGCTGAATGAGGCCCAGCCGTGCCGGGTTATCCCCCGTCCCTCCTTGCCTGGACGGCGCTCCTCCAGAACGTAACGTATCAGTAGCAGCCGCGTGTTGGTGGGACAGACGGACGCACACGCACACCCCCCCACTCGGTGTGCAGGTGGCCGCTTCCCCAAAAGGGAGGTTTTGTGTTTTCCCTTCACCCACACCTCCTAGTCCCCCAGGCCTGCTGCCTCCCCAAGGATGCTGTGGTGACGGAGTTTGCAAAGACCCCATTGTCTGGCCTGGTACCCGCTCTGATGGACAGCCCGCCTGAGCCAGAATAGGACTGGGCACCGTCTCTAACGCACGTCACCTTGCCCAGGCATCGCCCAGAGAATAGTGTGTCTTTTACGGCCAGGTCCTCTGTGCATTTTTCTCACGTACCGTTGATGTGTTGTTTTCAAGACACAAAGGCCCCGTGTCCCTGGCTGCCCGTGCTCCCCACCTGTGCAGGGGGCGTGCTGTGTGTTTGTGGGTCTTTTGCTGGAATGGGGCACAGATGCCAGAGTTTGAGGGCAGCAGTAATTAAAGGAGCTCACGCGTTTGCCCAGGAGCTAACCCATCTGTGGGCATTGGCCAGGGACAGCCCAGAAGGTCACCTGCGACAGGTATCATGACTCCTATGAGTTCATAGTTGGTTGGGCATGGTTTTGGCATGCATCCTTTGCCCCTGCATCCTCTGTCATGTCTTTCTTTTGACCGTGGAATTTCTGAATGCGTGGGGCCTTCCACGGCTCGGGGGTATTCCTGGGCCTCTGCAGGCCAAGCAAGGTGGCCTGGAAACCACGACCAGTAGCTGTGTTGATGGTGGTGACAGACGCCTAGGATTCGAGCCCCTCAGAGGCCATCTTCACTCAGCTCACGGGCACCGAAAACTCTGTGTCGCACCCCGTCCCGGGAGGGATTCTGGAGACTGTGCCGCTGGGAGCCCCTGCCCCATTGGGACGCGTAGCCTGTGCCCGGTGAGATGTACGGGGGTATAAAGTGTGGGCCCCACCTGGAGAACTAGGGGTCTCATTAAGTATGTGATTACAGCTAAGTCGCATGCCTTTTATTTGCTCATTCAGTACCCGGTGTGAGCACATGGCGTGTAAGAAGTAACGCTGGCCTGTGTCCTCTCGCCAGCACTCACACAGTCCTGTCTTCTGTGAGAAGGTCCCGCCTGGTGCCGGGCATTCGCGGTGGGGTGCTGGCTCCCACTCCGCGTGTGCGTCTTGTGTCTCCACCTTCGTCAACAAGCAGTGCTTACAGAACACCTGGGTGGCGCCCCGAAGCGCCTTACCTGTGCTGCCTTACGCTCGGGGTTTTCCTCTTCGACAGATGAGCACACTGAGCCTCCAGCAGGTGGTTACGGGCCAGAGACCACACAGCATGCACCGAGGGGGTCTGACTCGAGAGCCAGGGCCGTGCCGCCCTCCTTCGGTCTTAGGATTTCTCGTAGGAGCCACAGTGCCTAGCACTACACCAGGATGGCATTTCTGGAGAAGGAAGAACTCACAATGGGTTTCCCATTTTCTGTAGGACAAGGGCTGACTGTTTTACCTCGGCACTCGAGGCTTCTCCTGAGTCCCGCCGGTCTTCCCAACCTCATTTCGTACCATTCCTTCCCTGGATCTTGAGCCACGGCATCCCGCCTGCCGTTTCCCAACACGGCACGCTCCTGCAGACCTCCCTGACTTTGTGTCTTGACCTAGAATCCACTTCTCTGCCCCTTTGGTGTTTGGAAGTCTCCTCTGCCATGTAGGACTCCAGGGACAGATGGACAGAGAGCAGCACCTGCCGGGAAGGCCCTCTGGTTCTTGCAGGCAGTCACCTTCCTTCTGTCCCATCCTGTTGTGCTGGGATGTCTGCACTCCCCCTCCTACTGAGGGTGGGGACCTCTGCGAAGGCAAGGACCTGTTTTATTTCATACCCCCGGGGCCAGCCCCCTGCCTGGCTCGGAGGCCAGGTCAGCACCCGGTTCCTGGCTGCATGGATTAGTTTGAGCAGCGTCGTGGAGTTGACTCTGCATCCAGCTAGACCTCAGAAGTGGGGGAGGGGGGGTGCTGCAGGCAGGTGTCTCCTCCTTGCCACCCTCCACACTCCCGGGCTCCCTGGCTTTGGTGAAAATTGGCTGTGGTCATGAGACCCCTCTGTGGTCTTCTAAAGAACCCATTTACTTTCCCGGGGAAAGTAGCAGTTTACGATGTGCGAATAGACGTGAAAACTCCTTCTTTCTGCCGCCTGCCTGTGGCTGGGGCGCTTGGGCAGGGCCCCAAAGACATCGCGTAGACTAGAGAAATCAGGGTCTGCATGAAGATATAACATCGACAAAGAGGGTTCGCGGCAGAGAGACCCTTGGGGTTTTCTCCTCGTTTGGAGAAGTGGCCCAGAGGACCCCCAGACCCAGAGCCGGTGTGCGGCTCGGTTCTGGAAGGCTGAGCTCTCGCTCTGCCGTCTTCAGTGTGGAAACTACGCACAGAGTCATACGTACTGGAGGTTTCGTGTAAGTTAATTTCTGGAGATTTCATGTAAGTTAATTTTTTTTGGCCCGGCCCCAGATAGCTTGATTAAATGGCCTGTGAAGTGGCGAGATATCTTGATAATGTACGTTTTACATTTGATTATATAATCAATTACGTTGCTCCTAATAAAATTTAAAAGGAGCTAGAATGCCATGAGAGGGCTGTACCGTATATCAAAAGAAGGTCTCCAAGCCGCAGAAGGAGGCCCTGTGCTCCGTGAGCCAGATGTCCGTGTCTGGGGCGACCAGCAGGGCAGCCACCGTGTTCACCTGTACAAAAGTCGCCGTCCCTCCCTGCACCTGTGTTTTCAGAGGGCGGGCGCGCCTTGAGGGTACGGCACGGTATGGCTTTCCAAGAGGGAAAGTGGTTTCATTCACTCGGTAATTGAGGGAGTGAAGGTTTGGAAGCTCAGGGCAGAAGGGTGAAAATAACTCGGCAGAACCGGGCTTGCTGATGGGGGCGGGGGGGGGGCGGCGCCACCCGGTGGTTGAGGAAGCAGTGAAAGGAGACGCGCTCAGAGGCACACCAAGGGCGTCGTGTAGCCAATTAGGAGAGCCACCACGTGGCTCCCTGCGCCTGGCTCGGCAGCAGCCGCGCCCCACCGGCGAGGTGGCAGGATCTCATAGAAGGGGTGCGCTGGATTCTTCCCGAGGATTCTTCCTGCTGACACCCCGGAGGGCGGCGTTCCTCCGAGCACACTTCTGCGGAGCGGGGAGCTAGGGGAGGTTTGGGGGCTCAAACGCCGGCAGGGGCTGTTCCAAAAGGATCCGTTCTGTCCCGCCGACAAGCTGCTACAGCATTTCTGTTTCCATTTAAAACGTCGCTATCAACCAGTTGGAATATAGGCCCGGAGGATCGCGGGGAGTAATCTAATTAGTATGAAGTCAATTCAGTCGCTCCTTTTGTATCTCGTGATTAAATAAGTGGGGAAAATGGCTTGAAAATTAGGTGCTAGAACGACCCAATTACATTTCTGTAGCTTTTTGTATTCAATTTCATAAACAATTTTGCTCTTCGCTGGTTAATCAGTGAATGCCTTTTTCCAGTTTGAAAAGCACTTTTGAAATTATAATGCAATTAAATTGTGTGTGGATGTTCTGGCATAGCGAGTGTGAAAGCCGGGGGCTTGGCAGGCTGCCGCGTTGTACCTTGACTGTAATGAGTCCCCAGGCTGGCAGCTTGCGAGTGTCATTCATAATATTGTCCATGCTGGGTTACTGTAAAGTGCAGCTGCCTTAACCGGCAGTTAACCAGCGACCGCCAGTCCCCTCTCCCGAGCGCGGCGTGTGTGGCTCCTGCGCCAGGGCCGTGCCACAGAGACGGCAGAGTGATGAGGCTCCTCTTGAGGCTTAGCGACTCTCCATTGGAGAGTCAGGTGCTTTCCCGATGGAGGAGGCCAGTGCCTCCAAGGTGATCTGCTCCCCTGTGCCCAAGACGGGGTGGGATGAACGTGTCCCTCTTTGTTTTGTGTGGCCCCAGTCATCTCTGTCAACAGTTAGCCTATGGCAGGGGACGGGCAGGAGGTAGAAGCCTTGGACACCTTGCCCTGTGCCTAGCATTACAGCACATACCTCTACCGAACCCTGACAAGGGCCCCGGGAGAGAAGTGTTGCCCCGGCTTCGTCAACGAAGATGCTGAGTCATGGTGACAGTCCGTAGCTTCCTGGGAGCAGAAGCTCTGCCGTCAGGACCTGCGTTTATCTAATGCCGAAGCCTACGCCCTCCCCGCGTTTCCGCGCCTGGAAGACAAACTGAAATAAAGGCAGGGAACCTGGTATGGGCGCTGAGCGCAGGAGCGCGGTGCCAGGGCCCCGCTCTCCTGGGAGGATGCCCGTGAGTTCCCAGAGGGACGGATGCGGGGTGGGAAAAGCATGCTCTACGCTTCCCCCCCTCAGATCATTATCTAATCACTCTCCTACTCTTTCGGAGTTCGGAGTGCGTCCGAGTGAGCCGTACCACGGGTGCGGAACACCTGATGTGACCCGGTGTTGGTATGCTCCAGTGTGTCCATCCGCAGGGATCTTTTCCAGACCTTGCCCCATCGGAAGGGAAGATTCCCTTGCCTTTAGTGACTTAGGAGAGGAAGCAGGTGGGGGGAGGGGGCGCTCACGGCAGAAGGTGCTTAAACCAATTCTAATTCTAGAACTTTCTTAGAGGCTCTGAATGGCTCACTTCTTAACAGTTAACACCTAACTCCAAGCTCTGATCTCTCTTCCCTGTCAATTCTGGGCCCCGGTGGAGGCCTTGGAACTAGCCCTGGGTTCCTGGGAACAAGTGACGTTCAACTCCCGAAGGTCCTTCTCGGCACATTCCTTCCTGTGAAACTTGACATAGACCTTGACCTGAGGGGACAGCGCCTGTGTCCCAGTGAGTGTGATGCCTTCTGAGAGGGGAGGCCGGGAGCAGAGAGAGGTTGGGAGCTGCAGGGGAACCCAGCCGGGGCCTGGCTGTTCCCGGAGGCGGAAGGGGGCAGGGGGCGATACTTTCTGAGCCATCTCGGGCTCGGGAAGACCCGTTTCCTGTTGCAGCCTCTTTCTAAACCATTTTTGGCCACGCGCCTGGGGGATCTTGGGTCAGGTGCAACATGTGTTTTGCAGAACGGCTCGGCAGAGCCAGGATGGGGGGGTGAACGGGGTGGGACTGTGGATTAGAGAGAGGAGGGATGATAGGGCTCCTGAGACCAAGCTTCGGTTTCGCCGGGAAGCACGTTAGTAGCTGCTAGCATGTGCTTCTAATCATCCACTCGCCAGCTGTTGCCGGCGTGGGAAATGGAGGGCGCCGTGCCCGAGAGCTCCCCGATGGGGAACAAGGAGCTCGGGATTGGAAACGGGCCCCGGGTTGCGTGCCAGGTGTGTCTCCTTCGTAGCACATCTGGAGGGGGGAGGGTAGAGGCCCCTCCGCCCCGGCCTGGAGTCTCGGGGTCAGCCGGCTTTCAGGTGGGTCCTCTGAAAGCTGGACATTCCGGCTATGAAGAGCCACGAGAATGCCCTGAAACGACCCCTCCCGATGCAGGCCCCTGCTCACCTCAAGGTTCGCACTTCTAGGACCGAGCCTGAGAAGCCAGAACCAGGCGTCTTGCGTGCCTGGGCCGGTGAGCCGCCTGCTTCTGGAGAGATACAGGTTTTCCAAGTTGTTCAGAGGAAGATGCAAGAGAAACAGATGTAGGATGATGAAGAATCAGTTCCCGACCTAGTTTCTGGGCCAAAACGAAAAGATTCAAAGTGCCTTCGGGAGGGGGGGGCGGGGGTGCTGCCACGCAGACCTTCCTTCAGGACGCATCTTCCCCGCGGAACCGAGAGGAGCCTCCTGGCAGAGGCCACCGGTTACCCAATCGGTAAAGAATTCTGGGGTGTGGTACGGGACCCCCCCCAGACGGCAGTGCAGGAGGCCGGCCCCCACCCCCCTGAGCGTACGTGCCGGCGGCCAGGCTCTCGGCCTCTCTCTGGGGAGCCAGAGCCAGGCGGGGAGTGGGGAGTGAGATGGGCCTGCCTGGCAAGAAGAAGGAGGGGGGCGGTCTTCAATCGGGACCTGAGCGACTTCCTTCACATTCTCAGGAGAGCACTTATGAAAGCAAACTGAAAGGAAATTATGGGACATTCATGTGATGGATTATTACACGCCCATTAAAGCGGTGTTTACAGGGAATTTTTAAATGACATGTGGAATGACATAATATTGCACAAAAAGCTATAAAATATACATACGCTGTGAATCACGCTAGAATTCGAGTCGGCTGGGGAGATCTGAGAGTATTCCACTTCCCACACTCTGCCTCCGACCAAGCCCATCAGAGTTGTTTTCCAAAACTTCCCACGGTGACAGGGACACGCTGTCTCGGCTGAGAATCGCTTTGGTAGAGCCGTATTTGCGGCAAGGAGGGAGATTCTCCAAACTGTCACCAGTGGTTTCCCTGGTGGAGAAGAGTTGTGGGTGGGTTCTGAGTCTGTGCCTTAATCATTTCTGCGCCTGCCAAGGTTTTGCAGGCTGCGTGGGAAGAGAAGGGAGGCCCTTGCCAGCTGGTGAGATGAATAGCGCCGGAGACCCAACCCCTCTCTGCGACCCCCCTCCCCGCCCTCGGTCCCCAGGCATTGGGGCATTTATTTTGGTGCTGTCTGTGATGAGGCCATGATGCCTGTGCAGAAGGAGGGTTTTGGGTTTTTTTTAGTTTATTAATTTTGACAGCGAGGAAGCCAGCAAGCAAGCACACGGGGAGGGGCAGAGAGAGAGGGAGAGAGAATCCCAAGCGGGCGCCGCATGGAGCCCAACTCGGGGCTCAGTCTCACAAACTGCGAGATCACGACCTGAGCCGAGATCGAGAGTCAGACACCTGACTGAGCCACCCAGTTCAGAATGCTTAAGCAAACCTGTTTGAGGCAAGGGGGGAAACCCCAGCATCGTCCCGCTGCCTTTGCTCATATGGACGTACCCAGGTCACCACAGTTGGGCAACTTAGGGTGCAAGCTCTGTGTAAGGCGGGGTTCCCGCAGCCTAGTGCAGTGGGCAGGTGGGTGAAGCTTGCCCAGCTCAGCTCCCCGGGGACTTCTGGGATAAGGACCAGCGTGGGACAGACCGTCAGGGCAGTGACCACGGCCTCTCCCCTGCACGTCAGGGTGAAGCACGAGCCCAGGGTATGTTCGGGGCCTTCCGCCTGCTGCAGCCGGTGGCTGTGTCTGCTGTCGCGCTGGCGAAGGCCAGGGCAGGAGCGTGCAATCAGCCGTAATTGGCTGCTTCATTGACGTCTCGGGCCTGGCTCAGAGCTTCGGAGCAGGGCGGAATGTCGAGCCGTGTTTCATTTCTGGAGCGGTGGCGGTTCTAACTGGGATCCAGCTTTTGCCCAGGCCTGACATCATTTTAGCATTTAGCTCCACGGAACCCGCGGCAGGAGCGCGCCGCTAACCTTTTACTGCCTGTCACTGGCGGAGGAGGGGCAGGCCGCCCCTGGCAACGGGGGAATCAATCCGCCACTAGCTTTTGTGGCTTGTTAAATCTTCCCCTTCGAATTACAGGCCCCGGAGCCTGACCTCGGTACTGAGAGAAGAGGACAGAGGGAGAGGAAGAGAGTGTCCCCGCCCAGAGGGGAGGGGCCCTGCCACCCAGGACCGCCACCTCAGCCTGCCTCTGCCGCCTGCCTTGTCCAGGAGGCCTGTTTGCCCGACCTAGCGCGGTTTTACCTTCGGTGCCTCCGGCTCAGCTCCTCTTGTCCTCGTCATCTGATTGTCCTGGGTGTGCCCAGGATCAAGGGTCCCCCCGGCTTATGCCTCAGTTTCCTCTCGGGTTCACGGGGAGATAATAATCCCTTTTGAGGTACCGCACTGGGTGACTGTGAGGATAAATTGAGATAACCTATGGGAATGGTTTTAAAAGGACGGTGGTAAAATAACAGTGATTATAATAATGACCCACCAAGCGCAGATCCTGCCACTTGGCCGTTCGTTTTCTTTCTGTTTCCAGCTGGGCAGGTGAGCAGCTCGCATCAGATGGGAGAATCAGTACCTTCCTCGGCTAACCGTGTGACCGTAGCGCCCCCTCCCACCTCCCCGAAATCAGGAGAGGGTCCCAAGCCCTCCCGCTGCAAGCACCCGTTCTCCTGGTGTCGTCTCAGCCTAGCCACAACTGCTCTCGCTTCCCAGATCCCCCAGGAAGGGTGCTGTATTAAGCGGGGCAACTACTCGCTCCTTGCTGCTTTGCTGGGCGTGGCGGGGGGAGGTGGAAGACTGATCGCCACTCCAAAGAGTGAATCGGCGGGTCACGGCTGGTTAAGGGCAGGCGACGCTAACGGGCGCGCCGCAGAATCGCACCCTGGGGCCTCGGCTTGCTGGGGCGCGGTAAAGGGCTTGGCATCACCGAAGAGGAATGTCGCAGGTTCGGGTAAGGACTCGGAGGTTTAATCAGCAAAGCTATTTAGGTCCCAGTGAACCTAACTGTGAGAATTATTTTGAGCTTCACCCCGTTCTGGAAATGTTGGGTTTGCTAAGCAAGATGGTATTTGGCACCAGCAACCTGGAAAAGCGGAAGGACTTGCCGTGGAAGCCCGCAGGATTAGAGGAATTTCCAGAGCTCCGGAGCCCAAGGCAGGCTACCAGCAGTTTTCGTGGGGCACGGTCTCAGACCTCTCTCTTCGGAGGAGCTGCCTTTTAAAAGACCAACGTGCTTCCCTTTTTCCTGAAGAAAGTCTCCTGAATTAGAGTTACGCTGTGCTCACGAGCCCCTGTCCCATTTTGTCATCTTGAGCCATGGCTGATTGAACCTCCGGTCCCTCCTGGCACATAAGCGCGTGCCGAATCCGTGTTGACTGGATCAAAGTTGGCCGGCGCTTCGGAGGGAACGCGGTGCCTTCTGTGTGAGGAGCCCTCCTTCCCCCAGAGCTGGCGCCTCCGCCGTGGAAGCTTCCATTCTCTGTAAGTCAGCGTGGCGCCACATTTGGGTAGCACCTGCTCCCCCGCCGCCCTGATTTAGAGGCGTCTGGATTTAGGTTTCTGTTGTAAACTCTATTTTTAACAGAGCTGAGCGGAGACCTGGCTGGGGTGGCTGTAACTTAGGAGCATTAGGTGACCTGCACGGTGGTAACAGGAGGCAGAATCAGCGGCGTCGCCATGCGAGTGTGGACGCGCCCAGCAGCTCGGCACCATGCCCTGCGACCGAGCAGGGCAGGAGCTTCCCCCACCGGGCGCCCCCAGCACACGCGGCCTCCTGGGGCACCTGTGTGCTGGCCTCGGCTGCGTTACCCGTGACACTTGTCTGGGTCTGCCTTTATCGTCCGGCGTTGGTTACTGGTTGTTGTAAAAATACTGGCATATGTGTATTGTTCACAAATGCATCGATGCCTATAACCTTAAGAAGCGGTAACAGTATTATAATAAAGGTATGTAACGATAGTGTTAATAACAACCAGAAACCTCTGCCTCTTGATTCCCGGGTAAGTGTCATGCTCTGTGCAAAATACCCTGTGTTATCTAATTAATAAGACGAGTAGGGAGGCTGTTCTTGGGATTTCCTTTTTTATTTTTTTTTTTTTCAGATGTATTCATTCACTTGATAAATCTTTATCGAGTACGAGTTCTAAGCACAGGGACTTCGGTGATTGGGAGAAATCTCAGGCCTCAGTGAGAAAGCTGAGCCTGGAGGTCATGTGAGTTGCTCAGGGCGACCCAGGCCGCAGGGTGGGGCTGGAGATCCGTCCCCAGTCACCGCAGACCCTCTGGGCGTCCCAGGCCGCTGTACTTCCCAGCGAGGAGAACTGTTCAGGCATCTGGCCTCCGTAGTATGGTGGCTTCTCTAAGGCTGTGTCAGTGCTGGACCTTCTGCTTGTTCTGGTTGCCCTTCCAGGCGCCGATGGAGAGGGAAGCCCAGCCTTAGGGGACAGATGGACCGGGCTTGCAGCCCAGCTCAGCTACTCCTGGGGAAACCGTGGCAGGTGCCTTCAGTGAGCATCAGATTTCTGAGCTGTCAAACTGGGGTAACGTTACCGGCTTGAGGGCAGGCTGGAAGGGTTAGAGAGAATATGTGTGAAAGAGTGGAGTCGCACTTCCATGCTGAGTACGCAGCGAGGGGCACGATGGTAATGGGGACCACTCAGGGACGCAGCTTATCCTGGAGGAGGAGGCCAGAGGCAGCTCTGCCCCCGCTTCCGGGGGCCCGGATCTTGCGGTCCCGGGCCGGGAAGTGTGTCTCCAGCCCCTGCCCCCACACCCTCCAGCCTGCCCAGCGGGGCTGCTGGTCCTCGGGGAGGGCGAATGGCCAAGGCGTTACTTAACCACTGGCCTCTCTCCATCCTTTGTGGAGGCTTCCGCCACTGCCAGCTTCTTTCGCCATCACGATTCAGTTATGTTACTTTACGAGCCAATGAAACAAAATATGCGAGTCCATTATACCTTCTGGCCGGCAGGAAACGAGGAACGAAGAACCAGAAAGCCAGGTCCTCGTGAGTCCACAGCACAGTAGTTGGGTAGGACTGTGGTCCTTCGGAGGGGTGGGAGTGGGGAGAGGGGTGCTGGTTTGGGCTGGGCCAGGGCAGAGAGGCCAGCCAGTGGACCAAGCCACAGATCCCAGGTGGAGAACGCCGTTCCAGGTCCTCCCCTCCCCGCTCGAGCCTCTCGTGACCAGCCCCAGCCTCTCCTGGAAGGTTGCCCTCATGGAAGGAAAGGCTGGATGCCCTGTGCAGGGCGCAGTGTTCCAGGCGCAGCAGTAACAGAGCACACTGGGCCGAGAGTCTCTCTCTGAGCACAGGGCCTGTCCTAGCTCCTGCCTCTGTCTTCCGCCAAGTACACCAGAACTTCTAGTTGACCCGTCTTAGGGGTAGCAGGGCCGACACCTCTCCTGGCCTTCAAAGAGACAGAAAGGCTGCATTAAAAAAAAAAAAAATTCCAACAGGAGCAGATTTCTGTCCTGGCTGCCTGCTGGCCGGTGCTGTCCCCTCCATGGCAGCTCATTCATGGCAGACGGTGACTGGAGGATACGGTCCAGGGTTTTGTCTGGCTTGTGGTTTCTGTGGCACCGCTGACCCCAGATGCTTGAACACTCGGTGCTGGCGGAAGCGGCATAACTGAACTTGAGTTGGCTCCGTGGGGTCATTCGTCAGGAGCAGAGTGTGCTAGACCTTTCCAGCCTCATCTTTCAATCACCGCGCGGGTCGTCCCCGCCGCTTGGAGAAATGTGAACTTTTACTTAAGCCTTTGCAATTGTGCTTCTCGGAGAAGGGAGATGGCTTTGTTTGGCTGGGGTCTGGGGATCCTGAAATTGACCTGCACCTCAAACCTTCAGCTAATCAGGGAGTAGGCTGTGGGTGGAAATTGGAAGAGGAGGCTCTGGTGGAGAGAGGGAGGGGCCTGAGATTCCTTATTCTAACATTTCATCTGGTACTGACTGCCTCTGGACATGATGGATTCTGTGTTTGAAAAAAAAAAATCATCTCTACGTACAGGCTGGTCAGCTGGAGTGCCATCCTCCAAAGCCATTCACCGTGTGCCAGTTAATTTGCTAAGCACACACTCTGCGCTGGTCCCTCATCAAGGGGACAGGGACACAGGGGTGAGTAAGGCCAACAGCAGTCCTGGACCTCCAGCCCGAATAACTGCATTCTCTGCACGAGGCGAGTTGCGTGCCTCTCCCAACCTTGAAGGCAGAGGCTGGGGCTTCCTGGTCACGGTATCCTAAAGGCTCACCTAAGATTCCTCCCTATAGGAGGTGTCTGGTTAATGTTTGTTGGAGGAATAAGTGCTTTCTGTATCTTCCAAGACTCTAAAATATGTATTACTTTTCTAATCAGAAGGTGACAACGTTTAGAGCCCAAAGAAAGGAAAGCAAGTTGGAGGAGGGGAGGAGGGGGTCTCGATAAGGGTCGAGAGGAGGCCCTGGGTTTTAATTGACCACATGAAGGTTTCGTTTGTTTGTTTGTTTGTATTGAGCCAGGTGGATGATGGAACCGCTCAGGAAGCCACGAGAAACTTCGAGAAGACAAGTTCAGTGCAGGGTCTGGTGCTTTCCAGCGTTCCGTGGGGAGTATTGTGCCTCGTTCACCCCCCGTTGTAGGAGGGATGAGGACAAGGCGCACCATGTCTGAGGGGGTCTGTTGGGGACTAGACGCAGGATCACGAGAGACATCTCAGAGGAACCGGGGAGACTAGCGGAGGAAGGAAGCGGTGGCCGTGCTGGACCCGAAGACATGGGCATGGGACGGGCTGGCTCCCCACGTATAGACGGTACGCCCGAGGTTCCCAGGAGAAAGACTGATCCTTAGGGTGAAGAACTCAGCAGCCCCTCGAGACGCCCTCTGAAACAAGCCGTCTTTATGAAGCGGTGAGGGGTGATGTCCTCTCCCCACCGGTGTTCCAACAGGAAAGAGAATTACCAGGGGCGTGATGGGCTCAGGAACCGGTGTGTTCAGTACTCTGCAGATCACACTTGGATGCTGCTCAGTTATGAAACGGTCTACAACCTCTCCCTGCCAGACCCACAGAGACCAACCGATGACAGGTCAGGAAGCCGGGCCTTTAGGCGCTGGTCTCTCCAGCAGGTACTGGCTTGGTGTCCAGTTAACTTCCATACTTGCCATGTAGTAACCTTGCTAGATGAGCAAGGGAAAAGGGACAAAACAAGAAACACCCCACGCTCTTAGAGACGGTAGGAGGAGCCCCGGCCGGCGCTAAAGATCATACAGAAATAAAGGAAAAGCCTTCTTGGAGTCGTGCTGTAAGCCCAAAGGGAAGGCAGGTTTTTATTTATGGAAAAGAGAGATAACTTAGGCTGCTCAGGAGCACACCAGTTACGTGGGGTAAGATGCCTCTGAATTCATTCAGGCCTCTTCTGTAGGCGGCTAAGGAAGTGATTCTGCGTCTTCCAACTCCGGCCCCTGCCTTGCTCTGTAGTATGGCTTTTGCTGACAGCAGGTCACTGGGTGCCCCAGGGGCATCGTGGCTGATAACCTCTCTTTCCTGCCCCCCCCCACCCCACACCCCAGCAAAGCTTTGGACAGACAGCCAAGTGTTCACCAGAGTAAAGGCCTGGCTTTCCTTCCTTCCACCCCACTCCTCCCCTTGTTGAGAAATCCCATTATCCGGGAGAATGATGGTAAAACTCCAGTCTGTCTGCAGCCGAGCTGCGGGCTGCTGTTCCCTCCTCTGCTGCCAGCCAGGTCCCCTTGTCTGTCTGCAGGGGGAAGACGAATATCTATATATTCGGGCTTTAAGGATCTATAAATCTCAGTTGATTCTCAGCTGGCGACAGCCCAAACCCTTTGCCACGACGCTGGACATGCACTAATGGGTTTACAGCGGTTGGAGCGCTTCTCCGGAGCAAGGGAAAGCAAGCGCTTAGTTAGGGGAGGCGTGACATGGCATTGTTTGTTCCGGGCACCACCGCCAAGCGGCCGGACCATCTTCAAATTATCCACCCTCCGCTTCCACTGCCCTAGGACAAGGGGGCTCTCTGCCGAAGGAGCCGGGAAGACTGTTCCCACCGTGCTGGCCTTTCTGCCTGAGAGGTGACAGGATGCTGGGGGTACAGATCCTTCCCGCTCTGTTCATTTTGCCAGGAAGCTTGGGGCTAATTGGGAACAGAAGGGATGCCCAGGGGAGGAGGAGAGGGGACGAGAGGGAGGGGGAGGGTCTCGCCAAGGTAGAGGAGTGACAAATATTTGCTTGTAGCAAAACAAGAGTGAAAACAAGAGAGATGGCTAATGAGAGCTTTGGGGCATTTTCGTGGCGGCGGTTCTCAGGGGCCGGCCGTGTGGGTTGGTGTGATTAGTTGCCTTGATGCTTGGCTCGAGACCAATCCCTCTTTTCAATATCAAGTTTCATAAGCGCGGAACAATAACAAATCATTATGAACCCTCTGGGAATGATGGGTGGGTGGCGGTAGGGTTTTTTCACCACCCCCCCTTCTCTCCCATAAATCCATCTTTGGAGCTCAGGTACATTTTTTCCCGTCGTAAATAGAGAATGGCAGGGGACGGATTGTGTCTCGGCGACTCGCTGTATTGTTAATCTGTTATTAGGCGAAAGTCTCAACACCAGGCTGGGTGCTCAGAGGCCTCATTGTGAGCTCGGGATGGAATTATGCATCATGAATAAAATCTGCTGTCAACATGCGTTGGTTTCAAAACATTAGAGCATATGGTATGTGATTATCTGTATTGTCAAGTGCAATAAAGTGAATTTGGATATAATAAAGAATGTAATATTTTAGAAATTTGGTAATAAACTAAGGAAGGGATGACAGCTGAGGTTCTTTAAGGCCCCAGACACAAATAAATGGAAGTTCCCGGTCTCTGCAGCCCGGCAGCAGAATGGCCGCGACGTGGCTCTGGGTGTGCCATCGGGTGGTTTTCCAGTCGGGTCGGCCCTGCTGTCTCTCAGTTGCCTTCTCTGGAGAATACAGAGGTTCTGGCTCTTGGGCTTGATGACAGGAGCAGGCGGTGGCTCCTGGTGGAGACTTAGGCCTTGCCTTCTCTCCCGGCCTACAGGGGGCTGGAAGGGCCCATCCCTGATCGAGTGTAGCATTGTACCAGGCGGGTCAGGCCCGACCATCACGAGGACCCTTCTCCCCTGGGAGAGTCACAGGCGGTCTCCAGCTCTCTCTGCCTCCTCGTTGGTCAGTGGGGAAGGTGAGGCTCCGAGCACAGGGTGTTCTGGGCCGCTGCTTCTTGGAGGCAGCCATCTTCAGGAGCCCGCATCCCACAGGGTCAAGGTCCTACGTCGATACGTCAGGTCAATATAAGTAAGGAAACGAGATCTGCAGAGGGGCTCGAGTGCTCCAAGCGTTTGACCAGGACGAAGAACTGTGCTAAACTTCACGGGTCCCATCCTGTTTAAATGCTCTCCTACCTTAAAGCACTAGTGTCCCCATTTTATGAGATGGGAAACAGGCACAGAGCGAGGCCTCACACAGCCGATTGTGGAACTAGGATTACAGCCCACGCCTGAACCCACAGCCCAGACTCCACGTGCATGCAGCCCACAAATAAGGAGGCCCTTTCCATTCCGAGGTCACAAATAGTAACCGCTGTTCGAAGGCCTCGACCCAGGAGACTCTAATGTGCTGAGTACCTAGGGCTCTTGAAAGAATATTCCAGAAAAAAAAAAATGCAACCAGCTGATTTCTCTGTCCCCACTTGGGTCTGGCAGACCCTGGGCTGCATTGTTTCATTTTGTTTTGTTTCAATTTTCCCTGAGCTTTGATTTTCGTATCCTGACTCCAGCTCCGTGAGGTAATTTATCATCACCCTAGCAGCTGGCCTTGGCACTGTCCTTCCCTTCCTCGGGGAAGGGCTCCTGCCCCGGCTAAAGTTTACGGATGAAGGTCGAGGCAGAAGGTTGTTTGCTTTTCCTGACTCTTCATATTTCTGACCCAGGACTTCACCCTGACCCCCAGCTTCCAGGAAACCCTAGGTGGGGGCCTCATCACGATACCTGCCCCTTCCTTCCCCTGGGTCTGTGGGGACTT
Organism: Paguma larvata; assembly: GCA_030068075.1. Classification (NCBI taxonomy): domain Eukaryota; kingdom Metazoa; phylum Chordata; class Mammalia; order Carnivora; family Viverridae; genus Paguma; species Paguma larvata. The sequence continues at coordinate 53,891,921 of CM057843.1, forward strand.
CTCCAGGCCTAGCTTCCGGTACTGGGCTTGTGTGCCCGACTAGGTAGCCGATTTCATTATTAAACGTGAAGGATTGGGAGTCCCTCCACTGGGCCAGGCTGAAGCAATTTAAATGGCCAGGGAAGGAGAAGACATATAGTCTATTTCTTGCCTGAATACCTCTATAATTCCCAAGACGGGGCGGGCAGAGGTTTGAATAAACCCCGCGGGCTTAGAGAGTGTAGGCCCCGGTTGCCGTTGGAGATGACCGCAAGGTGAGTCCAAACGCACTTCCAAATCTCTTGGCTTTAGCACCTCGGGGTAGACCCCCGTGGAGCCACTCCCACCGCGGTCCGCATTTACGGATAGCTCAGTTATTTTCAGGTCTCAGCTGGCGGCCCACTTATTCCAAGCAATACTGGGCGAGGATTCCTTACGTGAAAACTGCAGACTTGTGCAGGGATGATCGCAGTAGCGTGCGTGTCCGCATTCGGTCCTCAGTCCAGCCCCGGGAGGTCGGCATCCTTATTCCTGCCTTACGGGTGGAGACGGGCTGTCGGGCAGGTGAGTGGCTCGCCCAGCCAGTGATGCGGCACAACCGGGCCTTCAGCCCCATCCTCTGCTTCAGGACTGGGAACTTTCCAGTGGCCCGCGGGGCCTCGCCGGGGTGACCTAGGAGGACGTGGTGCTCTTTCTCTTCCTGTCACTCCAATGCTTCCATGTCCGGCCTTTCGAGTGGCCACGGTGAGCCACCTCACATCTCTGAACTGTTTCCTTTGGGCGAAAGAGACCGTGAGTCTCTGTCTCTTGAGTTTCTCCCCCAGACCCTCGCAGAACCTGCAGCGGGGCCGAGGGTGGACCACGAGGAGACGCCCTTGCCGTGCCGCCCGAGGCTGCCCACCGACAACCACCCTGCCCGCCGCAGAGCCGGGGAGGCTGTGCCGGAGGCGCCTCGTGATCTGTGAATGTATTAATCCTACTTTCTGTTAATTAACAATATGATAAAACCGGCATTTCCTAAGTCGTCGCTTAACACATGTTTTAGCAATTATGTACTTAGTGGTTTGGATTCAGAATGCTAATAGAATAAAATTTTAATGAAGATACGACGCTATGAAAAATGCATCCAGAAGAATTCAGGTACTGCTGCCATTAACGTGTGGGGAGCTGGGGTCTCAGTTTGAAAGGCGACTCCCCTCACGCCCTCCCAGTTCCTTCTGAGCACTCTGTGGGCTGAGCCGGGAGGACTCAGGGGATCCTGGAATTGGCTGGTTCTTGACTCCCATAAATACTCACCGGAAGGCCCTTTCTCGACGGTCTGTACCCGCTGGCGGTCGTGGGAGGTGCTTACTTCCCTCCACCGCATCCTCTGACTTTCGGTCCTTTCTGAAACGAAGGCACGGCTTCAGAACCAGAGTTCCGGACGTAGGTCCCCACCTTTCCTTCTAGAGCAGATGTCTTCAGAATTTCCTAATTGTGCAGAAAAAAATTAGCACCCCCCCCCAGTGTATCTTATTTCATTTTCAATGTCTTCACATCTACTACTCTGTTAACATATCATGCGTATTACAAACCTTATGTAAAAATAACATGGTAGGATATATTGGACATAAGTCCTACCTAGAAGGTTATTACTAAAATATTTTCAGAGTAATGCGATCGAATAGGTGTTTTCTTTTTTAAAAAAATCTTACTTTAACACCGTGGTCCAGCTCTAGAGGAAGAATTCTAAGGTTAGCTTATTCTGGTACTCGGACTCGGTGCCTGACATAACCGAAAAATACACCTCACAAGATAAACGGATCCCAGCGGAAGAAGTACATTCACCGTGCTGACTAAATCATGATACTAATTTTTCAATCCCATCCTCCAATTATGCAAAGGATTTTGTTGAAATTCAGCTTGTAAATTTCCATCTTCCCCAATGTCAATCAGTTTTTCACGCACACTAATCAAGTGTTGCATTTTTTATATTTTTAACAAATGGGTTCAAAATCCACTAAAATCTTCATTAAAAAAAAAAAAAGTTTCACATTTCCGTTTCCAAGTCTTAAAAACCTCTGGAGGATGAAAGCCTTCGTAGGCTGACCCAGTTCTATCTTTTTTAGCAACAAAATCACAGAAGAATACAAACAGCGCGCAAACACTTGTTTTCCGGATGCTTTGTCTACAGCACGAGTCTCCGTTGAAAGGCAGGTTCCTCCACACCCGCCGGGCTGCCACTTGGCCTTGTCTGACCAGAACGCGTTTTGGGGGCGTGGCGTGAGGGGTCTTGCTGGGAGAGAAGGGTCAGCTCGCCATTTCCTGACAGCGACCTGTGCTTATGTTCTTGGTGTCCCCCTCAGTCCGGGGAGTCTGCGCAGTGCCTGTTTTGTTCCCGAAAGCCAGATCGCAGCATCTGTACAGCCCTTGACCGGGCACGCCTGAGCGGCATCAGGCTCCAGCCATGCTGGAAGCAGGTGAATAAATGAAGGGCCACTCCGACCTCACCCCCTTCGAAGCATTTTCTTTTCTCCTTCAGCGGACTGTAAATCCCGTCCAAGACACAAGTCCGCAGCACGCGGCTGCGTGGCTCCCTGGGCACCAAGACCGTTCTGTCCATATGTGAAAGTCAGTGAACCGAAATTATTTTTAACATTTTTAACGTTTATTTTTGAGAGAGAAACAGACACAAGCGGGGAGGGGCGGAGAGGGAGGGAGACACAGAATCTGAAGCAGGGCCCGAACTCGTGAACCGCAAAATGGTGACCTGAGCTGCAGTTGGACACTCAACCGACTGACCCGCCCAGGCGCCCCAAGGCTGAAATTACATTTAGATGAAAAAATAAAAACTAGGCACTATGCTTTTTCCCCTTTTCCCAATGTTTCTTGACCCTAACTGGACATCTTAAAAACATACAGACACTCGGGGGCTACCCTGGACCTAACTCAATTCTTGGGGGGGGGGGAGCAGTTATTTTTAAAAATTTTCCTAAGAGATTCTGATGTAGGAATCACAGCTGAGAGTCACTTTTCCAGACCAGTGCCTCTCAAATTTTAATTTGCATAAAAGTCACCTGGAGACTTTGTTAAAATGCCTGTTCAGGTTTGGGAGGGCCAGGGTGGGGGCTGAGGCGCTGCATTTCCGGCAGGTTCCCGGGCGGCGCCCATGCTGCTGGTCGGTGTGGGTCACCGTGGATAGCTGCCTCCCGCGCCCTGCTTCTCGAACCCCCTTTCCCCCTCTACCCACCCCGGGCCCTTGCCTGGACAGCCGAGGGGCAGAGCTGCCTCCCCAGCCGGGCCTCCTGGATTGCTGCTCTCAGCTTCTCAGAGAGATCTGGCCTCCAGATGTTAAGAACGGTTCTGTTATCGGCCAAAAAAATAAAATAGGCCATCCGCTGCTGCACAGGACGTACGCGCGCGTGTCTGGCCTGGAGGCACTGTGACGGGCAGCTACCTGCCCGTAAACTGCAGGCAGGCTTGCTGGTGGCCCGGCCGGCTGGACATGCGGGCAGAGATGACCCCCCCCCACTGCAGGGGGCACAGAGGAGGTGGCGGGCACGGCGGGCACGAAGCCAGGGCTCTGTCAGTTGGGACTATTCTGAAACCATACCTCATAATAAAAGTCCTGTAATTTGCGGTGGCGTTGAAAACCTGCTTCCAAGTGGTGGTTTTTTGATGGAGTTTTGGAACCTTCTCTGAGGCCAGGGACCATTCCCCAAGGACGTGTTGGAAGGGAGGCAGGTGGGCATCTGGAGGCGGCTGCCGGGGAGGCCGAGGCTTTTCGGAGGGGTCCTCTGGCCGTAGTGGGGGGAGTCGGGTGCAGGGCTGCCTCTGCCCCTTCCTGTCAGAGCAGCTTTTGGGGCCTGGGCCCATCCCACCGTCCCCGGGTCTCCTTCGTGTTCCCTCTTCGGAGGACGCCAGGGAAGCCCCCTCAAAACGGGGGTCCTTGGCTTGTTCCTTGCCCTTGGTGGCGCGTCAGCGGTGACCACACTCATGCGGTACGGGACTTTTGTTTTCATCCAGAAGGATGCACCGTAGAATCTTCTTAAGTAAGAAGACTGGGAATTTGCCACGTGAACTGTTTGACCTCTCCCTGTCCTGAGTCTCTCTTCCCACTGTGATCGGCCGTAAAGCACCGCGGACGTCTCTCCGACACACCTGTCAAATGAATTTTAATAAATGAGGCTCGAGGCGGAGGGCCTGTAAATACATGCAGGGACAGAGGTTGGGATGGGGGAGAAGCCATAAAAAGGTTCGTTTGATGGGCGGGTGAGGACAGCCAACCCCTCACAAGTGTTTTCAAGCAATCCTCCTGGTCAGTGAGGTAGATTTATTATTTGTGTCTCACAGAGGATGCGGAGGGCCAGAGTGGTTAACTCACCTGCTCAAAGTCACACAGCCGGTCGCTGCTGGAGCCAGGATTTGAGCCCAGATGTATCTAGAAAGACGGAGCCCATGTACACACGCACGCGCGTGCTCGCACGCACACCCTCAGGGGGGCTGTTAAGGTAGTTGAAACTCACCCTACCTTCCAGCGGGCTTACTGCATGGCTGGGGCCGGAGGGTGTCAGGAAAGGTGACAGATCTGAAACCCACTCTTTCGGGGAGCGCCTGGGGCTATCGACCTTAACGCCCCGGTGGGGAAGGGTTTCCAGCCGGTGCCCCATCTCCCCGAGCTCAGAAAAGCCCATGGAACGAAGCCTTGAAGGACACGTGCTTACTGGTAGCCCGTGGAAGCCGCCCGAGGCGCTGCGGTTTCCGGAACGGACGCGGAGGCAGCGTGTCCTCGTGCCCTTGCTCAGCCGCGCGCGCGCGACCTCCGCCGCCTCCACCCCACCGGGCGCGCCGCAGCCCTGGCACCTTCTGCCGGGGTCCCGATCCGAGCCGGTTGTCTAGCGATTTAATTTGGTGAGTTTACCGCCGCGTCCCAGAGTTTATATTGGCACTTAGCAGCAGTAATATGTGTCTCTCTCGCCAAGAACTGACTATTTTCCCAACCAGGATGGAACACCACGCACAAAAAAAATAGGTTTGCGAACTAATCTGCGGTCCTGACAAGTGTCATTCACAGAATCACTGCTCCGGAGCGCACTCAGAATGAAATGAGATGGGGGTTGTCTGGCCTGGATCACAGGTGCATTCTCCCCCTCGGTTAACAAGAGTCTGGGATGAGGCACCACCACCCCCCACCCCGCCCTGCCGCCTCAGGCGCTTTCAAACCACACCATCAGTATTCACGGCAGGTTTCTCTCTTAGAAAAATGGTTTAGGGATGGTGGAAGGGGTCTCTCTCCCTCTACCCCACCCCTCTCTCTGAATCTTTCTCTCCTCCCTCCCTTTTAGCCCTCCTGCCCTCCCTCTCTTCCTTCCAGAGTGTTTTTTTCCCCCTCACTACCTCCCCATTGTAACATTTTCTGGACATGCATATAATTTTATAGACCCAAGGAGGTGCCCCCCCATCCGTAAAGTAGATATGTTGATATTTAGATACATAGATATATGTACGTCCCACCCCCTGAATCCCTGTTTAGAATTCTAATATAGAACTTAGTTGCTTTTGTGTAAGGATTTGGTAAACCACTAGCACTTCTGGGAGTAGAAGCAAGATCAGTCATTTACACTCTAGTATGAACTGGTCTCCACCCCTTCTTGAGTCTGGGACACAGTCGCTGCTTCTCTGCCCCTGATCTCCCCCTACCTTGGAAAAGGGCTGGCCGTGGGGCTGAGAGGTCCAGCTCTCCGTGACAGGGATGCAGAGGCTTCTTAAAACAGCTTTTGTTTCTCTCTTCATGTTAGAGGCAAGCCCAGAGATTCCCTCTTCTTTTGGAAAGTTCTGGATTCTTTTTTTTTTTTTTGCCAAATGGTCCCTACTCGACTCATGCTGAACTGGGAAACATGGAGCAGAGTCGAGTCAGACTCAAGTGGCTCTCAGAATCACCAGAGAACTGGTGAAAATGCAGATTCCTGGGCTGTGTCCACGAAGCCCACATTTAAGAGGCAGGAGAGGGGCGCCTGGGTGGCTCAGTCGGTTGAGCATCCAACTTCGGCTCAGGTCATGATCTCGCGGTCCGTGAGTTCGAGCCCCGCATCAGGCTCTGTGCTGACAGATCAAAGCCTAGAGCCTGCTTTGGATTCTGTGTCTCCCTCTCTCTGCCCCTACCCTGCTCATGCTCTGTCTCTCTCTATCTCTCAAAAATAAATTTAAAAAATGTTTTAAAAAAAATTTTTTTAAAAAAGGCAGGAGAGCCCCGGAGGCTGCGTTTTTAACAAGCCCCTCCCCCATCAGAAGGCTGGCCTAGGACCCCATCGAGCAACACTGGTTTAGGGGCACACTTCACTGGTCACTCCTGGCTTGGTTTATGGACTGGAGGCCTCCTTAAATAGTCCCGAGGTTTCAGTGGCCAAACAGAAACACCGCTTGTAACTAAAGCCTTCATGCAATGCTTGCTGGTTCACAGGTTGGCCTCTGACTTTTAGAAAGTTGCCGCTCCCATTTCAAGGCCAGGTGTTGGCTCCAGCATCCTTGGGCTGAAAAGGAAAGAAAAATACCTTTCCGACTGCCTTCTAGCCAATGCCACCAGCGTAGCTTCGTATTAATTTAGGGAACTCAGTCGTGTGCAGTTTCCGCGCAGGAGATTGGAAACCCGATCGTGCCATTTTTGTTATCTGACTTCCCACACACCTGAGATCACTGCCCTCCCCGTCCCCGAGCCCCCCCCCACCCCCCCCCGCCGTCCCCAGAGGGGGCCGGAGAGACGCAGGTGTGAGCCGGCTCTCCAAGTGCCTTCCCCTCCTGATTAAGCGGTGCGTGGGAATACGGGGGGCCTGCGTCGGTTCGTACGGATCCGGGCCTTGCCCGCGCACGAGCCACTTGTAATTCCCCACAGCCCCAGCCAGGCTCTGCACGGCGGAAAGAAATACGACCAGGCAAGTTGAGAAAATAAATTAAACTAAGTGTCAACTTTTCTTGTTTCTCTCCTCATTATTAAGAGCTGGAATGGGACTCGTTTATCAAGCAGGGGGAGAAATTAATTGACGCGGCTTTCATATCATGCTGTCTGGCGTGTCTGGTCACATTCCTTCTTTTTTTGGAAAGGCATTTTATTATAGTTTACAGCCACCGGCTGCCAAACTACTGGTGGAAGCGAGGAAGCAGGTGCATGGATGATGCCACAGCGGAAGGGCCGCGGCGCCGCCCTGAAGGGGACGCGGCGGGGAGGAGAGGTCGGGTTAGGAGGGGCCCCGAGGAGGCAGCCTGTTGGCTCCTGTGGAGGAAGAAGGGTACGGGGGCGGGGGGGGGGGGGAGCGGTGAGAGGGAGGTCAGCGGACTTCTCGAATTCAGCATCCGCCTCTCCCTCTCCGATGGCGTTCTGGCCCCAAAGTCTTTGTTCCGCGCAGCCCCGAGGCCGCGTCCTGTCTCCATCACGGGTCAGTGTGCCTGCCCTGTTCTTTGTTTTCAATCAGTCCAGGGGAGGGAGCGCTGCTCTGCTGATCCCTCCGGGCGGCTGAGTCACTAGGGAGGCAGTTTGCTGCGCCAAGTCTCCGGCCTGCTAACCAAACCCTGTTTCAGGCAGGTCTGCGGGTAGGGGCTGGAAATGTTCGGAGAAGTCACTCGCCCCGCGGCCATCCTGCACCAGACTGGCTCAGGAGAGAGCCGAGCTGTTGTCCTTATAAAAGTCATCTTTGTCGTGTGCCTCTCTGCCTTCGTCGTGTTCCCTTCTCTGCCTTGACGTTGAAGGCTGCAGCCAGCTCGGGCAGCCGAGGAAGCAGGCAGATGACTGGAAGGGGCCAGCACATCGTCCCCGCCTCCCCCCTTGCGCTCCTTCTGCTGGGTGGTTAGGATGGGGCGCCGTTGCCCATTGGGTAGAGGTTCTCGCAGGGAAGTGTGACAGGACAGGCTCCTAAGAGCCAGATTGCAGGACAGGGTTAGAATCCAAACGCTACCCGCTGTGGAGGGACCCACCTCATACGAAGGAAGTCCTTCAGCTGTGAAGGAGGAACATTCCCATTTCGCAGGAGGGAGCTGGGAGGACTGAGGGCTGCCCAGTAAAGGTAGGCAAGCCTTCTCTCTTTCGAATTATCGTTAGAGTATAGGCCGGAAATCAGCAGCCGCCTTTGGGAGACCAGGTGTTAATAACTGAACAAATCCCGTCTCTGGCCTGGTGGGAAATGACATCCTCACGTTACCAAAGTCTGTATTACCGCTTGGGCGTGAAAACACACGCAGCTGGTACTGTCTCCCCACCTTTTGCCGAATACCTCGTGTCTGAAAAGGCTCAGGAAACTCTAATGACAACTCGGAGTGGGTTTCTAACACCCGGGTAACGTGCGGCAAGAATCCCAAAGTGGCGATCGGAAAACAACTCCCTTCTTTTGGGAAGGCGGCTTATTTTTTCTCTTGGAACAGATCCATCTTCTGAGTTCGATGTTTTCAGGCCAAACCCAGGGCCTGCGAAGCCACCGCACCCTGCCGGGCAGCTCAGCTCTGCTCTTCTTGCCCCAGGACCCCGCGGGGAGGGGGCTCAGACCTTCTCTGTCCAGGGTTCCAGGAGAACCCTTCAAGGCAGACGAAACTGATTTGCCAAATGTGCTGTACCCAGAGCTGTTCTGGTGACACAGACATGTTCTGAGTTGGGGATGGAGAACGCAGCCCGAGATGACAGGTCACTAACCGACACACGCACAGAGTATGTGAAGCACCATGCCTCATGGCCCTAGGCTCTTACCCTCTCGAGCCCTGGGGCCACCAAGTCCATCTTGGACGCTTGCTGGTCCAAGGAAGCCCCTGATGTCCTCTTCTGGCTTCGTAGGGATGGGTCATTTAAAACTATGCCACGCAGTTGAGCAAAATGACGATGGCAGAGCAGGCCCCGCCTCTCACGCGGTTGCCATGGAGACCAGGTAGGATGCTGTATGAGAAGGATTTTGAAACCAGAAAGTGCTCTCCACGCCCAAACCCCAGAGACTTGTATTTGTGCTGAAAGCAGCCCACCGGCCCTGCCACTTCCTCCAACACCGGGCCATTAGCGAGAGCGTGAGTTATAAATATACTTGCGTACACATACCTCAAATTCCTCATGGGATACTCTGAATAAATTAGACAGTCGGGGTTTTTTTTTTCCCCTCCCTCATTTTCTCCCCATTAACCAAGTGTGTTAACTCAAGGCTTGCATTGATTTTCACTGAAGATGCATTAGGCACCACACGATTGCCTATTAGTGGTCATTGACCTATATGATAAGAGAAGAAAATTATTTTCGAGGCAAGGAGGAGGCCATCCCCATCTTTCCCTCCCTGACCTAAAAAAGAAGCCTTTGTAAGTTAACTGTCGGATGTTCCTCAGTGCCTCTGGAGCAGGTCATTTTCATTGCAGGGTATCTTGTTTTCAGATTTCTATTCTCTGTGTATGTGTGTGTGCGTGTGTGTGTGCGCGTGTGTGTTATAGCTTCGTATTTTTCAAATGAATATTCAGTTTTGTTCATTTGAATAGGAGAGGGAAAAAAAGGTTTGACTGTTAAATGCTTCTCTTAAATAGAGCTTACTTGTTAGTTTCCAATAATAGCTTCATTCAGGAGAATGCTGGAGAATTCCAATTTTAAATGCTCCCTGTCAACTCCTACCCGATTTATGTCCATTTTAAGCCCTTTTTGTTTGGGGCATCATCCTCCCGACCCTCTTCTTTGTGCCAGTTTTGCCGACTCCTGGGAGCCCTCAGATACTGGGATACTTCGTGAGAGGCTGGGAAGATGTCATTTTGCTGATGACAGGTGAGAGAATTTCTTTGGTGAACTGGCCTGTTGTCCCCCAAATTTTGACCCTTCAACACTGTCCCCCACCCAGTTGTCAGTCCCTAGGGTTCCTCTTTGTTCTGAACGGCAGCTTGAGTGATTTCAAATACCTACAGACTTCTCCGGCTTCAGGGTGGTGCCTCCCCTTAGGATCAAGGGAAGTGGGAAACTCAGCAGGGGGGGTCACAGGGGCACCCCCAGGGGGCCCTGATGGAGTGTGAGCCCTCGCAGACTCCTCACAGACCAAAGACCTTGCCTTGGCTGGGACCAGAGAGGTGAAGGGGCTCTCCAGGAACACACAGCTCACTATTTAGTCCTTCCTTTTTTGACCAAGGATAATGACCTGTCTCTGTTACCTGTCTGTTAACACCTCCGCCTGGTCGGCTCTCATGAGGCTCCATTTCTGACCCTCTGGGGAGCTCTCTTTTGGAAAAAAATGGGAGGGGAAACCAGTCCTTCCCGCCCCTTCTCAGGAAGAATCCGACTTCCTGAGTTTCAGGTAGAATCTGTACATCCGGCAGGCAGACTCTTCAAAAGACAATGGTGCCTTGCAAACATGACGCGAGTGAAATCAACCAGACACAAAAGGACAAAGACCGTGTGATCCTACTTACACGAGGTGCCTAGAGGAGGCAAACTCCTAGAGACAGAAGGTAGAATGAGGTGGCCAGGGACTGGGGGAGGGAAGAATGGGGAGCTCTTGCTGCTGAGTACAGAGTCTCAGCTCAGGATGGTAGGAAAAAAAAAAGGTTCTGGGAATGGATAGTGGTGACGGTTGTACAACCTCATGAATATACTTACGGCCACTGTAGCAGACGCTAAAAAAATGGTTACAATACATATATATATCACAATAATAAATATATATTATGTACGTTTTTACCCAGTAAAAAATTAAGAAAGAAAGAAAGAAAGAAAGAAAGAAAGAAAGAAAGAAAGAAAGAGAGAGAAAGACACGATTGCCAAAAAAAGGATTTTTCCCACCCCTTCCCAAATTTCTAACCCTGCTGTCTTTCCACCGTTCCATCGATTCGGGGGCTGTTCTCCACTGAGTTACTAATTCATCGTAAATGGGAATGCACCTCTGAGAGAAAAATGATGATATGTTAAGGAGTAACATTTATTGATAATTAAGTGTCTTGTGGTTTCTCTGCTTTCTCAAATGGGATAAGTAAATATTTTAGACACAATCAAGTTTGCTTTCTCTGTTCGGGCCCAACAAGGCTGTCGAGATGATACAGATCTTTAAACTACTGCAAATGAGTCTTGATATCACGGAACTGTTATGCATCCAAGGGACAAGGGCTTGAAATCCAGGCTCTCTCCTTTGATCAGGAAAATCATTTTTGTGATACTCCGAGTTTTGAGTCCTGTGGGGTTAGGGAAGGGACCAGCGGGAAGAATATCAGAGTCGGAATTTGAAATGATGCGAGGCGAGTCCTGCCCCCACCCTTCCTGACGCAGTCCGCATTCAAATCCCTGTCGCCTAGCTCCGTCACACCTCTTCCCAGCTCCGAGCGGTGGCGCAGAGCGGGAAACCGGGGATGCAGGGAGCCCTGACTGATGCCAGGCCCCGGAGTTCAGACGGTGGTTTGCACAGCGGACCAGGAAGGCGTGGGCTGCAGCAGAGAAGCAGCTTCGGCGGCAGTCATCTCGTGACCCCCCGCGGTGACCTGACTGGCCCCGGGCACTGTTCCAGGGTCAAGCGCCTGTGCTCAGCGGCGAGCTGGCTGCAAACCAGGCCGTCCTCCGGCTTGTGGAGCGGCGCCCTTGACGGGCGCTGGCTGCCTGTTATTTCCCGGTGGCCACAGATGGGTTCGGTTCATTTGTCTACACTCTGCTGCCTTCTATCCAGAGCCCGTGCTTGGCCTGGTTGGGGGAGGTCACGTGTGACCTGCCTGTGTGGGGGCAGCCGAGCCCTGTAACCTGGCCGTCCCGGCTCCTGGGGGCTGCTGTTACAGATTTCCCAAACCTGGGTGGCTCACAGCGACAGAAGCTTGTGCTCGCCCAGCACTGGAGGCCGGACGTCCGCAGGGCCACGCTCCCCCTGGAGGTTCTCGGAGACCCTTCCCTTGTCACTTGCAGCTTCTGGGGGCTCAGGTGCTTCTTGCCTAGTGACCGCGTCACTCCAGTCTCTGCGTCCGACTTCACATGGGCTTCTCCCCTCCTCTGCCTTCTAGGTCTCAAATGTCCTCCCTCCTTTCTCTCCTAAGAACACCTGTCGTTGGATTAGGGCCCGCCCTCATTCTTGAGGTCCTTAACTTAGTTATATTTGCCAAAACGCTTCTTCCGAACAGGGTCCCTTTCACAGGTTCCAAGGGTTAAACAGGGACTCATCTTCCGAGACTCTCTGTTCAGACATTGCATTCATCTCATCCGCAGAGGTTTCTCCTGACCACCAGCCCGTCCTGGCTTGCTCAGGCACTCACGCGTTGGCGGGGTTTCGTTACAGGCTGGAGAGGTGACCTTCAGAGACACGCATGAACGTCGGGGTGACCCGCAGGCCAGAAGCGAGGGTCGTGAGGGAGGGGCAAGATCTGTGCGGCAGAGACGCTGCCCTTGAGTGGGAACCTCCGACTTGGGTCGCTCCGGGAGCAAACTGCTCTAGAAGAAGGCCGTGGCGTCGCTGCGGGCGCCACCGTGCCTGGTACAGGTGGGAGCCCGCAGTGCGGGAGGCGGGGCTGAGCCCGTGTCGAGGGGAGGCAGTGCTGCACACGGGCAGAAACGGTTCGTTCATGCAGCCACCAGCCCCTCGGCACTCTGCGCGTCCCCGGGACCCAGAGCGAATGAGGCCCCGGCCCTGGCCTCCATCGTCCTTGAAACCCAGCTGGCTGAGTCCCCCATCCTCTGCCATGCGCCCTCCCCTCCCTCGAGGACCTTCTGAAGGGGCGCCTAGGATCTGGGTCTGGGAGGGTGGGCAGAAAAGAGGGGGTTGACCGAAGTGATGCAGGTGCCCTGTGTGCTGACGGGGCCCCGGCCTGGGTGAGACGCTTACCTGCCGGTTTTCACACTCCTTTGAAGGGGGCATCGGGAGCCAGCCCACCAAAGCCCGAAGAGAAATGACATGGAGGCTGCCTCTGCGTGTGGCTCTCGTCCAGTTCTGTGAACGATGGACGGACCCAAGGGGCCTAGGAGGAGGAGACGCCCAAATGAGGGAACCCTGAGAACGGCGTCTCCCTCTCTCTACGGGGCCTGGTTTGGGGCTCGGGTTGTATACCTGGTGGAAGGGTTTTTGTTGGGCCTCATTTCCGACAAAACGTCATTGGACCTAAGGACTCAGCCTCTCCAGGATGACGTGGGGGAAACTTGCCGACTTGAGCCTCGGCAGCACACGCTGGTGTCCCCCTGACGGCACGTCTGACCCTCAGCCAGTCGCGTCTATGATGGGCTGGGATGTGCGCCGTGGAAGCGGCGGCCTGGTGTTCCGTGTGTGTAGTAATAAAATGCCCTGTGAAGATCGCAACTGCCATTTGTGCGGTTGTCCCGGCTCTCCGTTTTGCTGGAAGTTGTTTCAGAGTAGTGAGTGGCCGTTTCCACCCCCCTCCCTAGTAATTTTCTAGATCCCGCAGGCGCTCAGCGTTTCGGCTGCCTGTCCTCTGCTGTTCCTCAGAGAATGTGGGGGTAGAGTTGGAGAGGAGAGACACGGGAAGGACCAGAGAGATTCTCTCTCTCCACCCTGGGTCTCCAGGGCCCAGAGTCAACACACGAGCTTGAAAAGGAAACACAGTCCCAATGTAAAAGTAGCCGTTCTGACTTCCGTGTTTCTGGTCGGCGGGTCCCGGTTTGTGTTTGGCCAGGTTCGGATCCTTGGGGATGGTACGGTCGGTCTTGGTCAATTTGAACTGCTGTCGCGAAGGACAACAGCCTGGGAGGCTTATAAACAACAGAAATGTATTCTCACCATCCTGGAGGCGGGAAGTCCGAGCTCCGGGAGCCAGCATTGTCAGGGTTTTGGTGAAGTCCCTCTTCCCGGTGTAGAACGGCCGTCTTCTGGCTGGGCACGGTCTCTCACGTCTTTTATGAGGGCACTCATCCCATTCATGAGGCCTCACCCTCACGACCTACGTGCCACCACGTCGGGTTAGGATCTCAACATCTGAATTGGTGGGGGCGGGGCACAACCTGCAGTCTACCGCAGAGAGCCTTGCACATCCGGAGGCGGGTGGGGGCTGTGACCCGAGGGGTGGTCAGTCTCACCACCTTCATCTGCAGGTGCACAGAGCTCAAGGCGCAGAGCGGGGAAGGGGCTTCCCAGGATGACACATAAGTTCATCCGCACAAGGTCGGGTCGGCTGCTCGCCCCCCTCCCCTATCAGGATGTCTGCACCTGTTGCCTGCGTTCCCATAGCCACGTTTCATCCGAGGCGGGGGGCCGTCCTGTGAGTGCGTCCGTGTGTTAGAGCAGTGCTTTCCGAGTGGGGTCACAGATGGGGCAGCGTGCTGGCAGGGCGGGAGGGGCAGTCGAGAGCGACTCAGGATGCTGAGCAGCGGTCGCCTGCCAAAATTCTTCAGTACAGCTTGTCTCGCAAAGCCGGTCTCCAGCCGAGTAAATACAGTGGATAGCTGACGGGCTGACAGCAGGCATCAAACAGTCTTAAACTGCCCCAGAGCCGCAGCGCTTTGGAAGCAGCGGTAGCAGAAGGATGCCTGTGCAGAACAGAGGCCTGAAACTTTTAATAGTTTCTTCCAGGCCTCAGGATGTCCTGATGAGGTATTAGAGGAAGTAATTCAGGAAGAAAAGGACAAATAACCACCTCCGTCTGGAGGCCGACCCGAGGGCTGGCCATTCCAGCGCGGAAAGGGCAAGCGCGGCCCTGCGGTGATCCCCGGCCGAGGCTCTCGGTAGCCCACCCGCCCGCCGCCGCGCGCAGAGCCAGGGGGCTGTGACCCTTGTAAATAACAGACAAGGAAATTTCTTGTTTGCTCCCGGGCAAATATAAACCACACAGCGCCCGCCGCATGGGGCGTGGGGTGAAATCATTAACTTTTCCTCCCTGTCAGAAAGGTGCCTGGTACAAACTAGAAACCGTTTCCTCAACCTGGAGGCCCGTCCCAGGGATCTGGCCGCCTACCCTCAGATCAGGAGCCTTCGCTGCAGAACATCAGAGGAAACCATGTAGCCAGCCAGAACCGAACTCACCAACCCCCTCTGTTTTTGTGTTTCTGTTTTTCCCTTTTTCCTTTAGGGTTTGGCTTTGTCACGTTCGAGAATGAAGACGTTGTGGAGAAAGTCTGTGAGATTCATTTCCATGAAATCAATAATAAAATGGTAAGTTCGTAGGGGTGAGGCTGCCATGCATGCGATGCCCCCCTACCCCCCACGTGTACACACCTCTGTGTGGCGGACTTCTGTAGCCCACGTCATCATGCTGGAGGGTGGGCAGGGTGGCACCTTCTAGGACTCTAAGGGTTCAGTCCTGTGAAGGGCACGAGTTGGCGAGCTTTCGGTGAAGGGGCGAGGATAAATATTTTCAGCTCTGCAGGCCTCGCGGCTGACCGTCACAGCCTCTCGACTCTGCTGTTGAAACGCAAAAGCATGCGCAGACCGTGCCGCGTGAATGAGGCTGTGTTACGGCAAAGCTTTGTTCATGGACACCAACGCTGAAATCTCATGTAATTCTCACGTGTCACCAAATATTTATTTGTGTATTTCTATTTTTACCATTTAAAAGTACAAAAACCATTCTTGAGTCTTGGGCTGTACAAAAGCCTGCGGTGGGTGAGTGGGCAGGTGGGGGACCACATTTGGCCTGTACGTTAGAATTTGCCAACTCATGGCTTAGGGTACGTGTTGGCTGTCCGGCTTGGCTTTTTGGGGGGTGTATCCTAGGTGGGAAGTTTACCACCCAAATTTGTTCTCTCTTTGGGCCCTGCTGAGTAATTAACATTCTCCCTTTCTGATCCACTAGCTGGTTTCACCCTCATGAGCACCTTCTTCCATACCTCCATTTGGCCTTTTAAAGCTTCTTTTCCTGGGGAGGAGGTGACCACCATTGGCCAAGTTTGGGGAGCCAGATGGGCCTCCCAGAGAAGTGGCCACCAGAGGGCGCCATACCATGTACAGCATGTGCACATGGGCTTGCTCCAAGTCTCAGATTCCTTCAAATAGAGTAGGTGGGTGCGAAACTCCCTTGTTCTTGGTTCCAGAAATCTGGGAGCTCAGCAGGTGTTTCTGGAGCCGTCAGCAGGCCCTGCGGAGCCAAAATATTTTGGTTGGCCGGCAAAGTCTCCAGCCCCAAGAGAAGAGGGAGGGCAGATTTGTTTCACTTGCAGCTGTAACTTTGATATTTTCTTCCTTTAGTCAAAACATTCCTTGCTTCTGAAACAGGCATTCAGATGCGCATCGTATATTGGTCTGATATGTGTTCGCTGACTTTAAATTCAATAATAGAGCTTTTAGTGGGGATAAGATCAAAGCAGTCTGCCTAGCATGTGGTGCTACAGGCCTGATTCAATATTTGACTTGCTAATTTTTTCCCAGGGCACTAAAATAATATTGTTCGTATTGTTCCTAGCCATCATATGCATCCGAAATGAAAATGCTGGGGTGTTTTGCAGACCGTAGGTTGGAGGTGTCAGCTCAGGCATTAAAATGGCCCCGGGGAGCTAAGTGTGGAGGAACAACACAGGGCCCTTCATAGCCGCTCTCTGCACCCCCTCCCCGCCAACTCAGTGCCTTCCAGTTGGTACCTCTCTCTTTCGGTAGGTTGCTCCTTGCTATTTTTAAAACTAGAGAGTCAGGGAGCCTCAAAGGAAACCTGACTCAAGCAAAAATGGAAGTAGACAAGACGGAGGAGTGAGTGTGGAGCGGTGAGGGCCCGGGCTTTGGAGGCGTCCCTGCAGTCGCCCCGCCCTGCTCCACACCGGCCGCCGGCCCGCCAGGGGAACATAAAGGTTCTGGAGGAGGCTTTGGTAGGTCCCGAGGCCTCGCCGAGCTCCGGAGTGATGGGGCCTGTGGTGACCTCCCGGTGGGGTCGCAGGGCCTGGGGGAGGTCCCACCGGCAGAGTCGGAGCACGGCCTGCACAGGCTCAGCCTTGACGAACGCAAGCGCTTGCCACCAGCCACGTGGTAGGCGCCGGGAGGACCTCTCCAGCGAGCCGTCCTTCCCCGAAGAAGCCTGAGTCCTCAGTTGCTCTGGATTCTGTGATGCCGGTGTCCCCTCCCGAGGCCCACAGAAAAGGAAATGAATTTAAACTGTGCTCTGGAGGGAATTCAGATGAGGGACCGGAACGAGCCTGAGAGCTCAGACTGCCAAGCCGAGACGCAGACGGTTGGTAGAAGGTCCGTAGGTGGGTTTTGTCAAGCGGACCGTGCGCAAAGCTGGAAAGACCCAGCTCCCGGCGCCCTGGCCGTCCCAGGGGGTTCTCCAGGGACAGACTGCCGCACCGCCCCGGAGTGTGCCCGCAGCCGCCACTGCCTCACGTTCGCAGACAGGAGAGGTCTCACCGCTGACGAGTCACAGCGATAGGACTTGAATCCAGAGCCGCTGCTTCTGAATCCAGGCCTCCCGTGGCTGGCCCCCAGCAGCCCTGTGTCAGCAGTTGTGGAACGAATAAAGGATTACACGAGGGGCCAGGTGACAGGGAGGCGCGTCACAGTTCCCGAAGCCGTTTCCTGTCTCATTTGGTTGGCGAAGCTCTTGGGCGTTTTTTAAAAAAATGAGGGCGCTTCCCCGGCATCCGAGAGCCAGCCATCGGGAACTTGGGATCACAAGAAGTTGCCCCTCATTCCCACAGAGACGCTCCCTTAGGAAAGTCACCTCCGGGGCGGTGGTGGCAGGGCCCGGCCGTCCTACACGGAGATCCCACAAACAGCCACCAGTGCTCAGTGCTGCCCACATATCCGCCGAGAGCTCGCTTTCTGCGGCGCTCCTATCACACGCGCGCTGCTCTGGGTGCTGCTTAGCGCCCCCATTTTCCTGATAAGCGAGCGAGGCAGGGGAGAAGGTGCGCCATCTGCCTGGGGCCAAACCCCCAGCAAGTGGCAGCACCGAGTTCGAGCCCAGAGAGCTCAAGTCCAAAGCTCGCCTTTGTACCCAGTAGGCTAGTACCCCCCCTCCCGGCAGAAGGGGACTTTAAAGGTCGTCTAGCTGGGTGACAGCCTTCCAAGACCTTCACTGACCACCCCTCCCAGTCAGCCGTGTCATGGCCCAGGGGACTCCGTGTTCTCCTAAGAGAAGGACAAAGGCAATGGGCTCACTCGGGGCCAGATTCCCGGCTGCGGTGAAGGACCAAGGTGGGGCACGGGGGTCCCTGACGACCACGACAGGTTTTCAGGCCTCTTCGCCCAGTGCCCCAGAGACGGGTGAGCCACAGGTATAGGGGGACAGGGGGTGCAGCTGGCCGCCACCTGAGCTCAGGGCCCAGGCCCAACCCAGGAAAGCCAAGACTCAGCCCCCTCCCCCCATCTTCCCCCATCTTGGCGTGGGTCAGGGCGAAGCACAAACATGGCTCCTTGTCAGTAAACGCACACATGCGCCCGGGAGCCCCCTGGCCACCCGCTGGAGAGGGCTTCCTCTCCGGCCACTCCGAGGGCCCCAGCTCGGGTGCAGCTAACGCCGCCTCCCGCCGCGCACCCCTGATTGAGGCAGCCCCCCAGCAGCGGGGACGCTCGCTCGATTGGTCGCCATCCAGCACGGCCTCCCGGAGGCCTCCTGGCGAGCCCCACAGCCGTGGGGAAGGAGGCAGGGGTTGACTGAGACGGGCTCCAGGCTTCCCCCGAGGCCCAGCTCAATCCCCACCTCAGGTGCGGTCAGGAGAGCCTCGCTGGGTGAGAACGTGGCATCCAGTCTGAGGGGGGCAAGGGTGCCTCTTCCGACACCCGATTCGACAGCAGAACGTTGGCCTCTGCTGGGCGCTGTAATGGCACTTTACATACACACAGTCACTGTCCCGTTACAGCCCAGACACTAGAGAGAGCTCAGGGCGGCAGGGCCGGGATTTGAACCAGTGCCATCCCCTGGCTCCAGCCCTGTGTTCTTCCCCCTGCCAATATAGGCAAAACCTCATTAATTGAAAAATCTGGGTTGGCTAGACTGGTGAAAATGAGGAAGAGTTCTTCGATTTGTACAAGGGGTCCTGTAGGATTCCTTTAAATAGCCCTCTTCCTTGGTCCTCGAAGGTGATTGATTTTTGAAGTTTGCTGAGTAGTTTGCAAGCTCATTAGGAATGCAGAGTCTCGGGCTCCACCCCCAGAGCTAGTGAGTCAGAATCTGCATTTTGACAAGTCCCTGGTGATGCGTGTGCGCATTTAAAGTCTGAGAAGCCCCAGGCAAGGATCGCTGCTAACGAGAGAGCGGGTGTCAGAAGGAAGGGACCCGGAGCAAGGGCCAGGGCCCCTGGAGCACGGAGCTGGGTGAGGCAGCCTGGCGTGGGATCCCCACGCCCTTCTCAGCACCACCGACACCAGCCCTCCCCCGCTGCACTCCTGCAGGAAGCCGTCTGCGCCGGACCACTCCCCGCCGTGCCCCCGGTGCTGGCATCCCCTCCCCTCTCTTGACAAGGGCCCTGGAGCAGAGATGTTTGAGGCCCATCCTCTGGGGTGATGGGCTGGAGCCTCCAAATAGCAAGCACATGTCCTTGTCCCCAAGACAGGACCTCCTGGGACACTGAGAGGCACTCGGGGCTTTAGAACATGTGGACCCGAGCCCGAATCCCATATCCACGCCAGTCGTCCTGCGACTAAGCGGACACCCCACCTGTCTGCACCTGTGTCCTCCTCTGAGACGGGAAGGATGGCGACCGCTGCCTGTGCAGCTTATCGAAGGCCCTGTTGGGCTCCTGGCCCCAGGAGCTCTTGGACCATTGTAGGGTCTGTCATCCAACAGCCTTGAAGGAACCACCCTCCTGGAAATTCCATTGGTAACTGCAAGTCTCTCCCATTCGGCCTAAACCAAGGGCCAAAAAAAGCTTTGTAAAGGGCCAGGTAATATTTTAGGCTTTCGAGGCCCTGGGTCTCTGTCACGGCTACTCAACTCGGCCGTCATAGAGCAGAACGCAGCCGCCGAGGATACGTGAGTGGGCTCAGCTGTGTTCACATAAGACGTTATTTATAAGAACAAGCAGCAGCTGGATTTGCCTCGGGGGCCCCAGCCCCCGCTCCGGGCCCATGCTGACATAGCTCAGGGCAGGTGCGGTCTGCTGATCTCAGAGGGGCCAAGGAAAGGCTTTCAGCCAAGAGGCTTCACCCCAATCCACTACCGCAGCCGCGTTTCACTAGCCCAAGGCAGAGGGTCAGGGGTGTCCCAAACAGATGCTGGGGTTTGGGATACTAGCCTGCAGAAAGTTATCAGAGCCTTCATTCTTACGGGGACCCCAAGCACTGAACAGGTGAAGGGTCAAGGAGTTAGAACAGGGTGCTATCAATCCCAGAGGCCTTCCCGGAAGAGAGTGCCACAAATCCCGCACTGCTAAATGCCCCGCAGGTCAGCTCGCGACGCTTTGCTAGACGTTGTGACCTTGGGCAAGTTACTCACGGTCTGTGTTTTGGTCCTCCCTCGGTAAGACCAGACGGCGCCCCCCCCCCCCAGAGACGACTGGGAGTTGTGACCCGGCTTTACCAGCCGTAGGATGCTCTTATCAAACCAACAGGCCTCATCATTGCTGTCGTTCTTAGAATCACTGTACTGAACAAATATATCATCGTAAGGTAAGGTGGCCCCAGACAGAGGTGCAGACCTGGGCAGGGGGCGGGGCGTGAGGCAGGTACTCGCCGCGCCCTGGCGGGGAGACGGGCCTGAGGAGAGAAGGTTACATCCCGCGGAGAAAGGGCCACCGCAGTGATTTCTTAGATCCCAGGGCGACTCGCCTAGGTCCTCCCGCCGAGCCCTCCGTTGGGGGAGGTCCCGAGAACCCCACTTTAAAAACAGCCTGGTGAGCTCTCATGCCTGCCACCTTCAGCCCAGGACACACTGGCGGGGGGGGGGGGGGGGGGGAGGGGTCGGGATGCAGGGGGCAGGAGGCCCAGAGAGCAGGAGAGTCCTGGCTTGGCCTCTCGGGCGGCGGTGCTGGGCCAGGTGGTCCACAGCGGCCCCAGTTAGGGTTGGCATGGGGTCACTGCCACCCGGCTGGGGTGCCCCGGTGAGCGGGCACGCGTCCCCTCCCCGAGGCCGCCCCTCCGCGGCCCAGAGACTGCCCCACTCAGAGCTGATCGGGAACCAGCCCCAGCAGAGGGGGCGGGGCGGGTAGTGTGGGTGGAATTAACTAGGCTTGTGTGTTCACCGCCCCTATTGGCCGCGGCCTCCTCGCTCGTAAGCTAATTTTAGCCATCCATTCTGCTTCTGTTACCATTTATAAAATGAGAATGTCAAATGCAATATTAAACAAGCAGGATGAAGGCAAAAAAAGGAAATGCCAGAGAGGCACTTAATAAATGAACCTCGTGTTTACGAGCGAGAGGGAGGTCCTGCGCCCCCCACCCCCACAAGCAAGCGCGTGTTTGTGTGCCGGCCTGTCCCCGAGGGTGGAGGGAGGAGAGGGTAGGGAGGCTGGGGTGTCGGGTGGTGAATGATCGCTGCTCTTCGGGCGGAAGTAATTGGGCCTGCGGGGAGGCGGCCTCCCGGTCACCCACGTTCTGGCTGCTTCGCCCTTCATCCGTCCTCTGGGAAGGTCACTGCAGGGGGCCCGGGGAGGGTGGGGTCCTTCTCCCTCTCTCGGTGCCCAGCGCCTCCGGACTTTCCCACGCGTGCCGCTCTCTGCGCACCGTCCACAGCATGTGGGCAGGGGGCGTGGAGACCACCGGGAGAAACTGCTTCCCTTCCCCTGCACCCCTTCTCTGGGGCCTTCCTTTCACTTTACCCAGCTGCGCTGCCCAGCGTCCCAGGCAGGTGCAGGCTAATGCTCAGTCACACCTTCTTCTCTTTCTCTCTCTCTCTCCCTCTCTCTTAAATAGAGAAATTAGAGGCGCCTGGGTGGCTCACTTGGTTAAGCGTCCAACTTCAGCTCAGGTCATGATCTCACAGTTTATGAGTTTGAGCCCCATGTCAGGCTCTATGCTGACAGCTCGGAGCCTGGAGCCTGCTTCAGATTCTGTCTCTCTCTCTCTCTCAAAAATAAATAAATATTAAAAATACAACCTATATTGGGGCGCCTGGGTGGCTCAGTCAGTTAAGCATCTGACTTCGGCTCAGGTCATGATCTCACGGTCTGTGAGTTCGAGGCCCGCATCGGGCTCTGTGCTGACAGGTCAGAGCCCGGAGCCTGCTTCAGATTCTGTGTCTCCCTCTCTCTGTGTCTCTGCCCCTCCCCCACTTGTGCTCTCTCGCTGTCTCTCTCTCTTTCAAAAATAAACAGTAAGAAAAAAAAATTTTAAACCCTATAGAGAAATTAAAGCTTCTTGCCAGGCCTCTGGCAAAGCCCCACACCCCCCCCATGGACTGGGGGAGCTCCCAGCCTCGCGGCTGCATTTGGCCACCTGCTGGAGGCAGAGGTTTCTTGTCACTTTGAAATGCCCTTGCAGGTTCCCAGAAATAAAAACAACAGCTGCTGCCACCATCAGCTTTTTCCCCAAATAGCGCAGCCCGCGAAGCGCCTTTTGCACACCTTGCTGACGAAAGCGGGAAGACGGGGCCCTACCTGGCCGGTAGGTTGGGGGGGGGGTATAAGTAGGGAGGAGCTCGGCGGCCACTTCCTTCCTCTCTTTCCTCTCTGCTCCCTGGGCTCGCGACTTCAGCTCGGATGGGAACTGGCTTCAGAGACGCTCCCCTGGGCCCTCGGGGCAGAGAAGGTGTGCCCCAGCCCAGTGCATCTGGCGCCAGCGCTTCCGGGGTTAGCTGCTTTAATTTACTCGCTCCCCGCAGCCCTGTGGGGCGGTAGGCAGTACTGTTACCCCGTTTTACAGATGAGAACATCGAGGCACAGAGAAGTCAGGCAGCTGGTCCCCGCTCAGAGCTCGCAAACGGACCAGAGGTTTAGAGCGAGGAGCCTTGGCCTCTAAGCTAGACTGGAGGAAGGGACAGGCCCCCACCCTCAGGTCCAGATGGAGCGGGAGGCTGCAGTCTCGGGGGTTCGAGTCCCCGTGAGGGAGAGCCGCATCCTACTGAGTTCAGCTCTGTGTCCACCCCCAGCCCCTGCCCGCTGAATAGGAGGGGCTTCTAGTATTGGTTTCTAACCTCCTTGGCTCTGTCATCGCGGAGTTTAATAAAACAGAGGAAGCAGTGGATGAAATTAATTCTGAAACGAGGGCGGGGGTTGGCCTTGTAGAAGGAATAGTGTGCAAACGGGCCTTGAAGGCTGGGTAGAGAGAGGCTGGTAGGGAAGGGCTGTGCGGGCAGGGCCCAGGTAGCCGGGGCCCAGAGGTGGGGATGGGTTTGGAAGTGGGGCACCTAGGACTGAGTCGTCGCTATGTCATTATCTGGCATCGTGACCTTGAGCAAACCATTCCTCAGAGCCTCGGTTTCCTTTTCTATTGTAACCTCGGGGCCGATTAGGCCACCGCAGGGGAGATGAGGAGTTGATGCGTGAGGGGACTGGGAACCGGGGGTGTTCTCTGAGAGCGTCGGTGTGCCCTGCACTGTGCCTTGTTTAAGTGTTTGTGTCACTCTGTAGGGGTCTTTTTGCAGGAGGACCTTTTGCAATCGAGCAAGACAAGTTCTCCTGTACAGGTGCGTCCCCTGTGTACATATTAGGTGATGTGTGTACACACACTCACAAGGACGTCGTGGCCGTGCTTAGCAGATAGAGAGCGCTCAGTAACGGTGTGTGCCTTCCTCCCTGCAGTAATCCTGCTGACTGGCCGGGGAGCTAGAGTCCGGATCACACGTCCCGTGGGCCTCTAGGGCCTCTCGCCAATGGGTCTGGGTCGTTGATAGCAAGCGTGCGTCCTTTGTAAGGTGGAGGCTTCTGCCGGGGGCCTCTGCCTGTCCAAGCTGGCGTTTCCATCCGGTTTGCACGGTGGACCCTTTTGTGGGGGTCTTTTTGCAGGAGGACCCTTTTGCAATCGAGCAAGACAAGTTCTCCTGCACAGGTGGGTGCCCTGGCACTTGGCCCCAGGCTGGGCCCCGGCTACAAGGACAGGGCCTGGTGGAGATGTCTGGGAGGGGGGAAGCGAGGGACAGAACATAGAACTCCCTTCCGCCCGCTTGCTGCTGCTGACAGAGCCCAGCCCGGAGTCCGCAGAGGCTGGAGGGCAGGCGCTGGTGGGGGCGGTACGTATGGCAGGATGGCGAGGCGCCCTCCCCTTGCCGGAGTCACAGGCCGGGTCTTCCCAGTGCAGCCGCCAGGGTCTCTGAGTGTGACTGCTGCCCTTCCCATGATGGCGTCTCCAGCCTTGTCCTCATCCAGCCACACCCTCGTGCCGGTCGTGACTCCATCCTGCCTCTAGCCAGGGTCAAGTACGGCGGCTGGATGGGACGGGAACCCTGGAGCAGACGTTAGAACTCGGACAAAGCAACCTGACTCTCTGAAGGTCGCTCAGAGGGAGATGCCCAGCGGGTCCATCCCGGGTGTGAGCTCCGCACTGAGGATGACCGTGGCCCTGCCTTCCCTCCCGAGCCCTCCCCGCCCCCTCCCTGGGCCCTCCCTGGGCTTGCCGCTCCCGTCTTGCTACTCCGTCAGCCTCCTCCCACGACTCACTCGGCAGCTCCCGTGAGCGGCACCAGCTTCCTGGCTGTGAGGCCCGAGTAGCTCTGAGGCCCTGTGTCCACAAGGCCATGCTCTGCTGCCGCCACGGACTCCCGTAGTGGTTGGAACAAAGGGCCTCTCCTCTCCATTTCCTAGTGACCTGCCCAGTCTCTAGCACATTCCGTTGCTGCCACGCTCTCGAGGTGAACTCCTGGTGCGGCGCAGAGGGCAGGACAGTAGAGACTCCGTTCTTCCCCCCGGTCCCTCACCTGTGTTTATCCTCCCTGTTCCATCGTTTCCTTGAGAGCAGGCCCCCTCTCCCACCCTGAACCTTGGTTGTGAACCCACAGGAGCCCCGTGCAGGGTCCTGCCCTCCTAGACTCTCCAGAAAGGCTTCTGACTGGCAGAGGGGTCAAGAGAGAACAGTGGGCAGGACGGAGAAAGCCTGCCCGTGGGACGGCACAGGCCGTGCACAGAGCTGTGTGTGGTTTGTGGGGGTACGGCTCAGCCCTCCAGCCTTACCTGCTCCAGGCAGGACCCCAGATCTTAACACTGGAGTGGTATCTCCCCTTCCCTGCGCCTCCCTGGAACGCGCTTGGGGCACGTCGGCCAGAGGAGGTGGTCAGCTTGGGGCTTCAGAGAAGCAGTGTTGGGCTGGAATTCTCTGGAACCTGACCGGAGAGGTGCAGCTGATCTTGGGACAAGACTAGGTCAGGCCTCTGTCTTTCAGGAAGCTCCACAGAAGGCTGCGGCCCACGTGGAAGCTCCCAGACGCCCCCCTCCCCCTCCTCAGCCAAGCATTCACCAGCCGGGAGGGCCTGCCCTTTGTTCCCCTCCTCCCGCCAGCCACACAGTCAGTGCGGGCTGGTCTCTCTGGACAGCAGTGGATTTTCTCCTCTGACCCGGGCTCCTCTCCCCGGAGGAGTACATCGTTTCTGATGCGACCAGTTTGGCGTGAGAAGCGGAGCTCCAAACACTAGCCTCCAGGCCACACAGGGTTGCCTTGTCCTGGGTGGTAAGTCAAGGCCACAGCCACAGGGCTTGGGTTTCCCTCCCAGCCCCAGGGCCATGTGCTGGCTCAGGCTGTTTATGTAGAAACCAGGGGAAAAAACAAAAACCTTTTCACTTCCCAGACCTGGGCCTCGGCCTCTTCCCAAAGGTGCCCGGCAGGGAGCCTGCCTCAGCGGAGGGCTACAGGCCAGTGGGGTGAGGGCGGCCACTCAGAGTAGCTGCAGGGAGGCCGTCCTCGAGGAAGCCCCAGTGCCTTCTCCAAGAGCCCATGCTAAGTGGTCCCCGCTAAGGAGAGGGCGTGGCATGGGACCGGCTCCCGGGGCATGGCCGTGACCTCAGGCAGACCTGACTTCCAACCCAGCCTTACCACACGTGGTCTCGGACTGCAGCCACAGGTGAGGTGTCTGATGTCCCCAGACCTCGGCTTCCTGTTCTGTAAGATGCATTCCTACCCGTAAAGGACACCATGGGACCCCCTGGTGGAAGGTATATGAGGTAGAAGCGCGTCCGTGCATCCGTGTCCTGAGGTGGGTAACTGGGCCATGGGTACGTAAGAGCACAGCTGTATGTTTAGGAAACGTGCATCGTCCTGTCAGCGCCTGACTCTCAAAAGGTTCAGGAGAAACATACACAGATACAGATAAGGATAGAGATCTACATGCAGCTGTCCTTTGTACCGTCCTCTCACCTCTTCTGCAAGTGCGAAATTATTTCTCCATAAAGAGTTAGAAACAGACCTCCTTGCTGTGCTGGGCCCGGACGGGCAGAGGCGCCCCACCTCGGCAAGCAGCCGGCACAGACTGTCAGAAACCACGCGTGCAAGCCACGTCCGGCCTCTGATTCACCGTCTAGAGGAGCGTGCCACTGCCTTCGCTGCGCTGCTGTTAACAGAGGGCTCAGCTAGATCATTCTTATCCCGTAACTGGGCAGGCCACGCCCACTCCTCCACGGCCGGTTTGCTAAGCAAAGCAGCCTGTTTGAAGATTGGAAAATTAAAGCAAACCCCGCCGACCTTTGGAGGGTTTGGCGTGTCCTTGGCCCCCGGCCCCTGGCATGGGGTTGCCTCGTGGCTTTACCAGCCGCGAAACTGGAAAATGGAGACCTCGTCTTGCCGATGAGAGCTGTTGGTCACAAGGGGCCTCTGAGGCTCCTTGCAAGCACAAATTCCAATAGAATTTCCTGCAAAATCTCTTGCTCCTCCAACCACACTGCTTTTTCCAGTCGTCATTTGGAGCCGTAGCCGTTGTGAGAAGCTACCGAAGTGGGGTCTAAGCTATTGATTGAGATTCAAGGACCAGGACTTGGGGATAGATGTTCCTTCCACGGAATCTGCCCCCACCCAGGGCTACCCTAGAGAAAGCACTTCCTGTAAATGGGGTTCCATTGGGGGCAGAGCTCAAATAACTGGGCAAGAGGACCGATGCTTCTGTTGGCCATGGGAAGTCAGGCACACCTCTCTGGGCTGCCCCTGAGGCGAGCGCCCATGCCTGCCTTGTGCAGGCCTCAGTGCCTCCCGGCCCAAGAACCCCCCCCGCCCCCCCCCACCAGCCAGAGCCACGGCTAGGAGGAGAGCCCCCCCCCCGGCGTGTCTGCACACTGCTCTTCACGGATCTTGGGGGTAGTTGGTCTCTGAAGATGGCTCTGGTGGTCTTCCCTCCCGGTATGCACGCCCTGTGTGGTCCCCTCCCACACCAATCTAGGCCGACCGGGTGGAGCCAAGAACGAGACGGAAGTGGCAGTGTGACTCTCAGGCCTAGGGTATAAGAAGCCTTGCAGACTCTGCCTTGGTCTCTTGGGATTCTCGTGCTAGGACAGCCCCTCTGTGGGACTCAGCCACCACACTGTGAGAAGATGGGAGTGCCCCGGAGAAGCCAAAAACAGGTGCCTCCCCATGGACAGCCCCAGCCAAACCTGGGCATCCCCTGCATGCCATGTGAGCGGAGAAGCCACTTTGAACCTCCAGCTGAGCCCGGGCTTTGGCTCTGGCGAAGCCACCATCTGACCACAACTACAGGCAAGAGCCCCTCCGGGCCGGGTCTGCTCACAGAACCGCAAGAAAGCACGATCCGTTGTCACTCAAGGCCACCAAGTTTGGAAGCGGTTTGGTACAGAGCGGTAGATGCCAGGGATGTTGTGTGTGGCCAGATGACCTGAGCGTGTGACCGGAGCTGGGGACATAGGTTGGCTTCCCCCCTTTGGGTTCTGACCGTAACTCGGGGTGTTCACACCTGCTTCTCTAGCTTGCATGGGGCCCGGCAGGAGGATAGTGGGGGTGGGGGGTGACCCAGATGTGGTCTAACTCAAGAGGCTCCAGAAGCTGGCAGGCCCAGAAATGACAGGGAGGCAGGTCGACATATGAGTACTTGCCTTAATGTTAGGAGAACAAGACAGTCAGAACCTGTTCTTTTCAGCAGAATGAGAGCTCTCCAGGTGGAGGCTGGCCGCCTTTATGTCTGCATCCCCCACAGCCCAGCACTCGCCAGGCACACGGAGTCCCTCGGCGTCGTCGAGTTAAGAAGACTGGGTTTCCGTGACCCTAATGAGCGTGCGAGTCAGGGCCTGTTCTGAACGGGGCATCCCAAGGGACCGGGGAAGTAGGGGCAGACCCTGGATCCCTGCCCCCTGAGAATGCATAGTCTGATGGGGGAGGTGAGGCTTCTGCCAGTCCGACGGGGGAAGGACGTAGTTTTCATCCTCAGTAAGCCCCTGCCCTACACCGCGGTTCCTCAGAATGCAGGCAGAGAAGAGTTCTGCCTCTTCCTCTTTCGTATGTGTTTCAAAGGAGCTGGGGGCTGCGTGGGCAGGCCTCCTGGTCCAGAGAGATCTTTCGAGACGCCTTCGGCGCAGGCCAGGCCAGGCTCCCTGGTGCAGCAGCTACCTTTCCCTGTCACTCAAGTGCCCAGGCCGTGCCAGGATCCCCCGGAGAGCGCGTGTGCCAAGGCCCCCAGCCTCGGGGAGCACTCGCAGCTGACACAGCGGGCGGTTGACAGAGCCCACGCGGGCGGTGCTGCCCCAAACGGCGCCAGCAAAGACCGAGCAGAATGAAACGGAGCTGCCAGCCCCATTCAGTGAGAGGGAGAGTAGGTGGGTTTGTTTAAAATACTCCCATTACAGTCAGTTAACCTTTATGTTCCCTAAATGAAAACTGTATAAACCTGAAATTTTCCTTGATCAGGTTGCCTAGGAACAGGCAGCAGGTTTTCATAAGACAATGCAATAGATTGTCACCGATAGGGCCATTAGGAAGTGAGCTGGTTAGCGGTATTATTCCGGATCCTGGTGTCGGCGTCAGGTAATTATCTGTCTGCCTCGGCGGAGCACAGCCCATCTTCCCCGGCTCGGGCAGCCTCTTGCAAATGAGCTTTCTCAGCCTGCTTCGGGGTCCCAGGGACGGAGGGTAGGAGCAAATTGTCACCCTGGGCTTCCGAGAGAAATCTGAAAGACCCAGTTCTGACGAATGTAGCTCTTCTTAATCACCTCTCCTTACCGCTACTTGCAACAGTAATACCCAAGGCAGAAAACCTGGCAAATAAAGAGCGGTAACAAAATGCCGCACGGAAGTGAAAGAACAAAGTCGCTCTCGGGCAACTTCTTTTGGATATTTTCCCCCATAGGATATGCATGTGCACTTATCTTCCACAAAGTCGCTGTAATTTGCTTCCCCCACCCTTACGTTTAGGGTGACGGACCATCCTGGACTGAGGGCTTCCCAGTACTATCGCATGTTAATATCAGCGTGCTTTTTTGTGGCTTCATAGCTTTCCGTCAGCTGGGAAGAACCAAAATTGAAGTGCTTCCCTGTTCTTGGACATTTAGGGTATTTCCTTTCGGAAAAAAAATTATAATCAATGCTTGTCACCACAGTAGCCGTATCTATATAAGTTTATCCTTATAAAGGAGGATTTTGTCCTGCAAGTAGGATTATTAGGTCAAAGAATGCACACTTGTATGGCTTTTGATATTTTGTCTTGTTGCCCTCCAAAAAAATACACACGAATCCCCACCCCTCCTCCCCGTACTCTCTGGGGCTCTGACATCAAGGAACCCCATCATCGGAGCCAGTCTGATAGGTGAAAAGGTGTCTTGTTTCGGGGCGTCATTTGTGACATGCGATAGGAAAGGTAGGTTGAATTCCTAGTCATTCGTGAATTGCTCGTTCACGTCCTTCACCCGCGTCCGTTTCGGGATGCTCATCTTTTTCTTTTTAATCTATAAAAACTCTTCATATGATGCTTCTCAGGCATGGATATGAGCCATTTTGTCCATACTTTTAAAGCATTTGTGATTATCACTCTTTAAAGAGCACGAGTGAGTAATACCTGTTATCCGGTATCTCTGAAGAAAGACCAGTTAATATTTTAGGTAATTAAAGCTTCCCCCAAGCCTTAAGCACTAAAATATTTTCTTAATGTTTATTTATTTTTTAATAAATAAATATTGAGAGAGAGAGAGAGAGAGTATGCAGGGGGAGGGGCAGAGAGAGAGGAAGAGAGAGAATCCCAAGCAGGCTCCACGCTGTCCATGCAGAGCCTGACTCGAGGCTCAGTCTTAACAAACCGCGAGGTCATGACCCAAATGAGCCCAAATCAAGAGTCAGATGCTTAACCGCCTGAGCCACCCAGGCGCCCCAGCAAGATATTTCTTTAATTGAAATAGTTGGGATGAGAAGATTCGAGAGAGATCCAGGTCTCCAAAATGAATAGCCCATATAGGTCCCTTTAAAACCAAGTATAAGGCACACAATTTAACTTCTTCACGTCTCAGCTACCCTGGGAACGATAGTAATTTCCTGTGTGATCGTGAGACCCTCAGCAGCTGTTGAGCCACGTGGAGCTGGGGCGCCGCCGCCATCTGGCCCCCTTTTAAATATGGTACCTGATTCTTCTCTCTTCTCCCTCACTGTCACACTGTCGGTCCCGATACTGTTTGCTTCTTTAAGCAGCCCTGCCCTACGACCTCCCATCTTCATCAGCGATGGGGCTGAGTACCAGTTAACGATGTCTGTTAAGTTCGTCTGCAAACTAAAAGAAGCGCGCACAGAGCCGGGATCCGAACCACGCTCTCAGAAGCCAGGCAGCCGCTTCAGCGGGCAGCAGTTTTACCTCCTTCCTGGAGTTTGTATTCTACATCATTAAGGTGGTTAAGCAAGTGACTTCTGGGTGTGTGAGCAGAATAGGATTAAGAGAAATTTGGGAGGCGGAAGGGAAACAGGAAAGATTAGCAACCACTCGAAGACGCAGCTGCAGAATGAGAGGCCGGTAATCCAGATGACAGAGGCGGTGTTCAGTGTTCCTGCTTCTCCCGGGAGCGTGCCGGGGCAGGTTTTATGGCACTGGTGGCATCGCCGACCTAGAAATTTTAAAACTCCAGCTTCCAGGCCTGCACCTGCTGGGATATGGCTTACGGCACATTACACAAGCCTTCTGGTGTTCAGTTTTGTCGTCTGTGAAATGGAGCTAAAACGTACTGGCCTCTCTGTGTAAGAAGAGAATCAGATGGCCCGATGTGAAGAGTCACCGGCCTGAAGGAATTTGCAAACAAGCAAAGGGCCAGACGGTCACGAGGGATTGTTACTACTGCTGTGGTTTCTCTTTACAGACCCACCCGGCAGCCGTCGTCTGCGCGCGTCCCAGTCTGAGCGCTCAGCCCAAGCCCGTGTGTCTTCAGCCCCCGTCCCCCCTCCCCCCAACCCAATTTCATCCTTGTAGGTTTCTCCAAAGCAGGATTTGCAACAAGTGGCGCGTTTTCTTAAATATTTGTTTTGCAGGCCATTTACTCGGCTTGGCTATTTTCGCAGTGAACAAGGAGCGAGGCTAAAAATACCCTAGCTGGTAACCAGATCCGTTCTGCATTTGACATTCACGTGGAATTCATTTGCATCTCATTTGTTCGCCTTTCTGTTTAACAGGTAGAATGTAAGAAAGCTCAGCCTAAGGAAGTCATGTTCCCACCGGGGACGAGAGGCCGGGCCCGGGGACTGCCTTACACCATGGACGCGTTCATGCTTGGCATGGGAATGCTAGGTGAGTCTGGGCGGGACCGCGGGGACGCAGGCAGAGCCCCCACGGACTGTACACACCCAGCTGGGTCACCTACCAGGTGGGCAAGCTGCCTCACCCCTTCGAGCCTCAGTTTCCTCGTCTGTAAACGAAGATGACAAGCCCCTTTGCAAGACATTTGTAACTATTAAGTGACTAGAGATAGTTACATAGATAATAGGTAGGTGATAGGTAGATAGGTGACCATGTTGTCCCGTGCCTGGCTCATGGAGCAGCTTGACATTATTTTATTGCCTTTCCACTCCCTTTTCAAAAGGAGAAGAGCCACTCCTCTCGACTCACTGGGTGTTCTTAAAGGCCTAAGGACTCCTGCCACCTTGGCCTGTGCGAGCTGAGGCTCCATTTTCTAAAACTTGGGAGAGGAGGGGGAGCGGGGAGGGTGGGCTATAATCCCGTCTATTTAAATGATTAACATTTTTCTCTTGGGATATCAGAATTTGCATTTAAATGGATGTTTTAAATGGCCTGTTTTACTCTTTATTTGCCAAAAAAAAAAAAAAGAAGAAGATGAAAGACAAAGTGTGTTTGTTCTGACAAAAAATGATCTCTCCTGGCTTTTAGAGAAATTAAGTTGCATATTATGCCCCTTCCTTAAAGGTATCTCTGTCCGTCCTGCGTAGATAATTGAAAATCTTGCCGCTTAAATGGCATGAAAAATGGAGAAAGCAGCGGAGAAGCGTAATGGTGTGGGTCGCAACAATAATTAGAAATTTCAAGGCGAGAGGACGGTATTTTAGTGCAAGTTATTGTGTGTCGGGAAAATACTAATTAAATGGGATAAATGGTAGTTAATGGTAAAATTCCATTCGGGCACATGATCTGTCTAGTTTTAATGGATTTTCATTTGGTTTGGCTAAGAGTCCTCCTATATTGTTTGATGGGCTCTTTGTGTGTTTTCAGATTTGCAGCTCTTTGAATCATTCCTGGCTCCGTTTTAAATGTAGAAAACTTTCCCGGGTGTTATAAATTCTTAGAAAGAATTGTGTCTGTTTTGTCTGAGGAAATAAGGGGAGGGAAAGCATGCTGGGGAACTTGAAGAAATGGAAAGGGATGCCGCGAGCGTTCCTGAAACCGGCCTGGAACGTTACTTCTTCTGGAATGAGTTTGGTTTTTTTTCAGTTTAGCCGAGTTTCGATGGAAATTCCTGTTTACTTCTTTAAAAATTGGCCGAATGATTCTAATGCTGATCTGGAAGAAGAAACACATGAGACTAAATAAGGAGATGTTTTCAAAAGAGCGAGGAGAAAAGACCAGTTTGACCAAATCACGGAACACAGCGCAAAGCTGCAGCAACTCAGCGGGGTGGGATATAGCCACACACGCCTGTTGATAGTTAAAGCACCTGAGCTAAATGTATTTCTGTGCAAGAGTATAATTATTATACAGAAAATGACTTTTAAAAATCAGTGGGAATTCCCTCCTGGTTGGTTAGGAGACGCTTGGCTAGCTCTTGCTTAAAAAGTGATTTTTCTGTGGTCTTTACCTTGTGTTGTATGCCCGAAGAAGGTCCGAATGAATTCATAGTTTTC
The DNA here is from genome assembly GCA_030068075.1 of Paguma larvata. Classification (NCBI taxonomy): domain Eukaryota; kingdom Metazoa; phylum Chordata; class Mammalia; order Carnivora; family Viverridae; genus Paguma; species Paguma larvata. The sequence continues at coordinate 53,924,827 of CM057843.1, forward strand.
GATTTTAAAATCACATCTTAAAAGCGTTGCCGCCTGCTGGTTTGGGGCGTCTTGAATTTTAAACGGTGAGCATAAAGGCCCTGGGACAGAAATCGGGAGCCTTTTTAGGATCAGGTCTTCAGGAAGTGCCCAATCTTTCTGAGTCTTAACTTGATGCCCCTGGCCTGCAGAGAAGAATGAACTGTTGCCTTCGGGGGGCTGCAGAGGGGTGAGGCGAAGCCAGCCACAGATTAAAATATTTGCAACAGAGCAAAGGCGCTAAGGTTTTATTCACCCCAGACTGCAGGCAAGGGCTGGGGACCGACGTCTCCACAGACACCCAAGCTCGGATCCCTGAACAGAGGGCGCCTAGTGCTTTTAAGACGGGAGCCAAGGCAGGAAGGCTTTGTTGAATCCGGGAGGTGTTCAGGGGCGAGTAGGCTTTGAGCGCCTGCTGCATGCCTTGCCCTGGGCTAGGGCCGGGAGACAGTCTTTAGCAAAGCGGATGTGGTCCCCGCCCTCTGGAGCTTTTGGTCCAGTGAGCGTGACAAGTTAACAGCTAATCCTACGGATAGCTAGTTATATCCTCACGGAGTTCTGGGGTGCTTTAGGAGCACATAATAAAGCACGGAAAGGAGTCTGAGAAATCAGGGAATACCTCCCTGTGGAGGTGACCTGTTGGCAGAGTAAGCTAAGGGTGATGGAAGGGAACAGCTTTAGAAGGCAAGGGTCCTTCTGTGGAACCGTGAGAGCCCGGAGAGGCCACGTCCACAGGGGACACGTGTGAGGAGGCGTGCCGGCTCGGTGCCTTCAGGATTGGCTTTGACCTCGGCTGGTGGTGGGCGAACGCTCGGGTTCTGTGTGCTTCTCTCGGTGCCATCTGATTGGCTCCTGCTTCTCGAGGGAGGGATCCGTGCTGAGTGAGAGCGCCGGGCACTCACTCCCCTGCCCCAGCTTTTCCCCGAGTCTCTCCTGGTTGAGGTTGTGGCTTTCCCGAGCTGCAGTCAACAGGTAACTGTTGGTTAAAAATGTCGTCGTGCTCGAGTCTCTTCGTCCTTAAGTTCTCACCTCCCCGGGCCACCCCCACCACCGCCCGACATCCCTGCCGCTTAAGGCTTTTGCCTTTTGCCCGCAGAGTTCTGTCGAGGCTGTTACCAGGCAGAGCCCCCAGACCTCAGCCGGCCGCCCCTCCTGTCACGGAGGTTCCCTCCTTCTCCAGTCGCGCATAGAGCTCTTGGAATGGAATTGATGGTGTCAGCCTCGCCTCCGCCAATTGGAAGGTGGGAGGCTGGGTAAGCCAGTGGGGAGGGCTTTGAACTTGAGAACGAGATCTGGACTCCTCGCCCCCTGAGCTGTGTGACTGGGGGCAACCGACAGCATCTTTGTCCATCAGTCGCCCCATCCTTAGATAGAGTATGGGAAACTCTCGCTTCATAGAGTCGTCAGCCAGCGCTGTATTCTGCAAGTCCAAGGTGCGAAGTCCTTGTCCAGGGGTGGCGAAATTCGTTTTTGTACAAACATTCAGCAAGACAAAGATATATGCTGTTCATTAACCTGCACCGCCGAGCCTGTGATGCACTCGCTGGGGACTCCCGGGGCTGTCTTCCCTCCGCTTCTCACGGTGGCGCAGCCTGGCATCCTGGGCCTCTGGACTCTTGGGGCGGGGACAGTGCCATTGCGGCTTCTCTTCTCCCCTCTTAACGTGGTGGCACCGGGTGGAGTCCGATCCTTCGCTAAGATGGGATGGCCTGACGTGTCCCCGAAAGTCACCTGGGTCACCCCCCCCATGGTGCTTATCTGTCCTTGGAATCACCACCATCGCCCATAACATGTCAGTGCCATCACCATAACAGTTTGGCTGATGAACTCGGCGCAGACAGAAAAACACTTTTTAAGAGTTCGTTAACGAAATGAGGATTCGGGGATTTACATTTTCGTTGTTGGAAGAGCAAAATAAATCTGTATCCCTTGTACAGATTTTTAGAAGGGAGACTGCTAAACCGTTAGAGCTTTTAAATCCATTCACTCAGCAAATATTTATTGAGCACCCACGAAGGGCAGGCCCCGATCTAGACGCTGGGAATGCATCCGGGAGCAGACATTCTGGCGAGACGACAGAGACGCCGGTCTGTAAGTGACTCGGAAACCGCGAAGCTCGTCCGTGCTTTGGGAGGCCGCATCAAAGGGAGGCTGACGAGCGTGTAGTTGCACTTGATTCTTTCCTGATCTCTCCTGATGTGGCCGCGTGCGTCCTTGGGAGGAAACCTACAGCTGTTTTGGTTTTGGCTTTCAGGGCCTTTGACAGAATCTTAAAATAATGAGCCCGATGGGAATTCCTTTAAAAAAACGGAGGAGCGCGGCGGAGGGGTCGTTCTGAGGCCAGCGCTCCCTGCCTTTGAGCCGGACGAAACCCAAATCGACTGAGACCCTTGGAAAAGTCTTTCAGCAGCCTTCAGACTCCGTCCCACTGCCCTGCGGCGGCCGAGAGGTACCCACGGTTCTCCAACTCGGTGCACTGGAGTCTCCGGATTTCCTTTTTAAATTTTCTTTTAATGTTTATTTTTATTTTTGAGAGGGTGGGGAGGGGCAGAGAGAGAGGGAGACGCTGAATCCGAAGCCGGCTCCAGGCTCTGAGGTGTCAGCACGGAGCCCGACAACACAGGGCTCGAACTCAGGAACCGTGAGATCATGACCTGAGCCCAAATCAGGCACTTAACCGACCCCCAAGCGCCCCTCTGGGTTTTCTGAATGAAAGTGGTCTTAATAAAAGGCAACATGATTATTGCTGATATATTTGATCCCTCTTGGCCGCCTCTGCCCTCAGCCACATAGTCCTACTGCCTTTAACCATCTCGGCCTGCTGGGCACGCTCTATTTACCACGTGCGAGCGCGCCGGCGGAGAGCCACCTCGGCGCTGAGGCCTTGGAGAAACGCTTCAGCCTGCAGGCCCGGAAGCAGACTCTCGAGACCCGCTGAGGCGTTCTCCCCGCTGCTCCTGCTGAGAAGTCCCTGTGAAGTCTTGACCCCTGTGAAGTTCCCTGACATTCAGCCCCCCTGAAATGAAAGGGGGAAAAACAACCATCATCTAGAAGAGACGAGGAGCTGTGATCCGCGGGTGTTCACTCACAGATCAAAAGGAGAGTGGCTGGAATTTGGAGCTGCCTGTCTAGACTCGTTTGTCTTCCCCAGAGTATCTGGTGAGGTCCGTCCCAGGGAGGTCTCCATTTGTTCGGACGTCTCCTGGTGGGCAGGAAACTCAAAATCTAGCCCTTCCTTTTCCTTCTAGCCCAACGCAGTGCACCAGAACTTTCTGTGATGGTGGAAAAGGCCTATTTTCACGCTGCCCACGACGGTGGCCGCCAGCTCCGTGTGGCTGGTGAGCAGCGAAGATGTGGCCCCTGCAGCCGAGGAGCTGGGGTTTTCCTCGTAATTTAGACCTGCATTCGAACCGGACAGCGCCGGCCTAAAGTTGCTCCGGGAGCTCGGGGTCCGAGCACCTCGGTAGACCTTGGCCTTCACGTCCTGGCCCGGGAGGGGCTCAGGCACTGGGTGTTGCATCTGGATGCGTGCCTCACTGAGCCGACGCGGTCCCCAGGGCAGTGCTCTGCATCCCGCGCGGCACGTGTGTCTCGCTCGGGCAGGTCCCCGGACGAGCGGCCCTTTTCTCGTCTCCTTCAAGTCGGGGGCCTGGTGGGAGCGGGTGTCCCTGACTGAGTCGCTGAGTCGCAGAGCCCGGGAGAGGATGAGTCACGTGCCCCACCTAGAACGCGAACGTGTTCCGGGGCGGGAGCGGGCAGCCTCTCGAGTGGGAGCAAAGAGCGAGACCCGCGGTTCGGAGGACTCCGCCAGCGTCCCCGAATATCTGCCCGGCAGATTCAAATGCTGCTGTTGATATCTGACTTCCTTCCTTCCTTCCTTTCTTTTTTTTCCCCCCACAGTGGAAAGCCCATCTACCAGAAAGGTGGCCATGCAGGCAGCAGGCGTAGTTTTCCCTTTAGTGACAAGAGGTGATTCCCGTGGGGTCGATCAGGCGTCCAGAGTACTGGAGCAAATAAATGATGCGGCGGCCAGTGCGGGAGGGGCCCCACTGCTGATGGAGGCGGCGGCCGGGCCAGCTCGCTGTGCGATGGCCTGACGGAGCCTCCGCGTCCGCGTGCTCTAATGCGCTATTCATATGCAGCCGGCCGGTTTCCCCGTGAGGCTGGGGCGCTGAGCCGTTGGAGCAGAGCCGGGCTGCACGGCAGTAAATGAAGAGGAAAATTGAAGTAATGTTGTATTATAAATTTATGATTTCATCTGCCTGCCCCAGAGGATGTTCGCGATGGGGGGGTGGAGATAAGACCTCCCCCCCACTCTGGCAGGTGCCAAATTCTCATCTTGGTTATGCAGGAGACAATATTGACGTGGCCGGGACGGTGGGGGTGAGGCCCAAAAGTAGGGTGAGCTTGACCACACTTGTCTTCCTTCTTGCTGAAGACTGTTGCATGTGCCCGGGAGAAAGCGCATCTGGAACGGTACTGGTGGCCCGAGTCAGGGAGGGGCTGGGCGCGCCACCCTCCCCCCCACCATTGTCACCCCCCCACACCCTGAAGGAGTCTTGAAGATGACACAGGGGTCTACACTTCCGCTGTCAGATTAAAATATTTCAGACCCCAAGTGCCACAGAGTTAGAAGCAAAGGAGTCTTTTTTTCGCCAGAAAAAGCTCCTAGGCAGCGGTGATTTGGCTGTTTGCGTATAATCCGTTTATCAATATTGTTGAAATAATGGTTTAAGAAATCTAGTCATGAAAGATCTGATTTGATAGCAGGTGATTAATTCGGGGGAGACCCGAGCCGGCCAGCCACGAAATAAATACCGGGGAAGAAGCTGCTGAGCGTGTGTCCACTTAAGGCATCGAGTCTCGGGCTCCATCCCTTCTTCTCTGTCCCCGTGTTCCTTTCCGCACCGAGTGCCGGAGCTCGGCGTCACACTTGGGTACCCCGCTCCTCAGCGGTCAGCGCAGAGCCTCCACGTCATCCCGTCTCGTCTGGGCAGCCTTCTGCCGGCGAGACACCGAGCGCGGGGAAATAAACAGCCAGGGAAGGAGCAGGCGACAAGGCCCTTTTGGGGTGGAAATAGGTCAGTTGGCCGGTGAGTTGTGACTGCAAACTTGGAGGGGCTCTGGCTAAAACAAGGGGAGGGAAGGGAGCCACGGCTGCTCTCAGCTGAGAACGTGGGCCCGTCCGTGCTGCAAGGGACCTCGCGGAGCTTTGTGCAGATGGCAGGACACAAGCTGTCAGAGGACCAGGAAGACACCCTGCCCCTCAGGGGCGCGGCCTTGGACCAGAGGCACGCGTGGAACCCAAGTCTCCCGCTGCCCTCTGGGTCCGATGACCCTGGTGGAGCAGAAGTTAGGACACCAGCAGGCGTGGAGAAGTGAGGAACGGCGGGTCGCCTCTCTGGACCTCTAAGGCTTCAGACCATGTGACCCGGCAGCAGGGAGACCGGCAACCTGTAAGTCACCTGCCAGAGCGCGCTCGAGACAGAACCTCCTGAGCCATCCTGTCCCTTCGGCCTGCACCGCAGGTCGAAGATGCTTGTAACGCGTCCAGGTGCTCTCGGGACGTGGATGATGAGACCCCAGAGCCCGCGTCTGGGAGTGTTTAAGTGGCTGTACTGAACTGCAGAGACACTGCCGCCTCGCAGGCCGGAGGGCATGGAGACTCTTAAAAACCCCACCCATCAAAGCACCTTCCTACCCGCACTTTGGTGGCAAGGAACAGAAACAACTCTGGCTGCTAGAAGCAAAAAGAAAAAAGGAGGTTGTTGGAAGGGGCTCATCAACACACAGAATTACCAGGAAGGGCGGAGAGTAGGCAGGAACTGGGGAGCTGGGGCGGTCAGCCACAGCCGCAACCAAGGCGTGACCCAGAAACGACCTGGTCAGGAGGCCACTCTTGCCGTCGCTGGGTGCTGGGCTTGTGCCGATGTCATCAGAATAAATTCTGCGTTACTGCCCCCTCCTCTGCCCCCCTAGCCCTGGAAATGGATCCGACGAAGGCTTCCATTGGCCAAACGCAGGCTCACAACCTATGTCCCAGCTGCCTAGCTCGGAGAGAGCAAGGGCCCCTTTCTGCTTCTGTGATGGGAGGCAGGCCTCTGTCTAAGACTCGAACACAGAAAAAAGGGTTCAAGTGCCGGGCAGCCAAACACAACCGCAGACACCTACCTCAGAGGTCAAAGCAAAAGTCACCTGTTGGTGGTTGGGCGGTGGTGGCGGTGGATTGGCCGTGGTGGTTTGAACAGCATGAGTGTACGAAGAGTCTGATACATTGAGTGGAGGGAGGCAGAGTGAGCCTGGTGGGAAGGAACGGGGTAACCACGGCTCTCTGGGGGCCGCTAAAATCCGTCCAAGCAAGCTACACGCCAGCCATCTCTGCAGACTGAGTCAAGAGGCAGGGACATAAACAGTGAAGTGGCCCGAGCAAGCACAGTGCAGGGTCGAGAGCCAAGTGTCTGCTCACGGGGGGTTTAACCGTGTCTCTCAGAGTCCCACACCAGCACCAGAACGTTCCATTAGTTTCCTCTGCACCCCACGCCCAGGCTGGCAGCAGTTTCCGCAGGCACCCCACAGTTACTGGTCACCCCCCTCCCCGGGTGATCGGCTGAGATCATGCGGAAAAAAATACGCTTTCTGTGAAAGGCCCGTTAAAACATGTGGCACGAGGCTTCGGGGCGTGGGCCGTGCTTCGGGTATGCGTTTTAACACAGCTAGAACCTCGCCGTTCTCCGAGGGCCTCGGGAAGACGCTGTGGCACCGTTTGGAGTGTCCGTGCCTGGACATAAGCCCCCGGGACCCTGCCTCCCCTGGGCCGTGGCTCCTTAAGCCCGGTGTTTTTCCAGAGGCACGAGGTCAGCCCCGAGTTTTGCCCCTAAACTCGCACCCCCCGAGTACTCATGCTTTGTCTGGCGCTGGCCTGGGAGGAGGCATCACAAGGACTTTAATCTCCTACTGTCAATAGCTTTACGGTAAAGTCCATTCAGGGTAAGCTCTCCAAATGTCAGAGGCAGGCGTCGGCCCTGTGTTTGGTGCTAACGCGTGGCATTTACTCTGCAGGTTCCAGAACGTGCGTGGGCTTCGGGGGTCTCTCTGCCCAAATACGGGTTAATTACCAGCAGGCTGACGGCGGTGCCCCCAGCCACAGCAGAGAGGTGACCCGAGCCCTGGGTAAAGACCCTCACGGGAGACCAATCATTTTGTGCGGGAAAATAACTCAGCTGTCCTCATTTCCGCCCTCCCTGGGAGTTCGCCCCAGACCTGAGGCAGCCGTGCTAACGCAACTGTGATCTTTCTCTCTGTGTTCAAGGCTACCCCAACTTTGTGGCGACCTACGGCCGCGGCTACCCTGGATTCGCTCCTAGCTATGGCTATCAGTTCCCAGGTGAGTGTCTTTGTCTCCCGGGGCTTCGGAGGGGGACGCATTTGAGGGGAGGCGGGAGGATCCCTAAAGAGAACGCAGCGCATACGCCTGTCCATTCGAGAAATGACCTACAAGGTTCAAATCCACTCAACTCCAGGGTCAGGATGCGGCTCGAGGTCTGGTTAACCGAAGTGTGTCCTCGTGCCGGGGATTGGAGAGGGGCGGCTTCTAGGGAGAAGGGAAAGAGCGAAGGCAGGAGCCCTCCCTCTCTCTACCCACTCTCCTTTGTCTGGAGCCGGTTACAAGTTCTCACTGGACCGGACTCCTCCTCTGCCTCTCCCTCCTCCCTCCCTCCCACCCGCTTCCTTCCTCCCTCCCTCCCTCCCTCCCTCCCCCACCCCCACTTCCTGGAGCTTTGCCTGGCGACCCTGGCTTCCCTGGCTTCGGTGCCCTTTCGTGTGTAACCGTGGTGTGCCATTGGGGTTTGGATATGCTCTCCTGGGTGGGGGTGCGTAGACTGTCCCTGCCCTGCGTGTGGGTGTCAGAGACTCGAGGCAGAGCCCACGGTGATGCTCCCGTGCAGCTGGGAGGCCTGGGAGCCCCCACCTGAGGCGAGCAGCCCCGAAAGACGTGGCCTTGCAGGGGTCGGGGGGAAGGGGACTGAAGGAAGCGATGTTTGTGGGGCTTTACTTGCCTCCTGAGGGGGTGAGCCAGCCTTTCCCCGAGCCGGAGTACAGACAGTATATAGGGGTGCTTGGGGTGTCTGGGCACAGAGCTGGACAGCCAGAGTTTCTAGAGAAGGCGTTAGCCATGGAGCTTTGTCTTTGTGGGTCCTCTCCCTCGGGTACTGGGCTTCTAGCACTTTCACTCCTGGCTGGTCATCCTGCCTGGACCCAGAGACCCCAGAGGCCTGGGGAGCTCGTCACGGCCCCTAGAGGATCATGTCCGGAAGCCAGGGAGGAAGGCAGGGGAGAGATCGGGAGGGTCTCACGCAGGTTCGCACACCTCTGACTGAGCTTCAGGGGCGGGAAGGGTGTTCAGAGGAGGTCAGGAAGCATTCAGGGCACTCGGAGCCATCGCCTGTGGGGAACAAATCCTCACCAGCTCTGGCCCAGGCTCTGGCCCAGGTTGCAGGCAGATCGCCCCCCATCTCTGGGCCTCATTTCTGTCTTCCGTAAACAAGGGGTTTGGGCAGGAAGGTCCCTGGGGTCTGTGCACCTTTCCGACTGAAGGGGTGAGAGGGGCAGGGGAGGCAGGCACGGTAGCAGAAGCTCCGTGTGGAAGAGTGTGTGTGGGGAGACTTCCCCGTGAGCGTGTCCCCTGGGGGCCATCAACACAGGGCCCTCCTCGGGGGCGGCTCTCAGGAAACCTCCCCCCTGCTCCTCGATGGCGGATGGCTGCTCCGGGGTGGCTGTGGGCCCCTCGGCCAGAGAAGGCTGAGCCTCCATTGGAGTCTCCCCATCTATGGGGGGCGGGGGGGCCCTGAGGCCTGGAGAGGTCAGAAGCAGCCAGGAGCAGGGAGGGCTAGGAATCTAGACCCAGGTGGCCTGGGTCTTAACCGCCGCATTCCACTCTCGCTAGTGTCCGTCCATCCCGTGTGATCGCGCTCACCCCACTCGGCTACTAGAATGTAGATTTAGATTAAAATGAAGTAAAATGAAAACTCCGGTTTCTCAGGCACCTCAGTTACTCAGCAGGCACGCGGCTAGTGGCCGCTCTTAGCAGAGCGTGTAGAAACCGTGTTGGACGGCACCGTTCCGGAGCGAGAAGAAACAGGTGGGGGGAGGGCGGGGGGCCTGGTCCACACACATACATGCGTGTGCACACTGTCCCTCCCGGGGAGACCTGGCACGTCAGCGTCGCCGTCCACTTCTTGCGCTTCCTCAACAGGGAACCTGTAGGCTCACATCCTGGCTTGCGGAGCGTGCCGCGGAGCTCCAAGGATGTGAGATAGAGCCTTCCAGCTGCTTCTGGAACAGGACAGAGGTGTGAGGGACCTGCAGTGGGCTAGGAGTGACCCTGTCCTGGGCCTGCTTGTCATGTCACCAGCTCCTATAGCTTACTGCAGTCAGCTGGACTTGATTAGGACAGGAATTTGGGCAGAGCCTCCCTGACCCGTGGGCTTGGCCGCCCTCTTGTCTCTCAGCCGTGCGGCTCTCCAGTCCCCACCCTTGCAAGCTCACACCCTGGGCGTGAAGTCTCTCGTGTGTCCTCGCCGATGGCCACAGAGAGGCCGCCGGTAGCCAGAAGAGTGAGGCCACCCGCTGTCAGGGAGGGTCGGTGTGTGGAGTGGCCCCCGGGCCAGGCTGAGGTGACCCAGTGGCCGGGCCTGGCTGCCCATATCACCCTGGGAGGCGGCAGGCTGGTTTCAGAGTCCAGCCCCCGCTGCCCTCACCCCTGGAGTCGCTGCCTCTTTCGGGGCAGACGCTCTGTCTGCTGCTCCCAAGCAGCCTAGGGAGTCCCCTGTGGCGGCTCCCCTCAAGAACCACGTTTGACCCCTTCTGGAGCCTCCGCCCCGGGACGGGGTCTGCGAGTCCGGGGAGCTTTGGAACGCTCCGATGTCTGCCCCTTGCCCTGGGCCAGTGAGGAGTGTTTTACGGGGTCCGGCGAGTGGGCCGAGGTGCAGAGGGACGGCCCAGAGGAGGGCAGCCCAGAACTGCACCCTGGGGTCCTGTGAGTTGGTGACATCAGCACAGCTGTCTCCACCAAACGGCCCTGAGGTTTTTGCTTCGCGATCTTTCTTTTCCGTGTCCTCGCCGAGTGCTGCTTCACCCACTTGCCACCCCCAGTCTCTCTTCACGATGCGCGGGCACGCCGCAGCCTTTCCAGCCCGTTTCTGGACCTATCCTGCGGGGCCGTACTCGGGCTTAGCCGGGAGAGATGAAGGGACACCAGGTCCCAGAGAGCTGCTGAGGTTATTCACAACCGTGTGCCCCGGGTCCCCTCTTGGGACAGAGGGCCCTGCTGTTCACCTGAGCAGCTCCTCTCTGTGACTCCCCAGCTCCTCTCCTGCGCTTGGCTGCCCGCGTCCCCCAGTGGAGCCCTGTTCTGCCTCTGTGGCCTGGGGCCGCGCGGTTGGCCTTAGGCAGCGCCTGCCTCTGCCCACCTTCAGGGTTCTGTGCGAGCGAGTGAGATGCTGGCAAAGAGCGCTGGACACGTACGGGTAATCGTTAGAGTGAGGAGTAGTTCTCTAGAAAGCTCGAGTGATGACCAACCCCTGTGGGAGCGGCTCTTTCCTCCCAGGCCCCGTGTCCACCGCGTGCACCCCCACCCCGTCCCCCAGGGACCAATGTTGGGGATCAAAGAATTAGGAACTTCATCAGCCGCCTCCCCCGTTTCCTCTCTCCCCCCCCCCTCTTGTTTCCGTTTTATCTGTTAATTTCTGTTCTTATTTCACTTTGCAGACTATTTGCCGATTTCACAAGACATAAGTTTTATCAACTAGCTCTTAAGAGAGGCATAGCCAAGTGGGGTTTGCTACCATTACTAGACAGAGGACACAGTCCCGGGCCCACCGAGACTGCCCGAGCTGCCCGTTTGAACGAATGTTCTTTTTCTCGGTTTTAATTCTTGGAAAAGACTCACGTCCTCCTTGCTTCACTCGGTTTAAAAAGAAAATCTTTTTTCTTGCGCGGGCCCCTGGCATTTTGCTTCTTGTACCCAGTGAACATTCTCCCCACCGGCCCCAGCCTCCCACCCTCACCTGGAATGGAACGGGGCCAGAGCGAAACTTCTCACAAACCGCTGAGCCTCCTCAGGGGAATCCAGGAATCAGGCATCAAATTACTTTAAATATTGACCAAATGGGCTTCTCGGGGCACTTCATGGGGTGAGCTGTTAGTGCTGATGGCCCGCGGGAGTTGGGGATGTGTGACTTGGAGCACCTGTGTCCTGTAATGGCCAGTACAAAAGCGAACACACACACACACACACACACACACACACACACACACACACACACACACACACACACACCCCGTTCCTCTAAATACTGATGTGTGGAAAACTGGAAGAAAATCCGTATCTGAAAAATCAGCATTCTCTGGTTGCTTTTGTCTTTGGGGGCCAGTCCATCAGTGGCTATTGCCAATAATATTAAGTACACCTGTCTCGAGAAGGGACAGCTGAGTCACCTGGGCGCCGCCGTGTCTCGGGCACTGTGGGCACAGAGCCACGCTAGGCCCCTCCTTCCCCAGCACCCACCCCCCCACCTCCCTGCCCACCCTGGCCTCGCATTCCCTGCTGGCACCGCGGCCCCTTGGCCCACTGGGATAGGAGGGGACAGAGCACAGAGGGTCTCTCCACATCTGATAGGCACCCCTGATGGTCACCCCGCCAAAAGGGCTTGCCTTGCCCATGGCCCTGACCCCCTCCACATGTGCATTTGAAATAAAATACCCCCACTCTCCTGGATTAATGAAGTGCAGCTCAGCAGGACCCTCAGGAGTCACCCCTCTGTTCACACTCGTCACCTGTGAGAAGTGACCCGCATGCTTCCTTTGGACGCTTTCGATGTGAGCAGATCTGTCTGTTTGAATGTCACTGTCCTCGAGGCCCAACCGGTGTGGTTCTGCTCAGCTCATTAAAGATGCTTGATGTAATAACTGCTTAGCCTCCTTTGATTTTCCTGCAGGCTTTTTCATGAGGGCTATTTTTTTTCTAAGCGTATCTGTCCGGCTCCCCCCCCCACCCCCCCTTCATTTTGTCTTGCTGTGAATTGGCTTGGCTTTGGTGAGCTTGTCCTAGTATGCCTGCCGCACAGACGTCACGGCCATTGTGAGTTTTCTTCATCTCTGTAAATAGTTCATCTGTGCTTCTCCCTGCTGACATTTTATTTCTCCCCCCTGTAAGCAGCTCAGGTAGAAAAATAAACTGTTTCTCTCGGATGTGCTGTGTGCTGCTGTCGCTTAGCCCGACAGTGTCCTGTCCTCGCTCCGGGGGAGGTGAATGCACGGAACGACTGGTACCGACGACAGCCTAGTGCGGTTCCTGAAAGCATGTGGTCCCCCCCTGGCTGCTGCCCATCCCCAGCCGTCCCTGCTGCCCCGCGTCCCCTGCGTTTGTTCAAGGCGGTCGCATCCTGGAGCCGAGTGGCGGGCCATCTGCACGCGGCAGCTGCGAGGTTTGCCCCCGCGCCCCTTTCTCTGCCGTCACTCCCGCCCTCGGGGGACAGGCCGCTGGAACATCCGGAGCCCCTCCCATCTGTGCCCCGGGTGTGCGAGCTCACGCGCATGCTCGCGCACACCGGCCGACGCGTGCTGCACGTGCTCTGCTTTCCTGCCTCCCCTGAACGGCGCAGGATGGAGACGCGACGCGACAAGGACCTTGTTTCCAGGTCCTCCTTGGCCATGGAGTCGCCGTGTGGCCTCGAGCAAGCGATTTAGCCCCTCGAGCCCCGGGGATAATAGCAGAGCCTAGCTAGGTGGTTAGAACGAAGCAGGATGATGTGTATCTGGGAACGCGCCTTGTTAAGCGGTCAACGCTGTCCAGTTAGAAGTTGCAGAAGCCGTGGTCTTACCGCGTCACTCTCTAGAGTGGTTTTCTCTTCCCCGTCAGCCTCGGGGGAGCCGCCCCTCCGCGGGTCTGCTCGTCTGTGAAAGAAGTGCTATGGGATCCCCGAGTAAAGCCAGGGAGTTGCTGGGACTTCCTGCCCACCCTCGCACCCCACCCCTGCCCCTCGGTTCCTCCCCATTTGCTCATTGTCAGGTGCTAGATCAGATGCTCATAGTCCCGCTGATGGAGGGAGAACCGGTCATCAGAGCCGTTGGACATCATGGGACAGGTGCCTTGCTGTATGGCTGCTTGTCCAGCCTAGGGGGCTGTCGGGAAAGGCCCTTTAGAGGAGATGACGTCTGAGCTGGGTCATCTTGCAAAGTCAAACGAAGTTAGCTCGGGAAAGAAGGAAAGGAAGTATATCCCAAGCAGAGAAATGACATGCTTGGCCCTGAGTGAGGTAGTTGAGAGAGAGAGAGAGAGAGAGAGAAAGAAAGAAAGAAAGAAAGAAAAGAAAAGAGAGAGAGAGAAAACGCAAAGTAATAATGGCCTAAACAAAGCAAGAATTTGTTACTCTCGTGTAAAAGAAGCCTGGACAGTATTAGAACTCACTCTTTGCATTCTGTTCTCGTTAACGTGAAACTCTACCTCGTAGTCTAAGAAGGCTGTCCAAGCTCCAGCCATTACATATTCATCCCAGAAGAGTACATCTCTTCCCTTTAATAAGACTTCTCAGAAGTCAGGTGTGGCACTCTGCTTAGATCCCACTGATCAGACTTCAGTCACATGACTAGTTTTAGCTGCAAGGGAACCTCAGAAATGTCTTTATTTCAGGTAGCCGCATGCCAGCTAAAACCAGCGTACTGAGGAAGAAAAGGAATACATTCGGGATAATAATAATAAAAATGGAGTAATACAGGATACTTAGCAATCTCTACCACAAACCTGAGAGGACCCAGTGCAAGCCCTACAGAGTATGCAGGTTTCGGGGTGTGAGCAGGTTGCAGAGCGTCTTGGGTGGGGGAGGGGAGACGAGGCTAAAGAGGGAGGCAGGGCTGAATCACGGTGGGCTTGTGAGTCAGATTCAGGAATTCGGATTTGACCCGGAAAGCCCTTACAGGATTTTAAGTAGAGGAGTAATGTGATGAGATTTCCGAACTGAATGGGAGAGGTGGGGGGCTGGTGGAGAAACCACAAGGCTGACTTCTGTTCCCTTCCTCCTGTGCCGTCACTTCCTCTCATCTCCCCTCCGCTCCGCCTCACTCTCTTTTGGCTCCATTCCATCTGCAATACTGGGGACCAGCCAGGCAGTGCATGTTCCAGGCGGGGACACCGCGGGACTCTGATTCTGGAAGTCCCGACTTGTGCTTGAACCTCCCCAGCAGTAGAACACAGGCTTCCTCTCCGATGCTGATGGTGACGGACGGGTACCAGCCTCCTGCAGCACTGGCCTAAGAGTGATTTTGAGGCCAAGTCCTAGCTCGGCAGAAAGAAAGAGGGGCTATGGTTGATGAGCGATGCCTGCGCGGTGGTCGGGTCTGGGACTTGTGCCCACTTGCCCCGTATTTTGCCTGCCTTATTTCTCTAACGATGGTTCCCGGGTGCCGGGTGGTGTTCGGCCACTCTAGACGACAGCCGTTCCGTTTCACGCAGAGGGAGGCGAGTGAGGTCCAAGGAGAGGTGGCGGAGCTCAGGGACATCCTGTCCCCTCTGGAGGACAAGCCCGTGGTCGGTGGGGGCTGCTGTCAGGTCAGCTTCCGGCAGGTCCGGCCGGTCTGAGCCAAGGCAAAGGCTGAGTGGTCGATCTGGTCCTGAAGGGCGTGGCTTGATGGTAGAAAGCAGAGTGGAGAGAGGCAGAGTGCTCGGGAGGGGTGACTGGGAGAGCGGCCTTGGCCATGGGGGAACCGGCTGCTTCCTAAAGCGGCTCACTCCCAACCTTGTCGGTTCTGTCCAATTTAGGACGTTTTGTGACGTGCTGAGAAGGGCCACACCAAAGGCCTAGGATTGGTAGCCCGGGCCACTGCGGGGGAACTGGTCCAAGCCCTCCCCTCCCGTCCACCCCTTCCTTCTGACCCCCCCTCAGGAGAGGTGGACGCCTGCACTTGGCAATCCTGCCTTGGTCTCTGCCAAGTTCGGTTTTTCTGGCCTGTTTCTCGGAGGGAAAAGGCAAGGCCTCCCCTCCCCAGCCAGTGCCACCCAGTCGGGGAGCCATTTCCAGCCTTGCTGCCTGGAGTTGTAGAACCCGCAGCTCCCCGGGTGTAAATTTAAATCTCAGTACTGTTCTCCCACCTACGCGGGGCAGGGGTTCTTTCTTCACGCCTCTGCCCCAGCAAGGGAAGCCAAGTGGACCCCCTGAGCTGGTGGACCCCCGAGCTGGTGGGTCCCCAGGCTCTCCCAGCACTGCCTTGCTGTGGCCTCCCGTTGGGTTCAGGGAGCAGATCCTGAAACGCTAAGACAAGGTGATTGGGCGCCCAGGTGCGCTGACGTCACCTCGGACCCGGGCGCCCGCAGTTCTACCGACGAACACTCCCTTGTCAAGAAGGCCCCTCCTGACACGTGCGTCTGTTCATCACCCATCTTCACGGCCCTGCGGCCCTCACGCCTCGCCTCCAGGGACCCCCCCCTGCCCAGAGGGGGTCCGTGGGCCCATCTTAAATCACAAGGCGGCCCCTCCTGCGGCCAGCCCGTCCTGCGCCGCTTGGCCCCCGCCCTCCAGTTGGGATGAGGAAGGCGGGGCGTGGTCAGGAAGGCCGGCGCTGCTCCGAAAGAGGGAGCGAGGGAGCGGTGAAGTGCAAGGGCACGCCCCGGATCCTGGCGTGAGGGCCTCGCCGCCGCGCACCCCGCCCTCCGCCGGGAGAACCCGCTGCTGACGCTACTCCCAGGTGCAAGCAGGGCGCGGTGCCTAATAGGCACTTAATAAATGTTTGCGGAAATGAATTGGAGCAAACGGAATTGACGGAAATTGCGGGTTTCACTTTCCATCAGCTTCCCGTGCCTCTTGGCGATGCTCTGCATAAATGAAGAGAAACATAACTGCCGGAGCGCCGAGCTCTCCACACGAAAGCCCGGAGCGCTGTGCTCCCTCAAAGCCCGCTGGGAGAGTGAGGCCCCCTCTGGGCCTCAGTTTCCCCATCTGTCAAATGGGGCTGTTGATCCTTGCCCTGCTCGCTTTCCTGCCAGGTCGCTAAGAGGGGCACTGGGATCAGGCATGATCTAGTACTTGGGAAGAGGGTGGGGTCATGTCCAAGGAGGGGAGCCCGCCAGAGGCAGGAGCGGCGTAAGGGAGGCTGCGGACATGGCTGCGGACCTCCTCCTCCGGGGGCTGAGCGCCATGGCTACCTGATGCCACCTACCCCTGCACCGCGTTCCTTGCTCCCCTCTCCCGCCTCCCGGAGGGCCTGGACTACCAGGCCCACAGAGTCCCCCATCAGCCTGTCAGCGGAACCACAATCACCACTCTTCAAGCCCTTTGGTTTTAATCTCCATCAGTTTAAGCACATGAAATCCTGCTGCTTAAAAAGCAAAAGAACAACGAAATATTTTATTTACTGTTTATTTATTTTTGAGAGAGAGAGAGACGGAGCATGAGTTGGGGAGAGGCAGAGAGAGAGGGAGACACAGAATCCGAAGCAGGCTCCAGGCTCTGAGCTGACAACACAGAGCCCAACATGGGGTTCGAACTCATGAACCATGAGCTCATGACCTGAGCTGAAGTCAGATGCTTAACCGACCAAGCCGCCCAGCCGCCCCACAACAACAAAATACGGAGTGTGAAAGTATTGGTAGGTGGTAGTGCCAGGCCCGAGGGATGGGTCTGGACGGGCAGTTCCTGCCCTCCCAAGGACAGTCACAGACAGACTAGAGGCAGAGGTGTGGCCCCCATGCCCTCCTCCTCCCCGGGCGAAAAAATGGAAGGGAGCCCTGCCCAGAGACACCTCCCCAGAGCCCAGGTCAGCCTGGATCCCCTGACCCTGAGGAATCCCAGTCCCAGGGGTCGCTGCGGCTCCTCCCTGCGCCTTCAGGCGTGAGGGCGGGGCACGGGCACATTTTCTGCAGGTGTTCTGCAGAGGGTCATCGGGGCCTGCCCCAGGCTGGGTCCTCTCCAGGCCCAGGGATGCCAAGCAAGCGAGCAGGGAGGTCCGAGCCCGGAGGACGTCCCGCCTGTGGCCAGGTGTGTCCCAATGCAGTCTGACCGGTGTGCGGAGCGAGTAGCGGAGGGAGGCACTGGCGCGGCTGGCTAGGCTGTCAGGAGGGGGTGACATCTGAGCTGCGTGTCGAAGTGAGAGGATTTCAGTGGGCGGCCGATGCAGGAAGGGTATTCCACATCCGGGGACCAGCAGGTGGGAAGGCACAAAAGCATCACATGTGTTCCTCCCTTGCATTCCTGTCTCGGTTCACTCTGTGGACCCCGTCTGGGTCGATGCTGAGCCATTACCTGGCTAGGACAGCTGGACAAAAGACTTTGTCATTGGGAAGTGGAGCCACTTCTTCCCAGACCCGGGGAATGGATTTCAGGGCCCGGGATGCTGTCCCCACCCTCGTCTTAGGAGGCCGTTCCCGGTCCAGGCCCCCGTGGGTACCATTGAGCCCAGCGAGTGGGCCCTGGGTGCCAGCGTGCCAGGGCTGGCTGCCTTTGGGGAGAGCACAGCCTGCCGACGCCTCCGCAGAGGCCTTGTTGCCCTGCTCTGGGCCTGCCCAGGGTCCAGCTGGCCCCGGTTTTCCAGTCTTGCAGCGGTCCTCGTGGTGCGTGTGGAGGGACCTCAGCAAGCTTTCTTCATCTGCCCTCTGGTACCAGCTGTGAACAAGCTAGGGTTCAGCTAGGGCCGGGAGCGGGGAGACACCTCCTTCCCCCACCCCCTCGCGCCTGTCCGCCCCTCCTCCACCTGTCCAGCTTTTGCGCCTTCGTCGCATAGTTATCAAGCACCCGTCAGGTCACAGCCCCTGCCCTGGATGCTGGGGACACGGTGCTGAACCAGAGAGACATGCTGTTGCCTCTCTCGGGGCAGAGAAGCGAGCAGGTTCTGGTCAGACGGAATGACCCAGAGAGGCTCCTGTAGCCGGCCCTTCCTAGAGGATCTGGGAGGAGCCGAGAAGCCCGAGGGCAAGGGGGCAGCCAGGCCGGCTGACGACAGGGGGCCCGAGCTCCGGGATCCAGGTCCACACCTGTGGTCACGACGTCACCGGGCCCTGTGCCTCCCTGAGCCCCCGAGAGCCCCTCGCCTCCTGCCGTCCCGTTACCCCACCGAAGTTAGCACTCGTGCTCCGGATAAAACACCCCCTTATCACTCACAAGCAAATTATAAATGTTATCTGTGAAGGCCCTTTGGATGTGAAATGTCATGTAAATTAATAGGATTTCAGAATAGGAAGGCTCCAACGGGAGTTCTCAGCTCCGCTCCTGTTACTACCTTGGGCAATAATAATAAAAATAGAAATAAGAGTCATTATTCCGCTTACGGCTGGCTTGCCGCGTGCCGGAGAACTGTGCTGAGCGCGCGGTGCCGTCACCTCACTGAGTTTGCCAGCAGCCCCGCACGAAGGCCCCGCTAGCCGCCCCGACGGCGGAGCGGATGGGGCCTGGGACGGCAGTCCGGCAACTCTCCTTGGGTCACAACCAGTGAGCATGGGAGATGGGCTTTTGCCACCTGGCTCGAATCACTCTGTGCACGGTCCCCTTAGGCTCTCTGCCCCTGGAGCCCTTCGTCTGTTAAACGGGGCTCACTAGTGATGTCCCGGCACAGGGGCGGGGGGCAGGCTCATTGAGATGACCACGGCCCTCGAGGAAGGGCCGGCTGGAGGGGACTCTCTGCGTTCTCGGCCGTGGAAGGTGCTACGGTGGTAGCTGCTGCCGAGATTGCTCTGTCATCATTTAGATGAGACCCTCTCTTGGTGAGGAGACCGGCACAGAGAAGGTTCTACTGTTCGCCCTTTCACGTTGGGCTGGGATCCAGTGTTACACCATACTGACTGTTAAAAATGTTAAATATTTCTGTACCGGGTGGTGTATAACAGCTGCCCCGAGCCCCCCAGAGTGCCTCCCTCGGCACCCCCGCTCTCCCCCAAGACTCCCCGACCGTCCTCCATCCACCCGTCGGTGACGCCCAATGTCAGAAGCGTCGTATCTCAGGAGACCAAAAAGTGGGGGGAGGGGAGTCTACATTTTACATCGGAGCAGGGCAGGGGGAGCTGAGATCGCAGATGTTAGCTCGCTCACGGAGCTAGAGATGGGGCCAGGATGGGGAGCTGGGGTCTTTCAGCCAAAAGTCTTGGGGGGCTCAAGGCTTGGGTGTTTCCTGTCCTGGTCCACAGAGGTGGGCACCATAGGCATGGTGTTTGGCACCGTGCTGGGACGGAGCCATCGCAGAGGCCCATATGGGATGAAGCTGGGGCGGGGGGGGGGGGGGGGGGGGGAATGTAGACTTGGTGAGGAGGTCCAGAGATTTCAGGCCATTGAGATTTAAATGGATCAGTGAGAGACTCTGTGGGGAGGAAGCAGGATTTTGACTCAGCGTCTGAAATTTGGGGAACAAGAAGTGTAAAAAGCCATCAGAACAGCTAGCTCTAGAAGGACCAATAGTTGGACCACTGGTTTGTCCTGACACCCATTGGCGAGAGGTGGGGGAGCGTCTTCTGAGCACAAACTGCAGTGTTTACGAGGAGTGGGGGGAGGGAGACCTCGCCCTTGTGAAAGGAGAAACTCAGTTGCTGATGGTTCCTTAGAGGCCACAGTCTGCAGGTCTGGGTCTTGGTCTCAGAGGCACAGGTGTTCCTTCTGTGGGCGAGTGGGAGCCCTGGGTTATCCAGGAACAGGAGCTGCTGGCCCGGAGCAGCAGGGGCTGGTTTCGGCATGAACTCCCTGCGGCCGCCCTTGCCCTCGAGGTCTTGCTGGAGAGCGAGCGTGTTGCTGGACAGAGTGTCCTCGGAGGGCCAGGAACCAGAGCACGTGGAGTGTGTCGGCCATTCCCGATGCGGGGCCTCTGACCAAGGCTTCAGATTGCTGCCCCCCTCTTGGAGCAGAACTTGGGGTAGCCTCACCCAGGGCTTGAGCTGAGCCAGGAGAAGACCCTAAAGCGGACACAGGGGCCGGGCTGCAGACCGGGTGGGTCCATGAGAGGTCCCTCCCTTCTCCCCGTGGAGCGAGCCTTTATCCAAGGCCCTGCTTGGTACCGGCCAGTGTCCTCTGCATCGCCGAGAGCTGATCTGTGTTTGTGTGCAGCGTGGTCCCACAGCTGGAGCCCCCCTTTCTTGTCAGAGACTAGCGACTGTAGGCTCCATGAGGGCAGGGAGCGTGTGAGTTTCATTCACTGCTGTGATCCCAGTGATTTTGTGCTGTGGTCCAGGGCTTAGAACAGTGCCTGGCAGGTAATAGGTGCTCAGTAAGTATTTACGGAGAGGGTAAGCACCTGGAGATGAGGAGGGCTCTAGCCTAGCTCCCTGCACAAGTCAGGGTGAGCGAATGTACCGCGGGCCCCAGCTCTCTGTCGGAAGGTGCGAAGGCCCAGGGGGGAGGATGCTGGGCCAGAGTCCCCACGTGGAGCTCTCAGCTTCCAGAAGAGCCCGAGGACCCGAGCAAGCAGTGCCTAAAGTATGTTCTCAGTTCTCCTCCCGCAGCCCTCGACCCCACGCTCTGAGCTGGGAGCTTGGTTGAGACCAAGGTCCGTACAGTCGCCAGGGAGAAGATCAGAGGCCACCTAGCCCCCCGTGGGGGGTGGGGGGCAGGCCTCGCCCCGCCGCCGGTGCTCAGGGCATGGGATGGCAGGCTCTTTTGCCCCCTGAGTACCTCTGATTTGGAAGGAAGCTGCAGGCACACACCTTTCCCTTCTGGCCGGGTGCCCAGGGTCTGTGCTTGCCTCTTCCGGGAATTTTCTTGTCGTCTCCAAAGGATGCTCCCAGACTTCAGATGTTATGCTTCCCCAAACCCTTTCATCCAAACACAGGCTCTCTGACAACCAGACTGGGAAACCTCTTAAAGGGTTGACGTCCATGTGCCTCCCTTTTATCCGCATTGAAACATCTAAAGAGAAAATTAGGCAAAACAGCGATTGCATTAAGTTATTCGAGACCATTTTTGTGCCGTCCCTCTGCTGTAGGTGGCAACACCTTTGGGGCTCAGAGCTTCTCACTTCCTTTAGGCAGCCGGGAGGATCCGGGCCCGGGTGCAGGCCGCACACCCCTCCCTGTACGCAGGCAGGTGGGCCCGGCCTTCTCCTTGGCCCCTCTACCTCCCTCTCCAGCGGGACATTAGCCGAGTCCCAGTGATAGTCATTTTCCTGGCCGAGGGCGAGGCGCTCCCACCCCGCACTCTCTCTGGCACCTCTGCCCCAGTAGGAGCCCCACCCCTCCCCTGGCATGGGGGTAGGGGGTCCCCGTGAGAATGGCACTGGCGGTGTCCCGGGGGGATGTCAGTGGTGCTCCTGAAGAGGCATGTGGAAGTCAGATTCCCGTTTTAAATGCCAGGAACTCTGGGTTTTGTTTCTTTCTCTTTTTCGATGGACACCTACCGGCCTTCCTCAAAGCAGAATTGTACAGTTTGATCACGGAAATATGTCCCTTTGGTTATCAATTGTCCCTCTTCTTCAGCCCCGGTGTTCCGGCCTGAATTCCCAGGGTCGTCCTCCTCCAAAAATGCACCGTCCACCCTTCTTCCATCCCTGGTCCACCCTCGCCCCCTTGCTGCCACCACTCTCTCTCTCTCTGTCTCTCTCTGCACAAAGCTATGGATCTCCTCTAAATGAACCGGCCCTGTCACTCAGCAGGCAGGCCTGCCCGGGAGGTGGGGCGGGCCCTGGGCCAGCCGGTTGACAGACGGTTTTCCAGACTCTTTCAGGACGTGTGTCCTAACATTCCGGGTGACAGTTTCTTCTTTGGGTTGCTTACTTGTGAGTGTTTGGATTCTGTAAAGCAACACTGGTTTTAGCCACGGATGTTTGAACCGTGTCTAGAAATCGCTGGTGGTTGGAGACGCAGGACGTGCTGGGGCGGCGGGTGGGGAGCGGTTTAAGCAAACACAACACAGGAAAGATGGCTGTCATCACGCGCCGCTCGGGACGGCGAGAGAGTGTTTTATGGAGATTCCCCTCGAAGTCCCTGCCTGTTGGAGCCATAGAGAAACTCAGAATTCTCTCCTTTCCTCTTTCCGTGAGAGGCACAGAGCCCCACTGACTCATCCAAAGTCCCAGAAAGACCGAGTGACGGTGGTGGAACCGGGCCGCTGGCGGTCCTCGCCCAGGCTGACACCTTTTCCCACCGGGCAGGGGAGAGGATGCAGAGAGAGAGGCGCGTGCCCCGACACCCTGCAGCCGACAGCAGCGAGGCCCCCTTTCGGCGTTTACTAAAAGCCAAGGACCCTCCAGGGCTTCCTCTCCATCCCTGCCTCCACAGGGCACCAGAAGCCCCTGGAAGGCCTTTAAAAGCCAGACACGTGGGCCGCACCTGGCTCTCAGCGTGTCGTTCAGGCTCCCCGGCCAGGCTAGAGACCCTCACTCGGAGTGGAGGCTCTGCCGTGGGTCTCACGAGAGAGGGTCACAAGAACTGGATTCAGCGTATCGTCAGGAGGACGTTTCTTTCCTCAAGGAAGCGAGCGATGGACTGTGCGGGTGTGCACTACAGAATTTTTTTTTTTTTTTTTTTATTTTAGAGAGCATGAGCAAGGGAGAGGGGCAGAAGGAGAGAGGGGGGGGGAATCTTAAGCAGGCTCCGTACTCAGCGCAGAGCCGGATGTGAGGCTCAGTCTCACGACCCTGAGATCATGGCCTGAGCTGAAATCAAGAGTCAGATGCTTAACCGACCGAGCTGCCCAGGCACCCCTAACTTTTTGAAATTTTTGAAAGCCTTTAAACAGAAGGTTCTTGCCCTTGGCCGTATACTGGGATCCCCTGGGAAGCACTTAAAGGTCCCACTGTCTGGGCTGTACCCCAAAACCAGAGAAATCAGAATCTCCAGAGGCGGGGCCTAGGGCTCAGCGTTTGTTAAAGCTCCCTAGGTGGTCCAGTGAGCAACGGGGGTGAGGGTCCACACGAGAGACAGAGCGGGGTGCTCTCGGTGGCTGCGGTCCGGCACCTTCCGCTGGTCCATTCTGCTCCCGGCCCCTGCTCCTGTGGGCATTTGAGTCAGCCACCCCGGGGTGGAGGATCACGGGAGGAGAGGCAGCTAGATGTGCAGGTTGCACCGCCTCGCGGCCGTATCTTCCCCAGAGCAGCGACTCCCAGCCCCGGCTCCCACCCCCCACTTCGGGACATCCTTCCCGACCACCATCAGCTGCCGTTCCACGAGAATCTTCTTTGGGGCAGACTCTGGGCTAGGTCTTAAGTGGGACATGTGACTCAGTCCCCACCCTAGAAGAATTTGTCACCCAGCGAGAGAAATGACGTGTGCCCGTGAAAGTCACCATGCTTGGTTGGGGAAGGCAGAAACCGAAAGTGCCGCAGAAGCAGCGAAAAGCAGGCGTGGCCTCCCACAGCTCTCAAAAAAAGGTCAGAAGCGCCGTTGGCTTCTAGTTTGCCATGAAGGTTCTCGTGGCTCTGGAAAGTCCGGAAAAGTGTCACCTTCACGGTCAGTGGGGTGGCGACGGCTTTTACGTTGACGAGTTAGTAACCTCAGAGGTGTGTTCCCGGCAACCCCGGGGGCACCGCTTCCCGGGTTTGTCCTGCATTCACATCGGGAAGACAGGTTCACGCAGGGTCGGCGGCGAGGGGATGTCCCCTCCTTGCCATAGACGCGAATTGGTTCCTCCGGGCCCAGAGAAGCAAAGCACCGCCCCCAGGTTAGAACAGCAAGGCACGGCCAGCCGGGCTCGGAGGCGCTGACGCCAAGCACGGTGATCCTTCCGTTATCCCGTTAGAGGGGCTCCAGACCGGCAACGCTGGGCCTTTGGGTTTGACTCCCCGTTAAATAAGGCACCGGCCCCTGCCCTGGCCCGGAGCTCCGCCCCTAGCGTTTTCCTCTCTTTGTGCCAGCGGGAGGAGCAGACCACATTCCTAACACCTAGGCTCACCCAGGCGGGCCGCCTTTGCTCCCGGGCCCTGAGATTTTATCAGCAAAACATTTTTCTCTTTCCTGCCTGATTCGCTGCTACGAAGTGGAAAGGGTTAGGGCAGCCCTCTTGGCCCAGTCGTTGTCGTCAGAGCTGAACGGTGATACACATACTCTGATTTTGAACTAGGGACGTTTGGCTCCCGGCTTATGAAGCTGGGACAGGATGAACGATTACAGGCCACCGTTATGGGCAAAGAATTCCAGCCTCTTGTGTGCTTCTGACCATGTGGCCCGTCGTGGAGAAAGTGGCACAGGCCTCCAGTGGGGCCGGGGGGGGGGGGCGGCGGGGAGCAATCCTACCTTAGAGGCAGGGCTGATGGCTGGATAGGCCTCATCAAAATGACAGCTAACATTCCTTTAAACTTACTCCCTTGCAGGCACTCATTTGCACATTTTGTGTGTATTCCTCCCGCACTGAGATCCTCAGCTGCTTTACAGATGGGGAGGGACATCAAGGCACAGAAAGGTTAAGCAACTTGCCCAAAGTCCAAGGTTGCCAAAAGGTTGAGCTAGGAAATGCCTGAGTCAGGATTTGAACCCAAGACTTGTGCTACCCTGCCTCCCATTCCCAGCAGCAGAGGAGGGGTGGTCGTCCCGTTCTGGGCGGTGAGCGGGGTGCTAGGGCCGCCATGGGCGCTCACGGACCAGGGCTGTGCCGGATCCGTCAGACCTGCTGCCTGGTTCCCCAAGGTCTTCCCCCAAGTAGCCACCTGGGGAGCGGTTCTCTGCTCGGCCGCCCGGAACCCCTCTCCCTTCAGAAATAAAATAAGAGGTTTCCCGGGCATGTAGGCCACCAGAGGTGACCCCTGGCTCCCTCAGGGCCTGGGGGGAAATGCTGAAAACAGGATCCCAGGCAAGTCTGCAAGGCCTTGCACCCCCAGCTCTCCCGAGCCCAGCCCCGTCCGTGCTGGGGGGCCTCCTGGTCCTCTTGCTGTCCTAGAGACAGACTGGTCTCCACGGGGACAGCTGTAGGCCAGGGTCCCCATGCTTCTTTGGCCTCCGACAGCCCCTGGCTGGGACAGCCCCATCCCAGCACACACACACCTTTCTTGGATCTGTGTCTGTCGGTCCCCCACAAGCCCAGCCACCAAGGAGAGCCCGTGGTCCCCCCTCCCTGGTAATAGCATCAGGGGCTTACCCACCGGGTCATCTGAAGAATACATTTGGGGTGACCAGTGAGGCCGAACAGCTTAACAGGACAGGAGGGGGATGGCGGGGAGCTGGGGAAGTGGTCGTCCGGGACAGATTCCCAAGGAGGCAGGGCTGGGTGGTGGGGCTGTGGCCCGGGGGTCCCAGGTGCAGTGTGGGGGTGGGCGCCCTGGGAGGGCTGCAGGCCCTCCTCTCCGGTGTGGGGGGCAGCCCCGGCAGCTCTCCCCACCCCGCCCCTCTTCTCCCACCTGTCAGTCTACTTAGCCCCATTTGATGGTTGAGATTAAATTCCAGCCCTTAGCCGTGTCTGATGCTCAGTCTCCAGGAGAAACCTTTATCTGAGATTAAGGATAATGGATTTCCTTTCTTGGATACGTTTTTTTTCCTTCCTTTTTCTGAGACTTTTTTTTTTTTTTTTTTTTTTGGTCAAAAACGCGCTCGACTCCAGAAAATAGACCTTTTGTTAAATGTCTTTTTATTGACTAAACTCGCCTCCCCCAGTTCGGTCCCCCGCCCTCCCCCCCCCCCCCCCACACCTTCTCATGCTTCCAAGGAAACCTTCCGTTTCAAGTACGGGTGAGGAGTACAGAAGAATAACTTGACCTTCTGTCTCTCCACGGCTGGCTTCCTTCTTCGGGGTCCCCCGAGTCCTGCCGTGTGCCTGTAGCCGGGCCTGGTGTGCCGAGGTTGGGCTAGGGAGAAATCATTTGACCTCTTCCTTATTTGCTCTGAGCACTTTCTGCCACCACCCACGTTCCCAGAAATCTAGATCCCGCTTGGAAGAAATGGGGAAAGGACTTGGTGGGGGAACCCCTTAGTTGGTCTCCGGTGGCAGGGGTCAGCGTCACCCTCCGTGGGTGGGGTGGGGAGGGGGCAACCTCCAGGCACATGCGTGGTCTTCAAGGGAGCTGGGAGACCCATTCCAGCAGCCAGGGGTAACCTCGTACATTTATTTCACCTGGATCTTTCTTTTTCCCCCCTCCACAGCCCTATTACCATATTTAAATGCAAGTATGTCTTTTTTCATTGACATTTGAAGTAGCTTAGCCTGACCTTTTTAGACTAGCTTGTTCCTTTTTGAACTTCTTTCCTCCCCGGTAGTTCCATGTAGCTAGGACAATAGTCTTAGAGTTTAGTGGGCTTCTAGTTCGCTGTGTTTGGGGGATGGCTCTGTTTCTTTCCTTTCTCTCCTCCCCCGCTCCCTGCCTTCCGCGGTGCATGTGTCCCCCACTCTGTCCTGTAGCGATGATTCTGTGTTTGGACGCTGCTGTGGCTAAAGCAGAGCCGCTGTCGGGCCGTTTGTTGTTTGCTGCCGGCTCTTGGCGCTTCATTTAAAACCACAATCGTTGGAAATGGGTCTTGAAATCGGGCCTCCACGAGTCTGCCTGGATGGCAGAGGGTGTTTGTTTCATGTGTGCGTGAGTGTATCTGTGTGTGTCCCCGCACACGTGGCTGTGTGTGCCTGTGCTCGTGGCCCAGGGGAGGGCCCTCAGCCACCTCTTTCTTCCCCTGGGCATTCTGCAGCCACGCTGGGCCACCTCGTCCCTTCTGACCAGTAGTCCCATCCCGGGGACACCCTTGCTGCCCAGGGTGTCACTGGATTGCACACACACTTCCCACACTTGATGGAGATCCCAGGAGACCCTTCACGGCTGACTCGATCAGGACACAGAGCTCAGACAGAAGAGCCAGATCGAAATCCCTGTAATGCGCCTCAGGAGGTCGAACCTGAGAGACAAAGCCACAGGGCTCGCCCACCTAGGCTCCCCTACAGCTGCCTTCCCGTGTATACATACAGTCAGTCGGACTCCCCGGGACTCGCAGCACGCCTGGCCCTCTGGCCTGCTAGCGTGAGGCGGAGTCCGGGGCTAAGCCCAGCCGGCAGGCGGAGCCTTAGGAGAGGGGCTGGGGTTCAGCCACCTCCTGGCCCAGGTGCCTGTTCTGCTAAGAGTCTCGGTCCCGACCGCTCCCGGCATCCCTGCCCCGGACACACCCTGGGAGACTCCCCTCCATCAGTGGGGGGGGGGGGCGCAGGCAGCAGGGACCCCGCCCCACTCCCAAGAGAAGTTCCTCCTAATCCTCTTCAATTATTTCCATGTGCCTTTTAGAACTAGTTTCTGGGGTAATGAATGTCTAGGAATCAAAAACTACCTAAAGGCGCTGTGCCTGCCAGAAGCCCGAGAGCCACTGACCCGGGTCCCTCCCGAAAGCGGCCCCGAGGAGATCCCTTCGCGCTCCGGTCCTCAGGGAGGGGGCAGGCGGCCTGCGAGCCGGGTCTGGGCAGGGCCCTTTCCGAGGTCTCTCCTTCACTCCGGCTCCTCTCTCCCCTCGCCAGGCTTCCCGGCAGCGGCTTACGGACCAGTGGCGGCGGCGGCCGTGGCGGCGGCAAGAGGATCAGGTAGGGAGGCGTGTGGGACAGGCGCTCCCAGGCATGCCCCAGTGTGCAGGGGAAGGCAAAGGCCCTGTTGGATCTGTGTGGCTGCGTCTGTCCACTACTGTCACCACAGCCCGGAGGGTGAGGACAGGGGGCGCGGGCCAGGCCCTGCCGCCCAGGGCAGCTCCCGGAGGGCGTCAGTCGCAAGACTGCACACCAGAGGAGGACTATTCTCTCCTTGAAAAAAAGACCGGTGAACTTCTCTTTGACTTTGGACAGCCCGTTCCCCGGACAGCTGGCTTCGGGGCACCTGTCGGTCGTTTCCCTCCTCAGCTTTCACTGCTGCTCCACAAGGGCTCCCTCCGTCGAGCCCCTGACCCTGCCAGAGAAGTTCTAGCTTGTGAGAGGGAAGCTCAGGGCCGGCCGGCGCGCTCCTGGCCTCGGGGCCCCTGCTGCACCTGGCAGGTGGCCTTGCCGGTTCGGCTAACGCCCAGGTTCCCGAAGGCTGGAAGGGGGGCTGAGCTCAGTGTAATGGGGCGATTTCCCTAACCCCCTTTCGCCTCCCGGACTCTCCTCGTTACAGAGACCCGAGAGCTCCTGGGCCTGCCTGCCGTGGGAGATGGGATTGTCTCTTCCCTAAAGTGGCCCTGGTCCTTTGGTTTCCAAACCCAGCCTCTCGGGTCTAGAGCCCCTCAAGTGAGGCGGGAACATTTTCCCAGCGGCACTGTGGGGTCAGGCTGGGGCTAGGGGGTGTCCGAGATGCCCTCTCCCCCAGAGGCCTCCCGCCTCCCTAAGCGCGTGGGGCTTGTGCTGTGTGCCAGGCCCCCGGCCAGGCCTCCTGGCCTCCATCCCCCAGCCGCTGAGAGCCCCTTTTCTCTCCTAGACTCAGTAGCCCTGGTTTGCGGCTCTCCCCGCCCCACACCCCTTGTCAGGGCACTGGAGCACCCCAGGGAAGCAATTAGTTTGACAGGGCTCTGAGGGGGGTGGGGGGAGGGAGGTGCTGGTGGGGTGCCAGGAAGCGGGCGTTAAAAGCCCAGAGGGCAAATGCCAAAAACCCAAAGCCTCGCGATGAGGGACTGGCCCACGGAGGCCCTTTAGAAGCATCAGTACAAATCCGTTCCATGCAAACTGGCACTGCCTCGGCTACAAAGGATCCACTCCCCGAAATCACTCACTGGGGATTTGTTCGGAGGGGCCGGGAATTCCCGGGGGGGCTGCTGAGGGTCAGTTAGCCGGCCAGCCGGGCGCCTGCGCTCAGCCTTCGCCGGCCCGGGCGGACCTCCAGCAGCCCCTCCTGCCCTCGGCCCGTGTGCCCTGGTGCCACTGCCTCGCGTCTCCCTGTTCTGTTTGGTTTTTTAACTTGAGTGTTTTTTGGTATCGTTACAAACGAACCTCTGTCCTACCTGTGCCTGGCGGGGGTGGGGGGAGGACCACAAAAAGAAACCTCGAGATTTCTGAGTGTTGTTGGTTGTTTTCTCCGTTCAGTTTCTTTCTTTATTATAACTTGGATTATGAAACTAAACTTTAACCCGAAATTAACCCTGCCTCTCTCCCCACCCCCATTCTCCCTGACTTCATGGCAAGTTTAAAGGGCAGCATGGGGTTCTTTGTGAGTCTGAGAGCGGTCTCCCCATGGTCTGTGCCCCCCTCTGCCACCCCCACCCTCTCACACTCCCCCCTCCAACCCCTGAGAGCCAGGCAGGAGTCCCATCACCCCCCCCCTAACTCCTAACCCCGAACTCCAGAGCCATCTCCAACCACGCTTTTTTTTCCAGGATCAGTGGTGTTTTATTTGTAGCCATTTCCATCGGGAGCCAAGTCTCCCAGGGGCCATTCGAGGTCAGCCATGCTCATCGCTGCACTGTTAGTGAATTCTATTCAGGAGTGTGCCCCCAGACCACCTGCCCCACACCAGCCTAGGTTAGTGCAAGGAGTAAATCCTCAACCCCGAGGTGCCTGCCCCCAAGGGTGCGGGCTCAGCCAGGAAGATACAGGGCACCCCCACAGTGCTGCCTGGGGGTCAGGGGCTCGGGGCGACGACTAGCCGGTGCCTGTCAAAGTCAGACCACCGCCCGGGCCGGAAGACGCCTGCCCCCGTGGAGACAGGGTAGCCCAGCCCCTCACCTCCATCCCCACTTTGGACCTGGAGCAGGGTTACAAGACGGGGGAAGGAGGATCTCTGCCTGTCTTTCTTTCAGTGCGTTTTGGCCTTCAGTAAGGACTGTCCCCTCCGTCCTCCTAGAAGGTGATCTGGACTCTGAGCCTGGCGGGATGGCCAGTTATTCACCCGGTGTAGCGGCCCCTCGGTAGCATTTTGGCAAATACGCGAAAGGGGCTGCCCGGACTCTTTTGGGTTTGTGCGTCAGCCTAGGCCAGCAGGGGATCACGGACGGCTGACCGCCCGGCTCTACCTCTGCCCGCTCCTGCAGCCCTGCCCCACCCGTGCCAGCTCCTTCCAGCGGGACAGGGATGCTCCTTCAGCCCCCTCCCCGCGAGCAAGCAGCCTCAGCTGTTGGAGGGTGTCACAAGTTCAGGCGCATTCTCTTATAGGAAGAAGCTGGTTCAGGGGGTCTGTGGAGTACCGACCTTGAGCTTGGTACTCTGCTGGACCTGGCAGGTGGTTCAAAAAGGGTAGGAAACGAGGCCTCTGCTCCCCAGGGGCTGGCTGTCAGGCTTGGTCCAGGGATTAAGCATCTTATGAAAGGCCCTATTTTGCCTTTCATTTTTGTCGAGCTTCACAGCTTTGATTTTTTTCTTTTTTTTTCCTTCCATGTTATGACGTGCGGGGGGAGCTTCCTGAGGGCTGTGGGGGTGGGCAGCAGCTTCGATTCTGCTCAGGTTGGCAACTCGCATCTGTCAGGGCTACGGTGTCAGGGTAGGAGGTCCGGGGGGGCCTTGAGCTCTGCACCCACCTCAGCCAAGTCCTCGGGGCCAGCCCGCCCGCCTTTTCCGTAACTCGCCCCGGATCTGAGGTGAGCAGGGCTCAGGCGACACCCCTCCCCCAGGGGAGGTCCCTGCCGACTCCTAGATAACTTCACTAGCAGTGGTCACTTTTCTTTTACCTTCACCGGTAGTCTGAAACGTCATCTTTTCTTGTGCTCAGTTGAGAGTTTGTTTGTTTATTTTGATCGTATTCATTCAGTTCCAATGGCCTCATCATGTCCCACCCGAACCTAAATCCAGTTTGGTAAGCGGCCCCCCCACCCCACCCCCTACACACACGCAGGTGAGGGAAGCGGTTTGGATTTGCAGGCTCTTTTATTTCCGGGCGACATCGCGGGTGGGTCGGTGTATCAGTCGGAGAGCTTCTGAGCCCCCTGCCCCGCCCCCCCGCCCGTCTCCGGCCCCAGCCAGGACCCCTTACTGTACTTTATACTTGCCAGCTTTATTCCAGTCTAGTAACATGAGTTCCTGACGGTGGTGGTGAGTGCGAGAGTCATGTTTCTGTTGTCTTTTCTCTTGCTTGGTTGGGGCCGCGGTGAGAGAGTGTCTCTGAGGCATACTTTCCCGCCTCTCTTACGCTAGGATCTGCACACCTCCTCTCAAACACTCTTCTGAGCACGCTCAGCGGGAAGGTTTGTCCACACCTATTAATCCTCTCTCAGTGTCCAGCTTCCTGTTAGTACCAGCTGGTTTGCATGTTTTTGCTTGTTCAGATGAAACAGTTCAAGAAACAAACTCATATCCAACTCTCGAGAAATGTCTTTTTTTGTACACTTTCGTTTTCGATTTTTTTTTTTTTTTATTAGTTACAACTCCAAAACACCTGTTGTCCAGTAAAACATTTCACACCTCCCCTGCCTGTTCTTAGAGTGTATGTATCTGTGGGACTGCAGTAAATGCATGCACTGTCCTGGTAGCTGTAGCCGTAGTTGTAGAACATGCATTGTTGAGTTGATATTACAGGGTCTGTGACGGCCCGGCACGGCACGGCTGTCTGGAGGATAGCATGGGGGGACCAGGAAGAGAGGGGGCTCCATGTTTTCAACGTTGCCAGCGGGCTCGGATCCATGTTCTCGCCATCAGCCACCACCACCTCCCCTCACTCTCCCCGCTCCCCCGGTCCAGCACCGGGTCACCACCCTCAGCCCTAGCCTTCCTGAGACCTCCGCAGACAGTGACCGACTCGAGCAAAAGAGAACAGACCCAGGATTGCGAGGAAGGAGTCCGAAAGTGCTTCCGTGTTCTTGTCTTCCTCAGATGGTTCTCGAACAGAGTAGGTCTTCTCTTATTTTCTTAAGGCCCACCCTCAAGGCTCCTCCAAGCCCTCCAGGCCTTGAGTCCTCTGCCAGCTCACATCCGGCCCTTCCAGGAAACAGGTCCACATGGCAGTCCCGTCTGTGCGGTCTAGTCCCTGGGATGGGGGCAGAATGAGTCATGGGGGGGAAAGGGATTCAGATCTTGAGATCCTCGGTCTCCAGACGGGGAATGCACCGGGGCCTAGTACGGTTGGCGAAGATAGAGGAGAGGCCTTCGCGTGAGCTCTCCGGGGCTGGGGGATGGGGGCGAGTAGGGTCGGAGTGGCGACATCCCTAGCATGGAGATTACTGGCACAGCTTCATGGGGAGGAGGAAGGGGGGAGACAGGAGGGAAGGGGACCCCGAGACGGTTAAAGAGGAGACCACAGTTTCCCTCCATCTTCCCAGGAAGAATTCGCAGTCCGGCCGCCTCTGCGGGGACTCGGGGGCGTGTGCGGTCAGTGGCTCCGGACAC
This sequence comes from Paguma larvata, assembly GCA_030068075.1. NCBI lineage: Eukaryota > Metazoa > Chordata > Mammalia > Carnivora > Viverridae > Paguma > Paguma larvata. The sequence continues at coordinate 53,956,971 of CM057843.1, forward strand.
TCCGTCTCCCCTACATTTGTGGTGGCGAGCTGTAAGGGAGGGCCAGAGGTCTCTAGAGCTTTGGGAGATGGCCCTCACCTTTACAAGTTGCCGGCGCCTGGGAGCTGCTGCGTCAGGCTGGTGGGTGGCTCTGACCTAACGCCTGAGGAGGACGCCGAAGGAATCTGAGCCTTCCGGGTGGAAGTTCTCCGTTGTGGGAGACGGAAGCCCAGGAAGTCACAGAGTCCATGAAGTTCCCAAAAGAGCGCGAGGTAACCGAGCGGAATGGCAGCTCCACGGAGGAACTGCGCTGTGGGAGCCCGTGGCACCTGTCGGCACGAACGAGGATTGCACGTGAGCAGGCCGGGCGGCCCCCTGACGGAACGAGGCCCACGAAGGCAAATCTGGGAAGAGCTGTCCTGAGGGCGGTGGGTGGGGCAGAGAGGACAAAAAAATCCCCCTTAGTGGCCTGAAATCCTAAGTCTGGCTCTGCCAGGAGGACGGCTCCACTACCCTGTGACCGGACATCCGCAGAGTTTCGGTTCCATAGGTAAAATGGGCAAAAGTAAAATTCAAGCCAAGACATAGAATCACTAGTTGAACTTGGACCCGAAAGAAAACGCTTTGTGGAGGAGGGTGGGAGCAGGGGCTCACGAAGCAGGCATGCCCGTCCCACCCCCTCCCAGGATAACAGGGACGTGGTGTTCCCCGTGACACCCTTCACCTCATTTGTGTGAGGGGCTGAGGGGCGTGGACAGTAGCATCCCACACCCACTCCTCCAGCCGCTGGAGGGAGCCGGGAACCGTTGGCGTCATTCGTGCCATAAGCTTTAGGGTTCCCAGGTGTCGCTTTCAACGAGCGCGCACTGAAGGTTTGCCTTGTGCCAGGCCCCGAGGAATATAAAGGCAGGTAACATTTGTCACCTGCCGCGGTCTGAGGCTCTAGATCCCTCCTGCTGAGAGTCCCTGTTTCCCACGATGCTTTGCTTCTCTTCAGCTTCATTTAAAAGAGGAACCTGGATCAATGTGCCGCCTCCATTTCTGAAGACGGCTCTCCTGCGCTTCTGTCGGCAGGATCCAGGGTCCAGGAAGGGGGGGGCTGCAGGGCGATCAGCCCTTGCTTCCCACCCAGCCTCCCCGGTGCTAGCAGCAAGCGTCCTCTGGGGCCTGTAACCTCAAGATGGCCACGTCTGCGGGGGGGGGTCATGGGGACGCCCTCTCGCTGGGCTCGAGCCCCATCTGTGTCCGTGGAGTAGGGCCAGCACACCAGCCTAGCGGGAGAGCAAATCCGTGACCTGTTAGGACCAGCCGCTGCGACCAGCCGGACTTACCCAAAAGACTTTGCCGGAACACATGTCTCCCAGCCCATGGCCTCGTGTTCTGGGGATGGACACCTCGTTTCTCAGTTTGTCCTCAACCTCTTCATCCCTGGGAGAGCCGGGTCTTCCGCAGAAAGAGTCCACCAGCATTGGACCTCAGTGACCCCAGTGAGTTTCTAGTAACGTGCCAAGCCGCCCGCTGCTGGCCTCGGCTTCATTCGTTTTCCAAGGGCTTCAGGACCGACCCTGAGGAGGATAAAATACATCAGCTGTAATCAATAATTTTGTAATAGAAACACCGTGCACTTCATAAATCAACTCGAGTGCAATTAGTGACTAGCTTTGAAGCCCAGCCTGAGGATAAGCTAATCCCGAAGTGAATGGAGTGGGGGAATGCTAATGGTCTTTTAAGTCAGCGGAATCGTCTTCAGAGGGTGACACACCCGTGCCCCCCCTCCCCCCCCCCAGCCGGTTGGCCCCCTCTCTCATGCTGGCTCAGGAGCCTGGGCCCTGCTGTGTACAGGAGGGGCGGAGTGTGGGACAGGGCCCTCGGGAGCCCCCTTAGAGCATGTAAGGCCCACCAGAGATGGGCAGAGGGGCCCCTTCTGGGCCGGGCGGGGCCCCTGCAGGGTGCGGGGAGCCCCAAGAGCTGCCAAACCCACATGTTGGTGAGAGTTCTCAAGGGAACACAGGCCGGGGTGCATCGCGGTCCCCGATGTTTCTGCAGAGGTTCAATTGCCATGACCACAGCTAGCCCGTGAGACCGGCAGGAAGGCAGAAGGTTTGGGCCTGGCTTTACATGTTGGTTTTAAGAGAAAGCCGACCTGCAGAATGGCTGCGTGACTTACCCAAAGTCACCTGGAGAGTAAGGCTTTGGTCAAGGGTGAAGAACCCCGAGCTCCACCCCCTTTAAGTAGCCCTGCTGAGAAACCACATTTGTTTCAGAAGAACTCACCCACCGCCCCCGGCATGCGGGAAGTGCTGGGAGACAGCCCAGCGGCCTTGGAGCCGGCGCTGTGTCCGCCGAGGACACCCTTGGACGCCGAGGACGCCCTTGGTGCTATTTGGCTAAGGGCTGGTTGGTGAGAACCAGTCACTGAGAGTGGGATCCATACCCCCACCCCCCAAACTGAATAGCCCAGAGAAGGATGGATTTCCGAAGGGTAGTCTGGGTGCAGATAAAGGCGGGTAAGGGAGCGCGTTGCTCGGCGGCCGAGCGTGAAGCCCACCACAGCCCTGGAATCTCCTAGATGAAGACAGAGCACAATCTCTGCCCTCGAGTATCTCCCAGCCTCTCGTGGAGGCTAACAGGTACTTATAATACGATGCCATAACTCGGCAACCGAAGGGGCACAGAGGAGGAAGTGACCGGCTTTGGGAAGTCAGGGAAGGTTTCACAGCGGGGGAGCGAGTGTCTCCACTTTGAAAGGACAAATTGGAGCTCCCCAAGAGCCAGGGGGAACAGCACGTGCAAAGCCCCCAGAGCCCAAAACAGCAGGGTAAGTCTGAGACCCTGCAAATGGTTCACTCCGGCTGGAGAATAAAATGCAGGGGGTGGGGGATGGGACGTGGGGAGCCGCCGCCCATAAAGCCGGAGGGCTGACGGAGCCTGGATTCTCACACCCGGGAGCCTCGGAGAGGCCTGAACCCAGGAAGTGACATCAGGTCCGGATGTTGGACAGGTCTTGACCTGCAGGCTAGATTAGACAGGAGACTAAAAAGCAGAAGGACGAGTGGCAGCCCGTGGAGAGTAAACGCTCCATAAACGTTCCTATAACACTGCCCAGTAAAAGAGGGACTCCGGGCCTTTTGCTCTTACCCATTAGCTGATTAACTCTGGGCTCCGCATCACACTGGGGTCTGGGGTGGGATGCAGAATCTCAGGGCATGGTCCTTGCCTTCAGCAGCTCCCGGTCTTTTGGGGCGGACGCGGCACACAGTTGTTGCAAGAGCTGGTCAGTGAGACTGCATTCCCGCCTGGCCGAGAGCGCTTGGCAGGCAGGGAAGCTGGGATAGCAGGTGAGAGAACTTGGATACAAGGTTGGCAATGGGACGAGCAGCCAGTGCTTGGGGGCCAGTGGCAGGCTGTCTGACAGGCAGTGGGGGTACAGGCTTGATGAAGTAGAGGCAGGCTAGAGTCTGGGAGACCTTGAAACCCAGGTTGATACAGTCCTACTGGTGGGGGAGAGAGGTTCGTATGCTTTATGGCAGTGGAACTTGGTATGGACAGAACCCACTAAGGAAGATCGGCCCGGCAGCAGCCCCAGCAGCTCGACCCTCCCTGACCCCTCCGCTGGGGCTGGGCTGGTGATCTGGAGCCAGGATAGGGGAGCAAGGCGGATGGCGGGGGCCGGGGGGGGCATTCAGTCCCAGGGCTCCGCCCTTAGTTTCCTGTGACTCCCCTTTGCTTCTGCCAACAAGTGACTACTCATTCCCTGCTTGGGGCTGTTGGTTCCCACTCCTGGGCCCTCATGGCAGCCTCTGTCTGTGCTTATCTCTGCTCCCTCCCTTAAAATTGGCTCAGACTGCCAGGAAGCCACACCTGATTAACCCTAGCTGGGGTGCCCCTCCTCAACACAATACTGTGTCCTCAGCCTTCTTGCCCCGTTGGCGAGGTCTTCTGGATGACAGGCAGGGTTCTGACTCTATGGAACATGTTTTGCATGTGTCCCAGAGTGGTGCCTGCCTTCTCCACCAATATAAACCATCAGTTTGTATTTGCCTCCAGGAGGCGAAGTCAGCCTCATTCTTAGTGTAGATGAGTAATTATTATGCAGTCGGAGAAAGCAGAAAATAAAGGGGCCCTTTGTTCCTGGGTGCGTATTAATATTAATCAAAAGGTCTCCCCTTGCCAGCTTGGGATCCTGCAGCACAGGAGGTGAGCAAATAATGCTTTTGAACAGCTGTGATTGGCTGTTGGAATTAGATCTGTCAGGATGAGAGAGCCACGAAGAAATCCACTCTACGGCGTGGACGGGAGGGTTCCAGCCAGCATCTCAACATTCACCCCCATCCGGGAGGTCCCTTAAGGGAAGGAGATGTTCCAAGTGATTGATGAGAGTGCCGGAGTCGCTTCCCAGCCAGGTTGAATACTGATGCTAATAGTAATATGGTAATAATAACTCCTGCATTATGAGTGAGCCAGGCTCTGTGCTAAACCCACCTGTCTTTACCCCCATGTAATTCTCATCATCCTATGAAGAGGGCGCTCTCATTCTCATTCCCATTTGGGAAAATGTTAAAACTGTGGCTTAGATAGCTTGTAGAGGTGGTGGCGACAAGATTGGAACCGGGGTCTGTCCCCTCACATCTGTGCTCTCAACCGTGTCGGCAGATGCTCATTGCCCCAGCCCCTCGGATTCCTCAGCAGAGGTCTGCATTCTTCTCGCATACTCGACGGAAAACCGCCGCTGCCCTTAATTTTCTGTATCCTTGGGTGAAGAGAGAACCCAGAACCATTTATAAGAGGCCTCAGGAAAACATATGCGCATTTTGCCCCAGCTTCTGCTATTGCAGACTTCAGGTCATGGTTCTGTCTGGCTTTGGCTGACATTTCTGAGCTGGCTTCCAGTGCCTGCATCCTTTTCAGACCTCAAGCAGACAAAGGAGGCCCAGAGGGGGCGTGGTCGGGTAAGAGGGAGCCAGCCTGAAGGTAATTATTATTATTTGAAAGGAGCCTTTAGCTAAAGCAAGCCTGAAGGAAGTTAGCCACTGCCCAAAAGAAACTAGGCGATGGAGCAAGGGAGGGCCTCTTTGGGCCAGACAGACCTTCTCCCATTCTCGTTCTCGGGAGGGATGAGTCAACATCCCTTCCTGCGAGCCGGGAGGACTGAATCTGGAAGGTCGTTGGGAGGCCGGAGATTGGCCGCCCAGTTACTGGGGCTTTGCTTTGGGCCAATGCTGTGGGGGGGCGGGGCCGGGGGCGGGAGCAGCAGGCTCCTCGGCCAATCGCCCTGCGGTGAGGCTGGGCTCCCGGTACTATGGCAACAGCGAGCAGGGGCTCATTTGTTTTGTAGATGAGTAATTACTACGCAATTAGAGAAAGCTAAAAATAAAGGGGCCCTTTGTTCCTGGTTACTTATTAATATTAATAAAACGGTCTGTCCAGGTCTGTGGTAAGCAATCAGTGCAAACCTGGGTGCCTGTGGTAGAGCACTGTGGGAGGCAAAGGCCGCCCAGCCCCACTCTCGGCGCTCTTTCTGGAAGTTATTTCCGACTGCAACCTGCAGAGGGTTGGCTTTCCGGGTCTTGTGGGGAAGAGAGGCTGAGTCTTACCACCCAATGAGGATGCCCCGGAGTCAGGGGTCAGTCAGGCACTGACCCGGGGGAAGGGTCTGGCAATGTCAACCCACCTGCCCCAGAAAAGACTAGAAACACAGTAGCAAAACCAGAAAACTTGGACGGATGTTGGAGGAGCCAGTTTTGCTGTGTATCCTTGGACACATTGTTTGACATTTCTGGGTCTAGATTGTTTAGCTCTAGGTGCATGAAATAGTCTTTAAACTTTCCAGGGAGGCGGTCCCTGAGATTTCAGTGTCTCCACAATCACCTGACTTGAAGAGGAACAAGTCGGGCTCGGATAGAAGTTGCTGGAGGGTTACATCGTGGTCAGGGACAGCAGTCTGTGCTCTGGCCTTGGGGACGGAAACAGTTCAGAGGCTTCCCTTCCATGCCTTCACCTTCCCGGGATACGGCGTCGTGGATTGATCAGATAAGGATGAGAAACCATTTTTGAGAGGAGAAGAGATGGAAGAGCAGGGAACGGGAAGACGCGGTTCTGGCCCAGCTTCTGCCGCCGGGCGGGCTGGGTGATTTGGGGGCAGAAGGTTTCAGACTAGAGGGTGCTTGAGGACCTTTCAACCCCATAGCTCCGTATTGCTACAGTTTCCAAAGCTCCAGATCCTGGTCACGGGGGGTGACAGTGACTGTGCCTTAAGAGCTGAGAAGAGTGATGAAAATGCATTTGAAAACAATCCTGCATTTTTTTTCATGCATGAAGGCAATGAGGGGGACGGAAATAGTCCCACAATCGTGGGTCACTGAAAAAACTCTGTAGTCAAGTTTCCGTCCTCGGGTGGGGTTGGTTCACCTTGTAGGGCTTGGCCGTCTGGATGGCGTTCGTTAATAAAGGTGGGCCTGGTAACAGCTACTGTCGGTGAGCAGATCCGAGACTGGGGCGCAGTTGCTCTTGGACTTTGCCGCGCGTTCGAATCGCCTGGAGAATTTTGAAAAGTCCGGGTGTCCAGGCCACACTGCAGGCCCATCCAGTCGAATCTACCACGGTCAACCCCAGGCCTCAATCGTAGTTAAAGCTCCCTTGGTCACGTCCAGTGTGTAACCGTGGACTCAAGTGCCAGCAGGCTCTTGCCAGACGTAGAGCCTCGCCCCGTCTCTGTGACTTCATTATCAGCATCCGTACCTCAGAAATAGATAAATAGAGCCACGCCAGGCAGCTCCCCCACCTCCTCTAATGACCAGGAGAGCTGGTCTGAGGCTGCTCAACTGGCAGCCTCAGAGCCCTGGGCTATCCTGCCTGCACTGGTCCTCCCAACACGGCCAGGAGGCCCATCCCTCCAGGGCAGGCCGAGGGGGTCCGTGTCCTCAGCAACAGATTCTAGGACGGGCCTGTTCTGGCTGAGGTTAAGGGCGTGTACGTACAGAACCAACGGCCCGGCCGGGAGAAGCCATAAACATGGAAACAGCCGCCCTCCTTGACTGTCTGATGAATGGGGGCCTTTTGGTAAGGTCGGAGTTTGTTTGTTATTAAAGACCTAATTAGAAACATGAGAGGGAGCTGAATGGCTCCGTGCTTGGCTAATTAGCGACATGTATGCGCCCGCTTTGAACTTCAAGGACACAGAGCTATTAGCGCTTACATCAAAAATGGATTAAACTCCGGTGCCTTTATAATCATAAAAGACAGGCTGCTCAAGTGGAAAGCCTTTTGTATAGATCCTCAAGGGGGTGCCCTTTGGAGATCCTCCCCACCCTACCCCCTGGTTGTGGAGCCCCGGGCAGTAAATACTGATGGTCCTGGGGCAGTCCAGCCCCCCCACGGGACTGTGGCCGTGGTCTTCTGGGACTGAGACCAGACCTCTGGTCACACATTCCGCAGCAATACTGCCTGCCTGCTCTGTGCCCAGCCTGTTCTGCGGTGTGGCCCAGACGAGGGGGATCTAGTCCTTAGGGAGAGAGGCAGGCCCCTATCTCACGTGGCGGGCACGGCCCCACCCCGGGCGGCCCCCAGTCTGATGGGGGAGACACCGCCACCAGGGAGCTTCCAATTTGGAAAGAGCAGCAGAGCCCACACCCTCAGGAGCTGGAGCTCTGGCACAGGAGGTCTGATGCCTTGCCCCTGCGGCCCTGTCCGAAGCAAAGAAAGATCTAGATAACTACTAGATATCTTGTCAGACTACAGGGAAGGGTGACTGAGCAGCAGGATTCTGTGTGAAGAGCAGCCGGGAGTCGCCTCGATGTCCAGGTTCGAGCTGGTGTTCAGGCCGGTCAGAGACCCTTCCGAGACCCGTTCCCTCATGGTTCCAGCCCTCGGTTTCCTCGTCGGTAACCCAGGGCAATAGGACCGATCTTACAAGTTGTTAGGAGCATGAAGAAAAGGTGGTGGTAAGCACCCGCCAGTGTCCCCGGCACACAGTAGGTGCTCAGTAAATATTCGGTCCCTTTCCAGCCTGGCACTGTCAGAAGCCACAGCTTCTAGAACTGTGTGCCTGGTGCCTCCAGACCCTGAGGCTTTCCCCTGCTGCACCTTCCCTAACTGGGCCAGGGTGTTAGCAGGCTCTTACCAAGCTTTCCTCATGACTAAGAATGCTACAAGTATGTAGCTCTGGCCTTGGATTTCTGGGGCACCGCGCAAAAGGCATCCGCGGAGCCTGCGGTGAGTGGAATCACTTCCAAGACACGAGCCAGGACCCAACGCCTCTGGCTGAGGGTGGGCAGGCTGGGAGTTGGTGAGTGACCACACACAGCCCCGCAGCACCGAGGGTGGCTGGGGTCACGTGGGGAAAAGCCAGACCAGTTTCTTTTTTGACAAAGCAAAGGCAAGAGACATTCTCAGGATTAAACCAGGAGATGCTTGGAGCAACCAGACTGTTCGGGAGAAAGAGAGACAGAGATAAAGAGAGAGTCCTTCCTGGCACCGTCCTCCCTGTCCTTCCTGTTGGTGCTCAGGCCAGGGAGGGCTGGGATTGGAAGCAGGGGCCTCCTGCCATCGCCCAGCCGAGGGGCGGTGGAGGCCGACGCCTGTCTCCCCGGAGCCGCGCGGGCACCGGCTGGCCGGCTCGGCGCCGCGGTTCACGGGTGCCCGTGGTTTCCGGGCGGTCTCCCCGTCTTGCCTCTTGCACGTTCTAACCCGTGTGGGCCTGGAGTCTGAAACCAGTGAATTTAGAGAAGAGGCAGCAGGTTGTTGAGTGTTACAGCCGCTCGCTTCAGCCAAACCATAAACATCTGTCTCCAGGGTTGATGTGCCGTGTTTCCCGAGGTGCTTTAGAGGTTCACGGCCAAGGCGCTGTTGAATCACCCATTTACTTTGGAGAGGGATCACGAGCCCCTGCCTTGCATTTGAGACCGGGGTCCTGAGCTGGGCCGGCTCGCCGACGTCCCTTCGGTGGTGGAACCATGGCAGAGCAAGCCTCAGGAACCCCCAGGCAAGCCCAGAGACCCATGGCGTGGCCCTTCCTTTCCTGACAGCCCTCTCCCCTTTCTTGCTTAGACACATGCAAACAAGGTCTGTCCCTCAGAACCCGTGGGGTCTGGGAGAAACGGGAACCTGACGGTGACTCCATTTGCCCTCATGACAAAACCTGGTTTCTTTGGCTACCAGGCTCAGGCCCACTCAAGGCTACTCCGTGCCCAGAAATTACCCCATGAGCGGATGGCAACTAACCACTAACCCCTCCCCTCCCATCACCCACCTTCCCAACCAACCCTGGCCTGGTCCTTTGTGAGGAAGAGGCACATCCATAGACCCAAATCAGGGCTGATAATAAGAGCATCAAGACAGAAAGAAAATGAGCTGTTTTCTGTTGAGATTCTATCTCAACATAAAGCACATAGTCTTAGCCGCAAAGCTCTCAGATGGGTTCACTCTGGGTGTTTGGGGCTTTCTGCTCACACTGACCTGAGTGGTAGCGCGAATCTCCAGGTTGACTGTTAGCCCGGGACGGGCCAGCCAGGGGTGACGTTACCTCTTCAGAGGGGTGCGACCTGACCCGAAGCTTAGACCGTTCTACGTAATTTATTGGTCCCAAGTCCTCGGTTCTCCCGCCCGTCAGTTCCCTCCTTGAGATATGGCGGCATTACCCAGCAGCCCTCAGTGCCAACCAGCCGTCAAGCCTTCGGTCTGGAGCAGGTTGGGTTTTGAGAGAGCAAGCAGAAACTGCCGTCTTCGAAGACCGTGGCACTGCTGTAACCGACATTTGGAGTATTTGTGACACTGACTTTCCCGTCAGCCCCGCGGATGCAGCAGACACCCTCCCTGTGTCCTGCGTGGTATTTGAGATGAGCCAGGCATCTCTGGATATGTCCAGACTTGTTGATATCAGGCTGATTTCGTACCTCCCGGTAATATATTTGTTTGTATATGGAGACAGGGAAAAGGAAACATCGTCACGTGACTCTCTCAATCCTCCCCTAGTCAAAACTAGTGTTTCTTCTCCTTCCCTTCTGAAATAGCTTGAATTTAAGCAGAGTGTGTACATATATATATATATATATGCAGTATGTTATATTGATTGTCCCTGCATCTGGGCTCCTGAATGGATTTGCTTCTAATTTAGTGTGTCATACAGTTTTCCCATGTTGGATGTAATTGCTGGTCCTCTCTCTCTCTCTCTCCCACCTTGAGGCTAAGCTCTAGAAGGCAAGTTGGAGCCAGGATCCCCGGGACATAGTGGCCAGGCAGACTGCCGGCCTATAATCCCCGCCTCGCCCTGCTGGAGACTCGCCGTGCTAACTCGAGGCTGAGTATCGCTCCTTCCGTTAGCAGGAACAAGATTATCTTTCCACGCTGCCCTTTCCCATTTGAGCGTCCACGTTAATTTATAGCGAGCACTGCTTCCACAGGGCACGGAGACTTCCAGGTGGGTCCTCGACTCTGTTCCCAGGAGGGCCTTGGCTGCCCAGCTGCCATTCTTCAGAGCCCACGAAGCAAGGGGTGGCCGGCTGTTCAGAGGGACCCGTGAAGGTCTCCGCCGTTGACAGCCAGTTGGCATTAGGGACCCAGCCTCAGGAGCGCCCAGTGCCGTAGGGGAATAGAGGCAGGGCGCTTTTGTTCTGGAGAACATAGGGCCCCCTGAGAACCCTGAGGGCACCCCACCTGCTCACATACCCCGCCTTAAGGAGTCCTTTGCCCACGTGGGAGACAGTCTGGGTGCTGTGGAGCTTTTAACAAAGGCAGAAAGAAGCCAGTATGGACAAGATGAGGGAGAGGGGAGAGTTGGAGGGGCAATGACCTTGACCTCTTCTTCTCTGGCATCTGCCTGTCAGCGCAACCCCTCCACTCATTCCGTTTTCAGTTTCTTTACATGCCTTAAAACAAACAAAACCCTAAACCCCAGTGTGCTGAATGAACACAGCCCTGCCCTCGAAGAATATCACAGGGGCTTCCGTTCCCAGCCCTCCATTCTGTCGGGAGCTGGGGCTTGGGAATGAGAGCCATGAAAGTCCCTTCTCCTTGGCGATGCACGGTGTGATGAATGAGTTCCGTTTTGGCAGCATGCTACCTTCTGAGTTGGACTGGGCGAGGTCCGGCCCACCGTTGGATTTGCCGTTCCCTACGCCACACGTGCTCTGGAAATGTGCCAGGGGCCACCAGGGCCTCCCCCTCCTCCCCCCAGGGCCTCCCCCTCCACACCCCCACTTGCAGCAGCAGAAAATTTGCAAGGCAGGTGATTGAAAATGTCGTGAGGTTTGGCCCTGTCCTTGGGCAAAATGTGAGACCCACCAAACCAGGACGTAGGTCTAACGTGGGGACTTGGCAGGCCTTGGCTTGTCCCCAGGTATGTGGGCTGAGCTCTAGAAGAGATTTCGTAAGCAGTTCCTTTCTCTGGATCAGTGATAATCCAGTTTTCAGGCCTTGCAGCCAGGCAGAGGTGCCCACCCAGGGGCTCCCCTCCCCCCTCCTCGTTCTGGGCTCTTGCTTTCTGGCTCGGGTCCAGGGGCCTGAGATCGGGCAGATATCTGGACTTCCATACTCTTCCTAGAGCTGCGGTGAGGCTGCTCTGAGTCTCCCCTGCGACTTCCCCACCCCCGGTGACTCATTGCGCCCCGAACTCGCCGCCTTCAGACCACAGTTGGGCAGAACCACATGCAGAGTGGGGGCCCGCCGGAGGGCAGGCGTCTCCCTGGGCTTGCTTTAAAAGCCTGCGGTACCCACGAGCTCTGCGTCCAGCCCCTGCAGGGGAGGATCTAAGCCTGCAGGACGGACCTTGGCGAAGGTTTCCTGGGCCAGCCGTCAAGGTGTTGTATTCGCTTGATAGCGGGCAAGAAATTCCTCCTTTTATCCAACTCCAACTTTAAGTCAAATGCGTTTCCTCTCGCTGGTCTCCGTGAGATTCCACGTCCTTGCTTTCCTGCCCACCCCTCCTTGTCTCAGCGTCCTGCATCTGGTCCAGTGCGATTAAATGAACCAGGAAGACGAACTGGATCCCTTTGTAAATCGCCTCCTGATTTGTAGGGCCAGTGAGTGTATTTTCCGAAATCTGCCCATGGTACCTGCCTTGTGGGGCTCTGCATACACAGCGATTTTAAAAATAGTTTGTTTTAAACTTGACAAATTGCAAACCAGTTTCTTTCTCACCGCAGCAGACGAAGGCAGACGGCACTCACATGGTACAGATAGGGACTCGGGCCGGTGGGGGGTTCCCCCCCCAAGGCACACAGCCCGAAGGTCAGCGCCAGGGTCACGCTCAGGTCTTCTGACTCCAAGTCCAGCGCGCCTTTTCTCTACACCACCGCTGCCTCCCTGAGCCCACCGGCTGCCTGGACCCGGAAAGCCCAGAGGATGCTGGGGGTGAGGGGTGAGGGGTGAGGGGTGAGGAGGAGCCTGTCTGGGATTAAACTGCCGCTGTGGCTGCTGCCCAGAGCGGCTGATGGAGAGGCGGCCCTCCTCCCCACAGTGAGCCCCCAAACTGCCAGCCCGGTGCAGGGCTCGCCCCATGCCACTTCACACTCACAGCTCCTGCTGCAAAAACACCTGGGTGTTTGCAAGACTGTGTCCTCTCCCGGGACAGGAGGCAGAATGTCCCAGTTGATAAAACTCGGCAGTGTCTCTTCGGCAGCACGTAGTGAGACCTCGCCCTCCCGGCACACACGCGCATGCGCCCCTGCAGCTAAGCAGTAGATGGGCTACCGTCGCCCATTGAGAGTGATATCCCATCCCCTCTTCCTGACGCAGCCTGGCCTGTGGGACTGTTGCTGGCCTCTCAAAATGAGGCTCGATGCCTGGGCAAAGGCACCCTCCACCGAGATACTTCACTGAGCATTGCCTGAAGGCTGGTTTCCGCAGAACGCATCCTCGGGTCAGGGACTCAGCGTCTCGCTTCCTCGGCCTGCCTCTCCGCTCACTCTGAGGTCACAGCTCATTGTGAGAGATGTCTTCAAATGACCCCCCTTCCTAGTAGCCAGCCAGTGATCAGTATGAACTTCCCTAAAGAAGAACCCTATTGTGTCCCCGATGCCTTCCCCGGTGCAGCTGCTGACAGGTCTGCATGCAAAGTGGCACTGTCTCCTGAGCAGGCGGCGCCGCTTGCTTGCTCGGAGCCTGCCCAGAGACGCGCAGGTGTCCGTCCGGATGGCTTGTGTGGGGACTTTCACCTGCTCTCTGGAGCCTGGGTCTTCTGCCTACAGAGATAGAAGGAGGGAATTGTTGGCTGCAGAGCACAGAGGTGTGGCTCCTCCATCCCCCCAGCCCAGACACCTAGAGAAAGGGAGCCAGCCCAGAACTGGGTGCGTACTGCCTGCCAGCTGCGCCCTCTGGCGGGGACCCGCGCCCGATCTTTAACCCTTGACTGGGAGGAGAGCCGCCAGCTGACTTCGAGCAGGGATCGGGCACTGTGAGGATATGGGAGTTGGGGGTTAGAGCTGCGTTCTAATCCCGCGCCTTCTTCACCGGGTCATCTGCTGGCAGGTGACTGAGCGGGGAGGGGTGCTGGAGGCTAAGAGGAGCTGTGTCTCGTGAAATCCCTTCAGGCAGGGCCCCTGGGCGCACGGGACTGGGAGAGATCCGGGCTGGGCAGATACCACCGCCTGCTTGTCCTCTGAGCACATGGAGGGGGCTCTTTCTGGACAGCATCCTTCTGTAGGCATGCTACTTCCTGTCTCCAAGGCTGCGTCTGCTGGCTGGATTAGTCTCTGGGTGGCTCTCCCTGATGGAAAGATCCAAGACCAAAACCCCCATTCTCCCCAGCCCCTAGTTAGGTGGGCCTGGCCATAGCCTTCCTACATCTTCTTCTGGCCAGAGGCGCAAGAAGCCACAAAATCTTTCCATCTTTCACCGCGGGCCCCCTCCCCTAGCCCCTCTTCACGCTGAAACAGAACTGGCTTGTTGTTTTGCCTTAGCAGGGGTCGGCTGCCCGAGTACACCAGGAGCCCACTGTCTGAGCGCTCCGTTTCCCTTAGCCCGGAGGGAAAACAGGGTTAGACCAAAATAATACCGCCTTTGACTCTCTGGGCCTGATATTTGCCTCCATGGGTAAGAAAGGCCAGATGTTATCTGCAAGTTTAGTCTTCGGTATTCAAAAGTCCTGTCGCCTTTGTCTGCCAGTGCGTTCTCAAATCAGCCATTCACTTACTCTGAGCCTCTGATTTTTTTTTCTCTTTAACCGGTTTTCTCCATCGGCCGGTTTACCTGTTTCTCTGCTCTAGCGTCCACGGGGCCTCAGGGCGCCTGGAGGTCTCAGTTTGCCTTTTCTCTGCTCAGGCGGGAGCCAGACGCAGCCGGTTGGATCGCCTTTGTATCTTCGTGCCCATCTCGGTCTCTGGCCAGCCTGGCTTGGGTGCGTGGCCCGTCTCTTCCCATCTCTGGGGCAAGGCCGCGGCCCAGAGCGGGGCTGCAGATGTCGAAGGCAGCTGGTCAGGGGCAGAGAGGGGAGGGCCAGGGGAAGCAGGGGGAGAAGACCGTAGTGAGAAGCAGCCCCCTCAGAGCCAAGGTCGTGGAAATACGTGGAGTCCAGAGCCTCTGGTTCTCCCGTGTGGGTTAGCTGTAGCCCGGAACTGGCTGGCCCCGGACTCGCCTTCAGCTTTCAAAATCAATGAGAACTTACTCTTGCAATTAAAAAAAAAAAATTTTTTTTTTTTTTTACCCATTTTGAAAGAGAAAGTTTAAGCTGCTACGGGGAAATGAAAAGATGAGCCCAAATTCACCTGGTCGACAGGCCCTCCCTGAAGAAGGAAGGAATGATGAAATTGGGGGTGGGGGCGGGGCGGGGCTAAAGATGGGGGCCCAGGCAGGGTCTCCTCCCGCCGCCCCTCCTCACCGCCACGGTCAGGATCTGTGGCCGTGAAGTCTCCTCTCTCTGGCACAGGCGCACTCCTAGCTCTTGGTCTCAGGCTGAGTTTACACGAGGGGAACGAACAGAAAGCAGGCATTTTGGGCCCATGCGCGTTAGCTGTGAATTGGTTCGGTCGGTATGCTTTGCATTCATACTTCTTTGTCTTTTTTTTTTTTTAAACAAAAGGAAAAAAAAGTTTAAACCCCCCCCTTTCCTTCTACCGCAGGAGGTGAGTGTGTGGGTGTTCTGTAGGACCATCGGCATTCACCCCGCTTCGGCCCCAGCCTCCAGACTCGCCATCCCCCCCCCACCCCCTCCCTCCATCCCCTGCTGTCCTCCCCAGAAGGGGACCCCCGCCACCATCATTACGGTTATGTCAAGATGCCCCAATTTTCCATGACATATCCCATCTTCCGACCACGTTCAGTATTGACGACTTTCATACAGGGATATATCAACGGGGGTGGGGGGAGGAGGTAGCCAGTGGGGAGGGGGGAAGTGGTTGGGGGGGGCTGGAGAATGGAGATCTTTTTTTGGTCTTTTTAAAAAAAAAAAAAAATAACCAATTTGTCATTTAATGGATCCAAAAACAAACGAACAAGAAAAAGTGAAACAAACAAACAAACAAATTTTAAATCCCTTCCCCAAAGATTTTTTTTTTCTTGGACACAAATCGCTTTGTTTCCTGTCACGTTTTAATATCAATATTAACACAATGTGTAGTCTAAAACTAGTTCCTTTGTAGTTTGCATGGGATGTGAATGCTGTCTCAGCGTGCCCAGACCTAGGCAAGGCTGCATGAGCACCAATTCAGATGTGAAAAAAAAAAAATCTCTCTCTCTCTTTCCCTCTCTCTCTTCCATATATATCTCTATTTCTATTGTGATAATTTGGTGGGCAGTGAAGCACCTCGGGTTGGTTGCCGTAGTGTGTTGAATGATTGTTTTTTTCTTCTCTCTATTTTTGGAGCTCCGAGCTTCTTAGTAGTAGCCTGGGCTGAGTATTCTTGAGTCCCTGCTGATGTTTTCGCATGGCCTTGGTTGAGTGTTAGAAGTTGGGCCTCAGCTGTTTTTCTCGAGTGTTTGGCTTGTAATGACCGGTGCATGCCTGGCTTCTGGCCTCATACCCAGCTCTATTCTCTGCACACCAGTCCTGAATAGCTACAGTGCTCAACCGAATTTTGGCGCGCCCGCTTCCCCGGCAGGCTCCAACCCCGCGCGGCCCGGAGGCTTCCCGGGGGCCAACAGCCCAGGACCTGTCGCCGATCTGTACGGCCCTGCCAGCCAGGACTCCGGAGTGGGGAATTACATAAGTGCGGCCAGCCCACAGCCGGGCTCGGGCTTCGGCCACGGCATAGCTGTAAGTACCTGCCTCCCCTGCCCTCCCGCCGCCTCCTTCCCTCCCGTCTCCTCTGGGAGAGAGTACCAGAAGAGCCCCGGGGTGGGGGCTGAGGAGAGGGCAGCGGGTCCCCGTGCACACGGCGCCAGCCACCTAGGGCTGAAGCTCCTCCGTTTAGATTTTTCCTGAGCAACCGGCGTGCCGCCGTGCGATGATGGCGCGAAGGAGCACGGGCAAGGTCAGGTTCGGATCCCCGCTCCGTCACCTCCGGTCCATGTATAAACTTCACGTCCCCGGCTACAAAATGACAGTAAGGACGCCTCCCTCAAAAGATCGTGTGACAGTTCATGGAAATAGGACGTGTCACCTGCTAGCATATAACAGGTCCTCGGTATCAGCCCCCTGCTGGATCCCTGCCTTCTGGAGACTGCCATGGGGGCCGCGGGACTTCAGAGCTTGGGGACCTCAGGATAGCAACCTTGGCGGGCAGAGTCCCGCCGGCAGCACTTGGCCCTGGGACGCGGTGTGGGGTTCGAGCTCCCTCCCAGGTGGTTCCCTTCGCTAACGTTTCTTACAGTTTCCAGGTTCAAGTAAGTTCCCATTTGCGTTCCTTAGCTGCAGCCCCGCCAAGGCCAGATGCATTTGATATTTGTAATGCTCCGTGGTTCTGTAATCTAACTAATCCAGGCAATGGGAATTCGCTTAACAGATTTGCATGCTGTTTTCAGATCGTATGGTTCTTCCCCCCCGCCCCCCGGTGTGTGTGAGCATGAATGTGCCTGAGCCCACTCGCTCGCTGTCCCTTCCATTTGGGAAACCAATTCGGCCACCCTCCGCCCTAGCCACCCTCAGCATTTTGGAGGCAGTTTGGTTTGGGGCTCAGATGGGAGTGTCTGCTGTCCCCGGTCCTGTCCCTGTTGGGGGATGTCCGCCCCAGGGGCCCAGCTGGAGAGAACGCAGCCAGTGCAGACAGTCTGGGCCACCAGGTCGCCCGTCCCCTGCATCCCACCCCCGGCACGGGAAACCTTGCGCACACGAATGCACACGGGCACGCGCACGGGCGCACACACACACTTTCACATACACGTGCACGCACACTCCCTCTCACACACACTCACATTCTTACGCACGCTCACCCTCTCTCTCTCACGTACGCTTACATACACTTGCCCTCTGTCTCTCTTCCTCTCTTTATCTCTCTCTCTCACACACACACACACACACACACACAGACTCACCCTCTCGTACACTTTCTCTCTCTCTCTCTCTCTCTCTCTCTCTCTCTCTCACGCGCCCATTGCCACTATCCCCTGGCCCGCGCACTTTGGGTCCTTGTTCATGGCCCCTCCCGGGCCCATATGACATAAGTCAGCAGCCGGACGAGTCTGATCCTCCCGGACGAGCCACACCACCAAGTCGCCAGTATTATTATTCCGGCCGTGGCGCCGGGATTTGGGAGACCGTCTGTCCCCATGTGCGGAGCACGACTCGTTTCCGTTTTCGGCGCACAGAAACACGGCCCCTGTCTGTTCCAGAAAACCTGGGTCTTTTGACCTGAGTGCTGTCGCTGCTTCTCTGAAATAACCACGTGCGGCATCACGTCGCGTCTGCGCGGGGCTCGCTCTCTCCCCAGCTGGGGCCGCAGGGACCGCGGGGCAGAGACACGGTTATCTCCGTCCTCCGGGGTTCAGGGCGGCAGCGCCCGCCATTCCGGGCACAGACCTCCCTTCCCCATCACCCGAACAGCAAACCCCCCCTCCGTGAATCTGGCTCTCGATCCCCCCCCACCCCCCGGGGTGAGCACGCAGGCTGGGGGCGGGGGGAGCGGGGGCCGGAGGGCTCGGAGCCGGGGAGGTTGGCCTCCCGGCCCCTCGCGGCGCGGTGTCTCAGAATTACATATTCATGCTGGCAACCACGGTCTAGTCCTAGAGATAATTCCCTTTCCCAGAGTATGACAATCTGTTCCCGTGTATAGCGTGCTGATGACCTTAACAATTGTGCAATTTTAGGGACCTTTGATTGCAACGGCCTTTACAAATGGATACCATTGAGCAGGTGCTTCTGTTGCCATCCCACTCTGAGGTATTACCTTCCCTGCCATGTGTCCCCGCCCCGCCGGGCGTGGCGTACGTGTACGCGCGCGTGCAAGTACGCGCGCGCCTGGTCTCATCGCGCCCACACCTGTCTCTCCTCTCCCCTGACCCCTTCTCAGGGGGGTGGGGGCAAAAACTCCAGTCTTTTACTCTCTCATCCCTTTCTCCGGCTTTAATCATGACCCCCACCTTTTTTTCTTTACTGTCTTTTTTTTTTTCCTTGATTTGGTTCTTTTGATTCCTTTTCATTATCTTCCCCACCCTTCATCTTTCTCCGTCTTGAAATACAATCAAGAGTGTAGGAAACTGGAAGGCGATCTCGGGAGGTGCCTGTCCCAAGGGGACGGAGGCAGGGGAACCCTGGGCTTCGGCCAGGTCCCCGGGGGTTGGGGGGGGACAGGGCCCCACCCCTCCAGGGTCCTGCGAGATGGCCTTTTAGGCCCCTGAGCCCTTGAAGTCTCCCGGTGCTCGCTGGCTTCAGCCAATGGGGTTCATGCAGTCAAAACAGCCAGACTCCATCTTTTAGTGAAAAGAAAACATTTTTGCCAGTAACTACTGAGTAATTATCCAGATTACCGCACGAAAAGCAAATTAAATTAACGACATCACCTGCGTAACGTGGCTTTGGATCCCTGCCAGTTTCCTAACCTTTTAAACTGAGCTCAAGTTAATTAAACATTTTTTAAATCACTTTGATGGGGATATGGAAGGGGCGGAGTGGAGGAGAAGGGGAGGCTGGGGCAGTCAGCGAGGGAGCCTCCTGCCACGGCCTCCTTGGAAAGTGAGAATCTGGTGCTCTTGGGAAGAACTGCGAGTAGGAAGAGGGGTTCTCTTAGGAGAGCGAGCTGGGGACTGTGTTAGCGCTTAGCGGAGGGCTCGAAGCGTGGGTCTGTCTCTCTGGGAGAGGGAGGGGGACGGCCGAGGCCGGGGATGGGTCCCAGCTGGGGCAAGAGCGCCTCTCCCTCCGGGAGTCGGGACACTGGAGAAGCAAGGCCGGAGATGGGTTTGCAGCTAGTAGGACGCCTCTCTCGTAGAAAGGGTCACTCTAGGCCCCCAAGTCAGCCAGGACCGTCTAGGGCGGGCTCAGCTGGGGGACGGGGTTGAGCTCCATAAATCTCTTTCAGATTTCTCTAATGTTGCTGCTAAGGAATCACCTCGACTAATGCAACTGCCTCTCTTAACCAAATAAACCCCGTGTGTGAATTCTCCCCGCCCCCTCCCCTCCCCTCCACTTCCCTTCAGCACTGACCCGGCCCGTGCTGGCCAGAGCCAGAGGCCACTAACAGTTTGAAGGAGAGCTACTCACTACTAATTAAGCCGGGTTTGGGAGCCCCGGGGAAGTGAGGTCCCTCTGAGAGCAAAGTGGACTTCTGGGGGTTGGAGGTGGTTCCGGCCCTTTGTGGAGTCAGGTGACAGAGGGGTCCAACCACTGCGGGGCATAGCAGGTCCCTGCAAGGTCACACACTGGGGCTGCTGTGCCCGCTCCCTCTCCCGGAAATGAAGGTGGCAGAGGGCTTCCCGCGGCAGTCCGCCCTCCAGGGCCTGGAAGCTTCTGCGGGAATAGGGGCAGGGCAAGGCATCTGGCCCATCCTCCCCCTCGGGCTGTGGGACCCGCTTCCCACAGAAGGATGACACCCCGAGGAGAGCGGAGGTAAACCCCGCCCCCTCCAGAACGGTTGAAGCGAGCCAGCCGAGTCACACCTTTGAACCAAAGCGCACGCTTTGTCCCTACCAGAGGTTTCGTCCTCTGACATTGAGTGCCACCGGCCAAGGACAGGCCCAGGCTCACAGTCAATTCAGGGAGACTCAGCCAGTCCGTGAGTCCTGGGCCTATCTGTACGTCCTGTAACCAAAGCTGGGTATTTGTGGTGTGTGTTTCTCCTACCTTGAGTCCTTGATACAAAATATGATTTTTTGAAGATATTTTTTGTAACTTGCATCTTTAGTTATTGACATTGACGGTCTCCAACAAAGTTGCAGCTTTTTAAACATTTAGCTTTGAAAAACCAGCAAGTTAGCCAGAAAAAAAAATTTAAAAAAAGTCTCGCTCGTCAGCCGGCAACGCGCCCATGTAGCTGACCAGCCGGGGCACGGCCACGTCTGCTGGCCACGTTTCCTGCCACTACCCCAAGAACGCCACGGTGCCGTATCACACCGGCAAAATAGCCAGCCAGCAGAGCGAGCGGCAGAGCTGTCTGCTCCCCAGCGTCAGGCGTGGCGAAGAGGTCAGGTTTCCCAAGCCGAGACCCCAGGACGCCGGTAGCCCGGCCCTTTTCAAACCTACCGGGTAGCCCAACGCCGTCCTCCTTGGGAAGCGCTAGTTAAAAAGCCGGGAGAAACTGTACGCTTGCCTGACGCGTCTTCTCTGTCTTCCCGCTCCATGTCCTCCTCTGGGCGCCCCCGACCTTCCGCACCCTGCAGAGCATACCTGGATGTCCAGGCAAGACTGGGCGAAGTTTCTGAGTGGCCCTTTGTTTAGGTGATGTCATCAGACCTGGCCCCCCACCAGCCTCACTCCCCATCGCAACCACAGATGGCTCGCTTCGGACCGAGGGCTGGCTACAACTCTTCATCTCACCGATCTGCTGTAATATACGACAACAGCTTTTAAACGTGTATATAACCCATGATTTTGGTTTTGTTCCGTTTCTTTGTTTTTCTTGATGGTTTCCCCCTTCCTCTCCTCTCTTCCCCGTTCTCCTTTTAAATCTCTTTGAATCACATTTGGTAGTGATTTTGACTTAGTCTGGTAGTCATATAGCTTTAATATCTAGTTAAAAGCTAACCATAGTATAATTGTTATATTAAGGTATTTTTTCTTTAAAAAATATTTTTTTTTGGCTTGTTTTGATTCTGTTCTCACTTTTAAAGGATGCTGAGATGGTAATAAGACTCTCAATATTTTGGTACCAATTCTGAGACTGTATGGATTTTCCGGTGCGGCTTGTGCGCCCGCGGAAGCGAGGTGGGAAGTGCGTGGAGCAGGAGGCGGGCACAAGCCTCTACTTTGCGTTGTATGGAAGTGAGATGTAGCAAGCTAAGTAACAGACTCTCTAGCGGTTCTTTTCTGTGACGTCTCTTTGTTAACCTAAGTATATCTATTTTCGGCAATAAGATAAGGACGACGATGTTTTGAGTGTCCTTCTTTTCTATAAGTGCTTTTTTTCTGTTGAAAGAGGTGATATTATAAGGTTTTTTGAAATCGTGAATTCTAAAAAAAAAAAAAAAGAAACGTTGTAAATACAATTCCATTAACTACATAGAAACTATTAAGAAAGAGAGAATCAAAAAATATTTTTGTGAGGGAGTCGGTCCCGGGCAGTTCGATGCTCGGTGGGAAGGAGGAGGGGAAGGAATGGTAACCACGTCAGTTCCCAGGCGGAAGGACACCCCGCTGCCGGGACGACCCCCGGGGGGAGAGTTGGAACACTGTTGAGCTCCTTCTGTCTGCGTGATAGACCTCAGAACTGCATTCGCGTCATACCGGCATCTTAACCTCCCGTCTGTGCACAGCTTCAGATGTTACCGTCTAGTTAGAGTTTTATTTAAAATATGAAAAACTGCTTTTCCCAAGACGTTTTTTAAAAACAAAGCTACAATTTTAATATTTAACATATTTAAAGTTTCGAAGCACACCTGTTTGGCTTGGGTGGGGAGGGGTGGGGGGACATTCTTTTCCAGTCTTAATTTTTAAATATTTGATCATTTTCTATTGTCCGACCATTTCAGCACCTCCAAAGGTCCCTAGGACACTGCCTCTCTTTGCGCGCCCCCCCGCCCCCCCACCGGCCCCCAGCTCTGGGCCACCCCCACCCCCCCCCCCCCCCCCCGCCCGGGCCAGGAGCGGAGAAGCCTGCATTAAGGAAACTTTTCTCCACTCACTTTCTATTTACGAATTAGGAAAGCAACCTTTTGGTTTATATATTTTTTTTAATACCTCAGTGCTGCAAGTATCACCAGAGAGGCTATGGAAGAATTTTTTTTTTAATTTATTGTAGATGTACACAGAATTTTAAAAATAAAAAGTATAAACATCGCTGCACTGTGACTGGTGGGAAAAACTGACAGTTTCCTGTTTGCACATGTTTGACATTTGGCTGTTATAATATATGGTCCTCGGTTGGGGAAAGATACTTATGATGAAGGATATTTTTTAATTTAACTTTTTTTTAATATTGGTCATAGGTCGTCAACAGCAAGTAGAAGTACAACTCGATAGATGGCATTAAAACATATTGTAGTGTGGATATATATTTTTTTTCTTTTTTAAAATGTGATATTGACGTTTTATTAATATTTTTTAAATTGTTACGTTTATAAATTTGGTACTTAAGGCACAGCCAGTATGAGACACTGAATGCGACATTTATTATAAAGAGCTGCTGCACTCCTATTTTTATAAATTTTACTAACAAACTAGACTAACGTAGACACTCACAGACATGGTAGAGTAAAAGCATCCTCAAGCAGAAAGGCTTTCCAAAATGCTAACTCGGAAAGAAAGAACAAAAGCCTTTTGTGATTCGAATTAAACAGCAATGACATTTTTTAAAAAAAAGGAGAAATCTCGTTTCTCCAATTAAATGTTAGGTTGTTTGGTGAGGGTTTGGTTTGGGGTCTGGTTTTTCTTTCTTCCTTTTTTTACTTTCCAAACAACCACGTGAAGTAAAATGCTGGGCGCTTTTAAGATGTCAAAACTCGTTCGAGTAATAAAATAAAAAAAAACAGAAGTTTTATTAAAACACACACACACGCACACACACGAAAAAAGACAATAAATTCCCAGAAATTCAGTGTCTAGACTAGGGAATTTAATTACTATTTTGTCCATGTTGGTGATGTACTGTACTCCCCTTCCTTTCCCTCCGTCCCCCGTCACCTCATAGAAGATTCTTTGTTGATGATCACTGTCTGTTAATAATGTATAAAATGGCTATCTTGTAAACGTGCTGTCCTGGTACTAGTGTAGTGACTTTTTTTCTTCTCTTTCTTCTAGTACATATTGATAGATATAACGTACTTAAGGTTTAAAAAAAAAAATTAGACATAGTTATTCAGATTTAGGACCAGTAAGGATAGAACTTTCTCTTATTTATGAAAAAAAAAAATGCTAATCATTTTGGGGCAGTTTTTTCCTTTCGATTTTTTTGGTTCGATTTCGACGTTTTCTTTTCTTTTTTGCTGATCTGATGTGGTTTCAACTAACCCAAGGTCTCACGATGTTCAAATGCCGGCAGACTCCGCGGCGTTTTGTAGATACCCACCCCCCCCCCAGCCGTGAAGGGGTGTGTGCCATACTACCTTAAATGCTAATGCTAGATATGCAAAACCGGATTTTTTTAATTTATTTTTTAAAAGAGGGAGGCATGGTATATTAAAATGATTTTACTAAGAGAAAAAAAATATTTTTTTAAGAATGCTCAGAAGAAATTGATAATCTGTGTGAATATGTTTTAGATGTTTATAATACCTTTGAAGAGACCCAGTAGCCCACAGCACAAATCGCGTGGAAATCCGATATGTTTTAATGTGGCTACCTAGGTTAAGGTTCACGTTCGTCCCCCCCACTCATCTAGAAGTCCATTTCGGAAGATTTTTGTAAATTGTTTTAGCACCGACGTTCAGCCTCGTCTTTGTTTCCGTTAAGCTCGATGGCGAACGTGGGAACCACCTCTCGCCTGCCCTGGGGGAGCACCCCTCTTGGCTGATGGCTTTTCCGCCCCCCGGAATCATAAAATAGCCACCGGGTGACTTTCTGGCTTCCAGATCCATCTGCCTGGGACCCCCGAACTCCTCTCCTCCCAAGCAGAGGGGAGTGAGCGGCATTAGCTCCCGGACCCATTCCTGGTTCTACCTGGACATGGCGCTGACGGGACGACCGAGCCTTCGGTCCCCTCCCCAGGAGCTTTTCCCAGCCCTGGTTTGTGGCCTTCCTTACACCCATCGGAAAAACCAAACAGCCTCGCGTTCTGTCCCAGTCGCTCATTGGCTTGATGCCAGCGAAGCCCCGACAGGCCTTTGCGTTTCTAGCCTTCATACCCTTCATCTTAATTTGAACTCGTAGCTTGGACTTTAAGGTAGCATGGCTCTGTTGCTGTCAACCCGATGTCTCACTGCACAGCAATTCGCAGCCAGTGAATGTCACACACATCTTGCTAGACTAGTCTAAAAATCATTGGGTAATTGTTGGTTCTAATGACCTGAAAGGTGTTCAGTTTTTGTTTTCAGTTTTTTTGTTTTTGTTTTTGGGGTGTTTTTTTTTGAGGGGGGGTTCTTTTTCATTTGGGGATTTTGAAAAAAAGGTGTTTTTTTTTTTTTGTTCCAGATAGAAAAACAAAACCTATTTTGATCTTTAGTGCAAACGAGGGCTAGGGACTTAGCCACCACCACCACACTGTTTCATTCTGCCATTCACCCACTGCAGCCTAATCAAGAATAAAGCAATATAGTTTACTACATTTTTTTATTGAAGGTCAGCCATGCTTTCTGTATTATATTGCATATGAAATTGTTTACAAAAGAAACACTAACTCATACTTCTCTTTATCGGTTGGGAGTGGCACACAGGGACAGAGGGAGACTGGGGGCGGGGAGGGGAGGGGAGGGGAGAACTGTCTTTCTTGAATGTGCTTCACCAGCAGGGCCGTCTCCCCAGGAAGACCACGAAAGCAGGGAGGCTGGGGCGGGTGGTGTGAGCAGAGGGAGGGAGGCTGGCAAGCACGTTGAAGAGAGACCCCGGTGGGCTCCCCTGCCCTCCCCCTAAACAGAAAAGAAGCAGAATCCGCTCAGCCCGGTCCTGGGCACAGACACTACACGAGGAGACACTGTACGTTAAGCAATACTTTAATACTGTAATATGTTTGTTTTCTTTCCTTTTTTTTTTTAACCAAAAAAAAAAAAAGTAAGTGAACTACAACAAAAACATATAAATAAAGCCCACCCCCCCCCCCCGGGGGAAGCAACCTTAATTCAAATACTTGGCTATCAGATCATCCGAATGTACTGTCTCGGACAGGATTTCGTTTCTGGGAGGCAGGGGCTCGAGGGGGGAGGGGGAGGGGGGGGTCTGGGAGACAAAAGTTCCGGAGCCTCCCTAGAAGGCTCTCCGCTGCTGTGTTCTGTACTACCGTACCATCGTGTGTGGGATCTGTGCGTGTCCTCTTGAGTAGCGTGGGCTAGCCGATCGGCCGTTCATGGTGTATCGTAAACTCGGAATTCCATATGTAATAGGATGCAAGTCTAAGCGTTTCATGTGGACATAAATGTATCTAAATAAAACTTTCCCTAGCACTGTGGCTGACCTCACCCTTACTTTTATACTTTAGTATGAAACTGATGACAACTTTGGTAGTGAGTATTTTTTTTATATATATACATATATATGTATCTATATATATATATATCTCAAGCATCTTTCAGGTCTTTGTGTGTGGCTTTCTTAAAGCCCTGTTGTAAAAAATTACTATGTGGATGGCAGTCTCTCACATCACAGATGTGGAAAGTATAATTTTATATTTGTATTTTCAAATAAATAAGTTTGTGAAAGGTTTCCATCCTCTACTGTGGTCCAGAAATCAATGTGTTTGTCTGACAAAAAAAAATAATAATAAAATACAATAAACTGTTTTGAACAGAGTTGTTTGGCGTTCTTGCACTCGCAGAAGGAAGCCGGGGCGGGGCGCGCCCGTCCGGTGTGGGGAGAAGGGTATGGCCGTAATCACACCTTCCCTTTCCGCAGGGACGCACGCAGAAGCCCTTCCCCTGTCTGCAGAGAGCTGGTGGAACTATTTTTACAAAGCGATGAGAGCGTCGCCGTGAACGAGCGGGTGGCAGAGCCCCTGGGCACCCTCGGGCGGACGAAAGGTCCAGGGAGATCCTAGGCCCCAGGTGGTGGTTATGGGTCAGAGAAGCCAAGTGGCTCCCCAGGTTGCAGGCTCAGCTAGTTATCCACAGCTTACAGGCGACGGGGTGAGACCAAGGCCATGACCCGTGAGTAGGAGTCTGAAAGGGTCTCAGGAAGCCCACCTTTGCCCTCGAGTTCGAAGTCTCGCTTAACCAAGAGAATTTTGTAGGATCACAAAATTAAAGGTGTAGAAAGCAATCGATCACCTACGATACTTCTGTGTCCTGGCGATCAAACAGATGAGAGAAGAGGAGAGAATCGAGACAGGGTTCGTCGAGGGCAAGTCCCAAGACTTGGTGGTCGAAGTCCAGACTGAACCAGAGGGCTTCCTTGGCCGTTAAACTCTGCAGATAAAGGACCAGGCCTAGAGGTTTGTAAAGGATGAAGCTGCCCGTAACTACTTCCTCAGAGCCGGGGGTAACACCTCGGGCCCCAGGGCATGACCACCTCGGGGGGCCCCCCTCCTCCAATTTCCTGCGTTCTGCTTTATGCCGGCTTTATTCTGTGGGCACTGCTGCTACCCAGAGGGCTCCGACGAGAAGATGGACGGCGTCCCTTTCTGTCTGAGACCAGAGACAGGAGAATTAGGTTCTAGGCCCACCTCTTACGTCCACGGGCAAAGCATCAGCACTCTGCGGTGTCTTGTCGATTTTGTTTGAGGACGGAAGAGGAGAGGGTGAGCTCTGCTGCCCCCCAGAAATGAAAGGCCAATGAAAGCTCAGTTGAGAACCTTCTTTTAGGAGTTCTGAGAGGAGCAGGCCAAGAGACGTGAAAAAGTTCGTCTTCATCCTCGTCCTCATTGCTCGGCTCCATCCCAAAAGCCCGAGGAAGGAGTCGGGAACAGCGGTGTCACCTGTATGCTGAGTGAGTCACGCACGTGGTCTGGTTAGTCCTACGTGTGTTGTGTGACTGTCTCCATTTTAACGCTCAGGGAGGGTGGGGAGTTTGCCCAGGGTCATACGACTGCTCGCTGGCAGAATTGAGCTGTCCTCTCCAGGGCATCCCGCTGGGTTCAAGCCTGGTGACAGATGTCAGCATCCGTGTTGAGTGTGCCTGGTTGGGGTTGGGGGAGAGAGCTCTAACCGAAATGCCTAGATGTACCCGAAAAGAGGCGGGAAAATATCAATCTAGAGAAAACTAAACTTTCAGGGAGAAACATTAAAAATATTAAGCAGAAGAGAAATCAGCGAGAAACTAGGAAAAGGAAAACGAAGAAGAGTATTACGAGAAACACACGCATAAGAAGTAGGCCAGGGCAGTGTCAGCAAGGCAATCCATCACTATCTAAGTCTGAATGGATTGAATTTTCTACCGTTACCAAACAGGTGTGTTTAGGGAAACAAACCCCAATTATCTGCTATTAGAGAAACAGCTAAATGATAAAGATGGCTGAAAATAAAGGGGTGGCAAGAGAAAATAGGCAAACACAAACAAAAAAGGGCAAGAATTGAAATAGGGTCAGGGTGGAATTTAAAGCACTCGACAGGATATTCTGTCATGACAAAAGACACAAGAGGGTAATAGAGGTGAGAAACCCTATGCTTCGATTATCAGAAGAACGAAACAAATCAGAAACTACTCGTGCAACGCGAACTTGATAAAAATTAAGATACAATTTCTTAATGTTTATTTTTGAGAGAGAGAGAGACAGAGCATGAGCGGAGGAGGGGCAGAGAGAGAAGGAGACACAGAATCCGAAGCAGGCTCCAGGCTCTGAGCCGTCAGCACAGAGCCCGATGCGCGGCTCGAACCCACGAGCTGTGAGATCATGACCCGAGCTGAAGTGGGCTGCTCAACTGACTGAGCCACCCGGGTGCCCTCAAATATAGTCATAGAGACTTTAATGCAACCTGTCTCAGGATAGACATGTGTAATAGACAAAAATAAAGACCTAGAGGAATTGTATAATGCAGTTAGTAAATGACCATCAGACGAGAATCTTTAAACAGAGAATGTACATTTTTTTGTCATTTATCCATGGAATATATACAAAAGTCAGTACATCGCATGGCAAAATAATAGTAATTATTTACTAATATTAATCATGTAATTATTAACAAATAATAGCTAAAATGAATATTCTTTTAAGTTTTCATTTATTTTCAGAGAGAGACAGAAAGAGTGTGCACGAGCAGGGGCAGGGCAGAGAAAGAATCCCAAGCAGGCCCTGCGCTCCTGGCACAGAGCCCGACAGGGGGTTCAAACTCCCAAAACATGAGCTGATGACTTGGGCCAAAATCAAGAGTTGGATGCTTAACAAACCAAGCCACCCAGGTGCCCTGATAAAATTAATAATGTTTATTTAAACAGCTGGCAACTTTGAAGTCCACATTCCATGATCATAATCCAATAAAATTAGAAATAATTAAAATGTGGTTATAACCATTATAACTGCACAGAAATTAAGAAACCCAATTCTGTACGTCCTTGGATCAAAGAGGAAAGTTAAAGAAAATACAAACAGTCTGAAAGCAACAAAATCACACATTATATCTGACTCTGTAACATACAGCAAAAGCTTTACTCAAAAGTTCATAGTTTTAAATGCCTTCAATGGGAAAAAAATTATTTTTCAGTGAAGGAATTTGTTATTCATCGTAAGGTAGTAAACAGCACCTAAAAAAAAAAAAACACACCAAAACTAGAAATAAGTTGATAGAAGCTACAAGCTGTAAAATAGAAAACAATAAAGTCTTTGAAGGGATCCAAAACCTGAATTTTTACAAAGACTGATAAAATAGACACGTCACCCTGGATAAAAAAGAAAGAGCAAAACTATCCAATCTAATGAGCAAGAAAAGAGACAAAACCACAGATAGCAATGAGGAAAGAATAGCAAGAACAACAAATCTAAAACTTTAAAAGAAGCAGAAAGCTTCCTAGCAAATGTAAACTACCAAAACTGATCAGAAGTAGGAAACCAGATAAAGTTATTACCACAAAAGATACTGAAAGGGTAGTTAAAGGTCTAATACTGAAAAATGGATTTGGTACAAATGGGTTTACAAATGAGTTTTCTCTAACTGATCATTCCAATGCTAGTTCAACTATTACAGATGATACAAAAATATGGAAATCTCCCTTATTTTAAAATACTAGCATAGGGGCGCCTGGGTGGCTCAGTCGGTTGGGCAGCTGACTTCAGCTCAGGTCATGATCTCGCAGTCTGTGAGTTCAAGCCCCGCGTCGGGCTGTGTGCTCATGGCTCAGAGCCTGGAGCCTGCTTCCGATTCTGTGTCTCCCTCTCTCTCTGCCCTTCCCCTGTTCATGCTGTGCCTCTATGTCTCTCAAAAATAAATAAACATTAAAAAATAAAATAAAATAAAATACTAGCATAGCTTTGATATCAAACCCTAATACAGAAATAAGACAAAAAATACATCCGTAGGCTTTGCTCAGATGCAAAAATTCGACAATTCTACAACTGTAGCAAAGAGAATCCAGTGATGGCTCAAGAGTATAACATATGAGGACCAAGCAGACTTCTCCAAAAATGTAAGATACTCCAATATGAAGAAACCTATCAACATAATCTGTTACTATTAGCAAACTAAAGGAGAAAAAGACCACGTGATCATAACAGTAGGTGCTCACAAAGCATTTGAAAATACAGTAGCTGATCCTAGTAAAACCACAGAGTGTTGAAACAGACAGCAATTATACACAATATATAATAAAGACTACCAAATCCAATGGCAATTATCCTAAATGGTGAAACACAAAATCCATTTCAATTAAAGTAAGAAATGGGTAGGGATGTTACTATGACTTGATATTGAATATTGTCTTAGAGGTTGGAGGAAGCAATAAGATAATGAAATAATATAAACATTGAAAGGAAAAGACCCAGATAGGATTATAGTCCTAGAAATTTCAAGAGATTTCAGTAAGACAAAACAAAACAAAAAATACATAAAATTGCTACTGGAATTGATATAAAACTTTGATAAGGTGGCTGGATACAAGATAAATATACCCAAATCAGTAGCCCTCCTCCTACTCAGCAATAAACAACTAGTAATGAAATTAGGGGGGAAAAAACACTTAGGGTTAAATTTTACAAGAAATGTATATGATCTATAATAATCAAATTATAAAATATTACTGAAGGCCAACATGCCTAGGTAGCTCAGTCAGTTAAGCATCTGACTTCGGCTCAGGTCGTGATCTCATGGTTCATGGGTCTGAGCACCACACTGGGCTCTCCGCTGTCAGCGCAAAGCCCACTTTGGATCCTCTGTCTCCCTCTCTCTGTCCCTCCCCCGCTCACCCTCTTTCTCTGCCTCTCTCAAAAATAAATAAACATTTAAAAATACATATTACTCAAGGCCATAAAATAAGATCTGAAAAAAATGGAAAGATCTCATCCTCGAATGGAATAATCTAATCCTAAAATGTCAGTTCTCCCAAATATTATATGTACTGTAAAACAGAGAAACACAATTCCAATAAAAATCCTCACGGATTTTCTTAATTGCTTAAATAAATCTTCAAGTTATAGAAAAGAATCCACGCTCCCAAAATAGCAAGAAAAGTATTAAAAAGGGTCATTAAGTTTATCTGTACGACCAAGTCTCAAGACTTACCCTAAGTCACTTTGCTCTCAGCAGTGTAGCAGAAGTATATAGAAACAGTCAAATAGAGGGCGCTTGGCTGACTCAGTCAGAAGAGCATGCGTCTCTTGATCTCGGGGGCATGAGTTCGAGCCCCACGTTGGGTGTAGAGCTTACTAAAAATAAATAAATACATTTAATAAAAAAGAGCGTCAAATAGATCAGTGGAGTAGAATAAATAATTTGAAATAGATCCCGAGACATATTAGAATTAATACTGTCTGATAAATGTACTGAGTAGCTTAATTCTGTGGAAGAGGAGGGATTATTTACTGTGTGGTACAAGTCAAAGCTGGCTTTTCAACTAGATTAAAATAAGAGTTGACTTTCAACCTATGTTCTTCATAAACATAAATCCCGGCTGGATTAAGGATTTAAATGTAAAACAATAAAATTCTTGCAAGAAAATCTACACCATTCATGTACAATCTAGAAGCTTTTTAAAAGCTAAAACGAGAAACCCAGAAGCCATAAAAAAAAAAAAATCTAACGTTATAAAATTCTTTTAACACAAAAAATACTTAAATTTTTCGCGTGGCAAAAAATTTAAACTCAAGTTAGACCAACGATAGATTTGGGGGGGAGTGATTTGCGGTGTAGAGGACGAAGGTCACGATAGATACAGAGCTTTTACAAATTGAGAAGCCGAAGGCAACCCAATAGATAAATGGGTACAAGACAGGAATAGGGGATTTAGGGGAGAGCCGATCCAAATGGCTTGACATAAGAAAATATGCTCAGGGCGCCTGGGTGGCTCAGTCGGTTGAGCGGCCGACTACAGCCCAGGTCAGGATCTCGCACTCTGTGAGTTCGAGCCTCGCGTCAGGCTCTGTGCTGACAGCTCAGAACCTGGAGCCTGCTTCGGATTCTGTGTCTCCCTCTCTCTCTGCCCTTCCCCTGCTCACACTCTGTCTCTATGTCTCTCAAAGAAATAAATAAATGTTAAAAAAATGCTAAACTTCTTTAAAAAAAAATATGCTCAAAATCACAAAATAGGAAATAAAAATGAAAGCCACACTCATCAGTCTGGCAGGAAATGAACAGAGCCGTGTTGCCTGTTGCTCTGAGCAAAGGGCGCTAATATATTGCTGCTAACAATGTGGTGTTTGGGTCCTTTGGGAAAGCTTGTTCGGTCATTGCTGGATCTTGAGGGACGGTCCCCATCTTTCCCTCCCCAGGACCACTTGAGATTGCCCAGTCAGAAGTGCTTTTGTAATAGTTTTCCCACCTTCTCATGTCATCCTCTCCTTCAGAGTCTTGTAAGAGAAAACAAACGACTTTGTGTTATTTTCTGGACGTTTCGTGCTCTGCCTCCTTCAACTCTGAGGGATAGTTACTTCCATGTGCGAAGCCTTCTCGGCCTTGTTTTATACCCGGCCTACAGCATTACAAAGACCCTTCCCCCGAGATTCTTCTCATTTCCGGTTTGCCGGCCCATTTTTCTTTGATGGTCAGAATGGATTTCAGAAGGGCCAGCCCACCCGATCATTTCCTCCACTGCCTGGGAGATGAAGCTGTTGGGCGAGTCAAAAGCAGTAATTAGAAGAGATGCTTCTTTGAAGGCACCCCTTGCCCGCCAATGCCCTTCGCGAACCCTCCAAAGGTGGATGGGAGCCAGGGCGCCCCTCTTGAGGAAGGGAAGAGGCTGGTGGCTGCGCCACGCAGCCCGGCTCTCCCGCCGCCCTCGCCACCCTCCCGCGGGTCTCTGGTTAATTGCCGTGACATATTTATGGGCACTCTCTGAGGAAAGAGCGGGCGAGCTGGCCCACAGCATCCCGGCTCAGCAATCATCGCTGATTAAAAACTAGTTACAAAGCAATGAAGATGGAATCCTGCATTAACCAAATGACCCCGTCCACGGCCAAGCCCAGATAGATGGCAGCGATTATGAGAGCATCACTTACAACGTCGGCACACGTTCACGGCTGTTTGAATTTCCGGAGATTTACGGGTAGTAGTGACAGCGTTTGGCTGGCCGGGACTCGGGCTCTGCTTCCTGCCCAGATGCGCCTGTGTGTTTACGGGCTCCCGCCCACCCGCGGCCTAGCGCCGCCGAGCTTCTGGGTGGGTCCGATGCGCACGCTCTGGCTCGCGTGAAGTTGCCATTTATCATGAGCCTCTGAATTAGCTCAGCTGCGCTTAATGCCGAAACTATCCTGAAAGTAATTTAATCTTCCCTTAATGATTCAGAAGGCGCTTTGAAGTCTCGCCCTAATCAGAGTCATGGTTATGAATATCAGAACTTGATATGGAAGAAGTGTGAGGGTATCCGTGAAAGAATTAGGTGAGGGGATTATGGAACACAGCACACGTGGCCCTCTCTGGGAGAGCCGTGTGCATCGGGGTGGGGGGGGGCACGGGAGCATGGCGTGATTAGAAGTCTCATGTGGCCTCATGCTGACAGCCCCGTGTTCAATGGGTGACCTGTGAAAAAGCCAGGTCCCCTGGTCCCCTCTGCTCCCACACCTTCCAAGGAGAATTTGGTTTTTGCTGGTTTGGGTCTCAGTTGTGTAGATTTGGAGCGGGGGGCGGGGGGGGGGGGAGATGTCCCGCCCGGGAAAGGCCCCAGAGCCAAAGACGCGACCCCCTTGGCTAGGAAAAAGAGAAATGAGCAGGGATGTTGGGTGAGCAGGGCAGGGGAGAGGTGGGCTCCCTCAGGAGCTGGGAGCAAAGGGAGACGTAAGGAAGGTCCAGAGCCGACTGCCGTGACTGTGAAGGGGGGGGGTGTGAAATGAGGACAACCGGCCGGGGTGGGGGTCTAGGGTCAGGAGGAGACCAGCGGCTCTCACCAAAGGAACCAGCTCGCTGGAATGGCAGACAAAAGCCAGTTGCCATAATCGTGCCAGAGCCCAGATCGTACCCCCGCTCCCCTGCTGCCTGACCCCCCACAAGGCCTGTCGACGGTCCCTGCGTCTGAGGAGTTGAGCCCGCAGTGTGTACCGGACTGTGCGGCAGCTGGGGACCCGCCCCCAGGGCCCTCCCACCGGCGGACTTCTCCGGATGACTGCGGTAGCCACCAATGTCCTCGCTGGCCCTGCCCAGCCCTCCACAGCTGCCGCACCCCGCACCTGACCGGGTCCCTGTCCCTTAGACCTTTCCTGGCCCTCCAGACCCACAGAGAGGGTCTCAACATGGGCATTTGGCAGCCGGGGCCAGAGCTGCGGAGGCTGTGAATGGGGGCGGGTGGGGGGCGGGAGCGCTCCTGCACGAGGATGACTCGGCCTGGGTCCCAGGAGGCCTGAGACGTCCCACGTGATGCTCACACAGATTGTCATGAAACCAACTTAGATTTCTCTGGGCCTTTCGTCTCTTTTGACCTCAGAGTCACCTCGAAGTAGCTTTTGCATGGTTTCAGCATCCAATCACTTCCGTGGGAGCGTGACCCCCATGTAAATCAGGAGAGCCTGCTTCGTTTCATTCCGAACATTCCCCGGGGACTCGCTGATGCAGAGACTCGAGCCATGGATGGCAAGGGTCCCCGGCCAGTCTGCACTGGCAACGTCACATTCTCGGTGACGGGGCACCAGCAGGAGCGTCGGACCCCTTCACTGTGCCCTCGGAAGCAGCCATGCCCGGATGTTTACAGATGCAGATACATAGTATTTTATTATAAATCGCTTACAGTACATTACTCGTTTCTCTTGTAGACTGAGCGTTCTACCGAAGTGTTTGTGTCCTGAAGTACATTCCATTACCTGTAGATTTTCTTCGGGGCTAGGAAGGGGGAACATTACAACATAGTTTTATATAAAGGAGGGTCAGGTCTGAAAGAGTTGAGAAACAGGCTACTACTCAAACCTCTCAGGAAGGCTTCTAGACTCTTCTGATGCAACCCATTTCTGCAGCTCTAGCCTCCTCACCTACCATCCCTCCAGCCCGGGACCCTAACAGAAACAGCGCCGTGGCAACGGCACGGGTCCCACTCACTATACCTGCAAGGGATTGGACTCCCCACCCCGTGCTGCCCGAAGCCACCATACTCACCTCTTCGGACGCCTCCCCCCACATAGCACCCGCTCCAGAAGGACAGACAGACGTCCACACACCTGGCTCTCTCCTCCGTGGGGCCGGGAAAGCAGACGGGGACGAGTGAGTGACAGTGCCGTCCAGAAAGGTCTTGAACGTGTGCGATGTCTCACGTAGCTGATACAGTTGGTACCCAAACTCCTCTTAATAACGAATTGTCTCACACCTGGAGCGGTACCGGAGCGACACCCTCAGGTTGAGCCCCGGGGGGGAGGAAGGGGGGACGTTACAACATGGAGAGAGGTACCCTCCTCCCTCAGCTCTGGGCTGCCTTCCCCACCCTCCCGCATCCACTCCCCGAGTCCTTCCGGGTTCACCAACTCGGTGTGGACGAAGACCACTATGCCGAAGGTCCAATGGTCCAAGGGTCCAGTGTGCTGAGTTTAACGCATGTACTAAAACTTTGCTTCTCCTAACTACTTAGAAAGTGTTCAGAGATCTGTGTCCATTGAAACCATTTCCTTAGCATCGAAGACCTCCGCGGGGTGGCCACCCGCTGTGTTACAACAGATGGAAGTTGCTGGGCAGGCAGTCGGGGCTTGGCTGGGGAAAGACGGCTCAGCTCAGCCTGAGCAGCTCAGCCAGGGCAGGCTGGGGTGGCGGGGGCAGGCCACCGCCGTGGCAAGAGAAGGGTCTGAAGGCCCCAGGACCCTGGTACCCAGCTCCTCGCAGCCCTCCTGCACCTGCTAATCCACCCATGAGGATGAGACAGCGATTTCTTGAACCCATGAGTTGGTTGGAACCGCTTGTCCGTGTTTTATTTCAGACTTGCAACGAAGGAGCTACTTGCGGGAATTCAGGTGGAGATTTCTTCGGTTAACAGAAGGGTATCTCAGCCACGCCGTGAGAACAGACGCGTGAAAAAATGGACTCAGGGAAAGCTGAGCAGATAAATCCAGCTCCTCCGAGGGGCTTTAGATCATGTCACGCAAAACTGTCCTCAGTTCTATCGGAGACTTAGGTTTGGAACAATTTCCTGTCGCCAAGAATTGCAGTCAAGACTGTATCTGAAAGAAACGAGGGGTGTGTGTGAATGGATACGTTCAGGAAATTTGCTGAAGTCGGTGATTTGATGCATCGGTTATGGGGGTGTTGGTCTGAGGGTGAGTCCACGCAGGGCTTTCCCGAAGTGCCAGCAAATGAGGGAATCGAGATCTCTCTGGAGGAGCGAAACTGTAAGTGGGCAGAGTCGCGACAGTTAGCCACGAACGCATAGAACAAAGAGTCTCGGGGCCACAGCTCTTCTGGAAGGAAGAGGAAGTCGTAAGCCGTAAACTTCAAGTGTCGCCGCCATCTGCGAGGCAGCAGTGGACGCGGGGCTCTGGGCCTACGGACCTGGTATTCTCGTCCCGCGCTCACGGCCTGCTCACTGAGAGACAGATGCATCCACCGTCCTCACTGATGCGGTTAAGCATTTGCTCCGTCTAGCTCCCCTCGCGCCGACGGAAACCGTGCTGAGTGACCTTCTTGTTATCCCCTGGCCTCCCGGGTGGTCCTAAACGATGCCGACCAGCTGGCTCCCTAGAATTGTCCCTCCGTTCGTGTGCTCGGGGGGCAAGCAGAGAAAGGTCCACTCTCGGGGTGCCGACGAAACCACGTGTGCACCCCACAAGTGGATGGGAGTCGATTCCACGAGGCAATGCGCGGGGGCCGGAGGGCCGTGCCCACCTCCCCACGCTCACGCAGCCCCCTCGGGGCGCGGTGCCCGCCTCTCCCCCTGCGTTTCGGGGCTGACCCGTCTGTTTCCTGCCCGGCCCCCAGCCAAGTACCACGACTCCTCCGTGTTCGTGTCCCCAGCGCCTGGAACCCGGCCAGCCTGTGGCTCTGCTGGGAACAGTGCCTGGCACATGGCAGGCGCTAAATCCAAGTGTATCCAGTGAATGGGTAGATGGGCCATTTGGCCCTTTAGCTACTTTTAGACAGAATTCCCGTGGCCCTCCTCTCGGTTCTGCAGGGTCGCTTGGGTCTTCCGGTCAGCCCTGTTCTGTGTCCTGCACCAGGCGGGCTTCGGAAGCAGCCGCTCCCGGATGGAGAGCCGGCTTCGTGACCTTGGGGAGGCTGCCTAACCTCTCTGTGCCACCTCGGCTGCTC
Organism: Paguma larvata; assembly: GCA_030068075.1. Classification (NCBI taxonomy): domain Eukaryota; kingdom Metazoa; phylum Chordata; class Mammalia; order Carnivora; family Viverridae; genus Paguma; species Paguma larvata. Next base: position 53,993,838 of record CM057843.1, read on the forward strand.
CTTCTGTGGCATGGGAATCACGCTGCCAGCTCTGCTGGAGATGAGGTAGGTTTTCGGTAGCACCACGGGCTTTGGTGTGAGGAAGAAGGGGCAGGGGCGGGCAAACATTTTCCCCAACATTCTACTAAACGGCCCGACGTACAAACCCCTCCCGCCCCCTGCCCCTCACCTCCATCCCCACGCCCCATGCAGGATGCTTTGAGCCAGCGCTCTTGCGAAGAATCAAAGGGGCCCTTTATTCGCTTCCCTTCTCCCCCTCCTGCCTCCCGGGAGTCTCCAAGGTGAGCCAACTTGGCCCGACAGCTTCGACAGCTTCGGAGTTGGTCTTCAGGGAGGGGACTGGCGCCTCCATCTGGAGCGGGGAGCGGACGTGAGCGCCGCACAAATTTCTGTCTCTGCAGCCCTGCTCTCCCTCTCCCTCCCGCCCACGCAGCAGCTGGCTTCCAGGGGAATCCAATGACAGCCAGACCCCAAGGGGGACCGAGCTGGCGAGACCAATTCTGTGGAGTGATCCGTACTGACAGAGAAGCCTCCGGGCCTGGGAGACCAGCAGGGGACCAGTTAACCCATAAAGGGACAGACAGTCTAGGGGATGGTGTTCGTTCGGCTCCTCTGCTCCGACGGGCACTGTCAACTGTTGCCTGACCCCCTGCTCCTGTTAACCTTCCTCTGGAAGCTGCAGATGACCTTCCGTTGTCGTCTTTCTGCGCACAGGTGGCTTCTGTCCTCGCAGGGCCTGCCTTTACCCTGCCACGGGATGACCTCCATTCTGGGCAGCTGTCCACCTGCCTATCCCCCCCTCCCCACTTAAGTCTGCGTAGTTTTCTGAAGCACCCGAGCACTGCCTGGTCTCTGTCCTGCGGCTCGACGCGCCTCCTCTGCCTGCAGAATCCTTCCCTGCCCTCTGCTCTTCCATCTGACTCACCCCTCCGCAGCTGGCCCCACTCGGCTCTAGGCCACGGCCTGCAGGGAAGCCTTCCGGGAGGGATGGATGGACTGCCCCTGGGGACCTGCGACAGCAGCGACCCAACAGGTATGGAACTGCTCACCTGTCGGAGCGTCGGGGGGGTACGGATACTCTTGCCTCGTATCCCTGAATCTCTGGCTCCTAGCGCACAGCCTGGCACTTTTTGCTTCCTTTTAAACCCTGATTTTTTAGTAGGTGCTCAACAAATTCATGTTGGATTTAACCGAATTTGGTAAAAGGTTCATTTCTTTCCCGCGAGCAAATTTTACCAGACTGGGATGACACTGGGGTTTGCACACGGGTTAATCATGCATGTGCAGTTTGCTCTTTTTTTTTGTAACAGCTTTATTGAGATCTAATTTATATACCAGGCAATTCACTCACTTAAAGTGTATAATTCCATTGCTTTTAGTATCTTCGCATGATCACCACGACCAGTTTTAGAACAATTCTGTCTCAATAGATTTGTCTATTCTGGGCATTTCATATAAAGAGACTCATACACTACCTGGACTTTGGTGACTGGCTTCTTTCACTTAGCGTAACCTTTTCAAGGTACGTTCAGGTCGTCGAGTGTATTGGCCCTTCGTTCCTTTCTATTACCAAATGATAGTCCACCGTATGTATACACCGCATTTTATTTATCCACTCGTCTGCCTATAGGCATCTGGGTTATTTCCACTTACGGGCTATTATGAACAGCTTGCTCGTTTTGAATGCTGAAGATGCTTTTTATTTTAAAGCAATTTCAAACTCACAGAAAAACATTTTGCAAGAACGGTACCAGGAACTTCCTTTATTTAACCGTTTGAGGATGAATGACTGACGTGCTGTCCCAGCACGCCTACCAGCCCCACCGCATACACACACGTACGGACGACACTTGAGCGTGTATTTCCTACAACACCGATGCTCTCCGCCGCAATCACCACACCACCCTCGCGATTAGGAAATTAACATGGATTCATTCCTACCAGACATCCAGGTTTCACCGTTGTCCCAATAACGTCCTTTATTGCCAAAGCCGTGATCTAGGACCATGCATTACATTTAATTGTCATGTCTCATGAGTCCCCCTCAATCTGGAACCGTTCCTCGGTCTTTCACGCTGAATTTCATGACCTTGACACTTAGGAGGATTATGGGCACGTTCTTTTGCGGAGTCCTTCCGTTTGAGTTTTCCGACGTTTCCTCATGGTTAGTTTCGGGCGCTGCCCTTTAACTAGCGTGTCACCCGAAGAGGCTCTGTGGCCCCCTCATTGCATCCTGTCAGGCGGTAGGCAATTTCTGTTTGTCCTACTACCAGTGATATGAGCGTTAATCGCTCGATTAAGTTGGGTCCTGCCAGGTTATTCCGCAATTTACTCATTTCCCTTTGCCATTAGCCAATATTTTGGACGAAAGCTAGTTTGAGGCTGTATACGTACCCATTCCTCATCAAACGTCTCACTCCCTAAGTTTGACGTTCACTAATGCTTCTCGGCTGAAGTGAATATTACTGCGAAGGTAGCCAAATGGTGATCTAAGGCCACCTTTTCTTCTCTATGTATTCGTTGGTATTTGACTCTAAAGGAAACGTCCTTATTTATATCCGTACAGAGTCACAGAGTCTTATTTGCAGGACTGTAATTTGTCATTATCATTAGTTATTTTTTATACTCAAAATTTTGAATGTAAAATTTGAGTATCAGTCTCCCCGATTAGAGATCCAGTGGTAGGTAGCCCTCGTGTCGGCTTCTGTGTCTCTTTGACACTTGACACGTCCTCGAGTTCTTGAGCGCCTTCTCATTTTCTGGCACAAGATATACTCGGCTCATCCTGTACTCTCTCTGCCTCAGCCCAAGGATCATCCATTTCTCCGAGGACTTCTGGCTCCTGGGCCGTGGAGAAGGGTACTGAGAAATCAAGACATGGGCACTAAGTCTGCTCATTGGTATCGGGATATCACTTCTCTTAGGCCCGCTCAACGGACACACACACACACACACACACACACACACAGCCCAACATGTAACATATTTATATTCATTCATACCCCCATTTGCATCTATATTTATATTCATATCTATCTTGATGCATATTGAAAAGCGTGAATTCACGCTAACATCTCTAATTCCAGTCCAATACCCCAGAGTTAGTTCTCGTTTTCCCCCCTTTCCATATTTGTAACTCCCTCTGACAGCGAGACACCTGGCTCCCATTATTGCCCTCGACCTATTTTCTTATTGAACAAAACCACGTGTGTAATCAATCTCCCATCACCTTTGCGGACACCCACGCAGGCACCCTCCTTACCCTGCTTGGGCTTCAAAATCCCACATGAGGCCACTGTCATCCTCTGCCCACACTGTGTCGATGCCCTCTTCAAGGTCTTCAGGCTCCAACACGCCATACCTACCCACCCAGGATGCCCCTTCTACATGGACGCTCGCCCTGATCCTGACTGAGCTCTGACTCCCCATGCCGGGCCGCCACTGTGGCCATTCCCACCCCCACCCAGCCTCTGAAAACCCACCACTCCCCAGCGCGGACACTCTCCTCACCCTGCTTGGGCTCCGACACCCCACGCTGCCCCAGGGACACCTTACCCACCCTGCCTCTGACATCCTGAGCTGGACCAATGCCACCAACGCATTGACCCTGCGTCCACACAGACACCTGCGTTGTTTATTGAAAAGACTGGAATCATGGTTTGGCTTTTCACAACCGGGAATTCGCTGATTGCATCCCCAGTGTCTTTCAATATGTTTTTCCTTCTCTTTCATAAGCAATTGATAGAAGTTTGATAAAATCCAGGTCCAGCTTTTTTAGCAATAACATTTCACAGATAGTACCGTGTTCTTCCACCGCATGGCACATGATATTGAGTTGTCCACAGTGTTATTAAGGATTGCAAAATGATGTTATTCCAATTCTGTTTCTCACTCATCATATGAAGAGTGACTTAGCAACCATTTCTTCACTCTATGTGGTTTACATAGCAATAGCAGGTAAGTGCTTGATTCTTTCTCTTTGTTTGTCAGTTTTCAAAATTGTAGGTTCTATACCATCGTCCAAAAGTGATCACCAAGTGGCCCTTTTCTTTTTAAAATTTACAATAAACTCGTGGATGGAAAAATATCTTAAATTTTTCCAAACTGCCAATAAGTAAGGTCAGAAGTGGGACCGATGGCGTTGCCTAGAGTGCCCACATGACCAAAGATGATATTTTCAATCTATTGCAGTTACGATTTTATTGATGATCAAACTGTCCCATCTTTGGCCAGTAGGAGACTTCTCAATTTGCCATCTTCGACATAAGATGCTCCAGGGTCGTCTTCTACATTTTGTGGCCCAGAACTGGAATCCATCATTTCTTAAAAAATCTTGGATCCCCATTTTTTGAGGAATAGTATTTAGACACCATAATCTGCTTTGCGGGGGTGCTCACACTTACTGTGTTGGCTACTGTTCTCAACTTCTTTGCAATGGAGGGAAAATGGATAGAGCTTAAAAAATAACAACATACTTCCTGAATTCATATTGATACTTCTGATTCAGATTCCAGATTATAGGGCTTTCACTTAGCCTCATCAGTCTTATATCCTTACAAGCCTTTCTTTCATATTGAGCACCCCAATTCCCAATAAAACCAACATAATTACTCATTTCCTATTCCATAATATACACCCAACAGTCTTGGATAAACAGTACCAGCATTATCATTAATAATATGCATATCAATAAACAGTTCACAGTTTTTGCAGCTGGTTTTTTTTATGTTTTTATCTTTTTTGTTTGTTTTTTGAGAGAGAGACAGAGTGCAGGTGGGGCGGAGGGCGGCAGAGAGCAAGGGAGACACAGAATCTGAAGCAGGCTCCAGGCTCTGAGCTTTCAACACAGAGCCCGATGCAGGGTTCAAACTCACACACTGTGAGATCATGACCTGAGCTGAAGTCGGATGCCTAACCGACTGAACCACCCAGGTGCCCCCGCAATCATTTTTATTAGGGTATATCCCACTTGGGATGATAATCAAATTCATTTAATTAACTAAGCCACTTGAAATAGTTCCTTTCTGTGTAATTATACTACCATACCACTCAATACACAGGTTTCTTTCCTTCATTTTGCTTTCACAATTTAGATCATTTTTTCAATTTTTACGGATTCGTTTTTTGGGGTTTGGTTTTTTGTTGTTTTCTTTATTGTTGTTTTTTTTTTCTTAGAGACAGAGAGAGTGCACACATGAAGGAGGGAGGGACAGAAGGAAAAGGAGAGAGAGAATCTTAAGCAGGCTCTATGCCCAGCACAGTGTCTGATGCAGGACTCGATCTCACAACCCTGAGATCATGACCTGAGCTGAAATCATGACTCGAGCCAAAATCAAGAATCAGACACTTAATTGACTGAGCCACCTGGGCACTCCTATGGATTTGTGTGTGTATGTGTTTAATTTCTTATAGTTGTAAAAAATTTTACAAGTTTCTAAATTGCATCTTCAAAACTATTTTAAAAGAAGTCTTCAAATTCCAATCTACGAAAATTTGAGCAGCTCCTAACCACGCTCAGAGCAGTGCGGGCACCTCGGTCTTAAGACTTTGCAACATCAACACGCTGGCTGCTCCTCCGTTATTTATATCAAGTGTTCTAGAATTAGAATATAAATGTGATGCTGTCAACAAAGACCTAAAATAACAATAATGTACAATTTTCACTTAACAATTCTAGTGCGAGCTCTCCAGGACTGAGGTGATGGCGTCATGGTTCAAGGGACCTAACCTTCTTTCACTGTTCACTCCACTGTCCTCAACACATGGCTTCCACATGTGGTCTGGCTGCCCCGATCCTATCTCGTACGAGTCAGCAAGAAGAGCCAAGGGGAAAAGGAGGCCAATTCCCTTTAAGGGCAGAACCCAGAAAGTTGCACTCACAACTTCCATTTCTACCTCATTGACCAGCTAGCTGCAAGGAAAACTAAGAGCTGTAACATTTTGCTAGAATGCATCTGCTCAACTAAAACCTTGGGGTTCCCTTAGAAAAGGAAGGAGTAAAATATTGGGGGACCTGCCTCGATGACATCCTCCAGGTAATAAGCCAAAGCAGCATTTGATCCAAGTATTTCTCCTAGCAAATTTTTCACCCTGATGCTACTTTTTAAAGGGGGATAAAATCAATGGCTGACCAGGAGTACATGCAGACAATACGGGCAAGGAAACCTGCATTTAACCTACGGGGAGAAGAATCTGAATTTGTAAATGGTCAAATCTATCTTTTATGAATTCTGCCTTTGTTTCTACATTGAGGAAGACCCCCTCCACTTGAGTTGACATCCGTGTTTGTCTTGTCGCTGTAATTCTTTTTCTTTATTTTTATTTTTTTTCTTGTACACCTGCAATTTTTTGTTGAATGGCATCTGGGAACTACGGGAATTGTTTTCCGAGTTGCCAATCGGTAGGGTCGGACATCGCCTACGTGGCCAAGATTAGCATCCAGAACAATTTCCAGTCTATGGCAATGCTGGTTGAGCAAGTACATGCCAAGTTCTCTGCCAGGATCACAGGACATGAAGATAATGAGACCCGGGTCTTGCTCTTACGGGCCAAAGAAGGCCAACAAATCACGAGCAAATCAGCACCATCGAGGGTAATCAGCACCAGGAACAGTGTAGAAGGAAAAGCCTGCAGAGAAGCTTCGCGAAGGAGCTAACCCTTGAGTTGAGGCAGGAAAGACCAAGGGGTATTTTCCAGGTAGGCAGGTGGGGGGAGGGCATTTGGGGGCAAGTTGCTTTAAATGCTCTGAGACACGGTTTCTTCATCGAGAAAACACGTGGGGAGAGCCTCCTTCGTGGGCTCATTAGTGGAATTCAGGGATGGGCCCTCATACTTGGCTCGTTGCACCGCAGAGGACCCACGCGAGGGGCACGCCCTCCCTTCCCTGGCACGAGATGCCGCGTCCCTGCTTGAGCGACCCCTCTACCCTTCATTCTCCCAGCGTGGGGAGGTGGCTTTTCCAAGTGGCCTAAGTCTTCACAGAAGAAGAGTTCCGAGAGGGAACGAAGCAAAGGCCCCGTATCCCTGCCTGGGAGTGAGGCGTAAGAGTGTTTCTGGACCTGGATGCAGTCACCCTCCTAGTTTCCCCTGGGGACAGACCCAGTCTCTTGCTGCAAAACCGACGGCGGAGTGGAAGCTTTAGGTGGCCGAGCTACGGACACCCTAGGGCTAATTCACTGCCTGACTTTGGACGAGTCACTTCCCTCATTCGAGAACTGTTCCTTCGAGCTCAAGGACGTCCAGAGCATTTCCTGGGGCCCCGGTCCGACCCGAGGGTGAAGACGGGGAAAGGGGGATGTATGCCTTTGAGGCTGTCGTCCCACCCTGGATGGAGCTCATGTGCCAGCTGTCCCGTCACCAGGTCCTCGGCCAGCAGTTGCCACGGCGCGTGGACCAGGAAGGCACGTCGCCATAATGAGATGTGTTTATTTGAATTAGAAGGTCAGGGAGTTAAGTAGTTGGTATTCCGGTCGTATCGAGTCGTTTGCACAGTGTCACTAATAATTAAAGGGGGTTTTGACTAATCTAGTTGCTCTTCCTAAATATACTCTGCTCAAGAAACTCATCAAAGCAGCAAAGTAATCTTTGAGGTTATTAATCTCCTCTGCTTCACAGCTGGGGCAAATTTATTTGCTTGAATTAGCATGTAATAAACTTATAATAAGCTGCCAGAGCCCCAGCTTGGTAGAGAGCGGCTCCGTGTAATGGGTAGTTACATGCAAGGAATGAGGCGCTGGTCCCAACCCCGCCGGCCGCAGGCCTGGTGAGGCTGGGGGCTGTCCCCAGGGACCCGGCTGCAAGCGGGGGGGGGGGGGGGGAGGCCAGGCGTAGGGACCCCAAAATGGAGCTGAAGGAAGATTTGGAGACCGCACTCTCATCATTGCCCCCCACCCCCCGTTGCAAGGGTGAGGAAACAGGCTCAGAAAAAGGATGTACCTGAGGCCACGCAGAGGGCGATGGGCAGAACCGGGTGAGAGTTCCAGCTGGGAGCTGTGGCTTCCCGACAGCCACCATCTCACTGGGGACCGGCCTCGCGGGCAGGGGCTTTCCACTCCCTCGTACCACAGACCTTTGCTGTATCCCCAACTTCCCTGTAATCTGCCCCTTCTTCCTGCCTCTTCCCTACACCGCGGCCCCGCCAAGACCTGTTTGCCTTCCTTGCTCCTCCATTTTCCAAGGTTGGGCTGCCCTTCGGCCGCACCCGGGAGCCCCTCCGGACGGCGGTCTCGCCGGCAACGGCTCCCCGCGCACCGAGAGTCGACGGGAGGGCGCAGAGGAGGCTCTCCGTCCTGAGCCCGGAGGCCTGGGGGGAGCCTGAGAGTCCTTTCCACTGGGATTTAACGTTTTGTTCTGAAAATCAGGACGGAGGCTGTGAACAGTTCACTATTTCTGCCTGCTCTGGAATCCCTCCGCTTGGAGCGGATTGTGTGGGGGGGACCGGCCGGAGTGGATGGTGTGAGGGGACCGGCCAGCGGGGACGAAGTGGGACACGAAGCTCTCTAGTTCGCTCCACGCGCCTCCATCCTAGAGGAGCGCACTCACACCCAAAGGAGTAAAACAAACACATTAGAAAGAGAATCAGGGCGCCTGGGTGGCTCAGTCGGTGAAGCATCCGACTCCGGCTCAGGTCATGATCTTGTGGTTTGTGGGTTCAAGCCCCTCGTCGGGCTCTGTGCTGACAGCTCGGAGCCTGGAGCCTGCTTCGGATTCTGTGTCTCCCTCTCTCTTTGCCCCTCCCCTGCTCATACTCTCTCTCTCTCTCTCTCTCTCTCTCTCTCTCTCCAAAAACAAGTAAACATTAAAAATTTTTAAAACAAACATGGGAACTTTGGGAAGACCATGCCTACGGGAAGAGAGTACGCGGCGTCGTCATCGGGTAACGTCTCACGGGGGGTGTTCTCCGAATTTTCTACAGAGAATATGAATTTCTTATATTGGAAAATATCTAAACATTTTTATTTTGAGAAATGAAGAGAGAGGGAGGGAGAGGGGAAGCGAAACGAACAGAAGAAACAGAAAATCGGACTCGACACACGCCGAGTTGACTCGGGCAAGTTTGTAAAAATCCTGGGCAGATTCTTCAGTCGAAGGACTTCCAGAAGAGGAAACAGCAACCCCCGGGAGCGGGAGCGGCATGAGGCCTCCAGGATGCGCCCCGCCCGCCTCAATTCCTGTCCCGAGGACAACCGGAACGGGCCCTCCCGGTTCTGGTCACACGCCGGTGCCTGTGACAAAGGGCGCGCGGTGTGGCCATTCAAGGAACGCATTCCTCAAAGCCTCTGAGCCCTGACTAAGAAGGCGAGGTGTTGCCTGCCTGATGGCGCAGGCACGGATTGGGGGGGGGTGGGGAGAGCAGTGCTGGGGCCCGGGCGCAGGCGGCTCCAACACCCCCGGAGCTTCAGCCCTTGACCTTGTCGGCCCCGCCCTCTCCTCAGCGACTTGGATGCAGCCGAACAGAAGATGCGCTTATCAGCTTCGCAGCTGACACGAAGCTGGAGGGACGACTCATAGAAAGGGTGGCAGACTCGAGACTCAAAAATATCTTGACAGGTTGAAATAATGGGCCAAAACCATGTGACACGGATCAATGTAAATTCCTGCGTTTAGGTTTTATTAAAAAAAAAAAAAAAAGGTTTCGTAACCATGGGACGTGAGAAACAGGGCAGGAGCCAGCGTGGCCAGCTCGGGGGCTCCGATCCGGGGAAGGGAGAGAGAAGAGCCGCCGGCGCTCGGTAGGCACGCCGGGAACTGTACCGGATGCTTTACACGACCGCAAACCACTTCCACGGGCAGGCGCCGCTGCTGAGCCCATTGCACAGATGAGAAAACGGGGTCAGTGCCTGTCGCGAAGCGCTTCGGTGATTCCCACCGCGCTACTGGGGATTCGCATCACGCCCCTGGAGCTAAGCTGCAAAGCGATGACGGCGGTGTTCGAATTCAGGACTTCTCGTCTTCAGGGCTCACCGTGAAAGTCCTGACTCATCTGAGCTAACCACAGTGCTCCCTCTCCCCTCGCCCCTCACCGTTTGGCAAGTCATCCAACTCTGGCCAGAGGGACGAGGGGCAAGCTCACTTGGGGAGCTTTTGGTAAAGTTTTCTTCTTTCTTGAAAAGAACCCCTAGAAACACCTGCCCCCGCCCCTCTTCTGCCTCTCAGCCTTGCTGGCGTGTGAGGTCTGGGACCGCAGCAGCCGGCCGGGCACCTCGAGGAACCTGGAAGGAGAAGACCGGCCAAACGAGGGGCGTGTAGGGTGGACAGACGGAAACGCCCCAGGTCGTCGACGGCCGTACCGGGGCCACGAACTACCCCAAACACGCCACCTTTGGGCCTCTCCTGGAGGGGTGAGCTGTGTTTCTAATTGCCTGAGCCCCTTTTGCTTGGGTTTTCTGTTACATTCTGCCTGTAAGCCTCCTGACACACAAGGCGGAGGGAGTCCCCCTTTAAATGGCCCTGGCAAGATCGCACTTGGAAGGCTCTGCTTACAAACCAAGTCAGACCCGACCAGGGCGGTGAGGAGTCTGGCGCCCACTCCCCCCGCCCTCTCCCACCCGCTGGCCCCCACGCAGGAACAGCGACTTGGGGGGTTTGCCTGGAGAGGAGATACGGAAGGAAAATCCCGGGACGGTGCTCTTCAAAGATTTAAAAGCCTGCGACTTAGAAGAGCGGCTCGATTTTTTTCTGAGGTCCTTCAGCATGTGGCGCTGGAACTACTGAGGAGAGCTTAGCGGGAAGCAGATGGTGGCTTGGCGGCATCGGGTGGTCCGCCAGGGAATACATGTCTGGTGAAGAAGAGAGAGTCTGTCCTGGCTGGAGGGGCCCCAATAGCAGGAAAGTGTAGACACCGGAAAGTGGTTTTCAAATCCAAATTCCAGGGATTCTGCGTTATGCAGGTGGGTTACTACTAGAGCCTTCGCGGAAAAGAATCAAGTAGAAGGCCAAGGGTCTGCCATCTTCTCTCTCGCCGGCTGGAGTGAGACCCTGTCACAGCGAGTCAGTTCTGGGAACAGTCGTGGGCAGGGAAGGGGGTACGCGCCCAGTGGGAAAAAAGAGCCAGTGTTCCGTGAGAAGTCGGAGGGAAGGGAGGTCAGAGAGGGAGGCCTGGAGGAAGGACCTGCGAGCGCGAGTCCTCTGATTGGCCGGGCGCGGGTCACATGGTCACCGTTGACCTGCAGGTGCCAGCAAGCTGGGGATTAACACGGACGTCCGTCGGCAGGGAGCGGGGTCCCAGCGACACGACGCGGAGACCTGCCTGCAGCGCCGAGGCCTCGAAGGAGCAAGGAAGCGACTTCGAAGCCCGGCGAGCAGGGTTGAAGGAACGGGCAAGATCGACCCAGCCCGACCCCTGCAACGCCCCCATCCGCGCGCATTTAGGCGGGGTCGCCAACGCCTCCGGCCCGGTAGGGTCAGGCCCACCTCTGTCCCCAGGCCCAGTCTTGACCGGAAGCGGGAGGAATTTGAGTAACCCTAACTCTAGACTCCAGGGCTCAGTAACGCCATCTGTGCCGCCGATACGATGCTGACGCCGGGCCCCAGGGGGCTCGCAGGGGTGCCTGTGGTTTCTAAGGCACTTCCTCGCTCCCTCTGCAGGCAGGTCTCAGCGTCGTGTCGCCGGGACCCCGCTCCCTGCTGACGGACGTTTGTTTTTGATCCCCTAGCTTGCTTGCACCGACCCCGTTCTTCGGGTAATAGACCCCACCTACAGGTCAACGGCGACCGCGTGACCCGAGCCCGGCCAATCAGAGGACTTCGGCCCCTTTCTCCGGAGATTGGCCCAGAGACTGGATACACCGATCAGAGTCCTTCCCCAAGACTGTTCTAGCTGGCGGGCCCTGGCCCCTTTGATTAGGAGAGAGGAGAGCTGGCATTTAGGCCCCGTGATGGTGGTGGCCATAGGGGGTCCCGGGCTCCCCTACTCTGGTCTCTGGATTTGCTCGGTTTCCTGTGCTTTGTCAGCAGCGGAAACTGGCCTCTGCTTCCCACCCGGGGAGACCCCATGTTTTCCTCTGCAGTTCATAGGGTTTCTGTAACCCCAAAGAGCTCTGACCAACACCCTCGCCTTTCCCATCACTTCATAGCTGCCCGAGTGCCAGAACCTTCCATCGGCAGCCACATCCGAGTGAAGTCACCAGGATCTGTCCGTCCTGGCTCCGTGTATGAGGGTGTTCCAGCCCTGCTCTTCTGCTCTGTCTTCTGGACAGGTCACCAGGCGGTGCTGTGCCCAGGCCTGAGAGGCGACAAGAGCATGCAAGGCAGAGTGTCAGCCAAAAGCCGGGAGCGCCGTGCGGGGCTACGTGCTTCCATGAAGCTCACTGGTGTATTCATTCAGCAGCTACAGGAGAGCATCTGCTATGTTCAAGTGCCGGGTCCAACGACTTAGCACAGGGGGCTGCAAGCTTCTTCTGCAGCTGGGCCGAATGTAACTGTTTCCACCTTTGCAAGCCCTAAGGTCTCTGTTGCCGCGCCTCAGCTCTGCCCTGTAGAAGGAAAGCAACCCCAGACGACACCTAGACCCAGGGGCGTGACAGGGTTCCGATACAAGTGATCCATGAAAGCAGGTGGTGGGCCAGATTCGGCCGCCGGCCGTGGCTTGCCAACTTCTGACTTAGAATGTACAGTTGAGATAGATCTGGAAAGCCTCGAACACCAGCCAGAGAAAAATAGATGTCACCGAGGCGGCTGATGGGACTCTCGGAAGAGCGTTTACCCTGGAGAACGGCGAGCGCCAGAGAGACGGGCTGGGCATCGGCCTCCCGGCCAGGCACTCACACGCCTTCAGTGAATATTTATCGAATGTCTCCCCCGGCCAGGCCGGGAGCAGGAGCAGGGAGAGACGGTGGTGAGCCAGCCGGGCAAGGTGCTCACCCCTCATGGAGCTTCTGTTCTGCCGAGTGTACAAGGCTCTTGATCCTCGAGTCCCGGCCTCCCTCCCCAGCCTCATTGCCTTCTACTCCCCACCCATTAAACCCCCCCAAACCCCTAGTGTTCCTCCATACTTCTTTAACTTTGCTGCTACCCCTTCCCGGAACGTCCTTACTGTCCCTCACCCACCTGCCCAAGTCCCTGGAGCCCAGATGGGCTGCTTGCTCCTCCTGTGAAACCTTGCCCCCCCCCACCAACCCCCTGGGAGAGCTGGTCACGCCTCCTTCCCGGTACCCCCCACCCCCAGCACTTTGTACCTGCCTTAGCCCAAGGGCTTCTCACGTGCTGCTGGAGTTCTTTGTGTCGGAGCCTCTCCGCTCTATAGGACTGTCCCCGGCACCTGGCAGAGGGCCTGGCACACAGAGGGGCTCAGCGGATATTTGCCGAATGACTGAATGAAAACAACTTCAGGAAAGAGAGTTGTACCGGGAGACACTCAGACCTCAGAGGAAGGCGGCCCGCTACCTTAGGGATCGAAACACTCGAAAGACACAAAGGATCTTATTTGTGGGCTTCAGACTCCTGTCCAAAATTATTTGTTGAGTGTGAGCCGTAATACCGTCCCCCTCTCTGCAGCACCGTGGTGAGGGCTCCTCTGTCTGATTAAGGGCTGCTGGGAGTGATCGATGGGCTCCCGCCCGACAGCTGAAGCCTCGCGCCTCCTGACAGCGCGCGTGAGAGCTGAGCGGAAACTGACCCGGCTGACACGCTCATCCTAAAATATCTCTGTCTCCCTGTGGCCCAGATAAAAGAGCTGTCGCACTAAAAGTAAGGGCTCCACTGGGGGTGGGGGGAGGGGACGCTGGCTTCTCCCAGGACCGGTGACGGAGCGGCCTGTGATGTCAGGGTTCAGCGGAAGTCCAAATCAAAAGGACCCTAAGAAACCGGCCCCGGATGAGTTGTATTCCGGGAAGCAGCTGGGTGGCCGGGCCAGGAAGAACGAGGTGCATCACCGACCCCATCGAGGAGGGTCTGTTCAGCACGTAGTGGCACGCGGTGCTGGCTTCCGTTCAGATCGAAGACGTTAAGGGAGACACAGGCGGTTCCCAGCTGTACCTGGGACGCACACAAAGGGTGACAACGAACCCAGTGGGCGCCATGGGCCTTTTTGCTTCACAAAGAGCTTTCAGCAACAGCAACGTGGGTAGGGCAGGTCTGAAAATGATTTCCACTGTAGAGGTGAAGACACCAAGGCTCAGAGAGGTTGAGCGTCTTGCCCAAGGTCACACAGCTAGAAGGGTGGGAGCAGGGATCCATTTCGGGGCGGGAACAAATGGCCTACTCAAACGGGTAACTGAAGAGGGTTCAGTGAGAGGATTCCTTCCAGAGCGAGGGGCGGGGCTAAGGAAACAACCAGGAAGCAACCCCAAGTGTTCTAAGGAGTGTCCTCCAAAGATGATGTGTGGAATCCCTCACCCCCTTCCCCCACTCCTGACTGTGACCTTATTTGGAAACAGGGACATTAGAGATGTACATAGTAAAGAAGCCGGCACACTGGAGGGGGCGGGGCTTTATCTGACGTGACCGGTGTCCTTACAAGAAGACAAGAGACAGGGACTCGAGGGGCGCATGCCCTGATATCACGGAGGCAGACACCGAGGAACGCCAAGGGCCGCCAGCACACCCCCGGACGGAAGCGGGAAGGACGGACTCTTCTCTGCAGGTCTAAGAGGGAGCAGGGGTCACCTCCTGCCCTCAGAACTGACGGGACACATTTCTCTTATCTAAGCCACCTGGTTTGTAGGGTTTTGTTCTGGCCGCCCTGGGGAAGGGATTCCCTGAGGTCAGCCACGCTGGCCCCCCTAGGCCTCCAGGGGTTCGTGTCAGAAGAACCTGGGGAGGGTGGGACCCACAGGACAGGTGACCCGGCCACTGCCCCTCACTGTCCCCCAAGGAAGGAGCTGGGCCGACAGGTGTCCTGCCGCCTCTCTCCTTCCCTTCCCCCAGGCTCCCCGCAGCCTACCCAGCAGCTGGGGAGGAGAGGGCGGTACATTCCCCGCCCCCCCTCCCCCCCCAGGTCAGCTCCGTGGGTCTGAGAGAAGGTGGCAGAAGGCACGGTGAGGCCCAGGAGGAGCAAGTCTCCAGCCCTCCCTCCCCCCGGCACTCGCCTCCCCCCCCGGCACTCGCCTCCCCCCCCCCCCGGCACTCGCCTCCCCCCCCCCCCCCCGCACTCGCCTCCCGCCCCGGCACTCGCCTCCCCCCCCCGGCACTCGCCTCCCGCCCCGGCACTCGCCTCCCCCCACCGGCACTCGCCTCCCCCCCCCCCCCGGCACTCGCCTCCCGCCCACAGGCTCGTGCAGGAAGTGTCCCTGAAGAAGTGGAAGGAACGCTGGGGCTCTTTGGGGACCCTGTGGCTTCGCGATGACCACAAATGCCTGAAAAATGACAAGAGTATTAACACATGCAATAAAGAAGTAAGGGCATGGAGAAGAACGGGCTCGTGGTTAGCCAAAGGCACGGCGGTCAGGGACCCCGCTGCCCCCCGTTCCACCCGCCCCCCGCCCGGGCATAAAACAGGAGGCTGCGGTTCCGGCGGGTCAGACACAGGCCCGGGAAGGAAGACGTGGGTGGGATCGTGACCGTTGGCCTCGGACAGTCCGGCCCCGGCTGGAGAAGGAAGAAAAGTCTCTCTCTGGGGCGGGGGTGGGAGCACTCGGCGGGTAGAGCTTGGAGCAGGAAGCGGTGCGGGAGGTGGCCGCCCGCCCCCTCCACCGGGCAGGCTGGGGCGGGGAGGCCTGGGCCCGTGGGGGGCTTCCGCGGGGGCCTCGAGCTGCGCTGCTCAGGGCCCTAACGGCTGCCTCCGGCTCCGGAAGCTGGGGGAAACATCTGTCTTGTTCCCACTGTATTGCTGAGGCATAGCGCATGTCCCTAATAAATATTTGTTGATCAAATGAAAGAGTAAGACCCCAGAGAGAGAGAGAGAGAGAGAGAGAGACTGAGCGGGAGGGGAGGGTCGAGGAAGAGAAATCACAGTCTGGCCGCACCTAGGGGTGCACAGAGCTGGGTCACATGGGTGGCCCCAGTTTGCAGGGGCTTCTCTGTGAAGCCAGGGGCCCCCTGTCTCGTGGGTACTCCTCCCCTCCCCCCTGCTTCTCGGGCATGGCTTGGAGCCGCCGGCAGGCTGAGCCAGAGAGAGACATCTGTCCCCAGACCCAGGCCTCAGCGTCCCCGTTGCAAGTCGCCGGGGCTCCCCTGGGCAGTCTGACCTTGCACCCCAGACAAGTGGCCTCCTGGGGCCTCGGCACCAAGGCCTCCTGGCCCCGGGGCCCATGCCCACAGCAGGCTTCTCAGGGAAGCCAGCAGATGGGCGGAAGCCTGAGAAGGTGGGGGAGCGCCCGCCAGGTCAGGAAAGGTCGCAAGGACGGGGACCGCGTGCTCCAGCAGACGGACAGCCACCGGAGAGAAGGCCCCCAAAGACACGCAGATGGAACGGCCTGTCCTCACCAGAGTGCTTGACTAAAAGACCGTCCTTCTCCGACTCGGACGTAAGCTGAGGCTTTAATTACAGCCTGTCACTCACGCGCCTTCCCCGGGAGATGGCCCGGCCGGACGGCTGAGGAAATGAAAGCCTCGCTTCGGATGGCTCATTCGGTCTGTCAGGAAATTTCAGACTCAAGAACAATAGTATCTGCGATCGCGGCGGCGAGGTGCCTCCCAGGGGCTCCGCCGCCCCCTGCAGGCCTGGCCGTGAGCTCAGTCCTGTGCCAGGGTGGGACCCCCAGCCCCAGAGGCCACTCCCGCTCACAGACCCACCCAGGGAGGCAAAGTGACAGGTTCAAGGTCCCAGCCGAGGGTCGGCGGGCCAGGGAGACCCGTGAGCATTGCTTTATGGTGGACTCTCGGTCTCCCTGAAGACGTCCCAGGAAGGAGGGCCCCCAGCCATAATGACGCTAACAGCGTGTCGCCACCTGGTGCCAGGAGCCCAGGCTCCGGATGAACCACCCCGCGATCCTCACAGCAGCCCCCACAAACTGCCTATAACTACCTTCGCTGTTCACAAGGAAAAGCCAGAGGCGAGAGGGCTTGTTCCAGGTCAGCCAGCTGGAACCCGGGCTCGAATCCGGGTTTTCCAACAGCCGAGCCTCAGCTCTTCACCCCCCACGCTCTCTCCTTACGCTCGTCCCTGGATGAGGAGCTGGGAGACCTGGGGTTCCTTCCCTTGGCCTCTGCCAGGAAATACTGATTGTTTCTGGAAGCGTCGACAAAGGCCATTCCCCCACAGCATGGAGACGGACTGTCCTCGAGACCTAAGAGGGTCAGCCGTGAGCAGGAGGATCCAGGGGAACACACCAGGGTGGCCAGATGACGTCCCGAAGGCAGGGAGGGGGGCTGCGGGCTCGGGCCGGGCTCTGGGCAGCTCAGCTGGGAGACCTGGTGCCCTCTCTGGGCCTCTCCACGTCCCTCAGCCCCTGGGTCTCAGGCCAGGAATAAGGTTAGGCCCTTAAGGGGCTTGGTTGGGACAGGACATCAGTTCCCTGGGGCAGAAGCCGCCTGGAGGGGCATCGGGTATGCCCTGCATCCCAGGCCTCTTCCAGCATGCCCACTGCGTCTCCCCCGGTGAGTCCCAGAGCGGCACAGGGGTAAGCCGCTTCGAATTTCCTGTGTGGCCAAGGTGTCCACCGGGTTTGGGAAAAGAGCAGAGGTTCAGCCCTAAGACCCTCCAGGCCAAGAGGAGGGGACCTACAGGGACGTCCTCATTGGCCCTCCGTCTAGGACTGAGAAGAGCTAAATGCCTCCCATTTTGCTAGCTACGGGGTCCTTAGCAGGTCCCTTAACCTCCGTACACAGAGATGACTACCCCCTGCTTCAGGATGGCGACAAGGACTGAGCCGATGGTGCGGCACGGGGGGGTGGGGGAGGGGAAGCGGCCTCCAGCCCGGGGATCAGGCCTCTTTCTGTGAGCCCGTGCCCGGTGCTTCTCGGGTTTTCTGCTCCCCTTACGTGGGACAGGAAGGCTCGCAGGGGTCCCGAGTCCGGCCTTTCCCCTCCCCTGGGTCAGCCGGGCTCCGGTGAAACCCCAGCAGGTTAGGCTCTGGTCACCTGGCTCCTGAGGGCAGGTTTTATTAGGAACAGGATGCTCCAAATGTCCCTTTGCCCACCCCCGCGCAGGAAACAAGACGGAACCCTTCGGCAAGAACTTGGGAGGGTTCCTGGAGGGAAAACACACACCCGAAGCGGGTGGCTGGGCCCCTCCGGAGTTTTCATCTGGCCGGTTCGTCCACACGAGCTCTGGCAACCCATCAACCCGTCGATCGCCCTTCGAGGTTGCCCACGGAGCGCCGGTTCCCGCGGGGGCCTCTGCTTCAGGGTTTCTGCTCGGGAAGGCGGGGACTGTCCGTCCGTATCCTCCTGTCTCCTTCCAAGTCGTGCATCGGGTTGCCCAGGGACCTAAGAAGACCTGTGGCTTTTCAGTTCGTCCGGCTGGCCCCTTGTCGTTAGGACGGAGGGGGCCCGGCCGCCCCCCTTCTCAGTCCGTGCGCGCAGAAGGCCTCGTGCCATGCGCTGGCTCCAATTTACTCGGTCTCCGCGGGCGCCCCTCAAGGGTTCTGGTTCTTCATCCTGCTTACGCCTCACGGCCGGAGGAGTGGGGTTGCGGACTCCCTCCTCCAGACAAGGAAACTAAGGGCCAGAGAAGCTGGGCCGCGCGGCCGCCGGGGGCGAAGGTTTGGCAACGCCCACGTGTTCCCACAATGACCACGTGCGGCTGCCCGTGCTTCTAACCCCGCCACCCCCAACTTCCCCCCATAAGCCGAGCTCCCAGTCGCATGAGGAGGCTGTGAACAACTCCCTCTGCACTCGGAGTGAAGGGGGAAACCCCCCTCCCTAGCGGGAGGGAAGGCCCTAGTGCCCCCCGCCCCCCCGGCGGCATCCAGTTACTGGACATACGCTCCAAGAGGGCACCACCGTTCCCCGAATCCAGCGCCTTCCATTGTCCCGACTGAAGTGCAGAATGCCCGGGGGCAGGCTGCCCTCCTCATGCACCCATTTGTCCTGGGAATTGATTCAGAAAGAAAGGAAGGAAAACAAAAAAAAAGGCTGATGACTTGATCAGGAAGTGAGGAAGGAAGGGGCTGATCCGCTCGGCCCCCCTCAGCTTGGCTGGACCCAAAGTGCTGCTGGCTCTTTGCCCCAAGACAGGCGCTCTCCGAGGAGCACCAGGGGACGCTGGGAGGAGCTGGGAGGGGGTCGCGATGCTGGGAAAGCAGAGTCTCCTGAGCCCAGGGTCTCAGGGCAGGGACGTGGCCGCTTGTGCGAAACCGGCAGCCTCCGGGGAGAAAGGGAGTCTAGACCCTGGGGGAACTTTCCACTCCCATCCGGCTCGCCAGGGGCTGCTCACCTGAGCTGCTCTGGCTTCGTCTCTGAGCAGAACCCTCCCACCCCAAGAGGCAAAGGAGCAAATCCTAGAAAACAGAGGCGGTGTGGGAGAGGGCAGCCTGTGGGACTCACCCATCCCCCCCCCCATCGAGATGGTCCCCGTGCGGGAATGGAGCCTCGTCACGCTGCTCCCCTGCCACGTGACCGCCGGCAGAGGTAGAGCTCAGACCCTGAGCCGGGCAGCCAAGACGCCGCCTGCAGAGCGAGGGCCTATGCTTATCCCGGGTCCTGGGACAGTCACAGCTTTGCAGACCAGGGAGTCCCACCTCCCCCACCTCGTTTGACGGAGGAGAGGGACTTGCTGAAGGCACACGTGACAGCAACAGAGCCAACACCCAACCCACGTCTTGACCCCCAAGAAAGGTAGCGAGAGAAGCAGTAAGCACCAGCCACTGCCCTTGGCCATCAGACCGTGGGAACACGGACCTCATCCCCTCGTCAGGGCGAGCAGCCGGGTCAACCTTGGCCTTCAGCGGGGAGACCGAGGCCTCCGACGGTGCAGCCTCTCAGCAGACCACCCAGCAAGCCCGGGTTTCGGTTGGTCATGTGTCCAAACCCGGCCACGGCCGCTTGGGAGACAGGGACACTGCGGGGCAAGAGAGAGGAGGGGAGGGGAGGGGGGCCGGAGGAGGGCCTCACGGATGGAGGGGGAGGCTCGTTCACACCGAGTACGCCCAGGACGGATTTCTGTATCCAGCTGAGGCTGGAAGGGTAGACTCGCTGACGCGCCACGCTGCTCCCCAGGGCGTGCCCCGAGGGGCCCGGAACTGGAGCTTCGTCGCCGCCTGGGGCAGACGGCGGGAGGCCCGCGGCACCCAGCAGCCCCAGACGCGTGCAATCCCCACGGCTGTTCCCAGGGCCCCGCGGAGACCCCCCCTGGGGCTGAGCCCCTCTCTCGCTCAGGGGGGGTGCGCAAGCCCGGGGTGGAGGCGAGATGGCCATGACCCCCTCCTTCCATTCCATCGTGTGTGGCTTGTGTGCCTCTTTGCAAATGTAACCGAGTACCTGCAGGTGCCTGGCCCCAGGGATACCAGGGCATAAATAGAACCCAGAAACTTCTTCCCGAAGGGGTTACAGTCTGATGATCGCAACGCAGCGTTGCACGAAAGCTGAGACACACCTGAGCGAAGGCGCTATGGAGGCACCAGGGCTCTGAGCCAGGGAGGAGAGGTGGCCCGGGAGGGCTTCCCGCAAGAGTGAGTCTGAGAAGGTAGGAGGAGTAAGCCGGTGGAGGGCGCGGCGGCCCTGGGGGACTGAGGGGGCTCAGGGGCGGAAAGCCTACGGTGAGGCCGGGAGGTGGGCTGGCTGAGGCTGGGGAGCTTGGGCGAAGCTGGGTGCCAAGCAGGGCCCGTGGTACCCACTGGCTCCGCCCTCTCTGGTCCTTTCCTGGCCACGTGCTGCCAAAGCGGCCCAGGGCCTGAGTGTCATGTGGCCCTGCTCAGGGTCACCTTGAGGCCCAGGAGGCCGCGTCCAGGTAGCTGTCTGCCCCCCCCACCACTCCTCAGCCAGGCCAGCTGCGAAGTGCCCCCTCCCTTAAGGACGGGGGGGCTCCCAGGGCGGGGGCGAGTCTGCAGCTGCATCCGCTCCATTAGACCCAGGGGCGAGGCGCACGGACGCGACAGTCTCAAACGTCAGACCAAACGAGTAGCGAGGAGAGCACCCACGTGGGGCTCGCCGGGGCTGACCGGCTCGTGCCGTTCGTCTGCACCCTGAGTGCGCATTACAGTCCGAGTTGCTCTCCCAAATCCCAACGCCGGGGCCCTCCCCAGACCAGTTTTGGGTTCTCGGGGTGGGGTCTGGGCCTGAGTGTATTAAAAAGTTCCCCAAGCCACACCCGCAGGGAGCCACGGCTGAGGAGCCCCAGTCTCTACCAGCCAACTCGTCTGCCGTCTTTCCCCGGCTCTCGACCGTCCTCCACCTCAGCGCTCGCGGCCTCGCCCAGCTCTCTCTCCTCCCGCATGCTTGTCCTGTCCTTCCCCAAGGCCGTCCCCTCTGCTGGGCTTTGGGTCTCATCTCCTCCCATCGCTTGGGGGACCAGGCTCCAAAGAAAATGACAATCCTAGTCATACAGTAGCAGCTAATACTCGTGGAGTACTTACAATGTCTCAGCCATATGGATTCTTATTTAGATTTGACCCTCAGAACAGCCCTCTTTTCAGATGAGGAAACTGAGGCTTGGCGGGGGTAAGTAAAAGCCCGAGGCCGCAGCACTACAGAGAGGCAGGGCCAGGACTCACGCCTAGGTCCCCCTCAGCTGTCGTGGGGACCTCCTCCCTGTCACTGCCTCATACCTCCCACACCTTCGACCGCTGTGAACTTGGACTTCCCCGGCGGGTGGATCTGTCAGTCCCCTCGGTCTTCACGGCCTGGCCCCCGAGCTAGTCTGCGAGCCCCAGGACAGACGCGGGTCCCCCGGGTCCCACCGGGTCTCCCCAGGCCGAGGCCCGGGCTGAGCGCGGGGCCCCCAGAGTTTTGGAAAGGTTTTGTTGTAACCTGTCTGTCTGTCATGCCTTCCAGGCAACCCCTATGGCCTGACTTTTCAGGGAGGGAAAAAGGAAAGTCTGATTTAAATCAAGTTTCAAAACCTCCCGCAGCTCCTAAATGGTCCCATCGGACCCAGGTGCCTGGGTCTCAACCGTGCCATCCGTGCCACCCGAGCCAAGCAACCGCTGACGGGCATTCACTCCACCCCCACCGTTCCCCTTTGTCTGCCGGGCTGCCCGCCAGGAAGCCGACCACGGAGAGGCCTTCATGCTTCTGCCCTGCGCAGAACGAGGAGGAAAGTGGGGTGCGTGGCTGTGGCACGGGGGGGCGCACGCTACGAGGGCGCGGAGGGGACGCGCGTCAGTGTGGGTGTGCCGCACAGCGTGGGAGGTGTGAAAAGTAGGTGCGCGGGTTTCGAGGTGTGTCGGGGGGTGAGGGGTGCGTCCCGCAGCGCGCGTGTATGCGGGGAATTCGTGCGCACTGTGTGGAGGTGCGGGTGTGCCGGGTGTGTGTTTGGTACACGTGGTGCGGTGCGTTTGTATGGTTCGCGCTATGACGTGGCACGTGACTGGTGGCATCCGTGTGGCCCCTGACATGATCCGGAGAACGGTCCCCTGCTCGGGCGTGTGGACGGTGTGGGGTACAGGGAGGCCCGGTGTGACACGATCGTGAGGGAAGAGGAGGCCTTTCTGTTCCCAGTCCTTAACCTCTCTGCCCGGCCCGGCTTCTGCGGGAACCTTCGCCCATGCCGGTGGGGCTCCGAGGCTCAGACCAGGGAAGCCCCATCCTAGACGTGCCGCGGCAGCCATCAGGGCAATACCGGACTCTCCCAGGTTTCAGAGCCCCTCAGAGCCCTGTGACCCGGGACCTCGGCTTCAGGAAAGTCAGTGAGGAAAGGTCCGCCCCCCCCCCACCAGAGTCCCGTGAACAGGCTTCGCTGTGACTGCCAGTCCCCACATTCTTCAGTCTCTTTCCGGGTCCCGGCGGCCAGGGTGACGAGAACGCCCGCTCGGCACCTCCGTCACGATAGGCTCAGCCCCATGCCCGGCGTAACCCTTATAAAGTCTGGGTGCCTGTGGCTCAGTCTCAGGGCGCTTTCTGACCAAGAGCACGGTCCGATGCCTTTCTCGACTCACTAAAGGAGACTCGCAATCCACGGACCCCAACGGCGCTGGCCAAAATCCCATTTGTTCCCCGACCTACTTCTTTCTCACCCCGCGACCTGGGCACGCCTCTCCTCGACCCCCTGAAAAGACTCTCCCTTCACCCCACAGTCCTGGAAAGCCTCCCCTCCCTTCTCCCTGCATCACCCACCCCGGCCCTACTTGCCAACCTAGATCAGCGTGGCCCGTTTCCACAAGAAGGAAGCATTTTGGGGGCGCCTGGGTGGCTCAGTCGGTTGGGCGGCCGACTTCGGCTCAGGTCATGATCTCTCGGTCTGTGAGTTCGAGCCCCGAATCGGGCTCTGTGCTGCCGGCTCAGAGCCTGGAGCCTGCTTCAGATTCTGTATCTCCCTCTCTCTCTCTCTGCCCTTCCCCTGCTCATACTCTATCTCTATGTCTCTCAAAAATAAATAAACGTTAAAAAAAAAAAAAAAGAAGAAGGAAGCAATTTGTTCTAGGAGGTGAGAGTAAACCCATCATGGCAGCGCCTCCCTTAGAGGAAAGGGATGCCAGGAAATATGCCACTTCAGTCATCCTGATCCTGGCACACTAAACCCGGCGCCCTGTGTGACTTGCGTGTCCTCCTTGGGACTCTGTCCCCACGGCTGATCAGACAACGATCATCTTAGCAACTCGCCGCCTCACGAAACTTAAATCTTCTGGAGAACCATGCCAGCCCCTGGGCGATGCGTCTGGAGGGAAGAATAGTACGTAGACAAGTAATCTTTCCGAACTTTCTGCCACAGCGGGGCGGCCCAGGGCTATCGCCAAACCTGACGGAGAAGCTACAGAGATCCCCGCTTGACACTGACACGGGAAACCCACGCCGGAGTTTCAGTACTGGCCCGTGACGTGGGGTTGGGGTTCTGGGGCCAGGAGGGTTTGCGTGTGCCGTCATTCATTACCAAGGACCCAGGGGATGACTGTCCCCACCCCGGGGTGATACTCTTTTCCCCACCGTCCCCATCCACCCTCAAACTTTCTGAATCTCATTTCCTTCCCTATAAAATGAAGGTGACAACTGAAAAAAAAAAAAACATAGCGCCTTCAGAACCAGTCTTTGGAACCAGTTCTGCTTTGTCTCACTAGATGAGAGCCCAGGCGAGTTTCGCAGCCTCTCCGCGTCAGTCAGCTATTGCTGCGAAACCACCCCTTCCAAACATAATGGCTTAAACCAACAACCGGTTCTAGTTTCTCACGAATCTCCCAGGAGCCCGAGCGCTTCTGCCGACGTGAGCCAGGCTCGGCTGATCTTGGCCGAGGCCACCGGGGCGTCGGCCGGCAGCTGGCGGGGCGGCCGGGGGCTGGCTCGTGCAGGATGGCCTTGGCTGGGATGACTTGGCTCTGCTCCGCGTGGCCTCTTCTCCTCCAGAAGGCTAGCCCAGGCTCGTTCTCCCCCCCCCCACCCCCGGTGTCCAAATCCAGGACAGCGAGTGTAAGCACACGTGGGCTTTTCCAAGCCTCTCCATTAAGTCCGCTGCCGTCCCATCGATGAGAGTCATTTGGCCAAGTCCCGAGTCAGAACGGAAGAGGACTATAAAGCTACCGTGCAAAGGGCGTGGACACGGGGAGGAGAGCAGTGAGGGCCGCCAGGGTGATCAATCTCTCACACCCTCTAGACTCAGTTTCCCTTTTAAAAATTGAGCTGAAATTCACATAACAATCAAATGAACCCTTTTAAAGTGAACGGTTAGTTGTGGCACTCAGTGCATTCGCAGTGTCGTGTCACCCTCGGCTCTGTCCAGCTCCAGACATTTTAATTACCGCCAATAAAACCCCGTATCCATGAAGGAGTCACTCCCCAGCCACCCCTGCCCCCTCGCGGCCACTAATCTGCTTTCTCTCCGTGGCTTTCCCGGGGCGGGACGTTTCGTGCGAACGGACTACACGACCTCTCACGTCTGGCCTCTTTGACTCACGTGCTTTCGAGGTTCATCCACGTTGTCGGCCGTTCATTCTTTTTTTATGGCCGGGTAATATTCCGTCGTACGACCGGACGACAAGTTGTTCGTCCGAGCGTCTGTTGATGGACACGTGAGAGGTTTCCGACTTTTGGGTATCGTGAACGGTGCTGCTGTGACATTCACGGGCGAGTACCCGAGCACCTGCTTCCAGTTCCTTTGACAAGGAGTAGAACTGCAGGCTCACCCAACAGCTCAGTGGTCCACCTTTCGAGGACTCTGCTCTCCTTTCCTCTTTAAAATGGAGATAACAGAATTACTGGGCGGGGATGCTGAGGGCTTTAGAGAGAGCGCGTGTAAGATGTTTTGCACAGAGTACCACCTCAGTAAATAGTTTATAGAACTATTCTTTTGTTCCTTAATTCGCTAACCATTTATTGAGCCCAGGATCAGGAATTACGTGAGGGGCTGGACAGATATATGAATATATAAGATGTAAAATAGCCATAAAACACATGTCTATATTTCTATAGACATATAAATATATCCCCAGGGTCCCTTCCAGCCCAGATACACAATGGCTCCATTCTTGCTTCTTGCCCGGTGTGTCCTTCACAGACAGAAGACAAAAGGTGCTCTCTCTCCCTCTCTCTCTTTCTCTCTCTCTCCCTTCGCCGATTCCCCAGGAGGTGGCTGGCTTCATCGCTCCCCACCTGAATCAGTTCAGACCACCTATTTCAGATATGTCGGCTCTTATAAATGTAGCCACACACCCGCAAAGTGAGATGAAATGGCAATGTGATTAGCGCGTGTGTGAGCGGCAGTGCTTATGTGTGCCTGTCTCATGCCTTTTGTAAAGATTAATACATCAGAGCAAGCACTTACGAAAGGAAGAATAAAAACACAACCACTGCCACCGGGTCCAAGGCTCCAGCCGCTCCATAACCAAATGTCACCCGCATGGTAAGCAATAAAATAAAAATATATGCTTAGCAGAGGCAATATAAATATGATGTATGTTTGGAAGTTGGGTAACAAAACAGTGGCATAAAAATAACCTCCGGCGGCGAATTCAGGAAAGCGACCTTTTTTCAAACGTGGCGTTCCTTTGGGCTGCCTTTCCTAAAATACCGCAGCGTCTCGAGCAGTAAAGCAGATTGGTTGCAATCTGACAGGAGCACCCTGGTAATGAGAGCGCGGAAATTCTCACCCGTGTTCCGAGGCCGAGGCCGCGTCTCACTCCCCTCCGCCCTCTGCAGTCCCTCACTCCGGAGAACCTCGCCTCCATCTGCCGGCTCTGTCTGTCCCCTTTGGCTGTCACGATAATCCCCGCTTTCCAGAACTCCTTCCCAGACATTGTTCCGTTTGACCTCTACAGCCCGCCCCTGAAGTCGGGGGGGGGCGAGTATCGTTATTGCCATTTTATGGATGAGAAAACAGAGGCCACGAAAGTCACACTGAACCTGGCGCTGCCCCTCCGCCCCGGGGACAGAGCGTTCCTTTTCTCTCTTAGGAGCTGTCGTGTCCCGCTCTCGCGTGCATACCAAGAAATAAAAATAAAAATAAAAATCACCGAAGAGATGTTCGCACAAAACAGACTCCTCTCCACGGCCCGGCATGCATCCGGGTTTCCGGTTACTATTCGCTGAGAGAATACAACCAACTTTTGCATCAGCCAAACAGAATATTATTAGAAAGCTAAATCTGTGTATGTAAACATCAAAATATACCAAAAATGGATGCTCTACATTTCTTTTTTTTAAATCTTTTTAAGTTTATTTATTTTTGAGACAGAGAGAGAAACAGAGCGTGAGCGGGGGAGGGGCAGAGAGACCGGAAGACACAGAACTTGAAGCAGGCTCCAGGCTCTGAGCTGTCGGCACAGAGCCTGACGCGGGGCTCGAACTCACAGACTTCGAGATCATGACCTGACCCGAAGCCGGACGCTTAACTGCCTGAGCCACCCAGGCGCCCTAGATGTGGTCCATTTCTTACTATGCATACGTTTTGCAACTCTTAGACACTGAGAGTCTAACTGCTTGGAGATCCAAACGTTTGAGCGGTTTGTCCCAGGCCTCAGAATGAGAGCGCTAGGGGCGCCTGGGCGGCTCCGTCGGCTGAGCGTCTGGCTCTTGATTTCGGCTCTGGTCATGACCTTGAGGTTCATGAGCCCAAATCCCCACACCGGGCTCTGTGCTGACAGCACGCAGCCTGCTTGCGATTCTCTCTCTTCCTCTCTCTCCCTCTCTCTCTGTCCCTCCCCTGCTCAAGCTCTCTCTCTCTCTCTTTCAAATAAATATTTGTTTAAATGAGAGCTCTAGAGTTAGAATGTATATTACTGACATAGAGAGGAAAGCAACCAGCTCTGTGTCTTTAGGCAAATCGCTCGACTAGTTTTTCCCTGATGGGACAAGTCGAATTAGATGATCGCTAAGCTGCTTCCTTTCTGTGAGATTCTATAACTTTATCTCTAGAACAAAGCACTCAGCGCCACTCCAGGAAAGCCCTGCGTTGCTCACAGAGGGGTCAGCCAAAGGATCACCGATGGAACCCCAACCTCTAATGAATCATGTGGGGGGACAGAAAAGTCTGCTCAAGAGCAAGGCTCAGACCCTGGTCCTATGTGGGCCACCAACTCGCTGCGTCACCTTGAACTTCTCCTCTGTTAAATGAGGAATCTGGACCAGGGGAGGATGGGAAATAAATTTCACCTCACGCGCACTCTGCCTGAGAGATGGCGGCTGCCCGGAGTGTGGTGTTGAAAAAAAAAAAAAAGGAATCTGCCTCCAACTCCAGGGGAAAGAGGCCCGGATGGATTAGTGATGTCTGCCCCAGGCGAGGGAGGGGGCGGAGGGTGGGAGTTTGCCATCCCTGGAGGAGACACTTGTGGCAGCCGGCCTCTTCCAGCTGAGGCTAACGCTCTGTGAGTAGCACACGAGACCTGGGGACTGGGAGTCGCGGGTGCACAGGATGCAGAGCTGGGCTCGTTCAACTGTTTTTATATTATCCATGGCTTGGGTTTGAATAATCTGTCCCCTGATACCACTGTATTTCAGAAATTGCTACCTAAGGCAAATTTTCCACTTTTAAACTCATTTCCTGAGTCGGTCTTTTTAAACCCCACATTAAATATTGATCTGCCCCGGAGAGATCTAATTTATTTAGTAGAGACAGGTTTGACTTCACCAGAACTGTCAAACCCAGAAATGGGGCCATGCCCCTCCTGAAGCAATAACCATTCAGGACGGTGACAGACAAGCCAAGGACGCTGGAACCAGGAACCACTCCTTTCCTGTCTCCGAGCGTCAGGGGCAGGGCCCGCCTTCCTGGTCTTTCTCTCTCTCTCATCGCAGGGTGTCAGAGCGTCTTCGAGAACCTTTCCTATGAGGATGGAAGTCTGAGAGTCAAGGCGCCCACTCGGGGCTCGCTGGGTTCCCCGTGCTGAGCCTCAAGCCCAGCCGGCCTGTTGGCAGACGAGTCTTCTGGGTGCTCCCGGTGCGCTGCTTCCGGGACTATTGCTCCAAGCTCCGACCTTCAGACTCAGCACCCTCTCCCTCGAGTCCCGATTCTGGCCTGGGGAAGGTGGCATTTCCACTTGGATCTTGGTTTTAAACCAGCCCCTATGAGCTTTGACTTGGCTGTCTTTCCCATGACAACACTCTGGCTATCTCCCAAAGGAACTCCCTGTTTGTGCTTAAGAGTGTGGTTCCAATGAAGAGGGAGCGAGAGGGAGACTCAGCCTGTCACGGCTGGAGGACAGGAGCCCGGTGCTCGCAGGCAGCCAACCCACCACACCAGGCTGGATGCCAAGATCCAGCCCCCTGATCTGGCCTCTCCCCGGGAGCCGGCCTCCACCTCCTGCATTCAGAACG
This sequence comes from Paguma larvata, assembly GCA_030068075.1. Taxonomy (NCBI): domain Eukaryota; kingdom Metazoa; phylum Chordata; class Mammalia; order Carnivora; family Viverridae; genus Paguma; species Paguma larvata. Next base: position 54,022,551 of record CM057843.1, read on the forward strand.
CCTGCTTCCCTCACCTTGCACTCTGGGCTGATCCAGCAGAATTTCTCTCCGTAGCTTATGCTTCCACGCACAAATGCCAAGATTCCCTTCCGGGTTTCTCAAAACATCTGTTTGGGGCCCCACAAACAAGAGTCCCTGCGGCAGGGAACACAGCCTATCTGTGGGTGAGGGAACCAGACCGTAATTAGAACCTCAGTCAGGGATCCTGCCCTGCCTGCCTTTCCCCGGTTAAAACAATCCTAACTACGTAGGCAGTGTCATTATCCCCTTGGGAGATAGGGGGAAACCGAGGCTCTGAAGCTCTAGCCGCCGGCCACATATGGCTAATTAAAATTAAATAATACTGAAAATTCAGTTCCTGGATCTCACTCGCCACGTTTCAGGAGCTCAACGGCTGCACGCGGCTAGTGCCGGCCATAACGACAGCTCAGAATTCTAGAACATGTCCATCGTAGCAGTAAGCTCTGTCAGACAGCGCCACAGGGGTGAAGTAACATCCCCGTGCTGTGTGGAAACTGAGGGCAGGCCTGCTATTGAGCTGGAACCCCTGTTCTACCCTTCCCCGCTGTGGAAAGGAAGCGTAAAGGAGGGTGACACGGTCAAGAGGTCAAGCAAGAGATCTCGCCGGAGGGAAGCCAGCCTTTTGGAGACAAGCCGTGCCAGAGACAAGCCATCTGACTGAGATTCTTTACTGGCCCCTGGTCACGTGACGGCTGTACACAGCTTGGGCGACATGGTCCTGATGCTGCCCTTCCCTGACGAAGGTGTCTTCTGGGCTGGAAGGGAGAGGTGGGGCTTGATCTCCACCCAGCATTTCCATCTCCGATGTCCCCGGAGAGGGGGGGCAAGCACACGGTTGGGCACAAAAGAATGTCTTACACATACACACCTTCACGCTCCCGAGATTTCTTGGAAATGGCGAAGGTCCGTCAAGGTCATCGATCAAAACATTTTGTGCCTTCCTTGCCGGGTTGTTTTTTTTTTTTAATGTTTATTTTTGAGAAGAGAGACAGAGAGCGTGAGCGAGGGAGAGGCAGGGAGACAGGGGGACGGAGGATCTGAAGCAGGCTCTGTGCCGACAGCAGACAGCCTGATGCAGGGCTCGAACTCGCCAACCACGAGATCGTGACCTGAGCTGAAGTCAGATGAGTAACCGACTGAGCCCCCAGGCGCCCTGTTACTTGCGGTTTTGAGTTAGTCATCATTCGTGACACCCCTGTTATGTGCCAGTCTCTGAATCGGGCACTTTTTACATCTGGAGCCACGTGGGCTCCGGAATGTCCATAAGTAAAAGCAATTGAAAACAATCCCAGTCGTGATTTGTGTCTCTCGATGTTAAAGGGGATTTGGATTGTACGTCGTACCATTGTTTTTATATTTTTCGCTCTGTGTTTGTACTTACGCTTTATTTATTTTCTTAATTTATATTTATTTATTTTTGTTATTTTTAAAAATTTAAATCCAAGTTAGTTAACATATAGTGCAATAATGACTTCAGGAACAGAATTTAGTGATTCATGGGTGCCTGGGTGGCTCAGTCAGGTAAGTGTCCGACTTCGGCTCAGGTCATGATCTTGCAGTTTGTGAGTTCGAGCCCCAAGTCTGGCTCTGTGCTGACGGCTCAGAGTCTGGAGCCTGCTTCAGATTCTGTGTCTCCCTCTCTGCCCCTCCCCTGCTCCCACTCTGTGTGTGTGTCTCTCTCTCTCAAAAATAAACATAAAAAAAAAAGAATTTAGTGATTCATCATTTACATATAACACCCAGTGCTCATCCCAACAAGTGTCTTTCTTAATGCCCCTTGCCCATTTAGCCCACCCCCCCCACCCAACATCCCACCAGCAACCCTCTGTTTGTTCTCTGTATTTAAGAGTCTCTTGTGGTTTGTCTCTCTTTCTGTTTCTATATTATTTTTGCTTCCCTTCCCTTATGCTCATCTGTTTTGAATCTTAAATTCCACACATGAGCGAAGTCAAATGATATTTGTCTTTCTCTGACTGACTTATTTCATTTAGCATAATCTAGCTCTATCCATGCTGTGGCAAATGGCAAGATTTCATTCTTTTTGATTGCCAAGTAATATTCCATTCTGTGTACATACCACATCTGTATCCATTTGTCAGTCAAAGGACAATTGGACTCTTTGGATAGCACTGCTATAACCATTCTGGTGCATGTGCCCCTTCGAGTCAGCACTCCTGTATCCTTTGGATAAATTCCTAGTAGTGCAATTGCTGGATTGTAGGGTAGTTCCACTTTTAACTTCTTGAAGAACCTCCATACTGTTTCCCAGAGTGGCCGCACCAGTTTGCATTCCCACCAGCAGTGCAGAAGAGATCCCCTTTCTCCGCATCCTCGCCAACATCTGTTGCTGCCTGAGTTGTTCATATTAGCCACTCTGACAGGTGTGAGGTGGTATCTCAGTGTGGTTTTGATTTGTATTTCCCTGATGATGAGTGACGTTGAGCATTTTGTCATGTCGGTTGGCCATCTGGATGTCCTCTTTGGAAAATTGTCTATTCATGTCATTTGCCCATTTCTTCACTGGATTATTTGTTCTCTGGGTATTGAGTTTGATAAGTTCTTTATAGATGTTGGATCTACCCATTTGATATGTCATTTGCAAATATCTTCTCCCATTCTGCCAGTTGCTTGTAGTTTTGCTGATTGTTTCCTTTGCTGTGCAGAAGCTTTTTATCTTGATAAAGTCCCAAGAGTTCATTTTTGCTTTTGTTTCCTTGCATCCAGAGACGCATTGATGCATGCCGAGGTCAAAGAGATTATTGCCTGTTTTCTCCTCTAGGATCTTGATGGCTTCTGGTCTTAGGTTTAAGTCTTTTATCCATTTTGAGTTTACTTTTGTGTATGGTGTAAGAAAGTGGTCCAGGTTCATTTTCTGCATGTCGCTGTCCAGTTTTCCCAGCACCATTTGCAGAAGAGACTGTCTTTATTCCATTGGATTTTCTTTCCTGTTTTGTCAAATATTAGTTGACTGTACGTTTGTGGGTCCATTTCTGGGTTCTCTATTCTGTTCCATTGATCTATGTGTCTGTTCTTGTGCCAGTACCGAGCTGTCTTGATGATTACAGCTTTGTAGTACAGCTTGAAGTCCGGAATTGTGATGCCTCCAGCTTCGTTTTTCATTTTCAGGATTGCTTTGACTATTCGGGGTCCTTTCTGGTTCCATACGAATTTTAGGATTGTTTGTTCTAGCTCTGTGAAGAATGCTGGTGTTATCTCGATAGGGATTGCTAAATTTATTTTTGAGAGAGAGAGGGCACGAGTGAGCAAGAGGCAGAGAAAGGGGAAGAGAGAAAGGGAGAGAGTGAGAATTCCACACAGGCTCTGCACTGTCAGTGCAGAGGCCGAATCGGGGCTAGAACTCACAAACCACGAGATCATGACCTGAGCGAAAGTCGGACGCTTAACCAACTGAGGCACCCGGGCGCCCCTACACTTTATGTTTTAAACAGCCTCATTGAGATAAAATTCTCACACCATACAATTCACCGATTAGAGTGCACGATGATGTCACATCTATCAGCGGTCGCTCCCCCATGCCTCCACCCCCCCCAGCCCCAGGCACCCACTGATCTGCCTTCTGTCTCTACAGATTTGCCCACAGCAGACAGTTCCCATAAATGCTATCACACAATATGTGGCTTCTCTCGCTTAGCACAATATTGTAACGTGATTAGTAGGTCATTCCTTTTTTATTGCCAAATAATATTCTGGCATATGGATATACCCCATTTTATTTATCCATTTATAGACGCTTGGGTTGTTCCACGTTAGGCTCTTATGACTAACACTACGAACATTCGTATATAAGTTTCGTGTGGACATATGTGTTCATTTCTCTTGGGGACATAGCTCAGAGTGGATTGCAGGGTCACGTGATAACTCTACGTCCAACACGTCGAGACGCGGCCAAACAAGGAAAGATCCACACTTGAGGAACGTCAAACAGGCGGCAAGGATGCCCCGGGCTTGCTGCTCTTAGCACTCCGGGAATTACTCAATGACTGAGTCCGATCAGGAGGCCACGCTCTGCGTGGGGAAAGAAGTCCGTGCCCAGACCCAAGCCCATGCTGCCCACCCACACCCCCCCCACACGGGTCTGTCCAGCCCTGCTGTTCCTGAGAGCTCTCTCCGTCCGGCTCCCTTGCGCTCAGCCGTCTAGCTGCTCGCCCGGGCTCCCAGCCTGCGGCAGGCACAGCGGCGGGGGTCCCGGGGAGGGCTCCCTTGGCTGCCACGGGTCTTCCTAAGATGCAGCCACGAGTCTTGCTGTCTCGGCAGCGCGGACTGCCAGGAGTGCCCGGGAGGAGCGGCACAATCGCAGCTTGCACGAAACCTGTGAGAACTACGGCTATTGGCAGGATAGAGACCATCTATCTGTCTTCTACGTGTTTTGGAAAATCAAAGAAAGTGAGCAGCGGGCGGCTCAACTTTATCGCCGCCGTCGGGAGGAAAGGAGCTGGAGTCTTCCACAGCTGCACAAAGCTGGCTCTTCTCGGAGCCACACAGACCCCAGGCTCTTCCGTCTACCACGGAGCCCCCTGTCTTTCGGGACGAGGGTCTCAGCGGTGATGGGGGGCCTAATCAGGAGTCCCAGCTGTCTGCACAAAGACCTCAAAAGTTGCTCAGGAAAGGCCTAGCTCTCAAATCTCCTTACCATCTTGAGGTCTGACAGTGGGGAAGAGAAACGAAGTCCAGGGTGAGTCCCTCTGCCACCTGGGGTTAAAAATGACTGCAAAGATGCGCCGACCTGGCAGAGACGGCCACCCCCTCCCTTGCTTCCTGGCCGGCCTCCTGTGACCAGCTGCACCCGTGCAGCCTCACCTGGCGCATCGCAGCATGGTCTCTGCCTAATGCAAGCTGAGCAACCATTCCAATTTTCCCAGGACTAACAGGGTTCCTGGCATACAAGACTTCCGGTTTTCAGAGACAGTGCTGACAGTTAAATAAGGGCCAGTCACCCCAGAGAGGGACGCGTGGATTCCAGCGCTAAGAGTGGCTGCCTATTTTAAGGACTGAGGACTGCAAAGTCTCCCTGACACCCGTCGGGTCATCTCAAGCCTCTGGCTTCAAGGATGAAGCGGGGGTAGGGGGGAAGCAAAGGGCAGGGCAAGTGAAGGCAGCGATTTGCCTGCACGGCATTGGAGTGTCGCTCTGCACCGCCCGGCGGCCCATAGCCTCCGACCCCAGACCTAAATCCAGGCTTCCCCCACCACGTGACAGCCACTCACACCGCCCAGCTCTGCCCAGCCGTGCCGTTCCTCCGAGCGTTCTTCTTCCTGACCCTCGGCGTCTAGTAAGTAGAGAAGGTGAGACTGAGGTTGGGGCAGGCGGGGTTGGTTACCGTCCCACAGCCCCCCCCCCTCACTGATGGAAACTCAGATCTCGGGTAACCGAGGTGCCCAGCCCCAGGCGCTGAGTTGTGGCCACTGCTCGCTGCTTGCTTCCTGGTTTAGGATGGGCGAACAACCCAGTTCTGGCCAAAGAAATGGCAGAGAAGATTGGCTGGGGCAGGGAGGGGGGTGGGATTCTGCGAAAGGGTTCCCGCTCTCGTAAGCAGGAGGCTCGCGGGGAGAGCTGCGCCCCTTCTCTCCTGCGTCGGAGGCCATTGAGCGCTGACACAGTCCTGGGACTCCTGCAGCCGTGGCCACGTGACCACGGGCTGGGCGTGGGTGGCGAGGAAGGGAGAAGAGAGGATACCAAGCTACCAACTCGGACCCATCACCGTCGAGTTGCCAAACCAGTCGTCTGCTTCAGATGTCTCGTTACATGGGGAAAAAAGAGGCTCCTCAAAGGAGTCAGCACAATGGGCATCCCGGGGCGGGTCGCTGAAAGCCCCCGAGAGAGGAGACGCAAGTTTGAACCCTGCGGTCGGAGCTTGCCCTGTCCCCGGGCGGGAGGCGCGTCTAACCTCGCCTGGACGTGTGTGCCCTTGAGCTCTCCAACGACAGGGAATTCACCAGCCTTCTGCCTCCTCCGCCATCTAACTCCTCCTCCTCCTCCTCCTCCTCCTCACCACGGGATGACTCCTCCTCTTGCAGCCGGAGGGCCTCGGGGCCGCCCCCATTCCAGCGAAGGGGGCCAGCCCATCACGGCGAGACCCTTCCTTTGGCGTGGGATGGGGGTCAAGAGGGAGCCCTGGAGTCCCCTAGCTCCTCGACTCGTTACTCAACCTTTCTACGCCCCGGTTCCTTCATCTGCCGTGGGGAGAATAGTGCCTACACGGCAAGGTTATGGTGGACGAAGGGTCGAGCGCGTCTGACACAGTGTCGGGGGTCCCCGAGATCACCTTCAGGTTCAGCGATTCACTAGGACGACTCGCAGAGTAAGAAAACTCTTATACACGCGATTGCGGGGTTTATCGCAACTCCTGGCTGCGGCTGAAGCCCGGCAGAGGTCAAAGCAGGAGAGACCAGGCATAAGCGTCCGGTCGCCTCCTCCCAGTGGGGTGGTGGGGGCAACGCGGCCGTGTTCCGGCAGCAGCGTGTGACAACGCGTATGAACGAGCCTCAGCCGCCCGAGTCTTGGCGTCCAGGGTCTTTACTGGTGGCTTATCACCTGGCCTGGAGCACCTCCATGGCTGAGCTTCCTCGGTCTCTCGCCGCCCCAGAGGTCGAGCTGACACAGCCGGGCCCGTTAACTCTCTACTCGGCCCTGACTCCTCCCCCCAGGAAAGGCGGGGGCTTTCCTATTGGTGGGTCTGGACGGCTCCGCCCTCCAGCCCCGGCTCTGTGGAGAGGTCACACAGTGACACACAGGAGCAGCTGTCGGCCGCTGCCAGCGCCTGTGCCCGGAGGCGGCAGCATGTGGAGGGGTGAGGTCCGAGCAAGCCCACGTGGCTCACAAGACCCCCAACCACTCTCTCCAGCAGCTCTGTCAGTAATGAACGTGACAAAAGTGGTTCTGTCTCCATTTGCCTGTGTTCCAGTGTCAGTCCCTCAGCTGGCTCCTGATGGAGGCAGGGAAGAGAGGGTGACCCTTAGCTCCCACAAGCCCCACGCACAGGGTTCGCAAGGTCACGATCAGGTCCCCCTCAGACATCTGCCACCGAGGTTCCCCAGGCCCTTTATCAGGCCCCCTCCTCGGGGCTCCCTGGCTTGCCCCATCCTCCAGGGCACACTCCAGGCTGCCCAGGACCCTCTAAAAAGCGCTGGGCCGGAACTAAGCACAGAGCCTTCCAGGCGTGGCCTCGGAGGGCCGTAGGAGGACGGCCCCCTGCCCATCTCTTCGCCGAGTTCCCACGAGCACCACCATTTCTGAGCAGTCGTGTTCACACACTGACCCTGCAGGAGACACAGGCGCTTCTCCACGTGAATCAGCCTCGGAGACAGTTTCCTTGTACAAAGCGGGGGATTTTTTTCCGCGAGCTCTACGCCCAATGTGGGGCTTGCACACGCGGGCCCGGAGATCGAGAGCCGCACGCTCTAGTGACTGAGCCAGCCAGGTGCCCCAGCGGCTGACTTTTTAAACCTCTTCTTATATTTGGCCAGTCGAGTTCTTCTTCTCAGATACATTTGTGCACACCCCGGGCGTCCCCCGCAAGGTTTAAAGGTCTAGGAATCGCCCCCACACCAGACAGAGCTCACCTCACCAGTTTCGGGATGCCCATTTCATCTACTCAGAAGCAAGTACTTAGCAGATAAAGTTCCCAATATACTACAAACTGGTTAAAATGAGCACAGCCTTGGGGGGCCTCTGGGTGGCTCAGTCGGTTAAGCCTCCGACTTCAGCTAAACCTTCCAAGGTAGAAACGGCCTGAAGCTAAAATAGGGGTGCCGCCCTTTGGGGTGGAGGGGGGTGGATGGATATAGCAATTAGTAGTGGACCACAGGGTCCTTCTGTGAAGTTCAGCTTGGGGGTCGCAGCTGTTCAAATCTTGTTGCCAGAGGTTTTAGGACATAGGAGGGCAGACAGGGCCTCAAGCCGGGAGGACAGCAGCCTGGCTCTGCTCAGAGGCTAAGTCTGGGTTTGTGGCGACATTTGGGGGATGGGAGGGGAGACCAGAGAGAACCTCTGAGACTCACCGAAACAAAGTCTCATCGGAAATAAAAGACGCAGTGACAGCTGAGGGACCCCTAAGTCACCTCTGTGACAATCTCGATCCTTCAGAACAGGTTCGTGCAAAGCCTGATGTGGTCCCCAAGGGGCACAGGACGAGGAATGCGCACGGACGACAGGATTTGAACTGCAGTCCCGCCCCTTGCTAGCATGGAGACCTTGGGTGAAGGACTCCCCTTCCTGAGGTCCGCCTCCCCCGTGCGCAATGGGGAAGTGACCCTTGCTTCCAAAGATGCCTGTAGAAGTAGGCGGGAGGGTGTGCGCACACTGCCTGATACGTGTCTGGGCGTCGTAACAATTCCTGCTCCGTGGGTCAACCGGGAAGCCCAGCCCGACGGCTTCACAACCCACCTGGTGGGTGTGGAGTCTTAGCGCGTCTTCGTGAGTCTGCGCACTAAGCTCCGAGGACCCCGCCCATTTGAGCCCTCCTAAGCTCGGTTGATCTGATTGGCCAGATGGCAGAGTAAGAGTCGAGAAGGTACAGGGGGGCACAGGCAGCAAAGAAAAGCGAGATCTGACAGTCTACCGAGGAAAACGGGCAGAAAAGCCCACCGGGCGAGGATAAGAACTACGAAAGTGACCGGAGGCCATTGAGCGCACGGGAGAACAATGGACCCCTCTTGGTAGACCAGGCAGCAAGGAACGACCAAGAAGAGCCTTGAGTCATTAAAAGAAAGGTAAATCTGTTCAACACGTCAGTTTAAGAAGATTAAAAAAAAAAAAACACCATGTTATACATTTGAGCAATAGTACCATTACAAACAGGAAAACAGCTAACGGTGAAAGTTACAGGTGTCTGAAAGACTGAGGACTGGGGTGCCTCCTTCTGGCCAAACGGGGAGCTTCACCTAAAGAACATACTGGGGTCTTTTCGCCTCTCAGCAAGGTGTTATTGAGGTAGAAGGAAAGCCATGGAAACGGGGAAAGGGTAGCAAACGGACAGGGACTCAGGGTTGGTCCTTCCATTGGAAAAAAACGAAAACAAAAACAACTTCCAGTTGGCCGCTCGGCCGCAAGGGGGCGTCAGTTGGCCTGGATCTTCTTGGGGACGCCCAGCGCGGCGCGGTCGGAGCCCAGCAGCAGGCGCTCCAGCCGCTTGCAGTGCTCCCGGAGCTGCTTCTCGCGGGGCAGCAGGAAGGTGAGGACCTTGTTGCGCACGACGCCGCGGTCCTCCTCCTCCCGGAGCCGCTGCTTCACGCGGGCCGCCTGCTCCTCCTGCTGCGCCAGCGCCCCGTTCATCTCGCAGAAGGCGTCCTCCAGGTCGTGGATGGCCCTCAGCGCCTCCTTCTTAAAGTCCTCGAGCTCCCGGTGCACCCCGGCCACCTTCTGCTGCAGCAGCTCCAGCTCGGCGGGCGGCGGGAAGCAGGAAGGCCACGACGGCGGGAGGGAGAAGTCCCCGGACTGGAGGCCGCTCTCCACCATCTTCTTGCCTTGCAAGGTGTTCACCTTCACGAGAAACGACCCGGCCTGATAGAGTGGTTCCATAGTGTCCCTTCCCCGGTGGCCGAGGAGAGGGAGCTAAGAGACCAGTCTGCTCAGGGAATTTTGGAGGGGGTGGAGGGGCTAGAAACACAATCGTTTGGAGTGCAGAAGCCTCATGCATTGTGACATGGGGGCCCCTCCAGCCAACCAGGGCGAGAGCCGCAATCCGTTCATTTGCATATGGCAGCCTCCTTGGTTGGTGGATCCAGGGCTTTGTCTGCTCCGCTACCAAGATGGCCTTCCTTCCGTGAGATGGATTTCCATCACCTCTTCGATCACCCTTCGAAAACCTGAGCTCGCTCTCTCCTTGTACGGGAGGGACAAACTGAGGCCCGGAGCCAGGCCCTAAACAGGCCAGAGCAAGGCCAGGCCCGCCTGCGGCCAGGTGTGCCTTCCCCCCATCCCACCTATCCCTCGCTGGACTTCGGTAACACGCAGGGAAGGTACCGTGACCCAGCGAAGGCTTCTGCGACGTCTCTGATGTTCTCAGATCCGCACAGCCCTTCCTTTAAGCCTCTCCTGAGGCACAACCTTCACCCCCTTTTTCTGACCTAGGCCCCTGTCCTTCCAGGTCCCAGCGGCCCAGTAAATTCCAGAAGGACATTGTAAGAAACAGGCCCACTTCTGCCTCTAAAGCGCCTTTAAAAAAGAAGAAAAAAAAAGTAATTTCTGATTCCAAATCCATACTCTTATAACGATGCCAGAATTCTAGAGAATCTAGAGGTTGTGAGGCACGTCCTTAAGGGGTTTTGATGTGTGGTCCACGGCAGTGCGGATTCAGTCACGTGCGGGGTGAAATCGGGTCACTCGTTCATTTATTCGGCAAGTGCGTGTTGCGCGCTTACCCGGAACGAGTGTGGGCAGGAGTGCGAGGTGCCCCACTGCCCGCCCTGCCGGGCCGGGCCCGAAACGTCGACACGGGCAAGAAAAAACCTACAGAGGGGCAAATCTCGCCCTTCGTACCTGAATCCTACAAGAAAGGAAATGTTTGTAGCTAGCCTGGGTCGGTTTGGTGGAGAACAGAGCTCTATCCCGTGCACCTCGGTGTCTCTCCCGGACTTCTCTCCTGGCCTCCAAATTGGAACGCGTCTCCAACAGCGCGCCTCACATCCAAGCCATCGAAAACCGCACCCGTTATCATTTCGCTCAAGCTGCCTCTTGTTCCAATATTGCCATCGAGTTAATGACACCACCGTGGGGTCGCACCCACAGGAGAAACCAGGGATCAGACTGGACCCCTCCGCATCCAAGTGGCTCTGGGTCCCCTGGACTTTACCACCTCTGAGCACCCTAGAACCCGCCAGGTCTCTGGCGGGCCACCGCCTGTAAGCTGCGTCTCTTTGGCAGTGACCTCACTTCCCTGAGCCTCATTTTTCTTATCTACGAAACAGGGATACGCGTCAGGGGCGTGCAGCTCCCCGGGCGGAGGGGTGGCGGAGGGGAGGCTCCGATTGATAGCTGTTGCCGATTTCCATGGTGTAACTACTCCCACGATGGCTGCTTTCGAGCTAGCGACGCGATCTCTCTGGGTAGAGGCGCACGCCGCCGGCTCTGGCGAACACCGCAGGACCCGTGTTGAGGGCACCTGCCGTCTCCAAGGCGTAGGTGTCACAGAGGGCATTTTGCAGGGAGGTTTATGGCTAAACTAAGGTCGAATTTTGAATCTCAAGACAGGGCAGAGGCTACAATTATTGAGACAGGATACTTGGTCAAAAAGAGCACTGTATCTTAGGAGTCAGGAGATCGGAGTCTGAACTTGCTGTGTGACCACAGGGCAATCGCCTGCCTCCCGTCTCTGAGCCTGTTCCCTCTGGCGTAGCGTGAGCAGGTGCTTCTCTGCAGTCTCTGGTTCTAAGATCCACACAGCCCTTTTCTTTAAGCCAGTCCTGAGACATTTGCCACCTTCTCCCTTTTTTGTGACCTGGGACTTTGTCCTTCCAGCCTCCGGTGGCACAGTAAATTCCGTGAGGACAGGGAGGGTGCATTTCTCGTCCTACACACCCTCAAATGTCCCGCCTGGAGCCCTGCCCATCCTGGCACTCCGAAAACTAGCTCAAATGGAATTTATGCTCAGAGGCGGCCTTGGAATCCCACCACTCCCCTGGCTTTCCCTCTGACGTGGCGGCACCTAGTGGCCTGCGCGGGAACAGCGTGCTTTTATTCCCCGGCCTAAAATCCGGATGGGGGCTGGGAGGTAAAAACAGGCCGGGCTCTCCTGGGGTCTTCAATTAGGCGCGTGCGCACATAGTAGGTCCTCAATGAGTATTTTCTGTAATCAGAAGAAAGGAAAGACGTGTGTCCGTCTTCTGGTTTTTGTCATTTTTTTTTTAGTGGTTTTTTTCTGTTTGTGCCCCTCTCTCTCTCCCTGACGCTCTCTGATTTTGGTTCTCTGCCGCTTTATCTCTGTCTCCCACAGGGAACGGTGGAAGTCGTAACCAGAACTAGGAAAGAAAAGTAGTGAAAGTTAAGAAGAAAGGGCAATCCCTCAATTTCCCTGGTGCTTTATAATGAGCTTTTGGTCCGTTGCTCCTCAGAATCCGCCCGGGAGGACTGCGTCACGTGAGCCTCAGCAGAGGTTGAGGACGAACGAAGACCCCAGGCTTGGTGGCCTCCTGAACCTTCGGAGCGTCCTTGGCAGGAACGACTCGGCGTGCACCTGCTCTGAATGTTCCCCTCCCCGCGGGTCTGTCCTCTAGGCCTTGTGCCTTCCTCGCGAGGTTCCTTCCAGCCAGAGGAAAGGAAGAAGGCAAATCTATCTGCTCCCTTCAAGATGTCAAGGGCGAGGGCTTCTAGCATCTCCTGGAAGGCATTTCTGGGCCACCGCCAGGAGGGTTTCCCTGCCCCCCGGTCTGTTCACAGGCTCCCGAGTCTCAGAACGATGGAGGGCAGGCCGGCGGGGTCCCCGCCCCACAGAGACCCCTGCCCTGAGAGCCAGACAGCCCGGATGGGGAGGGGCTCAGGAGCGGGCATGCTGCAGGAGGTCCAGGTTGGGCACCGCTGGCTCTGGAGCACATGCCTGCTGGGCCCTGCCCGCCTCTTGAGAGTGGAAACTGCGTGGGTCACCAGCCTTCCCCGGCCTCTGCCGTGTGTCCCCACCCCTTGCCCCTGCCTCTGCGTGCGAAATAAACTCGATTCTTTTATTTTAGGTTTATTTATTTATGTTAGGAAGAGCGTGCATGCGCACAAGCAGGGGAGAGACAGGGAGAGAGAATCCCAAACAGGCTCTTCACCGTCAGCACAGAGCCGGATGTGGGGCTCGAACTCACGAACCGTGAGGTCATAACCTGAGTCAAAATCAAGAGTTGGCCATTCAACCGACCGAACCATTTAGATACCCCCAAACCTCAATCCTTTTGAAGACCAGGAGAAAGGGACATGACACGGGTACACTCCTTCATGTCTGCCTTTCTTTTTTTTTTTTTTTAACGTTTATTTATTTTTGAGAGACAAAGAGACAGAGTATGAGCAGGGGAAGGGCAGAGAGAGAAGGAGACACAGAATCCGAAGCAGGCTTCAGGCCCTGAGCTGTCAGCACAGAGCCCGATGCGGGGCTCGAACTCACAGACCGCGAGATCATGACCTGAGCCAAAGTCGGCCGCTTAACCGACTGAGCCACCCAGGCGCCCCCATGTCTGCCGTTCAAAGTGAGGGAATCTCCGAAGCTCCTCGCATCCCATGAGTCGTTAGTTAGGGTCACATTCGCAGCCCTGTTTCTAACCCAGGCATTGGCTGGGGGACGGAGTGCTTGCAGATGGCTCAGAGTAATCACGGGGTCCCCTCCTGGGTGGGAGCTGAGCCTGGCCTCCCTGAAGCCCTGGTGTCCCCATACAAGGCCTACATTGGGGTTCTGTTCCCCGACGGAATGAGGATGAAAGGCAGCCAACGAGAATACCTATATTTGAAGAGAGAACAATGAGGGGCGCCTGGGTGGCTCAGTTGGTTAAGAGTCGACTTCAGCTCAGGTCATGATCTCGCAGTTCGTGAGTTCGAGCCCCACATCGGGCTCTGTGCTGACAGCTCAGAGCCTGGAGCCTGCTTTGGTTTCTATATCTCCCTCTCTCTCTGCCCCTCCCCTGCGCATACTCTGTGTGTCTCTCTCTCTCAAAAATAAACATTTAAAAAATTATACAAAAAAATTTTTAAATACAATTTCTGAAGAGAAAACAGAGAAAGCACCATGCCTAATTCCCCCGAATGAACTACTAATGTCAGCTTTCAGGCGGAATGGGGAAACAGTCTTCTAGGAGTTCTGAAAACTGGTTTCTGTCTCCCCACTCCCAAGAAAAAAAAATATGGAAAAAAAAAATCTCTCACAAATACCAAAGAGCATGTGGTTAGACATTTCTCCAGCAGAGAGAATGGGGGCTGGTCCTATCCAGAATATTCTTTTCCCAGAATCCCCTGGGCCTATGCCTCCCTTGGCGGCTGCTGGCCTGGGTGAGGATGCGGCTACACAGCCAGTGTCTCCCCCAGATGCGCTCCTACCAGGAATAATAATCTTGACACAGGGCATCTTAAAATCCCCCAGAGGGTCTTCCCTGTGGCCATCCACCTAGGCAGCCTTCCGCTCATTCATCCACCTGGGCGCGAATTCGGGGACACTCGCTGAGTACCTGTCCTATGTATGCTGAGCCAGCAAATAAGATAGAGAAGACCCCTGTTCTCAGGCCCCTGGCGTTTCAATGGAAGGAGACGGACAAGCAAGAGAAGCAATCAGGGGCTCCTGGGTGGCTCAGTCGGTTGAGCGGCCAACTTCAGCTCAGGTCATGGTCTCACAGTCTGTGGGTTCGAGCCCCATGTCAGACTCTGTGCTGACGGCTCAGAGCCTGAAGCCTGCTTCGGTTTCTGTATCTCCCTCTCGCTCTCTGCCCCTCCCCTGCTCACACTCTGCCTCTATGTCTCTCAAAAATAAATTTAAAAAAGTTAAAAATTAAAAAAAAAAAAGAGAGAAGCAATCAATAAGGCGATTTGGGCTGATGCTAAGTGCTCGGAAGGAAGTAAACAGGGCAGTGACAGAGCGCCGGGGGCGGGGCGCTCAGAGGGCCTTTGTGAGGGAGGGTGTGTGGGGTGAGACTGCCGGGGAGATGCCTGCGAGTGATGTTCAAAACGGAAGCACAGGTTGGAAGGCTTTGAGGCAGGAACGGGCTGGAGGAACTTAAAAGGCCCCGGTCGGGTGGACGCAATGAGGAGGAGGAGAAGGGGAGGAGAAGGGGAGGGAAGCGGGGGGCCCCCTCTGTGGGGACACATAGGGCGGTAGCCCCAGCGTATCCCCGGGCAGCGTGAGGACTATCAAGGGCCGGCTGTGCACGCCTGCCACCCCTGGGAGCTGGTATTCCAGTCCGGGGAATGGGGACAAGGCTGCGATGGGGGCGGGGACCAGGATCAAGGACCGAACTCCGCGCTCTTCACCATGATTAATTAACCTGGAGCCGGAGCCCCAGGCGCAGCGCTAAAAATACCCGCTTCCCTCTGAGACGTGGCAGCTGCCACCCAGCAACTGTTACCCATCGCCATTTGTCATAATTTGACACCGATAAGGAGTGTCCACGGGGCTGTGTGTCGGCAAGAGTCGGACTCAGCCACAGCCCACCAGCCAGCTGGTCCTCAGACACTGTCCATGGTATTCCCGACCTGAACTCCTCTCCCAGCCCTGAGCCACGCCTCGGCCACCTCACCCCACCCCCCCCTACCGGTGGCGCCTGCCACCTGCCCACCACCCGCTGCACTCCCTTCCCCTCCTGGAACCCGAGTGGACCCGCCTCCAGGGGCGGGAGCCAAAAGCCTTCTCCAGAGCAGGAGCGCGTAGTCGCATGCCCTGGTTCACACCACCGCAGCCCTGCAACTCGGATGGGAGCCATCTATCAGAGGTCCTGCCAGCCCAGGGCGGCACTTTAATTAAAATATGTAAAACATCTTGGTAGGAGCGGATCTGAAGACACAGGGGTGGTCCTTGGACGGGAGAAACGCAGGCGCCCCCGCCCCCCACCCCCAGCACCCCGGGGGAGCTGGCCCTCCTCCAGCCCCGGCGGCCTCGGCCTGCGCCGGGAGGGCTCCCAAAGCATGCCGGGGCGTGCTAACGTCTGCCTCGCACCATCCACCGCTCCAGCGGGCACAGAGCTCGGCGGGGGCAGAGCATCCTCGAGAAAGAGAGCCCCACAGCCTCGGCAGGCCAGCACGGGGGCCCCAGAGCACGCCCGAAAGGGCCTGACCTCGCCCCTGCTGGAATATTCTGTCCCTGCCCTCAACACTAATTTTCTTAAACGACCCCCCCCCATGAAGCCAGTACCTGGACTTTATATAAACTCTTTCAGCAAAGCCGTTTCCGTTTCCCGGACTGAGAAGCTCCTCAGGTTTACTCTGCACTCAGATGAGCAAGCTCTTTGGCGCCAAGATCAAATCAGAAAAAAAAAAAAAAAATAGATGGGCCACAAGGTTTCATCCCAATGTTTTCTGAAAATTAGAAACGGCCACTGTGTTAAGCATCCTTCCTTCCTTCCCCCGCCCCGCCATCGCTGAAGGTATTTGCGATTGTTACTGACATGTCAGAACCGGCACAAATATTGCCACACAGTGTCCTGTGCAGTGACACAGAAAGTGGGGAGTGTGGAGGCAGATTGGACCCTGACCCCAGACGGAGCCTAAGGAAGCAGAAAAGGGCCCCCCTGGGAGCTCCTGTGCCGGGAAAGCGAGGGGCCGGGGTGGGGTCTGGAGGCGAGTCTCTGGGGAGGGACAACGGGAGCCCAGGAGGGGTGGTGTGGGCGCAGCGCTGTGGGAGCAGGCTCTCCTTCCCGGGGAGAGCAGGGAGGGAGGGAGGGGGCCCGGGGGCTCTGAAATAACCCTGCGCTAAGACCAGCTGTGGCTCCCTGCAACCCACGCCCCTCAGTGGCTTCTCAGTGAGGGGCGACAGTCGCTGCCCTTGTGCCGTGATTGCCAAGCTGAATTATATGAGCTTAAAAACCAAATCCCCTCCTTCCTGAGTTATCTAACTGTCTGCCTGGCGAGGCCGGGGGATTACTGGTGACAGACACCAGGGCCTGCCTGGCTGCTGCAGACAGAGAAGCGTTGATCACCTGGAAAACTCCAGACACCAGGACTCCTAATGATGAGTAATGATCTCAAACCATCGGAAAGTTACCGAGCATACCGAGCGGAGGGGGTGGGGTGGGGAGGGGAGGGCCACACACCACTTCCCGCTTCCCGAGGAAGCCTGGGCCAGGGAGACAGGGTACAGCCATCCTGCGTCCTGGGGAAGAGCTGGACCCCACTCCCACCCCATCCGGGGTCCTGCCAGCTCACAGATGAGGCGGCGGTGCTGCTGGCTCTGGGCACTCGGCTGCCGCAAGGGCTGGTTTGTGCCGGACTTTATCTTTTGTTCAAGAGTGCAGCCTCCCCCGGGAACCCGGGGGGCTCGGGCGGCTGAGCATCCAACTCCCGATTTCAGCTCAGGTCATGATCTCACCGTCGTGGGATGGAGCCCCATGTCGGGCTTCAAGCTGAGCATGGAACCTGTTTGGGATTCTCTCTCTCTCTCTCTCTCTCTCTCTCTCTCTCTCTCTCCCCCCCGCCCCCCCTCCGGCCCGCCTCTCTCCTGCTTGCATTCTCTCTCTCTCTTAAAAAAAAAGGCGCAGCCTCCTCATTCATTGGCTCATTCATTCGTTCACATACTCAGCCGATCAGGCCGAAGGCGGCCAGGATGGGGTTTCTTCCTGCGAGAGCTTGAGATCTGCGGCGGAGACAGCCTCGCGAGTCCAGCATCGTGGGCTCGGCGACAAAGGGCCTGACAGAGGGACTTTAGGGCTCAAGACCACCCCGAGCAGGGGACTCGAAGTTAGACTGCCCCTTCTCCTAGGGCCAAGGAGTCGGCTGAGGGCGGAGTTCGCAGATCCTAGGCCCCTCTAGGGTTCAGGTTCGGTTTGGTCCTGTGAGAGCCCCCAGCCCCAAGTCTCACCCGCACTACCCCTGGGACTTCCTCCAGCTCCGAGGGGGCTGGGAGTAGGTCAACCGCGGGGCCTCTGTTTTGACTTTGTAGAAACTTAAGCCCAGCGATTCTCGAACTTTGGCATACATTCTAGTCTTCTGGGGAAAGTGTGAAAAGTCATGTTTAAGGTCCGGGTTTCACCCTTAAGAGACGCTAATTCGGGAGGTCTGGGGAGACTGGAGTTAGGAGGATCGACCCTCTGGATTTGCCCTTGACCTCCTGGGATGTGAGACTTTCATTTTAAAACCAGAAGGGGGGGCACCTGGGGCGCTCAGTCAGTTGAGGATCAGCTCAGGTCACGATCTCAAAGTTTGTGCGTTCAAGCCCCATATTGGGCTCTGTGCTCACAGCTCAGAGCCTGGAGCCTGCTTCAGATTCTGTGTCTCCCTCTCTCTCTGCTCCTCCCCTACTCTTGCTCTGTCTCTCTCTCTCTGTCTCAAAAAAATAAAATAAAATAAAATAAAATAAAATAAAATAAAATAAAATAAAATAAAATAAAATATAAACATCCAAAAAAAGGCTTAAAAATCAATTTAAAAATCATAGTAATAATAAAACCAGGATGGTCCCAGTAAATCTGAGACAAGCCACGCTAGCTGGGACTGACGCTGTTAGTTTCTGCCCAATAACATTCCTTTGTTCCTTGGATCACAGAATTTTATTTATTTTATTTTTAATTTAATTTTTAAATTTTATTTTATTTTATTTTATTATTGAGAGCGACAGAGAGACAGAGCACCCAAGAGCAGGGGAGGGGCAGAGGTGGGGACAGAGGATCTGAAGCAGGCTCTGCACTGCCAGCAAAGAGCCTGATGCAGGGCTCGAACCCACAAACTGTGAGATCGTGACCTGAACTGAAGTCGGATGTTTAACCGACTGAGCCACCCAGGCGCCCCCACAGATTTTTATTTTGATAGGCAGTAATATACTCACAGAAGGTGAGCCATCACTCAGCCCCAGGTGGTGAACCAGGACTCATTCAATAATCCCACTCCCCTTTGCTACTGCCTCTGACCTGCTTCACACCAATGAGTTATAAAGAGAAGACTTCTGGAAAAGTATCATATCTGATGTAACAGAGTGAGCCTCGGAGAGCAGTAGGGGGAGGTCCTGCCCCTTTTTCTACCTTGGACGTAGTCGTAGGAGAATACGATGTTTGGAACGGTGGCAGCTATTTTGCAGTCATGAGGCAACGACCCTAAGGATGAACAATTAGACAAGAAAGACCCCCCATTTCTTATAACATAAAACACCAAACCTCAGATTGTCTACCTCCAGTCTCTTTTCAACTGAACCCACGTCCCATCTGCTTCCCTATTTGTAAAATAACGCGATATGTCTTCTCAAGAGCCTTCTGTGGTTCTTCTCCGCCCTCCCTCGTCCCTTCTCCAAAATCTTGCACCAGTTGAATGCTTTGGTTCGGATTTACTGACCTCTGCTACAAGCCATGTGGTGGTAGGGGAGGGAGGGAGGTCTTCGTGGTCAGAGCTGGCCAGGGCGGGAGTGAGCTCAGGGGGCCCAGCTCCCTGAGGGAGAGCGGACGTCCGTGTCTCTGAGCCAGCAATCCCGGCTGGGCGCGTCTACCCACCGTGAAGGCCCACTCGTCAGCCACGGGGTTGCACGGCGGTGGCCCAGGAGGAGGGGACAAAGGGTGGCCCAGGCAGTTCCCACCTTCTCCTCCCTCCCCCTGGAAGGCTCCTCTTCAACCGGCCCTCAGATCCCAGGGAGCCCCCCACTTCTCCACGCCACGAATCACTCAAACCCTAGCCAGAGCCCAACAGGCAGCGACCAAACAACAGACTTCACATTGCGAGGGGAATTCATTCTCGGTTAGCTAAAAAAGAAATGAAAAACTCCCTAATTACACTCCCTCGTTCTCATGCTTCCACGTGCTCCTGAATTTTGTGATTCTTCTTCACCACCGAGTTTGCCGTCAGATGACTACCTTGTGGGCATGACGTTATTAATGATAATTTACTAAAAATAAAAATAACGAGGATTCCCACCATTAACTCGGCGCTTGCCGTGGGCCAGGCCCAGGGGCCTCTCACGCGCTATGCTTTTGAGGTCGAACAGGCATGATCCAGCCATGTCACCCCAGGCTCGCCTGCGTCCCGGTTGACTTCGGCGCGAGTCCTGCAGCGCTAGCCTCCTTTCGCCCAGCTTCCACTCCTGTTTACCAAAGAAGGCTGAAATGCCAGAAAGTGTTCAAACACGCGCACCGCCTCCGAGGCAGGGGCTGGACTGGCTGGTCGCACCGCCGACACTCACCTGCCGACCAGCAGCCCCCCTGGGATGGACGAGAACGCCAGCCGTCAGCGGAGGTTCTAGAAACTCAAACCAGGGGCGTCTGGGTGGCTCAGTGGGTGAAAGTGTCTGACTCTTAATCTCGGCTCAGGTCACAGTGTCACAACCCCCCATCAGGGCTCTGCACTGACAGCATGGAGGCTGCTTGGGATTCTCTCTCTCCCTTTGTCTCTGCCCCTCCCCTGCTTGCTCTCTCTCTCTCTCTCTCTCTCTCTCTTGCTCTCTCTCTCTCACAATAAATAGACTTTAAAATAAATTGAAAAATAAAAATAAGAACCGTATCCAGCGCGCAGAAGGCACCCAGTGGTCCTGCATGTGTTGTCAGAAGCCAGGATGTGCCGAGTCCTGCCCAGCCCGTCTCTGGTCGGGGGGGGGGTCCTGGTGTCTCTGGCTCCCACTCCCACTGGTCTTGTGTTGGGCTCCCCCAACCCCCAGCCAACCCCCGTTCTCGGGCTACCAACAACTAGGGATGCTTCCCAGGAAGAGTGGGGCTCCTCACGGTGGCCACCGGCCTGACGTGTCCTCAGCTGGTCTCGTGAGTAACGGTCTTGGACCAGTTGGCTGTAACTGGTCATTCTTACAACTAACTGACACCCGGACACCCAGCGGCCCCTCTCGGTAGGACAAGGACATGGGCTGCTATTCAGGACGTGACAGTTGGCCTAAGCGGGACAGCCCAGAAAGGCCGAGACCCGGAAGGGGCATTTCGGGGTGCTATCTCAGGGGCCTCCTGCTAAGGGGAGACAATTCAGAACATGAGCCCGCACGGCTCAGCAAAGAAGACTCGCACAGGCCAGATTTGAGGCTGCCCTTGCAGCCAAGCCCTGGGCGGCCGGCAGGCTGTGTCCTCCCACAGCCTGAGTCAACAGACAGCAAGTAGAAGCCCCCCTCCCACAGCGCCCCCCCTTTCCTTCCACTCGCTGTCCTGGGGGCTTCTCAGCCGCTCCCCTCCCCGGCAGCTACAGACACACCGATTGCCCGTCCAGCGAACGCAGCAGAAAACCCGGAAGAAGGCTTCCAGGCCTGGCTTTTAAAGCCCCTTTGATGGGATTCACGGCCCTGGCGCTCGGGTTGGGTGCGATTCATGGCACCCGGCTTGGGGCGGGCTGAGAATGATCTCGCAGTTTGGGGGAGACAGCTGGGCAGAGGTCGGCTAAACCTCCCGAGGGACGCGGTGCTCTGGGCACAATAAAAGGCCGCTCCACGGGAGGGGCGCTGACTACAAAGCCCCGCTAGGCCAGGGAGCCCGGGAACGGGCCGAGAGGGCCCCCCGCGCACCCTCAGTGTCCCGAAGCCTTCAGGAATCAATCAACTTCGGTGGGACGCACATCCTGTCTGCGCCGCAGCCTCTTCTCCCTCTGTTCTTGCCGGGGAAGGTCGGAGTTCACATCAAATGTCATTAATCATCTTCCCGGGGGCTGGGGGCTCCTCGGACAATCCTATTAATCAGAGGCCTATCACACCCACAGCCCGGCTGGGCCGCCATTGTCCCGTGCCTCACCTATCAGAGGAAGATTAGATTATCAGTGACAACTGAGACACCCTTTGAGTCACAGGGAAGCCAGAGAATGAGGTTGCTTTTATTTTTTTATTTATCCTCCTGATTTGAGGATGAGCCGTTTCTTGGCTTGTCACAACTGCCTCCTTTTCTTCCAAGAGCCGCCTTTAAGAATCCAATTTGTCAAACTGGACAATCTCGGGCAAACCCATAAAAAAAAACAAAACAACCCTCAGCGACTTTATCAAAAAAGGTAAAATAAAGCAGAAGGTTTGAAATGGAGGCCGGAAGGATTAGAAAGTCAGTTGCACGTGACCACAATTACTCTCCCGAAGAGCAGGGGCTTTGTGAGAAAAGGGGCCAGACGACTTGTGTCCAAAAGGGATTGTGGGAATCCGCGCCGGCGTCTGTCCGTGGCCTGGGCGTGACCCCGTCTTCCAGAAGGGCCTCAAGGTGAGACCTGGTGCTGAAGAAGAACGAGAGAAATGTCCCGCGGGTTTCCTCCTGCCTCTCCGCCTACGGGCTACAACAGCAGCCACGAGACACTACGCGACGGCGAGGACACGGCCACGCAAAGCACACAGCTCCCCGCTTCTCCCGGTGCCGCGACGGTCTCAGTCACCAGGTGACCTCCGAGCTCACCCTGGTGGCCGCCGTCTGGGGCCATCCGGGAAGGGGGCACGCTCCAAGCTCTTCGAAGCGTGGAGGTCAGGCGAGCCCGTGGACCGGGCAAGGCGGGTTAGGTGGGATGGGCCGCGGGGACGCGGAACCCAGGGCCCGGAGGGGCGGGGAGCGAGGCGGACAGGGACGCGGGCTTCGTGGGGATCCACGGTGAGCTGGGGTTCACGGGCCGCCCCGTACGCACAGCCGCGCTGCGGGAAGGGGAGAGCAGCTCCGTGGAAGCTCCCAGATATTCACAAAGTGCTGGAGCCCCAGGTTTGGGTGCGAACCCGCCCCGTTTTCTGTGTTGGCGATTTACCGAAGCGAAAAGAAAATCACCGCGCATGCTTAGCAAAACCTGTCGGCGGGTCCGCTTTGGCCCCCGCACCTGGGATTTGTGAAACGGACCTAATCTACCTGCCTTGGTACAAATAAAGACCGCAGGGCCCAGAGAGGCTGGAAACTGCAGAGGGAACACAGCTGGTTGGAAGCAGAGCCAGTTCGAGATCCTGGTTCTGCGGACTCCCAGACCAGTGCTCTCTGCTCCAGACCTGAATACGTGAACGTGGAAGTGACCAGTTAGCGGGTACAGTCACCTAAGTGCAATAAAAGAGATAGGATTCAGAGGAGAACCTAGATGTCACGACTTCGCCTTAATATCAGAGAAGGGACTGAGTTAGACAAGTCTCAAGTGACTGTCGTACCTTTGATGCTGCCTTCATTTTCTACTTGACAGGGGAAGCGGCTGACTTCGGCTCAGGTCATGATCTCACAGTCTGTGGGTTTGAGTCTCGCATCGGGCTCTGTGCTGATGGCTCAGAGCCTGGAGCCTGCTTCGGATTCTGTGTCTCCCTCTCTCTCTGCCCCTCCCCCCCCCACTTGCAGTCTGTCTCTCTAATACACAACCATTAAAAATTTTTTTTGACCTGACAAACTAGCTTCGAGTGATTCTCTGTGTGGCTGCTCTAGAGGTCGGGGGCGGGAGGCCAGGGCAAGCTGCAGCTCCGTGCGGGCATATCAGCCACTGGACCACAGCACAGAGCTGGAGCTCGGGAGCCAAATGACCCAGTTCCAATCCTG
Source organism: Paguma larvata (assembly GCA_030068075.1). Taxonomy (NCBI): domain Eukaryota; kingdom Metazoa; phylum Chordata; class Mammalia; order Carnivora; family Viverridae; genus Paguma; species Paguma larvata. The sequence goes on from CM057843.1 coordinate 54,045,629, forward strand.
GTTCTGCCACTCACTGGCTGTGTGACCTCCGGCAAGTTACTCTATTTCTCTGGTCCTCAGTTTCCTCATTTTATTTATTTATTTATTTTTAATTCCTTTTTGGTTTGTTTGTTTAAAGCAAACGCCACCCCCAGCGTGGGGCTCGAACTCACGACCCTGAGGTCAAGAGTCACACGCTCTACCGACTGAGCCGGCCAGGTGCCCCTCAGTTTCCGCGTTTTAAAAATGGGATTGGGGGCACCTGGGTGGCTCGGTCAGGCAAGCCCCCGACTCTTAATTTCAGCTCAGGGCATGATCTCATGATTTCGTGGGTTCAAGCCCCATGTCAGGCTCTGCTTGGGATTCTTCCTCACCTTCTCTCTCTGATTCTCTCCCACTCCAGCTCTCTTTGTTTGTCTCTCTCAAAACAAATAAATAAACTTAAAAATTAATTAATTAATTAAATAAATAAACAGATAAGGGAATGATAACAATATCTACCTCAGGAGATTGTTGTGAAGATTAAAAGCGGCAAAGGACAGAGCCTGCCACATGGCAAGTGCTCACTAAATCGTTGTCGTTGTTATAATACGTAATCGTAATTTATTTCATCGTCGGTGGTGCCTGATATTGACATCGGTGGAGCCCAGTTAACACAACATCCTATGATGTTGTGTCTGGAAGGAACCTTAGAAAACATTCTACTGCAACTGTCTAATCTTAGAAAAACCAGCGGCACACAGATGGAAAAGAGCTTATTTTCTCCAATGGGCGCGTTTGAAAACCTCTGCATTTCTACAGACGTGGTTCATTTTCTGACCGCGTCCATAGGCCCGGGCCAACCATGTTGTTATTCTGCTGTGACCTCATTGGAAATAAGACAGTTTCTGCTATAAACGGGCTTAACGCAGAGCCACCCAAGCCTTCAGGCTCCCAAATATCTCATCAGTGTCGGTCCGGTCGACACCGAAGGACGTTTCCACGTCAGTGCTCGTTATGGAAAGATTGGTGAGACCACTCAGGGCCGCGTGTGTCCACCGCAAGTCTGTGGCCAGGTTCGTTTTGAGAAAAAGGATTGTTCTCCAAGGCGGCTTGTGATCATTAGGGGGAGGATGAGCCTCAACGTAATTTTGGTGTTCAGGGAACGACGTTGTAGTTTCGTGGTCTAGTCAGTTCATGGTTTGCGAAGGTCGACCACGTGCACGTGTTAACCGCCGACGACACTTAACGGGTATCGTGTCCGTCTTTATTAGGTGATTACATAAAGACTCCCAGTGGGGGTGGGGGGCCTGGTACAGAGCGGAGGGCCTAGATTTGGTGCTGGATAGGTCTGGGGACACATCTTGGCTTCTCACCTGGCTCTAAGGCCGTGAGATAGTTTCTTGAACTCTCAGAGTCTCCAGTCACTTGTGGGTGAAATGAAGGAAACAAAACCCACTTCATAGGACTTTGTGAGAATCCAACAGAAAATGTATGCACTCAGGAGCCATGAGCTCCCTTCCACCCCCTGCATTCCCTTGAGAGAGAGGACCTCGGCTCACAGGAAGACAAGGCGGGTGTTAGCCGTGGACGGGCGTTCACTGCGTGACTCGTGACTCGTATGGAGACCCTTGTTAGGTGCTGGGATGAGTCATCTCGGAGCCAAATTCAGGTTAATGTCAAATGAGAGGAGAGAACAATGGACACATTCACGCTGTATGCTTCTGCTTAGGCTTCTGATCCAAAAGCCATTTGTCGACTTGTTTCAGTAAGAGTTTACACCCTCCTCAGAGCTGATGTGGAATCTGAAGCCGGAGGCCTGGTTGAGTTTCGGTTTAGGCAGGCTATTTTCGATGCGTTGACCTTTCTACAACCTTCCACCGGCCGGGAGCAATCTCCAGAGGGGAAGGAGCATGAGGTGCCTCCCTAAGCACCCGGCCTAGGGGGAGGCACGTAACATGCCGCCGGGTGGGGTCCCGTGGCCCACTCTCCCTGCTCTGGGGAAAAGCCTCCCCCCCCCGCCCCAAGAGTGACCGTCACCCCTAGGAGTACAAAGATGAATGATTCCACTGCCACATAAGAATCGAGACAGGATGGGCCTAGAGTCTGCAGCCCAAACGAGAGATAATCATGGCAGCCAGCGTGTGTTGAACATTTACTATGAGCTAAGCGCGACGCTTAATGCTTCATGCCAGCATCTTCTTCAATCCCACAGCAGTCTCAGGAGGCAGGAACGATGACCGTCTCGCCTGACAACATTGAGAAGTCAGGCCTCTGGCCCAAGGCCACGCGGCTCCCACAAGACAGAGCCCCGGATGGGAAAGCATGGCGCCCAAGTCTCACTCGCTGGCCATGCGGCTTCCCCGGATGTATGGGATTCCTTCCTGACTGGGGCGTCCGGGAGCCGCACCTGCGCCTGGTCCCGACCTAGGGCAAAACCTACCTTCTTCCTGGCACAGACGCCCTCCCAAGCAGAGGCCTCTGCATTCCTTCTCCTCCCATTGAGATGTTGGAGGTCACCGGGCCGGGGCCTGAACCCTGCCGTACCAGCACACCCATCCTAAAGCGCAGGCGTCATTCCTGGTGCCCTGCCCTGTCCGAGGAAGCAGCGGCGGCCTCTCGTCCTGTCGAGCCACCCCGGGCCTGCACAGATCCGCCCCCTGCTGGGCTGTTGGAGCCAAGGAGAGCCAAGTTCACTTCCCATTTGCTTCTGTGCCCTGTCCTTCCCTTCCATGTCCTTACACAGGCTCTTCCCTCCTGTGCTGCTCAGGTTTGGGGCCGAGAAGAAAGGAAAAGAGGACCAGCCGTGGCCTAAAGGATTAGTGACCGGGAGAGAAACTCGGGGCTCACGGAACCAAGTGAAGACGCTGTAAGTGTTCAGCCTCCTGAAATTGTGGCGCTTCCCCCCCCCCCGCCCCCCACCCCGCGTGCTTAATACAAGCTGACAGCCCGCATTGTTCTGCCAAGACAAGGTAGCCGCATCCCAGTGACAGGGTGAGGGGAGCAGAGGGACAAAGGCACAGGAGCCGAGGAGGGGCGGAGGCAGGGGGTGAAAAATAAAGAGAGAGGGCCGGTGGGGGGTGCCTCTTAATCGGGGGGCCTGGCAGGAGACCCTGGGAACGGCAGCCCACTGACAGTGGGGACCAGGAGCTCCAGATGGCTTTTTGTCTCGATGCAATAAAAAATGTGATCTGACAGGCCCCGGGATGGGGCTGGGGAAACAAAAGTCTGCGGAGGAGGGGAGCGGGGGTGGGCCTGGGCAGAGTCAAAGGTAGCGAGTCTGAGAAAGACAAAAAGAAGCCACTGTCTCTTGGAGCAGGGAGAGGCTTCGCAAACGGCATTTAATTCCAGAGGTGCACGCCGGGGACGAGGCCGGCTGTTTTCCGGTCTTGGCAAGGGGAGACGGATGGGAAACGCACTGGACGTTTGGCCCCTGAAGAAAGGTGATAACTTTGCCAATTAACCACGTTGTGGGCTCTTTGTATCCACACTGCCCCCCTAAGTCATTAGGGGGTGATATAAAGATACAGGGCTTCCTGGCGCCATTTAATTGCTCATAGACGGGAAAGTGATGAGCTCTGTCATACTGCGCAGACGTCCTGGAGGAGACCAGATGCCGTATTAATGTGTCTTCTCAGAGGGGGACACACCCCCACCTGCTTCACCCGGAACCTACAGACGCCCAGGGAAACAGCGGCACCTCTGTGGCCTCTGATGGAGTTGTCGATTTTTATTAAGTAATCTCTGCCTGGCAAATCACTCCGTGTTTTCTTTCCAAAAGTCTGGGTTGGTGTGTGGGCCCAGCACACCGCAGGCTCCTGATAAACATTAACCCTGGATGTAGGCGATGTCTCCAGATCTCACTGTAGAGGACAGCTTCTCCAGGGAGCGTATCCCGCTGTAGGACCATGGCATGGTCACCGCGGCTGCATAGCAGGAAGTGTAAGGTGTGAAGGGGTAAGGATTCCGAGGCAGGAAAATGGGGCGGGAGGGTTAGCAGTTATTAGCAAGATGAAATGACAAAGCTAGAAGAGGCACAGTTCTGGCGAGGACGTGAGGAGACAGGCACTTTCACACGGCGGGAGGAGGAGTGAAGGCTTTTTCAGAACCAGTGTGTCCACATCCTGTGAGCCGGCAAGCCCACGAATCCATATTTCAACATATTATCTATATATGGCGACTCTAACAATACTGTATGATATATTTGAAAGTTGCTAAGAAAGTAGATATTTTTTAAATCTTATTTATTTATTTTGGGAGAGAGAGAGCGAGAGTGGACACATGAGCAGGGAAGGAGCAGAGAGAGGGAGAGAGAGAATCCCAAGCAGGCTTCGCACTGTCAGCACAGAGCCCGATGCGGGGGCTCAAACCCACGAACCGCGAGATCATGACCTGAACCGAAACCAAGAGCCAGACACAACTGACTGAGCCACCCGGGCGCCCCGCTAAGACCGCAGATCTTAAAAGTTCTCTTCACCAGAAAAAAAAAAATTGTAACTGTGTGTGGTGATGGATGTTCAGTGAACTTATCGTGGCCTCATTTCACGATATATACAAATATCAAATCGTTAGGTTGTACCCCTAAAACTAGTACCGTGTTCTACGTCAATTGTATCACAATTTTAAAAATTAAATTAAAATTTTAAAACATTATTGAGATATTGTATAGTCTTCTCTTTTGTACCACGTCTTCAAAAATCCGCCACGTAACTCACCTAACAGTACATCTCAGCTAGGATAGGCACACTTCAAGGACCCCGTAGCGAGGGGCTGGTGGCTACCACCTCGGACAGGGCAGCTTTGGAATTCGGGCGCGTGTGAGCTGGGGTGGGAGTCGGTGGGGGTGGCCTGGGGGGGCCCTGAAAAGAAATCCGAGATTGGGTGTGTGGAAGGTGCATCTGTGACGTCACAGCCAGCGGCAGGCCAGGCCCGGCCAAGGGGTGTGGCTGCAGCTTTAGAAACGGATGCGAATAAGCCACAAAGAGCTGCAGCTGCACCAGGGGACAGAGAGGACCCAGGGGCTGAGCAGAGAAACAACCCAGAGGGGGGTCGAAGCCGCGCGAGCCCCGAAGCAGCTCTGGCCAGCCCCCTCAGCTTGCAGACACCAGGGAGGGGCCTCTTCCTTCACCCGGAGGCCCCCGCCCTGGGAGTCCTGTGAGGGTTGCCGGAGAAAGACACCACTGCGTTTGCCGCTTTTCCTGGGTCTAGGCCACCACCTGCTGCAGGAGCCTTGATTTGTTCGTGCCAAGCCAGCGCGAACAACGCAAGCTGGAGGCAGCGACGCAGAATGGAACCGCCTTTAGGAAACGACCACCCGGCCAGGCTTGGGCATCCGGGAGCCTGGGTGCAGCGCCCTGCCCGCCCCACCCCTTAGTGGCTTGTACTCGGGGAGAGTGACTCCCTGAGCCTCCACCTCCCTGGCTATACATTGAGGGTGCTAATCGTGTCGACCCTACTGCCGACCTCACAGGGCAGCTGGGGGCGCAGCGGGATGGGGTGCGTGTCAAGTCCTCCTCCGCAAAGTGCCGGGCACAGAGGACGTCTTCCCCTAATGGCTGCTCCCTGCAGGCAGTCCACAAATCTCTGCATCATCTCACTTGACCTTGGGGCTGCAGGCAGCCTTTGCGGTCATCTGGCCGAGAAACAGGAAGGAGGGAGCCCCACGACTTGCCTGAGGTCCCGCAGCCGATGCCTGGCTTCGTGACTCCTACCCTCTGCTCTTTGCAAGCTATTTCTGTTTAGCGTGAAAGGCAGGACTCCTTTTGCTTTCTCTTTGGTTTTTTTTTTAGTCTTGGTTGTTGCTGTTTGTTTTGCTTCTAACAAGAGGTAGGGCAGCTACCTTCAAGAAGCTGATATCTCTCCATCGCCTCTGTTGGTCAAGGTCATCCTCAGAGGGACTCAGACTGTAGGACACCGGAGCGCACCCAGGGTGCTGCCCGAGCAGCTCAAAAGCCAGGACTGGACAAGGAGGTCCAGGATGGCGGGGCTCAGGGAGGTGGCGAGCGAGAGAGAAAGACGGGATGTCTGCGGGACACGAGCTGGGCAGGGCTGGGCTCATGGCCCCAGGGCCCAAAGGCTTGCTTGGAGGACCCCGTGTGAGTCCAGGAGCCCCGCATCCTCGTGCCACCCTGTCCAGACGAGGGCAGGCTTCTCGTTTCCAGGGCAGGGAGCGGGCAGGCCACAGGGAGTGAGGCCACCACGGCAGACCCTTGTGGGGCCCTTGTGTTCTCTTCCTTCTTAATCTGTGTCCTGGAAGCCACCTTGGAAGTCACCTTGTCCAAACACTCTGTCTGCTCCTAGAGTGGCCGAGCCGGGCTATATGCAACAGGTTCCGGGAGGTGGTGGGTGGACGGGCACGCCGGGTGGGGCTGGGCCCAAGGCCGAGGGCAGAAGGGATGGGAAGAACATGCTTCTGCAGAGGAAGGGGCTGCACCGTCCGCTCAGGCCATCCGCACAGAGAAAGCGCCCCAAGCCCTTGTCTGGCTCTCTCAAAAGAGCGGGGTTGTCGTCAAGATGAATGACGACTGGGGGGACACGGAGCAGCCGCCACCCTGGGAGACTCCAAAGGACCATCCTCGATAAAAGCAATCCTACAGTCGCCGACTCTAAGCCAGTAACTTTGGGGACACGCAGGAGGAAGGCCACACCCTTTCTAGGGGGGATGGATGACTTCCAGCCAAAGTCAGCTGAGGAGGACGGGCCGAGACCAAGTAAGGTTGCAGGTGGTGGGACTTGATTGGAGAAGAAGAAGACAAGCTCCAATGTCAGAGGCCGGAGGACACAAAGTAGCAGAGGTGTGTGTCTCCGGGGCTTGAGGGACAGGGCAGGTGACTGTCTTCATTGACAGTTCAGAGGCTACAGACCAAGAGATGGACCTGGGGGCCTCTCAGGGTTTCTCCAAGCCTGAAGAGTGTGTGTGGAACCGCTGCCCAATTCGGTTACGATGGGACTCCACAAACTCTTCCCAGCTCCGGTGTGAACGCTTCTGAGCAACCCTCACCCCCTTATCGCGAGAGGCTTGATGGACGTGGCCAGCGTGCCCGGAGAGCCCCAAACGGGGGCGTTCGCCAAGGGCTGCCACCATTAGAGCAATGAGGGCTATTAGTATTACACTACTGTTATTATGTTTGCTCTCTCAACCCTTAAATCACACTCCATCTCGCGATGGCTCACATTTTATGTAATTATAGCTTATATAGGTAACAAATGGATATTTCTGAAAGCCGAGGAGAGAGCCTTCTGCATACATTAATTTGCTTGATTAGTTCTCTATTTGGTATGTTTTGTTCCTCCAAACTCCCCTTTCCTGTCCAGCTTCAACAGAAAATTAATGAGTTTTAACACCTCGCAGAAGTGGGCTCTGCCGTGGGAATACCTCGGGTGTACTCGGGGTTGGAAATACACACATTCAGAGGCTTCCTAAAGGTTATGCAAAGGTTAACAAACAATTAATATGTTGAATCAGCGTGCTAAGCCTGTTTACTCGGTCTTTGCAATCTAAAGGCCATTAGCCGTCAGCCTCAACATTTTAGATTGATCTCTCTCTTTCCTGACCCACCCTGACTCTGTCCCCTGGATAATCTGGGTGAGAAAGAGAAAGGGAAAAAATCTGAATTGAGAGCAGTGAGTACCTCTAGAAAGTTGGGGTTTTCTTGCTCCTTGAGGCTCCGGGCTTTGGGAAGAGTTTTAAGAGACTCGATCAAGCATGTTGGAAGTTTCGAGAAGACAATGGAAGATGAGCTGCATTCTCGCCTATTTAACGATGGGCAAAATGTGACTTACGTTCCTCGACGGAGGCCACGTTGAGTTGGTGGGTTGATTTCTGCCCTTGTTTACAGGGAGAAGGGGGTGGAGAAGGGGTATGAGGTAAGTCCCACCTCGGGGCGCTAACAGGAAAGAGGCCGCCTACCGCGCGGTCTTCTAAGGAGAACACGTTGCAGAGTAGTGGGGTCCCGGAATGTTCTTTTCCTTAGCAGGCAGAAGAAGAAGATGAGAAACAGTCACATGTAATCCTGGTGGTCCTCCTAGGTGTCTCCTAATCCCACAAAGAAGCACATCCTTCTCCACCTCTTAGGATGCTGTCATTGACGATGACAGTCTTGGCAGCAATGAAGGAAATGACGTTGACAAGATGGACAACACGCTATCCTTCCCAGCCTGGCTCCTTTAAAAAAAGCTGTGCCGTCCACTTAATCCACCTCTAGCCCAGGCTCGCCAGAAGTAATTTTCCATTTACTAGACGCCCCCCTCTCCTTTGCCCGTTTCCACCTTTTGTAACTTGCCAATCCCCTTGTCTCCCTACCGAAGACTCGCTTTTTCGGATGACCATTCCTGCCCACGACCGCCAGCTTTGACTGTTGGGGTGCCTTCTGAGGCATCATTCGACAATCGCTCTGAGGCTCTGGTCTCTGGGGAGCTGGTGTCTCCAAAGAACCCGAAAGAGAATCACAACCCAGGGGACGCCAAGTGACAACTGTTCCAGTCAACCAAGACCTAGCCGGTCCCTTAACCCTCTGCCCCCTTCTTCTTCCCCACTGGCCTCCAAGTCGGGGATGGAGGGAAGAGTAGGGAGAAAACAGAGAAGGAGCCGGCCACCCCCTACACCCACAGGCCAAACTCAAGGAGGGGAGAAGCAAGGCATGGCACAAGACTATGACTAGAGACAGGACTTCATTGACGTTTTGTTACCTGAAGAGATGAGACCCTTCATTAACACCTGGGAGTCTCCACAAAGCAAGAGCAAGGGGAAATGAGTCCTCGGAGCCAGCGGGCAGGGCCAGCGGTGGGGAGAAGAACACCGCCTTCGGCTCACCTGCTTCCTGAGCCCGGCTCACTCCATCACCTGGTCACTCCATATCGTACCTTTTTTTATATCGAAGTGTGTGATTTACATAGAGAATGGAAAATACACTCTATCTTTCAAAAAAAGAAAGAAAAGAGCGTGGTCTCCTGAATTCCCAAGCGTGCAGATTGATAGAAATGGTCCTGACGAGAGCCTGGCCTGACCAGGAGAGGAAGGAGACAAAGTATACTCTTGGGACTCGGGATGGCGGTTTCTTCAAGGTTTCGTGTCTAAGCGAGACTACAGGTCGCAGCACAAACAAGGGAGGTGGCAGGCTCTGGGCATACGTTTGCCACCTGAACCCTGGGATCCAGGTGCGGGTCGGGGTAGCTGCATCTTTAGGGTATTAAAGTATTCAAGATCAGCACAAACACATTCTTTCTCGTAGATTCCTGAGAAATGCACGCTCGGTCTGCCCCCCGGGGGGTACAGGAGAAACACCTTGAGGAGAGAACCGCTTGCAGCCAGGCCGATGCTTCACCGAGGCCCGAGGGAGTCCTGGGTCTTCCGATCGCCAGGCAAGGTCGCTGAGGCCGTGTTTCTAAATGTGTCTCATTGTTTCAAGAAATGCCGAGCAGAGGATATGTAGGAAAAAGTAGATAAGCGATACCACGCCCTCTGAATCATCCAGGCGTTTGAGGCATAGATTTTATCCTTAAAAACAGAGAGGGGAATTAGGTCATGTTTGGGAGGGCTGAAATCGCCACATCCGGGTTGCCCGGCGGTATGGGTATTGATTGACGAGGTGGCAGTGCTGGGGGACAGACACTGGGAAGACTGGTCCCCAGCTCTGCAGCAGCCGCCACTGCCTGACAGTTGGCCCCCCGTGTAACCCGCAGTGACCACCCTAAGGAAGAGCCGGCTGGCTCTGAGCCGGTGGGGGGCTGGCAGACAGAGTCACCCAGCCGCGCCCCTGCCAGCGGCCTCCTGTCACCACGGCCTGAAAGGGGCGCTCCACGCTCTGTGGCCTTCACTCCCCTGCTGAGCCGAAAAGCCCCGTCCGGAGGTACAGTTGGCCGTGGCCTAATCTGGCATGCTTCCGTGCTGGGTTTGGCTCTCGGTTTGGGAGGATAAGAAGGAAGTCTCTCAGCAGAAATGCTTCCCATTCCTAATAAGTGGAAAGGAGGCTTCCGGTCCCCCGAAGCCCAGGCTGGTGCAAGGCTGGAGGCGGGCAGGGGCCGATCATTTGCAAGGAGATGGGGGGAAGATGCCGCCACACCTTCCCCCGGTGCCTCTGCCGCCAGACCTGGCTCATTCCAGTGTGGAACAGACCAAGCCCGTCCACCCGGGCATGCCTGCCTGAGGGAGGAAGTCTGGGCCCCAGACCGATGGTTTGTCTCCACCGGACTGCTGTCCACCAGCACCTGGCCGCTCTTGACAGGTGCCACGTCCCAGCCTGAGCTTTGGGACACGTGGATGTGCCTTCTCCGTGCCCCGTTTCCCTCTCCCTGTGGCTGGGAGCGTAGCAGCTCAGCCTCACCCCTGTGGACACAACCAAGGCCTGGAGGCAGGAACTCGAGTCCGTCTGACTGTGTGGAAGCGCCCCCCCCCTTGAGCCATCAGAGAAGTCAAGGCCCGTTTTCTATAAGCTACTCAAGTACCACCGGCCCTCTTGGCTACAGAGCCTCCCCTCTTACCCACACACTCCTCATGCCTCTCTACCGAGAACGCCCAGCACTCACCCCCTTCTCGAACCTTCCGAGAGGGAGGGCCAGAGAAAGGCTCAACCGTGACCCAGCGAGGCATTCTCTCTGAGACATAACCTAAGCGAGACCAGAGGCGAGGAATCAAACCCCGAGCCCCTCTTATTTCTCCTCCTTTCTTAATTATAATCCCATTCGTAAGCCAAACCCTGTCATTCTGTCTCCCTTAATGGCTAGTTTCTATTCTGAGATTCTCTCCACCCTATTATCTTTTGCAATATTTACGAGCTCGCCGCTCCTTTCGGCATGCCCGTCTTTCTCTGTCTTTTTAAATATTTCAGTCGCTCCCGATCCTTATTTTTGCATTTCGATTTCCTGGGGTACAGTCCATTTATCTCGGTCCCTCAATCAAGCTTTCCCCGGCTCCCCACCCCCCTTATCTTTCCTGCTCCGGGCTGACTGAAAATACCTACATTATCTTTGCAGCCAATGTGCCGGCTGGAGGGAAAGCTACAGATGGTCTCGATAGGGAGACGTCTGAGGGAAAACCGGGAAGGCTGTGCTCGCTCGTCGGAGGACAAGGGGGAGTGCGTGACCTCAGCGGCAACTCTCGTTCAAGGTGAACCGCACAGCGCGGGCCTCTTCCAAAGGCGCGTGTAAGGATCCTCCTCTTAGTTTGTGGTGAGAACCAGACCTTCCACGGTGTCTCGTCTTCCTGTGGGGGGCGGGTTTACCCATCGCCTCACCCCCACCCCCCGCCACCCCGGCCTGGCCTCAGAGGGCCTTGACCGCGGAGCAGCCGAGCCCCAGACTTCCCGCTTAGGACCCCCGCGTGCCATTTTCAGGTGAACGGGAGGTGAGTTCATATCTGCCAGTGGGATCCTGAAACCACCATTTGGGAGAAAGGTTCCATCTTGACTTTCTGGAATGCTGAGGCTCTGAAACCGGGGAGAGTCTCCCTTGACTGTGTTGTGGAGACCGGAGCATGGAGATGAAAGCAGAGGCAAATCCGTGCTTTTAAAGGTGAGAGCCAGCTCTCACCCCAGGTCTCCGCATGGCAGGCCTCCCCGAATAACCCTAAGCCCCCACGGGCTTGGTGACGGATGGCCCAGACGGTAGCCTCACTATTAACGCACTGGACAGTGCGGGGGGAGGGGCAGGTCATTGGTAAACAGTCTTCTTGATGGTCAGTCCACCCCCACGGGCCGGGAACACATAAACAACAGTTCTTTGTCTCGGGCTCATGGTGTCTCCTCACGTCTGTCCGGCATCCGCAGATGACTCGGGGTCCTGCTCCTCAAAGGACACACGGCCTTCAGCCTCAACTCTTGGCCTTGTGTGTCTTCCCCCTCAACGCCAGGAAGGAAAACCCTTCCCTCCCCCTAGGGGCTCTTTCTTCTCCTTGTAGCCCGTTTTCTTCCCTCCCCCAGATTCTATTACCATTCGACCCCTGACACGTATTTTTTTCCTTTTGTTCCGATGCACGCGATGACTCTGGAATTGGGGGACGGGTAAGAGGCCGTGTCTGGACCACGCCGGAAGGACTCCTTTTAGCAATCTCTTGTGTGTTGTACGACCCGCGAGCTACCGGCCTTCTCTGAGGCTTTAACACTTAGGAATTGCATTTATCTTCCTGTAAGAGAGGCCTGATCAATGTAGCCTCAACAAGATAGAGATTTATCTCTCTCACATTATGGGGGGGAAACGAAGAAGACAGAATAAGGCAGCCCAGAGCTGATCTGGTAGTTTCCGGGCTCCTTCCATGTTTCTGTCCCCCCGTCCTCAGCACGAGGCCTCCATCCGCGGGGTGCCTTCACTGTGGTGGCTGGAGCTCCAGTCACCATGTCTCCTTCCAACAGCAGGAAAGAGAAATAACCAAAGAGCTTCCACTTTCGTCTCATTGACTGTATGTTGCTGCGAGGGAGACTGCAAACGAGTTTGTCAGTTGGACGTGTGACCCACAGTCCTGGCATGAAGGACAAAAGAGCAGAATGGATATTAACCAGGCAAATGGGAAAGCCTACCACAGAGCGGAAAGGAGGTCAGAGCAGTGGTTAAAAGATGAGGCGTTGGGGCGCCCGGGCGGCTCAGGGGGTCGAGCATCGACTTCAGCTCAGGGTCATGACCTCACCGTCCATGAGTTCGAGCCCCGCGTCGGGCTCTGTGCTGACAGCTCAGAGCCTGGAGCCTGCTTCGGATTCTGTGTCTCCCTCTCTCTCTCTCTGCCCCTCCCCTGCTCATGCTCTGTCTCTGTCTCTCTCTCTGAAAAATAAACATTCAAAAACATTAAAAACAAATGAGGCACTGACATCAGCCACATAGGTTCAGATGTTTGCTCTGTCAGTCACCATCTGGAAGAGCCTCGGCCAGTTACCTAATCTCTGTCCATTCTCATCTGTTGGATGGGAATAACCACAGCGCCGACCTCATCGTCGAAAACTATTATCGTTCGATCTCGCGGAATCTACAGTGCTCCTGGGCAGGGGAAGTGCTTGCCGAATGCTGGTTATTGCTATTCCTCGGCCTCAAGTCACGTTATTGATGCCCTCACTATTACCCCTGCCTCGGAGGCACCTTTCCCATCTGACCACGGAGGGAGAGCTGGGCTTGGTGCAGCTGAGGGAGAGGAGGGCGGAGAAAGGTTGCAGTGCAGATGTATCATGTCCCAATCCCAAGGCCAAAGGAGCTCAAGTCGCTTTATTTTTTTTAACATTTTAATTTAAGTTTTTAATATAATTTATCGTCAAGTTGGTTTCCATACAACCCCCAGTGCTCATCCCAACGAGTGCCCTCCTCCATGCCCGTCACCCACTCTCCCCTCTCCCCCACCCCCCATCAACCCTCAGTCAAGTCACTTCAGAATGTGCCTTCCTTTTCCTCTCTCCCTTCCCCCAAGAAGGGCCGAGGGGCAGGGAGTACAGAGGAGGTCACGCAGAATGACGCGGCCCCCTCCCGTCTACCCTCTCCAGCCCTGAGTTCAATGTGGAAAATGTCAGCCCTCCACCTAGTCATCCCCAAGCCCCTCCTAACCCCGTTCCAGGGGCCCGGGGCACCCACGTGACGCTTGCTCCAAGAAATTTATAGTCTAGAACAGGGGTCAGCAAACTCCAGCCTGCAAGACAAATCCAGCCCACTGGCTATTTGAGTAAACAGTTTTATTGGCACTCGGTCACATTCATTTGCTTACACATTGTCTGTGGCTGCTCTTGCACGACAAAGCAGACACTCGCTACAACAGACGCACTGGGGCCCGTAAGCCTAAAATACTATGCGGCCCCTTACGGAAAAAGCGTGCCGACCCTCCGCTCTAGGCGGGGAAAAAGAATGTATTTTTGATGATACCAACAAGGATACGTAATCGAAGAGGACATTGAGTCGGTGTGCGTAAAGATACAGAAAAGGGCCCGGGAGAACTTCCAGCCCACAGAAAGCCCTGGATACCTCCATGGAAATGAGGAGAAGGGCGGCTGAGGATACGGCCGGGATATTCGCCTGCTCTGTAACATTTGGTTTTACAAGGAGACGAGACTTGGGCGGTTAGAACCTAATTTTTAACAGAGCGTATTGATCGCTGGACAGTGTGACATGTTTAACACTTTTATAGACTCCTAATAAAGTGTAAATTAATATGAGCCCTTTGGAAAGCAATTTGGAAAATAGATCAAGAGCCTTAAAGATGTTCGTACTCCTGGCCTCATAATTTCACCTCTGGGAATTCATCCGAAGGGTATAAACCAAAATGTCGAAAATATTTATGCACAAATATGTCCACTGTGATATAACTTATAGTAGCGAAAAGCTAGAACCGCTCAGTCATATCAGAGCTAAATAAATTATGATACAGCCACATGAGAGAATCTTATATAGTCGTGAAAATGATGCTCACAAAAAGTTTAGCATTTGGAGACAATTTAAGGGAACGAATAGAATAAAAAGTTGAGTGTAGTTTCGTCAAAACTGTATTTAAAAAAAGTCAACATTACCACCTGGGCATACGGAAATGTCACAGTGTTACCTTTGCAGGAGTGGATGATTCATGCCGACTATCTGTATTTTTTTTCCTGGAACATGTTGCTTTTCTTTTCATCACGGGAACATGGATATCATATGACTTCAACCAATAAAGGCTTCGAGAAGGTTCGTCCAGAGCCAAGTGGATCAGATTCCATGGCCGCAGGGAGTAGGAGACGGGAGTTAATCACTTCATTCCTGCGGAGTCAGGAGAGCAAAGCAGGGGGAAGGGAGAGATGCACACACAACTCTGCCAAGCTAGCGGGTCAGCGCGTGTGTGCCCCGTGTACACAGCTGGACCAGGCGCCGCCTTCCCTGCCCCCTCCTCCGCTGCTAAAGACTGGGGGCGGGGGGGGGCACCTTGAAGGGCTGAGGTTTCCATTTCCTCCAGGAGTTGGAGTCAAGCTAGTCAGTATCACACTCCCCCCCCCCCACCCCGGGTATGAGCAGAGAGGGAGGGAGGAGAGTGTAACAGACAAGAAGCCTGGGGTGGGGGCGGGGTGAGTCCATTCGTTTCCCTCGGGGGTTCTCTGAGTCACAGAGATCCTTGCCCTCTGCCAGTGCTCCTTTGGCTCAGACCCCCTGCCGGGTTCTGACCGTCCAGGCACACTCCACCCTGGTGCTGTGTTTTCTCTTCGCAGTAAAAATATCTGTTTGGACTTCTCTTCCCCTACCCTAAAAACAGACGAGAACATAATATCAAAGCTGGGTCCTCAAGCCATGGAGTGTTTTAGGGGGGCTCCGAGAGATCAGGTCTTCTTGAAGGCGGGCAATTAGACCCTCATGGGGAAATGCTCAGGAAAACAGCTACTGACCGGGTCCTTTCAAACCCAAAGCCCCTCGGCTTTGGAATCAGAACAGTCCTCAAATCCTGGCTGCGCTCTGATTTAGCCCCTTGACTTTGGGCAAGATATCTACACTCTCTGGGCCCCATTTGCTTCATCTGTAGATTAAGGTCGGGGATGATCTTCCAATGATTGTCATAAATATCAGAAATAATTTTTTAATGCGCCCCCTTGCAATGAGCGGCACGTAGCAGGTGCTCATAAAAGGTCATTCTTATTTATCAAATTACGTTTCCCGGGCCCCCGAAGATGTGAGGGGCAGCGCCCTGGAATCAGGCACTAATCTAGAAAGGAGGGTTAGTCCTTTTCCAAAGCGAAAAAGCAAAAAAGAATTACGAATTCTTAAATACTATCCGATGTCAGCCTTCCAGAAGCAACTCTGACCCAGGCCTCCCCTTCACTCCCCCCTTACCACCCCCTCCCCCCTCAACCCTGCCCCAGTGTGGCCCTTCCTGAGCACCCCCCCCACCCCGCTCCCCTGGCCAGGAGAGCGATTACCGTAGGAGTCATTCATTTGGTAATTAGTCACGTAGGGACCTGTGACATCCCTTCTGCTGTGGTTGAAACCGTCACTTACACGGTCCCTGGCCCCATACTTCCCATGTTTGCATCTCATCGCTTCAACTAGATCACCAGGCCCCGGAGGGCGAGGCTGCCTCCTCTATTTCTTGCTCTATTTCCCTCTTCAGCGGGCGATTGATCCTTACTTGTCGCACGTTGGCTTTTTGTGTTTCTCTTAGGTCTAGCCCACAGAAAGCACGGCTCTGCGCGGCCGATGCGGGATGGAATACTTGCAGCTCTAAACACATCAGAGCAGCTCTGGGACGGGCTAGTTCCAACTGGGCAATGCAAAGAATTTCTAGCAGAACGGGCTTTTTCCGTGGCTCCGCTGATTCGGAGCAGATTGGGGCGGGGAAGGCAAAGCCCCCCGCTGCCCGCCCGCCCGAGGGCTCGCTGTGTGTCTGGGGCAACGCCAGGACACTGGTTGCTTCCTGCCACCCACGGCTGCTTCTGGGAGCCCCGGGGAAGCCGGACTCCATCAGTAAGCGTGGGGGCAGAGGCGCCTCACGGCCAAGCCAGAGCTAGAATCATCCGGTTCCTCTCCTCCCCCCTCTCACGTTTGCTTCTTGGTCTGGGGCTGCGGGTCCCAGGGAGGACTCCCAAGTGCACGCTCCCAGCGGGAGCAGCTGTGGCCCAGCCCTCCCTGCGAGGCCCGGGGCGCCTCTGGGCAGGGGCAGGAGCCGTCAGGAGCAGCTGACAGCTGCGGTGGCGCCAGGGCTCAGGCGCCCGCCGCATGGCTTCCTTTTTGATGCTGGCCCTCCCCTGGGCCGGCGGCTCCTCCCCTGCCGGCAGAGCTGCACGTGGCCAGTGGGGTCCTCAGAGAAGGGGCGCAGCACCTGCTCCCTCTCCGCCCCCTTCCTGTGACAGTCGCTTCAAAGTCGCAGGATGGTGCTTCCCTTTCTTTGCCGCATCCCTGTAGATGAGGGAATCTGTTTTGCCCAACTGGGAATTCGCATTTCGGTGGCTCTGGTGGTTGGGATCTCAAAGAGGAAGTTGGGGATTCTTCCCAATATGTGCCCAGTGCCTGCTAAGCGTCACACAAACACCGTCCCGGGCGCTGGGCTAGGTCCCTGTACCCGGACTCCAGGGCAGACCTAAGGGCCTCAGCTTGCTGGTCCCTGGCTCTGCGCCCACTATCTTCACACCGACACCCCCTAGCCGAAGGTCAGTACCTCCCACCTCTGCCCCACCCCTACCCCCGGACCGGTCATCAGAGCAGAAGATTTTCACCAATCTCTTTCCGCTCCTGTGAAAGAGCCTAGCCCTGGAATGGGCTGCCGAGGGTGGGGAGGGGACGCCCGGCAGCTTGGGGGCGCTGGAGCGAGGGGCCCCTGGTCTCCTCTCCGCTTCTCTGCAGCCGGGAGCGACGGCCGTGGCCGCGTCGGTCCACCTCTCGTGACAATAGAGCGCCCCCTGCTGCCCGAGATGCGCCGGTGTCGCCCAGCCCGGAGGCGCCGAGAAGGGCTGCGTCTGGCGAGCAGGTCGTGGGGAGCTGCGCGGCCGCCTGGGGGGGGGACCCACCTCGCGGCCCAGCCTGGCCGAAAGAGGATGCCACCCCTCCGTGTCGCCACGTGCCTCCGGCCGCCAGGGGCCTGGACCAGCCCCTCGTGGAGAGCAGTTCTCTAGGGCGCTGTGCTCAAGAATATGGGATCTGGGGGTGCTGGGCTGGTTCAGTAGGTAGAGCGCGTGACTCTTGACCTCCCGGTTGTAAGTTCGGGCCCCACGTTTGGTGTAGAGATTGCCTAAAAACAAAACCTTAAAAAAAAAAAAAAGAATATGGAATCTGGTTCAGAACGCAGCTCCACAATGCCCCGGGCATACGGATGGTTTCAATTCTGAAACTCCGGTTCCTTCCTCACTTCACTGAAGTCATCTATATTCTGTATATCACAGAGAGGCTTTAGGGAGAGCGTTCATGTAAAACACACAGTAAGCTCTCCATAATAGTAACTATTATTACCCACCCAGCAGACGCCTCCGCAAGTCAGGGATGAAACCAGAGCGGACAGGATCTCACGGGCCAAAGTCGGGGGATTGTGTCTTCAAAGCTTTTTCATCATTAAATGGACCTGCTCTAATTGCGCGGGCATATTTGAGGGAAACAACTTTGCCTAAAGAAAAGATGTTCACAGAAGCACCAAGCACAAACAATCACTAAACACATCGATCAGTGCTCCAAGCCATGCCACAGAGAAAGGGGGAGAAAAGTTACGTTTGGGGAGAGTCTGACCTGGGTTATAAATTGTTACCATTTTGCTGGATTGTATCCATTAACCACAAACATCCTGAAACATCTCCCGAATATATTTTAAAAAACCAGGGGCGCCTGGGTGGCTCAGTCGGGTAAGCGTCCAACTCTCGATTTCAGCTCAGGTCGTGATCTTGTGGTTTGTGGGATCGGGCCCCGAGTCATGCCCCGCTTCGGTGAGCAGGAGCCCAGCTTCGTGATTCTCTCTCTCTCTCTCTCCCTCTCTCTCGGCCCCTCCCCTGCTTGTGCTCTCTTTCCCTCTCTCTCGAAATAAATAAACTTAAAAAAAAGTTTTAAAAAGCCAACTTGGCCCCAGAAGCATCAACCACAAACGCCCTAAATTTCTTGAACCACGCTCAGCAACTCTGCTTCCTCTGCTTCTGAGAGCTCTTGAACCCACTCACTCGCTGTTTGTGCCAGCAACCTGGGCCACCGTACTGCCCTTGTCCTGGTCACCAGTGGCCTCCACACAGTGCTTCACTCTCAGGCCCCCATCACTCGGCCCCGTCGCTCTGCTCACGAGCGGCAGTGCCATCATCAATGGAGCACTCCCTGCCCCTTGGAACTGTGTTCTCCTCCCTTCCACTCACCCCTGCTTCCCGTACTTCCTCTCTGGCCAGTCCTCGCCAGCCACCTGTGGCAGGATGCCCATCTCAGCCTCTGCGCGTCGGGACGTCCTAGGCTCCGTGTCCAGGCCTCCCTTTCTGCTTCCTCTCCGAGCGACTCCCACCAGCCCCGCGCTCTAACTGCTACCCACCGACGAGGCCCACGTTTGTCTCCACCTCCCCTCTCCCCGAGCTCCAGACTCGCAGCGGCCCCCTCACCAGCCCCACTTGGAGAGCCTCTCGGCATCTAACCCGACATGTCCAAGCAGGACCCCTGATTTCCTCTTCTCTCTCTTTCTCAGCCAATAAACGGTAACCTTATACTTCTTTGCCTCTCTCTCTTTCACCCTCTACACCAGTCCCTCAGGCAAATCCAGTCAGCTTTCCCTTCAGATGTATCCGGAATCGGTCTGCTTCTTGAATTCTCCACGGCCACCTCCAGTCCAGGCCACGATCACTGCCCGGCCGGTCTCCAGCTTCTACCCATGTTCCCCCGCGGAAATTTCCACCAAGAAGCAGAGAGAGTCCTTTACATCAAAAGTCAAATCATGTCACTCCTTTGCTGGAGAGCCTGCAAAGGTTCCCCTCCTCACTAAGACTAGGATGCAATGAGGGGCGCCTGGGTGGCTCGGTTGGTTGATCGACTCTTGAGTTTGGCTCAGGTCGCCATCTCACAGAATGGTCTCCAGGGCCTTAGCGATCTTACCCCAAGCTTCTCCTCCGACTTCATCTCCTACCCCCCCCTCCCATTCACTTCACTAGGGCCACCCGAGCGCAGCTTTGCTGCAGTGCACTGAGCAGGATTCTGCCCCAGGGCCTTTATACTTACTGTTCTCCTTTCCTGGGATGCTCTGACCCCAGGTCATCACAGAGCTCCCGCCCTCGTGTCAGGCTGCCTCGGCTTACCTGAGCAGAGAGGTATTTCCCGACTACTCTCTGTGGAAGTAATCTGAAGGTGGCCCGTCGGTGGGGGAGTTAGTGCAACAATCCGGGGGCAAGACACGGGGGGCGCAACGGTGGGTGTGGCCATGGGATGGACCGGACAGCAGGGAGAGCCGAGGGATAACGGGAGGGGAGGGAGAGGCGAGGTCAAGGAGACTCCCAGATCTGAGGCCCCGATGACTGGATGCCCAGAAAGATCCCCGCCACCCCTTCCTCCCCCCTCTTCCATGCCTTCAGGCTCTGATTCATCTCATTGTCCCCCATTCGTTTGAGACTCCATCTACCAGCCTCATCGCATGCTCTCTCTGTGCCTCAGTTTACCATAAATTGGGGCAAAAGTAGTCATTTCCGCATAGGCCTGCAGTGAGGAGTAAACAGGTCATCCATAGAAAGTGTTTTGGACGATGCCGGGGACATAATAATCACTCAAGAAATGTTGGCCTTGGCCGTTATCACCATGGCTGTCATTGCCGTCATCATCACCAGTGTCATTTATATCCCGGCCTCCTCCCCCGACCCACTGTGCTCCTTTCTACCTCAGGAGATACCGCCGGGTGGTGAGGCCTCCTTCCCTAGGCCCGGGCGCACCTGTGTCTTTCCAGGTTTCATTTTCTAGTGTTTTCAAGATCCCCCACATTACTGCCCCAGAAGAACTTTTTGCCCCAAGACTTTAACTCACTCTCCAAGTAAGTCAAATTCAAATGGAGGAGCCCTCCCTCAGCCCCATGTCAGTCCCGCACCCACAGCCCCCGTCCCTCTCCTGAGGCCAGAACTCACGATACCATCAGGACAGAAACTCCATCCCACCCCCACACGCACTGCCGACCACCTGACGGGCTCCGGCTGAAACCTGCTTGTTTCTTTTTCCGGTCCCTAAACGCTCACAGATGTCCGTCTGCTCTTCTCTATTACACGCCTCGCAGAGAGGAGGGTAGATCAGATACTTGTAAATATTTTAATCTCTCTTTTTTCTTTCTCTCTCACTATCAAAAGAAGCAGGGGGTGGGTGAGAGGGTGTTTTCTTCCTTCCAGGAGGAGTTGAACTTGGCCAAACCTGAAAACAACTTTTTCTCCTCTCCTAGGGCGACAGGGATGGTGAATTGGCCGTGCCGGGGAACTAGAGCGAGCTCTTAACCCCTTACTCAGTGCTAATCCCTCCCGGTCCACCAGACTCTGACTGGCGTTAGAAGGAACTTGAACATGGCCGCGGGCTGAAGTAGGGACCACGCAGGGTCCCACGTGGGCAGTTGGTTTCTGGGCAGCTGGTGTAGGACCGTTAGGTCTCCAGGGAGAAAGGTGGGAATTACAACTGATGGCCTTAGACCAGACTGGGAGAAGAACAAGGGCAGACTACAAACATTTACTACAGCACGAGACTGTTTCGCCTCTTTCAGAAAGAACCAGAACGTTTGCAATAGGAGGCGATATTGTCGCAGGCGTCGGAATCTTTAAAGTTTATATCTGGGCAGGAAAATATTTACTCTAGAAAGTGTGGTGCATGGGACAATGCCACTGGAAATTTAAAGACTCAATCAGGACTCCTGGGGGAGTGTAAATTCATGCAAAGTCTTTGAAAAGCAAATTGGCTCAGTGAGTCAAGAGCCATAAAAATATCCATCATCTTTGACTCAGAAATCTCATGTCTGGGGTTGGAGCCTAAAACAATCGCTGTAAATACAGAAAAAGACGTTTGCAATGGTGTTGTTTACAACAGCAAAACCAAATCAGGAGAGATGGAAACATCCCTCCCGCCCATCTATAGGAGAAGAGGGAGCGTGATCAGACGGTCTTCTAGGACCTCTCTGGCAGCGAGCCTCTTATGCAGAGCACAGGACAACTTGAAAGCGTTTATGACGAGGCTGGAACCGATAGTTACAGAGCAATTTATATACTCTAGACTTTCGGCTTCACAAGATGTTGGGCACCGTGGGTTTAAAAAACTAGTGGAATAAAACACACAAAAATGTATTTATGCTTGTGTTTGGGTGATGGCATCCAAAAAAGCCGTGGTTAGGTTTTTTGTTTTGTTTTTTGTGGGGTTTTTTCCCGAGAGTTTGTAAATGGAGTGTTTCATTTTTAAAATGGAAAATAATTTTGGCCTTCGAATTAGCAAACCCATCATGCGTTTTTGCTTTAACCTCTAAACGAAAAGTTTTCCGCGGAAATCATGTCTCCAGAATTTTTTTCACAGAATCGTTTGGTCCAGCGGTGTTAAAATTCTGCTACTCTAGGCGTATTAACACATCTTTGGTCCCTCAAAATGCCCACATTCTCTTAGCTTTCACCTCCATACACAGAGGATACGGGCGGGGGGGCCGGGGCAGAAGCAATTATGATATACAGAGCTAAATATAGACTGCTGTTTACACAGGAGGACCCAGAGGAAGTTAAGATAAAATTTTCCACTGGATGACCTCACTTGCCTAAAACACTGAGTTGTCCTGGTCAGATCTTACGGAAGCACCGGCCTTCTGTGTTCTGGGCCAGCAGCCTGCAGAAAAGCTACACGTGGGTACTGCAGAAATGGAGAAGAGGGAGGGTCTGAGCATGACAAACCGCTCCCTCCAGGTCTGCAAGGTGGCCAGAGAACGGAAAACAGTGGGAGAGGCCTGGGAGGGGCCTCAGTGGGAGGGGGCCTGGGAGGGGCCTCAGTGGGAGGGGAGCCTGGGAGGGGCCTCAGTGGGAGGGGTCTGGGTGGGGCCCCCGTGGGAGGGGTCTGGGTGGGGGCTCAGTGGGAGTGGTCTGGGTGGGGTCTCACTGGGCGGGGGGGTCTGGGAGGGGCCCCCGTGGGAGGGGTCTGGGTGGGGCTCAGTAGGAGGGGTCTGGGTGGGGCCTCAGTGGGAGGGGGCCTGGGAGGGGCCTCAGTGGGAGGAGCTTGGGTGGGGCCTCAGTGGGAGGGGCCTGGGTGGGGCCCCCTCAGTGGGAGGGGGCCTGGGAGCGGCCTCAGTGGGAGGGGGTCTGGGTGGGGCCTCAGTGGGAGGGGTCTGGGTGGGGCCCCCGTGGGAGGGGTCTGGGTGGGAGCTCAGTGGGAGTGGTCTGGGTGGGGTCTCAGTGGGCGGGGGTCTGGGAGGGGTCCCCGTGGGAGGGGGTCTGGGTGGGGTCTCAGTGGGAGAGGGCCTGGGAGGGGCCTCAGTGGGAGGAGCTTGGGTGGGGCTTCAGTGGGAGTGGTCTGGGTGGGGCCTCAGTGGGAGGGGCCTGGGTGGGCCCCCCACCAGTGGGAGGGGGCCTGGGAGGGGCCTCAGTGGGAGGGGGCCTGGGTGGGGCCTCAGTGGGAGGAGCTTGGGTGGGGCCTCAGTAGGAGGGGTCTGGGTGGGGGCTCAGTAGGAGGGGTCTGGGTGGGGGCTCAGTGGGAGGGGGGCCTGGGAGGGGCCTCAGTGGGAGGGGTCTGGGTGGGGCCCCCGTGGGAGGGTTCTGGGTGGGGCCTCAGTGGGAGTGGTCTGGAGGGGCCTCAGTGGGAGGGGCCTGGGTGGGAGGCGGTCTGGGAAGGGCCTCAGTGGGAGGAGAGGACCCCACCCCGGCCTCAGTGGGAGGAGTCTGGATGGGGCCTCAGTGGGAGGGGCCTGGGTGGGAGGAGTTCTGGGAAGGGCCTCAGTGGGAGGGGCCTGGGTGGGGCCTCAGTAACACTGCTGAGAAGTCCACTCCCAGCACCCCTTGCGAAAAGAAGAAACACCAGTCAGAAAGCACCCGCGTTTCCATCTTGAATCCTAAAAACTGTCCGGAAGTAACTAGATAAGTAAGAGACCAGAAGCCCCAATGGTGCCACCTGAGCGCCTGCTCTGAGCTCCTGTTTCAAACTGCTGACGCCCTCCGTCAAAAAAGAATCAGCAAGTCATCTGGGAGCCTGGGGTGAGTAAGCGCCAGGCGGCCAGGATTGTTGCTAAAGGGTACCTTTTTGCAGCCTGTCGAGTTAGTTTGTAAGTATGGCTGCTCTGTTTAGGAGAATGAAAGGAACTGGTTAACAAATACATAAGGAAGCAAACAGACAGGGAGCTGCCTTCAGAAGCCACTCACTTTGTCAGAGACACCCCTGGTTTGGCAGCCTTTAGGTGGCTTGGAAGGGTCCCGGGTCTTTGAACCCTCTTTCTCCCAACCCAAAGCCCTCCCATCCTGAATACCCATCCCACCACTGTCCATGCACCTTTTGTGCAGCCAATCAAACAGCTGGATTTTTTTTTGAAGTTTCTTATTTTGAGAGAGAGAGAACAAGTGTGAGCAGGGGAGGGACACACAGAGAGGGTGAGAGAGAATCCCAAGCAGGCTCCAGGATGTCAACACAGAGCCCATTATGGAGCTGGATCCTACCAACCGGGAGACCATGACCTGAGCTGAAGTCGGACGCTCAACCAACTGAGCCACCTAGGCAACCCTAGATTTTTTTAAATAAACTTTTATAAGGAAACACTTTGGAGTATAATAAACCCTATATATCCTTTTCCTAGATTCAATAATTATGAACTTCTGGCCAGTCTTGTTTCATCTGCACTCCCATCATTTCCTCCTTCCCCATCAGTTATTTTGAAGCAAATCCAAACAGTACACGATTTCACCCATATATATACGTATATATGTGTGTGTATAAATATATATAAAATAAAATTCTTTTAAAATCATTGTCACTATAGGGAGCCTGGATGGCACAGTCCATAAAGCATCTGACTCTTAATTTCGGCTCAGATCATGATCCCAGAATCATGGGATCGAGCCCCACATCGTCCTCAGCACTGGGTTTGGAGCCCACTTAAGACTGTCTCTCCCTCACCCTCTTCCCTTCCCCCACTCACTCTCTCTCTGTCTCTCTCAAAAAAAAGAAACAAAACGTTGTCACTAAACCATGCTCAACGTGAAAAAAGCTAATAGTAATTCCTCAATATGATCAAATATCCAGGCAAGGTTTAACCTTTCCTGATGATCTCGTGCCTTTTTTGTTCATTTGTTTACTTGAGTCAGGATCCAAATAAGGTCCTCATACTTGTGACCGATTGTGGCGTCTCAAGACAAGGAGCTAAATTCTGAAACTACAAAATCCAAATTTAGAGCAGGTAGCAGAGTGGCGGTCTTAACAGGTGCCAGTCTGTAAACCCAAGCACTCATTCACTGATTCATCAACGGATATCTATCGAGGACTCTGGTGCACGAGGCCCGTGTGCCCCACTGGGATATACTGGTGGCTGGGATTATTCCTAGAGCCATATGTATCATAGAGGGAGTTGGCGAGGATGCCAGGCCTTGATCAAA
Organism: Paguma larvata; assembly: GCA_030068075.1. NCBI lineage: Eukaryota > Metazoa > Chordata > Mammalia > Carnivora > Viverridae > Paguma > Paguma larvata. Next base: position 54,070,519 of record CM057843.1, read on the forward strand.
TGATCACCCAAGTGAATGTGGCGTTTAAAAGGTTGAGAAGTGTGATGAGGAGAGGCGCCACACGCACCGGGAACATGGAGTTTACATAACTCTAAAAACAGAATTAGGATCAACAGGTAGAAGTGTCGTGGAATCAAATTCGGGCACAGCGGAGGAAAGAAATCAAAAATAACCAAACGTGACAAGAAGCAGGAACATATGATCCGTAACCAAGGGAAACACCAAGCACCAGAAACAGACCCATGAATGACATAACTGATAGAATTAGTAGACAGAGCGTTAAAATAACTGTCACTGCATATGTCCAAGAAGGTAAAAGAAAACGTGATCATGATAAGGACAGACATGAAGAGTATTTAATAAGACCCAAGTTGAACTTCTAGAGATGCAGAATAAATCTGGGTGGGCTTACTGCAGAAGAGAACAGGTAATGACTTTGATAATAACAAAAATGGTATCGGTGCTCTGGGACGTAACATCAAACGTATGTTTAACTGGAACTCAAGAAGAGGAGAAAGAGAGGGACAAAACACTTTGAAGAAAGAATAGATTTATTCCAAATTTGATGAAAATTAGAAACTCACGGATACAAACCCCAAGAACAAGAAACATGGAGAACACTACATTAAGCCGATTCATAATCACAATACTTAAAACCAGCAATAAAGGAAAATCTTAAAAGCAGCCAGAGAAAAAGAAGACATGTTAACACACAGAAGAACGATGGTAAGAATGACGGCAGACTTTTCGTCATAAGCAATGCGAATGGGAAGATAGTGGAGGGACATCTTTGTTAGGGAAAAAACTACCAGCCTAAATTTCGACACACGGAGAAAATCTCTCTCAAAAATGAAAACAAAATAAGGACGTTTTCAGACATACGAAAGCTGAGAGAAGGCATCACCAGCAAACCACTAGTACAATGAAGCCTTCAAGTAGGTTTTTCAGGCAGAACGAAAATGACATCAAAAGAAAATTTGGAGGGGTGCCTGGGTGGCTCAGTCGGTTAAGCATCTGACTCTTGATCTCAGCTCAGATCTTGATCCCAGGGTCGTGAGTTCACTCCCCACGATGGGCTCTGTGCTGGATGTGAAGGAGGAAGGAAGGAAGGGAGGGAGGGAGGGAGGGAGGAAGAAAAGAAGAAAGAAGGAAGGAAGGAAGGAAGAAAAGAAGAAAGAAAGAAGGAAGAAAGGAAAAAGGAAGGAAGAAAGAAAAAGAAAATTTGGATTAATGTAAAGTCTTATTTTATTAAATTATTTAAATCTCCTTAAAATGTAATCAGTAGCTTAAAGTAAATGTGTGGAAGTAAAATGTGTGACTGCAACAGCACAAAGGCCAGGAGGGGAGAAACGGAAGGCTCGTGGAGTAAGGTTCTCACACCATATGTGAAGCGGTATAATCTTTCCTGAAGACCGACTACAGTAAGTTAAGTGTCCACATTATAAATCCTAAAGCAACCACTAAAAGAACCAAGAGGTTCAGCTAATAAGTAAATAAAGGTGATAAAATGAAATCATAAAAAGAATACCAAAAAAAAAAGAGGGAGAGAAGGGGGGAAAGGAACAAAGAATAGATGGCACAAATAGAAAACAAATAGCAAAACGATATTTTTAAATCTCACCACGTCAGTAGGTACCCCAGTCAAATGGCAGAGGTTGTCAGATGGGATCAGAAAGCAAGACACAGCCCTATCCTCTCTACGAGGAACCCACTCTAAACCTAAAGAACATGGGCGCCTGGGTGGCTCAGTCGGGTAAGCGTCCAGCTCTTGATCTTGGCTCAGTCCCTGATCCCATGGTTTGTGAGTTTGAGCCCCGTGTCGGGCTCTGTGGTGGCTGCACCGAGCCTCCTTGGGACTCTGTCTCTCCCTCTCTCTCTCTGCCCCTTCGCCCCTCATGTGTGCTCTCTCTCTCTCTCAAAATATATAAACGTAATAAATAAATAAATAGAACAAATGGGTGGGGGCACGTGGGTGGCTCAGTTGGTTTAACATCAGACTTCAGCTCAGGTCCTGATTTCGCGGTTCGTGAGTTTGAGCCCCGCATTGGCCTCTGTGCTGTCAGCACAGAGCCCACTTCAGATCCTGTCTCCCTCTCTCTCTGTCCCTCCCCCACTCGTGCCCTCTCTCCCTCTCTCAAAAATAAATAACATTAAAAAAATTCAAAAGAGGGGCGCCTGGGTGGCTCAGTTGGTTAAGCGGCCGACTTCGACTCAGGTCATGATCTCACAGTCTGTGAGTTCAAGCTCCGCGTCGGGCTCTGTGCTGATGGCTCAGAGCCTGGAGCCTGCTTCGGATTCTGTGTCTCCCTCTCTCTCTGACCTTCCCCTGCTCACACTCTGTCTCTGTGTCTCTCAAAAATAAACAAAAATGTTTAAAAAAAAAATTCAAAAGAACAAACGGGTCGACAGTAAAAGCATGGAAAAAGATGTATCTCACCAACACTAAGCCAAAGAACACAGGAGTGGCTATAAAATGTCAGACAAATTTGAGAGCAGGGATATTACCCAAAGGTCACTTCATAATCATAAATATGGGTACAGCGAACAACGGACCTTCAAAATACATACAGCATGCCGCCATTATTCACAGACAACATCACTGGGTCCATAGAATCCCCAAACAGAGAGAGAAGAACTATTAGGCTGAATAAGTCATTTACCAAAGCCACTGGATATATAGTCAATATAGGATCTCTGCCATTTTCGCCATTCTGGTGGGTGTATAATAGTATCACGCTGAAGTTGAATTTATATTTCCAGGATGACATTGTAATATACGTACTGACGATTGAGGACTTCTCTTTCGTAATGTACCGGTACCAGTCTTTTGCCTGTTTTTCCGTCGGGCTGTCTGTCTTTCTCCTGCACTGATTTGTCGCAGTGCCTTATGTATGTGACTCCTCTGACCGCGCGCCTCGGACAAACGCTCTCTTCCACTCTCTGTGGTCCGCCTTTGCACTTCCGTCCCAGTTGTAAATTTACTACCTTCGTGATTGCTCTGCTCTGCTCTGTGATTCTGCCACCGGGCTCTGAGGATGGTATTTCTCCTTTGCCAGCTGGCTCGGTCATATGTTTTGTCAGCAGAAGATACCGCAGGCTCGCTGCAAGGCTGGGAGGCGAGGAGGGCCTTTTATTCCGCTGCCGTTACGGTTTTGGGCGCCACACCAAATGGAGCAGCGCGCAGAGGCCCTGGCCCCTTTACCACGGTGGCGAGAACTTTCCGGCCATTCCCCTTGATACTGCGGCAGCCGACAGGGTGTTCTGGAAGCCGCCGCCATGCACCCCCACCCCACCCCCCACCTCCAGGGATCTGAATCTTAGCCTTACAGGGCTCTCCTTCTAAGTCATTGTTGTTGTTGTTTTAAGATTTTATTTTGGGGGCGCCTGGGTGGCTCAGTTGGTTGAGCGGCCAACTTCAGCTCAGGTCATGATCTCATGGTCTGTGAGTTCAAGCCCCGTGTCGGGCTCTGTGCTGGCAGCTCGGAGCCTGGAGCCTGCTTAGATTCTGTATCTCCCTCTCTCTCTGCCCTTCCCCTGCTCATACTCTGTCTCTATGTCTCTCAAAAATAAATAAACGTTAAAAAAAATAAAAAATAAAAAATAAGATTTTATTTTGAAATCATCTCTACCCCCAGTGTGGGGCTTGAACCCACAACCCCAAGGTCGAGAGTCACACACTCCGCTGACTCAGCCAGCAACAACGTGCCCCTAGGTTTTTAAGCTCCTTCCTCGTTCACTTTTCCCTCAGCCCTGGGGTAGACGCCACTTCCTGCAATTACTACCTTTAGTATATCTTGGCGCCCCTCTTTACCTTTTTAAACATTAAGTCGGGGCGCCTGGGTGGCTCAGTCGGTTGGGCGGCCGACTTCGGCTCAGGTCATGATCTCACGGTCTGTGAGTTCGAGCCCCGCGTCGGGCTCTGTGCTGACGGCTCAGAGCCTGGAGCCTGCTTCCGATTCTGTGTCTCCTTCTCTCTCTGCCCTTCCCCTATTCATGCTGTGCCTCTGTGTCTCTCAGAAATAAATAAAAAAAACATTAAAAAAAAAAATTTAAACATTAAGTCACCTTTTTCTTTTTCCTTATATTAGATTTCTTTTATATTAAATGTCCCTACTCATATGATTGATATAACTTCCGTCTCCTGACTAGATTCCGACTTACGCTTTCTTGATAGTGGCATTCGGTGGACCAAAAGTTCTTACTCTCAACATGCCTTGACAGCTTCGACGAGAATCATTTGGTCCACTGTGTGTGGGTCTCGTTGTGAGCTTTCTAGTTTGTTCCATGGAACTATATAGTTCTCTTCACAGCAGTACCACACTGTCTCGTAGCTGTATAATAAGGGCTTGCAGTCAGGTAGTAGAAGTCGTCCAACTTTGCCTCTTTCCCCTGTTGTTCTGGCTCTTCGAGGTCCTTTGAATTTTCATGTCAATTTTAGAAATGGCTTGCCAATTTCAGTAAAAATGTCTTCTGGTGTTTTCGTTGGAACCGTGTTGAATCTCTAGGTCAATCTAGGTTGAACTGCCATCTTTTTTTTTTTTTTTTTTAAGGAGGCTCCACACCCAACATGGGGCTTGAACTTACGACCCTGAAATCGAGAGTCGCATGCTCTACTGACTGAGCCAGCCAGGCTCGTCAGACTGACATCGTCACACGATGGAGTCTTCTGATCCATGCACATTGTGTTAGTCCGCTCAGGCTGCCATAACACAACACCATGGATGGGGTGGCTTAAACTGCAGAAATTTATTCCTCACGGTTCTAGAGGCTGCAAAGCCCCAAGTCAAGGCGCCAGCAAGGCAGGGGTCATGCTGAGGCTTTTCCGCTGAGCTTGTCAGCTGCTCTGTCTCGCTATGCTCACATGGCTTCTTTGTGGGCACACGGGAGAGAAGGTAAGAGGGAGACACAGAGAGAGAGCTCTCTGGAGACTCTAATCCTACGGGATCAGGTCTCTACCCTCTTGACCGCATTTACTTGTAGCTACTTCCTAGGAGCCCCACCCACAAATACAGTCACATTGAGAGTAGGGGCTTCATGAATGGGGCCGGGGGGGAGGGGAGGAGGTATACAGTTGAGTCCATAGCAAACATCATGTATCTTCTATTATTTAAGTCTTCTTTGATCTCGACCATATAAAATATTTTCTGTGTGTTGCATGTTTTTCATCAAATATATCTCCACGTATTTAATATTTTAATGCTATTATTGGTGATGCTTTAAAAGATTTCAGTCAACAGTTGGTTATTGCGAGTGTAGAGAAACAGAATTGACTTTTGTGCATGATAGACCTTGTATCCTGAAACTTTCCTAAACCCACTTCTCCGTTCTCAGAGCTTTCCTTAGGATTTTCTACTTAAAAAAAACCATGTCATCTGTGAACAAAGATGGCTTGGTTTCTAATTTTCTGTCTGTTTACTTGTTTTTCCTTGTGTTTGTTGGTTGGCTTTGGCTTACCGCACCTGCTAGAACCTCCAGTTGTGACGTGGCGAGAGCACTCGCTCGACTTTTTCCCAGTCTTGGGGAGGAAATATGCAATATTTCACCATTAAGTATGATGTAAGCTACAGGATTTTTTTTTCTTTTTTGTTTTAAGCTTTTACTTATTTATTTTGAGACAGAGTCTGAGAGAGCGCATGTATGCAAGCTGGGGAGGGCAGAGAGAGAGGGAGACAGAGAATTCCAAGCCGGCTCTGTGCCTTCAGTGAAGACCCCAACGCAGGGCTCGATCCCACACACCATGAGACGATGACCCGAGGAGAAATCGAGAGTTGGACACTTAACCAACTGAGCCACCCAGGTGCCCCAGCTGTAGGTTTTTCTTAGGTGACTTTGGTCAAGTTGAAGAAGTTTCCCTCTATTCATGGTCTCCTGAGAGTAACTATCACAAATGGGGAAATTCTGTCAAATCCGTTTTTCTATTGAGACGACCACGTTGTTTTTCTCCTTCACTCTATTAATAAAATTAATTACACTAATTGATTTTTGAATATTAAACCAACCATGCTTTCCTGGAATTAGCCCATTAGGACATGCTGCATTATCATTTTTACATATTTCTGGATTTGCTTTCTTAAAGTTTTGTTAAGAACTTTTGCATTTGTGTTCATGAGGGATGCTATTTTATGGTTTTCTTTCCTTATAATGCCTTGGATTTGGGTATCAGGTAATACTATCTTCATAAAGTGAGTTCTGAAGTCTCCTCTATTTCTGGAAAACATTTGTAGAAGATTAGTATTATTTCTTCCTTACCGTTTGATATAATTCACCAATGATGTCATGTGGGCCTCGAGTTTTGTTTTTTCTTAATGTTTATTTATTTATTTGAGAGAGAGAGAGGAGAAAGAATCCCAAACAGGCCCCGTGCTCAGCGCAGAGCGTGACATGGGGCTCAATCTCACAATCGTGAGATCACAACCTGAGGCCCTGAACCAAAATCAAGAGTTGGATGCTTAACTGACTGAGCCGCCTGGGCGCCCCCTTGAGTTTTCTTTGTAAGGAGGCTTCTCAAATTATAAATTTAACTTCTATAATAAAAATAAGGTTATTTGGGTTTTCTATTTCTTTTTGAGTCAGTTCTGGTGATTTGCCTCTTTGAAGAAATTTGTAAATCTCTTAAGTTGTTGAGTTCGTTGGCATGAAGTTGTTTTATATTATTTCCTTAATATCTCTTTAATGTCTGTAGGCTATGTAGTGATAGCTCCTCTTTTATTCTTGATGTTGGTGATTTGGTTCTTTTTCATTTTTTTCTGATTATCCTAGCTATGGGTTTGTCACTTTATTCATTATTTTTAAAAATATTTTGTTTCCACTAATTCTCTCTGTTTTTCTATCGCATTTATTTCTGCACTCATCTTTGTCATTTCTTCCTTTTATTATTTTGAGTCTATTTGGCTTTTCTGTTTCTTCCCAAAGTGGAGACTTAAGTCATTCATTTCAAACCTTTCTGCGTTTCTAATATAAGCATTTAAACCTCGAAATGTTTCTCTGAGCTTTGTTTCAGTTGCATCCCTGATAGTCTGATATGTTGCTTTCCTTATCACCCACTTCAGAATATTTGTGACTTCTTCTTTGACGCGAGGATATATCGTTGTTGCTTAACTATCAAATATGAGGGTGATATTTTATTTTACTTTAAGATTTTATTTTACTTTGAGATTTTATTTTTTTAAGTAATCTCAACACCCAGCATGGGGCTTGAACTCACAACACTGAGATCAGAGTCACACTGCACCCACGGAGCCAGCCCGCCGCCCCTGGGGCGATATTTGAGATCCTTCCTTATTATTGAAATCTACTGTAATCCTACTGTGCTCGGAGGACATATCGTATATTATGGCAATTCCTTTCGTTATTGATTCTTGTTTTATTGCTTGTATATGGTCTATCTCTGGAGAGCCCTGTGCAGTTGAAAAGATCTATTCTGCCGTTTCCGGATAATGTTCTACAAATACCAATTAGGTTGATTTGGTTGACAGTGTTGTTCAGATTTCTAGAGCCTTACTGATCTTCTGTGTCGCTTCTGTCAACTACGGATCGTGGCCATTTATCAGTTCTATAAGCTTTTGATTCACGTAGCTTGAAACTTTGTTACTAGATGCATTCAGATTCAGAGTGGTTAATGCCTTCTGTACTTAAGCCCTATTTACCCCATATGGGTAGAGCAAAAAACCACAGACACCAACCAAAAATACCTGTGACTGCTTTTTTTCATAAACTCCGATTTTTAAATTAGTAGTAGAGAAGAGCAAAAACAGGAATAAAAGTCCAGCACAGTGCCGCCTCTAGAGAGATAAGCAGCCGCGGCATTTCAGAACATCTTTCGAAATACTTTCCATGAATCTTGTAACATCCTTTTATAACCGGATGATCACAAACGTTTCTATGTCATTATTATTATTCGACATTATTTTTAGTGACCATACAAGATTCCATTGAGAGAAGAACCACAATAAAATGAACTTCACATCACATTTACATTTCTTTTTAATTTTTGTTAACGTTTATTTATTTTTGAGAGATATAGAGACAGCGTGAGTAGGGGAAGGGCAGAGAGAGAGGGAGACACAGAATCCGAAGCAGGCTCCAGGCTCTGAGCCATCAGCACAGAGCCCGACGCGGGGCTCGAACTCACAGACCGTGAGATCATGACCTGAGCTGAAGTCGGCGCCCAACCGACTGAGCCACCCAGGCGCCCCTATCTTTTTAATTTTTAATTTCAGAGGTATCCATTCATTGGAATCTTCCTTTTCACCTTTTCCCCTTTGTTCCAGTACCTTTCCTCTCAGTTTAGGGTTAACCTTTCCGAATACAGGCTCCAGGTGGAGCCCTGTGGTCTGCCCCTGGAGCTGTTCCTCCAGATAACAGCCGTCCGTTCCATGTTCTGAAATGTTGGTTGAGCCCACTCTGCGTCCTCCTAAGTGTACTATCATCTCCCCCCCCCGCCCCCCCACTCCCAACACCACTCTGAATACGTCGTTGTGGGAAGCTAACTCATTTCCCGGATTCCTGGGTAAGGTTGAGCGTGAGCCATTGGTACACCACGCTTGGCATCTGCAATGCACTCCGTTGAAACCCCTCCAGGACCCGCTGGGATCGCTGCCACCAGCTCTGCGCGCCCACTGCCCCCGCTGTGCGACCAACAGCTTCCGCCGATGACTTGCAGAGACTTGCCCGTGGGCACCAAAGCGGCTTCACTCTGGGAATTTCACTTTCCCCGCGGCAGCCTGTGCCCAACAACTGACCGATTTTGAGAGCATAACTCCTAGCAGTTTTGATTCTAAGGTAGTAAAGCTCTGACGAGTAAGTCATGTGCCACAGCTCCCCACGGGATGGGGCGAGTCTGGGACCGGAAACCTCGCCTTTGCTTGGTTCCTTCTCTTCCCTAGTCTGCCTCTCCCGTACCCCTACAGAGTTCTTCTGACGGCCGACCTAACATCACTGGCACCCGAATCTTCGGCCCTGGCTCTTCTTTTGGTAGAAAGTCACCTCAAGACAGCATCCAAACACCACCTAAGGCGTCACTCAGAAGAGGCTGCTCCCCAACCCTCACCCACACGACGACCCCCAAACCCAAGGAAAGAGGTGTGTCCAACTTCAACCTGACATCTGAACATCTATGCTGGCCCTAAAAGAATAATGCTTTTATTCACCTTACAAAAGACTCCACAACAAGGCTCTAAATACAGGGAACTCCGCTTGTGCGCTCAAAATAAACTTACAAAATGCTGCCCCCCAAGACTGACCCACAGCAACTTTTCCAGAAAGAACGCATCCTATATTAAGCAGTACCCTGTAGAGCAGCCCAGTAATTGAGACTTTGAAATCCCGCCCGGCGAAAGTGGCTTTCTCCTGGGGCCCCCTGGGGAGTTTCTGACTCTTCTCCTCCGCCCCCTCCCGCGTCCCCGAAGGGAGTGGCCATGGTGACCGTGGGACGTTGACCTCTGGAGTAGCGCAAGCAAACTCGGAAGAAAGGGTTTCCGCCGGCCGGCAGGGCCTAGAAGCCGGGGAGCCGAGATGCAAACGGCATTCTCCTCCGTCGATCCGGCAGGTTTTCGGTGGGTTTAGGCTCTAGGCTCGGAGAGCAAAGTCCCCAAACGACTTCGGATGCGGGGGAGCTGACACGGGGCTCCCCCTGCCGCTCCCGAGCGGAAGCGTTAACAATACACCTCGCCCCGAGCCCGCTTCGGGCTGAATGGCTCTAATTAATTTATTATTGGAGTTCACGGATATAAAGAGAGGGTCAGTACGAATGTAAATGACGCTGTTTTTATCCCAGGATCTAAGGCCCTTAACCAAAGAAAGGAAAGCGAGCCCACATTTGTTTAATTAGCTCATTTGAATAGAAGAGAGGCCAGGGAGGGGCAAAGGCCCGAACTCAGGAACCTGCCCACGCGAACCGTTCCTCACCCGCTTAACTGGGAGGCCCCCGCTGAGCTCCTTCCTCAGTACTTTAAAAATATATATATATTAATGTTTGCAATTCTAAAAATAGTTGGTGCTCACTGTCAACGAGTCAAACAATGCAAAATGTATTTTAAGTTCCCGTCTCCCCTCCCGTTCCAGTCAGTGGAGGTAATCGCCGTTAACATCCAGGAGCGTGCAGTCTTCCATAGCTTTCTTTGCGATCATTTAAGCGAACGTGACCGCTCTCCTTGACAACCCCCCCCACCCCCCCCCCTCTTCAGCCTTGCTCTTAGACTTAACACGGTCTCATGGCGTCCTGGAGATCGCTCCACATCAACATAGACGGATCTAACTAAGTCTTTAATACTTTCGGCGTTTTCTGTAAATACCATAATGATTATTGATGTAATTTTATGTAGTTTTTGTTCCATGTTTGCTATCCCCCCCCCCCTTTCAAGATTCACCTCCTTCCCTCACTGGCCAAGAGGAAAGGGAAAATACCAAAGCGAACAAATAGGGCGTGAGCGGTCACGGAGCTAATTGCCTGAGAGTCTGACCTCCAAGACAAGAAGTATAAACAGGGGCGCCTGGGTGGCTCAGTCGGTTGAGCGTCCGACTTCAGCTCAGGTCATGATCTCACAGTTTGTGGGTTTGAGCCCCATGTTGGGCTCCAGAGCCTGGAGCCTGCTCTGGTTTCTGCGTCTCCCTCCCTCTCTGCCCCTCCCGTCCCCTGCTCTTGCTCTGTCTCTCTCTGTCTCTCAAAAATAAATAAACGTTAAAAAAAAAAAAAAAAAGTATAAATCAGGGGCGCCTGGGTGGCTCGCTTGGTTAAGCAAGGACTTGGGCTCAGATCATAATCTCAGGGTTCCTGAGCCCTAGTCCCGCTTCCGGTGAGCTCCAGCCCTGCTTCCGGCTCCGTGATGACAGCACGGAGCCTGCCTGGAATTCTCTCTCTCTCTCCCTCTCTCTTTCCACCTCTTTCTCTCCCCATCTCTCTCCCTCTCTCTCTCTGCCCCTCACTCACTCATGCCCTCTCTTTCTCAAATTAATTAATTAATAATAAAACAAAAACATTAATTCAGCCAAGATTCTTCTATTGATGGACAATTTTTTTATGTAAATCAGTATTTATATTGAAACTGTTCTAGGATCGTGATCATGGCATTGAAAGAAAGACATTAGCCATTACTTTCATTTAAATGATGTCTCTGTTTGATGGACAATTCTGATTGTACCCAGCTTTTGCTACTGTAAATAGGGTCAATCTTTTGTGTGCATGTATATATACCTATATATCTTATTGTATATATACAATATTGTATGTCTTATTATATATTGTATATATCTTTTATATCTTTGCGCTGATGTTTTTTCTGTAAGATACATTCTCAAAATGTGAGCCAAATGACATGCTCGTTTTTACTTTTAAAAGTCACCTTGAGATTAGCTTTTCAAAAAGGTTTAGCAATTCACATCGTTAAACCCGTTAGCAGTCTCTGTTTACCCACGCACTTGACAACACTGAATGTTATCAATCTTTAATTTTTGCCAATGATGAGTGAAACCAGTACTAATTGTTGTTTTGTTTTGCGTTTCCCTGGCTACAAATAGAATTGCGTGTCTTTTCATATGATTGTCGGTCATCTGTATTTTCCCATCTGTTGAACGCCTGTTCATATCCTTTGTCCATTTTTTCCTAAGTTTTGCCTTTTCCTTATCAGGTTGTACGTTCACAATATTATTTATTGTCTGCCACAGGTATTATCTTTGTTAGTGTTTTGACTTAGTAGGACTCCATCATTTCTGTCCATTCTCTGTCGGTTTCACTTGTGAATATCAGCTTTCACCATTTTTTCCAAGTTAATGGACAAGGGTGCAGGGCTGGAGAAAAGCACGCGGTGATTATAGAACAGAATGGAGAGGGGGCTCAAGTGATCAGAGCAGTGAGCTTGTGCCAGGAGGCTGGGAAAACCAAGCTGACAGAATTTAGCATCTATAATACTCTTCTATCTGGCGGAGAGAGGTGAGTAGCTTTTCCAGAATTCCGTCAATCTCTTTGTTCTGCTTTTCTTTAAGACTCTATTTTTAAATAGGTAATCGCTGTACCCGAGGTGGGGCTCAAACTCACAACCCCGAGATCAAGAGTCACACGCACTACCGACTGAGCCTGCGGGTGAGGTGCCCCTCTTTGTTCTGCTTTTAATGCTCCTCTCCCTCTTGGAATAGAGTCCTTCTCCCGCATCCCTTTATCTGGCTCACTCCATTTCTCAAACGCAGCGCAAACATCACCTCCTCTGAAAAGCCTTCCTTGATCCGCCCCCCAGCTGACCTGGGTGCCCCTCCCATGCGGGGTTCCATTCTAGCTCCTGTCACACCACATCATAACCCACTCGCCAGCTTGTCGGTCCCCGCCTCCAGCGATCGGTCGCCTTCAGAGCAGGACTCCCAGGGGTGCTGGGGGCTCAGTCGGCTAAACGGCTGACTCTTGACTTCGGCTCAGGTCATGATCTTGCGGTTCGTGAGTTCGAGCCCCCATCAGGCTCTGCACTGACGGTTCTTTGGATTCTGCTTTGGATTCTGTCTCCCTCTCTCTCTGCCCCTTCCTTGCTCGTGCCCTCTCTCTGTGTTGAAAATAAACAAACATTAAAAAAAAAAAAAATAGAGCAGGAGCACATGTCCATTCCCAGGACCCAGCACCTTCGTGAGTTCTGTTTGTTCGGCTCACTTGAACCGATTTGGCAAACTTTTCCTTGGCACCGCAATGCCAGGTGCCGTGGGGGTGATGGAAGAATTAGAACACATGACCCCTGATATCGGAGTGGTTAAAATCCAGCTGAGGCCTAAGAGCACTCTAAAATGGAGATAATAGTGCCTGAGAGCCATTAGACTTCAGTAGCGGATCGCGTAATTGAGAATATAAATGCGATAGAAGCCCTGGGCGAGGGCGCACACGGAAGCCGTGAGGACGTGGAGTTTGCTCCGGGCTGTGAAGGGTGGGTAGGATTGGGGCAGGGAGTCCGAAGAAACAGGGGCAGCAGTGGGCCAAGGTGTGGGACTGGGAAAGAGCGCAGGGAGGCTCGAGTGCCCGGAGCAGAGAGCTTTGGCAAGGAGGAGGGAGAAAGCCCCGTGTGGGACAGCATCTAGCTTCCGGCGAGGAGTTTCTGGGTTACCGGGAACGCGCGCGCCGCCTGCCCAGGTCTCCTCGGCTGATCGTGGCGCTCTGCCGCACACTCCGAAGGGGGGCTCCCGCGTCCCTGGGACTAAGCTGTGGGCTCCCGCTCTGGAGCGTGGGTTGCAGGACAGCGTCCCCCACACGTACACACGGGCACAAAAAGACGCCCACATCCGAATCCCCGGAGCCTGTGACTCTTCTGCGTGGTGTGGCGGAAGGGAGTTAAGGCCGCTAGTCGGCTGACCTAAAGCCAGATTATCCCGGATTCCCTGGGCGGGCCCGGCAGAACCACACGGGGCCTCGAACATGGAACAGAGAGGCAGGAGCGAGTCCGAGGGAGCGGGGACCGCTGGAGAAGTCAGAGTGACGCCGTGTGAGAAGGCTTCAGCTCACCGTCGCTGGCTTCGAAGGCGGAGGAAGGAGCCTTGAACAAGCCTGGGAGCACGGGCAGGGCCCTAAATGCTGGAAAGGGCAAGGACACAGCCCGCCCTTAAAGCCTCCGGAGAGGAGAGCCGTGCAGGCGTCTCGATTTTAGCCCGGAGAGACCCGTTTCAGACTCCCGACGTGCAGGCTGTAAAATAACAAATAGTGGGGCGCCTGGGTGGCTCAGTCGGTTAAGCGGCCGACTTCGGCTCAGGTCATGATCTCGCGGTCTGTGAGTTCGAGCCCCACGTCGGGCTCTGTGCTGACAGCTCAGAGCCTGGAGCCTGCTTGGGATTCTGTGTCTCCCTCTCTCTCCTGCTCACGCTCTGTCTCTATGTCTCAAAAATAAATAAACGTTAAAAAAAAATTAAAAAAGAAGATAACAAATACACATCGTTCAAGCCCCTGAGCTGGACGGACTTTGTTACGGCAGCAGTAGAAACGGACCCCGGACGGACCACGTCTCGGTCGAATTTGCGTCCACACGCCACAGCTCCGTCTATCCCGGTGCTCAATAAATACCCCCTTAACGCACTTGCGTAAAGAACTACTGACTCGACATCCCTCCCCGAGAACATAAAGCAAAACTCTCTCGACATCCACGGGCTGCGAGCCGCGTGCTCCAGGTCAGGTCGCGCTCGGCCCAGATTTTGTCCGGATTTTGTTTCCGCGGTTACAGCAGAACACCGTGGCAAACCATCATCCTTCTGTTTTTGAAACAATTTGCTTCTCCTAAGCAGATTTCCTGGGTCCAAGGTGATGGACGGTTTTTATGGCTCTTGACCCATTTAGCCCAACTTCCTTTCCGGAGAGTCGGAGCTAATTGGCGCCCTCGCTTGCAGTCAAGCGCCGCCGTCTGCCACCCCTGCGCCCTGCAGGGCCCCCGCATGCACAGCCTCCTCCCTGCACAGGAAAGTGGTCCCTGCTCGGTGATCAGCTGCATAAGCTGTGGCCCCGGGCCCTCAGTGGGGGCCTCCCACCCTGAGCGGACACCCTGGACACTTGGCCGTGGTGGCCTTCCCGGTGGCAAGAGTGACTTCTCCGCAGCCACGAGGAACATCCCTCAGGGATAATGCTGGTCTGGGAGGAAGCAACCTGACAGATCCCCAGTTTATTTTTAGTCGGCAATTACAATGAGAGATTTTTTTTTTTAAAGAGTTGCAAGAACTGATCTGCCTGTGTTCAGGAAGCTGGTAATTTTCCAATGTCCCCAAAGAGGTAGCCTGAGAACTAGAGCCGACTGGCCCCGGGGGGGGGGGGGGGGGGGGGGGGGCGGGAACCGGTTGCTTTAAAGGTCTGAGCCTGTTTTCCCCTTTGCAACATGGTGGGTGGGGTGGTTTTTTGGTTTTTGGGTTTTTTGGTTTTTTTGGGTTTGCTTTTGTTTTTAATGAATCTTTTGTTTACTATGCTAATAAGAGCATCATGGAAGCAAGAACATTTTCCAACGGCTTTCAGCCCTCCTCCCTCCTGCCCCCACCCCCACCCCCGCCAGCTTCGTCTTCCCTTAGGAATGATTGTCTTCCCACTTGAGGAGAAAAAAAATCACACGAATGAGGCTTTGCCTGCCTTCACTTCGTCCCTCACAAAAGTCTCACTGTGCTCGGGTATGGGGACGCTGCTCAAAGCGTGGGGAGGCAACCCTGCAGGGACGGGGCTAACAGGACCTTCCGAAGCGTTGGGAATCGGAGGCTCTCGGGGCAAGTGGGCGGTTCCGGTCCCAGGCTCTCCAAGGGGCCAGGCGGCCTGGTGGCTCTTCCCTCCCTTTTCTCCTCCGTTCTTTTCCCACCGCCCAGCCTCCGCCTCTGATATGTCCATATGAAACGAGGCCAGCGAGGCCCCGCCTTTGGGGGGCCAGAGGAATGTCACCGCACCAGAGGCCCCTTCTGGGACTCCCGTCAGGCCCGGAAGTCCCTCGGTCTTGCCTGCACGCGCTTGATCTCGAAAACGGAAAAAGCCTCTGGACCCCAGACATCTTCACTGTGGGCCTGCTCCTTCCCAGCCTTCCCTCGGGACTCTGAGCCTCCAGCCCCCAGGGCCTCAGAGTCCCCCTTGTGAAATGGCCAAACAGTCTCGCTTCCCAGGGAGCGAGGACGCAGTGTGCCCTGGGAGAAAAGAGCAACAAATATTTAGAAATCCGTCACCGAGGGGGCGGCCGAGACGGCTGGCGGAGCGAAGCCCAGCCCGGTCCGGGGCCCGTTTCTCCCCGCCGCCGCCTCCCACCCGCACCCTGACCGAGCAGGCCTGACCCCCAGCCTCTCGGCGGGGCCCCGGGCGACTTCCCAGCCCCTGAATCTCCTTCGGCACTTTGAGGCGCCCCCGGGAGGCTTCGTGAGACCGCGGCAGGAAATGAGGAACATATTTTTAAATCAGAAGGGGAAGCAGTGTCTTTGTGTCAGATAAGCGGCCTGCATCCAGGGCCGAGAGCCGGCGGCGCGTTTCCCTTCCCAGACAGCAGGTGCTCTCCTGGATGTGGTTATGGCAACAAAATAAATGACAGATAATTGCTTTTGTGACAACTTGCCAATTAAATTAGACTCAGCAGAATAACATAATGACAATTTGTTATGCTCCGGTGGGCACTAACATACCAATCATAATTAAATGCTATGACTGAAATAGAATACCGCTCGGCGCAGGAATATATAACCCCAATTCCCTCTCCGTGAAACATTATAGGTTGAGGCTTGATTTTAATTTCGGAAAGATAATGGCATTAGCGCAGATCCAAGTGGGCTTGTGGAGAGGCCTGTGGCGAGGGAGATGGGCCTGAGCGGGAAGACTGGGCCTGCGAGGAAATGCCCTGGGGGCCGGACTCCGAGGTCGTGGGGAAGAGCCAAGGAGCCCCTAGATGCGAAGACGGCGCTGCGCGGGCTGGGGACGCGCCCGGTCCTGTCAGCCCAGCTTGGGAAGGAAAGGAGGAGGCCGCCGCCAAGTGCTTCTCTGGGAACGGGGCCTGTGCTGTGGCGACCCCGAGGGCTCCACACCAGAATGTTCTGGGAGCAGGCACATCCTTGAATGAGAAGCCCAAGCTCCTACTTCCTGCTAAAGGTGCCCCGAAGGCCTGCCTCGCGCCAGGCATGTAGCCGGTACTCTTCGTCCATAAGGCATCTGCTCCTCACGACCCGTATCTAAAGCGGGGAGCCAGCCTCAGAGCTGAGGGACCTCCTCAAAGTCATGGTCAGGTCACACCCAGACCGGCTGCCTTCGAGGCCGCTTGCCCTGTTTCCATGATGTTCTTCCTGGCTGGATGAGGTCGTTTGTTAAGAAACACAGGGCAGGAAACACGGGAGAGAAACACAGAAGCAGGCCCAGTGGAGGCCGAGTGTCTGCCCGGGTCACACCACCCTGCTCTGTGCCCCCCCCCACCCCACCCTCCCCGCTCGCGGCCGACTGGGCCGGAGGGTGCAGCTGACCCCATGGGAGCCCATCAGATTCTCCTGGAAACTCGGCGACAGAGCTTCTGCGGTTCCATAAAGAGGTAATGAATGTACACATTTGTCTCGATCTGAGTGGCCATCACAGGATACCGGAGGCCGGGCGGTTTACAAACAGAAATTTATTTCTCCCAGTTCTGAGGTCTGGGAAGTCCAAGATCAAGGTGCTTGTAGTCCATCCTCGCGTGTAGATTCAGTGTCTGGTGAGCGCCACGTCCCTGTTCGTGGGCAGCCGTGCCCGCGCCGCGTCCTCGCGTGGTGCTTGGGACACAGGGCGGTGCTCCGGGGTCTCTCTCATTAGGGCACGAATTCTGTTCACGAGGGCTCCACCCTCACGACCTAACCACCTCCCAGGGGCCCCAGCTCCACGCACCGTCTCGCCAGGGCTCAGGATGTCGATAGACGGATTTGCCAGGTACACACATTTTCAGCCCATAGCAGCGCTGATTGTAAAAGAGCTTCTCTGGGGCGCCTGGGGGGCTCAGTCGGTTGAGCGGCCGACTTCGGCTCAGGTCAGGATCTCACTGCTCGCGCGTTCAAGCCCTCGTCGGGCTCTGTGCTGACAGCTCAGAGCCTGGAGCCTGCTTCGGACTCTGTGTCTCCCTCTCTCTCTCTCTCCCCCACTCACACTTTATCTCTCACTCTCTCTCAAGAATAAATAAAAGCACTTAAAAAATAAAAATAAAAAATCAAAGAGCTTCTCTGTCTTGTACACACTAAACACACAGCACAAAAAGGGCTGTCAGCTATCAAAAACTTGACCTAAACTGGATATTCCAATAATAATAAGTATTAATTATGCACTCGAGTTTTAATATCTTTATTGATGCATTAATACCAAGCCAATTTCATAAAAGATTTGAGGTGGCTTTTAAAAAACTCAGGTAACTGAGCCTGGCTGGCTCGGTTGGTAGAGGAAGCTTGATCCTGGGCTTGTAAGTTCAAGCCCCACGTTGGGCCTAGAATTTACTTTAAAAAAAAATCAAGTAACGATTATTTTTTTGTTTGTTTTTAAATTTAGAAGGCAGGTGGGGGCCACTGGGGTGGCTCAGTCCGTTGAGCATCTGACTCTTGATTTCGCCTCAGGTCATGGGACTGAGCCTAGTGTCTGCCTCTGTGCTGAGGGCGGAGCCTGCTTGAGAGTCTCTCTCTCCCCCCCGCTCTGTCCCTCTCCCACTTATGCTCTCTCTGTATATATAAAAAAAAATAAAATAAAATTTAGAAAGGGATTCTGCAGAGACAAAAGGCATGATTGAGGTTTCTCTCTTTCTCTTCAAAACTTTACTGAGCTTATTTCGAAACTAAATAATGCAAAAACAAATCACATAATACCGAAATGTTCATAATGAAAATCGACCCCCATCAAGCCCATTTGCCTACAGTGACCACTGACACCCACTCAGTGTGATGTCCCTGAGCCTTGCTCCCCTGCCGGCACCATCCTCTGACCGTGAAAGCGGACCTGAGTACTTATGGACACGATAATGGAATATTCGGGATTCGCTTCAAAGAATCCGCAGCTGGAGGAAGCAAGTGAATGGGGTAGAAAAAGAATAACCAAGAGTTAAAATCGTTGCAACAAGGTGATGGGACCGTAGAGGAGTCTCTTCGCGTCCTAGGAACTTGACAGTTTCTACCATAAGGACTTAAATTGTTAAATGCTGTTTTTTAAGTGTTTAGAAAATGGACTCGTGCTTTCATGTAATATTCAATTTGCTTTTTTCTTTAACCAACAGCTTTGTGGACCTTATTCTAAATCTGTACAACATACATCAGCCCCGTTCTTTCTAATGGCTTTTTATTGTATGGCTGTCCCATAATTTATCCAACCTCTCTTACCGCGATGGATTGTTTGCGATGTTTTGCTAGAACCAATGATGCTAAGTAAATATACTTGGGCATACATCTCTTCTCTCGCTCTCTCTCTCTTTTTAAATATTTATTTTGAGGGGAAGCGGGGGAGAGGCAGAGAGAGACGGAGAGAGAGAATCCCAACCCAGGGCTTGACCTCGGGAACCATGCATCTCTCCTCTCTTGACGGCAGGTTTCTGTATGATGAATTCCTAAAAGTACAATTTCTGGGGCAAAGGGCAAATGTGTTTTAAATGTGGTTTTTTGTTGTTGTTTCTGGTTTTTTGTTTTTGTTTTTTTTTTTAGAGAGAGAACATGAGGGCAAGGGGCAGAGGGAAAGAGAGGGAATCTTAAGCAGGGTCATGGGATCGAGCCCTGCGTCAGGCTCCGTGCTGAGCATGGGATCATGACCTGAGCCGAAATCAAGAGTTGGCCACTCAACCGACTGAGCCCCCTAGGCGCCCCTTGGGCAAATGTGTTTTGCCAAATTATTCTTCAAAAACACAGTGCAAGTTGAGTTGTAGCCCTTTTTGTGCTGTGTGTGTATTTTTATTTAAATAAATTTCAGGGGCGCCTGGGTGGCTCAGTCGGTTAAGCAGCCGACTTCCACTCAGGTCATGAGCTCACGGTTCGTGAGCTTGAGCCCCACATCGGGCTCTGTGCTGACAGCTCAGAGCCTGGAGCCTGCTGCAGATTCTGTGTCTCCATCTCGTCCTGCCCCTCGCCTGCTCATGCTCTGTGTGTCTCTCTCTCAAAAGTAAAATAAACATTTAAAAAAAATAAATTTTAAAATTTAAAACTGATGTTTGGCAATATCAGTCAACTTAAAACACACTTACCTGTTCGTCACGCTTGCTCATTTGTCTATGGGATTTCTCTTCCTTATTGCTTTGGAGCAGCAGCCCTCTGGATGCTATCAACGTTAATCTTTTGTCTAGTACATGTGTTTAAAATATTTTCTTCCAAGGGGCTCCTGGGCGGCTCAGTTGGTTAAGCGTCCAACTTTTGATTTCAGCTCCGGTCCTGATCTCACAACCAGGTCATGGATTCGAGCCCCGGGTCGGGCTCCATGCAGAAAGCACAGAGCCTGCTCGGAAGCCTCTCTATCCTTTTCTCTCTGCCCCTCCCCTGCTCGGGCACTGTCTCGCTCTTGCTCTCGCTCCTTCTGTCTCAAAATAAATAAATAAACTGAAAAAAATTTTTTTCTTCGATTTTTTAACTGTTGCTTCTGGTTTTTGTCATCGTGCAGAAGCTACTGTGTTTTCATGTAGTCAGGACCGCCACTCTTTTCTTGCTAGCTTCTGTATTTTGTGTTTTGCCAAAAAAGGCCTTATATTTTCTTCTAGTACTTTCATAGTTTTACTTTTTTTTTTTTTAAGAATAAATCTCAGAGTTTTTTAAATTTTTTAATGTTTATTTTTAAGAGAGAGAGAGCAAGAGTGAGGGAGGGGCAAAGAGAGAGGGAGACACAGAATCCAAAGCAAGCTCCGGGCTCTGAGCTGTCAGCACAGAGCCCAACATGGGGCTCAAACTCACAAACCATGAGATCATGACCTGAGCCCAAGTCAGACACTTATTTTTTCTTATTTATTTTTTTCTTACTTTTTTATTTATTTTTAAAATTTACATCCAAGTTAGTTAGCATATAGTGCAACAATGATTTCAGGAGTAGTTTCCCTAATGCCCCTTACCCATTTAGCCCAGCCCCCCTCCCACAACCCCGCCAGCAACTCTCTGTTTGTTCTCCATATATAAGAGTCTCTTAAGGTTTTGTCCCCCTCCCTGTTTTTATATTATTTTTGCTTCCCTTCCCTTCTGTTCATCTGTTTCGTATCTTAAATTCCACATATGAGTGCAGTCAAATGATATTTGTCTTTCTCTGACTAATTTCGCTGAGCATAACACCCTCTAGTTCCATCCATGTAGTTGCAAATGGCAAGATTTCATTCTTTTTGATCGCCGAGTAACACTCCACTGTGTGTGTGTGTGTGTGTGTGTGTGTGTGTGTGTGTGTGTGTGTGTGTATACCACATCTTCTTTATCCATTCATCCATTGATGGACATTTGGGCTCTTTCCATACTTTGGCTATTGTCAATAGTGCTGCTATAAACACTGGGGTGTACGTGTCCCTTCAAAACAGCGCACCTGTATCCCTTGGATAAATGCCTAGTTGTGCAATTGCTGGGTCGTAGAGTAGTTCTATTTTTCATTTTTTGAGGCACCTCCATACTGTTTCCCAGAGTGGCTGCCCCCGTTTGCATTCCCACCAGCAGTGCAGAAGAGATCCTCCTTCTCCGCATCCTCGCCGACATCTGTCGCTTCCTGAGTTGTTCATGTTAGCCATTCTGACAGGTGTGAGGTGGTACCTCACTGTGGTTTTCATTTCTTTTTTCCCTGATGGTAAGTGGTGCTGTGAACATCGTTTCATGTGTCGGTTGGCCATCTGGATGTCTTCTTTGGAGAAGCGTCTATCCATGTCTTTTGCCCGTGTCTTCACTGGATTATTTGTTTTTTGGGCGTTGACTTTGATCGCAATGGTTTCTCTAACAACACATCCCGTTCCCGCTGATGCGAAAGGCTATCTTTGTCCTACACTTAATGCCCATATATATACCAATTTTTTTCTAGATTCTCTGTTGTAGTCCCCGGGTCTAATTGCCTGTTCCTATGCCTGCATCATGCTGTTTTAATCATCGTAGCTTTGTAATCTATTTGATAGTAAGTCGGTAATACTACATTTTGATATTTCAAAATTCGATTCGCCATTCTCATGCATTTATCCTTCCAAGTAAACTTGATTATCAACTTGTGAAGTTAAAAATTGAAAACCGCAGCGGGGACCTGACTAGAACTGCCCTCTCTGTGTAGATTAAGCGGGGAAGGATGGTCCAAGACTCTTTGTATGAAAGGGAAAAATGAAAACTATGCATGCGTTTCTCACATACTCAGGATGCCGTGGCCAGAATCCCACAGACTCCAAATCAGTTCCGGAATGATCCTGCTCTAGATCCAGTTCTGGAATGTCACCCTCCACTCCGCCTGCTCAGCTGTCAATTCCTGTGTTTTCCTCCTGTTGGGCTCCAACTTTGATTCCTACCTGCATTTGAGTTACGTGTTTCTCTGGCCTTTCAACCATATCCTGTTCTCCTAGCGCGGCCTGACTGTTCCGCAGTGTTCTCCCTCGTGCAGGAGAATGGTCTCGCCCACCAAAGCTGGCCAGTAGGGTCAGGATGTCGTGGGAGCAGAAGGAAACTTAGGAATCTTCTAGCGCAAACTCCCTTCTCTGACGTCATTGCCATAACACGGAGATCATGGGGAAATGACCATGGGCCTAGACAAACAAAGTTATAGAATCACTGGCTGGTTAGGAAAAGTGTTTTAAAAAAAATTTTTTTTAATTTTTTTTTTAACATTTATTTATTTTTTGAGAGACATAGAGACAGAGCATGAGCAGCGGAAGGGCAGAGAGAGAGGGAGACACAGAATCTGAAGCAGGCTCCAGGCTCAGCTGTCAGCACAGAGCCCAACCCGGGGCCCGAACTCACAGCCAGTGAGCTCATGACCTGAGCCGAAGTTGGCCGCTTAACCGACTGAGCCACCCAGGCGCCTGTAAAAAAAATTTTTTAACAGTAGTAACAGGTAACACCTTTCCCTAGTGTCCGCCTTTCCATTCCCTGAAGAGAAATGGAAAGGAAATATTCAAGGACTAGGTTGCCCAAGATTCCACCAGTTCGAGAAAGAGGCTGCCTTCTTGGGAACTAGGATATTTATCCAGGTCAACCTGAAATTTCTACCATTTCTGATACTAGATTCCCATGAGTGTCTGAAGGGGCCAGGACTAAGGTGAGGCAAGTGCCGAATGTACATTTGTATGACCTTGAGAATGAGTGGCTCCTTAAATTTGGGACCTACTCTGGCCCCAGCCCTGGAGTTTGATCCTTTGAGTGGATGCTGTGGTCTCTGTCCAGACCCTTCCTGCACCCATTCTAGCTACAGAGACTTAGCTGATGACGGCTTGTGGCTAACATCCCTCACTGGGGATCACTCTAGCCCAGAGAACTGCCTTGCCCAAAATTACGCACCTTCCAGGGGGCAGCCCATGGCCAAGGACTGACTAAGGTGGGAATGCCAACACTGGGCCTCCTTTTTTTTTTCTTTAGGTTTGTTTATTTATTTATTTATTTTTTAACGTTTATTTATTTTTGAGACACAAAGAGACAGAGTATGAGCAGGGGAAGGGAAGAGAGAGAGGGAGACACAGAATCGGAAGCAGGCTCCAGGCTCTGAGCTGTCAGCACAGAGCCTGATGCAGGACTCGAACTTACAGACTGTGAGATCATGACCTGAGCCGAAGTCGGCCGCTCAACCAGCTGAGCCACCCAGGTGCTCCTCTTTATTTATTTTGAGAGAGAGAGCGAGAGAGAGAGAGAGAGAGAGGGCAGGTGAAGGGCAGAGAGAGAAGGAGAGAGAGAATCCCAAGCAGGCTCTGTGCTGTCAGCACAGAGCCAGGTGTGGGGGCTTGAACTCACAAACCATGAGATTATGACCCAAGCCCAAGTCCGACACTTAACCCATTGAGCCACCCACATGCCCCATCGGTCTCCTTTGCTCAATTGGAAGAGTTCTTTTTTTTTTTTTTCCCAATGTTTATTTATTTTTGAGAGAGAGAAACAGAGTGCGAGTGGGAGAGGGGCAGAGAGCAAGGGAGACACAGAAACCAAAGCAGGCTCCAGGCTCTGAGCTGTCAGCACAGAGCCCGACGCGGGGCTCGAACCCATGAATGGTGAGATCAGGACCTGAGCTGAAGGTGGACGCCCAACCGACTGCGCCCCCCACTTCCCTTAATTGGACGAGTTCTGAAGCAGCTCCCAGCTCCAGAGCGCAAGGGCCTCAGCTCCCGCCGCCCGGCAAGAAGTACGTCAGGGGTGCGCTGCGAGAGCGGAGCCTGCTTGGGATTCTCTCTCTCTCTCCCTCTCTCTCTCTCTCTGCTCCTCCCTTGCTCGCACTCTCTCTCTCTCTCTCTCTCTCTCTCTCTCAAAATAAATAAATAAACTTGGAAGGAAGGAAGGAAGGGAGGGAGGGAGAGAGGATGGAAGGGAGGGAGGAAGGGAGGAAGGAAAGAGGAGAGAAGAGAAGAGAAAAGAAAGAAAAGAAAAGAAAAGAAACAGAAAGGAAAGGAAAGAAAGGAAAAAGAAAGACGCACAGTGTCAAGAGAAAAAAAAAGGCAGCACGATGCCTGGTACGCCTCCTCAGGTTCTGGAGGTACCACTGTCCGCACTTGGGACCTCCCCATAGAGATGGAGCTAACTTATTATACGAAGCAAGTGACTCTGAACGGCTCAAAGAACAGTCCGCCGTGGGTTCCGTCTGCTGCGACGGCCCCTGTTCCGGGCCGCCCATCCATCCTCAAGCTGCTGAAAACATGGGCTCAGAACCTCGTCCTGGAAATTGCTTTACCCAAGCTGCATCCTCTCCCGGAGACGGCCCTAGCAATGACTAGTTGATGGGGGGCGGGGGATACCAAGGCCCAGCCCCATTACCTGGGGAAGATTCTGAAGGGCCACCCCACTTGCAGAGTCCTCGTACAATTAACTGAAGTCTCCACGGCAACCACAACGGGAGCCGTCTTCTCCCTCTGCCCGCCCCTGCCTGCCTCGCCCCCTCACAGGTGTATCTCCAGAGAACACCCCTAATTAAGGTTTTACATGTAGCTCTTCATCTCAGAGTCCGCTTCCTGGGAACCCAACCTAAAACCTCCCCGAACTCAGGCCGAGATATTCGGAAACTCCAATGACGCCACGAGGAGCCCCAACGGTTGATGAGCAACCTACTGATCGGCGGGGAAGCCTTAGCTCAGTCATCAGGTTGGCCGGTTCCAACCTGTCCCCTCTCACCAGGGTTCAAGGAAACTACCCAAAGAAAGGAGAACACAGCCCAAACCACACTTGATTGGCGAACGTCACTCGTGTGCCCTTTTTCCTCACTTGGAATCATCTGACTCAAGACAACTCTAAGTATTAATAGTAAAGCCTTCAGCGAGACAAGGACGAACCCAGGGGCGTCTGGGAGGGAACACAGCCAAGCTCGTCCTTCTGAAAGGCCGGGAGCAGAGATTAGCAATTATGATGCCTACGGGGGGTTCGGTGTTCTACAGGAATATTTTTAGTAAATGACAAGAGAAAAACGTAGAAAACAGGCTGATTGATTGACAGACAACCCCATTTTTTAATCTGGACATCTTTAATAAATTCTGCCATGCGGGATTATCGATCTTATCTTCCCTGGATGTCTCCCTTCCCAAGGAGATGCCCTTGATTTTAGAGGCCAGAACGAGTGGCTTCCTTATCAAAAGGTTGGCTGTAAATGGCCAAGACCGAGCAGCCCTGAGCCGGCCCCCAGGGGCCAAATCGCATCACCTTTTCCCGGTAAAAGAGTTTTGCTGACTAGTTACACATAGGAAATCAGTCTTTTTATGTAAAGCCTTCTGGACTTACATACAAGCAAAATGCAAATGCCAGCTTCACCCGGAGGTGGGAATGCGGGTCCGAGGAGCCCAAGTCACCGGGGCGCGTTTCACGTGTCACCGAAAGGAAAGCTTTTTCCGTCCAGGATCTTTTTTGGCTCCTTCAACCTTTTCAGTCGGGCGGGGTGCTATCACTATCCCCATTTGGCTGATGAGCAAACGGGGGCTCTGGGAGGTTAAGTCGTTTGCCCACGATTACAAAACGTATACGGGAGAGCTGGAACCCCAACCAGCCCGCCCGAGGTAGAGCCTGTGATTTTAGCTGTGATGTTTTCGTCTGATGTCTCACAGATGTCTAATTAGCGAGGTCGCCTTCCCCCCACAGCGTCACAGCCACTCACATTTCAGATTTTAACACTTACATATCAAATGTGATCTTATATTCTCTACGACAGTTTAAAACCGTGAGGTCGTACACTCTTTTTTGGCCGAATATATTGGTGTGGCATATGGGCTGTTGTCGCTTCTCAAGATTTTTCAGTCGATTTGTCTACAGGTGTTTTTTACTTCCCTATTAATGACGCTTTTCAAATTATAATTTCTTAAAGTCACAAATAGAGGCCGAAAGGATGTTCTGTGTTTGACATTCTTTGTTGAAAGCAAGCATATTGGGGACAGAACAGTGTCCCTTGAGTTTGCTTGAGAATGAGCCTCGTGAGTTTCCATATGGAATTCTGCTGCTCGGAGTCTCTTTCTTCTCTGGGGGATGGAGGGGAGGAGCGGGAGGGAAGAACAATGGATAGAGAGCTGTGTATTCGTCCTGTAACAACTTCTGCTTTCTTGTTTTCTGCTCTCCGAAGATATCTTCAAACTTCCATTATTTGTTTAAACATCCTGAAGCGGAAAAGTCATTTCTCGTCTGTAGTCTGATGGCTTCAATATCAAAAGTCTTTCTAGACCTGCTTCTGTTGTCTGTTTTTGCTGGTCCTCGCTCATGGAGTCGGGTTTCCTTGTGTGTCTGGTTATCACTGACTGCAGTCCGAGATCTTAAAAACTATTGCCGGGAATAATATAAGACCTAATGGAAAAGTACCTCTGCCCAAAAATCTGCGTCTCTCATGCCTGAGAGCCTTACCAGTCTGGGCCCGAATTAAACCCAGGGCAAGGCCTGAGATGTCCTGGACCAGGACAGTGTGGTCATTGGAACCTTCTGTTGTACTTCTGTGTGGCAGGCGCTCCACTTCCAGACTGCCCTCCCCCACCCCCTCCTTGGGCCGGCTCCTGGCCCTCTGTTCCCAGCAGGCTGCGAGGCCCCCCAGGGTCAGTAACCCTCAGGGCTAAAGCAGCCTCCGTGCCCACTCGCCTCTTTGGTTCCTACTCTTCTGTCCATTGACCTAGTCGTTTCTTACTGTTGGTCAGCAATACTATTAAGAAGATTTCAGAAGTTATTTTATGCCGCGGGAGAGCTGGTCCAAATAGTTTAGCTTGCCGTTGCTAGGAAGGTTTATCCTACAAGTTTCTCAAGAAATAAGCAACTCAGGGCGCCTGGGAGGCCCAGTCAGTTAAGCATTCAACTCCTGATTTCAGCTCAGGTCATGATCTCCTGGTCGTGGGCCCCAGCCCTGTGTTGGGCTCTGCACTGGGCGGGGAGCCTGCTTGAGATTCTCTTTCTCCCTCTGCCCCCGCCCCAGCTTCTGCGCATGCACACACGTGCGTGCTCTCTCTCTCTCAAAAAATTAATAATTCTAAAATCGGAGCACCTCGGTGGCTCAGTTGGTTAGGCAACCGACTTTGGCTCAGGTCATGATCTCAGAGCTCATGAGTTCGAGCCCCGCATCAGGCTCTGTGCTGATGGCTCAGAGCCTGGAGCCTGCTTCGGATTCCGTGTCTCCCTCTCTCTCTCTGCCCCTCCCCCACTCGCACTCTGTTTCTGTCTCTGTCTCTCAAAAATAAATATTAAAAATAATAATAATTAACCAACAATGAAAAAAGAAATAACCAATTCAGAACATATTTGGGACCCTATGAATACCTGAGGTTTGATTTCTGTGTCTTAAAATAATCAAAATTTTCAACAAAGCATCTTCAGCTGTGCCCACTGAGGCCTGCAGTTCACAGACGCGCTGGGTTAGGGTCCTCAAAGGAAGGGGGTCTGGAGGCGGGGAGGGAAGACCGTAGGAGTCACCCATGACGTCCGGGTCGCTGGATCTGCCACCGAGCCACTGCACGACCTTGGCCAGCGATGCCTGCCCTTAGCCTGTTTTCTCAACTGGAAAATGAGAAGAAGAAGGTCTGCCTGACATGTTGTCGTAGGCACTAAATGGGATTAAATAATACATGCAAAGCCTTTAGCACGACGTTAAGTGTCTGATAAACATGATGATTATTCTCCCTAAGACGCCGATATCCTCGGACACACACGCGCGCGCGCACCCGCACACCCTCGCCGGCTGCCCCATGTTCCTCGCGCGTGCACACAGATCTCGTCAGGAACCACTGCCTTAGTTAACGATGACTTGAATAAATCACTCGATTCCAGGGGTCTGGTTGCTAAGGACGGCATTCTGAAGGCCTTACAGCAAGACCTCCTGGATTTCTCTCTCTTCACTCATTCTGTGACCTACGAATTGAAAGGACGACAAGAATTCCAATGTGGAAAGGGCCCGGAGACCGCCCCCACCTCCCGATAGGCACCCCCCCCCCCCCCGCCACCACGTGGCAGGTCGTGCTGTTGTGATAAAGCAGACGGCTGTTGGAAAATAATCAAAAATTCTCTCCGGAAGCCCAATTATATTTTCACATCCAGAATCAAAATGCCAGGGCCGCGGACTTCAGCCTATCATTCACAAACCTTTTATCCTGTAATTAAGCCAGATCTGCTGCTGGGCTAATTCTTCCCTGAATGACACCACCCTTTGAGCCAGCCCGTATGTCGGCAGAAGACTTCGCTCTGATGATCTATTACACCGATACATCACCGCGGTGTGCTGCCTCCTTAATGATTTATCCATCACACATCATCGGAGTGAGCCGCACTCATAATATATTGTTCAATAAGTCTGCGGCGGCCAAGGGGGAAAGCCACGAGCGGCGGCCGAGCCCGTGACCTTACACGGTTGGTGTCGGCCTGCGGGGCCCATGCTGGGCTCCCCCTTCCTCAACAAATGTTTGTATAGGCGGGAGGGCTCTCGTGCCGCTGGGCTTTTAAAACGCGGAGAACCATGACCTTAAGGAAGTCTTATAAATCCTGAGCAGAAAAGCCCCTCAGTGGGTAGTGGGGGCTACCCTTCTAAGCCTGTCAAGCAGGCAGAAAGCATTCTCGTTAAGCTCTTACTTGGAAGGCCAAGACCACTTCACGGCACAAATCCAAGGGGCGCCAGTCGCATCGAGGGCCGTGCAAAGTGGTGCCCCCTAGAGTTGTGCAGTGCGCAGCCTGAGCCACCTCACACGACAGCCCCGTAGGAGGTCCTGATTAAGAGCATAGATTCGGGCATCGGACGGCCTCCTCCGAGTCAAGGTTCTGGGAATAAAGGTCCTCCTCATGGGGTTGCTGTGACATCAAACGGGATAGTGTAGGCAGAGCCCTATGACACAGTAAGCACTCAGGCAACGTCAGCACAACTGGCGGCAACCTTAATGAATCCTGAGAGCCAGGAAGCCTGCAGGTCGGGCTGGGGCGGCAGTCAGCCCCTGGGTGTTGTGCTCAGTCTGTGGGGTCCCGTCTAATTGTTATGTATTTATATCCTGCATCATTCCAAGGAAAGAGGGCTAGTTCTTCCCTTTGGGCAAGAGATTGCTTACAGAAATACAGACTAGGGTACAGATAAGCAGATGGGAGCACGCCCAGGGGCTCGGTCGGTTAAGCATCCGCCTCCTGGTTTCAGCTCAGGTCGTGATCTCGCGGCTTCATGAGTTCAAGCCCCGCATTGGGTTCTGCGCTGACAGCACAGAGCCTGCTTGGGATTCTCTCTCCTCTCTCTCTCCGCCCCTCCCTTGCTCTCTCTCTTTCTCTCTCTCTCTCAAAATAAATAAATAAACTTAAAAACAAAAACATACTCCTCGAGTAAAAAAAAAAAAAAATTACAGAGCAATACATATAATATGAAACATACATACATATAATACGTATAATATAGAATGTCTAATTTTTTTAAATTTTTTTAATGTTTATTTATTTTTGAGAGAGAGACAGACAGACAGAGCATGAGCAGGGGAGGGGCACAGACAGAGAGGAAGACACAGAATCTGAAGCAGGCTCCAGGCTCTGAGCTGTCAGCACAGAGCCCGACGCGGGGCTTGAACTCACAGACCACGAGATCATGACCTGAGCCGAAGTCGGACGCTCAACCGACTGAGCCACCCAGGCGCCCCTAATATAGAATGTCTTTAAATATGTACAACAATACCATGTTCGTTAACAGAGGGATATGTTTGCCTTTGCTAAGTTCTACGTCTGAAGCTCGGTGGCGGGACCTTTGTTATATATTCTCTGCAACTTTTGTACACCTGACATATTTCGTAATTCTCAAAATACACGCCATTGTAAGTTCCTACGTGACTGTAAATTCAGCTCTGAATTTACCCACGGCCCGAGCTAAGAGGGACGCTAAGGTACCAGCTGGGCCAGGACCGTGACGATAAACTATGAACC
Source organism: Paguma larvata (assembly GCA_030068075.1). NCBI lineage: Eukaryota > Metazoa > Chordata > Mammalia > Carnivora > Viverridae > Paguma > Paguma larvata. Next base: position 54,100,417 of record CM057843.1, read on the forward strand.
CCTGTCGTTCGGAAGCAGCGCGGGTTTTCTTTGAATCGAGATGGGACGGGCATTTCGTCCGTGGGTCTTCGTGGCAGACAAGATGGTTAGTAACAACATTCCTACAGAAATAAAAGGGGGGAGGGGACATCCCACAGCCGTTTTCTGGCACCCCCCAACACGTGCGGGTGGCTTCGCGTCAGAGCGGGACTCCGGAGGCACCGCCGTCCGGGGAGCGGGGCAGAGCAGCAGGGAAGCAGGCGGCCCCTAGCGACTGGTGCCTCGAGGGGAACGAAACAACCTTGACCGTGGGCAGTTCTCTCCCACAAACATCTGCTCCTCTCTTTGGGACACGGTGTCCGGGCAGCCAGGGTCTCTGCAGGCTGAGAAGATGGAGCCGAGGCAGCCCTGGGATCAGAAGACATCCACCCCTTTTGTTTTTAATGCTTTATTTATTTTTGAGAGAGAGAGAGACAGGGCGAGCAGGGTAGGGACAGAGAGAGAGAGAGACACAGAATCTGAAGACAGACCCCAGGCTCTGAGCCATCAGCACAGAGCCCGACACGGGGCTGGAACTCACGAACCGTGAGATCATGACCTGAGCCGAAGCCGGACGCTCAACCGACAGCCACCCAGGCGCCCCCAGCCACCCTTCGCCCAGTGCTGCTCGTGATCACTTTGACTTCTCACCCCCCGGGTGCACCCAGCTGTGTTTAAACCTTTGGTTTTTACCCTCATCGCACAAAGTAGGGAGTCAAGAGATAGCAGACGGAACAAGAGATAGTAAGTACTTCACGTGATTATAATATTGTGATTTGTAGTAAGACGTAGGTGCCCAGCTCCTAACACAGAACTCCTGAAACCCTTGTAATTCCCCGCGTGGGAGGAGTGTCTCCTGTTCTAAGGAGGTGGCTCTGGGCGGCTCCCGGCTGAGCGCCGGGCACTGGAAAATCCAGGCCCTGGTTAGAAGCTTGGAATTTTCAGTCCCGCCCCCCATTCCCCGGAGAAGGGAGAAGGGCAGAAAGTGGAGTCCGTGCTCAGTCACGCCTGCACGTTGGAGCCTCCATAAAATCCCTAAAGCGGGGCACCTGGGTGGCTCAGTGGGTTGAGCATCCGACTTGGCTCAGGTCATGATCTCACAGTCTGAGTTCGAGCCCCGCCTCTGGCTCTGTGCTGACAGCTCAGAGCCTGGAGCCTGCTTCAGAAGCTGTGTCTCCCTCTCTCTCTATGCCCCTCCCCTGCTCATGCTCTGTCTCTCTCTGTCTCAAAAATAAATAAACGTAAAAAAAAAAATCCCAAAAGCACAGGGTTCTGAGAGCTTCCAGCTTGGTGGACACGTGGGGGAGGTGCCGGGAAAGTGGCCCGCGCCCCTTCCCCCATGCCTTGTCCCATGCTTCTCTTGCATCTGAACGCCCGGCTGCGGCCGGTCTCCTGTCCTTAACAAACCGGGAAACATAAGTACGCGTTTCCCTGATTTCTGCGAGCTGCTCGGCAAACCAGTCGGACCCCAGGAGAAGATCGCTGGAACGCGCGATCTGTCGCCGGCTGGTGGGAAGAGCAGCTGATCATCTAGGCTTTCACCGGGCATCTAAAGCGCATGCGTGTGTGTGTGTGTGTAGGGGGTGGGGGGCTGAGGGACGGTTTCGTGGGACTGAGCCCTTAACCCGTGGGATCTGACACCCTATGTGGGTAGCGCCAGGATGAAGTTAAATTGTAAGCCACCGAGCTCAGACGGTTGCTGTCGTGAGATCGACCCCGCCACCACCACCACCCCCTCGCCCCGCCATGTTCGGCGATCGGAAATGAAGTGTTTTCTGTGGGCGGTGAAGGGGAGCCGCGGGAGGAAACGCAGCAGGGAGGAAGAACTGGGACTTCCCTGCATAGGAAGGTGGAAAACCAAGCTTTGCGTCACGGGAATGTTCCAGAGCCGGACGAGCCGTGTTCGTCTCCTAGGGTTGCCGGGACTAATCGCCACAAAGGGAGGGGCTTCCCACAATGGTAATCTCTCTCGCACCGTCCGGGGGGGCGGGACGCTCTCTCCGGAGGCCCTAGAGAGATTCCCGCCTCGCTCTCCCAGCGCCCTCCCCGCCGGGGAACCCCCCTCCGTGTTCCCTGGCTCGTGGCCGCGGCGCTCCAGGCTCTGCCTCCGTCTCCACAAGGCTCCTTCCCGCTTCCTGAGGGTCCGTGTCCACAGCTCCCTCTCCTTCTAAGGGTGCCGGTCATCGGACTTGGGCCTGCCCTGCTCCGCCGGGCCCCGCCTTCACTGATTACACCTGCCGTGACCCTATCGGCAAATGAGGTCCCACTCACAGGTGCCAGCACTTAGGACTTCGACAGATCTTTTTGAGGGGGGAGGGAGAACCCAATTCGACCCTAAACGGCACCTTACTAGGTGTTAATACACAGAGGAACTAAAGGGGGGAGATAGCACGGGGGCGGGAAGAGAGACTCTAAGTGACCCCCCTCCCCCGTTGCGGCAGAAAGCCCGGAAGCCTGGCTGCGGTAGGGGGTGAAACTGATGCGCAAAGGTCATCACCAGAAGCACCCAAACCGACAGCAGCGAACCTTGGGTGGCCCCGGGGACGGCGGAGGAGGCCGAGAGCCTGTTCGGGGGACTGTGGGGAAATCTGAACAGAATCACCGCGAATGAGCATTGCGTCGGGCTGCGTAGTGGCAATGGTCTTGGTGGGAGAAAAGCTCTGATTTTTCAGAGAAGCCGGCCGAAGCCTTGAGGGAGCGAGGCCAGGTCTGGACTTGCTTTAAAACACAGATGAGGCATCCGGGTGGCTCAGGTCCCGATCCCAGGGTTGTGGGATCAAGCCCCACATCGGGCTCCACTGCGGAACGTGGAGCCTGCTTGGGCTTCTCTCTCGCTCTCTCTCTGCCCCTCTCTCCCACTCCCGTGCTTTCTCTCTCTAAAAATAAAATAAGGGGCGCCTGGGTGGCTCAGTCGGTTAGGCGTCCGACTTCGGCTCAGGTCATGATCTCACAGTCTGTGGGTTCGAGCCCCGCGTGGGGCTCTGTGCTGACAGCTCAGAGCCCGGAGCCTGCTTCAGATTCTGTGTCTCCCTCTCTATCTCTGACTCTGTCTCTCTCTCAAAAATAAAATAAAATAAACATTAAAAAAAATTTTTTTAAATAAAAATAAAAATAAAATAAAAACCTGGGGCACCTGGGTGGCGCCGTCGGTTAAGCATCCATCTGACTTCGGCTCAGGTCACGATCTCATGGTCGGTGGGTTCAAGCCCCGTGTCGGGCTCTGTGCTAACAGCTCAGAGCCTGGAGCCTGTTTCGGATGCTGTATCTCCCTCTCTCTCTGCCCCTCCCCTGCTCGTGTGCTGTCTTTCTCTGTCTCTCAAAATTAAGTAAACATTAAAAAATTTTAAAAATAAAATAACATAAAATATTAAAAATATAGAGATAAGCCAAATCTTCAGAGAAGATGGAGATGAGCAAATAGAGCGAAATACTAATAATGGTTAGGCCTGCATGAGGAACGCACGGAGGAGCAGCCCGTTCTCTCCGGCGTCATGAGTGTTTCCATAATCGAACTTTTATTTAGTTTTTTAAACGTTTATTTACTTTTGAGGAACAGAGAGACAGAGCGTGAGCAGGGGAAGGGCAGAGAGAGAGAGGGAGACACAGAATCCGAAGCAGGCTCCAGGCTCCGAGCTGTCAGCACAGAGCCCGACGCGGGGCTTGAACTCACAGACTGTGAGGTCATGACCTGAGCCGAGAAGTCGGCCGCTTAACCGACTGAGCCACCCAGGCGCCCCCATAATCGAACTTTTAAAGAGACAGGAGTGGAAAGAAGTATTTAGTAAGTCTTCCATCGAAGCTCCTGGACCCACAGACCCAAAGACTAGGGCCCCCGGGGTCTTGTTCCCCCTCCTTACTTTACAAATGGCCAAAAAGGCTGAATCGCTTTCCTAAGCCACGCGGCCGACCAGTGGATGAGCTGGGGTGGGCCCCGGGGTCTCCGGGAGCCCCACCTGGGGCCCCGGCTGCTGCCCTGTGCCGTCTCCGGCCTCAGTTGTGGGCTAAAGGAGCTATTTTTAAATGTCAGCGCCGGAGGCACACCCGGTTCTTTATTTTTTAAGGCGGACGCTGCCTGCGGGTCACTGGGTTCTCCTATCTAATCCTGAAAACTCTATTCTCTTGGACACGACGGTAAAGTAGCTTCGGGTCCTTTAGACCTTAGAGTAACCCCTTGGGGGCCTGGCAAGGTGCGTGTCAGGTGAGCCGCAAGTATCTGTCATCTACCTTCCGCTAACATTAATTATAATATTAATTAACTTCATTAATATTATTCTATAATAACTATTCTAATCAATTATATTGTAATAATATTATAACATAGGTTTTAATTCTAAGTCAACCGCGCGGGGGAACTAAGTCCTGCCTGTGAGATTTTCCTAAATTTGACCTTTTTGACCTTTACCGGCATTCAAAGCGGTTCTTTTGAAAAAGTAGCCAGGGTGGGTGTGTCGGTCAGTCATCAGAAGAGAGGGAAGAAACAGCTCCAACCTTGAGAACCCGCTGCATCGGAGAAGGCGGAGAAGGCCGGACTGCGGCAGGACTGGGGAACATTCCGGCGCCGTCCACCTGCCAGACCCCTCCTACGCTTCTGGCTTGTCTCCCACGGCCCCTTTCTCTTCTCTCACAACCCAGAGTAGGAAAGGTAGGGATGGGGCAGGGCGGCCAAAGACCAGCTCTGCCTTCGTAGGCTGTCAGGGGGAGACTCTCTGGGGTTAAGTGGCTGCCTCCGCTCTAACCCCGGGGCCCCAGGGCGCGGCTGGGCCGGCACTGAGCGCCCCCTTTCCCCGGCCTGAAAACGGAGACCCTGCCCGCGCCGAGTCGAGTCGGCTCAGAGCTGCAGCAGAAGCGGGAACACAGGCCCATCGTCCCCTGGGTTCGACCTTTAAGGGGCCCAAGCGACACACACGCCAGGGCAGGGGACGACGGTTCCCAGCGGCGAGCCAGGCCGGAGGAAGGGGATGAATTCCAGGAGGGGGGGGGGCCGAGGGCAGGGCCGTGTCCACTCTCCCGGCAGGAGCCGAGGGAAGCTGGCGATCAAGCCCAGGATCCAACTCTCCGTGTGCTGCATATTCAGGAGATAATCCCCAGCGTGTCGGGGCAGAAATAAAGCAGCCGGGAGGGGGTCCGGAGAACAGCCGGCACTTCCTGCGGAGAGAGACGGGCCATCCTCACGGCCGCCTGCCTTCCTCCCTCCCGGGGCCGCGGTCCTGGGCTCTGCCCTCCTCCTGGGGGTTGGGGGGGGCCCGGCCCCGGCAGCCCCAGAGCCCTTCCTTCTGCCCTGCCTCTTTATGCCGTGTGCAGGAGGCTCGAGTTTACCCAGTCCCGCCAGAGCCCCCATCTTCTTGGGGCTCTGCACCCCAAACCATCCTTGGAGCGAGTACTAGCGTCCCTACCTGTAGACGGGAAACCATCCATTTGCTCATTCATCCACTCAACCAGCACACTTTCAAGGACCTGGTAGGCTCCAGGCCCTGTGCTGGAACTGAACGCCGCTCCGAAGGGTTCGGTGGCTTGCCCGAAGCCACCGTCGCGTGGGGAGTAGCGGCGCCGGCGACTGGACCCCAGCTCTTTTGACTGAGACCTAAAGAGGAGGGAGGCCAGAGCTGTGCCTCGGTTAGGACCTCCGTGGCCCCCTCTGCCCTCGTGTCCTCTAGCCTAGCATCCGGGTGACCGAGGGCAGAGGGGGCCCACAGCCCACCTACAGACCAACCAAAGTCACATGGCGTGAGGGGGCACAGGACAGTGGGAAGGACATAAATAGATCTTTCTGGCTCTCCCGACCTCACTCCCAGCCCACCCACCGCTTCGACCCCGTGTCCACCCTGCCCTTCACTGGGAGGAGGACCAGAGGGCGTTCCAGAAACTCCTGCCCCCACTGTTAGCAGCACTGGGCCCCGGAAACAGTGTTTTCTGAGGTCGGAGCCATTTTCTTCTGTTGGACCTCTAGGTAGTGACCCTCCACAATCTGGGGAGCATGGGGCGGGGCGAGGGGGGGCGGCAGGGAGGGGGGAGTTTACTGCAAGGAGGGTGGGGAGGCGGCAACAATGAGGAAGGAAAGAAGAAATGGAAGGAATGCCATTAAGACATTGGTTTCTTCCCTCTCCCCCCCCCCTCTTCCTGCCTTAAAAACAATTACATAAAAGCAAGTTTTCCGGTGAAACCTACCAGCGCTGGGTAAGCTCCGATAGTGGACAAGCTCCCGGGCTGTTCTTTAGCTTCCTCCTTTGTCTTTTTGTTTGATTGATTGGTTTGGTGCTAGAAGGTTGGAAGGAGGTAAAAGAGACAGCCACCGTGGTGGGGAGGGGCCGAGAAAAGAGAACCGGTTAGAGCAGTAGCCGGTGAAAAGGTACATAATCCTAGTTTTTTCGTTCCTTCCGTTTTAATCTAATGCACATTCACCTCCGCCCAGTGGGAAGCAACAGTTGCGGAGAACCTTCCAAGCACTGAGAGCCCAGACTGACTCGGTGCCAAGAACTTTGTTCCTGCTCGTATTTAACCCGCCTAGCCACTTGACGAGGGAGACGTTAGGACCCCTGCTTTACAGGCAGGGGAACCGAGGGTCAAGTTCTTCACCGGCTCCCCTAATGTCACAAGGCAGAGCGAGCGATCAGGGCTCCGGTCCCGGGTCTGACGCCGCAAGGCCTGGGTTTTTTCCACTTCTCCACGCTGCCTGCGTCGCTCTCCCGCCGACCTCTGCGGCGAATCCGCAGATTCTGTCATTGACTGGGGAAGGTTAGGAAACACGGATCTGAGCAGTCCGTCGGGGCTCGCCCTAGCTCCTTCCTCCCCTGCTCCCATGATGGCGCAAACAGGGTCGGTTCCCCCCGCAGGTCTTTGTCATTGGTCCTGTGGCCTGTTGGCTCCCATCTCTACCCTATCCCAGGCACCCCAGGACCCCGGCTTCCTAAATCCCAGCCACAGCGGTATTTTACAAGGACACTGGCCAACCTTGAAAGGCAAGGTGCCCCGAGGCCAGGGGATAAAATTACTGTGGTTGAGCAGCATGAGTGCAGCGCCACCTAGTGGTTCTGGGGCCAGTGGTCCCGGGCGGTGACATTTTCAAACCATCAATATCTCATTATTAACCATTATCACAACCTGCTGTTTACTTTTGGAGAAATGCTCAGCGGCAAGGGACGCATGTGCACTTCCCTGCGTGTTTCGGCGGCCCGCGGTCCTAAATGCCACAGTGACTATTAAACAGTGTCCTGCCCGTGAGCAAACAGGAGGGAGCCGAGATTGATTGTATATCTTTTTCATCTAAGCTACTCCCCAAAAACAAAGCATCCGTCGAAGCCACTGACCTTTCACTAACTGCTGGAAGGAAAATGCTTGATAAATAATAAATAGACGACTACTGGATGTTGCTTAGAACCGTCTTTTAATTAAAAGAACGGAACAACCAGAAGGTCAGGTGACTGACATTTAAGTTCCTGTCCAAGAAAAGCATCAATCGAGAGGAAAACTATACCCAAAACGTGATTTCATTGTCAGCTACCATTCGACAAAGGTCCTCTTCCTGCAATCCCTCTGGCCGGAGGGGTCGGGGCCGGCGACATTTTGGAGAAGGCATAGACTCAACTTCGCGCCTCCTTTGCCTTCCCCCAGCAACCTTTTCACTTGAGCGCTGGAGCCAAAACAAAAAACAACAGAGTCGGGTTCAGTATCTCCCCAGAAACTGCCCCAGCGCCAGACTCACCCCGTCACAGACCCAAATGCCCCACGGAGCACTAGCCTAGGAGTGGCTTGGAAGCCATTTCCTGTCTGGGCCACGGGAAGGCGGACACCCTTCCTCCACCATTCAAGGGGACCCCAACCAAGCTGCCCCTGACCCTGCTCGGGTGGTCATCTCACTGAGCACCATCGAAGGCTCCAAACACATGGCTAAGCCCGCCAGTCAGCCCTCTACCTTTTGACTGTTCCGGAATATAGCTCAGAACATGGAGACCCCGAACAAAGGAGTCACCACGTGCCCCGGACACACACACACACACACACACACACACACACACACACTCACCTCTCCAGTTCCCAGCGCCACAGGCCTCCCAGGCAGTACCAGCACTTCCGCTATGGGAGCCCCAGCATGTCATATGCCGGAGTGCCCGTGCGGTCAGGGAAACTGCCGCCCGGTTCACAGCTAGGCTTGGTCGCCGCTGCGGGCCTGTCTGGGTTGCAAGAGCAGACGTGCTCAGCTCAGAGAAAGCCGTGCTGTTGCACTTGAATGACTTCATGTTTTAGTTTAGTTTATTTTTTTTATCTTTGAGAGAGAGAGAGAGAGGACGAGCAAGGGAGGGGTAGAGAGACAGAGACAGAATCCGAACCAGGCTCCAGGCTCTGAGCTGTCAGCACAGAGCCGGATGCGGGGCTCGAACTCAGGGAGCTGTGGGATCATGACCCGAGCGGAAGTCAGACGCTTAACCAGCTGAGCCACGGAATCTGTAGAATGTTGTTAAGTGTCAGGCCATCATTTATTTATAGGGAAGCGTATCATTGTAACAAAATCAGGAACCCTGTGGGAGCACCGATTTTTCTGTAAACCCTCTTTCACGATCAGAACACATGACACCAAATATTACACGAAATTACAAAAACACGAGGGTTTGCCTTTTAAGGACACGTGATCACGAATCAGGCCTGCGGAACCACAGGAAATGAAGGACTCTATAAAGCCTTGTGAATCCAGAACCACTTTAAAGTCTTGCTAGGTAGACGATGGAAGAGGTGGGACCTACTTCCTTTGTTGGCTTTCTTGTCCCTTCTGTCCCTTAACTAAGAGCACTCCCCTGGTTCGGCCCCCAGCATCCTGCATTCTCTAGGCGCCCCTTGCAGAGCTCACTCGTCCTCCTGGCTCCACCCCTCGCCCTGTGCCAGGGACTTCCTCCGCATCCCCCAGACGGCTAGCTCATCTCCGTCTGCCACCCGGGGGACGCGGCATCGCCCCCTAACGCAGTGCGTTGACCGCCCTCTTCCCAACCTTGCTGCCTGCTAGTGAGGCGGTGACTCCTCTGGTCCCTCGGCTTAGGAGCCTTGGAACCAGCCTCCAACTGGGACAGCTGCAGAGACCCAAGCTTGACCCGTCTCCTGGTCTCCTCTTCCCTCCCCCTCCCTCCCCTGCGCACTCTGCCAACCCCGTTCTTCAGATCACGTCTGAGCAAAACTTCCTTCCACCTGACACCGCTTTCGCTACGTTACTTCCTGCTCGAACTTTCTTATAGCCGACGGAACGACTCTGGGTAGCTGTTGGGGCCACGGTGGCCTGATCCCGGCCTGTCCCACTACTCCTCAAGACCAGTCAAAGCATCTGCAATATCACACGTGAGCTTTGCGTGCTTTGTCTCAATTTTCACAATACCATCTAGAAGCCAAAGAGGCAAACATGACCCGTATTTTGCAGTCTGAGACCGTGACAGGCACAAGGTCACACCAGGAGTAGCCAGGGCTAGTCCCCGATCTTCACACTTGTCTCTGCGAACCGCACTGTAACCTGGCCGCAGGCTTTCCTTGGCTTCGGCTCGGCAAACCCGCGCGGAGGGCCTGCCCCAGGAAGCCTCTGTTTCGTGCTCGGGTGGGGACAAGTAAGAAGCGCCACACTTGTTGACACTCTCGATAGAAAGGGGGACCCTGGGGCGCCCGGGTGACTCAGCGGGTGAGGCGTCCGACTCTTGATTTCCGCTCAGGTCATGATCGCACGGTTCGGGAGTTCGATCCCTGCATCAGGCTCTGCTCTGGCAGCATGGTGCCTGCTTGGAATCTCTCTCTCAAAAATAAACACACATTAAAAGAAGAACTGCCAGAAAATAAAGGGAAGGGGAGAGGGGAGGGGGAGCTGGGGGAAGGGAAAGGACGAAAGAGGACCCCTAGAACGGCCCACCGGGGTAAGCGGGAAGGCCTGTAACTAGGGGACCAGGTGCGCCACCTGAATGACGTGCACGAGCGCCGCCTGGAAGGGCTCCGGAAGGGACTCGAAGGTCAGGTGACGCTTCTGAGCAGGCGCCATTTGGAAAGGGCAGTGAAGGTACAGCTCCTAAAGACGGTGGTGGCGGGGGCGGGGGGGCACCCCTGGCAGAGGAGACAGCGCCTCCCCCAACTCCCCCCGCCCGGCGAGGCCCTCTGCGCGCGCCCCCCCCCCCCCCGCCTAGTGCAGAGCCGGCTCCACCATAACTTTCTATCGTGCTTCCAAAGGATTCCTGTTCATCTTATGGCTTCCAGTCACTCTGGTCTCCCCCAGCTGGCTTTTAAGCTCCTTAAGGCAAGAATGAGGCCACACTTCCATCCTCCCCAAACCGCCCCTATAGGGACCCGACGATGGCTTTTGCCCCCACCGGCTGTGGCGAGGGCTCTGGATTCCTCAATAAACTTCACAACTCTGTTTTGACCACTGAGATTCAACCTAAAGCAAGTTGGCCGTAAGGGCCAGTCTCTCCCTTCTACCACGGGAGAGTCCCGGCCTGACTTAACAAGACCAGGGCATATGGTGAGGGTGTGGGGGTGCGGGCACCCCGCTATGTGGCCGGCAGCAGTAGAGCCGAGCCGTTTCTAGGCAGGGCAGGATCGAAGGCAAAGACGAGCCATCCCGAGGCCAGCAGCGCCCCCGCTAAGAGACACAGAACCACTTTGTCACCTGGCGCTCGTGAAATCGCTGTGCGTGCACAGAGGACGGGAGACATATTCAGTGGGAAAAGGAGGCACAGGAGGCCACGAGTAGTGTCCCCATGCGTATGCCCAAAATATTTCTGGAAAGGAAACGGTGATGGTGGCGGCCTTGAGGGAGAGAAATAGGTGGCTGGGGGCAGGTCTGGGGAAGGAGACCAGCTTTTTACCTTTAAATCCTGAAGCGTGTGCACGTATAGTTTTTTTTTTAAGTACGTAAAGGGGCACCTGGGTGGCTCAGTCAGATCAGAGTCCGACTCTTGGTTTCGGCTCAGGTCAGGATCCCAGGGTTGTGGGATCAAGCCCCGCGTCGGGCTCTGTGCTGACAGCTCAGAGCCTGGAGCCTGCTTCGGATTCTGTGTCTGCCTCTCTGTCTGCCCCTCCCCTACTCATGCTGTCTGTCTCTCTCTCTCAAAAATAAATAGACATTAAAAAATAATAAACAAAATCAACAATTCCTGAAGCGGCTTATTGCTGGCGGCTGCAAACCACTGGCCTGCTCACCAATAAGAAGGCTGCGAACTCGGAGGAATATTTCATTTACTAAGTGAAAGACCTGAACATGAAGACAGCAGAGCAGCTGGGAAGGTCTCGGAAGCAGGTCGCAACAGCAGGGAGGCAGGTGGACCCTGGTGGCGGCAGCAAGCTAGCCGGCCCCCTCCTGGCAGCCCGGCTACCCGCAGAGGGGTCAGGTGTATTCAGTCTTTAGCTGGAGGTAATCGCTTCTTCATTCAAATCTTTGCTAGGCGCAGGACTGTGTTCAGGCCTGTGCTCACGGTCTCCAGCACGCTCAGTCCTCGCGATGAGAGTTCTGACCTCGGTCTGTCACCAGTGACAGGTTCTCACTCTTACCACAAAGCACAAGCCAGCTTAGCCTCTCGAGCTAAAGATTGACAGTTCTGTAGCGAAACGTAAGGATTTGCTGCAGACAGAATCCGCTGGCCCAGGGGACGCAGCACACGCACGTAAGCCTGACGGAGCCGGGAGGGGGAGAGACCAGAGGGTCGAGCAGAGCCGACCCCCGTGTTAGCACGAAAATCCAAGCACACCGCCTCCGAACGAGTCCCGTTCAAACAGTCCTTATAAAGGTTTCCTTCTGCTATTTACAATTTTAAAGTAAATTTACTTTATAAGCAGCCGGGGAATTCTTTATTTAATACCATCCTAACGTAAAAGTTCATTTGAACCATGATGCTGAGTTTTAGGACAACCTAGAAACAGGAACTAAGAGAAGGCAAACATAATGCCTCAGAGATCACGAAACATTTACACAGTTTGACTGTTAAAAACGGTTCGACATCCTTCCGGAGACTGCAGTCTGGACGTCGGTGTCCGCGGTACACACGCTCCTCAGGGGGGCGAGGGCCTTTCGGCGGCTCCTCGGGCACCTCCACCCGCTGGTCCTCTGGAGCTTCTGGCAGAGGCTGGTTTTTCCCCAGCGCTGTCTGGGGGTTCACATCCGAAGGTTCCGATTCCCGGGAAACGGGACTCCCTTCCTTTTGCTTAAAAGACCAGAGAGCAGAGCGTCACACAGGTGCTGTCACTTTCACGCCGCCATCTGGCTGACGCCGTGTGACTAAGCACATTCTATCGCGGAGTCAAAAACTGAACATTTATATTCCAACTCAAATTCTATTATAACTGGCGATACGCAAGATAAAAATCTCTACAGAACCATAATCTCAAAAGCCCTAACAACAACTCGCCTGTTCCAAGGAGCGGTCATTATCACAAAATTTCAGTGTATACACGTGTGTGTATGTATACATTTTTTTAAATTTCGGTATATTTAACCCACCAGTATTTGACCTGGTGTTCAGGGACATAAGCCGAGGCTGGGGAAGGAAAACCCAGCCTTCCTTTCACCTCTAGTGAATCGGCAATTAATCCTAACGACAAATTTAACAGTAAAATACTCACGGTCCTTGCTTCTCCTACTCGTCTTAAAATGACACCTTCTGCCAGTAACGCCTTTCCTGTTTGCACAAATAATTTCTCTTCATCTGTCTCTCCAAGTTTCTGCAGCTCAAGGTACTTCTCCACAAACCTGGAAATCCAAGCAAGGTCCCATCTTAGGTCTGCACGTGGCGACTCGCCGGGACGTGCTGCCCACTGAGCCGAGCGCTCCCCTACCAGCCCTTCCTGCAGGGACACCTTTCTCCTCACGGGAACTCAAGGCAGCTCCTCAAACTGACCATTAAATTCCTTAAAAAAACAACAAACAAAAAACCCAACTCGGGGCTTTGAAGTGGCTTACTGTTGACAAGTAGACTTGAAGTTTGGATTGAACAGATCAAAAGCTCTCTGACCAGATCCATAGGCGGAATAAAATTTCCTAGAAAATACAAACAGCACAGTATAAATTTCCAGCTACGGATCGTGGCCCAGAACAGAGTAAAGAAAAATTACTAGGCCAAGCATGAGTTTTTAAAGATTATTATCGTCAAGTCATGCATGTGGTAAATATACCAAATGTTACAAAAAGGTACCCAAGGAAACACAGCATTCCTGCTCCCCATCCCCGGTACCCTCCCAGGAACCAACACTAACCTGTGTCTGGTGCGTCCATTCGAGAAGATTCTAACATACAAGCATACACGTGTCTATCCTTCCCTGTTCCGAGCTGTGTAATTTAACCCCAAGGACAGGAAACGCTGTATGCATCTTGCCTCTTCCCCTTACTAGTTCTTAAAGATCATTTCAAACACTGAACTTGTCTGTTTCCAATCCTCTGCTACTCTAGACAGTGCGGCAGTGATGAACTTTATCGCTATTTCTTAGTGTACGGTGCGAGCCTGGAATAAATCCGTACCAACAGTATTATTAGCTCAAAGTACGTGCAACTGCAACTTGGCCTTCCAAACTGCCAAATGCTTCCAAGCGCGCGCCAGGAGCCCGCGCGGAAATGTGCGGTCAAAGCACTGAACGCCCCCAACGCCCTCGTGTCCTACTCGGAAAATTTCCAAGTAGAGCAAGAACACACTTGTTTTACGACCTCAAGGAGTGCTGGGGGCTGGGAGGCGGGTAGGGACGAGATTCCTCAAAAAAAGGGGGCCTGGACCACCAATAAGAATATAATGACTTTATACGTGTTGCTTTCTCAGAACCGGAAGTAGAGGTAAGAACAAGGTATGTGTACTAACTCGAATAAGGTACAACCTCTGATCTCGATATTTAAGAGATGAGGGATGTACAACTTCTAGGTACTAAAATCATCAACACTGGAGGGGGAAAGCTCTGCCACTGAGTTCTCAGCAAGCTGACCTCCCTGAACCTCACGGTCCTGTGAATAAAATGGAGACAAGATACCCATCTTGCAGGGTCAGAGTGAGGCCTAAAGGAGAGAATGCTTTTAAAGGTTTAGCAGGGCGCTAATCCATGCACAGAAACAGGCAGCTATACTTGCAATGATCAGGCCGTTGCTGAGCTGAGCTCGCGATGCTACTTCCCAGACCTGGTTTCTCCCGCATGTGGGAGGGGCCCTGATTCCCTCTCCAGGTGAGATATACCAGACCTTCTCCCCAGGGGGAAAGCCCTGACCCCATTCCTATCAAAGTCACCAGACTGCCAGCCAAACCTTCCCTTCGGAAGTCTCGCTGCCTCCCGTCCACCCCCGGGGCTTTGCACTCACGCTCGAATCCGATCCTCGGGGTACAGGATGTCCTGGACGGCAGCCTTGGCTTTGCCGTATCTCAGGCGGGGCCTCCGGAAGACCGGCTCTCTCAGGGGAGGAAAAGCCTTATAGATGTCAAACCAGAGCGGCTTCTCCTTCAACACCCCAGCCCGAATCAGGTCCCGAGTCCTTAAGGAAGGAACAGTCACGAAGACCGGTCAGTTACGACGGCCTGTCTAAGCCCCTGAATCAGTCTCGTCACAGCCTGGGGCATCGGTGGGATCGCGGAGCCCGCAAGACAGAAAGGGAAGGCGGCCGCAGCACGGGTGTTCCCCACCTACGGGGAAGACACTTCCATATTCCAAAACCAACCTAACAACGCTCAGGGGGTTAAGCCCTTCTATTTCCTCGGGTGCGTCCCAAGCCGCCTCGCCCCAGCCTCGTCCAGTCAAGGAAAAACCGAAAGGGGGTCCAGCTGGGCCCATCAGCATCTTCCTCCCCTCCTCTTCCTAGAGACCTCCACCCCGGCAGGGGGAGAGGTGCAGTCCTGAACGGGTGTCAAGCACACCTATTCAGAAACCGCGGACAGCACGAGAGGGCCTCGCCCGGCTGAGACTCGGCACTCTAGAGAACGCCTCGCCCCACCCAGAAAGAGCGCGAACAGTCGAGAGCCCCCGGCCCGGGGCAGGTACCCTCGGCCCACCCCGCCTCCGAGCACACACCGCGAGAAAATGCTGCCCACGGTCTCCAGCCGGCTCCCCGCCATGGCCGGCGCCTCCCGGAACCGGAAGCGCCGGCGGCGGGCGAAGTGGGCGTCGGCTGCCGGCCGAGCCGAGGATCGCGGCGCTCTCTCCGCAGCCGTAGCGGGAGGGCCGAGCCAGGCAGAAGCAAACGATGGGCCGAACCGGCGCGGCCCCCACCCCACCCCGCCGGGCCAGGTTCAGACGGGAGCACTCGATAGCCGAGCCGAAAGGGAGGAAGCGGGTCGGAGCCGGGCAGAAGCAATAAACGACCGATCTAGAGGAGGGATTCACGCTGGCGGTTGCTTTAGCCTTTCTGGCCTTGCCGAGCCGACTCCAGTCGGGAAGGTGGGGCGGCGCGGAGGAGAGATGACGGGGTGGGGGAAGGAGGGAGGCGCAGCCTACGTCCGGTGAGCCAGCCAGGCCGGGACACGCGTCAAGGCAGAGAGAGAGGTCACGCTGGCGCTGGGCCCGGGATGCGCCGTAGCTTGCTCGGAGCCACAGACTCGGCAGAAGGAAACCGAGGCCGGGACGGGCAGTCGCTGGCCTGGGTTCGCGCTAAAGCCCCAGCCTCTGTCCTCTCCGTGCCCTGCTGTGCAGCGCGCCCCGCGAGTCCTTAGTCCCTGGAGCGCCTCCTGCCTCTGCTCCCTTCGGGATGCGCCCCGCCAGCTAGTGTTTTCTCCGCGGGAGGCGACGCGAGTTCGCTCCTCCGCGGGGCTTTGGCAAAGCGAAAGTGAACACGAAACACATTCCCAGACGGAGCCTCAAAACTCTGGGAAGAGTAACCTCTCTTTTGGTCCAATAATCGTACTTCGGGCATAGTACCCCGGAGAAATGAAAGCACAATTTCATGAGAATGTCTGTGCCAGGATCGTCACCGCAGCATCGTAGTGGGGGGAAGAAATCACATGGAAAATTACGGTGCGTGGGCCCCGTGCCATCCCATGCAGCTGTGAACGATGAACATGTGTTAACATGTTTACCTAGACGATTGCCCAGGACTTACCGTTCAATGAAAAAGGAAGTTGCAGAGAAACCTCCTTTAGTGGGATCCTAACCTGTTAAAAGAAAAAAAGAAAACGCCCTCGATGTGTTTGTGTGTATATGAAGACAGAAACTGCGGGGAAGGCACACAAGGCTGTGAACCTTGGTTATCTCCAGTGAGACTGCCAGAGAAGCCAGATTTTTTCTTGATATTTCCTTCAGAGTCCGACCTGTAGTTTTTATTCACGTTTGAACTTTTTAATCCAGTGAAATGTTTTGAACCGCAGGCACACAAACTCTCTCCCGGGAGCCCATTATCATCTTTGTCAGCCAGAAAGCGCAGCAAGTCATCCCAGAGCACCCCCACTCTATGGGGAGTAAGGCTGTTTGAGGAGCCCTGACTGTTTGTATTGTCTTGGAATCCACACACCTACCCTGAAGGTAGCTATTATTAACCTTATTATCCATGAGAAAGTGAGGCCATAGGGGGGTGAAGTAACTTGTCGGATACCTGACAGAGAGAGCCAGCCTTGCGGCACAGCCTGGGCCCTTTCCAGAAACCCACAACCCTCCTTAGCTAGGTCTCAAGCCGGAGATTGGTAGATCTATGGGGTCAGACCAAACTGGCCCCAGGGGGCGGGGGATTAGAGGCCCAGGGCTAAACGGAGAGGTGGGTTTCACCGCTGCTGCAGGGCCCTGTGGCACAGGGAAGAGAGAGCACAGTGCTGGCTGCCGGGCCAAGCGCAGAGATTCCAGTCTCCCAGCCTTAGGAAGGTCCGGAGGGTTTTGCTCCAGGGAAAGCAAACATGCTCCCAGCTAAATATAGTCTTCCCAGGCCTCATAACAAGTTTCTAATTCTGTCCAAAGTCGGAGCTAGCTGCCAGCCCAGACCACAAACACACTTTCCTTTTCCCACTCGGGCTTGCTCCCCTAGGCCACTGCAGTTACCACTCGTAAAGAATTAGGAGAATTTATTCAGGGAAGAGAGCCAAGGACCCAAACTCTCAATGGGGGAGGAATTGCAAGGTTGGAATTTTTCCTCTAGATCTTCTGAAGGAAGTGACTTCCTCTTCAGAGCCCTTAAGGTTTCTCGCCCTTGAAGCATCTGGGTGGCTCAATGGGCTGGGCTTCCGACTCTTGATTTTGGCTCAGGTCATGATCTCATGATTCGTGGGATCGAGCCCCGAGTCAGGCTCCGTGCTGACAGCTCTGAGCCCCCGTCCCTCCCTCTTGTACACATGCACACTCTCTCTCTCCAAATACATCAATAAACTCTGAAGTTTCCCCTTCAATATCGTATTAAGTGCCTCTGTGACTGGGAGCGGAATGTCGGCGGTTGGATAGGAGCGCCTTGGGGGTCGGGGAGCAGGATGAATTGGCAACCCTCTGACCCTGCCACGGGAAGCGCGTGCCCGAGGGAGCACTCATTCATGACAGGGAGGAAGCTGTCGGGCGGCTGGGGGCAGCCAGCTGGACATCAGAGGCCTCTGTCTTACCAGGACCTCTCGAGGCTGCGAGCGGCCGATGCACTCACGCCTTGCACCGCGCCAGCAATCCGGATTGCCTGGTTCAATAGTTCAACTCCCTGAGGCCATAGGTAATGTCCTGACATATTTACACAGAAGGAAATAGAACTTGTCAACTCTCCAAAAGGCCGTATTCCTTCCACTCCCCTGCTCGACCCCGGTCGATGCGCCCACTAAATCGGGCCCACTCCCTGCACGAGTAGCAGCCAACATTCTGCAAAGACTGAATGAGAGCTGGTAACTCACAAGTCCGCGGGCAGGTACAGCATCACTATTGCTCTCGTGTCTGACTGCCCCCTGCGGCCGCAGCGTTCTGATGCGATTTCATGAATCGCCTCTCGTTTTATTTTCTTGTGAGATGATCCCATTCGTCTCACGAGCACTTCAGCACCTGCCCGGCCCTGCGCCGAGTCCTGGGGCGAGCTGGCTGTCCAGCGGGGGAGACCGGCAAATTCATCGCTGATAAGTTCAGGGCTGAAGAGCGTGGGGATTATATTAGTCTGCTAGGGCGGCCGTAACCAAGGACCACAGGCTGGGTGGCTCGAGCCGCAGAAATGTCCTTTCGCGCTACCCTGGATGCTAGAAGTCCGAGATCAACTTGGCAGGGGGGTTGTTTCCCAAGGCCTCTCTCCTCGGCTTGCATGGTCCTCCCTGTGTCCTCGCGTGGTCTTCTTCTGTCTGTGCCTGTGTGTTCTTCTTAGGACCCCGGTCGTATTGGAGCCGAGCCCAACCTAATGGCTGCATTTTAACTTCAGTACTTCTTTAAAGACTGTCTCTGAACACAGTCACCTCCCGAGGCACTGGGGGTTAGGACTTCAACATACGAATTTTGGAGGGACGCTGTTCAGCCCCATAACATTGACTGGTCAGTCCTTGTTATAATGCCCATTTGCCCCGCCAGATCCACTCGCCCTCGGTGCTGCTCTCCGCCCTGCTCTGTTCCCCGGGGGGCTGACTTCTAGGAACCGCAACCCCCGGCCCTCTGCTTCCAGTAGGTACCACCAGTGGGAAGCATTGGCAGGGGAATGGAAGGAAGGAGGAGGGCAAGGTGAGTCTCTGTCCCCCTGGCTCGCTCCACGTACAGACCGTCCAGGAACATAAAGTCACAGCTCCGCAGGGCGGCCTCTTGACGCAGGGCTCTCCCCAGGTTCCAGTCACGGTTCCCTCCCTTGCCCCCGAAGGCCGAGACTCAGCAAGCTGCGCCCCTCCGTTACTAGCCGTAGGTGCTAGGCCATCCTTGGCGGCTTCCCTACACTCTGCCCACATCTTTATAAATCGCGCCCTTATTTAGACAGTGCCTGGGAATTTATCAGGCAGAAAGTGGAAAAGCATCCCCAAGAGCGGAACGACGGCCTTGGTAAGTGAAAACCCCGGCGTACTGATGAGAGCAGGAATACCGTTACTCACCTTTGGCGGCGAGCCAGGCTCAGGGGGGAGTTAGCCGCTGCCTCCAAAGAGGAGGGAAACAATAGCATGTATGCAGTACACAGTACAGGGCCCGGGGGGTGGGGGGGGGCCAACAACGACGAGGGAGAGGGTCGAGGAGGAGGCTGGGGCGCCACCTCCCGCCTCCGGGCTGTCGTGTGCTCCCTGTCCCGCCCGGCACCCTCCGTGGAGGCCCGTGCCTCCCCTTCCTTCCAGGGGTCAGCGGGGAGGGCGCCTCGGCCCCCCGCACCCATGCCACCGGCCGCTGTGCCCTCGCTCCCTAAGCTCGTCCCCCTCGCGCTGTGGTGTCGGAACCCTGTTTCCTTGTCTGGGTCTGTCTCACTGGGCCGCTCTGAGAACAGGAACCGGCCTCCCCGCACCCGGGCTGCTGCTTGGCTCAGAGCTGGCTCTCAAGAAAGAGTTCTCGAGTCAACAGCAAGGACGGACAAGGCCAAGTTAGGGACCAGCGAGGATGGAGCCACCCCGGCCCTCCTTCCTGGAGGCCGTCCTCAGATACACGAGGGGGCGTACGGGAGCACGCTGTGCTTGAATGCAAATCATCCTCCAAGAACCTGGCCATTTCTAGTTCCGGCTGTCCTCTGTGCCCTGAGGACAGGTAGACCCGTCTTACGAACCTCTGGGCCTCAGCTCTGCCATCTGTAATAGGGGCATAATCCTATCATCTGTAATAGGGACATAATCCTATCGCCCACTGAGTCGCCTTGTTCTGAGGAGTCAGCGGGTGGAAACCTGCAGAGTGCTTAGAACAGTGCCTCAGTAGGCTCAATAAACCAGACGGATGGTAGTCACGTTTTCTGACCCCCGCCCACTTAAGAGCAACAAATCACGACTTATTAAATCACACCTACCATTAAATCACGCCTACCAGTTTGCGAGGCATGTTCACACGGCTGCCCATTCATTCCTGCAGCAAAGACTCTTGCCCCCAACCAGAATCCAGTTTGAGAGGACGGAAGAGAAGCGCGTTATGCCGCCACTGGCCCTGTATCCCTGCGGCTCCTTTGGTAGCCAAGGAAACAGGAGCCAGCTGGGCCTGAAGCAGCAATCTGGCCTTTTATTATTAGAATTAAAGGCCGATCGGAATCACTCCGGAGCTTTCCCAGCAGAGGGTGAGCCCCTTGCAGGCAGATGTTGCAGGCTGGTGTGGGCCCCGTCTTGTGGCAGGCAGAGCAAATCTATCTTGAATGGGCCCCGGGACCCCCCGGGATCTTGGGAAATACAGATTCTGACTCGGGAGGCCTGGGGCGAGGACCGAAACTCTGAATTTCTAACAGTTTTCCAAGTTGATGCTAGTGCTGCTAACTGGAAGGTAGGGTAGCCAGCTAAGTTTGCCCAGAACTTTCCCAGTTTTAGCACTGAGATTTCCACATCGGAGGAACGCTCGGACCTGGAAAACCAGGACAGTTGGTCACTGGATCCACAGACCACACTTCGAGTAGCAAGGACATAACCAGCTGAGTTTGTACCAAGCTTTGCAGCCCTTCGCTTCAGAGTCCCCTGAATAATCCTCTTGACCTGATAAAAAATTGTGACTCTTTAATCTCTAGAAATGACAGGGTAGACGCTGGCTTTGTGGAGCCCAAAGCTTATGTAATCTTAGTGGCTCTTTTAAGGAAAAAAAAAAGTACAAAAATATCTTCGTTTCACAAAATTTTCAAAACATAGAACCATGCAAATGGAGTAAATTCCCTTCTGTCTGTTTGGGCTCCGGCCAAACAGGTGCTCACTTCCTTCTGGGAGAACGGTGTTGGCCTCTCAACGGCCAGTTCTGAGAGATGGCCACCAGGTGGCAGTAGACTTACACAGCCCCCTTCAACCCCGCCCCTCCCACTCCCCCCGCTTCTCCAGAACTTTCTAAATCTTCCTCCAGCTGGCCTAGCCAGCTAATCCAACAAATTAATCTATGCTCTGATAATGGGCAAAGGAGTTCGTGGGCTTCTCTCTAAACAGCATGTTTTCCATTTAATGGGAATGCTAAGAGATGGTTTTTTTTAAAACCAAATCAAGAATGCTAATAGGTGAGTTCCAGGCACACGGTTGGCTCACGCGTCACTACGAAGATGTTTTTAAGCAGGTAGAACCTTCCGTGTTCAACAGATCGTGTCTATGGAAGGGTTCCAGGTCTTATCACCTCTTCCCCCGCCCCAATGTATATAGCTTAGTGTTTAGGTACCAACCTTGGAGTTTGGCTGCCTGGGTAGTAAGTACTACCACTTACTGAGGGTCATGTTGAGTGAGGACCTTAGCATCTCTGCGCCTCGGTGTCCTGATCTGTGAAATGCAAGTAATAATACTGATTTCGTATAACAGCTGTGGGGATTATGGAAAATAAGATACATAAAGCTCCCCGGGAAAGTTGCATACAGTAAGCACTCAGTAAGAGGCTATCATCATCATCCCGTATCTTGCCTGTCTTCTGCCTTCTCCAAACCAAATTCTCCTCCTGCCTTTCCTCCAACCTCAAGCCCCTACCAGGTGCCTCAAGCCAACAGAGGGAGGGCTGGGACCCCAGGATGGTGATAACCAGGCCAGTTCTTCTGGGCACAGCATTCTCCAGACCCACAATCTCCTCTCAAGTTGGGGCTGAGCCCTGGGGACACCGAAGCAAGGAGGAGAGGCGCCAGCTGAACCAGACTTCGGAGCTCAGCATGGAGCCGACTTCGGATTCTCTCTCCCTCTCCCTCTGCCCCCTTCCCCTGCTTTTTCTCAAAAAAAAAAAAAAAATATATATATATATATATACATATGTATTAAGATGGACATTCTAGTCCAGTAGGTCTAGGGTGGACCCTGAAACCGTGCGTTCCTGTCAAGCTCCGGGTGATACAGGTGGTGCTGGTCCATGGACCAAATTTTGAGTAGCAAGGCTGTAAGCAGTGCTTCTCAAACTTGGCATGGATCAGGATCATCTGGAAGGCTTCTTAAAACACTCCCAGTCTGAGACTCGGTAGATCTGGAGCAGGGGCCCATAACATGCGTTTCTAAGGTGCCCGGTGATGCCGACGTGCGGGTCCACGGAGCACGCTTTGAACAGCATTTGGAGTCAGGCGGCCCTGGGCCGTTTCCGCCTTCACACCTTGCTAGCTCTGTGGTCTCGCAAAGCTCCTTAACTTTTCTGAATTGTCATTTCATCATCCGTAAAGTGACCATTACTGGGTCAGATTAACTGAGCTAACACGACACAGCTACCAGACTGCCCAGTGTGCTGGTCCTCACACTTGACTGCCAATTTGAATTACACGAGGAGCTTGAAAATAAATCACCCCATGGCTGTTGATTTCATTGGTCTAGGTTACTGAGCATCAGGATTTTTTTTTCCCAAGCTACTCAGGTAATTCTGCCGTGCAGCCGGTACTACGTAGTGGTTTGGCACTGTGGCTCCTAAACACAAGACTCAGATTCCTGGGCTGCACTCCCGGAGTCTCTGATTCAGTCTGTGTAGGGTAGGGCTGAGAACTGGCATTTCGAACAAGGTCCCAGGCACCAGTACTAGGCTTTGAAAGTTACGCACCTGTCGGTAAAAAACGCACAACAGCAGGGCACCTGGCTGGCTCAGTCGGCAGAGCATGCTCCTGATCTTGGGGTCGTAGGCTCGAGCGCCATGCTGGGTGTAGAGATTACTTACAAATATCTTTTTAGGGGCACCCGATGGTTCAGTTGGTTAAGTGTCCGTCTTCGGCTCAGGTCATGATCTATCTCGCTGTTTGTGGGTTCGAGCCCCATGTGGGGCTCTGCACTAACAACTCGGAGCCTGAAGCCTGCTTCCTTCTCTGTCTCTCTCTCTGACCCTCCCCAACTCACGCTCTGTCTCTCTCTCTCTCAAAAATAAGTATGTGTGTGTATATAAATATGTATATATTTAATGCCTAGAGCCGAGGTTAGAGGATAAGCTTGGTTTGCCCGCATCCAAACAGTACATATGGAGTGCATCACCGTCTGTCTCACCCTGGTCTAACTGGGGGGAGGGAGAACCTCTTTATAAGGAGGGCAGGGGGGCCTGCATTGCCCCTCCAGACACTGAGCTCAAATGTGGCAGCAGGAGGAAGAGCGGGCAGCCTTGGCCTGTGCGGCTGAGTGCCCAGAAGATGTGCGTGAAAACCACAAGGAGGTCTATGGGCTCAACACAACGAAGAACCTGTTAACCTTGAGAACCGCCCTGACCGCAGATGGTGCCAGCTTCCTCTGTGGGCAGGGAGTTCCCTGGCGTGGGCAGTAGTCCAGCGCTGCTGCAGAGGAGGGGTGAGAAAGCTGGAGGTCCTTCAGTGGGAAGAGCTCTCCGGGCCTTTGCACCTCCCTGCAGCCTCCCATCACCGTTACTCCAGAAACTTCCTGGATCTTTGGGCAAGTGACCGGCTGGAGCTTTCGCCACAGACTGGCTTTCGCCTTGGCGTTTTCCTTTGCCAGGGAGCTAGCGGTTTTCTTCCCCAGGACAAACAGGAAGGCGCCTGCGCAGAGCAATGCCAGCAGGTGGGCGAGGTTGCCCTGCGGTCTGCAGGTCTCACCTCGGGAGTGCGCTGCGGAGAAAGCTGACCCTCGGGGCTTTGGTACGCTGCGGGTTAACTGGTTAACCGGGGAGGCGAGCAGGTGACCCCCGGGCGCGAGGGGGCTCCAGGGCCCAAACCCTGCCCAGGACAAGAAGAGAGGAGGAAGGGTTCAGCCCACACCGCCGGTCACATCAGAGCACCAAGAGAACACCAAGTCTTTATTACAGGAATTCCTATGAAACAGCTCCAAGAAAAAACCCACACATAGGAGAAAAAACAACTAACAAAGCAACACACACAGACGTGGGGCTGGGGCTTCCCCGCCATGCGCCGGGAGGGGTCACGGCCCCAGCCCAGAGGCCCCTCCTCTGCCCCCGGGGGCCCAGGCCATCCGGGGCGCGGGCTGGCGGCCCAGGGGCTCCTCAGGGGGGCCACAGGCGGGTCGCAGGGAGCAGCCGAGGGCGGGCGGCCCCGCGCCAGCGCCCCGGGGCCCCCGCGCGGGTGCCAAACTCGGTCAGGCTCCGCGGCGGCGCCGCGCGTCCGTCCCTCCCCCCCCCCGGGCCGCCTCTTCGGAGCGCGCCGGGAGACCTGGGCCACCGAGAGGGCCGGGCCCCAGCGGAACCAGGTGCGATCGCGCCCGCCAAGCCCTCATGATCTCGGGGTGACTTGCGGCCCCCAGGGCCCCGCCGACGCTCGGCTCCCACTTCCAACCTCCCGGGCCCGCGCGGGTGGGCTGGGCTGGTTCCCCACCGCGAGGCCCCGAAGCCTCGTGCCTGCCCGGGCTCTCCGGTTCTCCGGAGAGGTCAGCGCGTTCCCGTCTTGAAGGCTGGCGGGAGAGACGGGGCCAGCCACCCTCCCACTGGCAGTGGTCGGTGCCCGGTAAGGCTGGTAGAACCGGAGTGTGCCTCCTCGGATCGCTCACCTTCCTGTTCTTGGCAAGAGACACTCAGCAAGCCCTTCTGCCCCAGGCGCCCCCGCCCAGGCTGGCAGCCTCCCCCTCCTCCCCCCCCCCTGCTCCTCAGTCCTGCGCTTCCTCAACGATCACTTCAGAAGCTGCTGCTGCCCACCCGTAGTGACAGCAGGACTTCTGCTCCGAGCTCCCCCCCCACGTGTGAGCCCCCCACCCCACCCCACTCCCCAGTTTCCATTCAGAACTGGCTTTTGTCTTCTGCCACAATAAAGAATCCTCATGCCTGGCCAGAGTCCTCCAGCCCCCGGGGGGGCCACCTTCCCCGTCCTTGCTGGGGGCCACATCAACCCCAAACAGAGGCAGCCGGAGGGGTGGTCAGCAGACACCTCTCTGTGGTGGCCCCTAACTACTCAGGGGGAGCCTGAGTGACTGCCTAGGGCTCTCTTACCCATGGCTCTGGGCAGGGGTGGTGCCAAAGGTTAGCAGCCCTGGACGAAAGGCTGGGATGCAGGAAGCCATGGGACTAAAGGGCCCAAGGTGCCCAGGAGGGAGCTGGGGATGGGGGAAGGGGAGGGTCAGGCAGTGCCTGTGGCCCAGGAAGAGAGACGGGACAAGGAGGGAGGCAGGGGCTTCACCAACCATCCTGCCCTCCTGGGCACTCCAACCTTTGCCTATTTCTGGGACTTTTTTTTAAAAGGGGGGGGTGGCAAATTGGTGGTGGTTCCTGCATTTCGGCTCATTGCCCATAGAACAGCCTGGCTACAAAAGGGGCTATGATTGGCTGCCGCCCCTAGGGGCCCCAGGTCCTTCCTCCAATCACAGCACAAAACTCCAAAGTTCTAAGTCCCATGAAAGTGGCAGTGGCTGGGCTGGACTGGGGCCGGAGAATCCCGAGGCCTCCGTACTCAAGCACCGTCTGTCGGCTGCAGCCGGGCCCTTCAGCTGGGGGCCGGTTTTGCTCTCCAGCTGCCTCCGCCAGGTCAGATCATCTCCGGTGAGGAGGAACTGCTGGCATCTGGTAGGGAAAAGAGATGGAAGAAGTCTTTCAACGGAGCCCGCTGGTCTTTCCTGGTCAGCGGTGCCTGGAGAGACGGGTGGGGGCAGAAGATGCCAAAGGCAGGCGCCCTCTCCTTCCTCCGGGGACTCTGTGCCAGCCTTGGGACTTTGCCTGGGGTCACGCCCTGCCCCCCAAACCCAAGCTCCTGCAAGAGCGGGAGCAGGGCCTCTGGCAGCTAGAGAGTAGGGGGCTGGAAGTCCAGGTGGAAGCAGCTGTCTAGGAAAGGCTGGGAGGTGGGGAAGCGGCCAGCCCATTCTGGGACACAGCTGTAGCTCAGATGAGCTGGGCCTAGGGGACCCGTAGCAGCAGGAAAGTAAACTGGGGTCAGAATTCAGTGGGCCCCACACACCAGGCTGGGAGTACTCGGAGGACCCGCTCAGACGGCGAGGGGGAAATGGCAGGGGAGCGGTGTCCCGGAGATGGGGCGACCAGCCGGCGAGAGTCTACCAGCGCGGGGATGAGAGGGGCGGGGGAAATGAAATGGGAAGTCAGGAGAAGGTGGTGTCTGGCTTCCGGTGGGTTCATCCCCAGGGCTGGAAAGACCATCCTGGGCACAGCTGGGGGTGCGGAGTGGATGTGGGGACTGGTGAGAGGGAGATTCGGATTCTGGAACCCACTGCACGGAGGGTTGCTGTCGCCGTAAAGGAGAGTGGTGGGCTGCCAGCGAGGGGTGGGAAGACTTGGAAGAGAGTCAAAGGCAGAGCTCGGGGGCGAGCTGGGACGGAGGGACCCGGAGGGACCCAGAGGGACAACGGGGGCAGGAAGCGCACAGCAGAGAGGAAGGCGACCCAGGAGTCCTGGGCCACAGAAGCAGTGGAGGAGGGGGGGTGCCGCCTGGCATGCGGATACAGGACAGGAAAAGGACCCGGTCCTGCCTGGGGACCTTCCTGAGTCAATCTGGGGATGATGGAGAGGATGCCACTTTTTCTCAAGTTTGGCAGTGAAGGAAAAGAGTGAAGCCTCTTGGCTTTTACGATGAGGAGGAACAGAGTACGGCCTCGAGGAAGGAGCTAGAAAAGGAAAAGCTTGAAGACTCGGAAGAGAAATAAATGATGGCAAGGTCCCCATGCAGGGGTGGCTCTGGGCCAGACATGTTTCCTGGGGAGCACCGGAAAGGCGACGGAATGGCGACAGCAGAGGGGCTGCGGGGGCCCCTCGCCGGCTGGCCGTGTGTGAGCATCCCGGACCGGTGGGAACCGGGGGCGCAGCGCCGTGCGTGAGGCAAGCCTGAGTGTGTCCCCATGCTGGGGATGCGACAGGCAGTCAGCCCGAAGCGACGTGAAGGCCAGGCGCCCAGGCTGGCCGCTCCACCTCCCCACTACGACTCGCCCGAGGGCGGCAAGTACTTCTTTGGTCTGAAACACGGTCACACCTGCCACAGCGTCCGCTCAGGAGAGCCTTGTAGGACGGCGGCCGGGGCCAAGAAGGGCGGGCAGGCAGCTTCCGGACGGGGAGGGCGTTGGAACAGGGACAGGTTCCACTGAGCCCTGGAGGAGGTGTGGACGTTCCCTGATCGGCCCCCACCCCCGCCCCGCACACCGGAGAGGAGGAGGAAAAGCAGCCTGAGGGCCCAGGGCTCCAGCCAGAAACAGCTGCCTGGAGAGAGGCTGTTCCTTCATCTGGTTGTGGCCTGCCCTCCGCCACCCAAGGCGAGCAGGCAGCGGGAAGGTTCCGCGTGTGCTCGGCGGTGGGGAGGCCGCGTCACTTTTTCTTAAGCGGGCCTCTCACTGTGCAGCGTGTGTCCTGAACCGGCTTCTCAATTTGGCTGTAAACTATCAAGGTCAAAGCTGATTCTTTCCCCCTTCTTCCCAGGAGCTGGCATAGGCAGGTGTGATTACTTTGCTGGAAGGAAGGGAGGGAGGGAAGGCAGGGAGGCAGGCAGGCAGGCCAAAGAAGAAAACCAGGACCTGTGCCACCCAGTTGCCTGAGCCCAGTGCCTCTGGACCCCGGGGACGACACCTCGGGGAGGGCGTGGCAGGCCCAGCCTCCAGGCAGCTGTGACGCCAGGCCTTACCTCTTACTGTCCTTCCCGTAGGGCCTCCTCCATCTTGGGTGCCTCCTGACGCCTCCCCCGGAAGTCTTCATCTGAAAAGCAGAGGGAAGCGGTCTCACCCTCCGCCCGTGCAGGGTGTCCCCCAGGCTGTGCAAGGGAGCCGACTCCACTGTCTCCACCCCCCTCGTTTGCCGGGGCTCAAGCTGACTCTGGCGGGGGGCGTGGGGGGGGATGGTATGTGGGGCTGGTGAGGGCACCAGGGCACAGAGTTAGAACACCTGGCTGCTGGCCTGGCTCCGTCACTGAGCTCTGAGACTTAGACAAGGTCTTCCCTCAGCTTCCTCATCTGTAAAATGGGTGCGGAACTTGTAACCCCCCCCCCACATATGGCCGCTTAAGACCCTCCTGGCCCTTGCTTCTGGGTATCTCCTGACCAAAGGGCCCCTCCGCTCTGAGGCGTAAGATCAGGTTCGGCCACGGGCCCGCTAGCACCTCAGGCAGTGTCTCTGGGCCCACACAGCCTTTCGGGAGGGACTGCACGGTGCTTGACTCTCAAGGTGAGGCCCCTCCACGCGAGTAGGCCTGCCTCCCCCGTCCCACCGCAGAGAAGACTCCCCAGAAACAGCACCTGATGCTTCATGCTCCAGGAAGAGAGAGATCTAGGTGGCGGTGCGGCTGGGGCCCCCTTTGGGGAGTGGAAGGAAGGGAGAGGCAGCGCGAACCCAGCGGGAGGACCCATTTCCTTGGGTCACCTGCCCACCTACCCCTGATGTATCCCCCCCCCCCCCCGGCTGGGCCCACCCACGAACACCCGGGCCCTCCCCTGGGAGGATCACTCATCACAAGCAACTCAGAGCTCCAGCGTCCCCGCCCTCCTCGCCTCACCACAAGTGTGACCCTCCACGTCGTCCAGCAGATTGGCCGTTGACACCGCAGCTCCCAGCCTGCCGGGCCATTCAGGAAAACGTCTCGGGGACAGGGCAGGGGCCCTGCCATCCTCCTCCGGCTGCGCTGCTCCCCGTCCCTGGCCGTCTATCACCCGCCGCAAGCCCAGGGGGCTCCCGCCATTCCGGCCTTACCCCCCACCGCTTCCCCAAAGCCTCCTTCCCTTGGGGTCCGGTGAGCAGGCAGGCCGGGACTTTCTCGCCCAGCCCCGAATCTCTGGGGGTGGAGAAGGGGCCTCCTCCCTGTTCCCCGCTGGCCCTCTCGGCTTCTAATGCCCTGGGTCCCCTGTGACAAGCAGGCGTGGGAGTCTGGGGTAAAAGGTGGAAAACCTTCTTTTCCCTCGAGGAACTGAAAGTGAGGAGGCAGGGGCCAAAGAGGAAAGTGGGGAGGTGGCAAGATCCACGGATCGAGTCAACTCAAGGAACTGGGGAGAGGTCTGCCGATTTCAGGGGCAGAACCAAGTTTTCCCCCAAGAGCAGAGGAGCCCAGAAAGTGGAGATATCGTGGGACAACTCGGGAGCCCACGGAAGGAAGCAGGAGACGCTGGCCTGTCCCCCGGGCCGGTCACGGTGGTCCAGGCGGGGCGGTGGGCTGGCCTCGGGCCGCACGGAGGAGAGGGGTGGCCGCAGAGCCGGTCCTGGCCTCCGGAGTCTGCCCCGGGGATCGGCGCCCCCGGCACCCGCAGTCCCCCAGCGCCAGGCCAGAAAGGATACGACTGGTGCTTGGACAAGTGTTTCCTCTTCGACTTCCTCATCCTGGTCTTCTCGGAGAAGGCCCTGGCCAGCTCGAACAGCTTCCTCCGGGTGGCTGGGGCAGAGAGACCCGTGAGCCGCGGGGTGCAGCCAGAGGGAGCCCCCCACCCATCCCCCTCCCCCTGAGTGGGGGGGGCGGTGTCAGGCAGCAGGTGACAAGAATGCAGTTGGCTGGCGGCCCGGTGGCCCCAAGCCAGGAGGCTGCCCTCCCGGCCTGGCCTGCAGGGGCAGCACAGGCCACCGCGAGCGGGGCCAGGCCCAGGCAGGCAGCCCGAGATCCGGGTATTCCTTCCCCAGCTGTGACAGACACCGACGCGTCTTGGCTGTCTTTCCCGCCGCCTCCCCCGCCCCCTTCGCCACCTCCAGAGTCGGTTCTGGGATTTCCATGACTAATCCGAGATTTTCCCTGAAATGGAGCCTGGAAGGGTGGCAGCCGCATTCACACGTGGTTGTGCGGTGGGGAGGGGAGGAGTGGGCGTCGGTGCGTCCCGGCTGGCAGGACTTTGTGGGGAGAGGTCGCCGACCCCTCTGGCCTCCTGCCCGCAGATAGCAGGCTTAGCACGGGCCTCCCCACTCATCGGGCCCGGGCCGCGTCCCCTCAAGCCACCAAGCGCGTGACCTCTGAAACGGGGACAGGGTGGGGTGGGTGCAGTCCATTATTATTTTTCTGCAGCCAGCTGGCTCAAGAGGATTTTAAACTTAATTTGTATCCAGACTCCGCCGCAGAGAGGGAAGTGAGGCAGGAAGGCTGAGGGAGCCAGCCTGAGATTAAAATGTCACTTTGGTTCACCCAGAGTCAGCTACCTTAAAAATCCCCATGGCTCCCTCCCTCCTACGAGGCCACAGGGCCTGTCTCGGAAGAGATGGGGAGGGGGCCTGGGCTGGACTCACATTTTCCCATGTGTTTTAACTTGTCCCTGAATAAGGCATCTTCAGACACAGCGGGATTGGCGTCACTGGTTCCTGGAAGGGGAAGATACTGCTGAGGGCCAGCTGCAAAGGGAGAGCGGCTGCCCAAGGCCCCGGGGGTGGGGGTCAGGGCTGTCCCCACAGGACAGGCGATGGCCCCAACCCTTCCATTTGAGGAGAGGGGCAAAGATCAGGTTTCTTCCCTAACCAAGAGGGAGCTTGAAGAAAGGAGGACACTAGGGGCGCCTGGGTGTCTCGGTAGGTCAAGCGTCCGACTTTAGCTACGGTCATGATTTCACGGTTCCTGAGTTCGAGCCCCGTGTCAGGCTCTGTGCTGACAGCCTGGAGCCTGCTTCAGATTCTGTGTCTCCTTCTCTCTCTGCCCCTCCCCCGCTCATGTTCTCTCTCTCTCTCTCTCTCAAAAATAAACGTAAATAAAAAGAAAGGAGGACACCAGGGATCTGAGGAGTACTTCTTTCTCCGCCGAGCCCTGCTTTGCTGTGGCATGGTCGGCTGTGTGCGCGGCTCACACACGCTTCCAACTGTCCGCTTCTCTGCCCAGCTCCGCGTTCCGCCAAGTCATGCCGGCAGCTTGAAACCAGCCGCGGGGGGAGTGTTTACATCATGGAAGTCACCAGACGCTGAGCGCTGGGGCTGCCCCTGCACCCGCTCTGCCTGTTAGACACTCGCGGGCACACAGAGGCTGGCCTACAGCCTGACCCGGTGCGAGAGTTAATGAGGGAACGGAGGGGAGGTGCGGGCACGGAGCAGGCGTTTGTCCGTGTGGATTCCCTTCCCCTTCCCGCCTGGCTCAGCTCTTCCATTAACTCCCTCTAGACGTGGAGATCCGGACTCCTCAGACAAGGAGCAGGAAGGCGAACAGGGCCAGTTCCGAAGTCAAAACCCAGCTGGCCACCTAGAGTCTCCCCGATCACTCAGCACCCACTTGCGTCTCTCGCTGCCCTTCTAAAGCCCCTGCTCTCCACCCCGCGACTCGGCTAATCCCGAGTCACCTTGCCTGCTAAGTCCCCCGTGAGTCATTATGATCCGTCTCGGCAGCCCTGGTGTGTCTGGTTAATTCAGGATCAAGGACAAGAGACTGTCGTTGAAACTCCCAGACGCGCATCTGGTGGGGCCTAAGCTCCAAGCCCGTTGCTCATGAATCTGTCCCTCGGGATTTTCTCTCTCTGAGCCGGGATCGGCTGGGCTCCCCGTCCTCGGCTCCACCGCCCCGCTCCGCCTCGAGCCGGAAGGCGTGCTCCGCGCA
Organism: Paguma larvata; assembly: GCA_030068075.1. Lineage (NCBI taxonomy): Eukaryota > Metazoa > Chordata > Mammalia > Carnivora > Viverridae > Paguma > Paguma larvata. Next base: position 54,131,714 of record CM057843.1, read on the forward strand.
CAAGCCGCCGCCGCCGCTTCCTCTGCAGCGGGCGGCCTCCGTGCGCAAGGAGGGAATGACTGGCCAGGGGTCACGATGCACACACAGGGACACGCGGGCAGGGTCCAGAAGTCAAGTACGGAACCTAGGCCTCCGAGACCTCTCTGTTCCCACGTTCCCGGCTCCAGCCCGACGCCTGTCCGTGCATCCCAACAGCCTGCCGTCCCTGCCTGTCCCCCCCCGCCCAGCGCGTTAGGGATCCTGCCCCTCTTTTGAGGCAGTTCTTGCTTCTCACCATCTCGTACGTGAAGCTCAAAGTTCTCTTCTACCAACGCTAGGGCGGGGCCTAGCCATGACGGACATTCCCCCAGCGACCGAATGAATGACCCCTTCCCTGCCCTTCTCACCGTGAGCATCTGCTCTAATCAGGAAGCCTGTCCTCGGCTTCGCTGGTTGGTTCTACCCGTTGTTTGGATGTTTGCACTCCCCGGGGCAGAGATCAAGCCTTGGAAGTCTCTGAGTCCTTCCCAGGCCCACCCGCCCTGGGACCTTTGTAGTCTTGCCCACGCTCCAGGAACTTTCTGAGGAGCCCAGCCAGCCTGCTGGCCAACCCCGGAGGTGGGGGGTGGGGGGGCGGGTTCCGGCAGCCGCCGGATTGGTAAGAGTCCAGGTCTGCCAAGGGGAGGCCCGTGTCACTCACAGTGCGGTGGCGGGGTCAGAGCCCTTCCCTCCAGTCTCTTTCCCCACCCCTCCCTCCAAACTCCAAACATGCCAAGCGCAGCTGGGGTGTGAGTCTCGCCGCCCTCAGGCCCTCTCGCCTAGGAGGGCAAGGTCACCTGGGGCAGGAGAGGGAAAGCCAAAGTCATTTCCCACAGCCACGCTGTTGCTGTTGCTGCCGCTGCCGCTGCCGCTGCTGTTGGCTCTGGATTTCTGGGACTCGTATTTCAAACGATCTGGAAAAGGACCACATTCCTGTCAGGACAGTTAGCTCTCTCCCAGGGGCCCGCTGGGCGGAGACGCAGGCGGCTGTTGGAGGCTAAGCCCCGAGAGCACACGTGACACACACGAAATATGTGCACACACACGTCGACGGCTCAGGGCACCAGCCGCGCCACAGAAGCTGCTGCCCCGACAGGCGCTTGGAATGTTAGAACAGCAGAAGCAGAAGGACGCTGAGATCATATAGTCCAGCCCTTCATTTAAAAGCAAAGGCCCTGGGGCGCCGGGGCGGCTGAGCGGGCTAAGCAACTCTTGATTCCAGCTCAGGTCACGATCTCGCGGTTCACGGGGTCGAGCCCCGCATCGGGCTCTATGCTGACAGCACGGAGCCTGCCTGGGATTCTCTCTCTCCCTAGCTCTCTGCCCCTCTCTGCTTGTTCCCTCTCTCTCTCTCAATAAATCAACTTTACAAAAATGAAGTCAAATAAAAGAAACTCAAATGCCAGGCCCTGAGACCCCAGCACCTGTGCTGCTGGAGTGGGGCCAACCTTCTCCCTCGCACCTTACTCCTCCCCCTCCACACACCGTCAGCCACACACACACACACACACACACACACACACCCTCGCAAGACAGGCCTCCCACTGTACCCCGCCACAAACACGCTCCCACCCTGAAGAGGAAAGGCAGCCAGACTGGGGGGTGGAGCCCCCAGCCGAAGATAACCCAAACTGCCAGGACACTCGAGAGCCCCCCGCTCCGACGGCCTCTGCTCAGGGAGGCCCCTGCGGACCCAGCTCCGGGCCACGGCAGATGTGCAGGGGCAAAGAGAGGGCCTAAGAAGGCACGCCCCTCTTCCTCTGAGTCCCGGGGGAGGGAGAAGAGCTGGCTGCTGACCTGTGTCCCTGTTGGCAGGCTCCCCAGGGCTCCCCCAGGCTCCCCTGGTGGGGGTCGTGTGTCGGCAGGACAGAGGCCACCTTGGCCTCCAGCTCAGCGCCTCCTCCGAGCCCCCAGGCGAACGCCAAGTCCAGCCCCCTCTCCCCCCCCACCACAGAGGCGCCCCCCTGCGCGGCGCGCACCTCTCTCCAGGGCCAGGAGGAAGTCGCGGTTGCGCTGCAGCTCCTTCATGAACTCCTCGTTCTGCAGGAAGAGCGCGACCCTCTCGTCCTCCAGGTACTGCTTCCAGCGGTTCTCCTGGTCCCGGGCCGCGGGCCCGGCCACTGGGGGCAGGCCTCTCTCTCCGCTCGTGGGCTCAGAGCCCCCAGGGGTGCCCTGGCAAGGGGAGCGAGCACGTCAAACGGCGGCTCACACAGGCGCACGCTGCACAGACATCCACGCACACCTGGGTGCACACGGGTTCCTTCCCAGGAGCCTCCGGCCGCACCCTGGGGCCTGCACCTGCTACTGGGCTCGAGCGGTCAGCCAAAATCCAACTTAGCGGGCCAGAGGCCTCTCTGCGGGGGAAGTGGCTAGGTCTTAAAAACTGTTTTTCCTCCCCCTCGGGCCACCCCATCCCTCCTCTACACCCCCGAACAGTCCTGAAAAATGATCTGGAAGCTGCTCGGTAGCTGGGCTGGCTCCACGTGGATCCCAAACCCCAAACTCTCCCCGTCCCACCGGCCCCAAGGCGAGGCCCCCTTCTGCAAGGGCCCCTGGGGCCAGGCCAACACCAGGGGCAGGAGCGGCCCCTGGCCCTTTTCCGAGGGAGGGAGGGAAGGCACTCTGGCCCTCTGCTGTCGGCTGCCCCAGGCCCACCGCCCTCCAGCCTGAGCTGATGCCTGTAGCCACAGACTCCTCGGGGCGGTCACCTTTCCTGGGTGGAACAGGAAACCTCCGGGCCCAGACAGGAAATGAGGCTTTGGGTTCGGCATTCTTCCCTTGCGAACCCACGGCTACAGAAAGAGCTCAGCCCGGGCTTAAACGTCAGGAAGTGAAACGGGGTGGCGCGAACTGCACAGGCAGCTAGGGGCTCCCCCCGCCCCCCCGCCCGTTACCTGCACGCTGTCCAGCTGCTGGGGCAGGATACGGAGAAAGTCATCGGGGAGGTTGCCCAGCAGCGGTGGGTTCCAGTTACGGTAGCGCCTCTGGCTCGAAGCGGGTCCGGGGCCCAGCACATCGATGCTGGAGGGTGAGAGGGAACGATGAGGGGAAAAGAGTCAGGCCCAAACCCAGGTGTCCCGGCCCATCGCACGGGGATCCTGCTCAGAACGGCCTTTCGGCTCTGAAGCCTCCCAAGGCCTCCTTCGCCTCCAGGACAAAGGCCGAACGCTCTACCTCATCTTCCCATTCAGGCCACCACTCCCCCCCGCCCCCCGCCGCCCCGGGCACCCTGGGCCCTCAAGGTCTCTGGCCTAGAGCCCTCTCTGTTCATGGCGCTCAAGTTGGGGGTCATGGATTTACAGGCAGATGTTTGTGAATGTCCCCTAAAGACAGCGGGCATCTCCCTAGCACCCAGCGCAATGCGGGCTCGCGGCTGCCGAGAACAGGCGTGCTCCCGGTGACCAGACACGCAAGCCACCACGCCCAGCCTGCTCGAATGTCGGTTTGCTGGGGTGGGGGGGACACGGGGATGGCAGGATCCCTACAGAGGAGAGCAGACGCAGGCTCCCGTTCTGGCTCGGTCACGGCCAGCAGGATGGTCCTGGGCGAGACCCTGCCCCTCTGGGGCGTGGCTTCCTCGTGGAAAAACTGCCCCCCCACCGCCCAAGCATGCAGGAGCCCCTCGTGAGGCTGTGAGGCTACGTCTTGAACAGTGTTCTGAAAAGGCACACTGCAGGTGGGGATGGAAAGTTTCTTGTTCCAAGGGGTGCTGGGGAGCCGGCCCTCATACAGGAGGCGCCTGGCAGGAGGCTGACGGTGGCGGGGGAGGGTGCGTGCGGGAGGAGAAGGGGGGACCACGTGCCCTTCCCGACCCCGGCCTCCCGCCCTGCCATCCCGGGCCCGAGGGCAGCTGGGGCCAGGCCAGGAGCTCCCCACAGCTCCTCGGCAGCCTGCAGCGTGGCAACCGCAGGACACGTGTTCTGCTGAATCAGGGAAATGACACACGCAGAAGGCAGCGGGCCGGGGGCGGCGGGCCGGCAGCTCTCGCCTGGCTTTGATTTGTCTCCAGCTCCAGGAATCCCGCCCGCCCCCTCACTAGAGGGGAGCTTTTCCGGGCTGCCGCTGACGGTGGAAATCACTTCCTTTCCTTTTCTATTTTGGGCGGGTGGCCTGGCAGGACGAGGGGGGGGCGGGGGCGGCAGCAGACGGGATAACAAGCTGCTAAGTGCGCGGTGGGAGCCAAGAAACCCGCACGCTGTCCACCCTCTGGCTGTACAGGTGAGGGAACGCTCCAGAAGGCGCGCACCACCACCCGGGGCTCCGAGTCCTAGGCAGACCTCTCTCCACATCGCTCTGCCGCCTGTCACTGTTGGAAGCTTCATTTCTCCCAAGGGCCTGAGGCAGGGGAGGGGGGGGCCCTCTCTTAGGGACTCACAGACCACCCGGGGTTGGCCCCAGCACAGAGAATTCCTCTCCAGCATCTTCCCCTAGGACACAGGGACCCACCCCAACTCAACCACACCCGGAGTCACCCGGGCAAGGGCAGAGGGAGAGTCCCAGAATTGGGCCATTAGTTACTGAGCCCAAGAGGGGAGGGGGGACAGGAGCGGGAGGCCCCCCTCCTCAGCCCCGTTTCCCTGGCTGCTGGGCCCATGGTCCTGAGGAAGGACGTGCCCCGTCCCTCCCGGGCCCTTGCCTGGCACCGGCAGAGAGGAGGTCGAGAGCCAGGGGGGGCCCTGAGCCCAGGCAACTCCATTGTGGTTGCAAAGGAATGTCAGAAATGAGCTGAGAGGCAAATAAAAAACTTCCAAGGCTGTAATTTCAATGGGAAAACAGCAGGTGGCCTGTGTGGAGGGGTGCCTCTGGGTTTAAGAGACCTCTTTCATGGGGGGGGGGGGAGAGGGAAGGGCAAGCTGGGGGAGGGGGAGGGGAAGGAGAGAGAAGGCTAGGAGGCTCTCCTGGCCCCCGGACCCCAAAACTAAAGCTTCACAGCCATCGGACCCCCAGGTTTACTCCTGGAACATCAGACTCCAGGAGGATTTCAGACATAAACCCTCCAGGCAAGAATTTTGGTAAAAGACTAGACACTGAGGCCCAAATGGAGTCGGGCCCTGTCCAGGGACACACAGATTGTGCAGGCAAAATCTGGGCTCGGGGGTCCTGATTTTCCGGGCACTTAGCCCTAGGGTCACCCTGCCTCTCTGTGTCCCAGCAGGACAAGCTCCCAAACCCTCCCCATGTGCAGTCCCTCGGGAGCCTCCTGCTATTCCTCCCCGAACCCCACTGGCGCAGCCAGAGGGAGATTCTAAAACACTAACCCGATCCTTTCACTCTCCAGCTCCAATCTGCTGGCTGCAGGATAAGGCCAAAGCTCCTCAGAGGACCCGCAAGGCCCCCCATGATCTCTGGCCTTCGCGGCCATTCCACATTTCCTGGAGTTCCCCAGACTCCTGAAGCTCCCGGATGGTTCCCCCTTTCCGGCCTCCTGGCCTTTGCACATGCTGCTTCCGTTGCCTGAAATGCCCTCCTGTCCTCTGCTTCACCAGGACACAGCTCAGACAGGAGCTCCTCTAGGCGGACTTTCTTGCCCCCGGCTCTGTACCTCCCCCAGGCTCTGACCGCCGCCAGGGGTCAAGGCCGTGCTGTGTTCATCTCAGCATTGCACGCATGGTTCAGCACCTGCGTGTTGTAGGTGACTCAGTAAGTGCTGGAAATGAATGCTCTAGGCCTGGAGATGGCCTCGCGGCGGATCCGGGCCATCCTGGGACAAAGGGACACATGCTCGGAGCCTGGCCCTGCTTCTTCTGAACACCGGCCCCCGAGAGAAGCCTCGCCAGTGTTCCACGTTAGAGCTGGGAGGCCAGCTGTACGGCCGGGGATGGGAGGGAGCCGGAAACCACAGACAGGAGGTCTCATCCGTGCCCGGGACTGTGCTAAGTGCCCCACGCACGGTAACCCGTTCAGCCCTCGGCAGTGCCGAGGCCCGGGTTAGTAGTCCCACTTCTCATGCGAGGGGAGCGAAGCTCAGAGAGGTTGAGCAGTGAGCCAACGCCCGCACAGCAGAAGCACCTAAAGTATCAGAAGTTGGGCAGCTGAAAGACGGGGGCGGGAGAGCACTTCCCTTCTTTCTGACTCCGCAACCTGAGTTCTCGTCCCCGTAGCCTCCCCAGGCCCAGCGAAGTCTCCATTGCCAGGTCAGGACCCTGAATCTCAGGGCTCCGGAGCCTGGGTCTAGTCCTGCCCCTGACAGTGGCTTCCATCCCTGAGCCGCACCGCCCCCGCCTGCGGCCCTGCCGCACCCGCGACGGCTGACCACCCGGCCAGAGGAGGGGAGGAAGGACGCGGCCGGGGTTCCCCTGGGTTCACGCTGGGATTCCATATCTCTTTCGGCCTCAGTTTTCACTTCTGAAAAATAGGCAGAAGCACTTTGCCTGACAGCAACTGAACCTTTTGCAAAAGCCTCATGGAATATTAAAAAAAAAAAAAAAAAAAGAGTCAAAGGAAAGCTATTTAGTCCTGGGCGCCATGACCGGGCCTCAGTCAGGCCAACCCACTTACTCCCTGCCTCTCCCCGCCCCCACACACTGAGGCCTCCTGGTACCCCCTGCAATAAAGGAAGGACCCCCCCCCCCACCGCTCTGCTCCTGTCCCTGACTCAAAACATTGTCCCCTCCCCCCTGCCCCATAACCTGCTAGGCCTCCATCAGCTCCCCTGAGCTGTGATTGCAGGGAACTTTCTCATTAAGGGAGACAACAGACAGCAGCGAGGACATTGGTTTTGGAATCCGAACGACCCGGGTTCAAAGCTCAGCTCTGTAGCCTTGAGCGAGTTAGGAAACCTCTCTTAGGCTTCGTTTTCTCATCTTTAAAATTTGGGGACAGTGCCTGCCGGTGCACGTACAAAGCCTCACCAGTAATTGGTAGCCGCTGTTCCTCTCCACACGGCTATGTTGGGCTCACTACTGCCGTCCAAGGCTCCCGAGGTCCCCGGAAGGAAAGATCCACTGGACAAGTCCCCTGTCCCGTCACGCGCCCCCACTCCTCAGCACCCCAGCCCTGAGCCATTCTAAGGAAACGCAGCTAGCTCCAGGACAAAGAGGCACCTGGCTCCGTCCAGCAGCCCCGCGGGGCTGGAAACCGGCTTCAGGTTAAACGTCCAAATTACAGAGTCCCTCGCCTGCCAGAAGTCTCCACGGACCCAACAGTCCATCCCTCAGCCTCCAGTCATCAAACTATCCCAGGAAAAGACTTAACTTGCTCCCATTGCCTGAAAGTCCCCCCCACAACATGCCTAGGCCAGGGACAGCCAACAGATCTCCATTCCATCAAGCACCGAAGCCCCCGGGAGTGGGGAGTGCGGTGCTGATGAGGATTCTGAAGTTCTGTCTCAACTGCCAGGAAAGAGCTCAGTGACCAATTAGTAAGGTCTGCCGACGGCTCAGGAGGGGAAGCGCCAGTACCCGTTCCCGTGTTTGTGTTTGTTTCTCCCATGTGCATCGGCCTTGACTGTAAGATCGCAGAAAGCGGGGCTGAGCTTTGTCGTAACTCTGTGTCTCCTCGGCATCTAGCTAAAATGTCTCTTGCTGCGGTAGAAGCCTGCTCTTGGTGGAGTAATACACTAAGGGGTCCGGCCGGGTTTCCCGCTGCGTTTGTTTCTCAAGCCCAACCCCTGATCTCCGGCCCGACGGCCCCGCGCTCGCCGAGAGGAAATGGATTCTCACCGGGGAGGTGGGGTGGGGGGGGCCAGCGGGTAAGGCCTGTCGAACATGTGCACGTGGTAAGCTGGAGGGGAGTACACCGGCGGGGGTTCTTCGTCGGAGCTATCAGGTTCCAAAGTCCTCTCCAAGATCTATACCAGACACAATAGAAAAAAAGAAAAATGTTAACGATGCTTCCCCGAATTGAAATAACATTCAGACGAGATCACAAGTGTGGGCAGGGACGCGCAGTAAGGGCACGCCGTGTTGCTGGTGCGGGTGTAAACGGATACGGCCACCGCCCCGCTAAACTGTTTGGTCTTACGTAAAGTTAAACGCATGGCTGCCTCTGACCCTACGATTCCAACACACTCAGTGGGCATGAAAGCGCACGTCCCCGAAAGAATGCTCCGAGCAGCGTTACTCATCCGAGCAAGGTTTAAAAACAGGCGATATAGAAGCCGGAGCAATATGACCTCTGTGGGGGGGGGGGGGGGTGCAGAAGGCGGCGAAGGGACCCGAGGGGCACTCGAGGCTCCGTTGAGGTCTCCTGACCCAGGTGCTGGGGAAACTTCACGGCGCCACACGCCTACAGTTCATGGACCCTGTGTTACTTCTGATGATTAACTTGAACGTCATTCATGCTCTCTCTCAAAGTCCCTCCACCTCGATTAGCTCACCTGAACCTCAAACGCTCGGCAGGGTAGGCTAAGGACCATTACTCCCATTTTACAGATAAGGAAATTGAGACCCAGGCTGGCTACGTGACATGGCGAAGCCATACGCTATTTTTAGAACTGAGTTTTCAACTTGGACATGGTCTCCACGGCCAAGATCTGTCTTTCAGGCACGATGCCTGCACACCCTGGTGGGATTCTCAGGGTGGACGGGGGCAACGGGGGTACCCAGAACGCTTCTCCCTCCTGACCGCCTTTCCTCATCCAGAAGCCAGAAAGAGGGGCGGGGCAAAGCCAAGGGCTGGGCAAGCCCCAGAGCCCCTGTTCTGCGGACTGACCTGGATCCTTCCCCAGAGAGCCACAGGCGAGTCTGGGCCAGGAGGCCCCTAACAACCGGGAGATTCCCGGTCAAGCACACCCCAGCTGACTTACACCTTAGCTTCCTGTCCTCTGCCCTCCACTTCCGTCCCCATCTCCTCTAAGACCAAAGAACATGGGAAGGGCTCAGAGGCTGTCAACGGGCCCGAGGCCCCAGGCCCTGCCTTTTACCCCCAGGTGGGTTTGCGGAAGTCACATTAAACCGTTTCTGCAAGCCCGGGCGGGGTCAGGCTGCACCGGCCCCTCTCTGCCCCGAGCCCACCCAGGCCCGGGCCCCCGGGGTCTCGCAGGGACACAGGGGCGGGTGGGTGGGCACACGCACGAGCGCATACACGCTCACACACGCACTGCCGCACTTCGTGCCCGCACGGCCAGCCCGACCCGAGGCGGCCTCCGGCCCTGGAACGCACTAACGTTCTTTCCTTCGAGGCGGAGAGTATTTAAACAGATGCTTTTGCAGAAAAAGAAGAATGCAGCTGCTATGTGGGCCGCTGCTCTGCTTGCCCCAAATTTCCGCGAGAAGCAACAGGAGAGCGAGAGAACGCCGCGAGCTCCAGTCCGGCTCGCCGGGGAGCCCCTGGTGCCTGGCACGGGACAGTGGCTCGGCGGCCACGACCTGGTGCGCCCGGAGAGCGGGTGGCTCCTGACCCCCCCCAGCCCGCACTCCCTGTTCTTCGGACCCTGAGCTCTGAGGGACAGGGTTCCAGACCAGGGCCTGGAGGCCAACTTCTCCCGCGGGGGCTGGCCGGCCTGGCCCCACCGAGGCTGGCGTGAAGGAGATGGGGGAGGAGGGGAGAGCTGAGCAGGAACTGTTCCTACAAGGAAGCTGCTGCGGCGGGGGGCAGGGGGGGGATCCTAGACCGTGGCCCCCCGCCTCCAGACTCAGGGAGACCAGGCCCCCCCCGGGGGCCGCACAGGGAGGCCCCCTCCCTCCCCTGGCAGCGGCTCCTGCTCCTCGGCACAGCCTCCTGGGGCTGCGAGAACCAGACGTTCATCAGACGCTCCCGGAGACGCCAAGGAGGCAGGCGGCGGGCCAGGCACGCTCCAGAAAGGCTGACCCCGAGCCTTCGGGGAGAGGAACCCCAGCCGTGTCTCTGGCCTCCCTCTGCCTCTCCCCCTGCAACCCCACCAGCCACAACGAGGCCGTTCTTCGGGCTCTGAAGGTGCTGAAGTTTTCGGCTCTGTGGCCTCCTGGCTTAACTCGGCGTGGGTGACGGACGCCTGCCAGGTGCTCTGGGGGCTAGGGTCTGGCCATTTATCTGACGGGAGAGATCTCTCTGGGCAAGGATACCCCTCGGGCAGCCCACCATCCATCAGCCCCCCCAGCAAGGGGGCTTTTTCCAGGCAGCCGTTATTGTCATTCCAGCTGCTGCTCATAAATTTTCTGCAGCACTTTCCGCTGGCTCAGGAACCGCCTGCCGATGGGTCAGGCAGAGCTCCAAAGGCGGGGGTTCGGGGACACGGCCAAGGCGGGGTGCCGAGACGGGGCTCGATTTGGAAAGCCAGGGTCTTCGAAAACCAGAAGCACGCACGGTGCAGGCCTAACTAGGGGACGCTGAAGCCGCACGGAGGTTCGCACGCCCGTGGGTGCCATGGACAAAGGAGGAGAGATTATTCTCCTCTACCTGCCGGACCGCAGGATAAAGGAGACTGTGGGAGGGGTCAGAGTAGGCGGAATTCTTTCCTCCCAGCTCACACTTAAAGGATGTGGTTGCAAACACACACGCGCACGCCTACACACACGCGCGCACGCTCACGTGTACACCCACCCCTCCTTTCCACAAAGACGATCTGGGTTTTCTAAGACTCCTCCCAGTGGCTAATCCAGGCAGGTCAAAGGAGCGGTCTCCCCAGGAAAGAGACTAAACAAAGCTGTGCAGAGACCACAGTAACATTTACTCCCTCGACAAACATTCCTCGGGTGCCTGCTATGTGCCAGGACTGGGTGCTGCAGGTGACACGGGGGTGAGCCGGCTGCCGTTGGCCACAGAGCTTGGCCCCCACTGGAGAGAGACACCCCGGGCAGCACCCACTAAGGGAGGCAGGGCGGGTGGGCGAATCCCTGCGGGACTCCGATGGAGAGTGGGTGCCTGCAGGGCCGTGTCGAGATGGAATCTGAGGCCGGATGTGGGTCTAGGTTTTCTCTGTGACCGAGGGTAATAACAGCGCCACCTCACAAAGCCTGTGAGGGCTGGAAGGACCGCTACGTCTGGGACACGGAGGATGGTGCCTGGCACAGGCCGGGGCTCCATGGAGAGCAGAGTTAAACCCCACCTGCTCAGTCTTGCCCATGCATGGCCGCATGTCACGGGGGTCCCTATCACAGAGACTCCGTGTGCCCCTTCTGCACTCAGCACTGCAGGTCCTGTGGAGGCTGAGGGGCCGAACAGTTACTGGACTCTCGGATGGGGCCGGGTGGGCCCTGACGCAGCAAGGGGGGGGGGGGCCTCCTCCCCCAGCAACCTCCCTGAGGAAGGAGGGAACTGCTGGGCACTGCCTGCTCCCGCCTCCGTCACGCCGTGGCCAGAGGAACTGGACTAGGAAGTCTGAGGCCACTCCTCTTCTACGGTCCCCTGGGCCCTAAGGACGCAGCCCTGCTCGCCCCCAGCCACCAGGCCTCCTCGAGCTGCCCACTCTGTGCGTCCCCGGGTCCCGACAGATGGTCCCTCGGCCAGCTCCCTAGCGACTCGTGCTCTGTTTCACCTCTGAACTTTTGCACGAGTGGTTCCCTCTGCCTGCACACGCTTTCTCTCGCTCCGTACTCTTTCCTCGGGCCTCAGCTTCGCCCTCCCTTCTCTGGGGAGCCGCCCCGGAAGCCGCTCCTGCTTCCACTCCACCCATCACAGCACCTCCGGCCGGAGGCGGTCATTGCCTGACTCTTGCGCGCTCTGCGCCAGCAGAAACTTGGTCTGATCTGGCCAAGGTGGACACCCAGAGGCTCAAAAGGAGCCTTTCTAGAAAAATACCAGCTAGAGGGCCCCGGCCTGGAATTGCGTTTCAATATGTTGGCGTAGGGCCCAAGTGTCTGCATTTTTAACAAGCTCCTCGGTTCTGATGACCCCGGAGTTGGGTCTAGTACAGTGCATGGCACACCACTGAGTAGGTGTTCAATGTTTGTTGAATGACTGCATGATTTCTGCCCACAAAAGGCCACTGACTGACGTGGGTACAGTGTTCCTAGGAGAAACCGGCTACTGGCGAGTTAGAACTCAGGGGAAACAACCCAAATCCTCTATGAGGTTCAAACAGCGCCGGAGCTCCGCGTGAATGATCGGGGCCGCGCCCCTACCTCCGGAGGGATGCTGTCCTCCGAGTCGGAGCTGTCCTCGTAGACGCTGCCACCACCGCCGCCCTCCAGGTTCATCTGCAGCAGCTGGTCGATGGTGGCGTCCACGGCGCCGCTGTTGGCGCGCAGCACGCACTCGATGATGTCGTAATCCATGTTGGGGAACATGGTCTTGAAGTCGTCCATGGCCTGGTTGAACTCGAGGCGGCGCACCTGGCGGGCCGGCCGGCTGTTGTTGAGCTCCTGCGAGGCGGGCGCGCCGCCCCCGGCCCCGGCCCCGGCCCCGCGCGCCCCGGCGGAGCCGCCGCCGCCGCCCCCGCCGCCGCTGCTGCTCCGGCGGAACAGGCTGGTCATCTTGCCGAGCCGCGGGGGGAAAATGTTGGCGGCCGGCGCCGAGCCCCTGCCCCCGGGTCCCTGCGCCGCCGTGGCCGCTCGCTCGGCCGGCGGGCTCGGGAGGCTCCGGCTCCCCTGGGCGGCCGGGAGGGGGCGGGGCGCGCGGGGTCCCCGGGTCAGGAGGCTAGGGCGCGGGGCCACCGGCGGCCCTCGGGGAGCGGCCCGCGCGGGGCGGCGGCATCCGGGCCGGGGCGGCCGGTCATCCACACCCTCGGGGCATCCTGGGGCCGGCTCCACCGACGGTCGCACCTGAAACCGAGGGAGGAGGTGTCAGGGGCTGAACGCCAAGGGAATGGGGGTGCTCCTGCCTCGCCCGCGGGGGCACCCCTTCTTTGTGCTTTCTCTCCAGCTGCGATAATTAAAACAGCCACAGTTCTGTGCTGACACAGGACTGCTCCCAGCTAGCCACTTAACCACGGGTTCTGGGTGGGCTGACACAGGACGCCACTATGAGGTAGGTGCTAGTACCCCATTTCGCCGGTCGGAAACCCGAGGCATGGATGCTGAGGAAGTGGAGGAGTTAGGATTTGAACCCACGGCTGTGGCTGCTGGTTTCGGTCACTACTCCTACCGCCAAGGAGCCCTGAGGACCTGAGGCAGGAGGGGTCTGTATAAGCCCCATCCTGCCCCTCTGGTCTCCAACCCACCCAGTCTCTGCTTCTCGCATCAGGGTCCCAACTTGATCCCAACACCACGGCCTCCTGTTTGTGAAGAGTGCCCTTATATCTGGGACAGAAAACCGCCCTGCCCACTCGCAACCAAGCGTGTAAATCACCGCGAGGGTCACAGTGTTGTTAGTGCAGTCAGCTGAGGGTCGAAGATATCTAAAAACATCAAGTTCTGACTTTCTGATGCTTATCCCAAGATTTGCAGTAATTCTGTTAATTATGGAAAAGTGGCAGCTTTCATTCAAGGGACCGTCCCAGCAAAGGGTAGTTCCTAAGTTTGATGAAACAGGTGCAAACCTGTTTTCCCTTTTCTAGGACCTGGGGTCTTAATCATAACAGCCGACGTTGAAATGTTCATGTGAGCAAATCGGCGCCACGATCCTCTCCTCGCCCTGACTCCAACGAACAGTGGATGGTCTAAGAAAGACAAGAGCAGAGGGGCGCGGAAGGTTCTGGAGACCGGCTCGCACTCGCCCCGGGGGTCAGAAGATCCAGCGCTACCACGGATTCCCTCTCCCCCCTTAGGACAGTCTCCGCACAGGTCGCAGGAGGCTGCGTGTTGTTCCGCAGCGCCACCATGCTGAGATCCTAACCTACTGGAAAGATCTACGTCCGGAGAGGCATGTGGAAATGGTCCAGGGCTCCTGTTCCGGGGCTTGTCGGGTGGGCGTCTGCCCAGGCCAGAGAAGGGAGCTGGATTCGAGGACGGAAAACTGGAAGCACTCGGGCCCCGGGCGGCCTCTGGACACTGATGTGTTCCAGCTTCCGGAACACGCCTATTACCACTCTGGTATATCCGCGTCTTAGATCCTTCCTTTATGCATCTACCGCCGTACCCATGAATTTATTTTCCTGAAATGTGATCAAACCAGGCATTCTTCACAACTTGTTCTTTCCGCCTAATAATGTATTGTGGTCATCTTCTCACGTCGGAACATTCGACACATTTAATGCCTGAGTGGTATTCTGTTGACCGTGTGAAGCGTGATTTATCATCCAACTTCTTCCACCCCCTCTCTCCCAAATGAGCAACTCACGGCCCAGAGAGGCCAGCGCCATATCACAAGGAGAAACAGAGGGGTGACCTCAAATGATCAGCCCAAGAACTGTTAGGCCAACGAGCACAGGAAAGTAGCCAAGTATGACATGGCCTCCCACAGCCGGCTTGAGACACCCCAACCCCCACGCCCACACCTCCCACCAACCCTGCCACGTCGGGAAGGGGAGAGGATGCTGATCCGGCTCTGCCAGGACACTTTCGAAGGCGAGGCTCTGCTCTGAGCTCTGGAAACCCGCGCCGAGGCCTCTAACGAGGACCTCAGGGGCCCGGGGCTGCCGTCTGCTGTCCGGGCCTCATCACACGTTCGAGGCCGTGCACTGTGTTAACACCCTCTGGGGTAAAGCCACCTTCTCCCTTGCCCTGCAGGTAATTTACGAAGAGATAGAGCCTCCGTTCTCACTTTGCCAAGGGGAGACCCTTGGAGATAGAAGCCAGGGCCCGTTCCACTGCTGGTGGAGGAAGAGGCCAGACCATGGGCTCCACGTTTCCCCCTCAGCGTCATCCGGACCGGCCCCTCCTCCCGCACCCCTACCGCCTACAGGAAGTGCAGTGCTTCAGACCCAGGCTGCAGTCGCTGCTGTCACTCCCCAGCTGTGGGGCCTCACAGGAGTGTCCTCTCGTCTCGGCGCCCCATGCCCTCACCTGTATTTGTGGGGCTTCAGTGAGAATTAAACCAGATGGCCAGCAGTCAGGACACTGGCCGAGCTATACCCAGAGTGGGTGGGCGGAGGGTTGGGGGGGGCATTCAGCCCTAAAGGAGGAGTATTGATTCCCGAAGCCCTGGCTGGGCCTGGCTGGCCCGGGCAGCTGGAGACACCACAGGCCGAGCAGCCCCCTCTTCCATTACCCCAGGTGAGAAGCCCGGAAAAACAGCATTTTCTGTGTGTGCCCCAACACGTAATGGGTGACGACTCTGGGCCAGCCCCACAGCCTGCTCCAGGTTTCAGATGAAGAGATGACGCCCCAGACTTGTCAGAACTGCTCAAAGACACATGGCCGGCAGTGGCAAGGCCTAGACTCTTCCATCGAAGCTCCTTCTGTGGGGAGAAGGTGGCTCAGAAGCGCTACTGGGAAGTGCAAGGGGACAGGAGTGTTGTTCAGAAGCGCCATTTCCGCAGGACCCTGCCGGAACGCACAGATCCGAAAGCCAGGGTGCCTCAAATCAGCACCAAGAGAGGACCGGCTCTGGCTAAGCTCAAGTGCACAGTGTGAGGCCAGGGCTGAGGGGGGCTGGCACCCTGGGGGCAGGGAGAAGGACTGTCCTCGGGGTCAGTGTCGTCCATGCCAGGCTGCCTCTTGCAACGAGCACAGCTCAGATGAAAAGCAGTTTAAAACAGACAGAAGAGGGGCACCTGGGTGGCACAGTCATTTGAGTGTCCCGCTCCATTTGGTCATGATCTCACAGTTCGCGGGATCGAGCCCTGCGTTGGGCTCTGCACGGACGGCATGGATCCTGCTTAGGAGTCTCTCTCTCCCTCTCTCTCTGTCTCTCTGCTCCTCCCCAACTCGCTCTCTCTCCCTCATTCTCTCTCAAAATAAATAAACTTTTCAAGAAGGAAAAAATAAAAAACACGTGAAAGAATTCAGGCAGGCAACTTAGGTTTACGAGCCTGTACCAGGCACCCCCACATTTAATCTTTATGACAAACTCCAGAGACAGACACTCTTGTCTCCACTTCATAGCTGTGGGAACCAGCTCAGAGAAGTCGGGTACCTTGCACGGAGTCACGCAGCCAGTACGCAGAGAGGCCAGAATTAGGAGCCCACCTCCTAAGAGCCAAAAATGCCAAGTCAGGCTCGGAGGGCGAGGAGCCAAGGAGGCTCAGAAGTGCAGCCGTGTGTGGCCCAGGCTCAGGAGACCGGGCCCAGCCTGGCTGACACTCCAGCAGAGGGAAGTGTGACCCAGACAGCACTGGGGGAGGGAAGGGGACAGGGTGTCTGTTGGCTCCGCCCCAGAGCTGGCTCTGTGACCTCGGGGAAACCACTCCGCCTCTCTGAACCCCAGCTGTTGGGTGCTGGCAGGGCAACAGAGCGAGATAACCCCTGACCCACTTCTGAAAAAGGAAGTGGATGAAACCCGTGGAGCCTGTTGGATGTCTGGGTCTTAGAGGCCAACTCCGGGGCTCTCCTGAACCCCGGGCTGTGAGTGACCTGGGGCCTGGGAAGCAGGAGTCCCACACCTGTCCTCCCCCAGGTCCCAGGGAGCCAGGCCTTCCACTTCCCCAAAAAGGAATCTGGGACCCGGGGCGGGGAGGGGGGGGGCAGGAGCCTGCCAATCCTCACTCCAAGCGTGAGGAGCCAGCCAAGGCCTGAGTCACTCCTGGCCCGGCCCAGGGAGGTGGGCAGGCTGCCCGCCTGCTCGTCTCCTGACCTTGCCCAAGGTCATCCCAGCCCAGTCTCCCGCAGACCAGGTGGGGTCCACCCGGGAAAGGGAGAGCCCCGGAGCCAGAGTCCTGGGCTTCCGTTCTGCCTGGGCCTCGCGAGGCTGTGTGACTTGGAGAAACCATTTCACTTCTCTGAGCCTCAGCTTCCTCATTTGTAAACATTGGTAGAACACGCCCTGGAAGCGGGGCTCTGAATGGAACGTTCGCGGGTGCCTGGAGCTAGTAAGCACCCAAGGGGACCGGCTGGTGCGGCCTCAGCCACAGGTCCTGGCCCTTTGCCTTGGCTCCGCTTGTGGCCTAAACAATCTTAGCCGGTCCCATGACTTTAAATACATACCATCTCCATGCCGGATGTTGGCTTCTGAATTTCTCTCGCCCCGAGGCCTCCTGGGAACATGCCCTTCAGCTCTAGACTTGCACGTCTGACCTGCCGCCTCCACTCGGACGTTTCAATAGCAGCTCCGACATAATGGGTCATCTGAGTTCGACTCCCTGCTTCCTTCCAAGCCCGGCCTGCTCCTCCCACCTGCCCCGTCTCTGTTAACGCCAACTCCACAGGGCTCCGGCCAAAAGCTTGAGAGTCTCCTTGAGTGCTGGAATTCTCGCGCCCCACACCCAGTGGCAGCAAATCCAATCTTCCCTAGTTTCAACACCATGCCAGCATCTGGCCACGCCCCACCTCCTCCACTGCCACCACCCCTGCCTGCCTCTGTGTCCCCCATTGCCGTCCTGCAGACAACTCACCACGGCGGTCATGTCATCCCTCTGCTCCACCCCCCGCCACGGCTCCTCCTGTCCTCAGAATGCAACCTAGAGCCTTACTGTGGCCCGCCGGGCCCCACGCTGTCCTGCCCGTGCCACCTGCCTTCGCTGTCGAGCCTCACTCTACCCCCCTCCGCTCGCTCTCTCGGGGCGTCCTAGATCCTTGCTCGTCAACCTGCAAGCCGCACGCGCTCCCATGCTGAACTTCCTCTTTCTACTTCCTGCCGTATTCTTCGCCCGAATATCGCCGTGTGCCCTCCCTCCCCTCCCTCTGGCCCCTACTCGAGCACGATCTCTCTCATCAGAGGGGCACCACCACCCCATCTGCTGTGTGCTCTCCCCTTTTGCCCTGCTTTCCTTTTCCTCATGGGACAGACCACCTGCGAGATTATATGACCGCTTGGCACTGGCCATCTCCGCCACTCGAATGGAAGCTCCGTGAGGGCAAGGTCTCCGCTTTATTCGCTGTACTGGGTAAAGTGCCTAAAACAGTGCCCAGCACTGACAACGGAGGTTTGTTAGGTGGATAAAGAAGGGAAGGGAAGCCGCAGGAGCACAATTAACTGTGGGTTGTCTTCCCTTCCCCTCCTTCTCTGGCTCATAGCCAGATGGGGGTTAGCGGGAGGACTTGAGTTTCCAAAGCCCTTTCTCCTCTATGTTCTCATTTAGTCCTCACGAAAAAGCTATCAT
The DNA here is from genome assembly GCA_030068075.1 of Paguma larvata. Taxonomy (NCBI): domain Eukaryota; kingdom Metazoa; phylum Chordata; class Mammalia; order Carnivora; family Viverridae; genus Paguma; species Paguma larvata. The sequence continues at coordinate 54,149,667 of CM057843.1, forward strand.
TTCTGTAAGGGCATGCATTATTATCCCACTTCACAGACGAAACCACTGAGGCCAAGGCAGTCAGCAACATGGCTAGGGTCCCATGAGCCTTCTGCTGCCTGGCCTGAGGGCCTCCTCCCTTAAAAGGCACACAAGGCTGATGGCAGGATGGTCCCCTTTCCACGCCAGCGTCAACTCCGGGGGACAGGAGGTCGACCCCCTCCAAGATCTGACTTGATATTCCACTGTCCCCTGTCCCCAACCCGGGAAGACCCAACCCTGAAATGCAGGGATAGAACAGGAGGCCTCAGGAAGGGATGTGGGGCTGGGAGGCCAGAGGTCCCAATCGCCCGATGCTTTCTCTTCTAGAAGGAGGAGGGACTGCCCAAGGCCAGCTCTGTCTCTGCACACCCCTGGTTTCCTCCTCTGAAAATCCCCAGCGGACAAGGGACAGACCACATCTTGTGATCCATCCGTAATCGCGGTAATCCCGCCCCACAGAGGGGACTCATGGGCCCAGCCCTGTGGCACTGCCAGGCCAGGCCACTAGGTGGAGTTCCAGAGCTCAGGCCCGGGCTGCTCCCAGGGAAAGGGCAAACCACATAGCTTCTCTCCTAGGACCCAAGAATCTGTCCCACCCCCACCTGGGACTCAAAAGGAGAGAAACCCAACCAGCCCAAGGGTCTCAGAATCCAAGACTGGAAGTTTCAAAACGATCTTCCAAGTGGGAAATGCAAGGCACACAGGCCACCAATTTCGAGTCCATGTCCTTGGCAGACATCACTAATCTATCCAGGTATTCTTGCCCTCTGGAGCCCACAGAGCCTCTTGCAGTGCCGATTTGAATCGGCAAGCAAGACACACCCCACGTGCCAGCCCTTTCATTCCCATAGGAGAAGCCGAGGCCCAGGCTTACGTCGTCTTATCAGGAATCCAGGCTGCAAAAGCCAGCGGGGCCAGAATGAGGTCATATGACCCCTGGGACGCTTGTGTAACCATGGTTAAGTCCCGGCGAAACCTCAAGCGGGTAATGGCAGCGCTAATGGAGAGGCTGCAGGGCTCAGGGCAGCTGCGTCCTTGTCCAACTGTCACCTCAGCTGCGATGGGGGCAGGGCGCAGGCAAGCCCGTTAAAGCATCTTGGCTTCTGAGCCGGAGAGGCCGCAAGAGGGGGGCGGGGCACGATGGGGGCACGGGAGACAGAGAGAGGCTCTCGGGGTCCGCGTGTGGGTGCTCGGGCGTGTAAGTGTGTATGTATGCGTGTGCGTGCCCAACGGGGAGAAGGAGGGCGGCCACGACAGAGGCGCCTTGTCCTCCTGCCCCTGCACAGGCTTGTTTTCTTCCCAAGCTATTAATGTCGCTGCAGCTTCAAAAGCCGGGTGACCTTTAAATGCTGAGCCTCCTGCTCCCGCCCAAGGCGCGGAAAAGGCTTAATGGAAACTCAAACGGCCCCAGCTGCTGGAGCTGCGACAAAGCCAGCCTCGTTCTGAGGGGACCGAGCTGCTGGGCGGCCACACCTGTGCCCACCTCTGGGTGGCGCTAGGGTCAGAGAGGACCCTCGGGCACAGCCCGGGGTGGGGGGGCCGGGGGAGAAGGTGGGGAGAGGCCACCTGGCTGGACCCTGAGAGGAGCAGGAGGAAGAAAGAGAGGGAGAGACAGATTCAGCTCTGCCGTGCTCTGCTGTGTGACCTTGGGTTGCCTACTTACCTCCTCTGGGCCATACCCCATCATTTAGTCCAGTCTAAGTCTGGGGTAGAAAAGAAAAAAAAAAAAAAGGAATCCCCTTTCCCCAGAAAAAATCTTTTAAAAGTCTGGAGATGAAAAAACAAGTAAAGAATGACATTTTCTTTCCTAATTTTTCTCTCTTGCCTCAACTCCCACGGCCACGTCTGCGGCCAACAGGAGCTCTATACGGTAAGGACTAGGGCGAGAGGTTTCCAACGAGGTTGAGAAGGTCCCTCCCCTGCGGAGGCATGGGCCCCGGAGCCCCAAGCCTAAGGACACCACCCTTCGTCTCTGTCCCCGAGGCCCAGGTACAGGGCTTGGCCGCTGTCGACGGCACCGCCAGGAAACCGCTTCTGCGTTCCAGCTGAAAAGGCCCAAGATGACGCTCCTCAGGCCCGCGGCACGTCACCGGCCCGGCGCAGCCTGACAGGCCAACGGTGACACGACACTGCCGCCTGCTTCTTTAGAGTCCGCCATCTTCCCAGGGCCTCAGGCCCGTCAACTCTCTTCATCCCCTCTTTGCGGCCCTGCGAGGTACGGATCGTCCCCGTGCTTTCTACTTCACAGCGAGAAAACCGATGCACAGAAGCGTCGAGTCACTCGGTAAGGTCACAGCAGCCAGGCTGACCTTCGAGCCCAGGCGGTCTGAGCCCAGAGCCAGCAGTCGACCCGTCCAGCGCAACCGCCCCTCTGTGCTCCCGAGAGCCGGCCACACGGCAGGAGCTCGGTAACTGGGGACCGAATCGAGTCCCAACGGGGGCATTGCCCTGCGAGAGGCTGGGCGTGCCTGGCGCCTGTGTTGGGGGAGCGAGGGACACGGGAGGGGAGGTTTGCAGGCAAAGCCTCATCCCTAAGGAAGGACAGAGCCATGGCGGCTTCCTTACAAAACCCCTTTCCGCAGCCCGCCGAGGGTGTTAGCTGCCTGGACGACCGGCCGTTTCCCACTTCTACCTGAGCTGCACACCACAATCCCTCTCGCCATCGGCGCACTGTACCAGCTCAGCCAAGACGCTCAGCCCAGAAGCCTGGGAGGAGACGCAAACCTCAGTGGGCAGGGCGGGTGCTGCTCCCCGGGACCCTACCCCGGGGGCCGTGAGCCCCTCAGGGCTGGCAGCAATGTGTGTGCCCCTGGGACCCAGTCAGTGGCCCGAACTGGGAGAAGGGAGCCACTGGCAGCTCAGGCGCAAAGCAGTGAGGCTGGGCTGGCTCCAGACATGAGCTCATGCTGGCCCAGGTCCAGCGCCTGGGGACAGAGGGGCCAGCGGCCCCTCCCCGGGCCTCCCCTTCAAGCGGTCAGGCCGCAGTCCCCTCTGAAGGCGAGGCCTGTGTGGTCTGGGGCTGAGCTCTTAAGTCCAGACAGTCACAGATGTCTCTGGGCCCCTGGGGGCAGGTGGTCACTCAATGAGGCCACACAAGTTAGTATCTGAGCGTGCCCAGGGAATCCAGGCCAAGGCACCAAGATTCAGGAGGGGTGCCCAGGGTGGGCAGAGGAGGGTCCTGGGAACAGAAGTCCAACTTCCGCCCTCATTCCTCCCCCACACTAACACACACGGTGTACCCGCCCCTGCTCCACGCACCCCACTTCTGTGGAATTCCTAGAATACATGTAATGGAAGACTATACAAGAGTAAACGAAAATGAGGCATCTCTATACGTCTCTGTGCTCAAGACCCACCAGTTAGGGGAGCAACACAAGGCGGAACCGGGGGTACAGAACGCACGATAGCGCGTTATGGTATGCGTATGTCGGCGTGTGCGGAGAAGACACCTGGAAAAGAGTCATAAGATTCTGTAGGTTTCCACTGGGGGGGATTAGGTCATAAGAGACAGGCCAGGAAAACTCTTCTCTGTAAATCTTTGTAGATCTTTTAAGTTTTGATTCATGTTCATTCATTAAATTTAAAAATAAAGTAAGTGGCTCAGTTGGTTGAGCGTCTGACTCTGGACTTCAGGTCGTGATCCCAAGGTTGTGGGACTGAACCCCGCGTTGGGCTCCACGCGGCGGAGTGTAGAGCCTGCTTGCGATTCTCTCCCTCTCTCTCTCTCTCTCTCTCCCCCTTTCCCCTGCTTGTCTCTCTCTCTAAAAATAAAATAATAAAATAATAACCTATAAAGAAGAATGAAGTGACAGCATCACCAGTGACTTTTTTAATCTTCCTTTTGCAAGTGTGTATTATTTACAATGGACACGAATTACTTTTTAATAATAATTACAGCAAGTGTCTGAATGTTAACTGTGTGCCGTCTACTTTCTAAGCACTTGGCATGCGTTAGCTCCTCCAAGCCTCAAAGGAAAGCAATTATGGTGCCCACTTTACAGATAAGGAAACTAAGGCCCAGAGAGTTCGGATAACTTACGTGGGGTCACACAGTCAGTGATGGAGCCAAAATCTGAGTCCAAACGGTCTGGCCCCAGAGTCCACGCTCTTCTTAACCTCCACCTTCTACTGTCTTTCTAATTAAAACAAAACAAAACAAAACAAAAACTGAATGGTGACAGAGCGTATGAAAAAAGCAAAGCACAGAGCCTCCAGGACGCTGGAACTTGTGTAACCCTTAGAAGCCCGGCTCCATCCTTCCTGCTTCTACTATTTCAGGCGGTCTTCTGTAGTCCTGCCTCAGTGGGAACCGGGCGCCCCTCCTCCCATGGCACCCCTTCCTGCTCAGGGACCCGTGCACCTCCTGGTGGCCTCACAGGGCAGAACGAAGGCCCGTGAGCAAGGTGGAGGCCCATGCCACGGCCGTTTCAGAGGTTAGACCACAGCGCGGGGGGAAGCACGGCCTGGGGGAAAGGCTGGGGCAGGGCAGGGGCGAGTCGGCCCTGGAAGCTCCTGGCGGAGGGGAAACCACAATTTGTTGTTTCGGGTTTTGTTTTTTTTTTAAAGTTAACTTAGATTTTTTTTTAAGTTTATTTATTTATTTTGAGAGAGAAAGAATGTCGGGTGCTGAGCCCGACATGGGGCTGGATCTCACGAACTGGGAGACCATGACCTGAGCCGAAATCAGGAGTGGGACGTTTAGCTGACTGAGCCGTCCAGGAGCCCCGACGAGTTGGGTTTTTGAATGGTGCCGAGTCGGGGGTAAGAGGCGGTAGCGCGCTGAGGTCAAAGGTGGAGCTTTAGCTCCGGCCGAGCTCAGCTTCCGTTCTGATCACGGCCGCTTGGGCGTCCCTGAGTGGGCTTCCTCGCCTGTAGAACAGGACGCCTGTTCCTCTGCCGTGGGGTCCCCTCCGAGGGGGATTCATGCCCTGGGCACGACACGGGCTCCACACGGATGTTCCCAGCCGGGGCAGCTGTTGGTAAGGCCCCAAGGCCACCCGGTTCTCAGGGGCTGAGTCTAGAGCCTGGCCGGGGAGGCAAGCCCGGGGTTAGGACCTTGAATCCAGCCCTGAAGGGGCAGTGGAGAGCGCAAAGGCCTCCCCTTAGGGGCCTTCAGGACCTCCGGCTGGGGGGCTCTGAGGCCTCTGAGTGGCGTGGGGAGCTGGGCCAACAACCCCATTCCTGCCCACACTCTGCTGTGGTTCCCTGGGGGGCAGTGGGGGCGGTAGTGACTGCAATATACCAGGGCCCGGGTCCGCCCAGGCCCTCCGGGTAGGGGCCGCCTCCCCGGGGCAGCAGGAGCACGGGCTTACAGGCCCAGTGGCCTTCTCAGAAGTGCCGCCTCTGGCAGCTGAGGAATGCAGGCTGGGGGGGGGGGGGGCAGAGGCCTGGGGAGGGGGCGGCTGGCCCTGAGCTTCAAAAGCACAGGCAGCAGCTGTGGCCGGGAGGGCCGCGGCCCTCCCCCTCTGGCAGCCAAGACACCATCAGAAATTCCACCCCGGCAGGAAGGGCCAGCCCAGACAGCAGATGGGATTGTTTAGAGCCACTCAGCCGGCCAGCTACTTTCCCCGCCGACCACAGGCTGCTCCCCCCCCCCCTCGCCTCGGCCCCTTCGTCTGCTGCCGAGCAGAGCTCCCCTTCCACAGCCTGGGGCACCCAGTAGCCAGCTGCCGGGCATCCCCTCCCCACCTGAGACCTGCTCTTGTGCGCGCTGCCTGGCCTCCGTACGCACATGCCCTCTAGAGAGGCCGGGGTGGGAAGGCAGGGAGAAATCTCATGCTCTCACTTCCAGATGGTGCCCGTTGCCAGAGGTCACAGAGCCTGCCATCTGAACCCAGACTCCCGGGCCGGGCCTTCTCCCCCCTGCGCGGTGCACACGCTAGCAATTCCAAAAGAGCTGGCGCGCCTGCGTGTGCCACACGCACCGGCTCTCCCAAACCCGCTCACGCACACAGCCGCAGGACACAGGCGACCTTCGCTGGGTTTTTCAGGAACGCTCCCAGCCCGCCTAGGTACTCAGTCCATTCCTCCCTTCACCCTCGGTCCTTCTCACAGCCCACCATGCAAGCCGCTCCCTTCACCAGGCTGAGGGCAAGGCCACAGGAGGCCCCACGCCTTTTCTCTCTTCCCCCATCTGTGCCCAGAATTGTTTTTCCACCGTCTGGTGAGGCAAAGGTGAGGTCAGGCCGACCTGACCTGCAGCAGAAGCGGCCAGGAAGCGGCGCACCCCGGGCCAAGGCGCTGCCTTCCCGCTCGCTTGCAGGACCAGCTCCTGGAAAGGAGTGCAGGGAAGGGCCTCGGGCCGGCTGGGGCTGGTAGCTCTGGCCCTCAAATCTGACAGTCGGAGCAAGGGGACAGGGACTCTTGGGCGTCCCACAGCCAGCCTTTTTTCCTGCCGGGGGTCTCGGTCTCCACCTCTAGAAACAGTCCCTAGTCACTCTGACCTTTCCCATCCCTGAAATCTCCCAGGGATGCGAGGACAGGGGTGGGGTAGGGGATGACCTGGGGCCAGAGAAAGGCACCACTATACCAGTTACAAACATGACGGGGTCTCTGCAGAAGGAGGTGGCTGGATCCCAGGACCCTAGGGCCGGTAGGACCTACAGAACCAGAACCCCTTTCCTCGTATGACACCCTCAGCAGAAGTCCATTCTGTAATGACGCTGAGCAGACGTCCCCCAGCATACGCAGCGTCAGAGAACCTGCCGTCGACCGAGTGCTTGGGCAACGCTGCCCGTGCGTGCTGTCGGTGAATCCTCACCATCGCCTAGGACCGAAAATCATCGCCTTCTGCCATTACCAGAGCCACTTGCCGGAGTCCTGCGTGACCTAGAGGTGGTCCAGGGCTGTGCCACCTCCAACCTGCATGGCCTTACAAGGCAGAGACCAGTGCGCCTGCCAAGTCTCCTGACAACCTAGTTACCTGCAAGAGTTTTAAAGCCTGGGCGTAACCCCCATGCTCTCATCTCCTGAGCCGTTTGCATCTCTGCCTGTTCGCCCTCCTGCTACCACCTGCTCTTTGGGAAACCTAATCGTGCCTTCCTATCAGTCCCAGAAGCAAATACTCCTTGCATTAAAGCAGTGCATCCCTGGGGCGCCTGGGTGGCTCATTTGGTGAAGCGTCTGGCTTCGGCTCGGGTCATGATCTCACAGTTTGTGGGTTTGAGCCCCCCACATCGGGCTCTGTGCTGACGGCTCAGAGCCTGGAGTCCGCTTTGGAGTCTGTGTCTCCCTCTGTCTCTACCCTTCCCCTGCTTGCACTCTGTCTCTCTCTCTCTCTCAAAAAGAAGTAAACATTAAAAACAGAAACAGTGTATCCCAGAGGGAAGCAAGACTGCATCAGACTCCCCCTAGGTGTTCGCTAAAAACACGTAGTCCCCACCCACTACCAAATCAGAACCTCTGGGGGCGTGGTCTGGGAATCTGCATTTTAACAAGCTCTCCTCCGGGCGATTCTGGTGCCCAGGAAAGCCTGAGGACCACTACCTTACGGGGTGATGCAGTATGCAGCCTTTGATTCTAGTTTTAGCTCCCTCACTAGCCAGCTAAGTGACCTTAGGCAAGTCGTTTTACCTCCTGGGCCTCCAGCTTCCCATCTCAAAAGTGGGCAGGGAGGACTGAAGGATCTCCAGACCTCTCTCTCCTCTGACGCCCTCCATGTCTGCCCGAAGTCCCTGGATGCTCCTCAGGTGTATGAACTGAATTTTATGGACTGTTCATTCCCTGTAGCCGCCAACGTACACCATAGGCACACATTAAAAAGAGTCCCAGTCTGGGGCACCTGGGTGGCTCAATCGGTTAAGCATCTGACTTTGGCTCAGGGCACGATCTCGAGGTTTATGAGTTCGAGCCCCGGGTCAGGCTCTATGCTGACAGCTCAGAGCCCGGAGCCTGCTTCAGCTTCTGTGTCTCCCTCTCTCTCGGCCCCTCCCCCACTTACAATCTCTCTCTCTCAAAAATAAATAAACATTAAAAAAATTTACAGAAGAGTTCCAGTCTGATCGATTTAGGGAGATCTGCAAAATACCTTATCTCTGGCTCCAGGCCCTAAACAAATGGCTTTTGGATTCTCCACCACACTACCCCCTCCCCGGAGCTTCTACTTTCTTCATTCCGGCCTGAGCCAGCCAGGATTCTGTAAACACCAGGTCTGCACACCTGGGCTTAGTCAACAGTCAGCAAACAAAGGCTCTGCCAAGTCACCCCACAAGCCCAAACTCGCACCCCACTCTGTTTCTCAAAGGGAAGCACCCAGCCTGGGATGTGCGGACCCTGCCCGCCCTTCCCCCCGCCACGGAATGGGCACGGGTGGCTGGGTCAAATAGAGGGTATGGCCAGAACGGCCCCAGCTGTGGCAAGTGGGTTGCAAGGTATCCAGACTTAAGGCATGCGAGGCAACAGCTCGGGAAGCACCCGGCCAATGCTGGGACCTTCGAAAAGCAGCCGGGCTTTCCTCAGTCCCCGGGGCCCTTGATAATCACCAGATAAAACATGATGTATCCAGCTGGTGCTCAAGCATTGCTTACTAGCAGCAAACGTATGATTGATTCGTCCTTCAAGGTCGCGTATCCTTAACAGCGGAGTCGTGGGGATTATTCCAGCCCGCAGCCCACACCTTTACGTGTGAACCTTTATGTGTTCTCAAAAATCAACCAAGGGGTAAGGACGCACAAGAAAGGCAGGCATGAGGGGCACCTGTGTGGCTCAGTCGGTTGAGCGCCTGACTCTTGATTTCAGCTCAAGTCATGATCTCAGGGTCGGGGGTTCGAGCCCCGCATTGGGCTCTGTGCTGACAGCAAGGAGCCTGCTTGGGATCTTCTCTCTCCCTCTGCCCCTCTCCCCTCCTTGTGGTTTCTCTCTCTCAAATTAAAAAAAAAAAAAAAAAAAGGCAAAATGAAAACCCAGCTTGTATAGTGGGGAACATCTGGGAATCGCTGCCAGGGTCTGCCGATTCTGCTCATTTAAGGATGCTGAAATAGATCATTCTCTCACTCTGAGCGAGCTGACTGTCCCAAATGACAGGTGCTCCGTGCTTCGCGGTTTACAGTGCTGGGGGAGAGCCCACAGCCCTTCCCATTCAGCCAGGCTCGAGGCTGGGCACCGACCCTTCGGTAGGGCCTCCCCCTGGCATCGTGTGAGCCGCTACGCGGAATCCTCGAAACAACCCTCCAAGGCAGGAAGTAGGTTATTCTGTAGACGAGGAAAGTGAGGTCCGGAAGAATTGACTTGCCTGAGGCCTCAGGCCGGGAAGTGGCGAGTCAGGACTCTTCCCCAAAGCCCACACTCCCAACCACTTCCCGCCACTGTCACTGCACCGCGCCGTCAGAGGGCCTCTGACCTCCGCCTGGGGCACACGGGGAAACTGAGGCTCCGGTCAGTCTGGCAACGGTCCTTCCCCGCTCCCCCTGCCGTCCCCCTCGCGAGGTATCCTGGAGCAGGAGCAGGAGCAGGAGCCGTGCGTGGAGCAGGCCCCGGAGCAGGGAAATCGGGAAGCAGCGGGTGCAGCCCAGCTCAGAGCTGAGCCTGTCCCGCCACACGCCTCTTCTGCTCCAGCAGCCCCAGGCCCAGCGGGGACAGCGCCAGGCTCCCCCTCCCGCCCCCTGCCCGACCTCCCTGTCCCTCCCTGTCGAGGTCTGGGCTGTCCTCAACAATCCGCTGCAGGCCCCACAGGAGGAAGTGGCCGCACTTGAAAATCATTAACATGCAGGGCTGAACTTGGGGCTTTTGTTCTTGAGCAAGGACTGTAGCATTTCACTTTCAGGAAGGAGCTGGAAGGGTGGGGCCGGCTCAGAATTGCACAACCGAAAACACAGGCTCAGACAGACACAGGTCCACGTGGAAGTCTGTGCAGACAAGCCCTCTGAGGAAAAGCACAAGCGAACCCACGGCCTCTCACCCGGGGCCGGTCCACACAGAGGGTGCAGGCCAAGCCATCTCCACTGCCTTTTTTTTTTTTAAGTTTATTTATTTACTTTGAGAGAGAGTGGGCCATGTGAGCAAGCGGGGGAGGGGGAGGGAGAGACTCCCAAGCAGCCTCGCACTGTCAGCGCAGAGCCCAACGCAGGGCTCCATCTCCGGAAACCCTGAGATCATGACGTCAGATGCTTAACCGACTGAGCCACCCAGGCGCCCCTACACTGCTTTTTAAATCAGGGCTTTGTAGTCAACCATCCAGGGAAGCCAAGTTAAAGAAGGAAACAAGGCAGCAGGGGCGGGGTGGGAACTCAGGCCTCCAAGCACCCCCTCAGGGGGGTGGGAGCCCCAGGTCGGAGAGAGGGATGGCTCTAACACATCTGGCTGGGAGGGGCAGCCCCAGCTCTGGGAAGCCTGCCTACCATCCCGCCTCCCCCCCACGCAGGTGCCGCCCTGTCACCCAGATGCAAGGGAAGCACCGGAAACAGCCCTTCCGCGCACCCCGGCAGCGTCTAGACTAACTTTTCAGGGCGGCAGCCCTTCCCCCGAAAGAGTCACATCCTGGCCGCAGGAAGGGCTCTAAAGTGAATTAGTTAATCCTGGGGGAGGGAGGATGAAGTTTGGGGAGGAAAGGGGGAGGGGAGGAAGAAGTCAGTCAACAGGGGAAAACCTGTTCTGAAAAAAGTAATACAACAAGAAAAGAACAGGTTTTGAGCAAGCCCCGTAAGCCCTTGGAACCAGGGCTGTCCCTAGATCCCTGGGAATGGGCCCCTGCTCCCCCCACCCCCACCTAGCAGGGGTCAATCAGAGGCGAAGGTTTTCACCTGCTGGGGCTCCTGCACCTCATTAAAGGTTCACCTCCAGGCCTTCCAGGAAATTGGCAGAAATGGATCCTTGTCCTTTGTCAATTACAAAGTAAACAGCTCTCGCCCTCCTTGGAGGGTGTTGTCTCACACCCTCAGACAATCCCCCAGCTCTCACCCTCCCTCCCTCGGGCCCTCTGGGGGCGCAGTCCAAGGGAATGGGCTTGTTGAGGGCCGGCAGGGGCAGGCCACCCACCAGGTCCAACTCACCCCCCCTCAAAGCCGCTCTGTTTGCAAAGGGCTTTCGGGGACAGGAAGCAATAAACAGAGTCAAGCCGCCAAGATGCAGGGGCTGATTATGCAGTTTATGGATTTTCCAGGCCGCTTTGTACTCTCCCACCAGCTGCCTGGGGCTTTGCAGAAAAAGGTGCCGGCAAAAGACAGGCCGGTCCTTGGATTAAAAGGCGGGCTCTTGCCAGGCCTCGACTGTGTCTTTCCCAGCGAGTGAGGGCACCGGGTGCCTCGCCAGCCTCACAAGCAAAAAGAACCCCCCGCCCCACCCCACTAGAGCCCAGACTCTTTTTCCGTCTCTCCCCCTCTCTCTCCAGCCCACTGTTCACCTCTCCATCCAGCTCTAAGTTACTTGACTCGGGGAATTCCCAGAGGGGAGGGCGGGCCAGGCCAAGACTGCCTCTTGGCTGAGCTGGGTGGCCCTCCTTCACAAAGACGCTCACAGCTCAGCTTAGCTTGGCTGCCCTGGGAGCGGAGAGCAGTTTGGGAAAAGCGGACCCTGGTGGGGGGAGGTGGTTCTGGGTTGCATGGCCTCCCCAGCACCAAGCTCCGCTCCCGATCTCCCCAAATAGGCTGTGATCTGGGGAGATGGTGGTCCCCGTGTGCAAAGCAGTAAGCAGTGCGGTTTACAAGTGCAAAACACGGGGAAGCCCGCCACGTGTCTCTCAATGCCCACTCGCCAAGAAATAACACAGGATACACTCCCAACTGGGGAAAGCAAGCAGCCGAGACCTTCAGGGGCTAACGCGGAATGCCACGAGAAAGCCAAGTTACTGGGCCGCGTGCACACGCCACTGGTTTTGCCCAGGCGTCAGGGTGTGCACTTGCATACCTGCACAGGAAGTGCGTACGCACCAGATACTAAGTAGCAGTTACGGCAGAGGTGGGGGCTACACCAGAGGGGGGAATCTCTTGGTGTTTCCTTCAGGCTGCCCTGCATCCTTTGAAGTTTTTCAACCAACACGTATTATCTCTGTAGTTTCAAATTAAGAATAAAAAAAATAATAAAGGACACTGGTGGTGGGAATGGAAAATGCCGCCGCTCTGGAAAACTCTGGAAAACACTCGGTAGGTCCTTGAGAAGTTAAACACAAAATTACCATATGTTTCAGCGATTCCACTCCGAAGGTATACACCCCAAAGAACTGAAAGCGGTGATTCAAACAGGTATTTGTGCACGCCCACGTTCTTAAGAACGTTATTCACAATATCCCAAAGGTAGAAACGACCCAAGAGTCCATCAACGGATGAATGGATATACAAATTGTAGCGTATACCTGTGGGAGGGTGGAATATTATTCAGCCGTGAAAAGGAATGAAATTCCAATACTTGCTACGACATGGATGAATCTTGGAACCATGCTAAAAGCCAGACCCCCAAAAGGACAAATGCTGTTTGATCCCACTTCTATGAGCTACCTAGAAGAGAGAAATTCCTAGAGACAGAAATTAGGACACACGTTACCAGAGACTGAGGGAATGGAGAATGAAGTTATTGTTTGATGAGCCCAGTTTCTGTTTGGGTAGGTGGCCAAGTTCTAGAAATGGATAGTGGTGATGATTGTACCAGGGCGTGAACATACTTAATGCCACCGAATTACCCCTTAAAAATGGTTAAGATGGGTAAAGTTGATGTTAATAGATTTTACCACAACACAAAGAATTAAATTTAGCCCTCGGGCAGGCAGGAGGAGGTGGTGGAATCACCAGCCCGAAGGGGGCGCTACTTGGGCTGTTTTCGGACACAGTGCAACCAGCACACAGGAAATCCCGTGGGGACAGAGGGGCTCTGTCCCCATCTGCGTGGGGTGGGCCAGGGGACAATGACACCCCTGTCGATGAGGACTGTTCACGTGGCCCTGCAGAGTCGCACATGCCATGGGGCTGCGGGGAGATGGCAGTGCGGGGACACTTTCTGGAACGTTCAGAGTAGGTGTGTTACGACACACTAGGAGACAGCTATTGGAAAAGGTTAGTGTGCAGGTGTCTGAGAGCCTGTGACAGAATGGCAGCGGGGAGGGGTGGGGAGGGGAGATGGCTTGCCTGTACCGCAGGGGGAGAGGAAGAAACGAAGGAGCTACGACAGAGGAGGAGAAGAAGTCGTCTGTCCCACAGGTGCTCTGACAGGCAGAGGTCACTCGTTCATGCACTCGGCAAACATTACGGAGCCCTCCGGGGCACTAGACCCCGGGAGAGCGGGAGGCAGGGGGCCGGGGGTAAGAGAACCACTCGTCTGGTAAACATCCGTGCCACCACCCGGCCTGCTCAAAAATGTATACATACGGGGCGCCCGGGCGGCTCAGTCGGTTAAGTGTCCGGCTCTTGCTTTTGGCTCAGGTCATGATCTCAGTTTGGGAGTTTTGGACGCCCCAGCAGGCTCTGCGCTGGCAGTGCGGAGCCTGCTGGGGATCCTCTCTCTCGCGCGCTCTCTCTGTCCCTCCCTGTTGGCTCTCTCTCTCAGAATAAATAAACTAAATAAATAAACTAAAAAATAAAAAACACATGCACACACACACACACACACACACACACACACAGCCGAGAAACCCCAAACCGCCCCCAGCTTCCCCAAGCTGTCCAAATAGGAAGTGAGATCAAAACTGCCCGTGTGGGTGGATCGCCCTGGTGACCGGGCCTCAGTCACACAGGCCTGCCGATCGCGAGCTACGAGGCATCAACTAACTGGTCCTGGACTCTTTCCCCCTAAAGGGGAGACGCGGGGAACAGCAAGGGCACGGGCCAGGGCGGACCCGCAGGCAGGCTTGCCTGTGGGATTCGGACTTCCCCGGGGCACGGCTTCCTGAGGTCTAGCCCCGCGTGGCTTCCTGTGTGCAAGGACAGAGAGAAGCCGCTGGTGGGGGCACATCTGTGGTCCGTGGCGGCTCTGCCTCCCCCGAGATGAGAATACTTCAACAGCCGACTTCGTTATAAAAGGACATTGTCTCCGGGCCCTTGCGGAACCGCAGAACGTACGTACGCGGGCGCGTAGGAAAGAGGGCGGCAGGCACTGCTGAAGATCTCGACGTGGCCACTGCGGACTTCTAAGAGACCCATCCCTTCTAGAGCCGGACCATCCGAGAGGGTAGCCCCCAGTCCCATATGACATATCAGCTTAAACTGTAATTCAGTAACATGAAATAAAATTTAGAAATCGGTTCCTCACAGGCCACGCTGCAGGTGTGCAACGGCCACCGAGGCCGATGGCCGTCGGACTGAACAGCACATGCTTTCGGCCATTTCCAGCATCGCAGGAAGTTCTATCGGACAGCGCTATTCTAGAACCGCAAGGGGCGCCTTCCTCCTTAGCAGCACGAAGCCCCGGAGGGCTTTATTATAGTTATCCGGGAGAGGCCGAGGGCCGTGGGCCGTGGGCAGCTGACCCCCAACAAAAGAGCCCTTCCATATCCTTCTGGGAAGGGTGGGGAAGGGTGAAGACCCCTTCTCCCGAGCAGGCAGGGCTGGGGTGAGCCCTGGTGGGGGGTCCTCCCCACCGGTGTCCTCAGCCATCCTGTGAAACCGGTCAGTGTGGGCGGAGAGAAGCGGAAGTCCAGTTAGCAGCCCAAGTCCCGGGGCCAAAACTCACAGGGGTCTGGCCTCAGAGGCCCAGGTTCGGGAAAGGCCCTCCGATTCGTCTGCCGGGAGAAAGGGGGTGTGCTTCGCATCATCAGGCTCAACCTCTGTCCCCTCTCCTAGGTGTGCCCCGTGGTGGCCCTGGCACTGTCTCCTTGGGCATCTCCAGAGCAATGGGAAAGAGAAGAAAAGAACCACTGAGGCAGAGGGGTCACATGCATAAGTGGGTGGGGGGTAAGTGCTTCTTAAAGGAAAAACCAGTCTTTTAAGGAAACCGAAGGACCAAGCTGAGGAAAGGGGTTCTGAGATGTAAGCGCTGCTGGGTGTTCGGGTGTGTGTCTCTGAACCAACTAGAGAGAGCAAGACTGGTCGAGGCGCTCCCCCGCCCCCCCGGGCCTGCACACACCACACAGCATGATGGGAGGTGGCTGACACGCCTTCACTCTTAAGGTGACCAATGTCCTTCAGAGCCTCCCCATTTCAGTCAAGCGCCATCGCCGGTCTCCCCAGGTGTGTCCGGCCTGGCCCTGAAAGTCAACCCACACGAACCATCGATCTGTCGTTTTTCCAGCGAGCGGCAGAGGGAGGGCTGGGGGCCGGGAGCTGCGCAAAGTGTGAGAACGACGGGGAACGGAGACCCAAGGGGAACCTCTGAGCCTGGGGTCTGCTCCTGGCTCTGCCACGCGGATCCGTGAGCAAGAGCATCTTCCCCTGAACCTTTTCTAAAAAAAAAAAAGAAAAGAGAACTGCTCTAGACAAATGTAAGTTTGTTACATTTGTGTCAAGCAAGGAGACTTAGCGGGACTCCTGGGTGGCTAGTGGGTTAAGCGTCAGACTTCGGCTCAGGTCATGATCTCATGGTTCATGGGTTCGAGCCCCATGTTGGGCTCTGTGCGGACAGCGTAGAGCCTGCTTGGCATTCTCTCTCTCTTTCTCTCTCCCTTTCTCTCTCTGTCCCTCTCCCACTCATGCTCACTCTCTTTCTCCCTCTCTCAAAATAAATAAATAAACCTAAAAACAAATTTATAAAAAAGAGACGTGGCCAGCCACTCCCTAATCCCCCCACATGCCACGTGCTGCCTTCTGCAGTAGTCACTTCTGTGCACTTTTTTATTGTTCAAATGTACGTCCCTGGACACTGTACTTTTAGTCTTCATACTGTTTGTCCTTTAAGCCTATTTTAATCTATAGCTCCCCCTCCCCACCCCCGTCATCCCCCTTTTTTTCCCCCTTACAATTTGTGAGTTGAGGAGCCCAGGCCATGTGACTATGGACTTCTCTAACTGTCTGAAGTTCACGGACCAAGTTTCCTTCTCTCTCTGGGCCTCGGTTGCTCCTTCCTTACCAGCACCGCCCTGGGCCACTTACGAGGCTCCTGTGACAATAAAGAGAGACAGCCTGGAAGCGCATCAGGAAATGCTTGCAGGATTTTGTGTAGCAAGAATGCAGGACGCAAATGGATACACAGGCTGTGCTTTCGGCCCCGGCAAGGAAACATGCAGAGGGGAACGGGCGGCAGGAAACGCCATCTGTCAAAAGTTGTCTCGGGAGGTAGAATTCTGCTCCTCCCCCCCCCACCTCGTTCCTTCTTACATTTTTCCCATGATTGACATACAACAGTGTGACAGGGCGCAAGTCATTTTAAAACTTTAAAGAAAAGAGTGATTTATTTATTTATTTATTTACAAACTTTAAAGAAAAGAGTGATTGATTGATTAACTGATTGATTTAGAAATAGAGAGCAAGCGGGGGAGGGGCAGTGAGAGAGGGAGACAGAAAATCCCAAGGGGGCTCCGCTGTCAGCGCAGAGCCCAACGCGGGGCTCGAACTCACTCGAGATCATGTCCTGAGCTGAAACCAACCGACTGAGCCACCCGGGGCGCCCCCAGAGACCACATTTAGAACAAAGGTTTGCACCTCCTCCATCTCCTGCACAAGCCCTGTCCAGCTTTCAAGAAGAGCTACTCCAAGTGCCCCTTTCCACGAGGCAGCCTCCGGAAACCTCGGCCCACATGGATCTGTCTCTGTCCTTCTAGCCCACCCCTCGCACTGACGGTGTCCCGGTGGCCTGGAAGAGCGGAGACAGCACTTCGTGGCCATGAGGATGGGCGCCGCGGCACCTTCGCCATTCACTGCCTCCTTCCGTCGAATCCCCGCACCACCCAGGAGGTATTCTAAAGGTCCCCGGCGAACCGAATCCGTTTCACTCACACGCAGACTTCTAACTCTGCACTCATTCATTCACTGTAGGCCAGACGCACAAGACGAAAATCTCTTCCCTTCACGGAGAACAAGAATTACGGCGGTGTAGGTTACCACAGAAGCCTGCAGAAAGGGCCCCTCCCAAAGGCAGTCAAACAGCCCACCTCTGCAGCCCCAGAGACCGCTCCCCACACACAGCCTTGGCCTGAAAGGTGACCACCGTTGTGGTCACACCTGCGTGTAGCCCTGGTGAAGGTTTGGTTGCCATTATTTGCAGGCTAAGCCACCCAGGACTTCCCGGAGACAAGATTTACGGGCAGATACTGGTGGGAGAACAGATGTCCAAGAAAAGAGGCAGAACAATGGCTGTGGGACAGGGAAGCGGAAGGGCCTCCGTTTCAGAAAGGTGTCATGTACTCATGCTCCGTATCCCGCTCGCGTCCGGGTAAGCTGAGAAGCTGCGTCCCCACTCCAAGGGGGAAGCAAGGAAGTTCATCGTTCCCTGACTCTCATCCCAGGCCCCAGGACACCGTCTCAGAAGAACCAAATCCCAAACAAGTTCCAGACATCAGCTGCGAACAAATCTCGGCCGCCGCTGGCCTCAGTTCCCCCTCCCTTCGGTGACTGATGGAACGACGCCTATGGTTCACCTGACACTCGCCTGGGATCGGACCCTGCGCGGGATTCCTGAAGCAGCAGGTACCCCGGGGCCCTTTCCAGCATAAACCCCTTAACCCAAGAGACAACGAAGCTCGGTCTCCTTAACTTTCTGAGTCTTTCAGACACTCCATCAGACACCCTGTCACTTATGCTGTTCGGTCAACCCTGCTTTCACTTCCTCCTGGCTTGCATTTCATTTCTATCCTGCACGAAGCCAAGGACCCTCTTGGCTGGTCCTGCGAGGCCCCCCTGGGCCCTCGGACTGCCGGCCTGTGTCAGATGTGACTATACAGGCCTGGAACCCACGGGAGGGAGGCGAGAAGATACCACCTCCCACTAAAAAGGCAGCCAAAATATCTGAGGAACAGACCCTTGTCTCAGTTCTGCAAACATCTGGGGCTCGGGGCGCTTAGGCTTCTGGCCGCAAGACATTCTGAGCGGGCTGAGGATCCCAGGGATTCTCAGAGGCAGATGTCGGCGTCTCCGTGACCTTGAGCAACTTTTACCGCTTTGTGCCCCCTTTTCGCTATCTAACAATATCTTTTTACAAAGTAGTAAAGCCCCACACGAGATGATAGAGATCCCTACTGGAAGAATAAAGGGAGAGATTGAAAAATAAGCAGCAATGATGCCTCCTGTAAAATAAAGAAACTGCAAGGAGACCAGGCGGGGAAAATCCAGGTGTGCTCTGGTGGGGACACCCTACATGCATTCCCGTCCCCTGGAGCTGGGATTCTCAGGGGGGAGGGAGGGGTGCAGCAGGATCACGGGGGCGGGGGGGGGGGGGGGGAGAGGGGGCGGAGCTTGTGAAGGACAAAGGTCCAGGGCCCCCTGCTGAATCAGAATCTCCCTGAGGCACAGGCAATTCTCATTCCCCGACCACCCCCACCCCAAGGAAGTCAAAGAGGCTCAGGATATTCTGGGGGTTTCTAGTGAAAAGCCACTACCCCCCCCCAGAGGTGAGTAGCAAATCATTATTTAAGAAGGCAGAAGGGACGGGGTGACGGGGGGCGCTGCAGGGAAAACATCAAGGGAGCCTAGAGACGAGCTGGAGAGGAGAAGGAATGTCCCCGTCGGGTACTCTTTGTTTCCGCCCCCCACCCCACCCCGGACACACTCGGAGATCTGGTTCTGGACAGGAGACACCATCCTCCCGGTTCAGGCTGGCCGGCCCTCCAGGCACCTGCTGCTTTAGGCAGCGCACGTCTGAGGCCTGGGCCACGGCTCCCTCCGACCACCGCCGGTCCTGGCACCCTTCCCGGTGGTCTCTTTTTTTTTTTTTTTTAATGTTTATTTATTTATTTTGAGAGAGAGAGAGAGAGAGAATGGGGCAGAGAGAGAGGGAGCCAGAGAATCCCAAGCAGGCTCCGTGCCATCAGCACAGAGCCTGACACAGGGCTCGAACCTACAAACCGTGAGATCGTGACCTGAGCAGAAACCAAGACTCAGGTGCTTAACCAACCGGGCCGCCCAAATGCCCCTTTCCTGGTACTCCTAAAGCCTTGGCCCCGACAGCCTCACCCTGACCGACTAACGGCAACTCTGTCTCAGGATTCAGTCTGCAGTCCTCCTCCTCCAAGAAGTCTCCCCAAAGGCACTCTCTGGCTCACCCCCACGTGCCCTTGGCCTGTCAGATTCTTGCATATCACAACCACCAGTGTGCGGCCCACTGACGGCCCCAACAGACCGTGCCCACCTGCAGGGCAGGGACTGTTCTGGGCTCATTCAGCTCTTCCGCCCCAACACCTAGGTCAGGGCCCAGCATACGGCAGGCGAGCAATATGGATATGCTGAGCAGGAGAAAGCGGGGGGGGGGGGGGGGGGCGGGGGTGCTCTACTAGGCAAACTTTTTTAGCTATAGCAAAAACTTGGTTTCTTTTTTTTTTTTTATTTTTTAATCTTTTATTTTTGAGAGAGAGAGAGACACACAGAGTGCGAGTGGGGGAGGAGCAGAGAGAGAGGGAGACACAGAGTCTGAAACAGGCTCCAGGCTCTGAGCTGTCAGCACAGAGCCCGACGCGGGTCTTGAACTCCCGAACGGTGAGATCATGACCTGCGTCGAAGTCGGAAGCTTAACCGACGGAGCCACCCAGGCGCCCCAGCGAATGTGCTATGGAGAAGCCAGAGACCCAAGGAGGCCCAGTGGGAGAGCTGGGCAAGAACCCGGGGAGTGTGGCTCCCGAGTCCTTGCTGTCAACCAGTCTGCTAGGACATCTGGGGTTCAAAGGGAGAAAGATTAACGCCCGGAAAAAAAACCCCGCTACCTCTGAAGCCCTCGCTCCCTGAGGTTTAGGGGTCGCGGCAGCTCAAACTTCACGCTTTGGACAAAGCACAGGGCCAGGCTGCTGTCCACAGGAGAAGACCAACTGGTCTCTGCTAAAGGCCCCTCGCAGTGAGGTGCCAGGATGTGGAGGCCCCAGGCCTCCCAAGGGAGCAGAGGTCAGTTGAGAAACGGACAGGGACAATGCCATCCAGGACCTTGGCGTAGAAAGGCTTTTCTCCCCCACGCCCGTGTCTCTTCCGGAGCAGCAGAGGGGTAGCCTGCGCCTGCCCCCCTCCCCGGCCTGTCTGGGCCCAGGAACCATGAGGAGGCTGTCCCACTAGGCCACGGGGCTTTGCTCAAGAGAGGCTGTGCAAAAAAGCAGGAACTCTGAGTGGCAGGAAATAAAATGTCTTCAGGGTCAAGTGGAGTGACTGAAAATGACCCACAGGACAGGTGCACAGTGAGGCGTATTCCCAGAGCCTCCGCTTAATTTCCACACCAACCCAGTGAGACGGCTACTAGTCTCCTGGTCTTACCAACAGCAACCTCGGGCATTGTTCTGCGGGAAGGAGAGAAAACAAGGCGGCAACCCTCAAAAATGGGGCGTGTCTGGCCAAGGCTGATTAGAGACTTAAGGGTCTCTGAGTAAAGCATTAAGGATACTTGCTCTTTGTTCTCTACCTTTCCTAAAGCCAGGACAAAATGAAATGGGATTTCAGTTAGATGCCAGAAGAAACTTGGCGACTACAAAGAGGCATTGGAGAGTTCACTTCCCAGCCTAGACACCTGAAAGTTGTAGCTCCGCCGTGTACCCATTCTGCAGGCAGGAGACTGGACAACTTGCCCTGCACCACTGCTAGCCAGAGCATCTCCGAACGCGCTCGGAAGTCTCCTCGGGCCGTTTTGCTCCAGGTCAGGTGTCCAGGCTTTCGGACAATGCAAAGCCAAGGTTAAATACATCCTTTGCTGCATTTAACAAGCAGGCGGGTAGAAACCTCAGATATGAAAATGAAGTCTGGAGTTTGCTGACTTAATCAAGAGGTTGCTGTGACCGCATTAAAGTTAGCACGAGCGCAGTACTGCTAGAAGCCTGCCGTGTCGTCCGTGGGAGAACGGAGTTCGTCAAAGCAGCGGTGACCAGAGGTGACCAGCAGGCAGACGGCTCAGGCAGGACGCTGCTGCTTCGAAGCCCCATCCCACATGGGCTACCCTCACCCATGCACTTCTGGGAGGACTTGAAGAGCACAGAGTGACTGGGGCCAGCACTGGTGCTTTGGCCCGGACGAGGAGGCTCCCCTGCTACACTGTCATCAGCCAAGGACGCAGAACCCTGGGCAGGGGGAGGGGATGCCGGGGCGGGGGGGGGGAGAGCTGGATCAGAAGCAAGAGGCTCAGTCTAAAGAGAGGTTCCCGGGGTGCCTGGGTGGCTCGGACGGTTGGGCGTCCGACTTCAGCTCGGGTCATGATCTCACTGTTTGTGAGTTCGAGCCCCGCGTCAGGCTCTGTGCTGACAACTCAGAGCCTGGAGCCTGCTTCGGATTCTGTGTCTCCCTCTCTCTCTCTGACCCTCCCCCACTCATACTTTGTCTCTCCTGCTCTCAATAAATAAAAACATTAAAAGAAATGAGAAAGATACAAAGTATTTTGCTCTTAGGGCGCCTGGGTTGCTCAGTCGGTTAGGCTTCCGACTTTGGCTCAGGTCATGATCTCGCGGTCCATGGGTTTGAGCCCCACGTCAGACTCTGTGCTGACAGCTCAGAGCCTGGAGCCTGCTTCACATTCTGTGTCTCCCTCTCTCTGCCCCTCCCCCAGTCATGCTTGCCTCTCTCTGTCAATAATAAATAAACATTAAAAAAATTTTTTTTAAATAAATACATAAAGAGAGGTTCCTGATTCTGAACGTTCATCACAAACCGGGTAACCCACTGATCTGAATCAAACACAGGGTTTACTCTCCACCATAGGACAATCAGGTGACGCTAATTTAGCAGAGTGTATCCAAATCTGGGGTTTCCTTAAGGTGAAAGGAGTCACATTATCAAAGAGGTTTAAAAGCTCTCACGCCCTCAGGAGACACCAAGGCCCACAAAGGTCAAAGTCGTCACTGCTAGGTCCTGCCAAAGGGTCAGCGCTGTTATCACCTTTCCCACCCAGCTTCCCGCCCCAGGTGGCGAGCAGCTGCCTCTGTGAATACAGGGGGCCCAGGAGGGCTGAGTGTCTACAAACACCGCCGGCCTCAGGATGCGGCAACCATGAAGGGGAGGCCAGGCCAGGCCAGGCTCCGCGCCTTGGAGTCCCTGCTGGAGGACTGCTCTCCCACTCCGGGTGCTCCCGGCCACCAGAGTCCCGCTGTCAATCCCTGAGCTGCCCCCACCTCTGTCTTTGATGCCAAGTTGGGGAGGGGGGTTGAGAGCAAAGAAAAATCCCCACTAGGCATCGATTTGCCCAGAGCAAAGGCAACACAAAGGCTGCACCTGTTTCCATGGAGACGCGACTGGCGAAGCAAAGGAACAAAACAGAGCGAGAAACACAAACCCGTCACCACCTTCCGGGCCAGCATGATCGATGTTGGCGGGCTAGCGCCCTGACAGGAAGACGGCGGAAGGATTAAAGGTAATCAGAAGATCTAGAAGCCATACCCTGAGCCTTTTCAGTTGGTAGAGACGGCGGTGGCGAGAAGCCTCCCCATCCCCCAGGCCTACGAGCCTGGCCCCGCTCTTGAGAAAGCTCCCCAACAAAAAAAAAATCCCGGATAGAAATCCAAAGTGAGCAATTATTCACTTTACAAAAGGCTTCTTTGCTTGACAAAGGGATTCCTTGAAACAGCAAAAGCCCATGGTGGATTGGAGCGTTTGTTTTGTTTCCCTATTTCCGTGTCTTAGGCTGAGGACAGAGAGCCAGGGAGGGACCTCCAGCTGAAAGTTTGCAAGAAAAGATGACAAAATTCCCAAGGGGAAGGGAGGGCGGGGTGGGGACAAGACTCTTTATAAAGTATCTGCTGGGAGAGGCCAGTGAGAAATCCAGACAAGGCAGCTTGGAAACAGACAGGTGAGTTAGCTGGGCATCCGGGGCCCCAGGCACCCCCAAAGAGCACAGGGACCCGCAGCAGGAGAGGCTGGGCAGCAACAGATCCCGGCGGGCGGACCCCAAAAGCGGGGCACTCTCAAAGCTATTAGCTGAGGGGAAACGGGGGGAGCAGAAGGGGACGGCCTTTGTCCCCCGAGCACGACAAGGCGAAGGCCAGAGGAAGATGCCAGCCGTAGGCTCAGCAGACGGCAGGGCCCCAGGGCAGCAACGAGAGCCTCCGGACTGGCTCTCATCGGTCATCGGGTGACGTGTATTAAGCGCCCCTCCGCACATGTTGCCATCCCGGGGAGGGGATGAGGCCACACACCGGCACAGCCCTGCCCTTGGAAGGTCTCAACTGGGACTTCGCTCCACTGAGTTTTTGTTTTTCCTGACTATAATTCCTACAGAGAACAGAAAACAAGCATCGCAGCAACAATAATATTTACTGAGCAGACTGTGTGGGCCAGACACTAAATGGCCTTTGTTTCACGTACCCTCTCAACCCCCGAGGGAGACACCATCCTCATCCCAGTTTGCTGACTGGGAGACAGGCACAGAGAGGTAAGGAGCCTGCCACAGGTCACGCGGCTAGTAAATGGCCAAGCCTGGTGCGCCCCACTTCCGAGCCTGTGAGCGCTAGCCCAACGGCCCGCCACGCCAGCCCACTGAGCAGAGACGCTGACGACCAGAGAGCGCAAGTGACTTGCACTGAGGCAGGGGATGGGCTCTGAAGACCAGCTCTTCTGACCCACCCAAGGTTTTTTTGCCTTGTGCTGTCCCCGCGCCCCGCCCCCCCACCGGGGAAGGCCAGTGGCTTTCTTGGTGGGGTACGTGGTGTGGCCATGAAGTTAGTCTCCTGTTGCGGGCCTCAGTTTACCTGTAGCAAGGAGACATCACTATGGCGTGAGCTCCTGCCATCTCACTGGGAAAAGGGGAGCTAGGAAGAAGCGTGGGACGTGGGTCCAAGGTGTCACCGGGAGCCCACGGGAGGAAGACGCCAGCTCCAGCAAAAGATTCCCAAAGGCCCACCAGCTCTGGAGTGAGCGGCGTAACATCTTGCAGAGCCAAACCCTGGGCAGCATCTCCGATGGGGTGTCTGGCTTGGCGTTCTTCCCGCCGGCACACATCCGGGACACGAGGGCACTTCCGGGGTGTTCAGACACCATTGGCATTCGGGGGATCAATTTCCAAACCCTCACTTCCACAAGTAATCCTTCCTTCCTTCCTTTCTTTAATTAAAAAAAAAATTGTTTTTAAGTTTATTTGTGTATTTTGAGAGAAAGAAAAAGCACGAGTCGAGATGGGGCAGAGAGAAAGGAGAGAGAATCCCAAGCAGGCTCCCTGCTGTCAGCGCAGAGCCCAACGTGGGGCTCGAACTCACAAACCATGAGATCGTGACCTGAGCCGAAATCAAGAATCGGAAGCTTAACCGACTGAGCCATCCAGATGCCCCCGGGTAGTCCTTTCTGGGAACTGTCTGGATCTACAACTCTCTTTTCATGATGGCCCTCCTACACATTTCCCGAAAGAAAGGCCCACCCCTAGCCCTCCTAACTGCAAGCCTGTGCTCTCCCCTGGGGTGTGAAAGCCACCGAACAAAGGGACAACTGGAGAATGCAGCAGCCCCCCCCCCGCCCCGCCCCCACCTCGGGGGGATGGACATTGAGGAGGGAGCTGGCCTTATTTCACCAAGGCCTTCGCTCCCTTACCTACCTACCGTCTGTTTATTTCAGGGTTAGGATCAGGAAGCAAGGAAGCAAGGAAGGGGGCACGGGGACGCCTGTTTGACACAGTGATTCAAATCGCAAAAGGGAGTCTGACTTTTTCTGACGCGAAGTCAGATTCGGCTGAGGGTTCGCACAAAAAATCGCGTGGGCGGAGCTTGCTGCTCTAGAGCTTTGACACTTGACACCAATGTATTCGCAGCGAGCACACGACATACCATCAGCCTGGGTAATTCACTCTCACGTGAAGTTATGACAAAAGTTTTTACACGTGAATTTTTAAAATGCGTAAGGGGGACACTGTTTTTCAAAATTCTTTTGCCAGGTTCGAGAGCAAGAAAGTTTGAGGCCTGTCGCTTTTTTTCCCCCCGGACCGCACTCAGAGGCTGGAGCTTCCGCTCCCAGGGACAAGAGAAGTCGGCTCCATACGGTGCACCCAACAAGCACCAGACCTGGAACCTGGCTGTAAGTTTGTTTCTGCGACGTCTTGGCTGTGTGGATCTGGTTAAGTCACCCAAAGACTCCCCGAGCCTCAGTTTCCTCCTAAGTAAATGCAAATAAGACCCTATAAAGCGTATTAAAAATCCTGATGATGATGGTGGGGAGGATGACACGGAACAAATAACGCAGAAGTGCATCAGTCTCTACAGCTCCAAATGGCAGCCGACCAGCAAGCGTTTTCCGTTTGGCTTAGACAACTTTCTGGCGTTCAGCTCTAGATTACGCTAATAACGTCTTTATCGGGCGCTCGCTACGTGCCAGGCACTGGACTAAATGCTCCACAGGCCCCAGGTCGTTTTGTTTTCCCAAGAATCCTATGGATAAAGTGTCCTTGTCCTCGATGCACAAGCACGTAAGGCTGACACGCTCGCCCAGCTCGGTCGCCTAGCAGTGGAAGGCCCGGCAGGCGCGTTTGCTTCCAGAGCCTGTGCCCTAAACCCTCCCTGCTCAAACTGCGGCCTGCGCCTGGCAGAATCTGCACCAACTGGGAGCTGACCAGACACGCGGGATCCGGGGCGCCTGGGCGGCTCAGTCGGTTAAGCGGCCGACTTCGGCTCAGGTCATGATCTCACCGTTCTCGGGTTCGAGCCCCGCGTCGGGCTCTGTGCTCACAGCTCAGAGCCCGGAGCCTGCTTCGATTCTGTGCCTCCTCTCTCTCTCTGCCCCTCCCTACTCGTACTCTGTCTGTCTCTCAAAAATCAACAAACGTTAAAAGAAGAAGAAGAAGAAAGGCAGTGTCCCAGGACCGACACCAGACCTACTGCATCTGCATTTTAGAACAATCTATGGGCGATTCATACGCACATGCAAGTTGGAGAATCGCTGCCGTAAACCACCAGTTCGGCTGATTAACCACCCTGGTTTTATCTTGCCGAAGGTAATATCAGAATGTTTGCTTTCTCTACGCACACGCACACACAGCTGGCAATTAAAGCCAGCAAGATGGCGAGGGATTATAATAATCCATCGGTAACACATGCGAAATGCATTTTTTTTAAGGACTAAAAGGATTCGCATCCAACTGTCGTCAGTTACCTCTGAAGAGTGGGCTAGGGAGACGGCAGCCAGAGGGGGCTTTCTATTGGTATTATTTGAAAGTTTTAAGAAAAGTAATAGAGTTGTGTATTGGTTATATCATTAAAAAGGAAACCGTGTTTCAAAACAGAAGCGCAGGGGCACCCGGAGGGCTCAGTCAGGGAAGCATGTGCTTTCCGCTCGGGTCGTGAGCTCAGGATTCTTGAGTTCGAGTCCCGCATCGGGTGAACACGAGCCCCGCTTCAGGTAAGCCCCACTTCTCTCTCCCTGCCCTCATGGGATTCTGTCTCTCTCTCCGCCCTCACTCGCTTGCGCCCTCTCTCTCTCAAAAAAAAATAAAATAAAAAAAACACAAGCGCAGATGACTGAAATTGACTATTTTTTTTTCTAAAAATTTTTTAAATTTTATTATTTTTGAGAGACAGAGTGTGAGCGGAGCGGTGGGGGGTGGGGGGGGGAGAGGAGACAGAATCCGAAGCAGGCTCCAGGCTCTGAGCTGTCAGCACAGAGCCCGATGTAGGGCTTGAACTCAGGTGCCGTGAGATCGTGACCTGAGCTGAAGTCGGATGCTTAACTGACTGAGCCACCCAGGCGCCTCTGACTGTATTTTCTGAGCTACATCTACCCAAGGCTATGACAGTTTCCAGCTCCAGACCCTGGAAGGCCCAGGGAGGGAGTCACCAGAGAAGCATCAGTGGGGACTGCTGTGCTTGGGGTCTAGAGACCCAGATTCCAGGCCAGGCTCTGCCCCATCTGCTGTGGGGCCTCAAGGCTCTCGCTTAGCATCTGTGGGCCTGTGTGTCCTCTGCCATGAAATAGGGGTCACCCACACACTCTTTGGGGCCCACGGTGGTGGTGCGGGGAGCAACAATGCAGCGACACGCATGAAGGCCCCTGAGAATAGCAAGGTGCCACACAACACAAGGGCCGGGAGTTTTCTGGAAAAGAAAAGCAATGGGGAAAAAAAAAAAAAAAAAGGCAGTGAAACACCCACCCTCGCTCATTCCATTCCCTCAACCCGGCGATTCCATGACTTTATAAGGAAGATGCACGCAGTAACCTGGATTTAGATTCTGTGGGAGCCTGAGGCTGATTTTCAAGTCCTTATTCGAACTCAGAAGTTAGGTTTGGACGTGGTTCAAAACATGAAAGAAAGGGCTGTTTCTCAACGTCTGGCCCATTTTCTTTGTGCTTCTCACCTGGTTTCTCTGCAGACTCACAACTCCCGGGGAGGTTCCGCTTCAGGGTTCTGTGTGTCCCCCCTCCGCTGTGCACGGACTCCCCATGGCAACCATCCCCAGCGCGGTGGCCTCCGGGCTGCTCCTGGAGCAGACGACATGGGGTCTGCGGTTTGGCTCGCTTCTGGCCAGTGCCTCGGTTTCCCCACTGTTACCGCAGAAACTCAGGCTTGCAGGACTGGCAAGAGCATCGCTCACGTGGGGGAGTGCAGAGTTCGGGCACACAGGGATAAAGTGACTTGCTGGAACTCACGGCTGGCTCCACACACACAGGGCTGGGCCGGGGCTCTGTGACCTGCGGAAATCCCTCCTTCATTCTGGGAGACACGGGAATCAGGACTAAAAGCCACTGTGCTTTTCCTCGAACGAAATGATCCCCGAACCACACGATCTGAAAGTATCATTGAAATGGAGGCAGGAAGGAAAAGAACCGCCTGCCAGATTTTCCGAGGAGAACCAGACCCATCTGAACCACGCTGAGCTTCAGCGGAAGAAACCTCCCGGCAGGCAGTTCCAGCCCCACTCCTTGTGTGGCCTTAGGGGGACCCTGCCTCAGTGAGAGGGCTACCACCTCCAGGTTTAAGTAAAGATTCTAGATGAAGGTAAAGAACCTCCATGCAGGATTCTAGATAAGGGTAATGACCTTCATGCAGAGGAGAAGGTCAATAAACAGCAGCCATTACCAGCGTGGTCATCATCATTTGGAAACATCTCTCCCAAAGGCAATGATGTCTTCTCCACTACAGCTGCCTAATAGAATCACCTGGGAAATTCGTTTCTTTCCTAATGCCAGTGCCCAGGGGAGCCCGGGGAGGGGCTCAGTCGGTTAAGCGTTGGACTCTTGGTTTCCGCTCGAGTCATGATCTCACGGTTCAGTTTGTGGGTTCAAGCCCTGCGCTGGGCTCGGCACTGACGGTGCAGAGCCTGCTTGGAATTCTCTCTCTTCTCTCTCTGCCCCTCCTCCCCTGCTCACTCTGTCTCTCTCTCTCTCTCTCTCAATAAACAGACTTAAAAAAAACAAAAACAAAAACAGCGCCCAGATCTTATCCGCCGTGATTCTGAGTCAGCGGCCTGGGGAAGGTCCTGCGGAATCGGTAGTTTTTACAGCTTATTTTTTCTTCTTCACTGTAATTTTTAAATGTCTATTTATTTTTGAGAGAGAGAGAATGCAAGTGAGTGAGGGGCAGAGAAGAGGGGGACAGAGGACACAGAGCCCAATGCAGCACTCGACCTCGCAAACCATGAGATCGTGACCGGAGCTGAAGTCAGACGCTTAACTCAACTGAGCCCCCCGGGCGCCCCATTTTACAGCTGATTCTCACTGCGTCTGGCTGAGAACTGGTCTAAATCAGTGCCTCCCCGACCTCTCACATGCACACCAACCTCCTGGGGATTTTGCTAAAATCCAAGTTCTGCCTCGACAGGTTTGGTTTGAAGCCTGAGATTCTGCATTTCCAACTAGCTCCCGGGTAATGCGATGCTAATGGCATCCCCAACTCAAGGTCTCGGGAAGATGGCTGGAAAGTCTGTAAGATTCTTCTCCGGACATTCTCAAGGGCCAGCTCAGTCTCGCCAGGCTGGCGTTCACTGCCTGCTGGAAGCAGCCGACTCTGTGACCTTAGTTGGGGTGGCAGGACCCAGAGGCAAAGCCCGTTCCCAGACGACTCTCTTGAGCTTCCTGTTGGCTTTTTTAGGTTCCAACGAGAGCCTGCAGACAAGCGTGGCCACAAAGACGTCCTTAATCATGACACCACACCCAGCATTCAAGTGGAGCCACCTTCTCCAGACCGGCCAAGGAAAAGGCCCCAGTTACTTTCACTTGAATGAGCGAGGTGTAGGAGAACACGGCCTGTCTTGGCAGAATGTCCTAGCCAGGAGCTGCAAACCATGTCAACGCTGGCCTGCCATACTTTCTCTGATCGGCCCAGCGAGAAAGCTGCCCGCCTAGAGCGGCCTAGCTAAACGCACAGCTGAAGAGCCTCCAGGAAAACATGAGCAGGGAGGGGGCTGGGCGGGCCAGTCCGTCTGGGATTTTGTGACCCTGAACCACATCCACAACACCGCCGACGGGGCGCCTACTGTGGCCCAGGGAATTGGACGGAAAGACGCTGTGATCCTTGTGTCACCTTTGCAAGTCGGGCATCAGTTTTCATGGGATATTTGAGGAGACCGGGGCTCAGTGGGGGAGCCAAGGGGGAGCATACAGAGGACAGAGGCAGGACTGGAACCCAAGCCTGGCCAGTCCTCCCTGCCTACCCACACCACTGCTCCAAACGCAAATCGTTGAGAACGCCTCCATCCTTACCCACCGGGGCAGGAAAAAAGGGAAGAGGGCGTATAGAAATCAACACAACAGAACTGAAAGTGGCTCTGGGTCTCAAGCACAAAAGATACTGTTTATTATCATTATACTTATTATTAATCTTATCACCAGCAGATGTGGAATTCCTTTTCACCTTTACTTATTTAAGGAATCTCTCCACCCAATGTGGGGCTCGAACTCATGACCCCGAGATTAAGAGTCGCATGCTCCTCAGAGGGAGCCAGCCAGGCGTCCCCATCAGACATGGAATGAAGAGGTACTGTCAGCTGTGCTGACGGCTCAGAGCCTGGAGCTGTGTCAGATTCTGTGTCTCCCTCTCGCTCTCTGCCCACCCCAGCTCGCGCTCTGTCTCTCTCTGTCTCAAAAATAAAAGAGTTACTAGGAGAGAAGGCTGGTGTCTGGCCTGACACTTAGAGCGGCTAAACAAGGTGCTGGCCCTGGGCAGTGTCCAGCAGCCCAGGCCACTGAGCTCCCCGGGCCCTCTGGGAAAGAGCAAACAGCACCTGGTGACTCCAGGGTGATACCCAGGAGGCCTGGAGGGGAGGCTCCGCTTGTGGGACGGGGCAAGAGTCCAGAACGGCTCCAGGAAGGAGACCAAGTTGGGTCACAGCAGCATGTTGCTGGCACCTGGGCCACCATGCCAAGCCCAGGGCTGGAGACGAGACTCACCCAATTCCCTGCTGGGTTCTGAGAGCCGATCTAAACGTGCGTCCCATCAAGTTATCCCTGCAAAAGCCACAGAAGCTTTCTGAAGCAGCCAAAGGCCACTCGAATGAGTTCCCCCACTTTAAGGACTACGAAGTTGAGGACGGAAGGGGCGATGCTAGGAACCTCTGTCCCATCCAGACCCGGCACCTTGGCAAGAAGAGGCCTTGGCAGAGGCCCCAGGTCTGGATGAATATTACACCAACACAACCCAAACAAATGGCTGACCGTCATGTTCCATAAAGTTCTGAGGCTTAAAACAAAGACGAGCTGGGGAGGGAGTGGTCACCGACGGAGGAATGTGCGGGTAAGCAATGGTACGGCCCTTTGAGGAAATAGCATGCAGCCATTTGAAATCACGTTTTATTTTGTTTTCATTTTTTAAACCTCATTTATTTATTTCTGAGCGACAGAGAGAGAGAGAGAGAGCGCGCGCGCGCGCGCGCGCACACACACACACACACACACACACACACACACACACACGCCGAGCGGGGGAGGGGCAGAGAGAAAGGGAGATGCAGAATCTGAAGCAGGCTCCAGGCTCTGAGCTGTCAGCACAGAGCCCGACGCGGGGCTCGAACTCACAGACCATGAGATCATGACCCAAGCTGAAGTCGGACGCTTAACTAACTGAGCCACCCAGGCGCCCCAAAAATAAACATTTTAAAAATAATACTAAAATAAAATCATGCCATTTCATTAAAATGCTCATTATGCAGTTACACGAAAAAAGCGACCTCCAAGAAAGTGGGTAATCAGTAAGATTACAACTATTTTAAAAATCTACGTGTATTAAAAAAAAAAAAGGGCAGAAGGAAATACAGCCGAACGTTATCAGTGGCAGGGCTTAAATGATCGGAATGATCATTCTGTGTCAGATATCAAGCATTTTCCAGTTTTTCTTCAGTGAGCGTGAAAACTGGGCAGGAACAAGAGGAACACATCCTGACTACAAGCAGTGAGCCTGGGAGTCCGGACGCAGACCTGCCGGGCCGGCGTGAGCCCCAGACGACGCTCAGCAGGGCGGGGGAACCGGCCCCGCTGCAATCCAGGGGCCAGCGGGGCGCGGTGCTGACACCCGGCAACAAGCCAGCGGGGTACCCTTCCCAAGGGGCTGAAATTCTCCAGGGAATGTTAACCAAAAGCCCATTAGCCCTTAAAGGGCTCTAAAGGATTTTGGCGAAAGACGCTTCAGGGAAACACGGCCCAGTCAGGTGCCCTGCCCCAGGCACAGAAGCGGAAGCCAGCTGCCGCCCGCGGGGGCCCAACGTCCCTTCGAGACCCCCAGCAGACAGGATTCCGGCCTGCGCCGCTC
This sequence comes from Paguma larvata, assembly GCA_030068075.1. NCBI lineage: Eukaryota > Metazoa > Chordata > Mammalia > Carnivora > Viverridae > Paguma > Paguma larvata. The sequence continues at coordinate 54,181,302 of CM057843.1, forward strand.
CCCGCCCGCCGGCACAAGGAGAGAAAAGAGACAAGCTTCACCATCTGGGGCTCAGGAGCCTCGTGGGAATGTCGGTGGGAGTGAGAATGGCAGGTCCCTAAGCCACGTGCAATTGTGAAGAAGGAAGGGGGTTTAGAGCAAAAACACTGCACCAGCTGTCTCCCGAAGAACACTAATTACAGGGGCCGTGCCGCCCGAGCGAGGCCTGGTTCTGCAAACAGAGATGCTGTTGCGGGGGGAGCAGCAGTCACCCAGCTGCCTGTGCTTCCTTGCCCAGGGGCAGGCCCGGCGGTGGGGAGGGGGCATGCGGCTGGGGCCGTAGGCCTGCTGCCTCCCCCCGGCGGGGCAGGCAAACCCAGGTCCAGAAAGCAGATGCCACAGGTCGTGCTTACTGGCAAGCTCATGGCAGGGTCAGGACGCCTGCGCCTGGAATGTGGGGAGGACTAGAGAATTTCCTTCTCTGGAGATTCAAAAGACCGAAGCATCTGGAAAGGCTCGACCCGAAAACTGAGGAGGAAGAAGAAGTGACGGCCTCAGCCCTTGAAGCCGGGGAAGCGGACAGAGTCGAGTGGAGAGACTGGGACTGCAAGTCCTCGGGGGTCCCTCACGTGCAGCTCGTGGCAAGGAGCTCAAGGTCACCAACGCCAACAGGGCCCCTCCTGGACAGCCTTCTGTGGCCGGCATTTCTGCTGAGAGGCTGAGGAGGCCTGACAAAGGGCCAGGCTCATGAAGCCACGGAGGCGAGCGGGCCTGGGTCTTGGCCCTGCTCTGCGGCTCCCTCGCCCCTGCACTCCCCGAAGGAGGGGCCAGGGGCACCCGTCCTGGCCGCCGTACGCAAACATTCCCGGGTCAGTGAGACGCGTATGGGACAGCGCTTCTAAAAACTATCAAATTCTAGGGGCGCCTGAGTGGCTCAGTCGGTTGGGTGGCCGACTTCGGCTCAGGTCATGATCTCACGGTCTGTGAGTTCGAGCCCTGCGTCAGGCTCTGTGTTGACGGCTCAGAGCCTGGAGCCTGCTTCAGATTCTGTGTCTCCCTCTCTCTCTGCCCTTCCCCTGCTCATGCTCTGTCTCTATGTATCTCAAAAATAAATAAACATTAAAAAAATTTTTAAAAATAAAAAATAAAAAAAACTATCAAATTCTAAACAAATGGAAAGCCTCATGATGATTAGTGGGGTGCCGTTATAAAGTGGGGGCATTCTGCTTCCCCTTCATGACAACTTGCAAACTAGAAGCAAAAACAGACAAGCACATTAACCTTTCCCCCCTCCAAATCATTCCCCCACGCACTCCAAACCCAGGCTGGATGGGGCTGCATCCAGAGCGTGCGAGACGGGGCTCACAAGGGCCTCCTGAACCAGAGGGGCAAGGGAGGAAATGAAACCGATGAGACCAGGGAAGAAGTAAGAAGGTTAGGACTGAGATTCCGCCCTCCTGGGAACGCACCCGCGTCCCTGGGAAAGAGGCCCAGATGAAAGGAGGCGCAGCTGGGGAAAAACAGGCCGTGAGAACAGAAGGGCAATTGTTCGGGGACAGGCCAGGCGCTGCACCCGGAGCAGCCGGCCGGCACTGCCGCTTTGTGCCTTAATGTAATTAAGGGCCCGGTGGGGGCCAATGTTTGGAGTCCTTTTACTCCTCGCCATTCTCACAGCACAGCTGAGCCCGAGCGGGGAGTGGAACGGGGGGCAGCCTGGGTGTCTGGGCAGCTCGCTAAAAGAAGGGGTCGGCAAGGGGTGGGACGGCCCCCGGGCCGCAGGAGGCGGAGGCCTCGTTCTGGGCCCGAGAGGCACTTCCTCCGCCTCCGCCTCCTCAGCGCTGTCCCCAGGAGTTCCCCGAAGCCCTGCCACTGTCCTGACCCCAGTTAACACTCCCACTAATTGCTGGGGCTGCAGAGAGCCCAGGGAGCAAAAGAGCCAGAGTTAATTAAGGAGAGAAAAAAAAAAAAAGTCTGCTTCTCCATTCTTCATGTTGACTCCTCCCCACCCTTCTGGGCTGGGCGGCTAGTTTCAGGGAAGCTCCCGAGGCAGAATCTGCACGCCCGGAGCCAAAACCAACAGCGCCCGGCAATTGCTGAACAGGAGCAGCTAGGGCTAGCGGGTTTCCAGGAGGCTGGCTCCAGAGCTCTCCGGCCCTTCGAATTTCCCAGAGGCACGGCAAGGAGTCTGCGCCCCGCCCGCCCCCCCCCATCCAAAGGAAAGCCTCCGTTTCTCAGTCCCAATACTGGATGCTGTGAAACAGGGGCCACGCGGGCTCCTGCTACCGACGTGGGACTCCTTCAGACGGCAGCGCGACGTTCTGTACGCTAAACGATGATGCAATACGTACATCTGACAAACGCTACCTGCTCTAATCTCACAACTACCCTACTGAGGTAGGCACTATTCTTATACCCACTTCATAGACGGAAAAACTTGGAAGAGATAAGTGACTCGCCCGAGGTCAATACGCTAGCAAGTAGCAGGAAACGATTCAGAGCCCAGCACTCTGACTCCGAAGCCTGTGCATTTAACCCTTGTCCCATTAGGCGGGTCACTTAGATCTTCTAGTACACGAGAAACAAGCCCTGCGGAAGGGTCCTTGAGGGTGTGATGAGGTCCATGGACCCCCACCCCCACCAGGCCCCCAAAATCGAACACACAGTTTTACGGTGTTTGCGTGTGCGTTCACTGTTCAGGGCGGAAGGGAGTGTCAAAGTTCTCTCTAGATTATCAAAAGGGCTGGGCCTCAAAAAGAGGCTAAGAACTGTATGCCAATGAGGTGACGGCTTGCTCGGATGACTCTAGAACACAGATCTCCTGGCTTGAGTCTTCTACTTCTTCACTTCACCTCCTTGCTTTGAAGGAATAGCCAAGAGGGCAGCCTGAATTTCCAGAAAGGGAGGGCGTACTGGCAGCGTAGAATTGGGCAACTTGGCGCTGAAACCCACCCAGCCCGCCTGGGAGAGGGTGTCCAGGAGACACGCCACAGTGGAGGGAAGGGAAAGGGTTCACGGCAGGGCCCTGCGGGATGACAGGGATTTCCTACACTGCTTCCTACTCTTTTCCATCGCTTAAAAACAAGTTCCAACACCGTCCCGGTTCTGATTCTGGGTTTCACTTGGATCCACGCAGAGGAAAATCCATCATTGGCAGCCCGAGACGATCAGAAATTAGCAGGGGGAAGATGCTTCTGTCCCAAAGGAATTCACTAGCTTTAAAGACCGCGATCTACCTAAAACCAAAGGCATCCGTTGGCGCTACTGGCTTCCTCTTCAGACGTTCCAAGGCCTTAGACAGTGACAGTGGTGCCGTTTGTCAGGCAATACCGTTAAGGGAGCATTCTGTGCACTGGGCTCTGTGCTTTACCTACGCTGCTCCTCATTTAATCCTCATCCCAATCCTGTGAGGTAGGGACCTTATCATCTCTGACTTACAGATGTCAAAATGAGGGCTCAGAGGGGTCAAATGGCGGCCCCAGCACACACAGCAAATAAGCGAGAGAGCCAAGATTCAAACCTGGGTCTATCTGACCCTAAGCACAGGGTTCGAGACCAGGGCCCCTAAAAGCGAGTCCACGGACCCTCCGCGAACTGTTAGTTATGGGTCCCTGGCAAGTGAAGCTCAGGAAAAGAAAGTAAGTAAGGATTTAAAGACGTTTCTGGCAATTTGACATTGCCGCAGCAACCCGGCATGCGGTGGTAGCCTTGCCTCTTAGAACAGGGAACAGACAGACCGGTTCGGACACTGTCAGACTTGTGCGGGCTGGTCACGGTCACCGGGACCCCAAACCCATCCCTGAATCAATGAAAACAACCCATCCTTTACCTCGGCTGGTTGAAGAAGCCCCGTTCTTTCTTTTTTTTTTAATTTTTTAATGTTTATTTATTTTTGAGAGAGAGAGAGAGAGAGGGAGAGAGACACAGAGCACGAGTGGGGGACGGGCAGAGAGAAGGGGAGACACACCATCGGAAGCAGGCTCCAGGCTCTGGGCTGTCAGCACACAGCCCGATGCGGGGCCCGAACCCAGGAACCATGAGATCACGACCTGAGCCGAAGCCGGACGCTTAACTGCCTGAGCCGCCCAGGCGCCCTGAAGAAGCCCTGTTCTAAAGCCCCCCGCAACGACAGGAGCACACGCGCTGCTCAAACGAGCGTCCAGCCATCCCCTCGATTGTCCGTTCAGCACACAGAGTGTGCCGGCACGGCGCTTCTAGACTTGAATGTGCACGTGAGCCACCGGGGAGCTTGGTCAAAGGCAGACCGACTCGGGCAGCGTGCGGTGGGGCCGGAGACGCCCCGTCTCTAACCGGGTGACGTCAGGGCTGTCAGTCTGGAGTCTGGGCTGTGAGCAGCGAGGTGCTAACCGCACAAGCACGCCAGGGCAGACGAGGCGGGTGCCAGAAACTTCGCCTGACGAAGCCAGCCGGACTCTAGCAAGGGGCCCAAGCAGAGGCTCACCGCTCGGGCCTGGCCATGAGGAAGGCGGGACGGGGCCCGGCTCGCCGGCAGCCCTCGCGACACGCCTTTGCCCGCCGCAGCCCGAGCCGGGGCCATCCGGGGACCCTGCTCTCCTGAGTCGCACCAAAGGAAGCCCTTACTGTCGCAAGGGTTTGACCGGCGGCGGACAAGGGCAGCTCAGAGGCAGGTGCAGACATTCGGAGGAGAGCTGCCTCCAAGCGCACCGTGGGAGAGGGGGCGTTGTGGCGCGCCGCTGGTGCCGGAGTGCCAGCCTGGGGGTGTCCAGCAGCGACGCCCCGGGAGAACCGCTCCACGCGCGTGTGCGCACAGCACTTTGTACTCACTTAGCTCTCAGAGCTAAGAAATCTAAGAGCTGAAAGCCTCAGAGGCAGGAACGTAACGCGGGTCACCCCGGGAGGGCAAAAATGGCCCCTTGGTGGCCAATCTTGCCGCCAGGAAGGGCCGGGGGCAGCTCTTCTCCAAAGAGGAACGGCCCCCACTTCCCTCCGGCGAGCCTCCGGGTAGGTGTCCCACTCCCTGGAAATTCTTGACAAGAGACCTTACCCTCCTCCCTACTGCCAGTCTCAGTCCCTCCTATTTCAACTCACCGCACGAGGACCGAAGGACTATGACCTTCTAGAAGGGGCGAGTCACTGCACAAGGCCCGGGTCCTCCATTCATTCAAGGACTCACGCGTTAATTCAAAAACTCGACCGGCCGGCTGCCATGAGCCAGGGCCCTCGGGAAGTGGGCAGACGGCATGGACTCGGCCGACTCGGGCCTTGAGAAGCAGGGGGTACAGGAAAGAAGGGGCCACGCACAGAGTCGTCAATTAAGGCAGAGGCCACTGCCTGTTGCCGATGCCAGAGGGAAAGCGGGCAGCCTTCCCGCACGCGCGAGCTCAGGCAAAGCGCCCCCAGAGTGGGACCGGGCGGCACCTGCCAGGGGCGCCTTCGCGCACACAGAGCCGACGGGGGCCTGAGGGTTCCTGACATACACAGCCAACGGTCGGAAGGGCTGGACGTCCCGACCACAAGTCCCTCCAAACCAGATGCAAGCCCAACTCCAGGGGGCATGTGGCTGAAAACCTTCTAGGTCTCTGATGACGCTCCTGAAACCACGAGTCTTTCTCCCTTTGCAAAATCCGAATCCTGTTCTCCTACCCCCGAAGCCCGCCCTGCGCTATCTCGCACCTGGCTCCTTTCCACCCACCCACCGGTCCTTCCTGCTCTCAGAATTCTGCTCAGCGCAAATCTCCAGAAGGTCTGGGGCAGCCACAAGAGCAAGGTTTCTTCACATTGCCTTAACTTGACATCTGGGACCGGATCATTCTCTGCGGAGGGCGTCTATCCTGTATATTGGAAGATGCTTAGCAGCGATCCCGGCCTCCACCCGCAAATGCCAGTGGCACCCCAGGTATGCCAACCAAAAATGTCTCCAGACACAACCGATGTCTTCTGGGGGACGAAACCAATCCCCGTTTGTGAACCGTGCACTGGAACACTGGGGCCACCGAGGCCCACCCGGGGAGCTGATAAAACTCACCCACGCCAGGGCCCCATCCCGCACACGTTCTGCTTCTGGCCCCAGATTCTACAAGCAAACAAGAATGTCTGTCACTTCACGAGTCCCTGATGCTCTTTTAATGTGTCGGTTGGCTCATCCGGGAAACCGGATCTCTCCAGAAGCATGAACTGTCTTCTTTTTTTCTCTCTCTCTACACAGCTCCGTGCAGTTCTTCCTATTTTGTGTTAATCAGAAAAGTCTGGAAAGCTATCGAGCCTCCTCCACTCCAACTTCAAATGAAGGAGCCACTTCAAATAGCACCAGCTCCCCCAAGTTCAGCAGGCAGTGACAAGAAGAATTCATACCCTTCCAAACTTCGAGAGGAGGAGGGGACAGAAGACATGGCGGTCCACGAGAATCTAAATACTGGATTTTGCTCTCGGTGAGAACCCTCCATGCTCTCTCTCGGGTGTGAGGAAACGTGGCTGAGGGGCCAGGACGCCCGCCTCCATAAACTCAACTTTGTGGGTTCCCATCCCTCTTTTTTTTTTTTTAAACTTTTATTTATTTTGAGAGAGAGAGAGAGAGAACAGGGGAGGAGTAGAGAGAGAGAATCCCAAGCAGGCTCCACGAGGCAAGCGCAGAGCTGGGCGTGGGGCTCGATCCCACCAACCTTTAGATCGTGACCTGGACAGAAACCAAGATTCAGCCGCCAAACCGACTGAGCCACCCAAGCGCGCCCCGATTCCCAGCCGTCTTGGCCGGAATGGAAGGCGTGACGCCGGGGGTCGGTCCCGGTCCCAGACACTTCGGTCTACCAGACAGGACACTGTTGTCCTCAGACCCACAGTGACTTGAAAATAAGGGAAGCAGGCTCAGGATCTTTTCCCACGCACCCCCCCCCCCAGGACCCCCAGTGGGGTCAGGAGAGCTGACAGACAGAGAGGGCTGGCCGACCTGAACAGTTAACAGAGTAGTCAGGTCCGTGTCCTGCCTCCCCTCCTCCCCACACCTGAAGCCGCCCCTGCCGGCCACGCCTTCCAACAAGGCCAGAGGCGAGGGCAGAGTCAAGGGGAAAGAGCCGGTCACAACCGCACCCTCCCTAGTGCAAATGCGTTCACCGCTCATTTAGTAACAAACATACAGAGGACACGCAGACGTGTAGGGGGCAGTCCTGTGTCCTTCCTGGTTTTCACACTTGGGTTAGCTTAAAGACAAAATGATGGGAGGGGAACCCAGGGCCGGGCTCCCCCCACCCCCCAAACAGGGAAGCCTATTCAAGCTCCCAAGACCAGCCTTCTCACAAAAACTCCCATAGGAAGACAAATAGCTCATACATAAGAATACAGATTGCCCAGGAGGTTACATTACATTTAATGAATGATTTAATGTTTTCTGTGAGATTCTACTCATTTGGTATTCATGGCCAAAAGGATCTGCTTCCGGTGGCCCTGGCCAGCTTGCCGAAATCCGTCCAGGGACCGGGGGCTTCCATTCTGAGGTGGCCAGAGGGAGAGTGGTGGTTGTTTTTTTTTTTTTCTCAAGCTTCCTTCCCTCGCCTCAATTACACACATACACACACACACACAGCCTGTTGCCTGGAGACTGAACGCATTCCTGATGCTTAGGCTTCTTTTCATTCCCCAGAAGCAGGAGCTTTGGAAACCGGGGCCTCCAGGAAACATGGCTAGGGCGGGGGAGACGGGGGGGGGGGGGGGGGGCACCAGTGACACTTCCTCGCTGACAGGCCCGCCCCTCCCCACGGCCCTCCCTTTCCTCCCCAGGCCTGAAAAGCCCCAGTGGGCTGGAACTGAAGGGCTCCCGCAGGGAACAAGGCCCCCTTTGAAAGCCCATGTTTACGCAGCCCCGGGCAGGGGTTGCCATGGCCACGGTCCACCCTTGGCAGGACCCAGCAGGCCTCAGCACCGGGACACCCTCTCCTGGGCCCCGCGGCTGCTGGAGGCGCTGCTTTCCCTCAAGTCTTCTTCGGCTCAAAACATAATCCTGAACGAGGATTAGGGCTCCCCCCCACCCCCAGCAGCCGAGCGGCCACCCCCTCGGGGGCTCCCTGGAGGAAGGCCGGAGACCAGCCACGCTCCGGGCGACAGTGCCCGCAGGCCGCTAATGGGGTAACTTCTTTATGTAACCTTATCGCCGCGCCCCGGAGGCCAGGCCGCAGCCTGAGCCCTGGGGCCGCCAGGCTTCGGGAGGCCACCTCGGCAGCAGTGGGACAAAGGCACAGCCCAGGCCGGGTCAGGGACCTTCGGACCCCGGCGGCCCTACATTCCTCCCTCCCCCGCTTCCCCCAGGACCCTCCGGAGGGAGCGCAGCCTCTAAATAATTCAGCCCTCAAAAACTGCTCTGTGCTCGGAAGGGTGTCTTCATTTCTTTTTCAGCTTTGTCCCAACCTTGGGCCCGCTTGGGCACCCAGGGCCTCCCGAGCCCCCGCCCCCCTCTTCCCAGAGCTGAAGGGAAGAAGCCACCCCGAATTCAACACATCGCTGGAAGCAGATGGGGCGTGGGAAGAGTGGTGGCCGGCGGCACTCCAGGGGCCGTAGGCTTCACCTGGCACCGGGCGGTGCTGGCGGAACTGAACTCATCAAAGGTCCTGCCTCTGTCCGCAGCGTCTCCCCAAGCTCCCTCCAGCCTCCTAGCCTCTCGGGGCTTCTGCTGCACCCAGCGGCCACACCCCTATACAGCCCTCGCGTTCACGCTAACTCTAAGGGCCTGCGGGCACAGAATTACCAGGCCAGGCGTCCCTGCAAGGGGCCGGCTTTGGCTTCTATTGATAATATTAGCCGATACTTTATGGAGGACTCATTTCCTGTAATCCCCACCATAACCATATGAGGAAGGTACCTCAAATCCCGCCATTTCACAAGTGAGGCAACGCAGGCTCAGGGAGGTAAAGACATTTCCCCAGCTCATACAGCGCCGCAGAGTGAGACCCAGCTGTCTTCATTATCCGGACACCATGCCTTAACCCCACCTTGCACAGACACACGCATGTACTGCCCTGCGGAATCTTCAGAGAACTAAGCCCAGAGAGGTGAAGTGATTGGTTCACAATCACACAGCCGGCTGGGCCAGCGTCAGACAAGGAACGAAGTGCCCTCACCTGGGCTAAGCTCCTTTCCACATCACAGTTTCAACTACAGACGCAACCATATTTAGGCAGGCGAGAGCACACTCAATATACTCTCTGTTTCACAATGTTATGGTCTAATGGCCTGTCAACCTGGCGTGACCCTGGGCAATGTCCCAAGCCAGTCCTGTCCACTCCCTCCCATGCAGGCTCCAGGTCCGTGACCTTCCAATACACAGCTCCTCTGCCTCTAGGAGGGCTTTATCTTTTGTTTTGTTTTGTTTTGTTTGGAAGTAGGCTCCTCTCTCACGGCATTACAACCTCTCCCATCCCCCTTCAGGGCGGTGCAATCTCCGAGTCTCCTAATGAGAAATCGCACAGCAACGGCCAGCTCACATTAATGCAGCACTTAACAGCTCTCAGACTCAAAGCTTGCCTCCAGATATCACCCACCCAACTTGCCTGTCCTTGAACCAGCTGAACAGAGGTCCCTTGCTGAGGACTGCCTCCATCCCCACTCAAGGGGACGCCCCCCAAGCCTCGGTGGTACTATAACAGACCACGGCCTCCTGGCTCCAGCTGATTGGACCGACGGGAGACAGCTGACACGAATGGGCCAATCAGCGTCTTCCACCAGGAATTGGAATCAAGGTTCTGAACTACTATTCAGCCTGCCGGTTACTGGAACCAGAACCGGTCTAGTTGGAAGCGGAGGGCCCGTGTCATCTGGCACGCACACGCGGAAGCTGCGGCATCCAGCATTTGTAGGCACTGGGGAGGCCAGCCGTAGTTCCTGCCTTCGATTCTTCCGTTCCCCTGTGACTTCGAATAGCTCGAGCTGGGTTTCTGTTACTGGCTATCAGTAGAGTCTGAACTAAGAGATGGGCTGAGCTATTATCCTCCTTTTATAAACGAGGAAAGAGGCTCGCAGAGGCGAAGCGACTCAATGAAAGTCACATGAGCAACCGGTAGTAAAGGAGAGGTCAAAACCGCAGCTATGTGACTCTCCTTTCAGTGCCATCTCGTACCTCCTCCCCTTAAAGGAAGGGGCAGATAAAAACCAAACCAAACCAACAAAACAAAACACAACACGGTAACTGAGGATGAGCGATTTGGCCGGAGGCACGCCAATGGACTAAAGCCACAGACAAGAAATACAAAATCCTCGCCTTTGTCCCGCCATGTTTCCCAGCCTCCCTAGCGGGTAGGTTGAACCCACGTGACTAGTTCCGGCCAATGAAATGCGAGCGGAAGTAAGGGGTGTCGGTCCCTTGCGAGGCAGCTAGAAGCCAGGGGCTGCCTCCATCTCCCCTCCACCTCTGCGGTAACTTTAAAGGCCCCAGATATCAGACAGTGCGGATACGGGAGGGCTGCTGACGGCATCAGACTCTTCCATGAGCACAAATTAAACCTAGATCGTGTCAAGCCCCTGGCCTACCAGGGTTTGATTGTTACTACGGCACAGTCTAGCCTCGCCCGACTGAAGCGCACAGGTTAGTCAACCTGTTGTCCGCTTCGGCACACTCGCCCGGTCTGCAGGATGCCGCATTTGTTTGTTTAACATTCATTTGCTTAACAAATCGTTCTAGAGCACCAGTGCCAAATGCTGTGATGGAGAGAGCCAAAAGCACAGGAGCAAAAAAAAAAAAAAAAAAAGGACCCAGTCCGTCCCCTCAAGAAGCTCCTTATCTGGTGACTCACACGCCCACTCTGGGACTTTTTTTTTTTTTAAAGAGTAGTTCCACAGGTGTTAAAGCATCCCCCCCCCCCCCCCCCCCCCCGGCCAGCCAGCGCCTGGCCACACGGATCGGATCACGCGGAGGGCAAGGCAGGTGGTCCCAGCAACTCCAGGGCGGCAGCCCAGAGCGAGTTCACAGCGGGTTTTCACACCCTGCTCACTCCCAGCTCCCCCCTCCTGCCAGCCTCGTGGCCACACACAAGTGCTTCCCCTGCCCTGGGCACGGAATACAAGAGAGAAGGCCTCAGGGAGGAGTCACCAAGAGAGCAGGTGGCTGGGAGCAAGCAGGAGCAGCAGAAGACACAACTCCTCTGCCCACACCCTCCTCTGCCGCGGAAAGGATCTCCTGTGGGGTTCATCCCTCTGCTGCATTTATTTTAGCCCCCAGAGTCTCCCACAACTAAGCTTTTCTCCCCTGGCCCCACATAGCTGAGGATGAACCAGAGAAATCCTCACTGTCTGGAACTGGACAGTTTCCTTCTTTTTGCCAAAAGTTAGACAAGAGGTTAGCTGGCAGGGTCGCCATATCCAGTTGTGTGAGCGGTTCACTTCACAGCATGCCCATCCAAAGGGGCAAATGGGGCTGGAATCCAGCCTATGCTCTGCTTACCAAGCTCCGTCCCCGGGAGAAAGGGTCCCTTCTAATTCACACAACGGTATCGGCTGTGTGTATAAGTCACAGAAGCACGGGGGCCATGCTTCCCCATAAAGCTTGAGAGGTTTGATGATGAGGACATGAGAATGCACTATGCTGGGCTCTCTACTTCTGGGCATATTTGAAATTTTTCACACTAAGGGGCGCCTGGGCGGCTCAGTGGGTCGAGCGCCTGACTTTTGATTTCAGCTCAGGTCATGATCTCACGGTTCACGAGATCGAGTCCCAAGTTGGGGTCTGCACTGACAGAGCTGAGCCTGTCTGGGATTGTCTCTCGCCCTCTCTCTCTGCCCCTCCTCCGCCTCTCTCTCAAAAGAAATAAACATTTAAAAAAGAAAGAAAGAAAAATTTCACACTACAAGTTGAAAACCAAACACCATCAGCCTCAGCTCCTGCTTCTAACAAGGCCACAGCTCCTGGCTCATAGGGCTGATCTAGGGCTAGATTGAATTACTCAAGTGAAATGCTTGACACAGACTAAGCCCTCTTACAAATAGGAGCTATTAACAGTAGAGACTGCTGATGGCTGGGGCAGGAAGGAAAACGAGGCAAAATGGGGACAGAGGGACATTGTTGAGAAAAGCCAACACTCTGGGAAATGTGTGCCATGAAGCCAGAGAGACTCTGAAAACGCACCACCCTTTTAACATCCCAGGGGCTGCTGTGCGGAGCTTCCTCGCAACCCCTCCCTCCTGGGCAGACCTCCCATTTCCCTGGCGACCCCAGCCTCAGCTCAGAATTCAACTTGAAGTCCACAGAAAGGTCACAGAGAGTGGCTCAGAAAAGGATGTGTCCCCCAGCCTCTTGGCAAACTCAGAGAACGGGCGACTTGTGGGTGGAGCTGGGCGGGCAGGGAGGGCTCACACCCGAAAGATGCCTGTCTGGAGTCCCGGGAGAGAACAAGAGACCCCCAAAGGTATTAGCACGGGGAGGGCCCCTGCCACCCTCACAGGATGCGGGCAGAAGTAGCCATTCCCACCCCCAAAGAGCAAAAGTTATTTTTGAATTGCCTAGTTTTATGTAATGAATTTGTAGGTTAATGTCTTCAAAATGATCACCGCGTGTGAATTTCATCAGGGGTTTGTCATTTAAAAATGACACACCCCCTATTCATTTCCCCTTAAGGCTATTCATTCCCCAGAGCCTGGGGTGGGGGAGGGGGCGGCGAGGGCTGAGGGTGGCAGTGATAGGAAGCTGGGAGCCCTTCCCAGAGCCCCTGGAGGGGCCTCAGCCTTGGCTTGAACCTCAGGTCCCCCCCCCCAACGTGTCAGCCTGGCCTCTGCCCCGGGGCGGGGGGGGGGGGCGGACTGCCGCGGAAGGCTTCTGGTTTGGGTCAAATCCATCCCACTCACTTGCTCTCCCCCTTCTTTTTTCTTTTCCAGGATGATTCATTCTCTTATTAAGTCGATTCATGAGAGAAAAGGAAGTCACCCAAGTTTCCAACCCTCTCTTCACTGAACACAAGCTGCTCACGGCTCCTCCCCATAAGGACTTCAGAGAAATCCAGGAACGAGGAAGAAATTCGCAAAAAAAGCCCTTCCTTCACCTTTCCTTTCACGTCCCAAGAAGTCACTATCCTTGGCAAGTTTTCGAAGTTTCTGTGGCTGCCACGGCTGAGGGCTGAGCTGGGATTTAAAGACAGGCTTCCAGATCAAATGTGATAGGAGGGGAAAGAGGCACGTGGCTCTTAAATCCACAGATTAAGTGCCAGGGCACTCCCTCATGGCAGATAGTAAAAATCCGCCCAGAAAAGGTCCTTCTCCGTCCCTGCGGCTCTCCTCAAGCCCGTCCCAAACTTAGAAACAGCTGCCTCCCTAGAACTCCAAAACAAGCTCTCATTTGCTCCGTCTCCTCATTCTTTCCAACACTGTGATCTGTACACTTAATCTACCTCCAGGCTCAGCTGATCCCTCCCTCAGCTCCTCAAATGAAAGAAGAGGAGCAGTCAAAGCATAAAAAGTCCAACGCTACCACAGAATAAAGCCCTGTCGTCAACACCCGTCTACAGACGCAGCAGCCCGGCTTTCTGGGTTCGGATCCCAGCTCCTCGACTAACTAGCCGAGTGAGCTTGGGCGAGTTGACTCAACCCTCTGTGCCTCAGTAAGGTGGTGATAACACTATACCCAGACAGGGCTGCGTAAATAAATTCCCGCGCTCAAGAAGGTGGCTGGCAGGCGACAGGCACGTAATACACGTTAGCTGTTACTACCGGACGTCGCGACGATCCTGAGCGACAGAGATTACTCTTCCCGGCTCTGCTTAGCAGGTGCGTCCAACGGCCATTTGTCGCTGTGGGTATAATAACAGCTTGACCTCCGGAGACGCACAATCTAAAAAGTTAGGTGATCAGCTCGGAACGACACCGTCCGTTCGTGGCAGGGGGGAGACCGGACCTCCGGTCTTAGACTCCAAATCCCACCCCGACAAGCCTCGCGCTTTCGCCCGCGCCCTCCCTCAGGCACAGAAGTTGGAGAAGGGCCGGTGGATCAGCATCGGAAACAGATTTCAGCTCCCTAACCCCCGGGGAGTGGCGGTATCTCGAGGGAATGCCGCGGGAGTTGCCAAACGAAATTAATTTCCATGTGTTTTTCATACTCCCAAGAAAACATCCCAGAGCGGCCTCACGGGGGAAGGCGCCACCCCATCAGGGGTGTCAAAAGACCACTCGTGGCGGAGGCTCGGACCGGCCTCGGTACTGTTTCGGACGGACTGGGCTCCCTCGGGAGGCTCCGAGGCTGTCAGCGATTTGCAAAAAAAAAAAAAAGTCAGGGCAAATCTTTCGGGAGCGCGTGTACGCAGGCCTGGCCTAAGCCACGTGGACCTCTGCCAAGCCCATCGTTTTTTTAAAGCACGCACTGTCTTCACCCTTGATAAATAGCAGCCAGGCTACAGAAATATTTCCATTACGCCCGAAGGCTCGCCTGCCGCCACAACTCATCGAAATGGAGGTTTCCAGTTTGGGAAGAGCTCTTCCATAAAAACATCAAAAAAAAAACACGCCAGCCTTTCCAGCAGAGGTAACCAAGCTGGCATTTAGGGAACCTCTAAACGCGAGTAAATGGTATTTGCGGAAACAAATTATTCGGTAGGCATATGCTCGGGCCCGAAGTCTAATTATATCTAATAAATGGGTTAAGCCCACCTCTTCCAGCTCTGTTACGAACACTCCTTAGGAGGTTTCTACACACGCACTTCCATAAATGCTCTCCAATGTCATATATCCAGACCGAGGAAGTCACCGTCTGCCCATGCTGAGGGCTAGGAAGGACAAGCGTGTCACACTGTAGCCCTGGCCCTACCACCATCGACCATGTCGTTTCACGAAATTATAATACAAACAACAAACGGCAACAGCAACAGCAGCTGACACTTACGAAGAACTTACAAATACGCTAAGCTCTGCGCTAAGGACTTAGTAAGTATTTGATTCTCGGGGCGCCTGGCGGCTCAGTCGGCTCACCATCCGACTTCGGCTCAGGTCACGATCTCAGCGTTCGTGGGTTTGAGCCCTTCATCGGACTCTCTGCTGTCAGCGCCGAGCCTGCTTCAGATCCTCTGTCCCCTCCCTCTCTCGGCTCCTCCCCTGCTCATGCTCTCTCTCTCAAAACTAAAAACAAACATTAAAAAAACAAAGTGAGTGTTCGATTCGCATCAGCAGTTATTAGGGAACTCTCATTGTGTGGGTCAGGAAACCAAGATTCTGAGAGACTGAGGAACTTGCCCCCAAAACACGACAGCCACTACAGAGGCTGCATTCAAACCCGTGTTCTTAACCACACACCGTAGGTCTTTTCGAGGTGCCTTAACGACCCAGGGTCTTTGAAATCCGTTCTAGCTCTAAAATTCAGTGATTCTCAACGGGTGCCTGGCTGGCTCGGTCAGTTAAGCCTCCTGGTTTCAGCTCAGGTCATGATCTTGTGGTTCCCGGTTTGAGCCCCACGTGGAGCTCTGTGCTGACAGCTCATAGCCTGCTTGGGATTCTCGCTCTCTCCCTCTCTCTGCCCCCCACCCACCGCTCGCTCACTCTCTCTCAAAATAAATAAATAAACTTTATAAATAAATGAAATTCAGTAATTCTCTTTGATTTATTTATCTTTAAAGATTTTTATTTTTGGGAGTGTCTGGGTGGCTCAGTTGGTTAAACATCTGAGTTTTGGTCTCAGCTTAGGTCAAGATTGCATGGCTCACGAGTTTGAACCCTGCCCCCAGCTCTGTGCTCACAGCTCAGAGCCTGCCTGGGATTCTCTCTCTCTACCTCTCTCTGCCCCTCCCCCGCTCACGCTCTATCCCTCTCAAAATAAAGACATAAACAAACAATGATTTTGGGGCACCTGTGTGGCTCAGTTAGGCATCTGACGTCGGCTCAGATCATGATCTTGTAGTCCGTGAGTTTGAGGCCCCTGTCAGGCTCTGTGCTGACAGCTCAGAGCCTGGAGCCTGCTTCGGATTCTGTGTCCTCTCTCTGTGGACTTCCCCCGCTCATGCTCAGTGTCTCTCTCTCAAAAATAAAAACATTTAAACATTTTTTAAAAGATTTTATTTTTTAAGTAATTATCACACCCAACATGGGGCTCGAACCCACATTCCCGAGATCAAGAGTCACACGCTCTACTGACTGAGCCAGCCAGGCGCCCCAGTGACTCTCTCTTTTAGAGATAAAATGAATTTATAACTTAGAGAAATACGAGGCAACGCTGTGGCGGGACTGCCGGGATGGAATGAAACATCCGTGCGTGCCTCCCCCGGATCCCGTCAGCGGAGGGGAACCCCTGCTTTTCCAAGATAATGACACCCCATAAAACACCCAGCCGGGCCCCAAACCGTCTCGGGGAAAATGTGAGCCCGAAGTTCTTACAGGACACCCCGACTTGCAAGGGTCTGCAAGTTCTCAACTGCCAGCTCCTAAACCTTAGTTTGCCATCTTCTTCTTATTATTATTTGTTTAAGGCGAGTCAGGGGCGCCTGGGTGGCTCAGTGGGTTAAGCGGCCCACTTCGGCTCAGGTCATGATCTCACAGTCTGCGAGTTCGAGCCCCGCGTCTGGCTCTGTGCTGACAGCTCGGAGCCTGGAGCCTGCTTCAGAGTCTGTGTCCCCTTCTCTCTCTGCCCTTCCCCCTGCTCACGCTCTGTCTCTATGTCTCTCAAAAATAAATAAACGTTAAAAAAATTAAATTAAGGCGAGTCAAACGCAAGAAAACAGGCACAGTGGGGGCTCGTTAAGGACGCCAGTCCGCGGCGTGTGCAGGCCTCGTGGCGTACTTACACCTGCTCTCTTCACAGGTCTACACCTGCTCACGGAAACCCACCTGACGCAGGCCATGTGTGTTACAGCTTCCCCGTGACCGGCCTGGCCCGGTGGCTCCGCAGCCAGGTCACTGCACAATGCCGTGTCCCGCACACTCCTGCCGATACCTTCACACGCTGCCGCCCTCGCCACGCATCCCGGTCCCCGGACACACGGCCCCTCGGTGGCTCCCTGGCCCCGCTCTAATTCATCTCCTTCCTCTCCCTGCTCAGCCCAAGGGCCCCCTGCCCAGCCACCTTCCCACCAGCCCGCACGCGGCCGGGGGGAGGGCAGGCTCTCTCCCAGCTCCCCCCCCCAGCCCCCTCCCCGCGCTCTCCCCCCCTCCCCGCGCTCGCCCCAGCTCGCCGGCTCTCTCAGCTCCTGGCACGGCCTGAAACCGAAACTAATCTCGGACCTGAACAAAATGAACTCATTTCCTATGCCTGATCACCCTACATGACCGCAGAAAACCTTCTCGCCAGAGCTCCAAACCGGAGCCCTGGAGAGGCACCCCCCCCCCCACCCCCGCCAGAACCTACTGCTTCCTTAACAAACAAGCAAACAAGCGACCACAGGTTAGAGGAGGAAGCAGCGGGATTTCTCCTGCTGCTTTGTTTTAATCCGCATGAGTCCATTTCAAATGACCCCAACAAGTGAGGCCCACCACCCAGTATTTTGAAGCCACCGTTCAGCATCTGTTCCTTTTAGGCTCATTCTTTTCTTTTCTTTTTTTTTTTTTTTGATGGAGAGAGCACAAGTTGGGGCAGAGAGAGAGAGGGAGGGAGAGAATCCATGTTTATTTTTGCGAGAGACAGAGAGACAGAGTATGAGCAGGGGAGGGTCAGAGAGAGAGGGAGACACAGAATCTGAAGCGGGTTCCAGGCTCTGAGCTGCCAGCACAGAGCTCAACGCGGGGCTTGAACTCACAAACCACGAGATCACGACCTGAGCTGAAGTCAGATGCTTAACGGACTGAGCCACCCAGGCGCCCCTTGGCTCATCCTTAATCAGATTCTGAGACCAAGTCTTGTTTCTCTCCAGAGATCTCTGTCGCCCTCCTGCTGACTGCAGTTTAGGTCACTGTATCAATTTGAAGACTTCGGCCTTTATTTTTGTGCTGGGAACGACGACAAACCCAAAACAAACGCGAAAAGCCGGTCATTACGAACGAACATAACAACATAACGTCAGCCCTCGATGTTCTTTCAAAGAACTGTCCGTTTTGAGGCAGATCCTAAAGTGTGTTTCGTGAATTCCCCGTCGCCCCAGCACGCCCTGGGACACCTTCCTCTGTGGCTGGGAGTAGTAGACCCTGATTCTGGCGGCCTGCGCCACCCAGACCTGGAAGGACACGGGCGCTGGCCCCACAAGCGTGTGGTAAAAGAGTAATAACTTCTGGAGTGTCTGCGATTTGCTTTTCATTCAGCAAGGTGCGCCGAGGGCCCCCAAGGTGCACCCTTCTAGGTGCCAGGCCAGCAGGGTGACCGAGACGACCCGCGAGCTCCAACAGGGACGGTCATTCTCAGAAACACCGGAGCAGAGCCGATGCTTTCTCTAGCGCCGGCAGCCCAAAGGCCAACTCCCTCCGGGTGTCCCGCGGCCGTCGTCGCAAGGCCTGGAGCCCACCCCGCGGGCGCTCCCGGGAAGCCTCCCCTCCGACCGGCACCAGCGCCGGGCAAGACCCCAGCTGCCGGGCAGATGTGCTTCGTGTCTTGGCTCCCCGGCTAATGGACGAGCCACTCCGCGTTGCGGGAAAATGAGGACCTAGGCCAGATGGGAGCGAATCTTCCAGCTCAGAAATTCCAGCTCCTTTTTGCCCTCCTGGCGCTGAGCTGACACAGCCCTCGAGGGGCCTCTACTCCATCTTCCTGTCTCCAGATGAAACCTCTGAAACCACCAAGACAAATGGAACTTGGTCCCATCTCTAAAGTCCTTCGGGGGAGGCCACGGCCCTCCGCTCCTGTGAGTCACTTGTTCTCACATCTCGAGTCCTATCTGCAAGGAACGTTGTCCCCCTATCTTACTTGAGTCCTTCCATCCATTGGCCTCTGGTTCTGTGTCTAAGTTCGGAGAGACGGGAGTGAATCACTGTGCTCTGAGCGTCACTATTTTTTTTTTTTTTAATTTTTTAAAGTAATCTCTACACCCAGCGTGAGGCTCAAACCTGCAACCCGGAGATCAAGAGTCGCAGGCTCCAGCGGCGCCTGGGTGGCTCAGTGGGCTAAGCGACCAACTCTTGCTTTCCGCTCAGGTCATGATCTCACAGTTCATGAGTTCGAGTCCCCTGTCTGGCTTTGCATTGCACTGACGAAGCAGAGCCTGCTTGGGAATCTCTCTCGCTCTCTCTCTCTCTCTCTCAATAAATAAACTTAAAAAAAAAAAAAAAAAGAGTTACATGCTTCACCGACTGAGCCAGCCGGGTGCCCCTCTGAGCAGTAACTCTTAGGAAATTTTTGTTTCTTCTTCAGCAAGTTCACTGCAAGCATTACAGGAGGTGACTCTTAAAACCCACAAAGCCATCAAGGAAGCCAGCTGCACTTCCCAGTTCCTGTCTCGCCCCGCTCACCCCGGTCAGGGTGTCGCAGGATCCGGAAAATTTGAACCCTCGGTTCTAATCAAAGTTCACAGAGTGGGCGAGTGATGTCCGGAGACGGCGGCCACCTTTGCTCTCCCTCGGCTCAAGTGCCCTACTCTCCCGGCTGGCAGAGCGCCCCCCTGCAGCGCTTTGTCGCACTGCGGTACTTGCCGTGGCGTTCCCGGCTAACTCCGTTTCTGTCTCCCCTAAGAGACCACCGGCATCTTGCAGGCAGGGGCCTCAACGACCTTCGCTGGGGGTCAGCCCCAGCAGAGTGCCTGGCACTTGGCCAGCGATCTCAGCAGACCGCATGGTCCAGGCACCTTCCAGAGACGTCTGCAGAGCACGAAGCCCTTTAGCCCCATCCCCACCAACCTCGCCTCTCTCCACCCCTAGCCAGGATTTCTCTAAGGATGTAAGCTCTACAGAGCCAGGCCTCTTGAATTCAAATCCCGGTTCAACTGCTTTCTAGCCATGTGACCTTGACATTCCTGCTTCTTCACTGAAAAACAGATCGGACACCTCGTAGGGTCTTGTGTGAGAATTCAATGAGCTGATCCGTGAGAAGCACCTGGAACAGGCTCTGAGCCACGGCATGTGCTCAGAGGGTGCTGGAATCACCCGTCGGCAGACCTGTTCCTTCCCGGAACCCCCTCCACCTCGAAGCTTCCACTCTTGTCTGCATATTGGGCCTGCCCCCCACCCCTGCTAGACTCCCTTCCTCCAGGCCCCCTTTGCCCTCTTCCTCCAGGACCAGTGTCAGCAGCAACATAAAAGTCCTGCAACTCCCCCGCCTCATATGACCCTCTCCCATCTCCCCTACTCTCCTCGGTTTATTCTCTCGCCCAAAGAGAAGGGAGAAGAGTTGGTTCCCCAGCAGGGCTACGGATGCTGAGTCATTCTGTGCCCAACTACACTCTCTATCATCACCCTTGACATCTCAGGCTCCGCACCTCCCCACCGTGCAGTCCCCTTGGCTCATAATGTAGACGTCTAAACCCGCTTCGTCGTACCCCTCCGAAAGCCCGCTTCCACCTCGACAGTCTTTGGACGGTAAAATCTTTACCAAAGATTTTCCTTTGGAACATTAACCCCCCTGCGCAGAAATAATAACGGTAACGATCGGGGCACCTGGGCGGCTCAGTCCGTGGAGCGTTGGACTTCTGCTCAGGTCATGATCTCGTGGTTGGTGAGCTGGGGCCCCACATGGGACCAGCTGCTGTCAGCGTGCGGCCCACCTCGGATCCTCTCCCTCTTCCCCTCCCCCGCCGGCGCACGCTCTCCAAAATAAATAAACATTTAAAAAAGTAAAAAGAAAAAATAGTAATAACAGCTTCTACACTAAAGAACGCTTTTTCTTCGGCACGCATATTACATCTCCTTCCACGCTTTCTAAAGCCGAGAGACTGGGGCACTTAGAAAATCGGAGAGGAAGATAGAGGGCTGGGACTCTAACTTCAGATCCTACGCTCTAAACCACTGAGCTAGCCAGGGGAGGGCACAGAAGGGCCCCAACTCAACTGCCTCTCTCTCTCTCAGGGGAGGAGGTTCGAGGGAGCTGGAATTTTTTTTATCCCACCAGTCATTCCTCAAAGACACTTGGTGCCACCCTCACAGACAGGAAAAGGTCACATTTTACAAGGGAGTTTATGTTTACACGCGTGGTTAGAGCATCTGTCATTTATGACCCGTTTTAGAAATAATAAGAGGGGCCCCTGGGGTGGCTCAGTCAGTTGAGCCTGCGACTCCTGATTTCCGCTCAGGTCATGATCCTTGAGTCGTGGGATCGAGCCCCTGTCCGGCTGCGCACTGAGCGCGGAGCCTGCACCAGCGTCTCCCCGCCCCTCCCCGCCCCTCCCCCACCCACGAACACGCTCTAAAAAAAAAATTAAAAATTAAAAATCAGACCAACAGCCGCGTTATTAGGGGTCCATTATAACTGCGCCGACACATCGGATGTCCTCGCGGGGAGGGCAGAGAGAGCAGAGAAGCACTGCGCGAGCCACCGCAACCAGCGTCCTCAACCCGCCAGTGCTATGGCCGCGACGGACAAGCCCCGCCCACTGAGGAGTGTGACCCTTTAGTCACTGCCACAGGACCCTTACATCTCACCGAGACAACTTCCGAGTCCCAAATTCGGGGACTTGGACTACGGCATCTCCGGGACCTTCTGTGGCTCCTCCTGTGAGCATCCGGCCCCCTACGAGTCCCTGAAACGGAGGCATCTCCTCCTTCAGGCCATTTTGTGTCGTCAGAGGGGATCCCTGTCTGACCCCAGCTTCCTGCCCCCAAGGCTTCGGAATACTCCTGAGGAAATGCAGGGCGCTCGGAGGGAGGGAACAAGGGTGGGCGCTGCTGTACCCCAAACACCGTTCTGGCTAGTTAAATAAAGCAAAATCCCCGTGAGCTACCACTGTCTGGGGCCCCGGAGCCTC
The DNA here is from genome assembly GCA_030068075.1 of Paguma larvata. Lineage (NCBI taxonomy): Eukaryota > Metazoa > Chordata > Mammalia > Carnivora > Viverridae > Paguma > Paguma larvata. The sequence goes on from CM057843.1 coordinate 54,203,018, forward strand.
AGAAGGGCTTCCCAGCCCCGAAGCAGAGAAGTCAGAGAAGGCAGCCCCTACTAAAGGCCCTTCCGGGTCCCCAGCAAGCGTAGATGCCACAACACCTGGGTGGCCAAACTAGGGCGTTTCGGCTAAGAAAGAAAAGGCAGGCCACGCCTCCTGAGGTGCACTGGGGTTGGTGACAACTGTCCCCTCTGGCCCCCACTTGCCTTTTAAAGCCCAAAGGGATCTAAGGAACCTACGGTACCTAGATCCTGGCCTTGGACAACTGTGCCCCAAAACTCCTCAAGAGGGGGAGGGTTTTCCCACTTACACTCTCCCCTGAAGCTCCTTCTTCTCCCTCAAGTCCGCTCCCCCCAGAGTAAGCTGGGGCTCCTAAGGCGCCTGGCTCCACACCCAGGGAAATGATATTTGCCTCTAATTCAATAGTGCCGTGCCCCCCCCCCGCCCAGGGCCTAGAGCCTTCTCACCACACAGCCGGCTCCTGGAGAAGCCCCCGGCCCCAGCCCTCTGCCCCCACCCTCTGGCTAACTGTAGGGAGCTGAGCTCTGGCCCAGAGTGTCCAGGTCACCATGGCCGCGAGCCCAAAGTCGCATGAGAAGATCAAGAGAAATGACCTCCCGAGAAGTCTACTCTCGGCACCCTGGGATTATTCACTGACTGGCCGCAAAGGAAGGAACTCTTCTGAATGGCCTATGCTGGACCCGACTGTAGATCAGGAGTCTTCCAGAGGGCTCCAGTTCCCCAGGGTGTGGTAACGTCGTGATAGCGCGTACAAAATGTGTCCCTGCACACGCGCACGTTTGAGGCAGGAGTCGGGGCTTTCACCCGATTCTCGAAGGGGCCCATGACCCCAGCCTCCAGCCGCACGCTCCCCCCTAGTCCTGTTACACTGCTGGGCCATCCTAGCTGCCCAAGGTCTCTCTCCTGTATAAGGCCTGATGCGCTCCTGTTCCCTTGTCTCCTGCTCCTTCCAGCCGCAGAAAGGGGACAGGTGGAGTTCGAACCCAGCCCTCCTGCACGCCCCCCCCCCCCCTCCCGCCCCGGTGACCTGAGCCAGGCTTCCCTCTCCACCCCAGAAATGCCACCCTCCATTCAAAATAGAGGTCCCAATGGCATCTGTTGACCCCCGACAACAGAGAGGCCCCGATTTCACACTTGATCCCACAGAGGGGCCAAGTCTCCTGGTAAGATGACTTCCTCCTGGTGCCCCTCAGCTCGTTCAGGCACGCGTGGCTAACTCCGCCCGGGGCGGTAAGGATGGGCATGTCTGCCAGAGAAAAGGGAGGAGAGGCCCAGAACATCTCCCTGAGCCCTTTCTGCCGGACCCAGTGGCTCAGGATCGCGGCAGGATAACCCACAGGCAGGGCTACTCCCCATGCTGGGTGACGCTCCTGGCCTCAGGGCCAATGGGAGTGAGATGGTCTCCCTGCGACCTGTACCACCCCTGGGACATCTTACCTCTAAACTCCCAGTCATTCCCCTCACTCTCACCAGAATACGTATGTGTGTGTGTGTATATAATTTATATAATAAAATTAATAAAATACACATACATATATATATGTATAAAATAAAATTAATAAAAATAAAGGAAAACCCAAAACCTCCTTTCCCCTAAAACGAGTCCCTCTCCGGGAATTTAATTTCACTATAAATTTCCTGCAGCCAAAACTTCTTCTAAGGAGACAAGAAACGGCCAAGCCAGTGCAGGGTGTAAGGCAACAATGCGACGAGAAACTGAAGAGGAAAAAAATGAATAAACGCCAACCCCAACCCCCTGGAGCTTAGAGCCCAGGCACACCGAGCCGGAGGGGCGGGGGAGCAGGGGCGGGGACAGTGCGTCCTGAACTTTCCCTAGCGAGCCACCGGGAGATGCGGCTCCCAGGGGACCGGGTGGGACCAGAAAAGGCTGAGCCGACCTGTGACATAGGCGGGGACGGGAAGCCAGCCTCCCCTCCTCCTCGAAGGAGCTCTGCTCCCAGCAGGCGCCCCCCACCAGCCAGCGCCCCCAGCCCGGGGCAGCGCCGCGAGGGGCGCCCACACAAAAGGGGGAGCGGCCGGGGCAGGGGCTCAGGGCGGCGCCCGCTCCCGGAGGCCTCGCAGCCCATCCCCGCGCCGCCCGCCCGCCCGCGACCACCCCTGGAGCCCCGCGCCCCGCTCCCCGCCCCCCTCCCCCCGGTGCCAGCCCGCCCCGCGCGCCCACGGTCCGGGTGAGGAGGGGGCCCCGGGGAAGAGGCGAGGGCCGCGACCCGGCGCCCGCGGCTGGGGAGGCGCGGGCTCCCGGGAAGCCGCGGCGGCAGCGCCGGGAATCAAACTCGCGCCGGCTCCGGCCCGGCCCTCCCGGCGGCGCCGCGGCGATCGGCGCCCGAGAAGGTGGGGCCGCCGGGCCGGGCCGGAGCCGGAGCCCGAGCCGGCTCGCGCCGGGGAGCGAAGGGAGGGTCTTACCGAGCAGCCGCCACGCGCGTCCGCTGCCCGCGGGCCGGAGGGGCCGGCGGGCGGGGGAGGGGCCGCGATCCCGCGCCGGCGGCGGTGGCGGCGGTGGCGGCGGCGGGCCCGGCGCGGCGGCGCGGCTGGGGCGCGGGAGGCGGAGAATGCGAGGCGAGGCCGGCTTCCTAGCGGCGGGCGGCGAGAAATGCAGCTGTCCCTGCGCGGCCGCCGGCGGGGCCACAAGTGGGGCCGCGCGGGGAGGAGCGGGGCCGCGGGCGGGGCGCGGGCCGGGCCCCGGCGCCCCCAGACCCGCTGGGAGGCCCGACCCCCTCCGAGAGAGGAGGGAAGCAGGAATGGGGTGGGGGGCGGGAAGCGGCACAATCGCGGGGCTGGGGGGGTCTCCGGGGGACGGTCAGCGGGGTTCCCCCCTGCGTCGCCCCCGCACCAGCCGCCGGGAGCCCCCACCGGCGGGCCGGAGGGCGTGAGCTAGGGGCCTCGGTCTCCCCTGGCTAGTGGGGTGCGGGGCGGCCTGCCCCTCCCTGCTCGGGGACCGGCGCCGGGAAGGCGCTCCCGGAGACGGGCCAGGGTGGGGCGGGGACCCGAGCGCGTGGCGCGGAGGGCCACCTACGACCATAGCTGCGCGGGCGGGTGCAGAGGGTGGACGCACATCTGGGCCTGGGACAGCTGAGGTGTGGGGGAGGGGCGGCCCCTGGGAAGTTAGGGCTCCGGAGAGGAAACGAAGTGCTGAGGTCGGAGGAGATGGTGAGGAGGGGGTCAGGAGATCAAAGCTGTTACCCATCCCATCAGCGGATACTTCCTGCCGGCTCCCATCTCCTCCCAGCATCCCCGGTCACTTCGGGGGCGTCTGAGCCCTGAGAAGATTTTTCTATAGAAGAACTTGTCCAATAAATGGGAAATCAGCTTTGACTATTCTTTTTCCATGTGATTTGGCTTCAGACTTCAATGGGGGGGGGGAGGGGGCAGGTGGCGACAGCCCAGCATCCTGCATTGAAGAGCTACCTAGGAGATCTGAGGAGGGTGCGTTTCTGCCCTGCCCCCAGACGGCTCGCCAAGGGTCTGCGCCTTCCTCTTAGACCAGCCTGCCTTAGAGACCCACTTCCCATCTGGGCCCAGACTCCAGGGAATAACCTCTCTCTTCCTCTGAGGGCTTCCCCCTCGCTCTACTGAGACAAATCAACCTGCTCGGCCACAGAGACATCTGATGGTAAAAACCACAAACCAGAGTGCCCCAGACACCATGTGTTTTTATCATTTGCATGTCAAGGGACGGTTTCTTTAGCAAGTTGGGAACCTGGGACGGGAGAAACCTCAGAACCACACCCTCCTTGGGGAGGTCCAACGTCAGGTTAGCTTGCTGAGTACAGGTGAGCCACAGGGTGGGGTGCCCCGACCCTCTGAGGATCTCCTCTCTCCCCCCCCAGGCTCCTTCACTTGGTGGTACATTCCATGGGCGGGCGGGGCAGGGGGGGGGCGGTTGAAACCTCAGGAGGTAGTTCCTAGACCCCAGGTTAATCTGGACCTGCCGACTCCTGCCTCCCTGCCGACTCCTGGCTCCTGTCCTGAAGTGGTGACTGGGAGTTTGGGATCGATCCTCCTTGCTGGTCTTCTAGATTGTGTCATCACGGGTGTTACCTTATTCCAGCCCACAGTGCGGTCCGTCTGCACTTTTCTGCATCCTCGCAAGACCCTTCTGCAGGTCCTCTCTGTCACCTGCGCAACCTGGAAAATCCACCTGCGGACTTGGAGAGACCGCTCTTTGCGTTCGCCCCTGAGTGTCCCTAAAATCTTTTCATATGTGATTACTGCGGTCATCAAATGAAATCAGTCACTCGGATGGATGTTCCTCACTGAAGGACACTGCGTGGGCATTGCTAACTTACTCTCCCTTTCAGGGCTGTCTTTCTGGAAGCTTTTCCTCAGACCCCTTCCCTGCCTCTGAGACCCACCTTGGGCAGCCTCCCTCACCCCCACCGCTGCCTCTGAGCCGTAAGTCCCCCAGAGGCTCCCAGGCCAGGCCTGCAGGTCCCTCACCCGCCTCACAGGCAAGGCGGCTAAGATCGAGCTCTGAGCCCTCGCCTCCCGGAGCCTCCTACTCATCCTCTTTGGCGGCTGGAAATCTCGGTCCTCAGTATCCCTTACCCTACCTTCTAGTGGTTACCAAGTCCAGTTCCTTCCTCCTCCACCCCCACCCCCACCTTATTCCGCCAGCTTCTGCCCCGGGTTGGGCCCCTGTCGTCTCTGCTCATCTCAGAGGGTGGCGTATGCTTTCAAGCATAACCCCCACGTGCCAGGAGACTCCATCGGTTCTTTCTATCTCCCCTTCTCTCTGCTTCATCCCTACAAACCTGAAAGACGCCCCCTTTCTAAGGAGGCTGTAACCCTGCCCTGCCCTCAGGCCATCACCCCCCCTTCTCTCTTGCCAGTTCCTCAATAGCTTAGTAGACCTCCTCCAAAAAGAAACCAGACATACCGTCTGCCCCCTCAATCCCCATTGGGCCCTGCAGTCCAGAACCTTCCCCAGCACTCCAGGGACAGTTCACGCCTTGAAATGACTCCCACCCCGCGACCTCCCACCTTCTTTGTTTTCCTACCAGCTCCTTCCTCTCTTCAGCCCTGCCTGCCCCAGGAGCTTCTCCAGGGCACCGTCCTCTTGCCTTTTCCTTAAATCCCACAACTCCCAGGGTGTTCTCCCAGTGGGGCTCGAGGGGAGGGGACACCAGGCCCCGATCGCCCTGACTGCATCTGCCTGCCAGCCGCTGCGGTGATGACCCATTCTGGGGACCCCGCTCCCCCTCCCGAGCTCCTGACGGGCACGTGTAACTGCCGTCGTCGGACGGGCTGGTGCCCGGCCACCTCGCCTCTCTCCCGGCAAGCCTGGAACCCGCGATCTCCACATCCTCCTTTCCAGAACTCTCTGTCCTGAGGAAGGGCGCGTCCCATTCATCTGAGCTCCCAAGTTCAGATGCTGCACATTTCAGGGCTTTCTGCTTCCCGAACGTCTCTGGAATCTGCCCCCCTCTGCATTCCCACGGCTCTGCCCTTGTTCTGGCCACCAGGGCTCCTGCCTTTCAATCCGTCCTCGATGCTAGCAGGTTATTTTCTAACGCTTAGACTGGTGATGTCTCTGTCTTGCTGAAAAGATCTGGATGACTCCCCATTGCTTGGAGAATAAAACTTGAACTCCTTAGAGAGCCCCTTCCCAGCCTGCCCTTCACCTACACTCCAGTCCCCCTCCCCTTTCCTGGCTTTACCCCCCTACCCCCAAGCTAGAACAGCCAAGACCCCTTGCTGTTCCCACCGAGCAAATGGGAAGAGGAGGAAAGCTTCTGGCCAAGTCTGTGGCTCTATTAAGATAGAATGGGAGCGTATCCGCCACGCCCCACCTCTGCAGTGAGGCCGAGGCTGAGCTCCGGGGCTCAGGCTTGGAAAGGGCGGGTTCCAACTGGACCACAGGGAAAACTAGACCTTGCCCTTCGGGGATCTCCACAGCCCCAGACAAAGGCTGGGGCCCAGATCGTGGACGAGAACACGAGGCGGCGGCTTCGGAATCCACCGCATCGTCCCAGCCACCGAGAGACCCTCTCCTTCTGGAATCGCTGAAGGCGGCTTCGTCAGGGCCAGGGTGGAAAGGAAAGTGGCGCGGACATCCGGGGAACCGGGGTCATCCGCTCCCTGTCTCCACGTTCGCCGATCTGAGCAGGAAACTCAGAGACACTGAGAAACATTTGGCAGCAACACGTGGGGGGTTTGAAGAACACACGAGTGAACCACGGAAACGGTGGAAACATTTCTTACTCAAATGAGTAAGCAACCCCCTCCTGGGACAGAAACTGGTGGCATGGCCAACCTGACTTCCAACCGAGCGAAGGATTCCCAGGCCCCTCACCCCTTTCCCAGGGCGGCAGCGCCAATGTCACGCCTGCAGCACTTTCTGTGAACTCGCCTCCTGCATAGCCCGCTGCTCCCGGCAGTCCTTCTGTCCATCCTGCTGCCTACGTCTAGCTTGGGGAATGTGGCAACTCTCCGCATGAGCTCCGGGGAGGCAGAGGGTGGCTTCTGTCTCAGTGCCCGCAACGGCCCAGCCTGGCAGCGCCACGAATGAGCACAAATCTCCCTCAACTCACGGTGGTTACGTCCCGACAAATGCATCATACATTGAAAGCATCGTACGTCAAAAACACATTTAATACACCTAACCTGCTGCACAGCACGGCTTAGCCTAGGCTGCCTTAACGGTGCTAAGAACACTTAACATCAGCCTGTAGTCGAGCAAAACCATCCACCACAAAGCTCGCGTTTTAATAAGGTGTTGACTGTCTCATGTCATTTATTGAATACTGGACCGAGAGCGAGGAGCAGAACAGTTGTGTGGGTACAGAATGGTTATAGGTGTATGGGTCATGACCCTCCTGATCTCGGGGCTCACTGGAAGCTTCGTCCTGCCACCTGGCATCACAGGAGAGGATCATACCACAGATGGCTAGCCCGGGAAAAGATCCAAATTCGCCATTCGAGGTAAAAGATCCAAATTCACAGTTCGAGGTAAAAGATCCAAATTCGCAATCCGAAGTAGAGTTTCTACTGAATGTGTATGTGCCTCACACCATCGTAAAGTCAAAAAATCGCAAACGGGACCATCGAGTCAGGGACTGTCTGTGACTATTTGCCACAGGACTGATTTCCGACGGGTGGGTGAGACGCATCTGGTTTGCCCTTACAAACACCACACGCCCTCCCTTCACGGGTAGCAGTTTGTAAGGCTCTGGGGGTCCCACCCTCCTGCACAAAGGCTGCCAGCCTGTCCCCTACAGGGCAGTGGCGTGGAGATCAGGCACACATAAATGGAATTTCAGGTAACTTATCTAGGGGCGCCTGGGTGGCCCAATGGGTTGAGCATCCGCCTTCGGCTCAGGTCATGATCTCACAGTTCGTGAGTTCGAGCCCCGCGTGTGGCTTGCTGCTGTCAGCACAGACCCCGCTGCTTGGGCTTCTCTGTCTCCCCTCTCTCCGCCCCCACCCCCGCTTGCACTCTCCTCAAAATAAATAAACATTAAAAAACAAACAAAAAAAACAAAAAGAATATTTAATATTTATAAAAAATGTTCACAATGTGTTTGGAAAAGGGAGGCTACAAAATAGCTTATGCATGACGAGCCCGTTTGTTTATTTTTATTGAGTTAGTTATATATAAGTATAGAAGAAAATTTGCCAACATATTAACAGATTGTTGAATGAAAGTTTAGATAACTTTTGTTTTGTTTTGTTTTTTTTAACGTTTATTTATTTTTGAGAGACATAGAGACAGAGCATGAGCAGGGGAGGGGCAGAGAGAGAGGGGGAGACACAGAATCTGAAGCAGGCTCCAGGCTCCGAACTGTCAGCACAGAGCCCGACGCGGGGTTCGAACTCACAAGCTGAGAGATCATGACCTGAGCCGAAGTCGGACACTTACCCAACTGAGTCACCTGGGAGCCCCAATTTTTATTATTTTTAAACTCTACTCCCAGGGCTCCCGGGTGGCTCAGTCGGTTGAGCCACAGACTTTTGATTTCCTCTTAGGTCATGATCCCAGGGTCCCCTGGGACCAAGTCGGTGCTGAGCATGGAACCTGCTTACGATCATCCATCTCTGCCCCTCTCCCCCATGCTCTCTCACTCTAAAATCAAAAAAAAAAATTTTTTTTAAAGATTTAAACTCTACCCTCAATGTGGGGGTCGAACTCAGGACTCTGAGATCAAGAGTTGCATGCTCTTGGATAAAGAAGATGTGGTATATATACACAATGGAGTATTACTCGGCAATCAAAAAGAATGAAATCTTGCCGTTTGCAACTGCGTGGATGGAACTGGAGGGTATTATGCTAAGCGAAATTAGTCACTCAGAGAAAGACCAACATCCTATGACTTCACTCACAGGAGGATTTTAAGATACAAAACAGATGAACAGAAGGGAAGGGAAGCAAAAATAATATACAACAGGGAGGGGGACAAAACCTAAGAGACTCTTAAATACTGGAGAACAAGCAGAGGGTTCCTGGAGGCATTGGGGGAGGGAGGATGGGCTAAACGGGGAGGGGGCATTAAGGAATCTACTCCTGAAATCATTGTTGCACCATATGCTACTAACTTGGATGTAAATTAAAATACATTAAATAAATAAATAATAAATAAATAAAATGTTAACTATATAAAAAAAAGGGTGGCATGCTCTACCGCCTGAGCCAGCAGGCACCCCAACATTCTTACCTCATTTATTCCTCAACAGCCCTGTGGTAGGTACTACCATTAGCCCTGTTCACAGATGAGGAAACTGAGGCACAGAGAGATTAAGTAACTTGCCCACGTTTTTTTTTTTTTTTTTTTTTTTTTGCAGAGCCGGATTCGGGTGCAGGTGGTCCGGCCGCAGCTTCCGGTCCTCAGCCCCGGAGGCCTGTTCCGCTTAGCGTCATTCTTAACAATTCCAAAGAGGCCTGCCCGAGATCGATTTCGGCTCAGACGCTAGATCCGGTCCTTTCCGGCGATAACGATTCATGGAGGGGGTTGGGGGTGGGGCAAGATGGCTATTCCTGAGTGGGGAGCTGGGGAGCTGGGGAGCAGAGCCACAGGTAGAGGAGCACCTGGGGAGGACTCCTCTGCCGGGCAGGTAAGCGGCCGGGGAAGGAAGGAGAGGAAGCCGGCGCTGCCTCATCGGCCCCTGAGCGGGGCCCTGGGCACTAGTGCGGAGGCGAAAATGTCTTCTTCCTCGGCTTCCCTGGGGTCGCACCAGAGACCCTCCCTAGAGGGCTGAGTGAGGTCTTTGAGGGAGATTCCGCTTACTGGGGGTCTCTCTCTTTTTTGTTTTTATTATTATTTATTGAGAGAGAGTGAGTGAGCAGGGGAGGGGCAGTGAGAGAGGGCGACAGAGAATCCCAAGCAGGCTCCATGCTGTCAGCGCAGAGCCGGATATGGGGCTCGACCCCGCAAACTGGGAGAGCATGACCTGAGCCGAAATCAAGAGTTGGATGCTCAAGTGACTGAGTCAGCCGGGCGCCCCTACTGGGTGTCTCTTTAACAGGGAAAACAGAACCCTGTGGCAGGGCTGAACCCCTGGGACAAGGGGACCCTGAGGCTATGATAGAGCAGAACTGGGTTCCCAGGCTCCAGACCCTCAGCTCCCCAGCTCCCCCCCCCCCCCCCCCGCCCCGTCCCCCTTTAGGGCAGGAGGAGGTAGAGGCCAGGGCTCAATTCAGCTGTTACCTAATCAGGAAAGTGTCGCAGGATGGTGGCAGGTCAGAGGAGAGACACAGCCATACAGTAGCATAGCGGGGCATAGATACCACTCACTGCACAGTGTGGTCACCGAAAGACTTATGCTGAGATTTATGCTTTTTTTTTAATGTTATTTATTTTTTGAGAGAAAGAGCACAAGGAGGGGAGGGGCAGAGAGAGAGGGCGACACAGAACCCGCAGCAGGTTCCAGGCTCTGAGCTGTCAGCACAGAGCCTGATGTGGGGCTTGAACTCCCGAACGGTGAGATCATGACCTGAGCCAAAGTCAGATGCTCAACCAACTGAGCCACCCAGGCGCCCCAGCCCAAACTGAGATTTAAAGGAGCAGGAGCATATAGGCATTTATTTATTGTGGATTCATGGATTAGTACGCCCCTTCAATGGCTTATAATTTATTATCATTCTTTATTTCAATGCTTAGATTGGTCCAGATTTGGCCATTTGCTTGCTCCTGTGTTCTTGCACTACGTTCCCATTTTATCTGATACACTCCCATCTCTACGTACTTGGGCAAAGAGATGTTTACACCACATGGTAAACACTGATTCAGACCATCCATGGATGCTAAATCTAGGGGGCAATTTTGATGAGGAGGAGATTTGAATGGACTGCGTATTAGTTGCAAGGGGCAGAAAAGTAATTATAAGTGGAGAAGCTGGGCAACACCTCGACTGGGTGATCTACACTACATCATCTATGGGGGACAGAGGGACACCGTGCGCCCCTGGACAGGATGTCCCGAGGACACAGTGCCTCGGCAGTATTCCAGCATTATCTCACCTTAACCATAGGGAAACAGCAGATAAACACGAAATGAGGAATGTTCTATTTTTTTAAGTGCCTTCTCGTTTTTTAATGTTTATGTATTTATTTTGAGAGAGAGAGAGAGAGAGAGAGAGATAGTGAGCAGGCGAGGGGTAGAGAGAGAGAGAAGGAGACAAAAAACCCGAAGCTGGCTTCGCTAGGTCAGCTCAGAGCCCCAGGCGGGCCTCGAACTCATGAACAGCGTGTGAGATCATGATCTGAGCAAAGCCAAGAGTTGGATGCTTAACCGACTGAGCCACCCAGGCACCCCCAGGAACGTTCTATTTAAAAAAAAAAAAAAAGCAGGGGTCTGTAATTAAAAATAATAATAATAAATAAAGGTAGCTGTAGAAATGTTCCAGATTTAAGGAGTCTAAAGAAACATGACAACTAAACACAATAGCTGATCCTAGACTAGATCTTTGACCAGATGCTGTCAAGGACTAATTAGATCATCTGACAAAATTGGAATATGGATGGTAGATTAAACACAAGTATTATATAAACGTAAGTGTATAAAATTAATAAGAGCATAAGAGGGTAAGAGATATCTATGTTTAGGAAATGCATACAGAAGTATTTAGGGATAAGGCCTGTGATGTATGAAACCCCGTAAGAGTTAAAAAAAAAAAAAAAACTAGAGAGAGCGAGAGGGCCTCTATGTGATTAAACGCGGAATAAAATGTTAGCAATAGGTGAATCTGGGCAGACAGGTGTTTCCTGAACTGTTTTCATTTTCGCAACTTCTTAGAATTTTGAAATTATTTCCAAATAAAAAGTCTTTCCAAAATGTTCCAAGCTCACTTTCTGTTTTCCGTGCCCGAGCCCCGCAATCGGGTTTCTCTCCGGAGGATCCTAGAGAGCAGGAGTATTTAACCACATTAAAAAACAGTGAATGAGAAACGCATTGCTAGCATATGCAACATGACAGAAGGCGATGAAATGTGAAACAGAAGTGTAGGCAGTAGGACGGGCTGGTTCTAGCAAAAACGAGTCTTCGAAAGGCCGCCCCAGCAAAGGGCATCCCAGGATGAACGGCGGCCTCCCCCAGGGATGGAAAACGCAGTCCCCACCCCCCCACTCCCCACCGCCCAGCTTCCCACAAGCCTCTTCCGACTCGCCGCACCTGTGTGATTTGGCTGCTGGCTACAGTAAAGTGACAGTTTCGGCCATCCTTCAGGGGCCAACACCCTTCGGTGGCCTTTCACCTGCGGAAGCACAGAGCTGCACTGTATCTATTTACATAGCGGGGAGAAGAAAGTGAAGCCGCCCTGGAGAAACTTCTGCGGGAGGACGGCTCCGGGGGGAATGAATGAACACCCCGATCGGACCAATCAGAACGCAGGAGATTTCAACCAATCCCGGCTCGGCAATGCTCCGGTCGGGGCGGGGCCGACACGCCCGGGGTTGGTGGCTCGCTGCTGCTCCCCCGCAGCCCCCGCCGTCGCTCTAGCGGGCCCGGGGGCGGGGTCGCGGAGTGGAGGCCGGCAAAGTCGACCGGACCGAACGGTGGAGGGCACCGGACGCTGGGCTCGGCAGATTGGGCACCACAGGAGCCTGACCGGTGCGGCCCTGGCGAACCCCACGTTTGCCGCGCTGTCTGCGGGGCTCCCCTCTCCGAGCGCGGGAGCCCCGCGACGCCTTCCTTCGGGAGGGCAGGTGGAGCTGGCCAGGACTGACTCAGGGGCGAGCAGGGGCGAGGAGGCTGTCAGGCTTCTCTCCCCCATCCTGCCCGGATAGGAGGCGGCGCTTCCTTTCCCCTTGGGAAGGCAGGAGGCCAGGCCTGAGCCAGGCTTGCAGTCAACTCTAAGAGCTCACTCTCTGGTCGTCAGGAGGTGGGACCGCGGATCTCGTGTGGATGTAGTGCCTGTGGGGGCAGGAAGCGAGATGGAACGACTTCTCTGAAGCAGGATGCACCGTCCCCCGCTGGGCACTATCATGACCGCTTTTCCGGGTCTCCCCGCCCGGTGGTTCTTCCCTGGGTCTAACCTGAACCCTCTCCGCCACATCTCCGGCTCGCCTTCACTTAGTTGCTCCTCCGGAGATGCGTCTGCCACCTCAGTGTCTCATTCTTGCATGAGGCTCTGGTTCCTACGCCGGATGCCAGTCCTCAAAATCTGAGAGTTGGAGGTGGGGAAGCCATGCAGGAAAGCCTTCGGCTCCTTTGTGGGTTTCAGGGAGAAGGCGGTTAGTGCCTCGGAGCAAACCGATGTTGCTGTTCCGGAGAGAGGAAATCAGGAGGACCAGGTGGAGGTGGGGTCCATTCCTATTTCACAGCTGAGGAAAGGGAGGCCAGAGAGGTTAGGTGTCTTGCCCAAGATCACACAGCTCCAGTTGGCACAGCCTGGCTCTCTTTACACCCAGGCCTGTCAGATTCCAACTCTGCTCTTGATTGCAACCTTGTATTTCAGGGACCTTCTGACGGGGCCACACTTACCTGTCGCTGTTGTTTCTGGTCTTGGCACTTGGTTCTTTGTTGTGTTTCAGGAACCCCACAGGATGTCACAGCCCCACTGATCTGGAACCGGAGATTTAGGGGATGTGGAACCCACAGCTGGACTTACAAACCAGAGGGGGCCGGCCTACCTCTGCTTTATTTGGGTATCTCCCAAGTCCTCCTGTCACACTGACGAGGAATGAGCCAACCACCTAAAGTTACAGGGGAGGTTTCAGAGGGGACAACATTTACACCGACTTTGCGGTACCTAGGGGTTCACGATGGAGAAAATGTGAAGGGTTGCTTGTGGGGAGGCCGTTCTGGGCCCGGGGAACAGCAGATAGAAAGGCTCTGCCTCCTTTGTCTCTCTCTCCCCAGCATCACCCTTGCCCCATTCTCCTTCGGCGATCTTTGATGGCCACGGAGCTCCCGGTGTTGACGAAGGGGCAGAACTGCTCTTGTGTTGGACAGGCCACCGTGAGTGTCTGGGCCGGCTCTTCTGGGACGTCGCTCTGGCATTCCAGGAAGGGGGCCGCCCACCGCTTCGGCCAGAAGTGGCCCATGGCCCCCTCCAATAGAGGGATTCCCTACTCGTCACTTGAATCTTGTCTGTTTCTTCAGCTACCGATTTTGGTCTTTTGACGGCTGAAGACACGTCTTTTCTGCTCGTTGACTGAAGCTGAAATGATCACAGCCGGCTTGGACTAGCAGCCGGTCTCAGAGGCCTCCGAGTAATCGTGTCCAACCCAGGGCAGACGAGGGGAGAGGGGAGGGGACCAGAGCGAGGGTTGCACACTCCAGGAAGCACAAGGACATTTTCTCCAAAATCTCTCTCCCTTCCCTGGGCCTCTTCCTAACCTCCTAGTCTCCCGTTTCCCTCCCCCCGCTCCCCTTCCCCGCATTAAGCAAAGTTGACGTCTCTCTGGCGCTTTTCCCACCATTAACAAAGCTAGGAATTCCTTGGCTCGGGAACAAGGGCCTTGGGGATCCAGGCTCCTTCAAGTCAGGTCTCAGGGTGGTTTAAGCAGGCTCTGTAAGGACTGTGGCTTTGGTGGCCCCTGATTGCCCCTAAGATTGACAGGAGATTTAAATTTGCGTCCCAGCCTCTGAGGCTGGCTCCTCTCTCCATGCAGCCTCTTGAATGGACACATCGGCTTCCAGTCTTGGACCTGGGCACTGACTTTCAGACGGACCAGGCCCTGGAAGGGCACGTCCCTGCCATTCCCCCTTGGTCTCCTCGTCCTCTCCATTTGCCGTGCCAGAGGACTAGCTCCCTGGCAGAACACAGCGTTGTCCTCAAATGTCCCTCTTTAGCCTGGTAGTTCTTGCTCCAGGCCCTTTATAGATGTGTTTAGGGAAAAGTGACATCCAGGTTAACAGGGCTGATGCAGCCAAATGCACATGAACCTCACCTTTGAGAAACATCCGTACAGAATGTAAATGTGCAAAAACACTCCAGAGAATTCCTCCTGCATGGTTGGCAGTTACATGCTCAGCAAGGATTCATTCCCATAAGAAGAGCGATTTTACATTCTCGTTTTACACCCTCTTCAAAGAGATATTTAGGGATTGGGAGGGAGATGGGATGGCAATTTAAGATAATCAAGGATGAAGATTTCTGAAATTGTGATGCAAGTCAGGGGTGATACAGACTCTTAAGTGTGAAAATCCCTTCTCGTCCCATGAGATGGCAGTTTTTGTAAAGTGAAGTATACTTGACCCTCATGGTCCAGGGCCAAGATGGGTCAAGTGCCTGTTTGGGGGGGGAAGTCTATCGAGCCAACCCCTGACGGGTCGCCTCAAGGAGAGGGCTAGATCACAGAAAGGTCCGACAAAGCAAAGCCCTTGACCCTCTCTCCATTCCTTCCTTGGGAACCGCATGGGTCTGACAGCCTGAAAGTGGGCGGCCGGGAGAAGCTGGCGTCCAGATCAGTGCACAGTCCGTCAGCACTGAGCCCTGAACCGTTGCGCACCGACCTGCCTGCCCGCCCCCCGCCATTTTTACAAGACCAGGGGGGAGATTATCCAGTAATCTGCCAAGGTCAGACCAGCTGTGGGGGAGATTTATAGGCCCCAATGGGGACAAATGGCATTCGTTCAGGCTACGAGACTCCTGGAGGAGGAAATGGAAAGACGGCAGGACTGAGGGCCAGATTTATCAGAGCAGGGCGGGGAAGCTGATTCCATCCCACGTGCCCACTGGAGGACTGTTAGTCCCGAGATCCTGAAGGGACACCTGGAAGAACGAACCCTTCACCATCCGCTCTGCGTCCTGAACCCAGGTCTCTTCAGAGCGGACCGAACTGCAGGGTCCCTGAAGAGCGGAGAGACCTGGACAGCCAGGACCGTAAAGATTAACTAGCAACTCAGTGAAACAGCACTTCCTGTTTCCGGACGAAAGCAACACCAGGAACACTTTTCCTCCAGCTGTTTTCGCGGAGTCGAGAGAGACTAAAGCGATCATCAGAAAAAGTTTGTAAAACGGATGTAGGTACCCAAAACGCTTTCATTAAATGAAGTGTCGGGTTCATCTTGATTTGCTGTCTGGTGGTACTGTCACTGGGGTCCTTGTCAGGTCTCTTAACAGCTTCCTTCGAGGTGGCGACCACACGCGAACCACCTCGACTTGTCCTTTAGTGCTGGACAGTGCCCGGCACGTTGCTGGCACCTAACGGACACCTGGTGGATCTGGCCGAACACGACCGGGGAGGAGATCCAGCCTGAGACCCTTTAAAAGTAAAGAAATTGGCTTTTAGAGCATGAGCCACGTTCTAAGTCCATTTTCTCTTTTGGGTGGCAGAGGGGCCTGAGCCTGGGCCCCGCCCCAAGGCCTGGCTTCCTAGCCTTTCCTCAGGGGGACTGGCAGTAGCTGCGGGGTCGGTCGGGTGCACTTCCACCCTCCCTTCTCTGCAGGAGTCCAGTACCAACCAGCCGGCCATCAGTGCCCCCCCCCTTCCCCCAGCCCCGCCCCGATGTGTCCACCTGGAGGAGCGGTGCTTTCGAAATTGCTCTACCGTCACGGTGATCCGGTGAAGCTTCTGAGATATTAAGCAATCCATCATAACATTTGTGACCGGTTAACTTTAATTTGTCAAAATAAATCTGCAGTATTTTGCATGTTAGTAATACAGTGCTGGTATTGACAGGAAAAATCATCTTCCGCTTACATAGAAACCTTCATGGAGGAGCACACCTTAGGAGGGAAATGGATATACAGTGAAAGGCAAACGCAGGCCAAGCAGCGAGCCCTAGAGCGTAACAGGCTGGATGTCAGATTTGAGGATTATCTAATACAACTCTTTAGCTGCCAATCTGATAAAGGGAAGCGCTCAACCAGGTTACAACCAGAAGGGAAAAACACACTCTGCTTTTTTCGTAGCGCGGTGGCCGTCGTGCCTTCAACACTTGGCTGACTCCGTTCATCAGCATCAGAACTCAATTCCAGTTCCAAGACACGGGAGACTCTCGCCACACGCCCTGGCGGCACCCCCCCTGCAGTGGCCCGCCGCCACCCCCTTCCTGCCGACTCTCTCCCTCCCAAAAGAAGACACGACGTGGCTTTATTATTGCAGACAAGCTTCTTAAGTGAATAAAGAATGCATACAAAATAGCATTTTAACCGAAGTCATACAATGAAGTCTCACTCCTGTTTACTATACAATGAATTGATAAAACAATCATTTCTAGTATATATCTTTTTTTTTTTTTTTTTTTTTTTAAGAACTAATACTTTCAGGGTTCTGATGACCACACTCTAGCCTGGGGGTAGGGTCCACACCTGCCCCCACTGAGGACTGCTCCTTGGGCCACTGTGGAGAGAGCCTGGGCTGTCTGAACCACGGTGGATGGTGACTGCCAGCCCAGCCAAAGAGATGACAGGTCCCAACAGGCAGAGCCAGAACCCAGTCCTGGGGCTGCATGCCAGGAGATTGGGCTTCCTCCAAATGTGGCCACTACCTGCCCAATCCAGGCCTCAGCAGGGCCACGCACGGGCCTTCCCTACACAAGTCCTTCCAGTAGTCCACACATAATGCTCTAGAGATTAAAAACAAACCATCCTTGTACTGTGGATAGGAACAGTTGTAACAAAGTCATAGCTACATATTTTTCTCTACATTTTGTTTATTGAGACAAACTAATTAAAAGGCACAAACATAGGGCATGTTTACATGGACATTATAACAAACATATACATTAAAAGTGTAGGAATGTGTTGCCTTCCTGCTAAACAGAAAGTTTCTAAGCTTTTATATATACAAAAGTTGTACAATTTAATGTCCTAAAGTACAAAAGATCATTTATAAAATTATTTTACACTAAGTACTATTTTATTTTTTACTATGTAGTTCAACCCCCTCGAACTGTTTTGTATAATGACACACAGATACCTGTCCCTGATGTAGGAAGTCTGCCTCGGATGTAAGGTGTGTGGCGCTTGAACTGACACAGCGGGGCATAAACGGAAGTCCTCCAGTTTGATAGTCAGTCCTGCAAACATTCTGCAAGATTAATACAACTAAAGTCCACTTCTCTTAACTGCAAGATTAAAAAAGAAAAAAAAAAAAAACAACCAAAAACATATTGCAACTTAAAAAAAAATCACAGCGTCTTGGTTTTAGTAACTTTTTTTTTTAAACACAATGCTTTAAAAACATGTGCGGCATGATGGTGGAAAGAGTATCTGTTTCCCTAACTTTTGGTTTCTACTTTATGTACAGAGATAAAACGTCCTGCTAAGAAATAAAAAGCACATGTCTTAACGTGCACAATCATCGCTGGGTTTCTACAGGGAGCACAGACAGCTGTCTCCTCGGGAACCCCACAAAGCTGATACAAGTGTTTTCTCAAAGAAAAAAAGTGATGTCCATATTTACAAAGTTGAACAAATCTGCACAATACTTGATTAAGGAACGGAAGGAGAAATTAAAAAAAAAAGATACACTCTGCTGTTCTGAAGGGGCATACTACCTAGTTAGTGGTTAGAATAGAAACTGTATACAATTTACTATAAGACATAAACTCTAGTGAGCGACTCACACATCTTTCCCTGTTGTAACATCAACAGGCTCGGATTGGGAGAGAGAGGGGAGGGGCAGATCACATCCCAGTGCCTCCAGCATCTTCCAATTTAAAGCAATACATTTTAACTGTTCCAAAGTACTCCTTGGCTCCTGGAAGGAGTCCCACTGGCCTCTGTTTGTTAGGAGTCTGCCTGTCCACACACGTGACTTCTCCGCTGTCAGTTGAGGCCTTTTCTTACCAAAACACGATTTGTATATTTTGGTTGTTGTTGTTGTTCTTTGTTTTTGGTTTTTTTTTTCAATTTTTTTTTTTTTTAAAAAGTCAACTACAATGCTATATTCCATCCGGATTAATATGCTGAGCAATATTTACATCTCCAAATATCAGGTCACAATCCCTATTATATGTTGAAGTTAGAATGATAAATTATCATATGCTTTGCATATCAGAGCTGGTATCACCTTTCCCATAGGGAATGCTGCCTGAAATTAACATATTCCCAAAGGTAAAATGCATATTCTCTGAAATGCATTTTATTATGACAATGCATGTATTTACTCATAAAAACAATAAACACAGAAATTCGACACTAGCTCTCTATCTGTGGATTTAGGACTTCATGTTAAAAATCAGCCATCCACCCGTCCACCTTACATGGGGAGAAGAGTTCTGCTAGTGTTTAGAGTAAAATGATTCCTTGGGATTAGAAACGGTAATGCTGTTTTTTTATTTTGAAATGGGTTTTGCTTTTTTATGACTGGTTTTAATTCTGGCATCTCATCTTGCCAACTACTATCCTGTTTAAGCAATGCCGTCAGCTAAAAGGAATTTCTGATTAAACTAAAGTGGTCCAGTGATAAGTTACATACACACCCTACTTTGATAATCCCAGCCAAATTGGAGAAAAATGCTACTACACTATTATTAACTAATGTAATAAAATCTCCCGATTTCATGGTTTACTTTTTGCTTTAATAAACTAAAAGTAAGTTGCTGGTAAATATTTACTTTAACCCATACTCTGATTTTATAATACTGTTTACCAAGGTGGTGATGTAGGCAAAGCTTGGGGTAAGAAAGGCATGCTCTCTACGGGCCTCATTGCTATGTTGAGAGGGGCAGCTAACGTCATAGGTGTGGGCAGGTTCATTGGAGACGTGATCGTGACAGGGTGTGCTATGTTCACTGGGGCAGTGACGGGGGTGGGGAGGTTGACCGGGGTGGTGAGTGTGAGAGGCGAGGTCATGGATAACGGACTGGTGATGGTTACAGGGTGCCCTATGTTCATCGGGCTGGTTATGTTCACTGCACTCGAAACATTGACTGGACTCCTCATGCTCATTGCAGCTGCCACCGTGACTGGGTTTGACATCGTCCCAGACGACACAGAGGACGTTATATTGAATGGAGTAGTGAGAGTCACAGGTGTCGTAGCAGCCGTGGAAGTTTGGCACAGGTTAGCAGCTTCTAGAAGAAGAAGACAAAATGGCCTTTAGACTCCCAAAGCAATGAACAAAATCAGTTTCTGAATCAACTTTTTTTTTTTTTTAACTAAAAAGGATAAACATTTTATGAATGAAAATACAGTTTCCTACCAAGTGGTCAACAGGAAGGGAGGCTCTTTCTGAGCACAGGACTGGGGGTGCATGAGTCTCTTTTCTGATGCTGTACCTCCCACAAGGACTTGGGCAACTGGTTCAGCCTGGTGCTTTTGGTTTCAAGTTTAGATTTACTTACCTACCTCACAGTGATGCTGGGAAGATCAGTTAATTTCTGCAAGGCACTCTGGGGGGCAGAGATATCAGGCAGGGCTTAGTATTCTCACTATCACTCCATGTGGGCAGAGCCGGCCATCGGCGGGCCAGGAGAGTGAGCCTGTTTTACACAGAGCTGGGCCGATGGTCACACAAGAACAGGTATCAGAAAAATCTTCTGGTAAGGCACACTGTAACTAGCAGAGAGAGTTGTGTGTCCTCAATGCTATGAACTCCCGTGATTCAGAGGTGAAGCTACATTCTGTTCAGGTTTTAAAACTCCGTAAGGAGGACTGATAAAAAGGCTCCTTTAAGGTCATGTTTATTTCAGTCTTAGAAATATCATTTAGTTAAATAATCCTGTTGTTTCCAGTTAGGTTTCCTAACAATGTTAAGAAAGATCTCTCAATGGGTTATATTCTCCTTCCCACTCCCATTTCTTCTGTTTTGATGCTGACAGAATTTTATGCCTGGTGTCGTTTAACTGCACATACATATGTCACCAACCATACCAAGGAGGACTAATTAAGCAAGGAGCCCCTGCAGTGATTTGGGGGACCCAGGTCCTTGTTATCCAGCAATGCCTGGTCGCTTCTTAAAATTTCCCTCAGAGGTGACACCCCCACCCCACCCCCCAACAAAACTCAGCACCACCAGCTGATGTGTCAGAAGACAGCAGTAAGAAGACAGAAGGGAGGGCTAGCTGTGTGCAACTTAGCTGCCGAAACGGAGAAATAGATTTGAGACCGAAGGTGGAGGTCTGC
The DNA here is from genome assembly GCA_030068075.1 of Paguma larvata. Taxonomy (NCBI): domain Eukaryota; kingdom Metazoa; phylum Chordata; class Mammalia; order Carnivora; family Viverridae; genus Paguma; species Paguma larvata. The sequence continues at coordinate 54,223,508 of CM057843.1, forward strand.
ATACTCCCACACACCCGGGTCAAATCCCCTCACGCGGAACCTGGGGTCAAGATGCAGCCCTTCCTGATCAATAGGATGGAACTCTGGCAAACTCCATATTCTCGGTCAGGAATGCCCAAACCTGCCTGATGATCAAAATCATTTATCTAGGGAGCTTGGGGGAAAAAAACAAAAAAGGCCTCCCAGGAAATTCAATACTGAGATTTAGATGATCCTCAGAAATCTGTATATATATATAGTTTTTAATGTTTATTTGAGAGAGAGCGTGTACACACACAAGCGTGCATGCAGGGGAGGGGCAGAGCGAGATGGAGAGAAAGAGAGAATTCCAAGCAGGCTCTGAAATGTTAGTGCAGAGCCTGACACGGGGCTCAGTCCCACTAACCTCAAGATCGTGACCTGAGCCAAAATCAAGAGTCCAGATGCTTAACCCACTGAGCCACCCAGGCGCCCTGGAAATCTGTATTTTAAAAAAAAATTTTTTTTTTTTTAACATTTATTTATTTTTGAGAGACATAGAGACAGAGCATGAGCAAGGGAAGGGCAGAGAGAGGGGGAGACACAGAATCCGAAGCAGGGTCCAGGCTCCGAGCCACCAGCACAGAGCCCGACGCGGGGCTCGAACTCATAGACCGCGAGATCATGACCTGAGCCGAAGTCGGCCGCTCAACCGACTGAGCCACCCAGGCGCCCCTGGAAATCTGTATTTTTAAAAAGTTTGCGAGATGGCGATCTGACTGTCACTCAGGTTTGGGAACTTACATTATCTTATTTAAAAAAGAGACATGTTGATTCAAGTTTACGGTTTCAGGGCAGGAGTCTCCTCTGCCCCCAAATGTGACATTTTACTAACATGCATACAGAAGTTTCTAACATTGGTGGTGGTTTCCAGAGATATTCATGCCACAACGAGAATACAATAGCATTTTGTTTCATGGAGGTCAGAAGATGAGCTAAACAATCGAGTCTTATTGTGCAAGCAAACCGAAACACAACACCAAATGGAAGAGTGCAGAAAGAAAGAGAAAACCAACACACCTCTGAGGTGATGGGGGCAGCGTTAAGGATATTCTAGTTTATACCGAAGACAGAGCCCGCGCCCTCACGAGCGCCATCCTCCGCAGCCCCGCACGCGTTCCTTTCAGTCTGACATCACCCCCTTCTCGGACTTCGACAATTTTTCTCTCAACTCCTTCCTTAAGTAAAACGTTCTTCGTAACATGCTTCCTTTCACCCACTGGGCAACTGTCACAGCACATATACATCCCTCCCCCCATGTTTTAGAACAATGACAAATTTTCGTTTGCAACAGAGGCGCCAGCAGCAGCTGAGGGAGGGTGGAAGGCCCACCTGGCTCCCACGCCAGCCCGTGCTTGAGGAAGGAGGCTGTTCCTGTAATCTTTATCCAAGTACAGGGCGTTTGGAAGGGATCTGTGCAAGGCAACAGCCGTACTACACGAAAGTGAAAGAGGGAAAAAACGACACACCGAAGGAATTACAAGAAGCCGACATGCAGAGGATTCCTTACGAATTTAAAATAAAACCGTAATAAGACACGGCAGGGCTCAGGAAGGAAAGGAGGGATTTAGGACTCTCTCCCGCAGCTGACGGGATGGAGACAGAACGACTGATCTGAAATGGCTGTGCGGCGGTCCAGGAGCGACGGTGTGCGGCTAAGAAGCTCTGTGGAAAACTGACGCTCTAACTGGTTCTTTGGAAGATATATGAAAGAAGAGGAAAGCATTCTCGCTTTCGGTAACAATTACGGCAAAGTTCCTCACGACTTAGTACGTGTACGCGCAGCTAGCGCCAGCCCCAGGGACGGCCTGGATGAGATTAAGGCTGAGACCAAGAGAAACGATTATCAGCACTATGGAGTCAGAAACGCGTCATAAGTAACACAATCCAGAAAGAACGCTGCAGAGCCGAAAAACGCGCGGCTGTAAGAAAACAGACTTCGAAACGGAGGCACTTCCTCAGCCACACTCCAGGCACTGGCCGCCTCATCTTACCTTTCTTTCTCGCTTTGACGGCCTCTTCCCACAGTCTCAGCGTCTCCACCTGCTTCCCTGGCCAGCTCGTCACATGCTGCTGCTGCTGCTGCTGCTGCTGCTGCTGCTGCTGCTTCTGGCTGCCGGTCTCCTCACTCATGCACGCTACTCCAAAGACAAACCAGAAACACGACATTTACCTTGAAAGAGTGCAGCCATTCTTTCAAACTCCGAAACTTAGATACTGTGACTCCTCGTGCTTCTCTGACCTTTATCATTTGACTCGAGAGTTTTTACTACAAAAGCATCTTCTTTTGCTGCTTCTGTCTATATTGGTCAAAAGAGATAAATTAAGAAAAAAAATCTAGAAAGCTAGGGAAAGTCAATATAAAAGAAAAAAGGAATTCTTTGCTATATTCAAAAGCAAGTGTCTTTTGGAAGGGAATTTTGTTAACGTTAGAATGGACGAATTTACACTCACCAAAATATCTAATGAGGTTGGTTACTTGACCACAACAATGTACACTAAAAGTAAGTTTTTGTAAAGTTAACAAAGTATGACATGCTAGATAATAAACCCAATGTACTTACAAAGAAGGAAAAACGGATGAGATTAAAACATATTAAATGTTCTTTCCCACTCACTTTTGGCCACCTATTCTGAGAACTTGATGTTTCTGCCACATAAAGTACATATACCATAGGATACGCGATTAGAAATGTACTTTCTTCTGGTGGTTAGGGCAATCTCAAAGACAAAGCCTAGGTAAATGCAAGTATCAAGTTTTATCCACGAGTTCCTGAAATATTCTACCTTCGAGTCTGAATTTAAGGTAGGCAAAGCACTTACTCCTTCAAACGGATAGGATATCCCATCTCCACAGATTTGGGTCTGAAAAGCAAACTTAGTAACACTCCTTTCATCTTTAAGGTTATTAAGGGCATGCTATTAATTCGATCAGTAGTTAGGAGACACTGATGCTTGAGAATCTTCCTAACGTTGAATAAAAACAATCGAAACTGCCTAGCATAAGATGCAGCTTCCTAGTGTGGCTCCTAAAAACCACTAGAGCTTTTTAGTCAAACTCCATAGAAGGAACACAATAAAAAACAGCTACGGGAAAACCGCGCTTTTTAACCCGGGTGTTAATAGCAGACAAGCACAGGACCGAAAAAGCGAAATTAGTGGCGGGCTTGTCAGTGCCGTCTGTAGGCACGTACAGGAGGTCTGTTTCGAGCCCTGGTGTCTACCCTGCGCTGGCACGCGTTTGCACGCTTTGGTGGTAGGAGGAAACACGTCAGATACACGTGAACACAGTACCGACGGCACAGGGAAAATACCTTCAATACATTCTAACAACATTCAGATTTCACCAATCTCAAGTGCTACAGAAATATAATTTGAAGCGTCACCTACTTTTACTGATGCCTTGTTTACACGTATTACAGTTGATACTTTGGCTCTGCCCGTGTGTCTTTAAGTGGCTGGTGATGTACGCTGCACTCAGAAGCTTCCCACAGATGTTACACGATACCTTGCCTTCGTGGCGCACCATGTGTGTCCGCAGCCTGTCTTTGGTGGCAAAGGCAGCAGTGCACGTCTGCATGAGGGAGGAAAACTTTTTTTAAATATAGACTATCCTGTTCTACTCATTTTAAAGTACGTTATATTCTAGGCATTATCCTATCATGTCCGCAAGCAGACTGAGTTGAATCTGAATCGCAAGTGTTACCTAGAATCGCAATCACGACAGAACACTTGGGTGGATTTTAGACCCTTACGTTTTGAGGGAAGAAAAAATAACACAGAGTACTGAAAAGATGTGAGCCGTAGAGTCAGTTAGACCTGGATTTAAAATCCAGCTCCTCGATTCACGACAGGGTAACACTGAGCGAACTAGTTAATCTATTAGAATTTGTTTCTTCATCTGTGAAATGAGGATAAATAATACCTACCTCACAAAATTACTGGTGGGATCAAGAGCCTGGCCCAAGGCCTCGCACATAGCAAGCACTCATTCAAATGACACTAGCTTCCTTCCTCGAACTGGATTTTTCTTAGAGTTCAAATCATTTACTTAATAAAGTCAGTCATTAACACATTTAACTGAAAGGAGCACAAAAAGACTTCCAGCAACAAACTAAAATTACTGTGGTCTAAAAAATGTCATTTGATTTAGCAAGGTTCTTAACCTTTTTCTTATCGCGACTTATGTCAAATAAAATCAACAGATTTTCAAACAACTAGAAAATGCCCCAATTTGGCAGACAAACATCCAGTAAGTGATAACATTTGGGAGAAAATTCCTATTTTCTTCTATTACGGTTAAAACGACCTCGATCATCAACCCAGCAAATAATTTAAAGCATTTCATTCATTTATTCTTTTCAAATACACAATGGCCTTTGCAAGACTATAAATTTTTTTTTCGTATAACAATAAATACTGTCGCCTAAGGAAAGGGCAGTGTAGCTTAACAGAAACAACACATTTACATTTTTAAATGCTCTTGCCTCACAGAAATAGAAGCTGTCATTTATCTCATATAAAACCAGAATTCAAATGGGCCACATTCACTCAAGCCAGTGATTTTAAGACTACTCAAGAACGGCGAGATCTGATTGGCTCAGACCTTCCGGATAATGTGCATTAAGTGCTACACTAAGGATAAGTCATTTTAACTCTTACTTGGCATTTGAAGGGTCTTTCTGTTGAATGGACATGTTTTACGTGACAGCTTAAGTGGTCAGGCCTGTGAAAGAGAGAGTTTCAACAGAAGATGTAATGGAACACACATTGAGAAATGCTACTCACTGTGATGTTTACATGCTTGGCAGCTTTGGGTGGGGGGGCATTTTAAAGAAATGCTAGCCGAACTACCAACCCCCCTCCCCCCAGTGCAAGCCTCCTTACCTCTCTTACCATAAGCAAACGTCTTAGTCCTTCCCCTGTTAATCTCTCTCTCCTAGCCAACATCGAATCATGTTAGGTCTTGGTTCTTTACATTACAAAATACCCCAAGTTTCAGTCCTAACACTTGCCAGAGACAGCTACTACTATATTAACTTTAAAAGCCTTGAAAATGAAAACTGGTCAAACGTTAGTAACCACAGAAAAATGGAAAATCGTCCTCCTACCAGCTTTACTAAGAGTATCCAAGGTGGTCCCAACTTCCGGGAAATAAGTGTCTTTGATTTGCACAGCGAACCTCATGTCTAGTCACCCGACTGAACTGGAAACTGGTGGTTTTGCAGTGATAGAATTACCGCCATGCCAATGAAGGCCCGAGTCCACCCAGGCACTTCTCGGCTGAAATATTACGCTAATCGCTATGCCATCACTTGCCAACCACACCACACCGGAATTAGACCTGGAGGTGGAATACTTTATCTATCACCAATCTCCTCTAATAACACAGGCCTGCCCACAGCTATTCTCACATAAACCTTCTAGATCGCAAAGAGACAGAACTGAAGTTCACAGATACCATAATGAAAAAAAAGCAAAGCAAAATGCGGTACCTCGAGAAGCCTTTCCCACAAACACTGCAAGTATAGGGTTTGGTGATGCCTCCTTCATGAGACCTCACATGGTAAGTCATCCGGTCCTTCCTCTTGAAGCGCTGGTTACAAACGGGACACTCGAAGGGCTTTTCGTCCGAATGGGAGAGCTTGTGCCGGTTGAGGTGGTACACATCCCGGAAGGCCTTCCCGCACATCTCGCAGGCGTGGTTCTTCTTGACAGGCTTACTGGGTTTCTTGACAGCCGGGGTCACGGGCATAGCCGTGGTGCTGGCGCTGCTGCCGGGGTTGGTGCCCGAGGAAGATGTAGTGACTGTTGATAAGATGCCGGCAATGGTCGAGACCAACGAAGTTCTGCCGCTGTCCCCGGCGATGGTGGAGATGAGGGGAACCACCGTGGTGGGGGTTTTCTTTGACCGGGACACCAACTTGATCCCTGTGTGGCAGGACTCGTGGCGCCTCAGGTGGTAGCTGTCCCTGAAAGCTTTACTGCAGTAAGTGCACACAAATGAAGTTTTGGGTTTTTCTTTTTTAATCCCAATGGCATCCTTTAATGTTTCTGGCGCCGCTTGAGGTTTCTGAGTTATTGGTATTGGAAGCAATGGTTTCTGATCAGGGGGCTCCACCGCAGAGCTCAGGAGGGGCAGCAAGCTGTTCTGTGCTGCCTGCTGTTGGTGATGGGAGGCTTCATGGGCCTAAAACCAAACATGTACACTTCAGAAACTCAGCCTCTCACAACGGCCTTCAAAATTCAACATGTTCCACAGACAACAGAGACCAGAAGAAACCACCAAAGAGCCTGTAAGCTACTCCCTGCGGCAGCGATCCTGCGACCACCTAGTGACCCTCAGAGCTTCCAATACAAAGCATTAAAATCACTGTGCAGACACAAAACTTTTACGACTAAGTTGCTGACAGTGATCTTGCTTTCAAACAGCTGACTACACACCACCCTGGCTCATAAGGGACATACCGGCTGATAAAATCAGCTTGCATCAGTCTGTCAGTGCTGAAACCAAGTTCAAACAACTTGTCAAGAAAAAAATTACACTCCAGACTTAAGCATCTACCAGTACCTTCTGCAGTAACACACACGCTACACACTCACACACACACACACGTATACACAGAATCATCTATTTGCCTATTTTACCTAGGAAAAGAAAGGCACTGTCTCTCCCTTTCCGTCAGAAAACTTAGTAGGCGGAGGAAGGAGGCTGTTGCTAAGTGATAAAAGGAAACCAGCTCTGTGAATACATACGCTATTTGCTAAGTTTCCTTTTAAAGTTGTTACTTAACTTTATTACTAAAAGATCTGACTGCAGTGAAACCTGCTATTAATCGGCCTGGACGCCTCTGTGAGGGGAGCCCACAGCGAGACACCCGTCCCTCGTTTCTCGGTTCATCTGCTCTTACACGAGACATCTGCACCCTTGAACAACACTAGTTGTTCAAACCCGAAACTCTCGGACTAGCAAGCGAGCACGAACTATAAATAATTAAAATTCCTTTCATTTTCATCTTCTTCCAGCACTTGTATGTCTCGTTAAAGGATTAGACATTTGCTGTTACAGTGTGCTTTTCCACTCCGGAACTGGACGCTGTCTAGAAATTTTCTTTAGCTGCACTGAAACCAAAATTTCGTCGTGGATCATGTTCTTGGTATTTATGAGTAGTAACTTTCTTGGTTTTGATTCTTTTTTCTCCACACTGATAAACAATTAGGAAATGATGGGGAAAAATTCCTGAAATGGTTCTTCCTGATACGTTGTACTTTTTACCACCGTTATTGTTGAAACTTTTGACAGTGAGCCCAGGCCCCTCTACGCTTGAGTTCTGTGATCCTAAAAGGATACACGCACTCAAAGGTTGTGAGTTCCAAATCTTCTGAGTCTACAACACCCTAGGAGTGGCCCGTCCCATCATCTGAGACCCCCTAGCCACTTATTTATCCTTCTCGCTCTACAATCACAAGTCTCACAGTGAACTTGATTAAGAAGAAAAAACCAAGGAGACAGACACACACATTCACACAGAGCTCCTCCCCTGACGGATAAGAGTATCTCTCACACATAGCTCTAATATTTACGTGATGGCAGCACAGCAGCTACGCCTGGAACCAGTCTCCCTCAAATCACTAGGAAGTGTGGTATCCAGAGCGACCAGTTTCAATTTAATAATTTTGGCAGCATCTCCCTTTCGGTCCTGAAAATACTCACAGCAATTGTGTACTTACTTGTGAGTACTTCTCTGGACTTAGGAGTCGTACTGAATTACACTCCACTTTTAATTTAACTTACGGAGTTCCTGTAAAGGTCACTGTCTGCCCAGGAGAAGTGAGTAGAAACTTGACAGAATTTGGATGCAAATCTTACTCCCTTTCCAACCTGTGTACCCAAGTCCCCATACAGTATACAAACAGTTAACAGCTGAAGATAGCTCGCGATATACAATTTCAAAGGCTAACAGATCAGATAATAGGGAATGCAAATCTTCTGGCCAAAGTTCAGACTTATGGTGTTTAGAGGCATTTTTCAATTCTAAACAACCGTTTAGTTCGATGGAGTACTAAAAGCACTTACTGCCATTTTACCAATTCAGGTGTCTGTGGCCACATAGAGTATTTTTACAGCGTTGCTGAAGCTCCCTCTCACACGAGGGTCACACCAGGCCCCTGCTTCTTGGGTGAAATGCTGTAGAGTGCCTCGACCACTACGGGAATCACTCTCTGAGGATTCCTAGGAGCCCCACACTTCTACATGAAGCCTTCTAAGAGGGGAACTGGGTTTCCCCAACTTGTTCTCTGAGGGAGAGACAGAGTAAAATAACAACCATGGCCTGCCTTCAGTTAAGTGATTATTAAAAAAAAAAAAAAAAAAAGAACTCAGTAGACTTTTATTTGACTAGTATCATAAACCAAAGCTTTCATTTTATCTCCCATCTCTTTTAACCTTAAGGCTTTTTTAACCCTGCCCAAGCTTTCCTTTTTCTGGGGTTGGCAAAAAACAAAACAGAAATGTTATTTCATCACCCAAGGTGGTAGGATATAACACCATGAAATCTCCAGTGCCAGAGGGCAAAAAATTTTGTACTGAAAGAAATTAGCATCAGTGAGTCATATCTTGAATGTCCTGTTAGGAGAATCATCCATCAAACATCTTAACAGCTATGGCTTTCACTTTCCACCAGGTTATCTGGAAAGCAAGCAGGGAGTACATTGTTTAAAAATATAAACTCCAAAGTATGCTCTAGGAAACAAACGAGAGAGTTTAACTCTCCCATTTCCCCAGGGAAAATTATTTAAAACTGAAACTGAATAAGTCTATTCATACCTTTCCATAGAAAAGACTGAAATATTCTCTTTACCCATTCAACTGTCCTCGGCTCTAAATTATTTTTCCAACAATTTTCTCTGCACACATTGCCAAGCCCCGGATCAAATATTAGCTTTCACACTTCTCCATCAGGTGGAAAAAAAGATTTTAATTGCTGAAAAAAATTAAATAATATAAAGTCTAATTAACAAGTTGATCAATAAATGCTTGGCATTTGTCTTATCCAGGAAAACAATAAAAGTATTCCAAAAGACTGTTCAACTAGGTTTCCAAAAATTAGTTATAGGTTTTTTCCTTTACGTAAAGAACCCCCATTTTTTCAATCTCCATTACGTTTACATACAGCAGATTTCATATGGTAAATCTAAAGCATCCCATCTCAAATGCAAATCACTTAGGTGGCCCATTAATCCCATATTTTAAAACGACCATTTGAAAGCTTTTTCTAGAGAGGGCACTGGCCACCTTTACACCAATCTGGATGCCAGCTAGTTAGATACCGTATCTTTCCCAATGCATTTTTTAAGCTGACTTAAAGCATGATAAAACAATACTAGATTAGAATGAGAAAAGGTTGAGAAATTTTGCATATCTTCAATCTTAAGAGGCCCACATATAGTTCAATAACTACTTAAAAATCAAACTTACTCACATTTGAAAGAAAACATGTCTGAATGAATATATTGAAAACAATATACCAGCCCTACACAACAGGGAATGTTGGGATTACCCAATTCCCTATATCATCTCCACTGGGATGGGTCCAGTGGCTGGAAGGATTTTTTTGAGAATTCTGCACCCATTCCTGGTTAGTTTCAAAGGTCTCCAGCGCCCAAGCAACGCGTTTGGGATTTCACAAAGTTATTCAAGAAGGAAAATAACCCGGAGAGGCGGGAAGAACGCATTTAAAGTGACAAGCTTCCTTAACCTCTCCTCCGGTTCCGAAGTTTTCCCGTGAGCTCATCACTACTGCCCACTAAGTGATTCGTTTGCAAATAGAAATGAAACGGGGGGTGGGGTGGGGGGGGATAAGTTCCTGCCTAGGTCTTCCCAACAGGGGTCCCCCACCTAACACAGGCGGGCCAGAGGAGTGCCAGCGTATCGGCTACACTCACTTTTAAGTTTCTTGCAAAAAGTGTAGACCAACACCCCAACGAATGACTCATCTGGGGGCTTTGTAAGCGGACTTTGTTTGCTCTCTCCACTTTCCGACTCCCCCACTTGGTAGGAGGAAACGTTCGAGGTGGGACGAGAGGGAAAAGCGCTCCGGGAGAAGGTCGGGCCTCCTGGAGTCCCGGCCCCCGCCGCTCCCCCCGCCCCGGCCCGGCCGGGGGATTCCCCGGCCTGAATGGGACGGCGGGAGAGCTGGACAGAGGGAGAGGGTGTCAGCTGCCAAGGTTCGGCAAAGGCTTGCGAGAGAAAAAATGTAAATCCAGTGAAAAAGTTTGGGGAGGGGATACTCACTCCGAACCCCCCCCAAGAGGGTAAACACGGGGGGGGGCGGGAAGGGGGAGTGGCGGGGAACCCAGGGATACCCGCTATTCGCGGGGATGGGGGGGGTCAGAAAGTCAACACATACACAAAAAGAAGAGAGGGAGGTGAAACGGAAGGAGAGCGAGCGAAAGATGGATGAAGTCCGTGTGTGGGGGGGTGTCTCAGAGTAGGACCTGGGGACCCCCCCTCACCCCACAGTGCGGGCCCGGGCCGGGCGCGCGGTGGCCAAGCGGCCCGCGCTATCCAGCGGCCCGGCGCCCTCCTTTCTCTGGGCCGCGGGTGGTGACAGCGACCGGCCTCCTCCCTTCCCCTTCGGGGCGGGAGGGAAGGGTGTGTGCGTGTGCGTGAGTGTGCTAGGGGGGGCCCGGGGTTCACCCCGAGGCCTGCTCTCTCCCCCGCACCCCGTGAGGCCACCTCCTTTCACCTCAGCAGCCCCGCTCCGCCGGGGCGGGCGGGCGGAAAAACAAAGGGGGATTAAGGCCGGGCCGGAGAGCGGAGCCGGGAGGGAGGGGAGGAGGAGCGCCCGCCCGCCCGCCAGCCCGGGGCCCGGCCCCCCTGTCCCCCCCCGTGCCCCCCCGGGGGGGGCCCCCAGTACCTGGAACAGGAACGCGGTCCAGTTGGCCTCCATGGCTGCGGCGGCCGACCCCCCTCCTCCCCACTCCCCCCGCTCGGGGAGCCTCCTCAGCCGGAGGAGGCGACAACAAAGCGGCGGCGGCGGCGGCGGCGGCAGCGGCAGCGGCGGCTCCTCAACATGGCAGCGCCGAGCGCGGCCACTTCCGGTAACCTCCGGGACGCACCACCGCCGCGGCGAGCGCGGGCGGGGGGGGAGCCCCGACCCGGCCGCCGCCGCCCCCAGCCGCCCGGACCCCTTCTGGGCGTCCCCGCCGCAGACTCGCCGCCTCGGAGCTCAGCCAGTGCCCGCCGGCGGTGGGGTCAGGGCCTCCGCGGGGGGGCTGGGGTGGGGCCGGGGGCGGGGATGGGGCGCGGCGTCCCCCCCCGCGGGGGTGTGTGGTGCTGCGGTCCGCGGCTCAGGCAGCTGGAGCAGGGGGAGCGCAGGAGAGAAGATGGAGGACGCCAGGGTCTGGCGCGGGCTCGCCGGGCACTGCGGGGCCGTCTCCCGGGACGCCGACGCGGTGCCTGGCAGCGTCGCGTCCCCGTTAGACCCTGGGCGGAAGGCACAGGCCACGGCGGTCACCTGGCTCTTCAGTCCCGTCTGCACGGCACAGCCCGTGCCTCCAAATTGGGGGAAGCCCCCAGGACTGGGAGTGTCTCTCCTCTCTGGTATTTCATCCCCGGCCCGCTAGAGCCTCCGCACTGCTGCTACGATGTGCATCTACCTCGGAGTGGCCTTCCAGCTCTAGCAAGGAATCCCACTGGGGTGCAGCCTCAGATCCTCCCAGCTGAGGGAAACACTTCCCACGCGTAGAGATGTCATTACTGGCTTATTCTTGGGCTAAGGGCTGAGCTTTCCCATCCTCCCCTTAACTCCAGCTAGCGTAGGAAATTTTACCCGAACATCCCCCTCTCCCGCCAAAAATTAAAAAAAATAAAAACAAGTGAGAAGTATAGATAAGAAATCATTTTTGTCCTTTAGTACAGTCTTTCTCACCCCACAAAACAAAAATCGAACTTGTGGTTGGCCGGCGTCAGATGTCACCGAGGTGACCCCAGGCTCTGTTTGCAGTTCCAAGTCTTTCGTAGTAGGCGTCGCTGCTACTGGAACTTTGTATGATACCTTGAACGTTTGCTATCCTCCCCGCACGGAGAGGTAGCTACTGGGAGTATCAGAGTCAAGCTATTATTAAACAAATGTCTCCACCCCAAGAAGTCTCCTGGGGCGGGAAATGAGGGGGCAGGCTGTATCGGTGAAAACTCTGGCTTAAGAAATTCCTCAGATGGTCGTATTATTTCAAGACTTCAGCATCTTTCACAACCAACGGTCTCTTATCTCACACACTCCATTATTCCTCTCCAGACACATTCTAATCAAGATCACCATCTTGAACTTCCCCTAGATTTACACAATAGAATAGTATGGTTACAGAACTGTGTTCCTAAGAGAAACTGAAGAGGTATCGTCATTGGACAGTCTGTGTTTCCCTTCCACCCACTACGTGTGTACCCCCTCCCACTCTCCTTCCTTCAGTCACCGGAATGAAAGGGCTGCCCACGCTGGTCTGGTTCCTTTTAGAGTCGACTCCCTATTGGACACCGCTTGGAGGCCTTGGGGATGAACGAGACGTTCCGGCAGTATGGAGCGGCGGCAGCAGCAGGTAGCACATCAAGGGACAGATCAGCCTAAGACAGGAGGGGACAGAAAATGATGAACAGTTTCTCATACATTCCTCAGCTAAGCTGCTGCAGGTGGCCCCTGTGTCTCCTGTAAAAATGTCCGTTAGTCTTATTTGGAGAGAAAAATAAAATGGTTCAGGAAGTTCATATGCACATGCGAGACCAGGAGGGAACTAAGAGGTAGATCTAAGGAATTAACTAGGTTCAGCTCTGACCTTAGACACTGCCTGTTCTCTCATTTTCATTCAGTGACTCCGCGTCTCTGCTGCTTGAGCACAAATTCACCTCAAGGGCTATGTGATTTATCTACTAAGTTTGCCTCCTCCCCAGTTTAGCCTTTCCTACTTTGCAGCCTTTCCAAGGGTGTTAAAAATGAGGCTTCAGGCTCATGGAAACTAGTACATTAGACCATTATTCTAATGACAGTATTGAGCTTACTCTGAGATCTAGAAACCCTTCTCCAGCAATCTTTCCCACAGCACCTCTGGAGAGGGGTTTTCCCACCAACAGGAAGTAGAGGTCAAGTGAAAACAGTCCAGTTCTCATTACTGAAGAGCTGGGATTCAGAAGTATCACTTTTCTGGAGGAAAATGGCTCTACCCATGAGAGGAAACCCAAATTCCTGATTGTTCCCCAAACCCTCCCTTAAAAATAAAATTTTAACAACTTTTTAAATTCAGATGAAATTTTAAACCTTAGGATGTTTTCCCTCTGGTTTGGAACAATTAGTCAAAAACAATCAGCCCCAAATGTTTTGAGGAATATAACGAAACCAGTAAGATTAGAGACTCCATCCCTAGAAGGGGCATTTCTACCGTTAGGACAGACAGTATCCTTAGCCACAGACCAATGCGCCCCTCCTCAAACCAGCTTCCACAGACAATAATGGAGAAAGTGAAAAGACTAGGGATGTCTAAAGATAGTAAATTCATCCTGATTATTGTAAACGACTTTCAGTGGGTGTATCAATGGTGTTCCCTTCAGATATAACTGGAACTGTTTGGTATCTAAGCAAAAAAAAAAAAAAAAGTGTACCTACATCTGCCGAAATAAAACTCAAGATCCCCTCCTCCTCATCTTATTCAGGTTCCTCTTTCCCACCTCCTCTGCCCCAGTGTGTATAACCTGTTACTTAACCTTCCAGGGTCTTATTTCCTCATCTGGAAAATGAGGACAAAATAAATAGGTATTTCACAGTGGTGATTTGTGAATTAAATGTGAAATGTATGTCAAATGCTTAGAACATTTCCTGTAATATAACAAGTCCTGAGTAAATATTTTTATTGGTGCTATAGTAGTTCTAGATTAACTTTGGGGCTGTGAACTCTACATAACAGTTCTGAGTTAGTTAATTATTCCTCTCGCTTTCTTTCAAAGTAACAGGTTTTTCACCATGCCTCATCCCTGTCTCTAAGAGCCCTAAGGTAAGCTGACAAAAGGCTAATGACGCATGACAAAGGAAGATGCCTATTAAGATCAGCTTTTCTAGGGGTGCCTGGCTGGTTCAGTTGGAGAAGCCTGAGACTCTTGATGTGGGAGCCATGGGTTTGAGACCCACGTTGGGTGTGAAGATTAAATAAAAACTAAAAGAATTTTTTTTTAAAGATTAGCTTTTCTAAAGACCACTTTCAGCAAACATCAGAAAGCAACAGGATATTTCCGTCCTATTTCAGAGAGGATTTTAAAATCCTGTGAGTACATTTAGGGTTATAAATTAGATTTAGAATCCTACGAATAGCACACATCTCTGCTGCTGTCAACTACCTGTAGCCAAGTAAGACTGCTCAACAAACTGAAAACAAATCAAATCCAAAACTTTCAGGAAGGAATATCTACTCCAAAGAAGTTAGAAGAGGCTTCAGATCTGTCAAGTGAATGGACTAATTCTTCATGCAAAAAAGCTAGAACTGACCATGAGCAAATCTAATAAAAGCCAAGAACGGAATATTTGCAAATACCAAACAAACAAACAACAAAACAACTGGCCAGAGAGAAGTGTTTACCCTTCATTACCAGCCTCGATGCAATCAAGGACGAAAGGAAGCACATTTTACTAAAGGGAACACCCCCCCACCCCATTCTCCAAATCAAAACAAAACACCACCACCACCCAGCCAAGCTTCTGGGAGGAAAGCAGAAGTAATCTCCCACCCCCCTCCAGTCCACCCCAGCTTCATAACCACACTAAGGGCTTAAGCCAATTGCCTGTGGCCCGTGTGGTCAGAAGTTGGGTTTGTGTTTCAATTCTACCACCTAAAGTGTCATCACTAGCTATTTCTGCTTTAGCTGGTAAGGTGAGGAAGGGGAAACAATGGAGAATTTTTTTCTCTGAAAACCTATTTAAGTTCCTTGACAGCTGGACAGGCACAGAGGACAAAGGTACAGGGAACAAATCTACTCATTTTCCGGGTAGACATTTAGTTCAACTAGTAGTTGAGGGTTCTAAAACACTACTGTCTCTAAGAAGGGTCACATCTCCAACATAACCAAAAACAAGTCCAAAGTCACGGAAACACATTTATCACTTCAACTCGTCCAGAAAGAAGCTCCCAGAAATCAATGCTAAGCCTATCGGTCCCATCCACAAAGCATTTAAGTAGAAAAGCTAACTTCTGTTTCCCAACTCCTAAATGACAGAGAACATCCAACAAGTAACGAGCAAAGTAGCATAGGACATGAGAAGGAAAGAGTAAGACAGGTCAAAAATACACCAAGTAAGAAATTCAATACAACTGGAAAACATACTCTCAGGCACCAAACATTTCTCCTTTGGCCACCTGTTCCTCCCTGCCCTCAGATGCCCCAAGCCCAGGGTAATGGCTAAGCTTGAAAAAAAGTGGATACCGAACACAAGTCACACAAACTTGGTGGCCCTCAACCAAACTAAAAGCTTAGCTCAGTTACAACATCGTGCTCATAGCCAAAAACATAAATTAAAGCCTTACGTGAACAGTTATTCTGGGACAGAGGTAAAACTCTTTTCGGTGGCTTTAACCTCCACCCCGAGAACACATTCCACTGGTGAAAAGAGGGATGTAATGGCCCTGAATAGGATTGCACTATCCATCCGCATTCCAGAGAAACACTATTCATTTGCAAAAAAAAAAAGATGGCTACTTATTAATGCCTGTCCACATGTTGTGAAGAGTAGGGGCAGAGCAAAAACAGATGAATCAAATGAATACTCTTTACCCGAACCCTGATAAACACACCTCGTTAATAATTTCTTCACACTGGATTTAGGGGTAGTCCAGAATTCAGGAAGGGTTGTTTCTCAGAAATCGCCAAAGAGTTAGCGTATCAATACATGCAGATTTTATGGTTCCCTCTTTCTGAGTCCGTAGTCCTTCCTCTCCCTTTCGTGGACCTAGGGTTAAGAAAAAGCCTCATCGAGTCAATCCAATGTTCTGCTGAGGATCCCTCCATTCCTGGTAAGAAAGGGAACAAGGGATAATGAAACACGTGTTGAGGAACTGATGCATTATGTTCCCTGCGTGAGGGAAGCGAGCAGTGGTGACCTAAGACACTGACGTGGCATCACAAGACTAGCTAGACCAAGCTTTCGGAAGGCTGCTCCGTTCTAAAAAGCAATGCCCAAAGATGGCAACACACGGCCAGGACAGCGTAAGATCTGGCTAAGGCTCCAAGGGAGGGAATTCACTCCTTTAAAGATGCTTCTTGATCCTGAGCAGACTCTGAACTAGACACTGCCTAAAGCTCGGTCATTGGGTCCAGGCAGAAGACCAGGTGCAGGAACCTGGCAAGCTGTGCTCAACACAGGGACGACAGCTGTACTCCGCATTTGCTCCTTAAGCTGTGACTCAAACCTCAAGCTCACAGCTATCCGCAACCACTACTCCAAACACTGTACTCTTGATTGCCTGAGCAGAGGCAGCAAGCTCTTTGCTAGAATTGAAGAGGTCCAGAAGTCCTAGACGACAGCGTGGGTTTTAACTTGATGAACAATTCACTATGGTAAACAGGGAAGAATGGGTCAGATTCAGAGAATCTAGAATTTTCTCCTGAAGTAACTTAGTCTTCTCAACAAAGCATACAAAGCTCTACTCGACTAGTTGACAGGAGTAAATCAGCCCTCTACCCCCAAGGCCTGACCCTGTCCTCTGCTTTTTGTTTTACTGACCTTACGTAAGTACCGCTCCCCCCCCACACCCCCCTTCACTTCCCAGCTGTTTCCTCTTGTTTTTCCAGCTTCCTCTGTCTGCCCCACCTCTCCTTTCACCTTCTCTCACCTTTCATTCAGCAGTGAATACTGAGAGAGCCCTCGCAAGTAGTCAGTCCAAGCCCGTGAAAAAGCCTCCGGAGCATCAAGTAGGTAATCGGGTAATTCCAGAAACAAGCATTCTGGGGATTAGGATACACATGATTTCTGCCTTTTAGTCGTTTGCACTTTAGATAGGAAAGGCAATACACTTACTCTTCCTAGATACAAGCACATCTTCAGACCAATCTATTATGCATTTATAGATTTATAATTAGGGGATGAAAAACAATCCTTTAGTGATGCTTCTCAGGGACATTGGAACTGGTAACTTTTATTCCTATTCATCCAGTCCCCTGCATAGTACACTCAGCAAAACTCATGCAGCCTGAGGAAGCCCCCATCTGTTTGATATGTTAATTTAGCTCAGTTATTCTGATCACTTAGGCAAAGCAGATGGAAGAGTCCAAATTGGTACTGTAATCTGTGATTAGCCCTCTCACTGAAGACATGAGAAAACTGGAAAGGATGCTGGACTACCACAAGTAGGCTTAGGATTTATTCCAGTGATTTCCTTAAAACTACAGGAATTTGGGGATGGGGACACACGGGGAAGACAGGTAGCAGAAAGGGAAAAGGGAACTACCAATCCAACACCTCCCATCGGTAATGTTTACTCTGAATCTAGTAAGCCTATCCTGGGGGTTCTAAGAGCCCCAGTGAACACCCAGTCTTAGAGATGTTGCATGGGTAAGGTCACGTTCAGGCTGTGCTAGCTTCTACCCCGAATGACGGATTTCATTCAGATTCTGAAAAGCAGTCCAGGACCCCCCAGGGACTACTTTCCCAGTTCATAGGGGTTCTAATCAGCTTGAAGACCAATCAAAGTCCCCACTATCCCTAATGTAGACTCTCTCCTTAGAGAAATGGCTCACGTATAACCATAACCTATTACGGAGGCTTTGCTATTTCAATATACAAGTATTAACTGAGCACCTATTAAATGTCTGGAACTGTACTAGTCACTGGGGATACTTTTAAGGAGCTCCTCCAGTAGAGAAATTAAAACTTGAAAAGAATCATAGACATTTGTATGAAGTGCTTAAAGAGCACTGGAAGAAAGAAAATTTAAAGCAGGTATTTGACCTCATTACTACTAACTAGACTTTACCTCATACCTCATTAGTTCTCACATTAGTTATAGCTTTAACACCAAAGACCGTCAAAGAATTGTTGAATATCAACACAGATGCTTACGAGGTTGTATACTCAGGGCTAAGTGTAACGCAGACTTTTACTGCAGTCACCACACATTGGCTTTAAAATTCACCTCCCTCAAGCAGGAGAGCAATTCCATCTTTGTGGTGGATCTTTTACAAACATCCATTTGTGTTAAGTGCAGATTCAGCTACCAGAACAAAGGCATGTTCGTGGCCATTTACCTGTTCACAGGGTCTTTTCCATCCTCCTGATCTTTGTGGGCTGCCCCCCAGTTAGGAGTGGCTAGCCAAGCCGTGGCTGTGCCCTGAGGCCAGCCTGACTAGTAGGGGTGAAAAGAGGGCAAGGGCACCTGCTGCTGGCTTTGCGCTGCAGAAGTCCCCGCTTTCCTGCTGCCGAGCTCTGGGCCACAGCCACTAAGACTAAAACATGGATCAAAGACAGCACCATGGGACACCCTGGTGGCATCAGGTGGATATTACAGGTGCTTTTCACTTGAGCCTCTATAAACCACCCCACTGGAAAAGACAGCTTGGCTTTAAAAAAAAAAAAAAAAAAAGGTAAGGCGGTAGTAAACACAAATTTGACACAAGGCGAGATTCAAGTTCTGGGCCTATCACTTTAATATCTCTGAGCCTATTTCCTCAACTGCAAAATGAGGCTAATCCACTCAATGATTAAAGTATATCAAAGTACTTCATGGAACAGTTAACTACTACTTTCATTGAGAAAAAGGTATTTGTCTTATGCCTTTGCGTTTTTCCTTTTAAAAAGGTAGCAAGGGTATGAACCCTTGAAGTCACTGCTTTGGAAATAAGCCAAATCTGATGGGAGGACCACGCTGTTTACCTAAGCCATGCAGTGCACCTGCCTAGGACTTCATGAGCATACTTATTCATAAACATTAAGGTGTAAGCATACTGAGCATCTTGGAAGTGTCAAAAATTAACACAGTGCTTGCTCTCAGTTTACTATGTAGCCAGGGGAAATACATGTCCACAAAACAACTATACAACAGGGTAAAAGCAACGTGGAAGCACATACATCATTATGTGACAAAATATGTAAACACAAAGCAAAGCAAAGCAGAAATACAGTGCAATCAGTCCAAGAATGCTTACATTTTTAGTTGATCCTAAAGGGGTGGAAGAATTAGAGGCAAAAGGCATGGGGATGCTGGGAGGATGTGTGTGGAAGGGAAGGAGAGGTTCGTTGAGTCTCTTGGCTGAGACAATTAAGCTACCAGGGTTAGGAACCTGGAGTCATGTTAAGACTCTCCCCAAACCAAGGAAATATACTATCCATTTCCTAAATTCTTTTTAATTTTTTAAACGCTTTTATTTATTATTGAGAAGGCAGAGACAGAGCATGAGCATGGGAGGGGAAGACACTGAATCTGAAGGAGGCTCCAGGTTCTGAGCTGTTAGCACAGAGCCTAACGCGGGGGTCGAACTCACAAACCGTGAGATCATGACCTGAGCAGAAGTTGGACACCTAACCGACTGAGCCACCCAGGTGCCCCCCTATTTCCTAAATTCTATATAATCTTCACATATGCATGCCTTTTTGGACAAATAAACAAAATAATCCAAACGCAAAGAGAAATCTGCAGGAATTCCATTTAGGTATGACCGCGAAGTCTGGAAGTAATTTAAAGCTCCTTCTGTTAAGAATCATGATTAAGAATGATGTAAAAAGGAGACACAGGAAGAAGCACCAAGACCATTCTACCCTTAGGGAGACAATAGCATCAATTCTTGAGGATCTATTCTCCAAGTGTGCAGAGCTTGCAAAAAAATAACAAAAAACCCCATTTCTTCTGGACTTTATAATGATCTTTGGGACAACATTGACTTTCCCACTATAATTGGATTAGACTAGAATTTAAATCTGCGTCCCCTAGTTTCACATCTGAGGAATTCTTTGATGCAATGTTAGAACAGAAGTTTTCTCAAATAATCCACCCAGTTACCCAAGCTTGAGAAATAGGCTTCTATAGTGTGTTGCTTTTGAGGAATAAAAGTTCTTTCAGCACTGCATTTGACTGAATTCGGGAGATACAAGTACTTCTACAGAAACCTGAACACTAAAAAAACCACAAAACTTTCAATGGTAATATATTGTGAGATTAAATGCATCAGAGAAGAGAGCTATTGCATGGTGTTTATAGTTTCAGGAATAAGTTTAACTGAGGATGATCAGGACTTGGAGCTTCAGGGTGACTAAGTGGGGAGGGAGGGAGGAAGGTCTACAAACACACAAAAGTAAACACAAGCAGGGTATTTACAGATCAATCAGAGCAAGGGAAGATGTGATTGAGAATAGTAATAAATTGGAAAGGCAGACCTGTTGTTGATTCATTTTAGGGGAGTTGACATGAAATCAGCGGTCACTTTAGTAATGAATTTGGGTGTATAGATAAGGATGCTGGTATGGCAAATGGAGATGGAAGGCAAAACTAAACAGCATTTTGAACTCTATCTGGCAAACAAACTCTAGTTGTAGGTACAATGGTGCTGTGGCTAAGAACTGGTTATATAAAGTCATATGCAAATTTACTACCTAGTTTTAGAGGACAAAGAAACCATTTTCAGTGGTCTTTGTTGTAGTGTGCTTGCTGGACTAGCCAACATTTCACGTCTTAAAACGTGGATGTCATTCTTGGTTTATTTTATAACTCACATTTCTTAAAAAACAAAAAAAGTCTCCAAAAATAATTAGAAACACTCCAGGAGGTCACAGAATGGAAAATGATATTTTAATGTTACATACAAATATTTAGCTTCTACTACTACACAATAAATAACAAAGATTTATTCCCAACTTAGACATAGAAAAAATGTAGACCTATATTCACTGGTTACTTATTCAAGATATTCAGAATGGGAAATAATTCAAATTTCTAGGTTTCT
Organism: Paguma larvata; assembly: GCA_030068075.1. Classification (NCBI taxonomy): domain Eukaryota; kingdom Metazoa; phylum Chordata; class Mammalia; order Carnivora; family Viverridae; genus Paguma; species Paguma larvata. The sequence continues at coordinate 54,244,491 of CM057843.1, forward strand.
CTTCCAAAGCAACTGAATGATTATCTTGAGTGTCTATTCAGTGCATAGCTATTTTGTGCTATGTACCTGGAAGGGGGAGGAAGAAAGGTTATGACCTGTTAGAAAAGAAGGATACATCAACAACTCACTGATAATCAAGGCAGAATGGCAAAAGTTTTAAGATACAGTGGAAATACTGTGGGAACAGGGGAAGGACCAATAGTGCTTATTCAAAGAAGTTTATTTAGTGACTGTCGTGCCAGACACCATCTTGGTTCCTCAGGAAATTAAAACTCATGAAACAAGAAAGCTGACATAGATGGTTGGACAGTGCAAGCAAGCGAGGTGACCTAGCTATACTTGAGGTACACACACGTCTGTGTCCACACACAAAGGAATGATTCTGTCTGTATGACGGGCATTAAGTTTCCAGCAGGTGATTTTTGAGACTCTATCCAATGTTAAGTTACATTTCTGTAAATGAAGAGATAGGAGGCATTGCAGGAGGAAAAAACATTAGGACCAAATGCAAGAGATGCTGGGGAATGCCAAGTCCTGGGATACGGAGCATATCAGAGGGAGGGCTAGAGACGAGGCTATAAAAGTAGGCCGGGGGCTAGGTCACCAGGGCCTTGGCTGCCTTATTTCTGGGAGTAATCTACAAGCAACGAGGTTTCAAAAAACTCTAGCAGGGAGTGATAGGATACATTTTTCATTAAGGAGAAAAAAAATCACCCATACTTGAAATTCACTGACCATACAGATGTTAATTCAAATTTCCAAGCAAGTCGCTTTCTGGGCAGAAGAGATTCATGTAGCCCAGGACTTCCAAGTCCCATTTAAAGGCTATCGGTTGTCTTTTGACCGACTCAGCAGTCCATTCCTAAGTTTTAAACCTTAATCATTGCCACAGCTTGAAAACTCATCCCCAAGTTTGTGTTCAAGCACCTCAGGACACAATTCTACCATGCCTCTGGCAGTTTCCAATCTCCAAGTTCAGCCCTTTTCTTTTACAAAGGCAATTCTGGATTTCCAATTGTACAATTTTGGATTTAGAGCGCCTCTTTACAAGTTCAGCTAGAGAGACCCCAGAGCGAACGCTGCTAGGATTAGAGACAGGTATAATCAAGCTGGAGTCCTCTCAGCCCAGCCTGCACCAAGCCTGCTAGTCAACCACCACCTTCTGCGGCCACGCCTGCCACATAAAATGTTAGTTAAGCAGGCAGGCAATCTCTGTGTAAACTTGATTCTTCTCTCTCTTGGAAAAAGACTTTCATTTGCTCTTTTAGAGTCTTCAAAGCATACAAGTTTCTAACATCACTGTTTTAAGGTGAGTGCTCCCATAGCCATTTTCTTGAGTAAACTGTATCATCGACTGGACCTAAGAACTTTTAACAGTATTTTTATAACTGAATTTAAACAAGAGTGTTAAGTTTGCATCCTTTACATTTTTTGCAATATAAGGTTATAGGAAGGGGAATGATGGGAATGACAAATGCTAAAATTTAAGCTTTAATATAAATTGGCACTAAGTAAACATGACAAGAGAACTATGTGTCAACAGGTAACCTGATGAAGCAGAATTTTAAGACAGACTAATATTCATTAAGTCTTTCAGTAATGCTGAGAAGATTCCAGAAACCTGTTTCACACCGTATAAACAAGCAACCAAGGTCCCTAAAGGCGTGTTTGTGTTTCCTAGTACGGGACCAATTTCATGCCACGACTGCTTTGTGCGGCACAGCTACTCCTGCACCCAATTCGTCTACTTCTGGCCTTACTGATCTAGGCCTGTAGGTGTACGAGGGACGCAGGCAAACAAGCAGACTCACATCTACGGCAGTTTCTCCTAAGTCTCCCAGCCTAGACCTATTTTTCTTCAGAGGTTCAGTACTAACAAATCTCTTCAAGACTTAAATGGATCCTTACTCAACAGATGGGAAGGCAAAGGTATAGTAAGAAAAGTTACTCAAAATACCCTCACCTGAACGTTGAAGCTAACAGAGAGGATTATAGTGGCCTCCCACCTCGCTTTAGGGAGGTTTTACAGCAGGGAGAATCTCCTGGCTGATTTTGTGTGATAGCTCCCTCTAGAGGCTACATCGTTTTCCCTACCATTTACTCCAATTTGAGAATGGAACATTAAAAAAAAATATTAGACATCTAGCATCCCTACAAGTGGTTTTGTTCATATTTGGTGGAGTATAACATTCTAGAGAGGCTCTCAATTTCCACTATCTTCACACCGATAGTTGATAGATAACAGTTCTAAGTTACAGGGCCACAGGAGTTAAGACCTTTAACTTGAGTGTTCACTCCTTTGTGCTTAAGAGATAAAGACAAACACCCAGGATCTGAAGAACTCAAGAACTGAAGTGTTGTTTCATCGGTTTTGCTCACCTACCTACAACTGCAACCTCCTTATGCGAAGGCGTGTATAAAAGCAAATTTTCTCTCCTCATAACCTGGCTGCAGAAACTTAAAATGTTTATTATGAGGTTATTTCTGCCTAAATTAACTTCTACATGACAAAGACTAACTTATTCATTTTTTCTGTGTGCTATGGAAGCATTGAGAGCTTTTATTAACAGAAAAATTCCTCTATTCCTACAAAATCACAACCACCTTTAAGTCTGTCAGATATAGCTTTTGAAATTATCAAGAAGCATCCCCCAAGATCTCAATCACAGGAAAAAGTGCTGATTTAAGTCTAACTTCCTGGGCCTCTTTTTAAAGTTTTTGCCAGGATTACTATTTATTCAATAGACAATCAAAATGAACACAAGAGAGGTTTCCTTAAATCTCATTACTTCATGCCAATCCCAGCTTCTCTATGGATCGGACCGATCAATGTGAGGTCCTGTGAAGTCCTGACAATTACCCCCAAAGAGTGAAATGCACACTACATACACCAGGCTGGCAGAATTCTCTCCTGCAGTGGAGTACGACTGTGAGTCCACAACAGCGACAGAATATAAAGAAACGTGGGTCATACCTTTTTTCTCGTGGCTGCTTTAGCCTAAAAAGACAGGTAACTGAGACCTTAATAAAGGACCCACACTGAACAGGTTTTTACTCACATGCCCAAAATTACACAGGTTTACCCCTTTATTCTATTGAGAGTTCTACAATCTCTTACCCAAACTTGTGGAGGCAAATGTATTTGAAATTCGGAGTCATTTACACTTTGTAATGTTAAAATATTATCTGTATCCTAGAACACCGTCAGCAGAGCCTATGGTTAACTGTGCAATGACATACCAATATTTCTGCAGAAGACAGCGTAGCCCCAGAAAGTACAAAATGAAGGAAGGCATCAATTCTTGGCCAGGTTTTACATTCGACAATAAATTTTGCTTTCAGAGATTTTTGGGTAAGAGATTGTGAACCTGTTTTCTGCCTCTGCACTTTTTACACTGGGATAGAACCAAGTGAAACCAAAGCATGGTTACGTGACAACAGAACTTCAGCCTAATAGCTTCTTTTTAATACTATTTGTAATACACACACACATTTAATTTGTAATTTCAGTACAACTTCACAAAGTGAAAAGACACAAGAAATTCATCTACACAGAAAACTTGGAAAAAAAACATATCAGTCCAAATGAGCAAGAGGTTTCAAAGATAAATCTGAGAAAGCTAAAATTCTAGAATCAATCATATTCAGCTTAAACACGGAGTGTCCATGGGAACACTCAAAATTTCGAATTTAAAGTGACTAAACAGGTTTTTAAAATCAAATTCAGATCCCAAACAATTAGGAATCAGAAAATGGGTTTCTTACCTTTTGTTCCCAGAAGGATGTGGGCTGAACAGCAAGGTGGGTTATTCAATCTGACGTTACGAAAAATTGCTTCTTAGAAAGACTTAGTTTTTCCTTGGTTAGAAAATAACAAACTAATTACAGATTCCCTACACTATTCTAAGGAGACATAAACAGGGAGAGAGACGGGGAGCAATTCAGGGGAGCTCTTTTAGTTCCAAAGCAATGTGACTTTCTTCTAATAGCTGCCCAAACAGGAGAAGTTTAGGGCTCATTTTCTAAGACTGAAAAATAAAGCCTACATCTCCCCCAACAGCTTCCAGGGGTCTGGGCCAGCACCCCTCTACCTTTCATAAATATGCAGTCAAGCTCTCTCATCTTTAGACAGCCCATTTATGACATATTTTCCATCTCACTTCAATTGGGAGACTGGAACGACTACAATTTTTACTAGAACACATCTTTCAACTTAGGTTCAATGCACTCAATCTTGAGTGAAGGCATTTTCATCTTGGTCTGGTTTCCAACACACTGAATGAACACAGGCTAGACTTAAGTCTAGCTCACATTAACCTTTCCAAAATTAGTTAACACTCACATTCTACACCTAAAACAGAACTTGTCGGTTTTAAATAGTAAAAATCCTCCCACCTCTTGAACATTGTATTTTGAATTCTTGCATAACTAGCAACTTTCTTAACCCATACCAAGTTCTTTAAATACTTAGAAGAATCTCAGTTTTGAACTTAAGATCCCGTCCTTTCCTGCCTACATTCCACAAGGTTCATCTAAATGTTTTGGTTGGGTGCCCTTATGCAAATCTCTTAGGACCCATTTCCTCTACTACCAAGAATAGGTCTAGTTTTTTCCAGGTTTGAAATTATGTCACCTGCACAGTGGTCTTAAGTTGAGCTTCCAACTGATTAGCATCCAAGGCAAACGTTAAGATCTAGTTATTTCTTTTGGGTGTAGAAAATGTGTTTTGATGGTTCTGACTAGCTATGAGAAAATCAAAAGATTAGGGATGTTAACTAAAAATTTCCTTCCCCAACTCACTGAAAATTTAACACCAAGGGGCTGTCAAGTAAAAAGATACAAGAACTAGCGGACTAAGATATAAATCACTGCTTTGGTAGGTTTTGGATACAGAATCTTATGGTTGAGAAGGGTTTACAAGGCAAAATTCTAAACCCCAGCTTTTTATTAACAACAATTCATTCAAATATAAGCAGTTAATATTCTAGTGTAGTATCGACATTTCAAAAAAAATGTAATTTGTAAGTGTTAAGAGTTCTAATCTTTCAACAATTAATACTTACCAATTTTTGGGAAGAGCTTGAGAATGTTCCCCAAGTTAACATTAACTAGTCACTACCCAAATTTTGCACAAAAACCCACGTTGTTTAGATTATCACCAAAAAAATAAACATCCACAAACTTTTAATCATTTTTATCAAAGTATGGGAATCTTTCAGAAACTAGATCATCCCCCGTTTACATTATGTACACAATTGCCTTATCTTCCTGAAGACTTTTACAATTAACATTGAGATGGCTAATACCATTAATTAGAGATTACCTTTCGAGAACTTCTAATTTACTAATACATAACATAAAAATCAAAATCTTATCAAAGCATTAACGGATAGTCACCCAATTAAAATTTTACATGAAGAGGAAAAAGGACAACCATGCATAGTTTTTTAAAAAATGTTTATTTTTGTTTTCAAAGAAAAACGGCAATAGCCAATTGGAAACCTACTTATTCTTCAACTCCAATTTTGTTCTTTAAATTTAGAAGTGACTTACTGATTTACTATTTTAAACAAACCCCCCCTTTTCCCCTTTAAATGTTTACCATCTACTCGTGCTGAATCCTTCCAAGGAGATTGCTCCAGCGTATTATCTCCAGGTCCTCGCTTTGCTCCTTTTACCAAAAAATGCAAAACACAATTCCATCGTGCATCTTAAGGGCTCCAATCGTCAAAAATAGGAAAAAAAAAATCTTTGGAATAGCCAATTAAGTTGAATAAAAAAAAAAAAATCCACACGAATGCGGTTTGGTTGGGGCAGGAATCCACTCCTATGTTCCTGGTAATCTGATCCCGCTCCATGAATCCTTGTAATTCATCCTCCCTATCCTATCCACATTATGATTTGAATCCAATGATCCAGCTCCAAGGATTGGGATCCAGTGAGCCCTCTCCAATCCAAACCTTTATAACCAGCAAAACCAAAAAAGAGGAGGCAAAATGTTAGATACTGTAATCAAAAAAGGTTTCTGGGGAATGATGAGTTATGTCTGTCATCAGTTTAACAGATGTACATCAATAACTATCAAATTCCCCAAAACAAGTTTCTGAATGGTGTTCAGATAAATTTTAGAAACTTAATCATCATAGAGACTAATTGGAAGAAGCATTTTATATTTACAGTTCAACTGATAATGCCAACACTTGTTACTGTACAGCGTATTACAGGTTTTGTGGTTGCAAAAAGTTATGTAGTTGAAAAGTTTACTGGTATTGCTACCCACCCTAAGTCTAAACTAAGCCTAAAGCTCCCATCTGCAATTTAATTTGTAAATTAAAGTGTTTTAAACATGAGTCAATTATGAATATTAGTTAAAAGGGGAAGGTGAGACTTAAAAAGTATTCCCGACTAGATTATCTACACCAATACACTGGAATTCTCTATTTTGCTTTCATTTTGTCTTAAAAAAATGAAATAGCAACGCTATATCAGTCACACAGAGGACATGCAGATTTAGCAGTATTGATATTATACTCTATCTGGTTGGAATTAAAGACACCCTGTACCCACATGTACACCAACAGCAGGTCACACATTAACAGTTGTAACTAAGCACTGTGACAAATTAGCCAGTTCTTCCCACATTAGTCCCTATTAAAACAAAAAAGGGGGGGAAGGGAGCAAAATAAATTGTTACAAAATGGGCAACGTAACATTTGCCACAATTGCCAAGGTTTAAAGAGGAAAGCAATTGTAGCTAAAGATAACTGCAAAAGACGTTGGCCAGTGTTTTAAGGTAGATGTATATAATCACTTTAAACCCTTGCCTTTTAGTATAAGGTCAATACTGCCAATTTCATCTGTGACAATAGCACTTGGAGTCATACCATTGCCTCCATTATTGATCTGATCCTCCTCAATCCTCCTTTTGACAATCCTAAAATGATTGAAATGTGCTCCACAATCCTTAATCCAAAGCATTCTTAATCCATCTCTTCAGATATGTCTACAGAAAGACACATGAAAAGCAAGATAAACATAAGAACTTCCCCAGGTAAGATAACCACAAACACCCCCCAACATCCCCAGTTCACACAAACCAGAGCAGAATAGACATTTACACAATATCACAGTCTGAAGAGCATGGAGAGTTAACTAAATTTAAACAATCCTGTCTATGACATCACTTAAAATACATTTTATCAGACATGAGGGGAATGTAGATGTTAGGAGCAAGGGGATATTACACAAGAATGCAATTCAACACTTTAGCCCATTCTGAACAAAACAGTTTGAATTAAAAAATGAAAAGATTGTACTGAGTAAAGGAAAACTGTATACAACATGGGTTCTACAAAAAGTGTCACCAATCATCTTATGTACGAGAGCGAGATCTGCTATGACGGGGAGAATAGCGTGGTGATCCTCTGCTTCTCCTTGGGGAATAACTGCGACTCCTGCTGTTGCTTCTGCTACGGCTTCTGCTACGACTACGGCTTCGAGAGCGTGATCTTCCATAACTTGGACTTCTGGGCCCATCAACTTTAACCCGGATGTAGGCAGTTTCTCCCTATTGAATAGACAGAACTTTCGATTGAAAGATCTAAGCTTTCACCTGTCTTCAGGCATGCTGAACGAATACAATGTCACTAAAACCAGAAATCTGGTACTTTACTTGGACACCCTTGCCTGAATCTTACCTTCGAATTCCACTGTTAAGACCACTGTATCCAATTCTGGCCAAAGAAAAGAGTAAGTGTAAAAAACCTACCTCGTGAGATCTAAACTTAGTGTTATCCAGTTTTCGAACTGCATAGGTCATATCTTCTTTCCGTACAAACTCCACGACACCAGTGCCATCTCGGTAAACATCAGCATAACATACATCACCTGCTTCACGCATGTGATCCTTCAGGTCCTGCCAGCTCCCACTTGGAGGCAGTCCTAAAAAAGCATTTTTTCAATACCAATCACCCCAAATTTCACATGAAACTCAAATTCACACGAGAACCATTTTACAATTAACGACCTGACTCAAGATCCTAGGTTAAGGGCCGTTAAGTTCTTGGAATCCGGAGTCCAAAATTATTTGTAAAGTAAGGATCTTCATATTCTAGATATCCAACCTCCTATTAAGTACGTACGTGGTAATTAGGTATATACCTCCACTACAGTCATCCTCGTGTACTAACTTAAGACCTACCACGAAAACTTGCATTTGTCAACACCGGTCACGCAAGGAAAAACTTCAAAGTGGCTTCTCGAAGCCACACGAAGAGTCAACTCACCAGAGACAACCACTCTGTTTTCAGAACGCCTGGATGGGGGTCCATAGCGGCCTCGGGGAGCCCCGCCACCGCCACCCCCGCCGCCGCCTCGGCCTGTGCCACGGCCGCTTCGAGGAAACTCCACCCGCAGACGGTATCCATCGTAATCATAGCCGTCGCGACCATACACCGCGTCTTCCGCGTCTCTGCGTGATCACAGAAGGCAAAAGGCGTTAAGAAAAAGGGCCGGGAGGGGCAGCTAACTCAGTCGGGAACTAGCGGCCCCCCGCACATGCGCACCCAGCGTGGAAGAGCCCACATGCGCCGCATAATAGGAATGGCCCCTCCCCCACCCAGAAGCACGCCAGGTTCCCGACCACTACACCAGCCCTCAGCGCCTCAGTTTCCCGCTCCGAGACCGAGAGTCCGCTCTGGGTACGTCCATGGGCCCAGTCACTACAGAAGCCACAGCGACTCGGCTCCTTACTCGACTCCTGCATGGGCGATATCGTCTTACCCCCAACCTAAGAGCCCACCTCCCCATTCTTTGTATCAAGGCCTTCCCCAACTACTCCCAACTTATTGCCTCAAGGCCGCAAGCCCCGGGCCGCCTCACCGAGGGTCCTCGAACTCCACGAAGGCGAAGGGCGGTCCTCCGCGGCGATTCTTGAGATCGATGTCGCGGATAGCACCGTATTTGTAGAACACGTCCTCAATGTCCTTGGTTCGGATGTCTGGAGGTAAGTTACCCACGTAGATGCGGCAATCGTTGTTCCCTGCCGGGCCACGAATCACACCACCTCCCGACATGGCGGCGACGAAAAGCGCGGACTCGAGAACAGGCCTTCCCACCAAGCCTAGCGCACAACAGAGCGAGCCCGCAGCGACACCACGTCTCCCGCGGCCCCTCCAAAATGGCGCCTTTATCAGCTCGGCGCACGGATATGGGGGGAGGGAGGAAGAGAAGCGGGAGGAAGCAGCTATTCGATCTCAGTACGCATGCGCAAGAGCGTAACGGGTACTGCGAGAGTTACGCTTACGTACGCGCGACGTCACCCTCCGCGCCAAGGGAGAAAAAAGTTCCCCGCGTTCCGATTTGCGGAGTAGTTTACTAGTGAAGTGACCAATCGTGTGGCAAAAATTAAACACAGATCCATCGCTAAGCGGGTTACTAGTCCTTGAGGAGTCTTAAAGGATAGTCAGTCTTCTCAGGAATGAGTCCCTTTTAAAAACAAGTCCGCCCCTTGAAAGCATTTGGTGAAACCTAGCCTTGAACCTTGTCCCACAATGCTCTGCGGCGTTAACGGCCTTTGGCGGGAAAGACTGCCGGGGGCGGAGTTAAAGGGGGAGGGACCTGGCCGTTGCTCCGGAAACGCGGACCTTCTCCGAGAGTGCGCATAGTCCGGGAGCTCCACTGCTTGTGATTCAAGCTTGTGATTCAATGAGGAGCCAAGGCGTGACTGTATTCCCGCCCCTTCTCCTGCGCCCAGGTGGTGAGCTGCTCGGAAAAGAGTCTAATTTAGGGCAACCCAGTTTAGAGTCCTCGGTAGATACTTTACACTAAATATCGTTCTACCGTCGGTTTAAAACTTAATTTTATAAGGCTCAATTCAACACACCTTGATGTAGTGGCGGTGGTTTGCGCTGTGTTCAGTCAACCAGGATTCAGACCCCAGCTTCTCTTAAATTGCCTAGCCCTACCACAGAGGAGAGGTCCGGTGAAGGTTTGGAGACTGATGTGCCTATGATGTATCCAACCCTTTGAAAGAACAAGAAAAGCGTGTGTGTGTTTGCAGGATCCTGAAGTTTGTTCCCTGTTTTGAACTCCTTTCGGGCCTCTCGGGTGACATACACGAACAAAATGGGTGTGTGAGAACTGTGACCGCTGGAGACCACAGTTGCTGCGCAGGACTGAGCCCACCTGCATGCTCGCCCAGGGAGATAAGAACTTTTTACATTTTTTGGAGAGACCTCTGAAATCTGGATTTTTATGTGAAGTGTGGGGATTTTTAAAATACTAGTAATGAATTCAGTTTTTAAGAAAACCCCGCAGACATAAATATGCTAAACCATCTGCACCCTGTGTTTAGGGATGATTTTCTTCAGAGTCTATATTTGTTTGCAACGGTCCCCAAGGATGTGAGGGCAGTTTACAGAGATACCATAAAACATTAAAACTGGACCAAGAACTCAGGGCGAATGGGAAAATACGGGGAGGGGAGGGGAGGGGAGGGGAGGGGCGGGGCGGGGCGGGGCAGGATGGGATTAAGGTGAAGTCCGGGTGAGGTTTCTACCCAAAATGCCTGCGGTAATATCCCGGTCAGTTCCTAAAGATGGACTCCAAGTTTGACTCCGCTCATTCCGGAAGTCATGGTAAAGAAAGGAACACAAGTATGTTCAAAAGTCTAAATGCCTTTGAGATTAAAAAATAAATAGGCTGTTTAGGAGAATGGCATGTTTTCTTAGTTCTAAAAGTTGACTGAGTGCATTTTACAAATGTCCGAGGGGGATCCCAAGAGACAAATTCAATTTGATTCTCAACAGATCTGCATCTTTGGTTGCGCTTGAACTCTCCGTGATGGTTTCCAAAATTATGTGTATATGTGCGTGGCCTTTTTCTTTAAAGAGGACTTGAAATTGTAATCAGATTCCCAAAGGGGTGTCTCAGATTCCCAAAGGGAAAGAAACCTCTGAAAATGTTAGAGGGAAGGACAGGTTGTCTGTCTTTCAGACCGTCCTTCACTGATTATCCTTCAATGGTATTTTTTGAAACTGAGCTTTAATTAAAAAAAAAAAAAAAGAACCCGATAATTTTTAAAATGAGAAGTTGACCAAAAAAGACAGTATTTCAACACATGGATTCAGTTTCTAGCCCTGTCATATTTGGTTACTAGCGGAAGAGATGAGAGTTTTTTTTAAAAAGTTGCAGGCATATCCTGTATTGATTCTTTCATTCAGTAGTTATTTAGTGAGCACACTTTCTGTTATTTTATACATCCGCTTAAGAGTTATTCGGGTTCATCTGTTGAATAATGTTAATGAGAGCCAAAGTGATTTAAACATAGGTGCTTTTAATTTCAAGACATTTTCCTTTCAGAAAAATAAGAAGGTTCTGAATTTGCTTTGATTTATTCTTGTCCAATTTAATGCAGCCATTTCTGATTTTGTTCAGTTCAGAGGAGTACAAGTAGAACTTAATCCAGAGTGAAAAGGACATTCTTGTTCCTCTGTTGGCTCCTTTAATTGTATTTGAATGTAACCAAATTATAGGTTCCGGGGTCCGTGATGAGTCCAGGATGTAGCAGGAAGAGTCTGGCCGTTTGTTAAGATCTCCCAGGATGACTTTAGTTTGGTGATGATTACAGTTCAGCATGTGATCGTAATATCAGTGTCCCAGTGTCGATTAACATTTTTAGTCCACAAGAGCAAAAAATAAGAAAATAAACCAAGCCATTTGTGTTCATTTGTTGGGAGCAGATTCAATTTTGGTAACCAGGCTGCTCAAATTTTACAAACCAAAGATAACTGTTTTGGCAGGTCCGGAAAGCAAATCAGACATTTGCTTAGTAAATGTGGAATGCAAGCAAAATAAGGCAAGTCGTTTTGAGAGATTTCATTCAGACAATGGCGAGACTTGAAAAAATTGATCCCTGCCCCACCTCAGAGTATATGCCTCTTCAAAGACAGGAACATTCATACCCCCTGGATTTTGTGGGTCTGTTCCCTGGATGATGCTGGGTGAAGACTGGCAATTTCTCTTTCTGGAGGCTAATCTGCACATAAACTTTGTCTAAACAGTGCACTAGACAATTAGATTTCTGCTGACCAAATTACAGTCACTTCCCCTGGCCTCCTGAGATTACATCCTCATCTTTTTTGTTTGTTTTTAAGTAAGCTTCATGCCCAGTGTGGAGGTTGGCCTCAGGACCCTGAGATCATGGCCTGAGCTGAGATCAAGAGTTGGGCCACCCAGGCACCTCCATCTTCACCTCAATTAGGGGTTCACAGTGTTTGTAAACTCCTCACGCTTTCACTGGCGGTTTTATGGATTGTTCCCATAACCAACTAATCTATTAAGTATAGATTTTACTAGCTAAATTCTCAGAAGCTGCCTTATTTTCAGCATTGTTGCTGTTTATGAAAAGTGACTTCCTCAAAAAATTTTAAAGCCTTTTGATTCAATTTAGTAAGTATATACTAGTGTCAGCACGATATTTTATCCCGGAAATAATTACTTGAGGGAAAAAAAAAAAAAGAAAGAAATTTAAAGAGTTAATTACCATGAAAGCTGAAATCACAAGACCCAGGTTTTCAGTGATTTGCCAAACACTTAAATCTCTATACCCGTGGTAATAGTCATGCAGCTCTGTAAATATACTGAAGATCATTGGATTGTGCCCAAAGCGAATGAATTCTATAGTATGTATATTATAACTCAATGAAAGTTTTTTTTTTTAACGACTGGGGAAGAATACTTACAAAAGCAGCGAAATCACTCCTTAGTACCATTTCTCTAAAGGCGTTATTGGAGATTGGGAGTAATTTGCCCTGAAATATGGCTTTCTGAATCTGGAAATCCTGTTTGCCCCACAGGTGTCACCCCTACTGTCTTCCGTGGGGATAACTGTTATTTTTCCTGGGCAAAGAGACACAAAGATTAGGAGCCCTCGATTCTGCTGTGTACAGGCGTTCCCTCCGGGAACAGCTCATCTGCATGACTCTAGTCCCTTGTTTTGCTTGTTTTAATGATAAAAATATTCTCTGAAAAAGGAAGAAATAGTATATATCTTTTTATTTCATTTATATTTGTCTCCTCTCTAATAAACTGTATCGAGGACAGATTTCTACTATAACTTCCTACCAGTAAAATCTCTGTTAAAATGAATATTATTGACTATTTACTAACTGCTTTTTGGAAGAGGTGGGGCATTAGATGAGCAGAATGTTGTTTCTATGGAAACCTCGTCATGTTGCTACCAGCGGATAGACACAATGGGTACAAGGATTATTTTTCATTTCACAGCATAATAACCATGGCCACTCTATAGGCCTAAATAAGTCATCTAATAATACAGTCTGAGTAATCTTATTTAAAAATTTTTTTAGCATTTATATTATTTTTGAGAGACAGAGCACAAGCTGGGGAGGGGTAGAGAGAGAGGGAGACACAGAGTGCGAAGCAGGCTCCAGGCTCTGAGCTGTCAGCGCAGAGCCCAACATGGGCTCGAACTCACAGACCGCAAGATCGTGACCTGAGCCGAAGTCAAGTGTCTAACCGATTGAGCCTTCCAGGCGCCCCTTGGTAATTTTATTTTAGGACTGACTTCCCTTATTTGATCCTTCTTGTTTTGTTTTTGGCTAATTCTTCCCATCTTTATTTTTCCATTATTAATAACAATAGAATATGATTTTGCCAGAAGACAGCTCTTAAAATTATCTGTTACAAAGATGTATTTTCACCATGTCTTCTTCCTATTATTACTTCCCTCTTCCTACTTGGTTCTTTCTCTTAAAAATTAAAACTCTATTCATGTTGTATATTCCCTAACTGGAATAATTGACTCCTTAAGGAATTTTGTTAAAAAATATGGCGGAGGGGCACCTGGCCTGCTCAGTTGGTAGAGCACGCAGTTCTTGATTCGGGGGTCATGAGTTTGAGCCCGATGTTGGATGTGGAGGTTATTTAAAAATAAAATCTTCAAGGGCCCTGGGTGGCTCAGTTGGGGAAGCGGCCGGCTTTCGATTATCATTCAGCTCAGGTCATGATCTCGTGGTTGGTGGGTTCAAGCCCCACGTCTGTGCTGATGGCGCTGAGCCTGCTTGGGACTCTCTCTCCCTTTCTCTCTACCCCTCCCCCTGCTCACGCACTCTCAAGTAAACATATAAAAAAATCTTTTAAAAAATGGCAGGTATGCTTTATTTGCTAGAAATGTTATCCTTTTTTGACAAATCTTATAGTATGAATCCTACTTAAGTATTAGCTATGATTATTAGTAGTAAGAGTGGTATTATATGTTAATGATGCTATCAAGTATGTTAGAAATAATTCGTTTTTAAAATTTCTTTTTAATATTTATGTTTGAGAGAGAGAGACAGAGTCCGGGAGTTGGGGAGGGGCAGAGAGAGGGAGACGCAGAATCCAAATCAGGCTCTAGGTTCTGAGCTGTCAGCACAGACCCAGTGTGAGCTCGAACTCCAAACCACGAGATCATGACCTGAGCCGAAGTTGGACCTTTAACTGAACCACCCAGGTGCCCCAAAATGTATCTTTTTAAAAAATGTTTGTTTATTTTTGAGAGAAACAGAGCACCAGCGGGGGAAGGGCAGAGAGAGAGAAGGCGACACAGAATCTGAAGCGGGCTCCAGGCTCCGAGCTATCAGCACAGAACCTGATGTGGGGCTCAGCCATGAACCATGAGCTCATGACCTGAGCTGAAGTTGGAGACTTAGCCGACTGAGCCACCGAGGCACCCCAAAATAATTTCAATAAAATTTTTTATTTGAAGTTTTGAAAGTGTGACTATCATTTTCTTTATTGTTTTAAAAGTTATCCCAGGTTAGCTGAAAACTCTTAGAATTACTTTTCTAGACTTAACTTGCAGAATGGAGTAGTTGCAAAATAGACTGCATGGCCTACAAGCCTAAAATATTTACTATGTGGCTCTTTACAGAAAAAGTTTGCCAACCTCTGACCAAGAGGAAAAATCACCTGCTGTTGTGATTTTTTTTTTTTACTTAAACCTAATTCAAAAATTCAGTTTTGTCGTGGTCTCTCTCTCTCTCTCTCTCTCTTCTTTCTTTCTCTTTCTCTCTCTCTCTCTCCAGTGTTCTTGTCATGGGTAATATCTTGCATTGTTAATATCGGTAAACATAAGTAATACACTTTTCAGGTGATACACTGTTTACACATACTTCATCAGCCATTACTACAGCTTAGCGATAGGGTCCCAAGACCGGGTGACTGCCCTGCCATTTGGACCAGCCTTGAAGAGGAGGCGTCGCTCTGCCCCATTGGGCTTCGTTCTTTTGTAGTCTCGTCGACTCAGAACTGCCCGCGCAAGGGTGCAGGTCTTTGTACCCATTCTTGCACTGCAGTAATGTGGCATGCAAAGCCTTCATAACAGATTTTGTTCTAAGTAAATGTCTATTAATGGCCACAGTGAGTGAATTTGCAGATGAAATTTCTAAAAGTTGCAGATTGTATTCTACCGTTCTAGGATCCCCCAGCTTGTAGGCTGGTGTTGGTGCCAACGCGCTGGACCTCTGGGTAGTCCACCGTCTAGACCCATGCCCGCAGGGTTCTTGTCTGGCTTGCACCTGCTTCCGTGGGTCCCGGAGCCACTCTGCCTCACCAGCTGCGATTTCTTCCCAGTTATTGTCTACTCTTTGTAGAATCCAAACTCCAGGGGAGAAAAATTCTTTCCCTTGGCTCAGAGTCTCCATTTCCTGTCTTGGGATCTATTATATAAGATGATTGAGAATGAGAAGGTTTGCCTTTAGAGGACCTTCCTGTCTTTTCTGCAGAAATGTAACCTCTTACTCCTACTCCACCAGAAAGGACAATTTCATCGGGTCGTAACGGGCCGACATCGATGTATTTTCTGAAGTCTGGATTGTTCACGACTTAACCCACACGTAGGACGCTCTCAGGACACAGGCAGGGATGAACCTTGCCAGCCCAGCATAGTCCCGCGCATTTTCCCTTTTCCATTTCCTCCAACGAGAGATGAAAAACAGGTCTCGACAGCCTTTATGTGGTCTTTCGGATCTCAGTTTGGGCAGCGCTAGCAATGGCTTAAACTAGCCATCCCCACAAAAACACGTCTGCCTTAGTCATGAGGTAAGAAATACATCTCCGTACACTCCTAAGCCCCTGTAATAATTTCACAGAGGCATGACATGTGTTCCTCAAAGACCACAATTTATGTGCCCAAGCAATATATTCAGCTTCTCAGTCTAAAATTTCTGCATTTAAAAAAAAAGCTTTCTGTATAGTTTTTCTCAAAATGAGCAAGTGGGTGTTGCTTTAAATTTGTGCAACTAGAGAGCCCCATTAGGTAGGCTTCTTCACACAAAAGAAATCTAAAAGATTATTCAGATCTTTCACCTTTTTGGATACAATAGCTGCTTATCACTCTGATGTGGGTTTTTTTTTTTTTTAGCTTCAACTAAATCCAGGTTTAAAAAAAGTTACAGGCATTTCTTTAAAAAAATATTTTATTTTTAAGTAATTTCTACACCCAGCGTGGGGCTTGAACTTCAACCCTGAGATCAAGAGTCGTATGCTTTACTGACTGGCCACCCAGGGGCACCTAGGCATTTCTTCTAATAATGTTTTCTCAAGTCACAGTTCCAGAAAGTTCCTTCCTTCCTTCCTTCCTTCCTTCCTTTCTTTTTCCTTCCTTCCTTCCTTCTTTCTTTCTTTCTTTCTTTCTTCCTTCCTTCCTTCCTTTCCTTTCCTTCCTTCCTTCCTTCCTTCCTTCCTTCCTTCCTTCCTTCCTTCCTTCCTGTTAACGGGCCGACATCGATGTATTTTCTGAAGTCTGGATTGTTCACGACTTAAACCACACGTAGGATGCTCTCAGGACATAGGCAGGGATGAACCTTGCCAGCCCAGCATAGTCCCGCGAATTTTCCCTTTTCCATTTCCTCCAACGAGAGATGAAAAACAGGTCTCGACAGCCTTTATGTGGCTGTCTTTCTTTTTTTCTTTCTTTCTTTCTTTCTTTCTGCCTGTCCTTCCTTCCTTCCTTCCTTTTCTTTTTTTCCAGAAATGTTCTTATAAACCCTTGGCTTGCAAGTACACATAGGAATATTGGAGGCTCTAGTTACGTTTCCACGTGGCCATGTACTCTTCAAATTCTCGAACTGCCCTTGTGACGATTTATTTATCTAGATGTTGACGCAGCAATTCGTGTTCACCTGTGTGAATGCCAAAGCCATGCCGCCACAGAGTCCGTCTTCCCGGTGGGGCGCCAGTCATTTTTTGAGCCTTTCTCCTAAATCAAAGGAGGTGCTTGTTTTGGGGATGGTATAAAGTAATAGAGGCTCTCAGTAAACATGATTTGCACGGTACCAAGTTATTAAAGCAGTTCCAAAGTTTACACCACTGTAAACAGTAAATGAAGACACCTATATCAACCAACTTCTGTTCGGTAAGGCTGCAGTAATACAGCAGCCCCAGGAATTTCAGCGGCTTCACAAAATAACCAAGGTTTACTTCTTACTTGTTACATAATGGCCACCCTGGGCAGGCAGTGGCACTACCCTCTGTATCTCATTCTGGAATCTAGAACCCTGGTGTGGTGGAGAGACGGGCCTGGCTTTAGATCCTCTGTACTATATAGTAGCTGCGTGATTTTGCACAAGTCCCTTACCTTATTAAGCCTCTGTTTCTTCATCTATAAAACGGGGGTGATAATAGTACTTCCAGGGTTGTCGTAACGACTACCTGTGATAACGTGGAGAAGTCACCTAGTAGCAGAGTGCCCTTCACACAGAGGTCCCCACTAATTTTACCAGGGCTCTTGTTCAGGCTCTGAACACCTGCGCCCCTGGATGACCACCATTTGTGGTTCAGGTGGTGGTCCACTTCACTATTTGGAAGAAGGAATAAGTGAAACTCAACTCCGTCTTGCAACTGATATTGTGGGTGTATAGCTTAGTGGAAAGTAGGTTGAAGTTCTTAATTAAATTTCTCTGCTTGTTTTCAGGGGGGAGATATGGCCTCTGCTGGAGAAGAAAAGAAGCTGAGAAATCCCCTCCATGCATCACATAGAGAAACGAAAGTGTCCCTGGCCGCTAGTCGGATGCAGGAGGCAGCCTCTAGTGCTAACCAAATATGTAACTGGAGGAAGTGGGATGCAGCTCTTTTGCCTTTCTGTGTTTCTGAAGAATGTCTCCCTTGTGGAAAAGCTGACAGGAGGATAAAAACCTCCTGATTAACGTAATCCTTTTTCCTCCGTGGCTCAGGGCTCATCTGTGGGCGGGGGGCGGGACGCGCGTGCGTGCGTGTGTTTGAAAACTAACTCGTTGGAAAAACAGCTCAGGTTTCTCCTTGCCGATCTGTGTCAGAGCAGGGACATGCTCGTATAACAGTACAGACTTTGGAGGTGAGCAGATTTGAATTTGAACCTGACACCTTCACTTCCTTGTCGTATTCTCTGGGACATCTAAATAAATGTCCTTTTGTTCACTGATTCATCGGTTCGTGGACTCATTCTTGTTCTGTGTACTTATGGAGCACACTTACCATGCCAGGCCCGGGCTGGACTTCAGGGGTACGCGACACCTAGCCCGACAGCGTGCCTTTGGTCTACCACGGTAGGTACCGAGTTTCCTGACCACTCATACCATCATTAAACCATTTTCGAGCACAAACCGCTCATGTATGTACGTTTTTATTTATTATGTACATGACTTTTACACTATCGTGTACATAATAAGACATTTGATTAAAAAACACAGTATTGGGGTGGCTCAGTTGGTTACATGTCCAACTTCGGCTCAGGTCATGATGACAGTCTGTGGGTTCACGCCCTGCGTGGGGCTCTGTGCTGACAGCCGGAGCCTGGAGCCTGCTTCGGATTCGGTGTCTCCCTCTCTCTCTCTGATCCTCCCCTGCTTGTGCTCTGTCTCTCTCTCTCTCTCTCAAAAATGAATAAACATTAAAAAAAAATTTTTTTTTAAATACAGTATTTTATCACACACTGCCTGGGTGCACACGCCTAATTTTAAAGGCTCCCGGTCTAGTGGAAGCTTTTCTGAACTTCGCTTTTTGTCGTCATCGTTGTTGCTACGTAAACTAATCCATTTACTACAGGCTAGCAGTGCTTCAAGTGGTGGAGCTTCTACTGGTCTTTCAGCTCCTTCGTCTTCTGATGGCGGACTTGACTGTGACGGCAGAAGTCGCGGCGTAGGTCCAGGCCCCACTGGCTACCGTCTTAGTACAGGAACTACAACGCCAGATCCCTGCAGCTCATCTTTTCATCTTGGTTGTGGCCCAGAAGGAGCAGGTGGACTTGGCGAGCTGGCTTATTTCAATCTTGTTCGCTGTTTTTCCCTCGCGAGGGAGACACCATAACAGGTCCTGTATTTACCAGTGATTCCAGCCTTCCTGGTGTGTTTAGCCATCTCTCCACAAACTAGGTCTGCGTCCAGAGAGGAAGAGACATAGCTGAACTTCACCTTCTTCAGCATTAAAATCGTGGTGATGAAATCTTTCTCGTGTTATCATTGCTTATTTATTCTTTCAACAGATTTCATTGAACACTCTCCAATATTAGATTCTGCCTGAGGGACTGGAGAGAGAGCGCTAAATGTATTTTTTAATGTCTAAGGGGGAGATTTCTGTTGGAAGGGGTTACTATTCATACTTACTCATGTTTTAATTGATAAGTTTTAAAGTCTAGTTTTTCTTAAGTCTCTAAGATCAACTTGAACACCTTGGTAATTATTAATCTTATATGTTGTATAAAGAAGATCCAAGGGCGCCTGGGTGGCTCAGTCGGCTAAGTGTCCGACATCAGCTCAGGTCACGATCTCATGGTTTGTGGGTTCGAGCCCCGTGTCCAGCTCTGGGCTGACAGTGCAGATCTGGAGCCTACTTCAGATTCTGTGTCTCCTTCTCTCTCTGTTCCTCCCCCAATTTTACTCCGTCTGTTTCTCTCTCTCTAAACATTAAAAAAAATTTTTTTAAAGATCCATTATTTTTACTTATTCTATGATTAACGTTCAATTAATATTTATATTTAAAAGATTAAATCTTCAACATTTTGCATCCGAAACAAGTAGTTCATCAACATTTAAAGTAATTACAAACCGAGGTGCCTAGGTGGCTCAGTCAATTGAGCGTCCAACTTTGGCTCAGGTCATGATCTCACAATTCGTGAATTCAAGCCCCATTTTGGGCTTTGTGCTGACAGTGTGGAGCCTGCTTGGGATTGTGTTTCTTCTCTCCCTTTCCCTCCCCTGCTCACATGTTCTCTCTCAAGAATAAATAAAACATGAAAAGAATTAAAGTAATTACATATTTAATCTAACTGATTCTCTCAAGCCCTTCAAATTCCTAACGTTAGTCCTACATCAGTCAGGGTTCAGTGCAGGAAACTGAAACACTCCAGGTGTTTTAAGCAGAAAGGAGTTCAATACAGGAAATTAGGTACTTGCAAAATTGTTGGAAACAATGGAGGAGTGGGTTCAAGGCATACCTCTTGGTGTGACTCCCGGAACATTGCAGAACGAATCTATCGAGAATGTTGCTTCCTCTGCCACGATCAGGAAAGTAGAGATCAAGAGGCCAGACCCTGAACTACTGAGACAAAAAAATCCAGCATACTGCCTAAGATGCCATTGGGGGGTCACAGAGCTGGGACTGGGAAGTCACTGTAGCCACCTGCCACATTTCCTCGTCACTGAATCGTGCTGTCTGGCTGACACCAATGCAGTTGCTTCTCAACACTCAAGACGCTGGAGACTGGACACTGGCAACCTCAGATTTTACCAGCCCTACACACCACGAAGTGTCTACTAGGGAGATGGACCTTGCCACACTTCTATCCTCTGTCTTACTTGGCCGTTGTTGCCCAGGTGACTCTTCTAAGTAAATCGAAACCTTCAAGAGGAAAGGTGTCATGCCTTTTTTCAGCCTGTAGCACAAGCACAAAGAGGCTGGTCGGTAAATACACATTAACGCTTGGGTATTCGATATATTGACATTTGATACTGTCATTTTGATGTCCTGGTTTTGGTCAATTATCCTAATCTTGCATATCCTTCAGCTTAATTTCTAGTACGCCAACCATAAGCAACTGAGCATGTGCAGTAAGTACTGTTGAAATGGGGAAGAACTGGATCATTTCCATTGGCAACTGGTCAGAGCCATTCCTTGTGGATGTTACTATGTAGCTATTTTGCTGCTGCTGATGGATGTTTAGTAGTGGTTGTCTACAGCGGAAAGTTTTACAGCTTGTTGTACTAGGGCTTTGGTACATCTAACCAAACTGCTTCATTTAACCCAGAACCCTTGCTGCAGAAGTGTGTTGGGAATGGTACCCATCTATGCCACTTATGACCATCATGAAAATCTAATACAAAAGCAAAATTTCCTAACGTAACACTCCTTACCAGCCCAATAATTATAAAATCCCATGTAGAAAATTTACCAAATTCTCTTCAACTTTTCAGATTAAGATCATAAATGTTAAACCTTTCTAAACAAGCAGGATTCCAGAAGACTTCTGATTTTTCAGGTGGTAGAGTATGGACATTTCGGCCCTATTCCCATCTCAGAACACACGAGAACAAAGACCAAATACAAGATCCATCTTTGATCAAACTTACAAGACATCTGAGGCTCTTAAGCCATACAGGGAAGTAGAAAGTGTGAAAAGTAGAAAATAGAAAGTGAGAGGGGGAAGTAGATGAGTGACTCGGCAGACTGGTAGGGTCACAGAAGGGCAAACCTGGGTACCTGAACCATGAGCTGAATTCCCTCACACAACCTAGGAAAGACTCAGAGATGGTACCATGTCCGTAGTAGGTAGAGGCTCACACCAAGATAGGAACTCCGGAAAATTTAGATTTGACCAAAAGCAGAACTGTAGCCAGTTCTTCCTACAGTGAAGTCCTGCCCATATACATGCTGCTTTCAGTCAACTTTGTAGTGCCTACTCATCAATATGAATGGCCAGTCAAGAACTTCCAAATGTTTAAAGAAAATGTCCAACAAGAAAGAGGAAGTCTAAAGCAAGTAAATAGGAAAGAAGGAGAAGAGGCATGTGTGTGTGGTGTATATATGAAACGATCGTGGAAACGAACACTTTTTTATTTTTTTAAGTAGGCTTCATACCTAGCACAGAGCCCAACACAGGGCTTGAACTCATGACCTGAGATCAAGACATGAGCTGATCAAAAGTCTTGACGGCTAACCAACTGGAGCCACCCAGGCGCCCAAGAAAGGAACACTCTTGGCACTTCAAAGTATGATAAGAAATTAAAAAAACAAAACATGGGGTGCCTGGGTGGCTCAGTCAGTTAAGCATCCGGCTTTGGCTCAGGTCATGATCTCGTTGTTCGTGGGTTCGAGTCCTGCGTCGGGCTCTGTGCTGACTGCGTGGAGCCTGGAGTCTGCTTCAGAGTCTGTGTCTCCCTCTCTCTGCCTCTCCCCTGCTCACACTCGGAATCTTTCTCTCTCGAAAATAAATGAACATTTAAAAGGATTCTAAAAAAAAGAAACAAAACAGAAAGATTGAGAGATAAAATCAAGGAGACCTCTCAGAAATTAGAAAACAAATAGATGACAATAAGGAAAGAAAAGATAAGAAAATCCGAGAATTCAAGAAGTTTAAAAACTACTGAGTGTTCAAAAAAAAAAAAGGTAGAATGATGGGGAGAATATTATCAAGCGATAGTACAAAAATATTTTCCAGAACTAAAAGGTATGAGTCTTCAAATGGATAGAGACCACCAAATGCCTAGCACCATGAACAAAAAGGAAACTCTTACCAAATTATATCATTGTGAAATTTTAGAATCCTATAGATAAAATATTCTAAAAGCTTTTAACAAAAATAAAACAGATTACACACCCCCATTCCCAGCCCTGGATTAGAGCATCATTAGATGTCTCAGTAACAACACTGAAAGCTAAAACAACAACAATGGAACAGTTCCTTGACACTTCTGAGTAAAAAATTCATTTTTAATGTTTCATTCTTTACACATCCAAACTCTCAATCATGAGTGAAGCCAGAATTTTCAGTGACACATCTTCCATTCAGTATTTGCTGGAGAAAGGAGCAAAGGAGTTTCTTTTAGGAGTTTCACTAAAAGAAAGGAGTAAACCCAGAAAAAAGAAGACATTGGATGCAGAGAGCGAGAAGTTTATGTAGAAAGAGACAAAGGAATTTCCAGCATGGTGTCAGAGGACAGACCCAGGAGGACGATTCTGCAGCTCTTTTGAGGACGGCTGGTCTAGAGAGGAGCGGGGCTGGAAAACCGCAGGTGCGGTGTCTCTAACGGAGGAAAAAGTAACAGACAGATCATCTGAAAAACTGACCATGTAAAACTTCTACTGAAACATTTCAGGGGCGCCTGCGTGGCTCAGTGGGTTAAGCATCCGACTCTTGGTTTCAGCTCAGTCATGATCTCACGGTTCATGAGTTCAAGCCCCACATTGGGCTCTGTGCTGACAGGGCAGAGCCTGCTTGGGATTCTCTCTCCCTTTCTCTCGGTCCTCCGCTCTCTCTGTCACTCTAGAAAAAATAAATAAACAACAGCAAAAAAGAAAAACATACTGAGGAGTATTGCAAGATTTAATGGTAAGTTCAAAGAAATTTAAGTGCGTGAAAAATGAGATTAGTGTACCTATACAATGGGTGTGACTATAAAATGGAATCATTTAATTACAATTAAAAGCAATGAGCTATGAAAAGACATGGGTGAATCTTAAATGCATACCGAGAAGGGAAAGAAACCAGTCTGAAAACACTACATACTGTATATGATTCCACTTATATGACGTTTTGGAAAAGACAGAACTACCAAAATGATCAACAGATCAGTGGTTGTCGGGGGCTCAGGAGGAGAGGGCTGAAACCGTTAGGGTGGTGAAACTGTCTCATGGCGAATACAAGACATTAAGGGGCACCTGGGTGGCTCAGTCGGTTAAGCGTCCGACTTCGGCTCAGGTCATGATCTCACAGTCTGTGAGTTCGAGCCCCGCGTCGGGCTCTGTGGTGACAGCTCAGGGCCTGGAGCCTGCATCAGATTCTGTGTCTCCCTCTCTCTCTGCCCTTCCCTACTCACACTCTGTCTCTATGTCTCTCAAAACAAACAAACAAACAAACAAAACCTATAGAACTTTTTCAAAAGCCCACAGAACTTTATAGCACAAAGAGTGTAAAGTTTAATGCATACAAATTTAAATATCATTTAGGAGGTTGAGGGAACCCAGTATAAAATGCAGACTCTAACAAATGATTCTAAATATATTGCAAATATATGAAACAACCTCTCGGAAGGTGGTGGGAGAATGAAGGCCTGACCTAAGTAACTTTGGAAATGAGTGCAGTCTGTAAAACTAAAGGCAAAAGGAACCGTACATAAGCATTGTATACAAGTTGATAAAAAAAAAAAAAAACTAGTTGCTTCCAGGATTAATAATTCTGAAAAAAAAAAAAAACAACAAAACAAAACCGTGTGTGTATATTGGAATTGGACCAGTAGGTAAGTGGGTGGCTGATGGCAAAAGCTATGTTCTCAATGTCAGAATAGGAGCTTCCAGCTTTAAGCAAGGGGAAGAGCTAGAATGGTCCGTGTGGTAACAGAATAGAGTTGGAGATGGTGTGAACTCAGGTTTATATAGCTACATATAAAAATATTTATAGATATGCGGGTATACACGGGTTAGTACACCGTGTGTATCTCCTATCGCTGGCAGCTAAGAGGGCCTAGAAGCAAGACACCGCAGTGGCAGTGAGCACACCAAGCACCCAGATCTTGGCTTTTTTTTTTAATGTTTATTTATTTGGGGGGGGGCAGAGACACAGGAAGATATAGAATCCCAAGCAGGCTCCAGGCTCTGAGCGGTCAGCACAGAACCCGATGTGGGGCTCGAACCCACGAACGGTGAGATCATGACCTGAGCCGAAGTTGGACGCTCAACCGACTGAGCCATCCAGGCGCCCCAGATCTTGGCTTCTAGTGCTATTCTCCAATAGAAGGAACCAGGGCTCCTGGAGAAATGACTGATTCTAGAACTGGAGCAGGAAAACTACAATATGAGCCTGTAGCATTTTGGAGTGCCAGAAAGTAAGAGAATGCTTAAAAAAAAAAAAAAAAAAAAATCTTGCTACAATGATGGAGATACGTCAAAGGGATACAGGTGGTACCTGACAGAACTCCCAGTGGCCAAGCTGGGAAAATTTAAACAATAATGAAGAAGAAGAAAAAAAAAAGCAAAACTTGTACCGGATTATAACCCAAAGAATAAAAAATATTCTAAGCCTGGGTGGCTTAGTCGGTTATGCATCCAACACTTGATCTTGGCCCAGGTCATGATCCCACAGTTTGTGGGATAGAGCCCCATGTCGGGCCCTGCGCTGACATCAGGGAGCCTGCTTGGGATTCCCCCACCTCTGTCTTTTAAAAATAAATAAATAAACTTAAAAAATATATTTAATATATTATATATATGCATACAGATTTTAAATATCATTTAGGAAGTTGAGGGAACTTCCAGATATATATATATATATATATATATATATATATATATATACACACACACACACACACACACACATATATGTATATATCATATATCATATATCATGGATATATATACATATCCATGAATCCATACTGTACAAATAAATGATTGAATAAATGGGGAGAATAGATAAATCTCCCACACAGAAGAATTCCAAATAATTATGTAGAGCTAACTCCCCATTCATTAAATGTGGGCTGAACATAGTGACTTCCTTCCAAAGAGTACAGTATAGAAATGGGGGGTGCGTGTGAGGAGTTGATGTTATAGTGGATAAAGCTGGAAAACACTCCCTTAAGCCAGAAGATCAAGGTTAATGCCAACATGTCAATAACGTGATACGCTTGATGATAACATCCTCTTGGCACGATGTGTTGAGAATGGTCTTCTTCCCCCAAATAAATTCCCCGGCCTAATCATGATAAAGACATAAGACAAATCTTCATTGATGGTTATCTACAAAATACCTGATGAGCGTTCCTCAAAACCGTCAAAGTCATAAAAAGAAGGAAGGTCTGAACTCTCAGGACCAGAAGAAGTCCAAGGATATAGGATTCTGGAACAGCAAAAAAAAAATAGGGAAAAACGGAATAGAATATTAACTTTAATCATGCATCCTTATTGATTCATTAATGGTGACAACTGTGCCCTAGCGTAAGTTACGTAAGTTGTTAATAATCAGGGAAATTGGCGGGGGCTTGATGGGATCTCTCTGTTATAATCTGGCAGTAGTTCTGTAAATCTAAAACTGTTCTAAAATAGAAATGTTTATTTTAAAACTGAGTTAATTATTAATTCCAGGAAAACTAAACAGGCTCACAAGAGATGAAGTAAAATCATTGTATACTATTGGATCGGCCTTGAACAATATTTACATAGTCACAGTAACTAAAGCATGAATCCAAGCAAAACTTGGGATATATATTTGGAAGTTGGATCGGGGATGCAAGAAAGTTAAACACCCTCATACATCGTAAGAAGTCACTAGATACCGTCTGCAATTGACGAATCCAAAGAACAGTAGATCACAGAAGCGTGGAGGTCATTACACGAAGAGCTAGAAGAATGGAAAGTGTTGACTACTGGAATTGACCGGGGGCAATTGTTGTTTGTTGCCTCGA
The DNA here is from genome assembly GCA_030068075.1 of Paguma larvata. NCBI lineage: Eukaryota > Metazoa > Chordata > Mammalia > Carnivora > Viverridae > Paguma > Paguma larvata. Next base: position 54,271,148 of record CM057843.1, read on the forward strand.
GTCACTGTTTTAAACATAGTTTATAAACATAGTTTACATGGGGGCGCCTGGATGGCTCAGTGGGTTAAGTGGCCAGACTCTTGATTTGGGCTCGGGTTGTGGCTCGAGCCACACATCGAGCCCCACGTCTCTCTCTCCTCTTTCTCTGAAATAAAAGAAATAAATAAAATTTAAAAAAGAATATGGTTTACACTGCAAAATATAGAATACTCTTTTTCCCTGAGCCACACTCTTCAGGGTTGATTTGATTATTGTTAGTTTAGGAAAATACGTTTCGGCATACATATTTATACCGAAATATGTACCAATTATTATTATTATTTATTTGTACCGAAACTATTTTAGAATCAACTTGCTATCAAATCTGGAAAAAGCGCCAACAATTTTATACCAGCTGTGATCTGTTTGACATCAAGTCTCTACCAAGGGTCTGCTTTTTAAATGCTCCCCAGAGGGGCGCCTGGGTGGCTCGGTCGGTTGAGCATCTGACTTCGGCTCAGGTCATGATCTTGTGGTCCGTGAGTTTGAGCCCCGCGTCGGGCTCTGTGCTGACAGCTCAGAGCCTGGAGCCTGCTTCGGATTCTGTGTCTCCCTCTCTCTCTCTCTGCTCCTCCCCCACTCATGCTGTGTCTCTCTCTGTCTCAAATATAAATAAACACACACAAAAAATAAATGCTCCCCAGGTGATTCTGATGGTTGGGGGACCATGAGTGAAGCCTCACCTCCCCCACAGCTGTGATACTTTACCTGCCCTCCCGGCCTGTCGAATGTCAGCTCATGGCTAGATTTCAAAACTCACTCTCCTCCTGTTTTTCTCCCAAGTTCCTCCGTGGGGTCCTCGTCTGGCCCCATTCCCTTCACAAACCGGGGGTGCTGGCCAGAGCTTAAGAAAGAGCTTCTCGGCTCAGGTTACATCCTTATTCTCATCTCTCTGTTCTCTTTGAACTCTGATTCCTGAAAAATTCCAGAGATGAGAATTCTTTCCACAGGACTGGAGTTACATTCTCGCAGCAGATCCTAGTTTCAATATTACGACCATACAAGTAATCCCTAGCAAACGCGAAGGGAGCTATGCCGTCACCGAAGAAAATAACAGACATTCCAAATGCACCAATATCTCCCCTTCCTTGAATTCTGCCCATATCCTATGGCTTCTAGCATGGAATACTTTTTAAAAAATTTATTTCTTTTTGAGGGAGGGGTAGAGAGAGAGAGTCAGAGAGAGCGAGCGCTGGTGCATGCGCGAGTGGAGGAGGGGCAGAGAGAGAGGGAGAGCATCCCAAACAGGCTCCATGCTGTCAGCTCGGAGCCTGATCCCGGGCTCGGACCCTACGAACCATGAGACTCTGATCTGAGCCGAAATCAAGAGTCAGAAGCTGAACTAACTGAGCCGCCCAGGTGACCCGGCAGGGAGTACTTTAATAAAAAGTTTAAATGACAGGTTTGTGAGACGGAGCCCCAGGCTGACAGCAAGGCGCCTGCTTGGGATCGTCTGTCTCTCTCCCTCTGCTGCTTCCCCCGCTCATGCTCTTTCTCTCTCTCTCTCTCAAAATAAATAAGCTTAAAAACTATAATTTAAAAAAATCTAATGACATTAAACATTTCGAATTAAGATCACAAATTTGATAGGTTAAATTCTCTAATACGTTGACTTTTCTAGAACATTTCAAACATCTACACCCTCTAAACCTTTATGGGACGGTAAGATCTCTTATCTAAGAGAAGCCAACAGATCAGACTTATTTAAAGACTTAGGACCATAGTTATAGATCGGAGTGACAGTAAGATATTCTGTACTGAGACGTTGGTTCCTAGTTACTAATTCCACAATGATTATACCTAAACTTCAGGTTTTCATGCCCGTCTCTTCCTGTCCCGGAATACCACCTTCAGACGCAGGCAGGAGAGGCTCCTGCTCTAGGTTCAGCACATAGCACAAATACCCATTTATTTTAAAAACACAGGCACCTTGGGGCGCCGGGCTGGCTCAGTCAGTAGAGCATGTGACTCTGGTTCCTGGGTTTGTGGGTTCGAGCCCCAGGCTGGGTGTAGAGATTACTTAAAAAAAAAATCTTAGGGGCGCCTGGCTGGCTCAGTCGGTTAAACCTTCAACTTTGATTCAGGTCATGATCTCATGGCTCGTGGGTTTGAGCCCCAGGTCTGGCTCTGTGCTGACAGCTCGGAGCCTGGAGCCTGTTTCGGATTCTGTGTTTCCCTCTCTCTCTGCCCTTCCCCACTCGTGTTCTTTCTCTCTGTGTCTCAGAAATAAATAAACATTAAAAAAACTCTAAAAGAATCTTAAACAAACAAAACCACAGGTGCCTCGATTTTGTTATGTAGATTTTACCAAATATTAAGAAATCCCTTTTCCCCTTAGGAAAGGGGATATGCCTATTTTAGGCATAAACGGACCTCTGGATGTGGTAACTTTTTTTCCCCCCACATAAATGGTAGTCCCTGCTACATATAGAAGAAAAAAAACCCAAAAACCCCACAGGGGCCTCGGTTACTCAGGAGTCTATGCTCAGTGTGAACCAGCACGGCTTCTAAATGTCGACCCTTGCGTCGAATGCTCTTCAGGCCCCACTTCTGCACCGTGCTCAGGGTCTGTGAGACAGAACGGGTTGTGCTGCCGTCTGCGTTGGGGACAGAATGCTGCGGATTTGAGTGGCAGAGGGTTTAGGTAGGAGAAAAGACAAACTAACTTGTAAATCCTTTCTCTCGGAGAGCACAAATGCAATAGATTCTTACATAATGTAGCATTCCCCCCCCCCCGCACCCCCCCACCTCCCGTAGGGCCAAGAGTCCATTTCTCTTGCTTCTCTTTCTGTTCCCTTTGCGGTTCACGCTGGTTAGTGTGGCATTTGCAAAAGTTACACAGAGGGACTGAGAAATACGATGCAATATTAAACAACTCCTGTTATTCTTAAATGTGTATATATGTAGGTAATATGATGTGTGCGGCACGGGAAAGATCATTTACCTAGTCACTAGATGGACGTTGACTGCTAGAATCGCGAACAGTTTTATTTTTATAAAATTACTACGATCCGGGACTCCTGGCTGGCTCAGTCAGTTAAAGTCTCTGACTCCTGATTTTGGCTCGAGTCATGATCTTAGGGTTGTGAGATGGAGCCCCACGTGAGGCTCCTTGCTGGGCATGGAGCCTGCTCGGGATTCTCTCTCTCTCTCTCTCTCTCTCCCTCTTCACTCCCCTTCCCCACATGTGCTTGCTCTCTCTCTAAAAAGTAAAAAAAAATAAAAATAAAAAAAAAATTTGAAGATTTAATTAAAATTTCCAAAAAAAATAAATCAAAATCTTGTTTTATTTTCAGTATTTTAATTTTTAATTTCTTAAAAAAAGTTTTAAACGTTTATTTTTGAGAGAGAGACAGAGTGAGTGTAAGCAGGGGAGGGACAGAGAGAGATGAAGACACAGAATCCCAAGCAGGCTCCAGGCTCTGAGCTGTCAGCACAGAGCCTGATGCAGGGCACCAACCCACAAACCACGAGATCGTGACCCGAGCCGAAATCGGAGGCTTAACCGACAGAGCCACCCAAGTGCCACTTAATTTTTTAAGTGTTTATTTATTTATTTTGAAAGAGAGAGAAAGAGAGAGTGAGCAGGGGAGGGGAGAGAGGAAGAGGAAGAGAGAATCCCAAGCAGGGTCTGAGCTGTTGGCACAGAGCCTGACTCGGGGCTCGATCCCACGACCGGGAGATCATGACTGGAGCCAAAGTCAGACACTCCACCAACTGAGTCACCCACGCGCCCCTGGAGTATTTTAATTTACTCTTATAAAATTTGTTTGTTGATTGTAATTTGAATTTTAATTTCAATAGATAATTTTTAATTTTTAGAGGAAAGCTGAAAACACGAATATAACTTTACATTTTAAATATTTGACATTTCCTTTAACATTTTTGATGAAATATATATATTTGGAATACAATTACATTTTGTTTCTTCATCTTTTAAATTGGAGGTTGGCAAGCCTTTTCTGTTAAAAGCCAGATAGTGAATATTTTAGGACTAAGGGGGCCTGTGATATCTGTCACAAGTATTCAGCTGTGCTGTTGTGGGGAAGCTGCCATAGACAATAAATAAATGAATGGGTATGATTCTGACAGTAAATATTAACTCGCGGAAGCATATGGTGGGCTGAATTTTCCCAGTGGGCCTGATTTGCTGATTCTTGCTTTAGACCATTACTGTCAATACGATGTGAATTGTGTGAAAAAAAATGGATTATAATGACTAAACTCACGATTTTGCTGAAATAAAGGCAAGAAAAATTAATTTTATAGAATAAAGATAAAATAATGCATGAATTACAAGTGTCTCTATTTTGTAATTCATCCCAAATTGCCACACGTCGACAGAATGCCCAGAGAAGCAAATGATTATCTTCGTGACTTTGGGGTCGGTTGGGCAATGAGTTCTTAGGTATGACATCAAAAGTGATGAAAGGGAGGAAATAACTAAATCGGACTTCACCGAAAGTCAAAGCATTTGCTTCCAAGGACAACATCGGGAAGGTGAAAAGCCCTACAGAATGAGAGAATATGTTTGCAAGTCATATCTCTGATAAAGATATGTGTCTAAATATATGTATCTAGGATATATAAAGAACTCTTACAGCTCAGTAATAAAATGACAAATAACCAAAGTTTTAAGTTGTCAAAGGATCTGAATAAACCTCGCCTCAAAGAAGATATATAAATCGCCAATAAGCACGTGAAAAGATGCCCAACATTGTTAGCATCAGGGAAAGCAAATTAAAGCCGCAGGGAGATATCACTCCACACCTACTAGGATGGATATAATAAACACGTCAGATAATGACAAGTGTTGGCAAGGATGCGGAGAAATTAGAACCCTCCTATACTGCCGGTAGGAGTGTAAAATGGTGCAGCCCCTTTAGAAAACAGTCCGGCACCTCACCAAATGGTTTGACATAGGGATCCACAGGACCCAGCTCTTCCACTCCCGTGTGTATATTCTGGGACACAGGAAAACATATGTCCACATAAAAACTTATACAAGAATGTTTATAGCAGCATCACTCATAGTAGCCAAAAGGTGGAATAACCCAAATGTCCATCAACTGGTGAATAGATAAACAAAATGTATATCCAGACGATGGAATATTACCTGGCAATAACAAGAAATGAGTAGTAGGGCGCCTCCTCGCTGGCTTAGTCGGTAGAGCACAGGACTCTTGATCTCAGGGTCGTGAGTTTGAGCCCCACGCTGGGTGTGGAGCCTGCTTAAAAAAAAACTGTAAAAACAAAAGAGATGAGGTAGCGAAGCTTGTAAACATTATCGTTAAGTGAAAGAAGCCAGTCGCAAAAGACCACATATTTTATAATTTCACTTACATGAACTGTCTAGACTAGACAAACAAGACAAAGTATCTTAGTGGTTGCCTAGGGTGGGGATTGGGCCAAAATGGTGGCAGGGGCGTGGCTGCCTATGGGTATGGGATTTCTCTTTTAGGGTGATGAAAATGTTCTGGAATTAGATAGTGGTGATGGTTGCACAACTCTGAATAAACAAAAAACCATTGAATTGTATATTTTATTATTTTATTTTATTTTTAAAATTTTTAAATGTTTATTTTATTTTTGAGAGGTAGAGAGACAGAATGTGAGCGGGGGAGGGGCAGAGAGAGAGAGAGAGGGAGACACAATCCCAAGCAGGCTCCAGGCTCTGAGCTGTCAGCACAGAGCCCCGCGTGGGGCTTGAACTCACGAGCCGGATCATGACCTGAGCCAAAGTCAGATGCTTAACCCACTGAGCCACCCAGGCGCCCCTATTATTTTATTTTAATTTTAATTTTTTAATTTTTTATTTTTTTTAGTAATCTCTACACCAGACATGGGGCTTGAACTCATGACCCTGAGATCAAGAGTTGCAGGCTCTTCCAACTGAGCCAGCCAGGCACCTCTGAATCATCTATTTTATTTTTATTTCTTTTTTTAAATAAACTTTTTAAAAAGTTTATTTATTTATTTTGAGGGAGAGAGAAAGGGTGAGGAAGGGCAGAGAGAGAGGGAGAGAGAGATCCCAAGGAGGCTCCGTGCTGTCAGCACGAGCCCTTCTCAGGGCTCCAGCTCACAAACTGAGAGGTTATGACCTGAGGGGAAATCCAGTCAGATGCTCCACAGAGCCACCGAGATGCCCCCTGAATTGTATATTTTAAATAGGTGAACGGTATGGCTCGTGGATTATATCTTATTAAAACTGCTATTTTAAAAAATGCCATCTATGGGGTGCCCGGCTAGCTCAGGAGATAGAGCATGTGACTTTTTGTATCTCAGGGTTGTGAGTTCGAGCCCCACTTTGGGGACAGAGTTTACTTTAAAAAAACAACAACAACAACAAACAAAAAACATGGCATCCAGCACTGTGCCCGGCCTGTGGTAGAGGCTGAAATAAAAACATTTTTTTCTTTCCTCTTCCCTAAACTTCCCCGCCTCAGTTATCCCTGAAAGAATTGTTAGGTTATTTCACCTCTGACAGGACCACCACCGAGGTGATCAGGATTTTCTCTCTCGACACAAATGTCACACCCTTTAGACTTTGCCCTTCCTTTTTTTGGTTACCCACTGGCCGCCAACCAGCAAAGGAATTCCCCAGGATAGAACAGACTCATTTGATTGCTGAGGAAGCACGGACACAGACTAGCTTCAAACAGCTTTATCCCCCAGGCTCTACACAGATGTGGCTGTGAACCCTTCTCCCTGGGGGTCACTTTGCAGTTTGAGCTGGAGCCTTCCATGACTCAGGCCTGCCTCACCTATACCTCTCTTTCCATTTCTCCCCCCGTTACTGACTAAATGCTCTTTCTCTCTGGGCATCAGGTAGACCCATTAAACCCATAAAACGTACTTAAAGCTAATACGACACCCACCACCAGTAAATATTAATTTCTTCACGACTCCCTAAAACTTGATCGGACAACCTTTCCCCAAGTCTGTAAGTTACCAAAATCTCCCTGAACCAGTTCTGTTGTTGACTTGGGGTTGGACTTTGGGCTTTGTTTGCTCATGTGTAAAGAGAGGTGAGTGGAGGGTGAATGGAGTCCAGACTCCCTGAGGCTCCTCCAGGTCTTACGTTTTCTCTCCACCTACGTGCAAACCTTTTGTAACAGCGACTCGTAATAGAGGATCATACCGCTGCCTGTATGTTACTTCCGATTTTTATAGCACTGGGGCCGGATGGGAGCGCTTTGGAACTCCTGTTGAAAGCAAGGAGATGAGGGCGGGGATAAGAACCTGGGCTCCGCGTTCTCTCGGTGCATCTGTTGTTACCCGACCCCGCCCTGGAGCAAGCATAAAGCCAGGTGACCATGAGCCCTTGGGGTGGTTATTCATCTTATTGGAATATGAACCACCAGGGCCAAGGACAGTGCTAAGAACTTCCCAAGCATTATTTTGTTAAATCCTCAATATAACCCTATTATTACTTCTCATTTTATAAATAACAAACTGAGGCACAGAGGGATTAAGACCCTAGCCACAGGGCAGCCAGCTGGTAAAATAGCTGTCTAGGATTGGTACCCAGAGATGCTAAATCCTTAAGGAAAATGTTTGCATATCTGAGGATGAATGTCCATCTGAATGGGGTTCTCAAACGCGCTTCTGTTTAAGGGGAATAGGGCTATGATCCTTGATACTCAGAGTGGGACCCACGCAGTCACTCCTAACATCTGTTGGCAAGATTCCTGGTACATGGGGGTCTCCAGTTTTTCTATTTTTTTTAATGTTTATTTATTTTGAGACTGAGAGAGAGTGAGCGGGGGAGGACCACAGAGAGAGAGAAAGAGAGAGAGGGAGGGAGGAGCAGAGAGAGAGAAAATCCCAAGCAGGCTCCATGCCGTCAGCGTAGAGCCTGATGTGAGTCTCGAACCCACAAACCTGGAGATCATGATCTGAGCCGAACATAAGAGTCGGATGCTCAGCGGACCAAACCACCCAGGCGCCCCTCCAGCCTTTCTTGAGTGATGAAATTTCAGTCTGGTTTGAGTTTTGAAAATATCACTGCAACTAAGTAACTCACTAACACACTCTTCCTTTTAGAATCCTGTTCTGGTGGCCCCGAATGAACCCAGAGTCTTTTGTGTCCAGGGAAAGCTTGGAAGGCAGAACCTTTAAATACTTGAACCGTTTGAAGCAGGGCCTCGAGTCAAATCGTTGCCATAAAAACATAAATATTGGGACCCAGAAGATACTAAGGAAAAAAAAAAGACAAAGTTTCATTTGCCGTAGAGATGCTGGTGAAAGCAAGGCCGGCCCGTCTCTGGCCAGGGCCCAAGAAAACCAAAATGTACGTGAAGGGTAACAGAAGAAAGATAGTGACGTGTCATCAGATTTAGGTCACTGGGGCCCGGGAATCACCTGAGAGGCAGAGGTTTGGGTAAAAAGCAGGATTAACAGGAGAATTACTGAACTTGGAGCTAGGAAAAAAAAAAAAGACGCTTCAAAATGATTCAATGTAATAATTTTGTGACTGAAGAAAGAAGGCTCAGAAAGTGAGGCGATTTCCTGAAGGCCATTGGTCCGAAGACAGGCCGTGGCAGAGCCGGAAGCGGTGGCCGGGCCTCCTTTCAGCCTGACTGCTGGCGGCTCCCCACCTGGCTGACCGGAGTGGTGGTGGGGTGGGGGGGTGGGGTGGGGGAGCCTAGGCACCAGTGAGGAGGAGAGGGCGAAGCATCGTCGGACACCAGTACACAGAGAAGAGTCGCCACAGAAGGAGAGGGGTTTTGTGGAAGCAAAGCACCATAGGAGATTGAAAAGGGAGGTGATTGAAAGCTTTTCTAGGCCTCGGACGGGAGCCGGAAGGTGTTGCGGGGAATCTGGGAGATTTGTGGTTGACATTAGCCTGGCGGTGTTGTGCAGGCTGCATTTGAGGAGGGATATTTTAAGGCGGGGAGGCCAGTGAGGACACCTTGGAGGAAGGCGCCTACATGGGCTGCCTGGGTGGTTCAGTCAGTTGAGTTCTTGATTTCCACTCAGGTCATGATCTCACCGTTCGTGAGTTCGAGCCCCACGTCCGCCCCGCAATGACAGTGTGGAGTCTGCTTGGAATTCTCTCCCTCTCTTCTCTCTCTCTCTCTCTCTGCCCCTCCCTCACTTACTCTCTATCTCTCTCTCAAAGTAAATAAAAATAAACTTAAAAAAAAAGAAAGAAAGCATGAGCTAGAAATCCTTTTACTTCTTAACCATATGAGAGAGACACAGAGACAGAGAGGTCTTAGCTCATGCTCAGCTAGAATTCAGACTTGTTGGGACATGTCTGATGAACAGGCTGGGCTGCCTTCCAGAAGCAGGACTTCTAAACCGTTTGAGTAATTTACAGACGGTCCCTTTCCATCCTCCCTCGCTGGCCTGCCTGCCTCAGGGGGAACGAGTCCACTTTGCCCCAGGCACTCCTACGTACAACGAGGTCTACTTGATGGTACCTTGATGGTACCTTGCGAACAAAGAAGCAAGTGGCAACTGCCTGGCGCCCCCTCTCGCCCAGCCCGGGGTGGGATTCCTCCCCCTGGATGCGTGGAGCAGGTTCTGTGCTCTTGGCTCCTACCGCCGAGCCTCCATCTCCCCTGCCCCAGGAGAGCTGGCGGAGTCTTGGGACTCCGGGTGTCCTCACAATAGGCTGGCAGCGTTCCATCAGGTGCACACTGTGACCGGGGCCCGACCTTGGGTACCAGTTCCCCCAGCTCCACCCTACCCAGACTGGATGGTTCCCGAAAGGCTGATCTCCCCCTGCCAGCAGCCCGCCACCAGTCCGAGGAGCAGGTCTATTTATGAATGGCATAACTGTTTCTAGCTTTCTGAGGAAAGCGATTTAACAAATCAGTACATTTTTCTGAGCAATTGTTCGGTGAGACAAGCACAACTCATAAGATGTAATTATAAACGTAGGTTTTCTCTCTTAAGTGTTTAAATTCAAGGGGGCTGTAGGTCTGCTGCACCTGGATAAAAATTGAGACGGTCCCCATAATTTTCTTTTTTTTTAATGTTTACTTATTTTTGAAGGAGAAGAGACAGCGTGCATGCAGGGGAGGGGCAGAGAGAGAGGGAGACACAGAATCTGAGTCTCCAGACTTGGAGCTGTCAGTACAGAGCCTGTCGCAGGGCTCGAACTCATGAATCACGAGATCACGACCTGAGCCGAGGTCTGATGTTTAACCGACTGAGCCACCTGCGTGCCCCCTCTTTTCTTTTTTTTTTTTTTAAGATTTTAAAAATTATTTTTAAATAATCCCTACACCCAATGCGGGGCTCGAACTTACAACTCCGAGATCAAGAATTGCACGCTCTACTGATTGAGACAGCCAGCTGCCCCTCCTTGTTTTTTCGTCGTCTGTGTTCACCCTAAGTCTGAATATAGATGCAACTCGGTGATGAAAACGTTTATATAATCATTCAAAATCCAAATATGATGTGAAATTAAGGTTTCCCCCCCTCTCCTTTAGCTCAGGTTGGACATACGTGGTCCCTCCCCTCCCAGCTTTTTAGCTGCGGTTTCTGATGCGCACAGTGTTGGAATGGACAGAAGCAGGAAAGTTTCCACTTGATTGGTCCTGGCGTGGGGATCTGGCATTGGTGTTCTCTGGACTTGGCAGGTGTTTTAAGCAGATACTTTTGTGTGCTTTATAGCCCTCTCTGTCTTAATCAGTTAGGGCCGCTGTAACAGAGTACCACTGGGTGAAATATAAACAACAGACATTTAGTTCGCACAGTTCTGGACGCTGGAAGTCTGAGGTCAGGGCGCCAGCAGGGGCGGGTTCTGGTGAGAGCGCTCTTCTGGGTTTCAGACTGCTGACTGGTCTCACTGCAGCCTCGCGAGGCAGAAAGACAGCCGGCTAGCCCCTTGGCCTCTTCTTATGAGGACACTAATCCCGTTCGTGAGGGCTGCACGCTCATGACCTAACTACGTCTCAGAGGCCCCACCTCCAAAATACCTCACATCCTTGGTAGGATTTCAACGTAAGAATTTGGGGAGGGGCTGCTGGGTGGCTCAGCCCGTTAAGCATCTGACTCTTGATCTTGGCTCAGGTCATGGTCTCACGGTTCGTAGTTTGATTCCCCCTCTCCCCCACCCTGTCTTTGAGCCCCTCATCGGGCTCTGCATTGACATCGCAGAGGCTGCTTGAAATTCTCTCTTTACCCCTAACCCACTCATGCTTACTCTGTCAAAATACATAAACTTAAAAAAAAAGAATGTATAGGGGGACACATTTAGTTCATAACACCCTCACTGCTGGGGGCCTCTTGCCTGTGGTCCTCTTCCTTTGGGTGATGCGTTTCCCTCTGGCTCATTGCTTACTCCTTCGTCCATCCTTAGAAATCCAGCCATGCTTCCAGGTTCCTGCTGAGATCTCTTTGCCCCTCTGGGCTGCCCTCTTGGACAGCATCTTTGACTAGCCCAGGCCAACTGTCTCTCTCACTCACAGCTCTCCTTCTGCCCCAACAACTGTGAGGAGAGCTACTTCCCAAGTGTAACCCCTCCTGTGCCTCTGGCCATTTTGGTGTCTCAGGCTTGACACCTGCGAGATAGGAGTGGATGGAACTCATAGCACAGCTTTCTCCAAAGAAATGCTCATTTAAAATCTTACTCTCAACTCGTTTATGCCTTAAATATTCTTTGCCACTTACTTTGTAAGCCCTGGTTTAACACTTCCCTTTGGAATTTGGTATATATTGAGCTTCAACTAACGTTTCTATTTTAACATCCAATTTTGTTTCATCCAAGACACATCTTGAACCCAAATGCTTCCTTTTTTTTTTTTTTAACATTTATTTATTTTTGAGAGACAGAGTGTGAGCAGGGAAAGGGCAGAGAGAGAGAGAGAGGCAGACGCAGAATCTGAAGTAGGCTCCAGGCTCTGAGACATCAGCACAGAGCCCGACGCGGGGCTCGAACTCACAGACCGTGAGATCATGGCCTGAGCGGAAGTCGGCCGCTTAACCGACTGAGCCACCCAGGCGCCCCCCAAATGCTTCTATTATCTGAATCCTGAGCACTAATATGATATTTACTTCTACTTTTTAAAAACATTTTTTTTTTCATTTGATAAGGGTACTCTTTAATCCCCATCACCTATTTCCCCCACCCCTCCACCCACCTCCCCTCTGGTCACCATCAGTTTTGTTCTCTAGAGTTAAGAGTCTGTTTCTTGGTTTCTCTCCCTCCCTCCCTCCCTCCCTCCCTCTCTCTCTCTCTCTCTCTCTCTCCACTTTTGCTCATGCATTTACTTCTATTTTTCAAGTAAAGGATACTGTCTATTGGATTTATTTTCCGGGCTCCACCCTTCTAGAACCAAACCTGGATTCCCGTGCTCTAGCGAGAGAGGGGGGCTCTAATGTTAAAGAGAGAGAGGCAACATTTCAACCCAACTGTCAGGCTCTGAGGTATCCCTCTGCGGTCCTCTAACTCTGGAGGAGAGCGGCTCTCCCTCTCGGATTTCTAGCATCTCTGGGATGTGGTGTGAGGTGGTGGAGCCGTGGCAAAGTAGACGTCTTCGACAGAAGACTGAGACATTGCTGGGGATCCCCTGCAGGAAGAGGCATGAGCAAAAGGAACTCGGAGACTTAGGACGTACGTGACCTTGAGCAAGTTAATTCTCCAAGCCTTGGTTTCCATATCTGTGGGATGAGAATAAGGATCTCTGTCCCTCTGAGAGCCAAGAGCCCAAGAAGTGCATTCGAAATTGAGAAGTGGGTCACAAGTGTCCAGAATTGGGATCTATGGTTAGACTCTATTGAGTCTCCCATCTCAGACCGTGTGGACCTTGAAGTCAGGGCCCATGTCATGATTGTTTTCCTTCTGTCCCCATGCGAGCACCGTTTATTGGATGGAACTGTGGTGCCGTTGGCCCGGGTCTGTTTGGACTGTTTGTGGTGTGGATTGGCTCTACAGAGCCCGTGTGGCCTCCATCCAGCCGAATCTGCAGAAAGCGAGTGAAGGACCCGTTCTACCCCAGCGTCGTCACATCCCAGAGAACCCACGCCAAAGCCCCTTTAATAACGGACGTGATTACTGTTTCATTTTCCAGGATATTTTTTGAAATGTCGAACCCGATTCTCTGTGCTTCTACTTTTGCTGCCACTCAAGGTCTTATTCCTGAAAGAGTTTCTTTGCTTCCCCCCCCCCCCCCCGCCATTCTTTTAATAATGTCCTTTTTATCTTCACTTGCCTCTGGGTTTTTAGTGTGCCCTGTGACCTGTATTCATTCGCTCAGACAGGGGTGTGGAGAAAGCGTGGGCCAGGAAACCCCAGCAACCTCCAGCTAATGCACAGAGTCTTTACTTTGGTGATTACTACAATTGTTGCCTCGTGGAACAGTGAGCCATTAGCTGGTTCTCACCCCCCTATTAGTATTACCCTGTAATTTAATCACAATTAGACTCCTAGAAGCATAGACATAGAAAACAAGTGGGCAGAGGAGGCCAATGGAAGCAAGCAACAGCAGTCAGGGCTTCCAATCAAAGGCACTGTTTTCAGAAGGTGCGGGGCCACAGAAGAGGGAGGTTAGGGCTCGGAATGAGGTAACTGGGCAACGATGAAAGGGACTTCACGTTCTACTTCCTGGTATTGGGGTTAGGGTCTACGGGGCACTGATCCGATGGACTGGGCTGTGCTGGGCTCGTTCGGCAGCAGTGGGGACTGAAAGAGGTCTTAAGAGGTGACCCCATGGCCCCTTCACCTTCTCTCCTTGGAATCTGTGAGAGAAAGGTCTCAGAGAGGACCCTCAGAGGAGGGGTTTCTTGGTCTCATCCAGCTTCCTCCCTTGGGGGTCAAAGCAAGCTCTGGAATATAGGTTGAAATCCACCTCCTTTCTGAGAGGTTCACAGAGACTTGGAGATCCCATGCCCATTGGCTCTGTGTCCTACTGGGGAGTGTGGATGTAGGCAGTGGACACAAGCAGGGCTGGAAGTAGGAGGCACTATGAGGTAGAGGAGATCTGAGGAGAGTGTCCTTAGACCTTTCCACAGGACTCCTGTCCTGCTGAAGCCTCAGAAACCTGGCGTGCAGTGGGGAGAGGAGGAAACTCAGTATTTGAGCCCCCAGATGACAAGGAAACTATCGTATCCCACTCTGACGTAGCTTGATCCATGAAGAAAAGAGACAAGTGTGCGAGTTCAGCGCAGCCCTGTCCCTCCTCATTCTTAAATAATACCAACTTTGGCCAAAGGCAAGATGCACAGTTGGGGGCGCCTGGGTGACTCAGTTGGTTGAGTGTCCGACCTCAGCTCAGGTCATGATCTCACGATTTGGGAGTTTGAGCCCCGCATTGGGTTCTGTGCTGACGGCTCAGAGCCTGGAGCCTGCTTCCGATTCTGTGTCTCCCTCTCTCTCTGCCCCTCCCCCACTCATGCTTTGTCTCTCCTGGTCTCAAAAATAAATAAAACATAAAAAAATTTTTTTAAGATGCACAGTTGATTGAGGGCACAATGAGGATATGCAGAGGGCAGGGGGCAGGGTGGCTGGAGCAAGGCAGGGTGAGCAGGAAGCTGGGAGCCCAAACAAGTGTAAGCAAAATTCCAAAATACCTCGGAGGCCTCCCTGTTCCCTTTCCCCTACCTCTCCTCTTAGTTAGGATCCAGTCCTCCTCCAAATCCACGAATGTGTTTAATCACCAAATATCCTCAAGGGTATTAAGAGAAGTTTCTGGTGTTCCAGAAGGTTCCGGAACTCCAAGGCTCCTTTCCCCAAATCAGAAGGCAAGACCTGGGTGCCTGGGAAGGAGGACTCCGCCTTCCTTCTGACTCTCTTGGCATCAAATTCTCCAATTCTCATGGTAAACTTGCGATCCCAAGTTGGGGGCTTTCCAGGACATCTCTAGTTTTAAATATCGTATCCTATTGTCCTCATAAGTACTTGTGAGGCCACGTGCCCTGATTCTGTTATGGAAAAAAACTGTAAGTCCAGTCCTAGCTCAGAGCATTTCCTGTCCAGCTGAGTCTACATAAATCTGGCCCTTCCCTGGCACCTAGGCTTAGTGGCGTTTGGAAGGCTCGCTGGCATCCCAGCTAAGGAAAAGTAAGCTTGCAGGTGGGTGTAGGAACAAACCTCCTGTTTTTTGAAGCTCGATTCCGAAGCCCCCCACCATGCATGCAAAAACCCACCCTCATTTGGACGAAGATTCCAGACTTGTGTTCACCCGTAAACCTCAGATGTGGCTATGTGGCTTTCTGCTTTTCAGAAGTCTCTCCCCCCACCCCTGCTCTGGCTCCCTGATAAAGATCCCTTTAATAGAGAACAGAGGCTTTTCTCTATAACGAGAGATGAGAGTTAACTGGCCTCTTCCTTCTGGGGCGCCTTTTTTCACACCGAAGTTCTCAACCCACCAGTAGGGTCATGAAATCAATTTAGTGGGTCCTGACCTTTGGCGACACTTCAGAGCTCTATCTAAAAATGGATACGGATATAGCTCTATGTATACACGTGGATGAAGGATAGAAGAGAGAAGGGAAAGGAACACATGAGAACACATCACACTTGAATCGGGTTTGTTTCTGTTTTAGCTCTCTGTATGCATATGTATGTGTGTCTTACATGTGGGTCACCATGTCAAATCGTTTTTTCCCTGTGAGCCACAGTAAGAAAGTTGGAGACCACTCTCCTAGGAGAGGTCACCTTGACACTGAAACCGCTCAGGCAGACCGTCCCCTGAGAGTTGGTTCCACAGGGAAGGCGGAAGGGGCAGCAGGCTGCTGAGCACCTGTGTGGGAGGAGCCTGGCTAAGGGCAGGGGGACAGAGGGTGCAGGAGGAGGGAGGAAAGAGACCGAGCCGAAGCTCACTCCCCATCACCTCCGCCTCAGCGGCCACCAAGCACTGAGTGCCAACGGCGTGCCGGGCGCTCGGCCAAGCGCCTTAAGTGAATTCTCCTTTTCAAGATTTACCACATCCCCTAAGGGAGATGAGTACTGTCCTTACCATCCCCGTTTGTTTTTCTATTTTTAAATTTTTTTAAAGTCATCTCTATGCCCAAACACGGGGCTCAAACTCACGACCCTGAGATCAAAAATGCTCTACCGACTGAGCCAGCCAGGTGCCCCATACCATCCCCATTTTATTATTTTGTCTATTTAAAAAAATATTTAAGTAATCTCTACATCCAAACACAGGGCTTGAACTCACAACCCCGAGATCAAACGCTCTACCCACGGAGCCAACCAGCTGCCCCTACCATCCCCATTTCAGAGATGAGGAAACCCGAGGCCCAGGAGGTTCAATGACTTGCCTGAAGACACACAGTTTGTACCTGGCAGCCGACAACTTGGTCTGACACCCAGGGGTGCCCAAGTTTTCAGCCCACGCTGGCTGGCAGTCAGAACAGGCAGTTCCCCGAGGCCTGAGGAAGGCCTCTGGTGTTGGCCGGGTATCAATGATCAAGTTCTGCCAGCGGGGGGCCTTGCCCGGGGGGCGCAGGGGCAGGCAGGGCCAGGGCACGAAGGAGCTCAGGCTCGGGAGCCCCGGGGCCAGGGGCTGGTGGCTGCGAGGGTGGCGGAGCCCTCCCCCAGCCCTGCTCCTGCTGGCGGCAGGCTGCAGCTTTGCCACCGCAGAAATCGCTGCTAATTATAACCAAACAATGAGCAATCACAGCCTGCTGGCGGTTAAGCTCTCGTTAGAGGTCTGGCAGGCTTTTCATTAGAAGCTCCCCGCGGCCTGAAGGCGGCGGCAGGAGCTCTGGGCTCCAGCTCCCTGTGCCCCTCCTCCCGGCCTGGCCCCCGGCTGCAGGGGGGCTTCCAGGGGGGTTCAGTGCTGCTGGGGGGGGGGGGGGTACCCGAGGCAGAACTTTGCTCTTGCCTTCAGTGAGTTCACTGTCCCCCCCCCCCCCCCAGCAGTCTCCTGATTGGAATCAAAAGAAGTCAGGCCCACTTGAGCCTGGCAGGGAGGAGAAAGGGTTTGGAAAGTTTTGTGTCCTTGGCTGCTTCTGTCTTGAGGGCCTTTCTTGGGCGCCGCGAAAATGTATTTTCCGCTGTTCAATAATGCGAGCACAAAAGTGCCCGGTCTGTGGGAAGGCTCTCTAGCCGTGCGCGTGTCTACAGGACGTCCCGGGGAGAGGGACTCTCGGAATTCTGGCAAGTGTAAAGTGGGGTCAATCAAGCAGACACACGGAGGCGCCTGGGTGGCTCGGTCGGTGGAGTGTCCTACTCTTGGTTTTGGCTCAGGTCAGGTCAGGGCATGAGCTCACGGGAGGTGGGACTGAGCCCCGCATTGGGCTCTGCACTGAGTACAGGGAGCCTGCTTGGGATTCTTTCTCTCCCCCCCTCTCTCTCTGCCCTTCCCCCCCCTTGCACTCCCTCTTTCTCAAAATAAATAAACATTAAAACAAATAAAAGAGACACATGAAGTCATTACAGGCCTTGGAACCCAGAAGAATCCCTCAAATGCCGAATTTGAGGGCTCAGGACTTGGGAAAGGGTGTGAGGGAACAGACGGCCCCAGACGGTGGCGCGTCTGCCTCTGGTTGGGGTGGAAATTGTACGCTGTTACCCGGTCCTGGGCTGAATTGTGGACAGGTGGATCTTTGGCCAAACTTCGAAGTAGATCGGGTTGATCTTTTGCCCCTTCATCCCCCTCTTACCTTTCCTGGCATCTGACTTCCCTCGGGTGTGCCCTGGGGACCGTTCTTCCTGCCCCCATGTTAGGGCCTCCGTGTCCGCTATCCACCAGTCACATAGGGCTTCGTTGAAAACTCATCAAGGTATGATGCCTCTGGGGAAGCATCACGGATGTTAGGGACACTTGGGTCCTATTTCCTGAGGAATCTGTAATGCCTCCCCAGCAGAATGGCTGCCCGGCGCAGTGCGGCATGGTACATATTTGCGGGCTGAATGAAGGAGCATTTGGGAGGGCCGTGTGTGGGCCTCTGGTCCTCATTTTTCAGGTGAAGATCTCAGGCCCGGAGCTGGGCCACCAACTGTCTCTATTTACCTGGGACTGAAGGGATTTCAGGACATAAGATTGGATTTTCACTTTTAAAACCAAACAAGTCACCCGGGGAGCATTGGCGTTAAGTAAACGGATAAGTAAACTGGGCAGATAGGAAGGCAGCAGGAGTTGGCTGGCTTTTGTTCCTGAGGAAGATGGGAAGCACCAGAGAGAGGCCTGTGGGAAGGCGATTTTTTTTTTGATGTTTATTTATTTTTGAGAGAGAGACACAGAACTTGAGCAGGGGAGGGGCAGAGAGAGAGGGAGACACAGAACCCGAAGCAGGCTCCTGAGCTGTTAGCACAGAGCCTGCTCGAAGCTCGAACTCACGAACCGCAAGATCATGAGCCAAAGTCAAACGTTTGACTGACTGAGCCACTCAGGCGCCCTGGGAAGGCAATTCTGAAAAGAAGAAATAGATGCGGCCAATAAACACACAAAAACGTTGTCTTACTGGTAATATTAAAATACAAACTAAAGCAATTTTCATCCACGTGTGTCGAAGATTTTAAAATACATGAGCACCTTGGGAAATTGGAAGTCTCATTCATTACTGGCAGAAATATAAACTTCTGATTTAAAAAAAAAATATTTTAAGTAATCTCTACAACCCAACATGGTGCTCAAACTCCCTGCTCTGAGATCGAGAGTCTCATGTTCCCTGGACTGAGCCAGCCAGGCACCCCTACACTGTTTCGATCTTTCTGGAAGGCGATTTGGTACCAGGTAAAAAGAATGTCTTTAAGATCTCCATGCCCTTTGACCACATAATTCCCCTTCTTTAAATCTGGTCTTGGGGCGCCTGGGTGGCTCAATCGGTTAAGCGGCCGACTTCAGCTCAGGTCATGATCTCGCGGTCTGTGAGTTCGAGCCCCGCGTCGGGCTCTGTGCTGACGGCTCAGAGCCTGGAGCCTGCTTCGGATTCTGTACCTCCCTCTCTCTCTTCCCTCCCCCCGCTCACGCTCTGTCTCTATGTCTCTCAAAAATAAACGTTAAAAAAAATTAAAAAAAAAATCTGGTCTGAAAGAAATAGAGATATAATCAAATTTTTGGGTATGTAGATGCTTATTTATTCATGATGGCTTCATAATAAAGTTAAGTTGGAGGCAACCTAAAATTTTCTCTTAGGAGGCCAAATTAAAAAAAGATGGGGCGCCTGGGTGGCTCAGTCGGTTGAGCGTCCGACTTCGGCTCAGGTCATGATCTCGCGGTCTGTGAGTTCGAGCCCCGCGTCGGGCTCTGTGCTGACAGCTCAGAGCCTGGAGCCTGCTTCACATTCTGTGTCTCCCTCTCTCTTTGCCCCTCCCCCACTCATACTCTGTCTCTCTCTGCCTCGAAGATAAATATTTTTAAAAAAATTTAAAAAAAAGAAATTCCTCTTGATTTTTAAGCAAAACAATTCAACTCTCCTTTCGCCCTGCCCTCAACTTCCAGCTTATGTCCAAAAGCCCATATTTTAGACTCAGATAATTCTTTCTTAAAGAGGAATTTTGTCATTGGTCAGTACAATATTTTTTTGCAGCATCTGTCTCTTGGCGTAGTTATTCTGGTCAGAGCGTTTTTCGTTGTAAATAACAGAAGCCAACTCAGACTATCTCCAGAAAAAAAAAAGGAGGAGGAAGGGGAGGAGGGAGAGAGAGGCAGGGGAGTGGGAGGGGAAAGAATGGTAGCAGGGAGGGTGGGCCTACAGTCCTCTGCACAGGCTGCATTTCCAATAGGTGGGCTCTTTCTCTCACTTAATGCAATTCTGAGTTTGAGTCCCTAACTTTGGCCCTCATTGGCTATGTGGCCATAAAGTTACTTAACCTCTCTGTACCTTAGTGGCTTCATCTGTAACAAGGGATTACTGATACCTTATGCGGCACTTACCACGTGGCATGATAAGTACCTGGTTTGGCCAGAGCTCCTAAAAACCATGGAATTTCCTGAGTGATAGGAGTGTCTTACGTTATTGGTAATGAGCCCTTTCTGACCACTTCTGAGTTTATGCTAATGAGATGACTCAGGGCGGGGCCCCTAGATGGTTTCAGGAGGGCGGCTGGCCACCACCAGAAAGACTAACAGGTATGATTAGAGTAAGGAACTTTCAACTCCACCCCCCAATTTTCAGAGAGGGAGGAGGGCTAGAGATTGTTCAGGATAAAAACTCTTGGACAGCAGACTTTGAAGAGCTTCGTGGTTGGTGAATCCATCATGTACAGGAAGCGTGGTGCACCCCAACTCCACGGGGACAGAGGCACTTGCATTGGGACCCTTCTGGATCCACTCTACGTACCTCTTAATCTGACTGTTCATTTGTATTCTTTAAAATGAACCAACAAATGTAAGGAAGGCATTCTCTGAGTTCTGTGAGTCATTTTAGCAAATTACTGAACTTGAGTGGGGGTGGTGGGAAGTCCCAAGTTTGTAGTTATCTGGGCAGAGTGTGGAAAGATGCCATTCATCATTGGCATCTGAAGTGGGGGCAGTCTTGTGGCACTGAGCCTTTAACCTGTGGGATCTGATGTTAACTAGATGTAGATTGTGTCACAATTGAATTGTTGGACACCCCGTTGCTGTTGGAGAATTGGTTTGTGTCAGAAAAAACCCCACATAAGCACTGTCTAAGCGTGAAGTGTTAGCTCAGTTAGTCCTTTTTTTTTTTTTTAATGTTTTTAAAATTTATTTTAGAGCACACATGAGCTGGGGAGGGGCAGAGAGAGGGAGAGAGAGAATTCCAAGCAGGCTTCTCACTGTCAGCACAGAGCTTGACACAGAGCTCAATCCCACGATCCATGAGATCATGACCTGAGGTGAAGTCAAGAGTTGGACGCTTAACTGACTGAGCCACCCAGGTGCCCCACTCAGTTAGTCCTTTTAACAACCCTCTGAGATATGTCCTATTATCTGGTTGTGTGTGTGTGTGAGTGTGTGTTTGTCTGTGCTCAGATCCTCTGTTTCTCTTCCTCTTCTGTTAGGCTTTCTCAGAAACTTGATTCCCTTCTAACTTGCCTGCGCACTTGGCTCCTTAGTGGCCATCTCGGTACTAATACCACAACCCTCCCCCCAGACTCTCAGACTAGAGCCTGGAATGTCCCTTTAAGTCCCACCTGCTGTCAAGTTCTGCCCCCTGCTACTACTCTCTTCTTCATCATTCCCCATTCCTTGAAGACCTTACGCCTGGCTCACTGTCTCTCCATCCCTACACTCAGCATCATCCTGGTCCCTTCAACATCTCTTAAATGATCTTTAAGACATTTAAAGACCTTCTGCCTCTCCGTTAATTAATCTCCTTGCCACCAAAGATCCTTCCCTTCATTCTCACCTGAGTCACCTCCTTCCATCATCTCATCCTAGATCTCGTCACCAGCATCAGCTGTGCCATGTCCAGAAATTTCCATTTTGAATCACCCTTTTCTGGCCACTACCTCATGTCTGTTCAATTTGCTTCCCATTCTATATTTCTCTACCCACTCAGGGATTTCTTCCAGTCAGTGATTCACAATAAACACACTTGCATCCACCCTTGTCCTTTGTAATTTTAAAATATGTCTGCAAGTTCTTTGACAGTTGTTTAGACTTCCTTGGGCTGCTATAATGAAATATCATAGACTGGGTGGCTTCTACAACAGAAATGTATTTTCTTGCCATTCTGGAGGCTGGAAGTCTAATGTCAAAGTTCTGGCCAGTTCAGTTTCTGGCAAAGGCTCTCTTGACTTGCAGATGGTCGCCTTCTTGCTGTGTCCTCACATAGCCTTTCCTTCTTGTGTGCACATGGGGAGAGCAAGCAAGTGAGCTCTCAGTGTCTCTTACACAGACACTAATTCTATCAGATCAGGACCCCACCTTCGTGACCCCATATAACCTTTATAACTTCCTTAGAGACTCCATCTCTGACTACAGCTACACTGGGGGTTAGAGAGTCAATGTATGAATTTTGGGGAGATACAAACGTCCGGTCCATAACAATACTCCTCTGTTCAAAAGGTGGAGTCTAATTCTCCTCCCCTTGAACATGGATTGGTCTTGGTGACTTGCTTCTAAGGAATGGAATGTAGCAAAAGTAATGCAATGTGACCCAAGTCTAGGTCATGAAAAGATAGCTTCTGCTTAGTCCTTCCTGTTGGATTGCTAGTTCTGCAGGAAGCCATGTCAGGTTGTGAGGACACTCAAGCAAGCTATGGAGAGGAACTGAGTTTGATTGCCAACAACCACCCCATGACCCTGCCAGTCATGAGTGCACCATCTTAGTAGTAGAGTCTCCATCCCGGTCAAGCTTTCAGATGACTGCAGCCCAGTTAACATCTTGGTTGCAGCCTTATGACAGATGCCAAACCAGAACTGCTCAGCCAAGCTGTTTCCCAATTCCGAGTTGTGTCTCACAGAAACTATGAGATAATAAATGTCTATTGTTTTAAGCTACTAAGTGTTGGGATAATTCGTTTAACGGCGATTGATAACTACAACCATCTTGACCTTCTTCCCTCCCAACCTAGAAGTAGCAAAACCCCAACGTGGGTCAGATCTTTTACCTGTTCCACACCTGCACCCCAGCTGCTGAATGTGGCACAAGGTATCCCTTTAAAGCTGTGAACTTTAGCTTCAGGAGGACCACTTGCTGCCCAGCAATCCTCTAATCTGCCCCCAGTCCTAGTCCTTAGGATAACTGCGTCACACTCCTCCCTTCTCAGGCCCTCATGCAACTCCCCCTGCTTCTCATTTTCAGCCCTTGATGTGATCTTTTTCCCACCAAGAAAACAGAAAGCAGGGGGAAAAAACAACCATTATCTTCCCACCACCCAAAATACCAATCTTCCAGATTCAGGCTCTCATAATCTGCCTTCCCTCCTCTTATGATGAGTGGACAATCCATGGGTCTGAGGCCAGGCCCTTTCCTTGTGCACTGGATCCCTTCCCTTCTTGCTTATTAGAAGGCATCAATCCGGTAATTCTCTGCTTTCTCGTCTGCATTGTTAATTTTTCTCTCTACTGGGTCATTCCCATTGGCATACTAATGGGACATAACTCTCATCTTTAAAAAAAGAAATCCTTGACTCTAACTTTCCCTTCAGCTATTTCATCATTTTTCTGCTAACCATTCATAGCAAAACTTAAAAAAATGTACCATGTTGGGGCCCCTGACTGGCTTAGTCAGAGGACTGTGCACCTCTTGATCTCGGGGTCCTGAGTTCAAGCCCCAGGTTGGATGTTGAGATTAGTTAAAATAAATAAAAAAACAAAAACAAAAACACTTGTACTGTTTTTATCTCCTCACCTCCTATTCTCTGTCACACATATACCAATCAGGCTTGTTTCCCTCACCATGACAGTGAAACCACTTTTATCAAGGTTCCCAATGACTTCAATGCTGACAAATTCAACAGTCAGTTCTCTGTTCTTATTTGACCAATCAGCAGCCAATTTCCGTCATTCGATCACTGCCCTCCTGAAATACTTTCTTTAGTTGCTTTCAGACACCCTAGTCTCCCAGTCTTCCTCCTACTTCACCAGCTCTTCCTTGTCCATTTTCTTTTCTTGGTTCACTGGTCTCCTTTCACCAGCTCTAAGATTGGAATACCCTGGGGCTTAGCTCTTGGATGTCCTCTCTTCTCTTCTCTTCTCTTCCCTGCCCTGCCCTGCCCTTCCTCTCTCCTCTCCTCTCCTCCCTTCCTTCCTTTGGGGTGGCCTGATCTAGTCCCATGGCTTTAAGCACCATCCCCTAGTTCTATCTCTCACTCAGAGCCTCTGCCCTGAGCCAGGATGATTAAAGCGCGTCTTCAGCTTCCTCCCTTTGGGGCACGTTTCTCCCCACCTCTCTGCACTTCCTCTTTCTCCTGATATCTAGTTTATTCATACGCAAGGGTAACTGATAGGATTACAATGCTAACTAGCGCTCAGCACAGTGCCTTGCACATAATGGAAATATTAATCAAATGTAACTAAATTACTCCTTTCAGGGAACAATATTTACATCTGGCCTGAAGGCAAAGTTACGCCTCTCTATTGATGAAATTTTGGATATGGGCAGATATGGTTTCTTCCTAATCAGGCCTGGGATGGAAAAGGGGGATGTGTGTGGATTTTTGTTGATCACTGACTCAGTCTTTCTGAAGGAGGTACTCGGTGTTTCTCTCTCTTTTTTGGTCTTGCTGTAGTCAGGAGAAGGTAGAGAGCAGCAAAGCCACACCCTGAATTTTAGTGGGGGCTGCCTGGTTGTGGCAGTCCGTCATTAGGTCTCAGTAGTGA
Organism: Paguma larvata; assembly: GCA_030068075.1. NCBI lineage: Eukaryota > Metazoa > Chordata > Mammalia > Carnivora > Viverridae > Paguma > Paguma larvata. Next base: position 54,295,327 of record CM057843.1, read on the forward strand.
CAAGCTGTGGATTCTTTTTCCACTTAGCTTTTCAGAGAGACATTATTCTTCAGCCACAGACTAAACCCTTAACTTGGCCCTGAATGGTGGATATTCCAGTCCAAAGATGTAAATTAGACTTTGACATTTGGCTGAATCATTTTTGAAAGTTTCACGTGTTAGATCCTCCATGAAAAAAAAAGTATAACCGTCTCTCCCTCCCCTCTCTACTTTACATTGATAAGACGAGACTCAATGAGGTGACAATGCTGTGTAGGTCAGGGGCACACCTAGTCAAGTAGTGAGCGGACTTGGATAGAAGGGCTGTTCACAGGGTTCAGGGAAGCAACAAAGGGGAGAAAGCAAGGGAAGGTGGTAATGAGGTCCAGGGACCAGAAACAACAGGACCTGTTGCCACCTCTAGGCTGAAGGGGCAGGTGGGGAGTATCACAAGACCTCAGGAGTAGCTGCAGTTAGGAGAGGACCTGAGGCAAGGGCCTTGGCCAGCCATCAGCTCACCAGAGTGGGATCTGGCAGAATAAACACCCTGACCTCCTTCTTCCCATCTCTTGTCAACGCCTCTCAGTGGTCAAAGACAACCAGAAACCAGAGGGTGAGAAAGCCTCTTGGTATAGACAACCCAGCTCAGCCTCCTGGATCTCAGAGCAGGGTGCAGCTGGCTGGAGACTGGAGCTGGAGAGGCCAGTGGAGATTATTCTGCAGACTTTTTCTGAAAAATAACTCCTGATGTCGAAGCTATCGTAAGATGGTTGGTTTATGACCCCTGCCCATCCCCACGAACAAAAACAACTAAAGCTGATGTTCTATTTCAAGATGGGGTATGTGATGGTTAACTTTATTTTATGTGCCAACTTGATTAGGCTAAGGGATGACCAGAGAGCTGGTAAAACATTATTTCTAGGTGTGTCTGTGAGGATGTTTCTGGAAGAGCATCAGTAGACTGAGCAAAGAAGATCCATCCTCACCTATGTGGGCTTTCACCATCAAATTCTTTGAGGACCCAAATAGAACAAAATGATGGAGGAAGGGGGAATTCTCTTTCTCTTTCCCTTTTTACTTAGTAATCTCTATACCCAACATGAAACTCAAACTCACAACCCTAGGATCAGGAGTCACATGTTCTACCAACAGAGCCAGCCAGGTACCTCTCCCTCTCTCTTTTTGAGCTAGATTTTCTATCCTTTCCTACCCTGGGACAGAGGAGTTCTTGCTTCTCAGGCCTTCGGGCTTGGCCTGAATTATACCGCCAGCTTTCCAGGTTCTCCATCTCGCGGATGGTACATCATGGTATCTTGTCCTTTATAACCACATGAGCGATTCCTTTAATAAGAATCTTCTCTCTCGCTCTCTCTATCCTATTGGTTCTGTTTCTCTGGAGAAACTTAATACACCCTATTAGGATAATCTATGCGTATATGAGACTGGAAGTCTGGTCCCCAATAATGCTTATGTCACAGGACAAGATTTATTGAAGTGCGAGTGTTCTACAGAGAGTTCTGTGTTCATAACTTTGATATCCAGATCTTCTCAGCTGTAGAATGGGGATAATGGGTGTGAAGAGAGACTGGAGGAAAAGAGGCAGGACCTGTCTCAGGTCCTCTCCTCCTAACATGGAGGCTAAATTGACCTCCAGGATAAAGAGCTCGGAAAGAGGGGAGACATTTCGGTGCTGGAGAGAGTACAGGAGATTTCGATATGGAAAGGCCTTTGAGTAGCTATAGATGTGACAGAATTAAAGAGGACAAAAGGGGGCTTCAGACAAACTTTGCAAAGTGTTTATATCTTTTCAAAAGACATTAATAAATAATTGGAATTCCTTTTTAAGTGACTTTCAGTTGCCAAACCATATTTCTTTACATGAGTGTCCGAGCGGAGCCAGGGCCCACACGGGACCCATAATTTTATTGGAGTTTACACTAAAATACCTTCCGGATGGTATTGGCAAGTGAGGACTGGTCAGAAACCACTCCACACGCCATGACCTCTATGCTCTGAGCAGTTGCACCCAGCCTGGAGTCTTCCGAGGACCCAGCTTCCTTCCAAGCTGTTGCTCCTTACACAGGACCACTGCATATGGAAGGGATGATAATTAGAATGAATGTACAGAGGCCAGAGAGGAGAGACAGCTTGTTCTTGATCACCCAAAAGCCTAAAGGAGAAAGGAGGCCTATCCCACCCCTGTGTGGCCTGCATTCTGCTCAGCTGCCTGCCTGTAGATCGTGTCTCCTTCCCTTTCTCTAGAAAGTGAAAACCCATTTCCCCTTACCTTCTTGAGGAGGTCCAGACTCCTGCCAAGGGGCCAAGTGGGGGGCAAGACTGGAGCCTGAGCCTTTGTAAAATCCTTTCTTTTGAGTCCTTAATCCCTTTCTTGAAAGCAGTGTGAATTGCATAAGAGTGGGAGGCCAAGCCCAAGGCCCTGAGGTCTGAGTGATGAGGCATGCCGCCTACACTACGTTCTGAATTTCCCGGCCATGCAGGCCTAAGGCATCAGAGGCTCTAATCGGGATGGGATGTTTCCTAATGTGGGCTAATGGGATGTGGGAGACACCGAATGAGGGGTTCTGGGAAGAAGCGTCCATTTTCTTTCATGGGTACTGACAAAAAAAACAGCTTGCTCTCTCTCTCCCAAATAGGGATGAGGGCGCGTACAGCTTTGGTTGCTGCTGGCAAGACCGCATTGCAGCCTTGAAGGCTGCAAGTTTTCGGATGAACTTGACGCCATGGAGGAGGATGGAGAGACCAAAAGCAAGCAAGCAAGCAAACAAAAACAACTCAGAGCAGATGGATCTCACCTGGATGGGCAGAAAGCCCGCCCGTCTTGAACTTTTTTATTGTCACGGACCAATAGATTCCTTTTATCGCTTAAGCCAGTCTGAGCTGTGTTTTCTGTCACCGCGGGAAAGACCATCCATCCTCCTGATACCTTATGGCAGCTCGGAGCCTGTGCTGCAAGATCAGGAACAGGGAGGCATAGACTGGGTCTGAGAAGATTCCGTCCAATGCAGGTGAGGTGCCACCATGTCACTGGGTTTTAACTCTCTTGGGGAGGGAGGGGAGGTCCGTCAAGTTCATCTCACAGCTTGCGGTGAGAGGCGCTAAGTCAGTCACTCAGCCAAGGCCCAGCTGTAAGGATGCTTCATGTGCTTGAACGTGACCCCCTAGAAGCTCAGAGGGCTTGGGCTGCCAGAGCCACACGGGGCCGGGGTTCTTTATGGGGGAGTCCTTGGACTCCTAGAGGGCCCGAGGAAAGACCTCAGGAAGTCCGTGAAATGCTGCAACCATATGACGAATTTTTGCGAGTCTATTTCCACCAGGTTTTCAAAAGGAAATAATCACTGCTCTCTGTTTAAATGGCACAAAGCCCTCTAACCCCCCTTGTCTGGGTTTCCCCGCGTCATAAAACAGAGGAGTGACCACTCTTCCTTCTTCCTCCCCAGAAGTGATGAGCATCGGAGAGATTGTAGACGGTAGACAGACCCATTAGCTGGAAAAATCGTGTTTCGATGACCAAGGACTGGGCCAAGCTCTCGGGAGAGGTGAGCAGCGCGCATGTCCTGGAGTGAGAAAGTCCATCTGGAAGTGAAGGCAGACATAAGCTTGGGTGACGGACAATGATGAAGGCCAGACCTGCCTTCTCTGTAGGACATCCGGGTACATGGATACCCACGAACGTATCAGTGCCTGCCACGGGCCACGTGTGTATGGGATAACAATGAATGTTTGCCTCGTCTGCTGGTTTTCAGTGGGCGTTTCTGTAACACTGCCTCATATGGGCCCTGGGAACCGGGTCTCGCATGCTTCCCCCAGGTTCAGAGAGTGCAGGCCCCAGGCTACCTCAATAAACGGTGATGCCGTCGCTCAAATTCAGGTGTTGGGTTTTCTCTCCTGGTGCTCTGGGCTTTACAGCAGGGGTTCCTAAACCTGACTGACCCTCGGCATCCCCTGGATACTTCCTACAGTGCGGTCTTGGGCTCTGCTCCGGCCCTAGAAATGCTGATTCAGTACGACCAGGGCAGGGCCTGGGCACCTGCAGTTTGGGAAATATTCCCAGGTGAATCTGAATACCACTTCGGTTTTTCGAACAACGCTGTATATAAAGAACACTGTGCGTGTGTGTGCGTGTGTGTGCACTTCCGTACATGCGCACAATTTATCCAGGAGGGAACATATCTCGGATGCCTCTCATGGACTGTTTTAGGGCTCCTCTACCCTTTAGCCGTTTTTCCTGGGGCCCCATGGTTCTTTTGCTAACCCCTCATCAGATGGCAGCTTGGTCCCTTTTAGGGGTTGGTGCATTGTCACAGTAGACTCTTAGGAATGGATAATCACCCAAGTTCAAAAGCAGTAAATCTCGGGGCGCCTGGGTGGCTCAGTTGGTTAAGCAGCCGACTTCAGCTCAGGTCATGATCTCACAGTCTGTGAGTTCGAGCCCCGCGTCGGGCTCTGTGCTGACAGCTCAGAGCCTGGAGCCTGCTTCGGATTCTGTGTCTCCCTCTCTCTCTGCCCTTCTCCTGCTCACGCTCTGTCTCTACGTCTCAAAAATAAATAAACGTCAAAAGCAATAAATCTCTAATGGTAGAGCTTCAGGCTTTGGGACAGGCAAACAGTGTGAGAGACGTCTGGGGGGGAGGGAGACATCTTACCGTGCCGCGTGATGGTTGTGTATTTGCCGAGGCAGCTCTCCACCACAGAACCCCCGCGCGTATTAGCATATGCTTGTGTGTCTACCATACAAATAGAATCCCCGCAAAACTCGCAGAATGAAAAGCAAACACGTATAATGAGCAGGTGGATTTTTAGAGTGTGCAATCTTTTTTCGGGAGAAAAAAAAAAACCCATGAAAGCATTTTCAGTGTCAAGTCTCAGCACCAGGCATGCTCTTAACGCTGGAAGAGAGGCATCCAGAAATACGAGTTCGTCATGGAAACGCTGACAGGGCTTCAGCCGAGGGAGGCTCACAGGTGCAGCCCGAATGGCGCAGCCTTTTGTGGCTTATTTACATCCCAGCCCACTGAATGGATTCGCTTTTCCTGTTTCCTGGCCCTGGAAAGCCAGCTGGCCTTCTGGGACCTGGGGGGTTCCTACCAGGAAATGGCTGTGTCTCTCTCTCGGTGGTGGTTTCTAGGCTTTTGGAGCAGGGAATAGAGATGGCCTGAGGATCGGTTACACCTCTGGGAGACAGGGTCCTGGAGGGAGCAGAGAAAACTATGAGGGAAGGAAGGAAGGGGGGCAGATGGAAGGGAGGAAGGAAGGAAGGTAGAAACAGGAAAGAAGGACTCTTTCCTACCCCTGATTCCAAGTGCCGGGCGCACCCCTAGAGAACGAGGGACCATCTTCATGTCTTTATCACCGTCGGCTGTAACCCAGTGAGTTATGGAAGGTTATGGCTACGTGACAGAGGAGGAGACAGGCCGGGAGCACGCGAGCATACAACTCGTCCTTGGGGAGACTAGCTGGCTGGGTGGTGTGAGGGTTAGGAAGTTTCCCCCGAACCTACCATTTTTGTTGAGGCCAAAAGCAGGGCACAAAGGTCTTCCCTTCACGAGCAGTGACAAAGCCAAGAAGGCCACGCCTCCTGGGAGAGGCCTGCACAGTGACCACCCTGGTCCTGTCAGGGGTAGATGACTGACCACACACCCTGTGCTGTGGGTGGACCTGGCTCACGGTGGAGCACTGGGCCACTGGAAATAGGGGTTCTTTCTTCTTCCCAGCTGGGCCCCAGGACTCCGGCAGGAGCCGGGAAGGGCCTCGGCTGCTTCATGGAGCCAAGGCGGCAGGGCCTAAGAGCCTGGCGAGGAGGGCTGGGAAAGGAAATGTGGTTTGGGTCTGTGAGAAGTTTCCACTGGGGGGAACATGTGGCCCCCTCGGGCCTCCCCGTGCAATCCCACAGGAGGGCAAGAGAGCTTCAGGAGCCCGAGAGAGAGGGAGGAAAGGAGGTACAGCGCTCGCACTCCAGAGCTTCACGGTCAGCAGCAGAAACACCTGTTTCTTCTACCCTGGCCATAGGCTGCCCACCCCTGACCGACCATGTCAGGAATGGAGCCACCAGCCCACCCAGGACTGTGGCAAGTGCTGGGGTGAGACAAGAACCCCCTGCTGGGCGCCTGCCCTTTCTCTCAGAGCCGCCTGGTGGGGGGGGGGGGGGGCTGTGGCTCTGGCTAGGCCCAGGCGCCCTGCTGGAGCCTGGCTGGCGGTGGAGGGGGGGGGGCTCTCTGATCAGGCCCACCTTTCCTTTCCTTCCCCAGCGGGAGCCTGGGGAGCTCGGGAGCCGTTTCGGTGCGCCAGGCGACCAGCACTCCCTCCGCTCCCTCTTCCCCGGGAGGTGTTGATAGTAACAGCAGAGCCGAGCTGCCAAGTTGGCAGGAGAACAGAGCGCCTGTGCGCTGCGGAGCCAGGGGGGCGGGGAGCCGCCGGCCGGCGGGGGGCTGGGCCGGAGCCGCGCTCTGTTTATCCCTCCGGGCTCGGCGGCCGGCAGCTCGCGCGGGGACCGGCGACCGCGCGGGGAGGCGGGAGGCTCCCGGGTCCGGGTACTGCCAGAGGCGGCGCCGCGGACCTCCTGCCCCCAGAGGCGCACGCCAGGCCTCGGGGGCAAGGCCGGAGGTCCGTCTTTGTTCCTGCCGCGCAAGCAGCCGTGGGGTTTCCAAACTGGCGTGGACCTGGGTGGGAGCTGGCGAGTTCTGGAGGTGCTTCCCCCCAGAGAGGGAGAGAGAGAGAGAGAGAGAGAGGACCTTAGGAGGGCACCCATGCTGTCTGTCAAACAGACCTGGGACCTTCGGCAAGTCATTCCACTTCTTTGAGCCTCCGAGGTTAATCGCTCCGCTACGTGAGGGTTCAACAGGGTCATGAGAGCACAACGCATCTCACTGCATGGCAGGCGCTGTTCTAAGAGCTGTTGCGAGTGAACGCACTTCATCTTCAAGGGACTTTATCGGGTGGGTACCCTTATTCCCATTTCGTTAATGGAGTGACTGAGGCACAGAGAGGTTAAGTCCCTTACTCAAGGGCACAGAGCTAGGGAGTAGCCAAGGTGGGTTGAAGCCAGTCATGTGTCACTTAGGCCATGTTCCCAGCCCTTCTACAAACTGCCTCCATGGTACAGTAGAGGTCTTAGCACAGAGCCTGCACAGAGCAAGCGGCCGATAAATGCTAGGTCTCATCATTAGCCCAGAGCAACTCCAGACGGGGCCCCGGGCTCCCGACATCCTCCCCAGGGACTCCGTGGGGCCCTACTCTTGTCTTCCCTCCCATCTTTGGCCCGCACGACCCGGCCTATTCGGCTTATTCGAGGAGTTGGAACATTCCCTCCTTCGGAATGAGAGGTGCTGGCCTTCCCTGCTCCCCTCCTCCTGTCCCCTCTTCCTGCCGCCGAGGCAGAGCCGAGCCGAGCCGAGCGGAGCAGAGGAATTCTCAGCTTCCTCTAGTTACCCTCAGCCTGCAAAGAAAACAGAGTCTGCCGCGTGTGCTGCCAGTTCCTCTCTGGTGACAGCCACAACCCGTTTGCTCAGCGCCAGCCCCAGCCCGTGATGTGGGGAGAACGGGGAGCTGAGGGGAGGCCTGGGTGCCCTGCATTAGACACTGGGCCTGTCACTTCAGGGCTGGACCTTGGGGGCTGCTCGCGGGAGAGAGGGTGGGGCCAAATAATTTCTTGAAGGTTCTTTGACTGCAGACCGAAGGCTGGTGTGCTGCATTCACAGTCTCTTCCTAGGACAGGAAGTCCATCGCATAAACGTGTTCCCCATGCTTTGGGGCGGCCCATTCGTGCAGCCTTGCAAATTACTAACCAGCTGTACAAGTCCACTCTGCTGTGCTACTGGCCACCTTTGCCTGGTAGCAGGTACCAGGGAATGAGTCCTTTGCCACGCTCCGGGCGGCCGGAGCTACCTCTGTTAACTGTGAGATAGCCACACCAGAGCCAGGAGTCTGGATTCCGACTGCTTCTGAGGCCTGAGCTCCCCCCCTACCGCCAGACAATGAAACCCCATTATCGGTGCTGGGGGGAAGGGACCGCCGGTGTAGACCATCCTCAAACAACACTGTTGTGTTATGTGTGTGTGTGGGGGGGGAGGAACACTGTGGGTGTCTTAGCTACAGATTTACCCTCCTAATCGTTTCCTTCAGGTCCTGGCGGATGGCAGGCTGGCCCAGAGGCAGGGGGATGCCCAAGACGACCCGCAAGCATCCCTTCCCTCTGGAGGCCTCCGTAGAAATCCAGAGTGAGCGAGCAGAAGTGGGTCGAGGTTCCATTTTCCTGAAGAAGCCCTGAGCTGGAGACAGGATGCGTTGACTGTTTACTTATTTACGAGGCTATCGATTATAATGCAGCGTTTCCACAGGACCCTGGGCTGGAGTTGGGGGAAGAAGCCTCTCACCGTTTAGCTTCCTTTGCCCTGAGATGTCAGGCGCTCCCACGGGCGGCCCCTCCCCCTCCTGGCCCTCCTCCTCCGCTCCCCACCCCTTCTGCAGCCCTCACACCTGAGCGCACCGCGGGTTGGGGGCTCCAGATGGCCTCCCTAGTTTCCTCTTTTCTCAGGTCCGAATGTTCTGGGTTCCTTCCAATATTGAGGACGCACTTGAGCACCCCGAATCTTAACAGCAGGGCGCTGCTGAACTGAGGTACGGACGGACATTTGATTTCTGAGCTGTGAAAGAGCTCTGAGATCCTTCTGGCAAAACCCTTTTGTTTTCCTGAGAAGGAAGAGAGGCCAAGGGCAAGCGATTTCCCCAAAGTCACACCGAGAGACCAGAATGGAGGCCCCCTGATACCCCCGGGTGAGGACACTGAGTGTCTTACCACGTGGCCTCCCAATCTGGCCCCTCGACCCCGCGTTGGGGAGGGCCCCGCGCTAGGAATCCCTCTCTGGGAAGGTGGCCCCTTTTGCAGCCTCTCCTTAGTTTGTTTTGTGTGTGAGGAAATCTTTGCTCTCAGTCTCCCCTGCTCCGACCTGGGATGGAGGCGTTTGTGTGTAACCCCAGAGGAAAACAGAGGCCCGCGACAGTGGTAATGGCAGCCTCTTCCGGTAATGGCAGCCTCTTCCGGTAATGGCAGCCTCTTCCGGTAATGGCAGCCTCTTCGGGCTGAATCCGCCCTCCAGGCTCCCTCCCTCCCCGTCAGCCACCTTTCCAGAGGCCTCTCCCGGCCTCGTGCTCCATCACCGGCCTTGGTTGGCACAGATGCCCATGTCTGCTTGTCCCTGTGAAAGAACACAAGGGCTCTTCCTCGGCCCTATTTCTAGGGCCCGGCGTGCCAGAGAGGCAGGAATAGGCCTTCCTAGGTGGGCGGGATCCGGGACACAGGCCCGCACTGCACCAAGCCCCGAGGGCTGGCTCCCCACTTTGGAGACCCTCCCCACTTTGGCTCAGTTGAACGTGACTTTAAAGATGAGGACATCTTGCTTGGGGCTAGGCGGGCACTCTGCCCTCTGGCATCATACTTCTTACGTTCCTTTTGGGATCCTGTGTTCGAAAGTTTCCCCCCAGCTGAATCTACCCCCTTCATCTCTTTTTCTTCCCTTTTCAGAGGCTCTGCTGTAGGTGAAAGGAAATCCATCCAAGCACCCCACTCTCTCCCTGTGCCCCTGTCATTCTAGACTGCCTTTCCCTCCTGCTGCACACGTGCGGAAAAACCATGTTCTAAGCCTCCTTCCAGCTGACGTCCATAGCACGTGGACCCCATACTTTATCTTCCCAAGAACCTCAACATTCTCATTTTTCCGTGGGGTGACAGAGTTTGTAGGTGACGAAGTCAGGATTTGAACTCAGGCCTGTTGTCCCAGAGTCTAAACTCTCAGCCGTTGCACTATATTGACCATTCAGAAACAACCGCCCTTCTCAAAATTATCTTTCTGTCATCTAGGATTTTACCTGCACTTTCCTTTTTATTTTTAAATTTAAAAAAAAGTTTATTTATTTTTGAGAGAAAGAGAGCGCAAGCTGGGGAGGGGCAGAGAGAGAGAGAGAGAGGCAAAGGACCTGAAGCAGGCTCCGCACTGTCAGCGGAGACCCCGACGCGGGGCTCAAGCTCACCAACTATGAGACCATGACCCAAGTGGAAGTCGAACGCTTAGCCGACTGGGCCACCCAGATGCCCCTTACCTGCACTTTCCTTATCACACGTCACTTTTTGATTTTTTTTTTATTGTAACTATGTACATTATATGCCTTAACTTCCTCACTAGACTCTGATCTCTTGAACAGTAGGGGTTGGGTCACATTTGGTATGTCCCCAGCCCCAGGCCCGGGGCTAGCACATGGCAGGGGGCCATTACGTGTGTGTTGGATGAGGGAATGAACACGCGACTGAATGGATTTGAATCGTAGTGAGGTCTAGTGTTTGCCCGTGGTGGAGCAGGGCGTTGGAACTCACTTTTCTGACGGGCCCAGCTTCCCACTTCCTTGATAAAGACGCCACGGGGAATGAAGGGGACGGAAGCGTTTCATCGGTGAGCGAGGTCAGGAACACAGACCGCTGCCTGTCTGTAATTACAGAGCTTCTCCACGCTGGCAGCATGCTGGGGAATGTTCTCAGTTCTCCAGGTTGGGAACTGCAGGTACTCCCGACGGCTCCGTGTGATCTAACACGGCTCTGAAAGGAAAAGAGAGAAGAGGCGGATAAACCGGTGAGCGGTCGCTTTGTCAAGTGTAGGGTCTGCGCCGAGAGCAAGGGCCTGCGGCATGCACCCCACCTTCAAGCCCCACTTCGTTCGCTCAGACAGGGCCCCAGCCACCCTTTCTGTGCTGGCTGCAGTCTTTGGGGGATCAGGGACTCCGCATGGAGCAGCTCCTGGTCTCTGGCTTGGTGAAGGGCAGGGTCAACCCACTGGGAGTCCTTCCAAGTTGAGAAGGGGTACCGGGAAGCTCTGAGGTTCAAGGCACCGGGCGGAGGACCTGGAATGTGAGTATCGTCTATAAAGGGTGTGTATTTGTGTGTGTGTGTGTGTGTGCGTGCGTGCTCACCTGAGTGTGTCAGAAGCAGTGGGGGGGCCCCAAAGTAGGACTGCACTTTCTGCAAGGCCTTGAGGATCACTGCTGGGCCCACTTTCTTCAAGGCTGTGTTCAAGATTCAGCTTTTCTGGGGGCGTCGGCGTGGCTCCGTTGGTTGAGCCTCTGACTCTTGATCTGGGGTCAGGTCTTGATCTCATGATTGTGAGTTTGAGCCCTGCGTTGGGCTCCATGCCGGGCATGAAGCTTACTTAAAAAAAAAAAAAAACCATAGTAAAGAATTAAAAACAAAAGATTCAGCTTTTCTGCTCCAAGGCACAATAGGCCATTAGGCTGATGAGGTTCCTGGGAGGATCACGACTGAGCAGGTGGTTTCCCCTCTCTGCCTCCCGCTCTCACTTTTTTTTTTTTTAATGTTTATTTATTCTTGAGAGACAGAGCATGAGCAGGGGAAGGGCAGAGAGAGAGAGAGGCAGATGCAGAATCCGAAGCAGGCTCCAGGCTCTGAGCCATCAGCACAGAGCCCGACGCGGGGCTCGAACTCACAGACCGCGAGATCATGACCTGAGCTGAAGTCAGCCGCTTAACCGACTGAGGCACCCAGGCGCCCCAGCTCTCACTTTTGTGGAGAGAAAGTAGGTTCCTAGGCAGCACTCGCAGCCTCATTCCCACAACCGTGGGAGTCTCCTGCCCAAACAGAGCCACAGCCTAAACACTCTGCCTGTGCATGGTAGTTTTACTCTATACTTGGCTTTTCGAAGCCAACTTACATCCATTATCACCTTCCATTCTTACAACAACCACTCCAGAGGTACTGAAAGCGGATTCTTTTTTTTTTTTTTTTCAACTTTGTTTTACTGTTTGTTTATTTTGAGAGAGAGAAAGAGAGAGAGCACGTGCACGTGCATGTGTAAGTGGGGGAAGGGGCACAGAGAGAGAGAGAGAGAGAGAGAGAGAATCCCAAGCAGGCTCTGCACTAACAAGCGCAGAAGCCAATGTGGGGCTCGAACTCACGAACTGTGAAACACGACATGAGCTGAAATCAAGAGTCGGATGATTCATAATTGAGTATCAAGACTGAACCACTCAGGCGCCCCAAAAGCTGATTCTTTTGATTATAAATGTTTGTTTATTTATTTTGAGAGAGAGAGAGAGAGCAAAAGTAGGGGAGGGGCAGAGAGAAGGGAGAGAGACAGAATCCCAAGCAGGCTCATGTTGTCAGTGCAGAGTCTGATATAGGGCTTGATCTCACAACCGTGAGATCATGACCTGAACCGAAATCAAGAGCTGTTTGTTTTACTGACTGAGCCACCCAGGTGCCTCTCTTTTGATTATAGATGAGGAATTAAAGCCCAGAGGAGCTATATGACTTGCTTGGGGTCAGCCAGCAAACAGCCTGGAGCCCCAGGCACTCCCTCTCTGCCTTCTTGACTCCAGGTTCTTTCTATGTTCAGTTCCGGGTTCCCATCTCCCCATCTCCTCCACCTCCTGTCTCCTCAAAGGAAATCTTCACAGAGAGGCTCATACTTTATAAGCGACGTGCACATCAATTCTCCCGCGCTGGGTAGACCCCAACTCAAAATGGACACCTTCTCACCTCCTTCCCTCGTTCTGACCCACCCCCACCCAGGAGGGAACTCCTTTCTGGTGAGAAACCTCAATATGGCTCTTTCTGAAAATGTTGGGGCACATGCCAGAGAGTTTCCTCAGGAGGAGAGTCAGTGCCGTTTGCCCTTCTTGGGAAGGAGAAAGAGACGGCGGTGGCCTGGGTCTCTATAGATGAGCCTGTGTGGGCCCGGAGCAGGACCGGAGACGGGCAGTGTGTTGCAGATTTCCCTCTGCCTCACTTCCCAGACTGGGAACCTAAGGGTCACTGGGCCATTTCTTTGAGACTTAGAAGTCATGAGGTCTGGGGTTATCCTACCTGAAACTCTGTTTATTCGTCTCTGGGGTGAGTCATTCATTGATTCATTCGTTGACTCAGCAGATACTTGTTAACTACTGGCCACATGTCAGTTGTCTTTCCTCTGGACACCACGGTGAGCCAACAGGCAAGGTTCTAATCAGTCTGGAAAAGGACACAGTTAGTTGGCAAAACTGTTAGTCGGGGGTGGGGTAGAGTGAGGTCAAGACAGAGACGTAAAGGGAGCTCAGAGATGTAAAGGGAGCTCAGAGAAGCAAGGTAGCTGGGAAAAGCCTCCTGGGAAAGAAACATCTAAGCTGAGGATGGAAAGATGAGTGGCACTTGAAGCACCCAAGAGGAGAAAGAGTATTCCAGACACAGAATAGCATGGGTGAAGGCCTGGAGCCTATAGACCACCTGGTACATTTAAGGAACTGAAAGAGGTACATAGGGCTGGAGTGGAGCACGCAAGAGGCAGGGGGAGGAGGAAGGTGATAAAAGATGAGGCTGAAGGGTGAGGCTGGGGCTGAGTCACGAAGCCTTGAAAACCATACTGAATGGAATGAACTTTACTCTAAAGATAATGGCTAAGCCACCGACAGGATTTAAGAAGATGTGTGACACGTTCAGGTTTATGTTTTAGAAAGATCTATTTTGGTTTCGTGTGGAGAGGTGCAGCTCAATGGAAACGTGACAAGAGCCACAAATGTGAGCCACATATATAACTGAAAATTTTCTCATCGCCACACTAAAAATGTAAAAAGATGTAAAAAGAAACAGGTGAAAAATTTAAAAATAATAGACGTCATTTAACCCAATATATCAAAATACTATCGTTTAACAGATAATAGAGAAATCTTAATAAAGTATTTTACCTTTGTTCATATTAAGCCTTTAAAATCCGGTGTGTATTTGACACTGATAGTGCATCTCAGTTGGACTAGCCACATGTTGAGTGCTCAATAGCTGTATGTAGCTACCGTGTAGATGCAGAGAATGGGTTTTTATTTTATTTATTTTTTAATGTTTACTTATTTATTTTGAGACAGAGAGTGAGAGAGTGAGAGAGAGCACACGCGTGTACACATAAGAGCAGGGGAGGGGCAGAGAGAGAAGGAGAGAGAGAATCCCAAGCAGGCTCTGCGCCGGCCAGCACAGGGCTCAGTCTCACAACAGCCAGATCATGACCTGAGCTGATATTAGAGTCAGCTGCTCAACCAACTGAGCCACCCAGGTGCCCCTGGACCTAATTTTGAAGAATACAGTGCCTCGATGGAGATCTCCAATGGATAGTTAGATCTGATGGGTCTAAATATGGAGAGAGGTCTGAGAAAGCTACCCATAGATTTGGGAATTTCCAGTCCATAGTTGGTCATTGAAGCCATGGTAACATAGATCTCCAAGGGAAAGTGGTCCAGTGAGAAGAGAAAAGAATCTAGAACAGAACTCTGAGGAACACCAGCACTTAGGATGGGCAGCGGAAGAGAAGCCAGCTAAGGAGACTAAGAAGGAGCATCGGAGAGGTAGGAAGGAATCAGGGAAGGGCCGCGCCATGGAGCTTAAGGAGGAGAGAGTCCCAAGGAGGGTGTGACCAACTGTGGTAAAGGCAGCTGTCACTGCTAGCTTCTATAGGTCTGGATGGCACCAGAGAGCCTGAGTAAACCAACTTCGGTTTCTGTTGTAGCCCCAGGTTCCAACAAGGGCTGGTCATGTCATCCAGCACAGTGCCCTCCGGGAGGCTCCAGGTTTCTTACAGATAAAGTTCTAGCTCCATAGCACATCCTTTAGGCACCTCCAAAGCCTGGCCCTAGCTTTTCTGTCCATCCTGTTTCCTTCCCCAGCACACTGTGCTTCCACCAGGCCTGACTTCCTACCAGTCCTTGCCTTAGCCAGTGAGCTTCTCTCTAACTAAAGAAACATTCCTCCTCCCTTTTCTTTTTTTCCTTCGAATGTTACCATGCTTCAAGACTTATCTCAAATGTCAATTCTTCTGTTCCCTGATTCTTCCAGACAGACTGTTACCACCCAAGCAGGCACCCCCCATGAGCATTTGCTCACTCTTGATCACAGTTCTCATCGTAGTCTAGCCTGGGATCAAGTTGGTTGGGTACAAGTGTGTCTCCCCAGCTAGTAGGCTGTGAACTTGGAGAAGTCTGAGGCTACTTCTGGATACTCATCTGTGTCCCTTTCCACAGAGCTTGTTACAAATACTTAAGAAATGTTTATGGATTTAATGGAATTTTGTCCCTCACTGCCCTCAGTTAATAGTGTGGTCTCTGATTTCTCTGTCATATCACTTCAGGGATTAGGGGGGCGAGGGAAACACTAAAATAGAGAGAACCCTGATTTAAAGGAAAACAGACAAGGAGCTGAGTTTAAGTCCAGCTGCTCAAAGAAATAGTCCCAGTCTGAGCTTCCCCTGACCCAAGAGTGTGTATCATCTGAATGCTGGAGAACCACCTTATTCAAAGAAATTCAAGAGAAAAATTAATGCAATAAAAGTTGGTACTTTGAAGAGATGAACAAAGCTGACAAATCTCTAGCTAGAGTGACGAAGAAAATAGAGAAGACTCAGTTACTAGAGTCAGGAATGAAAGAAGGGATATTTCTACAGATCTTAAAGAAATAAAGATTATAAAGTAATACTATGAACAACTGTATGCTATCAAATTAGGTGACCTAGATAAAATGGACAAATTCTTGAAGACACAGAACTACTGAAACTACTTCATGAATCAGATAATATGAATAGACCTAAAAGAAGTAGATTGCTTTGGTATTTTTAAAACTTCCCCCAAAGAGAATTCCAAGCCTACATGGCTTTACTGAAATCCACCAAATGTTTAAAGAATAATATCCATCCTCCACACTCTTCCAAAAAAAAAAAAAAAGAAGAAGAAGAATAGTAGGGAATACTTTCCAATGCAGTCCAGTATTATCCAGAGGCCCAAACAAGACAGAGATGTCACAAGAAAACTATAAATCACTATTGTATGTATCTTATGTATCTAGATGCAAAATTCCTCAACAAAATGCTAGCAGAATACACTTATCAACACATAAAAAGGATACATCATACCCAAGTGGGATTTATTCCAGGAATGCAAGATTGGTTTAATACCTGAAAACCAATGTAATACGCCATGTTAATAGAATAAAGGAGCAAAACCAGATGATCAACTCAATAGCTGCAGAACAAGCATTTGAAAAAGTCCAACACCCTTTCATGACAAAAGCAGTCAAAAAAATAGGAACAGAAGTTAACTTTCTCAACTTGATGAAGAGCATATATAAAAACTTCACATCTAGCATTAAACTTCATGTTCGAAGACTGAAAGCTTTACCCCTAAGATCAGAAATAAGAAGGATGTCTGCGCTCACCAATTCTATTCAACAGTGTATTGAAGGTTCTAGTCAGGACAGTTAGGCAAGAAAACAGAATAAAAGGTACCCAGAGTAGACAGGAAGCAGTAAAAGTATCTGTTCATATGTGATTTGATCTTTTATTGAGAAAATTCTGAAGAATACACACACACACACACACACACACACACACACACACTATTAGAGATTAATGAATGAGAGATCAGCAAGGTTGCAGAATACAAAATACAATATACAAAAGTCAATTATATTTCTATACACTAGCAATGAACAATCTGAACATGAAATAAAGAAAACAATTCAATTTACAATAGCATTAAAAATATTTTAATGTTTATTTTATTTTTGAGAGAGAGAGTGGGGGGGGGGAGGGGACAGTGAGAGAGGCAGACACAGAATCCAAAGTAGGCTCCAGGCTCTGAGCTGTCAGCACAGGGCTAGAACTAACAAACCGCGAGATCATGACCTGAGCCAAAGTCAGTGCTTAACCAACTGAGCCACCCAGGCACCCCACAGTCACATTTAAAAAAAAGAATGAGGGGCACCTGGGAGGCTCAGTTGGTTAAACATCTGACTCTCAATTTTAGCTCAGGTGATGATCTCATGGTTTGTGAGTTCAGGCCCTGCATCAGGCTCTACACTGGTGGTGGGGAGCCTGCTTAAGATTCTTTCTCTCTCTCTCTCTCTCTCTCTCTCTGCCCCTCATCCACTCATGCTTTCTCTCTCTCTCTCAATAAATAAATAAATAAATAAATAAATAAATAAATAAATAAAATATTAAAAAAATAAAATAAAATTAAGAATGAAATACTTAGGAATATATTTACCAAAAAAAGTGAAAGATATGTACAGTGAAAATTATAACACATCACTAAAAGAAATGAAAGAAAACCTAAATAAATGGAACGAAATCCTTGTTCATGGATCAGAGCATGTTAATATTATCTTAATTATCTACATATTATTAAGACAGCAATACTCCCCAACTTGATCTATGACTTAACATAATCTCTATTGAAAGTCCAGCTGGTTTTTTTACAGAAATTGGTAAGCTGGTCCTTAAGACCATATAGAAATGCAAGGGACCCAAATGAGACAAAGAATCTTGAAAAAGAAGAGCAAAGTTGGAGGACATTTCCAGATTTCAAAACTTACTAAGCTATAGTAATGAAGACAGTATCATACTGGCATAAGGATAGGTAGATGAATGGCATACAATTGGCAGTCTAAAAAAGAAACAAATTTATGGTCAATCGATCTTTGATAAGAGTGTCAAGGCAATTTAGTGGTGAAAGGATAGTCTTTTCAACTAAAGATGTGGGACAATTGGATATCCACAAGCGAAACAATGAAGTTAGATCCCATCCCACACCATACAAAAATTAACTCAAAAACGTTCATTTAGAAAGAGCTAAAACACTTAAAAGAAAACATAGAAGTAGATCTTTGTGATCCTGGGGTAGGCAATGATTTCTTGGAATGACACCAAAAGCACAAGTGACAAAAAAATGGACAAATTGGTCTTCATCAAAATTCCCAACTTTTGTGCTTCAAAGGTCACTATCGAGAAAATGAAAATACAACCAAGGAGGGAGGGGAGAAAATCAGAGTACAATCCACAGAATGGGAGAAAATATTTGTAAATCAGATCTCTGGTGAGGGTCTGGTATCTAGAATATATAAAGAACTCTTACAATTCAATAATAAAAAAATCTAATTTAAAAATGGGCAAAGGATCTGAACGGATTTCTCCAAAGAAAATATACACACTGCCAATTACATGAAAAGATGCTCAACATCATTAACCACCAAAGAAATGCAAATGAAAACTACAGTTAGGTATCATTTCATACCCCCTAGGATGGCTACACTATAAACGACAATAATAGGGGTGGGTGAAAATGTGGAGAAATTACAACTCTCATCTGCTGCTAGTAGGAATGTAAAATGATTCAGCTGCATTGGAAAATAGTCTGACCACTCCTCAAAAGGTGAGGCATAGAATTAGTATAAAACTCAGCAATTCTACCCCTGGGTATACGTATAGTCAAGAGAACTGAAGGCATGTATCCATCCACCCCAAAACTTGTGCATGAATGCTTACAGAGGCACTAACCATAATAGCTAAGAAGTGGAAACAACTCAAATGTCCATCAACTGATGAAGGGATAAGCAAAATATGGTATGCTTATATGATGAATATTAACCAGCCATAAAAAGGAATGAAGTCAGATTCGTGCTATAACATGATGAGCCCAGAAAACATTATGCTAAGTGAACTAAGCCAGTCACAAAAGACCATGTATTTTATTATTTTTTTAATATTCATTTTTGAGAGAGAAAGAGACAGAGTGCAAGGAGGGGAGGGGCAGAGAGAGAGAGAGGGAGACACAGAATCCGAAGCAGGCTCCAGGCTCTGAGCTGTCAGCACAGAGCCTAGTGTAGGGCTCAAACCCATGAGACAAGAGAACATGACCTGAGCCGAAGTCAGATGCTTAACCAACTGAGCCACCCAGGTGCCCCAAGACCATGTATTTTATGATTCAGTTTGTATGAAATGTCCACAATAGGCAAATTTATAGAGACAGAAAGTAGATTAATGGGAACTGGGGGCAAATGGAGGAGTGGCTGCCAATGAGCACAGGGTTTCTTTTTTGGGCGGTGAAAATGGTCTAAAGTTAGGTAGTGGTGATGGTTGCACAGCCCTGTGAATACTAAAAACCATTGAATTGCGCACTTTAGAGAGGTGAATTTCATGGTATGTGAACCATATCTCAATAAAGCTGCCGTATATGTAAAAATATAATTAGCTTATCACGTTGCAATGTAAGGTGGCCTCCATTTCCTAGTGAGAAGATTTTTAAAAAAGTTTTTGCCAAGTGGAATATCCTTCAATAGGCTTAGCAAGGCAAAATTGTTCTCAGGGAGGAAAGCAAAGTTGTACAGATTTTGTTTTTTAGGACTTCACTCATCATTCCCCACCTCACTCTATGGGACTGAGGCTGTGAGAGCTTAGTGTTTGTTTTTATGACAGTGGGGACAGGTTCTCCCTCATAAATAATCTTGCCTCCCACTCTGAAGGCTCTCCAAGAGTAGACATCTGTGTTTCTGCCTGCCCAGCACCCACTCTCTTGCTTCTTGTAACTTCATGTGGGTTTTCCTTCTGTCAGATATTCTCCCCTCGATCTCAGGTCCCTCAGGCTGTCTTTACTTCCGTGGCCAAAAAGTGGCCTTGTGACCCAATCTGTCCAGTCAGATGCCCTTCTTTGGGAATTTGAGACAACAGTTGGTCTGACTGAAGGAAAATGGCAGTGATTTGCCCCACTGAGATACCTTGGGAAACTATTCCATGGTTCCTACTCCCTAGAGTCAGGGGCCGACTCTGGTCCTGCTTTTTTCTTCAGATGTTTCTTGCACCCAAGAACCCTAACTTGATCTTTTGCACAAGGACTGACAAATTCCGTCTCACTGTTTGGTTCTCCCATGGCAGGGGCAGGGTTCCTCAGATTGTGCAGACAACAGAGGAGGAAGACTCCTGAATCATGAAGAGTCACGATCTAGAAACCACTACTTGCATTGGAACATCTTCTTTCTGGTTCTTTAATGACCACTCACTTTAATATTTTAATCGAAGCTCAAACATTCATTGAATTTTAACTATGTCAAGGCACTTTGTTAGTTGAGACAATATGAAGATGAACAGATATCCCAACTTTGTTGGGTGGTGGGAGTATAGAGAAATGGTCTCTGAATTCTAAGTGGATCAGAGAGATCAAAAAAGAGGGTATTTCAGCTTGGCTACAGGTAGAGAAATTTCTCTGACCCACAGGGCAGGTATCCTTTACGATGGGGTATTGAAATCAGAGAATCATAGATTTGGTGGCTGACGGGGACCTTATAGATTATCCAGTCCTACATTTTCTAGATGAAGAAATCCAGATTCTGCAGAATAAAATGATTTGACTGAGCCAAAGTGGGCTTAGGACTTCTCTCTGGCTCCTATTGCCATCTCATCTTACTAGTTCTTGGGCGCATGGTTGACCTCGGCTGGCTCCTCCAGGTTTGGAGGGACTTGGGGAGGAGGAAAGACGATATTTAGAGCATGATTGCCTAAGGAAGGATGTTTTCCAAGGCCACTCAAGAAATCAGTGAGGAATTGGGGCAGATTCCAGTCGTTCTTGCCACATTGCTTTCTCCTTAGGTTTCCTCCCCCCACACACTGGGGACTTGGCAGAGGGGACTGGCACCAGGGTCTGCACTGCACTGAATATGAAGGTGTATGTTCCCACCCTTCTCCATCCTCCTGGAGTCCTTGAAGCAAGTCAACAGCTGAAGGGCTTGGTGAAATGACTTTTGTCAGTGCCGTGCTCTCTTTCTTCTGGGTGGCCCGGTCAGCTGGAGTGGAAGAACCCTTGATTATTTTTACCTGTAAGAGTCAGAATATCAGACAAATAACCAGCAGGGAGTATGAGGAGGAAATCAATTCAGACATCAGGCCTGGGTGTTCCCCAGTGCGGACAATGATTTACCTTAGCCAGCAACTTGTTCTGGGCAGGAAGGTCCCAGTGTAAATAGCATGCTTTGCTGGTTCTAGGGAAAGAGAAGAACCCAAACATGGCTCTTTGGGTGGAGGAAGGGATGGAGTGTCTTTCCAACCCATACTTTTCAGCCATAGAGTAGTTTCATCCACATTCATGGTTTTTATCATGATGTGGGCCCTGATGGCTCCCTAAGTCCTTACCTCTCCACTGTGGGAGTCCCACAGGCCCTACCTTAATAGAAATGATCAATTTAACCAATACTTACAGAGAACTTCCCATGTTCCAAGAACTGTGCTAGGTTCTGCAGCCCATACATAAATAAGATGTAATCTTGTCTGCAGAGAACTACAGACAAGCTTAAGCCTCACAAGTTTAATAGAATGTGGTCAGTGATAAGCCCTGGCTGTTGTCAAAGCATCTGGGATTCGGGAAGGCTTCATAGAGGACACTCAAACCAAGGAGTTAGCCAGCAAAAAAGCCACAAACTTCACAGGCAAGGGAACCACACGAACAAAGGTGTGGAATCTGGGTGTGAGGGAAACCACAGGCAGTAGACAGTGTTACGAGAGCACGAAGAGGGAGATGGGAAAGGAGTGGGGAGATAAGGCAGGGGTGGGGGTGTGTGTGGGGTGAGACGGGGGAGGTAAGTTATGGGAAAGAGCAGTCCTTTTTTCTGGGCAGGGAAGCGGGAAGTGCCTGGGAGATATGCATTTTAGACAGAACACTTCAGGGCGGATATGGGGAGGAGGAGCCAGGATTGAGGGCAGGGAACCAATTAGAGATGACGAGTGCCCCATGCAGGGTATTCATGATCAGAGTGTGTGGGGGGGACTGGAGAAAGAGCCAAGAGGTGGGTGATGATAGATCTATGGTGGGTTCTGGAGAAAGAGAAGAACCCAAACATGATAGATCTATGGTGGGTTCTGGAGAAAGAGAAGAACCCAAACACGGTTCTTTGGGTGGACGAAGGGATGGCGTGTCCTTCTAATCCATACTTTTCAGTCATGAGTAGTTTCATGACTTGGTTTCTGACTTGGTGCCTGGGTGGAGGTAGGGCCATGAGCTGAGGTAAGAAATAGGGCCATGGCTGAGGTAAGAAATTCAGGGAAGGGAAACAAGTCTGCAAAAGAAATGTTGATGATGGCTAACATTAATACTCACTTACATGAACCAGGCATCCTGCCGTGAGTTTTTCAAGTATTTTCTCCTAACTATGAAGTAGGTATTATTCTTGATTTACAGATGAGGAAAATGAAATTTTGTAATGATGAATAGCTTGGCTAGATCCGTACAGCTGGTAGACTGGTGGGAAGAATTTCAAATCCAGGCATTCTGGCACCAGGGCCAATGTTTCTAATGACCAGGCTTTCTATGTGTGTATGTGAGGAGCCTGAGGAGTCTGTGGCACACCCACATGGAGGGATCTGAGATTTAGGGGGGCCATCAGGGCCCTAGGGAACCCTTAGATTAAAGAAGGAGGCAGAAGATAGGGGGCCCACAGATAAGGCAAGAATTAAAGTCCTCTCTGATTTTTAAATTTGAAGACGTGGTTCTGTCATCTGGGCAACAGATAACTGGGCAATCACGAATGTGTAGTGGCATCAAATAAAAAGATCCAGCAAGTTAAGCCGACGTATTAATTACAACAGTTACTATGTTGCATAGTAATTACCCTAAACAGTAAGCATTTTACATAAATAGCAGTAATTAGTATAGCACAAGTTTCCCAAACTGTGTCCTGTGGAATGGTAGTTCCTGGAGATGTTAATAAATGTTTGGATGAAAAAGGGCTTCGGAGTCACGTAAATTTACGAAATGCTGGTATAATTCAGATAGAAAACCAAACCCCTGGTTCACACTTCTTTCTTTTCTCTGTTAGGAGGCAGGATAGTGGAAGGCTTAGAGGATAGACCCTGGGAACAGACAGCCTGGGGCTGAAAAAGCTGGGTAATCTTGGGCGAGTTACTCAGCTTCTCTAAGGGGTTCTGTTCTAAGTCTCTGCATCTGTGCAGAAATACATATGTACTGCAATTGTTTCAGATTTAAATGCAACGGTACATGTAAAACACCTAGGAGAGAGCCTGGCACAGAGTGCGGGCTCT
The DNA here is from genome assembly GCA_030068075.1 of Paguma larvata. Lineage (NCBI taxonomy): Eukaryota > Metazoa > Chordata > Mammalia > Carnivora > Viverridae > Paguma > Paguma larvata. The sequence continues at coordinate 54,318,195 of CM057843.1, forward strand.
ATCAATGTTCATTATTATCTATAAACCGTACTATTATTAGCAAGTCTCCGTGATATCCCACGGAGTAAGTCATTCTCACACATATTTCACACACGCGACCACACTCATGTTTCTTAAAAGTCAAGGCATTGGTTCTGACTCTGTGCCCTTACCTCCACCCCACCACAGCCCAGGGCTAGGAATGACCAAATGCTTGCCTACTGTACTTCAGGCATTGGGGCCAGGGAGAGGGAGGCTTTCTAGGTCGGCGGTACGGCCTTGGAAAGGCCACCACTAGTTCAGTTACCTCTCTGCACGCTTGAAAAAAAAAAAGGATGCATCTTTTGGGTGAACATTGTGCTGTACCAGGGCACACAGATTAGCAAGTGGCGTGTAGGCTGTGTTTTAGCCCTTACTTGCCTTTTAGGCTGAATGTCATTGTACAGTGAACAACCTGCACAGCCATACATGGCTGTTCTGATCTTTAGGCCATAGAAGGGGTTGGAAGCTAATGGCCATTGGAGAAGGAGTTTAAGAGTTCTCTTCCCAGTAATCCATGAGCTTAGCTCTCCACAAACCTTGATGTGATAAAGCATCCTTCTTCACCACCTCCCTCTCTGCCCACATGGGCCCCGCCCCCCATTCATTCACACAGAGGCTGACATCAGAATACCCTGGGTGGGAGGGGATAGGGCAGGCCCTGTCTATTTCTCTGAGTTGGGAGATACAGAGCTGTGGCCAGCAGAAGTGGGAGGGCAAGATTTCTACGTTTCCCCTAACACATAATGAACATTAAGTTATAATGCTCCTCCCCAGAGCGGACCAGGGCCAGAGCAAGTCCGACTTCCTGGCCACGGTTTGGGGCAGTGAAGGGAAAACGGGAATGGGAGCTTCTTAATCTTCACTGTGTGGCCCGAATGTGTAGCTCCCTATAAACATTCTCACCACCCCTTTAGGTAGACACTTCCTTTGGGAAACGGAAGGGAAGAAAAATGCAGACATTTCCGGTTCTCTGGAGGTGGGTGGGGTAGAGAGGCAGGCAGGCACTCTCCACGGACACATGCGTTAAGGTCCACGCCCACCAATAACCCCTTCAGCCACCAGAGGGGCTGCTGCCTAGAAGCCAAGACCAGGCCTGACTTGCCTGTGATCTGCGGAGGGCTTCGGTTCTCGCCTCTGTACGGTGAGGAACATGGATTGGCTGAATTTTGAGGCTCCTCGCATCTCTGCCTTACTATGGTTTGCTCGTCTAGGGGGTTCTGTTCACTCCCCCTCCAGTCTAGACTGACTAGAAACGGCTTATTCTCGCCTCTATCCCAGGAGCCTGCGTGCCAAAGACCAACCTCCCTTCTCACAACTGGGCTTAGGGTCTGCCTCCATTGTTCTTGGTGATGAAGAGCAGCTGGAACTCCAGCTGGGAGTTTAGGTCCCGTGGCCTGGAGACTCAGGAACAAAGGCTGAGCTGCGTGGGGAAGGGACTTTTCCTGAATGTAAGGGGAGGGGGCGCCCTTGGAGCTGTTCGCGCCTATACCTCTGTGTGCAGTTGGCTGTTCCTCTTCTTCCTACAGATACGGGGGGCGGGGGGGGGGGAGGGAAGGGGTCCTGTCTTTTCCTCTGAGGCTGGTGACTTCACCTCCTTCCCTTCCTCTTCCTGAGGTTAGGCTCTCTACCCCTTCCCCAGCTGCTCCCCGGGTCTGAAATCTCCTTCCCTCTCTATTCTACTTGGGATAGGGGTCTTTATACCCCTCCCTCGGTCTAGGCCTCGCCTCTTTATTCCTTTTTAGGCCTGGCCTCCAAGCCCTGGGTGGAAGGGTCTGCATTCCACTCCTTCTTCTCTTCTTAAGGCCACATCTCCCTCCCCCCACCCTTTCCAGCTCCCCCTCCCTCCGCCCCGAGGCATTGTGGGAGGAAACAAGATGTGGGGCGAGAGCGGCGCGGGGAGAAGCCCGCAGTGCGGGGCCGGGCGGGCGCAGCCAATGGGGAGGGCGGACGGCGGCGCGCGCGGCGGGGGGGCGGGGGCGGGGCGCTATTTCAGTGGGGGCCGCGCGTCGGCCGCGCTCAGCGGCAGAGCGGAGCGGAGCTGCGAGGCGCCAGCGCGGAGCAGGCGGGCGGGCCGGCGGGCGAGAGGCGGAGCGCGGGCGGCCGGGGAAGCTCGTAGGGCGGACGGCTACGGCGAGCGATCGGCCCGGGGCTGCGGGAGCCGGAGACCGCGGCGGCGGCGGCTGCTGCAGGAGGAGCCGAGGGGACACCGCCCCTGCCCGCGCCCTGCCTCAGGCCATCGCTGCTCCCCCGGGGCTCCGCGCAGACTAGCCTCCGTGAAGGTGAGCGGTGGGTGGTGGCGTCCCCGGGGCGGCGGCCCGCGCCCGTCGCGTGCAGGCCCACGCGCCGGGCCCAGCCCGGAGGCCAGGGAGCCGGGTCGGCCTCGGCGTGACGCCCTCGGCGCCGCTCCTTCCCGGGGCTGCGCCACCCTGTGTCCTGGCGACCCCCGGGCGCGGCTGGAGGCTCCGGGCTGCGGAGGTGCGGCTCCCCGCCTCCTCCCCTCCCCCCACCCCCACCCCTACAGAGTCTCCCTGCGCTGCGTGGAGGCCTCTGGTGTTTGGGGCCGGGGGAGAGGGGGTGGAGAGGGCTCGGGCGTGACGCGGTGCCTCCTGCCGCCGCCACCACCACCCTCTGGGGCGTCCTTCCTGCAGCGAGGACGCCCAGTCACTCCGGCGCTGCTCCAGGCCGGGCGGGGGAGGGCAGCTGACCGGCCGGGGCGGAGGTGGGGGGGAGGATGCTTTCTCATTCCCCAGGTGCTGGCCTTTGGGGACCGCCGCTCCCTGGAGGATGGCACGGTGGAGGGATAAGCCCCCTTGGAGATCTCAAGGGAGGAAATACAAGCGTTTGTGTGTGTTGGGGGCTGGGGAGGGGCGGGTGGTCCGTGTCTTTTGGAGGCTTGATCTTTTCTGTCGCACAAGCGGGGATAGAGGATGGAGAGCTGTCCTGGAGTGCCCTCTTCGCTTTTCAAAGGATCCCCTGGCTCTTGACTGAGGCGGCTGGCCTGGCGGCCCTCTGGTCATTCTTCTGTCTGAAGGCCCAGGTCCCTTGCTTTTTTTCCCAGGAGGGAGGGGGTAGGCCGGGCACCTCCCTATCCTTTTCTCACTGGCACCTTGGACAGGGCAGGTTGGGGCTAGGCCTCACCTCTCAGACGCCTGGGGGGCCAGGGGTGAAGAATCGTAGCATTGTAGTCACAAGACCCAACGTTATGTAACTGCAGGCTCTCTCCTACTAGAGAGTAAGGTGGCTTTTAATTACTGTGACAGAGTTGTTCCTTTGGACTTTGGTGGTGAGGCAGCAGAGCAGGTGAGCTTGCTGGGAAAACCGGTGCCAATTTCATGCTTTAACTTCGCAGTCTCTAACCAGGCCCCACCCCCACCCTAGCGTTTGTAAACAGTGCCCCCTTCTGAGTGGTAACCTGGCATAGGTTACCAGGTGACACTAGTTTTCTTCAAATATATAGAGCCTTATAGTATCAGAACATTCTTCTGCTGCTGTTGTATGTCTGCTCAAACTCATTGAAGTTGCCCCATTTATCACATTTCAACCGTTGGGTTTTAAAATGAAGATGTAGCTTTGCCCAAGGTCATGTAGCTCGTCAGGCCTTGAACAGGGTTCTGACCTTTCCTCGGCGCCAGGTAGTGCGCACAGACTCCTTGAGGCTCTGACTTTTTCTTTCAGGGGTGTGGGGCAGAGGATGCTGGTCCGCTGAGCCTTTGCTCTGCCGGTCTCTGTCGAAGTGGAACCAGCCCTGCTTAGTTTGAATGTGCCAGACAAAGGTGGCCTTGGGTGCGGTCAAGGGCTTGTGTGGCTGGCAGCTGGCATGTAGCTTCTTTGCATCTGGTGCGGGCTGAAGGAGTAATCATGAGTTCTGCTTTTCCTTTCAGTTCACCCGGCTCACAGGCTAGTGTGATTCAGAGATCAAGGTGGCCTGGAATGATACCAGGGGTTTCTTCCTGAGCAGGCAGGCCCCCCGCGTAGCCTTAATATTAGACAGGGCTGGAATGACGACATCTTTTGTCCACTGGGTTGGATGACAAAGTTCCTCTTGAGGAGGGGAGTGATCAGTGTGATGGGCCTGTGGTCAAGGACAAGATTGGATTTTGCAGCTCATCTCTGTTCTTGCAAAGCACCTCACATGCTATAGACTGCCAGGTGGGTCCTGACTAGTCTTCTCGGGATTCCTGTCATTCTAGGAAGGGACCATGCAAGGTCTATCCTAGAACTCTGGTTGCTGTAGGATGAATGCCATGGCTTAGATAGCAGGGATACGAAAAAAGGCTGTTTGTTAATAATTCCGTGTTGTTTGTTATCTCCGTCGTAACTGGGCATTGACAGCCTTTTTCTGTGAAAGGCCAGATAGCAAATATTTTAGGCTTTACAGGCCATGCATTCTCTTGCAACTAACTACTCCATTCTGCCATTGTAGCCTGTTCCTGTAAAACTTTATTTACAGAAACAGATGGTGAGCTGAATCTGGCCAACAGACCCAATGCAGACCGTCCTTGTTTGCAGGTGTTCTCATATTAACCTCAATTAATCCGTGTAACAACCCCTGATAGAGAGCTGTCCTCCTTGCTAAAGTGGAAGTCATGAAGGCGGTAAGGCTAAGTGACTTGTTCTTAGACTACAAGACTTCATAGTCAGGACCAGAAGTTAGGCCTCCTGATTCCTAGTCCCATTTTCTTTCTTCTGTGATACCAATGATGCAATAATGGTCATTAAGTTAAGGACTTACTGTGTTCAGGTGTTAATGCCACCTAGTATACCCTTGATGACCCTGAAGTCTCCGTTTTAAGATGATGGTTTGAAAGCACAGAGGTTTGGTAACTTGCCCAAGGACCCAGCTAGTAGGTGATTCATTGTATTATCTCGGATTGCCAAGATGCTATTGAAAATATCAGAAATGGATAAACTAATGATAGCCAAGCCTCAGTTTACAAATGATAAAAACTGATGGCTTATTATGCCTTTTTTACTATCTACCTTGTATTTCCCAGGCTTGGGGACCAGGTCTTTGCTTAAAACTTAGGACCTCCCTCTCCTAATTAATGCCTCATGTCTGTGTTTTCTGTTGCCCTCACCCTCTGTACTTAGCCCTCCCACTGAGGCTCCACACTCTGTTGCTCGTGCTCATTGCTTAGCGCATGGGACTGTCAGCTTCACCTCTCTGCTTCTTCTGCAGTGTCACGATGTCTGACCGGAAGGCAGTGATCAAGAACGCAGACATGTCTGAGGACATGCAACAGGATGCCGTTGACTGCGCCACGCAGGCTATGGAGAAGTACAACATAGAGAAGGACATTGCTGCCTATATCAAGAAGGTGCGCGCAGAGAGCTGTGCCTCTTAGCCAGGGATGGGGATGGGCAGCTGGGATGGGGATGGGCAGCTGAGCTGGGGCCTTAGGAAAGCAGTAGAGCCCATGTAAACCAAACCCAGGAGCTTGCAAAGCAGACAAATTAGGGAATGATTCTTGCCAAAGCATTCACCTTTGGAGTTCTTATTAGGAGCTCTGCTGAAGTGTGCTTGTGTGTGTGTGTGTGTGTGTGTGTGTGTGTGTGTGTGTAGATATATGATAATAGATAATTTGTAGATAATTATTGCAAGGCATTGTGGAGAGAAACGTGGGATCAAATATAACTGACTTAATTCAGAACTATTCAAAATGTAGATCAAGGATATTTGAACAGATAATGTAAGATCATATACAAATTTTCAGGGAATTGTATTATTGTAGGGATATCCCTGTAATAATCCTATCATGTAGGAGGTTTCTTTTTTTTTTTAAAAGGATGTAGGTACTATATCATCTCTTTCTTCTCACCTTCTTAAGAAAAGGATGGGCTTAAATATATAATTTGAATATATAATATTGGATGAGCAATTTTGGGGGAATAGATTTAGTCGCTGAAAAATTCCTGAGTGAATGGATATGGTTAACAGTGAGGAAGCAGCTGAGCTAGAAGTGAGAAGTGGTACCCAAGGTCTCTGGTTTTGGTCAGAATCTATGTCCATTGGTGGCATAATCCCAGTCTTTGATATTTTCAGCTCTCGTATCCCCAAAAAGGACGCCTAAGTGTAGTGGTATTCTGGTCCATAGAGGTGGGAGGGTATCCTTAAGTTTTCAGAGTTTTGCTTCCCTGCGCAGGTGAAGAGGACACTGGAGTGCTGAGAGACTCTCTGTGTAAGGAGCCAGGGGGTGCAGACCCCGCAAGGCTGCTGGGGATGTCGGTCCTTGCTGAGCGATGGCCTTATCTGTCCTGTACAGGGAGAGAATCCAGAATCATGGACTTTGAGAGTCAAGAGAATCCTTAGATTTTCTGTGTCCCAGCTTCCTTGTTTTGGGGAAAATGAGACCCGGGGAAGTGACTATGGCTCTCCTATCTTACACAGATTAAGAGTCAGCGTTAAGGCTAGATTTGGTGACCCATGCCCTTTCTACTGTTCCTTAATACCTCTTGGAGAGTCCTGTGGTATAGAAGCTATGAGGAGGCCAAACAAGTTGTATGCTGAGCGCCTGGGGGACAGTTCCAGGGTTGGCAGCTTTGCCAGGCCCGTGGTGGAGGGCTGCTGCGTGGCAGGGTGCATCTACTCAGCCATCTGATTCCTGCTGCATCTGGGGACTGACCGGGAATTGCCTGTCTGATAAGGTCGCAAGGGTTTCCTAGGTTGCTTTGGTGCCGAATGCCTTGATCTCATGGCCGATGTCCACGTTCTGCTGCTTACAGCCCACACAGTGCCTGGCACACAGGAGTGCCTCTAATGTTGACTTACAAAGAACTGCTTCCTGCTACTCCTGACTTTGCCTATAGTGTCTTGATTCTTCGCATTTGGAGATGCTGGTTTAATAATGTGGGAGGCAGTGGGCGTCCAGACTGGGAGACTTGCTCCTCCTCTTTTTCCACATGCTGTGTGACACTGGAGTGGTCTTTTATGTCCCTGTCATCCCTGACTCCTTTGCTGAAGAACCACAGGGTGGGCTGTGGAGTAGAGTGACCAGGAGGAGGGGAGATGAGCGTAGTGTAAAGTCCTAGAGAGAAATAGCAGAGCCTTTGCGGTGTTCCATTATTAATGAAAAAAGGAGTGTCCTAGCCAGCCTTAACCTGAGCTCCTGAGGTTTGGGGAGCTGAGGCCATGGGTTAGGAGGTGGGTGGGGGATGATAACTAAATTAATCAGATTCCTATTCTGATTTCTCATATTCCAGCTGTCCTAATCACCTTTCTTCTCTCTCTTTTATTCTTCTTTTAGGAATTTGACAAGAAATATAACCCTACCTGGCATTGTATCGTGGGCCGAAATTTTGGCAGCTATGTCACACACGAGACAAAGCACTTCATCTATTTTTACTTGGGTCAAGTTGCAATCCTCCTCTTCAAGTCAGGCTAGGTGGCCACAGTGAAGGTGTCAGTGGCGGCGGCAGCGATGGCAAGCAGGCGGCGTTGCTGGGACTGTTTTGCACTGGGGCCAGCATCAGGATGTCCTCTCCAATGGCTGTGCTACTGCATGGACTGTATACTCGATTTCATGTGTATGTCGCAGTAAACAAAACCAAACTTCTTTCTGTTTAGTTGCCTGGGGAAGAAGGCTGCTTTATGTTTATTTTTCAAAACTTTAAATTTTTTTCTTTGGTTGTATTGCACTAGGAAATCTCTCCCACCCCTCCCTCTTCTCTTTCTCTCCCTACATAAAATAAAAAGCCCTCCAAAGCCTGTAAGCCTAGGAGGGCTGGGGAAAGAAATTGATTTCTGGAGGTGGAAGTAAAACTGTGCAGCAGCCTCCTCCTGGCAGCGGGTGCTGCTTTGGGAGGGCCGGGGGGGTGGCTGCAGGGGGGCAGCATTAGGATTGACAAGGAGAGAGGGACAGGAAGGAGGTAGGGGGATTGATCTAGTACCAGGGAGAATATTCCACTGAACTGTGATTTCACGGCTTGGGGCAAAGGGTGGGGTGGGGGTGGATTCTTTAAGGGGCCCTGAGACGTGTTTGTCTGTGGTGTGTGGGAGTGGGGAGCAGACTTGTCTTGCTGTCTTTGTCAGAAGAGTTTCTAAGTAAGGGCTGTGTCTTTGTGGATTACCTTCTTTTATTCTCCTGCTGGAGTTCCTGCTAGGAGGATATTGGAGGTGGGATTAGCTTGATTTTTTTTTTTTCTATTCATTCTTCTCTCCTTCTGTCTGCTCCCTGCTTAGCCCTCGGTTTTCTCATTCCTCTGGAGTTCTCTTAAAGCAGCCCCTGTTAGTTGGCTGGCAAGGGAATTTCTGGTGACTGTAGTTCCTTAGTTAAGTCTTAGCAATCAAACCAAATCAATGTTTCCCTTGATTCTCCTCTGTGTATATGTGTGTATGTGTGTGTGTCTTGGTTTGGGGTAGAGGGGAGGGAGGGGCAGGACAGTGTGGAATCTCTAGGGTGTATGGGTAGATAGGCTGCACAGTTCTAACTGGGCCTTTATGTTAAAAAATATCTGAGGGTGAAGACAGTTGTCAACTCCCCAGGCCATCTGGCCCAGACACTGCTTGCCCTATGGCTATCTGCTCCCCAGAAGGCTTTGGGAGGATAGTCCATGAGATGGCCATGATGCCATCTGCCCTGGAACTGGTTCTCCAAGGAGAGGGAAAGTGACCTTGTGAGTGGTTGCAGCCTCTTGTGGGAGGTAGGGATGGAAGTGATAAAAGGGGCGTGAGGACCTTTGGGGGAACTTTGGAGGGGATCGGTCTTGCAGTGGCGAAGCCAGGTATTAGGAGATGGAGCAGGGTCGCTAGTGGGAGGAGATTCCAAGGAGAGAGTGGGGGGAAATCTAGTGTGTTGATCAAACAGGAATGGTGGGGGGTGGGCGGGGGGAGTCATTGCTGACTGAGCTGCTGATTCTTGTAAATCGCATTTAAAACTCTCATGTGTAGGGTTGACACTGTGGGAGGGGGGTGGTTGGGATCCAGCTCATTCTTTTTTCTTTCTTTTCCAAGTCCATCCTTGGGGCTGGTTGGGAGGCAGGAGAATGCCCTCTCCCTAAGCCTTTAGTGTGTGCCGAGTTTTCTTTTTGATGCTGACAGGGGAGGGTGGGTACAGGGATGGTGAGTGAGTTCCCTATATCAAACCCTTCAGTGGGCACAAGATTGAGTGCTTGGTTTTAGGTTTTATTTTTTTATGATTGTCCAGATCTGTGTTTCCCCCTGCCTTCCCAGACTCGTGTGGCCAGTTGGAAACGTCTGGTTTGTGTTCATCTCTCCCTCATTTCTGGAGCAGGGGCTGAGACCCCACCACATCTCCTATGCTCTGCATCCATGCCTCTTTTGGACATTAAAGGTCGATTGATGCACTTCTGAGCTGTTTGGGTTTTTTGGGGGGGATGGTGGGTAAAAGAGTTGCCCTGGTGGCAGTGATGCCACACATGGGTGGGGGTAGAGGGTGTCTAGGGTGGAGTAGAATTGGGGCTGAAGAGTTAAGACCAGGCAGAGAGACTGGCCTGAATCAGGTCTTAGATGTAGGGTCTAGTCTGTGGCTCCTTAATGGGGCTGGGAAGGGGGTGGGTATGTGTAGGGAACTAACCAGCAGTACTTACCCACAGGGCTTTCTAGGTATCTTAGTGTGGAGATGGCCAGGTGAGCCACTTTTTGGGTCTTTGGTGTAGTAGATGTTGCCTTCCGAGTTTCCAGCCCCAGGTCCAGATGGCAGTTTCCAGCTGCTGGAAAGACCTGAGAGGAGCTTAGCTTCTTAGAACCTTTGGCCGAAGCTCAGCGTCCTCCTACTCCTTATTCTGTGCTTCTCTGAGACCTGCACACTGTTGGCTAAGTCCTGCTCTAGCCACTTAGAAATAGGAAAGGAGGGGATCTTCAGAAAGGTGGAAACACTTTTGGTGGAATGTGAGTGATTCCCTGACTCCCAGGTTGTCCTGGTTGTCCCGGTTGTCCCACATGGGGTCTCCTGCCCCCTCACACCTGAAGAAATCAGCAGTACTTTGAGAGGATCTGCTCACCCCTGAGGCCAGGCAGTTATCAACAACACTCGTGGAAGTGTCAGGGAGCCGAAGTGCTTTGTATTCTTTTCCGTAGCTGCTCACTCAAAAACGCGCACCGAGTTTTGCGTATGTGTGCCTAGGACGCCGTCACACAGAACAACACAAGTTCCGTGTTTCCCAGGCATACACCTTCTAATCAAAGCAGGTCTACACACTGAAAAGTTTTTTCCAATGGTGATAGATGTACAATCAAGGAAAGAAACTGGGTAATGAGCTGTTAATTGTTAGAGGTTAAGGAGATTGAATTCCTTCAGGTAGGAAGTTGGTGGGCTGGATCTTGGGGAAGGCTCTATCTCTGAGGCAGTGAGGTCCTAAGGGGCTCTCAAAACCCCAAATTCTGTTTCGGCCTTTGGTGTGATGAATAATTTGACAGAGCCGGAGCACTGAGGGATGAGAGTGAGGCCACGTTTTGTCTGTGATGGGTGTCTCTAGGGCCCCCTCCCCTCCTGCTCTCCTGGGAGAGGCAGTCCGGCTGGCATCTGTGGACTACACATCCCTGCACAGGTAGGTACACTGTGCATCTGGAAGGCTAATCCTGCAACACTTTGTGGAGAGGATGACCCTGTGGGGCGGGGAGGGGCAGGGTGGGAGGATGGGTTACGGAAGGGGCTGTGGAAGGCAGATGGGTGTTGTCGCGTAGAGGAATGCAGCCGCTGGCAGAACTGGGGCCAGGCAGAGTGGGATTGTCCATCTCCTACCCCTTTTATATCCTGTTCAATCTCTGGGGCCTTTGGCTGGACCTAACTGGAGGGCAGATGGCAAGGCTGAGCCAGGGATGCCATCTGTAGGGGGTCAGCCCCCTCTCAGGGTACAGAACAGGAAAGGGGGGAGGGGCAGACCCAGCCAACATGGTAGAGAGTTGTCTCTGTTGCCGTGGGTATGTGCGTCAGTCTCTGGAACTCTAGTGTCCCTGGCCTAGGCCTAAGATGTGGCTGTCCCTTAACTATCCCCTCATTTCCTTCATGTCTTTACTCAGACGTTCCGCTACCTATCAGAAGGGCCTTCTGACATCTTATATGAAATAGCATCCCCCCGCCCCCCTTCACTACTAACCATATTACCCAGTTATCTCAGCAGAGAGCCTGCCAATGCTTGACATGCTTGCTGTTTGCTTGTTGCTTTCCCACAACTAGAATATAAACTCTGAAAGCAGAGCCATTTCCCTCCACTGCCTTTTTCAAGCACACGGAACAGCACTTGTCCTAGAATAAAGGCTTGGTCAATGTTGGTGGTTCACATGAAAAAGGAAGAGCGGAAGCAAGCATGGGGCAGCTCCCCTGCCCTAGGGCAGCCCAGCCTTTCCTGAAGAGACTTCTGTCTGGCTTCATGCCCTCTTGCTGCCCAACCTGTGTGTCATCCTGCTGCCCGGAGAGGACTGAATGTGTCACTCCCCAAGTGTGCTCAAGCTTCAGCCCTTCTTGCCCACCAGCTATGGAAGAATGAAAGCATGTGTTCATAAAGTACATTTTAAAGCATTTCAGTTGTTTATATCCTGGAAACCCCTGAGCACCTCCCTGAGCTAGACCAAACAGTCATTAGCCACATTTTTGGATAAGCAGACTGAATCAGAGACGGTGAGTGACTTGCCAAAGCCCATGTAGCTGGTAGCATTACTAGAGCGCAGGTACTGTGACTCATAAGGGCTGAACAGAGTTTGACGGCAGTGGTCTCACTGATACTCCTTGAGGTTTAGGCCCAGCTCTCTGAGCTTGGGAGCAAATCCCTGGTCACGCTGCTATTCCGTTTCCTGGGCTCTGCTTCAGCAAGGGCAGAGGGGATAGTTCCCTGCTTCTCCCTTCTCACTCCTCCCATATACTAAAGATTGAGGAGCTGCCCCCGCTCCTTGAGGCCTCACCTATAGTCTCCTGGATTTAGGAGAAAAAAAAAAATCCGAGAGTTCCAACCGCTTAGGCCTCCCCTGAACTAAAGGTACAGCTTCCCTACCATCCAGGAAACAAGGAGTGACCCATATCACCTGTTGAAGAGGTCGAGTGTACATGTATGTATCTCTTCGGGACATAATGGGCTATGTGTCTGTCAATATACAGGCGTAGTCCTATGCATAGACAGCTGCTGTGCCAGTATAGACAGGTTCATAAGGAAGGATTAAAACCCCAGGTCCCTGTGCCTCTCCTCCCTTGCTTTGTCTAAACAAAGGTGTGCAGTGCTTGTGGTGAGGCTGCTAGACCTCGTTCTCTTAAGTTTCCAGAGAGGCCAAACATGCAAAAACAGTGTGGTAGTGTGGGTAGAACCCAGTTCTAGAATCAGAAGATCTGGGGTTGAGTCCCAGCTCCACTTACCCCTGTGTGAGCTTGAGCAAGTCCGCTCTGAGGCTCAATTTCTATCTACTCTAAACAATGGTGACGAAGATCAAATGTATGCGAAAGTGCTGTGAAAGTGGAAACGATGAGGGAACTGATTACTAGGGCCTGTGACAGTACAGCTTAGGGCAAGAAAAAAGGATTTGGGGAAGTCAGGTCCTTCAAATGCCCCCTCACACCTTGTTGCACCAGCCTTCCCCTCCATGTCCAAATGTACCTGTATTATTATAGAGAAGGAAATTAAGGACCAGACAAGGAAAGAAACTGACCTAACATCACATAGATGTTTGCGACAGTTGGGATGCCAGCTCCCAGGCCAGTTCTGATGTGAACATTCAGGTATATGTTTTTTAATTCTCTTGGGACATCTTTTTTATTTATTTTAAATGTTTTATTTATTGAGAGAGCACGATCAGGGGAGGGCAGAGAGAGAGGGGGAGACAGAGGATCCAAAGCAGGCTCCGCGCTGACAGAGCCCGGTGTGGTACTCGAACGCATGAACCGCAAGACCATGACCTGAGCCAAAGTCGGACACTTAACCAACTGAACCACCCTGGTGCCCCGGGGGGCATCTCTTATTTTTTTAATGTCAGTTTACTTTTCTATATAAGTCTGTATTGAAATTTTTTCTGTAAGGGTCAGATAGTAAATATTTTAGGCTTTGTGGGCCATGTGACATTGTGTACGTAGTTGCCACAGTTGCTGAACTCTGCGGTTGTAGCATGGAAGCGGCCGTGGGCTATATGTAAACAAATAGGCATAGATGTGTTCCAATAAAACTAAACAGGCAGTGGGCCAGATTTGACCTGTAGACCATAGTTTGCCCAACCCTAATTTATTTTTTTTATGTTTATTTATATAGAGAGAGCGAGAGCATGAGCAGATGAGGGGCAATGAGAGAGGGGATGAGAGAATCCCAAGCAGGCTCCACGCTGTCAGCGCAGAGCCTGATGCAGGGCCCGAACTCACAAACCATGAGATCATGACCTGAGTCAAAGTCAGACGCTTAAGGACTGAGCCACCCAGGTGCCTCTGCCAAACCCTAATTTAGACACATACACATGATTCAATATTCCAAAGGTAAAAAAAAAGGTGTAAATTCTCCCTCCCACTTCTGTCCCTGAGTGTTGACTGGGTTTCCCCCCTTTAGAAGCAATTAATGTTATGAGATTTTATGTTTCCTTTCAGAGACGGTTGATAAAAAGTGTATTTTTAAGTGGCTGTACAACATTCTAATGTGTTGCTTGTAGTTTAATAAGCACGAAAGGACTAAGATACCCGAAGACATGTCCTGAAAGACAGAATACTCTTCTAGGTGTGTCCTGACTTGCCCAATGGACTCCATCAGGATAATCTTTTGAACACCGAGGATTTGCCTGGGAGTTTTGGGGATCACGCCTGATGAATATGTTGGGTGATCCCTTTTGGGTCAAAAACAACTATGACTCTTGTGGATGCAATATTTGTTTAGGTGGTTTGTGTACCAGTTTCACCAGAAAAATATAACCAGGAGGAAGAATATCTATTTTGTCTACCTGTCTGTCTGCCTATCTACCTACCTACCTACCTATCATCCACCTATCTGTCTGTCTGTCTGTCTATCTATCTATCTATCTATCTAATTACCTAGTTTCTTACTAGGAATTGGCTTACTTGTGGGGGACAGGTAGGCCAGTCTGAAATATAGTGCAGGCTGTAAGGAAGGTCAGACTGGAAGCTCAGGCAGGCAGGAGGTGACACTGAAGTCCACAGGTAGAATTCATCAGCGAAACCTCAGGCCTTTCAGCTGATTGGAAGTTGGTCCACCCAGATGATCCAGGATAATCTTTACATAAGGTTAGCCAATTGTAGATATTAATCACATCTACAAAGTAATTTCACAGTAATATCTAGATTAGTATGGGGTTGAATAGCTAGGGACTAGAGCCTAGCCAAATTAACACATGAAACTGACAACCTCAGTCCACATCTGGTCAGCTCAGCACCATATGGCTCTCCTTAAACTATACTTAATCTCCAGGGCCACCTGGGTGGCTTAGTTAAGCATGTGACCCTTGATTTTGGCTCAGGTCATGATCTCACTGTTTGTGAGATCGAGCCCCACATAGGGCTCTGTGCTGACAGGATACTGGTAGGGATTTTCTGCCCCTCCCCCACTCTTTGCCTTCCGCCCTCCAAGAAGTAAACATTAAAAAAAACTAGTTAATCTCCAAATAAAAACTATAACAAGTCATACTTCCACCTAACATTATACAGTTATCCTGTGTACAACTGAAAACGTGCTATAACCCTTTCCCCAGAAGAGGATGCAAAGTCTTTGGGTGATGTTCTTTCTTCTCCTTGATAATCCTGTAACTTCAATAACTTAATGTAAAGTTAGCTATTAATATGTTTAATGTTAAAATATGAGGGGGATAAGAGAGGGAAGAAAAAATATACACACAAAAATAAGTACACATTTTTAAATAAATTAAGGAATAAATACTCATAATAATTACAGTCCCCATTTCTGCAATTAGTCAGACGGTCATAGCCCCAAAACCTTCATTCTTGAAGGACCTATATGCCATTAGAAGTTTTACCTAAAATTGAGTTGTTACAGTTTTCTGTAGTTTTACAGTTTTAATTACAGGACATAGGTGTTCTAAGAGATACCTTAAGGGCTATCTTATATTCCAGACATAACTTTTCTTTACCTCCATTATATGGTAAAAGCCCAATATCCCCTTGGTAGTCAGAATCAATCACCCCAACTAGTGTAGTAACTCTACTTGGTCTGTTAATTCAGAGGCATGAGGAGCCAAAAGTGACTGTTCTAATTCAATGGAACCATTGTGTCTCCTGGTGAAAGTGTTCTTCCATTTGGAATGAAGACTTATAGACCAGCAGAGCATAAGGTTGTGAGGCTGGAAGCAAAAGTTTTGCTAGGGGATCACTGGGGGTACAGTGAGAGTGGTTAAGATTCTATTTCCAATCCTTAGCTCCTGGAATCGTGAGTCCTAGCTGTGGGAGAAACCACCATACCAAACATACACAGTCTCTGAAGTACATTGCTACAGTCCTGCAAAGCACTGTCACCTGGCTGGTGCTGTAAGTAGATCTTCAAAAGGGTATTCAACCTTCCTCTCAAGCCAGCTACTTCAGGGTAACAGTGAGACCAGTAAATTGCACGGACATAGACCCGCTGCTGCACTTCATTTGCTGTGAAGTGAGTTCTTTGATTAGAAGCAATGCTGTGTGGAATACTATGACGGTGGGTAAGGGATTCTGGAAGTCCACAGATGGTAGTTTTGGCAGAGGCATTATATACAAGGAAAGCAAATCCATATCCAAATTAAGTATCTGTTCCAGTAAGAGCAAAGCACTATCCCGTCCATGATGGAAGCACTCCAATGTAATCCACCTGCCGTGAGGGAGCTGGCTGATCGCCCCCGGGAATTGTGCCGGCTCTCAGGATTGGTCTCTTCTGCTGGCAGATGAGGCACTCAGCACTGGCTGCAGCCAGGTTGGCCGTGGTGGGGGGAAGTCCACGTTACTCAGCCCATGCATCACCTCCAACCCTGCCACCTGGCTGCTATATTCATGAACCAATGGGCAAGACAAGGGCTAGGGAAAGAGGCCAACTCGTATCCACAGAATAGGTCATCCCATCCATTTGATTATTAAAAAGCCTCCTGGGCAGATGTCACCCTCTGGTGAGCATTCACGTGGGACACAAATATCTTTACATTCTTTGCCCGCTCAGAGAAGCCTCCACCTTAAAAATTTCTTGTCATTGATATTCTAATCATGTTCCTTGCAAGTCCCTGACTATCCAGCCAAACCATTGGCCACAGCTCATTAGTCAGTATAGACTTATGCCGCTGGCCTTTTCTTTTCCAGACAAAAGACCAACCAGGGGCACTTGTTCAAAGTTCTTCACCACTGTTCCTCAGGGATGTCCGGAAAGGGGCTGTAGTGCTACAGCCGTCTCCTTTAGGTGGTGCCTGGATATTGTGCAGAACCATCTGGAGTTCCTTTTCCTCAGTCAACTGGTCATAGGGAACTCTCCATGAAGCCATAGATGCTAGCTGGGAAGGAGTAGGGACTATGGTCCTTTAGGGCCACTTATCATACCAGAAAAAAAGAACTAAACCAGCAGTGTATATATGTGTATATATATGTGTGTGTGTATATATATAGGAGAGAGATATAGATATATATGATATATACACATATATAATTATTGATAATATAGGGCCAACAGGATAATAATATATGATCCTAATAGATATATTGAATATATAATATATTATAAAAATATAAAATATATTATATATTATAAAAAATATATAAAGCAAACACTTGGGGAGGGTTGAGTAGGCAAGTTTGAGGTCAAGTAGGCTGGCAGGCTGGGGCTCTGGCAGGACCTGAAGCTACAGTCCATGGGCAGAATTTCTTCTCAGGAAAACTTCTGTTCTGTTCTTAAAGGCCTTTCAACTGATTGGATCAGGCCCACCGTATCAGCCAGGCTAATCTCCTTCCATAAAATTAATTGATTGTAGATGTTAATCTTATCTCCAAAACACCTTTCCAGCAATACCGGGATTAGTGTTTGATAGAATAATTAACCACCATGGCCTACCTAAGTTGACACATAAAACAGCATCACAATTCGCAAACTGAGAAAGTTACACCTTCTCATAGAGGGAATCCAAACATGTACAAAGAGGCAAATCATTTTTTAAAGTGTTTATTTCTTCATTTTGAGAGAGAGAGCATGCAAGCAGGGGAGGGGCAGAGAGAGAGAGAGAGAGAGAGAATCCCAGCGCAGCACTGGAGCCCGATGTGGGGCTCGATCTCACAACCATGAGATCACGAGCCCAGGACCATGATCTAGGCGATATCAAGTCAGACAAGTAACTGACCGAGCCATCCAGGCGCTCTAGAGGCAAGTCATTTTTAAAAGCAGTTTTATTGAAGTGCAATTGATATACAATAAATCACACGTATTTAAAGTGTACAATTTGAAACGTCTTGACGTATGCATACGCCATTAAAACTATCATCACGATCAAGATATCAAACATTCCTATGACACCCAAATGTCTTCTCATGACCCTCTGGAACCTTCTCTCTCTCCTTTCCTTGCCTCCCTCTGACCCCAGGCAACCACCGATCTACTCTTCATCACTGTAGATGATTTTGTATTTTCTGGAGTTTTATAAAAATGGAATCATACTGTATGTACTTTTTTTTTTTTTTGGTTTAGTTTCTTCCACTCAACATAATTATTTTGAGATTTATCCATGCTGTTCTTCTGTGTAACATAGTTTATTCTTTTTTATTGCTGAGTAGTCGTACCATATAGACATACCAAAATATATTTATCCATCCTCCAATTCGGGGATATTTAAGGTTCCATTTTGGCAATTATGAATAAGTCATCATAAACATTTGTACACAGGTTTTTGTGTTAATGTAGGTTTTTATTTCATTTGGGTAAGTGACTAGGAGTAGGATTGCTGGATTTTACGGTACGCATATGTTTAACCTTAAAAGAAACTGCTGAACCATTTTCTGGAGGGATCGCGCCATTTTACATTCCTACCAGCAGTGTGTGAGATTTTCAGTTGTTCCCTATCCTGTTAACATCTGCTATTGTCATTTTTCTTTTTATATTTAACTTTTCAAAAGGTATGTAGCAGTGTCACGTTATGGTTTTAACTTACATTCCCCTAATGATGTTAAACAGCCTTCTCACAGGATTGTTACATGTATATCTTTGCTCATCTTTTTATTGGGCTGTTTGTTTTCTAATTGTTGAGTTTTAAGAATTCCTTCTATGTTCCGGATGTGAGTCCGTTATGAAATATATGATTTGCAAATATTGGCTTTCAGTCCGTGCCTTGTCTTTTCATTCTCTTTTCTTTTACAAGGTAAATGTGATGTCTAATTTCTTTCTTTTTTGCATTGTATTTTTGGTGTATCTAAGAACACTTTGATAACCCAAGGTCACAAAAGTTTCCTCCTACCTTTTTTCTAAAAGTTTTAAAGTTTTACATTTTAAGTTTAGCTCTATGATACATTTGGAGTTAATTTTTGTGTATGATGTGAGATATGGATCATGGTTTGCTTCTTCTCTCTTCTTTCCCCTTACTTCCCCTTTGCGTATTGTCCTGTCTTCCAATTATTTCAACATCATTTTTTGAAAAGTTTCTCCATTTCCTATTCAATTGCCTTTGTATCTTTGTAAAAATTCATTTGGCCATATTTCTGTGTTTCTGGACTTTCTTTTCTGTTCCATTAATCTGTTTGTCTTTCTTTTTGCCAATACCATACTGTAGTTTTATAGTAAGTCTTGAATTTGGGTAATGTGAATCCTCCAAGTTTATTCTTTTTTTTCCAAATGATTTTGGGTATTCTAGTGTCTTTGCCTTTGTATATAAATTTAAGAATTCTCTTATTAATGTTTACAAAATATCTTTCTGGGATTTTGGGTTGGACTGCTTTGAATTTATAAATCAATTTGGAGACAATCGACAGCTTAACATAGTTGAGTTTACTGAGCCACGATCATAGTCTTTCTCTCTTTTTTGTCTTATTTGATTTTTTTCTATGACTGTTCTGCACATATTTTGTTAGATTTATATCTAAGTATTTCCTTTTTTCTGTACTATTGTAATAGTATTGTTTTTAAACATTTATGTTTCTAATCGTTCGATGTTGTTCTATAGAAATGTGATTGATTTTTGTGTGTTGACTTTGTGTCCTGTGACTTTGCTAAACTCACTTGTAAGTTCTAGGATCTTCTTTGTATATTCATTGCATTTTCTATTATTTGTGAATGGAAACAGTTTTATTTTTCCCCTTTCTTTTCTGTATGCTTTTTTTTTTCTTTTCTGCATTTGCTGGGACTTCTAGTATATACTGAGTAGGAGCAGTAGAAGTGAACATTTGGGCTACTTCTGGATCGTAAAAAGCATTCAGTATTTAATATTTTACCATAAAGTATGATATTAACTATAGGATTTTTTGCTTTGTTTTTATAGGTGACCTTTATCAGGCTAAGGAATTTCCCTTTTATTCCTAATTTCTGAGAGTTTTTGTTTTTTAAAAACACGTCTATTTATGTATTTTGAGAGTGAGAGAGAGAAAGAATCCCAAGCAGGCACCATGCCTTCAGTGCAGAGCCTGACACGGGGCTTGATCTCAGGTCATGAGGTCATGACCTGAGCTGCTTAACTCACTGAGCCAGCCAGGCACCTCTCTGAGAGTTTTTCTCTTGAAAAAAAGGTTGAAATTTGCCAAATGCTTTTTCTGCACCTGTTGAGATGATCATATGGTTTTTCTTTTTTACCCTTTTAATATAGGAAATTACATCGATTGATTTATGAATGTTAAACCCAACTTGCATTACTAGATAGAGGAAATGCTACTTGGTCATGATGATTATCTTTTTTATACATTGTTGAGTTTTAGCTGCTAAAATTTTGTTAAGAAGTTCTGTACTTATGGGGTGCCTGGCTGGCTCAGTCGGAAGAACATGCAACCCTTGATCTCGGGTTGTGAATTCAAGCCCCATGTTTGGTGTAGAGATTACTTTTTAAAAAATCTTTAAAAAAAAGAAGTTTCGCACTTATTTTCAGGAGGGGTATTGGCCTGTAGTTTTCTTTCCTTGTAATGTCTTCACCTTGTTTTGTCATGAGAATCATGTTAGCTTCATAGAATAAGTTAGGAACTATTTCCTCCTCTTTAATGTTCTGCAAGTGTTTGTGCAGAATAGTGAACAGCGGAGCAGCAGAGAGAGAGGGAGAGAGAATCTGAAGCAGGCTTCACACTGTCCGCACAGAGCTCGATGTGGAACTTGAACCCTCTAACCATGAGATCATGACCTCAGCCGAAATCAAGAGTCAATTGTTTATCTGACCGAGCTACCCAGGCATCCCTATCACTTTATTTTCATAGAATCTGTATAGTAATGTCGTTTCTCAGCCCTACTCTTGGTAACTTTTGTTTTCTCTCTTTTTTTCCTGATTAGTTAGGCTGGACTTTTTTTTTTTTTTTTTAATGTTTATTTACTTTTGACAGAGAGACAGAGTGTGAGCAGGGGAGGGGCAGAGAAAGAGGGAGACACAGAATCTGAAGCAAGCTCCAGGCCCCAAGCTGTCAGCAGAGCCCAACGAGGGGCTTGAACTCACAAACCATGAGATCATGACCTGAGCCGAAGTCAGTGCTTAACCGACTGAGCCACCCAGGCACCCTGGGTTTATCTACACCCCTGGCCGTTTATCTACATTATTGATCTTATCAAGAAACCAGATTTGCGGGGCATAAGGGTGGCTCTGTCAGTTAAGTGTCTGACTTTTGATTTCCGCTCAGGTCATGATCTCATGGTTCGGGAGATTGAGCCTCACATCAGGTTCCATGCTGACAGCAAGGAGCCTGCTTGGGATTCTTCCCTCCCTCTTTCTGCCCCTTTCCAACTCGTGCTCTCTCTCTCTCTCTCACTCTCTCTCAAAATAAATAAATAAACTTCAAAAAAAGAGAAAGATCAGATTTTGGTTGCATTTATTTTTTCTCAATTTTTATGTTTTCTATTTTATTTATTTCTGCCTCAATCTTTCTTACTTTCTTTTTTCTACTTACTTTGTGATCAATTCGCTGTTCTTATTTTTGTGGAAACTGAGATTATTGTTCGAGATCTTTCTCCTTTTCTCACATAGGCATTTAGTACTGTACATTTTTCTCTAAGCTTTAGCTGTATCCACAAATTTGGTAGGTTGTATTTTGATTTTCATTCAGTTAAAATCACCTTCTAATTTCTTTTTTATTTTTCTTTGACCCATGTATTATTTAAAGTAAATTAGGGGCACCTGGGCTGCTCAGTCAGGGAAGCGTCTGACTCTTGATTTTGGCTCAGGTCATGATCTCAAGGTTTGTGAGTTCAAGCCCTGTTTTGGGAGATTCTCTCTCCTCCCCCCCTCTGCCCTGCCCCTGTTCTTTTTGTCTTTTTCTCTCAAAATAAATAATCATTACATAAATAATAAATAAATAAATGAAATTAGTTTCCAAATATTTGGAGATTTTCAGGTTATCTTTATGTTACTGACTTCTTAATTCTATTGTAGTCAGAGAATATATTTTTATGATTTGAATCCTTTAAAATTTATTTAGATTTGTTTTGTGGCCCAGAATATGGTCTATCATGGTAAATTTTCAATATGCATTGAAAAATAATGCATATTCTACTGTTATTGGGCATCGGGCCAATTTGATCAATATAGTCTTTTCTATCCTCACTGGTCTCTGTCCACTCGTTCTCTAAATTATTGATAGAGGAGTTTTGAGACTATAATTATGCACTTTTCTATTTTTCCTTAAATTTCTAGCATTTTTTGTTCATATATTTTGAAGCTCTTCATAATGTTTAAGGTTATTATATCCTTTTTATAATGTTTTTTTATTTATTTTTGAGAGCAGGAGAGACAAAGCATGAGCGGGGG
Organism: Paguma larvata; assembly: GCA_030068075.1. Classification (NCBI taxonomy): domain Eukaryota; kingdom Metazoa; phylum Chordata; class Mammalia; order Carnivora; family Viverridae; genus Paguma; species Paguma larvata. The sequence continues at coordinate 54,340,024 of CM057843.1, forward strand.
AGGGGCAGAGAGAGAGAGAGGGAGACACAGAATCCAAAGCAGGCTCCAGGCTCTGAGCTGTCAGCACAGAGCCCGATGCGGGGCTTGAACTCACAGACTGTGAGATCATGACCTGAGCTGAAGTCGGACACCCAACCGACTGAGCCACCCAGGCGCCCCTATTATATCCTTTCGATGAGCTGATTTATTTATCGTTATGAAATGATTCTCTTCTCCCTGGGAATACTCTTTGCTCTGAAATCTATTGCGTCTTCAGCTTTCTTACGATTAGAATTAGCATAGTATATCTTACCCCCGCCCTTTTAATTTTAACCTATCTGTCTTCTTCTATTTAAGTCGCTTTCTTGTAAGGCAGCTTATAGTTGGGTCTTGCTTTCCTTTTTTTTTAAACTTGAGATATAATTTGTATGTAACATTATGCAAGTTTAAAGTATACAATATGCTGATTTGAAACATTTATATATTGCAGTATGCTTACTGCCATAGCTTAGCTCTAACGCCTCTATGATGTCACATAATTATTTCTTTTTTCGTGGTGAGAACAATGAAGATCTAGTCTCTTAGAAACTTTGAAGCTTATAATACAGTATTGTTGACTATAATCACTCTGTCATGCATTACATCTCCAAAACGTATTTATCTTCTACTTGCATTCGTATTTTTATTTGCTAAATGTGGTAACCCTCAATGGAGAGGAACTGAGGTCTCTTGGCAACGGCTAGCCTTGACTCTTCGTCTACGTGAGTAAGACATTTGGGAAGCCCTAGTCATGCCTTCAGATGACTACAGTCTTTGCCAATATCTTGACTGCAACCTCATGAGAGAACTTGAATCAGAACCAACCAGCTAAACCACTCCAGAGTTCCTGATTCTTAGATACTGTGTGAAGTAGTAAATTTTGGAGCAATTTGTTTTACAGTGATAGGGAAAGTAATACAGGTACATATATATTTGTGCGGAGAAAAGCTTGGATAAACTTTAATCCCCTGGGAAGGGAACTGGCTTTGGTTAGCTGGAGTGTAAGGCAATTTTAATCTTATCTATAATTTTTTTATGTTTTATTTATTTTTAAGAGAGAGAGCATGAGCGGGGGAAAAGCAGACAGAGAGAGGGACAGAGGATCTGAAGCAGGCTCTGCACTGACAGCAGAGAGCCAGCTTCAGGGCTTGAACTCACAAACCGGGAGATCCCGACATGAGCCCAAGTTGGATGTTCAACCGACTGCCCCATATCTATAATTTTTAATAAGGAGAATGTAGGATGGCAAAAAGATGTGCTTTGTAAATATTCATTAAAAGAATCTCTATTAAGCAATAACAAGTGTTGGTGAGGCTGTGGAGAAAAAGGAACGCTCGTGTACTGTTGGTGGAAATGCATACTGGTGCAGCCACTGTGAAAAACAATATGGAGGTGCCTCAAAAAATTAAAATTAGAAATATTATGTGATCCAGTCATTCTGAGCATACCCAAAGCATACCCAAAGAAAAGGAAAACACTAATTCGAAAATATATCTGTACCTCTATGTTGATCGCAGTGTTATTTACAATAGCCAAGATACGGTAGCAATCCATGTCCACTGGATAAGGTGAATGGATAAGGAATATATACATATAATATTGTGCGGCCAGGAAAATCATGAGATCTTCCCATACATGACAACATGGATGGACCTATGATGGACAACATGGATATTATGCTAACTGAAATAAGTCATATTGAGAAAGACAAATACCGTATGATTTCACTTATATGTACAATCTAAAAAATAAAACATGAATAAACAGACAGAAAGCAGAATCAGACCTATAAATACAGACAACAAATTGATGGTTGCCGGAGAGTAAGGGTCGGGGGGTGGGCAAAATGGGTGAAGGGGAATGGAAGATACAGCCTTCCAGTTACGGAGTGAATAAGTCACGGAGTAAAAGATACAGGATAGGAAATATAGCCAAGGTCGTAACAGCACTGTATGGTGACAGATGGCAGCTAGACTTGTGGCAAGCATAGCTTAACGTGTAGGGAAGTCGAATCACTATCTCGTACACCTGAAACTAATGTAACATTGTGTGTCAACTATACTGAAATGAAAAAATTTGTAAAAATAAAAGAATGTCTCTTACCTGATGTAGAGATAAAAAAAAAGCGTTGTATCCATACAAGGGAACATTTTTTTGGCCATCAAAAGGAATGGAGTACTGAGTCATGCTTAGAATATGGATGAACCCTGAAAATGTTATGCTAAGGGAAAGAGGCCAGACACAAAAGGTCGAATAAAACCCTTCATAATACTAGTAAGATAATAAATACTTATTGTTTGGGGCCACCAAGGCCTGGGGGGGACTTTGCTACACAGCAATTGATCGCTAATGCAGTGGTTTTGTAAGAATTAATATGAATAAGGGAATGTCTGTGAGGTGTCTAACGCATGGAAGGCCCCATAACAAATGTTGGCTAGTATGACCGGGGAAAATGTCCTCCAGTTCCAGAGATTATCTCTTGTAGGCAGCCAGGGACGAGAGGGGTAGGGCCACAGTTGCGGGAGTGCAGAGTTGAGGGTAGAGGGCTATGTCCAAACTGCTAATATGGAGGAAAGTCGGGAAGAGATTAATTACTTTTTGAAGTATCTGATTGTCTCACTGGATGCAATAAACATGAGTTTTTTTGGTCATTTTTTTAAAAAATTTTTTTCTTCCTTAACGTTTATTTTATATTTGAGACACAGAGACAGAGCGTGAGCAGGAGAAGGGCAGAGAGAGAGAGGGAGACACAGAATCCGAAGCAGGCTCCAGGCTCTGAGCCGTCAGCACAGAGCCCGACGCGGGGCTCGAACTCACAGACTGTGAGATCATGACCTGAGCCGAAGTCGGCCGCTTAACCAACTGAGCCCCCCAGGCGCCCCCTTTTTTGTCATTTTTTAAAGAGTTTAGTAAAATTCTGAAGGAAACCAATGGCAAACGTGGGCCTAATTATCCGCTTCTCAGTTGCCCGGAGGTGGGTCCTGGATCGTGAGTTAGGTGGGGGGAATGTGGACCCACTTCAACCCCCAATTTTGAGGCTACCACACTCTTGCCTTGTGATTAAACCAGGGGAGAGCTGCCCATCTCTCACAGGAAACCCCTTTTTAGCCTCAAAGCCAACATTCTCTGGCAGAGAACTACTAGTGAGAGGAGGGACTGTCTTTCTCCCAGCCCACATCTGGCCTGGGAGTGGACTCTTCCTGTTCTCCAAGGAGGGGTCTCCCTCCTATCCAGAGGGAAAATGTCTGTGGCTGCAGCCCCCTTCACAAGGGAAGGGAAATCAGCCAGTGTTTCTCTAATCTGATCTTGTGCACAGTCCTTTTAAAGGGAAAAAATTCCCAGCACTCCCAGTGTTGGCTAATTTTGTTACAATATTACTTAATACGTATAAGCATAAAAGTAGGTATAAATGCATGCTTACAACTCTTATGTGACCATGAAACCAAAAGCAAGTTGGCAAATTAAATACCAACAAAATTACAACACCTATAAAATTCAAATGAACGACACTAATGCAATTTGTTTTCTTTCTGTATCTAAGTCACACTTGCTGCCAGGAACATTGTGCCTGCCAGTCACAGCACAGGGTCCTTTAACTGGCTTGCTCTACTGGGGTGGGCCAGGAGGCTCCCTCGTCTCTCCCTGCACTTGGCTTGATGTGAACCCTTACAAACCCTCCCTTCTCACAGCGCTTCTTGGGGTCATTTGACTTTCCCGTGGTATGAGCACATTTTCCTCTCATTGACTGTGAATAATTAAAGTCGCCAAAGCTACCGGAGATGTTAAAATGGGGAGGCAGCTCTTAGTTTTAAAGTGGACACCCAGCATTCATTAAAAAAAGAAAGTTATCATCACCACAATATGGATGGGCCTTAAGGGTATTGTTCTACAAGATACTGTCTCATTTACATGTGGAATTTAAAAGTATCAAACTCATAGAACAAACTCATCACCACCATAGAAGGGTGGGGGCCAGGGGCTGGGGCGTGGGGGGGATGGGAGATGTTAACCAGAGGATAGTTTCCAGGGATCTGATGCGCAGCATGGTGACGACAGCTGGCGATACCGTATACTCGCAAGTTGCTATGGGAGTAGAGCTTTAATGTTGCCACCATCACCACCACAACAAACGGTAATTACCGGAGATGAAGAGTGTATTAACTAAGCTCATGGTGGGAAACATTTCACATTAAAGACATGAAACAAATCATCGCATGTTACATTGTCACAGAGTTACTTATACAATGTTATATGTTAAACCTATACAATGTTTTATGTCAAGCGTATCTCATTAAAGCTGGAAAAAATTGATCAAATGAAAACATAGAGGGAAAAATTATTCTAGTGAATTCTTGTAACCCCAAGAACACCTGAGCGAAACTGATTTCGGGGAAGGGGGGCAGACTCAGAGGCTGTGGACCCGCAACTTCTGATCTGCCCCTCAGCTGTCATGTGTACCTGGGCGATCTTGCCGAGTCTCAGGTTCTTCACTGCAAAATAGAGCTAATAATGCTTACTCCTCAGGGTTCCTAGAGGATGTAAATAAGTGAGCGGATGTGAAAGTAGCAAGAACAATAGAAACATCAACTGTTATTCTTAGTGGCGGCGCACTGTGCTTTGAAGTCACCTGGTGATTTGGCCAGGTCCCTTATGGTTGCTTCAGTTCTCTCACCTATAAGATGGGGATTAAAAAACTACTACCTTGCTGAGTAAGTAATGATATAGGCGAAAGCACTTTACTCAGCACTGTTAATTCAGCAGATGTTTGGGGAGAACCTTCTTTGCTCCAGGCACATTGTTCTTCTTCCCATCTCTCTCTGGGTCTCATTTTGCATCTAGAAATTGTGGCGTTCATACGAACGCTCTTTTTTTTTAAATTATTTTATTAATTTTTTTCAGAGAGGGCACAAGTGAACGAGAGGCAGAGAGAGAGAGAGAGAGAGAGAGAGAGAGAGAGAGAGAGAAGAGGGGCTTACTTGGAGTGGGACTCCTGTTCACCCACCAAAGTGGGCTCACGCTCACCCGGAGCCGGAGCTGGGCTTGAGCTCCCCCGACTGGAATCCACAAACTGTGAGACCATGACCTGAGTCGAAGTCAGATGCTTAACCGACTGAGCCACCCAGGTGCCCTGAATGCTCTTTGACCCCGTTTGGGTCTGTATCTCCAGGTACAACTCAGTCAATCAATCAGTACAAACTTACTGATCATCAACCAAGTGCCCCATGCTGTGAAAACTACAAAGAGGTGGAAGTCAAATCCACATGTACCAAGCACCTACCTCATACTTTTATCATCCCCGAGCATAATTAGAATGCCCAGCTTTTAAAAGAAGGGCTGTGAAGTAAACTCGCGCTGTCCCCGGCACATTTTGTGCACGGATAAATGCAGTTGAACGGGCGCGGAGAAGCAGCACCATCTTCTGGCCGAAGTGGGTAATGCTGCATGGTGCAGGGGCGGGGAGCTAATTCTCTCAGGTGCAGGAAACCTCCGCAGGGAGCTCAGCCAGAGGCTGTGTGTGTGCGTGCGCGCGCGCGCGCGCGTGCACCTTCGTGTTAGGTAGCACTCTGCTTTTCCACATCTGCAGTCCTCCATTAGAAGGTTAGTCTGAGGATGGTTGAGGCATCCTGGTCTCTGGAATGAGAGGGTTGCCTTTGAAGAAATCTAATCTAAATCATCCCCAGCCTCCCCCCTTGCCAATAGGGGAATCAGGCTCAGAGAGGCGAAGGGCTGGCTCGACGTCACCCTGCAAGGTAGTGGCAGTGGCAAGACCGAAACCAACACTTCTGACTCTATTCGGGGCTTTTCCCAGAACCCCAGCCAGAGACTACTTTCCTCCTGAAGTCTGTCATTTTTAAGCCACAGTCTCTTTGAAGTGCAGGTGCCACTTGAAAAAAGTCATTTGGCTGTTGATGGTTGCACCAGGGAGCAAGGGTGGGGAGTTGAGGGAAATACCGTTTACTGAACACGCTGTGTGCCAGGCATTTAATATGTATTATCTTAAACTCTGTTGTCTGTACAATGTGCATGATAATTGCAGCTATCTGAAAGGGTCATTATAAATAAAGTTATATAAATGTAATAATATACGTAAAATGCTAACATATGTAAAATTGCTGGAATATAATAAGCGTTCCATAAGTTTTAGGTGTAGGTAGATTTCTAGGATGCCGTGAGGTTCCTTATACACAGTTTGATTGGTTTAGATCTTGCTTTGGTGAGGCAGGTCTGGAGGAATGGTCCATCTGAGACTAAGTATTTTCTGCTACAGAAGCGTGAGCTTCTTGAATGTTCTCCTCAGTGCCCTGCGAGTATGAGTTTTTATAGTGTGGCTGGTGGCCGCGGGCTTCATTTCTGACCCCTGTTACTTCATCTTGGGCAGAAGCATGTGTCTATCAATGAGATCTTGCTGCATAACAAACTATCCTAAATGTAGTGGCTTAAAACAGCCATTTATCCACTCCTGTTTTGGCAGGTCAGCAGTTGGGGCCCAGGCAGTTCTGCCGGTCTTGGCCGGGCTAACCCTGGCGTCTGCAGTCAGCCACGGGTCAGCTACGTGTCTCTCTTTCCTGGACATTTGCTGGCTGTTGGCTAGGGTGATGCGGACAACTGGGCCATGTGTATGTCATCACTGGGCAGATTAGCCTGGGCTAATACCGTTCATCGGTAGCTGTTTTCCAAGAGCACAAGAGAGCAACCCTCCATGATGAGCAACATTCAGGTCTATTCTAGCATCACCTTTGCTACTGTCCCTTTGGCCAAAGCCTGTCATGAACTCAGATTCAAGGAGTTGAGAAATAGTCTCTTGATGAGAAGAGGTACAAGGTCACAGAGCAAGGGCATGAATATGGGAAGGCAAGAATGTGTAGCCATTTTTAAGGGTCAGTCTTCACAGCTATTATTATTTTGCCCAAGCCAGGAGGTAGATCTTATGGTCTTGTCTGTAAAGACAAGAAAACTGGGGCTCAGAGAGGTCAAGAGACTTGCATAGGATCACGCAGCTAGTTAAAGGCAGAGTCAGGATTTAAATCAGCATCTGCCTGACTGAGCCTTTGTTCTAGTCACTGCCCTGTGTGCTTGGGGTGGTGTATGCACGCGCGTGCATGTGTGTGTGTGTGATTCTGATTAGGTATATCTGTATTCAGCACCATTAAATGTTCATCCCCACTCAGTCCCTGTTGCCTCTGGAGCTGCCCATGCAGCTTGCTGACACACTCTCGCCATTCCCCCCAACAAAAGACAGGCCCTGGCCCAGGGCCCCTCCTCTTGGGCCCCATGGGGGTGACAGATGCTCTGAAGGAGACAACCGTGTCTCAGTGTCTGCGTAGGGAAGCTTGCAAGGGCTGATGACCTCTGTCCCCATCCAGCTTGTTTCCCAGTTTGTTGGGCAGTACCTTCCTTTCTGTGCTCCTCCCACATCCTCTCTGCCTCCATGGTCTTCCATGTCCCCTTTCCTCACTCAGGTTGAACGAGGCCCATGTTGATCACACCACTCTACTGTCTTTCGTTTCCAGTAGCTTCTGACTGGTTTTACTAGATTAAGTTAAAATCACTTTCATGGCACTCAAGTCCTGTATGATCTCATCCTAGCCTACTTTCCCATCCTATTTCTTACCACACATGTTCACTTGCTCCGTAATTTAGCCGAGGACACCATGGCTTTGTCCCTTCTGGGCTCAGTCCCTGGATCATCTTTCTCCATCCACACATAGCCAGCTCCTACTCCCTTGTAGCGCCTGCCTCCTTTGCTCTAATTTGTGTGTTGTGTCTGATAATTCCATTCAGGCTACACCTTCCTGAGGGAACAGACCTTGTCTTATCTGTGTTTGACCAGTCACAGAGCCTGCTGTGGTGCCCAGTACCCAACTGGTGTTTCGTGAAGTGCTCCAGAGAAAGACGATTCAAAATACGCCAACTTACTCTCTACGCCTGGGAGGTCCTGCTGTCGAGTTCTGTGTCCTCATAGTAAACTTCCCTTTTTTGCCCAAGAGAGTTTGGATGCGTTCCCATTACTGGAAGTCAAGAGAATCTTGGTTAAGATTGGGAAAATATGTGGTATTTTAGATTTCCTGGATATTTATTAGAGTCTTGGGAACCTTAGGCATAGGGATGATTTTTTAATGGTGAAAACTTTGTGGGGTAGAGGCAGTGAAGGAGAGAAGGTACTACTTGGAAATTAGAAGGGTGTCCTTTGCTGCTTCTCAGATCCTGGTCAAACCTGCAGTGTGAAGTCTGGGAGCTTGTTTGGCATCCAAGGCCATGTGTACTGTCCGTGGTCCTGAACTGCCATCGCTGATCTTTAGGATATGGCTTTCTTCTAACCCAGGGAACACTAGTGACTCCTGTGGGACATGTCTCAGAGATCCTGAAATAGGTAAAGAATAAAAAAGTGGAGAAAAACAAGAGATGAGGGAGAGAGATTAAAAGTGAGAGAGAGAGAGAGAGAGAGAGAGAGAGAGGGAGGGAGAGAGAGAGAGAGAGAACACAGACTCTGTTAGAAGGGCAGAGGCCTAAAACAGTGCCAAAGGATTCTTTGGTTTTGAAATATTTATTTCTACCATGAAAGAAACCACCCTCGACCTAGACTGTGGCCCAAATACTGAAAAGCTGAAAAATATAGAGAAATCTGTATAACAAGTTAGGCAAATATGGATAAGTATGAGTAAGATTGGCAGAATAATATGAAGATGTTGATCAAGTGAAATATTATCAGTTATTATACTAAAAAGTCCATAGTTTTTATTTCTTTATTATTAAGTTGAAGCCATATAAAAAGTTTACATGTTATGTAATATGTATATTTATAACTTTCATGTGATATTATATATGTTTTATGCACATCATATATTTTATAATATATAGTATATTGTGCATAAAATATTTTTATATACACTTAGAATTATATAATATTACATGTAAGATCAATAATGTTCCCTATCATGTATTTGCTACAAAACTGAGCCATATGGAACACCAAGAAAGCAACAAACTACCCAGCTGTATTACTCAGAAATAACATTCGTATTTCATCAAATCTGGATTTCGATTCTAAGACAAATCATTTTTTATATCGCTAAAAAATGCTGCCATTAAACCATAACAAAATGCTTTTTACCACTTAGAATTTTTATTGAAAGGACTCTTTTAGACTTATGGAAACATACATTTTATATTATTCTTGTGCAAACATAAAAAAAAATTGAAGTGAAACCCATTGGACAACATATTCCAAAACCATCTCACATTTAGAGTTTAACTCTTTTGAATCACTTCTTGACTGAATGTCACTATGCGTGTATGTGTGCGTGTGTGTGTGAATACAATATAACCCTTTGTGAACCAAGAGTACGGGTGATGGAGCATTGCATTTCTTAAAAGAGTGCTGAGTTATCATCTCTGGACTTTTCCTTCAACGAACTGATACTCAGGTATGAAATTCTGATGCTGGCATTTTCTTGATCTTACCAGAAGATGTCAGCAAAAACAACTACTTCTCTACTGGCACCTGGCCAACAGCCTTTGCAGGAACTCACTAGATTTCAAATTTGTTTACATGAGAAAAAAATAAATCTGCATTTTAGAATGGATGAAAACAAACTCTGACAGACATTATTTCAAATCTCTCTCCATGCTCACATACAAAAAGAAGAATGACTAAGTGAGGAAGGTTTTAGATAAAGTTAGACTGAAATGAGGGGCGCCTGGGGGGCTCAGTTGTTTTGAGTGTTTGACTCTTGATTTTGGCTCAGGTCATGATCCCAGGGTTGTGGGATCAAGACCCATGTTGGGTTCCGTGCTGAGCATGGAGCCTCCTTGAGATTCTCTTTCTCTCTCCCTCTTCCCCTCTCCCCACTCCTGCTCTCTAAAATTAAAAATAAAATATTTAAGGGGCGCCTGGATGGCTCAATCAGTTAAGCATCTGACTCTCAGTTTAGGGTCAGTTCATGATCTCGTGGTTTGTGAGTTGGAGCCCTACATCGGGCTCTGCAGTGACAGTGTGGAGCCTGTTTGGGATTCTCTCTCTCTCTCCCCCCCCTCTGATATTTGTTCTCTCTCAAAATAAATAAACTTTAAAAAAAATAAAGTATTTTTTAAAAAAGTTAGACTAAAATGATTTTGTAAAAATTGATCCCCACTCTACGTTTTATCAACACATAAGCTTAATTTTAATTAAATTCAACAGAAGAGAAAGAAATTTAAATAGATCTGAAGGAAATGCTGTACTTTAAGTATTTTTTCCACCACAGGAGATATTAATTACTACAAAATCTCCCCAAGGTTAAGGCAAAATGATTATGAAAACCATGCAACCAGAAAGAGGTTAGAGTCATTGATTTTTCAAACCTCACATTTCAATTTGAGACAGTATTGATTTATTCTTTGCTATAAAAGATGCCATGGTTAGTGCAGGTACACTTCCTATCAACCTCCCAATTTCGTTACTTCTGTTGCTTTTCCTTTCATCAGGGTTTCTAGTATTCATATTCTGTTCTGTAATTCTAATTTCCAGATTACATAACAAATGTATCTAAAGCTGACTGCCTAGTCTTTTTACACTGGCTTCTCCAATCTCAAGTTCTTTTGATTTTGTAATACATGCGTATAGTTTAAAAAGTCAAGTTTTACCACTTGGCTCTATATGCAAGATAGCGTTTCTCTGCTCCATGTCCTTACCCATCCGAATCTCCGTGCTCTGAAGGAGTAATCCCCATCTCCCACGATATTCATATTTATGAAATTCAAAATAATTATGAACTGAATCAGTTGCTGGATTCACAATATTGCAAAGGACTGCAGGCTCTCCCAAGTTCCTGTAGGACAAAAATCACAACTATTTATCTATAAGTTTTTATATCTACTTAATAGCCTTTGTAGCTTTGGGGTACATACAGTCTGGTATAATAATATTTTAGGTAAATAATTGTCCAGTAACAAATAACTGATTTTTTAATGTTTATTTATTTATTAATTTTTATTTTTTCAAAAAAAATTTTAAATGTTTTATTTATTTTTCAGAGAGGCAGAGAGAGAGTGAGCTAGGGAGGGGCAGAGAGAGAGAGAGACACAGAATCCGAAGCAGGCTCCAGGCTCTGAGCTGTCAGCACAGAGCCCGACGCGGGGCTCGAACTCATGAACCGCGATTTCGTGACCTGAGCTGAAGTCGGACGCTCAACCGACTGAGCCACCCAGGTGCCCCTTTATGCTTATTTTTGAGAGAGAGAGAGAGACAGACAGACAGAAAGAGCATGAGCGGGGGAGGGGCACAGACAGAGAGGGAGACACAGAATCTGAAACAGGCTCCAACAACAGTAAGAAAACAAACAACCCAAGTTTAAGATGAGAAACGCGGGGCTCGAACTCCGGAACGGTGAGATCATGACCTGAGCCAAAGTCGGACACTTAACCGACTGAGCCACCCAGGCGCCCCATAACTGATTTTTTAAAAATAAAATTGAGGGGCGCCTGGGTGGCTCAGTCGGTTGGGCGGCCGACTTCAGCTCAGGTCATGATCTCACAGTCTGTGAGTTCGAGCCCTGCGTCGGGCTCTGTGCTGACGGCTCAGAGCCTGGAGCCTGCTTCCGATTCTGTGTCTCCCTCTCTCTCTGCCCTTCCCCTGTTCACGCTGTGGCTCTATGTCTCTCAAAAATAAACAAACATTAAAAAAAATAAATAAATAAAATAAAATTGAAATGTCTCCAAAAGGTACAATCTAAGAAATTAGTACTCATGCTTCTAATGTCATTAATTTCCTAGATTCATTCTTTAGCTTTAAAAAATTAATAATTAGGAAGATACCCTTTAAATTATTCAAATTAAGTAAAACATTATGAAATAAAATTTGTATTTATCAACCAAATATATTACACCTTGCAGTTTACACTGTTCCACTGTTTTATATTTTAGGCACAAATAAAAACTCCGAGTGGTTGCATGAGATGATAATTAAGGTAACCCAAATTCTGTTCCTTTGCTTTTACAATGACTATGATTGCATCGTTTACTTTAACGTATTGTTTAAGACCAGGGATGTGTGGTACCATCAGATTGGAGATAGGAACTGTACCTAAATGAACTTAAACAATGATTCTGAACCATTAGAAATGTACTCTCAAAAGAATTGCATATAACTGACCCCATGTGTGCTGAGACCATCTGTACAACTGCGAACTCCTCAACCTAACTTTCACATAAGATAAAATGTTCACTAAATGATAAATAATAAAAATGTGTTAATTTGAAGCCTGCAAATGTTATTAAATCTTAACAGTTATTTAAAATTTTATTTATAAATTAAACATAGGCATTTATCGGTAGTTCATACTCACTGAGCCGTATTCTGTTGTATGGATGTACTGCATATGTTTATCTATTCACCCACTGATGGACATTTGGGTTGCTTCCAGCTCTTTTTTATTCTAAATAGAGTTGTTACAAATCTATACATTTATAGAGATTTTGTATGAACAGATTTTTTAAATTTTTCTAGGGTCAATACTTAGGAGAGCAATTGCCAAGTTATATCGTAAATGTATGCTTAATTTATAAGACTGCCAAACTGTTATTCAGAGTGACAATGTCATTTTGTATTCCTGTCAGCAGTGTTTGAGCTCCATATCCTTGTCGACACTTGGTATTGTCAAAATTTTTTTATTTTAGCCTTTCTAATAGGTGGGTAGTAGTATCTCATTGTGATTTATTTTGCGTTTCCTTGATGGTTAACAATGCTGATCACCTTTTCATGTGCTTATTGGCCATCTGTAAATCCTCTTTGATGAAAAGTCTTTTCTCATCTTAAACTCGAGTTGTTTGTTTTCTTACTGTTGAGTTTTGTAAGTTTGTGATATACATTATAAATCCTTTGTTGGACGTGTGATTTACAAGTATTATATCCCAGTGTATGATACTCTTTCGTTTTCTTACCAGTGTCTTACATAGGGCAAAGTTTTAGTTTTTTTAATTTTTAAATTTGAGAAAGACAGAGTATGTGAGCAGGGTAGAGGTGCAGAGGGAGAGAGAGAGAATTCTAAGCAGGCTCCATGCATAGAGCCCAATGCGGGGCTCAATCCTTCATATGACCCTGGGATCATGACCTGAGCCAAAATCCAGAGTTGGACACATAATTGATTGAGGCAACAGGTGCCCCCAAATTTTAGTTTTGATAAAGTTCAACTTACAATTTTTTTTCTTATATGGATCATGGTTTTGTCATCAAGTCTAAAAACTCTGTTTAATCCCAGGTCACAAAGATTTTCTTCTACGTTTCCTTCTAAAAGATTTATGATTTTATGTTTATATTTATAAATCATTTTGAATATATTTTTGTGTAAGTTGTGAAGTTTAGGGCTAAATTCATCTACCTCTGTATGGATATCCAATGGTTTCCAACACCATTTGTTGAAAAGAATATCTTTTCCCACTGAATTGGCTTTGCATCTTTGTCAAGAATCAATTGACCATAGTTACGTGGGTCTATTTCTAGGTTCTATTCTCTTTCATTAGTCTATGTGTCTATTCTTTTATCAATATACACAATCTTGATTACTTTGACTTTATAGTCTTAAAATCACGTAGTGTGATCCCTCCAACCTTATTCTTTTCAAAATTGTTTTGGCTATTCTAGATCTTTTGTCTTTCCATGTGCATTTTTGAATCATCTCACTAATGTCTACTAAAAAACCTGCTGAGATTTTGATTGCATTTCATTGAATCTATCTATCAATTGGGGAATGATTAATATCTTAACAATACTGAGTCTTCTGGTCTATGAACACAGTATGTCTCTCCATTTTTTTTTTTTAGGGCTTCTTTGATCAACATTTTGCAGTCTTCAGCATACAAATCCTGTACACGTTTTGTTAGATTTATACCTAAATAGTTCATTTTTAGAGCTATTTTAAATGTTTTTCTTTACATTTTGGTTTTTAGTTGTTTATTGCTAATACACTGCCCTCTCGCCAAACTCATTTATTAATTTTAGGAGTATTTTTGTAGATTCCCTGAGAATTTCTATACAGACAATCATGTTTTCTGAGAATAGGGATAGTCTATTTGATTTTTTTTATTTCTTTCTATTGCTTTTATTTGCTGGCACAGACTTCTAGTATGATGTCGAATAGGAGTGGTAAAAACGAGCATCCTTGCTTTTTTCAACCCTCACGGCTTCTTACGCATAAATGCCTAGGCAGGGATTATTAAAGCAGGAGGGCGATAGGAGTCTTTCTTAGTCAGTTTGGGCTATTATAACAGAATATCATAGATGCGGTGGCTTATAAACAACATAAATTTATTTCTCACTGTTCTGGATCCTGGCCAGTCTAAGATTAAGATGCCGGCAAATGTAGTGTCCAGTGAGGTCCACTTCCTGGTTCATAGATGGGTGTCTTCTTACTGTGCCCTTACATGGTGGAAAGAGGGTGAGAGAGCTCCCTGAGGTACCTTTTATGAGGGCAATAAGCCCATTGATGAGGGCTCCATCCTCATGATCTAATTACCTCCTAAAGGCTCTACCTCCTAATACCAACATGTTGGGTCTAAGACTTCAACCTATGAATTTGGGGATAACTCAAACTTTCAGGCCATTGCAGAGTTCTTTTATTAGTTCTTCACATTTAATTGATGTTTTGGCTGAGATTGGAATTGTAGATTGAAAATAATCCCTCTATCCCCAAATGTTGAGGACATTCTTTGATTTTTCTCCAGCATCCAGTATGCTCTGAGGATTCTGAAGCTGTTCTGTTTGTTCTTTTGTGGTGGCCTATTCTTATCTCTTATTCTTATCTTTTTAAAACCTCCTTTTTGTCTTTAGTGTTCTGAAATTTTAAAAGGAAGTGTTTAATATGTGTTTTTTTTCCTTCTACTGATATTTAGTGGGCCTTTGCAATCTGGAAAATTTCTTGTATTATATCTTTGATATTTTTTTCCACCTTTGTAATTGCCATTCTTTAGGGGAATTCCTATTGAATTAATTTCCAAGCCTCTTATGTGTTCTCTCCAATTCTTTACTACTTCTTATCTTTTTATTCTACATTCAAAGGTAAATTCAACTTTATTTTCTAATTCTTCTGTTGAAGTTTTTACATCTGTAAATATATTTGAATTTCTAAGAGCTATTTCTTGTTTTCTATTTTTTCCTATTCTTATTTTATAGATATTATATCTTCTTGCTTCTCTCTAAAGATACTAACTATATGAAACAGAGATTTTTTTTAAGTTTCTTATGTTCCTTGCATCATTTGTTCTCATTTACTTTTCTTTTATTTTCTCGTGGAAGCCTTCTTTAAATGCCTGTTGATCATTGATTGTCTATGTCCACTTAAGAGTAAGACATTGAGGGGTGCCTGGGTGACTCAGTCAGCTGGGCCTCCAACTTTAGCTCAGGTCATGATCTCATGGTTCGTGAGTTCAAGCCCCGCATCAGGCTCTGTCCTGATAGCCCATAGCCTGAAGCCTGCTTCAGATCTGTGTCTCCCTCTCTATCTCTGCCCTTCCCCCGCTCACGCTCTGTCTCTCTCTCAAAAATATAAACATTTAAGAAAAAGAGTAAGACATTGAAAAGTGGATTGAAACCTCTATGTATAGGTGGAGCTTTTATATGGATAGACTTCTCTTTAGAGATCAAGTGGAGAACCTCCAAGTACATTGACCCTTCTGTTTCTGGGGTTGTTGCTTCTCCAAAGACAAACCTTGTTCTTTACCTTTTAGTTAGATGCTAGAGTTGTACACTGGGTTAAGGAGTGAGATGAAACTAAGTTTTCTTTTAGTTGTGTTCTCATCCACATCCTCTTGTTTACAGGACCCACATTTGAATCTGTGACCCATGGTGTTCTGTATAAGATAGACTTTGTGCCATTCTCAAGATTCTCTTGCTTTTGGCCCACCATGTTCAATCTTGTTGCCCAGTACTTTACAACAACATGGCAGATTCAGCAGCCATTCCAAATGCCTCTCCTGTCTCCTACCAAAGTAGCTGAAAAAGCCAGGTGTTTATGTTCCCAGACCACTTAGTGGCCAGGAGTAGTCATGTGATCAATCTAGCAGTGACCAATAAGACATAGGGATGCTCACTGGGGAGTTTTAGGGAAAGATTTTTTCCTCCATGATTTAAGGCAAGAGATGTAGGAGGAGAAAGAAGCTGCCCCACACCGCTTTCTTCACCTCCAGCCTTTGAATGAGAGTGTGTAAGGGCACACACGATGATTGAAGCCATGGAGTTCATCTCGGCTCATGAGGGAAAGGCCAAGAGCATTACAGAGGCACTGAAGCGATGTCTTGATATCATTGGGCCACAGGTCCCAGCTGGCTCACTGGGTTTTACTCCCTGATTTTTCTGAATCACCTTTTTCTCCTCTCCTTCTTTTCTTATCTCCCATCTCCTTTCCTTTCTCCTCTCTTCTCTTCACTTCTCACATTTTTAAGGGTTTTGAAGCTGGGATGGGATGAGTCAAGGACACAGGAAAAGTTACAGACCCTCACTCTCCTTGTTAAGTTTATTGAAACGAGACTGGGCTGTGAAGGAATGGAGGAACAGCTCCCCATGTCTGCTCCACCCACCCTCCCATCTCCTTCCCCTGTGGCTGTGGAGGCCTTCATCTGTAGGTCATTCTCTTGCATCATGTTCTCCACTGGCGTCTCATGTCCTGTTGGATAAATCTGAATTCACTCACCTGGTTTCTCCACACTCTCCAGAGTCTGATCCCTGCCTCCTCTCCTCTCCCTCGTCCCCCACCACTTGCCCTGTGCTCTGGCCTTGCTGAGGTGCTCGGGGTTCCTGGAGTATATGCTGTGCCATTTCATCTCTGGGCCTCTGTTCTTCCTGCCAGAAACACACTTCCGCCTCCATGCAAGAACCGTCCCTTCGTTCAAATATCCCCTCCTCTGGGAAGCTTTCCCTTCTCTCTCAGGCATGGCTAGTTGCTCAGCCCTTTAACCTTTGAGCATTCCCTGATAGAGCTGTTTCTTCTCTGAAGTGAGTGCATTTATGTTTCTGGGTCTGTTTTCCCCACTAGACTGTGAGTTCATTGAAAGCAAACTGTATGCCTTATTTTTGTGCCCCCAGCACTAGGCATAGAGGTGGACCTAGACATGCCTCTTGCTGCTTTTTAATTCTTCAAGACATTTCATTTCAAATGATAAATCCATACTTAACAAAAGTTTGCTGAATGCTCACAATAGACCAGATCCAGTATACCAAAATATTCAGTCACATTGTAATCAATTCGTAAAATAAAGAAAGGAAGAGGGTAAACAATCATAGCCTTACATCCCTTAACACATGTATTGTTGAGACTTGGGTATTTACTGCAGATATTTTTGAAGAAAACAACTTTTAAAGTGGTTCCAGTGAGCCCTATTAGCTGCAGTGGCCATGGCTCTCTGCCCGGTGCTTCCATTAAAAGTTTACAGGCCTCAGGAGAGGTGGTCGAGCCAGCTTAGCCCTCCCATGGGTTTTGACCTTCCATTGGGGCCCAGCAGTGAGTCATTTTCCAGTGGGGATTGTCGATGAGGTTGATAAGCTATCATTTGAATATGAATTTTTATTTTCCATATTCCCACGGTAGTAGTAGTTCATTTGTTCTCATCTATAATCCTCACCGTGCCTACTGTGCAGATGAGGAAATGGAGGTACTCAGCAAGGGGTGATGGAAAGAGCATTAGTGTAATAGTGGTGCCCGTAAGACTCACTATGCCATTAACCAATCACCTGACTTGGAGCAGGTTGTATCATGTCTGCAGGACTCAGTTTCTGCATATCTGAAAGTAGAACGTTGGATTAGATGACCTCTTAAGGCTTCATAGAGCTTCAAAGTTCCTTGACTTTTTGTGCTATTCAAATGTAGGAGCCAAAGGGAGTCTTCCCCAAAATGTGCCACTTTGCCATATTGATTGCTTTATTTTATTATTTTAAAAAAGTCTCTTTATTTATTTTTGAGAGAGAGAGAGTGTGTGTGTGTGTGCAGCAGCAGAGGAGGAGCAGAGAGAGAGGAAGAAAGAGAATCCCAAGCAGGCTCCATGCTGTCAGTACAGAGCCTGACACGGGGCTCTATCTCACGAACCACAAGATCATGACCTGAGCCAAAATCAAGAGTTGAACACTTAGCCAACTGAGCCATCCAGGCACCCCCATGTTGATTATTTAAAATAAATATTACTTAAGAGACACCTTGTGCAAGAGGGATACTCAGCTCCTCCTCAGACCCCCTGAAAGCACGAAATCAGTCTCCCATATGAAAAGTACCCTCCCTATACCAGGATGTGAAGAGACATCCTAATCACCATAGACAAGAAATTTAAAGGCAAAAAGGCAGTATAAACAAGACTTGTTACTTTTACTAATTCACTACCCCAGCCCAAATTCTGTTTAGAATTCCTTACTAATTGAAGCTCACAAAGTTGTTTTCTTTGCCCTGGCAATGCCTCACAGATTTATTTTCTCTTTGTCTAAAAACTGTAAAAACTTCCTGCATTGGTTATTTCTTTAGGTCTCAATTTCATTGTGGAGCCTCCATGCACACATAATAAAACTTTATTTTTTTTTCCTGTTAATCTGTCTCATATTAATTTAATTCTTAGTCCTGCTAGAAAACCCTGAAGGGTAGAGAAAAAATTTTTCCTTCCCTACAGTTACATGGCTTGTTTGTAGCAGAACCATGGCAAGAATCCAGGATTTTTGGCTTCTGGTCTCGCGCTTATCCAATCACACCACAAAATGATCTGAGTTACTCTACAAGAATTTCCTCCAGAATGAGTGGACGCTCTGGCTTCTATCCTCCTCCTCCCCCCCCCCCATCATTGTTGGAATAGAAAGATTTGGCTGGAGGGAAGGAACAGGGAGAGGGTTGGGTGGGCTGGAGGGTAGATGAAATAAAAGAACAGAGCTGTAACATTTTGCACTTAAATCTGGGTTATAAGAAAAAGTAATCCAGGGTATAAGTGGTGGAAATCTTAGGGGAAAAGTGGTCAAGCCACTTTTTTTGGAGCATTTCGAGGAAAGGAATGAAACTCAGTCACATATTCTTAATCTTGAGTAAGGCAGCTTTAACAAAGGGGCTCCTGGGTGGCTCAGTCAGTTAAGCATCCAACTTCGGCTCAGGTCATGATCTCACGGTTTGAGTTCAAGTCCCACATAGGGCTCTGTGCTCAGAGCTCAGAGCCTGAGCGTGTTCTGGATTCTGTGTCTCCTCTCCCTGCCCCTCCCCTGTTGGCACTCTGTCTCTCTCTCTTTCTCAAAAATAATGAAATATTCTAAAGAATCTGATTTTAGGGTGACTGGCTGACTCAGTCGGTAGAGCATGCAAATTTTGATCTCAGGGTCATGAGTTCAAACTCTTTATCAGGGGTAGAATTTACTTAAAATAAATAGTTGTGGAAGATAACATATGGCAAGGGGACAGGAAAGCCACCTAACAAGGGCAGAGGTGGAAGTTTTGTGAATCTGTAAAATAGCCTGAGGTTAAAGCAGAAATGAATGGAGTCTGGGTAAGGAAGGAACTGGATAAGGAAAACTAATCCAAGACAGTTGGCTAGCAAAGTGAGAGACCTCAGAGCTCTCGAGCTCCTGTAACTCCCATTCACTCTATCATGGGGTGACTTTTACAGCAGAAAGAGGCCAGGAACATGCACCCACACACACGGAAATGAGACCCTGGAGAGGTGGGAAGATGGTCAAGCCACATTATCAGGCCCAGACAAGCTCGTCTCTCAAAACTCCAACTACGTGTGAACCGAGCCAAGCTTGTGGTCTTTTTTCTCTGTTTTCAGACTGGATAATTTCCAGTCTATCTATCTTCAAGTTCACAGACTCATCTCTCTGTCATCTCCATTGAGTCCCATCAGTGAATATTTTATTTCTATTGTATATTTCAGCTCTAAAATTTGCATTCGGTTCTTTTTCTACAGCTGTCATTTCTTTGCCGAAAACTGCCATCTTTCCACATATTTCAAGGGTGTCCACTTTTACCTCTGGGAACGGGTTGATAATAGCTACTTGAAAGTCTTTGGTAATTTCCACTTTGGCATCATGTTAGAGTTGGTGTTCGTTGGCTGTCTTTTCCTCGCAGGTTGTGGAGAGTTTCCCTGCTTCCTTTTTCTTTTAATGTTATAATTTTGGATTGTATCCTGGAAATATTACATTGTGAGACCTTGAGTCTGTCAATATCCTCTGGAGAATGTTGATTTTGTTTGTTTGTTTGTTTGTTTTAGCTGTCAGTTACCTGTACTGTGTGAGGTGTGCTTTCAAATGTCAGCAGACTTTTCAAAGCCTTTGGACTGCTATTTGGGTCTGCACCCTGTCTCTGTCACCTAAGACCCAGTCTGGGACCCCGTCGGTGGTATACACTGTACCTCGGTTCCTAAAGCCTTTGCTGCACTACGTCACCATCAGTGCTGCCTGTGCACAGATTTAGGGGTCCCTTTCTCTCTGTGATTTATGCCATCTGGCTCGTAGGGACCCCTCTTCCTGGTGCTCTGGCTACAAAGCCAAGGTTTTCACATCCCTGTGCTGTGGCGAAATTCCTCTGACTAAATCTGGTTTGGGGCAAAGTGGTGAAAGTTGAGAGAGAAAATAAAAACATGAGGATTTCTGCCTGACACTATTTGGACCCGGTGAGCCTGTTTATCCAGGGCCTCTGGCAAGAGAGGGTTTTTGGTCAGAGTTTAAATGCCTGTGTAGCTGTTTCAGGATTGTGGTTCTATGACCAGCCTTTACTTGGGACAGGGCCGTGAGAAGAAATGGAGAAAGGGGGGGAAAAATGATATCCCCACATATTCTCAGTTCTGCAGTGGTCCCTTTCCCAGTCTTCTGACTATAAAGAGAGAACTTTTCTTGGACTTTTTTGGGTACACGCCCACTGTATACTTCTGGGACTCTAGAGTCTAAGGTAATAACTATGGAAGGCAAAAACAAATCAGGGAACCAGCTACTCTACTGGGAAGTATTCAAGTGTTTACTTCCCTTCCCAAACCTCCTGCCTGTTACTTTCTGTTTGGTGTCCTCGGATTTTAGTTTTTATCTGTAAAAAGTGGGAGAAGTTGAATGATGCCTTAGAACCTCTACATTATACTTTGGATTTGTGCGGTGGACATCTCCTTCTGGTGTGATCCTCAGGCTACCATTCTGCTCTTTAGTCTTTTATTACTTTTTATTGTTTATTTATGTATTTTTTTAGTCTTTTATGTCTATAACAACTTCTTTTGGGATTTTCCTTTGATTTACGCGCCCCCCCCCCAAGGCTTCTTTTTATGTGGAAGTACTTTTGCTGAACTTTTGGAAGAAGACATGATTCACACATCCTCTCTTCTATTGTTTTTCTGGTATTAAAAAATGTGGTTTCTTGCTTTCTGAGATTTACTAGCTCTGTTAGACCTAGCTCTGTCCTCCCCACCATTTTTGTTGATAGCTTCTATTTCCTTTGTCTCATCTGGATCTGTTTTGATCTCATTTCCAGCAGTGTCTCTTCTGTGTGGGGTGTGTGCTGGAAAGAGGCTCTGGTCTATCAGTTCTGAGAGATTTGTCCTCCACTAGATTTGGAAGAACCACTGTTTTAGCTGCTATTTTTGAGTGGTCTGCCATCCTTTTCAGATAATACCTGTTGGCTATTTTTACTTTCTTCCTTTCATGTCTGCCCATTGCTTCCCTCTGCATCCTCCTTCACAGATGCTGATGCATGCAGTCCATACCCAGGGATTTTCTTCACTTGCTTGTCGGGGTCTGTGGACATACCTCATTATCCAGTTTTATTGTAAATGTTGTTCATGGATATTTACTTTGCTATCTATTTCTCTGCTATTTTTTTCCTAATTCTTTATTTTGGAAATTTGGAATAGAAGTTGAGAAAGCTTAAGTGGCATTCCAAAGGACATTCCGTTAATTTGTAGTGGAGCTGACACTATAGCATATGTCTTCTGAATCCTGGTCCAATGTTTTGTTGTTGCTGTTAATTGAAATTATTGTAGATTGACATGCAGTTTTAAGAAATAATAGAGATTTCTTGTACATTTTCCACAATTTCCTCCAGTGGTAATGTTTTGTAAAATTACAGGGTAGGATCTCATCCAAAATATTGCTGGATATTTTAAAAGATTGAAATCATGTAAAGTATCTTCTCTGACTACAATGGAAAGAGGCTAGAAATTAGTAAAAGGAAAAGTGGAACATTTTCAAATACGTGGAAATGAAATAACAGTCTTAAACAACAAATGGATTAAAGAAGAAATCACTAGGGAAGTTAGAAAATAATTTGAAATAAATGAAAACAAAAACTCAACACATCAAAACTTATGGGATTCTGTAAGAGCAGTACTTAGATGGAAGTTTATAGACCTACATTAAAAAAGAAGAGGGGTGCCTGGCTGGCTCAGCTGGCAGAGTATGCAATTCTTTTTTTAAAAAAGACTATTTATTTATTTTGAAAGAGACAGAGTGAACAGGAAGCGGAGGAGCAGAGAGAGAGAGAGAAAGAGAGAGAGAGAGAGAGAGAGAGAGAGACTCCCAAGCAGGTTCACACCCTGAGAATGAGTGCAGAGCTTGATGTGGAGCTTGAACTAATGAACTGCGAGATGATAACGTGGGCTGAAACCAAGAGTTGGTTGCTTAACCAACTGAGCCACATTTCAAGAGCGTGAAATTCTTGATCTCTGGGTTGTGAGTTCAAGCTCTGTGTTGGGTGTAGAGATTATTTATTAAAAAAAAAAAATTTAAAAAAGAAGAAGAAATATCTAAAATCAACAATCTAACTTTAAGGAGCTGGAAAAAGAAAGCAAACTAAACCCAAAGTCAGCAGAAAGAAAGAATAATAAGGATTAGAGCAAGATATATTAAATAGAAATTTATAGTTATTTATTATTTTTATAGAACAAAAGAAAGAATCAACAAAACTAAAAGTTGATTCTTTGAAAAGATCAACAAAATATACAAACCTTAACTAAACTAAGAAAAAAAGAGAGAAGATGCAAATAAATAAAGCAGAAATGAAAGCAGAAACTAACCTTATGGAATGAAAAGAATTTATTAGCATAGAACATATTACCAACTTTATAGAAATAAAAAGGATTAAATAAAATATTATGAGACATTATATGCAAGCAAATTAGATAATCCGTATTAAATGGACAAAATTTTGGAAACACACAAGTTGCAAAGAAATTACTCAAGAAGAAATAGAAAATCTCAACAGACCTATACAAGTAAAGATTGAATTAGTATTAAAAAACCTCCTAGCAAAGAAAAGTCTAGGAGCAGATGGCTTCACTAAATTCTACCAAATATTTAAAGGAAAGTTAACAACAATGCTACTCAAATGTTTCCAAGAAAAAAAAAAAACAACAGAAGAAAAAGGAACACTTTCTAATACATTATATAAAGTCATCATTACCCTGATACCAAAGTCAAACAAAGATAACATAAGAAAACAAAACTACAGACCACCATCCTTTATAAATAAGGAAGCAAAAATCCTCAACAAAACACTAGCAAACCAAGTCCAACAGAACATGAAAAGGATTATACACTATGGCCATATGGGATTTATGCCAGGAATGCAAAGATAGTTTGCCATAAGAAAATTAATCAATGTAATACACCACGTTAACAAAATGAAGGAAAACCCCACATAATAATGTCAATAGATGAATTAAATACCCTTTTATGATAAAAACACTAATAAAATCTGGAATAGAAGGGGGCATTTATGAAACTCACAGCTAACATCATACTCAATGGTGAAAACCTGAACCACCCCCCCACACTAAGATCAGGAACAAGAAAAAGATACCCACTTTAACCGCTGCTATTCAATACTATATTGGAAGTTCTACCCAGAGCAAATAGGCAAGAAAAAGAAATAAAAGGCAGGAAGAAAACAAAGGAGGTAAAACTACCTCTATTTGCAGAGGATATGGTTCCATATATAGAAAATCCATAGAACCCACAAAAGAACTATTAGAACTAATAAACAAATCCAGCAAAGTTGCAGTGTGAAGTATCCAAAAACACCTATTTTCATTGTGTTTCTTTAAACTGGTAAAAAACAATCAGAAAAAGCGTTTAAGAGAACGATTCCATTAACAATCGTAACCAAAAGAATAGAATTCTTAGGAAAAATTTAACCCAAGAGGTGAAAGACTTGTACAATGAAAAATGAAAAACACTGCTGAAAAAAATTAATAAGGATTTCTTTTTTTTAAATAAAGATTTAAAATAAATGAAGTGACATTCCATGTTCATACATTGGAAGGATCAATATTGTTAAGATGGCAATATCTTCCAAGATGACCTACAGAATCTGTGCAATTCCCATCAAAATTCCAATGGGCTTTTTTTTAGCAGAAATGGAATGCAAATCTTCAAATTCATATGCAACCTAAAAGAAGTCTCAAATAGCCAAAACAACATTGAAGAAGAAAAATAAAGTAGTAAAACTCACAATTCCTAATTTCAAAACTTACTACAAAGCTACAGTTATCAAAACATTGGGGTACTAGCATATAAGAATAGACATATAGGCCAATGGAAGAGAATCAAGTGTCTAGAAATAAACCATAACATCTATGGCAATAGTGCCAAGGACATTCAATGGAAAAAAGATGGTCTTTTCAAAAAATAATATTGGGACAACTGGATAACTACATGAAAAACAATAAAGGTGGACCCCTACTTCACTCCACACATAAAAATTAACTCACCATGAATCAACTATCTACATAGACTAAAACTATAAAATTCTTAAACAAAAAAACCTAAGAGTAAAGTTTATGACCTCAAATTTGGCAATGGATTTGAAAATTGACACTAAAAGCGCAAGCAACTTAAGAAATAATAGATATAATAGATTTAATAAAAACTAAAATCTTTTCGGCATCAAACACATCATCAAGAATGTGACAAGATAACCTACAGAATGGGAGGCAATATTCGTATATCACTCATCTTTATAAGGGTTTAATATCTAGAATATATAAAGCATCCTTAGAACTCAACAAAGAGATAACCCAGTTTACGAAAGGACAAAAGATTTGAATAGACACTTCTCCAAAGAAGATATACAAATGACCAATGAGCACATGAAGAGATGTTCAACATCATCAATCATTAGGAAATGCAAAGAGAAGAACAAGACACAGTTGTCCACTCTCACCACTTTTATTCAACATAGTACTGGAAGTCCTAGCCACAGCATTAGATGACGAAAAGAAGTAAAAGGCATCCAAATTGTTAAGGAAGAAGTAAAACTTTCATTATTTGCAGATAACATGACACTATATGCAGAAAACCCTAAAGACTCCAAAAAACCAAACCAAAACAAAAAACTACTAGAACGGATAAATGAACTCAGTAAAGTCACAGGATACAAAATCAATGTGCAGAAATCTTTTGCATTTCCATACACTGTTAATGAAGCAGCAGAAAGAGAAAATAAGAAAACAATTCTATTTATGATTGTGCCAAAAGTAATGAGAGCTAGGAACAAACCTAATCAAAGAGGTGAAAGACCTGTACTCCAAAAACTATAAAATACTGATGAAATAAATTGAACATGACCCAAAGAAATGGAAAGGCATTCCATGTTCATGGATTGGAAGAACAAATATTGTTAAAATGTAATCTCCTGACTTAATGCAATTTCTATCAAAATACCAACCGCATTTTTCACAGAACTAGAACAAAAAAAATCCTAAAATTTATATGGAACCACAAAAGACTTTGAATAGCTAAAGCAATTTTGAAAAGGAAAAACTAAACTGGATATATCACAATTCCAGACTTCAAGTTATAATACAAAGTTCAAGTAATCAAAACAGTATGGTCCTGTCACAAAAATAGACACATAGATCAATGGAACAGAATAGAAAACGCAGGAATAAACCTACAATTATATGGTCAATTAATCTTCGACAAAGCAGGACAGAATATCCAATGAGGAAAAGACCATCCCTTCAATAAATGGTGTTGGGAAAACTGGACAGCAACATGCAAAAAAAACCCCAAAAAACCAAAAACCAAAAAACACAAAACTGGCCTACTTTCTTTCTTTTTTTTTTTTTTAATTTATTTTTGAGACAGAGAGTGTGAGTGGAGAAGGGGCAGAGGCGGGTGGGGGAGAACAGAGGATCTGAAGCAGGGTGCGGATAGCTTCCGTGCTGACAGCAGGTAGCCTGACATGGGGCTCGAACTCACAAACCATGAGATCATGACCTAAGCCAAAATCAGATGCTCAACTGACTGAGCCACCTGGGCACCCCAAACGATTCCATATATCACCCAGCACTCATCACAGTGCACTCCTGGGGCATCTGGGTGGCTCGGTCAGTTAAGCATCTGACTCTTGGTTTTGGCTCAGGTCCCTGATCTCACGGTTCATGAGTTCAGGACCTGCATTGCGCTCTGTACTGCTGGTGTGGAGCCTGCTTGGGATTCTCCCTTTCTCCCTCTCTCTCAGCTCTTATCCCTGTGTGCACTCTCTCTCTCTCTCAAAATAAATAAACTTTAAGAAAAAACAAAAACAAACAAAAAAGTGCATCCCTTAATCCCCGTCACCTATTTCACTCATCACCCCCCCACACACCTCCCCTCTGGTAACCATCAGTTTGTTCTCTATAGTTAAGAGCCTGTTTCTTTCTCTTTTTTTAAGATTCTATTTTTGGGGGCACCTGGATGGCTCAGTCAGTTGAGGATCCAACTCTTGATTCTGGCTCAGGTCAACTGAGCCAGCCAGGTGCCCTAAGATTCTGTTTCTTGGTTTGTTGCTCTCTTTTTTTCTTTTGCTCATTTGTTTTGTTTCTTAAATTCCACACATGAGTGACATCATATGGTATTTGTCTTTCTCTAACTTGTTTTGTTTAGCATTATACTATCTCTATCCATGTTGTTGCAAATGGCAAGACTTCGTTATTTTTACGGCTGAATAATATTCCACTGTGTATATATACACCAGATATTCTTTATCCATTTATCTATGATGGACACTTGGGCTTCTTCCACAATTTGGCTAGTATAAATAATGCTGCTATTAACATATTCCATGACTCCATTTATACGAAATGTCCAAAATAGGCAAATCCTTAGTAACAAAAAGTAGATTAGTGGTTAGTGGTTGCCGGGACCTGGGGAGAGAACAGACCGAGTAGGAGGTCACTTTCGGAGTGAGAAAAGTGCCTTGGAGTTAGACAGTAGCTGGTGGTGCTTACGCAAGCCCGTGAATATGGGAAAACCCACTGAACTGTGCACTTTAAATTGGTGAATTTTGCGGCATGTGAGTGATATCCTGAGGGTAAACTTAGACAACTTGTGTTGAGAAGGTCATGCTGGTTGTGAGTGAGGATTGCATTTCAGACATTGGGGTGAGAGATACCTTAACAATTAGACATGTGAAAAAGGGTTTGGAGTTTACTCTACCAAAGCTGTGACCTAACCACGTCCTAGAAAAGAGTTCACTTCTTCTGTTACAGTAGTGGTAGCAGAGAGGGGAGCCCTTGCACTGCCCACGGTGCTGACGTCAAAGGGTTTGGTTCTTATAAGCCTCCTTGGGAATTCATTTCCTGTAAGCGTTCTTACTCTTCTTCATCTTGGTCCTATGATCAGTGCCTCCAGAGCATTGGGCCCCAAGACAGTTTCTCAAGATAATACGCATCTGATGCAACAACTCAGTTACTTTTTAATAACTCCCACTGCTCTTGCCCTCACAGCCCAGCCCGGCTTCGCCACGTGAATTAAGCCTAAGTTTTGTACCCTGAGGAATGTCCCTTCCCGTAAGGCCAATTCTCTGTGTGTTCTTGATCTGAGAGAGGTCTGGAGAAGAATGGAACTGTGGGAGAGGGGTGGCCTGGAGGGTGGAGGCTCGAAGTCCCCTTGGCCACTTTGGGCCAAAGGTGAGTGATGGCCTCAGTGTCCTTCCCACGGACAAGTCAGCACTGAGGAGGCTCCTGCAAAGCTTATTGTAAGACAAGCATGGGGTGGAGGGAAAGCGTGGGGCAAGAATGCTGGGGCAATGGGATTGGGGGAATAGTCAATTTTATCTGGAACTACAACTTTGGTCTGTACTGGCTTATGTGTTGTGTAGAATTTAGGACAGAGGGTGGGAGGGAGAGCAGAATATAGACGCAGCTGGTTTCTCCCCCATCTCCCACACACATGCTCCAGCTTCTTCCCACACCTAGAAGAAAACACACCAGGTCTTTCTCTCACACTTCCCACCCTCTAATGTTTCCCTTTAAATCCCTTCTCCCACCTACTCCAAGTTTCTGTTCCTTCTCTATTGCTATACCTCCATCCTCCCTTCTCCTAAATCTTGTGTTAATAAAACCTATTAATACTTCCAAGATGACCCCAGACTAGAGTCACCTCCATTTTTGGAATTGCGTTTTCTCCCTCCCCTTCTCTCTTTCAGTCCTGTGTGGATGGATTTCCTAAGAGCGAGATGGATGGGAAACGAGGTTGAGCAACGACAGAAAAGGGTCTGGAATCTTTCTTTTTCTTTTTATTTATTTATTTACTTATTTATTTATTTATTTAATTTTATTGTCTTTCCCATCTAAATCTATTCTCTTTGCATGGAAGTGGAAGAATCATTTCCAAAGATCCTTACGAGTTTGTGGTAAGCATGCTGGCCTTGCTAAGATGCTGCTTTTGTAAATGTGGTGATGCTAGAAATTAGGATTTCGGGTTCCTTTCAAATTCCCTTGAACTGAACTCTTTCATTCGGAGGCGACTCCCTCTCTTCTCACCTCCCACAGTGGTTGGGGCCCATGCCAGCACTCCGCCCACCATCAAGCCGCCAAGTATTCTTTTGGGAACCATCTATGAGAAAGGCTATGTGCGCCCTAAGGAACTATGTAGCACTTGACATATCAGACTTGCAATGAAATTACAAACACGAGCAAGGAAACAGAACCATCCTCATGGAAAAATACCAGTCCATGGTACTGTTATGGAATAGCTAATTACTCTTGGGCCTTGAAGGAAGGGTGGGATTCAGATAGGTGAAGATGGGAAGGCAATGCAGGTGGGGCACTGGCCTGATGAAAGGCCCTGATGCCTAAGGAAGGGAGGAGGAGATCGGTTTGGTTGAAGCCCAGGGTCCTCAGCAGGGAGCAAGTAAGAAGAGAATAGTAGTGAGGAGTGCACTTTGGAAACTGATCACACCTGGGTCAGAGTCCCAGAGTAGCAGAGCTGTGCTACTCACTCTCCGTGCGACCTGTGACAAATTATTTACCGACTTGCAGCCTTAGTTTACTCATCTTTAAAGTGGGGATAATTAATAGAACTTACTGTCTTTTATAAACATGCAAATAATATATGAGAATTAAACAGGCTAATGCTTATAAAATGCTTAGCATAGTGCTTAGCACATAGTAAACACTCGGTAAATGTCTACTACAACAATGACAATGATTACTGCTACGATTACTGCAAGAAATGTTTACTGCTTCAACGACTGCTAAGTGGCAGATGGGCCTGCAAAGAAAGGTAGGAGCCAGTTTGTGTGGAAGTCCTTGAAAACTCATGTAAGGGCGAATTCTTTCTCGCAGGCAATGAAGAGCCAGGGGAAAATTTTGAAAGTTTGGATCTAGAGGGAAAATGTCTTTTAGGAAGTTGACGTTACACAGTGTGCGTCTCTGACTGATAAAGGCATATAAAAGTGTGTGATAGTTGTAATCTTAATAGGGATAAAGATAAAAACAGGGATCATAAGACTATGCTGTTGGCATTTTAGGAATCAATAATCAGGTGGGAGGGTTGGGATTAGGGGTAAAGGGCTAGGGGGTCAGGACCTTTCTCAGAGAGGCCAAACCAGGCCATTTAAGCTGCTCTCCACCCAGACTGACCTTGACACCATGTGGGAGAGCAAGGACACAAAGCCAGAGACAAAGACATATGACCCTCTGTTGGGGTTGCTCTGACAACGCCCCTGGAGTTCCGGCTCCATTTTCGCCTGTCTGGGGCCTTTCTACCCTAGTGTGCTGGGATAAGCCTGTTTTAACTCTGTCTCGCCATGTCATTTCCCACCGAAAGGCTTCCAGGGATTCTCAATTATCCACGGGGACGCTTTTCAAATAGTCCCACGCTGGAAGTTGGTGAAGCCACAGAATAAACAGAGGGAATCTTTCTGGAACACTGTTTTTACACAGATATTGGGGATAAATGTGAGTTTTAGATAAGATAAACATGACAGTGTTTCGAATACTGTAATACCTTACAGATAATTTCAGAGATAATTCTGTTTCATATTTGCTGGTAGAAATCTTTTCACACATATTCATTCAATTCCCTGTGAAAAGCACCTCAGTGCAATTGTCACTGTCCTTCCCATGTATCAGGGGGGAATCAGGGAGGAGAAATCTTGTCCTGTTCTATTGTCTTCACTGGGGGGAGCCTCAGGGCAAATTCTCCTGAACGGTTAGAGAAAACAATTTTAGAAAAGTGTAACTCAAGAGAATGGATTTTAACATTAAACAACTCAGCTTATTTTTCAAGTGAATGTTCTTCTGGAACTTTCACTTACTGAACTAAAGAAATTGGTTTCTTCTTTCTCCTATATTTTTTATAACACGTTGACCTTAGCAATCGAAGTTTATAAGCCATGATACTTAAATTTTAAAAAGTCTCTCAAAGATTATCCAGAGATATGTGTATGACAGAAAGTTACCTAAGTGTTAAAATATGAAGTTTGAGAGTTCAAGGACATTTTGCATTTGTTCTGGGCTGATTTGAGTTACCCCCGCAGATGGCCCCACGGCAACACATACCATTCGAGAAGTATTTATGTGGAAAAGTTTGAGAAGTTCCAGTCATCCCAGCTTCAGCCAAGATCGTCCGCTGGTTTGCTTTACGTTTGTTTCCGAATTAGGACGTGACAATCTCTTCTAATCCACACTAATCTCTTTCTTCAGCAGTGAATCATATGCAGCTCTTCAAATCTTGGCCGGGAAGAAGCATCTATTTGTTTATCTAAAATCAATAGTTTCTGTATCTTCTCAAGATTTATGCATCTGGGTGGATGATGCTTGTGGTCACAGGTACTTGCTGCCATATTCATTCATGGATTCATTGATTCATTGTATTTGGGGAGCCTGGATTCACAAGGCATTACATTGGGCACATTTGGTGTGAATCAGACATGAAACCCATGGACGAGGATAGAGTGATACGAAGGGGAAAAGATCCCATAAACATCTGTAACACAGTATAGGGTGTGGTTAGGGAGATAAGTCCGTGAAAGCCTTGAAAATGTATTTATCTCCATGGAAGGCTCCCCTAAGCTCCATCTTGAAATATATTCAACAATGACTTTGATCAACTGATCTCTGACTCTCCAAAGGAAAACAATGGAACTTTCATGATTTTCGTTTGGCACGGTTTTTCTTTAGGCATGTGGGGAGGAGCCCATGGAAGCACAGAACGTCACACGGGTGTCAGAGTTTATCCTCTTAGGATTCTCACAGACCCGGGAGCTTGAGAAATTCCTGTTCCTGGTGTTCCTGTTTGTCTATGTCACCACTGTTGTGGGAAATCTTCTTATCATGGTCACAGTGACTTTTGACTCTCGGCTCCATATGCCTATGTATTTTCTGCTCCGAAACCTGGCTGTCATAGACCTCTGTTATTCCACTGTCACTTCTCCAAAGATGCTGGTGGACTTCCTTCATGAGGTCAAGACCATCTCCTACCAGGGCTGCATGGCCCAGATCTTCTTCTTTCACCTCTTGGGAGGCGGGACTGTCTTCTTTCTCTCAGTGATGGCTTATGACCGCTACATAGCCATCTCCCGGCTCCTCCACTACGTCACCATCATGAACACTCAGCTCTGTGTGGGGCTGGTGGTGGCTGCTTGGTTAGGGGGATTTGTTCATTCCATTGTCCAGCTGGCTTTGATGCTCCCATTGCCTTTTTGTGGTCCCAATGTTCTGGATAACTTCTACTGTGATGTCCCACAAGTGCTGAGACTTGCCTGCACTGACACCTCCCTCCTGGAGCTCCTCATGATTTCCAACAGTGGAATGCTGGTCCTCATCTGGTTCCTTCTCCTTCTGATTTCTTACACGGTCATCCTGGTGATGCTGAGATCCCATTCGGAACAGGCGAGGAGGAAGGCAGCTTCTACCTGCACCACCCACATCATTGTAGTGTCTATGATCTTCATTCCCTGTATCTATATCTACACCCGGCCCTTCACCCCTTTCCCCATGGACAAGGCTGTGTCCATCAGCTACACGGTCATGACCCCCATGCTCAACCCCATGATCTATACCCTGAGGAACCAGGAGATGCAGGCAGCCATGAAGAGATTAGGCAAGCGCCTAGTGATATGTAATAGGGAGTGAACTAAAAATATCTTGACTCAGGGGTGTCTGGGTGGTTTGGTTGGTTGAGTGTCCAACTCTTGGTTTTGGCTCAGGTCATGATCCCAGGGTCATGGGTCTCTGCCCCTCTCCTCTGTTCTCTCTTTCTCTTTCTCTCAAATAAAACAATAACAAATTTAACTATCTTGACTTTAAAATGACAAGTCTTCTCTCTGAACTTCTGTTTTCCACACAAGGGAAAATGTACAGAGTTCCTCTGCTGTGGATGAATATCTGTGATGACTGGTGAATAATGGCGTCTTACCCCTGGAACAATCTCAATCTTTTCTGCTCCCTGCTTTTAATCCTCTTTCTTTATCTTCGGAGTTCTGTAACTTTACTCAGCTATGTCTTCACATTCATTGATGGTTGTCAATTTTCCGGTGGCCTTTCAATTGATTGATTCCATTTATAAATGATCAGAAGTCACTTACTGATTTTATTCTTTAAAAAGTGATCTTGAGGCAGTTTTTTAATTTATGAAAATTTTACTTTTATGTGATCTGGAGCATCAATTCTAAGGATGGTAGGAAGCATAGAAATGCTAATTATAATCTCTAACCTTAACCTAAAGGAAAGCTATGGGGAACATTTCCTCGGATTTATCCTACAGATGATCATTTCACAACAT
Source organism: Paguma larvata (assembly GCA_030068075.1). NCBI lineage: Eukaryota > Metazoa > Chordata > Mammalia > Carnivora > Viverridae > Paguma > Paguma larvata. The sequence continues at coordinate 54,373,001 of CM057843.1, forward strand.
AGAATACTCAATTCTGAACTGAATTTGTGGAGACATATCCCCTTTTGATGGATATAGCTATGTCCATGAGAATTTAAGACATCTCTTACTGAAGCTATGCTATGTTTATGATATAAATGTGACTCAGATCTAAATGAACACTAAGTGGTTCAGTGCAATGTCTTTCACTATAAAGAATGTAGAGAAAAAATATAAAATAAGTTGTTCATACTGGCTTAAATTTAAAAAGAGCTCTGGGAATTCTGTACTGGTTAACAGAAATGTTCTGATAAGACCGAGGGCATTTTATAATTTTATCATGTGGAGAATTGGAATATTTACACATATGCATATTTTCATAAAATACAAATGTTTATAGAAGAATTAATTCCCTGTTTCAGATATTTGGTAGTATAGGTACTGTGGTTCAAATATTTTTTGTGGGGTGCCTGGCTGGTACAGCTGGTAGAGTGTGCAACTCTTGATTTCAGGGTGGTGGGCTCAAGCCCCACATTGGGTGTAAAGGTTACTTAAAAATTTTTTAATGGTTTTAATTAAAACTTTCCCCATGTTCTTATGCTACCTTAAATTGAATAGTGAGACAATAACAGGATTTGAAGCCGTAGCATTCCATCTGAGCTCTAACTCCTGCTGGCTGTGCTCCTTTTGGCCATCACTGAATCTCTACATCTTTAGCTATAAAATTTAGCTATATTTCCTCACAGTGTTGTGTGGGTCACTGAGGTAAACGTAAAATTCCAGTACAGTACTTGGAATATAGTCGACATTCAACTAATGTTAGTTCCTCCACACATTCCTATTTACAATTATGTTTTTACTTTCCATCAATGCTTTTCCTTAAATTTCAATTCCAGTATAGTTAATATAGAGTGTTCGGTTAGTTTCAAGTATACAGTAGAGTGATTCGACAATTCTCTACATTACTCAGTGGTCATCAAGGTGAGTGTGCTTAATCCCCTTCACCTATTTTACCCATCTCCTCACTCACCTCCCCTCTGGTAACCATCAGTTTGTTCCCTAGAGTTAAGAGTCTGGTTTTTTTTTTTTTTTTTTTTTTTTTTTGGTTTGTCTCTTTTTCCGCCTTTGTTCCTTTGTTTTGTTTCTTAAATTCCACACATGAGTGAAATCATAGGACATTTGTCTTTCTCTGACTTACTTATATTGCTTAGCATTATACTCCCTATCTCCATCCATGTTGCTGCAAATGACAAGATTTCATTCTTTTTTACGGTTGAAAAATATTCCATTGTATGTATATATATATATATACATATATACATATATACATATATATACCACATCTTCTTTATCCATTCATCTATTGCTGGACAATTTGGTAATTGTAAAGTAAGCAATGCCACATTAAACATAGGGGTGCACATATCCTTTCAAATTGACGTTTTGTATTCTTTGGATAAATAACCAGTAGTGCAATTACAGGATCATAGGGTAGTTCTATTTTTTATTTCTTGAGGAAATTCCATGCAATTTTCTACAGTGACAGCACCAGTTTGCATTCCTGCCAGAGTGCATGGAATCTTTCTCCACATCTTCATCAGCACTTGTTGTTTCTTGTTGTTTTTTTTTTTAATTTTTTTAATTTTAGCCATTCTGATAAGTGTGAGGTGATATCTCATTGTGGTTTTGATTTGAATCTCTCTGATGATGAATGATGTCGAGTATCTTTTCGTGTATCTGTTGGCCATCTGGATATCTTCTTTAGAGAGAGTGTGTTCATGTCTTCTGCCCAGTTTTAATTGGCAGTGTTGAGTGTTGAGTTGTATAAGTTCTTTATATATACTGGATACTAACCCTTTGTTGGATATGTCATTTGCAAATATCTTCTCCCATTCAGTAGGTTGTCTTTTAGTTTTGTTGATGGTTTCCTTTCTATGCAGAAACTTTTTATTTTGATGTAGTCCTAAGAATTCATTTTTGCTTTTGTTTCCTTTGCTTCAGGAGACATATTTAGAAAAATGTTGCTATGGGTGATGTCAGAGAAATTACTGCATGTGTTCTCTTCTAGGATTTTTATAGTGTCAGGTCTCACATTTAGATCTTTAATCCGAGCCTGGAGCCTGCTTCAGATTCTGTGTCTCCCTCTCTCTGCCCCCTACCCCACTCATGTTCTGTCTCTCTCTGTCTCTCAAAAGTAAATAAAAATGTTAAAAAAATTAGATCTTTAATCCATTTTGAGTTTACTTTTGTATATGGTGTAAGAAAGTGGTCCAGTTTCATTCTTTTGCATGTTGCTGTCCAGCTTCCCCAAACCATTTGTTGAAGAGACTCTCTTTTTCCCATTGGATATTCTTTCCTGCTTGTTGAAGATTAATTGACCATACAATTGTGGATTTATTTCTGTGTTTTCTGTTCCGTTCCATTGATCTATGTGTCTATTTTTTACCAGTACCATATTGTTTTGATTACTACAGCTTTATAGTAGAAGTTGGAATCTTCCCATCAATACTTCTAAATTAAACCAAGATACAGTAAAACCTTGGTTTCCTAGCATAATTCATTCTGGAAACATGCTTGTAATCCAAAGCACTTGTATATCAAAGCAAATTTCCCCGTAAGAAATAATGGAAACTCAGATGATTCGTTCTACAACTCAAAAGTATTTGTATAAAATGATTACAATATTGTAATATAGTAGAAAATAATAAAGAAAAATAAATTAACCTGCACTTACCTTTGAAAACCTTCGTGGGTGGTGTGAAGGAGACAAGAGAAAGCAGGTTTATTTTGTAGGATGACTTTCACTATCACTAACCGAATCACTGCTATCTATTGGCTCAATGGAATCTTTTTCTTTCCATGCAGCTTTAACAAGGAACCTATCCAATGACACTTGCTTTTGCCTCCTTTTAAGGATTTCGTGGAAATGTGACATTGCATTGTCGTTAAACAGATTCATTGCTCACACTGCTACAGCCTTATTTGGGTGGTGCTTTCCTACAAAATTTTGCCCTGTTTCCCACATTTTACACATCTCCCTAATCTCATCTGAAGCGAGGGATTCCTCTGCTCTTTTCCTCTCCTCCTCTGCAGGTGAGATGCAGATATAGACATCTTATAAAATCTTACAACTTCAACCATTCGTATACCTTGTTTGTACTTCTCAATGATTTCCTTCTTAACTTCCACTGTAATCATCTCCTTCTTCTTATCACCTTTTCTTCTCAACATTTTTCTGCATGGGGGCCATTGTATACACTCACATGGATGTTGACTACAGTACAGTATTAAACTCTTGTCATATACTGTATTTAATGTAACTGGCAATAAGGCCAGCAGAGGAAAGGGTATCTATCTGCAGGCATCCTGACCTAGAATGAAGCAAAGCATTCCTAAGCTTACTCTTCTATGAAAAAGCAAAGGACTGTTCATAGGTACTTGGAGGTGACCAGAAATACACAAGTGCCTGTTTGGGCACTATCCAATTTTCTGGAAAATCACTGATTTCTGCCAGACACCAAGGCCTCAGACTGAGCATCTGCACATGGGAACCAATCACCCACAATCTTGCAGCAAGGGGGAGAGAGAGAGAGAGAGAGAGAAGAACCGCTGATTCAATTGTAATCAAGTGACTTTTGGCATCATGTATTGCTGATATTGCAAGACATTGCTGTTTATCAAGTTAAAATTTATTGGAAATGTTTGCTAGTCTTGTGGAACACTCACAGAACAAGTTACTCACTATCCAATGTTTCACTGTAATTATCAGGTTCCTTATGGTCTAAATAATCAGGTTTAGTCAAGTAATGCTTTTTAGTCATTTTATTTGTATAGGATTAGTGAAAACAGATCTCTTAGAAGTTGTTGATGGAAGGCTGTAAATTATTTCAGTGACAGGTTAAAAAACTTGGGGGGGGGGGCGCCTGGATGGCTTAGTCGGTTAAGCATCCAACACCTAATTTTGGTTCAGATCATGATCTGATGGTTTGTCAGATCGAGCCTCACGTTGGGCTCTGCACTGACAGCATGGGGCCTGCTTGGGATTCTCTCTCTCTCCCTCTCCCTCTCTCTGCCCCTCCCCTGCATGCTCGCACTCTCTCTCTCAAAATAAATAAATGAGATAGATAGATAGATAGATAGATAGATAGATAGATAGATAGATAGATGATAGATAGATAAAAAGAGTAAATATTCTGGTATCTTTGTAAAATTTCTTTTCTATTTGAGTGTAAGTATACTTAACTGATGCAATATTACATTAGTTTCAGGTGTACAACATAGGGAGTCAACTTTTTTTTTAAGTTTATTTATTTATTTTGAGAAAGAGTACAAGTGGGGGAGGAGCAGAGAGAATCCCAAGCAGGCTCCATGCTCTGTGCTGAGCCCCCCACCAGGCTCAATCTCATGAGCATGAGGTCACGACCTGAGCCAAAATCAGGAGTTGGATGCTTAACCAACTGAGCCATCCAGGCACCCCATCAGCTTCTCTATATGTTATGCTCAGTGATTGTAGATTGAGTCTGACTCAAATAATACTTCACTTCTCAGCCTTATTAATCTATAGATCTTGCCATTCCAGTTGTATTTATAATCAAGTTCAGGGATTATTGATGTGTGAGGAGGAAAAGACCTCAATCAGCCTTGCAGAGGATGTATTTTTATTTTACATTTGATGCATTAAAGGCAGTGTATTTGTCAGGGTTCCATAGAGCAACAAGCCCAGTCGGATATAGATAATACATGTATATTAAGAGACATATTGCAAGGAATTGGCTTACATGATTGTGAGACTGACTCTTGGGCCAGTGGAAATGTATAGGACAGGCATCAGAAAGGGTAGGAGAGGACGCTATATGAGCTGAAGCTGTAGTTCAGAACACCTTCTTCAAGAAAATCCTCAGTTCTTCCCCCAAGGTTTTTTAACTCATGAATCAGGCACAGCCAGATTATTTAGGAAATTCTCTTACTTAAAATCGACTGATTATGGGGTGTCTGGGTGGCTCAGTCCATTAAGTGTCTGACTCTTGATTTTGGCTCAGGTCATGATCTCATGGTTTGTGAGATCAATCCCCGTGTCGGGCTCTGTGCTGAGTGTGGAGCCTGCTTGGGATTCTCTCTTTCTCTCTCTCTTTCTCTCTCTCTCTGTCTCTCTCTCTCTCTCATCCTCCCTTCCCACACTTGTTTGCAGTTATATGTGCATGTGTGTGTGCTCTCTCTCTCTCAAAATAAATTAATAAACAATTAAAAAATCAACCAATTATCAATGTCAGTCACACCTATGGGTACTTCCCCAGAATCAAAGTACCTTCACAGCAACTCTCAGGCTAGTGTTTGATTGAATAACTGGGAACTATAGACTAATCAAGTTGACATATAAAACCTACCACCATAATGGGAGAATAATTAATTATCAGCAATCCTGGGTCCCCTCAATGAGAATATAAATGAAATTCCTTCTGTATGTATCCTGCATCCATTTAAGTTTGAAGTTGTAACAAAAGTTAAATCTGAAAAACATTTATTTCCTTAGATATACAGTGCATAGGGAAATACTTTCCTCAGTTCAGTTTTCCATGACAGATCTTTAGCGTAAATACTCCATTCCTGCCATCTGGTCTTTGGAATTCATTACGTTGGTTAGGGGTTGCAGTGGTGAAGAGATTAGGTTTGGTGGACATTCTACAGACCCGTATGTGCCTTGACAGGAAATATATTAATTGGAACATATCAGTTTCCCCTTAGTGAAAGCTAAGTCAGAATCAGAACTTAAAATCACCCACATGATAATCAACGAAATATACAAGTCCTGTCTCCTTCCCCAGAATCAATCCAGACCACCTTTTCAAGTGACTAAATTTTAAAATGGACTGAAGCTCTAAATAAGAATTAGGAGTTTATTTTTTAATCTACATCTCTTGCATGTGGAAGATCTTCACATGGTATTCTTGTCTGCCAGAGGCAGGTATTTTGTTTGTCCAAGTGTAAACATTTGCAGTGAAAGAATTTAGACTAACCCGGAAATGCTATGTAGATCAGAGAGCTCTAAAAAATCTGGTTTTACAGCACATCAAGTTTACCCTGGCAGTTAATTCCAGTTTTGATTCGTTTCCGTAATGAGAAAATATAGGGGTTTCTTGCACCAATCCTCATGTTAGAAGTAATAATAGCTCACACGTAAAAAATGCTGGCCTTCTATAGATACTGTGAGTAGACCTGGATACAGGTGGTAAATCGACATGGTAGAGGGGGAGGGGGTCTGATTGGTAAAATAAAGGACAAGATTTTAAATAATTTCTATTGTAGTATACAAACATTTCCCCCCCATGCCTTTTCTAAATAAAATCAATTAAGTTCTAAAAGTAGAAGGAAAATGAGGAAAAGAAGGAGGAGAGGAGAAGAAAGAAGGAAATCATAATGGTTAGCTTGAGGATTCTGCATGCAAGAGAGAGAGAGAGAGAGAGAGAGAGAACTGTCAGTGGTGCTGAACGTGTGGCCCCAGAAACAGGCACATCAGCATTATCTACGAACTTGTTCCAAATGCAAATTCTTGGCTCTATTATTGACCAACTGAATGAGAAAGTCTGGGGCCGGGGGACACACTAATCTGTCTTTTCACATCATCTCCAGGGGATTCTTTTAAGGGTAAGAATCACTGGTCTAACAAATGGGTTTGTCTAAAACTCCCAGAGTCCATTTCTTTGGAAGAGACACTTGTCCCTTTAGATAGTGGCCTGAGAATCCTACATCCTGCAAATCTCTAAAGTTTTCATTGTCCTTGGTACTTTTTGGCCCCCAAGGAGGACCTCTGAGAGAGTAAGTGTTTTTGAGACATTTAGAAACTTTTTAACAACTCCCATTGTTCCCTTGCCTCCAGCGGGACTCGGTCGGGAAACAGCCCAGCTCTGCTTCTCAGCGGAGCCCAGTCCAATAGCCATCTCCCTGAGGCTATGCCCTCTTTCCCTAGGGTCACCCCTGCTGTCACACGTGATGTGTGGGCAGTGGCCAGGGAGCTGACACTGCAGGAAAAGGCTCTCCAAGACAACGTAAGACCTGAAGACTTTCTCCCATTCTGGGCTGAAGGAAGGTGAGAGACCGAGATTTTCTCATCTGTAGATAAATCAGCTGCAAGAAGGACCCAGAACCACCTACAGGAATATGGGTAGAATAAACAAATGACATAGGCTTGATGGTAGTAAGTCTAAAGTGTGAGGAGAGTCTCGGGAAGTTATTCAGGGGAACTGTGATGTTGAAAACAGATGCCTCAGGTTGCACGTGAAAACCTAGGCTTTAACAACCAAGCAAGGATGGAGGATGCTGAGAGCGGAGCGTGAGGAAATGCACCACAAAATCCCCCACCTAGTCGCATAAAATTGGGTCACATAATTACTTACTCATCCACTAACTTAGCAAACAGGCTTTGGGCAACTGCTAGATCAGAGTTGCTGTTACAGGTGCTGGAGCTAATTTAATGAATTTATGATCTAGTTTAGAGGGACAAGAGAAGAACGTGGAAGATGCTATAATGGAGGTATTTATAAAACGTTACTAGAACCCAGAGAAAGAAGGGATTAATTCTGCATGGGAGAGACATGGAGAGGAGTCACAGAGAAAGTGATATCCGAGTCCTAGGTTGAGAAGGTAGTAGAAGGTATTTCAGGAAAAAGAACATATTACCAAGCCTATGGAAATAACCGAGCCTATGGCACACATGAGAGCCCATGAATTTCTCAAATGGCATTCAGTTCCTGGGTGACAGGGGTATTGATTACAAAGGCAGATAAAGGCTACATTTCATAGCCTTGTGTGACATGCCAAGAGGGAGTTGCGGGCACTTTTGTAAGCATGTTTCAACTCTGTATAAATCCACAAAGCCTGTGAGGCAGCTTCTAAAGAATTTGAGTTTTAAGCTGTGAGCTCTAGGCAGTCATTGAAAGATTGTAATGAGAGAAAAACGTGATCAGACACGAGTTTAGAAAGGTCTCTTTGACCGCCTTATAGAAACAGACTGCAGTGGAGGCAAATGGAAGCAGAAGGATGAGATTAAAATGACTTTTAATACATAATGAACCTCAATAGGCATGTGAGAGACAATGGGACTGAGATAGGGCAGGAGGAGTGGGTAGGCCACCCACCCCTAACCCGTCTCCCTCCATTTCTCCCCCTTTACCTTCTTCTCCACCTTTGACCTCATTCCCTGCCCCTCTCCCTTTTCCACCGTTTCCCCATTTCCCCTTCCTTTACCTGCTCTGGTCCTCCCTCTCCCTCTTCATCTCCTGCCTTGATTCCTTTGTCTATTTCTGTTGCTCGACATCTTCCTTTGTCTTCTACCCTTGTGCTCAGTAACATCTTCCAAACTTTTATTCCTTTCAGATAAACTCCTTGAGTCCCCATCATATGTTATTCATCATCTAATTTTTAATGCATTTTTTTAAATGTTTATTTATTTATTTATTTAGAGAGCATGCACAGGCGCCTGAGTGATCAGGGAAAGGGCAGAGAAAGGGAGACAGAGAATCCCAAGCAGGCTCTGCACTATTAGTGTTTCTCATGATGGTGAGATCATGATCTGAGCCAAAATCGAGAGTCAGACACTTAACTGAGCGAGCCACCCAGGCACCCCACTATTCATCATCTATTTCTTAAACCAGAGACTCTCTCTCTCTATGGCCTTTCTCTTGTCTCAGCACACACGCCATCACTTCCCTGGCCTCAATGAGTAAGGGGCTGTACCCATAGCTCCTCTCCACCCATTAGTCAACACCACATGCTTTTGGAAGTGTTTACTGTCCACTAAGATGGGCACTGTGGGGCACAAATAAAGATCTGTGTTTCCACCTCTGGGAGTTTCAGTTAAATTATGGAGGAAAAACATAGACACAGGAAAAGTCCATTAAAATGAGGATGTGTTAAATGTTGCATGAAAAATGATTGCTAGAAACATGTATTGACACTGGAAGAAGGGAGGATGTATTTAGAGGAGGAGACTATGCAGAAGAGAGTGATTACCAGAGTGATTTATTTCCAGGCACCATTCCAGGAACTTCATGTGTTGTTTTATTTAATCCCCTAGACAAATCTATAAAGGCAAAGTTTTTATTCCTATATTGCAGATGTGGAAACTGAGACCCAGACAGATGAAGTAGCTTAATCAAGGTCAAATATCAAGGAGGTAGAAGCCCTGAAATTTGACTGATGTTCTGTTGGACTTCAACTATCTCCCCACCATTGTATCACATGGAATCTTTGAAAGGCAGGTTGCATATGTCTATGGATGGCTTTAAAGATATGTCATGGATATATACGATGGCACCAACTTGTAAACTCTCCAGAGACAAACCCATTTCATCAGCACCTGTGATATGGTCTGCACATGAGGATCCATCATCTGGACCCGGACAACTCTGCTTGAGCCCTGAGCACTAAAAGCGACTTCATGATCTATTCCATGGTTCATTTTCTTTTGGTGTATGGAGAAGATGCTATGGAGCCCGGGAACCTCACAAGGATATCAGAATTTGTCTTCCTGGGGTTCTCACAGACTCAAGAGCTCCAGCTTCTCCTGTTTCTGGTGTTCCTATTTGTCTACACCACCACTGTCATGGGAAACCTCCTCATCATAGTCACGGTGACCTCAGACACACGGCTCCACACGCCCATGTACTTCCTGCTCCGAAATCTGGCGGTCTTAGACCTCTGTTTCTCCTCTGTCACTGCCCCAAAGATGCTTGTGGACTTCCTCTCTGAGAAGAAGACCATCTCCTACCAGGGCTGCATGGCCCAGATCTTCTTCTTCCACTTTCTGGGAGGTGCCATGGTCTTCTTTCTCTCAGTCATGGCCTATGACCGCCTTGTTGCCATCTCCCGACCCCTCCACTACGTGACCATCATGAATACACAGCTCTGTGTGGCGCTAGTGGTGACAGCTTGGATGGTAGGTTTCGTCCATTCCATTACCCAACTGGTTCTGATGCTCCCACTGCCTTTCTGTGGCCCCAATGTCCTGGATAACTTCTACTGTGACGTCCCACAAGTGCTGAGACTTGCCTGCACTGACACCTCCCTCCTGGAGTTCCTCATGATCTCCAACAGTGGGCTGCTGGATGTCATCTGGTTCTTTCTCCTCCTGACCTCCTACTCAGTCATCCTGGTGATGCTGAGGTCCCACTCTGGGCAGGCAAGAAGGAAAGCAGCTTCCACGTGCACCACCCACATCGTCGTGGTGTCTATGGTTTTCATTCCAAGCATTTACCTGTATGCCCGGCCCTTCACCCCCTTCTCCATGGACAAGGCTGTGTCCATCAGCCACACGGTCATGACCCCCATGCTCAACCCCATGATCTACACCCTGAGGAACCAGGAGGTGCAGGCGGCAGTGAAGAGACTAGGGAGACGCCGACTGCTCTGTCAAAGGGAGTGACAAGGAGTGGGTCCCTTCTCTCTGGCTTTGTTTTCCATTTGTAAAATGGAGGGAAAGCTACTATATCTGCTGGCTGTCTTCCTAGCTTGTGCATATGTTGTGGAGGTCATCATAGAAGTGAGTGAGTTTTGAAACTAGGCAACTGACTCAGATTTTTAGGAAAAAGGGAAAAGTCCTCTTTGGTGGCTAAGGTTTGTGCTAGAGTTCTAAAATCCCTGCTCAATGAGAAACATTGAGAGAAGCATCTCTCCTCTCATGGCTCTGGAAAGCTACACCCTTCTTTTCCCCTTCTTGGAGGATTGTTTCCTCTTATGATGAGGGTCTTTCCCCAGTGAAGGCACTTCTAGTTCATGTGTTTTGACTTCTCTTCCCAGCACCCGTTTTGGCCTGTGTCCAGAATGTTAGAGAAAGCACAGACCATGAAGATGTAGCTGTAGCTTGGGAGCCCTTGACCCATTCATTACCAGACTGGTGACCTTGGATAAGCCACCTAGCCTCTCTTGAATTCATGGATTCTCTCTCACCAAACTGACATAAAGCAATAGCTGTCCCAATAATCTCACAGATTTGTTATAAGATCCAAAAAATGTATAAGAATGTTTTATAAATCTTACATAGAACCTATATGAGGGTTATTGTCATTGTTATGATTATCTCTGATATATATTTTCTCATTGGTTGAACAGTGTTTTGGAAGTGTTTGGTGGCGATTCCTCAGTGTGGTGAGGGAGGCATGGAGAGAGTGGGGGCTGAACTCCAGAGGGCCATGCAGCATGTGCACGAGTGAAACAGAGAGTGAGCATAAATTCATGAGCATGTGTGCAAGGAAATATTCTTATTTTTATTTGTGATGGATGATTTGAACTCTTATATGACAATAAGATATTCTCTTAGCATCTGGAAAGCCACACTCTCACACATTTCTGCCTTCTTGGTGGACAGTTTCCTGTTATGATGACACCATTTCTCCATAAGAGCATTGTATTTTCTGTATTTTGACCTCTTTTCCCAATACTCTGTTTGGTGCGAGTCTGGATTGGTGGAAATAGCACAAGACTTAGAGGTTAAGCTTTAAATGAGAAGCTCTAACCCATAACTTACCAAACTGATGATGACCCGGGATGAACCATTTGGCCTCTCTTGACCTCATGGTTTCTTCTTCAGTAAACTTGCTTACATTAGTATCTGACCTCCAAACCTCCCAAGTTTATTATAAGAATCAAATAAAAAAAAATCATGTGACAAAACATTGGGCAAACGATATAACTACTTTTTCATCCAATCTTTTTTCAATGATTTTATTTTATTTTCAAATGAGAAAATATCATGAATGTTCAGCTTATTTCCACTTTACATTTTCAGTGTAGAATAATAATTGTTACAAACAAAAGATTATGTGTAAAATACATGTAAGTTCTAGAACATTATAGCATTACAAGAGTTCCTATAAAGTCTACTTGATTTAAGAAATAGAAGTTACCAGTAACTTATACCTGCCCACAGGGTCCTCTACCTCTCGTTCACTCTCTCCTCCCCAATGAAACTGTTTTCTTGAATTTTGCATTTGCCATCCTATTGCTTTTAAAAACACTTTTATCGCATTTTTACATAATCAATAAATATACTGATTTTGTTTTGTTTTGCTTATTCTGAGCTTTCTGAAAATACCCGACTATACATAATATTCTGGGATTTACTTTTTTTCCCACTTGACATTATATTTTTAAGCTTATTTGAATTGTTTCCCTGTTTGTTTGTTTTGCTATTGCGAACAGTGCTATTTTGAGTATTCTTCTGTCTCCAGTTGCCATGTTGAGGAGCTATGGGCTATACCTTGAAATAGAATTGCTGGGGCGCCCAGGTGGCTCAGTTGGTTGAGCGTCCTGACTTAGATTTCAGCTCAGGTCATGGCCTCAGGGTTCTGGGATCAAGGGCCCAACATGGGCCTGGTTAGGATTCTGTCTCTTCCTCTGCCCCTCTCCCCCACTCTTGCTCTCTCTATAAAAGAAAGGAGAGAGAGAGAGAAAGAGAGAGAGGCAGGGAGAGAGAGAGAGAGAGATGGAAATGCTAGGTTTTAGGGTCTTCAAAGATAAAACTTTACAAAATGGTGCTAAATTGTTTTCCAAAACAGTTGTACTAAATTTCACGTCCATAAGCGGGGTCCAGGTGTTCCCACCAATTCATATCCTTCTAGCAGCTGATAACCTGAGACATCTTAATTTTTTCCAGTTTTGTGGGTAAAAAACATTTTCTCTGTAGTTTGTTGTCATTTGCATTTCTCTCCTCCCTAGTGGTTCTTTCCATGTTTTTATTGCTTTCATTTTTCCTATGAGTGCCTTTTGTTAATTTTTCTCTTGACTTTTTCTAGCGAATGTGGGACTTCTCATATAATTTGGTTACTGATGGATTGTCAGTTATGTTATATGCAATACCTTCTCCCAGTTTGTAGTTTGTCTCTTCTGTATATGGTGTTAATTTTAATGTAGTTTAATGATATCTAATTAAAAAATTGTTTCTTACCCAGAGGACAGAAAGATATTCTACATATTTCTTTTATCTTAAATGTTTTTTAACTTAAATATTTTTTAACTTCTAGAAAAATCTGAAACTTACAGAAAAGTTGCAAGTGTAGTATAAGGGCTTTTTTTTTTCCTGAAGGCTTGAGGATCAGTAGCCAACCTGATGCACACCATTCTTTAGTAGTTGAACATGCATTTTCTGCAAAGATGTTTTCCTACGATACTGCCATACAGTCACCAACACTGTTGCAGTAACAATATGTTGCTAGAATCCAATTTTCAGCCTCTATTCAAATTTTGCCAAATGTCCCAGTCACGTCATTTGGAAAGAGAATCTGGTTCAAAATCACGTGTCGCATTTAGTTGTCATGTCTTTTTAGACATCTTGAATCTCACAGAGAAGGAAGAGCTTCTTGAATTTGGTTATCTCGGCACTTTCAAAGATTACAGGCCAGTGATTTTGTAGAATGTCCCTTAATTTGGACTTTGCTGATGTTTCAGGTGATTAGTCTCAGGTGATGCATTTTGGTCACTCTTCCAGGGACATCCAGAAGTCATGCTGTGTTCTTATTGCATCTTATGAGGTGTGAGTGATGTTGCCTTGTCTGATCACTAATGTCCTGTCACTTTGATTACTTGACTGAGGAGGTGTTTGTTAGGCTTCTCACCTTCATTATCATTTTCTCTTGAAAAATGGTAAATATTTTGTGAGGAGGTACTTTGAGATTATGTTAATATCTGGTTCCTTATCAAACTTGCAGTTTATTCTTTTGTTTATTTCTATCTGTGTGGACTTGTATTTTCCTTTTTTTAAATCAATTGAGTTATAATCTATTATTAATTTGCCTCAGAGTTGGCCAGTTGCAGTCTCTCCAAGTTGCTTCTGTGTTCTTTGTCTTCTTTGAGCTCATCCTTACTTTCTGGCACGGTGACATGCCCACCCTTATCTTGTATTTTCCTGTTCTGGCTCTAGAATCAAGTATTTCTCTAAACGGTCCTGCCAAAAGGAATTTTGGTGAAGAATGGTGTTTAGAGATCACTATCTGGGTTCTGGGAGTGCTCATTGCTATAGCTAGGGTCATGAAGATTTACTCTGGTTTTCTAAGAGTTTTATAACTTTAGCTCTTATGTTTAGTTCTTTTATCCATTTTGAGTTCATTTTTTAAAGTTTATTTATTTATTTTTGAGAGAGAGGGAGCACGAGCATGAGCTGGAGAGGGACAGAGACAGAGAGGGAGAGATAGAATCCCAAGCAGTCTCCACACTGTCAGCATGGAGCCAATGCGGGGCTCAAACTCACGAACCACGAGATCATGACCTGAGCCAAAATCAAGAGTCGGACACTTAACTGACTGAGCCACTCACATGCCCCTCGAGTTAATGTTTGTATATGGTGTAAGGTAGTAATCCAACTTTATTGTTCTTTGTGTGGATATCCACTTGTTTTCATGCCATTTGTTGAAGAGACTATTTTCCCCCATTGAAGAGTTTTTTGAAAATCAGTTGACCTTAAATTTATGGATTTATTCCTGGACTCTCAATTCTATTCTTTTGTATATACATCTTTTCAATGTTTCTGTGGAGGGATGGGCCCTTGGAGATCCCCACTGTGCCATCACTCTATCATTAGCTTATTAATTTACTTAATTTATCTCCCTCTATAAAACCCATCTCCCATACCAGATCTATTTCCTCACTCCACTTGGGCTTTGGTTTCACACTGCAGGCCAGTCCCCCTGTTCAGTCAGTTTATTACCCTACTCATGCTCCAAATATCTCACCTCACAATGTCCCCCATACGGACACCCATCTCGTCCTGCTTGGTCTCCAACTCCTGGTGTCAGACTGAACCCCTGCATGAACATGCTCCTTATCCCTTTGAAGTTTTGATTCCCTGCACTGAGTGATGTTCTCCTCCCCTTGCTTTAACACCCACGATGGGCAGGTCTCAGGAGGGGACACTCAGGCTCTGACAGCCCATACTGAGTCACATCCTGTGGACACCCTTTTGAAACTATGTTTTTTTTTACAATAGTTTATTTTCAAATTGGTTTACATATAACATCCAGGGTTCATCCCAACACGTGCCCTCTTTAATGTCCGTCACCCCCTCTCCCCTCTCCCTCACCTCCCTCACCCCCCTCACCCTCAGTTTGTTCTTAGTCTTTGAGAGTCTCTTATGTTTTATCTCCCTCCCTCTGTGTCTTTTTTTCCTTTCCCCTCTTCCCCTCCCCCTGGTTTTTGCTTAGTCTCACATGAAACTATATTTTTAATCTACATTCAGAAGAGATTTTCTCAACTTTATTTTCAAATTCCTCTATTATAGTTTTCATTCCTGTCAACATATTTTAATTTCCAAGAACTCTTCTTTGTTCTGTGACTTTTGTCCATGCTATCCTTTTCTATCTTCTTGCTTCTCTCAAAGGGTGCTAATTATATAAACTGGAGATTAAAAATTTTTTTCTTCTGTTTCCCAGACCATTTCTGTTTTCTTCTCATTTATTTTTCTATTTATTTTGTGTTTGCTCTTTCTGTTGGTGGTCTTCCTTAAACTCCTGGAGATCTTTGAAGATCTGCATTTAAGAGTAAGGCAGTACAATGCTAGTTGGTACCTCTATGTATAGGTAAAGTTTTTAGATTTCACTTCAGGGGTTCAGGTGGAAACCAGCGATTTGCCAAAGAACCCCCAAGTGCCAACACATAAAAATATTTTTTTCCAGAGTTTTTTCTCCAAAGGAAAAAAATCTTGATTTTCTGTCTTTGACTTAGATACTAGAATTTTGGACTGGGGTGAGGTGTGTGATGAGCCTTAAGATATCTTAAGATAGAGAGATTCCTACCTGACCTCCCTCTCTCAAGTATATTATTCACATCTGAATTTGTGACTTCTGCTATTATGAATTTTCTGGTTTAAGAGAGACTGCATCATTATTAAGATCCTCTTGCTTCTGGCCCATTATGTTCGTTCCTGTCCTTAGGTGCTTTATACAAACATAGCATTGCTCTTGGGTGCCTACCCAACAGTTATCCCCAACCACTTCTCCCCTGCTTGTCCCCCATCGTTAAGTATTCACTCTGCCAGAGCACTCAAAAGCTAGGAGCGCTCGCGTGTTCATGTGATCCAGGAATGACAAATACAACAAAAAGTGTGTTTGCCAGGGAGCTTCTGGGAAATATTTTTCCTCCATGATTAAAGGCCAGAGATGTAGGTGGAGAAAGAAACTGCCCCACACTCCTTTCCTCCTCTCCAGCCTTTGAATGAGAGTATGTGAGGACACACATGATGATTGAAGCCAAGGAGTCCATCTTGGCTCATGAGGGAAAGGTCACGAACATCACAGAGCCACTGAGGTGGTATCTTTTTTTTTTTAATGTTTATTCATTTTTGAGAGAGAGAGAGAGAGAGAGAGAGAGAGAGAGATATGGAGCACAAGCAGGGGAGGGGTAGAGAGAAGGGGAGACATAGAATCCGAAGCAGGCTCCAGGCTCTGAGCTGAGAGCACAGAGACTGACGTGGGGCTCAAACTCATGGACCATGAGATCATGGCCTGAGCCAAAGTCAGATGCATAACCGACTGAGCCATTCAGGGGCCCCGGAGGTGGTATCTTGATATCATTGGACCATGGTCCCACCTGGCTCGTTGGCCTTGACTCCCTGATTTTCCGGAATCACCTTTTTCTCCTCCTCCTTCTTTTCTTTTTAAAAAAATTTTTAAATTAATTTAAAAAAAAAATTTTTTTTTAGCATTTTTATTTTATTTTTGAGAAACATAGAGACAGAGAGCGTGAGCAAGGGAAGGGCAGAGACAGAGGGAGACACAGAATCTGAAGCAGGCTCCAGGCTCTGAGCCGTCAGCACAGAGCCCGATGCGGGGCTCGAACCCACAGACCGCGAGATCATGACCCAAGTTGAAGTCGGCCACTTAACTGACTGAGCCACCCAGGTGCCCCTAAAAATTTTTTTAATGTTTACTTCTGTTTGAAGGATAGAGTGCAGTGGGGGAGGGGCAGAGAGAGAGGGAGACACAGAATCTGAAGCAGGCTCCAGGCTCTGAGTTGTCAGCATAGAGCCTGACATGGGGCTCGAATTCACCAACCGTGAGATTATGAGCTGAGCCAAAGTTACCCAGGCACTCCCTCCTCCTCCTTATCTCCCATCTCCTTTCCTTTCTCCTCTCTTCTCTTCACTTCTCACATTTTTAAGGGTTTTGAAGCTGGGATGAGATGAGTCAAGGACACAGGCAAAGTTACAGGGCCTTACTCTCCTCGTTAAGTGTTTGCTGAAACAAGATGAAGTGTGAAGGTCTATTTTTCCAGCGTCCGCTCCGCCCACCCTCCCATCTCCTTCCCGCTGTGGCTGTGGAGGCCTTCATCTGTAGGTCACTCTCCTGCATCATGTTCTCCACTGGCGTCTCATGTCCTGTTGGATAAATCTGAATTCACTGACCTGGTTTCTCCACACTCTCCAGAGTCTGATCCCTGCCTCCTCTCCTCCTCCCTCGTCCCCCACCTCTTGCCCTGTGCTCTGGCCTTGCTGAGGTGCTCGGGGTTCCTGGAGTATATGCTGTGCCATTTCATCTCTGGGCCTCTGTTCTTCCTGCCAGAAACACACTTCTGCCTCCATGCAAGAACCGTCCCTTTGTTCAAATGTCCCCTCCTCTGGGAAGCTTTCCCTTCTCTCCCAGGCATGGCTAGTTGCTCAGCCCTTTAACCTTTGAGCGTTCCCTGATAGAACTGTTTCTTCTCTGAAGTGAGTGCATTTATGTGTTTCTGAGTCTGTTTTCCCCACTAGACTGTGAGTTCGTTGAAAGCAAACTGTATGCCTTTTTTTTTTGTGCCCCAGCACTGGGCAGAGGGGTGGACCCCGACGTGCTCTCCCTGCTCTCCTGCTCTTCAAGAATAACTTCCACTCATGCTAACAAACATTTACCGAATTTTCACAATGGGCCAGCTACAAAACTCCAAAGCAATAAACCACAGCATAATCAATTTTTAAAACAGATACATCATCCACGATCTCACACAGAGGAATCAACTTTGGGGTTGACGTGTAGGTTAGTAGACATTTTACCGATATTTATGTGCCTTGAGAGGAGAAATACATAAACTAGAACTTACATGGGCTTTCTTACCGAGAGCTAAAGCAGAATCATGAGGGTTTAATCTAGGTAATTTAGTTATTGTGAATTATCGTACAATTAGTGGCATCTGATAGTTAAGGAGATTAGTAAAGGCTATTCCCTTTCCCAGTATAAACATAGGTTATTTTTACAAGTGGCTGGATTTTAAAATGGATCATAGCTCTAAATATTGGGAAGAATTATCTTTTTAAATTTATAGCTCTTGTATGTTGGAAGAAACCAAAGCTTCTCACAGTGCTTTTATATGCCAGATGGACTTCATTTTATTAAGAAAAAATATTTGCACTGAAAGAACTCAGACCAACTTGAAAATCTCATGTGGAACAGAGAGCTCTACCTAAGAAATCAAAGTTTTCATAGTGCACCAAAGTTAGAAAGCCAGGCAATTCCAATTCCGACCCATTTATCATAATAAGAAAATATATGCACTTTCTGTACTAGTCCTCGTATGAAAGGAAAGATCTTACTGAGTAATATATATAAAGAGTGCTAGAATTTTATAGATGGCCCAGTAGAATTGGATACGGATGGGGAATCAACTTTGTGGTCTGGCTGGCAAAAAGAAAGTTTACAGGGTCTCAGTTTCCAAGGGGGTGTACAAACATTTTCCTATCTATGAATTGCCCAAGTTAAGATCAATTAAAATTATTTTTTCAGATAAATATCAATTAAAATTATTGTTTAATATATCAACCTGGTCGCGTGGGGGACGCTGTGAGGGAGAACTATCCACGTGCTGTGCTGACGAACCTGAGGTCAGTGGTTCTCAGATTGTGGCCCCGGAGAAGCAGCATCGGCCTCATCGGAAAGCTTGTCAGAAATGCCAGTTCCCAGGCGCCCATGAGACCTACTCGATTAGACATTCTGCGCGGGCTGTGTGAGTTTCAGCGTGCCCCGCAGGGGCTTCTAACGCATGCTCAGTGTGTGAACCACTGCTCTATGAAATGGGTCCTTCCCCAAATTCCAGAAATGTGAATTCGTTTGCAGAGACTCTGTCCTCCTAATTCTGTATTTCATGGATGTCTACAATTTTCCACCTCCTTGGTAGGGTTTTTGTTTGGTTGGTTGGGTTGTTTTTTTTTTTTTTTTTGCCCTCAAGGCAGATCCCTCATATAATAAGTATTTTTGAGAGACTTAGCAACTTTTTAACAACTCCCATTGCTCTCTTGCCCCCAGTGGGAATCATTTCCGCTCTCCTTCCTGAGCCCAATAGTTTCTCCCCGAGATTATGCCCTCTTCCCCAGGGGTCACACCCAGGAGGGTGCGTAGAGGTACGGGCTGGCACCAGGAAGCCGCAAAGGTGCATGGAAAGAACCCCCCAGAAAGATTAAGACCTGAACTCTCTTCTCCCATTCGGGGCCGCGGAAAGGTAAGAGACTCAGGGTTTCCTCACCTGCCGATAGGTCAGGAGTGATTGGGTTCTTGAAAACACCTGCTAGAGGCTGGGCAGAATACACAGATGACATAGATTTGATGGTAGTTGAGTCTAAAGCATGAGGAGAGCCTCGGGAAGTAATTCAGGGGGAATGTGCTGTTAAAACAGTGGCTTCAGGTTGCATGTAAAACCCAGTCGTTCTAGCAACCTGGTGTAGAAGGGGCTTTATGAGGTATAGGCAGGGAATAAGTAAAATCGCTCAAAACTTCTCCACATAATCAGTTACCTACTTGAGACATTAATATGACAAGATTTATTGAGCATATGCCGTATCAGAGTTGCTGTTCCAAGTTCTAGGGGTACTAACATATTGAAATTAAAATGTAGCTGGTTGACAGGAGAAGACGGAACAAATGAATGATGATAAACCTATAACCAAGGTATTTTAAAAATATTATAAGAAGCTGAGAAACGGAAGTTAGTTCTGCAGGGGAGAGTTGCGAAATGAGTGGCAAAGAGGGTGATGTCTTAGTGGGTATTTCCTAAGGCCGAGAAGGTAGTGAACAGAATTCTAGGAAACAAACATGGAAATAAGCAAATATGTGGCATGTTTAAGAAACTACAATCCATTAAAGAGCCAGTGGTTTGTCAGATACAGAGATACTGATTAAGGCAGAAGGAGGCTTCGTTTCGACAGCCGGTATGACATGCTGAGTGGATGTCGGGGGCACAGAGGCAAGTATGAATTTCCCCTCTGACATGATCTACAAAAAGTATTCGATGTGGCTCCTGAGGAATGCTAGTGAGCTGTACTACAAGAATGTAAGTGAGAGAGGAACGTGACCGCCTTGGGAAAGGTCTCAGGGACAGCTGTGCAGAAGGTGGACTGAGAGAAAGCAAATGGACGTGAGCAATTCGAAAAGAAAGATCCCTGAGAGATAATGGATTGCAGAGGCATGTGAGAGAGGATGGGAGACAGGCCCCCCTAACTCTGTCCCCGTCCACCTCTCCAGCTCCACCACCTCCTTCTCCAGCTTTGGCCCCGTTCCCTCCCCTGCCCACCACTTTCCTATTTCCCCTTCCTTCACCTGCTCTGTTCCTCCCTCGCCCTTCCTCTTCATCTACCTTTAATTCTTCATCCATTTCCATTTCTTTTCCGGTAACATTTTCCTTTCTCCTCTACCCTTGGATTCAGTACCCTCTTCTGAAATTGCTGTCCTTTCATAAGAGTGGAGTCTTCAAACAATATATTCGTCATCTATTACTAATGTCATGAAAGTCCCTTATTCCTCTGCTTCTTGTGTCCACATGTGTTCTGGGGAGCCTCACCAAGTAAGGGAACACCTATGCTAGGGGGTGGGGAATCCCAGACATCCCAGGTGTTCAACCATGTCTCCATGGGTTCCTCCATGGACTCCTCTGTAGGAACCCTCAAACCGTATAGCCGTTCACCCACCCAGCAGGCAACGCCAGGCATTTATTGAGTACCAGCTGTCAGCAAGGATGGGCACTGAGGGACACAGATATATTGTGAAATTGAGACCATCTGTCTGTAGGATGCTCTGGTTGAATCGTGGAGGAAAAACAGACAACACAAAACGTTCATTAACATGATGATGTGTTCAATATTGTGTGAAAAGTGACTAAAGAAAAATGTATTTGAGACTGGAAGAAGGAAGGATATCTTTAGAGGAGGAGACTACACAGAGAATGATTACCATTTATTTCCAGGCACTGTTCTAGAAACTTTGTATGTGTCATTCTATTTCAGCCCTCTGAAGAGGCCATAATGTATTTTTATTCCTAACTTTCAGAAAATGAGACAGCCCCAGAGAGATTAAGTAAATATAATCAAGGTTAAATCTTACGGAAATGGAAGACCTGATATTTGACAGATGTTTTGTTGGACTCCAACTGTCTCCCTACCACTCTCTTTGAAAGGCAGGTTGATATGTCTCTGGATGGCTTTAAGATATCTCATGAATGTATATTATAGCACCAAACTTGTAAACTCTCCAGAGACAAACCCATTTCATCAGCATCTAGTGATATGGTCTACATAGAGGATGTCCATCATATAGACCTAGACAACTCAGTTCTGAGCTCTAGAGCACTAAAAAGGCAAGTAGTAACTTGATGTATCTATGCCTGTGGTTCCTTTACTTTAGGTGTATGGAGAGGATACCATGGAGCCCGGGAACCTCACGTGGGTATCAGAATTTGTCTTCCTGGGGCTCTCACAGACTCAAGAGCTCCAGCTTCTCTTGTTTCTGGTGTTCCTATTTGTCTACACCACCACTGTCATGGGAAACCTCCTCATCATAGTCACGGTGACCTCAGACACACGGCTCCACACGCCCATGTACTTCCTGCTCCGAAATCTGGCGGTCTTAGACCTCTGTTTCTCCTCTGTCACTGCCCCAAAGATGCTGGTGGACTTCCTCTCTGAGAAGAAGACCATCTCCTACCAGGGCTGCATGGCCCAGATCTTCTTCTTCCACTTTCTGGGAGGTGCCATGGTCTTCTTTCTCTCAGTCATGGCCTATGACCGCCTTGTTGCCATCTCCCGACCCCTCCACTACGTGACCATCATGAACACACAGCTCTGTGTGGGACTTGCGGTGGCTAGCTGGATAGGAGGCTTTGTCCATTCCATTGCCCAACTGGTTCTGATGCTCCCACTGCCTTTCTGTGGCCCCAATGTCCTGGATAACTTCTACTGTGACGTCCCACAAGTGCTGAGACTTGCCTGTGCTGACACCTCCCTCCTGGAGTTCCTCATGATCTCCAACAGTGGGCTGCTGGATGTCATCTGGTTCTTTCTCCTCCTGACCTCCTACTCAGTCATCCTGGTGATGCTGAGGTCCCACTCTGGGCAGGCAAGAAGGAAAGCAGCTTCCACTTGCACCACCCACATCGTCGTGGTGTCTATGGTTTTCATTCCAAGCATTTACCTGTATGCCCGGCCCTTCACCCCCTTCTCCATGGACAAGGCTGTGTCCATCAGCCACACGGTCATGACCCCCATGCTCAACCCCATGATCTACACCCTGAGGAACCAGGAGGTGCAGGCGGCAGTGAAGAGACTAGGGAGACGCCGACTGCTCTGTCAAAGGGAGTGACAAGGAGTGGGTCCCTTCTCTCTGGCTTTGTTTTCCATTTGTAAAATGGAGGGAAAGCTACTATATCTGCTGGCTGTCTTCCTAGCTTGTGCATATGTTGTGGAGGTCATCATAGAAGTGAGTGAGTTTTGAAACTAGGCAACTGACTCAGATTTTTAGGAAAAAGGGAAAAGTCCTCTTTGGTGGCTAAGGTTTGTGCTAGAGTTCTAAAATCCCTGCTCAATGAGAAATATTGAGAGAAGCATCTCTCCTCTCATGGCTCTGGAAAGCTACACCCTTCTTTTCCCCTTCTTGGAGGATTGTTTCCTCTTATGACGAGGGTCTTTCCCCAGTGAAGGCACTTCTAGTTCATGTGTTTTGACTTCTCTTCCCAGCACCCCTTTTGGCCTGTGTCCAGAATGTTAGAGAAAGCACAGACCATGAAGATGTAGCTGTAGCTTGGGAGCCCTTGACCATTACCAGACTGTTGGTGTTGGATAAGCCACCTGGCCTCCCTTGAACTCATGGCTTCTTCCTCACCAAACTGACATAAAGCAATAGCTGTCCCAATAATCTCACAGATTTGTCATAAGACAAAATATATATAAATTATATATATATTATTATATAAAATATAATAATATTTTATAAACCTTACATAGAACCTATTTGAGGGTTATTGTCATTGTTATGATTATCTCTGATATATATTTTCTCATTGGTTGAGCAGTGTTTTGTAAGTGTTTGGTGGCGATTCCTCAGTGTGGTGGGGGAGGCATGGAGAGGGTGGGGGGTTGAACTCCAGAGGGCCATGCAGCATGCCCACGAGTGAAACAGAGAACAGAGAGTGAGTACAAATTCAGGGGCATGTCTGCATTACTCTGAGTACCATCAGAGCCTGCTGTCTCCCACCCAAGCCCATTTTCAGACTCAACACTTCTTGCAAACAGGGATGGGAAGATCCATTCATTTGTTCATTCATTCATTTTTGGAAATATACATTTGGGGCCTGCTGCAGTACTTTATGCATAGATAGTGCTCTATAACAATTTTCTGACTCTCTGTTTCTCTCTATCCCCATTCATTTTTCCTTATCTCCATCCCTACATTGATTTCTTCCAGTTAAGTCTTTATATCCATCTGGACTTTCCCTCCATCCCTGGTTCACTAGTGTTCCTTGTTTCCTCTCTTCTTGGACCTTACCATGACGCACTCATCGTATCTTTCCTTCACTACCATACTGGGGCTTTGGGGTCAGGTTTTTAGGCAGAGTTGAAGAGAAGAAATACGTTATTGTTAGCGTTGCAAGGGTCTGCAACCCCAGCAACTTTTAATAAAATGAGGAAGTTTAAAGTTCTCCCCAAGTTGCAGATTGTGGGTATAAGAAGCTGTCAGGACTGACACAGCTGGTCTCTCCTCTTTCCCTCCCTCCCTTCTTATGCAGTCACCTTATATGCCACTCAGATGGGAGCCTCAGCCTGAATACCTGACCTTCCCATTCTGCTTTATGCAGTCAACTAGCTCAGTGTCTCAGGTTCCAATTCCAAAGCCCTATGAGGATAATCAGATGGGCTGAGGTTGGGCCACATGTCCCATATGGCTGAGGGGATGTGCAAGTCATGTGATAGAAGAATGGCCATCAAGGCCCATCCCTTCAGCAGGAATTGTGGGTGAGGGTTGTTCCCAGAGAAGGAGCATGTGGGCGGACAGACTCCCCCATAGATATATCTGCCATGAAAGGCACAAGGAGGATATCCCTTAAATGACACCATCCAAAGAACTTGTAATTAGTTATGTCTAGACATTCATGTGTTTATTCATCCATTAAATAAGTATTTATTGAGTGCTTCCAATTTAGTTTTTCTGTCCTACTTGTCCTCTTTACCCCAGGTTCTTAGGGAAACTTTCTTCATCTTGGCTGAACTGAGGGAAGAAGGAATAGGACCCTGAGGAAGCAGGGCATCCTCAGAGGACACATGTGGCAGCAGCAGTAGCTGATCCAGTAGAAGCCATCAGCAGTTTCTGGGGGAGCTGGGCTGAAGAGAGAGCTGAAATCAGGAGAGGAAGCAGCTGGGGCACTGAGGACAATGGTGCCTGCCTGGACAGCCACCTACAGCCATGTCTCCTGCATTCTCATGCATGCAGGGGCATACCAAGGAAAGGGCAGAGGGTGCCTGTGCAGGCCATGAGGGTTCTTTTTCTGTAGAGAATGTAAAACAATAGTAAAACTGATTAAAAGTGCTTCAATAAGTACCATGCCTGGGCAATTCTAAACAATGTTGGAGCTAAAAGTCTCCCTGCGAAGTGGGTTATTCCCACCACCCTGCCCTTCATAAACCTGGTGTGTGTGTGTGTGTGTGTGTGTGTGTGTGTGTGTGTACAGACAGGACCCTGGGAAGGTGGGAGAAATAATTAGAACTAGAGAAGGGAGAAGACCAGAGACCTTATGAAGGAGGAGAGTGTATGCAGTGGAAAGAGAGAACTTCATGCTCTCTCTGATTCTGTACTGATGTCAATAAAACAGCAAGGCTATGGGGAGACCACTGAGGTGAAGGCCAAGGGGGAAAGACGAGTTTGAGCTGTAGCCCTGTCTCCCATGACAGGGAACGTGCCCAGGGAGCCCTATCTCTGCTTCTTGGACCTCAGCTGGAAGACTCAAAGGTGGGGAGTAGAATCTCTTGAGTTTCATTCACTCATACATCTGGCTATTGATGTTGGTGTCGGCTGGGTACTTGGGTGGGACAGTTGACTGGTCTCTCCGTATGGCCTGGGCTCTCTCACAACATGGTACCTGGGTTCCAAGGACACGTGTCCTGGGAGAGAGAGCCGGGTGGAAGCTCACTAGGGTGGTCTCAAAAGTCAATGAGAATCACTTCTACTGCATTCTGATAGACAGAAGTAACCACCAAGTCCAGCACACATTCAAAGGAGGAGACTTAAACTCCATCTTTTGAATGAGGAGTGTCAAAGAATTTGTGGATATATTCTTAAGTTACTATTGATATGTAGGTAAGAGCAAGATGATGAGAGAATTTGAATTTTATTCTAATGCAGTGAATCTTTGGAAGGTTTGGATGGGGAGGGTGGTAGCATGATCTAATTTATACTTTAAAAAGGTCATGTTGCCTGCTGGACAGAGGATGAGTTTTAGAGGTCAGACCTGGTAGAGGGAGTTGAAAATTTGACTTGGGGGAAAGAGAGCTCAAGTTCCTGCATTAACTGTTACCTTGGGCAAGTCTCCCAGCACGAGGATATAGGAGTACCCTTTTTGCATTTCTTTTTAATTTTAATTAAAAAAAATTTTTATGTGTATAGATGCTCTTTGCTGTATGATTTTTTTTTTTAACAATTTATGGTCAAATTGGTTTCCATACAACACCCAGTGCCCATCCCAACAAGTGCCCTCCTCAATGCCCATCACCCACTCTTCCCTCTCCCACACCCCCCATCAGTTTGTTCTTAGTATTTAAGAGTCTCTTATGTTTTGTCTCCCTCCCTCTCTGTGGCTTTTTTTTTCTTTCCCTTCTTCCCCTACCCCATGAATTCAGCAAAGTTGCAGGGTACAATATCAATGTACAGAAATCGGTTGCTTTTCTATACACCAACAATGAAGCAATGAAAAGAGAAATAAAGAAGCTAATCCCATTCACAATTGCACCAAAAACCGTAAAATACCTAGGAATAAACCTAACCAAAGATGTAAAAGATCTCTATGCTGAAAACTATAAAAAACTTATGAAGGAAATTGAGGAAGACACGAAGAAATGGAAAAACATCCCATGCTCATGGATTGGAAGAATAAATATTGTTAAAATGTCAGTACTTCCCAAAGCAATCTACACATTCAATGCAATCTCAATCAAAATTGCCCTTTTGCCTTTCTATGAGGATGTGCCTAGGGCTTTTCCTCCCTCAAAGCTGCAGGGGCCAATGTTTGTTTCATGTCTCTCCCCTGTTAGTTGCCTGGTTTTGCTCACCACCCTAACCCCAGTGAGTAGCACAGGACCTGGAATGTGAATGGTCTCCACAAATATTTGTTGAAAGAATAAATGAACAAATAATATAGTAAATATTGTTCCTTAACAACAGCCCTCTCTGACCTTACCAACCCCATAAGCCTTCAGTGATAGGGCTGTGGCCAGGAGGAGCATCGAGGGAGCATCTGGCTCCATCTCTTCTAGAATAATCCTGTGCCCATTGTGTATTGGAGTCAACAAGGCCCGACTGCATTCAGAACCATCATCGCTGTCCAGGTGGACATAAGGAAAGTGATTCTAAAGGTTCAGAGTTGTCGGAGCTGTGGCTGTGGCTGCACTTGACCCCTGCCCTCCCCTGTAGCACCGGATATTTTTGCTTGCAAATAGTTGGTTTGATACAGTAGTGAAAACATGGTGATTGCAAAGCTGGAGAGACAGAACTTGATTTGCTTCAATTCTGTCACTTTATGTGACCATTCGGAGTTATAAGCTGTGTTTAAAATTTAAGACCGCGAAACAGTGTGACCTGCAAAGTATAACATTTTTAAAGGGAAATTTTACTTCATAGATGAATGGTGCACTCAATTTGAGTATCTTTACCATTGAGATGTATTCTTCTTTTAAAATTCCACGTCGTTTTTTTTTTTGAAACTAAAAAGCAAATCAACAGAAACTGTAAGAATATATTAAATATTATATTAAAACCACCGATATGTAGGTAGTTTTTTCCCTTTTATTTATTTCTTTATTTTTAAATGCTTATTTATTTATTTTGAGAGAAAGAGTGTGTGCACATGAGGAGGGGAGGGGTAGAGGGAGAGGAAGAGAGAGAATCCCAAGCAGGCTCCTCATCAGTGCAGAGCCCCATATGAGGCTCTAATCTTATGAACTTCGAGATCATGACCTGAGCCGAAATCAAGAGTTGCCCACTTAACCGACTGAGCCACCCAGGCACCCCTCCCCTTTATGTAAAACAGAGTCACATAATTAAAAAGTATTAATCCAATACTCTTTTCCTTTTTATATTTTAAGAATATTTTTTAAATTTATTAAGAGAACTTTCACACATTTCAAACCATTATCGTTACTTATTTCATTTAATGACTATTACTGAAAATAATTTTGTTATGATAAGGAGGGGCTATCAAAAAACAACCTGCTCCTGGCGTCAGATACTCTACGGTTGCCACTGGGTGACACTTAGCCCCAAGGAAAATCTAAACTCTCCTCCATGAGGTCCCAGCGGGCGTCACGAAAAGCCCACAGAGGGAATGTGCGGGGCTCAGGGCCCTTGCCCTTGTCCCTTTTCTGGTCTCTGGGGGTGTTTCGCTCTGACAACAGAAGCAAAGCACAGTGAGACCTGGCAAGGACCCCACATGTCCTGACCTGCCCCGGAGTGAAGGTCACGGCTGGAGAGGGAAGCAGCTGCCCAAGTTGGGGAGCCCATGGAGGGCTTCCCCTTCAATCACTGTCCTCCACTCAGTTCCCAGTGGCCCTGGCCCTGGCAGCTGGAATGTCCTCTCTGACGTGAGGAAGAGGGCTCAGCATCTGAACGCACCTGACTTTAGAGGCCTGCCTCCCTGCCTCCCTCCCTTTCTTCCTTCCTTCCAGGTGTGCAGTCCCTGAAAGTCACTGCCTCCTAACTTCACCCTGATGGTGCTTGCTGCCCTGTGGGACAGCCCGGGGCGAGCTCAATGAAGGAAGCGATGTGGAGGCAGAACGACAAGGCTCATGCAGCATCCCTGAGTGTCCGCTGTGCCAGGCACTGTGGTGACATTTTACATGGATTCCCACCAGGTAGACATGGTCATGATCTCCATTTGACAGTGAAGAAGTGGGCTCGGAGGCTGAGCAGCTCCCCCTGCTGTGGATGACTGGCAGCAAGCTCCTAAGCGCTCCATGCCGTGGTTCTCGGAGCCTTCCTGCAGAATCCGAGACGCCTGGAAGCAGACGGCAGGGGTGTGGGGGGAGTCGTCCATGGAGGGTTGGGTGTCTGCAGCTTAAGGGCAGGGTCCTGTGGGAGGGTGGTGGAAAGCAGGCTGAAGGAGGGGCAGGAGGACCTCGGAGTAGAGCGAGCTCTTCCATTGGTCTCCTTGGCGGAACCTCCGCCTGCCAGCCCAGCCCCAGGAGCGCCCCTGGGAACCTGCCCTCCTTAGACTGGTTGTACAGGGCCCTTCGGTGGCCCCATCCTGTCTGCTGGTCTGTCATCACCACCTCCAGCAGTCAGTGGGCCACCCCTCCCGCCCCGCTGCCAGAGAGCAGCCAAAGCAGCAGGGCTGGGCCTAGAGTCCGATTCTGTCTTCTTGCCCACGGCCCTGGCAAAGCCTGGGACAAGTCACTGCTGCTGAAGAATCAGAGTCCTCTCTGGGGGGACAGCAGCGCTCACGCCGAGTCCTCCATAGGGGGGACCCTGGAGAGAGGGCAACCGGGGTTACATCCGCCCCACCCTGGCTTTCAGGCTCCTGTGGCATCTGGCTCCCCATGGGCAGGGGAGGTAAAGCACATTTGAGGAGCATTCTACAATTTACAAAATCTCTCCTTCATGGGGAATCACCCGCCCAAGGAGCAGGGTGATTTATTCCAAGTCACGGAAGGGGTCAGCGACAGGAATTTCGGTGTGCTTTTAGCGACTACACAGTGACTTTCCATCCAGGCTGCCTTGTCACAAGCGCGGGGTACCTGCTGAGGAAAAGGAGGTAAGATCGCAGGGCCCAGGCTTTCAACTGGAGCTTGTGAAAGACCGTGCGGAACGGGGGTCTCAAGGGCCGCCGCAGCTGGGGGTAGACGGGGGCCGCCGGGGCGGGAGGCAGGGGCTGCGGAGCCCGGCGACTGGGTTTAGGTAGGGCACGGGGGCAGGAGGGCGGGGGCCAAGGACTCTTGGAGCAGGTGCAGGTGGATACTGAGGAAGGTATGGCCCCGGAGCAGGAGGACAGACAGGCTGTGGGGCGCGCGGGTGGGGAGTGGGGTGCGGTGGGGTGACCCTGGAGCTGAGCAGCGGCTGGCCTGGCGTGCTCTGCAGGTGGAGTAGGGTGGGGCGGAGCCAAGGACGACCTGCGCCCAGCGGAGGACACCTGGGAGGAAAGGCCTGGTTGCGAGAAGCCTCGGCCCTTGGCGCCTTCTCCCCTTCTGATGTGGAATCGGAGGCCCAGCTGGGTCACACAGGTAGTGACAGAGCCGAGCCAGATCCAGGCCCCCAACCCGGTGTAAGCCTGCCGCTGGTGTGCGTGGAGGAAACCCACTCAGGGGCACTGAGCCCAGGACAGGCCCTCCGCTTGCACAGAGGCCTGCCACCATCGCTCTGCTGGTACGTTCCCTGTGACATCTGGCTGTCCCCCCCCCCGATGGCCCCATGAGGCAACCCCTTAATTTTCAGGGTCCAGCCGTGCCTCGGCCATCACCCCACCCTCTCCCCACATCTCGGAGAGAGCTGGCAGGGAGAGGAAGTAAGGGAGAGGGCAGAGTCACGGACCTGATGTTTTTCATGGACTCGATAAACATTTATTGAGCACCCGCTGAACGCCAAGCCTTGTGCTGAGGGGTCTGGGGAGATACGAGAGTAAGGCAGACCCAATTTCTGCCCAGCTTGGGGAGGAGGGGAGCCTTTCCAATCGTCTGGCCCAAGTCCCATTTTAGGGATGTGGAAACAGGCCTGGAGAGGGGAAGTGACTTGCCCAAGACCATACAACTGCTTAGTGGCAGGGCCGGGCCCAATCTCCGGAGGCACGCCGCCCCTCAACATTCCAGCAAATACACACCGAGCAACGCCCATTCCAGGCACTGCCCCGCGCCTCACATCAGTGAGCTCAGTAGCAAAGGGGGCGGATGGGGGGGCGGGGGGGGGCAGGTGGTTTAGAGGGAGGATGAGAGGGAAGTTCCAGAACTCCACCTCGAGAGGCTGGGCTTCCCCTTCCTCACCCGAGGACAGGATATAAAAGTCCCTTCCCAGCTCCTTCCAGAAAAGAGGGGGAGGGGGAGAGGTCAGCTGGGGGATCTCCAGGTGAGAAGGGAGCCGGGGACCCACCTACATGCGGGGTGTGGGTGCCGATCCCTTACGCCGCTGTGGCTAGGGGGGTCTCTCTGCAGAGATGAGGCTGTTCCTGGCCCCGGCTGGGGTCTTAGCCACACTCGTCCTGGCCAGCCCTGCGAAGGCACTGTCCCAGGTAATATCACAGCCACGGAAGAGGGCGAAGGAGGGGGAAGTGCTTGGGTCTGGGGGCACCTGTGCTCCCCTGGATCTTGAGTCCCCTTCCCTCTGAACAGCCTCCTCCAGGACAGTGGGGACCTTGGCCCTCCGGGACTGCATAACAGAGGTCCCGATGCTGGTGGATGCCTACAATCGGACTCCGGAGGGGGGCCTGGGAAGATTGATGAGGCGGGGGGCTCCGGTCACGGTCATGTCAGCCATCACCCTGCCCCTGGGCACCTTGGCCAGTACCCTGTGGGTAGAGAGCCTCCCTTCCATCCATCCCGTCTGTTCTCACCGCCCGGATTGTCCGCCACCAGGCTGGAACTTCCGCCAGGTGGCCATGCTTCCTTTCCAGCCCTCACCCTCCTCTTGCAGCTTCAAGCGGTGGCCTCGCAGTGGCTCGCCAGCCCCGTGGACTCCTGTCCTACTTCGAACAACCATTAGCCACCAGCAGGACAGTGGTTCGGGCTGCTGATTAGATGCATGTGACTTTGGGGCTGCTGGAGAAGTTGCCAGTTCCAGGGGTCCAGTTCCTTCTATGTCACTGGTATTGGGTCCCTCCATGGACCCCAGGGACTGCTCTGCCTGGGAGGGCAGGAGGCGCAGCCCGGGGCGTTGGGAGAAGAGGGTAAAGGGATGGGAGATGTGGAACACACCTGCTCCCTGGCAGGTCAGCCGCAGACAGCCTACTGAAGAGCATGCTGAATAAGACCTTGTACAAAAGAGTTTAGTTCAAAGCCAGCAAATGACTTCGGGAGTTTGCTTTCCTTCCCGGCCTCTAGGACCAGCTCTGCCCAACCCTCTCTCTTTCTCTTTCCCCGGGGCTCCCTGGGGAGAGTGGTCTGGTACCAAGTGCATGGCTGGGGACAGGTGCAGCCCCTGGCAGGGAACGTGCCGATGGATGCAGTTCGTGGGATGGGTGGGTTCACAGTCCCAAGGTCACGGTTCCTAGAGTCATCCGGGCCCCTCAACCAGCCATGGAGCCGCTTACTTGTAGAATAAAATCATTAGGCCCGAGTCCAGTAGCTGCTCCGTGCTTTCTCAGCCTGCCCGAATCCGTTCCAGTAATGGGATCTGAGACCCACCGTCCTCCCGCTCCTGACCCGTTGTGCTGGGGCAGAGGGTGGCAGTCAGTTCACAGCACGGCAGAGGACCCGGAGCCTGGGCCAGGTGGCAGGCTACCACCGTTTTCTAGTCCCCAGAGCTCTGTCTGCTTTAGCAGAAAGACATTTCTTTGGGAAGCGCCGTGGTGACTCTGAACTCGGGGTTTTCAAGGTGACTCCCGATCATCTGAAACCCCCAAACTGGCCGCGATGCATTCCCTGTTTATGCGAGAGCACCTGGCTGGCTTTGGAGCTGAGATGCCTGAACTCCCTGTGGAGTGGAGACCAGCTGCGGCAGGAGGCCCAGAAGACCGTGGGGGCCATGGCTCAGGTGGGGAGTCCTGGGCGCCAGCATCCTCCCAGGGACACTCTGGCTTGAGACACCATTTGAGGGAGTGGCTCCCGCATTCCTTAATGCATCCTTTGGGGATGCGCCTCAAGTCAGCTGGGTCTGGGTGACTGCGAGGGTACCTGAGATCCGACCTGTATCCCAAACTCTGCCACTAACTCGCTGTGCGACCCCTGTCTTTGTCATCCAGCTGTGTGGGCTTCCGATCTTCATCAGTCAATGGGAAATTAACACTTCCACTTTTGACGAGATGGCAATAAGGAATTAATATGTCTGAGCAGCCCTTCAGAAAGCAAGAGATGTGTCCCAAGCCAAGGGAGTGGGGTGGGCGGTGCTAAGGTAACGTCCCTCCTGTCTTCTCTTGTACATCATCGCCTAGTGAGACTTTCTGCCCCTGCGTCTGGGCGAGGCCCGGGCTCCCCTGGGGAGAGAACCCTGGGGCCCTCCTGGGGGTATTGCTCCAACGCGGACCCTCGAGTGGCCAAAGTCTTCACCTTGGCCTTCTGCTTAGGGCACACCATGCTCCAGCCCTTCATGTTTCGCTGGGACGGCCGGTACCGGGCCTCAGCACCCAACTCATGTGTCCCGCTTGGCACTAGCTTCTTTGCCAGCTGGCAAATGGTGCATGAAGGTGACCAAGTTTTAAGAGCAGATGGGAGTGGGGTGGGGCCAAGCTTAGTACCCGGAGGCCAGGCTGCTACTCAGGCCTCTGCTAATCGTTTCCCCGGGGCAGTGAAAACATTGCAGGGGCCACCTACAGCCTAGGTCCCGGGCCTCCCATCCCCTTAGGGATCAGAGGATTTCCCAAAGGGGAGGAGACTCATGTCAGACTTGTGGGCCTCACAGAAGCTTGCCTTCTGCTCCTTCTTTAAAAGTGGGGGTCACTTCTTTCTCCGCCAGCCCCAGCACCCTTCCAGTCTATCCAGGCCTTCGTTTCCTGATACAAACATTATAGAATATAGGCGACTGCCTTGTCCAGCTCTGAGCGTCACGTGATGACCCCAGGGCTCCCCAGAGGCTGATCCAGTGTGTACTGCTCACATTCCCTGCCACCAGGTGGCGTCGACCCTATCATCTGAGGCCTCAGGGCCACCCCCACCAGCTGAACCGTCAAGATTCCATGTTAGCCGACCAGCTGTTTGGGCAAGTGAGGAGGATTGGGCTGGACCTTGCGGCTCTCAACATGCAATGCAACCGGACCACAGCCTCCCTGTCCCTCCTCCCAGGCTTTCTCTGGCCTGGGGTTGCTGCTGCTGGTGGTGAGTGGGTTTCAGAGAAGACCCTCCGCACATCCTTTCTGACTGCCACTATCTACCGGACGTGCTGTGGTTGAGAATCTTGACGTAATAAAGCATCTCTGGGACCACCCTTTTGCCATCCTGTCGTATCTTCTCCAGCTGCTGTATGGCCTCTGGCACGGCCAGGATTTGGACACGGGAGTGGACAAAGCAGATCAGGAGTTTCTGGGTAGAGTAAACAGTAGATCCAAAGGGCGGGGAAGAACTGCTCCATCCCCCCCACCTACCCAGGCAAGCTCAAGTTCCCGGGATACAGAAACTGGCTCCTGCTCTAAGTGCAGAAAGGCCAAGAGCCCGAGAGGCAGGAACAGCTGGAGTATAATTAAGACAGCCTCGGCTGTTTTGTGAGGACACCAAAATCCCAGAAAAGAAGAAATCTGAGGCACTTTGCTAGGAATTTTCATGGACAGCAGTCATTTAGTCCAATGACCTTGAGAAGCAACGATTACAGCCATTTTCGGAGATGAGGAAATAAGCTCAAAGACATCTAGTAATTTTCTCAAGGCCACATAACTAGGAAGTATTAAAATATGAATCAAGTTCAAAATTTCTTTCTTCTCCCTGTTTAAGTCACGATATTAGAGGAGGGCTTTGGTCACTACCTTGCTCGCCTCTCCCTCCCCTGACCCCCCTACTTTTCTGTCCAAATACAACCCAAAGCCCAATCTGCCTTGGGTAACCTTTGGCCGTGTATGACAGAGTGGGAGCAGTCCTGACTGCACCTCACACAGCACCAGGCAGGCACACATCAGGCACTCAAGAACCTGAGTTTCTCTCCTCCTAACACGCGGGTGCTATTGACAACTAAGGAGCCGTGGGCGCCCCCTGCTGGAGAACTGAGATTGCTAGCCCCCACCTCGAGCGCCACACAGTGAGTTTTTGTGCCCCCTCCCATAGCTTTCCCTCCCAAGTTGTCCCAGAAATATTCTCCAGATACTAGCTCTGACGGTCTCCTCCAATCCAAACCCCAAACCCAGAATTGGAAGACTTTGTTTGAACTCCACTTAATGGTGGAGCGACCTTAAAAAAGTCACAGTTATAGGCATCTGGGTGGCTCAGTTGGTTAGGCATCTGAATTCAGCTCAGGACATGATCTCACGATTCATGGGTTCAAGCCTACATCAGGCTCTGTGCTCACAGTTCAGAGCCTGGAGCCTGCTTTGGATTCTGTGTCTCCCTCTCTCTTTCTGTCCCCGCCCCACTTGTGCTCTGTCCCTCTGTCTCTCAAAATTAGATAAATAAACATTAAAAAGTTTTTAATGTTTATGTAAAAAATTTTTTTTAATGTTTATTTACTTTTGAGAGAGAGAGAGAGTGTGTGTGTGAGCAGGGGGAGGGGCAGAGAGAGAGGGAGACACAGAATCTGAAGCAGGCTCCAGGCTCTGCGCTGTCAGCACAGAGCCCTGACGCGGGGCTCGAACTCATGAACTGCGAGATCGTGACCGCAGCTGAAGTTGGATGCTTAACCAGCTGAGCCACCCAGGCACCCCCCAAAAAAAATTACATCTTTTTCCTTTGCTCAGCTGGAAGGTGGTGTTTGTGAGTTGGAGTTCAATGGACAATATTGGGCAAGCATTTCTTCAAGATTGGGCCAAACCTCTCTCTTATCTTGATGGTCTCACCCCATCACTGGCCTTGGTCCTATTGTAGAACCCTAATAGCAGAGTATGGCTGCTCTTTGGAAATTTCTGAGTAGGTGAAAACAAATTTTAAAACAGTTTTATTGAGATATAATTAGCATATCCCAAAATTCACCCATATGAAGTATGTGATTCAATGATTTTACCAATGACTTTAGTATATTTAGAATTGTGCATTGTTTTTTGTTCCTTTTTTTTTTTTTTTTGCCTGTTAAGGTCTTTGTTAAGGTCTTTGGCCCATTGATCTCCATTGCTAATGTCAGAATATTTTCAACACTCACAAAAGAAACCCTATAATAACAGTCCCTCCCTGTCCCTACTCCAGCCTCTGACAATCATTATCATCTTTCTATCTCTACATGATTGCCTATTTTGGGTCTTTCGTGTAAATGGGATCATATAGCGTGTAGTCCTTTTCTGAGAAGATAAACTTTCACCACTTCATTTCTTGGTTTCTTCACTTATTTGCTTCTTCACTCATTCCTTCTGCAAACCTGATTAAGAGTCTTTTAGGTTCTGGAGCCTGTCTTACTTGCACTGAGGCCCACGAGCCCAATAATAATATCCTTGTGGTTGTAAGTGCTGGGTTACGTAGCTTCTTACGTTAGGACACACTCACGAACCATGGCTGTCTACTCACTTTGAAACTTGGAGACCATGGTTCGATATTTGGAAGGTTTGGTTCCGTCAGCGGGGATCTTGTCCCTCCTGACACTTCCCGACCACGGAGCTCTCTCAGGAGAAACCGTGGAGAAGTAGAGTCAGACTGAATCCGCTTCTGCCCCTTTCCCTGCAGGGTACAATGCTCGGAGGCGCCTCCGTGGGCTCTCCCAGCCCCGGAATCTGGCACGGCTTAGCCCGGTGCTGCAAAACCTGGCTTTGGCAAGGAAGTTCCTGCATCTGTACGGGACGCCTGACAACACTGACATCTGGATTGGGGCCATCGCAGAGCCTCTGTCGCCAGGGGCCCGAGTGGGGCCTCTTCTGGCTTGTCTTTTTGAAAACCAGTTCACAAGAACCCGGAAGGGTGACAGGTAAGTGACCTTATCCTAAACAGACCGGCCCCAGAGGCAGGGCAGAAAAAGCATGGGCATTTCAAGTCTCAGCAAGGGGGAAAGTGCCCTTTTTAGGTTCATTTTTTCTAAGTTTGCAGGGCCTAAGACCAGGAGGCTCCTGTGTGGAGAGCTTGGTCCAGGGAGAGAGAGACCGTGGGCCCAGGTAAGGCTGATGCTGCCTCAGCTCCAGGCACCTTTAACCCACGAGATAGTCGGCCTCACTGTCCCAGCGAGTGGGTCCCAGAAAACATGGGCACGAAGGGCTAACTCTGGCTTCCTTCCTAAGCTGATGGTTAAAGACCTGACTCCTCGTTTGGATTTGGTATTTACCTGGGTTCGGATCCAGCCCTGGCCACTTAAATTACGGTGCATTTTATACTGGGCTATTTACTTGACCGCTGAACCCGTGTCTTCATTTACAAAATAGGGAATTCATGACTATTTCGCAGGAATTCTGGAGAGCCGAGTGAGGCAGTGTGAAGTGGCTGACATCCGGCAGGTGCTCTTAAGGTTAGTTCCTCCCTAAGCTCTGCCCACACCTCTCGACTGTCTTGGTAGGTTCCGGTGGGAAAAACGGTGCTTTCACCAAGAGACAGCGCGAGGCCCTGAGCCAGGTTTCCCGGTCCGGAACTGTGCGGGACAATACAGGTATCACTAGTGTTCCAGGGACATCTTCGGGGCCAACACTTACCCCCGGGGCTTTGTGAGTTGCACCCGCGTCCCCAGGTTGGACCCATCAGCCTGGCAAGGCTAAGGAGGCCTCTGCAGGTAAGGGGGGCCCTCTTCCTCCTCCTCCTCCTCCTCCTCCTCCAACCGTCCTGGGCGGGGCCAGGCCTCCGCATCCTTCCCTAGACCAGATGGCTGAGACCTCTTAGGCCTCTAAGCAGAGATAACAAAACTTGTCACTAGAGACAGGGTACTCTCCCCTAGTGGCTTCCCGTATGCTAGCTTCTGGACTGTCAATCCGAGGCCCGGGACTTTGGAGGGCAGGTGGGCAGTGTCGAACTAGCCCCAGCTCAGTCATCGACACCCTGACACAGCCCCACGTCGGGACACCCAGCAGGTTCCACACTTGCCCGCCTGTGCTGCTTCCGCAAGAGCCCATGCCATGCCTCCAGCCTCAGACACAAGGCCACAAGGCTACCTTCTCCCCCGGAGCAACCACGCCTGCTGACGCTTTTGCTGGCTGTGGCTCAGAGCCGGTTCTGTGGCTGGGAGTGACAGCTGGGGCTCCCGGCAGCGGTGAACCCTCCCACCGTGGGAGCCTCTTGGGTAGAAGGTCAGGCATCAGCTCCGGGCGCAAGGTCTTGAGGCCCAGGCAGGGAGAGTCATCTGAATGGTTTCCAGCCTCTTTTTTCTATTTCCCAGTCTGTCCCCAACCCCTGCCCATGACTGCAGGCCACCCCACACCTGCCCCCGGCCACCCCACAAGCCTCTGCTGGAGCCTGCAGGCCGGGCGGCATGCTCTGCTTGTACCAGTAAAGGACTGCTGGGCGCAGGAGCTGGCTTCTGGGTTAGGCCGGGGAGGGCATGACCTCAGTCCGCGCTTTGCTCCAAATGTCTGGAAGGAGCACAGCCAGGACACCGGTGGCACTAACCCCTGAGGCTCTCCTGCGGGCTGACATCAGAGAACCGAAAGAGACACTATGGACCGGAAAGGGCAGAAAAGGGGAAGATCCAGGAGAATCCCTTGGCCACGCCAGCCACCTGCGCAGAAAAGCAGCCAACACGTCAGTCAGTATACAAAGTTTTTATGTACAAAAAAAACACAACAAAGGTACTACCCAGCTAGCAGAAAGGACTGGGCACTGCCTTTAGCCTTCATTTACTCCAGAAATAAGTTGTATTGCCAAACAACAAGCCGCAAGCAGCCGGACAAGGCTACTCTGGAAAGAGGAAGTAGAGGCTCTCGGGCAGGGAATTCAAAATCTCTCTCACCTTTCTTTCTTGAGCCTCCATTGTTTGTTTGTTTGGGGGGGGGGGTATTTATTTTTATTTAAGTAGTCTTCATGCCCAGCATGGAGCCCAACGCGGGACTTGAACTCACGACTGTGAGATCAAGACCGGAGGTGAGAGATCAAGAGTCAGACGCTTAACTGACCGACTGAGCCGCCCCGGGGCCCCTTGAGCCTCCAGCTGTAGTGCGGCCGGAGCAGGGGGTGCCTGCGGCTCTCCGCTGTGAGCCCAGCCAGAAAAGGGGCTGCGTTGAGGGCGGAACTAACTGTGGGGTCACCCCAAACGGGGCTAGACCCATAAGCCAGGCTTGTGGTGACCCCCGCTTGCAGTAAATGAAATACGAAGGGGGGACCATAGGGCCTCCAGCCCTACTGCTACCGAGCAGGGAGGAGACCCTGCTGAAGACCAGGCAGGGGGACCGGCCCCGGACTTTCTCAGCTCTCCCGGTTCTCGGCAGGTCGATGGGGTCACCAGGCAGAGGGAGGAAG
This sequence comes from Paguma larvata, assembly GCA_030068075.1. Classification (NCBI taxonomy): domain Eukaryota; kingdom Metazoa; phylum Chordata; class Mammalia; order Carnivora; family Viverridae; genus Paguma; species Paguma larvata. The sequence goes on from CM057843.1 coordinate 54,411,564, forward strand.
GTGGGGGGCCCCCGGCATTAGACATGGCTCATCTCGTCCTCTCGCACAGGGCCCGGTGCAGCAGTGAGCTAGGAAACCGTGGCTCCGGAAGGGCTCGCCAGGTCCTGGGGAAGGCTTTCCCGGGCCTCCTGCATGCGGCGCCGGGCGCGACGGAAGGCCTCTGCGAGGGGGACAAGGACAGGGGTCGGCTGCCACGGTGTGGGCAGGACCGTGGCTCCTGCTGGGGCTGGGCGGCCGGGGCGGGGGGCGGGGACACCTGCTGGGCGGCCGGGGCGGGGGGCGGGGACACCTACCCAGCACATTGTGGACGGAACTCTGCTGGCTGAATCCCTCCAGTCGGTCCAGCACACTCCGCATCCTTTTCCGGAGGCTACTGGACTCCATGAAGGCCCTGCACGCAAACCCACCACATGGCCACAGCTGCTCCCCAGCCCTCGGGGGTGAGGCTCCCGGAGGCGGAGGCCAGCGTTCCTCACCTGGATTGCTGCAGACAGTGCAGGCGGAAGGTGACGCTGCCTGTGGTCTCAGTGCGGAACCCAAAGCGGCTCAGACGCTCCCCCTATGGCGTGCAGGTAAGAGCGCGTCAGGCTTCTGTGGTTTCTAGGTCCCAGGCACAGGCTGGCCTCACCCCCGTCCCTACTCCCATTCTCGGAGAGAACAGAGCTGTTGGGGAAACCTCATTCCAGCACCCAGACCCCATCGCCTCAAGGCTAACGCTCGGCTCCCAACTGTAAATGAGGGAACATTCCAACCTCACTGGAGAAGAGCAGTCTTACAAGCGGCCTGCCAATCCTCCCCACCTTCGGCTCCGGAAGCCTCTGTGATGGGCTGGAAGGAGGGGCCAGTAACTCTGACGGGACCAGGGGAATCTCTGAGTATACTCATTTCCAGAGATCTCCTAGGATAGGAGTGTAGATGTCTGTACCTGGTTCAAGATGTGGCCGTGACCTCCAGCTTAAACCACAGGCAGGGAGGGACTAAGTAATAATGATGCAATTCAGGGGCCTTAACCCTGACCCCCAGCTTCTCCAGAAGAGACAGGGTCCTAAGCTCCCGGCATGAAGTCTGCCCAAAGACAAAAGTGACCTTGAAGGTTCCCGGTATCCGCACGTAGGAGAGGTCCTCCAGTTCCAGAGAGCCGCCAATGAAAAACCGCCTCAGCTCAGCCACCGTGCCAAGTTCCATGGGTCTCCACGTGGAGACTGTCAGGGTGTGCGAGCCTGTGCAGGAAGGACGATGGGACCGCAGCCAGAAAGGGCACGTGGTCTCTCACTGAGCCCCAGCACTGACGCAGGCCCACCCACCACTAAAGCACCTGGGCTCTGGTGAAGGCTATCATGGTGGCTTGGGGCACCTGTTTGGAAATCAGTCGGCTAGAAATTCAAGTCACAGTTCTGCTGGCTAATACTTGCGTGCCCAGGTCAAGTTTCTTAACCCCCAGAAGCCCATTCTCCTCACTAGGAAAATGGAAATGGTAACAGCGCCTACACTCGCGGAGTGGTTGGCAGAATGAAATGAGACGCACTTGGCAGAGTGGCTGCCAACAGCAGAAGACGGCGGCTACTATTTCTAAGCGAACGCTGATCATCCAATACACGTGTGCCGAGAGCCCAGCCTGCCTGAGCCGGGCCCTCAAGGCCGCGAGGGGAGCGCGGAGCGGACACCACAGACCTCAGGCTGCTCTACTTCACAGTTAGTGGCAATTTCACTCAGTTGTCTCTGACGGAGGGGGAAAAATTCCTCAAAAGGAGTGAGGAACCTTGCAAGTTAAGTGTGTCTAATTCCTGACTATCCCTACTTCTCACCTGGAAGCGATGGGACCTACTGGAAGTGTTAGTCTGGCTCCTAGGAGCTGGGGCATGGGGGCCACTTGGAGGGCGGGGACAAGGGGTCACCTGGGGTGGTGGGCAGCGCCACAGCCCCGTAGCCTTCCACGCGGTACCGCTGCCAGAAGTCCAGGGACAGGACCTCACAGTAGAGCACGGGCCACTCTGGGAGAGCACCTGGGAGACGTGAGAGAAGTGGCCGGGTCACGGGAGGCCTTCGCCGGGGGAGGGCGGCCGCCAGAGGCGACGCCGGGCCAGGATCCACTGAGCCACTCACCGGCAGATTCGTCCTCATGGAGGAACGAGGCCTCGAATGTGAACGGGTAGGAGAAGTACGCCACCTTATCCTAACACAGAGAAGTGTTATTTTGTGACACTTGGAGTGTCACGTGGTAGGCTCGGCCTCGATGGGAATGTGTTCTCTCTGTGACCAATGATGTACCTTCACAAGGGAAAAACTCTCACCCAAGGAAGGAAATAAGAGGCTGAGAGGGGAGGGGACGCCCCGATGCAGGCTGCTGCCATCCGCGGAAAGACAGAGAGGGAACCCTCGGACCAGGCAGCCCTGCGGAGCCCGCGGAGAAGGGCCAGAGCCAACTCTGAATCCTCCCCAGTCCCGACAATCTTCAGAGCCCTGTTCCCCTCCAGGTACCCCTCTCGTTTTCCATACCATCCCCAGGGATTTGGTGGCACAGGTCTGTGTTATTCCTGAGAGCTGCTGGAATCCTGGGCTGGACCAATCTGAAAGCCAAAGACCATACATACAGTCAGCTGACCTGGGTGGAAGGCGAGGGGTTGAGAAAAAGACGAAGATTCTTTATCCGTTCAATTCACTCACACGCAGTCATTCACTTAACATTTACTGAGTGTCCCCTGTGTGCCGTGACCCGTCCCTGGGGAGATCTTGGTGAGCGGACAGAAAGGAGCCCTGTCTCTCCTGGAAGGGACGTTCCAGCTGGCGGGGGAAACAGACAACAAACCAGCCAGCGAAAGGCTATCAGGTAGTGACAGATGCTGTACTGGAAATACAACAGGCTCATTTAGATCGGGTGGTGAGGGACGACCCCTCGGAGGTGACACTTCAGCTGAGACCTAAACGCAGAAGAACCATTCGTACGAAGATATGACAGAAAGGTTTCCAGACAAAGGAAATGATTCCCCAAAGGCCCTAAGGTGGCAATGAACTTGGCATGACCAAGAACAGAAAGTCCGACTGGAATTCTGTAAGGGAGAGATAGGCAGGGGCCAGCTCGTTCAGGCTTCAGAGCTTGGATTTTACACTAAGTGGGTGGGGAAGCTGTTGGGTTTAAAACCCGAGAGACACAGCTAGTTTCCATTTTCAAAGGTTCACTGTGGCTGCGATGCCTGTGGCAGATGAGGTGTAAAGGAAGCAAAAGGGTAAGTAAGAAAGTTACTGCGTTGGCCAAGACAGGAGACAAGAGGTGTAGGTGGCTTGGTCTAGAGCACTCGAGAGAACAGACATTCAGGACATCTTGTGAAGACAGAGCTGCAATGTCACCCATCGTCAAATCAAAACCACACTGAGATACCACCTCACACCAGTCAGAGTGGCTAAAATGAACAAATCGGGAAACTATAGATGCTGGCGAGGATGTGGAGAAGCAGGCACCCTCCTACACTGTTGGTGGGAATGCAAACTAGTGCAGCCGCTCTGGAAAACGGCGTGGAATTTCCTAAAAAAAAAATGCAAATAGAACTACCCTATGACCCAGCAATAGCACTGCTAGGAATCTACCGAAGAGACACAGGAGTGCTGATGCATAGGGGCACATGTACTCCGATGTTCATAGCAGCACTTTCGACAATAGCCAAAATCATGGAAAGAGACTAAGTGTCCATCAACTGATGATTGGATAAAGAAGATGTGGTACATATACACAATGGACTACTACGCAGCAATGAGGAAGAATGAATCTGGCCATGTGTAGCAACATGGATGGAACTGGAGGGTATTATGCTGAGTGAAATAAGTCAGTCAGAGAAAGACAGATACCATATGTTTCCATGCATAGGTGGATTTTGAGAGACCTAGCAGAAAACCATGGGGGAGGGGAAGAGGGGAAGGAAAAAAAGCCACAGAGACGGAGGAAGACAAACATAAGAGACTCTTAAATACTAAGAACAAAGTGAGGGGTAAGGGGGGTGTAGGAGGGGGGGAGAGAGGGTGACGGGTACTGAGCAGGGCACTTGTTGGGACGAGCACTGGGTGTTGTATGGAAACCAATTTGACAATAAATTGTTAAAAAAAAAATGAAGACAAAGCTGACAGGAACTTCTGACAGAATGGCTGGCCGCAGGGAACTAGAAAAAGTGAGGAATCCGGGGTGTCTCCTGGGTTTCTGGCATCAGCAACTAAGTAAATGACAAAGCCGTGTCCTTCAGGGAAGGGACTCTTTCCCTGAGATGGGAACACCATGAGGGCAGGTTTGATGCAGAAGGGAGAATCAAGAGTCCTCCGCGACATGCTAAGCAGAAATGACAAAGAGGGAGCTGGATATGAGGCTGGAGCTTGGGGCGAAGGCCAAGGCTAGAGAGAAATCCGGGGGTCTGAGATGCAGTATACAGGCCACCGATGGATGGGACCACCCAGAGAGGCTGGAGAGAGAGTGACAGAAGGCGCGGGCCCAGCCATGGGTACTCTAATGCTTTAAGACCAACAGATGAGCAAACAGCCAAGGGGACTGATGAGCCACCAACGAGAGAAAAGAGAAGAGCGTAGAGCCAGAAGCCAAGAAGAGAGTTTCCGTGAGGAAACACGAGCTGGGCCACGCGCTTCTGAGAGGTCGTGGAGGGTGAATGCACGGAGGTCACCACAGGATTTGACAACTTGGAAGTGATCTACAGCCTTGAAAAAGACGGTAACTATTCCTCTGAAAAAAGAGGGAAGGGAGGCCTGACTGAATGCTTCTAGAAAGGTGTCAGAATGGGCATAAAAGAGACTTATGAAAGTTACTTACTAGTGGTTGGCAATTCCACAAAGAAGTGCACGTAGAGATTGTCATACTCGTAGCCTTGGGCTGAAACTAAGAAAACAAGAAACGATTTCAGCTCATTCTGTCATCACCCTTAGCACCCAACTCGGCCCTGGAGGGCCTCCACGCTTCAGGAAGCAAGTCCCTGGATGGCCAGGAACTCTCAGTGTTTCCAGGAACGACTCAGGACGGAGTTTCCCAGGTGGTGCGACAAGCCGGCGCCTCCATGGGGCTGGGAGCCAGCGCGCAGCTCTACGGGGCCCTGCCCGAGCGCCAAGGGATCTCCGCCCGGCTAGGCACTTACCTACCTCTCCGTTTACGAAGAGCCGCAGGGCACCTGGAGCAGTCTAAGGCGGAGAGAAGCGGGGGCAGGTCAGGGCGTCCGGGGAGTCGGGCTTCTCCGCCGGCCCGTCCACGGAGCCCGGGCGCCCTGACACCGGCCGCCCGATCCGGGGGCGTCACTACCGAGCTTCCTCCCTACCCAGCTTCCTCCCTACCCTGCCACTCCACAGATCGTTCCCTTCCTTTCTAAAATTCGTCACGGAAAAGAAAGCACATAATTTAAAGGGTAAGGAGCGCAATGGAGTATGGAGGGTTTGCAGGAAGAGCCAAGGGAAGCAACAACCGCTGCCCTTTGCCTTACGGGGGTGGGTGGGGGGTTTGGGGGTCAGAGCTGGACACCCCCGTTCCCTTTCAACGCCTGAGGTCAAGGAACGAGGAACTTCACTTTTTTAATTACTTGTGTTTTCTTATCTAGTTTTTTAACACTGAACACCTGCTGTTAACGCAATATCGAAATAATGAATTGTTTTGGTTGTTTAAGAGCTAAACTATTTGACACACAGAAGTGACGCCCCTTCCCTCTCCATGGGGCACCTGAGGAAAAATATCCACGTGAAGAACGAGGAAGACATTTTTCATCTTTACAGTTGTTTTTTAAATTATAGAAAGGAACACACGCACCTGCTGCCACTGATGAAAACGTAAAACTGCTAAGTTTAGGGAACACGGTGTAAACATTCCTGACGTCTCTCTCTCACCGCCCGGCCCCCATCTACCTTCCCAACCCAACCCCCACCCCCACCCCCGTCCACAGCACGTGTGCCCTTTTAGAACTTTTCCCCTGACGTCTTCTTTTTCGTTAAGGGCTCTGTCAATGTGCTGTGATTTCAAAACACGAAACGAGAACTATGCTCCACGTGCTATTCTCCGACTTCCTTCTGGCGTAAAGAATATGTCCTTTAAGAGAGGTGCTGTTACTCGGCCACAGTCAGGAAGCTTCGGTCAGGAAGCTTCGGCCAAGCCCAGCTCCCGGTGCCTCGGGAAGCCAAGCTACTCACCATCTCAAAGTCAGTGCCCACCAGGCTGCTGAGATACTCCTTGTGGCGGCCGTAGAGCTGAGGAAAGAAGCCATGTGAACGCTCGAACGCAGCCCCAGGCGGGCCGGGGTTTGGCTCTGAACCGGGGGAGGAAAGAAGCCGTGGCGGGAAATGCCACAGAGGGCTGGAGGCCTACGCGTCCAAGCCACTGACTTTTTCACTTTTTTATTTTTTGAGAGGGAGAGGGAGAGTGCACATGCGCAGGGGGGAAGAGGGAGAGGGAGAGAGAGAATCTTAAGCAGATTCTCTCCAACATCCAACACGAAGCCCGACATGGGGCTCGATCTCCCAACCACGAGATCATGACCTGAGCCCCAAATCGAGAATCGGACGCTTAGCTGACCGAGCCGCCTGGGCGCCAGGACGGTGTTTGGACACTACTGTCACTGACATTTCAGAGCGAAGCACAGAGGCTCTGGAGTCTGCCGGTCTGGGACCAGATCCTGGCTCTTGCACTTACAAGCCCCATGACCTCGGGCAGACTTCTTCACTTTTCCATCTCCGTGTCCTTGTTTATAATAAAAGCATTTACCTCAAGAGGTTGTCGTATTGTCTAAATGAAATAAAGTATGTGAAGGGCCTAGCAGAGCTTGGTAAATACTCAAATAAATGGTCATTATTCTTATGTTATGATCAAAACCTCGTGGCTGAGAGTAGGCGATGCTTCCCGTGTCAGGAGAGGGCCAGTCAGGTTTGCGACCGCGCACGTCGACCTCAGCCACGGCCTCGGCCCCGCGCTCAGCACGAACTCGCTCTTACGTCCTTGAACACGCGTCGCTCCCGCTCCTCCTCCTCTGGCTGCGCCAGGGAGGACACATTGTCGATGGTGTACTTCCACAGCTCCTGCCTCTCCCCCTCGGTCTCAATCCTGTAAGGCCAGACCACACAAAGACCGACTCTCGCAAACGACAGAAGTGGCCAAACGATGAGCAGTGAGGGAAGCCAAGTGGAAAGGCAGAAAGGGCGTCAGCGTGGACGGCATAGAGGTCTGGGCCCGCTTCTGCCGCAAAGTCATGGGAAAGCCCTAAAGCACAGCATCCCTGGCACCCAGTTCCCGCCCCTGAAAAAACGGATGGGTAGGTTTCGATCATTTCGGTTTAATTTTTTTTTTGGATGTTTATCTATTATGAGAGACAGAGTGTGAGCAGGGGAGGGGCAGAGAGAGAGGGAGACACAGAATCCGAAGCAGGCTCCAGGCTCTGAGCTGTCAGCATAGAGCCCGACGCAGGGCTCGAACTCACGAGCCGTGAGATCATGACCCGAGCCGAAGCTGGACGCACAACCAACTGAGCCACCCGGGCGCCCCCGAGCATTTCGGTTTCTAGCCCTGGTGCTGTGAGACGCGGGGGCAGGAAGAGCCAGCCCAGAGGAGGAGGTCTGGCTGAGCTCCCCTCGCCCTGTTCAGGCCGGTCCCTTCAGCGCCGGGAATTATTGTCACTGAACTACCCCACTGAAGTTACCCCTTTCAGACTGGGAACTCTCTGCGAACAGGGCCCCCAGGGCCCTAGGGGTCTGTTATAAAACAGAAGATGAACCGTTTCCCGGGAATTTAGAAATCAGAGCAGATGAAGGACTTCTCGGAATCTCCTCGACGAGGGGCCAGAAGCGAAGCCAAGGGAAGGAATGCCGGTCCCGCTCTCCCTTTCCTCCTCTCCTCACCTGTAGGGTCCTTTGAGGCCGGTGAAGTCAGGTTTTACTGTGATCACGCCATTGCTGTCTACCTTCAGAGTACAGAGGACATGCTCACACTTCTTGTAGCCAAGCCTAGACACCAGGAGACCAACACCCAGGTTCAGGACCAGCGGCCCCGCCTCCAGAGAGAGGAAGACGCAGTCAGCCCCCGGCAGCGAGAGCCCAGGGGCTGTAGTGAGAACCATCACAGTACCTTCTTCTGCGTACAAGGAAGAAGTAAAAGAAGAAAAAGTCCGTCCCTCCCGCACGCCCCAGGATGGCAGTAGCGAGTGGTGATGGTTGGCGAGGGGAGAGGAGGGGAATCTGAGCTGGGTGGGGGGCGGCCCCACTCACTTTCCAGAGGGCCCCAGGTCTGCCATGATGTACATTGTCTGCAGAGGGGTGTTGATAACATGGTTGTTCCTGACGAATTCTTCTGAGGGTTCCCAGGTGACAACTCGTGACTTGAGGATGCCGCCCTCCCTAGGAGACACCGCAGGAAGGGTTGCTTTCCCCGCGGCCCCTGCAGAGCCTAAAGGAGGAATCTGGGGGGGCACACCCAGGGGAGGCGACAGCAGGATGGCAAGCCCGCGCGCGGGGGGACATCCCCAGATACTGGCCTGGACGGACTACAGAGGCCCCCCCCCGGCCCCCACACACGTTTGCACTCACATCCCCCGCCTGTCCTGCCGTCGCCGCCTGACATTTGCCATTCGCTCCACCAAGAACGACGGCACCTCCTGGGCCGCGGTGGTCATTTTCTGACAGTGCTAGGAGAAGAGGGCAGCCCCACGTGACCCATCTGGTCAGGGCCACGCGGGATGAGGGACTGAAGGCCCGCCTTCCTTCTGCAACCTCACCCGGGACCCGGATCGAACAGTCGCACCCCACAAGCGCACGTGTCAGTGGAGGAGAGCAGCGGCACCAACGAGGCACGGAAGATTCCCGCCACGCCTCGCTTCCCTCCAAGCTCTCAGCAGCACATTAGCCTTCAGAAATGAGTTTATTTATGCTAAGATGAAAAGGAGTCTGCAGTCTCTGAGCACATACCAACAAAAAGTTGGGTGAGTGTGCCCGGTAGATGTTGACGTTACCAGATACTTGGAAGAGGCCAAATGGGAAACAAAGTCTCGTGTGAAAAGTCCTTTGCGTGGGTAATTCGGCACTGAGTACAATTTCATTTACTTTTCTAAAATAGAAAAGCCAAATTTTATATGCCACCAACCCAGAGCTTTCCTAACGTAAGCATCAATCTTTCAGAAACATTCATTTAATACCTGCTCCTTGCAGAGCCACAAGGTCATAGACAAAAATCAGAAAATATAGGCTCCGCTCTCAAGGAGAGTAACAGCTCCCGGGAAGAGAGAACACGCCCTAACGTAAAGCAAGTCCACAAGGGGATGTGAGCACAGGCAAAGGCACTCGGCCACTCCCTGCAGCTGCCCCGAACCCCTCTTCACACCCGCAGACTCAGAGCCGTGGCCGCATCCCCTGATGAGTTTTATCCAGGTGCTTCAAGACTCCACCCACCTGTCTCATCTCACGGTGAGTGGAGGAAGTCCAGCCCGGGGGCTGCTTCCCTGGGGTCTGTAGTCTGCATGCCTAGCATGAGACACGCTGCGGCCTCCCCAGGCCCTCCAGCAGGTGGAGAAGGAGCAGCCACACCACCTGAAAACTGGGCCCGCCGTCCAGCTTGCCGGCCAGCAGCACGAGGCAGCTCCTACATAGGCTGTCTGTTGCCCCTTCCCAGGCTTCTGGTCTAACAGACGGAAGGCAGTGAGGCCAGAGAGCGAGGGGAGGAAAAGGAGAAGGAAGCCAGGGGACCCCAGAACAAAACCATACCTCCTCCACATTGGTGTATCTGTCAGAGTCGGTGTAGGTAAAAATCCGTCGGTTCTTCCTGCCACCCGCGTCCTCCAGCTTCAGGATCTCTTGCCGGTACTGATGATCCAAAGGGCTCTGACAGGCCGCTTCATTTCGGTACAGATCTACTTCAAACTGAGGTGACAAGGACACAGAGATCTACTGAGAATATGTCAAACTCCTGTCCCTGTAACTGTGTACTCAAATCAGTTCTATAGAGTTGATACCATTTGACATGTGTTCATAGACAATTTCCAGCTCTCCGAACTAATGCAGGGCAGAGGATCCAAAGAATGTTAGCGCTAAGAGGAACCAGAGTGATGCCCTCACTCAACTTTGCTGTTACAGATGGCGGATCTCACCAGAGGTGAAGAGTGCCTTACCCAGGATCATAGAGCTGGGTGGTGTTGGTCACTGCCCGTTAAACACAACAGGGGAAAGTAAAAACGGCTAGAACTTTCTGGAAATCAGGCAATATGTATCAAGACTCTTCCCCTGCTACCAGCCAGGTGGAGGTGGATAAGTGACACTGGCTCACCTGGCTAAAGAGCTTCTCCTGCCACCCAATCACGACCTCTTCCTCTTCCTCTTCCTCTGAGCGGTGTCCACCTCCAAAGACCAGAGTGAGTCAAACGTTTGCATCAAATCAGCACCACTTCTTGCTGTGTGACTGGTTATTACTGAAGTCCCTGCTCTAATATTGGCCACAAAACCAGCTGGAGTGTGGGGATTTATTAAGCACTCATTCTAAAGGAAGGTTAGAAGACTGTGGATATATATAGAAGCCAGGATTAGGACTCGAGAAGTCTTAATTACTGCTCTAATTCGAATAAAAGGAAGCCATGGCTCCCAGAAATTACTTAATCTAATTCAGTGTCAGGAGTCAAATGTAGATATGGGCTGAATAGCTCTTCCTCAATCCCACCTGTCTACATTTGCTAGACAGGAACCCTGGCATTCTTATCTTTTCTATTCCTGAAGCCACGTATCTAGAACCACAAGCCCTATAACCTCTAGGAGACCAAGTACCAGAAGAGAAGAGGAAAGGAAATAGATGATTATTTAAAGAACAAATCGAATACGCTCTTAGCTGAGTAGGACTTTTTCAGAGACACATGCTTCACAACACACCAGCCCACACTCTTGCCCGGAAATATATTTGAAGAGAAACAACAAAAGCAGAGAGACTAGTGATTTAATGCAAACACACTGTCCTCTTTTCCTCACTCTTTCTGGCTTCCAAGATAAAACTGCAAGAGAATAGTTGATGTTAATATGTACCCTTTTTAAGCAGATGCCAATTTAAAAAAGTTTTTAAATATTGTGTGTGTATATATATACATATATATGTGTGTATATATATATACACACACACACACATACATATATATGTAAAATTTAAAGTTTTTTAAAGCGCGTATATATATCATATAAACATATGTTAGGAGTTTGGGGCATTTTTCTCTTAGAAAAAAATGCCACAAGCAGTATTTAGGTTCTTAGACAGATTCATAACATATCTAATCTATCTAATGTATAGATATGTTATGTCTTTGTTATTTTATTACATTTGACCAGAATTCAGATCAACTCTTGATGGCAAGAATTATGTCTTACTCAATTTTCAATTTTCATACACAACATAATGGAGTAATTAAAACTGCTTGGGATCAAATCCTTGCTTCACACCCCGTGTGAACATGGGTAAGGAACCCCACCTCTCTATGCCTTTTTTTAGACTACAGAACCGGGGTCGACTCAGTCCTAAAAGGTAACTACCACCCCAGGTCCTTCCCCAGATCCCCAAAGGGCTGCATCACCACCAAACACCCACTGGCAGTTGGGTGAGGCCTAAAAGTGGCCAAGTCTATGAGGTCCTTCCCAGGCTGGGCAGCAGGCTGGTAACGGAGGAAGTTGCTCGATGTGATTCTTTGCAAGTGGACTCTGTCAGGAAAAGAAAAGCCCGAAATACTCATTACAAGATATACAACCTGGAAATGAACAAAGAGCAAAGATACGGGGGGTGGGGGGCGGGAGGGACGACAAAAGAAAGGAGAGGGTGGGGCTACCAAGGTGTGCTGGGTGCACGCGAGTGCGGCCCGGGGGTCCTAAGGGAAAGAGTGCCGACGAGAGAGTGTATTGGGTACACAGAGCTCCGAGGAATCTGAGAAGGGCAGAGACTTGAAAGGGCTTGGACAGGTCTGGAAGTTGTGAGTAGAGAGGGTTGAGGGTAGTGAGGGAGACGCGAGGAGACCAGAAAGGCAGAGATCAGGATTGAAAGCGGAAGTGGGCACTCAGCAAAAAAGTGAGGTTCAGGCTCGAACTATTTGGGAGTATAAAAGCACAGGGCTCCGGGACGATGCGACTACCGGAGGCGCAAGTTGCGCACGGGGTCCCGGGAGCGATACACAGCCTCCCCGGTGTCAGTGCTCCAGACTGTCTCCGCCATGACAGCTGCGACTCGCCGCGACAGCGCCGGAAAGCGCACAGACCCCGGTTCCCCTGGCAACGCAGACGCGGGGTTTGGGAAGCGGGGGACGTGCTGCGCGCGCAACCTACGGTTCCCCGCAGGGCGCCGCAGCCGAGCGCGCGAAGCCGGCCCTCCCCTGACGGAGCTACTAGGCGCGGTCAGGCTCCTTTCACGCTGGTGAAGTGGGGATTCAGAAATGGTGATGGAGCTTCAGACCCAGGTGACCTGAGTCCTCGGCTCGACTTTTCTTATCACGCCACACTGCCTTCCACTGATGCTCGGAAACTGCCCTGAAAATCGGTGAACGTGACTCAGAATGCACCCATTCTTTCCAAAGGAGTCAGGGAAGGCGTTGGCACTTATTCACACATGAAAATGTATTCTTGGAAGAAAACAAAAAAAGTGTCAAGAGTTTTTAGGCCTTGAATTGGTATTCACTGATCCGGAGAAAGAAGAAACAAGGAAGCTAATAGGAAGGAAGGAATATTTGTTATTATTGAACTGGTTTTTCCCCTGTATGTGTTAGTTCCGGATTTTTAAACCCCTTTAAGATACTGCACTGGCCTCCTGAAAAGCCAACAAAGTGCTATTCGAAAGTCATGCTTCATTGGACTATCAAAGCAAGCCACACCATCATAGGGACTATGACTCTGGCACCTTGAGCTGTATCAACAGTTATCAGCCTTTGACATTTGCTACTCCCCCAACAGAGTAAGCAGTTGTCCCCTGAACTCAGGAATCTCTTGCCAGTTTGATTATGTGGCTTTGGGAGCCCTGGGCAACCTAGCTGCTGTTGTGTTAACACCAAGGACTTACCGTATTAATAGCGCCATTTATTTGGCGTCCATACAGCCTGGGTGCTTTGTTTGCATTGTCCCTAATCTTCATAGGAACCCCTTAAGTAGGCACTGTTACTCCTATTTAAAGTATGAAATTAGGGAAGGCCAGGGTTTAAAGGGCTTATTAAAGTTGAACTCTAGTAAATGGTGAAAGAGCTGTGATTCCAGCCCAGGTCTGTCTTTTGAAGCCTGAACACCTTTTGCTCTGCTTTGCAGCTTCTCAGCTACCAGTTTATTTCATAAGAGCACACAATTTCCAATGTGAGAAATAATTATTTCAACAGATGAAACTATGGAGGCAGAATTCTAGCTTTTAAGAAATGGTCTAATTTTTCCTTTTAAAGTTGTAAATAGACAACACTATGCCATATGAACAACAGATGATAAAAGTGGAGGATGCATCAAGGGTTTAGTTTATTGGGGCGCCTGGGTGGCTCAGTTAGTTAAGCATCCGACTTCAGCTCAGATCGTGATCTCACAGTTTGTGAGTTTGAGACCTGCGTCAGGTTCTGTGCTGACAGCTCAGAGCTTGGAGCCTGCTTCTGAATCTGTATCTCCCTCTGTCTCTCTGCCCCCTGCCCCACTTGTGTACTCTCTCTGTCTCTCAAAAATATACATTAAAAAAAAAGAGTTTAGTTTATAACCAAATCAAACTTATAGCCAAGTCAATCTGATATAATTATAAGCAAAATAGGTACTATACCTCATGGTATGGAAATATGTTTTTTTTTAATTTTTTTTTCATATTTATTTATTTTTGAGAGACAGAGTGAGACAGAGTGTGAGCAGGGGAGGGACGGGGAGAGGAACACAGAATCGGAAGCAGGCTCCAGGCTCTGAGCTGTCAGCACAGAGCCCGACACGGGGCTTGAACCCACGAACTGTAAGATCATGACCTGGGCCGAAGCCTGACGCTCAACTGACTAAACCACCCAGGCACCCCAGGAAATATGTTATTTGTATAAGTAACCATAATTGAATTATTTTTATACTGGTAACCAGATTTTTATATTTTCTCTTTGTTTACTGTTTCTATATATCAGGATTCTTAAACCTGGGGCCCATGAGTGAGGTTCAAGGGGTCTATGAAGTCTTTCCCTAGAATTTTGTGGGATGCAATTTTTGGGACAAGTTTGTGGCTTTTATCCAATTCTGAAAGGAGTTTGTACTGTGATACCAAGAATGATGTGATTTCCACTACACTTATATACTGACATCTTGTTAAGAGTCAAAAGTTTGGATTGCTCTTCAGATAAGGGTAAAATCTCTTGAACCATCACCAGCAACCTACCATCCTCATCTGGATGGTTCAGAGTTGACATTCACTGTGTTTACCCTCAAATAACACCATCATTTGGAGAAACTGGTGTAGAAAGCCCTTGTACAAACCACCATTAAGGGTAAATATTATTGCCTCCATATCACCTTTTTATAAACCAAGACATTAATTAAATTTCTCACATTCTTATGACAAGGAAGCACAGAGCCTGGACTTATATTAAAGATGTTCTGAATCCAGCCTGTGGGCTCTCCTTTGCATTTTGGTTTCTTTTAATGTTTATTTTTGAGAGGGGGTGGGCAGAGAGAGAGGGAGACACCGAATCTGAAGCAGGCTCCAGGCTCTGAGCTGTCAGCATGGAGCCCAATGCAGGGCTCAAACTCATGAACCATGAGATCATGACCTGAGCCAAAGTCGGACACTCAACCAACTGAGCCACCCAGGGGCCCCTAAACATGCCAATTATAAATCAGAGATTGTCAGATTAGATAAAAAGTAAAATCTAACTGTATGCTGCCTATAGGGAACCCACTTTAAATATAAAGATAGTTTAACAGTTAAAGGATGGAAATATTCCAATATTTATATTGTAAATATTATTTGTAATAATACAAATATTAAACAAAAGAAAGCTGGAGTGGCTATATTAGTAACAGGCAAATAGGCTTAAAATAAAGAATATTAGAGATAAAGAGGCATATTTTATAAATTTAATTATATATTGATAAATGCAATTCATTAAGAAGACCTAAACCTAAATGTTTATATACTTAATAACAGAATTTCAAAGTACATGAAGCAAGAAATTGACAGAAATGAAAGGAGAAATAGCAAAATCCACAATTACAGTTAGAAGTATAACTTTTTTACTTAGTAGATGATAAAATGTGGGGAGAAAATCAGTAAGCTTATAGAAGCCTTAAACAACATCATCAACCAATTTGACCTAATTGACATTTGTAGACATTTCAGTCTACAACAGAATGTATATTCTTTTCAAATGCACGTGGAACATTGACTAAGACCGCTTCTGGCTATAAAACAAGTCCTAATAAATTTTAAAAGATTGAAATCATATGAAATACATTCCAAGATCACAACAGAATTAAACCAGAAATCAAAAGCAGAAAGAGATCTGGAAAATTCCAAGTATTTGATATTTAACATCTAAATAATCCATTTTTCAAGAAGTCATATTGGAAATTAGGAAGGCCTTGAACTAAATGAAAATGAAAACACAATGTACCAAAATATTGGGTATGTTTAGAGGGAAATTTAAAGACAAAAGAGCTTCATTAAAAAAAACTCTCAAATCTAAATTTCAATTAATAAACTAGGAAGAAAATTAAAACCGAAGTAAGAAGCAGGGAAAGAATAGTAAACATAAGAGCAGAAATCAAATAGAAAACATAAAGACAATTTTTTTTTAAAGCTACTTCTGGAATGGTGGAGGAAGAATCTCAGAAACTCAGTTCTTCATAAAAGCAGTGATAACACTAGCAATATTTGTCAAAGTCAACTTTTCCAGAAATCTAGAAATTAACCAAAGGAATGCAATAATCCAAGATTTATTCAAGCAAAATAGCCAAATTTTATACCTAGTCTGGGTATTTAAGCAAGAAAAACAAATAAAAAGCATCCAGATTGAGAAAGAGGGAGTAAAACTATTTCTACAGAAGACATGATCATATTTATAGGAAATCCTAAGAAATTCACAAAATAACGATCAGAACTAATGAATGGGTTCATCAAGGTTGCAGACTATAAGCTCAATATAAAAATTCAATTATACTTCTATACACTAGCAATGCACAATCTGAAAATGAAATTAAAGATTCCACTTACAATGGCATCATAAAAAACCAAAATATTTTGGAATAAAGATGTTAAAAGCAGCACAAGTCTTATACACTGAAAACTTCAAAATATAGCAAAAAAAAAATGAAAAAAGACCTAAAAAAATGGAAGATATCCCAAGAGTTAATACTGTTAAGATGACAATATTTCTCGGGGCACCTGAGAAGCTCAGTTGGTTGAGCTCTTGATTTCGGTTCAAGTTATGATCCCAGGGTCGTGGGATCAAGCCCCACATGAGTGTGGAGCCCACTTAAGCTCTCTCTCTCTCTCTCTCTCTCTCTCTGTCTCTGTCTCTCTCTTCCTTACTACTTCCATCCCTCTGGCCCTCTCCCCTGCTCTTATTCTCTCTCTCTCTCTCTCAGAAAATAAAACATAAATTCTTCTTCCTAAACTGATGTACAGATTCAACATAATCCATACCCAAATCCCACCTTCCCTTTTTTTTTTCAGAAAGTGACAAGTTATTTTAAAATTTATATGGATACTCAGGGACCCAGGATATCCAAACAGTCCTGAACAATAAGAACGAAGTTGGAGGACTCACACTTGCTGATTTCAAAATTTATGAAGCTATAGTAAGAGGAAGATGGTATGGTACTGACATGAAGATAAACATAGAGATTGTTGGAATAAAATTGAGACTCCAAAATAAACCCTCATCTTCATGGTCAATTGATTTTTGACAACTATGTCAAGACAATTCAATGGCAAAGAATAGTCTTTTCAATAAATGGTGCCAAGACAATGGGATATGCACATGCAAAAGAATGAAGTTAGATTCTTACCTCAAAGCATTTATAAAAGATTCAAAATAGATTAAATACATAAATGTAAGAGTTAAACTATAACACTTTTAAAAGAAAACAGGCATAAATCTTTATGACTACAGTAGGCAAAGCCTCCTTAGACATGACGCCTAAAATACGAATGATTTAAAAAAAAAGATGAGTTGGACATCATCAAAATTCAAAATTTCTGCACTTCAAAGGACAATGAAATATTAAGAAAATGAAAATACAACTCATAAAATGAGAGAAAAGTTTCAAATAATGTATCTGATAAGGTCCTGTATCTAGAATATACAAAGAACTCCTACAAATCAATAATGAAGAAATACATAATTCAAGTAAAAACATGAACAAAGTATCTGAACATACATTTCTCCAAAGAAGATATACAAATGACCAATGAGCACATGAAAAGATGTTCAACATCATTGATCATTAAGAAAATGCAAATTAGGGGCGCCTGGGTGGCTCAGTTGGTTAAGCAGCCGACTTCAGCTCAGGTCATGATCTCATGGTCTGTGAGTTCGAGCCCCACGTCGGGCTCTGTGCTGGTGGCTCAAGAGCCTGGAGCCTGCTTCAGATTCTGTATCTCCCTTTCTCTCTGCCCTTCCCTTGCTCATACTCTGTCTCTATGTCTCTCAAAAATAAATAAACGTAAAAAATAAAAATAAAAATAAAAATAAAATGCAAATTAAAACCACAGTGATATACACTTCAGATAATAAGTGTTGGCAATGATGTCAAGAAATTGGAACTCTCATACACTGTTGGTGGGAACACAAAAATGGTGCAGCTGCTTTGAAAAACAGTCTGGCATTTCCTCAAATGGTTAAAAATAAAGTTAGCGGGGCACCTGGGTGGCTCAGTCGGTTAAGCAGCTGACTTTGGCTCAGGTCATGATCTCTCAGTCCTTGAGTTTGAGCCCCATATTGGGCTCTGTGCTGACAGCTCAGAGCCTGGAGCCTGCTTCGGATTCTGTCTCCCTCTCTCTCTGTCCCTCTCCTACTCATGCTCTGTCTCTCACTCTCAAAAATAAATAAACATTAAAAAAAATTTTTTTTAAAGTTAGCATATAATCCATCAATTCTACTCTTAGGTATTTACCTTGGAGAATTAAAAACCTATGCTCACACGAAAAGCAACTAACATCATACTTAGTGGTGAAATACTGAATACTATCCCTAAGATTGGAAACCAAGAAGAATCTCTGCTTTCACCAACTATATACAACATGATCATGTATGTAAACAATCCTAAAGAACTACAAAAATACCACTAGAACTAACAAGGTTAGCAAAGTCACAGAGTATAAGGTCAAAATATGAAAATCAATTGTATTTCCATATATTAGGAGCAAACAAATTGAAATTGAATTTTAAATATCACAGCCATCTGCAATGACATAAAACAAGAAACAGAAAAATAACAAAACATGTGCAAGACTTATAAAACTTCAAAACATTAGTAAGATAAAATAAAGACCTAGTATATTAAATGAGGTAACATGTTTATAGACTGAAACATTAATATTATTAAGATACTCTCCTGGGATGCCTAGGTGGCTCAGTTGGTTGAGCATCCAACTCTTGATTTCAGCTCAGATCATGATCTCGCGGTTGGAAGATCAAACCACGAGTAGGGCTCTTCACTGACAGCATGGAGCCTGCTTGAGATTCTCTCTCCCTCTCTCTCTGCCCCTCCTCCGCTCATGCTCACTCACTCACTCTCTCTCAAAAAAACAACCCTTTCCCCAAAATGTTCTAAGTCCCAATAAAAATCCTACCAGGTTTTTTGGAGACTTGACAAACTAATTCTAAAATTTACATAGAAATGCAAAAATTTAGTCAAAAACAATTTGACAAAGAAAAAAAGAGTTGAGAACTCACAATATTTGATTTCTAGACAGTATAAAAATATAATAATTACTACAGTGTCCCACTGGCATAAAAGTAGACATATAGATCAATGGGACAGGATAGAGAACCCAAAATGGATCCATTCATATACAAGCAATAATTTTAGATTTTTGACAAAGGTCCCAAAGTAATTCAAGGGAGAAAAACAATATTTTCAATAAACAATGCAAAAAAAAAAAACGGATATCTATATGCAAAAAAAAAACAAAAACAAAATCAATTCCTTACCTCATAGAATTTAACAAGTTGAAGCCAAATGGATCATAGACCTGAAAGTAAGAGCTACGACTACAAAACTTGTACACAAAAACAAGAGAAAATCTGTGAGAACCTGAGTAGGGTAATTTTTTTTTCTTAACATCTCTTTTTATTGTATCTCTCTTTTTAAAAAATACTATAGTTGACAGGTAAAATTTTTTCTTAGCTAGGACTCAGGATGTACAAACTACGAAAGAGAAAAGTTAATAAATTGGTCTTTATCAAAATGAAAAACTGTTCTTAGAAAACATTTGTTAAGGAAACAAAAATATGAGAAACTTATTGGGGGGAAAATGCAAAATGCATATATTATAAAGGACTTATATCTAGAAAAATAAAGTACTCTCACAGCTCGGTTATCATCAGACAATCTTATATTTTAATGGCCAAAAGATTTGAATAGATATTTCACCAAATAAGATATATGAATGGGAATAAGTCCATGAAAAGATGTTCAACATCATTAGTTATCAAGGAAATGCATTTTAAAACCAAGATAAGATACTAATGCACATTTATTCTACCTGTTAGAATGCTAAAGTTTAATAGGTAGATAATGACAAATGCTAGTAAGGATGTGGAGCAACTAGAACTCATGAAATTGCTGGTCAGAAGGCAAAATAGTACCGACACTTTGGAAAATTAGACATTTCTTACAAAGGGAAACATCTACCTACCATATGATCCAGCAATCCTATTCCTAATTATTTACTCTAAAGCAATACTCAACATATGTCCACACCAAGATCTGTATGTGAATATGCATATGACTTTATTCATAATAGTAAAAATGGGAAACAGCCCAGATGTCCACCAACATGTATATATTTAAATAAATTGTATAGTATCTATACAATACAATATCTATGCAATACAAAGGAATATTACACATTAAAAACAAGGTAACTACTGATACATAAAACTACATGGATCAATCTTCAAAAGTCATTAGGCTAAGTGAAGGAAGCCAGACACAAAGTGCTATATTCTGTGTGGTTTCTTTTATATGACATTCTAGAAAAACAAAACAAAACTATAGAGGTGGAACACAGATCTGTGGTTGACTGGGGTTGGGGGTGGGAAGACACTGAGCATAAAGGGGCAGTGGAGGGAATCTGGGGAGTAATGTAACTATTAAAGCCTATAGAACCACGTGTCATGATGAGTGAATTTTATTGTATTGTAAACTCTTTACCAGATTGTGAGAGGTACCTGCACTGGAATGCAGACTATGACAAAGAAATTGAACTGTATTACAAATAACTCACTTAACCACACTGATAACCTCAGAAAACAGTATTTTGACTGGAAACCCAAGGCTGAAGATAAAAAGACCTGTGCGCAAATGCTGTACTCTAGTGGGTAAATTGGTTTCTCAGGGGGGTGTGGGTGAGCAATTCTGAAACTTCTTTATGTGTATACTAAGTTTGAACAATAGATAAATATACTGTAGATAACAAGACATATTTCTCCCTGCCTGAGATAGAAATTACAAATAAGAAGGGCGAAGGCAAGAATGAACCCTGTGGTGCTGAGTCAGAGTTGGAGTTAGCAGTAAAAACTCATGGGTATTTAAAAATATGTCTAAAAACCGGGTCAGAAATGAATGTAGGTATGTATGTACACATGCGTTGACACCCACACATAGAATTCGTAGCTCTGTCCACTGAGAGAGACTAGACATAATCACTCCCCAGTAGAAATAAGCCCTCCCATATCCAGGCCTTGGTTTCTAAACTACCATACCACTCCATTACCAAAGCAATCAGGGCTCATTGGAGAATTGATTAATTCCCTTGAAAGAAGCAGAACAGAACCTCTTAGGCAGCTCTGGGCTAGGGAGCACCCATCAGCTAAGAGCAATCCCAAGACAGGTGCATGTATGAGCTGTTGACAGTCAACATGCTCAGCTGCTGATCAAGGGGACCTGGGCAGGGCACCAACAGCATCCGTCACAAGTACGTTTGAGGGAGGGGATCCTAGAAAACACTGGTATGGGAGTGGCGCTCTTACTCAGGGCATCCCCATCTTTCCCTAGCTCCTTCCAGACAGTGTATCAACGGGTGGAATAAGTGGGACTACCTGGGTATTTCCACACTGACATTAGCAGAGTTGGTCAGGGAAGAAAATAGGTCAGTGGTACCCAGAAGCTCAGCTTTGCCACGGGCCTGCCATGGCACTCCCAGGTGTCCCCGGAGGATGAATGGTGTCGGCGAAAGGAAGGAGAGAGCCACGAAATGTAGTCTGATCACCAAGCAGGCATCTCTGGCAACTCCAGCATCTCTGCTCTGCTGGTCTCAGTGTCTTTATTTAAAGGTAGTAAATCAAAGAGTACTTTCGTGACATTACATCAGTAAGCATAGTTTGATATCTTTATCTTAGCTATTTTGTGATACTGCTCCTAAGTTAATTAGCATATAAATTTAAGGCGGGGGTGGGGGTGGGGAGAGGACAGGGTGTTTTAGAAGAAAGCAGGGTTGTTATTGTATTATTGAGTAAGCAGATGGTGCATACATTGTTACCTTGAGGACTATGTTAATTATCCATAGATAGGTTAGGAGTCTTTCTGCCTAGTTTTCTAACTATAATGGGGGAGGTGTAACTCACCTGGTAAAGACATAATTCCTAATGCTTGTCTAAGTTTCTTTGCTTATGAATGAGTGAATTTACACAATCTCATTCAGATGTTATCCATTAATGCATCACACTCCAGGTCCTCTTTTTTATTTAAATGCCATAAAACAAAAGGGTATTACATCCCCTGAGGCCAATGAGAGAAGTTCAAGAAATCCAGGCCCGAAAAGTTATTAGAAGGAGATAGTATTGGGCACCAGTTGGTCAGCAGGAGACCCTGCAACATCTGCCTTTGCCACACAAGGCGACGTCTCGACCTGTGAGCCCAAGATGGCTCCCGACACAGCTTTTTTTTTTTTTTCAAATGTTTTATTTTTGAGAGAGTGAGAGAGAGAAAAAAAACACAAGCAGGGGAGGGGCAGAGTGGGAGGGGAACAGAGGATCCAAAGCAGGCTCTGTGCTGAGAGCAGAAAGCCGATGTAGGACTTGAACTCATGAACCGTGAGATCATGACTTGAGCCAGAGTTGGATGCATACCCAACTGAGCCACCCAGGCGCCCCTTTAGAAGCTCAGCTTCTGAAGCACTTTGTTCAAATGCCCCAGTAATATCTCAAATGCCTTTTCACAAAAAAGATACTCAGTTTCTCATAATTAACTGTTTTTATCTTGAGCAGTCTAATTTTCCCTACAGTGTGTCCCAACAGGTTAGCCCAGATCTTCAGTAACCGTTCCTATTGCTTGGAGCAATAGGAGTGTTCTTGTAAATAGTAGGACTCTGATGACATTGGCTTCTATGGCCCCCCTTCTTGGGGGGCCCCTCCCCTCAAGAAGTTTCAATGTTTAGAAATACAGAGACTTTAAAATTCACCTTCCACGCTCCTCCCTTTCTTGGTATTCTCCTAGAAATACAAAGAAAGTAATGTCTTCAATAAATTCTAGTAAGTGGCAGAACTTTCTTCCAGCTGCTGGATTCTCTCAAGTTTAATCTTGTTAAAGTCTATTGACTTTCCCCAAATCAGAAATGACCTTTTGACAGTCTATATTCCTATCTACACGATAATTTTGAATCAAATTTTTGGCTATTCTCTCAAAAAAATTGTTTGGCTACAGCTGTTGGGATTGAAGGCAGATGGTGATACAAATTGCTTTGAGTGCGGATTCTCGGCAATTCTTTCCAAGTCCCTAAGATGTGGTGGTTATGAGTTTGCTCCACCATTCATCAATTAACGCACTTCATTCATTCATTCATTTAACAAATATTTACTGCTGGTCGTGTATGTGTGGGGCATTGTGTTAAGCCTTGGGGATGGAGTCTCCGACCTCATGGAATCTACATTATGGTCCAGGTAGATAGAGAGTAAACAAAAAAGTAAAACATGGTACAATATATAGTGGTCAGTTCTATAAAGAAAAATAAAGCAAGGAAGTATGATAAGAATTGTGGGAGGAGAAGAATTTGAAACGTTTTTTTAAGGGAAATCAGGAAAACACTCACTGAAATGGAAAACATCCACTCCACCATGGTCATTACTGGGATGGTCATGGTCTGCACTCTCAGATATTCAAGTAAATACCTGAAGATGGTGATGGAGCAAGCCATATGGATATCTGGAGAATGAGCATTCCAAGCAGAGGAAACCATGCAAATCTGGGTGATGGAGCATGGGTATACACTGTGTTATGTGAATAATTATAATAGTGTACATTGTTAAATTAGATCTGGTTCCAAGCTTCCACTCAGCAAAGCTTATGAGAAATCCAGTGTCAGTCAATATTAGCAGCCTCTTCCACTCCTTGGATTCAAAGTAGTGTCTCTGTGCCTTGGAAAGACATCCACTCCGCCATGCTCATTAGTGGGATGGTCATGGCCTGCACTCTCCGAGGAGCAGCTACTTTCTGCTCATCATGACCATCTTCCTCATGACCAACTCAGTCCTCTGGGACCCCAACTTTAGGAATTAGTCCCAGATATCCATGTGTCACCCCATTAGAGGTCCTGCCCCATCTAGGAAAGCTGAAAGGGAGCTAAAGTTCCCTGTTTCTTGGCCCTCTTCTCCAAGATAACTAGCAATCCCTCCATCCCTTGAGGCTTCAGAAATCCAAGCCATCTCCTTTCTACTTTCCCTCCTCCCCTGAGTACTTCAACAGAGCTACTTTGTCAGTTATGTTGTTGTTGTTGTGAGCTACGTTTGTCAGTTATGTTGTTGTTGTTGTTGTTGTTGTTGGTGGTGGTGGTGGTGGTGTGGGTGGGTGGCTGGCGGGGTGGTTAACTTATTTGCTTGTTTAGCTAAAACAGAGGTTTATTAATTTCCCAGGAGGCAAGGAAAATACAATCCACCAGGACATAAAACTTTAATTGCTTTCTTGAGGGAGGGTTGAAGGGAAAGTATTTTTATTATTTCAACAGAAGAAGATAGAGTTAAGGTCTTGGTCAGGTTAATCTACCACATAAATATCTCTGGAGTCTTTTTCTGGTTCACCACCTCCAGAACCACCAATCACTATCTTATTTCGGGTTACCACTAGCTCTTGTCCAGATGATAGCAACAGGTTACCACCTGACCTCTCTGTCTTCACTCTTGTCCCCATCCAACTCTTCTCCATACTGACACCAGAGTGACCTTTCTAAGACAACAATCTGATGAGGTTTAAAATCTCTTTGGCAATTAAGAAACCAGCATGTGATCCAATTCAGGCCAGTGTGATGTGAGAAAAAACTTGCTAACGTTACTGGGAAAGCTGTTCTCTTCTGGGAGATTCTCTGTCTTTCTCTGAATGGGAGTGTGTGCCATCTTGCCTCCAAAGGAAGGATGGGTAGAAGCTTGGTGAAGGCAAAACCAGGAGAACTGCAGCGTAAAGGAATCCAGAACCATTGAATTAAGTCAATCGTGAAGTCTGCCTTATCTCTAGACTTCTGGTTAGATTTTTTCTTTTTTTAATGTATATTTTAGGTAATCAAAAATATGGTACAAACATTGGTTACACAACAATGTGAATACATTTAACACTGAACAGTTCACTTAAAATGATTAAAATCATAAATTTTATGCTGAGTGTATTTTACTGCAATTTAAAAAAAGTTACAATGATAGAAATATGGAACAAATAGTATTAATGACTACTTATATATCTAGCATCCAACTTGAAAATTTCTCTATTAATTAGGCCAACTTGAGCTGGATTTTTGATGACTTAGACCCAGCAAATGCATGATAAGTAATGCAGAATCTGGTAGCAATAAGCAGGAATGTTTAAATGAACAAACAGATCATCACCTGATGGAACTGGCTGAACTGAAGAAATAGGGGTTGATCACGGGCCTGAAAGCCAGCAATCCTTTTTAGGTGATTGTGATATACTTGGTTTATCTGCCTCTTGAAATTTAATGGGTAAAAAAAAAATCATTTAGGGATCTCGCTCAAATGACTCCAGTTCGGGAGGTCTAGTGTGGGGACCGAGAGTCTGCATTTCTTTCTTTCTTTTTTTTAAGGTTACTTTAATGTTTAATTGTTTTTGAGAGAGAAAAAGCACAAGTGTGAGCTGGGGAGGTGCAGAGAGAAAGGGAGATACGGAACCCAAAGCAGGCTCCAGGCTCTGAGCTACCAGCACAGTGCCTGATGCAGGGCTCAGGCTCATGAACCCTGAGATCATGACCTGTCGGACACTCAACCCACTGAGCCACCCAGGCACCTGAGAGTCTGTATTTCTTCTTCTTCTTTTTTTAATGTTTATTTATTTTTGAGAGAGAGGCAGAGTGCAAGAGGGAGAGGGCCAGAGGGAGAGGGAAAGACAGAATTGGAAGTAGGCTCCAGGCTCTGAGCGGTCAGCACAGAGCCTGATGTGGGTCTCGAACCCACAAAGTGTGAGATCACGACCCGAGCTGAAGTCAGATGCTTAACTGACTGAGCCACCCAGGTGCCCCTAGAGAGTCTGCAGGTCTAACAAGCTCCCCCGGTGATGCTAATGTTGCTAGTCCACGGACCACACTTTGAATAGCAAGGAATTAAACTGAGGTACCCTGGAAGAGGGACCTAATATCATGCAGGCTGTTGCATCAGGAGGATGGTGGGCAAAATTCAGGATGTTGGGTTGTGTTAGCAACTTATAACCCTGGATAAAGTTTTGCAAGAGACATGCTTAGCCTCACACTGGCCTATGTGCAAACAGAGAAAAAAGAAAATACATCCCCTTTGAGACAGGTTCACAGTCTGTGAACTGCAATAAAGAAATGACTGGAATTGTCATGACTGTGATAATGCGATTATGTCTATCTTGGTCAACTTTTTAGAGTGTGTCCATATTTATAGAAAATACAACCGAATGGTGAGTAAGTGAACTCACTATAAGCAAAAGCTGCTTGGACCCATAACCAGCAAAGAAATTGAACCAGTAATTAGAAATCTCCCAAGAAACAAGAATCCTGGGTCAGATGGTTTCCCAGGAGAATTCTACCAACCATTTAAAGAAGAGTTAAGGGGTGCCTGGGTGGCTCAGTTGGTTAAGCATCCAACTCTTGATTTCGGCGCAGGTCCACGATCCCAGGGTCATGGAATTGAGCCCCGTGTTAACCTCCGAGCTGAGCATGAAGCCTGCTTGGGATTCTCTCTTTCTCCCTCTCTCTCTCTCTCTCTCTCTGCCCCTTCCACACTCTCTCTTGCTCTCTTAAAAATAAATAAACATTTAAAAAACAAATAAAATAGAATTAATACCTATGCTTCTCAAACTCTTCCAAAAAAAAAAAAAAAAAGAAATAGAAGGGAAACTTCCAAACTTACTCTACAAAGCCAGCATTACCTTGATTCCAAAACCAAAGACCCCACTAAAAAGAATTACAGGCCAATATCCCTGATGAACATGGATACAAAACTTCTCAAAAAGATATTAGCAAATCGAATCCAACAATACAGTAAAAGAATTATTCGCCATGATCAAGTGGGATACATTCCTGGGCTCAGGTCTGGTGTCCTCCCAACACACAAGGGTGTTCTCAGTCAGCGTGAATACCATGTGCCCCTTCTGTCTGATATCTTCTTTCTATTCCTCTACTTCCTGACTTACGCCCACTTCCCTTCATACTTGCCTCACACCTCCCCTTGCTCAGGGCAGCCTCCTTCACCCTCGACTATGTTAGTTAGGCCCCTCCCATGTGCATTCAGATTGTATGTACCCTTACTTTCTACCATTCATACAGTTGAAGTTACACAATTAAAAGTGTGATTTAAAAAAAATTACTGTCAAGTCTAAGTTCCATGAAGGCAGAAATCATGTCTATCTTGAGTTCCAAAGCATCCCCAGAACTTAAGAGCCGAGCACATACATGGTAGGCACTTGCCCAATAAATGAACAATTATCTTTTTATATGACTTTCTGCTCCACTAACCAGTGAGCTTTATAAGAGGAAGAACCCAGCCTCAATTTATCTTTGTATCCTCAGGTAACCCAGACAATTGCTCAATGCACAATTTTTTGGAATGTACTGAACTGAATTAATCTATCAGGAGTGGCAGTGCCCCCAGGGACTGGGTTAGAGTTTAGGGGGAAATTCCAGGGTTTGGACAGGAGAGGGTAACGGTGAGGCCATTGACTCAGGGGCCCAGGTAATTAGATCAAGGTAGGTCTCCTAAGGTCAGCTGCCAGAAGGGAAAAGAGAAAACATGGGTTGGTATTAGTACTGCAGACTGGTTTTAAGTGTAAGGCTAGGAAACCCTACTAGGCTGCTTTCCAGGAGACAAGCATCACCATCCGTGCAGCAGTCAGGCCCGCAGGGACTTCTGAGAGATGGGAGCAGCTAGCCCGGGTTACTGGGTTCAAGAGCAGAAATCCTGTCTGGGCCAGCTGCTATCCCTAGGCTGTGAACATCCGCATCTCCCAAAATGGAAAACCGAGAGCTGGCCCCGTGGGGGACAGGGTGGTCCCCATGGTCCCCATGACTTCTCTCTTTCTCATTAGACAGCAAGTAGGCCACAGGGGGGCTCCACAGTCACGAAGACAGACAGGAAGTCAGGCAGCAGAAGCCAAAAAAAATTTTTTTTCCATTTCCCTCTTTCACATCTGTGACATGCAACCCGGCAATAAGAACATAGGATTTAAGTAGTTTCCTTTCTTAGTTTCAGCTTTGGAGCCTCCTTGGGACTCTAACTTGAGAGTCAGAAGAGGCTATGAGAGCATGAAACGTGACGACTCAAGAACAAGGGCATGCTGCCGTAGCTGCTCGCCCCCATGACTAAGAACTCTTCTTGATAACCGTATCTGACATGTGACTCATGCTTCAAGTGTCTGCACACACGATCTCGGGTTATGACACAGGCTCGTGCAATTGCTCCCTTTTTCCAGAGGAGGAAGCCAAGGCTCAGAGACCCAGTGACCAAGTGACAGCTACTGAGCAGGGTTGTTAGGATCCAGTGACATCTCCTGGCCCCACTCCAAGTTCACTCTCTGCCCAAGCTAGCTGGACACCTTTCCAGGGGAGCAGGAATAGCCCAGCAAACACAAAACACAGGCTAAATGTGCCTCATACTGGGGTGTCTGCTTTAGCTTAACGTTAAGTAAATTTAGAATGTTTATATAAACACAAATACAGATAACTTCTGGAGTGGGACACGAAAGTATAACTTTTAAAGTTAAAATGTGAGATTTCAAACTTTTAGTTGATAATAGTGTAACAAGGTTGGTTCATTAATTGTGACAAATGTACTGCAGTGACATAAGATGTTAATCATAGTGGAAACTGTGTATGGGTATATGGAACTCTGTACTAACCTCTACAATAATATTGTAAATTCAAAAGTGTTCTGAAGTAAAAGTTCTATTAAGAAGTGTGAGGTATTAAAGAAATTGTAGAATCTCAGGTTCCTCCAAGGATACCTGCTCACAGTCCTCTTTTGTTAGAGGTACACAGAGGCAATGTTTACAAAGCTTGCCAATGCCCTATCGGTTGCAGAGTAGAAGGACGTTCTATAGCATTCTTATTTCTTACAGGAAGAACAAGAAGGCAGAACAGTAAAGATTCTTTCACTGCCCTCCCTGGGCCTCTGTCCCTTCTTAGCACCCCAAGAAGAATAAGAGGCAAATAACCATTTAGCCACCCCAGGTTCCCACCAGAGTGGAAGGGCTTCTATTATAAAGTCAGCTGAAGCACCTTACTCTAGTCTAGCCTCCACAACAATCTTCCAGAGCATGTTATCCTTGCACACCCCCTAATAATTTGGGTGGAGCCCCAGCAAGAAGTAGTGAGAACTCATTCACTTACAGTAAGTCTGGAAGCACACATCTTGGCACCCAGCACGCACCACCCAGCAGTGGTTGGCTAGTCAGCAGGGGAGCAGGGTGCCTTCTCAGGGATGTCCGTTCAGTACTCCAGCCTCTGTCCAGCACAGAGACCTAAGTAACTTTCCAAGACTGGGGGCACACAGGTCCTGCTGCTTCTGAAAGATTCTTCAGCCATTTGGGAAACAGACATTGAAGTTCTACCTTAAGTTTGAGAAAGGGATTTAAGCTACTGTTTTCTCCCAACTATAAAAGGACCAAGATTCAGATGTTCCTTAAGATCACTTGGCCCTATCTTTGTGCAGCTTAGGATGGGCAGTGGGGCTCTATGTTGGGAAATGTGAAGGAGAAAAGAGAAAAATCCAGAAATCATTACCTCTAGCTACACCTTAAATAGTCACAGAATTTTAATTGGTCTAGAAAATGGTTTCCAGAAACAGCTTTAGAACTGACAGTCAAGAACTTGGACTTCAATGACTAAGTAAAGTTAAGTGATTTTTACACTACAGTCATCATCTTTATAATCAAAACAAATATTATTGCTTTCCCAATATAATTTAGAGCTCTTAAGATATTGAGAATCTGGGGCGCCTGGGTGGCTCAGTC
Source organism: Paguma larvata (assembly GCA_030068075.1). Classification (NCBI taxonomy): domain Eukaryota; kingdom Metazoa; phylum Chordata; class Mammalia; order Carnivora; family Viverridae; genus Paguma; species Paguma larvata. The sequence goes on from CM057843.1 coordinate 54,441,150, forward strand.
AGTTGGGCGGCCAACTTCGGCTCAGGTCATGATCTCACGGTCTGTGAGTTCGAGCCCCGCGTCGGGCTCTGTGCTGACAGCTCAGAGCCTGGAGCCTGCTTCGGATTCTGTGTCTCCCTCTCTCTCTGCCCTTCCCGTGTTCACGCTGTGCCTCTATGTCTCTCAAAAATAAATAAACATTAAAAAAATTAAAAAAAAAAGGATATTGAGAATCTGATTTTTGGCAACAGAAAAGATGCATAAAGGGATAATAAATAGGAAAAGCAAAAAGAAGAGAAAATAAGCCAATGGGCAGTGCTCTCTGGAGCTTGGCAGATAAGGAAGGCTTCACAAAGAAGATGGCGCTTGAGCTGAACACTGGACTTGGACAAGAAGGGTGAGAACAAGCCAGGCGTGGAAGATGGCAGAAGGAAAGGCACAGGAGCAGGATTTGCATGGCACGTTGGAAAAAAAGGAGCAGGTGTATTTGGCTGGAATGGAGAGCTCGAGTAGAGGGGTGATATGTGATGGGCTTGCAGATAGGAGGGGATTTATGGAGGACAATTGGAGAGGAGTCGGTGACTGAGATGTGAGACAGAAGAAAAAGAAAGTAAAGAAGGAGGAGGAGAAGAAAAAGAAGTAGGGGAAGAAGGAGGAGAAGAAGAGAAAGGAGGAGAAAGAGAAGGAGAAAAAGGGGGAGGAGGAGGAGTAATAAAAGCATCCGGAGGACTCCCTGGTTTCCAACTTGAGTGACTGAGAGAATGATCACATTCCCTGCAGAATTTTTCTTCCCCTTTCTCAACAAGATTCCTCTCATCCTTTTATTTCGATTGTCCCTAGAACTAAAGAAAACTCCATCTCAGCTGGTCCTGAAAGTGAGTAACAGAGGATTCTGGTCCCTATTTGTGTAAAGAGAGTAGGTGAGGATATGTGACTTGCACGGGATTGTACAAGGGGGCAGGGGCAGACTGGTACTGGGACCTACTGGATCTGATGACAGAATTCTAAACATCAGAGCCTAGGGGAAGCACCACGCTTACTTAGTGGATCCACATCTCTTTTCAGATAAGGAAACTGAGGCCTGCAAATGAAGAGTGACTTCCCCAAGTCAGTGTGAAGCAAGCTAAGACTAGAACCTGACTTTCTGAGTCTTACTCCAGGATTCCTCCCTCTTCCACTTGTTGCTTAGTGTTTCGTCTATGTGTGTGCATGTGCACACACATGCTTGCTTGAGCAACAGGGGCATTTTATTGGAGTGACATTTTCTTTGTGGATTTACCCCAAGGTATACCTCATTAGACTCCTCGCATAATAGCAATAATAATTTCAGGTTGCTTTTGTTGAAAATCCCAAGTTTATTCATGACATATATGATACTTAGCTTATTTCCCCATCTCTACCCCAACCATGTCTGGATTTATTTGGGGTCAAATTGTCTTGACTGAACTCTGTGGTCTGTGCTTCTCCCAGTCCTATCCTTACATTACCCTCCCAAGGCACAGAACTGATCTGATGCCTTTTTCATTTGAAATAAACTTATCAAAATTCATAATTCGTAAGCTAAGAAGAGAAGATTGAGAGTAAGAAAAAAAACAAAAACCAGGACACACATAATGCCAGGTGCTCAATGAATATCCAAGAGGGCAGAGAATAGAGGAAGGAAGGAGAGACAGAACACTGGGGGAAATGGGAGAATAGCCTTGACCAAAAAAAGGATTTTCACTGAATGAAGAGAAGGAAGGGACGACATTCTACCCACTCCACCAAGGTTCCTGGGGAGGCGTGAACAAGACCCAGCACTTCAGTTCCCAGCATACTGTGGCTAATTGGAAAAACTCATTGATATAAAGTTTGTCACTCAGAACCCTTATGTTATGCCAATCTCAGAAACCACCAAACATCCAGTGAATCTTCCCACTACAAAATACTTAGAAAAGACAACAGAGCCCCTTCCTGTCTTTTGAGGGAGGCACACAAATTATCCCGGACATTTTTATCTTCTACAAATCCCTCCTCACTCTGAAGGGGTCTCCCTGGCAATGTGCCATCCCTCCCAAGGGCCTGTGCTGCCCAGAGACAGGATTCAGAGAAGCTTAGTCATCTCCACCCCACTCCAGAGGCCAGATTGGCTTAAGTGAGAGGCACCTGAGTTCCTCTCTTCTCTGGGGTAGAACAAATGGACAATGCCCGGACAGGGTCAACATTGGTATATGGAGCCACGCTGGGGACAAAAAGTCTATTTGTTTGGTGTTCTGGGAAACAACAAGAGGAAATGCATTTTAACCAGGAAAGAAAAAAAGAACTTGTCCAGATCTGAATGGCGGCCAAACCACTGGGAAATCAGTGCAAACAGACAACTGAGGAAGGGACTGGCAACGCTTCCAAGGAAGATGGCACCTGAAATGGTGGGGATGGTGGGGAGGCCATGGGACAGAGTGAGAGCTACAATCACCTCACAGAAGCAGTGGCCACTTTGGCACTGACCATGAGTGTCCCTTTGATCAGCCAAAGATTTTGTGTGTAACATTCAGAATTCTAATTCTGGAAGGCAATAGAGAAAAGCAATCATGTCTGAGGTCGAATGGACTTTATATTCACTAGGTACTCCCAGCTGCTGCTGCTCTATTATTAAAACATCTTGAAATCTCTGTGCTTATATATGAGAATCTGTTGGACTTTTTAGCCCTCTACTGAACTTTCTGTCTTCCTGTCTCCATTTCTGGGGCCATTTTGCCATTCCCTATTAGGGAGACAACTAACTGTGCTAAACAGATTTAACTAGACTAAGATAAGTCCATGAAAACATGTCATTGCATGTCAGCAAAGCTCTGAAAACACAAATTAGCCATAGGACAGTTACATATCCTGTGACAGCCTCCAGGTATACTTCATGCTAAGAACAAAGCAAGGGCCATACCAGTCTGGAGTGGACACTGTCTCATCCTCGTCCATTGCAAAAAGGTCAGACCTAGGACATATCACATCTTATCATAACATGATCAAGACCCAGGGACAGTCAGACTTGCCTCTTGCTGTTACCATAACGCCAGTAGTTCACTATATATTGCACATAGGAAAGGGGTGTTATCTCACAGACCTTCTAGAAGGAAATTCCATCTTGAAATCAGTTGAAACCAGTGAGGTCAAGAGTCATCTAACGATGCATCTTTGTTAACCCATAAAGCATGAAACTCAGAGGTGAGAGCCTGGAAAAGCATGCTCCAAAGTTCAGGGAATGGTCACACAAAGTAAAACAATGCTTGGCTGAGGAACAGAAATGTCTTTCAAAGAAAACAAGAGCCTAAAGTCCCTCACTCCCCTTTCCTGGACAGCTGCCTTTTTTTGAGATGCCCAGCTCATTTGCCTGGGTAAATCACAGGAGAAGCAGCTTTTAACTACCTTCCATAAGCTGAAGAAAAGGGATATCACTTTTTGGAAGGTAAACCCAGGGGTTTGGTGTATGGTTATTGAATTTCTGACAGTCTCCCAGAATATTTTCAACCCAAGGTATAATTTCATAAAGAGCTTATGTTTTTTTTTTAATTTTTAAAAAATATTTATTTTTGAGAGAGAGAGAGAGAGTGGGGAAGGGGCAGAGATGGGGGCAGAGGATCTGAAGCAGGCTCTGTGCTGACAGCAGAGAGCCCAATGCAAGGCTCAAACTCATGAACTATGAGATCATGACCTGAGCCGAAGTCAAAGGCTTAACCGACTGAACCACTCAGGCACCCAAGAGCTTATGTTTCAATTTATCTGTCTGTAAAATAAATTTCGATGAAATTTCATTTTCTCTGAAACTTCCTGTTTCCTTCCTGTGTAGAGTTAATTAACTTGAAATTCCAAAGTCATTGAGGTAGGGGTGGTATATTATATATATTATATTATATATAAGTTTCCAGATATTGGTGTTTTTTTTAATGGCCAACCTATAAAAGCATGAAGTCATAGACTCCTAATAATCATTTAAACTATCAATTTTGCAACTAGAGAACGTGACATACCAGAAGATGAAATGACTTGCCCAGAGCCATATAATGACAGAAGTGGGTCTTAACCTACCACCCTGACAAGTCCAGGGTTCTTGTCACCTCTCTGGTGGCCAAAAGAAGGCAGTATTTTGAAATTTTAGGCCAAAAAATGTCAGTGTTTTTTAATTGCTTTAAATCCAAAAGCCAACTCTATCGACTCCTACAAAGAATCAGGTGAAAGGTAAGGGAGGGATCAAAAGGCAATGAATCAATGAGTAGAGAGCCATTCAATTGTTCCTAATTTAAGAGCTATTCAGACGCTTTAATAAAGGGCTCGAGAGGGACAAACGTGCTCAGAGTTTGGAGTTTTGCCTTCCATGACTGCAGCAGGACCATGTATTTAACCGTGAAAATGGGAAGAGGTTCTGTTTCACCCAATCAGTGATATTCCGTTAACCAATCCCTGCAGTTTCCTCATGCAACTGCCTGGAGTCACAGGGTGTTTCCTGCTGAACCCGAGTGCCTCCTCCAAGCGATCTCAGCCCCTCAAAATCTTCCCTTCTGGGCCTTTCCCAGAAATAATTTGTTGGTGGAAGCTATAAAACACCAGTTCTTCCTAACAGAATAACTCCACTGGCTGCCACCGGAGGTCAAGGCACTTGGCAGGTAAGACTCATTAACTTTAATCTTTCCGGATTTCTGCAAAGTTGACGAGGACAGAAAGCCCTCTCAGAAAGCTTGGTACTGCAATTTGGACTCATCTCATTGGGCATTTTCTGGCGCCAGACTTGGCTGCCACCATGACAGGTCATTCCTGTTGGGTGTAAGGAGAATGTAATTAAATCCACGTGGGGGGAAGGCAGCTCTTCCAGGTCTGAGAACAGTCACAGAATCATAAACTCTTAGGGCTAGAAGGTACCAGAGAACTCTTATACATCATCTTTAGGAACTGAGGCCCAGGAGATAACACACAGAGTTGGGGATAAATAATAACAGAATGATGCTCCATGTGGTATTCTTAAGATTGATATCATGTAACCTCTAAACTAGAGGGAAAATTTTACAGTGTTTTAAGAATTTCCTAAGCTGGGGCTCTCAGATCTTTATCTTGTTTCCAGCATCTCATGCCTGCTATTTATAGCGTATCTGAACATCTAGTTAACCCTGAATGTCTAGTCCCATATGTCTTCAATGCTCTTGTGCTCACCTGAATCTCAATCAGGCATATGACTTGCAGCAATATGAGATAGGCTTCACTTAGGAAGAACAGAGTGGTTGAATCATATTGTGTTTTATGTGATTGGGTGTCCCAAACCCTGCGGCTGAAGTGGGGGATTGTTTCTTCTAAAAATATCTTGATAGGAGCACCTGGCTGGCTCAGTTGGTAAATCGTGCAACTCTTGATCTCAGGGTCGTGAGTTTGAGCCCCACATAGGGCATGAAGCCTAGTATAAAAAAATTTTTTTAATTAAAAAAAAAAGAAGAGATCTTGATAAGATCTTTCTCCTCACCATTTTCCTCTTGACCCTGGAGCTACTCAAAAGATCAAATAGAACAATGGAAGTTGTTTCTCCTGTTCAGATTTCTCAACTGTCATGTCTTCAACTATGATATTTTTCTTCCTCTATCTCAGACGATGTCTCTTTTCATAGATTAACCTTTTACTTTTTGTTTTTATTACAAAATACATTAATCATTAAAAGAGCAGTATAATGAACACTTGTGTACCCATCACTCTCCTTAAAAATCAATGATATGGTTGTTGCTAGGGGAAGAGGGAAAAGGGAGTTGGTCTTTAGTGGATACAGAATTTTAGTTTTGTCCCAATACTTGGCATGGGTCTGCCCAGATGATTGATGCTAACTTAAGTTAATGTAGTTTCCCCATCTCTGCTCCAGTGTTAGGTCACCTGCTATTCCCTCTGCTTTACCATCCCCTTTCTGTGACTTCGTCCCTCCCGTGGGGGCTCTACAAGGCTCACGTACGATCCTGGGTCTCGTTTCAGCAATGCAGGTCCTCCATCTCCCAGTCCTTTTAGTTTTCTTGACCTCGCTTCAGGCTGCAGCGTTGGCCACAAAAGGTAAGTGTCTCCTCATATTGGATTCCTGGGGCTGCTGTAACAAAGGACTGCAACTGGGTGGCTGAAGACTACAGAAATGTGTTCTACAGTTTCAGGAGGCTAGAAGTCCAAAGTCAAGGTGTCAGCAGGGTCCTGAAGTCTCTAGAAGGGAATCCTTCCTTGCTTCTTCCCAGCTTCTGGTGGCCCCAGCAATTCTTGGTACTCTTTGGCTTATAGCTACGTCAGTTTAATCTCTGCCTCTGTCTTCACCCACTTCTCTGGGTGTATCCTGTGTGTTCTCTTGGTATAAGACCACCAGTCATTGGATCCAGGGTGGAACAGAGCCCACCCTGTTCCTGTACCTTTACGACCTTATCTGAATTAATTATATCTGCAAAGACCCTACTTCCAAACAGGGTCATATTCTGAGGTTCTGGCTAGACATGTATTTTGGGGGGACACCATTTAACACACCACACCACACCTCCCATGCTCCAGACCCCAATACAAGTGAAAATAAGAATTCCTACCTCTCCTTCTCTACCTCAGGGCCCTGGTGATCAGCTAAGCCCTTTGATGGACTCACTTAAGTGTCTACCTCGCCAAGAACCAGAAAAATCCCCACAGCCTAGTACCCCAAGCCAACCTGAATGGTCACACACCTTAATCCCATCCCTGGGTATTCTAGTGGACCTCTGAAGAGCAATTCTGACATCTTACTGAGGATCAGAGAGCATTCTTCTCATTCTGTGCTTTTTCTCCTTGAGGATTCTTGTGAATGTTTCTTAATCTCAATCTTCTGCCTGCTTGGATTTGAGGGGTGGGGGTAATGGCTGAGAAAGAGGGAGGCAGAAGCAGAGGGTATCTCAAAGGAATGGTGTCAGAGACTCTGCTCCTTGTCCCTCCTCCTCCAAGCACAGACCACCACAACTGCTGCCATCTCTGATGCTGTGAATCAGGTCAAGGTCCAAGTCAACAAGGCCTTCCTGGATTCCCGGACCAGGTACGTGAGACACAGACACAGCATACTTCCTTTTCTAGGCTTCCAGTGAATGACAAGCACATCTAGGCCAGCCCTGACAAGCCAGTAAGAAAGCAATTATACAACTGCTCCCCAACTCCAAGTATGTGACAAGTAGAAGTGATAGCTCACAAGTCTTAAAATCCTCAGCCTGTAAATTACCTTAAAGAGGATGTCTAATCTAATCCTGTAAGCACTTTCTTCCACATGGCCGGACGTTTCTTTCGGTCATGCATTCCAGAGTCTCAGAAAGCCTGTTGGTAGAATTTCTCCATTCATTCAACTAATATTGACTGACATAAGCCCGGTTCCCTAGAAAAGGAACCTGAGACGTGGATTCACAGGCAGGTGACTAATTAAGAATTACTCTTGGGAAAGCTGTAAATGAAGGGAGAGGGCAAAGCTGGAGAGGTCAGAGAAGGAAGGTAAGCAAGGACTGGCTCAGTAATCACACAAGAAGGGTACAAGTGTGAGATGTCGGCAACTACACCCAGAGCATCTAGGGGTGCAGCACCCCAACGCCATAAAAAGATCCAAGGGCACTTGGGGACCCCTCAGGGCACCAGCAGAGTCAGCCACCCTCGAACCACATGTTGGGGGTTGGGATCTTCCAAATAAGCAATGCAGACTGAGTCCCAGCCCTTACGAAGCCCATCGAACCAAAGGCAGACAAACAAGAATAACCATTGTGTCAAGCAGAAAACAACCTTACTCCTTCCTCTTGCTGTCCCTTTGCACTAGAATTGGGGCTTCCTTCCTCCTTGGCCCTTAAATGACTTTTAAGCAGTCCCACAACTGTTTTGTTGACTTTTAGAAAACAAGATGTGCTCCAGCCACTTCTAGTCCCAAGAACAGTGTCCTTTCAGGAGTTCAAACGTCAGCGTAGGAAGACGAAGCCCAGAGCTCCTCACCACCCTGGGCTCAGAGCTGCTTTATTAGGCTTACCATGAGAAATGGAGCACAGTCCGCTGTTCCTCCTTCCTGGGATCCTCCCTCTCCCTCAACACAGGTTTCTGACTCCTTAAGGGTTAAGCTGGGGGGCAGGGAGGAGAGATAGCAGAGGACAAGGTCTAGGTCACCTGACAACTTAGTGCCTTGAGGGGGTCAGAAGCTCTTCCCCGCCCTGGGCACGTGTTGGCTATCTCAGATATTCTGTGGCCAGGTCCCTGACCCAGAGAAGCTTCTGGCCAGTGGCTTACACTCCAACCTTCAGCACAGAAGCATCTGGCTCACTCTCTCAAGAGCCTCTTGAGCCAGGTCCCCTTTAAGCAGGTCCCAGAAGACTACAAGCTTCACCCTGCTGCTGGAGAATGTGTAGACTTCACACCGTGCTGCCCTGTCTGGCTTACTCTGTTACGGGCATAGTGCCGGCCTCCACTTCTTTAGGCTCTTGGGGCAGGTATCAGCCACTGGCCATGACTCTAGCCCTCCTCTTAAGGCCCTTGTCACTAGAACTAAAGCACAGGGGAAGCCCCATGGTGGCAGTAGGGAAGTACCTGGTATTTTAGTAACTGTCTCCAAACGAAAATTCTCTCTCCCTCCTTAACTTCGATCCTTTTATAGTCCTAAAGTGCAGATACACAAAATCAGTGTTCACCGCCTCCTTTGCACGCTGTGTACAAGACGACCAGCCCCTGCTTTGGACTTCACCCCTCCTGGTTAGTTCTGGGACTTAGGGGCCTCACGGGGACATAAAGAATCACACATAACCATCTTGTTACACAAACAATCCGATGAAGGAAATAAACAGAGCAATGGTTGCTCCTCTAGGCCCAGGGATCAGGGAAGCCTGATGGAGGACGAGAAGCCGCCAGCCTCGTAGAGAGCTCGCGGGGGGGTAGCGTCCCGGGGACTGAGAAAGGCAAAGGCAAAAGTGCTGTGGTGGGAAAGAGCTTAGGGTGCTTGGGAAGCAGAGAGAAGACCAGTGCTGGTGGCGGTGGTAGACATGCAGGGGAGACGGAGAGGGGGACCCTAAGGGCCACAGACTTAGAAAGCAGCTCGGTGGGGAAGAGGGCAGGGGAGGAATTGAAGTGACAGCTTAATGGGTAGAGGGTCTCCTTTGGGGGTGATGGAAACGTTTCGGAACTAGATAGAGGCAGTGACGGCACCACAATAGGAGCGTGTGTGCGGTAAGCAGATGGATTCACCCGTGTCCCAGGGCGAGCAGAGTGCCACGGTCTGCTCTTCATCCTCAGTGCGCTCCAGCAGCCGCGCGGGAACCGACAGCAGAGGGGTGGAGAGGGACGGGAGCGGGGCGGGGCGGGGCCCCGGTCAGAAGGCCGCTACAGCCCTCCAGAGGGAGGCGACAGGGGCGAGGATGAGGGTGGGGGCCTGGAGATGGGTAAAGGCTTCTTCCCGAACCCTGACGATCCCACGGAGCCCAGCCCTGAGCAAGGCAGGAGGTATCTCCGGTGAGTCGGCATTCAGGCAGGAGAAGCACGCAGAGGAGGGCAGAGGAGGAAGGAAGGAGCAGGTAGAACCTTGCGTGGGCCTCCCAGGTGGAGCCCCGGGGGGCCCAGCGGTGCAGCCCCGGCCCATGAGGACGGCGGCGCTGATGCGAACACGTGCGTGTATTCTACCCCAGATACAGCTCTAGGTGCTTTGCACTCCTTCCTCCCCCAAACCGTACGAAACGCTAACTTGAACTGCGTGAAATAGCTTGTTTTTGAGGTCATAATGATCAAACAGCATGGCTCAACCTAAGGTTACCGTCATCATCTCATTTTATGGATAAGGAAGCTGGGTACAGAGAGGTTAAGTAACTTGCCCAAGGGCACAGAACTCGTGAGTGGCAGGCGGGAGTCCAACCGGCCACTGCTCAGATCCTGCTTCCGAAGCGCAAACTCCAGGCCAGTGCGGGCCCAGAGACCCTGGTGATGATTTCCTGCGTGGGGGCCGTCCAATACAGGAGCCGGTAACCACGTGTGGCCATCGAGCGCTTAAACTGCGGCTAGTGGCAGTGAGGAACTGCGTTTAATTTAATTTTAATGAAGTTCCGTTTCCGTAGCCACACGTGACTGGAAGGCACCATACTGGGCAGCGTAGCTCTCCTGGCCACTGGGCCACCGGTCTCTGGCAACAGCAGCGAAAAGACAGTCTGGCTTAGCGTCTCGGGTCTTTTTCACTGAGGTTGGGGAAGGCTGGTCGGGGTAGGCCTGCTGAGTAGAGCCCGACCGTCCTAGAAGTCCTTGTTCCTGTCCCTCTGGCCCAGGAAGCCCTCAGACCGAGACACCATGCCCCCCCTGCACCCCGGAAAGAGTTAAGAACCTGACCTGTAGATCCGGCCAGGTGTTGCAGCCCGTGAGTTGTACCCCCGAAGCAGAGCTGTCTTTGGGGAGAATCTGAGCCACTGCCAACGTTTCAGAGCCTCAGAGCCACAGAGAGCTCCCGGGAGCCTTCCCCTGGCACACGTGGAGACTGAGGCATGGGGCGGGGGTGGCGGGTTCTCACAGAGGGACCTTTCTGACACTGCCTTGCACTTGGCCGTCTCTGTGTTCGTCCCAAACCTCTTAGTAGCAGGGATCTGGGCTTCTCCCTTTACACATGGGAAATTAAAAAGAAAAAGCCAGCCCGGCTAGCTCAGTCGGTAGAGCATGAGACTCTTAAAAATAAAAAGCGTGGACGCCACAGCCCACATCTAAGCAAACTCCCCCTAACCCTAGGGCCAGCTGCGGTTAAGGATGTTTCCATGGGAAGAACTGAAGGCCCGTAGGCTTGTTCTTTCTAGAATTCTCTTGTTATTTCTAAATTCCTACATGGCAGGCGTTCCTTAGTCTGAGTCAGTACATCCTGGGCTTAGGTGTGTTTAAGTTTCTCTAATTAATTCTGACCCAGCCAGCATAGCTACAACCCTCTGATCCTAATTCAGGAAGCGCTCACCTCCATCTGCCTGCCCTTTCTCAGAACCAGACCTCACAGAGCTTAAAGACACGCTGTAGCTTCCTCCTCCCAGAAGAGATTTTCCAGAGGCGTCGGAAAGGAAATGAGGAAGATTCTGGAAGCACGGGGAGTGCTTGTCTCCTGTGTGCTGCCCACACCCCCCCGTGACTCTTCCCCATACACACATCCCTTCACACGCCTTCTAAAGGGGCAGAGCTGGAGGGCCCGGTCTTGACTCCCCCGTCGCTCTCCACCATAGGCTGAAGACCGCCATGAGCTCAGAGGCGCCCACCACGCGACAGCTCTCTGAGTACCTCAAGCACGCCAAAGGCCAGGCGCGCACGGCCATCCGCAACGGGCAGGTGTGGGAGGAGTCCTTAAAGAGACTGAGGCAGAAAGTGGCCTTGACCAATGCCACAGGTACAGAAACCCCACTAACCCCCTGATGGCGGGAAGGGGCCGTCGCCCTGCAGGAGAGAACAGGAGCCAGCAAAAGCTGCATCCCCTATTCGGAGCGCCTCCTGGGAGAGATACTCTTGGCTCTCCCTGCGCAGAATCGTGGACCTGCAGAGCAAGGAGGGGCTGAGGTGACAGCTGTGCCAGTATGGGGTTCTTTTGTTTGTTTGTTTGTTTGTTTGTTGGCAGAGAAAGGAACTCAAGCCTAGCAAAGTCACACTGCCAGCTCCAAATGCGGGGATATTCATGCTCTTCGCGTAATGCTGTCTGTAAGGCCTCTGTCCAGAGGAAGTACTAAAGTCAATAGGGGCTCCTGGGTGGCTCAGTCGGTTAGGCGGCCGACTTCAGCTCAGGTCATGATCTTACAGTCTGTTAGTTCGAGCCCCGCATCGGGTTCTGTGCTGATGGCTCAGAGCCTGGAGCCTGCTTCGGATTCTGTGTCTGCCTTTCTCTCTGCCCTTCCCCTTCTCACACTCTGTCTCTCTGTCTCTCAAAAATAAATAAACGTTTAAAAACTTTAAAAAAAAAGTCAATAAACGTGGGCTCCCTGTCCCAAACCAAGTGTCACCACTACTGCCTGGAAAGGAGACATCTAAGCCACCTACATCAGGGGAATTGACTGGGATTATGTCACAGGAGATGAGATTTCCATCTCGTTTGGGGTACTGTGGAGCTGAAACAATGAGGTGACGGACTGTGATCTCCGACCCCTCCACTCCCACCCCACCCAAATGTCCCAGCTCCAAGAGGGTCAGGGAGGAAAAAGGGGCTTGGTCCCAACCAGCGGAAGAGGCCGCAAGTTCTCCCTGGGAAACAGCAGGCCCAGGAAGACAGCAGGTTTAGGACTTGGGCAAATTGCCAAGTTCTAAAAGAAGGAAACTGGGACGAGGTAGGGAGGCACAGGGGTCACTTTAGACTCTGAAGGTTGAATCCCTGCCAACCTTCGGAGCTGGCCTGCCGAAGAAGCCCCCAGAGAGCCAGACTCCCTTGCCTCTCTTTCGTGCCGGCACCGGGACGATCACAGGCGGTGTTACGAGGTCAGCAGTTCTCTCCTTTCTGTGCCAACGCGGAGTCTCCCCCATTATGTTACTCCTCCCAAGACCACAGTGCTCCTCACTTAAGACTTACGTGTCCCGGGGCACCAGGGCGGCTCAGTCGGTTGAGCGTCTGACTTTGGCTCAGGTCATGATCTTGTGGTTCATGGGTTCGAGCCCCACATTGGGCTCGCTGCGGTCGGCCTGTCAGCGCAGGGTCCTCTTCAGATCCTCTGCCTCTCTCTCTCTCTGCCCTTCCCCCACTTGGTCTCTCTCAAAAATAAATAAACGTTTTTTAAAATTTTAAAAATTACCTGTATCTTCCCAACATCTTCTCATCTAGATTCCTGCTGGCTTGGTACTTTATGTGTCAGTGAAGCTTTAGAAGAAGGCAGTCTTCTCAGACTAACTCCTACTCACACGTACCCCTCTCAGGGGTATTCCAATGACCTGATGAAGAACCGCTAACAATTCTGGGCACTTGCACAGTTACGCTCTGTGTGGCCCTGGGCAAGTCTCTCGGGCACGGTGGTCTCTGTTTCTTATCTGTAAAATGGGAATTAAAATTCTTACTTTAATGAGTTGTCAGGATTAAACCAGAGACCACCTGAGAAATGCTTACCTAAAACACAGAAACGCATTCCCAGAAAAATAAGTGTACCTCTGTTTTGGGTGTCCTGCCTCCCCCCTCCTCAACCCTCCCCCCCCCCCCCCCGTCCCCCCCTCCCTGTCCCCAGTGCCTCAGAATGGAGAAAGAACTCAGCCCTCTGGCGGTCCCTTCTGTTTCAGAACCCAGCCTGGACTTGACTGCACTGTCTTGGGAGGTGGGCTGTGGTGCCCCCGTTCCTGTGGGGAAATGCGACAAGGACAGTCCTTACCGAACCATTACAGGAGACTGTAACAACAGGTGAGGGGGCATGGGCAGGTGTGGGGGGCAGCCCAGCTAGCGGCTTTGCCCCTCGGCCATTCCAGGCAGGAAACCCCCGCTGCCTTCCTCTCCTGGGCCTGCGGCCCAGCGGAACCTGTTGTGTTGGAACCTTCCAGAACTTCGCCATTTCCGAAGGGACCGCCGTAGCCCCCCCGCGCCTTCAGGGTGGACGCAGTTCAGAAACCTTACATTGGAGAGGCCCCCTCCTCCGCGCCCCCTTCCCTCGGGCGGAGACCCGCTCCTTCCCCACGGGTCCCCAGGGGGGTCCCCAGGAGCGTGAGAGACGCGAGGCCCGGAGCGCCCGTTCGAGGCTGAGGGCGGGTCTTGCTCGGTTTCAGGAGGAACCCCGCCCTGGGCGCCGCCAACCGGGCGCTGGCGCGCTGGCTGCCCGCCGAGTACGAGGACGGGCTCTCGCGGCCCTTCGGCTGGACGCCGGGGAGGACGCGGAACGGCTTCCCGCTGCCGCTGGTGAGCGCGAGCGCCGAGCGGGAGGGGCGGGGGGCGGGGCACGCGGGGGAGGGGGATGCGCCCCCAAAGGCGCACGGAACCGAAGAAGACATGGGTGGGAGGGCAGAGGCGCGAGCCGGGGCCGCAGCCGGGGAGAGATGGGATCCGGACGGGCTCCCCGGCCGTGCTCCCCTAAGTGCCGCTAGAGGGCAGCGGAGCCCGGAGCCCAGCCACGCGGTGGTCACGACCCAGCTGCCCACAGGCCAGGTACCCTGGGGTCTCCCAGGCAGATGGCCTCCCTGCCCCATCCTGCCCGCGCTTACCCCGCCCCGGCCCCTGGGGTGCATCAGCTGTTGTTTGCCTGGAGGTCCTCGCTGTTGGCCTCTTCTGAGTTGGCAGCCCCTCCCCAGAGCCCCTCTCCTCCTCCCAGACACCTGGCACCTCCGTGACATTTCAGAAGCAGCCTGTCTTTGTTTTCTCTTTTCCGTAGCGGAAAGGGCACCGGCCTTGCAAGCCATCAATTCCCGCAGACCTGTTCTGTCCCCTCCTTATCCCCTTTGTAGCTGCAGGACCGTTGGGAACTGGCCTGGCCTCTCCAGGCCTCAGGGCCCGCGCCTTCAGAACGCGTGTCATGCCGCCCACCACGCAAACTCGTCATGAGGATTAAATGCACCTGTTATACCGTGGGTGTTCAATAAATCTGCAGTTGACTCTGACTCCTCAAAGCACTTTTTCCTCCAGTCCTTCCTCCCCTTCTCTCTCCATCTGCAGGCCCGCGAGGTCTCCAACAAGATCGCAGGCTCCCTGAGCGAGGAGGATGTTCTGGACCCAAACACGTCCTTGCTCTTCATGCAGTGGGGTCAGCTTGTGGACCACGACCTGGATTTCGCCCCCGACACCGAGCTGGGGAGCAGCGAGTACTCCAAAGCCCAGTGCGACAAGTACTGTATCCAGGGAGACAACTGCTTCCCCATCATGGTAGGCCCCCGCAGCCGTCGGTGACGAACCTCCAGCCTCCCTGACGCAGCAGACATTCCCAGCTGGTCAGCCAGGGTCTCATGTGGACCTCGAAGGCTGGTTTGACAGCTTCCCAAGCCGCACACATCCATTCATTCACTCATCCATTTATTCCATAAATAGACATTAATCATCGCCTCCGAGCCAGGCAGAGCACTGAGCACTGGGGATTCGAAGGTGAATAAGACACTGTTCCTTTCTTCAAGGACAAAGAGCCTGTGTGGGAAATGGACAAGTAACCACTAATGGCGCAATTGGGAAGCTCTGGGGAGGGCGGGGTCGTCACGTGGCTGGCCCAGCAGCGTTGGCGCCACCTGGGCACTTAATAGAAATGTAAGATCTCAAGCCTCGTCCGGACATTGGGGAACAAAATCTACATGATACCAGGCTCCCTAGGAGATTCATTTGACACACAGTAAAGTTTGTAGAATGCTGCCTTATGTCATCCGGGGTCTGGGATGGCTACTCCCCGAAAGAGCTGAGATTTGATAGACGGATCAGAGAGCAGGGATTTGTGGGGATTTCCAGCAGGAAGACAGAGGCTCTTGTGATGGTGCCCCATTTTCTTCTTATTTTACAGTTAGTGATTTATTCGCTCGAACACATCAAGGCTCTGCACTGTGGTATAAAGAACACAGACTGTGGAGAGAAGTCAATCTAGATCTCAATCCCATATATTTCCCTTCCGGTTGACAAGTTCTAGAACAAATGACCTAACCTTTCTGAGCCTCGATTTTCTCACCTGTAAAATGGAACTGCGTTATCCACCTCACGTTTTTTTGAGGACCAAAGTGAGACAAAGTATGCATAATGCATAGCACATGTTAGAGCCAAAATAAATAAATGGTAGCTGTTTTTAGTAATTTTAAAAAAATGTTTATTTCTTTTGAGAGAGTGCATGCAAGTGACTGGGGGAGGGGCCGAGAGAGAGAGAGAGAGAGAGAGAGAATACCAAGCAGGCTCCCTGCAGCCAGTGCAGAGCCCCACTCAGGGTTTGACTCGGGGCTCGTCACAGGGCATGTTGGGGGGAGTTCATGAGGGAGTTTGTGGGGGAAGTCAGTGCTGGACTTGAACCCACAAACCATGAGATCATGACCTGAGCCAAAATCAAGAGTCTGTCGCTCAACCGACTGAGCCTCCCAAGTACCCCGTTAGTAGTCATTATTATTAACAAACCCTTTCCTATTTCTTGTCCCGTGTCCCCCAGGGACCTCAGGACTCCCTCCCCACCAAAAATTTGGAACCTCTGCGATGAAAGATTGCATGATTCCCCTCAGCTCTTTTACACAGTGGGATGTTAAGAACTTCAGGGCACTGTGGCTCACGATATATAGTGTCAGCAGGAGGCATCTGGAGTCTGTGTCTGGTCCCAGGGTCCCAGGAGGGCTCCGTCAGCATCTTTGCCAGCCGCATCCAGACCCGCCCTGGGGAGAGGTTGCCAGGTCCCAGCTGTGCCACCTCTGCCCGGTCACCCACCCCCCAATCTCTCTGCAGTTCCCTCCCAATGACCCCAAGGTGAAGACTCAAGGGAAGTGCGTGCCTTTCTTCCGAGCTGGGTTCGTCTGCCCCACTCCGCCGTACCGGTCCCTGGCCCGAGATCAGATTAACGCTCTGACCTCCTTCCTGGATGCCAGCCTTGTATACGGGCCTGAGCCCAGCCTGGCCGGCCGCCTTCGGAACCTCAGCAGCCCCCTGGGCCTCATGGCTGTGAACCAGGAGGTCTGGGACCACGGACTGGCTTACCTGCCCTTTGATGTCACGAAGCCGAGCCCCTGTGAGTTCATCAACACCACCGCCCGGGTGCCCTGCTTCCTGGCAGGTGAGTCTAGGCTGGGGGACAGAGGGGCCCAAGGACTGGGAGCAGAGACAGGCCAGAAAAACTTCAGGAGGCTGCTACGTCGCTTCCAAGGAGGCTTTACTGCTGCTGCTTCTCCCTTGCTTCCTGGAAAAATGCACACCAAGCCCCCACTGCCTCGGGCGCTGGTCCAGGACCGGCAGAAGGGCCCGGATGAATACAAAATCTAAGAGCGTGTGTTCACCATAAAACAACACCAACAACGACAGTTAAATCCAGAGAAGCACAAATAAGGAAAACCTATCACCCGCAAATAATCAGTGTTAACATTTTTAATGCCCATCTTTCTAGGTTTTTTAAAATCATAGATACAGTTCTACACTGTTTTCCACCATCGGGGTTATACTATCAGTTATGTTCTATAACCGGATGTCTTCACTTAATACATCGCATCATTAAATATGCTTCAACATGGGGCACCTGGGTGGCTCAGTCGGTTAAGCGGCCGATCAGGTCAAGATCTCGTGGTCTGTGAATTCGAGCCCCGCGTCGGGCTCTGTGCTGACAGCTCGGAGCCTGGAGCCTGCTTCGGATTCTGTGTCTCCCTCTCTGCCCTCCTCCTGCTCACATTCTATCTCTATGTCTCAAAAAGAAATAAACATTAAAAAAATTTAAAAAATAAAAAATAAAAAAAAATATGCTTCAACATGATTTTTACTGGCTGCCTGGTATTCCATGACATACATTATCATAATTTATTTTATCAATCCTATTTGGAAACACTTAAATCATTTCTAGTTTTCTTGTGATCCTCGAGATCGTGACCGGAGTTGAAGTTGGACGCTTAACCGACCGAGCCACCCAGACACCCCTCATTTGTAATAATTTTATTAAGATAATTTGCTAGAGGAAGAAATTCTAGATTAAGAGGAATGCATGTTTTTAAGGTTTTTTATAAATTTGGTACAAGGCCCCCACTCCGTACAATCTGGGGACCTCATGTCCTCCTGGTCCTCTCTGCCCTGGGCTTCTGGAGGCCTTTCCTCTTCCAAAAATCCACCTGTCAGGACACCCCCCCTACACCCTGCCCCCCCCTCACCTGGACCTGGCAGAAAGCCAGTCCATGGGCCCATACCTCTTGGGTAGACCTCTTGCATTCTGTGTCCACACGTACCTCATATCAATCCAGATACAAAACTGAGCCCCTTCCTGTTTTCCACGAAAATATCCGCCAAGACCAAGCATTTGTGAATTTAATAGACGTTTCTTAAAGATTAGAGGACACAAGAAATCCCCTTGTGAACACCTGGTCTCTTGCCAGTTAGCTGACCTCCTATCCTGTTACTCTCTTCTTTCCTTTCTTCCAAAGTCCCCCATCTCTAGATACTTCTCCCGTTATTACACGGACAAATTCGACCCTACCTAGGCTCCTGCCCTCAAACTCACATTCGTAAACCTTTCAAAGTTTCTCCCCACAAAAAGCCCTTATCTCTTCGTACCGCCCCATCTTAAAAGGAGTCGCGATTGTAATGAGCAAAATTTTCCTTTCGCACGTCGTCTGTAGTTTTTAGCGCAATCTTGTGCGGTCAGCCTTCTTATCCCCGTTTTCACAGATACAGAGACTGAGGCTTAGAAATGCCAGGTAACCTGTCCAACGTGACACGGCTAAAAATCATGTGTGCGGAGCTGAGATTCAAACCTCCGAACCCCAACCCCGATTCCGTTCCACTTGACCTCCCTTAGGTACACTGGAAGGAGGGATTTAGGAGAGGGTCCCTTGGGGGCACTATCGTGTATTTCTTTGTGCAGGTTGCTGGGTTTGGGGGCTACTCAGGGGGAACCATCCTTCCTGCCTTCTGGGCTTTCAGGAGATTCCCGAGCCTCTGAGCACATCCTGCTGGCCGCTTCCCACACCCTCTTGCTCCGAGAGCACAACCGGCTGGCCAAAGAACTAAAGAGACTCAACCCTCACTGGGATGGGGAGAAGCTCTACCAGGAAGCCCGGAAAATCCTGGGAGCCTTCGTGCAGGTACAGAAGCCCAGGAGCACTGCCTCCCTCGCACCTAGCTTCCGCCCCCCCACCCCCACCCCCACCCCGGACTCTGCCCGGCCACCTTCTAGCTCCCTCCTCTGTGTTCCGCACCTCCCCTTCCCTTCTCCTGGGCTGCTTCCTTCCCACTGCCTCGTTATTTCAGCCCTCCCTCTTGTTTCTTTAGCTTCTCTGCCCCAACGTGAATCCCTGGATTCAGAGTGTTAGAGACTCATTTGTATGTTGGTCACTCAGTGTGCCTGCCCAGATGCCACCAGCACTGGGACCGAAGGCTCCGCCTCTCCTGGGACGGACTGTTGCAGAGCTATTTGGGTTATTTCAGTTGGACTGTCTTCGATTTCAATTCTCCGCACCTAAGCCACATGTCGTCACAGGCAGAATCCATTGCTATTGTCGATTGGCTGATCGGCTAACTAGAATTAACTGCGCACGTATTTTTAAAGCATTTTATTTTGAAATAATTATAGGTTCTCAGGAAGTTATTAAAAAGAAAAAAACAGTACAGGCACCCAGCCTCCCCAGTGCTAATGTTTTTGCATAACTGTGGTACAACGTCAAAAAACAGGATATTAACCTTGACACCAACCAACGTCTTATTCAGATTTCACCAGATTTAAATGCAATCGTGTGTGTGTAGCCCTATTCAATTTGATCACGTGTAGCTTCATGTAACCACCACCCCAATAAAGACATGTGACTCTTCCATCACCTCAAGACTCCCTCCTGCCCCCCTCTAATAGCCACATCCACCCTCCCCCTTCCCAGGTCCCTCTCTCCTGGCAGTCACTCATCTGCTCTCCGTCTGTACAGTCATGGTGTTTCGTGAATGTTGCATAGAGGAAACCACGCAGTGCGTGTCCTTTTGAGGCTGGTTCTTGACAATTCAGCATAATTGCCCTGAGGTTCCTCCAGGCTGTTGCCTGTGTAAAGTCCCTTCCTTTTTGTTGCTGAGTAGCATTCCCTGGTTTGTTTAACCATTCACCCAGGGAAGGACGTCCGGGGAGTTTCCAGTTTGGAGCCGCTATGGACATTCGTGTAGCGTGAAAATAAGTAGTTTTCCTTTCTCTGGGATATATGCCCAGGTGCGGTTGCTTGGCCGTATCGCAAGTCCATTTCAAGTTTTAAAAGGAACTGCCAAACTATTTTCTGGAGTAGCTGCACCATTTTATGTTCCCACCAGCAGTGTATGAAACATCCAGTTTCTCTGCATCCTGGTCATGACTCGTTGTCATCATTCTTTATTTGACCGTTCCTGATAGGTAGGCACTGTTGTTTCATTGTGGTTTGAATTTGCATTTCCCTAAGGGCTAATCATGTTGAACCTCTTCTCCTGTGCTTATCTGCCACCTGTATATCCTCTTCAGTAAAAAAAAAATATATATATATTATATATACATATATATATATATAGTGCCCATTTTCAAACGGACTAACTTTTAACGTTAAGTTTTGAGGGTTGTTTATATATTCTAGATACAAATCCTCTGTCAGATCTGTAACTCGTAAATATTTTCTCCCAATGTCTCATTTTCTTAACAGGATCCGTTGCAGAGTAAGAGTTTTTAATTTCGATGAGGTCCAATTAAGCCAATTTTTTTTTTCCCCTCATGGGTTGGACTTTTAGTGTCAAGTCTCAGAACTCTTTCTCTAGTCCTAGATCTCCAAGATCTTTGGGGAGGGTTTTCCTAGAGGCTTTATACTTTCATGTTTTCCACTTAAGGCCATGGTCCATTGGGGGTTAATTTTTGTATTCCGCGTGAGGGTTAGGGCGAGGCTCATTTTCTTTGGCCACAGGGAGTCGAATTGTTCAGCGCCACTCACTGAAAAGGCTATCCCTCCTCTAGTGAGTTGTTTTTGTTCCTTATCAAAAATTGCTTGGGCATATTTCTATGAACTTATTTCTGAATTGTCTATTCTATTCCATTGATCTATGTGTCTGTTTCTACACCAGCACCGCAGTGTTTACTGTGGCTGTAGAGTAAGACTTACCGTGGGAAGCCATGATTCTTCCCACTGTATTCTTTTTCCAAAGCGTTTTGGCTATTCCAGGTCTGTCCCTTTCCTATATATTTTTAAATAAGCTTATCTACGTCTACAAAAACAAAAAAAACCTTGCTGAGCTTCTGATACGAATTGCATTAAAACTATAGCTCAATAGAGGGAGAACTGACGTCCTTACAATGTTGAGTTTTCTCATCTGTAAATGCGGTGCGCCTGAGTGGTTAGGTTTTCTTTGCTGTACTGCATCAGCGTTGGTAATTTTTGTCGTACAAATCCTGGGCATGTTTTATTAGATTTATGCCTGAATATTTCGTTTTCTTTGGGGGAGTCATGAATGGTATTACATTTTTTTACTGATCTGCCACTTGTTCCTCATCAGTGCATAACAATGTAACTGATTTTTGTATGTCGTCCCTGTATCTCGGCCTTGCTGAACTCACTTAGGGGAGTTCTTCTGTAGAATCCTTATGATTTTCTATGCAGACAATCATGTCATCTGCCAATAAAGATAGTCGTATCTCTTCTTTTGCAGTCTATGTTTTTAAACATTTCTTTCTTCTGTCTTATATCAGTGGCTATAATTTCTAGTACTGTGTGAGTAAGAGTAGTGAGAACAGACAGCCTTGTCTTCCCAATCCGAGGGGGAAAGCATTCAATCTTTCACCGTTAATATAATGTTCGTTGGGGCACCTGGGTGGCTCAGTTGGTTAAGCGTCTGATTCTTGATTTCAGCTCAGGTCATGATCTCACAGTTCATGGGTTCGAGCCCCGTGTCAGGCTCTGTGCTGACAGTGCAGAGGCTGCTTGGGATTTCTCTGTGTTCCTTCCCTGCTTGTGCCCCCCCTCTCAAAATAAATAAACTTTAAAAAAATGTAATGTTTGTTTTAAATCTTCTGTGGATGCTCTTTATGAGGTTGAGGAAGTTCCACTCCATCCCTAGTGTATGGAAAGCTTTTATCATGAATAGGTGTTGAATTCTGTCAAATGGCCTTTCTTCATTAATAAGGCGTTTCCTCTTTAGCCTATTCTGCTTACTTCAGGTTTATTTTACTCTTCTTTCTGGTTTCTTGCAGCACTTTGGAAAATGCTGTGCCCTTCTTTCTGGCCCCCATGGTTTCACATTGGTGTTCGTTTATAGGTAATGTGTCGTTTCTCTTTGGCGATAGTTAAGACTTCTGCGTTTAGTTTTCAGAAATTTAATTGTAATGCATCTTGGAGTACATTTCTTTGGGTTTATAATGTTTGGTGTTCATTCAGCCTCTTGAATCTGTCAGTGTATGTCTTTTACCAATGTGAGGAAGTTTCTAGGCATTATTTCTTCAAATTCTCTTTCAGCCACCCCTTTCTCCTCTATGTCTGGGACTCCATTAATGGGAGTGTTAGCTCTTATGTTATTGTCCCACAGAGCCCTGAAGTTTGTTTGTTTGAGGTGTTTGTGTGTTTGTTTTGTTTGTTTTCTCTCTGTTGCTTAGATTGAGTACATTCTATTGAATTTACAGTTCTACCCTGTCATCTCCACTCTACTACTGGGTCTTCCTAACAAGTTTTAATTTTAGTTAGTCTATAATTTCAATGTTTCTTTTTTATAAATTCTACATCTTTGCTGAGATGGTCTGTTTTGTGTTTCAAGGTAACTTGTAATTGATTGTTGAAGCATTTTTATGACAACTGCTTTAAAATCTTTATCAGATCATCTGAGTATCTGATTCACGTAGGTATTGGCATCAATTGACTATTTTCCATTCAAACTGTGGGTTTTCTGGTTCTTGGTATTGTGAGTGATTTAAAAAAAATTTTTTAATGCTAAATATATATTAGCATTAAATAAATATATTTTTGAGAGAGAGACAGTTTGTGAATGGGAGAGGTGAAGAGAAAGAGGGAGACACAGAATCTGAAGCAGACTCCAGGCTCTGAGCTGTCAGCACAGAGCCCCATGCGGGGCTCAAAACCACGAACGGTGAGATCATGACCTGAGCCGAAGTCAGACGCCCAACTGACTGAGCCACCCGGTCGTGCTGGTTTTATGAGTGATTTTTAAAAATGATATCCTACACACTTTAGTTATTATGTTAGGAAACTCATGATCCTATTTGAGTCTGTTTGGGTTTAACATGTAGGTCTGGCATACTTTTGTAGGCTTTAGTTCCAATGACAGGTTTGTTTAAATTTATTTTTGAGAAAGAGATGGGGAGGGGCAGACAGAGGGACAGAGGATCTGAAGCAGGCTGTGTGCTGGTAGCAAAGAGCCCAACACAGGGCTCCACCTCACAAACCCACTAGATCATGACATGAGCCGAAGTCGGACACCCAACTGACTGAACCAGCCAGGTGCCTCCCAATGACAGCTTAGTTTCCTGAGCCCTTGCAATGCTATTCTGGTCTGCTTCATTCTTCTGGTGCCTCTGGGGTTCACACTCAGTGCCTGCCGATGCAGTCTGCAAGGCAGGAAGCCACTTCCCTGGCTGCCTTCTGTTGCTGAGCAACCTTCTAGGGGAGCAGCAGCCACTGCACCTGGTCTCTTTATTGCTGTTGCGTGAAGAACAGAGAGAAATGGGGTTTCACTGCTGCCACCGCTGCTGGCATATCAGACCATCCACCAGCCTGAGTTGTGGATCAAGGGCTGGGACAGCTAAGCACTTGGGTTGTGAAATAGGTCTGGGGGCTCTCCACGAGGTCTCTGCTGGGTTCCCCCTGTCCCAGTCCTTTGGAGAAAAAGAGCAGAATTTCCTAGGCTCCTTTTGTGTATTCCTACTGGAGGTTCCAGGTTGCCAGGCTCTCCTGTACTCAGTTGGGGGGCATATAGGAACTCACCACGTTGTCATTCCTCGAGTCCTGAGGTCGTCAGTCAGTCCACCTTCTTTCCGGCTTTGAGAGTCTATGAATGTTGTCTATGGAATGATTTCCAGAGTGTTTAGTTACATTTAGTGCAGAAGATTAGAGAAGAATGAGTCTCCTCCATCTTCTTCTGGAACCAGAAGCCCCATGCCCTTAGCTTTAACCATCAAAGAGATATCTCTCCTTTTATTTCTTCCCCCAAATCTCCATATTTCAGTATTAACTTTTTAAATAGGATCAGAAATCTGCTGGAGATGTTTGTAGGAAATCACCCCAAGAATGGAAAGTAGCTACCTAAAGATGATCTGAGTTAAGGTTTTATATTAGTTCGTTTGGACCGCCATAATAAAATATCATAGACTGATTAGGAGCAGGCTTAAACAACAGAAATTTATTTTCTCACACTTCTGGAGGCTGGAAGTCCAAGACTAAGGTGTCAGCAGGCTTTATTTCTCCTGAGGCCTCTGTCCTTGGCAGATGGCCACCTTCCTTCCGTGTCCTCATATGGTCTTTTCTCTGTGTATGCACCTTCCTAGTGTCTCTCTTTTGATAAGAACACCAGCCCTACCGGATGAGGGTCCCACTCTTATGATCTCATTTAACCTTAACTACCTCTTTATAGGCCCTATCTCCATACAGTCACATTAGGGGTTAGGGCTTCAACCTATGACTTTGGAAGGGACACAATTCCATCTATAAATGAGCGACCAGCAGAAAGAGTGTCACGACCAATTAGCGATGTCTGCCATGGTCACAGGAAGGGAAATGGGCACATATGCTATCCATTTGCCCTCCTAGATTTTTGACCACTCATCCCTCTCAGCTGCAGCTTCCTCCAGCCTCGCTCTGCGGAGATTTAAGTACGGTGAGATTCTCTCACCCGTTCCTCATGACGTGTCTCTCCCCTCAGATTATCACCTTTAGGGACTACCTACCCATCGTGCTCGGCGACGAGATGCAGAAGTGGATCCCTCCTTACCAAGGCTACAACCAATCTGCTGACCCCCGAATCTCCAATGTCTTCACTTTTGCCTTCCGCTTTGGCCACTCGGAGGTCCCCTCCACTGTGTCCCGCCTGGATGAGAATTATCAGCCTTGGGGTCCAGAAGCAGAGCTCCCCCTGCACACCCTCTTTTTCAACACCTGGAGGATAGTCAAAGACGGTACGTCCTTTTTGGGAAGCACAGTCACCTGGCGGTCTCACTCTGCGGCCTGCTTCTAGGGATGGTAGAAGTCAAGACTCCAGGCTCTTGGCCTTGGGCAAGTGAATTCACCACTTTGAGCCTCATTTGTAAAATGGGGACAGTGGTACCTATCTCCCTAGGATATACAAAATATTAAGTGGCATAAATGTGAGGCCACCCTACAATGGTTCCTGACACACAGGAAGTGGTCGATATATATCAGTTATTATTCTTTCCCTCCTCCTCTGGCCTTGAAGGTGCCTGGGCTTTCCCTGCCTCAGGCATCTCTGACCCCTATAGAAATAATTCATGGGGGTTGGTAAATAAATTGCTCTTCCCTGCTCTCCTCTAGGGCTTTCCATCTCCATCAAGTGCCAAAGATCGATCCCAGCTCCCCTTCATCTTGGGTTGGGCTGTGTCGAAACTTGGCTTCCCTTAAGGTCTCACAAGTCAGGGCCATGCTCTGTAGACTTCTGCTACTTCTTCTCAGACTTCAGAGTTCCTTAGGGAAACGTATGGAGGGAGAAGGAGCTGATTCTCTGAGCTAGAGCTTCAAAAAACTTCTGAAGCTTATAGTCATGCCATGGCCCCCAGGAATGCCTCTTTTTTCCCCACCCCAGTCCCCCGGGCAGGGAGTCTGGACTGCCCTCCAACCCCAGCATACCCTGCAGGCTGCACCTTGCTCTTCTCTCCCTGCTTCCGATCCGTGATGTTCAGCTGGCCCTACTTTCACCTGAGAGGAATCTCCGGTGGAAGGGGTGGCTACCAGTGGAAGATAGCTTCACGCTCCTCACATCCCCGGGACGGCCTCTGGCTCGCCCTTGCAGGTGGAATTGACCCTCTGGTCAGGGGCCTGCTGGCCAAGAAGTCCAAGCTGATGACTCAGAACAAAATGATAACGGGGGAGCTGCGCAACAAGCTTTTCCAGCCCACTCACAAGATCCACGGCTTCGACCTGGCCGCCATCAACATACAGCGCTGTCGCGACCACGGGATGCCCGGTGAGTGGGCCTGGGTCCTGCCTGGCCCAGGGAACGTTAAGCTTCTTCCTGGGACTCCTGGGGACTCTTCTTCCGTTAACCCTGAGGATCTGACCAATCTAAAACATAAGGCGGAGATACCAGTTTTTAAAATTCATTTTGTTCATCTGCGAGATGGAGTCTTCCATTTTCCCTAATGTGGAGACAACAGAACATATCCGACACCATCTTGGAGCTCCTCAAATGAAAAAGAGATCAACGACTGACTCGTAAAACCAGTTTAAAATCCCAGAAAAGTCACAGACCTAGAGCGGAGATGCTAAAGACAGTATATGTGTAGTGCCGATTCAAATGACTGATCAGTAGGGCCTACGTGGAGATGAACCAGGAGAGGAGAGTAGAGGGGCGCCTGGGTGGCTCAGTCGGTTAAGCGTTCAACTTGTGGTTTTGGCTGAGGTCATGATCTCATGGCTTCGTGGGTTCAAGTTCCGCACTGGGCTCTATGCTGGCAGCGAGGACCCTGCTTGGGATTCTCTCTCTCTCTCTCTCTCTCTCTCTCTCTCTGCCCCTCCCCCATTCATGCTATCTCTTTCTCTCTCAAAATAAACAAATAAATTGAGAGAGAGAGAGAGAGAGAGAGAGAGAGGAGAACAGAGAGAAACCACTGACTATTGGGTCTTTCTTTTATACCCATGAAAGGCAATTGAATGTAGTAGTTAAGAGCCAGACCGTCTGGGTTCAAATCCCAGCTGTGCCATTTCTAGTTATGTGACCTCAGGCAAGTTACTTAACATCTCTGTTCCTCAGTTTACATATTTGTGCGGTGCTTAGAATAGCGCCTGGACCCGGAGTAGGCACACCGTATAACCTGCTAGCCTTCTCACGCCTGAAGTACCGCAGGTATAAAACAATGGATCTCTGCGTGCCCCATCGCAAAGGCTGAGTCCAGACTCTCTGGGGCTGATGGAGCTGAAGTGCATATGTCCCCAAGGGGCGGTCGTGGTGAGAAGCCCCCGGGATGAGACAGCTTCAGCCCCTCTGCCCTAGGGTACAACTCCTGGAGAGGCTTCTGCGACCTCTCGCGGCCCCAGACGCTCCAGGAGCTGGACGCCGTGCTGAAGAACAAGAGGCTGGCTAAGCAGTTACTGGATCTGTACGGGACCCCCGCCAACATCGACATCTGGGTTGGGGCAATCGCTGAGCCCCCGGTAGAGAGGGGCCGAGTGGGGTCTCTCTTGGCCTGCCTCCTGGGGAAGCAGTTCCAGCAGATTCGCGAAGGAGACAGGCAAGTGAGACCTTGTGAGCACGGCAGGGGAGAGCAGATCCTTCCGTGATGTGGGTGTCCCCAAGTCCTGTGTGGGGACTAGCCCAGACCTCAGTGTGTCCCCAGGGACCTCCTTCCTTCCCCTTTGGCACAGTGGGGAGGGGGGGCCACCACCTGGGCTGTGTGGACAGACCCTGCTTCCGTCTCTGCAGATTCTGGTGGGAGAACCCCGGGGTCTTCACGGAGAAGCAGCGGGCCTCTCTACAGAAAATGTCCTTCTCACGCCTTGTCTGTGACAACACCCACATCACCAAGGTCCCGCGGCACCCATTCCAGGCCAACGACTACCCCCAAGGCTTCGTGGATTGCTCAGCCATTGACCAGCTGGACCTTTCGCCCTGGGCCTCAGTGGAGAATTAGGGGCCCAGACTTCCCAGCCTCCCACGCTGTGCAGTTTTGCTCCCTTTGGTCCCTGGTGCCATTTCAGGCAAGTTCAGTGACCCTGTCCCTTAGAGCTGCACACCCCATCCAGGCCCTTCTATTCAGCTGGGTTTCTCTACACTCGCCAGAGGCACACCTCGCTCAAGCCCAAGGCCAGCACCTCTGCCTTTCCAGCTCTCCCACCTGAATGCCACTGTTCCCACGCCATCCGCTCTGTCTGTGGGATCCCGCCCGTCCTCTCCCCCCGCAGCAAGTCTTGGCTGAGGCCATGGTCCTGGCACTCTTATCTTTCCTCCTCTCCTTTCAAACTAGATTGTAAGCTCCTCGAGCCAGAGACTTCTGTCCGCTTCGCGGTGTCCCCCATGCCACCAAGCATGCTGCTCAGCACACAGTGAGGGCTCAATAAACTTCCGGTGATTGACTGAAGATGGTGGCAGTGACACCGTTCCCTTCCAGAGGCAGGCCTTGGAACCACTGCCAAATATGTCACTAGAAGTTTACGGTGCAGACACGTCTTATCATTAAGATGTGTGCACAGGTCTGTGGGGCGAGAAGGCACGGTTCAGTGAAATTTCGGAGTTCTCTAAAAAAAGGGGGAGGCAAGGGGCTCCTGGGGAAAGAAGCGACGGCCATAGGGGAGGGAGAGGGTTCGAGGTGCCATCAAGGGGTCAAACAGGGAGCACATCCGAGCCTGGATTCTCCTGCAGCTAAAGTCGATTTTCCTTCCTGACACCCTTCGGGGAAATGGCCCCTTCTTCTAGGGCACTCCCTGGAACCCAGGGAGTCCTTGGGGATCTCCAAAGGGGGCATCTCCCGAATATTCCTCGCCCTGCTGCCCAATACATATTCATGTGTTCTTTTAAAATGACCCTCTGGGTAAGGTCAGCCTGGGCGGCACCTCCAGACCCCCTGACCGGTGGAGTGGCTGGAGCCACCCTGTGGGAAGAGCCCAGGACCGCGAGGACCTGGGCTGCGGCCCTGGCGCTGGCTCCTACTTCTTCAAGCCGTTGGATGAGTCTCTTTCTCCTCTGAGCATCCCTCTCCCCATCAGTGAAATGGGGAGGAGTATCTGTCCTGCTATGGGAGGGCCTAATGTGGCCTCGGGCTCCTATGGGTCCGTAAGCCTCAGCACCCTGTGTTCATTCAGGCTCCCAGCTGCCAGAGGAAGGGAGCGTGGGGGGCAGGGGAGAACCCACCAGTCCTCAGATACAGGGCTCAAGCTCCAGGCAAGGTTATCTGGGAAATACCCTCCTTCCCTTCCCTCAGCTCTGGCCCCGCCCCCTGGGCCCAGCCGTCGGATGTCCCTGCTCTTGGAAACTGGCTACATGAAGCCAGGACTCAGAAGGAGCCTGCTGTCTTGAGGGTCTCTGAACCACCATGCCAGGCTGCAGGGACACAGGATCCTGAGGTGCCCCGTCCTCTGGGAAGGACCTACTTTCCCATCACGCCTCTGTTCTTTCTCTCCTGTTGGACGGTGTTCTGTTCCTGACACAGAGTGAGCAGGTAGCAAACATTTGCCGGAGCAGTAGGTGCACATAAGGGCCTGGTGGCCATGGTTTCTGTTCTCCGGGGTGGTGCGGATGGAAGGTGAGGCGGGACGGCTGGACCTGGCCCAGAGGCTTCTAAGAATTGAGTGTCTTCCATGTGTGGGTCAAAGGACAGCCCCCGGATGCCCTCACCCCCAGTTCAGAGGCACAGACCACACTGGTTCAAACCGAGAGCCCCGAGCAAGCCTCGTGCTGAGGCCCCAGCCCCACAGCACACACGGGCAGAGTAAAGGTCTCCAGCAGCGGTGCTTTATTGTCACAGACATCAGCTACAGACAAGCGGCACGGAAGCGCCAGTGCGGCCCCGTTCCTCTCCAGGTGGGCTCCTGCGAACAAGCAAGAGAACGGCGTCAGGAAGCAAACGGGGAGCCACCGACTGAGCCCCGCGCACCTGGGCCCACGCCTCAACCACCACACACCCCCTAACTGCTAATGGCCATTCCTCCGGGAGTCACGGGTTCACTGTCAAGCGTAAGCTCCCTGAGGACAGAAATAGTGTCCGGCTTTCCCCCTGTACGTTTCCCAGGCGTCCACAGCGCCTGTCAGGAAGGGCTCGATACACAACTAGAGGACGTAAATGGGGCCACTAAGGAGCCGGGACAGCTTTTATTGGCAAAGAAGAAAACTCAGGCTTCGGAGGTCGAGTAATTTGTTCAAGGTCACACAGCTGGAGAGCTGCAAAGTCAGGATTTTCACGCAAGCGAGCTGGCTCCTGAGCCTGTATCTACCCTACTATCTTCCCTATACTTAATACTCACATAAACAGCAAACACGCTCTCATGTAAATGACGCATACACACAGCACGCAAAACACTACCCACGTTCACGGGAAACACACACACACGAAATGCAATTTATATACGTGGCACATGCACGCATACACACTCGGATCAGTGAACGTGTAGTCGTTCATGTCCTTGGCCAGGACAGGGATGGGCTCACCTAGGGAAGGGAAATGCCTGCGGTCCCTGTGGGCCAGCCCGGGGATGCCCAAGCTTCCCCTCACCGCCACGCCCCCTTACTCAGCCTCTAGTCTCTCTGCCTCCAGGAACTCAGGTCCAAGGCGGGGAGCGTGTTGCAGTTGACAAAGTCCCGAGGGAACGTGTTGGACATGAAGATGTTGTTCTTGGACACGGTAGTGATGCCCGTGTTGTCACAGATGATGCGAGGCAAGGAGATGGTGGCCAGCGCCTGCTTCTGCTGCCCGGTGAACACGCCCGGGTTCTCCCACCAAAACCTGCGTGGTGACACCCAGGGACATCGCGCCTGAGGTTGTGCTCGGCTGGGAGGGCATCTGCGGGCCTGAGCTGCTCGCTGGGTGGAAGAGGACCACCGCGCACACCTGCTCCACAGCACGGGAGGGCTCCGGGCCCCCAGGCAGCCCAGGGGTTTTCAGAGCAGTGGTGCCCTTCACCCAGTACAAAGCACAGATGCCCAACTGACTCCCCTCTGCCTCCAACCCCCCCCCCGCCCCCTGCGGCCTCCGAGGCCCCACCACTGCTACACAGGGAGCTGGGCCCACACTCACAGCCCTGCGCCCTGGTCCAGGGCCATGTCCACGGGCTGGAAAGAATCTCGGGGTTGGTTTATAATGTGTCCATCCAGAGAGGGGCACCTTTCTCTAATTTTCCCAAGGGCACAAAAGGGGCTAGGTAAGAACTGGGTATGACGCATGTCAGGGCCACGATGAAATGGCACTAGGAGAGGCTTGGGGACCATTCAGCAGTGAGTGACCCTGAAACCAGGGAAGGAGTCAGTAAGACTTGCAGTTTCTCTGCCTCCCTTCACAACCACGGCTCCAGGCCCCACCCTGCTGTACCCCTAAGTTCAGGGCACATTTAGGGATGTCCTCGAGGCCCCGGAACACACTGGAAAATCACGGATTCCTTCCTGCCGCTCACTTCACAGGAGAAAGTCGCTCCCCCCCCCCCCCCCCAGAGGTTCGGGAACAGCTCTGCAACCACACAGCGGGCCTGAGCCGCTCGCCGCGCCTCACCGGTCACCGTCTCGAAGCTTCCTGAACTGGGTCCCGATGAGGCAGGCAAGGAGCGGGCCCACACGGCCGTTGGGCTGCAGGGGCTCGGCCACGCCGCCCATCCAGATGTCAATGTTGTCGGGCGTGCCGTACTGCTGCATCAGCTTCTGGGCCAGGCCCATGTTCTTCATCACCGTGGCCAGCTCGCCCACCGTGCGGGGCTGCGGGAGCCCGCAGAAGCGCCGCCAGGCATTGTACCCTGCGCGGGACGGGGGGCGGTGGCTCTGGGTGGGTTCCGGCAAACTCACCTCCCCCACGCTCCCTGGCCGTACACGGAGACACATGAGGGAGAGGACACGGAGGGGCTTCTCCCAGGCTATAAGCCCCGAGGGAACCCTGAACTGAGGGGTCGAGACTCTTCTCTTGCCCTTGCCCTTGCCCTCCCACCGTGAGGAAAATCCGAGAAACTGCCGCAACTCCCACAGGGTCTAAGAACGGGGTCATCTCCTTGTCCTCCTCTGAAGATCTCAGACCCGGGAGGCTTGAAGTGTGTCTAGAAGGTTCAGCCACACTAGCTGTCCCACAATGTAGGCACAAGCTTTGGGGTGAGGCTGATCCGGGTTCAAATTCAAGCTCTGTCCCTGACTTGGCTGGAAAAGAGCCTGGGCGGGTTCTGAAGCTCTTTAAGCCTCAGTTTGCTCATCAGTAAAATGGCCATGATGATAACCTCTTCCCTTTCAAAGTTCATGTAAAATGAAGCAAAATGAAATGTGGTGGAGACAGTTTTCCGGCCAGTGGGGCAGCTGGGGCAGCTGCGGGGCGCTGGAGAGGACAGCGCCCGGGAGTGGGGCAGGGCAGGGGGGCTCCCGCAGCCCCCTCACCTGGGAGGCCGTGGTCCCTGCTGCGCTGCATGTTCAGGGCAGGTAGGTCCAGCCCGATCCTCATGACCTGCTCAAACAACCGCTCCCGGATCTCGTCCACCACGATTTGGTTCTGGCGATTCAGCTTGGCCGGGGTGGCCATGAGGCCCCGGAGGATGGGGTCAATGCCCCCTGGGACAAGAGAAGCGAGACTTGGGGAAGGATCTGGCTCCATTTCCAGAGCTCAGACTGGAGTCAGGGTAAGTCCCAGGTGCAGTTGGGGCATTGCAGAAGAGGGCTGGGCACGTGCGGCTCCCAGTGCCAAGGTGGCCCCCGTGGGCAGGTCTTCACCAGGGAGTGCAGGTTTCAAGGGATAATGCCATTCGGACTTGCAAGTTGGGACGCACCCAGGCCCTGGCCTCCTGGGTCACTGAGAAGAAGCCAACTCCCTATGAGCCACCCCACCCTTTATTGTCACATACGGAAGGAGTCAGGTGAACCGAGGTTGGAAAGTCAGATAGAATCCCCATAGATGGAAGGTAGAGTATTTATCCTGTCCGCACTTCCTGCAGCCAAGCCCACCGCCACCACATCCTCAGCTGCCAGCCCACCGTCTCCTGGCCTAGGTCCCGCTCACCTTCCAGCACTACCCTCCAGGTAGCAAAAAAGACCTTGCTGAGTGGAACGCGGGGGTTGGGCCCCATGGGCTGGTACCGGTTATCCAGGCGGAACATAAAAGGTTGGATGAGGGTGTGGCCATAGCGGAAGGCATTGGTGAAGACATTGGCGATTCGAGGGTCCACCGAGTCGTTGTAGCATCTGTAGCGTGGCAGGTACTTCCTCAGGGCCTCTGGTCCCAGCACCAGGGGCAGGTAGTCCCGGTAAGTGATGATCTAAAGAAAAGTCACACTCAGAGTGGCCTCTCCACTCCACTGTCTCTGCAGAGTCTCCGCCTGCGCTCCTGGCTTGGGGAGCCTCTCCATTGTCTATGGCCAGGGTTGTCTCCCACAGCACTGGATCTGGGTCCAACAGAGTGGCTCCTGAGTGGTGGCTTATCAGCAGATAGGCCTATCTACTGCCTACCAACTGTGTCACCTCGGGCCAGTTAGTAGCCTCTGTTACTTTAGTGTAAATTAAGGATAATTATGCTGCCATCTGACTTAAAGATTAAATAACAAAGGGCTTTCTTAGCCAATAGCTCCTTTGCCCTTGAGTTATTAATGTTTTGTTTCTCCTCATCTATAAGCTCCTGAGGGCAAGGGTTGTAGCTCATTTCTCTTGAAATTACTCAGTGCCCAGCAAGCACTTGGCTCACAGTAAGGTTCCGGGGGAGGCAAAAAAGAAAAGGCCAGCCTGGATGATTGCCCCCAGTGAAAAGAGAAGATATGGAACAGCTTCACTCTAGATTCTAGATTCCGGAATTGTCTGCGAGCCTTAAATGAATCTCACTGAAGTTCTTGGTGCAAAGCAAAAACTTACCCCAGCACCTGCAACTCTCTCCCCCTCTGGAGTCTGAGAGTATTAAAAAGGTGTGTGCACATATACACGCAGGTGTGTGTGTGTGTGTGTATGTGTGTGCGTGTGTGTGTTTATATCTTGGGGAGAGGATGGGGTGCTGAACCAGGTGTAAAACCAGGAACAGTTCCCAGGGGTGAACAAAGGTGCGGAAATTGGGTGAGCTATGACAGAGCCAAAAGAAGAGGTCAGCGGGCGAAGGAGCCAGGAGCCCAGGAGAAGAGGAAAGGAGAGGCGTTTATTGACCAGCTGCTATGCGCCAGGCACTTCAGACCCACCCCTTTAACTTTCCCCGAACCATCCCAATGGACAGGAGAGAAGAAAGGGAAGCAAGCCTAGGAAAGAGGGGATGGAAGGCAAGTAACCTTCCTCAGGCACTCAGTATCGCCAGCTGTTTTCATATACATCATTTAATCTTTACGGCGTCATGGATGAACATGCCGAGGCTCAGGGGGCTTCAGTCGCCCAAGGCCACACAGCTAGGACGTGGCAGAGGCACAGCTGCACCCCAAGCCTGCCCCATCCCTGGCATCATCAGTGCTCAGAACTGCCTACCTGGACCATGGCTCCCACGATCTTGCGAGCTTCCTGGTAGAGCTTTTCTCCATTCCAGCGTGGGTTCAGGCGCTTGAGTTGTGTGGCCAGCCGGTTGTGCTCCCGCACAAAGAGTGTGTGCATGGAGGTGAGCTCGGGCATCTCACTCGAGCGGGTGTCCCCTTGGGGAAGCAAGAGCTACTGTCATTCCTAAGATCCCATCTAAGGCCTTGCTCCACAGATACTCCCTCCCCAGCCAAGATCTGAAACCCAGGCTTCCCCTCCATCCATCTTTCCACACCATGCTCGGTTTACACCTCCTCCAGGAGGTTCCCCCTTGATGCCCTGCGTCCACCATGATAAATTCTTCCTCTGTTTCGGGGCACTGCTCCTTGGAGATGCTCGTTCAATAGGCATCAGATCTGACACTTGACTTGCCACCTTCTAATGCCTGAGACTGGGAGCTCCTTGAAGACGAGGGCCACGGCTTGTCCCTTTTTGTATCTGACCCTCCACCCAAGTCACACACAGACACATGGAGTTTAACACGGTGTCTTCTACAAAGTAGGAGATCCATAAACATTGCTTGGTTGACTTATTCTCTTGATTCAGGCCAGACCAAAAAGTAGCATGCATATTAGCACTCCTTACTTCCATGCCCACGTTAGACATAGCTAATGATCGCAGCACTCTCTTCTGCTAAAATTGGGTGCAATCTCAGAACCCTTCTCAACACAGGACTCTAGAAAGCCACTAACCACCTGATCAGAGTTGGCATTTCCTCCTTACTACATGCTAATTTGCAGCCTGCTCAGGCTCCAGAGAATGGGGTGGGGTGGGGGGCGTTATAGTCCACATCTGAGACAGTTGAAAAAAAAGGAAACCAAATGAGACCCCTGGTCCCTCTAGTCCTCCCCAACCCTTCTCTGGAAGGGCCAGGGAGTTAGGAGCAGGCCCTTTTAGCAGGATGCTGGGTTCAGTCTTTATCAGCTCTAGAGGCTGATGGGGTAAGAACTTCTTTGGGAGCAGCTTATCATCCCATGAGCTGCCAGAGGTCACGATGATCCAGGCCCAGAACACGTGGCTCAACGCCAGCGTGGAGGCAGTCCTAGTTCGCTGAGGAGTGCGGCTCTTCCCTCACTAGCCCAGAAAAGTCTATGCGGGAGCCGACCAGGACCCAGCCAGGGGAGACCACAGGGAGCCAGCCATCCGGAGAAGAGGTTGGGAGGCCAGAGGGAAGGGCCTCAGGGCCCTTTTGGATCCACTATTAGATTTACATCTAAAAAACACTGGAAGTTTCTGGGCACGGGCGCCATTACTGCCCCAGCCATATCCCCAGGGCTTCCAGTGGAATTTACAATCTCACCAGCTCTAAGTACAGGGAATCAAGATGGCGGGCGGTGATATTCTGGAGCAGCACTGTCCCACAGAACTTTCTGAACTGACGAAAGTGTTCTGCATCTGTGCTGCCCTATATGGGAGCCACTAGCCTATGAAGCTACTGAACTCGTGAAATGTGGCTAGTACAGCAGAGGGCCTGAATTTTAATTTTCAATTAATTTAACTTAAGTTAATTTTAATTAATTTAAATGTAAATGCAAATAGTCATGGGCAGCTAGTGGCTGCCACAGTGGATGATGTAGTTCTAGAGACTGAGGGTGCCGTGTCCCCTTAGTTTCCTGTCCCTGGGAACTCAAGTCTCTGGTAGAGTCCAGACGGAAAGGGAGAGATGTAGAAAGGGACAGACAGATGGAAAAGAGGTTCCTTATCCATCCCTGGGTCTCCTTAGGTTTGTTTTCTTGTTTTGGGTTTTGTTGGTTTGGGTTTGGGGCAGTGGTGGGGCGGGGCGGGGTGGGTTGGTTTGCTTTTTGGTTTGTTTGCCTTTCTGCTCCAGCCAACTTGTTACCAAGGCAACTGCATTAGTATCATGAAGTCGATGAGGACAGAGTCTCTGTCAGTGCAAACCCACTGGCTGCTCACAAACTCCCCCCCCCCCGCTCCACCCTGTGGCCCCAGCAGGGCGCACCCGAGCGCCACCCCAAGCTCCTCCTCGTGGCTGACCTGCCAGGAAGCAGGGGATGCTCGCGGAGCGGTTGGTGAGGAGGCAGGGGTCGTTATGCAGGCTGTCAAAGGGCAGCAGGGCCCGGCCGTTGTCAGTGAAGCGGGTGTTGACGGCCAGCAGCCCCAGCTGGTTGGTCAGGTTTCGCAGCTTAGTGGCCACAGGGTCCTCGCTGCCGTACACCATGCTGGCGTCCACGAAGGAGGTGAGCGCGTTGATCTGGTTTCGGATGGTGATGTTGTTCTCCGTGCAGGCTGGGGAGGAGCGGAAGAAGGGGATGCAGTCGCGCTGGTTCCTGATGCGGGGGTCATTTGGCGGGATCTGTGACACACAGACAGGCCCCGCTGACCAAGGGCAGGGACAGAGTGGCTCTCCCTCTGTCCACACCCCCCACCCTAAGGCCTTGATCCCACCTTCAAGGCGGCCTGGAACCCAGGACCAGAGTGGGAGACCCAGACACCCCAACGGGGGTTCTTCAGGACCTCTGGCCCCCTCGGCCTGCAGGGAGGCCTCGCAAGGCCCACAGACGATCCCGGCCTGCGGTTGCACCCGTGGGGTGCTTCTGAGCTAAGGGGTGATGACCGGGACTCTGGAATGGGGGGTGTGCACCCCATGGAGGACAGCCGACCTGTCCTCACCTTAACTTTCTCTCCCTCCCCCCCCCCCCGTCTGCCCCTCCCTCCGCTGCTCTCCGGATGCAGTCCCTACTCTGCAGTTGGCCTCCTCTTCCTTTTCCTTTCCTGCCTCCCCCTTCCCGTTGTCCCTTTTCTGTCTTTCCCTCTGGCCCTGCCTATCTCTCCTCTCTCTTTCTCTCCCTCTCTAGCATTCTGCCTCCTTTCTCTCCTCTCCCACTTCCCTCCGCCTCCAGCAATGGCCAGCCCAGGCTCTGCGCAATGTGCCCCGACGCTGGCGGCGCCCCTCTCTGGTCCTAGGAAGGGGGTGCCAAACGGTGGGCACATACGCGGAGATGGGAGGGCGGCGGAGGGGAGTGGGTGAGCGGGGCCGGCCTTACTCAGGGGGAAGGGACTCAGCACAGTGGGAGGCGGCCGCTGGCAGGCATGACGCCCCCCCCACCGGCCCCCGCGGGGGGCAGGGGGCGGCGGGGCGGGAGGAAGGGAGCACCTTGAGCGGGAAGCAGGGCGGCTCCTGCTTGCAGCTGGTCTCGCAGTCGACCCTAGAGATGAAGGACGCCAGGGCGCCCGGATCCGGGCTCAGGTCGAGGTCGTGGTCGATCAGCTGGCCCCACTGCATGAACAGCAGCGAGCGCTCCTGGTCCGGGGTCAGCTGCTCCGTGGGGAAGCGCACGATGGCGTTGGAGACTGCGCGCGCCTGCGGGACACCCAGCGTCAGGGGCCGCCTGGGGCCCCGCGCGCCTCCGGGCCGGGCCTCGCCCCCTCGGTCGGCCGGCGCTCACCAGGGGCACCGGGAAGCCGCTGCGCTTGACCCCGGGCGTCCAGCCGAAGGGCAGCGAGACGCCGTCCTCGTACTCTGCCGGCAGCCAGCGCGCGAAGGCGCGGTTGGAGGCCCCCAGCGTGGGGCTGCGTCTGCAGGGGTGGGACGCGGCGCTGACACGACGTGGCGCCGCGGGCCCGTGGGGGGGGGACCCGGACGCAGCCCGCGTCGCCCGCCCCCGGGGCCGCCCCCAGCCGGCCGCACCTGTTGTTGCAGTGCCCGGTGATGGTGCGGTACGTGTCGTTCTCCGGGCATGTCACCCCCACGTCCTGGTAAGCGCAGCCGCTGGACTTGGACAGCAGATTCAGCTGCTCGGGTGTCAGCACGTCTGGCGCCGGGGAAAGAGGGGTGTGGGAGCTGAGTTCCCCCCCAGCCCCATTGCCCCCCCCCACAACTCTGATGTGCCAGAGCCTCCTGGGAAGCGGGGGAGGTCGCCGGGAGGTGCCCGGGGTCGCCGGTAGAGCGGGAGACTGGGGCCGTAGGGGCAACAGTACCGGTGATGTTGAGGGGCCCGGGCTTGTACAGAGGCCGCAGCTTCCCCTCCAGCAGGCTTAGGGCCACGTGCAGGTAGTCAGCAGCCCTCACAGCTGTTCTGGTGGCTGCCACCGGCTGCTTGAAGAAGGACAGGAGGTCCATGGGGCTGGCCGAGCCGCTGCGAAGCCGCTGCTTGATGCTGCTTGCAGAAGGGAGGAGTGAGGCCAGAGAAGGCGGGGGGCAGAGACACTCCGCCGAGCCCGCAGGACAGTGTAGATAGACCCAGGACAGTAAGGTTTCTCTTGACAAACAGACCGCGGAGGTGGGTATCCAGGCAGAGGCAAGGCCATGGGGAGTGATGTTCTCACACCCAAAGACACAGAGGCTGACAGACGGGCAGACAGACAGAGGTCCCATCCCCACCCACCAAGTCCCCGTGTCAAGTTCCTTCTCTGAAGGACCTGGGGCAGCCTCGCCCAGAGCCGGGGAGTGCTCAGCCAGCCCACCTCTCCCGATGCTGCTTGTAGGCCGTGTCCACTAGCCGCTTGGCTTCCTCCATGCAGGTCAGCACCACTGACGTCTCCACCGCCTCCGGGACAGCTGTCCAGAACAGGAATCACAAAGTCAGGATTGGGCCCCAGAGCCTGGGTGGCCTGCACTGAGGAAAGGGATCCTTGGGACTCACGACCACCCCCAACCTACCACCTCTTCCCCTTCTTTCCGCCCTGTTACCTGGACCGGCACCCTCAGAGGGCCGGGGCACGGCCAGAATGGCCAGGAGCCCTGCAAGGGCCAGCAGCAACTTCATCTCTGCAATAAGACCCCAAGGCCAGTAAGTCCAAAGCCCACAGTGCATTTGGGAGAAGAGCGCCCCATCATCCCTCTCTTCTCACCCCTTCACTCCCACCTTCACACCCCAGTCCAACTCCAAAGGGTCCTACCGACTCCCCCCAAGGGAGGGGTTCACAGCGCGCCTCTTCTGCTAGCTTCAGTCTCTCAGCCCCGCGGGATCTCACCTCTCAAGTTCACCTGGCACTGGCCATGCCGTTCCGCTGACTCTAGGCCTTTATGTCCTCCAGGCTCGGGGGAGGGGGTGGAGCAGACAAAACCCGCCCCTGGAGACTAAATGCTCTCTCCTCCCCCACTGGGGTTGGGGTGCCCAGAAGGTGTTCCCTCATATGGGAGAGAGGGACAGGAAAGGAGAGACCAGAACTATGCCCAGCCTTTGAACTTAGCACCCCATCCCAGAGTTTCTCAGCTCCATTGTGTGCCTAGACAGGTGTCGTCCCCAGGTGTACAGGCAATTAACGCCCCCCCAAAATTCTGTTTAAACTTAGAATCCAGGGATCCTTGGAAAGGGACAAAAGTCAGGAACCAACAGCCTAAGGAACGATGAGAAATAGAGTGACCCCAGAGGAGGAGGGAAGGTGTACAGGACTCTTGGAGTAACAATCCGATCAGCCTCGGGGGGTTGTCCCCCACCCCCAACAGTACGCTGTCCCTCGGTGAAGGCTGAAGGACAGGAAATCTGGCTGGAGACCGTTGGGTTTCACAGGAAAGCCTGGGGGCTACAGGCTCAGGATCAAGGTAACTTCCTCTCCCCCTCTCCTCCTCCCCTTTCTTCTTGGCCCTGGGTCACCGGCTATCTTCGGCACTCCTGCCACCTGCTCCTGGATTTCAGGAAAGAGCAGAGCTGGATGTGGTCACTGGTCAGTTAGGTGACATAGCCCAGGGCCTCTCTAGGATAAGATCAGTGCAGTTAAGAGGATTGTTCTGAAATAGAAGAGGGGGAAGCATCTGCCCTGAAGAACGTTAGCCAAGCAGTTGCGGCTCTCAGGCAGGAGAAGGACCCTAGGACTAACGACTGTGTTTATCCAACTCCTTGGGCCCTTGTCAGGCTCCGCTGTCCTGTTTGGTCTAGCCTCCTACCCTGGCCATCTTCCTGCTCTTACTCTGGTCTTCTATGTCCAGACCACATCTTGGCCAAGGACCAAGGGACAGCAACACATCCAGAACACCTTCCTTGTATGCCCACAGATCCTGTCACTTGGGGGAAGTGGAGCCCAGTGGAGGCCATGAAGGAGGAGGTCATTCTTCCAGCCTGGCTCTGCCAGTGACTCGCTATGTGTGAACTTGGACAAGTGGCTCCTTGTGAATCAATAGAATTTTATACTTTTGAAAATCCTTTTTTTTTTCGATGTTTATTATTGAGACAGAGAGAGAGAGAGAGCACGTGTGGGGGAGGAACAGAGAGAGAGGGAGACATAGAATCCAAAGCAGGCTCTAGGCTCTGCCCGATGTGGGGCTCGAACTCAGGAACTGTGAGATCATGACCTGAGCCGAAGTCGGACGCCAACCAACTGAGCCACCCAGGTGTCCTGAAAATACTTTTTTAATCCTATAAGTAATACATTTCCATTCATGAAAATTTAGAGAACACAAGCAAAAATAAAAGTAAATCAAAATCACTTATAATCAAGTGAGGTTATAGGTAAATTTTTTCTTTCCAGGCTTGTCATTTTTCATACAAATAAGCAGGAAGAAAATAATTACTCATAAACCCACTACTCATAAATAACCCCATTTAACAATTTGATATCCTATACGTAGATGTTATGTATTTTTTTTTATTTTGGAGAGAGAGCAGGGAAGAAGGGCAGAGGGAGAGAGAGAACCTTAAGCGGGTTCTACATTTAGCATGGAGCCCGACGCGGGGCTCGACCTCACAACCCTGGGATCATAACCTGAGCTAAAATCAAGAGTCAGACACTCAACCAACTGAGCCACCCAGGTGTCCCTAGACATAATATGTATTTTAAAAGATGTTAAGAACATGCTCTAAATTTTCTTTTACAGCCTAGTTTTAGTACTTAACAATTTAGCCTGGAAATCTCTCTATGTCGATAAATATAGACTTAGTTCATTTGTGTATCTGCATAATATGTTGTATGAAGTACTATGATTTATTCACCAGTCCCCTCTTGTTTGATACTTGAGCTGTTTCCTATTTCCAGTGTTATAAGCAGTACTAGGGTCAACGTCCTAGTGGAATCTGTAGTCCTATCTTCAATTATTTCCTTCGGCAAGAAGTCCTAGAAGTTGATGCCTATTGGGTATCCTAGAGTTGATGTCCTAGAATTGACGCATATTTGGGTATCAACATTTTTAAAGGTTTTTAAAAAAAATTGTCAAATGGCCTCACGAAGACTGCACCTCACCCTCCCATTAGCCATGCCTGGGTGACCTGTTCTCCATTGCCCTCGTCAAGTCTGACGATTAGTGTCCTTTTACTCCTTCCGAGGAATTGTCAAGGCTCAAGAGGACAGAGATGCTTAAGCCCGGTGCAGCTCAGATGAGAAAGCTGGAACTCAGTGAAGGAAATGATTGTGTCAAAGGCAGCAGTGTGGCCCAGCTCAGAACCATCTAGATGTCAGGTCTCCTGACTTCCGCACCGGCACTCTTCCCCAGGTGGCCTCTGCATACGCATTCCCAATCTGCTTTCGGGCATTTATTCAACAAGTACTTACTGAGCCCTTGCATGTGCCGCTGGCACTGTGCCGGCCACTGGGCTTACTGCTGAGAAAAGTGTAGGCTTTGTCCTCAAGGAGCCACGGGAGAGTACGGGATGGCAAACTAATGGCACACGAGAGCCTCGCGTGGTGTTCTTTGGGAGCATCAAAGAGTAGCACTTGGACTAACTGAGGGTACCTAGGAAAGATTTCTTGAGAAGCTGGTGCTTGAGACTATCTTCAAGAATATTTAGAAGTCGACCAAGTAGGGGCGCCTGGGTGGCTCAGTCGATGAAGCGCCCAGGTCATGATCTCACGGTTCGTGGATTTGAGCCCCGTGTTGGGCTGTGCTGACAGCTCAGAGCCCGGAACCTGCTTCGGATACTGTGTCTCCCCCTCTCTCTCTGCTCCTTCCCTGCTCATGCTCATACTCAGTCTCAAAAAATAAGGAGATGAAACATTAAAAAAAAAAAAAAGGACCTTACAAAGTAGACACAGGGAGGAAGAGCACGCTGGGCCCAGAAAACGACATAGCAAAAGCCTTGACACCAGTGGGCTTCATTTAGTTCTCACATGGGGGAGGGGGGAGGCAAGGTGAGGTTGGTAAGGCAGGTAGGACCCCGGAACTCAACACTCTCGCTGACCTATTGAGACGTTCTTGTCTTGACGCCCCCAGGGAGCCATAGAGGCTGCAAAGGGCACAGAGTATCATTTCAGAAAGCTCACTCAGTAGAGTGGAGGGTGCCCTGGGGCGGCAGGCCCAGAGGCTAAATTTTGGGCAGGAGGCAATCGCGGTGATTCACTGGGGTCAACAGGCCCCCCATGCTTTCTCACGGGTGGCAATGAGGCTGTGAATGAATGTTTGAAAAACTAAAGCCTTTTTCAGCGCCTGGAGCCTCTCTCTCTGCCCCTCCCTACTCACGCTCTGTCTCTCAAAAGTAAATAAACATTGAAAAAAATATTTTAAAAAAGGGGGTGGCCCGGGTGGCTCAGTCAGTTAAGTGTCCGACTGAAGTGTTTCGACGTTGACCAAGCAGGGGCACCTGGGTGGCTCAGTTGAAGCGCCCAACTTTGGCTCAGGTCATGATCTCACGGTTCGTGGGTTCGAGCCCCGCGTCCTGCTCTGTGCTGACAGCTCAGTG
Organism: Paguma larvata; assembly: GCA_030068075.1. NCBI lineage: Eukaryota > Metazoa > Chordata > Mammalia > Carnivora > Viverridae > Paguma > Paguma larvata. The sequence goes on from CM057843.1 coordinate 54,483,558, forward strand.
CCTGGAGCCTGCTTTGGATTCTGTCTCCCTTTCTCTCTGCCCCTCCCCCGCTCATGCTTTGTCTCTGTCTCTCAAAAATAAACATTGAAAAATAATGAAAAGAAAGAAAAACTAAAGCCTTTTCAAAGAAGGATGTTAAAATGCCCTTCACTCTCTACTGCTGTGGAGGTGGGAGACTTCTCAAGGTACAATCCCCAAACCACCTGCCTTTGGCTCCGGGCTGGGGCGGTGGGCTGGCATTTACCTGCAGAGACTTGAGACGCTCCTTGACTTTTCCACGTTTCTGACCACTTAATAACAGTACAGCCGGGCTGACCGCAAGGCGGCCCAGTCTGTACCCCTGTGGAACCCTCATGTAGGCCCTGTTTGTCTGACCCAGGCATCTCTGAGGCCCACAGGGCTTCCCAGTATGCAGAGTAGCCAGACGGAACAAGTCTGAGGGAGGAGATACTCCAAACAAGCCTCGTCCCTTAAATGACCCCCAGTTCCCATCCCCGGGGGGTGGCCTCTGGAGGGCGCTTCGGCAACTGCTCCATCTCAGGACTAGAGCCGTGGGAGGGAGTCCCCCCTCCCCTCTCCCCACTTATCTTCCAAACGCCCGCACCCCAGGGTAAAGTCCAACTGCCTGTGGGATAACGGGCCCTCTGCTACTGCTTGCAAAACCCAGCGCTCTTTCTTAACGCCGTTTAGGAAACAGTTCAGTTGGGATTACCGCCAGATTTCCTGTGTCTGTGCGGTTGTAGAGAAGGAGGCCATGGAAGCTGGGCGGAGGCAGAGGCGGGGGGTCAGCGACCCCTCAGACACAGCCATTGTCTTCTTTTCTTGCCCTTTAACTTTTGAAAAATTACTTTTGAATTCTACGGGTACCACGTGGATACACCGTGAAGAAAACTAAAATGTCACCCATCCTGTGAAAGCTCCCTGGAGATTAGGTCCCTAGTTCCGGTCTCTCCTTCCTCCCTCCTCAGACATCCACCCTGTTGCCATCTTTGTCTTTGTCCTTCCAAGCCTTTTACTTTACGTTCCTGTGTATGCACGGCTCTGTGGGAAGCATTCGTCTCCCTTTATTTTTCCACACATGATAGCGCGTTCAACATTTCGTGGGGCAATGTGCTTCTCTCCCCCAACAGGACATCTTGCAGCTCTTAGAAGACCGTCTCCCTGTTTTACCTTTCACTCACATTCTTCAGTGAAGCTCCACTTCCCTTTTGCGACCATTCCTCTCTTGATGGAAGCCGACATTTTCCCATTTGCTCACTATTAAAAACAATGCAGCAAGAAGCATCTGTACACACACACACACGCACACACGCACACACACCCCTTGTCCTCCAGGGTAAAGATTGAGAAGTGAGCCGCAGGTTTTGTGCATTTAAATTTTTTAATAAATGCATCTTACCAAGCTGTCCTTCGGACTTATCAAAATTCGCAAGGGCAAAGCCTGGAGTCACATTGTTCGTTCAATTTTTATTTCTTTAGTTAGTAGCCAGCATCCTTTTATTTGAATTGACTCTTCTGTAAATGTCCTATGTTTGATGTTGTCCGTTTTTCTATCGGATTGTCGTTGTTTTATTGATTTGTGAAAGTTACCATATATTCTGCATAATACTAATCTGTCGGCTATTATGTATATTGTTAATATTTTCCAATCTGTCGCTTTTCACTTATGGTTTTTATAGGGTCATTTAAAAATTTTTTTTAATGTTTATTTATTTTTGAGAGAGACAGAGCCTGAACAAGAGAGGGGCAGAGAGAGACACACACACAGAATCTCTAGCAGGCTCCAGGCTCTGAGCTGTCAGCACAGAGCCCAACACACGCGTCTCGAACTCCCAAACTGCGAGATCATGACCTGAGCGGAAAGTTGGACGCTTAACCGACTGAGCCACCCGGGTGTCCCAATAAGTCATTTTTATGAAGCGGTCAAATTTATCAATCTTTTCCTTTATGGATTTTCCTTTTCAGACTCCCTTAAAATGATCTTCCCTTTTTCAAGATCATAAACATATTCTCCTACATATTCTTCTAAGACCTTCATATTTTGATTTTTCACATTTAGATCACTAAAGCATCTGGGATTTTTGTGTGTGAATAGTATAAGCGTACACCGCAAAAGTGGGCTACCTTTACTCATTTCCAAACGGATAACCAGTTGTCCCGATGCCTTCTGTGCTTTCTCCACTGAAATGAGATACTGCCTTTTCTCACTTAACAAAAATGTGTGTGTTTTTCTAGAATATTCTATTCTACCGATCTACTAGTCTATGATCACTATGTCAATATCTTATCATTGCAATTTCCATAACTTTTTAATATGTTTTGATTTCCATTAAGTTCTCCTTCCTCATTCTCCTTTTCCAAAGGAATCTTCAGCATTCTAACATATTTACTCTTATGAATATTTCAATATCTAGCTCCATGAGAAATCCTACTGATATTTTTATTGATATTGTATTCAATTTATACATAAATCTGGTGACACTGGCATCTTTAAGATATTGTCTTCCTATTCATATGCGTCCACTCATTCAACATATATTTCCTGAGCACCCGTGTGCCGGCACTGTTCTGGGAACTGGGAACAGAGCGATTACCAAATCACTTACTCTCCCAGAGTTTACATTCTTAAGTAATACAGCACATCCTTTTATTTAAGTCTACTTTTATATCCTTCATTGAAATGTTATTGTTTTACCTTCTCGTTAGGTTTGTTCCTAAGTACTCCCTTTTTGAAATAGGTATATAAATTTTGTCATTAAGTTTCTCCACAGAACTTGTCAAATCTTATAAGTATTTTCTTTCCTTAAAAGTTTTAGTATGCTTCTTTTAGTTCTCTTTAGGAGGCAGAGACATAGATATGAAAAACACTGGACATTTTTAACCCCTACCCCCATCCTGGAAAGGTTGTACTCTCTAATGAACAAGGCTTAAAAAAAGATGTTTTAAGTGAATATTCGAGCTTTTGTCAGTTGCAAAAAATAGTTCCAAATTTATTTCCGGTAGCATTGTAGAGGTAAAGGCAAGTCAAGTTATATGATTATACAAATGTTCAATGGTTATTCAATTAAACCCTTTTATACCTGTGGTTATCCGTGGTGGGGGTAGGGTAAGTGTCCATGAGACAAAGGTAAGAAAAAAACAAAACACACCACTAAAAACATGAAGCACCAACCTCAGAGTAAAAGAGTTCAACGGCGACTCTACCAATCGGATTAGCTAAAATTTTAAAAAGCTAATAAAGCCAGCACCAGTCAGTATGTGAAAATACAAGTGCAGATTGGCCCCCCACCACGGGATGGCAATTTGGCCATGTCAGTCAAAATCCAAAATGGACATTTGGAGTGAATGGATTGAATTGCTGACTCAGCAATTCTACTTCCAAGAAGAAATGTACCCTTCAGATCCATTCTGAGGAAATCGTAAAAATACCCACCCAAGAGTGTTCATTTCAGCCTCATTTCCAACAACCAAAAGGCCAGAAACCAGCAAATGTCCATCGAAGAATATTTTTTGCCACACGGGTCATTCATGTAATGGTGTTTTATGCAGCCTTTAAAACTAATGAAGGAGGAGGGACTCCTGAGTGGTTTGGTCGGGAGAGCATGCGAATCGTAATTTCAGGATTGTGAGTTCAAGCCCCACGTTAGGGTCTTCATTAAAACAAAACAAAACAAAACAAAAAAACTCCCACAAAACTAATAACTTCTCCCTCCACCTTCACTTCCCAAAGTAGCACATTTTGATTTGTTTTACATAATCAATGGTTTGGGATTACTTTTGCTTTGTTTTACTTGATATGAAAGTCAAACACTACCAAAGATTGAAATGATAGCATTGGCACACGTGGCGTTCAGGGGTAAGTGTTCCCCCTGTGGGAGGCTTCAGTAGCATGACTGACAATTTGGCTAAGTATAAAATTCAAACTCAAATTTCTTTCTCTTCAGCACTTGGAAGATACCACTCCCTCATCTTTATGCATCTAGTACTGCAGTGAAGTCCTCTGTTACGAGTAGACTCGATTCCTGAAATGCAGATATTAACCCTTATTTCAGGCAAAGCAGCATTAACCTGAGCTACGGGATCCATCGGCCGAATCTGACTCTGGAGATGTCACAGAAATGAGACACAAAAATGAAATTGTTGGAGAACAGGAAATAACAAGAGCTGGTAAGGGGAACGCAGGCTAAGAGGGAGAGGGGCCAGGTGTCTCCAGCAGGGGATGGGGCTGGAAGGAGCTACCGAGTCCCCTTCCTCTCTGCTGGTTCCAGCCCTCGTCAGATCAGTGCCTTACCCTGTAGAGACAGCAAGGCGGGAAAACAGCCCCTCAAGGCCAGCAAAAGTCTGTGAAAGGGGGCGTTACATGGTGACGCTGGATGCTGGCCGGGTTGGGGAGTGGAAACACAGTTCCTTTCCTCTACCTTGACGACTAGACTATTATGACCTAAGGGAAGTTTTTGCTTTGGCAGAAGTGCATGGAGAATCCCGAATGAGTGAGATCCCCCGGTAAGTACAGGGTGTAAACAGTGGATGAGCCCAGATATCAGTGGATACAGAGCCCCGAACCTCTCTACTCTAGGCTGTGAGTCTCTCACCAACGCCCTTATCTGTGCCTTGAACACACTCCTCAAACCCAACAGGAGGGGCACATGCTAGCTCACGGGCTCTCATCCTCTATCCTCCCCCGAGGTCATGACCAAGTGGAGTTTATCCCAGGAAACTAAGGTTGGTTTAACACTGAAAAATCAATGAAATGTACCATAACTAAGAAAGAAAAACCATATAATCTCCCATTAGATGCAGAAAGATCGTTTGACAAAATCTAACACCCATTACTGATTATTTAAAAAAAAAAAAAAAAACACAACGTAAAACAAAAAAACCCCTCTCTGCAAACTAGGAGTAGAAGAGAAATTCCTTGAACCTGATAAAGGGGATCTCCAAAAATATAGGTCACTAGCATCATTATTCGCGGTGAAAGACTGAATGTTTTTCTTCTTGCCTAAGACCAGGAACAAGGCGAGTGTGTCCACTCCTGTGATGTCTATTTAGCGCTGTACTTGAGGTTCCATCCAATGCGGTCAGGGGAAGGAAGGAGGGAGGGAAGGAAAGAGGGAGGGAAGGAAGGAAGGAAGGAAGGAGGGAAGGAAGGAGGGAAGGAAGGAAGGAAGGGAGGAAGGAAGGAAGGAAGGAAGGAAGGAAGGAAGGGAGGAAGGAAGGGAGGAAGGAAGGAAGGAAGGGAGGAAGGAAGGGAGGAAGGAAGGGAGGAAGGGAGGGAGAAAGGAAGGAAGGAAGGGAGAAAGGAAGGAAGGAAGGAAGGAAGGAAGGAAGGAAGGAAGGAAGGGAGAAAGGAAGGAAGGAAGGGAGAAAGGAAGGAAGGAAGGAAGGAAGGAAGGAAGGAAGGAAGGGAGGAAAGAAGGAAGGAAGGAAGGGAGGAAGGAAGGGAGGAAGGAAGGAAGGAAGGGAGGAAGGAAGGGAGGAAGGAAGGGAGAAAGGAAGGAAGGAAGGAAGGGAGAAAGGAAGGAAGGAAGGAAGGAAGGAAGGGAGAAAGGAAGGAAGGAAGGAAGGAAGGAAGGGAGGAAGGAAGGGAGAAAGGAAGGAAGGAAGGAAGGGAGGAAGGAAGGGAGGAAGGAAGGAAGGAAGGAAGGAAGGAAGGAAGGAAGGGAGGGAGGGAGGGAGGAGGGAAGGAAGGGAGAAAGGAAGGAAGGAAGGAAGGAAGGAAGGGAGGGAGAAAGGAAGGAAGGAAGGGAGAAAGGAAGGAAGGAAGGAAGGAAGGGAGAAAGGAAGGAAGGAAGGGAGAAAGGAAGGAAGGAAGGAAGGAAGGAAGGAAGGAAGGAAGGAAGGGAGAAAGGTAGGAAGGAAGGAAGGAAGGAAGGGAGAAAGGAAGGAAGGGAGAAAGAAAGAAAGAAAGAAAGAAAGAAAGAAAGAAAGAAAGAAAGAAAGAAAGAAAAGGCATCAAAATTTGAAACGACGCAGTAAAACTCTCTTTGTTTACATACAGTATGATCACGTATGTAGAAAATTCTTAAGAACCCTACAAAAACTACTAGAACGAATAAGTGAGTTTGGTAAGGCAGCAGCACACAAGGCCAAAATATAAAAATCAGTTGTATTTCTATATACTAACAACAAAGAATCTGAAATTTAAATTTTAAATAACAATACCACTTATCATAGCATCAAAAATATGAAATGACTAGAGGGGGTGCCTGGCTGGCTCATGGGAGCCTGCAACTCTTGATCTCGGGGTTGTGAGTTTGAGCCCCACGTTGGGTGTAGAGATTATTTAAAACTAAAGCCTTAGGGCATCTGGTGGCTCAGTCAGTTGAGCTTTGGTGAGCCCACTTCTCTCTCTCTCTCTCCCTCTTTCTGTCTCTGCCCCTCATGGGATTCTCTCTCTCTCTCTCTCTCTCTCTCTGCCCCTCGCTCACTTGCTCCCTCTCTCAAAAAAATAAAAAATAAATAAAGGCAGACACGCTCACCTTGGCCCTTGGCCCCTAGAGGAGAATGGGCAACAGTCCATGGACCTGGTGGCTCCGCTCCCGGAATCTGGACTGAGCAAGCTGCCCGCAGCCCCCGGGGCTTCTCCTGCTCTGTCTGCACCCCCTCCAGGCTTGGGGCAACGCGAGGGACTCACACGCACACCCTGCTCTGAGGTTTCTGAGGCCCTTCTCCTACCTGTTTTCTGTCCTCTCTGCTGTTCCAGTCTACCGAGTCCCCCCTCCCGCTTTCAAGCGGAACTATAGGACATGGCAGGATGTGTTCAGTCCGCCACCCTGAAACCGGTGCCTTCTCTTGGGTTTCCCGTCCCCTTGCCAGGTGTCTTTCTCCCACCAGAACCCCGCCCCAACTCCAAACACCCAGGCCCTGCACCAGGGACTCGGGAAGCTGCCACGCCGTCTTCTTCGGAAAAGAACCTCAAGAGCTGCTGGGTCTTCTTGTCCTTTGGTTTTGCCCCAGTCGCCCTCGGATGTAACTTCTGGGTTCTAAAGTCAAGTGCCAAGCCCAGCACGCCCCGCCCCGTGAGGAGTCCTCTGCCCCAGGTAGAGCCCAGCGTGGGTTTTGTGAAAATAGACTTTATTATAATAAAATGTCTTTTTAAACAAATGCCCCCACCATTCCACACCCCTGGAGGCCAAGGCCGGGGGTGGGGGTTCCGTCGAATGATCTCCTGCCACAGGGAAGGAAACATGCAGAGGCACTCGCCCAGCCACAGGGTTAGAGGGGGTGGTGAGGGGAAGGGCGGAGAGCTCTCTACCCCACTCTGAACAGGGAATGTATGAAAATAGCTGCATAACTCTGTCCTCTTCCCCGGCCCCCAGACTCCGACGGGGACCAGAGGAAAAGAATGCAAAAGAGAAGTTGAATCCAATGAGCAAAATAAGGCAAACCCAACTCCTGCTTTCTGCCCGCTGGCCCCAGGGTCTTCGGGGGTGGGACCCGCAGGGGCCAGGAGCTCGGGCTGGCAGGGCGGGGTGGAGCACTATGGAGCGGGCCGAGGCCCGCTTTGGCATGGCCTGTCTCCTTCCTGGGCCCGTGCGGTGGAAGCGGCGTGGAGGCTGGACTGAGGCACTGAGTATGTACATATATACAGGGGTCCGCCCCGCCTGCCCCGTGGGGAGGGGGGCTCCAGGAAATCCAGTGCAAACTTGCCTTCAGGGGAAGGAAGACACGTCGGGATAGCCAGCGCCATCGGAGTGGGGGAGGCTCAAAGCGTCGCCTGGCGGGAAAGTAGGCGTAGGTGGATGGACGGGCAGTCGCGGGTCTTGGCTCTGTGACTGAGGTGCTCAGCAACCTTGGCCGAGTTATGTCCTCACTCTGCGGCTCAGTTTCCCCTCCTCTAAGAGGAAGGTGCCCTCCAGAGGATTCAACCTTGAAGACTCGCGTAGCTCTGACCTTCAAAGAGTCCCCGATTCCCATCCAAGCGCCACAGTGTTAACTCGGAAGAAAGGGCGTCCGGGGCCTTCCCCGCCCCGTGACCCCGGGGGCCTCGGGGGGCCGCTTCTGCCTACAGGACGGGCCGCAGCATCACTCCTTCTTCCCAGAGCCCAGTTTCCTCAGGAGCTGCTTTCCCTTGGAGAGGAGACCCCACACCCTCTCGCTTGTGCCCTGTGGCCCCCCCAGTTCAATGGTGGGGAAGCTGCCAGGGCCAGGGGCACGGGGCCAGCCCCTGGGCACTGGCGGCCCTTGTGTTGAGCTGGCTGAGTCCTGAAATACGAGAGAAAAGGGACAAGGTCAGGCCCTGCTCCCTGCCCCAACCTGACTCCTTCACCCTACAGTCTCTGGTGCTTACAGCCCTCCATGTCATGGACCCGCGGTCCCAAACCAGAGCCCCACTACCCCACCGCCACCCCCCTCCACACACGCACAGAGTTCAGAGGGGTGAGTGTGTGTGATGTTGCTGAGGCAACACGGAGCTGGGAGTCAGAGGGACAGACACAGAGTCCAGTCCTGCTTCCAGAACCTGGGCAAGTCCCTCCCCTTCTCTGGGTCTCCCTACAGGGTACTGGGGTGACAGAACTTAGGAAGGGTGCCCCCCATTCCCCCATGTCACCCCCTCACAGCAAAGGAAGACCAGGACCACTTAGAGGCAGCCCCCCCCCTCCGAAAAGGCAGTTCCTGCGCTGCCTCACAGACAGAAGCAGATGCTTGTCCCACCCAGCAGAAGCGGTGCCCCAGCCCCATGAGGAGGAGACTGGGACTCTTCCTTAAATGGCCTCTCGGAGGGCTGCGGGGACGCACCACTCAGCCCCGCCACAAGCTCTGGAGGCTGCCCTGCTGCCTGTCGGCGTATCTCCCTTGCTAAATCTCCTCCTAGTGCCACCGGCAACCACGAGTGGCTCCCTTTGCCACGGGCCCACCCAGTGCCATTAGCGGCCTAAAGGACAGGGGTTGGGTGAACATGAGAGCCACCAGGAGGCCTCCCTACCCCTACTCCCCATTCCCACATTCCTACCTCGACCTCCTGTGCCCGGCACGGCCCAGTCGGATCTTGCTGGCCAATGAGTTCCCCATCCCTGCCCTCCACTCCCTTCCTCAGGGCCCGCCCCCGACTCACACCACAGCCTGGCCGTCTCCTGGCCAGAGCCAGCCGTGAAGCCCAGACCAGGGGCAGGGGAGCTAGGACCCCCCCAACCTGAGGCCCTGGCGGCGTGGCGGGGCCTGCCCTCAAAGAGGTTTGCCGGCACCTAGAGGCCGCGGCGTCTACTACTGACCAGCCATGCCTTCCCAGGGGTCCTTCCATAGTATCCCAGGAGGGAGGGGCTGCTGGGCGAACAAATGAAGGGGGCCTCTGAACCCCAGAGATGCATGGTTTGGGGTTATCTATGGATTTCAATTGTTTAAGCCCCCCCTTTTATTTCCTCCAGCAGAGAAAATTGAGAATTGGAAGTAAAATCACGCATCTGACCCCCTAACAGGTCATGATACAGAGGACAAGGGCAGGGAGACTATTATTACTGGTGGCATTACCATATCATCCTCTGTCACCAATAATAATCACAATATTATAATACCAGAGTCATATGGTATCATAATACACTGATGAGTCACAACGTGGATGTCACACGGCATTCTATAAGCCACGTGAGCTATAGAATACGAGGAGTCCGCTAATAGGGGACATTATATACTAAAATGACATGTATTCCTGTAACAGCTGGCACTGCCCAAAGGAAAAACAAAGGGAGGGGAGGCTCCTGTACCCGGATCTGGCTCGTGGCCAGATCTCCCTCCTCCAGTCCCTGGGAGAGAGCAGAGAAGCCAGGCCAGCGCCAGGATTCGGGACGGGAGTGCTCTGATTATGGTGGCGTAAGGAGTGGGGAGTCACATGAACAGAGGGGGCCGGCCCCCCACTTACATGTTGCTCTCTCTCTATATCTATCTCCATCTAGCACTGGACTCGTCTCCTCCTCGTTCTCTGAAGAACAGGGAACAAAGAGAGGAGTCGGGTTATGGCCTGGCTCACATATTCCCTGCCCCGTCACCAGGCCACTCAGCTCACAGGAGCTGGTCCTGCTTTGCACAGCCTTTGCCTTTGGAAATATTGCAGACGGAGGCCCAGGGTCTCCCACTGGGGCCAGGCCCCCTCCCCCTCTCCCTGCGCCGTGAGGCTGGAGCTCAACTGTATTCCACCCACCCACCCCGAGAAGAAGCAAGCTCTAAGAACAAGGACCTAGGAAGCTTGCTGGGCCTTGCTGGGCAACTGGCTTTAAAAGGCACATGGGAGACAGGGAGAAGGTGGGAAACCCAGGCTATGACTAGTTAGAGGTGTGACGGGTCCTGGGGTCCTTTTCCACAGGGCCCTTCACCTACAGCGGCCCCGGGGTGGGGGGGGGCATGGGCAGCTGGGTCAGATGGGCCTGGGATCAGGGTCACAGCCCTCACTCCTCTGCAGAGAGGGGCACACACTGGGAGAGAGCTGGCCCTGTCGGGGCTCTCCCTCGCATCTCCCCGCTGCGGCTGGCTTCCCTCCCACGACACTGTTCCCACCACCACTCCGGCAGGGTACAGCCCCAACTGCTGAGCCGGGAGCCCAGCTCCCCACTGACCTGACTCTCGGCCTGGGGTGCCCCGGGCTCCCCGTCTGAGCCGCCCGCCTCAGGCCCAGGGCCCTCCAGGAAGTTGGATGGCACCAAGCCCCTCTGTCCATTGAGCTCCCCCTGGGGAGGAGACACTGATGAGGCTGAGCCCAGGAGAGGCCTCAGCCCCACCCCCTCAGCCCTGGAGCCCCTGGCGGAACAGCCTGAGGTCAACGTCACTGTCGTGGCCTGGTCCATGTCAATGCCTGGTCCATTCCTCCAGGCTTCGGGAACCCTTGCTCATCCCCGTCCCTGGCTCTGGTAGAGCGCTCCCTGAAAGGGCTGGTGAGGGGGCAGAGCACACCCCCCACCCCGATGTTCTCACATAGTAGAAACCGTCATCGTCCATGTCACCGAACACAGTGATGATGTCGCCTGCCCGGAAGGGCAGCTCTGCCTGCGGAGAGCCCAAGAGGCAGACGTCAGCCCTGGGGAGGCCCTGCCGCCACCCCCTTGCCTGGGCTCTCTGTGGGGGTCCTCACCTCCACATCCATGTTGGGGGAGCTCTCCCGAGGGTTGTAGTCAAATGCAGCCACCATGGAACGGGGAGATTTCAGGCCGGCAGAGGAGACCTGCTGGGGGCGGCCTGCAGGGGCAGGGGGAGAGACTCTCTGGACCACCCCCCCACGCCATACCATCCTCCACACTTCTGCCCCCCTCTTCACCACCTCTCCACCAGCTGCAGCCCCTGGGGAGACCCCAGAGGGGCCACCCAGCCCCACCTCCTTCCCAGTCTCCCCTGCACGGGAATGGCCCCTCACCTGCACAGGGTTGGGCAGGGCCTTCCACCTCGGCTGTGGAGAGAAGGTGCAGGTGAGCCCCCCCACCCCTCACTTCCCTCCTCATCCCAGGCTGGGGGTGGTGCGCGCGGGGCAGGCAGGATGCTCGGTCTCACATGAGGGACGCAGGAGAAAGACGTTCAGAGAGCAGAGCCCAGCCCTTTGGATTTGGTAATAAACTACGACCCAGGAAAGGTAAGTGACTTGCTCCAGGCTGCCCAGAATTCACGGTCGGGGCTACAGGGCAAACCACTCCCCGGCCCCATTAAAAGGACGCTCCCCAGTGGAGGGAATGGACGTGGATGCAGGCCTGCTCTAACTCCCTTTACCTGCTCAAAACCCCACTCCCGTCTCCCCAGAGAGCCAAGCAGTGCTCCCCACCCCCGCTCATCCTCACAGGCCCGGAGGGAGAAGCGGGTCTCACCCACCTTTCTTGGAGCGGCGGGGCTTGGGGGGAGGCCCAGCTGTGCGGGCTGCAGAGTACACAAAGGGACCATTCCCTGATCCAGAAAGGCAAGTATATGTAAGAGAGAAACTGAGGCAGGGGAGGGGGACAGAACAGTGACTCTGCAGTCTCCTCTCTGGACTGTGCCAGGGTTCTTGTGCTCGAGTTTCTAAAGGGCTTTCCTCTCCCAGCCTTGACCTTCAGGATCCAAACTTCGTGGCCCATCCCCTCTGCAGCCGGCCCCCATTCCTCGTGGCAAGCTAACTGCTGCAGCCACACTGGCCTCAGTCTCCGCCAGACTCGGGGAAAATGCGGTTCCCTGGCCATCCTGGCCATTCGGGCTGCTCAGGAGGGGCTGAGGTGGAGCTGGGGTGCTGGGAGGTAGGCAAGGGACAGCAGCAGGACATACCTGAGCCTTCAGGGAGGACGTCTGGGGACAAGTAACCCCGCTGGAACAGCTGCTGTCTCTCTGTGGGACTGTCCACAGCCACCTCGGCCACCATGTTGCAGGGGATATAGCCTATCCGACCCCCACCTTCGCCGCGGTAGAAGCCATCGGCATCCTTGTCCCCAAACACCTGAAGGCAAAGACCAGTCATCTCGAGGGGCCAGTACGGCTTGCTCCCTGGCCCCCCAGCTCTGAGGCCCACAGCACCACACTCAGAACTGCAGAAGAATGCTCTGCCTTCTGTGGGTCGTGAGACAGGAAATAGGGGGAAACAGCCAAGAATAAGGATCGGAGGGATGAGAGAAGATAGCCCCTTTCAGATATCATCACTCTCACTGCCTGCATGTCAGCCCTCCCCCACTGCCCCGGCCCACCCCAGACTACAGCTCTGTAACCTCCGAGCGACAGCAAAGAGCCTTGAATAAATACTTGGAGACTCAGCGGAAACTGCGGCGTTAACAGTCGCAGTTACACCGTGCTGTGCGCCGGGCCGCCGAAGGACGCCACGTGCCCTCAACCTAATCCTCACCCGCTCTGCGAGGCGGGCGTGAACATCAGCCCATTTTACCAACGAGGAAAACTGAGGTCCAGAGCAGCTAGCGTATCTACTCCAGCTACAAGTGGCAGGGCCAGGACTGGACTCCAGGTCTGCTGGCTCTGGAAGCTGTGGTCTCCCCCGGGCAGGCTAGGACACCTCCAGCCCAGGAGAGCAGAGAGGGCGGGGCGCCCAAACGGTCAGTCAGTCACCTTCAGGATCTGGCCCTCCCGGAAGGGGAGCTCCTCTTCCCCAGCATCAGGGTTGGGTGACATGGACACCGGGTCATAGTCAAACAGAGCCACGAAGACCCTGACAGGTAGGTCCTGGTAAACCAGCGCTTCTTCCGGGGGGCTCCTCAGAGAGGCTGTGGAGAGAGCGAGGACAGTGAGCTCTTGCCAAAGGGTTAGGTTAGAAAAGGCTCCTTCGGCCTCGTCCAGCCTCCCTCAGGTGCTCACCCAACTCAGTGCCGCCGGCCCTGGGGGCCTGGGCCCCTCTCCGAGGGGGGCCCCTCCGCCCAGAGCTGTCCTGCCCTCTGGGCTCCCCAGTCTCTGTCGCCTGCAAAGAGAGGGCAGCGGAGAGCAGAAGTGATACACCATCCGCTGGCGGGCGCGTCAGCAGGGGCAGGACCCCGCACGCGCTCCCCAGCTCTGCCCCATCAGCATAAGCAGCACAGCAGAGCCGGGACACAACATTCCTCTCCTGGAGCCTTGGCCCAATCTCTCGGAGTCATCGGACACCCCCACGGGGGGAGGAAGGGCAGAAGGGGAGACCCCGGCTCCAGCCCCCCTCGTTGGTGAGTGCAGTAGAGGGGAGGGTCTCAGAGCTGGCCTCTTCTCAGCGTCAGGGTCGGGTGATGCTGGCCATCACCGTCAGTGTCCCGAAGATGGAACTAGCTAAGCAGAGGGCCACCCTGCCCAAAGGCAGAGGGCGGGCTGGCGGCAATTGGCGACTAGTGATAACAGAATATGGTGCATCCCAGTTCCGATAGGCAGAAGCAGCAAAGCAGTGGAATGTGGGCGGGAGGAGGCGGCTGAGGGAGCCCAGAGGCCCAGCCCCACCTCTGCGGATGGAGGCGGCAGCGTGGAATGGGAGTGGCTGGTGGGCAGCAAGCAGAGCCACCGGGCGGCAGCAGGCAGGGGGCCGCCAGGGTGGGGAGTGGGCACGGACCCGGGAGGGTGGCTCCTTGGCTCTGCCAGTCGCACCGCGGCCTCTCCGCTCTGGCTCCCCCTTCTCCCAGGCCGAAAGGCGTGGGTAGGGGCTGGGCCCTGAATTGGCCTTCAGAGGCCCCCTGGACCTTCCTGTGGGGGCCGCGGCCCAGGCCTCCCCATCTCCGAGGTAGCAGGAGCTGGCGATGCCGGTGCCCCCGCCGCCCGCCTCCTGCTCGTCCTCAGAATCATATTCAATGCTGATCTCCAAGCACTTGGGGGAGAGGCAGCTGGCCAGGCTAGACTCTGGGGCCCGGCCACGGGAGCATCTCCGGGAAGGGGCCGGCCGCCCTCTCCCACCAGCCTCGGGCACACCCTTGGTCCCCTCGCCCACAGGGGGGCTGCCCCTCTCCCGTGTGGGGCCCGGTCGTCCAGAGGCCTGGGGCCCGCCGTTGCTGAGAAGTCGGCTGCAGTGTTCGCGGGGATCTGGGGACCGCCTGCGGTTTGGGGGCTTCTCCGGGGAGCCACTTCCTTTCCTCCGGCTGCTTCCACCAACTAGTCCAGGTATGTCCTCCAGGCGGTCCCCAGCCCTGCAGGGCTCTGGAGACAAGGGACATGGGCCAGGTGCCCGAGGCTGACCACCGTCACAGCCCAGCCCCAGCATTGCAGACTCGGGTGGGCCGGGGTCTCGGGAAGAACAGCCTGCCCCTGGCCTCTCCTCTTCTTCCTCATCCTCCCCCTCCTCTTCCTCGTCCTCCTCTTCCTCCTCCTCCGGGATGCTAAAAAGCTTCTTGCTGCAGAACTGCTGGAGGGGCAGCTCCAGGATCTGCTCCAGATCTCCTCGTCACTGTCGGTCTCACAGGAGGGGTCAGGCTGGGGCTGGGGCTGGGGGGGAGGGCAGCGGGGAAGAGAGGTCCGTGGGAAGAGGAGACAGCTGTGACCCTTGTCCTCAAATGAGGGGAGGGGTTCCATGCAATCCCGCAGCCCTCCCTCAGCTTCCTACAAGAGGAAAGACCTGAGAGGGGGCTGGCCCATAGTCACACACAAGTCCAGAGCACAGCCAGAGGAGGAATGAGGGAACACACCCCAGGAACAGGCCGCACGGACATTGGGGCGCCGAGGGACAGGAGCGGCAGGGAGCAGACCACACCTCCCCACCCCTCCCCAGAGGCTCCCAGCAAGGATCTCAGAAGGCCAGGGCGCGGCACGTGGCGGGCTGGAGCAGGAGAAGGGGCAGGAGAGGGCTCCTCACCCCCTCCTTTCTTCCCAGGAGGGCAGAATCCTGAGCAACCTCCTATCTACTGCTTGGGACGGGGCCCAGGCCACACACCTAGGATGTTGCTGGCGCTCAGTGGTGGCCGGAGCAGCTGCTGCCACGAAGGACAGAGGCCCCCGGAACCTGAGGTCTAGGGCCCACCAGCCTATCCTCACCCCGTTACCTTGGCCCCATTCTCCCTGATGCTGTTGCCAACAACCTGCTTCTGGAAGGAGCAAGTCCTGGAACTCAGATCCTCTTCCTCCTCCTCCTCCTCCTCTTCTTGGATGTCTGAGAGATCTGAATTGCGGCCATGGTCCACAAGGGAGTTCACCAGACGGCCCCCGAGCTCTGCTGTGTCTTCCCTCTGCAAGAGGTGAGACCAAGGAAGAGAGAAGGGAGGGTCTGAGGAGGCATGGGGTCTCCAGAAGGGTCAGCCCTAGCTGGAATGACAGGGGTCCCTGGGCAGCGGGAGAGAGAGTCATGTCCCAAATGGGGGCCAGGCACAAGCGCGGGGGTGGCGGGGGAGAAGGATAGTAGCCAAGAGGAAAAGAGAAATCTGGGAAGACAAAATGACAAGGAAGCGGACATAGAGCACGCCCCAGAGCAGAAAATAAGCGGAGAGGACACCCAGATTTTGGCTGGCAGAGGCAGGGAGGCAGGCCCCAATTCTGAGGTGGCCCAGTGTGTCTCCACTCCGTACCTCGGCCCTGGGCCTCAGCCCAGACCCTGCGTCTCCTCCGAGGCAGGCCTCAGCACAGGGCCCCCGCTGGGCCAGTGCTCCCTGGGTGGAGCAGGGTGCCAGGAGGGCCTCTTCCTGGGCCAGCGGTGAAGCTGCAGGGTCAGGAGCTCGCTCTCCCACAGCCGGCTCTCTGGCCCTCCCGTCCTCTGAGGCGCCCGGCACGGCTGCCCCGGCCTCCTCCTGGAACGGTGGGCGCTGAGGAAGGGCCCAAGCCCTAAGCCTTGGTCCCAGCCTCCACCTGTTCCCCCAGCAGGGTACCTGGGAGCAAGGTGTTGGGGGCTCCTCGGGGGATCCTTTTGCTGCCTCTCTCGGAGGGCTTGCTGGGGGCCCCCCGGGGGGCTCTCGAGTTCCGTGGGGGTCGGGGCGCCGGAGGGGAGAGTTGCGGTCTCCAGGCCCCGGGGAGGCTGGAGCAAGGGGTGGTCTGGCTTCGGAGCCTGGCCGTGGTGAGGGGCAAGAGACCGTGGCTGGTAGGCGGGCTGCCACCAGGGCTGGGGGGACGGGAGCTGGAATGGAGTCGGCTGACTCGCCGTGGGGCGACATGGTGCGCACAGCCACCTCTCGGCACACTTGCATCAGCTGCAGCTGGGACAGCTCCACCAGCACGCTGCCTGCCGTGGGCGACGCCACCTCCATGATCTGCAGGAAGAGGGTGAGGAGCTGGCCGAGCGCGAGGGACAGTGATGGTGAGCAACGGCGGTTAGCATTCCGCCAGGCAGCGCGCTAAGGCCTTGGCTGGTCTTATCTCCCTTAATCCTCCCGGCCACAGGGCTTCAGTAGCGGCACGGTGCTCCAATCGCAGTCATCTGCTCTCAAAGCCCGTGCCCTCAACCGATCTGCCTGCAACACAGTGCCCAAATGCCAGCGGCTGGGCTTCCCTGTGCCAGGCTGGGGAGATGAGGTCTCTGAGCACAGCAAGGAGAGACCCATAACCTATTCCCGGGGTACAGGTAGGCAGAGTCCCCAGGCCATACCTTCTGTCCATCAGCATAGATGGCATAGCCCGTGACCCGGACGCCATTGGAGGTGCCAGCCGCATCGATCGTTACTGGGAGCCAGCTGATGATCAAGATTCCAGGGGAGGGTCCCGGCTCAATCTGCACATCCAGGGGGGCATCGGGTGGGCCTGAGGGGAGGAGGGTACCAGACCCGGGAATGCAGGACACTCACCTCCAGAGGTACCGGCCCAGTTTGCCCTGTCCCTGAAAACGCATTTCCCCTGGCCTGGC
Source organism: Paguma larvata (assembly GCA_030068075.1). Lineage (NCBI taxonomy): Eukaryota > Metazoa > Chordata > Mammalia > Carnivora > Viverridae > Paguma > Paguma larvata. The sequence continues at coordinate 54,500,713 of CM057843.1, forward strand.
CTTCTGAGTATTCCCGAGCCCCAAAGCCCAAGCAAGCCCGCATACCTGCCGGGAGCGTGGTGAACTGCAGGGTGGCGGCCCGCTGCTCCGGCCTCTCCCAGCCTGGTTCCCAGGACTCTCGAGGTGGGAGCTGAGCCTCCACTCGGGCCTGATAGAGAGTACCAGGCCGCAGGTGGCAGAAGGTGGCCCAGTAGGTGCTGGGGCGGGCGGGGGGGCACTCTTCCCCATTGAGGTAGACAGCGTGGGCCAAGTTGCTATTGCCGGGCACCCAGGTGATCTCGGCAGACGTGGCTGTCAGTCGATGGACCCGCAGCTGGCTGGGGACCGCCCCGGCCCTGGCGCCCACCACCAAGCAACAGCGCAGAGGGTCGGAGCTGCCCTGGCTGGTCAGGGCCTGCACGGAAACACGGAGGGGCCTGGCCCGCAGGTCCAGGTTCTCGAGCACAGCCTTGGGGGGCACCCCCGGCCCCAGGGCCTGGCGCAGCTCCCCGTTCACGCAGATATGGTAGCCGCGTAGCTCCACTCGCTCAGGAGGCGGCTCCCAAGCCAGCACCACGCTGTGGGCCAGCTGCCTGAGGACCACCAGACCCCGCGGGTAAGGCACAGCAGGGGGCCCGCCCAGGCCCTCAGGCTGGGGGCTCGGACTGAGCTCGTCCCCCGCAGCCTCGTCCTCAGGTCTGGGCTGGCTGCGTCCCCCGCTGCTCTGGCCCCCGCTACTGCTGCCACCCCCGCCTGCACTCAGGAAACTGAGTTCGGGGCCTGAGCTGTGGGACAAATCGGCCAGCTCCGGAGGGAGGGAGGTCAGGAGGTCGTCGTCGGACACGCGCTCTACAAAATTGGAAGGGACCAGGCCCCTTCGGCCATCCATGAGCTCCCCTGGCAGAGGGAGGGCAGGGAAGGGGAAGACAGAGAGGAGGTAGAGAAAAACCAGTCCAATAAATGCATTTTAGCAACGGTTAGTAGGTGATCTTAAGCATTTGAGCCAAATCAACATTTAACTGTAAGCACTTTTAAAAGGCGAGAACATTCGACATCTGCCGTAGGGGAGTCATTGCTAATATTCGTAGGTGTCATAACAGTACCGTGGGGATAGAGGCCAGCGCTTCTTAAATGTGAACGTGCGTCTGAATCGCCCTGAGATCTGTTAAAACTCGGATTCTAATTTAGCTAAGTCTGGGTGGGGCTGCGAGCCTGCATTTCTAACAAGCTCCTAGGTGCTAGCACCACAAGGCTCTCCGAGAACCATGTTCTGGGGAGATGCGTGCTGAAGAAGGGCCAGGCGAAATGTCATGATGGCTACACCTCGCTTTTGCATCACTTTTCATTTTTAACCTACAGATGGAGAAAGCGAATACGGCAGATTGTTAACAACTGTTGAATGTAGGTGGTGAGTATATAGGCGTTCGCTGTATTACCGTGTCGTTTTTCCGTACATTTGAAAACTTTCATGCTCTGAGGGCCTGAGTCGTAGGGACAGGGGCACCCTCGAGCTTCCCTCTGTGGAAAACAGATGACCTCAAAGGGAGAGGAAAGCACCACCTAACCAGGGTAAGGGAAGGAATCTTTAGCCACACAAGGCCTAAGTGCCAGAGAAAAGATTCCCATGAGGGTTCTAGAAGGGATGAGGACCCACGGCGAGCCTGGGTCTAGGAACATGACTGGCGGTCAGTGCAAGCAGTGACCAAAGGTCAGTTCCAGTTCCCCTGAACACATGACAATAGAGGGATGTCCAGGAAGGAAGAAATTGGGCACGCGGCATGCCACGTCACAGCTAATTTGGGAGAAGGGAAAGGATTCCCAGGGAACAGACGAGCCAGTGGCTGCTGTGCCTTAGGAGGAAGGGGAACAGAGGCCAGGGTTTAAGAAAGAGGGTGCTGAAGAGGAAGACAGGTCCGAGCTGCAGCGGGGAGACTTCCAGTTTCCCCAACACACTCGCTCTCCGCTTCTGCTAGGAGGGGGGAAAAGCATGGAAACTTGAAGAAACAATAGTGATTTTCAATACATTAGAGACTAGTGGATCAAACGGTCACCTCCCAAAGTATGTCCACGTCCTAATCCCTGGATCCTGTGAATGGAAAAAGCATCTTTGCAGATGTAATTAAGTTAAGGGGCTTGAGACAAGATCATTCCAGATTATCTGGATGGGTCCTAAATCAAATGACAAGTGTCCTTATAAGAGTCACACAGGGAGAGACACTGAGAGAAGAGAAGGAGGAGGCAACGTAACTACAGAGGCAGAGACTGGAATGACGCGGTCACAAGCCAAGAAACACCTGGAATCGCCAGGACCTGAAAGGGACAGGGAATGGAACCTCCCCTCGGGCCTCCAGAGGGAGTGTGGCCCTGCTGACACCTTGATTTCAAACTTCTGGCCTCCAGAGGTGTCGGAGAATACATTTCTCTTGGTACTTTGTTACGGGAGCCCGAGAATGTTAACAGCAGCGCTAACGCTGAGGAATGCGACCTTGAAAGTAGGAGCCTCTGCGCTAAGCACACTGCCGCCCTGAGAGGCTGGTGCTGGAGCCCAAGCCCGAGTCAGGCACACGTTCCCGAAGCTCGAACCGCCGACAGAAGTCCAGGCGGGACCAGACATGGAGGCAGCCGTCGCTTAGCTAAGTGTCACGAGGAACACGGCATCCCAGATGACCCCATATCCCAGATTGTATAGTTCAAATTCTAATAATTTGTGCTTAATGAATATTTGTGTTCTTGCTGCCCCCTCCAAGAAAAGTGGTTGGCTTCTGGGTTTGTTCGTTTGTTTTTTCCTCATTTAAAAAGTCGTTTTCTGGGAAATAGTGAATCCCATTTTCTGTCCCCCATGCTCCTGGGGAGCTTAGCTGTTCACCATTCTTCACAGCAGCTACTCGAAGAGCAGGCACAGGGCCCGGGGAAGGCGTGCTGAGTGGGCTCTGAAGACCTGGCCTCACAAACCCCAAGCTTTGGGTGTTACAGATTCAGATCTAACCTCTTTCCTAAATCCCCACCTCTGGTTATGCCCTCACCCTGCCCTGCCTACACCGCAACCCAGTCTCGGCCCAGGGCCTTCTCCCTGCTGTTTGGCCGGGGCCAATCCCGGGTCTCCCAAGACCATTTCTTCAGCGGGCCCCGCCCAGTTGCCCCGTCTCGGTAACGGGGCTTCTGCTCCCCGCAGGCCCTGGAGCACTGCCCCGAAGCCCACGCCCTGCCTGGGCCCTGATACCTGCCGACTACTCACTGACACCCTTTCCTGGGCTCTGGACCCTGGCTCCCCCTGCCTCACACCCAGCTGGAGTCCAGCTGCAGATCCGTGCAACACGCCCCGCTTCGAGGTCACCAGCGTTAAGCACTGCCAGGCCCCGTCTGGAAGCACAAAAGCAAATTCGGCCCAAATTCCCTGTGACCCCGTTCATCGTCTGGACTGTGGTAGGCCTGCCCTGCCCTGCCTGGGGCAGATCTGCAGTCAGACCGGCGGCCTCCTTTCCCAGACCCCTTCTGCGGGGGCTGCCAGGTCTCTAAATGCCTTTTCGATGAGTCTGGAACGTCCTGGTGGCCTGAGCATGCCGGGGAGGCAGTATGGGTGGGTGGAGGTCTTTGGGAAGAGGGGCTCGAAGGCAGGGGGCCTGCCGCCTTCCTACCTTCAAAAAAGCCATCCTCGTCCATGTTGCCATAGATGTAGATGTACTCGCCAGCGGTAAGCGGAAGCTCCGCCTCTGGGTTCTCATTGGGGCCCTCGAAGGGGTTGTAGCTGTTGGAGGAGGTGCAGAGCGGGGAGAGGACAGTGACCCGCACCCTGTCTCCAGGCCCTGTCTCCTCTCTCCCACGGTGCCAGGCCTTTATGGAGACCTGGCTGCCCACCGGTAGCCAAGTAGAGCGCTCAGTGTGCCCGCCTGGCCCAACTGGGCAAAGAGGACACGTCCAACTGGGATCCCTGAGCCACCCCCACCACCTCCAGAGGCCTCTGTCTTCACCCAGCCCCTTCCTCCCATATACCCCAAATGCCAGGGAAACGGGGGGCAGAGGGGAGGGGCCCACCTATAGCGTGCTAGGAACACCTGGATCCTGGCTCCTCCCCGGCTGCCCTCGGGTGCTGCCGGGAGCAGGGAGACACTGTCCGCCTCCAGCTCCTCCACCTCGCTGGCTGTGTCCACCTGCAGGCAAACAGAGAGGGCCAGTCCTCTCCAGGCCCCAGGGCCAATGGCAAAGCAGCCAGGTTTCCAGGACGAGCCAGAGGACCTACTGCTTTGAGAAGAGAGCGCAAGCTGGACAAGGCGCACAGCAATGAGCCTCCGTGTTTTCTAAATCAGCGCCCAAGCCAGCAGGTCCTGGCAGAGCCCAGCTGCCCTGGCAAAGGGGAGTGAGAATAACCTGGTTCCCTCCTGAGCCCTGACCTCTATCGTACCATCCCAGTAAACATGACCACTCTCCCCACTGAAGAGGAAGCCAACCACTCTGGCGTACAGTGGGCGTCCAATGGCAGTTCGTCTCCTTAAGGGAAAAAGACGGCAAAGCACTCTGACTGTGAAGAGCTGGAAGCCAGGAGGCAGAAGGTCCTGAGAAGCCCCCTGTAAGGAGGGCACCCAGGGGGTAGACAGCGCAGCCCCTCCGCGGTGGGGCCAAAGCTGGCACCATGGGTCCATCCCACAAGGGGGCAGTAGAGGCTGGGGCTGGGTTCCACAGCTTGGCTTTCCCCAACCCGGGACGGCAGGGCTGCTCTTGCCCTGCCCCCTCGGATTTCCGAGGTTTGGGAAGAAGTAGAGAGAGGGACAAGGTGATCAAGCACTTGGTAATGATAATAGCGGCCACATATTAAGCCTCTACTGCGTGCCCCGTAGTAGCGCTCTTCCTTTTATCTTTTCGTGTAACCCTCATGACAACATTGCAAGGCAGGTTTTATTAACTCCAGAATCCAGACAAGGAAACCAAAGCCCAGAAGAATCAGAGACTTGCTCAGACAGGGCTGGGATCTGAATCCCAGAACCGCGTTCTTTCTCACACAACCATCTGCTTCCGCTACGCTCACGTGAACCGTCTCATTATACGGATCCTGGCGCCAAAGTGTCTCCCTCTGTCGGGCTCAGGACTCTAGGGCTTCTGTGAGCCCCAGAGGGCTGGGGCTGGGCGGCCCCAGAGTAGGGCCTGCAGGTGAGCCCTGGAGAGCAGGGCGGCCTCCGCCTGAGCTCCTGGCCCACAGAGAGGAATCTGCAGGCCCTTCTCTCCCAGGGCCTGGCTCCACTTTGCAACTTGGGACCCACACAGCCCAGCAGCCACCCAACCCCTGGGGATCCCGGAGGAGGATAGGGCCACGCCCCCCCATCTCCAGGCCCTCCCCCAGCACTGACCTCGGGCGTGGGGCATGACTTGGGGCTGTTGTGGACGGATTCAGAGCGAGAAGAGTTGGAGAGGGACTCTGCCTTCTTGGCCGTCCTTCGAGGGACCCCGACAACGGTTGCAGGGGTAGGCTCAGAAGACTTTGGGGTGCAGCGCCCAGGCGAGCCCGGAGGGAGGTCAAGGTCTAAAGAGAAGACGGCACATGGGGTCTGTGACCTGAGGAGGGACTAGGGAGCAAGCGGGGGGTGCTCGCATATGGGGGTCAGGCCCTCCATAGCCACGTTTTCTTACAAGAGGGACATATTTGAGGAAAACTTACTAAGTAGAGGTGGAAGTGATTTACATATATTATTTCGCATGATCCTCAGAGCAGGCCGCTGAAGTGCCCTGAATCGGTCCCGTCTTATGGCTTAGGGAGCCAGAGCTCACAGGGGTTTAGCCGCATACTCAAAATCACATGGGCTGTTAAGAGAGAGGGGCTGGGCACCCCGGATCTGACTGGGCAGCCCAGCTCTTTACAAGCCCTTAATGTCGGCTGCTGATTCCTAGTGCCCAACTCCCAGCATGACCACAGACGTCTCGCCGGGGGGGAGGAGGGGGGTAGGAGCAGTGGCCGAGATGCCTGGCCAGACTGCTGGACGGCCACTCCTGCGAGCTCATTTCTCCCCCGTCAGAGCCTAGTGCAAGCCTGGCCCTAACTTGCTGTGTGACTTTGGGTGAGTTGCTAGCTTTCTCTGAACCTGAAGTCTCTGCTCTATACAAAAGCATTCCAGACAAATGTCACTGGGGTCCACTCACCTTTGGGGCCAGACCCACGGCAGGGCTGGGGGGTAGAGCAGCAGCAGGGGGGTGGGGGGTGCTCCCCAAGGGTACCGTAGCCCAGGGCAGAGGTGAGTAGATCCAAGGGGCCAGGGTGCAGGCGGAAGGCCTGGAGCTCCTGGGCCAGGAGGCTGAAGCGCTCCGTCTGGCTGCGGCACTGCTCCTCCAGCTCCCGAACCCGGACCTGGGCCGAGACCTCCCATAAGCCACCAGGCCCAGCAAAGCTGCCCAGTCCCATCCGGAGCCCCCACACCAGGCCTCAGCTTCCACCCACCCAGCCCTAGGCCCGGGCACCAGCCCTCACCTGGCCGCCCCACTGCCTTAACCGTGTCAGAGCTGGGGGCGAAGCACCAGAGCTGTGGGCGGCCTTGGCTCCCAACCCTCCCCCGAAGAGCTAACCGCCCCCCCCCCTCAGCACACCCTCACACGCCAGGCAGTGGCACTTCCTCCTTCCTGCTGCTTCCGGGCCCAAAGGAATGGCTCCCACTCCCAGCTCCCCTGCCAGTGTCTCCTCGGGAGTTTCCTCCGCTCTGCCGCTTGTCACCCTCTCAGTCAGTGACCCAAATCCCTCCCATCGAGAGAGAGCCTGCACAGGAGCTAGGGACATCTTTAGAGCAGGAAGGAGCCAATTCTCAAGAATTTTTCTCAGGTTTCAGAAAAGTCCCAACATTCGGGGCTCTCCCCTGGCCGATATCAAGAGGATTGTGGGTTAGACTGGCGAGGAACTTCCGCATGGTCCGAGCGGCTAGGTTTTAGAGGAGGGTCGACCCCGCATCCGCCAGGCACTGTGGCAGCTCTGGCTCTCGGGTCAGGCTACCAGACACACCCTCCTCTGTCCCACATGAGAGCTGGGACCACTGAGGCAGGAGACCCAGCTCAGCCAGCCTGGACAGGTGCATGGGAGGGGTCAGCCCAGGGAGGTGGGGGGTCGGGGGGCTGTACCTGCATGGAATCCAGGGTCGACTGTGGCAGGAAAGGAAAGCACAGAGGACAGGTTAGAACCCTTCACCCCGCGGGTCACTGCGCAGAGAGGGAGAGGGGGAGCGAGGGCCCAAGTGGACACTACCTGGTCGGCTCCCTGGACTGACTGAGCAGTTCCTAAATGGAAGGATATTTCAGGGTGAAGGCGGCCTCTGGGGGGTGGGGGCCCGTGGGGGCTGCTGCCACCAGACCCAGGAGCCCCTGCCCAGCTGTGCCCCTGCCTGAGAAGTAGGCCGATAGCGGAAGGGATTCCCTAGGCTCCGGCGCACTCAAGGGCCCTTCCTTAAGCCCACGCCCTCCCACGCGCTCCCACGGCCTCCCACGCCCACGCAGTCCATTCCAGCGGTCTCTGAACTTCCCTGCCTTCCCCCCACGCCGGTGTCGCCGGCGGCCACTTCCAAGGAGCCTACCTCCAGAAGCTGCACGGCCCCTTCATGTTCCCTCTTGGCTTCTGCCTGGGCCTGCGGGGAGGAGCAGCCAAAGGTTGGAGAGGAAGGTGAGCAACAGGGGAGGGGGGAGAGGGAGATGCGTGGGGGGAGCAGCAAGGGCAAGGGGGGGGAGAAAAGGAAGAGGGCGCTGGGAAGGGGGAGGCTGAGGGTTCCTCCCTCCCAGATTCCCACCCCAGAACCGGACCTCAGGCCAGAAGGTAAGGGCGTCAGGGAGAGGCAGGTCTGACACCGCTTCTCCCTTTCTGGGGCGGGCGCCCTCTGGGCTTCCCTCTGCCTCTCGGGGCGCTCCTTCTCAGCCTCCTTCACCTGCTCCCTGTCTTTTGCCCCTTTCGGATGCTGGGGTGCTGCAGGGCACGGGGGTGGGCACAGGGCACTTTCCACTCTTCCCTCTCTCCCAAGGGGTCCCGTCTAGTCACACAACTGGACACGCCGGTGACTCCAAAACCCATCTCCGTGAGCAACTTCCCCACGACTCCAAACCATAGAGTCCAACTGTCTACGGAAATGTCCGCTTGTATGTTCAACACGTAACCCAAACTCAGCCAAAGCAGGACTCCGAACCCAGGACCCCCTAACTCCCACACACGCTGCCCCTCCATCCATCACCTCCTAGAGAGCGAAGAGCCCGACGCGCAGCCGGAAGAAGCAGGGAGGGGCTCAAGTAGAATCCTATGGAGTTTTGTCAATTCTCTCTCCAAACTATACTTCCAACCCTTCCACTCGTTCCCACCTGCATCGCCTACACCCTCGTCCAGACGGCCGTCCTCTCCCGCCTGGACCGCAGCAGCCCGACACCTGACCACCCGCCTCCTGACCCGCCCCCCCATCCACGCTCCGCAGTGCCGCCCACGTGATCCTCTAAAACGATGAATCAGATCAAGCTACTCCCCGGCTTGGGACCTTCCAACAGCTTCCAACCCGTCAGAGAACAAAATAGCCGCTCTTCTTTAAGGCCTGACGAGGTCTGGCTCTTGCCTATCCCTGCTGTTCTGTCTAACCTATTATAATCTAGCCGACTGGTCTGGACCCCCACACTCTTTCCTGCCACAGGGCATTTGCACTTCAATTCTCCTACCTGGAGGGCTCTTCAGCTGGCTCCTTCTCACCCTTAACGTATTAGAGGCCTTCCCTGCCCACCTCTCAAAAGTGGCCCCTGGCCCCACCCTAATCACTCTGCCACACCCCCTGCTCACTTTCCCCCACCGGGCCGTCAGCGACGGGGGGGGGGGGGGGGGGGGGGGGGGGACGCCTCACTTGTGTATCTGCTTATTTGCCGACTGGCCTGGGACCTGACCTTTGCCCACCACTGTCTCCCAGTGCCTAGCACTCAGTGGATGCTCGGTAAACGCTCCCCGGATGAGCAGCTGACTGAGGGGTCCAGCGGCCGACCACCCTTCCCTCGCCCCTGCCCCCACCTGCTGCAGCCTCCGGACCTCCTCCTGCTTCTCCTGCAGGCTGAGCCGAGCCTGCTCGTGCTCCACCTCGAGCTGCTGCCTCCGCTGGGCCACCTCCCGCATGTGCTACAACACAAGACCTTGGGTCAAGGCCAGAGCCCGGCGCCGCCATTTCTGTAGAGCTAGGATGCGGGAGCTTTGGACACCACGTGTTCCAGATACCCTCTGTTAAGAAGGAAACCGAGGCCAGAGAAGGGCAAGGCTGGCAGGACGGGGCCTCAGACCCCAGTGCCCCACATAGGGCGCGTTCTCCGGTCCCACTTTCTCCTTGCGCCAGGGACCGAGACCCTCCCCCCGCCTGTGCAATCTCCTCACCTTCAGCACCTGCTCCAGGCTCTCCAGCTTGCTCTGCAGGCCCTGGCTCTTGCGAAGGGCCGAGTCCCTCTCCTGTGTCACCCCCAGGAGCTGGCCCCTCAGCTCTGCATTCTCCCACTCCACCTGGAGAAGGGGGGGAGCGGCAGGGAGCCGGGGGCATGAGCCTTGTCCCCAGAAGCTCCCTCACCAGGGGGAAGAGGACCCTTCCTACTCTGGCCCGGTTCAGGGGGTCCAGAAGACAGCCCCCTGCCCAGGCACCGGGGCCCCAGCAGCTGCCCGGCCCCACAGCACGTGGGCAGGACCGCTACCTGCTCTTTTTCCGTGGCTCTTCCGCTGAGCCGAGAGTTCTCCTCCACGAGGCGGGCATTCTCATTCCGGGCTTCTCTCAGCTGCAGTTCCTGAGACAGCAGGGGAGCTCTGGGGCGGGGGTCCGGCACCCACGCTCCTCCTCTCCCCACACAGAGGACCCTGCCCCTCCCCCCCCAGACAAGGCCTTCCTCCCCCCACCCGGACCCCGAGCCAGACCGGACAGGAGAGCCCTGAAGGACGGGAGGGGTGAGGGAGCCCACCACCTGGCTGGCCTCGGGGAGGCCCTCGGGAGCTCACCAGCTCCTCACATCGCCTCTGCTTTTTCCGGGCTTCCTGCTCCAGGCTCTCGCATTTCTTTCGCTTCTTGCTGAGCTCGGACTCCTGTGGGGTCAGAACCAAGGGCTCCTCATGTGGGAAGGCAGACCTGCCCGCAGCCCGTTGCCTCCAGCCCTTGACCTGGGACTTACCAGCTGCCGCGCCCTCTGCTGTTTCTCTGGCTCCCCTAGGCCCGGGGGTGGGTTCTCCACTTCCTCTTGGGGCCTGGCCTGCAAACGCAGGGGGCAGTGGGGAGGCTGGCGCCTGCGAACAGGGCCTCGGGGCAGCCTACCCCCCTGCCCAGCCTGTCTGTGGCAGGCTCCCACCCCATCTCACAGTCTCACAGTCAGCAAAGAGATCCCTGCCCTGAGGGGGGGGGTGGGGAAGGGGGTGCTGCCCGCCCACACCTCCAGCTGATGCCGGAGCGCAGAGGCTGCGCCCCTGTGTCCTCCGGACACACTGCTTTGAGATCCTGAGGCCCATATGCGCCCTGGGAGATGGGTCCCTTATCCAGGCCAAAGCTTTCTCTTTTTAGCTTCCAACAGCAGCCCTGCTCTGCACTCAATAACTGTCCTGGGTGTCCTTCAGTGACTGGCAGAGAACTAGGAGGCTGTCTGGGCCCCCAGGGACGCGGTGCTCCCAGAGCTAGGAATTCTGGATCAACCAAACCTGGGCTTTGCCTAGAGCAGCGCGAGCCTGGCCAGACCCTCCTCGTAGCTTCCCCCGAGCCCACCATGTCTCACTTCACATTTATGTGTGCAAACTCTAGGGGAGGGCAGGTCTTGATGGGAGCTGCGCCTCCCTCCCTGGGCCAGGCAGAGGGGCAAAATCTGAGCGAAAGCATCCCCCCGCCAAACCGAGGCCTCGGTCGCTATGGAATCCACCTTCTCCCACCCCTGTTCCCAGAAGGAGGTGAACCTAGGTGCCGACCAAGTAGAGCATGGAGAGGAGCCAGACCTACACGTTCTGGGGGTCCGGAGTGGGGTCCCAAGCCCTCGCGACAGAGGCCGCCTACGCCCAGCACCCAGCGAGGGTCGCCCGTACCTGGAGCCGAGGCGGACGCACCGCCACCCCCGGGGAGCCGGGGCCGGGCCTGGAGGACCAGGCTGGCGCAGAAGGGGGCGTCCCCGCGCTACGGCGGCTGCGGCGGGAGGCGGCGGCGCGGGCTGGGCCCCGGGCGGCTGCCAGGGCAACCGCGGATTTGCTGCCGGGACGTACCACTGGCGGCGCGGCAGGGGCGGCGCGGCAGGGGCGACGGGGCGGGCCCCGCGGGGCGCAGGCCTGCGGAGGGCGGACCCCGAACCGCCCGGGTCCAGCTCAGCGCGGGTACCGGCGACCCTGCCCCCTGGGGTCCGGAAAGCTCCCCGGCCCTTGGATGCGCACGCCCCCGCCGGGTCCTCGGGGCTCCGAGCGCTGTGCCGGGAGAGATCCCAGAGCCTCCCCCGCGACCCCCATCTACGGACGGCCGCACACCTGCCCAGGCGCCCGAGCTCACCTCTCCCGGGGCCCCGGGGGCGGGCGGCCCTGCTCTGGCCGGGGCGGCGGGGCCGGGGGGCCGGGGCGGCGGGGGCGGCTCCTGCTGGTTGCGCAGGGCGATCTGCCTCTGCAGCCGCAACACCTCCCGCTGGGACTCGCGCAGGAGCCGGTCGAAGTCCCTCACGTGGAGCCACTGGGGGCCCTCCTGGTCGGGGGACAGGGAGAGGAGTCAGGCCTAACGCGTGCCCGGCAGAGCCCGCGCTGCGCCGCGCCGGAGCGGCTCGGATGCGCGGGAGCGTGCACACCCTCCCATGCATCCATGCCTGGTCATAGGTGCACGCGTGCACAGCCACATGCTTCCGCGGGCCCGGGTGCAGACGGCCACGGTAACTCATCTACTGGGCACTCACGGTGTGCCCGGCACTGTGCTAGAATGCCTTGTGAACGTCGCTTCAGGCAAGCGTGAGGTGTGCGTGGCTTCGTACAGCCAGACCCGTTGGCGCACAGCCCGCAGCCTGGGGCCCACGAATTCCCAGGTCTGGGGCTCAGAGCTCCACCCCTTTCAGTTCAGGCTCCTTCTCCCCGCTCCCACCTGGGCCGTTGCCAGGGGAACCTACTCCCCAGCAGCCTCTACCTTCCCGCTTCATTTGCATCTCATCAACAGCTCGTCCGCATCCCACAAGCCAGGCAGGTGGCCCTGCGGAGGGCTGAACTGGAAGGGGTGACCAGGGCCTCCTCGCACCTTGCCAGCCAGGGTGAGCCTGGCCTGCAGCTCCCTGCACTCCCGCTGCAGCGCAGCGATCTGCTTGTCCTTAGCCAGCAGGGCGCTGGCTGTCTCACTGAGGTCCCGGGCTCGCTGATGGGCCAGGGCCTTCCGGCACAGCTCCAAGCCGGCCCCAGGTCGGGGCACAGGGGCACTCACCTGGCCAGAGGAGGAGTAAGGCCAACGGTCATCTGAGGGCTGGGCCACCTCTCCCACTCCTCAGCTCCTCCCAACGGAGGGATTAGGACGAAAACCTAGAAGTGTGCTTCTAACCTGTATCTGGGGCTTTGGGGGACCACTAGCCTGACTCGACCCCGTCCCGGCGATGCTCAGACAGGACTGGGAGGGTTAACTCCACATCCTAGCTTAGGCCCAAAGGCCGCTGGTAATTGAGGACTGCCACTGTCATGGGTCTTCAGCCCTGCCCCCACCCACCCTGCACCCAGAGATGAGCTCAGCGGGAGGCCGCAGCCAGCACCAGCACGTGGTAATCCAGAAACCTGCTCCCCGCCTGTTCAGGAACTCCCCGCCCCACCCTTCCCTCCCTCCCGTAACTCCAGAAACCTTCAGCCTCCTAGCCCGGCCAGCATCTGCCCTTCCTGCGCCTCGGCCCCTGGGTTCCTGCTTTCCTGGGTGCCAGGACGCCAGGACTCCCGAGCCCCACCCCCTCGGGCCCGGCCCGGGCTCCCCTCTCCCTGGTCACCCAGCCTCCTCCCAGCCTCACCACCTTCAGGTTAGTCTCCTGCAGCTTCCGGGCCCTCTCCTCCAGGCGCTTGGCAATGACCGCCAGCTCGGCATTCTTCCGCTTCAGCCTCCGCACCTTCTCCTCTGTCTCAGGGAAGCGGCTCTTCCTCTGACAAGGGGTCAGCCGGAATTGGGGCACACGGGGAGCACCCCCGCAGACCCAATCCTGACTGTCCGGGACTTGAATTAGAACCCTGGGCTCACAGCAGAAACTCTAGGTCGGAGTCCCCCCTCTCTGCGTCTTGGGATCGTGTCCCCTCCATGCGGCCCCCACTTGGAGGGATGCTCTATGGGATAAGGAAGGCGCTGAGGCAGAGGGCCGGGGTGTCTGAGTCTGCCTTCCCCTAGCCCCCACCGAGACCCAGGACCCTCTCTCCAAGCCTCACCAGCATCTGGTTTTCCTCCTTAAGGATGGCACAGCGCTGCTGCAGCTCCCCCAGGGCCCTCAGCAGCTCCAGATTGGGCCTGTCCCCGAAGCCCATGCTCAGCTTACCCTGGCATGGGAGAGGACAGGACACGGCACCTCAGGACACACACCCTTCCTAGTCAAAGCCCCCCTGTGGAAGCATCCTGCCCCCCAACCGTCTAAGGAGACATGGAGACGAGAAGGTTCTCCCCCATGTCCTAGGCCTTCAGAGGGGAGCATCAGATGCCCAGAAGGGGTCCCCACCGACCTCCCCCAGCCCTGAGACCCTCTCTGCTAGTCCCCAGTTCTTTCCGTCTCTGCCCATCTCTCCCTGGGAAATGCCAGCTCAGGCTGCCAGCCCCACCCCTCCAGGCTCCTTCTGGCCCCTCCGGCCCCTTCCTTCCCCCGAAGCCCCAGTCCCTCCATTTTCTACGGGAGGCTGCTCACCCCTGCCCCAAACCTGTCCTCCCTGACTCAGCCCAGCACTGAGCCCCCTCCCCTGAATCCGCTCCCTCTGGACTCTGATTCCATCGTACACCCCCACCACCCCCAGAATCCTCCAGTCCCCAAGGACAGAGACTCTCGGAGGAGGAGACATAGACAGACAGACTGTCAAAGAGAGACTCACGGAGGGAAGGGGCAGGGGCAGGGCCAGATGTAGACAGACAGGCAGAGAGTCAGAGGACAGACATATGGCAAAAAATGGAGCCACTGAGATTCCTGCCCAGAGAAGGGATGACACACAGTCACAGAGAAGGACCCACAGAGACGGGCCAGGAGAGGAGGGGTGGGCAGCGGGACTGCATATCGCGCCCAGGCTGGAGGGTGTCAGTAGACGCCCCACCTTGTAGACCCCAGCCCCCCCCCCCACCTCCCTTACCTTAGGGAGAGCCTCTGCCTCCTTGTCCTCCAGCCTCGGGCAGCTGGGCCTGGAGCTTGCTGCTTGGCGCCCCGGGCTGGGCAGCCCAGTTTTGCTTCCTTCGGGGTCAATGCCCCCCATAGCCCCGGGGCTCTGGGCTCCCTCAGACTCGGGCTCGGAGCTGTCCTCTGGCCTCGGCTCTCCAACCTGCCCAGCTGCCGGAGAATCGACAACGCTTGGGGCCGCGCCTCCAGGTTCGCTCCCCTGGCCTGGGGTCCAGTTCTGCCAGGCGGGCAGGGCCCATGGCTCCATGGCTCTGGGGTCCCCCAGCTGCGGGAGAGGTGTCAGTTGCTCCATGATGCTGCCAAGAGGCCCCAGGACCCTGGCCGGGGGACATCACCCAGCCAAGTGGAGGGGCTGGCGAGGGTCATGCCAGGCCAGACCCCTTCCTCTCTGAGCTCTTGGCTTCACCGGGGCTCCATCCGAGGTTGGCTGTTCTTCCTCACCCACGAAGGAGGCTGCAGGAGTCAGAGCTGCCAGAGCCGAAGCCAGGGGTACGCGAGCTATGTTCGCTCGTGGCCGTGTGTGTGTGCGCGCGGGTGTGTGGAGGAGCGAGGGTGTCCCCGTGGGGGCAGGGAGGATGTGCAGAGGCCACCAACGGCAGCGCCTGGCTGAGGGTTTGCGTGTGTCTCCGGGTCTGTCTGTTCGGGTCAGCGCTGTCTTGTGTGCGTTCGGAAGACGGGTGCCCCCACTCGTGTGTGTCGGGGGTAGTGGCTCTGCGTGTCACTGTCTGTGCCTGTTTCGGAGTTACCAGTTGTTTCTGTATGTGTGTGGGTGTCTGTATTGCAGGGCTGTGGCAGGGTGTGATGCTGTCACTGGTTGTATCTGAGCAGCTCAGTGTCGTGCGGCTGTGTGCCTCCGTGTCATTGTATGTCCGTCACGTCTGCGAGTCTGGCTATCCATCACGACCCTGGGCCTGGCTAGGGTGTGCGGGAGCTGCCGGGGGTGATCCGACCGTCCGCTGTGGTCCTTTATCCCCTGCCCCTCTCTCTGCTGCTGCTCTCCCGCTTGCTGGGCGGTCGGCTGGTCCTAAGGAGGCCTGGGTCGGTGGGCTGCTTGCCTCATAGTCTTTGTCCCTGCCGGCCTCAGCTCTGGGGACTGCAAGGGTCCCCTACAGTCCCGGAGCCCCGAGATGGTGGGCGCAGAGGAGGGCTGAGCCTCGGAATGGGGGTGATGAGCAGGGGAGAGCCAGCCCTCCCCTCCCCCTCCCCGTCTTCTCCCGCCCACCAATAGGAAGTCGGCTGCTGGTTTCCATGGTGATGGCGCTGGACTGGTGGGCTGGACCAGCAGGCAGGGTCGGGACAGAGGGAAGAGCAGGTTCCTCACGGGATCCTGGCCCAGTACCCCCTGCATGTGGCCTCCCGCCCCTCTTCCCCACTCGCCCCCACGCCTTCCTCGTACGGAGGCGAGGGGGCTGCACACGGCCCTCTCCACATCGGCCCCAGCCCAAGACCAGCAGAGACCGAGACAGGAGGTGGCCTGACAGATAGAGCCAGCCGTGAAGAGGGGCAGGTAGAGAAAAGATGGGATTCGAGATGAAACAAAGAGAGAGAAGCAGGGAAATCAAAAGAATACAACAGGAAGATAGAAGCAGAAACGGTGATAGAAACTGACGGAAGGAATCGCTTGAGCCTCGTCCTGGTACACTTCATTCCGGGGGCGCTCTGGCCGTCTGGCGCCGGCAGGGACACAACACGGGCTGTTGGGCCGGCTTTGCCCCAAACAGCAAGGAAGTTCATCTTCTGGCTAACCTTAGGCCTTGGGCTAGGGGAAAATGGCTTTTGGGGACAAGGACGTGGGAACTCTCCTACCCACGAGTCAACTTGTATGTGGGGGCGGGGGGCCTAGATGGGGTCCCCAGAGACAGGGGTGTTGGGCGGGGCCTCAGAGAGGCAGCCCCAGTCCCCTCAGAACCTGGGACTCTGTCCATCTGTGCACAAGCTCGCCTCTGCCGAGGTTGGGGGCCCTCGTGTGGCACCCTTGGGGAACAGCAGCAGCCGCGGCACTGAACCCCAGAGCCCCTTCGTGTGGGCTCCACCCAGGCCAGAGGAGTTCATGGGGGCGAGCTGACATCCTCACTTCCCTAAAGTAGTGTGTAGATCAGTATGTGCCCCACTACACGTATGTCGCTGGCGTTTACGCCAGGAGACACGTGCATGCCGTTATTTGCATGCGTATGTATACAATAGGCATATATTTATGTCTGTCTGTGTGGAAGGGGGCTGTCGTATTAGTTTATATACGTGCACAGAAACACATGTCTGTGCGTACGCATGCTCTTATGTTTCTACGAGTCTCACTGAGCATATATGTATGCATGTTTCTACGTGCGTGCCGGTGCATCCATGTCTACTTGCCAGTGTCTGCATGCTATTATGTGTATTTGAGGTACGACTTCAAGTGTAGAAATTACAACACGTATGTCATGTATGTGTGTGTATGTCACGTATTACATGGATGTGTGTGCTGTTATATGGCATTACACAACATGACACACTCTCATATAGTCATATAAATGTACGTAATGACAATGACACGGTTTTATTTAGATCTGTGCGTCTAGATATACACATGCCACCGTGTATCTATTGTATATTTCTAATCGTGTACGAATGTGTCAGTGTAAGCGAGTGTGTAAGGAACCAATGTGTTTATTACGCAAATATCACCATGTATGTCTGCTCTTCTAGGTGTAGTGTACGTCGTGTGTGTTTATATCACTGCATGTGTGTACACTATTGAGTCTGTATGCGTCCTGAGCGCGAGTACATCTGTGTGTCATTGTTTGACATGCCGACCGTGTCCCGTGTGTGTGTCACCGTGTGTGGGGTCCGTATGTGGAAATGCGCATGCATGATGGTGTACGCTTTGTATATTAGTGTCTGTGCCCTTGTTTTTGTATCAGATGCTTTGTGTGTGTGCCGCAGCGCGTTTATGCCCAATTCCTGTACCCACTGGACTGGCCTGGATTGGAACTGGAGATTGGCCGCCTTCGACTTAGGGGTGTGGAAAGCAAGTAGAGGGCAGGGCAGGGCCAGAGCAAAGGAAAAAGGTAGGAGGACCCCTCATAATCCTGCCCCTCCTGTCCTGCCCCCTTTCTTGAGTTTGCAGGGAGGTCTCACCACCCCATCCCACCCACCCCACCCGTGACCCTTCCTCCCCTCCCAGGCTCGCCAGGTCAGGCCACACCAGAGCTCTCTTCCGGTCTCACAGGCAGGGCCAAGCCCATCGCTCTCAAGGAAGTGAGTGATTCTCCTTCCCAACCCCTCCATGTCCCCGCCCCATCCATGTGCCTGTTAAGCCATTTGGCACCCCCACCCCCACCCCCGAGGAACAGAGTCTCAGACAAAACAGAAGCAGAGTCCATTCTTTATTAATGTTGGGATGCCCAGCACCACCGCCCCATTCCCCTCCATCTACTCTCCTTTGCGGCCTCTTCCTCGTTCTGGCATCTGTCCACTGGTGGCTGGGTCCCCCGCGTGCAGGAGGGGGGGGGCCTCTCCATGGCTGCAGCAAGTCCAGATGTGCAGCCCACCCAGACCTCTGGGCGGCAGAGCTGATGTGGAATTTTCCCGGTTGGCCAGAACCAGGAGAGACAACGCCATGGGGGGCAGTGGAGGCCTTTCAGGGATCTGGGCTGGGTCGGGAGGGTGCCTGAGGGGCTCACCTGTCACGCATGGTCCTGAGCGCGGAGGAAGACGGCGGCGGGCGGCGGCGGCGGCGTGGTCTCCGAAGCCCACAGTACACTCATCCATAAAGTAGGAAACACTACACCCTCCAGTGCTGTTAGTAGTGCTTTCTACTTTATGGGTGACTGCACTGTCTGTCTGTCCGTCTGCGAGTACTCTTCAGGCCGCCCGCTCCTCCTCCTGACTCCTGCTTCGAGAGCCCCCCCAGCCCTCCCAGTGGCTTCCTGAGACCCTACCACCCTGCCCTATGGCCCCCAGAGGGCCTGCTCTGGGCCTTGTGGGCGGTGACTCAGCATGGCGCCAGACCTTGCCTCCTCTACCTCCCTCCCCCCACTTCCTCTTCGGTTCCCTCTTCTCTTCCCCCTAGAGCTCCACCCCATCCCCCCACTTTTGGAAACACTCAGGTAGAGGCCATAGCTACTCTGGTTCTGACCCCTAGTTCTGACCCCCTGGGTCTGACCCCTTCCAGCCACAGTACCCGCCCTCCAGAGTCCAATTGAGGCAGCCACAGCTTCCTCCCACCAAGGCCTCTGTCCCCAGCCTCCTCACCAGCCCGAGGCCCTGACTCCCTCACCATCCGGCAGCTCTCCGGGTGAAGCCCAAGGCTCTCACAGCAGAGATAGTAGCCATGTTGGGTGGAGGGAGACGCTACGTGCCTCTCGCTGACACTGAGTCCCACTTTTCAGCCTCCAGCCACCCCCCCGCTATCCCCTCCCTACTCTCTGGCCCTTGTCCGTTGAAACCCTGGACCCCTCCTTTCTTCATCTGGGGCAGGAGCCATTTTAACTCCCTTGTCCAGAGGGGGGAAGTCAAGGCCCAGGATTTTGAGTAGCCGTCCCACCATTAAGGCTGATAGATCGGAGGGTTGTTGCACCTCTTTGCCTAGAACTTCGCTCGTAAGCCCTGGCACCCAACTTCTCAAAGTCCCGCCCCAAAGTACCTCCACCCAGAGCGTGCAACCCAAACCCCTCATCACCCCTTGAAGCCAAGAGTTGAGGAGCCCTGGTCGGGGCTGAAGTGAAGGTTCAGATCCTTACCTGACACTGCAAGACCCAGGGGAGCAAGCCCTGTGCTCCAGGCTCCCAAGTGGGGTTCCCTTCAGGGCGGGCAGGGCTTATAACCCCAAGGCCACGTGGGTCAGATCTCAGGGCGCCCAACGGTCTTGGAGCCCGCCCCCACACCACAGCGGAGATTAGCGTGCCCCTCCCCTCCCTGGGGAGGACCGACTGACAGGAAACCAGAGACAAGGCTGGGTATTGGCGGGAGGGGGGCTGAAGAGACCATCTCACACACCCTGGGCAGGTGGCTTCCGGGACCCCGGGCCTGCCCTTCCCCCATGGCACCAAGTCCAGAGGATGGTTCAAGAGCCTAGGACTGACTCAGGGTACTGGGGGTGACTGTAGGAGATAAGGGCTCCCTGTCAGGCCCTTCGGTGAGTGCCAAAAACACAGGTTCCCGAATGCAGCACAAGAAAAAAAGGACCTTTTCTCTGAGCTCCACCCCCATGACCCTAGCCCAGAAAACTCCCTTCCCTTTGGGACCGCAGTGACATTCAGACCAAGCCATGGCTCCTCTATATGTGTTGCCTAGAGAGGCCACAAAGCATGAAGAGAGGTCCAGGCCAGCACATCACAATATCCTTCACGTGGTCAGAGTCCTCAGCACCCCACAAAGCCACCCCTCCCCTAGGCCCAGCCTCTGGAAGACCAGGCCTGTGCCCTGAGTACAACACAGGGGTCACACTCAGCCCAGGTGGGCCTGTTGGCACTAGACTGGATGTTTATGCTTCCTCTGGGGCCTGTAGGGATAGGAGGGCAGGGCAGGGCAGTGGTGAGGACCAGGGTCTAGGTCAGGGCATAGGTGTCATTGGGCTCGGAGGAGTGGAGGGAAAGAGGCTCCGAGGGGAGGTTCTGGCAGCCACCGGATGTGGGCACGGGGCCCGCCCACCTGCGTGCCACCCCCGCTTTCCCCATGGGGAAGGCAGGAAACTGCCCATCCCAGGGCCCCTGGGTGGGGGAGGGGAGCAGGGTGGGGGGCTGGGCGGGGGCTGGAGTGGGCTAGGTCTAGGCCACGCATTTTCCCCAAGGCTCTCCAAGTCTCTTAGTGGGCTTCTTTCTGGAATCGGGAGGAATAGATTAGGGGAATGGGAGGGTGGTAGGCGTGGACAAGAATCACCCAGTGACTCCTTCCCAGAAGGCCATGGGCCTCTTCTCTAAGTCCCCCATTCAGGGTCAGGCCCACACAAACTTCAGGCAACTCTTAGATTTAAGGACCAAAAGAGGATTGACATGGAGTGTAGGGACCAGTGGCGAGATAGATTGCCTCTCATTCTTTCCTCCAGGAAAGGCGGTCCTCAGCCCGGAGAGTTGTTATCCATCCCAGGCCCCTAAATGCGATGGAGAAAAGGAGAACAGGGCCCTTCACCCCCTGGGATCTGAAGAGGCAGCGGTGAGAAGGGCAAGCTGGCCAGAAATGGGACGGTGCCCCTTTAACAGACCACCCCTGCTTCAGACCTTGGGTGGAGGGGAAGTGGCTGCCCTCCACGATAAGAGGATAAGAGTATCAAAGTTGTGCAGTAACCTGAGTTCCTGGACCCCCACCCTCCGGGGCCCCTCCTCCTGGAGCATCTTGCCCTCCCACCGCCACCCTCTGCCTAGAGTGCCCCCAGAGCTATCACCTCAGAGGTGCTTTGTCCCAGCAGACAAGTCACAGGCTGGAAGCCAGGGCCCTGGCTTCAGAGCCCGGATCTGCCGTAGACTCCTTCCACATGTGGCCTGCAGCGAGGCAGACCTGAGGTTCCTTCCCAAGGAGCCACACGCCCCTCAGCAGTCTCCAGTCAAGCCCCTTTCCTGTCCCGAGCAGGGCACAGGTGTCCCTGAGGCCCCCTCCCTGTGATAACAGAGGCTGCTTTGCTTTTATATGTCCTCAGTGCCCAAGGCCAAAGACCACTGATTTTATTTATTTATTTTTTTTGTAGGAGGGAGACTGAGGCCTGGCCTCTCTGCACCAGAGCTTCTGGAGTCAGGAGTTTCTGGAGCGGCTGGGGCTTTTGCTGGCTCCCATCCTGAGGCTGGGGTTGAAGAGAGATGGAACGGAGGTGGGGCTCAGGGTCGCTGAGCAGCCCAGCAATGGCTCCCAGCTCTGAGGGGCCTCCAGCCAGGAGGAACAGGACAGGGCCCAAGACAAAATCAACGACCAGGAAGGGGCCAGGTCTGAAATAAGCACACGCAGACAACTAAAACCTCCCAGGTGCGTGGAACAGGAGCCCTGGACCGGAAGCCTGCTCCAGGCCGGTTCGACCCATGTTGGTCCTGCATGACTGACCAACAGGCACCTGAGGGAAGAGCGGCGGGTGCCTGCGCAGACGCACATGCACACACTCGGACACACAGGGCCCAAAGGGCCCAGAAGGTTCACAGCGTCCTTTCCAGAGAAACGCAGCAGGCCCAGAGCCTCACAGACATGGGTAACGGCCCAGCTCAGGCCTACCGACACACCTGGAGGAAGGCGTGTGGGACATCCGGGACACACCTGTCTCCTCCCTGGAAACACCCAGGAAGGTTCACTTGGGAGTCTGAGGCCAGCACTTGGCAGGGTGGCCGGAGGGAGCCGGGATGGCTTCGGAACACAGGCACCTCCGTGTGAGAGCTGGGACTCCCGCTCCTGCCCCCAAAGCTGCCTGTTGCCTCAGTCCCCTGGGAGGAGAGGTGACGGCCGGCCGGTGGCTGAGAGAAGAGGTGGTTGAGAAAGAATGCCTCTCTTTGTGGAGGAGAGAGGAGCCGAAGCGGATTCTTCAAACTCCGCCCCTTGGCAGTAGGTCAGGGCTCCTCCAGACACTCGCTGGGCGGCCTTGCACTTGGACTCTCCTAGGAAGTGTCCTCCACAGTCCTTCCCAGTTCCGACCCTCTTAGACCAGGGATCATATTCCTGCTCAGAGGAGCAGAAGGGGAGGAGGAAGTAGGTACCAGGATAAGGAGGAGTAGAGGCCTCCGAAAAAAAGCGGGGACTGCCTTTCGCCAGGTGACAGGGCTGAGGCCACTGGGATCCCGGAGGGCTCCGGGCTCTCGACCCCTCACTCCTACACCAACTTCGCCGACCTAGGGTACAGCCGTCTCCGTGTGCCAAGCCGAGGCTGGGAGTAGGTACAGGTGGCCCTGAGGCGAAAAGGAGACGGGACCTGCCTTCAGAGAATCTCAGTCTTATAGACGAGGCACAGGTATATACGAAGGGTATGGGAGTTTTACGTGTCGGTGTGAGAGCGATTACAGCAATGAGGGCAAATTCGCCCTGGGTGGGGTTGAGGGGTCCAGAGGGCGGCACTGACCCATGCTGGAAGGGAGACCTCAGAGTCACGGGAGGCCCATCAGATAAGGCTTCCTGGAGAAGGCACGCCGAGACAGGAAGGGCTTTGGAAAGAGAGGGGATAGGGCAGAAGCTGACTGGGCAAGAGGGAGAAACAGGGGGAAAACAGTCTTTTGAGGGCATAACTCTTGCAGAGAAGAACAGGCCCAGCTGCTGGGAGAAATGACGAGGGCACCGTCAGCACACGAAGGCGGAGAAGAAAACTGAGTCTTCCCTGCAGCTGTTCAGGTCTGGGGCCTTGGCAAGGCAGGCGGGCCGAGATGGCAGCCCAGATAACCTGCCTTGTGAGGAGACAACAAGACAGAAGCCACAGGACCTAACCACTCGCAAACAGGAAGTCAGAAGGCAGAGCAGGCCCGCCCTCAAGGGAGCAAGGGCGGGAGGTGGGGGGCACGCCTGGCTACAAAGGAGGGTAACTGAGCCCCTAGCTTTACAAAATGGGACTAAAGAAAATTGGAGCCAACGGTCCCAGATGGGGGGGCCTTTCACCACCCTCCCTAGAAGGGCTGCTGCAGGAAGCAGCTTCTGAGAAAAGGAAGTGCCTCAAGAACCTAAGGCAGCTCCTGTCCCTTGCAGAGGTCAACTCGGCACCTAAGAAGGTCCCTTGACTCATCTCGAAGCCTCAGGGAGTACCAGTGGTGCCGAGAGGCCTCCAGACAAGGAGAGTAAGCACGTTTTCCCCTCAGCCCTGTCTGCACTGCCCAGACACCCCGCAGGGCCAACTTCATGCTCTCTTGCTCTACTGGGTTGGGAGGCAGCTGCAGTGCACCCTGGGAGGCCGGCTCTGCTCTAGGACAGGGTTCTGGCTCAGCTCTCCAGACCATAGTATCCAAGACCTTTTAAGCAGCAAGGGCAGGGAGTAGCAATCTGGCCTGAGTCAGGAAACCCATCTGTAAGCCCAGAGAGAGCAGAAGGCAGCCTGAGGTCACAAAGCAAGTCGAGGCCGAGTTCAGGGTTTTGTCCATAGCATCTGGGAAGAGGCAGGATGGGCTGGGTAGGAAAGTGGGGGTGGGGGGTTGGAAGAAAACCACCCTGACCACGGCTGTGGGAGGGGCCATGAAGCCAGATGGCCACTGGGATCTCCCAGGGACACAAGCAGAGAAAGCACCCTCCTGGCTCTCTCCAACACAAGTGCTTGGTGTAACTTGCTTCGTCTACTCTAGTTTTAACCGCTACGAATAAACTCTGTGTTCATGGTGTGTGTGTGTGTGTGTGTCCCCAGAGCTGGGACCAGGTAGGGTGTTTGTGCCTGGCACCCACCATGATCTCTCATCAGCCTAACTCCCTACCCCAACACCAAGACCACTAAACAGAAGGCAAAACCAGGAGGCAGGAGCCTAGAGGCCCAGCCCCCACCCTGGGGCTATTTACAGAATCTGACCCCCAACCCCCAGCCCTTTGTTTCTTCACCTACAAAACGGAGGAGGAGGTTAACCAAGGACCTACTCGTACTCTGGAAAGTTCCCAAGAGCAAGGGGGCCTAGGGACCTTGGAGGAGGAAGCAGCAAGGTCTGTGTTCCAAGACCTGCCCCGCCACTGGGTAGCTAATGGATTTCCCCAGCTGGCTCAGGAGCAAGAGCTCAGAGAAGGCAGGTGGCTAGGAAAGGGTCTAGAGCAGGATCCTCCTCCTATCTTGGGAACAAGGGACAATGGGCTGGGGGTGGGGGGGTTGGCGGTGCTCCTTGGTCTATCTATCTCCTCCTGCCAGCATTCTGCCCCCCACAGGATTCCTCACATCCCAGGGACAACTGGAAAGAAGGTGAGGTCGGCCCTGTGAACTGCCCTGGGCTCAGTGTCTCCATTCACTCCCACGTTGTGCACACGGAGCTGGGGGGAAGGGCGGCAGCCGAGGCCTCTAGAGAACTTTATAAAACACATTCATTCTGAATCTCATTTGCTCATCACGCCGAGCCAGTGATGTAAATGATGGTATCCCCATCTTAGACATGAAGAACCGGAAACTCGGCGAGGTTAAGTTTCACCTTCCTGAAAACCAGCCAGCAGTCTGCATCCCGTTTCTCTCCCCGCTAAAGGATTCGTATTCAAAGTGCCTCCGAGAAGAACCAGGCCCCAGAGGGGTTACCCAACAGAGAGGGCAGATCTGCTCACATACCCAGCCGGAAAAGGGGATTGGAAAAAGCAGTGGGAGGAACTTAGGCAGACCTCCCTGCTCCCCAGGCTTGGGCGGGGTGGGGGTGGGGGTGGCCGAGGGCTCTAAATGGGTGACCAAGTGGTCCACGGAATCTCTCCAACAGCAAATGGCACCCCCAGCCCCTTCCCTGGGAGCCTGCTAGGCGGTCAGATGAGGGAGAATTGGCCACGAAGGCTGGGGCCCCCAGCAGCCACAGCAGCAGCTCACGGATCTGGGGCCGTTAAAAAATGACTCAACCAGAAAGTGCGTTTGAAGCGACGCCTGCCAGGGCCCCAGAGCCAAACCTCAAAAAGACGAAGTGAGAGAGAAGAGCCTGCGGGGGCCAGGCTGGGGGTGGAGGCCCGGCCTGGAGCCGGCCTGGCCAAATAAGGGCAAATGCTCCCGGGCTGACCAATGGGGCGCGGGCAGCCACGTCATGGGCCTGTGGCTGGAGGGGCGGGGTGAGAGGCCTGGGACAAAATAGGAGCTGGGGACTGGGGCAGGGGGCCCAGGCCCACCAGGAAGGGTCCAAGGGTGAGTGAGCATGAGGAGGTGCCGAGAGGCCCTCCTCCCCATCCCCTACTGAGGTCAGTAGACCCGCACCCCCCTCTCCCCCGGAAGCCCAGCGTAGGCTGGGGCTCGCGGGGGCAAAAGGAAGACAAGGAGGACACCCTCACCCCTGCCCCAGTTATGGGCCCTAGATCCCCATCTGCCATAGCAGAAATCAAGAGAAGCCATAGGACAGCTGGGCTGACACACCACTGTAGCCTTGTCTCGCTACTGACCTTGGGCAAGTGACAGATCCGAAACTCAGTTTTCTCATCTGTGAAAGGGGAATAATGCCTCACAGATGGTGCTGAGGGCCAGAGGCAATAACGAAAGTGGCCGCTTTTGAACCTGGCAATCGCCATACCGATACCGTAGATTATTTGAATCTCAAGAACTGCTTCTCGCTCACATTCTTGCCTCCCACTTGCTGTGAAAGATCCCTTGGCAAGGACCCCATGTGGTTCTCAGTTCTGGGCTCTGGTGTCTCTAGCAGGGGAGGAGAGGTGCGGGGGTCAGAGGCGTCCGTCTAATCTAAGCCTAGTCCCTCCTGCCGCAGAAGCAGAATAGACGCGCTTTCCTCACGCTCATTCGCCAGGGACGTGATGTTCCCACCTTGACCTCCTCCACCCCATCTTCGCAGCCTGGCCCCACTGAGCTCCACGCCCTGCCCCCATCTCCCTGCTCCCCTGGGCTGCAGGGCTGAGGAAGTGAGTCTATTCAGCTGCCCAGAGAAAGTGCCAGTGTCTCCGCTGCCAACTCAGGGTGGAGGCAGCTGCTGGCTTCTCCCAGGACCCTCGATCACTCCCTTGCCTCAGACCCTCCCCAGCCGCAGTTGGCACCACTGCCCAGGAGGAAAGCTGGGCAATGGCCGCCACCTCTTCCTCTCTGTGGGGTCCTTCTCTCTCCCAAGCACGGATTTGCATTTCCCCCTCTGCCCTCTGCTACTCAAGCCCCCAGGGAGAAGGTGACCGTTAAACCCCTTCCTCCGCTAGTGGGCCCCAGAGAACTCACTTCCTTTCCAGGTATTTTCCGGGACGGGGGGCGGGGAGGGGTCGAAAGAGTGGCAGTTGCCGGGTTTGGGGACGAGCAAGGAATCCATTTTGGAGAGAAGCTAGGGTGTCTCCACCCTGGTGTCCCTTACCACCTTCCCTCAAGCTCTCTCTGTGGCACAAGAGCTCAGGGCGGAGGAAAGAGAGTGCACAGGCAGGAAGCGGCACGTAGGAGTTCTCAAAATGGGCCTGCCAGGCCCCTGACTTCTTACAGGCCCAGGTCTCCATCTGTAGGATGGACCCCCAAGGAAAGCTCGGGCTTTAAGTCCTCTGTCCGTGACCCCAGGACACCTGCCCTCCACTCTGGGGGGCGGGGAGTATTGAGAATAGGAGTGCCAGAGGTCTGGAGGAGAGAGGTTTTCTGTCGCGTTTCTCGGAGGCTCTGGCATCTTGGCGCCAGCGGCACAGGGCGGTTTTCTCCGCACTCAGTTCCTGCTTTCTGGGATCTTAAGGCAAAGGCACCAAGCCAGGCAGGGTAGGACATAAAAAGTAGTAGTGACCGCTTTGGGGTTAGGCTGACCACTGCCTCTGGTGCTCAGTCTTCTCACCCATAAAGTGTGTGATGGGGAGAGGGGCGCTGGCCTAAGTCACGACTCCCCCAGCCTTCACATTCTCTGTATGATCTGCTGTCACTCTCCGGCCCTAACCCTGGGAGCCCCGAAGGCCCAGGCAGGCAGCCATGTGCTTTCGCCCTCAGTTTAAGCCTTACTGGCTCACGCTATGGCAACTTTTACCAAGCGTGGCCGTCTGTTCTCTTAGTTCAAACAAGACTGGAAGAGGGACAGCCACACGTGGGCAGCAGAAGTGACAGCTGACAGGCTGACATGAATCCAAGAGGTAGAAAAATAATCAGTCCCAGAACCGTTCACCACATGATACAGAAATGGAGGTTTATAACGATGACTTTGAGCCAAGTAGAGCTTAAATCACATCCAGAATCTTCTATCCAAATAGCAAGGAGGGGTGCCTGGGTGGCTCAGTTGGTTAAGCGGCCGACTTCAGCTCAGGTCGTGATCTCACGGTCCGTGAGTTCGAGTCCCACATCAGGCTCTGTGCTGACGGCTCATCAGAGCCTGGAGCCTGCTTCAGATTCTATGTCTCCCTCTCTCTCTGCCCCTCCCCTGCTCATGCTCTGTCTCTATGTCTCTCAAAAATAAATAAACATTCAAAAAAATTTAAAAAAAAAAAAAAAAAAAAAAAAAAACAAATAGCAAGGAAGTATGTATTTAAAACACACACACACACACAGTTATGTCATAAAAAACAAGAGAACAGAGAGATTAAAATAAAAAGCCGTGATGCTTAAAGGAAAATGTTTGAGCTATGTTTATACATAATAGATGTATTGGAACACGCATTGTCCAGCAATATTACAGGGATGACATTCTTGCCACACTTACCTAGAACTTACCTAGAGATGGGCAACTTTGGATAAAGAGGATTCCTTAGAATCACTTTATAGTTTACAGCTCTCATAAATTAATGTATTTCTCACAACTATCCTAAGATAGGACTATTGTCTTTAAGTAAACTTATTTGAAGTGAGCATACAAACAGAAAAGTGAACAAACCAGGAGTGTAGAACTCAATAAACTTTCAGAAAGTGAACGCACCTGTGTAACTAGCATCCGGATCAAGAAACACTACACCCAACACCGTAGGATGCCACGCGCCCTCTTCCACCCCCACTTTTCACAGGTAACCGCTATCTTGCCGCCTAAACCAGAGTTCTGTCAGCTGCATTTTCTAGAGAGGAAACTTTGTTTTAGAGCAGGGAATGACTGGGCGGCGGGAACGACAGCCCCAATTGGATATGTGTGTAGATTTTCATCACGAGTCTCGGTGTCCAGTGGAGTGTGAAGGTGCCATAATTGGGCTACAGATGAAGGTGGCGGGTAGGAAAAAAGCGGAAGAGGTTGGGGCTGATGAGACACAGGTCAACGGATACCTGCGACCTGCCGGAGTAGAAAAGGCGGCGCGGTCAGGAGGGAACTGGAGAAGGGCTGGGCTGGAGCAGTTTCCCAACGTCCCGCACGGGGATCCTTGAGTAAATCCCAGGGATCACCTCCCTGGACCACGTCCTCAGACTACCTCCCTCTCTTTGGTTAATTCGTGAGGTTTTTTTGTTTTTGTTTTTTTAAGTTTACTTAAGTAATCTCTACACCCTAACGTGGGGCTCAAACTCAACCCTTAGATCAAGAGTCACATGCTCGCTCAACTGAGCCAGCCAGATGGCCCTCTGTGGGTAATTTTAGACTTGGGGACTAGAGATAGAAGTGGTGGGTATAGCGTGTTTGGGGGACTCAGTGTATAGGGACCTGTAACTTTCACTCAAGAATGAGCTAATGCCTCATGGTGGCTCTGTGGAGTACTCACGAAGGGAGCGAGCCTACGGGGTCTGGATAGAACTATGCTAGAAGGAGAGCCTTAGCTTGATCACAGCCAAGTCACTTTACCTTTGACCCTCAGTCTGTTCATCACCAGGTAAGGATGTTAACTATGACACAGAAGTTTTGCGAGGATCAGATAATAGACATGAAAGCCCTTTTGTCAAGTGTAAAAAATTATTTAAATGAAAGGCTTTACTGATCAACATGAACCAGACTTCCAAAGTAAGACATCGGTCTTCTTCAACCTTACCTACCTGTCTTTTTATACACACTCACAGGATCAGGTGTCAGGGAGCGGGCATGAGGACTGAATGGCAGGCTATAGGGGCGCCTGGGTGGCTCAGTTGGTTGAGCGTCCAACTTCGACTCAGGTCATGGTCTCACTGCTCGTGGTTTTGAGCCCCACGTCCAGGCTCTGTGCTGACAGCTCAGAGCCTGGAGCCTGCTTTGGATTTTGTGTCTCCCTCTCTCTCTGTCCCTCCCCTGCTCATGATCTCTCTCTCAAATAGAAAATAAAACATAAAAAAAAAAAAAAAAAAAAGCGAAAGGCAGGTTATAGGCAGGCTTGGAGTAAGAAGGTAGTGGCCGTGCCCAGAAGAAACGAGGCCAAACCTAAAGAGCCCAGCCTGAGCTTAACCCTCCCCAGCTTATCCCCATTACTCTCGGGGAAACAGCTTCTGACCAAAATGTTCTGACCCTTGTTCTATCAGCCACCAATCACCGCCTAGGGCCCGAGGCGGCATTCAGCAGCGCATTGCCACTTAGCCAGCCTAACCCCACAGGCAATAGTGGGAAGGAAGTAGAGAATGAGGAATGAGCAGACAAGGGGGAAGGCAGCCTGGTTACTACTCTTGTCTGACCTGCATCGGTCTTTGTTGAACTGGGGAGGAGGAGCCTTGCTTTCTGAGGAGAGAAGCCAAATCACTGAGCGAGAGACCAAGACCAAGACGGTAAGCAGACCTCAGGGGCCAGAATGGGGCTGCACCTTTGACAGGCACAAAGAGCAGGCGTAGCCCTCATGCACGTGCAACAAGGGCAGTGGCGCCGGCACCTGAAACCTTCTCTCTCACACAGCACTGCTCTCTCCCGGGGAGCCCTGAAGAACCAGCGATCTCTCTTTCAGTTTCTTTGGGCTCCAGCAGGGGATGGGACTCTCGCACCTCATTGCCTGTCTGGGCGGAGTGGCACCATAAGCGGATTCAAGGACCAGAGAAAGCAAGAAAGCAAATTCAGAAGCAGCTTCCAAGCAGGGCCCACCTGGCACCCGAGTCTGTGAAATCCGGTCCCAGCAACCG
The DNA here is from genome assembly GCA_030068075.1 of Paguma larvata. Classification (NCBI taxonomy): domain Eukaryota; kingdom Metazoa; phylum Chordata; class Mammalia; order Carnivora; family Viverridae; genus Paguma; species Paguma larvata. The sequence goes on from CM057843.1 coordinate 54,530,435, forward strand.
GCCACCCCTCCCCCACAGCCATCGGAGCCCGTGTCTTTCGCTTCCTGCGAGGCTAACAGTTAGGGCCTCAGCTCAGAGTGGGGCTGAGGCAGCCCGAGTGTGGTTATTCGTGCACGGCTCCTTCTGCCTCCCCTCCCCACAACTGTTTCCATTCTCACCGAGCAGCCACGTCCGGGTCAGACACGCAGGACAGCAGCCGGGGATTTCCAAGGGACTTTTTGAGAAAAGCCAGTGAAAGTTGGGTGTTGGCTGCAGGGCCTCGGCACTCTGACTGAAACCCACTTCTTCCCTGCGGAACGTAAGGCTGGCCTGGGGGGGGGCTACTTCCCAAGGATCCTTTCAGACGGAAACTGAACAGCGATTGCCACTCCTGGAGCTCTTTCAGGCGGCTGGGCTGGAGAAATCCTTTAGGAACTCAGTTGAAATTGGGGTTAACAGACCATCCCTTCAGAGCCTGAAAGCCTCAGCAAAAATGGTTCTGGTTTGAGGATCTGTGAGCGAGCTGAGCAACCTGGGCCACAACCAGCTTCCTTCCCATGGGCCCATGAGAGGACAGGGACAAGGACGAGGGTGGGAAGGGGTCCCTGGAGAGTCAGCACCTCTCCCTCCTTCCCACACATTCCAGGCCACAGGTAAAAGGAGACACTGACTCACTAGCAACACCGGGTGGCTAAGAGACACAAAGCCCTAGCGAAGGCCCCTCTGCTTACGAGTCAAGAGCTCAGTCTGCACTGGCGATTCTGGGCATTTCTCCCGCTATTTTGGTTGATTGTGCACATACTGTATACACTAAATAACTAATAAAAAGAGAGAAAGTGAATTTTACCTTTTATAAAACCTAAGTTCTAGAATTTTTACACTGCTTCATTTTTATAATCACCACAATACTGAAGTAAATGCACAGAGCGTTATCACTGTTTTACAGACGGAGAACAAGAAACTTAGGGAATCAAAATGGGAATATTGGTAGGATTCTTTGTGGAAATTTAAGTAAATAAGAATATATGATAAATTTTCATTCCAAAACAAAAAATTTGCCTTGACCAATAACAAAACCCCCTACTAGGGCAGAGGAGAGAGGGACAGGCCCAACTCCTACAGAGGCATAACCTCTAACCAAGACCCAGCAGCCACCTGAGGGTCTCCAGTTAGAGGCAGCAGCAGGCAGGAGCAGGTAGGGGAGAGAGGGCCATGACTGGCCTAAGGTATAGGAAGAGCGGCAAAAAGAAGAAAACAAAAAGCGTGCGCGTTTGGGGGGGGGGGCGGGGGCGGGGGCGGGGGGGTGTATTAAACATGGTCGACCGCTAAAGAATACTTATGAAGCCTCAGGATTTCTTTCAAGGGACACCTGCTGTGCCAGGCCTAGAGAGCAAAAGTCTGCACGATGGGTTGCCTAGACTCAGCAACAGGACCCAAGGAAGCACACCAGACAGGCTACAGCTCCGGAGCCTGAAAGATTTAGGGTAACGGAGAGCAGAAGGGCTTCTGCTGCTCTGGGCAGGAGCTTACGGGGGTAAGGGGGTTCTTACTTCACCCAGATAAAAGGAAGGAAGGAGGCGGCAAGGCATCTGTTATAGGCTTAAGAATTTTCCTAGAGGTTCACGTTTATTGGCATTTGACCCAGAGTCTCACCCATGGGTAAGCGCGCAGACCTGGGCTGTGAGTAGGAAGACCGGTATCCTACCTCCCATTCAATTCAGTCTCTGTTAATTCAGCAACCCAAACCACCCCCACCAGTAGTCCAAAGGTAAAATGGCCCAGGGACACGCTGTGCTCTCAATAGCCTGCTGAGTCTCAGAATTGGATGGGGTGGGGAGCATCTGAAGTTCTGCTCATTTAGTTCCACAACAAAAAATAAGCAGAGGCAGGAGGTGGGGCAGAGGCAAATACTGGCAGCCACGCATCTTTCTAGGTCTTTATAGCTGTGTCTCTGGATTTGTAGGCCACTCCTCGACTTTTCAGCTCTCGCACGATTCCTGTGGTGGGAAAAGAAACAGCTCTGTGAGGGAGGAAGATTCCAGAGGATAAGACAGGTCCCTCTTTTCCCTCTACTACCACTCTGTGGGAAGAAAAGTGTTCCTAAGCAAAGGGGAGTTCCTAGACAGTTCATCAACAATCCTGCTGGGCTGGCCTGTTCCCACTGAGGATCCAGGCGAGTGTTTGGTGAGGACGTGGGAAAAATGAGAGAAAAACAGAAGACACACTGTAGTCACTGAAACCAAGGGTTCTGGAGCCAAAATACCTGGGTTCAAATTCTGCCTCCTTACTTAACTAGCACGTGACCTTGGACAAGTTGTTTAACCTCTCTGTGCCTCGGTCCTCTCAGAGAGATGGGAGGACTAGCGTGTAATCCCCAAAAGGACCTCCTCAGAGCTTGGCACAGTAAATGACCATCAGCTGCTGTTAGGATTATTATTACCTTGGGGTAGGCGACCAGTGACCGACACTGCATACACACCCGGCTTAAAGTTACCTAAGAGGGAAGGAAAGAGATGGCAGTGAGAGTAAGTTAAGTCTAAAGACCAAATGGAGGGTTAAGCTCAAAACGAAAGAAATGCTGCAGCTCCAAGAGAAGAGCAATCGCCTCTTTTGGCTACAGTGTTAAATGACAGGGGACAGGACACCCCTCCTTCTCACTCCGAGGACACACACCCAGTGATTAAGACTCCCCCACTGGACCCAAGGGACAGAAACAACACAACTAGGCCAGGAGAAGAAGGGAGACACTTACTGACTCGCTGCCACTTGGACACCCAGCTGTCCTCTGGGCTCATCATCGCAATGATGCTGGGAAAGGGAAAGAAACAGAAGTCAGGCTGAGCCTCGCCCACTAGAGAAGAGCAATGGAGGAGACGGCCCGCATTACTCTGCTTCCAGCTGGCAAAACAGTTCTGGGAGAGGAAACACAGGACACAGCCAAGTATCGAGTCTCTACTAGAAAGCAGGGGAAAGCAACTTCTAATGCTGCGAAGGGGCTGACCCAGAGTTAGTACTGAAAAAGGTTCTTGGCCTGCCAATCACAAGTCAGTCATCATTCCCAGGGGACTAGCTTCACCAGGCTCAAAAACATCCTCAGCCCAGACTCCCCGGGAAGCCAGATTTTCTGATTACAACCAACATGACCACTAGGGGGCTGGGCCTTAGTGCAAAGGGGGAGGGTGAATGAAAACAATGGGCCCTCCTACAAGAAATAAGTTAGACTTAGCCGAGATCTGTCTCTAATGAGCTGTACAGCCTAACACACATAAAAACTCAAAGACCCAGCTAAAACATGAAAAACATCTAACACAGAGTTGCTGCTAAATAAACATTAACTCTCCTTAACATCCTAATAGTTCTTCCTAGGATACCTCTGATCCTAGAGCACAGGCAACAGGAAGGCTTCTGAAGAGCCAGGAGCCTGCCTTGTGAGCCTGACATGTAAACACCGGGTACTTTCAGAAGCTTACAGAGGTCCTTTCTGCCATTCGTTGATCCCATCAAATGCTTAGTGATGCCTACTGCGACAGATCTGTTCTAGACGCTGACGTTTGTTGATTACAGCCTCAATAACCATTCCCTCTTCTCTTGGCAACAACCTTGGATTCTTATTTGGGGGCCCTCCCTGCCCATCTAAATCCTACAGCCTAGCCATACGCCGTGAGTGGAACTGACCCCGTCCTCCAGGGTGGTTACGTGGGGTAGCACTGCCCTGGCCTGGCAGACTGATCTGGGGTGGGCACACGTGCAGCCCATTCTCCGGACCAAAACTATATTCTCCTGTGTCCTTCAAAATCAATCTTTCTAGCCTTATGGTGCCTGTTACCCAACCTTGTGATTTAATCTAAACAGAATTCCCACCATTCTCCAAACATACCCTGGTTTTCCCACTCCATGATTTTTGCTCAAGTCATTCCCTTGTTTAGAATGCTTTTTCTAAAATGCTCTCACCTCAACCTCCTCAAAACTCCGGTACTTCTTTAAAAGCCTGATTCCCTTCTGGCTGAGTTCATCTGGTCCTCCTCTGATCTCCATTAGCCTTTGATATACTCATTCTCCGAAACCTAATATGCACCGGAACACACAAATGACTCCTACGACTCAACAATAAGAAGCCAAATAACCCGATTCAAACGTTGGGCAAGGGACTGAAACGGACATTTTTCTGAAGACATACAAATGACCAATAAGTATATAAAGAGACGCTTAACATCACTAATCATTAGGGAAAGACACTCAAAACCACAAAGAGATACCACTCCACACCCAATAGGGTAGCCTCTATCAAAACCAAAACAAAACATAAAACAAAAAATAACAAGCGTTGGGAAGGGTGTGGAGAAACTGGTGGTGAGAATGTAAAATGGTGCTGCCACTGTGAAAACCAGTCTGACGGTTCCTCGAAATACTAAACACAGAACAACTTAGCGATTCCACTTCTGGATATATGCCCCAAAGAAGTGAAGGCAGGCCCTTGATCAGATATTCGTAAAGCCGTGTTTACAGCAGCATTATTCATAACAGCCAAAAGATGAAAGCAACCCAAGTGTCTATCGACAGACAAATAGATAAAATGTGGTATATACAAAAATGGTATTATTCAGCTTAAAAACAACGTTTGACACATGCTACCATATAGATAAACCTTGAAGGCATTGTGCTAAGTGAAATGAACCAGTTACAAAAGGAAAACTATTATATGATTTCCGTTATGTGAAACACCTACAGTACACTTCAAATTCATACAGAAAGGCAGTCGAATGGTAGTTGCCAGGGACTGTGGGGAGGGCGAAACGAGGAGATGAAAAAAGTTCTGGAGACAGATGGTAGTGATGGCTGCACAACGGTGTGAATACACTTAAGGCCACTGAATTCTACACTTAACAATGGTAACATTTCTGTCACATATTTGATAACAAATTCTTAAAGAATCCCAATATGCAGAACTTTACACTGCATCTCTCTTACTAGTAAATACATGACTGCGTGTAACTCTGGACATCCCCCACAGCAGCCAACACAGTCCTCTACCCATAGACGGGAGCCCCTTTATTCATTTGTTAGCAATTTTGTTACAGTGCGAACAAATAATCCGAGGGACTGAAGATTCTGACTGTGCACATGCATGTGTAGGAAGGAAGATTCCATGACAACATCTTTTTTGCCCAATCCTTCATGCTTCCTTAAAGGAAATCAAAGATGGGATGGAGTTGGCCCCATCTTGAAGGTTCAGCAAGTACTGGGTGTGAGCCCAGTTTGTGTGTAAACCCTTAATCGGCCTAGAGGCCAAGAGACACAGTATCTCCTTAAACCCCAAGGAATACCGCCCTCTGGCTCCTACCTTGGGGAAAAAAATGGACACCTGCCTACTTATGTTACTCTCATTTCCCTTTCTCCCCATTGGACAATCTCGCGAAGGGAAATTTTTCTTACAGGCTCTCTTAGACATATCTAAAAGCAACAGCTTTGGGGTAATAATTTGCATTACTGGACCTTACCTTCATCTTCAGAAAGGATCTTCATACATTCAACAAACATTTATTAGCCATCTGCCACCCTCCAGGCCCTGTGCCAGATCATGGTGCCCAAGATAAACACAGTCCCTACCAACAATGAGCTGACGGTCTACAATGAAGAACTGTACAGCAGAAATAAAATGAAAACCATACAAATCATTTACAATTTCCTAATAGCCATGTTTATGAGAAAAGACAAAAAGGTGAAATTAACTTCAATAACATATTTCACTTAACCCAGTATATCCAAAGAAGTATCACTTTGGCATGTAATTAATATTAAAAAAAGTAAAGTATTTTTACATACTTTTTTCTCATTCTAAGGCTTGTCAATCTAGTGCATAATTTACAGTTTGAGCAAACCTCAGTTTGGACTAGCCATATTTCAAGAGCTCATTGCCCCGCATGGCTAGTAGCAACTGTACTGGAAGGAACTGGACTACTGTATCCCAAAATAACTTTGAGAACAACTAGGATTATGGTCTCAAAAGTCTGCCTCACATTTACTTGGTGGGGTGGGGTGGGGTGGGGTGGGGTGGGGGGTGGAAGTAACGAAGGAATCCAAAGGGACTTACCCGTCAAAGGAAGAGCTGGTGCAGTCATATACCATCTCCCGGTTACCCTTCATCTGAAGGTATGCATCACAATTGTCACATCCGTCATATTCAAACTGGTCTATAGTCTAGGAGGGGGAAGAGAGGAGGGAGGAGTGAGCATAAACGAGGCCAAAAGAAGTAGCTGTCTCCATACTTCTACCTGGTCAAGTAGAAGCCTCCCTATGTTGGCTCCGTCTCATCAGCTTCCCCACCCACCACTCCCACAGCCCCATTCCCAAAGTCCCACCCTCACAGTCCTCCCTCTCTTATTATCAGCTGCGTTTTACCTGCTCCTTTCCCTAGTCTCCTCAGGCTCAGGCATCCTCTCCGACTACTCCCTCAGCTGCAGATCCCCCCACCCTCCTCTGACTCCCAGTGGCCTTCGGCTTCAACAGTTCACTGAACGTCTGAGAGGCCTGTGCTGAGGATTCAAAAGCATGTAAGGCTGCCTGCGTTCCTCCCGACTTAAACGATGGCCTCCAGCAGCTTCCCACATCCTCTGCCAACCCCCTGGGTCCTGGACCTTACTTTTCATCTTCGCTATCCCCCATCCCCGTTCCACATTTTCCCCCACCTTGACACCCCATCGCCCCTACAACCGGCTCCCCGAAGGACACCTTGACCAGGGAACACAGCAAACACGCTCGCAGATGCCGTAGGTCCTTCGGCACCGTCTCCAAGGCCATCCTCTCCGACAAATGAAGAGCAAAGAATTGGGCCACAGACTCCTCAGCCGCAGGAAGTAAACAGCGATTTACCCAGAATGCCTTCCACTTCCGGTGCCTCGCACTTCCTCTTCCGGTGTGGGAAGCCGCGGACCCACCCCTCCCCTCCCCGCCGAAGGAGATGGTTTCTCCCGCCTGGAGGCGGGGCCGGCCAGGAGTCACCTGGGCCGGCGCGCGCACCCGCCACCTGGGCCGGCGCGAGGGCGAGGCCGGGACGGCAGTTGGGCCTGTGGGTAGGGCCCGTGGGGGAGGGGCGGCGCGGCTGGCGCCTGCGCGGGAGCGCGCCGCGGCCCGAGCCGGAATCCCGGCGGGGCGAGCCGTTTGATTTAGGCCGCTGGCAGCCGGCCGCCGGTCCCCTTAGGAGGATCCCAGATGCCAGCCGAGATTCTTTTTTGTCTTCCCGTTTTAAAAGCGCAGGGCCAGAGAGTCCACTGTCTCCCTCTGGATTAGCTCTACAGAGAGGAAAAGAAATCCGGGACAGCCCCTTTCTTTTCTGAGAGGAATATAGGGTTTCCATTCGCCGTCCACGGGAATGCTGGCTTGTGAGCCCATGGCGGATACCAGGCCTATTATTTTTAAAACTCTTGACGTACTTTCCTTGCTCCAGCTGATAATTTAAGTTTCGTGCGGCTTTTTTTAGCATTTAGACACAGATCCTTTACCTCAGAACATCTGTAGGGGATTGGAGACTTTTTTTTTCTTTTTTTCATTTCACCCTATAGCAAGCTAGATGCTTCTTTGCTCTCCTGTTCAAAACTGGGCAACAGTGGCCACCCCCTACGAAACCTTTCCTGGAGAAGCAGAAGGGGCAAATGTTGTTTTGTGAGGATGAGAGCAGGGGCTGTCCCAGGTTCTGTGGAATTCATACCAAGGTAGCCCCAGTAGTAGGCAGAGGACAGTCATTTGTGTTTATCAGAATTGGAGCTCTGGGGATAGAAGTAGTTTCAGGCCGTACTGTTCCGTCCTCACAACCAGGCCTCCCCACTGAAACGGCTTCAAGAGGGGGCATGCTTCGTGCGACCATGCCTTGCTGTGTTCAGATGGGTTCTATGACTGTGGTTAGAATGTTCCCTGTCACTTCCAAACATGCTTTCATGCTTATCTCACGGGAGCCCTGCAACAACCCTGGGAAGTTGGCCTATTTTATGGGTGGAAAAAAGTGAGGCACAGACTATTTGCCCAAGGTCACAAAGTCACTGAAGCATCATGAGTGTGTGAAGTAAAAGGTACAATAATAAGTCTTACAACGACTGGACCACAGTTGAGGATCTAGTTGTGCTTCCCCCTTCCCTTGCTCACTAAACCATGTTTCTAGGGGCTTACAAACCAATGCTTGTTACCTAGTCTACCACTCTGTCCTGTCCTTTCATAAATCAGACCTAGCCTCTGAAAACAGAAATAAATTCTGTCAATGGAGAAGATGAAGTCGTTACCCTGAGTAACAGCAATGAGAGAACAAAACCACGAGGCCAGACCGCATTTCTGGATAAATATATTAGCAAATAAATACATTTCTCAACATAGTGCCTGATTCAAGCGTCTTTCTGTCTGGTTCAGATATAAATACCCATGTGGGTGCTTAGTTAGGTGCTAGTTCCCCACTGACTTTGAGGGAAGAAGATTCCCAGGTAGGGTCCTGTGCCCACTTTGCTCCCACATTCACATTCCAAATGGGATAATGCCTGAGGAGCCAGCAGCGGCCAAGCTGCCCTGGGGTGACTGTCCCCCTCGGGAGGCCCCTCAGCCCTGGCCACTCGGTACCAGCTACCCAGGCCAGAGGTCCTGCACGCACACCTTCCTGGGCACCCCTGACCTGTATGGCTTATGATGGGAAGCTGGGCCCTGGGGCCATCTAAACCCAAGTGTCCCACTTTGCTTTTCCTCTGTTTCCCCCCGTTCCCCATCTCCGCTCTGAGAGAAGACCCCCAGATTCGTTGTTGTCCTTGTTCAGCTGTAATTCTGCCTTTTCTACCTTCATTCCATCCTCCCTTTTCTAGATGAAGTTCTGCAGAAATCTTCTTTCCATCTAGTGTGGGACTTGGAGACAGGCAAGCTCTAGGAAAGAATTATTCCCTCCCCACTACCACCACCCCCGACACCCAGAGGAACTGGGAGTTGCTGGAGAGACAAGGGAGTTTGAGAGTCAGAGGCTCCACCTCAGGTTCTTCACGGTGCCAGACCACGCCCGGGACACGACTCCTGGCTTCCCACAGCCTTCCCTCTGACTTAGTAGAGTGGATCTGACAATTAAGAACAAGCAGGGAAAAGCATTCTCCCTTTTGCACCGGAGCGGGCACTGCCTTGGAGAAGCTGCAAAGCCTCCCTTTTTAGGGCTCAGGGCTCACCTATGTTCTTGATCCTTTTTCAAGGAAGGAAAATGATAAAAGCCAGGGTTGCCGCTGATGCAGCAGCTTTACCGAGGAGTCAAAGCTGGTGTGCGGGACTCACCCAAGAAAGGAGGTAAGAAGGGCCCATTGGCAGGTGTGCACATGAGACTCGGGATGAGGAAGACCTGCAGGGTCTGGGGAAAGGAGCAGCACCTTTATAACACCTAACTACCCACACCTAGCTTCCTGCTCTCCCTTAAGGAGCCAGCCCACATCGGCAGTGACGGGTTGCCAGGCTGGACACAAACTTGCTGCGCTGCAGATGCGTTCTGCACACAGGGCCCGGAGCTGGGAGCAGGGAACACCTCCTGCCACCCGCCATCACCACCCCTCTTCCAGAGGTTCCAGGAAGTATGGAAAAAAAAAACAGAGGGGTGTTTTCCGAGGTCCCTTCTTCCCTGGGGAGCAGGACTCTGTGTCAGACAGGGCCCAGTCAGCCGGAGCGCACTCTTGGTTGAAGCGAAGTCTGCGCATCTCACACAGCCTGCTCACACAGCTCCTCGAGCTCCTCCTCCGAGCCTGCATTTAGAGCGGGAGAGGAAAGAGGTCACTGGGGCTCAGGCTGGCCTCTTGCTTGTGCCACCTGCAAGACAGTATGGCTGACAGGGAACGCACAGGATGGGGAGCGGGCAATGTGTCCAGAAGGGGCAATCAGACCGAAAGCTGGGAGGGGCCCCAGTTGGGACACGGTGGGGGGGGGGAAAGCTAGAGAAAAATAAACATATATAGCAACCAGTGTGTTACAAATACATTCAGTCGTTAACCCAATTAATACTTATTAAGCAGTCATGAATCTGGCCTGTTACCAGGTCTGTGTAAGCAGAGACGTGACAGTCTTGGAGAAGAGAAGGTGTGCGTGCAGAGGGAAATTCTGTCAGTGGGACAAGACTGGGTCCTAAGACCTTTCCTGGGAAGGGGGCAGATCCTGTTCCAGAGGGGTAATCAGGAAGGGCCTCCTGAAGGTGAAGATAAATGAGCTGGTCCTGCAGAAATGGGTAAGAATTCAATATATGGGAACTGGAAGGCAGCAGAATATTCTGGACTACAGGGACTGCAAGAAGTATTTACTCGGTTTGGTGAAATCACGCAACAGGAAAGAACGGGAAGGGGAAGAGTGAAAAATAGGGCTGGGAAGGAAGATGGGGGCTAGCTGGTGCCAGAGCCTTGAAGGCCAAACCAGATTGGGTTTTTCTTCACTGTGAACAAAAGAGAACATTTGGAAATTTCCGGACAGTTTATTTGAGGATGATGAGCCTGGCAGCAGTGCATGAGCAGGTAACTGTGCTACACGACTCCGCAGGACACAACACTGTATGTACAGTGCCCAGCCTTCATGGCCCTGTGTGGGAGGAAGGAAGAGCTAGGAGGCTCCTGCTTCCATCTTTAGGCTGCATCTAAGACACGGGCAGGGGCCCTCAGTTCTGAAGAAGGTAAAAAAGGCATCAAGGATACATTTAACAGAACCTGGCACTGATTGGATTTGAGGAACAGGGAGGAGGGAGGCATTGAAACCAGTTCTGAGTATGAGAGAAAGGGGAGATGGTGGTCTGGGACCAGCAGCATATGGAAGGGTCCAAATGGAATCATCAAACACATAGCCAAGGCTTGCTTTACCTGGCTCTGTGGAATCAATTATTTTCTCTACTGTAACTGTTTACAGGCCTGTGACCTCAAAGACTTGGATCTCCCGGTTGACAAGTTCCATGTCCTCAGAGCCTAGCCTGGAACCTAGCATAGAGCAAGCATACAATGCGGGAAGAAAAAAGGAGGGAAGAAGTGAATGAATGAATGGTAACAGCTCTAGGTCTCAACTGTAGGGTTCCTGGACTGTGAGGTCTTATGTTTCAAGACCGTTGAGTCCCCTTTTGGGGTGCCTAGTGACAGCTGTAGGCCAAGAGCTGTGTCATCTGCACTATGGGAGAAGATGGAGGAAATGGGGAGGTAGGGGGCTCTGGAGGAGGAAGAGGAGGATTTGAGCAAAAAACACCAAGTTAAAGTTGAGGATTTACATGATCACCATTGGTTATAATACAGTATCAGGGATGTACTGAAGCCCCAGGCAAATTAGGTCAGCCTCATTAACAAGGGTGCTTAGAAGGAAAGCTTTAGTTGTTCTTTTATCCCCAGAGGGAGTGGAGAAAATCTAAGGACCCACGGGGTTGCTGAGAACCACCCGTGATCTATTTTTTTCTTTCCTTTTCCTTCCTTCCTTCCTTCCTTCCTTCCTTCCTTCCTTCCTTCCTTCCTCCCCTCCTCCCTCCCTCCCTCCCTCACTCCCTCCCTCCCTTCCTCCCCTTCTTCCCTTCCTCCCATTCCTTCCCTTCCTTCCTTCACACTTCCTTCTTTTTCCTTCCTTCCTTCCTTCCTTCCTTCCTTCCTTCCTTCCTTTCTCATTTACATAGCTCTTTTCATATGGCTTAGGATTACGGATATCAGTAATTCTCCATGCTCTCCTCAAGAGCAAGGAACACTTCTTGGCCTTCTTTGTATTTAAAGCTAATTGAACTGTGTGCATTGGTACAGCTTTACGAATTATTAAAATACTGAAACAATTACATTGGAGCTGTTGTCCCAAACAACCCCAAGTGCCAGATTTCTGATGTTTCATCCACACTGTATTTCCCGAGACCGCCCTGTGATCTGGCGACTAAAGGAGTAATACCTGAAGTGATACTTCAGCCGGCATCCTGTGCTCTGCCTGTTGTTCAATATTTTGAATGTCACCCCACTGCACCCTTCTCAGCTTCTGTCAACCCCTTGTTGGCTGACTTTACCCAACCTGCAATAACCCCTAGTATCCTCTCCCCACCACACCCTCTCCCCCCGAAAACTCACCAGGCTGGGCTGGTGGCACCTGGCAGTGTGGGTAAGGGCATGGCCTGCCCTCCGGGGTGCCAGAACTCCATTCAGAAGGCCCCTCGCCAGGTGGGTGTGGTTCCAGGGACTGGCGTGGAGTCAGACACAACCACACTGGCTGTGAACTTGGGTAACAAGGGCCTGGGGTTTCTGGTAGCAGCCTCCTGTCCAGGCCTGGAGGTCCAAAGATCAATGGATGGGTCTCTGGGGACCAAGGGTATGCCAAGCTGGTAGGATAATGGGGAAAAACCTGGCAAGATGGGTGTGCAGTCAAGTCCTGGGGCCGAGAGGCTGGGGTGGGCTCTGAGACACACCCCCGCCTTTTCCTCTGTGGATGTCGAACAGGGAGGCTGGATTTCTGCAAGTGGAAGGGACTGGGGCTGGAGGCGTCAGCTGGGCCCGGGGCTGCCTCGGGGAGGGCCCTGGGCCGTTGAGGAGTGGGGAGCTGTCCTGAAGGGGCAGCTGGGTTGGATCTGGCAGCTTGTTGATCGGGGGAAGGCGGCTCTGGCTGGGGCTGTGTCCGAGGAATGGCAGGCCTGGATTGGGGCATCCCGGGTTCTGGGCCAGGCTTCCGGCCATGCCACTGGAAACGCTTTTTGTAGTGGTGGTGCCGGTGGCGGTGGTAGTGGACATGGCTGGAAACCTGGGTTTCTCCTGTGGGGACCACTGAGTCCAAAGAACGGGGCCGAGAGGTCATGCTAGGCTGAGTCTCCTCCCCCCGGGGCTCCCCTTCAGGGCTGCAGTATACCAAGGGGTCAAAGTCACTGCTCAGGGAGCTGCGGAAGGTAGAACTGCTGCCATGGATGCCCTGCAGACTGATGTCCGTGCAGTTGACCACTGAGTCACTTGAAGAGCCATGACAGGGCCCCGAACTGGAGTCGCTGGCTGGCCCATCTGCCATGTAGCCACTGCGTTCCGTGTGGTAGCTTTCTCCAGAACCGCTGCTGTCATGAGGCCTGGCCCGGCGTGGGGGTGCTGGGCAAGCAGACAGGTGCTGCGAGGTGCATCGGAGACGGCTCAGTCCCCAGCCCTGCGCATAGGGGTGCGGGGCCACCGCCAGGCACTGCTGCTCGCCTGGAGCCCGGGGATGTGCGGCTCTGGGGAGACGGTGGTGCCGGGGGCCCGTGCCTGGCTCCTGGGATGTTGAGAAGGGACCGGGTCGTGGGGGCCGAGCCACTGCACTCCGGGAAGGGCCCAACAGGTACGCAGCAGGTAGGTGGTAGTGGGCATGGCCAGGATGTTGGCGAATGAGGTGGAGTCTCCGGCCTGGTTCCTGAAAAGCCCGAGAGTGTCCCAGGGACTGGGAAAAGGAATCTCCCTCTGGAAGAAAGAACCAAGAGCAGAGGTGTTTGACTCCACAAATCTATGGAGGGTGCATTCAGAAAAGTGTGGCCATAGCACACCTATTTGAGCCCACGTCGCCTGTGTGTTTGGTCAGAGTTGAGGGACTGAGGGCATTCCTAATCTGCCTGTGCCTGGGATGCCCTGGCTCCTTCCAGTCCGTCTATCTCCCTGGGAGTTCCATGGCTGTGTCCATCCCCGCCCCTCCCATCAGCCCACGTGGGGCTCTTTGACCCAGGGCCACCACCAGTCCATAGTGCACCTTTGTGTAAATTAGAAAAAGGTTCTCTTTCCTTAAGATACTTCACTTTCATCGTTTAGAAAATGTTCATAATATCCTGGTTTTGTTAGAATAAGATACTTTATTGCCAGAAAACCAGAATAAAAAATATACAAACCACCCATATTTAGAATCAACAAAGTTGTCGTAAAGATACAGTTTTTAGAGTAATGAAGATGTCTACAATATGAATGGCCCTCCCCTTTATACGAAGCACTCTTGAGCAGTGCACAGCCTAAAAACTATTACAGCAGACCTGCTTTCTCCTCGGCTTCAAGGCAAAACCGCCCCTCAGAGAGCAGCCTTGTTCTAGACCTGCCTGCCTGCCTGCACATAGGGGAGTACTTGGCCCACCTCCTACCTACGATGTTGAACATGCAGAGAGGGCAAGTCCGATGCTGATGTAGCCAGGGGTCCACACACACACGATGGAACTCATGGAGGCAGGAAATGACCCGGAGCTCCTGGAGAAAACAAGGGGGTTCAAACCAAATTATCTGTAGCTTCTCTGACTCCCTCTGGCCTCTCCTTTTTGCCCTCAGCTTCTTGTAAAATACCCCATAGTAGAATAGAAAGGATAAGGGCTTTGGTGTCTGGTAAGCCTGGATAAGGCCACTTAGCATAACCTTGGGCAAGTTGCTTAACGGAAATGCTCTGGTTTTCTGCTCTAAAATGAGTATGAAAAACGAATCTACCCCCACCCTGCATTGTCACGAGGCTATAATGATAATGCATCTAAAGCACCCACTGCAGATCCTGGCACTCGGTACGCACTCAACAAACAACAGCTGTCTTTGCCTGGAAGACCAGGAAGATAACCAGGCCTCAGGGCTGTCCCCTACCTCTGCCTCATGTAAGATGCACAGGACACAGATGCAGCCAGGGCACCCGCACCTGCCTGAGGGCCTCCTCCAGCCTCCCAAAGTCCAGCTCCCCTCCCCAGCCTGCTCACAGAGGCCGCCCGCAAGCCCCGCCTCACCTGGCCCTCAGAGAACTCCTCCAGGCAAATGGCACACACAGGGGCTGAGCTACAGCTGCTGCTTGAGTCTGGCCACTCAGCCCGGGCCCTCCTGCAGCTGGCCCGGTACCTCCTGGTGGCCAGCTGGCTGATGGCCCAGGCTGTTCGCTGTTGAAGGGGATCCTGAGAAGAGGGGCGGGGCTCAGAACAGGCCAAGGGGTCCTCTTCCCTCGCCCCCGGACCTCAAGTCTGTGCTTGGCTCCCAGTCACCAGTTAGATCACACAGCCGATTGACTACCCCTGGGAGTTTGTCCCCTTCGAGCTCATACGTGGCTCTGCCAAGCAGGCCGAGCCCCTCCCACCCCACTCCCCCATTCATACCATCAAGCTTCCTTTTTCTTGGTGACCCGTGAGAGAAATTTTTCAGCCAACTGCCTGCTTGGGTATCTAACAGACCCATCAAACTGAACTCCTAATCCCATTAGCACATACCCATCCCACCCCCTTAAACGTAAGTCACATCACGGTACTACTTCTGCTCAAACTCTCCAACAGCTCCCATTTCACCCAGAGTCAAAAAACACAGTCCTGCCAACGGCCTACGCAGTCCAGGAAACGGGGCCCCCGTGAGCCCTCTGTCCTCACCTCCTGCTCTGTGCTCTCCCTCTCCTCCAGCCACGTGGCCCCCTTGCTGTAACTCAGACATACCGGGCACGCTTTTGCCTCCAGGCCTTTGCCCTTACCATTTTCTCTGTCTTGTGCTTGCTCTCCCCAGAGATCTGCACGTTATCACCCCCTCGACGACTTAGGGCCTTTCCTGTAAATGTCATCCTCTCAATGAGGCCTTTTATGGCTTTGCTGTTAAAAACTAACTCTGTCCAGGGCGCCTGGGTGGCTCAGTCAGTTAAGCATCCGACTTCAGCTCAGGTCATGATCTCACAGTTCGTGAGTTCAAGCCCTGCTGACAGCACAAGGCCTGAAGCCCACTTTGAGTTCTGGGTCTCTCCTTCTCTCTCTGTCCCTCCCCCACCCCTGCTCACTGTCTGTCGTCTCTTGCTCTCTCAAAAATAAACATTAAAAAAATTTTTTTAATAAAAATTAACTCTGTCTTTTTACATTCCCTTTTCCCTCACCCATTTTATTTTTCTCCCTGGAACATGCCACCATCTAAAATATTACACATTTTACCTTTTTGTTTACTGTCTGTCTCTTCCCATTAGAATGAAAGCTCCCTGAGGGATCTTCTGTCTTTTGGTTCGGTGCACCATCCCCAACACCTGGAACAGTGCCCGGCCCATACTAGGAGCTCTCTATATTTGCTGAATAAATAAATGAATGGGCAAGCCACAGTGGAGGGGCTGCCGGAGATCGACAAGTCAGATGCTAGGGTATTTAGATGTAAACCATTTCAAGAGCATAAGGACATCTTCTTTCCTCACTTTTCCCATCCGGCTCTTTACCCTCCCACACGCATAAACATGCCACCTCTGCCAGGGAGCCCGCCCTGCTTACCGGCCTGCTGTGGCGGGGGCGGCATCGGATGCGCAGGACTGAAGCCAAGATGACCACAAAGATGGTGCCCACCACTGTCAGGAGGATCCACACATCATAATCTGGCTGGAGGAGTGAGCAGAGATGGAAAGAGTCATATTTCTGGAAGGAGCTGGGGCAATCTGGGAGAAATTCAGGTGTCCAGGAGAATGAGGGCTAGGGACCCCGATGAGTTTTCCAGCAGAGGGGATGAGGTGGGGAGGAACCTACAGGTGGGGTTAGGTGGTCCCTGTCTGCCCCAGGTCAAGCATAGGAGAGGGTCCTCCAAGTGTCAGCTGTGTGAGGTACTATCTAGAAGAGCTGTGTGCCTGGGAAAAAGAGGAAAAGGACCCCTCTGCAAAGTGGAAGCCACCCAGTAAACAGCTGGGTGAGGTTTCTAGCTAGTACAGAAACACCAGCCAGGGATGGGGTCAGGGGCTAGGGGGCCAGGGTTTCATCCTGGCTCTGCTACTCTGTGCCATGAAACCGCAGAACCGAAAACAACTTTAGAACTCGGCTGGCCAAATCGATTCATTCTGAAGATGAAGCCCAGAGAGGGAAGAAACTTGTCCAGAGGCACGCAGCTGGTGAATACCATCCAACTACAGGGTCTCTAAATTCTCTTTAGCTCCAGGAGTCTCAGGGCCCTTGGTGGGAGTGCCACAGGACAAAGCGGCAGTGAGAGCGAGCGGGCGTGAGGGCAGGGTCTGGAGATCTGGCGTGCTTACCCAGGTTGGGGGCTCCTTCAGCTCAATCCTAACATGGGCCTTTCGATTCTTGTACACAAACTCCATCAGCTTCTCGGCATCTTTACCCCAGATCAACACCACTGGCCAAGTCAGCCCCAGGGGCTGCTGCAGCTGCGGGAGGGAAAGTGCCCACAAGGGCTGCTATGTCCTGACTTGTCCTGCCCCAGATGACATTAGCTCCCTCCCTCCAGCTCCCTCTTCAGACACCCCAATGTCCCTGGGTACCTGCTCAGCAGCAGCTCGGTCCTCGGTGATGTCAAAGAGGACGGCGCTGGCTCCTCGCTCCCCTGCCATCCGGGCCTGCGCAGACACACAGCAGAGGTCCGGCCGGGGTCAGAGAAGGACATGGCCCGTCCGTCTGTCCGTGCCCCGGCCTCACCCCTCACACGCCCGTCCCTTCCTGGGGCCTTGCGCACACTGCATCTCTGCACACTCCTATATGACATGTGCAAGGACTCAGTGGGCTAGGATCCATGTCCTGCCCTCGGCTCACCCAGGTCCCACTGCCTTCAAGGACAACATTCAATTCTTCCTTTTGTAATGGAATAAACCCTTAGCGAGGGTTGAGTAGGTGTCAGGTAGTGGACTTGGCTCTAGAGCTAAGGACAAAGAAGACATCGCCTGGCCCTCAGAGTACCGCAAGTCTGCCTTCACTAAGAAGTGTGAGAACAGAAAGTAGGGAGTGACCGGGAACCGAGGAAGTGGGGGGAGGGAGAGAGGGAGAAAAGGTAAGTGGAGAACTCCTTCAGAATAGAGCTGGGCTTCCAAGGTCCAGCCCTACCTGACAAGAGGGGCCTGCAGGGCATCCCCTCAGCTCGGGCAGAGTTTCAAGGGCCTGGACCCTGCTGTCACCCAAGGTCTCTGTGGCAGAGCCCAGGCTCAGCCCATCTCTTGGTCTCTCTCTCCCTGCCACACTTTAACTGGCTCTAATTCAAGGATTTAATGGAGTCTCTGTGCAGTGCTTTATCCCCCATCCTTTCCCTGAAGGTGGCACTGGAGGCTGGGTGGGGAGGGACCTGAGGGGCTATTACCACAAGGACACAACTATGCAGGTGTGCACAAGCATGCTTGCCAAGGCTCCAAGAGCAGGGTCTAGCCAACCAGGCAGAGCAGAGCCGAGCCAAAAAGAGAGAGAGAGAGAGAGAGAGAGAGGGAAGCAGGAATCTAGAGGCGGGGTGTGGGGTAAGAGAACTGAGATAAGAGCCAGGGGTGGGGTGGAGGCGCAAGAGAGCAAAGGAGCCACCGACAGACACCGCCCTGCCTTGGTGTCAGCCTCCCTGCCCCGCACAGCGTTCTCCAGCCTGTCTCCCCAAAGCACAGGCTTATCTATCTTGTTCTGGTATCAGGCTGGGACCTCATGCCCCTAGGGCCCTGCTGAGTCTTTGGGCCTTCCTGCAGGCACTGAAGGAGTTAATCTCCCTGCCAGCAGTGGTGGCAGGAAGGGGAGCCAGTGCTGGGGCTTACTCAGTGCTTTGATCTCTGCTTTCCTTCCCGGAGAGAGCCTGTCCGGGCAGGTCTCTTGCCAGGCAGAGCAGGGGAGAGGCTTGCTCCCGCTCCCTGCTCCCTACTCCCCAGGAGGCAGCAGGGGCCAGAGGGCCCCCTCAGAACCGGCAGCCCACAGGCAAGGGAGCCCAGGAAGAAGGTGGTGGAGACCCTCAAGTGGAGCCCTGTTTTGGTCATGAGGGTAACTTTTCCCCTTCCTCCCTCTCTCCCTCCCTCCTCCCCGAGCTGCTGAGGAGCTGGGCTGGGCTCTCTACCAGCACCCAGGCCCAGCCCAGGCCCAGGCTCGCCAGCCTAATTGACTGGAAATTCACAGGACTCCAGAATGGAATGGCTGAAGACATTGAGAGGTCACAGCCTTCATTGGACTCCTGCTCACTTACTCCCAGGAAGTCCAGCCCAACTAGGTGACCCCAGGCAAAGAGAAACTTCTTTATCCTGCAAGCCAGGGTACGGGAGCAGTGCCAGAGGAAAAGGAGAGGGGCTCGCGGTGCTAGTGTCAGAGTCTAGGACTTGGCCAAGGCATGGGGAGGTCATCTCAGCAGTCAATGAACTGAGACTCCTGGATCCTGTGTGCTGCCAGGGCCTCGTGTGTCTCAGGCCCAGATTGAGGCCCATGCCCAGCCTGGCCTGAAAGAACATGAGAGAAGGGCACAGACTTCCTTCTCCAGAGATTTTCTTACTTACCCACCCCTCTCTCTTTGAAGGACTGGGGTAGGAACAGTGGAAAGTAATTACCCTGATGTTCAAACACCCCAGCCCATTACAGCCCATAATTACCAAGTTGTAAAAAGAGATCAAAGAGAGAGTACTGGCCAACAGGGGAAACAAACAGGACTTTCAGGCAGTGGGTACCTGTGCTCAGAGTTCTAGGAATCAAAAAGCAAGATTTGGGGCCAGATGGCCACCCGCACTGGGGCTGTCCATGCTTCCCTCTGGTCCGCCTACCCCCAAGAAAGTGGGAGAGAGGGAGAAAAGAAAGCACTTCTTGAGAGACTGGCATCTGGAAGGCAGAGACAAGTGGGAAGGTCCTCTGCATGGGAAGACTCGGTTTTAGAAAAACTACCCAGAGATCGCTTTGGGAGCTGCAAAGAGTCAGCCAGCCCTCTAGGGGCAGCAAGCAAGGCTGCCCACGGCCTCTAGTAACCAGGACCAGTATACTCGAGGACTCGTAAACGACCCTCTGTACCTCCCTGGGCCATAGGTTTTCCTCTCCAGACACAGTGACAGTCTCTGTAATCTTCTCTTCATCAAAGATTGGCTGAGTACCTACTGTGGCCAGGGCACCAAGCCAGGGAAGGCCAAGCCCTCTAGAACAGCTCATTATCTAGTTGGAGAGACAAGACGTGTCCATAATATAATGCTGATAACATTCTAGAGTACAAATGAATGAAATAGACCAGTAGTTTCTGAACTGCTTTTCACTGCAGAAAGCCCATCCCCCACCATACACACATACACACACACACACGCATGCACGCACGCATGCACACACGCACACAATCTGATGCAAATCTTCAATACACAAACCAGATAAGAGTGAGCTGAGTTTGAGGATGGGGGTGAGGTTAAGAGCGAGCCTTGGTGTCCGTCTCCCCATAAAACACCTCCCTGAACACTGGCATGGACAGAGACCTTGGCAGCGTGCCAAAAGAGAGGCATCTCCCCCTAATGGGCTAGCTGGGCTGAGTCAGGAAAGATTCACTAGAAGAGGTGGAATTCATTTGGGCTTGAAAGCAAGGGTAAGAGGAAGTAGAAGGGATATTAATCTTTACTGAGACCCACTCTGCCCAGACCGCTCAGGTTTGAGTCCTGAATTTGCCACCAACTGTTAGCTGTTAGACTTTGGGCATGATACTTAACCACTGTGAGCCTCAGTTTTCCTTTCTGTAAACTGGGGATTATAATAGGCCCTACTTCAGAGGGTTGTTTTGTGGACTGCATAAATTAATCCTTGTAAAGCTTTATAATAGCACCCACACATAGTAAGTGTCCCCTAAGTATTAGTTATTGTTATACCAGCTATTACTATATGCTTTGGGTATGTGATTTCATTCACTCCTCACAAAAACTCTGTAAGACAACTCTCCAGTTTTGAGTTGAGGAAACTGAGGCTCAGAAAGACTGAACAACTTGCCTAGGGTCACACAGCTAACAGGCGGTGGAGACAGGTTTCCCACCCAGGACTTTAGCCTTCCAAGTGCCTGGTTACCAGGTAGTGGTCTCCATGATAAGAGACTTTCCTCCAGAGTCAGCTCCTTCCACCAGATAGAAGACCACTGAGCTAGTCCAGGCATGAGGTGATAAGGGCCTGGGGAATCACAAGGATGGCTGCGGAGTTGCTAATAGAGAAACAGAAAGCAATCTGGATGACTGGATAGGGGGAGGGTTGGTGGTAGTGACAAGAATGGAAGAGTCCAGAAAAATTATGGTAAGGGTTTCAGAGAAGATCAAGAGAGGTAACAATGAAAGAAAACACCCAATCTTGTTAAAAGCATGGGATGATGATGCCAGTGATGACAACAGTGATGACTGTAACCATTTATTCAGTGATTACTATGTGCCTGGCATGGGACTAAGAGCTTCCATCGGTATTGTGTCATCAAATCCACATAACTACTTTATGATGTAAGTCCCATTGTTATTCCCCTTTTACAGATGAGGAAACAGAGGCCCAGAGAGGTGAGCTAAAATGTCCAGGTCACACTGAGAAGCAGTGGAGACGCCAGGCTTCAGACCCAGGGCTGTCTAGCTCGAGAGCCCCAGCTCTGTTGATGGCGATGACACCACTACTGCTAATGGATATTCCAGAGCGGAGCTGATTGAAGTTAGCAGTTTTCAAACTTTTATCACTAAAACCATATAGTTTATCACTAAAGCCATATACATTTTTTAATGTTTTACCAAACCAGCTGCATTTTATTATGTACAATTCATTTTCCTATGAGATGACTTGTAACCAAAAGCAACAAATAAATATTTTAGTTCAGCTTGTGGGACTGAGGAAATTTTGGAAGTAGCTCGAAGACCTCCATTACTACCTTCACAGACCTCCTCTGAGCCAGCGGATCCTAGGTAGGAGCTGCTTGGTCAGGTCAAAGGATGAAACCTGAGGGAAGCCTTGACCTGACCAGCCGGAGAATGTGGGGCTAGAGCCATCCTGTCCCACCGAGATGGGGGAGAAGCCAGGTATGCAGAAGCTGAGCAGCGAGTGCAGCGGGGAGGAAGCACGAGCGGTGACCGCAAAGGCTGCGGGAAAAAACCAGGTCCCAGGGCAGCAGCCAAAGTGCCTCTTCTAAACCCCTAATGGCTTTCTGCTCCTGTGTTTTAGCTTAGGCACTATTTGGCAGTTGACATATATCATTTTCATCTTCACGACGACCACTGGGGTAGAAAATACAAATCCCATTTTATGGGGGTGGCCCAAGGTGGTTAAAAAGAGCACCGACCACATGTTCCTTGTTTCCTAGAGTCTGTGCACGTGCCTTATTCCTCCCACAGGGCTGTGATCCTCCAGGGGGCGAGAAGAAAACCTCTCCCGTGGACAGTGTCCTGCCAGGTTGCCCAGTGTTCACATGTACGTGAAGTGCAGACACTGCTCTAGAAGAACAGCAGAGTGTCTCCCCCATCTTTCTCTCCTCTCCCATCTCTGTATGTCACACACTCTCACACACACACACACACACACACACACACACACACACTCTCTTGCACTCACATGCATACCACCTAACACTAGGCACTCATCTACCAAATGGATGACATCTGCCCATATTCTGTAAAGCAAGGGAAATGAAGTAGCCCAAAGCAGAGTACCTTCAACCTAACAAAACTCTACTGCCAACAAGGACCTGCCCAGTCTTACGCAGAGACCACGCTCTCCAGCCCCTCCAGGTGTGCCCTGGCCCCGACCGCCCTACATCCTCCGTGGCCCTCTTTTTGCATCAGCATGGCCCAGGCTGGGAGAATACCTCCACCCACCTGTGGGCGCCGCATCCAGAGTCCTGCCCACATCCTTGCCCCCTCTAGGGGCCCCGGTAAGAGCTCAGGTTTTTTCCTTGAGACTCCTGGCTCAGGAAACAGCCCTCAGGAGGATCTGGAAATCAGGGAGTCTGGGCCTGAATACAATGAGCAGGCACACTAGTTGGGATGGTCACTGTCCTCTCTCACCACAACGGGGAGCTGGACCCCTTCCCCCAAATCCACCTGAGTATGCCACACAGAATCTAACGACGCTCTGGCTTATGCCACCAGGAGAATCTTGTCACATGCATTCAGTGTTCCCAGCCAAAATGGGAGGCAACAGAGCAGAGAGATTAAAAGCCCAGGTTGGAGAACTAGACACGGCTCAGTTCAAATCACAGCTCCACCCCTTCCCGGCTGGGTCACCCTGCAGGTTTTTTTTTTTTTTCTTCTTTTTAAGCTTATTTATTTACTTTTTTAGTAATCTCTACACCCATCAGGGGGCTTGAACTCACAACCCTGAGATCAAGAGTCGCATGCTCCTCTGGGGTGCCTGGGTGGCTCAGTCGGTTAAGTGTCCAACTTCGGCTCAGGTCATGATCTCAAAGTTCTTGAGTTCGAGCCCCGCGTCGGACTCTGTGCTGACAGCTCGGAGCCTGGAGCCTACCTCGAATTCTGTGTCTCCCCCTCTCTCCGCCCCTCCCCGGCTTGTACTCCTTCTCTCTCTCTCAAAAATAAATTAAAAAAAAATCATAAAATATAAGTCACACGCTCCTCTAACGGAGCCAGCCGTGTGCCCCAGTTACTTAAGCTTTCTGACCCTCGCTTGCCTCACACTTCAGATGGAGAATAAAATGTCTAGCTTTCCTGATTGTTATGCAAAGTGAATGAGATAATGTGTAAAGAATCTGTCCCACGTGGCACATGGTCAGCACACAGAAAGCAGTAACTAATGTTAGAGCAGAACAAATACGAATGTTCACAGGACATTAGAAGTGGCAGGCCAGCGAGGAGCGTGGCCAACCAGAGAGCCCACGACGGTGGAAAGGTGGCGATCGCCACCAGTGCCAGCCAGTGATGCCCCATGGAAATGTGGAGCCACCGGTGTGCAATCTTAGAGGAAGAATGTGAACTCTTTTATTTATTTATTTATTTGATTTGAGAGAGAGGAGGAGAGGGCGCACATGTGCACTCGTGAGCAGGGGAGGGGCAGAGAGAGAGAATCCCAAGCAGGCTCCTTGTTCTCAGTGCAGAGCCCAACATGAGGCTCAATCTCATGAACCCGGAGATCATGATCTGAGCCAAAATCAAGAGTCTGATCTTTAACCAACTGAGCTGCCCAGGCGTCCCAAGAACGTGAACTTTTTAAGGATAGGGCAATGGCTTACGTTTCTGCTGTCCTTGCGTATGCTCAGTTAATATTTCTGGAAGATGGAAAAGCCCTTCAACTGACCCCCTCTTTGCCCTGAGGCTGGTTAGGGAAAGGGGTTTAGGAATTTTCAGGTGAAGGTGATGGGGGAGGCACCTGCCCTAGATGACAGTCAGAGGTTCTGCTGGTAGGTGATGGTTGGCAGGGAAAGGACGGAGGCCTGAATTTCCACCCCTCTCACACCAGTCGCAAGTGAGGAAAACCTGAGCAAATTGGATACATCTCTCCTGTGAGAAGGGGACAGAGAACAAAGGGCCCTCTCACAGCCTGGAGCTGGGTGAAGTTCAGAGTGTGTGGGAGTTCAAGTGGGAACCTACCTTGCTGGCCAGTGACAGGCACGGGCGGGGGGCCCGTTGGGGACTCTCCAGCTTGACAATACTGATGAATCCAGGCTCCAGATTGTCGTCATCGCTGGCATTGCACAGGTACAGGGGGTGGGACTGCAGAGAGAGGGAGAGAGAGAGAGGTTAGGGAGGCTCTAGGGAGCAGGAGCTCTGGGAGCCAAGCACTTCCCCACTGTTCCAGGCAGGGGCCAGGCAGGTCTCCTAGTGCTATGAAAGAATGGGCCTTCCTATTATTTTTTTCTTTCTTCCTCTCCTTCCTTCCCTTCCTCCCTCCCTCCTTCTTCCCTTCCTTCCTTCCCTCCTTCCTTTCTAACTTACATCCATGTTAGCATACAGCGCAATAATGATTTCAGGAGTAGAATCCAGTGATTCATCCCCTACATAGAACACCCAGTGCTCATCCCTAGTGTCCTCCTTGATGGGCCTTCTTATTAAATTGCCTCAGAGGAAGCCAGTAAGCAACAGTTGTCATTTCAGGGGTACCAGAACCAAGGACACATGGAGGTGGGGCGCAGGTAGGCATGAGGGGTATCAAAAGGGGGACCTCAAGGAAGAACCTGCTGCAAATCTGCTCCAACAATCCTCAAATTGCCGCAGCCTCTCTCACCTCCTACTTCTTCCACCTGCTCCAAAACCCCAGGCTAAGAGCCCATATCAGTGCCTTCGGAATCTTGCCTTCTCTCCATGGAGAGTCTCCTGGGGAGTGTTGGGTGCTGCCAGGTGCCTCCTGCCTCCTTGGGATGCCCGCTGACTTCTCCATCTTTCCTGGGGCTTGGGTCTACTCATTCGGTGCTTCCCTGATCTTCTCAATATCTCCCTTTGCCCCTGCCCTGTGCCCATCCTGAGACGAAGGAGGACACTGCCAGGGAGAAGAGAGTATTTGGGGATGAGGCTTCGCTAAGAGCCTTGAACATCACACTTCCTAGGAGCTCATCCTTTCCCCAGGAATGACGCGGTGGACATGAGGCAGCACTTGTTCTGAGGGTGTGGCAGGGCCACTCCAAGACGCTGTGCCCCAAGCCCAGCTGGTGCAGAGCAATGGCTCAGGGGGAAGTGGGCCCAAAGTGTGCTAAAAGGTCCCCCATCTGAGGACAAGAGTGCCCTTCTACATACTCACTTGTCACTCAAAATGACTCGAATTCCCACTTGAATCTAATCTTCCCAGAGTTCTATGAGCTCAAAATATGATTTATCTGGCCCTAGATAATCCTATGGGCCAGAGGCTCGTATGTGATGGAAACCCGGTGTTTCCTGCAAGCAAGGGGATTTTGTACGAGGGAGGTGCCCATACTTCCTCTCCACTGCTGCTGAAGTCTAAAGGACTTCCAGAAAGAACCATCAGACAGACCAGAGAGCATTCTGAACTTATGAAGATGTTAGTGCTGATGATGGATTTAAATGCACAGTCACTTTTTGGGGGGCGCCTGACTGGCCCAGTTGGAGGACAGCGTGTGACCCTTGATCTCGGGGCTGTGAGCTTGAAGCCCACGCTGGGTGTGGGGATTACTTAAAAATAAATAAATAAAAGCACAGTCACTTTTATAGTATTTCTTCTCACCGTGTTACTGCAGTCCCTTGAACATTGTAGGTTCTCAAAACCAAGCACTACCTTACTTTAAAGTCTGTCCTTGTGAATACAAATCTTTGGGCAGGGGGAGTTGAGCTGGGAGGGAGTTTCATTCTTGCTCCCAGAATTTAAGGAGAATTACTCTGGTAGCAGTCAATGTTTAGTGTGGGAGAAATGCTACGCACACCCCAATCCCGCTCAGAAAAAGGTCAGGGCCAGATTAGGGGTTGTTCTCACTTCAGTGAAGCTGTAGCTCTTGTCTCAACAAGTTCCATTAGTCTGTCCGTCTGCCCATTTGCCCAACCGTGCATCCATTCATATCCATTCATTTCTCCATTCTACCAACACTGAGGGCCTTCCTGGTGCCAGGCACCATACAATGTGTTAGGGAGTCAACAATAAATAAGATAGGCTCTTTGCCTTAAAGGAGTTCAGAAAACAAGTGTACAAACACATTGTATTGTGATGTTGTAAGGCCGAGGGAGGGCTCAAGGAAAGGGAACTAACTATCCCATGCGGGAGAACAGAGTGACTTCGGTGAGTCCTTGGGGACTAAGTAGGTATGTGCTTACCCACTGAATCCGCGGGAAGGGGGAAGGTACATCCCTGGCAGAGGAAGCAGCCTGTGCCCAGGCATGGAGGCACAAGCAAGGGTGAGGAGGGACTGCAGGCACTTAGGTCTGGTGTGGAGGGGAAGGCAGCAGATGAGGCCGGAAAGGTCGGCAAGCACCAGACCAAGAGGCAGACACTGCAGATCTGTGTTTGAGAACGGTCTCCCTGGTGATGAGAGAAGACTGTCTGGTGTGGTAAGGAGTCAGAAGTCAGCTGTTCCAACGGAACAAAAGATCTGAGATCTTCAGAAACTATAAATCGTAGCCCTGGGAATCTATTGCTTTGCTCGCTCCCCTACCACTACTCATGGTCCAGCTTTCTCCAGATAACTCTAGGGGCACCTGGGTGGCTCAGTTGGTTGGGCGGCCAACTTCGGCTCAGGTCATGATCTCACAGTTCGTGAGTTCGAGCCCCGCGTCGGGCTCTGAGCTGACAGCTCAGAGGCTGGAGCCTACTTTGGATTCTGTGTCTCCCTCTCTCTCTGCCCCTCCCCCTGTTTGTGCTCTGTCTCTATCAAAAAAATAAATGTTTAAAAAAAATTTATAAAAAAAAAAATTCCAATGTGCCTCTCACTGACCAGAGTGTCAAGTGAGGGGGAAAGTCACTTCAAAAAAGAGTTGTCTTTTTTTTTTTTTTTAACTTTTCTTCTTATTATTTTTTTAATTTTTTAATTTTTTAATTTGAGAGAGAGGGAGAGCACATGTGAGCTGGTGAGACGGGCAGATGGAGAGGGAGAGAGAACCTTAAGCAGGCTCCATGCTCAGCATGGATTCCAACGTGGGGCTTGATCCCACAGCCATGGGATCCTGACCCGAGCTGAAATCAAGAGTCGGATGCTCAACTGACTGAGCCACTCAGGAGCCCCAAGAGTTGTCTTCAGAGAAAGATTTGCAAACATTTAGCCACCGCTCTGCCCCCAGGCCCTCGCAGAGGGAACCAGCGTGTACAGTGCAGTGTTATATTGTAGGATGCCTCTGAGGTGATGCAGGAGAGAAAACTTGGTGTCAGAGTCACCAGACTTCCCTGACCCTGAAGAGACTATAGAAGAGGGAGGGGGAGGAAATTAACCATTAGTAAATGCCTCTTGCCTGCCAGGCCCTCTAGATGTTATCTCACTATAAGGTAGGTGTGATCATCCCCATTTAAGGAAGAGAAAGAAGCTTAAGGCACAGGGAAGTTAAGGTCACACAAGACTAGAACCCAGCTCTATCTGACTCCAGCCTCTGGAGTCCTGTAACTCCAAATGAACCCAGAGTCAACCCTCCATTGGCCATGCTAATGGGGATGATGATCATGCTAGCTTACGTTTATCGAGTAAATACAGTGGGCCAGTGATCGGTTTGAGCACTTTTGTGTATTAACTCTTTCCATCCTTGTAACAATACTATGAGGTAGAAACTACTATTGTCTCTATTCTAAAGATGAAGACACTGAAGCATTAAGTGGTTAAGTAACTGGCAAGGAAGAAGTAAAACTTTCACTATTTGCATATCACATGACACTACATATAGAAAACCCAAAAGACTCCACCAAAAAAGTGCTAGAACTAGTACGCAAATTCAGTAAAGTTGCAGGATACAAAATCAATGTACGGAAATCTACTGTATTTCTATACACCAATAATAAAGCAGCAGAAAGAAAAATTAAGAAATCAATCCCATTTACAATTGCACCAAAAACAATAAGATACCTGAGAATAAACCTAACCAAAGAAGGAAAAGATCTGTACTCTGAAACCTATAAAATCCTGGTGAAAGACACTGAAGACAACACAAAGAAATGGAAAGACATTCCATGCTCATGGATTGGAAGAATAAGTATTGTTAAAATGTCTACACTACCCAAAGCAATCTACACCTCTAATGCAATCTCTATCAAAATACCAACAGCATTTTTCACAGAACTAGAACAAACAATCCTAAAATTTGTATGGAACCACAAAAGACCCCGAATACACAAAGCAACCTTGAAAAAGAAAAAAAAAAAAAAACAACTGGAGGCATCACAACTCCAGACTTCACACTATATTACAAAGCTGGAGTCATCAAGACGGTTTGGTACTGTCACAAAAAAATACACATAGATCAACGGAACAGAATAGAAATCCTAGAAATAAACCCACAATTATATGGTCAATTAATCTTCGACAAAGCAGGAAAGAACATCCAGTGGGAAAAAGAACGTTCCTCCAACAAATGGTGTTGGAAAAACTGGACAGCGACATGCAGAAGAATGAAACTGGACCATCTTCTTACACCATATACAAAAATAAATTCAAAATGGATTACAGACCTAACTGTGAGACCTGAAATTATAAACATCCTGGAAGAGAGCAACTTCTTTGACACTGGCCATAGCAACTTCTTTCTAGATAGGTCTCCTGAAGTAAGGAAACAAAAGTAAAGATAAACTATTGGGACTACATCAAAATAAAAAGCTTCTCTGCACAGTGAAGGAAACAATCAACGAAACTAAAAGGCAATCTAGCAGAATGGCAGTAGATACTTGCAAATGACATATCCAATAAAGGGTTAGTATCCAAAACATATAAATAATTTACACAACTCAACACCCCCCAAAAATGTAAACAATCTAATTTTTAAAAATGGACAGGAGACATGAAGAGACATTTTTCCAAAAAAGACATACAAATGGCCAAGAGACACACGAAAAGATCACTTACCATCAGGGAAATGAAAATCAAAACACAGTGAGACATCACCTCATTCCTGTCAGAATGGTTGAAATCAACAACACAAGAAACAAAAGGTGTTGGCGAGGATGCAGAGAAAGAGGAACCCTCTTACACTGTTAGTGGGAATGCAAACTGGTGCAGCCTCTCTGGAAGGTTCCTCAAAAAGTTAAAAATAGAACTACCCTACAATCTGGCAATTGCACTACTAGGTATTTACCCAAAGAACACAGAAATACTAATTCAAAGGGATCCATGCACCCTAATGCTTATAACAGCATTATCTACAATAGCCAAATTATGGAAACAGTCCATTGATTGGTGAATGGATAAAGAAGGTGTGTGTGTGTGTCTGTGTATACACATATATGTATATATACATGTATATACATATATAATGGAATGTTATTCAGTCATAAAAAAGAATGATATCTTGCCATTTGGAATGAAATGGATGGAGCTAGAGAATATTATGCTAAGTGAAATAAGTCAGTCAGAGAAAGACAAATACCATATGATTTCACCCACATGGAATTTAAGAAACAAAACAAGGGGCGCCTGGGTGGCTCAGTCGGTTGGGCGGCCGACTTCAGCTCAGGTCATGATCTCACGGTCTGTGAGTTCGAGCCCCACGTCGGGCTCTGTGCTGATGGCTCAGAGCCTGGAGCCTGCTTTCGATTCTGTGTCTCCCTCTCTCTCTGCCCTTCCCCTGTTCATGCTGTGCCTCTATGTCTCTCAAAAATAAACAAACATTAAAAAAAAAAAAAAAGAAAACAAATGAGCAAAGGTGGGGGGAGAGAGACAGGCAAACCAAGAAACAGACTCTATAGTTTAACCATAGAGAACAAACTGATGGTTACCAGAGGGGAGGTGGTTAGGGGAAGGATTAAATAGGTGATGGTGATTAAGGAGTGCACTTGCCGTGATAAGCACTGGGTGATGTTGAATCACTTATATTGTATACCTGAAGCTAATATTACATTATATGTTAACTAACTAGAATTTAAATAAAAACTTCAAAAAAAAAAAAAAGTTAAGTAACATGCCCAGAATTACACAGCTGAGATCAGAAGAAATGGAAAGAAGTAGGATAAAGTAAATATAATAATAATAATAATAAACTAAGAATAATTCCCATTTAACTTTGAAAACATGATGCCTCCCCCAACTCATGACCAAGAAAATTTACCATCCTAATTTTACATTCCTAAACAAATCCCTGAAATACTGGATTCTGTCCTAGGCCCTCCTCTCTTTTTACCCTCCATGTACCCCCTATGTGACTCCAACCCATGAGTGGCTTTAGTTTCCATACAGAGGTCATTGATTAAATAGGTCCAGCCCAGACCTCTCTCGAGTTCCAGAGCTATATGTCCAACAGGTAGGGCTTGGACGTTTCTGCATGAAGAGCTTTATGTTGGTTCTTTTTATTTTTTTTTTATGTTTATTTTTGAGAGATAGAGAGAGTCAGAGTGCGAGCAGGGGAGGGGCAGAGAGACAGAGAGACACAGAGTCCAAAGCAGGCTCCAGGCTCTGAGCTGTCCGCACAGAGCCCAACATGGGGCTCGAATCCACAAAAACCATGAGATCATGGCCTGAGCCGAAGTCAGACGCTCAACTTACTGAGCCACCGAGGGACATGAAGAGCTTTAAATGAGACATCTCAAACTCAGCATGTTCAAAATTGAACTAATCATGTTAAAAATCCCTCAAAATCCCTGTATTTTATGGCTCGGAACCACTATCCACCTACTCCCCAAAACAGATGTTGTCCTCCTAGCCTCCTCTATCTCCTTCACCCCTACCCCCACCAGCAACAGCCACCAATCATCAGCTTCTAACAATTCTATCTCCCAAACGCGTCTCTTATTTGTCCTCTTTCCTCCATTTCCACTCTGGCTACTCTAATATAGGCCACCATCATTGCTGTTGCAATTTACAGAAATAACCTCTTAACTGGGGTCATTTCACCTCTCTCAGTTCTACACACTGAAGCCAAAGTGATCTACAATGCTAACTTGAGTGTGCCACTCTTCCACGTTAAGCTCTTAAAAGGCTTCTCATAGCTCTTGGAATAAAGTCTGTATTTATCCCAATACAGCTAAAAGGCTCTGCCTGCTCTGGGCTCATGCTTGCCTCATGGCTTCCCATTCCCTTCCCATACTTCTCCCCCCTTGCAACCCATGGTCCAGAAATAACGTGTTTCATGTCTCCAAACACTTCTGGCATTTGCTGCTCTGTCAGGATGGGTCAGAGGCCCCTCTCAGGCCCTCTTAGCACCCTGCATTCCCCCCATCACAGTCTTATGCGGCGGTATTTCAGTTGTCTGCTTACTTCCCTCTCTCCCCAGGCTATAACTCACCTCCACCGTCCCTTCAGGGCCTGCCATACGGTAGGTACCCGATCAATATTTTTTTTATTAAATGTTGACAGTCTACAACCAGATAGCTGACAGTTAATTCTAAAGGCAACAGAATGCACACCAAAATTCCGGTAACGATGGCTTTGGGAGAGGATTTAGAGAGGAGATAGTGAAGAGAGACTTTAGTGTTTTGCTTTGAACATTTGAATCATAGACTGATATATTGAGATATTGAGTTTTTTGCTTTTTTGCTGTGGTGGAAGAACAGAAAAGAACGAGGGCTATTTATATTTTGTGTCTTTTCTCTCCTGCCACTCCAGGAAGACAGTCTCTCCTTCTGTTTCCCTGCCTAGGGGCATTTGCCCAAAGCAAGTGTTGCTAAAGACCTATTCTCCTGGCTTTGATGAAACACAGAACTCCCTGAGGGAAATGTGAGTGTCCTGAAGGCAGAAAGGAGTGTGTGTGGGGGACAGGGCGGGGGCCATTAGAGTCCCTGGAATCCTGGGGGATGGGGGGAGGAGCCTGGGGATATGCCAAGGTGTGGGAATCTGCTGACTGTGCCCCAGAAGGAGTAGACCCCAGAAGGCTGGACCCTGGCAAAGATGATGTGTCTACATGGATTTCAAGGAAACACTTGTGCTTGAACAATAGGCGTATTTGTGGTGGCCAGCATGGACAAATATGAGAGGGGTGTCTTAGATATTTCTGTTTCAGCTGCTCTGTGAGGGGAAGCTCTTAAGAAAACCTATTTCTTGTATAGTCACATTTGTGGCATGAAAACCATACTCACTACACTTTTGTATTCTTTTACAGTAAGATTTTTTAAAGTATGCTTAGATTAAAAACAAAACCAAGAAAAAAGAAAAAAAAAGGCCATTCAACCAGGACACTGCTCATTACGTAGCAAGGTGGTTTTAGGATTCCTTGGGTGTAACACAGGCTGTCTTTGCTCCCTCCTGCAGGGAATTCTAGCTGGGAAGAGGGCCCTTGAGAAGAAAATAGATCCAAATGTACCTGCCTCCTTAGGATGCAAGGTCTCCTAATAAGGAGATGTCACCTGTCCTCTCAGTGACACCAGGAGAGAGCCAAGAGAATCGGCTGGTAGGATTCAGGGAGGGTGTGGATGGGGAGGGCCCCTGAAAACTGGATCGACTTAAGGATTGGTTCTCTGTGACTTTTTTTTTTTTAATTTTTTTTTAACGTTTATTTATTTTTTTTTGAGAGACATAGAGACAGAGCGTGAGCAGGGGAAGGGCAGAGAGAGAGGGAGACACAGAATCCGAAGCAGGCTCCAGGCTCTGATGAGCCGTCAGCACAGAGCCCGACGTGGGGCTCGAACCCACAGACTGTGAGGATCATGACCTGAGCTGAAGTTGGCCGCTTAACCGACTGAGCCAACCAGGCGCCCCTGTGACTTCTTGAAAAGTCAGGAGCTGGGACATCCCTGTCCCACACACTGCCTTGAGGGGCAAATTAAGAGGAGCCTGAGCTTGTTCTCAGGGCCTGGGCCACTCGGGCTGAGGGCTCAGCTCTGCCCACATATTTTCTATGCCTGTGGAAAGACATGAACACTGTGTTTTTAGTGGCATGTGTTGTACTTCATGTTCTCGGATGGATCTGTTCTCTAGGTCTCTGTCCTCCTCCTTTAACTAATTTGTTCTGATTTTCCCCTCCATTCCAAAACAGACCTAAGGCTCAAATTCGGACTCCATCATTTGCCTGTGTGACCTTGGACAGGTTACCTAGGCTTCCTGAGCCTCATATTCTTCACCTTACAGAATAGGATGATTATCATGAAGACTGGAGATAATGGATATAATAAGTGCCTAGCACAGAACCCGACACTCAGTAAGTGCTCACTAAATGGTCGTTGGTTTATTATTGTATTTGCAATAATAAAATCCCTCCTTATTGCCGGAAGGGACAAAGACCTTCTTCTGACTGCTACTCCCTTGGCGATTGTCAACAGTGCCTCTGAATGCCAGTGTTCTACAAGGCTCAGTCTGGGACGGCTCATTATCCACGGTCACTTCCCCTCTGTGCTCAGCCCTCCAAAACCCCACTGAACAAGCTCTTCCAGTTCTCAGCCCGCCTCCTTCCCGTGAAGGAGGCCATGTGATCTCATTACCGCCTCACAAAGGGCATTCCAGGGCTCAGGTGAGCCCCAAACTTAATGCTGGTCTTTCTTTATCCGAGGCATCTCCTCATCTTGGGGTGTGTGCTTTTGCAAGCAATTCTTTACTGTCTCTTGTTTCCAGCCACCCTCCTCCCCCCACCTCTGCTGCAATAATCTCTTAGTTCTCTGATTCCACATACGGACCTTCACCCAGGCCTTGGACAGGTAACTTTACTGCCTGCTACAATTTTGCCTTTGTAATCAGGAACACTGGCCAGGCATCAAAGGCACCTTTCCCCCCATTTCCTCTTTTCAGATTTTATAATCAGTCTCTCCTATGCAACCTCCATTACCTGAACTTAGAACTACCGGACTCTTATCTCCAGCAGCAGGACACACCAGCATCATAAAGTCAAGCTCCTGTAGCTCGGGAGCTGGGGAAAACAGAACGGCCTGAAGTTGCTGCTTCCTGCCTGTAGCACCAGAAAAGCCTCTGAAGCCCAGTTTGGTCACCTTGTCCTTTATTCACAGAGGTCGACCTCACATCCACAGGTTAGACCCTAATGGTGATTTTTAGGCTTGGATTTGGAAACCTCTAGACCTCATTCTCTTCCTCACCTTAGCCGGTCACTGTCTTTCGGATGACTGAGTTTTCTCCTGAATTAACTGGGGAGGCTGGGAAATTGTCAAAAGGAGTTTCCCTTTATTCTGTTAATTTTTTTTTTTAACAAGGAAAATGTATTCCTGTTTGATTGTGTCATTTTTGTAAGGTACAAAAGAAATTAATGTTGGGGGGCTAGAACAGCCCAAACGTTGGGGCGCCTGATGAGAGTGGACTGACAGAGGATGGGTGACACCGTGTTTCTCACTGGACCCAGAAGACCTCCCCAGTGGACAGGTGTGCTGGTGAGCAAGAGTGCTGACAAGACAAGAACTGAAATGACATGCCAGCTTCCAACAGGAAGCAGGAGGACAAAGGCTGAGGGGGGAAATAAGCTTATCAAAAGTCCAGTCTGGGGCTTTGCATTTTGGAGGCCCTTCGTCTTTGCTGGAATAATGAATAAAATTTCATTTGAATCCAGTTACCATACAGTTTATAAAGAGATGCCAACAGCTGAGCCTGGTTCATGCCTGTAAGGGCCCTTCAGCACTTCCTTTTTACAGATGAGGAGCGTGAGACTCAAGTCACAGACTGCCCATGGTTACACAGCTAGTTAAATCCTGAAGGTCTCCAGAATTCAATCCCAGTGCCCTGTCTATCCCTCCATGCCACCTCCAGGTATACGCAATGGGCGGTATTCTGTGTGGTACAACAAACATTAGCTGAGTACTGCGGTGCATGGATGAAAGGCTTTCACGACCTCCATTTCTAGAATGGTCAAAGTTGAATCAGTCTTAGCAACAGGACAGAAGCAAGGTCTGTCTGCTCATTTTCCCTCCGGGCCAAGGCTCTTTCTGCCCGGCAGCCTCCGCTTCCTTCCTCTCCCCTAGGCCTATCTCATCTTTTCTCCTAGCCACAACAAAGGCAGCCAGGTCCAGACACTGCTCAGTGACTAGTCCATGTTTGTTTAGGATGAGAAAGGTGTATCCTGAAATCAGAGGTCACAGAAGCTTGGACCCAAATAATGGTCATTCAGCCAGTCTACAATCTCCCCCACTGTCTCTCTCCACATTAAAGACTTCAGTCTTCAATTTTAAAATTCATCTATCCTCTGGGGCACCTGTGTGGCTCAGTCAATTAAGTGTCTGACCTCAGCTCAGGTCATGATCTCAAGGTTCATGGGTCCGAGCCCCATGTTGGGTTCTGTGCTGACAGCTCAGAGCCTGGAGCCTGCTTCGGATTCTGTGTCTCCCTCTCTCTCTGCCCCTCCCCCACACATGCTCTGTCTCTGTCTCTCAAAAAATAATGTTAAAAATTTTATTTAAAAAAATTTCACCTATCCTCGTCTCAGATCATATCCGAGCTGCATGATGTAGATGGACCTCATGAGCTTAAAATGGTTCCCATGGTGGGGTTTTCCTGACCCCACACTCTGCTTGGCATCTATGTGCGGGTGGTTCACAGGTTCATAAGTAGAGTCGTGAGAGGAAGAAGAAAGGGAAGAGAAGGAAGAAAGAGCTAACGAAGTTGCTTTTGAAATAAACTGATATCAGAGAAGAAGCTTATTTGGCAATAATCAGCACAGAGAAGGAGAAACATCTCAGCCACCCAAGAGTTAGAGCCTTTGCCCATTATATTCCCACACAGACACAGGGTTTGTCCTGACTCAGCCCAGAATGACCCAGTAAGGCCCAGTAAGGTAGTTAACTGCACTCCCACAAGTGCTCCAACTTAACCCAATGTGCTACTTGCGAGCAGCCTTGACACAGTCTGCTTTATGGTTCTGCTGTTCTCGCTGCAGCCAAACACCTGCCAGAGGTGATGGTAGGAATTCCGAAATCTGCTGGAAGCAGTGTTGGTGTTGGTATTTTCAAGTAATTATTGATGTTGAGATTTTAATGCTGAAAGGACCACAGACTAAAACCAGACAGCCCTTCTGAAAAAAGACCAAAGAAATGAAACTTGAGGAAATCAGATTATTTATTTAAATATGCCAGAGGCATAGCAGGACTACCAGTAGAACTACTCAAGTATTTCTAAGTTTGGTGAGTTTAATGCAAAGGTGTGAAATAGATACATTAATCTGGCCATTTCACACATTCTGTGTCTTTCAGGCTATAGTCTCCTGCTCAGAGGTTATAGGGACTTCAAGTTACCCTGCACACTCTGTTCCAGTCATCTATGACTGGCTGGCTGCGGTGCTTATGAGTCCTTTGAGGGCAGATATTGTATCCAGATGGTCCAATTCGACTAAATCTATGCTCAGGTTTTAATTGCCACATTGTGAGTGGCAACGGGAAGTTATGGCATTTGCTTGGCTGATCCTAGTCCTCAGCTCCTGGGCGGTTAACACGCAAGACTGCATTTACGTTGGAAAGGGGGCGGGGATGGAGCGTGGGCCTAGTTGTACTTAGAAATTACATTAGGAGGGGAGGGACAAAATTATTCAAGCCACCAGCCAACTCGGATGCCCAGAGTCTCTCCTCAGAAGCCACTGGGGGTTGAGACCAGGCCAAGGAGGCTTCTGTTCAGAAGAGGCAACAGTCAGAAGAGGCTTGTGTTGGAGACAACCCAAAGGCTCCAGCCTGACTGCTGACAGCCCTTTGACCACAGCTCTGAATCCCTGTCCATGGGGTGGCCCTGGGGAAGAGGCCTGCTTTGGGGGACTGTTTAATGATTTGCCAGCAAAGAGCAAGGCAAACAGACTGCTGGCAGCTTCCTGGATGCAACGGGAGAGTAGATTTTTATTCCCACCCATGGTGTAGCCTTCCAGGCAGGAGATAAAAGAAAAAGTGAAAGATGGTGTTGCGAGAGCTTGGAAGGGATTGCCATTTGGGGCTCAGCCCTTCACTGGGTCTCCGTGGATCGTGCCTGGATATCTTGGCATAGGTGCCAGTTGGTATTTCCATCCTCTGAATAATTCCTGAGTAATTCCTTCCCCCCCACCAAAGATATTATTTTGAAGTAATCTCTTTGCCCAAGACGGGGCTTGAACTCATGACCCTGAGATCAAGAGTCACATGCTCTTCTGACTGAGCCAGCCAGGTACCCCTATTTCAGTATTCTTTTTTTTTTAAATATTTATTTATTTTGAGAGAGAGAGTGTGTGTGTGTGTGTGAACAGAGGGAGGGGCAGAGAGAGAATCCCAAGCAGGCTCCACTCTGTCAGTACAGAGGCCAATGTGGGGCTCGATTTCACAAACCATGAAATCATGACCTGAGCCAAAATCCAGACTTGGATGCTTAACCACCTGAGCCACCCAGGCACCCTTAGGAATTCCTAATAGCAGCAGCTCTTGGTCTCTTAGTAAGTAAGATATGTAAGTAGTCTCTTTTGGCAGGGTTCTAAGAGTTAAAGAGAATGAAACCAGAAAAAGCACTGTCTTGGCCCTTAAGAAATCTTTTACGAAAATAGGTATGAGCTGAGAAAGGAGCTTGATTCTTTGATAAATTCCTTTTACTTTCTTCTCATGGGTCTTTCTCTATCTCCTTGGCTCTGCCTAGAAAAAAAGTGGCACCTCCCCTTCCCCTGGGGGCCAAAGACTCCAAGGTCTAAGTCCTGCAGCTTTCCACCTCTTTTTGCCCTCAACCTCCCGGTCTGGATTTCTCTACTCTTCCTACTGGACTTTAGTCCCCAGAATTAACCACTTTCCTCCATTGTTCTCCTAAAGTGACATACTCAAAATTCTTCTTCTTCTATTCTGTAAATGTCTGTTTATTTTTGGGAGAGAGAAAGAGGGAGCGAGTGAGAGAGAGAGAGAGAGAGAGAGAGCATCAGAAGCGGGCTCTGTGCGTATGCAGAGAGCCTGACGTGGACTCGAACTCACAAACCATGAGATCATGCATCACCTGAGCCAAAGTCGGACACTCAACTGACTGAGCCACCCAGGGGTCCCAGATATATTCAAAATTCTTAAATGACACTTAACGTCTTACAGTTGTAATCAGTAGAGTGCCTGATTCTTAGATTTCAATAAAATATTAGTCCTTTCTTCCTCCCTCTAATGTAGATCCTGAGCTACTTCAAGTCAGGGACTAGACCTTACTCATCATTTAGCAGAATGCCAGGCACACAGTAGACGTGAAGAAAAAAAATGCATGCGTGTTGAATAAACAGAAGTGAGATCAAATAAATTTGGTGGTTGCCTTCTCATTTGATCAAGATATGCTTATTTTCAGATTCCTTCTTTCTTTTCAAAAAACTTTTGCACACTCCCTGTAAGTTAAAATTTTAAACTCAGCTTTTACACTATTTTGACCTCTTGGCAAGGGAGAGGTTACTTCCTTCCCTTTTACATCACGCCTAAATCTCCTCCACGACCCTGAACAAAACTCACTTCTTTCAGGAAAAGCTTCCTGTTTGATAACCCATCCTCGGTTACTCTTATTGTCTTTCCTCAGTATCAGTGCTAAGTTGAGCATAAGCCTTAAGGGAGAGAAAGCATCCCCCCTGCCAAAAAAGGGAATGGACTCCTGCTTTCAAGAGACTAAAGTCTAACTGTAAATCTATGGCCATACATACACATGCGCGCACACACAAGCGGCTCAAGCCCATCTGGCCAACGACACACGGGGAGTGCACGTTCAGAGGTCACAGCACATCCATACTGAGCGAATGTAGAACGAATGGGCAGACTAACTTATTCTTGGGCTTTGTTTTGGAAGTACTCTCTCTCGTCCTTCGGGGCCCTTCTGTCTAATCTCCCAGATCTGATGGGAAGCTCCTTCAGGATAGGGACCACTGAGAAACTATTAAAAACAATTTTCTTTTATTTTTTTATCCCTATAGTGTTGATTCAAAGAAACTCTTAGGCCCCCACCCTGGCTTTAGGCCATGGTGTTGGCTGAGTGCCTCCGGCGAACTTCAGTTTTTACCAAGATTTTATGAGGACTCAGGCAAGTGAGCGGCATGGAAAAGGTCTGGAAAAACTCAGAGTTGATTTACTCCCAATGGTACTCCATATTTTCTCTGAGTGGGTCGTATTAACACTAACTGAAGTAACATATTTAAATAACAGTTTCCTTACCTTAAATGGAATGACGGATGAATTATATTTCTTTCTTCCATCCTTAAAATCTTTAAAGTTGAAGTGTCTGAAGCCCAAATTTTAAAGACTTCAGCTTCCCCGCAGCCTGCTCAGCCCTCCGGCCTGCTCTGGTCCTGAGGACGTAAGCGGGCCACCTCAAGCCAAGTGTGGTCGTAGGTTCAAATATTCCAAACATCCCTTGACTTGCTCTTTGTGAACTATGAGTTCTTTGTTACTTCCTAATTGCTCAAACCTCTTTATTTTTCTTGCTAAGTGCAGATGGTCAGAGATATGAAAAGATAACCAAAGTGCTGATAAATGGAAGAGGAGTCTTCTCCATTCTCCGGCTGGCTCTGCGGAACAGAAGTTCCTGTTTGCATTTCTCAGGCTGTTCGGAGAGGTGCCATCGCCCAGACTCAGTGGGTAAGGGAAGTAGTTGGAGGGCCAGGAGGGAGGGGAGCCAGATTCCCGAGTTGAGAGTTCACAGGGCAATGAGGATCAATAGCGGCACTTCTGACTTGGACGCAGCCGTTATCAAGGTACAAAGCAACACTACCCTTTGTCCTCTTATTTCTACTCTGCTAATGGAATCGGTCACCCTGAATTAAGACTATTATCAGCTTTGATGTTGCACTTTATATTAGCAAAGTGCTTTACAATCCTTCATTAGCTATTTTTATTCTCCCTTTATTAGTACCACCCATTTCACAAATTAGTTTGAAGAGACAACACAATGCATATTGGGCTGGCAACGAGGAACCCTGAATTCTGGGCATGGATTTCATGTACTAAATATAACAAGAGGAGATGTGGTGGGCTACAGGAAGAGTCAAAAAGTAAAGGAATAAAAGCATCAAATTTATAAGAGCCTTCTTGGGAAATAAACATCAAGACCTGAAACTTTTACTTTATTTTGCCAGCAGTAAAACAGAGCTCTCACCAGTTTAAATTTAAAATGTGACCACCAAACACATCTTTAATAGGGAAACAGTTCTCCTGGTTGACTAATTTCCTCCATAACAGAATTGAAAGCAGAAAGGAAAAAGGATGTATCTGAACCTAGCGATGCCAGTTGTTCCCTTGCTAAAGCAAGGCAAACATCGCTGACTTCGCTTCTGACTTGTGGAATATCCCTTCTTGACACTCTCCCTCCTGCTCTTCGTGACATAATGCTGTTCTAGTTCTTCCACTTCCCTGACTGTCCCTCATTTGTTGCCTCTGCCTTCCTCTTTTCTTCTTCCCCTCATTTAAATATAAGCATATATTCCCTAATTTCTATTACCTTTCTTCTGCGATTCTTATTCACTCTAATATCTTCATTGCTTAGGAAAATTTGTTTCCTAAGTCCGATTATCTTCTGCTATGAAATGCCAGTCTTTCTGGTACTTCAAACTCCAATATACCAAACCTACATATCATCATCTTCCTGCGCTCCACCTTAAACCAATAACCTCTCGTAACTCATCTGTTTTTGTTAATGGTACTGTCATTAGAAACCCAGGCTGAGCACCTCAGAGTCATTATGACACCCCCCCCCCCCAACCCCTTCCTACATCCAATCACTGAAACTCCTCTTTGGAGATCTACCTCTCTATATCCCTGGAGTCTGAACCATTACAACAGGCTTCTGACTAGTCTCCAGTCTCTCACCGTTCTAAAGCTCTCTATATATCCTGACAAGAGCAATCTTCCTAAATACAGCACCAATCACATTGTTGTCCCATTCAAATACCATCAGTGACTCTCCGCTGCCTTCTGAATTCCTTCCAAACTCCTCAGCCTATCAGATCAAGGCATCGGTGCTCTCTGCACTGGCTTTGGAATCAGACAACCTGGCTTCACATTTTAGCTCTGTCACTTGAAAGATGTGTGTAACTTTGAGCTGGGAGCCTAACCTCTTGAGTCTTTGTTTCTTTGTTGGTTAAAAAAGTCAAGATATCACTACCTACCCAAGAAGATCATCCTAGAGATTAAATAATGTATTTAAAATACCGGTATCTCTTGCACTCAAAAAGTATTAATTTCTTCTTCTTTCCCATCTGCCTTTTCAGCTTTATCCCCACTTCTCTCCTAAATATGCCATACTGCTTGTCCAAACCAAACTGTCTTACTCTTCTCTCACATTCTCTTGGAATGCCTTTACTCCTATCCTGTCACTTTTTAAAATGCTACTTATCATTCAAAGGCTTGTTTTTTCTGTTTGTTTTGTTGTGTTGTGTTTGAGAGCGAGCGTGAGTGGGGGAGGGGCAGAGGGGGGAGGACAGAGGGTCCTGAGGGGGCTCTGAGCTAACAGCAGGGAGCCCGATGTGGGGCTCAAACTCACAAACCATGAGATTCAAGGGCATGTTTATATGGTACTTCTTTCATGAAGAGCCTCTTTTTCATCTGCAATGTCTCCCTCAACTTGCGCATCTATTGTGTGGCACTTTGCACCTTCTGCTTTACATCCTCATCTACTAAACTGAGGGCAGAGATTTCTCTCTCCCCCACACAGCACAGTGCCCTAACCATAGCAGGCAACCGGTAAACGCGTGCTGAATTCATATTGAAAGCTTGTGCTTTTGGTCTCCCCAGAGTCCATTTGTTTGTGATTCATACTTCACACTGAGAACTCTTTAGAAACAGTCTCTGGCGGGATATCAGAATTTCAAACAGCTTTAACAGAGAAGCTGAGTCAGTCTAGGATTAAGTTCAGTCCTCTTCAGCCAACAGGAATTGTCTGGACCCCTTCCTGATTGAGATAGCATAATTTAGCAGTTTGCGAACCACAGAGCTCATCTGAATAAATTCAGATGGGAACATACCTGTTTTAGGAACAGGCAAGTAAAAATGCACGATACCTATAAAAACCAACCACTATTAGGCTGTCTAATGGCAATGACTTCACTGGTAAAGGAAAAAGTCCCCAAAAGCCATCTGGTTTCATAGGTTTTGACTGTGGCTCAGCTACGAGGTAACTATACCTTACTCTGGCTTTCATCCAATCCATTTCCTCTTGGCCCAGTTAGCAAATGGGTAATTATATGACATCAGTCACCATGGGGTGGCTGGAACATAAGGAGCTTCATGGTGCCATACAATGTGGCACCAAGTTTCTGAATCACCGACCACAGGTGCGTTGACTCTTCCCCCCACCACACCCCCCACTCTATAAAAATCACCTTATCTGATATTGCTGTTGACACAGTGACTACACTTAGGTCCTGGGCACTTTCTTTTGCTTCTTCATAGTGTTTGTTCGGGTGGGTACTTCCATGTAGCCTATAAATGAGTACTCACAGTGCAGGAGGAATCACCCAGTCATCAAGCCATGCTTTTGCCTTTAGGTAGGCTTACTTCAGAAAGTAGCAGCATCCCTAATTGCTGAGTCCACACCTACCTGAAATGCTTCGGAGGCTGAACTCCCTTCCTAGCCAACTATCTAACAAGTAGAGTTGCCATCTGACACTAAGTTTGATTCTTAATCTGGATACTATCAGGCCTGTTTCTGGAGCCATCTTTCTCACTAAAATAGCAGTTGCTACAATTTCTTCCCAAACCCTTTGATACAGGGGAGATCAATAGCTCCCAAATGTTGCTTGTCAAGTTACAGACAGTCACGCGATGTTGCTATTGAGTAGGATGCTGGATGGGTACCCATGAAATTTCGCCCCATGGGCACATCAGAATGCACCTGAAATGTGGCCTCTTAGTTGGCAAGTGTTTGATGAACATCAACATTATGTTCGGTCCAGCCTGGGGGTTATAGTCTTATTAGGGAGATAACACATAAACACAACTAAACGGTGACAGAAAATGAATGATATATTACCAAGTGTCGCATTGTGTGGTATAGGCCGCAG
Organism: Paguma larvata; assembly: GCA_030068075.1. Taxonomy (NCBI): domain Eukaryota; kingdom Metazoa; phylum Chordata; class Mammalia; order Carnivora; family Viverridae; genus Paguma; species Paguma larvata. Next base: position 54,573,407 of record CM057843.1, read on the forward strand.
GACCTGTGGGCTTCGTGGAGGAGACGAACTCAGCTAGCCCGAAGAGAAGAACCACCACAGGTGTAAAATAAGCAGGATCTGACCCACAGGACCTGCCGAGTGGATTTGGGGAAATTCCCTGCTACGGCCTTGAGAAAACACACGGCGCCGAGTGAGAGGAAAAGCAAGGTTCTTGACCAGTCTCTCTCAAGTCTTCAAAGTACGAGAAGACTTACGTAACTGAAAAACAGACCTCCAGAGATAGTTTAGATAGCGGAGGTAGGGTCAAATTGTGAAAGCCATTGAATGCCGAGATAAGAGGTAGATCTTGCTGGCATCTGAGAAAAAGGAACCACTCTAAATTCTTAAGCCAGGGGACTTCATGATCAAAAGTGTGTTTTAAACACAATTTAGTATCGTACTAAAAACTATAGTGGGATGAAAAGAAAACTGGTGGTAGGCAAGCCAGTTAGGGAGCTGTTCCAGAATCTAGCATAACATGATGAGAGCTTGAACCTTGGTGGCAACAGTTAAAAGGTGAAAGGATGAATCACAGAAATCATGAAGGAAGTGTTGAAAGTACTTGCTGACACACTGAACCACAAGAATAAAGGAGTTAAAGGTTCTAAACCTGGAGAACTGGCAGAGGGTAGAGAGAAAGCTGCATCAGTCCAAAGACAGACATTGGGAAAAGAAGTTAATTTTGTACAAAGGAAAATGAATTCATTCTTTCTAATTCTGAATTAGAGACGAACATTTAAATCCTATAGGCAATTTGAAATAAGAATCAGAGTTTGAGTGAAATGACAGGACTGGAGACACGAATTTGGCAAACACTGTTTATGTCATCAGATATAGTACTACTGATATAACATTGTAAATATTAAATTTAATGCATGAAAACACTTAGGAAAAGTTAAAATGGCTACATAGGTGAATCCAATTAAAAGTAGAGCTTGTGGTTGTTGGTTCACTTGAACTAGTCGCACTGCAAGAAATCCAGAAGGGATGATGCTGTGTAGCCTGCAGCAATAGAGTGAGATTCCACTCGCTCAGCTTCTAAAATCATCTAACATAACCTAAAGGTTCTGTAGTTCAGGGCAGTGGAGAGAAGAAAAACGAGAACTCCTAAAGGCAAGGCAACCTTGGAATCTCCTTTTTGAAGATGATACAGAAACTAATCAAAAGCATTGGGTTTCATTCTCATTATGTCATATTGCTAGTTCTGTAGCCCAGCTAGTAGTTTTTCTAAAAGTAAGCTCCCACCAGCCACCTGCTGCTTGAAAGTCAGGAAGTGTCTGCCAGGGGCCTGTAGGTAAATGATCTAGCCTTCAGGCCACTTGGGCTCTGCAAGTAGAACAAATTCTCTCATAACTAATGGTTCACTTTTGGATACTAAAGCCACAGCCACTTCAATGCAAGCTGGATGCTGTGCCCTGTGAAGACAGCTGATATCTGTTACCCAAGTCCTCCTGGTTATAAAGCAGGCAATAATCTAGAACAGTGGATCTCAAAATTTGGTCCTCGAGACCCAGCAGTATCAGTATCACCCGGAATTTGCTAGAAATGCAAATTTTCAGGGCTCACCTTCAGACCATATTGAATCTGAAACTCTGGGAGTAGGGCCCAACGATCTGTATTTTAACAAGACTTATTTTTTTGTAAATATTTTTAATGTTTATTTACTTTCGAGACAGAGACAGAGCATGAGCGGAGAAGGGGCAGAGAGAGAGGGAGACACAGAATCCGAAGCAGGCTCCAGGCTCCGAGCTGTCAGCGCAGAGCCCGACGCGGGGCTTGAACTCACAGACCGTGAGATCATGACCTGAGCCAAAGTCGGACGCTCAACCGACTGAGCCACCCAGGCGCCCCTAACAAGACTTATTTTAATAGATTTCATGTCATTTCATTTTATACAGAGAGAGAGCATGAGAAAAACTGAATATCTTAAGCAGGCTCCACACTCAGTGTAGACCCTGACCCAGGGCTCAATCTCACAACCCCGGGATCACGACCTGAGCCAAAATCAAGAGTCGGACACTCGACCGACTGAGCCACCCAAGTGCCCCAACAAGCCTTCTAAAGATGATTCTGATATACATTAAAATCTGTGAAGCACTGGTCTAGATGGACCAAAAATAATTCTAGGAAGTTTCCTTACTACATACATGAGGAAAACAATGAAGATGGGAAGTCAAAATTCAAAAATGATCATTTCCCAAAAATCAGACTGTATTCAGGTAGAAGAGCAGGGACTTCCTCCATTATTTCCCTGTCATCCTAAACCTGTAAATGTCCTCGGAATTAATGAGGGCGTTGAATTGGGTGGATCAGATAGCAAGCCACAAAACTTCCTTGTAGAAGTACCTTATAAATTTCGTACTTCTGCAATTCTACTGCACAAATGTGATTTAACACGTCCTTTCCAATAACCACCCTCCTGTTTACCGTGAACAAATAACAATGCTGAGCAAACGGTAAAGAAGCTTGGCTTTGTTTTCCCTAGCGCTTGTTTTCTTCTAAAGGATTTGATTTCTCTTTCTTTGCTTTGCTTTAAGATTGAGCTGCTTTTTTCTAGGAAGTAGGGGAAAGTGTTAGTCGTCCTAGATAACGAAAACGCTCATCACCCACGGTTGGGAAATCAGAAGCAGAGCACAGGGTAGAGCACTAGGCTGCGCAGCCACGAGCCATGCCTCCTCTTTTATTTTATCCGTGCTCCCCTCCCCTAAAGCTACATTCAGAAACCGTAAGGAAAATCTGGATGGTAAGTCAGAAGCAAACCCCGAAATATGTGAAGGGAATGAAAAGGTGATCCAGAAAGCTGAGCAAAACAGAAACGAAAAGGCACGACATCAGAGCTTTCTAACTAATTAAGTCATGAGGGCCCCAATCAAGTTGACTGTATAATCCAGTTCCCCGACCACCCTGGCTTTTTTCTGGAAGAACTTTTTTTTTTTTAAACGTTTATTTATTTTTGAGAGGCATAGAGACAGAGCATGAGCAGGGGAAGGGCAGAGAGAGAGGGAGACACAGAATCCGAAGCAGGCTCCAGGCTCTGAGGTGTCAGCATAGAGGCCAACGCGGGGCTCGAACTCATGAACCATGAGATCATGACCTCAGCTGAAGTCGGCCGCTTAATCGACTGAGCCACCCAGGCGCACCTGGAAGAACATTTTATGGCTCCTTCAGTCAAAGTAAATGAGGCAAGTGTTAAGACACTGTTTTGTAGAGAAAAAGAGTCTAGCTGCTTTATACTTGGGATTCTGGCGTAAAGGGCAAAATCTGGAGTTTTGGTGCTCACCCTGAATATCAGAAGTGTAGGATTTTATTTCTCTCATTCACTTAAAACCTGTGGCCTAATCTAAATTTTGCTCTTGTGCTATGGAGAACGACTGATTCAGCACCAATAACCTAAAAACTAATGTGAACATTTTCAAAAATACTCATTAGGAAAGGGTCTTCCACAATTAAGAGGCTTAGAATACACTGCGCCTGGTTTTCCTGCACCATCTGTAGGCACCAAAATACCCCAGGGGAAGGCAGGTCTCATAAACTCTACTTCTGCAAAATTCTAGTCATCGAAAAAATCCTAAAAGAGGCTTAATGATTCCATTTACTATCTGCCTGGAAAGCTCAAAATGTGGCTAGAAAAATGAGCAATTTAATGGAAAAGGCAAAAGAAAATTGATGAGAAACATGAATGAAAAGAAACTGATAGAAAGAAAAGTACTGAAAAAACCCTTCATAGAACTGAAAAGGAGTTCCCCTAATCATTCCTGTCCATGTTGCTGTTCTCTCTCCTTACTGTCAACTCCCACAGAAACTCACTGTATACCTTAGTTGGCACTTGTTATAAACTCTCATGGTGGTAGTTATCTCTAGTATATATCTAGTATTATCTTAAGGTCTCAATTAGTAAGCACCTTGAGGGCAGGATGTCTGTTATCTTATGCTCCTTTGGGCCCTCTCCAGGGCCCAGCATTGTGCCTTGTACTTAGAGTCTAGTAATACTGAATAACTGTAAAGCTAATTGGAGATACGGGGTATACTGAGGACCAAAGTTGGGTTCAATTTGGAGCAAAGGGGCAACGATAAAAAGGTAAACGGTGAGGTTGTAAAGGTTTCAGAACACAAACGTGGGTAGGAAAATTGAAAAACGAAGTTTCCAATCCCAGATGATAATTCCTTCCCCGCTACTTATGCCTGGTCAAGGTTTTCTTTTTTTCTTTTTTCCTTCTAGCATCAGCCAGGTGCAAAACAAAAGGAAATTAATGATTTAGTTATTGCTCCAACGCTGAACGTTTGAAAGTCAGTCAGTCGGAGCAGGCTCCTTTGTATGTCCCTGCATGTCTCGGACCTGGGTGGCTGTGCATAGAGCACTGTGGTTCCAGTTGCCACAGTGGGGGCCAATGCTGGACGCCTGGCTTCTAAGCAAGAGAGATGAAAGGCTTCTTCTAATGTAATAACTGACGGCCTCTCAGTGCCGTTTGAACTGTTTACAGACTGAGTTAACGATTACAGGCTATGTGTATCTTGGCCAGGTGCCCGAAATTCTTACCCACCCGTCAGATATTATCAAAGAACCCTTCCATGCCTGGCTGGAGTCCTTCCAAAGCACCTCACAGAGATGCCGACACAAAAGGAGGAGTGTTCAGAATGTGCTCTCTCTCCTGAGGCCAGGGCAAGAAAGTTAGGATATCAGGCATGAATTAGGTGCTGAGGGGCAGGGTTTCCAGGATTGCTCAGGACTGGGGAAAGGGTCAAGGTCAGCACTGAGTCCAGAAGAACCAGATTCCTCTCTAAGCCATTTAGGAGGTGGAGGTAAGAGTCTTCACAGCTGGCAGCTGAGGTTGATGGGAGTAGGGAAACAAAACCCTTGAAATGAAGCAGAAATCTGCACTGCCACAGGAAACAGAAGCCCCTGGGATGTTAGATCTGTAAGGCTGGCTTTCTTATGGGGCAGCATACAGAGGGCGGATGGAACTATACTGTTTTTTCTGAGAGCAATATACAAGTTGAAAAAGAACATCATCTCGAGACTAAGAAAAAATAAGAGACTTCAAAAATGACAGTGAATAAAGTTAAAGGGAGCTATGAAGACTCCTCTATTGAGGTGAGTCGCAAGAGACCAAATGGCATCTGTTTGAGCATTATCAAAATGTTTTTCACACAAATATATGCAAGTATTAATTATGAGATGTAATAGAAAACTGAGTGAAAAAGACTTAACACCAACAATGCCAGAAAAGCTTTCTGGAAGCAGCAAATATTTAAGAGAACTCTAAGCCAGTGAACACCAAGTCTAGTTATTATTTAACTATATGCTAATTTATGGACTCCAAAGGAAGACAGTAGAAGTTTCTACTATTTCTTAATTAAGTAACTATTGACCCCTGAACACATCTGAAAGTGGAATAAACGGCAGTCCCTCCAACTAAGCCTTAGAAATCTAAAGTTGCACATTCACTCCAGAACTACCATCATTACTACAACTCTCTCAAAGGGAATACATATCTTCAAAATCTAAGGAAAGGGTATATGGCTTTTTTATTTCCATACATGGCCTGATGAAGGAACAGATATCATATAACTTACCACAGAATGTTCTTGCAAGAAAATTTGGAGACAGTGCATGCAATTCATATTCTTCTATTCATATATAAATATAGTCATCATTATTACATTGTGTTTCCTTGAATTTCCTTTGCAGCCTCAACTAGATACGGTTGTTTTATTCTCCTGCCCCAACTTGCTGAGCTGAGCAATGTTGCTATTATGGAGCAGCTGGTGACCCACCCTGTGTGGTAGGGGATAGGCCATCATGTTAGAAGATGACTCTTCAGAGTTTCTACCTTGAGGTGGAGGTAAACTTGACATGACTATTTTGATCGCAGAGTAGATTAGGAAATTGACCCGAGTTTTGAGACCCATTGCAACGTTTGTATTTTCTACGACAGACCATAACCCATGTGCATTTCCTTGCACAAAGCCTGAAGAGAAACACAGATACTGTTGAGTTGCTTCAAAGAAGTGCATCCAACATTCTCTAGACTCCTATCTAATAGGGATACTTTTCTCTCCCAAGGTAAGATTAGATGGAGTTCCATTTTTTAGAATACAAAAAAATATATATACAAATCAAAGTCTTGTTTGCACAGAAATTGTAGAAAGAATAGAACTCAGTGAGTGGTAAGCTTGAGGGGTAAAATTACAAAACTAAATCCCATCAGCTGATGTTGGATTTTATAAGGAAATTCCAGACAATCCCATAGAAAATAGCCTCGAGGAAGGAAGAGAACATGCTTCTAGCCTCTCTATGTAGGTAGTTATCAATGACTCAATATCAGATAGAATGAAAAAAAAAAAAAAACAATGCATTGGATGTTGCACAAATGAAGAGAAATGATTTAGAAAATCATTAGGGAAACGGAAGAAGTCACATGAGCAAGAACGCACAGGATGATGCTATTGCAGTTTTTAATATGCAGAAACAAGGCAGTTCAACAATCCTCCTCATGTGTGGCTGAGAGTGTACCTGCAGTACTCCCTACCCACTGCTTCTGGCCCTTGCTCTGTAAAAGAGAGTAATACACAAGAAGTTCAAAGCAGACCAACAGAAGGATAGACGGACTTGAGGAGAAGATCCCCAGGGAAGGACAAGGGCCACTAGATGAACTCTTTAGAGGATCCCAGGAAGGCTGTAGTGTCGCCTCTCTAGTAACTGGACTGCTCCAGATGCACTGGTTCTACTGGAACACCGGCTGTGTCTTTGAATTTTAGGAGTCTTGGGGGGAGGGGGGATGACCCTCTTTCATCCTCCCAGCTCCTTTCACCTTCAGGGTTGTGAAAATCTACGGAAGCACAATGGCTCAGCTATTTTACAGATATTCCACCTTATCTAGAAAGCTGAAACTCTACCACAAGGTTCTCCAAAGTGGGGCACGGTGCTGTGCAGCCAAGCATATCAAGAAGAAAACAAAGTTCCTTATCAGTTTTCCATATAATTGATTTACTTGGACAGATTGACAATATATGGAAAATAGATAAGAAACACTGATTTCCTTCTTCACGAGATTACTACTACAACCTCTATGCCTTCGCTACTTAGCAAAACTAGCAAATATTAAACAGGATCTGAAATTCCTTTGAGCAAAAATATAACGTAATGGCTCTGAGGTAGCCAAATGGTCTGTCATAGCATGACCTACCTCTCCAAAGATTATGGAAACGGTATTGTCAACGTGAGGTGATATAACATGTTGGTAAGTTCCCTAGCTTTCAACATACACAGGACTTGACTAATTTTGATCAGAGCTCTGGGTCCATGCATGGTAAGTTGCACCCAAACCTACTATCATAGCAACACTACGAAGTTATTCCTTCTTTATGAAAGATAGTTTATTATTGTGTACACTTGAACTCCTAGAGATATCCACAAGTTCCCTGACAAGTAATTCTATGATGGCAATGAAATCAGGCAGCTATGAAACACAAAAATCTGAGAAATATTCTTTTGGAAGGAAGATCATGTAACTTGGTCCCTTACCATAAATATCAAATATTAAACTAAAACAAAAAAAAAGATTAGACCAGTTCTTCAGCTTGAGAAAGAAAAGAAATGTGGTTTCTCTAGCTAAAAGTTTTCTAGATGATGCAGGAACTGCTGCTTAGAAGCTACTTTCTAAACAAACTGCAAAGGGATGACTATAAACATTTCATCAACATATTATAATAAAATTCTCTAGGAAGCTGCTTTATCATTAAGGATAGAGAAAACCACAGATGGCTGTGATTTCAATTCTTCTCTTTCATTTGCTGTATTTTGTAATTTTCTCTAAAATCTAAGCTTTCATTTGATAGGGAGGAAAAAAAGATCGTTTTGCTGATGGGAAGACACAGCTGCCAGCATGTATGTAATCTGACGTGCAGTTGTCTGTCAATGCAGCCTGCAGAAAACTGTCTCCCGACGAACAAGAGAAGCAACGCACCAATTTATTCAGCAAAATTATAAGTGGACCTATATGGTGAGTCTGGTGCAGTACATGGCATAGAGAGGAACAGGCCTGGTTGTCAAAATCCCAGAGTAAATCAAACCAACGTGGTATGGAGGATACAAAAGTGATAGCAAATCTTCATAGTGAAAAGAGACATTTGATTTGACAGTGGGCACAGATTTTTCAATGACCCCAAAATGAAAATGAGACAAAAGAAATAGGACCATTATGTAGATAAGAATTCTTAAGGAGACAGTCACCAAGGGAGAAGAAAGCCAACTCCAACATCCTGAATCCGAGACAAGGCTGAGACAAAGCAAAAGACACATCAGTTTGAGGTTAGAATTGATTGTTTTCTAAGTAAATTTAACTGAAATTATGGGTGAGAGAGGGATATCAGGGAAAAGAACACAGAGGGGGACTGTCCTAGGGTTATCCATTTTGCCTGTGACCATCCTCTCAATAGGCAAAAATTTCAAAAGCCACATAAGTAATTTGGCTTTAGGGCCTCCAAAGGCAACTATTTTCAGAGACTGGTCTAAGGTTTGCATAGAGGAAGCAGCTTCCTCTAAAGGATGGAAAATAAGTATTTAGAATATATACATATATTTTATATTCCATATATATGCTCTATATATAACATAAATAACATATGTTCTATAAAGAGCATATACAATATGTCATTTATAGGGGTGCCTGGGTGGCTCAGTGGGCTAAGTGTCTGACTTCGGCTCAGGTCATGATCTCAAGGTTTGTGAGTTTGAGCCCTGTGTTGTCAGGCTCTGTGCTGACAGCTCAGAGCCTGGAGCCTGCTTCAGATTCTGTGTCTCCCTCTCTCTCTGCCCCTCCCCCCACTCACGCTCGCGCGCGCTCTCTCTCTCTCTCTCTCTCAAAAATAAACATTAAAAAAATATATTGAAAAAGACTGTAAATAACATTTAAAAAACATATCATTTATAAGTATATCCTAAACACTCATTTTCAATCCTTCATGTGTATACACACACACACATATTTACCATTATTAGTAGTTTCAGGGTGGTTGCTTTTGTGTAAAGGTAAACATGATGTTAATTTCAAATAATTTTCTTTTTTTAATTTTATTTTTGAGAGCACACGCACGAGGGCGAGGGGCAAAGAGAGAAGGGGACAGAGGATCTGAAGCAGCCTCTGCCCTGACAGCCCCAGGCAGGGCTTGATGTGGGGCTGGAACTCACAAACCATGAGATCATGACCTGAGCTGAAGTCAGACACTTAACTCACTGAGCCACCCAGGTGCCCCAATTTCATATAATGTTCTATTAGTTTTTTTTCCTCCTTTACATTTCTTTGGGGAAAGCTAAGCTTAGAAATACAAAAACCCGTGCGTGTGTAGATGCAGGAATTGGGGTAGGGGTTGAAAAGAAAAAAAAAACCCAAGTGAAAAAATTGAGGGGAAAATATATGCATGTGTATAACCATTTAAAATCTAAAACAAAAAAACCAACTCATCAACTAGAGTTTTCTTTTTTTTTTTTTTTATGAAACACAGAGCAACCCCACAAACTCAAAAGGAAAGACCAGCAGCAATAAAAAAAATTGAGCATTAATTCTACTCAATTCTCAAATACAGCTGCTAATCAGGAAAGAGAATATTCTGATTAGCATGAGTCCTTGAATATAGAAGGCACAAAATAAAAGTTTGTGATTTATTTAGCTTGCTAAGAATCAGAAGGAAGTCCTTTAAAATGTAATCTGTACCACAGAAACTCTTTCTAAAATGCATTGGTATACTTTCCTACCTAAATACATTATAGTGAACATAATATAGCCTTTATTTGGTATCTTTGGTATCTTCTAACACTATAAAAATATCATTACGATCATTTTTAGCATGAAATAATTTACATTCTGAAGTACAGGAGATTGGCTGAACTTATTTTGCTGCCCCTAGGTAATTCTTGTCTTATTTCTGGAAGTTCTCATATTATTTGTTTTTTAGATCCTTTCTATCTGCTTCTTCCTTTTAATTTTCTCTAACTCATAAACACAATACAGAAAAATATCCCACTTTATTTAGTATTTACTGTAGTTGATGAAAATCTTTCCTGTAAATCTCTGGTTCTAAGGTAAGGAATAGGATTGGGAATAAAAATTCAAATGATCAGATATTAAATTAAGTTTGCCACCAAGATTGCCAAAATTGAACAACAAGGTATCCAAAGACAGAAACCTACTTCCTTTAAACACATTTTCAGACATTCAATCCATAGAAATGGAAGCTAGCAGTCATTCATTGTTAACACCCTATTACTTAGGATCTCAAGACTTTGTCCAACAGCCTCAATAAATGTATAAAGTTATCAAGAGGTAAAGGTCAAAAAAGGAATCAGGAACATCAAAAAATGCCGCTGGAAGTGACCCAAAACATCACATGCTGAGCTTTCCTTTGTAATGATAATAACAATGATACCGAGTGTTTACCCATACCTTTATTTCAAAGAACTTCAAATGCTTTACAGACATCTCTCACTAATCTTTATTAGGCCTTGGGAAGAAAACAGCTTTCCCCAAAAAGTATCTTTTTTTTTAATGTTTATTTATTTTTGAGAGAGAGAGAGAGAGCGCGCGCGTGAAAGGGCGCGCGCGCGCACAAGCGGGGGAGGGCAGAGAGAGGGAGACACACGATCTGAAGCAGGCTCCAGGTTCTGAGCTGTCAGTGCAGAGCCCAATGTGGGGCTCGAAGCCATGAACCATGAGATCCTGACCTGAGCCAAAGTCAGACGCTTAATCAACTGAACCACCCAACCACCCTTCCCCAAGAAATACCTTTAAGAGAAGGCCACTTCTCAAAACCAACACAACAGAAAACATTTGCCCTTTCCATCATCCACATACACACTTGTCTCCTGACTCCCAGTGTATTGCACTATGATTGAAATGGATTATAATACCATGCAAGTGTTGAAAGTATAATAACGGTAATTCAGTTGGTTTCTAAAAGAGCTATAAGCTACATGTGTTTAATCACAACAAGGAACAGGCAGACAGAAAAGATGAGAAAACCCATAATTACCTTTATCCCATTATTTACCTACTTTGGGGGGAGACTTCAAATTCATAAAGTTACAGCATGGAATACAGATTTTTCCATAGTGCAGAATATTAGTCTCTGAGATGCCTCAAGGGAGATCTTCACCCAAAAATGATTTCCAGGCCACAAATATTTGATAGGTGCTATGATTGAACTGCTTATTCTTATTTTGATTTAATACTTCTCAGATGGGGAACTGGGAGTCTCAGGGGCCTGTGGGGTAATTTCCAAGCAGGCTTTAGAACCTTATCTGCCAAGCTTCAAAGAACAACATGTTGGGACCGGCACAGTACAAGTATAATGAACTGGGTAAATTAGTTCCCTTCACAGTCCTGAACTCCTTTCCTTCTATCCCTTAGAGAACAATTGTAAAGCTACACAAGAGGCTGAGAGCTTCAGCATTCTGGACAATCGTTTCAAGGCAGCAGCAATTAAAAGAATACTCCAAAATTTCAAAAAGGGAAAATGTAAGAGTGATATGTAATATGGTTCTAGGATCCCTCTGATGCTGAGAAGTAAAAACTTAGAAAGTAGCTGTGTTGTGTTGTGTCAGTGGTCATCTCATTGATCCTGGAAGGAACTTAATGGGCTCACCAATACAGAGCAGTCACATGTACAAAGGTCCAGGGAGGGCAAGTGATTCACCATAAGGCCATAACAGGACTTAAGTTCCCACCCTAGAACCTATATGCCAATTAGTCACTCTCTAAGCCATTACGGTAACATTTAATCAGCCCTTTGACCCACAAATTTTGAATATAAAGCTTTAGCCACATAAAAATTAGAAATAGCCTTATACTTAGTTACTTCAGGATAATGCCAAATTGAATTCAAATAGGTTAACTGAGCGTAAAGCAATAACCCTGAAACTTAATGTTTCTTAACAGTCGGTAAGTGAATAAGAAAGAGCTCAAGTCTAATTACTATTAATAATAATAATACCTTACATTTGCAATTTTCAAAGACAATCCTCATTTCATTTCAGGTCGGCAGAATATTACTATTATCCCCATTTTAATCATGAGGATACAGGCTCAAAGAAGTTCAGCAATTTTCCTTAAGGATCAGAGCCGAGATTAAAACACGAGACTACTACCCACAGGGTAACTTACATTTCTGGGAGACGGGAAAAGCAGGAGGGACGAACGGTAGCTTCTTCTCCTGGAAAACACTGCATGGTGTTCTGACTTTGGAGGTAATGTTCCTGACCTCTTTTAGGTAGTTCATATTCTCCTTCATGCTTAGCAGAGGGATAACTGTGCAAGGCAATTTCTACCTAATAAATTACCAAATGATTCATCATCACTGATAGATCCTGACAAAAATCTTGAAAACCAGTTAACCAGAAAGTTGCATCTCCTCCATTTGATAAAATAGTAAAATGACTATTGAGTGTGATACAAAAGACGACCTTAGAAGTCAATGGAGAACCAGTACTAGTGTCTTCCTGAAACGGGACATCCAAGTTTTAGGGTACATGTAACCCACTGTTTGGGTGCCGAATACTATAGTTTCTGGGTAGAGTTTGGCTACAGGAGAAAATCAGATCTTCTGGCAGCACTTACAAGGCAGGTGCAGCCATAAAGAACTTGACTTTTGATTCCATTGTCTCTGCCAGGACAGGTGGTTTGGTAGAAGTATGGAATCCTGCCAGACAGGCTCCAACTCAAACTTCCCTTTAGAAAACAAAACAATAAAAATGGAAGCAAAATGCCAAATCCTGTTCCATACCTTTGCTGCAAAAACTAGGGCATTTCATATAATAATATTAATTTATTTCAAGTGTACATCAACTCAGGAGACATAAGATTATAATAATGAAGAGTTGCAGGTCAGGCTATTCTCTTTCAGTTCCCTGTTCCCCTATATAAACTAAAGGGATATTCTTAAATTTCAGTGAATTTTACCCGTATATTCTTAGTGTCAAAAAAAAAAAAAAACCCCACACCAACCCAAAACTATAATCTAATACCTGCATAGGAGTAACACAGGCAAGTGAGTATTCAACACTGCTAAGTGGAATAAAAACCTTTGGCAAATCCTGCCTAACCTATACCTCCTGACTTATGTTCCTAGTACAAACTAGTGCATTTAAAATTTCAGGAGAATGGGCAGTTGATGATTCCTTCAAAGAAACTGTCTTCCTCTAAAAACCTATAGAGTATATTCATTTAGAACAGAGTAAAAACATAAAGGATTGTTTTTGGTGGCAAAGATAGACAACTGACATTTGTCTTCAGAACAAGCCTTTGTGATTGATGATGTAGGCTCCTAACCACAAGGACACCACAAGAAGTTTCTGAGGAAGAGTGCTCAAAGAATCCTTGTGGGGGCACTGGAGCTGCCACTATTGGAAACTGTGAGCATTTTTGGTGTTCCTGGAATTCTATTTCCAACCACTACTTTGTGGTTGCAATGAAGGGACAGAAGAGATTGGAAGTCTCCTAGACCAAATACTCTCTTCTGTTCATAACCACAGAGCCAAGATTAAAATAACAAGAATGTACTTTGACCAGGGCATAATTCTGCCTAAATCTGTCCTATCCATCACTTTATTTTTTCTACTTCTTGTTTTGTTGTTGTTAATCTGCTCTGAGAAGGAAAGTCAGATAATTTATAAATGGATTCCAGAAAAGCTTGGAAACATTCATGGATTCAGAGGATATTTAAGAAGGAGACCTTCAGTTGGTTGAGCTTCAAACTCTTGATTTCAGCTTAGGTCATGATCCCAGGGTCATGGGATCAAGTCCCACATGGGGCTCCTCGCTGAGTGTGGAGCCTGCTTAGGATTCTCTCTCCCTCTGCCCCTATCCCCCAGTCACACTCTCACTCTCTCTTAAAAAAAAAGGAGGAGAAGGAGGAGGAGGAAGAGAGAAGGAAGAGGAGGCGGAGCCATAACGTCTTAGAACAACAGCCTATAAACGTCCCAATTGCAAGAACCAAAATATTAAATCAATCATTGCTCTGATCCAGAAAATAATGTCTTAAAGTTACAGTGTTAATTCTCCTTAAATAATAAATGGTCTATTCAGGCCCCAGGAGGAGGCCGTGAAGCTAGTACTTAACATGGTTGTGCCAAATAGTTTAAATCCATAAGTAAGTTCCTCCTTCATTTACCTGCCAAGACCTGAGTTCAGGCCCTCAGGGTGCTGAGGTTTTCCTTTGTGAGAGAAAATGACATCATCAACACCTTGGAGACAGCAGAGAATGCAGGGAATGTGGTTCCCAACATTGGTGATATCATCAACTGCCCTGGGAGAAACCCCAAATTCCCAAGAGTTGAAGTGTTGAAGGTTAAAAAAGATTTTTGTTGTTGTTGTTTCAAGTTTACCAATAGATCTTCATGTTTCCCAATATCAGGTTTTAAAAGGGCAGATGGAGTAAGGGTCCCTCTTCCAGTAAGAACCTCAAGAACCAAACATACAGGAATTAAGTCCAGATAGAGCTATTCAACCTATCTGTATCTTGCTGGGGCACATCCAACGAAGGAAGAATACAGACTTAGTTATATTAGGCTCTCTCCCAAGTCTGAGATGAGTATATTCTTTGGGGGACTTGCTAATGTTGCAAGTTTGCATTCAAAATAAATTCTAGGCACTCACATAATCTCCCAGTCTCCTCCAAACTTTCTTTGATGTCCAACAACTAAGGACAAGGATCTTTGATTATAAAACAATTTCTTTGGTTGGAAGAAAATTCTTTGCAGGGCGTGAACAGCAGGAGAAAGAAAAGATTTTTCTGAAGTGCAAACTAGTTGGAAACCCCCTGGGGAAAGAATCTGATTCCCAGTCTTTGAGAGGACCGGGCCTGCCTGTACAAGCTGCCTCTGCTGCAGGCCTCTAAGAAGGCGCTTTTGTGTCTACTATATGGCCCTCAGCAACAGCGCGGCAGCCCTTCTCTGTTTTTTGCCAGTGGAAGTTTTCCAACTCTGGGGATGTACAATGCAGAAAGTCACGGTTTAATAACAAGGCATAGTTACTAATCAGGTGGCCCCATTTCCACTCCTCCCAGATGCCTCCAGATGCCTACATACTAGAGCTCTATCCCACAGCCCCACACAGGAACACCTGCCGGCTGCTTGAAATCCTTATTTCTAGCGTAACTATTCCTAATAATTCAACTTTACAAAGTATTTTAGAATCAGACGCATCATCCTCCTTTTACTACTATGGCCCAGACTGGCTCTAGGTTATCTAAGCCTCTCCAAAGGTTCAGATTCACTTAGATGTAGGCTCGTGATTCAAGTCAGCATGGTTTGGTCACTGAGACACCTTGATGAAGAATTTAGAATAAGGGTTCTCAATCCACTACAGATATTTTAAAATCTAAATCTCCAGAGAAAAACTCCTTTTTGTGTGGGTGGCCGAATGTAAAGACAGCATAGGACCAGAGGACCGGGTTCTGACGCTTCATTTTGCTACCAATTTGTTGTGTGATTTTAAGGAATTTGGTCAGATTTTTGTACCACCTAACAAACAAATTTTCTCTCAGGGAAGAGAAATCAATAAGCAAGTTACATGTCTCTTTAATATAATAAGTCTATTTCTAAAATAAACATAAACTTTCAATGTTTAGAGCTGGAAAGGCTCTTAAAGATTATTTAGTTACCCGACCAACCATACCCCAACAGATGATAGGTTTCACAACTTACTCTGACTTTTTAAATGGTCATGAGGCACCTAGGGACTTTTTGTAGTTCCAAAGGGGACAATTACACTCCACATAATCTCCAATGATCAAAATATATGATGTATAACCATATAGTTTACTAACTTCAGAGAAGACCTAATGCTGTCATAGCAGATATGTAAATCCTTCTAGAGTAAGTGTCTATATTACTCATATTATACTAAAATCACAACACATTTTAGAGAATGGAAATAACAGATACTGAGGACTAAAGTCAGTAATTTTTTAAAACCTTGGTATTAGAAATAAGTTTTACTGGGGGTGCCTGGGTGGCTCAGTCGGTTAAGTGTCTGACTTCGGCTCAGGTCATGATTTCTCGGTGAGTTCAAGTCCCACCTTGGGCCCTGTGCTGACAGCTCAGAGCCTAGAGCCGGCTTCAGATTCTGTGTCTCCCTCTCTCTCTCTCTCTGCCCCTCCCCCACTTGCACTCTGTCTCTTTCTGTCTCTCGAAAATGAAGAAACGTTGAAAAATCTTAGAAATAAGTTTTGCTGAGTAGAGAGGATATTCAAATATTCACCTTCTACATAGTATTTATTTCTTCTTTTATGCAATTAGTAAAGAATTAAAACTGAGCTAGTGAGATTCTCAATTCAAACAGAACTAATATGTTGCATTCTGTTTAAAGCTAACTGTTCTGTTTTAATTTTACTATGACTTAACAGAAGCTTCTTGTACATTTTAGAAAGACAGTTTGCAACCTGAGAAGAAAACCATGGTGTTCAGTTATTTGAATTTCTAAAGAAAATGCTACAGATGAGTATTATACATACAGAATATTTATACAGGCAATATTATAACCTATATTTAACTGATAACAGTAAAATTAGAAGGTATGACTGTTTGGGTTGTAGTTGTTCTCTAGCTTTAAGCCACTTGAAGTTGCCTGGGTTAAAATTTTATGTTTTTTGTTTGTTTTTCCTTTGGTCCTAGGGGACTGTGAACCGAACTACCACAGTCATTTGAAAGCCTCCTGAGAGAATGAAAATCGGCACTCTGAAGCATCTCTGCCTGAGCCTCTTGCTTTGGCATTCATCTCATACCGTCTGTCTTCCCCAGTGGGACTAGGCTAGGGTCCTGTTCCTTGTACTCCTACGGGAACTGCCACAGTGTCTGGTACGCACGAGGAGAGCCACGTTATACAGCACTGGGAGAATCCAGTGCTGCGCCCGGTCTCAGTACGGTTCTTGGCCTAGACTTCATAAGAAGCCTCCACTACTGTGAGGAGACAATCCAGGTCAACGGGCCATGTGGTGTACAGTGATTCTACAGCAGAATAAACGACATAAGCACCACTGTGGTAAGATACTTTGTTTGTTCACTTATTTTAAAGTATCCCTTCTGGTGGACTAGGGATCAGAGAAGAGAAAGACCCTATGGGAGTTCATAATATCTTCTTATTGGAATCCCCAGGGGAAAATCTCTACCAACATCTGCTTTTTAATCTCCCATAATGACCCCCCAGGAAGTTTAAAATAAATAAATAAGGTTTGCTAAAAATGCTGGCCAGTACGATATGGCAGTAGATTGGCAGCTCCTTGGCAAACTACTAATCTCTGAGTCTATCTCTTCATCTGTAAAATCAAATGATTGGATAAGGTGTTTTTTCTGCTTGAAATTTTTGCTGATTATATTTTACAAATGGAATAGCCTGCCCTTCTGCCCTTCCCCTCTCCGAACTGTATTTTACCCTCAGTATGGAAAACTCAAAAGGACTTAATTCAAGTGTAAGTCCAGTGAAGCACTTCACCAAGTTTTTAAAAAACTGGCCATAGAATTGTAAAGTCAGATACCAGTATGGTTCTAGACAGAAGATACAAAAATGAAAGAACCTAAAACCTAAATTTTAGGTCAAATATTTTTTGAGTAGATAATTCACAAGACTGTACACAAACTGCACTTTTTAGGGAAAAAAGAATGGGAATCCATAATCAGTTTTTAGGAACTAGCAAGATCAACAGGCATAGAACATAAGGCCTTCGGTCTCGTCCAAATTATTCTACAGAAATAATAATAATGCCAGTGCTTCTCAATTATCATATATTTAAATATGCCTGATTAATAACTTTTGATATATAAGCATGCACGAAATTGATAGACATATGATAACTGATATGCTACTTAAATTACACTTATATTATGATTGATTTCCATCATAACAGAGGTATCCTAGATTTTTTTAAAAAACAAACAGTGGTCTTGAAAATAGTTATGCTGCTGTCTTAACACTACCACTGCTTCAAAATCCAGGGATTAGAATTATTATTATTTTTTTGGGGGGGGAGTGAGAGACAGAGAAAGAGAGCATGAGCAGGGAAGGGGAGAGGGAGAGAGAGAGAGAGAGAGAAGAGAGAGAGAGAGAGAGAGAGAGAATATCCCAAGCAGGCTCTGTGCTGCCAGCATAGAGCCCAATGCAGGACTCGAACCTATAAACCATGAGATCATGTGAGCCGAAATCAAGAGTCAGACGCTTAACCAACTGAGCCACCCAGACACCCCTTAGGGATCAGAATTTCTAAAGAATCTAATTTCTTCCTATCTCCAAGGAATATGTGAGCCTTGTGTTTATAATTCTCAAAAAAACCTCTAACTTAAATCATTTTTATTATTTTGGTGTTTCTGAATTTGCATATTAAACACACACTCTTACTAAAAAGTATCAAAACAAAATGTATTCATGAACTGTAATGTTTAGAACCCAGACGAAAATTAGAGTATGTAGTTTAGCAAGAATAAACCTTTTTTAAAAAGATTCAAAGTTTTCCATTATAGCAAATTTTAAGGGCACAAAGAATTCTACCCTAGGGAAAGCAGTGAAGCTTAAAGGATAGAAACCAAAAAAAAAAGTAACCAAAGTTAGTGTTACAGCCTCTGTTTTTTGAATTTAGTAATCAAACAGACACATACAGCCACAATTGTTCTACTTATATCAAAACAAATCAGGGGAGCCTGGGTGGCTCAGTCAGTTAAGTGGCCGACTTCGACTCAGGTCATGATCTCACGGTCTGTGAGTTCGAGCCCCGTGAGTTCGAGCCCCGCAAGTTCGAGCCCCGCGTCGGGCTCTGTGCTGACAGCTCAGAGCCTGGAGCCTGCTTCAGATTCTGTGTCTCCCTCTCTCTCTGCCTTTCTCCTGCTCACGCTTTGTCTCTAAGTCTCAAAAATAAATAAACATTAAAAAGAAAACTTAAAAAAAAAACTTAAAAAAAAACAAATCAGTAAAATGTCCTTTATTCTTACGGACCTTTCGGTGAAACCACCATGATGAAAGGGCTGTAAGCATTTCTTGAATTGATGGAGTTTCACTTAATATTTGGAGAGCACAATTCCTTCACTAAATAACATAAGCAGATCTTTGTCATATATCAATTTTTACATCTGAGGTCATCTTAAGTCAGGCCAACCTTCTTATAATGCCTCATAATATTGTTGTCTGTTTGACTTCAAGTAATATATACAAATACTTTTTTTTAATGTTTATTTTTGAGAGAGAGAGAGAGGGAAAGATGGAGAGAGGGAGAGAGGAGTGGGGGAGGGGAAAAGGGAGAGAGGAAGACAGAGGATCCGAAGCAGGCTGTCAGCCCAATGTGGGGCTTCAACTCATGAACCTCAAGACTATGGCCTGAGCTGAAGTTGGATGCTTAACCAGCCGAGTCACCCAGGCGCCCTACAAATACTTTTTAAATTAAGTAAACTGAAGAGTAAATTAGTTTTGAGAAATTGATATCATTTCTTGAAATAATTGGGATTATTCTAGGATAGCAGCCATTAATCTGGAATCCTTAGATCCCTACGTCTCAAAGGCTCAACTCACTGAGATTTTATGCAAAATTGTATGTCCAAGTACACGTGGTCAGCAATGTTTTTCAAATCCTCAAAGGAGTCTGTGGCACCAAAAAAAGATTAAAAATCAATGTGTTAGGGCAGCTCAAAACCAGAATTGGGAACCACAAGCTTAAGGACTAAGAAGGTGAGGTCCTTTGGATATATACCAGTATCTTATAATCACAGATTTAAAGTCAATACCTCGATAAATCTTTCTTAGAAAATCAAGATTTCCTAAAAAGCAGGGGTTGAGGTACCTATCAAACCAAATAAATGCTGTGTAAAGGAGCACCTCAAATGTATTGATTATAGCTATGTTTGCAGTTTGGAAGAGGCAATTGAGGAGCTTCTATGCTGTAAGTCAGAGGAGCAAAGGAATAGAGCATGTTCTTTCAAACCCAAAGGACTCAAAACAATTGACCTTAAGTATACTTAGAAAAGTGATGACATAAATAAATCCGTTTCATCCTAAAGTTCTCTCCCAGCTCTTAGAGTTACTTAGCACCACCACCATGTTCCTTACATTTACTCAATAAATATTTATTGAGTACAGCACTAAGTATACTAAGGCACTAAGTATACTCCCAAGAATATAGCTCTACACTAAGGAGACAAAAATACCTACTTTCGCAGAGCTCATATTTCACTGAGCGGTCAGAGACAAATACAAAAGTGAAATATTATAGTATGTTACATGGCAACAAGTTCATAAAGAAAAACAAAGCAGAGAAGGAGAATATGAGCCCCAGAGGGAATAGGAAGAGCCCTTCGGAATAGGATGGTCTAGGAAGACCTCACTGAGAACCCGTGAACTGCAAGACCATGACCTGAGCCAAAGTCGGACACTTAACCAATGGAGCCATCCAGGCACCCTACAAATACTTTTTAAATTAAGTAAACTGAGGGTAAATTTGACACTTGGGAGGGGACATTTGAGAGACTAAAAGAAGCAGCTACGTGGGGGCACAAATCCCATGGTGGGACGAGCACATGGAAAGGCCCCGAGGTGGGAGTATGCCTGATTTAACTGAGGCACAACATGGAGGTCAGAGTGACAAGAGGTGAGTGAGGGCAAAAGAAGTGAAACGTCAGAATGCCAGGCCAGATCCTGACAGGCCTTACAGGTCATCGTAAAGACTTTGGCTTTTACCGTAATAACAATGAATGCAGGTCAGAGCATTGGGTCATAGGGCTCTTTGAGACATAAAGTTGGCAATTTGCTTCACCGATGGTTTTTTGACTGAATTATCACACTGAGCAACATAGGCCCAAATAGAGTAGATACCTTGGTCTTTGACAATCATTTAGCTTTTTAGGATTCCCACTCTGCAGAATTGATCCCAGAGAAATCCATACCCTTGGATACCTTAAAAATTGGATTACTCCTTTATCTCCTGCAAAGCAGACTGGGTCCATCTCTGTGCAACTTTGTTCTTGGATAGTTTATTTGCTTTCTCTCTCCCATTATGTTTCCTTTTCTGTAAAATGGAGTATATATCACCTATTCTTACTTGGCTTGCAGGTATTTGAATCATTTTAAGCTTCTTGGAAGAAAACTACTATATAAATTCAATGGAATATCATTACTACACTCCTTCTCTAACAATACCCTGTACTACCAATTCTGGTTCCTAACAGGACATTTATAATAGTACAGTGCTCATTTGTAACATCTTTTCCCTCTACTGTACTTAGCAATTTAAAGGAAATAAAAGGAAAAAAAAGGCACCAAAAAGTTCCAACACTATCCAGCAAATAAGATGTAAAAGGCCTTCTATTAAAAACAAAAACAAAACAGGGGCGCCTGGGTGGCTCAGTCAGTTGAGCATCCAGCTTCAGCTCAGATCATGATCTTATGGTTCCTGAGTTCGAGCCCCTCATCAGGCCTGTGCTGACAGCTCAGAGCCTGGAGCCTGCTTCAGATTCTGTGTTTCCTCTCTCTCTGTCCCTCCCCTGCTTGCATGCTGTCTCTCGCCCTCAAAAATCAACATTAAAAACATTAAAAAAAACAAAACCACGAACTCCAGAAATGTCTTCAATACCATATAAAAAGTAAACTTTGGGGGTGCCTGGGCGGCTCAGTCAGCTGAGCATCCAACTTTGGCTCAGGTCATGATCTCACAGTTCAGGAGTTCAAGCCCTGCGTCGGGCTCTGTGCTGACATCTCGGAGCCTGAGCCTGCTTCTGATTGTGTGTCTCCCTCTCTCTCTGCCCCTCCTCTGCTCATTCTCTGTCTCTCTCTCAAAAATAAACATTAAAAATATTTTTTAATTAAAAAAAAGGTAGATACTATTAAGTAAACATTCTGGGGGTGCCTGGGTGGCTCAGTCGGTTGAGCGTCTGGTTCTCGATTTCAGCTCAGGTTATGATCTCCCAGTCGGGTTCTGTGCTGATGGTGTGGAGCCTGCTTAGAATTCTGTCTCCCTCTCTCCCATCCCCTCCCCTGTTCATGCTCTGTCTCTCTCTCTTTCTCAAAATAAATAAACATGAAAAAAATATATAAATAAACGTTCTGATTTATAAGTATCTTTGCAAATGAAACACAAATGAGAGAAACAGAAGTTATACATAGATTCTTAGAAACTAGCAAGATACTGTGTATTCTGGATCAACCTCAGAAAATAATACTTGTCATTTTCATTCCTTTCTAGTCTGGAAATAAATGAATCACTTATTCAAAGTCTACACTGGTGTTCTGTTCATCTGTGGCATTCTTTGATGTACAGGATTTTAGAGCAAGAGAAGCTTTGGCTTTCGGGTTCAAGTTCCAAGTATATCACCTACTAGCCACATAACCTTGGCAGATACTAATATTTGAGTCTCAGTTTCCTTATCCATAAAATGTGAAGAATAAAATATTGTACTTCTCTCACAAAGTTATTATGGGGATGCAATGAGCTAATACATGTAAAGTGAATGGCACAAGTTTGCTCTGCATTATTGTATTTGAATCTCTCAATTTTACAGATGGGGAATCTAAAGCCTAGAAAACTGTAATAACTATTTTGTCCCAAATCACCCAACTACTTAGTGACAGAGCCAGAGCTAAAAGTCGAGTCCCTTGAGTCATGGTGTAGTCACTTTGTCAACTACAGCTTGCTAAACCATGGTCTCACTGGCTTTGGCCAAAACTTGAACTATTAAGATTTCCCTCCCTCCTCACATAATTCATTTAAGGCCCTGACTACAAATAAAGCAAAAATGCAAAGATAGGATAGCTACGTGTTGACTAATAGGTAAATAAAGGAGTAAGCAGAGACACCTCACAAGGAGGAGTCTGTCCAGGAGGTGTTCACTGCTAGTGGCCAAATGCTAATTCACCACAGCTCCCACTGTAGGGATGAAGCCACAGGATAGTACATTCTAATCTTGATCATAACTTTATCCTACAGTCTAAGAAAATCCAGGACAACCAGCTGAGCAGGAAGAGTGTGATAGTCACAGAATTGTTGAGCTCTCTTGTGCTATGCTAAGATCCTCTTGCTCTTTTGCTTTAAGAAAAAAGATGGATTTTGAGTTGGCCCTCTGAGTGACATTTATAAATAAGGAACAAGAATTGAAAAAGAAAATAGGACTGTAATCATTTACAGAAGAGGTAGAAACACTATTACTAGAAATAGGAGAAATAAACCTCAACTAGAGGTAGACAAACCAGAAAACTGGACGATTAGACCATGCATACGCTCTAGCACGTTTTCCATCTACAAAGGTATAAACCAGGAGAAAAAGAATATACTCGAATGAAAAATAAAAATGGTAATTAGTCATAATCACTATCATCTAGTCCTTTTTATCAGACATACACAAGGAATTAGGAAATCTAGAATGTTTCCTTGACATGGATTAATTGAGCAAAATGTAAAGAAATGTTAGATTTCCTGAAGCTCTCTGGGGATTCCAGAAACCAGAACAAGGTTACTATTTTTTTTAAATCAGTGCTCTTGTACTTTTACATTTCCCAGTGCCTACCTCCCCAATCTTACCTCCCCAATCTTACAAAGACCTGACGACATCTTTGGAGACCATCAAACTTAAAAGGCAGCTGGAGTAATTCATAGGCAGAAGGATACATACAATTACCCAAAATTCCTCAAAGCCAACAGAGAAGACTGTCTTCAGACTTGTGACCCCAGGTTACAGCTATCTATCAAGCAAGCTAAAGTGTAGCAAAGCACAACTTTAAGAGATATAAAGTTCAGTTAAATGGAAGGCTTGGTTAACCACAGTTGAGTAAACCTGAGCTGCAGTGTAATCTGATAAGGAACAAATAGCATGAATGGTAGAAGTATAAACCATGTGTCCCCACTCTAGAGTTCTTTGAAAGAGTTAATCAAATAGTGGATAAAGAAGAACTAGTGTATATCATTCAAAAAGTTGTCATTGTATTTTTAAAATAAAATCTCTCATAAGAGGCTATTGAGAAAATTTAGTAGCCATTGTGGATTAAAAATTGATTAATAGACAATAAACCAGGACCAATGCTGACAGTGTCCAGTGATTAATACTAGGCTAGTGTACAAATTTATTAATGACCTAAAAAAAGCTTACGTGGACATGCAAAGTGAAGAAAGACTAAAAACTGCCAATGATGCAAACCACCCTATAATAAAGTGTGAAAAGCCTTGCTAAATAATAGATACGATGAAATTCCCTCTTCACAAACTAAAGAAACAACATTTAAAGTATACTGATAGGCTCAAAGTTAATAGATAATAATAATAATAATAAAAAGATTGGCAGGATTTACCAGAGAAAAAGGGTAGAACAAGAGAAGATACAATAAAAATTGGTAAAATAATGAATGGCAAAGAGAACGCCAACTAGTCTCTGTTACATACCTCTTCCTTTCCGAATACACAGAGCTTTATGATAACAAGATAACACATTTAAAATAAAAGATACACTATTTTATACAGCATATAATTAACCCATTGAACATGCTGCCACAGGACATTAATAAGACACAAAGCTTAGAATGGTTCCCAAAGACCTCAGGGATATCAAAATATGGTTCTATAGTAAAATTACTTATGGTAAAAAATGAAAATGGAACACGTACCACATGCTTCAGGGTATTAACTAGGCAAGGTCAGGGAGGACGTCTCCTTTCTAATTATATTCAAAATGCTTTGTGATTTCAACTTTTAAATATTCCTAATTCCATCCTACAGTTCAAATTAAATGTATAGACTCTTATCCAAAAAGCGTTTTGCCATTTTTCCCAGATACATTCTTTTTGCCTGTTTATTTCTCTGAATAGCTAAGCCTTGCATTTCACCCAATTCTTCTTCTACTTCATTTATCCCAGTTTCAAAATATTGCTTCAAAGGTGATCATGAAGAACCACTAAATCATATATGTTAAAATCCATGTTTGGAAAAGAGAGTTCTATAATTTGTTAAATTTTCTCACTTTCTTTAAGTAGACAAAAATTGAAATCCACACAATATTGTGGCTCTGTTCATATCACAAAATTAAAATCTGAGGTTGGATGCTGGAATATACCGCATTTAATAACCTTTTAACCTATATCCAAGAGCTACAGCAAGAAGTGTCCCTTCGTTAAATGAATTTCAATCAATAAGCAACATAATTTTATGGAATATGACCCTAGAACACCACAGTAAAAAGGTACAGCCCTTTGGGCTCTATATTCACCATGGGGAATGGCAATTCATCTATGAAATGCTATGGACCCAGTCAGTTCATAAATTCAACACATAAAGAGTAGGCTATGAATGAATTATAGGCAAAATTCACAGCCTGAAAGACTAAGAAACTGTGTCTGGAAAGATCTGTGGGTCAATACAAAACAGACGTTAAATTAAAAATTTTTCGAAAATAAAATTATGTGTAGACGAGACCAGAGGAGGCAAGTTTACACCTTGTGTCCATTTTGTAATTCAGTCCTCTCCATTTTGGGCTTAGTTATAGGGTGCTCCACGTGGTATGAAGCCAGCCGTAGCATTCAAGCTCGGCTGAATTGTAAAAGTGACACAGTGATCAGATATGCTCCAAGGGCATTCTAGAATTTCAGGGTGCTGCTGACCATTGTAACCTCCTTACAATTGCATGGGTAACAGATGGTAACTAGACTTATTGTGGTGATCACTTTGTAATGCATATAGTGTCAAATTATTATGTTGTACACCTGAAACTAATATGTTATATACCAATTTTAACTCAAAAAAAAAAAAAAAATCAACCTCCTAAGTGCTCACTTCAAATTTAAACAGGATATAAAGTATCCTCATGTCAATTAGACACAAGCCTGTATATTTAATCTACCAAAAACCAGTGTCCAGAGTACATCACTTGCAAAGAAAGGTCTCATGTGGATCTAAAATGTGATATCAGAGTTAAAAATAAGCAGATGATCTTCCAAAATGTGGAGTTTATATGCTTCTTTTTTAGAATAAAATAAGAATTTGCTTTAGAATGCCAATAAGGCAATATCCTTAAAAGATGGAACAAACAGAAAACTCAACAGCAGAAGCTCCTGTATGGTATTTGGTTTGGGAGACAAAAGAAGAAAGACACGTTTTGAACAGATGGAAAGTGAAACATAATAAAGTTCTCCTTACCTGCATTAATTTTCCTTCCGCTGGAGTTATTTCAGCAACGCCAGCAAAAACACCTTCCAAAGTGAGATTCAGTTTTCCCGTGGGGTCCATTTTCAAGGGGATCACTCGGATAATAGCTTTCTGCTCTGCCGATCTTCCAGACTCCACCGCTGCTGCCAGTACCAGTCCTGTGCGTCCAAAGCCTGCCTGCAGGGTAGCCATCAGCAGCCAGGGCCAGAGGGCAGCCAGCTGCAGCTGGTGGCCGCCACTCATGCTACCAGCTGCAGCAGTGCACTTCGGCCATACATACTGCTTCCACTAGCTAATACCAAATGCAGGTTCTCAGAGCCAGACAAATGGAGGACAAGAGAATTTATGCTTCAGTTTCTGAGAGCCAAGTCGTAGTTTTGGCCCTTCCTTTCTCTAAAGTGTATTCCCAAGAACAGGTGGCATTCCTGATCTGGCAGAGAAGAAGGTGTTTTCAGCCCACTTCTGCTGCAGGGATGTCATTTTCTCCCATCTTCACTATGATTAGTAAAGTTATCACCACTTCTCTTTGGAATTTCCAACTTTGCTTGAGGTTGAATGTCACATCCTGAATTTTTATTATGTCAGGTCACTTGGTGCTGGTCTTCCATATGCATCAAGTTGCTGAGCCACTAAACCCAATGTTAATGAACAAAACAAGGCAAAGTAAACAACTAAAGCCATGCATTGAAGGTGAGACTGAAAAACGCCAGCTCGGAAAATGAAGAGATGGTCCTTTTTAAGCCACAAAACTTGTCAATGGTAAAAGACTAAAGATCACGGGAGAATTTTGTTTTTTAACGGAGAAGGAGAGGGTACAATATATTTCAGGCCACACCTTGAGGGATGTCCAAAGATGCTACAATATGTATTCATAAAAGTCTCCACATTAAACTGTAGTTTAGTGTAGCCAAAGTTCTAGGCCCATTGAATTTATAATACTTTTCATGAACTTAAATATAGTATCATTTTTAATGTTCTACCTAAACCTGTCTATAAATTAGATGCTAATTTATGTCTTCACATATTACAGGATAATCCTGAGTATCACCGCCTTTACCAACTTTCAAAATTAGAAGAGTATTTGAAAAAGTTAGCTTTCCAATTATTTTTCCCAGTTAAAATTGATATTCCTCTTGCTTTTCTTTTCTTTCTTAGGGATTCCAGCTTTTATTCTCCTGCTCGAGAATGCCAAGCACTTTGATTTCCCATGAGATGATTTTGGAAACTACTTTATTATCCAGATTTTATAATCTGTAATTTTCTAGGTTCATAAGTAAAACAAAGGACCATTCCTAACACGTTTTCGAATTCCTTGAGGGGGTGGGGAATAAAAGATAGGGGGAGTAGGGAGGTGATTAGTCTACAGGCTCTAAGTAGAACCCCTTGAAAAAGTATAAATAAGCCTGAGTAGAGCAGATCTGTGCCATTTCTAGGCACACTTGAGAAGTCGGGGTCTTTGTACAAACAAAATCTGAGTTCTACGATATTAAAATGTGCACCCTTAAGTAAATATAAATGCACTTCGACCATAAAGCGCGCCGTGTTCAGAGGTCAAGTTAAAAAGTCTTATAAAGTCTTCAGAATAAGTGCTGAAAAGCCAAGCAATTGAACATGAACCTGTTACATAGATCCTTTTCTTTTGCTGAGGCAGAGGGAGAAAAATAAGAATTTCAAAAGAAATCTGCAAACCTGTTGCGCTGTCGGGCCCACTGGAATCCACGGGGGTGAAACAAATTCAATTATGCTTTTATAGGTCCTGCTCAAAAAAGGTTTCAACTGCTTAACCAAGTACAGCTCATTCTTCCACCTTCTCACTCTGCAACCAAACCAAGTGCCTCACACTGTAGGTAGGTGCCGAGAAATTCCGCAGCCTGAAAAAATAATCCATGCAGGTCAAAGGCAAACATTTACTCCAGGGTTAGAGCTACTGTTCCCAAGAACTCTAAAAGCACTTATAGAGGATCCAAAATCATTTCTGAAATCTCCTTTCTAACAAAAGTTCTTTTTCTCCCCGAACAGCATATAAAATGAGCAAATCTTGAGAGAGAAAGGAGCAAAGTAGCAAATACATCAGCAACAATTCACTACCAGGAACACAGAAAATCCCAGAGGGAGAAAGCAGTATCTCTGAATCATGGATGGGCTTGGAAAGTTCGGAAAGATTCGAGTGCTTCCCTTCCAGAAAGACAATTCTGGATCAACTCCCTACAGGAGGAAGCCTGTGGTTTGTAATTGGTGTTCTAGCTCTGACTCCCTCCCCTGGGACTGCAATCACGCTCTCTACCTGCTGACACAAAGTGAGGGTGGAGCTGCTACAGGCAACCACCCCCCACCCCGCCCCTCCTCCTCCTGGCTGGCTAGGGGAAGGGCTGGAGTCGCGCACTTACTGAGCCAGACATGTTCTTTTGCTCTCTCCTCTCTCAGCTCCTCTACTCCCTCTATTGAGCCACAGCCAAACTGCATCCAATTCAATGTCCAATGACTTTCTCTGGGTAAGCGAGCTACCACAACTGAGTCAGGTTGACTCAACCAGGTATCTAAGCAGACTCCGCACCCAAGAGAACATAAATGGTGGTATAAAGAAATAAAGAGAACAAACTAATGAAAACCCGGAACATGAAAGAGGGGACACAAGGTTTTGCAAATATAAGTTCAAAGGAGTCTCAGCTCTTTTTGGGCCTTCCTGTCTCTAAGTGGCACAAAGCCAGAATAAAGTCATCCAGTGCTGTAGTGCTTACTGCTGTCTTATGTCCGCTGCCCTGGCAGGAACTCTGTCCATTTCACGAATATTTTTTCTTCCGCTTTTACTTACTTAAATTCAGTAGTTCTTTTCTAAAACTGTTCCTGTATGGAGCTTTAGTCGGGTCAAGGTCAGAGGTCTTGGACCTGTTATTTTCTTCCCACATCTTTGGGAGGTGAGACCTCCGCCCTCAGTGTAAGATTGCAAGTAAATGTATGTCATAAATACAAGCAAAGGGGCAAAATATATATGACTAATGAGAAGTCTCTAGACAAAAAGAAAACCAATTTTTGGCTAATAACCACATTCATGAACTATATATAACTCTTCTAGTTACATTTTTGTCATTAGAATACAAAAATTTCTAATATATGTTTCTAAACTTTGAATTTTCGTATTTACTAGATTATATTTGACTGTGGCCAGACATTTTATTTTTGACCTATTGCCAGTAATCTTTCCACACTGTACAAATGTACAACAGTGTGAATGTAGTTAACATCACTGAACTGTACACTTTAATTTTTAACTTGTGGTAAGAAGCATATAAGATACCTCAGGTTATCTACCACAGTGTCCACAGAGATGTCATAAAGATGTCATTACTATGGTAATGAAATGCCCATGTCACTGATATTTACTACCTAATCTTACCCGTGAGAAAGATCATCCTTCAGGATCTATTTTCACATCTGGATTGACTAAAGTTACTGAAGACATGGGTCCTTTTCCTAAAAAAATAGATTTCTATAAATATGTCCAAGAATTGTCCTTATCCTTAATAGCATTTGAAAGATTCAATCTCCATTCAATTGCTAATGGAAAAAAAAATAAGCCAGGATATTTTTTTAAGTAGATTCTTTGAAAAACAGAATACATTCTCTTTTAAATTTTGCTATTATTAATACTAGTCATAATGACTTAGGTTTCTATTGATCACCAATTAAACAGTAAAAACAAGCAAGACAGTTCCGGTTGAAACACTCACTTTATTGTTGACTGACTGAAATTTATTGTGCTTAAGGTGCTGAAATACTGAGTGCTAGTCAGAAACCTTGTTAGTATGCATCAGACCCTACTGGCTAATTCACGCAAAGGTTTTGTTTTATCTTCTGCCATTTTTCCCAAGTCAGTGATGACAGCTTTAGTTGATAGGTAGCAGGCATGTGAGTATAACAGGAGATCCAGCTCCTTGGTCTGTTGTAGTCACATATAAAAAAGTTTGGAAAGCTGATAAAGGCATTTCATTAATTAAGCCATGCCAAGGTTTCTGCTTGACACATGTTCCTCAAAAGATATTATCTCTTTCAACAGATATAAATCTAAAAAGGCATATTAAGGGAAGGCATGTCACCTACACAGTTTGTCAGCTTCTCAACATGACAGAGAAAAGGCAAAGTTCCTTCATTTGGAAATTGGTCTCCTCTTCACATACTCTGCCAAAGTACACGGTCTGGCCAAAAGATGGAGGAGTCTTGATCATTTGTTCATCTTTTTTAAACCTTGCTAATAAAGATGAATAAATGCCCATCACGTGGACATCAACTAGTTTAATCAGATGGACCAAACAGGTCACTTTTCAGAACCTACTTTCATATCTAAAATGAGTCACTGCAGACCAATACAGAACTCATCCTTTTCCAAACAACTACTATCTCTGTTAACACTTCTATGGTTTGACATCATTGGGCAGGCACAATGCAATTTAAGAGATGAACTGTTACACCCACGATGACTAGCATAGTATTTAGGTCATATCACTAAGTGCCTTTTCTTTTTAATTAGTTTCATATTCCTACACTTTCCTTTTGTTTCTGCTATTCTTATTAGGACAACCAAAGCAGAATCCAAAAAGACAGTTCTAGTCAGTTTAAAAGACTTTAAAATCAGAAAATTTCTTGCTATCACCGGATGAGCAAGTGAGGAATCAACCACAGAAAGTGGACACCCAAGATACCTCTCCTAAAAACCAGTCCCACAATCCTACTACTTGAATTTAGAATCCTACAGAGGGGATAAAATAAAAATGTTGTGGTCTATCCCACTATCCAAAATTCTCTCAGAAGCTTAAACCAGACGTAAACTATTAAAAATGTCAGAGGTATAGTTTCTGTTAATGACTAATCAGGTTTTCGCAAAATTTTGCACACAATATATATAGAGAATTTACACATACTGAATGTAAAAATTTAAAGTAAGAAAACAGTGTTAAATCTCTTAATGTTTTTGTTCACACATTTCCCCTTCGAAATAAATAAATATCTTACACATGCATCCTTTATCCTTCTATTGCGCAATCTTAATAAAAATATAAAGCTTTAAAACTTTTAAATCTACCAGTATTTATAAATATATTAAACAGATTAAATACTTTTTTAGAAGACATTTAAATAAGTGATATATAACAAAACCTTCTTACCATTTATGACAATGTATCATTAAAATTAAAGAAAGATATGAAAATAGAAGAATGCTCCCATTAATATGAAAGAATCAGGAGCTGTTAAGTGTGATGGATGGTCCAAGTCCGGATGCCCTGCTTTTGAAACAGAATGCTGGGTTAGGAAGTAAGAGCATTTCCTGGTTAACCACTTAGAAAATTAGCTCCTTCTCAGAGTTTCTTCCCTGGAATTCCTGACCCATTTAGACCTGTGATCTTGGTGACCTCACATGCCTTTGTTTCTCACACAGTCTTCTCTAGAAGGATCATACTGTGACTTGAAACAGACTGAACTCCCCCTCTGGAGTTGTGCTGAGTAAAGTTTGAGAGAGGCAAGACGGCAAATCAGCACACACACACAGATTATTCTCCAGTACCATAGATGCAGCAGTTTTTAGATGCTTCTTGACTATAACAGAAGGCCAGGACATTTCATTTGAAAGGGATCTGGGCAGCAAAAAAAAAAAAAAAAAGCTGCCAGATGTTTAGTAGTTTGTCAAGGTAAATAATCTGAACTGAACAGCTGTAGTAAATACCAAAGTCTCAATTCTCAATTAACAAAATTCTCAATTAACAAAACAAAAATACTTTTTTTTTTCCTTAACAGAACTGAAAAACTCCCAACGGCGTGTCATGTGCAAGGCTAGTCTGCCCCCAGCTACAGCTAGTGCACAATGTCACGTATGTCCTCCATTCCTCACTCTTTTAATTCTTCCTCCTTTGGAAAGTGCTCCTGCTTGCAGGCCACGTCCACCAGCAGATGAAGATCTAGAAAGAAAGAAGATTTGTTTACTCACTCTTGGCCTCTCAGATTGGAGAGTTTGATAGACCAGTCTTCAGACAAGAAGAACAAGTTGCTCATGGCTAAGGGTAGAATTGGTTCTAAGATTCTATGACCTCAGTTTTAGGACCTTCCTGTACCTCTGAAGCACACAGATGCAGCCCAGTTGTGAACCCAGTGAGACCAAAAAGTGTACAGTTGCTATCTTTTCAATGACGTGGCTAAGCCTCTTTTCACTTCAACCACCTTTTATTTTATTATAAGTGAAAAAATTAAGGAAAAGTGCCAAAGGGATCAAAGTGAAATATACACACACAAGTGAAAATTCATTTCTTTGATCCTGTAAGGATGAGTGGGTAGGTGGGTTGTGGGAATATGAAAAAATAATGCCTTCAGAAATACAATGTTAAAATAAGTAATCACTACTTTTCCAAAGTTGATTGACTCTATAAAATTTCCACTTACTGATAACACAACTGATCTCTTGTAGAAATACCTACCTGAACTGTCTGTAAAAAAGAAAGCATAGCCTTCATGGAGGTCAAGAGGTCAAGAGACAAAGAGGGTTCACTAAGAATGGAAAGAACTAAAAAACTGAACTCTCAGCTCAAGTACTAGGTTTTATAATACAAAGAGCCAAGGCCATGTATGGATGTAGAGCCAAATGGCCTGAGTATCACAGGCAGAAGTCAAAGGATCTCAATGTGGCCTCTAGACTCAAGCTAATTAGTTTACAACTTCCAGAGCAACGTACAGACTTCTAGTTTATAATTTCTAGACAAAGGGGAATCTTTCTAGGTTTGTTTTGAAGCTTATAATTTTTCCATAGTAGCATTTGGGCATTAAATTAAACCAAATGATATAGCATTAAGTCCTTTATTTTCGTTCTAGACACAGACTTTCGTCACGGTATTTCTAGAACACAGGCTCTGTGGCACTGATCCACAAAGTGGGCAAGAGAGCTGATGCAACAAAATAATTCTACCATCATATTTGAGAAAATCCAGAAAGTGTATGGAACAACAGCTAATTTTTGCCATATGTTGTAAAAGGTAGATAGACCAGTCACTAGGGGCAGGTGACCTCATCTGGTGAACAACACTACAACCTGTCCATAAAGAACAAGCAACTTATCTGGATGAGCATCTCATAGTGGGAGAAAGGCCATCACTTTATCACTTAAAACTGGCTTCTTGTACATCCATGATCATAGCAGCATTATTCACAGTAGGCAAAAGGCAGAAGCAATCCAAGTGTCCAAGGACAGATGAATGGATACACAAAACGTGGTATATACATACACTGAAATATTATTTAGCTTTAAAAAATTAGGAAATTCCAATACATGCTACAACATGGATAAGCCTTGAAAATATGCTCACTGAAATCGGTCAGTCACAAAAGGAAAAATACTGCTTAACTCCACTTACATGAGGTACCTAGAACAGTCACATTTATAGAAACAAAAAGTGGCATGGTGGTTGCCAGGGGTTGCAGGCTATTACGGGAGTTACTGTGCAATGGACACAGTTTCAGTCTGGGGAGACGAAGAAGTTTTGGAGGTGGCTGGTGGTGATGGTTGTGCAAAAGTGAATGGACTTAGTACCACTGAACTGTACACTTAAAAATGGCTAAAATTGGGGCGCCTGGGTGGCTCAGTCGGTTAAGCGGCCGACTTCAGCTCGGGTCATGATCTCGCGGTCTGTGGGTTCGAGCCCTGCGTCGGGCTCTGTGCTGATGGCTCAGAGCCTGGAGCCTGCTTCGGATTCTGTGTCCCCCTCTCTCTCTGCCCTTCCCTTGCTCACGCTCTGTCTCTATGTCTCTCAAAAAATAAAATTAAAGACATTTAAAAAATTTTTTTAAAAATGGTTAAAATGGTAAACTTTATGATACGTACATTTTACCACAAAAAAGTGTTTCTTTACAGTCTATATAATAACAAAAATAGTGATACATTATATTTATATAACATCTTTTTTTCAAGTAAAGTGCACTGTTATAAGGTCATCTAATTAATTCTGAGGGGTAAATTGATACTGGGAGCAAGAACCTCTACTCTAAGGCTACATGGTTATTAAGTAAAGTCAGTGGTTTCTAAATCTTGTTGCGCATTGGAATCACCTGGGGAATGTTTTAAAAAATACTGATAAGGGGCGCCTGGGTGGCTCAGTTGGTTAAGCATCCGACTTCAGCTCAGGTCATGATCTCATGACTCATGAGTTTGAATTCCATGTGGGGCTCTGTGCTGACAGCTCAGAGCCTGGTGCCTGCTTCGGATTCTGTGTCACCCTCTTTCTCTGCCCCTCCTCCACTCATGCTCTCTCTCTCAAAATTGAATAAACATTTAAAAAAATTAAATAAAATAAATACTGATGCACAGGGCTCCTACCCCCATATATTCTGATTTAAATGGTGTAGAGTGATACCTAGGCATAAGGAGCTCTAAAAGTTGACAAAAAAAATGTAGGAGTAACACCTAATTATGATTATTCTCTAAACATCTCAGCTCCATATCAGAAAAAAAAGGATAGGCCATATGTAATAGAACATATTAAAATAGGACAATAGGACTTGGGAATATGAACAGACCGGGTTGTAACCCAGCTTTGAAAGCAGAGTAGGAATTCTTGATAATGACAAAAGGCTATTAAAGCAAGTACAGATTTCACATGGAGAGGTAGACTGAAGAACAACAAACCCCCTTTTTTTTTTAAGTTTATTTATTTATTTTCAGAAAGAGAGAGCATGAGGGAGGGGCAGAGAGAGAATCCCACGCAGGTTCCGCACTGTTAGCGCAGGGCCCGACACGAAGCTCCATCTCACAATCTGTGATATCATGACCTGAGCCAAAACCAAGAGTCAGAGGCTTAACCTATGAAGCCACCTAGGCGCCTCAAATCCTCTTTTTTTTTTTAATCAGTGAACAAATGTCATTCATTTCATTGCTGATTAAAACTTTATCATATTGATAGGTTCAATAGGTTCAAATAATGGAAAAGAACACATCATAGATGGGCATGTTTAAGATGGAAATAGCCTGTACAGCTTTTTAACAGCCTCAGAATGAGTTATGTAAAATAGTGTGAGCAACAAACCCTCTTAACCTTAATTATTGGGCTTTAAAATAGCATTTGGCACACAGCTTCTAATAATGAGCATCTAAACATAGTAATTTTATTAAAGTGAGCTTCCTTCATTAACAAAGCTGCCAGTCAAGGAGTTAAAGGAATATAGAGACCAATAAAAATTCGAAAAGACATAGACTAGCCTGATGCTACTAGAGGTTTATAGGACTTCATTTAGAAGAGAAGCTTGCATACTCCCCAGAGAAGGTAAGTATTTGGGGGTCACAGTAGCTCAGTGAGTTTGAGAGCTGAAAGGCCTAAGGGACAAGAGCACTGCATCTACTTGTCTGGGAATGTTAATTCCTTCCAAGAGCACCCTCTAGGGTTTGGGGGTTATTTTATCTAAATGGAATCGCATCCATAATCCAATAGCTACAAAATGAGAAGTCCGGGGCACCTAGGTGGCTCAGTTGGTTGGGCGGCCGACTTCAGCTCAGGTCATGATCTCGCGGTCTGTGAGTTCGAGCCCCGCATCGGGCTCTGTGCTGATGGCTCGGAGCCTGAAGCCTGCTTCCGATTCTGTGTCTTCCTCTCTCTCTGCCCTTCCCCTGTTCATGCTGTGCCTCTATGTCTCTCAAAAATAAATAAACATTAAAAAATTAAAAAAATGAGAAGTCCTTTCTTTAGGAGTGAATGGAACTTTGCTTGTAAACCTTCAGTTTCCCGTAACCAGAAAGTTAGTTTCCCATCAAAAAATGAATGAGTATAGCTTCTATCATAAAATTAATATTTGGGTATATTCGGGTTACAGTGATACCATTAAAGAAACTGGAGGTGCATGACTGAATCTAATTTCCTTTACCTCTTGGTATTTTTAATTCAAAACATATTTCCTTAAGTTAACGTGTGCTCAAAAAGCCTATGCACAGCATGGCAAAGACTGTGATTGACAATCTCCTT
Source organism: Paguma larvata (assembly GCA_030068075.1). Taxonomy (NCBI): domain Eukaryota; kingdom Metazoa; phylum Chordata; class Mammalia; order Carnivora; family Viverridae; genus Paguma; species Paguma larvata. The sequence continues at coordinate 54,609,541 of CM057843.1, forward strand.
CTAACAAAACACACATCTATTGAAATCAGTATAATTTGGGTACTTAATCAACTTGTAGTCTTTTATTTGAAAAAAAAAAATACTCAAAGAAAGCTTGACATGTGAGAAGATGTTCCTACTTAAACATGGAAGACACATCTTCAAAATAATTCAGTTATAGAAAGGCACTGGTAAGTTCTGGAATATAGGATGCCCCTGTTCAATGAGTTATCGAGTAACCTAATGACATCCAACAGTTAATGTTAGGATCACAGCATTTCAGAATTTGGAAGCAAAGGAGTCTTTAGAGGTGATTTCATGAAATTTCCTTACTTTTATCATAAATAAATATGTATTGTGAAAGCTGAAACCATACTGAGCGGAGATACTCCTGATGATAGTGACAACTGAAATTTAAGTGATATTTTTAGGAATTTTACATTTGGTTTCTCTTTAACCTTTCAAATCAAAATAAAAAACATCTGGTCATCTATGAGAACTAAACTGAATACTAGTCAATTTTGAGCCCTCCTCATAAGTACCTTCTTACTCTCTTAAGGGCTTCTCTGGTCATCAAGGATCAGGGCTGTGAAAAGATCAGAAGCTAAAAACAAAAACTTTCTAACACAGGGTGCAACAGACTGAATGTTTAACTCTCTGCAATTGATATGTTGAAACCTAACCCCACTGTGATGGGTGTTAGAAGATGGGATCTTTGGGAGGTGATTAGGTCATGACAATGGAGCTTTATGAGTATTAGTGCCCTTATAAAAGAGAACCCGCAGAGCTCCCTCATCCCTCCTGCCATGTGAGGAGACACCAAGAAGATGGCTGTCTATGAAATAGAAAGCAGGCTCTCACCAGACACTGAATCTACTGGTGCCTTGATCTTGGGCTTCCCAGCCTCCAGAACTGTGAGAAATAAATTTCTGTTGTTTATAAGCTAAAAGTATTTCTGAACACAGTAAGACACAGAGTAGGCAAACTTTTCTGTAAAGAGCCAGACAGTAAATATCTGAGGCTTTGTGGTCCCTGTGGCCTCAATTACAACTGCTCCACTCTGCTGCTGTAGTGTAAAAGCAGTCACAGACAATTAGTACATGAATGGCTGTAGCTGTGCATTCCAACTAACCTTCATTTATTATAGACCCTGAAATATGAATTTCATATCATTTCTTTGTGACATGAGATATTCTTCTTTTGATTTTCCCCCAGCCATTTAAAACATGAAAACTATGGGGCGCTTAGGGGGCTCAGTTGGTTAAGCATCCGACTTCAGCTCCGGTCATGATCTCACGGTTTGTGGGCTCAAGCCCAGCGTCGGGCTCTGTGCTGAGAGCTCGGAGCCTGGAGCCTGCTTCCGATTCTGTGTCTCCCTCTCTCTCTGCCCCTCTCCTGCTCATGCTCTGTCTCTCTCTGTCTCAAATAAATAAATAAACATTAAAAAATTTTAAATATGAAAACCACGCTTAGCTTGCAGGCCATATAAAAACAGGCAGTGTGTTACATTTTGGTTCACAAGCCATAGTTTACTAACTTGTAGCACTCACTAGGGCTATAATCAAGAGACTTTTAAACAAAACAGAAGATTTCATCAAGATTTTTACAAGCTTTTTTGGAAAAAAATTACCTTTTCCCCAAAGAAGATATACAGATGGCTAACAAGCATATAAAAAGACGCTCAACATCAGTAATCATTAGGGAAATGTGATAAAAACCACAATAAGACAACATTTCACACCTACGAGGATGGCCATAACAATAATAAAAAGGGGAAAATAACGAATGCTAGTGAGGATATGGAAAAAATGGGAACCCTTCTACACTGCTGTAGGAAATGTAAAATGCTACAGCTTTTATGGAAAATAGTTAAACATAGAATTACCATATGACCCAGCAATTCCACTCCCAAAAGACTTGTAAACAGTCCACCACATGCACACATTATGTTCACGGCAGCACTATTCACAATAACCAAAAGGTAAAAACAGCCCAAATGTCTGCCAGCAGATGAATGGATAAGTGAATTGTGGTATACATACAATGTAATATTATTTTGCCATAAAAAGAAAGTTCTGATACAAATGCTACAATGCGGATGAGCCTTGAAAACATTATGCTAAGTGAAATAAGCCAGACACAAAAGGTCACATATTACATGATTTCATTTATATGAAACATCCAGAAGAGGTAAATCCATAGAGACAGAACATAGATTGGAGGATGTCAAGAGCTTGTGGGAGGAGGAACTGGGAGTAACTGCTTAATGAATATGGGGTTTTCTTTACGAGTGATGAAAATGTTTTGGAACTAGAGAGAGATAGAGGTTGCACAACATTGTGAATATACTAAATGCCACTGACTTTGCACTTTATAATGGTTAATTTTATGTTTTGTGAATTGTATCTAAAAATGTATATTTTCCTATTAATTTGAAATGACCAGACAAAAAGAAGGGGGAAGCAGAAAATAAACGGCTACAAAAAGTAAAATTCAAAACCAAACAGATCTCATTTTAAATGTCAAAGCATAGGGGCGCCTGGTTGAGCATCGGACTTGGGCTCAGGCCATAATCTCATGGTTTCTGAGTTTGAGCCCCGTGTTGTCAGGGTCTGTTGCTGACAACCCAGAGCCTGAAGCCTGCTTCAGATTCTGTCTCCCTCTCCGTCTCTGCCCCTCTCCCACTTGTGCTCTGTCTTCTTTCTCAAAAATAAACATTAAACAAATAAAAATAAATAAAATAAATATCAAGCATAATAACGAGATACAGAATGACATCTTAGTAAGACATCCACAATTCTTGGTTCCAGAAGTAGAACTGTAGAGAACACAACCTGTCCCTATTGTACCTAGTATGGTACCAAGCCCAAGGCAGTGGTTCAGTAAGTACGTGTTAAAAGAAACCCGAGGAGTGCTTTGACTCCTCATATGTTCAAAACGTATCTTTTGGTGGCTAACTAAAAGATTGCTCAGACAGAAAGTAGAATAGTGGTTTCAGTGACTTCAGGGTGAGGAAGAATAGGGAGTCATTATTTAAGGAGTACAGAGTTTCATTCTGCAAAATGAAAAGAGTCCTGGAGATGGATAGTGGTGATGGGAGCCAAACAATGTGAATGTACTTAATGCCTCTGATCTATAGACTAAAAATGGCTAAGATGGCAAACTTATGTTATATATATTTTAACAAAATTTTTTTAAAAGATTGCTTTTTTTCCAAGGATTGTTTTTTAAAGTACATCGGTAAGATAAAAGCGGGGGATAAGCAATTCATTCATTCAACAAACACTGAGTGCCATAGCTAATGCTAACAATCTAGGTGCTAAGGATACATCATTGAACAAAAGAAAGGCCTTTCCCTCATGGAACTAACCATCAAGAGAGGAGGAAAATAATAAATAGAAGGTTTTTCTAACACCAAAAGCCTTCCTCATATCAACTATGTCATACTGCCTCTAAAAGAGAGTATATAAATCTTTTTTTTAAATTTTTTTTTGAACGTTTATTTATTTTTGAGACATAGAGATAGAGCATGAGCAGAAGGGCAGAGAGAGAGGGAGACACAGAATCCAAAACAGGCTCCAGGCCCTGAGCTGTCAGCACAGAGCCCGATGCGGGGCTCAAACTCACAGACGGCGAGGTCATGACCTGAGTCGGAGTCGGCCGCTCAACCAACTGAGCCACCCAGGCGCCCCGAGAGTATATAAATCTTAAACTGACTTGGTTAAGGTCTTTAACCCCATAGGGCCTTATATATAACCATGTTTTCATAAGCCAACCATTAGGCTAAGTTTTATCAAGGTAGAATAATTTTGTACTTCATGAATTCTATTTCTGCTTACACTCTCATTACAAAAGCTAACTTTTTAGCAAAGAGGTTCTAGCTTAAGTCATTTACTCCTTGTCCCTAATAAAATGGAAATATGATTAGTTGTCATAATAATGCTACTATGTCACAACTCTTCTATTTCACAGCAGGAATTCAAGGTCAATTAAGACTCAGCTATCAACAACACTGACCAAAGGATAGGTCTTTACTTAGGGAAGAAACAAAAAAAAAAAAAATGAAGAGATAATAAAGATAATTAATGTCCTAATTATTTAATCAGTTACACTTATAACCATAATAGTGAAAGAGATGAAGTGATTATTTTAACAACAGGCACCAGAGTCCCTCTTGGGCACATAACTATCTTTGTAGAGACATTATCTTGACACGTTGTTTTGGTTGGAGAAGGTAAGGCCTCAAAGACATTAGGAAATAGAAAAAATATCTAACGTCTCTCCCTAAGGCGCAGAAAAAAAAGACCAGAGAAGAGAAGGTATCCTGCTGGTACAAAGAAAGAGAACATGGCGGAGGCCATAGTGATTAGTGACAAGGAAAGGTGAGAAAATGGCAAAGCGACTGACAGCCTTTTAAAAAGGTGGATAACATTCCATCTAAAATTATATGCAGTATTTTAAGTGCAAACTCTTTTTTACCTCCCCAAAACTTCAGAAAAGTGTTGAACACATACAGATGCCTAATGTAAATGTACGAAGGAGAGTTGAAATCAAAGGACGACGGCTAAATTCTACACCTGGAACAGCAAGGAGCAGACAGGAGAGAAGAGCTGTAGGAGGTGAGAAATGGATGAATTTGGAATTAAACAGAAACAGGAAATTTAAAAGCCATTGTAAGCCCAGAAATTCTAAAAAATCTTGGAAAAGCATTTTAGGTGTGGGATAAGGTTAGCTTGAGTCAATTATATCTAAACCTCAAAAGTCGGGTTAATAATTAGGATATAAATACTTTTTCAAAATATTCTTTTTAATTTCCCATTCCTATTATTTTTGATATTTACACTATAAGAATACTTTAAAATATTTAAATAATTTTTAGTATTTTTGGATTTTTTTTCAATTTTAAATATCTAGAAAGATACAAAAAGGGAGTAAAACTTTCCCATAATCTTACCATTGTGCATATCCATATACAAATTGAACAGTAAAAAAGTACCTCTCTACACCTCCAATTCTACTTTCCCAGAGGTAACCACTGTTACATGAATCCATTTTATACATACTGCTATATATTTTTCTATACTTACATAGTATATACTTCCTTTTTTTCTTTCTAGGAAGGAGGCTGTCCTAGACATATTGTGCTGCAACTTGCCTCATCCACTTAACATACATTATGGACACTTACTACCTTTCTAGGTAACAACTTATCAACCTAAGTTTCTTAAATGGTTGCATAGTATTTCATTACATTAATTTTTTATAATTTATCTAGGTCCCTAATAGGCAATTATGCTTTTCCCAAATTTGTGCTGTCATAAATGATAATATAGTGAACTCTGCTAGGACTGAGATTCCTGAGTCAAAGCATAGGAGCATTTTAGTTATTTACAAATAATGCCTAAATGCCCTCCAAAAGGCTACACAAACTTATATTCCAGTTCCAGTGTGTGAAGAGGTTCCTTTTTTCCTAAATTTTTGTCAAACCTGCATGTTACTAATAGCTTAAGTTTTGCCAACCAAGCTGGCAAATAAAAAAAAAATCTTGGGGCGCCTGGGTGGCTTAGTTGGTTGAGCGGCTGACTTCGGCTCAGGTCATGATCTTGCAGTCTGTGGGTTCGAGCCCCGCGTTGGGCTCTGTGCTGACAGCTCAGAGCCTGGAGCCTGCTTCAGATTCCCCACGTCGGGCTCTGTGCTGACAGCTCAGAGCCTGGAGCCTGCTTCAGATTCTGTCTCCCTCTCTCTCTCTTACCCTCCCCCACTCATGCTTTGTCTCTCCTGCTCTCAATAAATAAAAACATTAAAAAAAAATGAGAAAGATACAAAGTACTTTGTTCTCAGGGCACCTGGGTGGCTCAGTCGGTTAGGCGTCCGACTTTGGCTCAGGTCACCGACTTCGGCTCAGGTCATGATCTCATGGTCCGTGGGTTCGAGCCCCGCATCGGGCTCTGTGCTGATGGCTCAGAGCCTGGAGCCTGCTTCAGATTCTGTGTCTCCCTCTCTTTCTGCCCTTCCCCTGCTCATACTCTGTCTCTATGTCTCTCAAAAAAATAAATAAATGTTAAGGAAAACAATTTTTTTAAATCTTTTGGGCTGATTTAATTTGCATTTCTCTACTTGATTTCTCTGAGAGGTTCAACATCATTCTATATGCATGTTGGTCACTATTTCTTCTGACTTGCACATTAATATCATTTTCTTTACTTTTATTGAGTTGCCTTTTTCTTATTGGTTTGCAGGAGCTTTTATGTATTATGAATATGATATATTTTATTGTAAATATTTTCTCTTAGTCCATGTAACAGAGACTTCCAGTTATCTCCTAATGTTTATTCTTCCTTTAAATCATGGTGTTGTTTAACTAGGCAAAGGGTCCCCCTACATTTCCAAGCTCCCCTGCAGCTAGGTTGACCGAGCTCGTGGGACCAAGTTCTAGTCAAACTGATGAGAGCATAAGTGATGATTACGCTCATAAAAGGAAAGGATATGTGTAGCAGCCTGGTGACTGACACTGATACAGTGGTGGGCCATTTTAACCATGCAACACCTGAAGGCTACCAGAGAAAGGTAAAGAGGCCATATTAGCTCTAGACAGCTTATCCTCAGACTATATCATGAGGGAAGAACAAGCTTCTAAACCGTTTAAGCTACTGAGTTTTTGTTTTGCTTGTCACGGTAGCCTATCTTACACACTTAAGTGTGGACTAATATGGAATTTGGAATCGAGAAGTGAGGTACTGCTATTATTCAAATTAAAATACACATATCAGCTTAGTAGTCAGACAGCAGGTAATTATGACACTAGACACTAGCTAGAACACTGGTGATCTTTGTAATCCATGTCAAAACATTTGGTAAAATTGTTGCTGTGATATCCTGGAAGATAGACCGCATGCCAAGTGAGCAAGTAACCATAGGGGAAAAGGCTGACAAAATTCAGTGTTCGTTGTTTCATGACACATTCAGCAGAAAATCAGAGATAAACTCAGGCTAGAGGTAGCCAGAACACAAGCAAAGATGGAAGGGAATATTTCTCTGCCTGTAGTCGATAACCTATTGCCTAGAGCTCAGTAATTTGTATTGTGCACCCAATCACTTCATTATCCCAACTTGAAATAATAGTAAGAGGGCCTGAAGCTTTTCTCAAGTACTTCTGATAGACAATGGGAGAGAGCTCTGTGGCAAAGATCAGATTAAGGACAATTATCTTTCCAATGAAACCCATTCTTTTAGATGATCTCAATATAGGTTCCATTAGGTTGAAGAAAGGGATGGGCAAAGTACAGACAGTAAGTCAAATACCAGATTTTTCAGGCTTAAAAACTACCTAAAGAAGATCTCTGCTATAACTCCCATTTGGAATGACCAAAGGCAAACAAATCAGTAGTCTACCAATTTTTTTTTAAAGAATTGAAATGCCAGAGAAGGGGCGCCTGGGTGGCTCAGTTGGTTAAGCGGCCGACTGCAGCTCAGGTCATGATCTCACGGTCTGTGAGTTCGGGCCCCGCGTTGGGGGCTCTGTGCTGACGGCTCGGAGCCTGGAGCCTGCTTCGGATTCTGTGTCTCCCTCTCTCTCTGCCCCTCCCCTGCTCACACTCTGTCTCTATGTCTCTCAAAAATAAATAAAAACATTAAAAAATTTTGAAATGCCAGAGAAATAACAAGCCTGCCCTGCTAAGATCTAGGATTGTTCAGCTTCTTAAGTAATCCTCACACCCTTTACATCTGCTCTAGCAAAGTGTAGGGAACAAAAGCTGGACTGCTCCAAAGCAGTGTATATTCCAGGGGTGCCTGGCTGGCTTAGTCCACAGAGCATGTGACTCTTGATCTTGGGATTGTGAGTTCAAGCCCCACATTGGGTGTAGAGATTACTTAAAAAAAAAAAAAAAAAAAAAGTTAAAAAAAAAGAAAGAAAAGAAATGTATATTCCCCAAGGACCACATCAATGATTTGTATATATCAATGTGTTCCTTTTTAATGCTGAATATTATTATGTTGTTGTATGGATATACTGTAATTTATATGTAATTTGTAACTTGTGATGAGTCTATGCTTAATTTAATTTTTAAGAAACTGCCAAATGGTTTCCAAAAATGGTTACACTATTTTTATTCCCCTATTCCCCACTAGCAGTGTATGAAGAGTTCTAGCTGCCTCATCAAAGCTTGGGATGGTCATGTTTTATTCTTTAAAAATTTTAGCCATTCTAATTGGCATGTAGTGATATCTGCCTGTGACTCCCAGTGACCTCCCTGATTATTAAACATGTTAAGCACTTCTTCATGTGTTTACTGACCACTTGTATATCTTTACTGACATGTCTGCCCATATATTCCCCCATTTTTGAATTGCACTGTAAGAATTCTTTTTATATTCTAAATGTGTCTTTTGTTTTGATATGTGTTGTCAATATTTTCTCCTAGACTTTAGTTTGCCTTTTCATTTTCTGAATAGTGTCCTTGATAAATTGAATATCATCAAAATTTAAAACTTTCACTCTTCCATTTTTTCTTTATTGATCATGCTTTTTGTGTTCTAAGACATCTTTGTTTACTCCAAAGTAGCAAAACTTTTCTCTTATTTTTCACAAAGCTTTATATGTTTGAGTTTTATATTTAGGTCTGTTCACTCCAAAGTAGCAAAGATTTTCTCCTTTTTTTAAAGAAGTGTTATATGTTTGGGTTTTATATTCAGATCTGTAATTCATTCATTTTGGGTTAATTTTTAATTATGATGTGAGGTATGGGTCAATGCTAATTTTTGTTGAAAAGACTTATTACCTTTTCTACTGCATTACCCTGGCACCATTGTTGAAAATCAACTGACCACATATGTGTGGATCCATTTCTGTACAATTTTGTTTCATTCACCTATATGTCTATCTTTTCACTAGTATCAAACAATTTTAGTTACTGTGGCTTTGTGGTAAGTTTTGAAATCAGATAAAATCTCCTCTAACCTTTTGTTTTTGAAAATTGCTTTGTTAGCTCCATGACCCTTGTATTTCTTTTTAAATCTCAGAATCTGATTATAATTAAAAAAAAAAAAGTCTACTGGAATTTTGACTGGGATTGCACTGAATTTATAGATCAATTTGGAAAGAACTGTCACTTTAACAATGTTGGATCTTCTTATCAATGAATATGGCATATTTTTCCATTAATTTATGTCTTCCTTAATTTCTTTCAGCAAAATTTATAGTTTTCAGTGTAGAGGTCTTGGACATCTTTGGTTCAACTTATTCCTAGGTATCTTATGATTTTGGTCTTACAGTAAATGGTCTTTTAAATTTCATTTTCCAACTGTGTGCTAGTTTATTAAAATACAATTGATTTTTGTATATCAATCTTGTATCCTAAAACCCTGCTAAATTCTATATTTGTTCTAGCAATTGTAAATTCCCTAGATTTTTTTTACATAAGTAATCATATCATCTACAATACTTTTACTTCTTTCTTTTCAATCTTTATGTGTTTTATTTCTTCTTCTTGCCTCTTGCAATGGCTAGGCCCACCAGTACAATATTGAATATATAAGTGGTGACAGTGGGCATCCTTGCCTTGTTCCCAGTCTCTTAACTATAGAGTTTATTTTTCACCATTAATTTATGATTTCTGTCATACATATTTCATAGGTGCTATTTATCAGTTTGAGGAATTTTCTGCTACTCCTCCTACTTTGTTAAGAGTTTTTATTATGAACAAGTACTGACTTTTGTCAAGTGCTCTCCCTGCATCTTTTAAAATAATTGTAGAGTTTTCCTCTTATATTCTGTTAATACTGGCAGGGCGGCTGGGTGGCTCAGTTGGCTAAGTGTCCGACTTCAGCTCAGGTCATGATCTCACAGTCCGTGAGTTCAAGCCCCGCATCAGGCTCTGTGCTGACGGCTCAGAGCCTAGGGCCTGCTTTGGATTCCGTGTCTCCCTCTCTCTCTGCCCCTTCCCAGCTTGCGCTCTGTCTCTTAAAATGAATAAACGTTAAAAAATTAAAAAAAAAATATTGGCAAATAACATTGTTTACCACTTGAAAATCAATCAAGCCTTGCCTGAGATAAACTCTATTTGGCTGTAAAGTATTATCCTTTTTAAATATCGTTGGACTCAATTTACTAATATTTTGTTAATGATTTTTGCATCTATATTCAAGAGGATTAATTGGTCTATAATTTTCTTTCTTATTTTGAGGAAAGTATTTAATAATCAATTCAATTTCTTTAATGGAAGTGTGTGAATTTTGGGAAGTTGTATTTTTCAAAAGATGTGTCTATTCCATTTGTGTTCATTGATGTGAGATGACACAGTATTCTCTTATTTTTTTAATATCCACGAATTCTGAGGTGGTAATCTCTTTCCTTTTTTTAAGTTTTATTTATTTAAGTAACCTCTACAACTCAATGTGGGGCTTGAATTTATGACCACGAGATCAAGAGTCACATGCTCCACCAAGTGAGCCAGCCGGGCCCCCTAGTAATCTCTTTTTCGTTCTTTATTTTTTTTTTAATGTTTATTTATTTTTGAGAGAAAGAGTGCATGCACACAAGTAGAGGAGGGGCAGAGAGAGAGACACAGAATCTGAAGCAGGCTCGAGGCTCTGAGCTGTCAGCGCAGAGCCTGATGTGGGGCTCGATCTCGTAACTGTGAGATCATGACCTGAGCCCCACACCAGTCGTTTAACTGCCTGAGCCGCCCAGATGCCCCTCTTTTTCATTCTTGATAGTTACGATTTGGGTTCTCTTTTTTCTTGATCAGTCTAGCCAGAGGCTTGTCAACTTTGTTGATCTTTTCAAAGAGCCAGTTTTATATTTGTTAGTTTCCTCAACTGTTTTCAATTTCATTGATTTCTACTCTTATTTTATCATTTCCTTCCTCATGCTTACTTTGGGTTTACTTTTCTTTTTTTTTCCTAGTTTCTTATATTCAAACTTCAGGTCACTGACTTTAGATTTTACTTCCTTTCTAATAAAGCTGCACATTTCATGGTAACATTGTCTTATTTATTTTTTTTTTAGTTTTCAAAAAATATTTATTTTGAGAGAGAGAGAGAGAGAGACAGCACAAGCAGGGGAGGGGCAGGAGAGAATGAGACAGAATCCCAAGCAGGCTCTGCACCATCAGCTCAGAGCTCCACGGGGGGCTTGAACTCATGAACCACGAGTTCATGACTTGAGCCAAAATCAAGAGTCAGATGCTCAACCGACTGAGCTACCCAGGCACCCTGCTAACATTGTTTTAGATGTGTCTCACAAACTGATGTATTTTCACCGTCACTCAGTTCCAAATATTTTCTAATTTTTCTTGAGATTTTGTTTTTGAGTTATGGTTTAGAAGTATGTCACTGTATTTCCAGATATCAGAGGTTTTCCTAGTTACTTTATCATCACCGATTTCTAATTTAATTGTGTATTAAGGGAATACACTTTGTATTATTTTAATTCTTGTAAGTTTATTGAGACTTGTTTTATGGCCCAGTATATGATGTACCTTGGTGAATGTACTATGTGCACTTGAAAATAACACATATTCTGTTGTTGGATGCAGTGTTCTGTAAGTGCCAGTCAAATCAAGGTGGCTGACTATGTTATTCAGATCTCCTGTCTTTACTAATATTTTGTCTAGTCATTCTATCAATTACTTAGATGGTATGTTAACATAGCCTACTATATTGAGGCATTGTCGCTTTCTCCTTTTGTCAATTTTTGCTTCATATATTTTGAGGCTCTATTACTACACAAAAACATATTTATAATTGATATGTTTCAGTGATTAACTGCCCACCATTATGAAGCAGACTGTCTTTACAACACTCTGTCTTAAAGTCTGTTTTATCTCATATTTAAAAATAACCATACCAGGCTTCTCACACTTCCTGTTTGCATGTCATGTCTTTTTCCACATACTTACTTTTAACCTGTGTCTCCTATAGCCAGTCTATTGTAGGAGTTTGCCCTTTTATCCACTTTAGCAACTTCTGCCTTTGAATTAAAGTTTTTATGACCATTTATATATAGTTATCATATTGGTTGAATTCGGGTCAATCATTTTATTATTTGTTTTCTCTTTGTTTTCTTTATTTTTCCTTCTTTCCCCCTTTTCTGCCTTCTTTTGGATTGTTTCTATTGTGTTGGTGATTACCCTAGAAACTATAGTACCTACTCTTGATTCATCAAAGCCCATATTAATCAATACCTTTACCACAGTGTCCTCTGCCTGAAGAACACACTGTAGTGGTGCCTGGGTGGCTCAGTCGGTTAAGTGTCCAAATCTTGGTTTCGACTCAGGTCATGATCTCACGGTTCAAAAGTTCAAGCCCCACTTAGAGCCTCTCATTGGGCTCCACACTGTCAGCGCAGAGCCCGCTTCGGATACTCTCTCTCCCTCTGTCTGCTCCTCCCCTGCTTGTGCGCTCTCCCTCCCTCCCTCCCTCCCTCTCTCTCTCTCAGTCTGTCTCAGAATAAGTAAACTTAAAAACAAAAAAAGAACACCCTGGAGAATTTCCTTTAGTATTGATCTGCTGTGGCACATGCACTCAATTTTGTGTTTATCTGAAAATGTCTTCATTGTCTTGTCTCCATTCTTGAATGATCATTTTGCTGAGTAGAGACCTCTAAGATTGTACTTTTCTTTCAGTATATTAAAAATGTGATTCTACACTTTTTTGGCTTCCATTATTGCTGTTCAGAAAGAAGCTGTTAAATTCAGATGTTGGCAAATTATGACCCCTGGGTTAAACCGGGCCCCGCACCTGTTTTTGTAAATATAGCTTCACTGGAATATCACCATAACTGTTCATCTACATATTCTCCAAGGCTGGTTTTGTGCTACAAGGACAGAATCGAGAGGTTAAATATATCATATGGTACTAGCAAAAAGAGAGACAAATAGACCAATGGACTAGAATAGAGAGACCAGAAACAAATGCTTACTTATATGATCAGATGATCTTTCGCTAAGACACCAAGATCACTCAATGGGGAAAGGACAATCTCTTCAACAGTGTTGGGAAAACTGTATCTCTACATGCAAAAGAATGAAGTTGGAGCCTTATCTTACATCATATACAAAAAAGTAACTCAAAATGGATTAAAGACCTAAATGTAAGACCTAAACTATAAAACCCCTAGAAGAAAATACAGAGGGTAAACTTCATGACATTGGACTTAGCAATGATTTCTTGGAAATGACACCAAAAGCATAAGCAACAAAAGCAAAACAAAACAAAACAAAACACAAACTGGACTACATCAAACTGAAAAACTTTTATGTTTGGACACAGTCCTTTATGTAAGGATACAGTCAACAGAGTGACTGTGAGTAGAATATTAGCTACGTTAATTAATGTGTGACCTTGAACAAGTTATTAATCCTCTCCAAGCCTAAACTTCCCACTCTTCAAAATGACGACAATACCACTTTTATTAAGTTTGTTTATGGTACTAAAAATGGATATGCACAAAATTAGTTCCTGTCCTTTTCTAAATCACCTTCAAAGTCTATGCCATTGTTTTAAACATCTTCAGTGGTGAGAAAACTTAATCTCTTAATCTTTTATCACAGATTGGACCATAACTCAACTAAAAGTGACTTGGTACAAGCTAAGTTTAATGAATAAGAGGAGTGATCAGGATAGATCTTTGCCAAAAAAGTGTTTCGCAGAAAGAATCCAAAGAGTCTGAGCAAGATCTTGATCATATCATTATTATTACTTTTTGGAGAAATTCTCAAATAATTTCCCAATATTTTTCCATTTTTTGTAGGCTAAAATGATTGTCTGGCCTGATTAATTTTACCTGGCCTCTGACATGCATACAATTTGAGAATATTTCAGTTGGCCACTGAAAACTCTGATGACTTATTTTTGAGTCACATAAACAAACATGTCTTATTAGATGTTACTATTTTCTTAAAAAATGGTTTTGTCCAATTGCCTTATAACAGTAGAACCAACTCTATGTACCTAAAATAATAATTAATTCTGGGTTCCTATAAACTATGGGAAACACAATCCCACTGTAAAAGCTGCACTTTATACTATCATCATAATGTACTCAGGATAATGTTATTAATGACTGTGTAATTCTTTACTGCTACAATTTTAAACATATTCCCTCTTATCCTACAATCTGTTAATAAGAGAACAAGTACATCAATAATTAGAAAGTCTTTAGCATCTGAAGAAGTTATTAAATCACCCTTCATCCTTGCCTTCTCCAAGTTAAATAACCCAAATTCCTGTGTTTTTACTTAATATGTTCTAACTCTTCGAAAACTCAAATTTTTACATGCAATATTAGGAAAATAACTTTTACATACTTTATAAGGACAATTAATAAAACATATAGAGTTAAAATCACAGTTATGTTAAAAAAAGCAATGTGATAAGTATCATACAATTATGAATAAAAAAATGAAGGCTCAAAAAAAACCGTCATTCATATATTAGACACCATGGTTCTAAATCTAGTATTTTAGAGCACAGCAATCCTTACCAGGGGACTTTCCTTGCTGTGAGTTGCTTCTTCGCTCTCTGTATCTGGCTGGAGTGGATAAACCTGTGTCTTTACTAGGCTTGCTAGCAGGGCCCATTTCTGAAATAAGGAATCCCATCTGTTCTGAAGGCAAGATATTCTCAGGTGGATTGGTCTGGCATTTTATACTGGCATCCACCTAAAATATTAAACCCACTCATTATTCTGAATTTCTCTCAAATATGTACTAAAAGTTAAGATATTTTATCAGAGGAGTTCTATTATTGAAACATGATCCAACAAACATGCTTGTGACAGGCTTTTCATTCTTATGAATGATACCACCTTTAATTTTGTTGAGCTAATCTGAACATTCAGTAGTAAGATATCTATTTCCCCATACACAAACCATTGAAATGTATATGGAGTTAAAACATTATCAGATGAAGATTAACCATGAAGCCTGTTGATTTTTTTTTGGTACAATTCACACACACACAAATTTACAATTGGTTAAGACCACTATCTTTTTCCAGTCTAGTATCCCTTCCATCAGATTTCCACCTCCATTGGTAACACTGAAATGGTCATAGGCATAATCCTGTTGGATAATGTCACTGGAGCTGACAACACTTTATTTTGCTGATTTTGTATTCTATGTTATAGAGAGGCCTTCAAAATTGTATAAGCTTCAGCCTCTATAAAATCTAGATCTGTTCTGCTTATGAGATACGAGTTTCTCTTCCTTAGGGTTCCTAAGTTTTCTTTGGAATGTCAAATCCCTTCGTCAAGGTGCCCAACTTCTGAAATACTCTTTTTTCTTTATGAATTTATTTTAAACAAAACTATATAATTAAATAAAGCTAAAAGTTAAAAACATAGCTTTTAAAAGTTCTGATGTTCAAATATATATTTTTAAGGAGAAAGTAACATTATGAATACAATTTTAAGGTATGAAATCTAATAGTTTGGGTGTGAACTATGAAGGAACAAAGACAAATTTTATGTTCTTTCCACAAGCATATTTGAAACACAATGGGCCGATCTTTGGTCTACTGAATTTATAATATTATTTTTAACACATGATACACTGGGTCTCAACAGCTGGACTCAAAAAGGACAATGAGTTGATAGATACCTTAAGACATTTGGATCCAAAATTAGAGCTAAAAAGGAATTCATTAAAAAACCCCACAACTATCAGGTGCCGGTGAAGCATCTGACTTCTACTCAAGTCATGATCTCACTGTGCTGACAGCTCAGAACCTGGAGCCTGCTTCAGATTCTGTGTCTGCCTCTCTCTCTGCCCCTCCCCCACTTGCACTCTGTCTCCCTCTCTTAAAAATAAACAAACATTTAAAAAAAAAACTAAAAACCAAAAACAAAACACAACTGTCAAAAAGTTATCCTAGGAATCTAACAGTGACAATATTTTCAGTCCCATTAAAGGAAAAAAATCCAAAATTTAAAAATATGTATCAGGCTAAGATCAAGAAAAAATATTTTAAGTAGGAAAAAATACTTAATACACAAAAAGTGATTGTAATTTAGATGTGTGTTTACTTAGAATCAAACTTTCTTCATTTTCTGGTCATAAACCAGCAACAATGAAGGAATTAGCTTCTACCTTCAGAATATGTCTCTCAAACTAGTCAGAATTCTGCTTTAAGAATGTAGATGTTAGTAAGGAAATTCAAACACAGTGTGCTCACAAGTCAAATGAGAATTCAATAATGCTGTAAGAAAATATGAACAGACTTCTAACCGTCTCCTTACCTCCAAGCTACAATGAATGGCTCGGAAAGTCCTGATATTACCTGTCAGATAAACCATCCTTTCTGAGTAGTGGATTTTAATCAGCCAGGTACAACTTGTCCATCCAAATCAAGATAGGAAGCAAAATTCAAGGGATGCTTTTAACATGAAAATAAATTTTATACCACAATGCTCAGACTGCCTCCCTAGAGGCTGACTTCAGACCATAACATAGTTAAGAACATTCTGGGGCTTAAGGTTACTTCTTTCTGAATTTTTTGTGCAGAATCACTGGGACATGATCCTTCTGGAAAGCATAATGAACCGGTATTAAACCCAAATAAAAGGTAGACAACTCTCCACTAGAACGGTTTTTAACAAGAAGCACTAGGTACTTTGAGCTTTATTAGGATTTTTTCTTTGCCCCCTTACCTGGTGTGTGCTGAATGGTAGCCCTTCCTGTACAAATACTACCGAAGATGGAGATGGATTATGACTTAGCTGCTCCTTCAGTTTGACATGAGCTTGCTGGATGGCTGCAGATTCCTGCATTGTAGTGTTTTCAACGGGCTGAGCTGTGTGGATGGTATAGATGTACTCAGGTGACTGTGGTAGAGAGCAGGTAATTGCTTGTTCTGTTCCGACTACAAAAGATGTAATATCTGAGCCTACAGGAGTAAGTGGCTCCAGCTGGCTAGCCTGACTCGTGGAAGATGGATTGCTGTTGTTTGAATTAGCTACGATATGTTGGCCTCTGTTAGACTGAGATGTTGGGCACTGATTCTCAACAGGCTCCACCTTCACCATCTCCAATTTAGGGGAGGAATGCAACTCATCTACTATCTGAAAAACAGCCTCTAGGTTTACTTCTGTCTTTTTATTTTCATCAGTAGCACTGCAAGGCCAATTAGAAGGCAGAAATTCAACTGGATAGGAGGATTGCATTGGAGGATTCTGGGAAAAGAGAAAATAGGACTGTTTGGATAGAAAATCAAATATGAGATTAAGGAGGAAAGCAACAATGTTTAGGCTGATAAATGTTAAACAGATTAAATTTAACTAAAGCTCACTAAAACAACCTGAACACCAATCAACTTTTCAGCAATAGTAGTTTCAATTCTACTGTTAACATTTACTTAGCAATGAATATATGTCAACGACTATGCTAAGTTTAATACCGGAAAGGACCAAAAATTTTCAGGGTTAAAATATACAAAATCAAAAAGCTATAGTACTCAAATACCTATTAGCTGATAAAATGTCTATATGCCAAATTCTTCCATAAAAATTGACAGACAAAAACATCACATATCTATCATATACTATTTTAGGAATGTAGTAATGAAATTTCAAACACAGGATGCTCACAAGTTCACCAATGCTTCTATAGATTCAGGGGGAGGTACTGATATTCTGTTCCAAATGATCTGGGAAAAAATGGATGGAATATCGAATGTCCTTTGGTTCCTGAGATCATTTATTTTAAATAATAAAACAATAGATTAAAATAGCTGTCACTTTTAGATGTATTCTTTATATCTTTAAGATGTATTCTCTTATACATAGTACTTTGCACAGAGTAGAAATACAATTACATATTTGGTGATAAATAATCTCAAGCTATGAACATAAAATACTGAAGAGTAACAATTAAATAAAACCCATAATGGGTTGATGTTGTCAAACACACTACAAAGACTGTGTCAATTATTCAAAGAACATTAATGCCAAATAATGTAAATGTAAATGGAGCATCAAGCCACTTTACTGTAGCCAATAGCACCATTTATTAAGTTCTTACTATGTGCCAAGCACATGCAAAGTACTTTATATACATTATTCCATTTACTCCTCTCAGGAGGTCTACAAGATGTGATCATCTCCATTTCCAAATGATAAAATTGAAGTTCAGAGAAACTGTAATTTACCCAAAGTCACAATGAAATAAATAACTGACAGATCCAGGTTTCAAACATAGGTCGCCTGGCTCAAGGGCTCTTGCTCTTATCCATTATGCTAAACCGACCACTCATGCACACTCTCACCAATATCTGCGATCCAACTAAACCAATTGCTTTTATCTCCAGAACGACACCTAAAATACATTCTTTTTTCCATTTAAGAAATTTTACACCTATCTTTATATTCCTGTAAGTTGTATTGTCTTTGTAGTAAGAAATGGTCTTTAAAGACATTTTTAAAAATTTATTTAAAACATAAACATAACCAAGACATAAATACTGTCAGAGAACCTCCAGCATGATCCAAGGGAGAGAGCATCTGGATCCACAAAAAAGAACATCCAATTTGTGGGACAGATATGTCCCTCTAGTGAAGATGACGATTATGCTCCACGGTACCTGCCTTTAATGCCCAAGTCCCTTTGATCCGATTCTATACTCTTCAAACAACAATCTGACTTCCCAAGTAGTTTTGTCAAAAAAAAACAAAAAACAAAAAACAAAAAAGTAATGTTCCTTTACATACTGGAATGACGCTAGTAAGATATTCTCTTAAAAACAGAAGCTATCTCAGGGGTGAATGGGTAGCTCCGTCAGTTAAGCATCCAACATCAGCTCAGATCATGATCTCACAGTTCATGGGTTCAAGCCCCGTATAGATCCCTGTGTCAGGTTCTGCACTGACAGCTTGGAGCCTGGAGCCTGCTTCAGATTCTGTGTCTCCCTCTTTCTCTCAAAAATAAATAAACATAAAAAAAAGCTATCTCAACTGGATGATATCAAGGGCAAACACATAATTCAAATCTTTAAGCAATTACAGCATAAAAAGACAAAGCACAGAACTAGATGGTCTTATCCTAGAAACAGCAGTCTAAAACACTTAAATCAATGCAATTGCTTTCCCAATAAATAATCAGAAAATAATTGAAGCATAGTGTTTAAAATATTGGAGCAAAGGGGGATTACCACTTAAATTTCTCATTTTTTCATTTTTCCTTTCTCATTAAAAATAAAAGTAATTATCTGAACCATCTTGGAAGAATTTGTTAATAGTGACATACACTTTTAAAGTTTATCTGGTATTCATTTTACCATAGAAGAGCCTAGAACAGCAATGTTCAAACTAACTTTCAGCAATGATGAAAATGTTCTCTATCTCTGTTGTACATTTGGTAGCCACTGGGCATATAGACTTTGAAAACCAGAAATGAATTTTAGATTTTATTTAATTTTAATTAATTTAAATTTAAAAAGCCACATGTAGCTAGCGCCTACTGTTTTGGACAGTGCAGGCCCTGATGAATCCTCAGACACCATTTTTATGAACTCTCTGTTTTTTAGAATTGAGAAAACTGAAGCCATAATCCACAGCTTACCTCTGGCTACTCATTAAGATAAAATTACACTTTAAAACTGTGCAAGGCCAATAATATTGCACGTGAAGTACAGAGTGTGTCCACTGTTCCAAGACTCTTACCTGGAAGTAGTTGCAGTGTGCATAGGAAGAGGCAGTGGGAGTCACACAACTACTTAGAGCATCCATGTGGGTAGAAGGAGAGCAGCACTGTAGTACAGCTGGGACAAATTCAAACAGAGAAGAGGCATCAACCAAGTTAACCTGTGTAGCATTTAAACTGCTCCCCTTTCAACTTGGAAAGAAAAATTCCAAAAGTTTTCCTTTGGGGATGGAATAAAATTAGATTTAGTCCAGTTAGGTGCTATTATTTGTTGAAAACAACATGGTGATTGACTAATTTAAAAAGTCATCTTAGGGGCGTCTGGGTGGCGCAGTTAAATGTCTTGACCCAGGTGGCTCAGGTCATGATCTCATGGTTCGTGAGTTCAAGCCCTGCGTTGGGCTCGGTGCTGATGGTGCATAGCCTGCTTGGGATTCTGTCTCTCCTTCTCTCTGACCCTCCCTCACTTGTACTCTCTCTCTCTCAAAATAAATAAACTTTAAAAAAATTTCTTGGGGCGCCTGGGTGGCTCAGTTGGATAGGCATCAGACTTCGGCCCAGGTCATGATCTCACAAGGTTTGTGAGTTCGAGCCCCGCATCGGGCTCTGTGCTGACAGCTCGGAGCCTGGAGCCTGCTTCGGATTCTATGTCTCCCTCTCTGTCTGCCCCTCCCTTACTTGCGTTCTCTCTCTCTCTCAAAAAATAAATAAACCTTAAAAAAAAATTTCTTTAAGTCATTTTAAAGGGTCATGTCTACTTTTCTAAATGATTTCTTTAGCACCTAAACATTTTGTTACCTTTCTAACCAAACATTTATTCTTATTAAATGTAATTTCATTTTACTGAAAATATCAGAACATGTTTGGAATTCCAAAATAATTGTTTCAAATACTTTAATAGTAACAAACATTTGGAGGAGGGTGTGTTTTTAAGGATAAAATAAATGAAATACTCTCCAAATGTTCTTACCATTATATAACGCATCCAGTAAAATCCAGGCAAAAATGTTTTAACTATTTAAACAAATTATTAAGAATTTGGATCCAGGGGCGCCTGGGTGGCTCAGTCAGTTGGGCGGCCGACTTCGGCTCGGGTCATGATCTCGCGGTCTGTGAGTTCGAGCCCCGCGTCAGGCTCTGTGCTGACAACTCGGAGCCTGGAGCCTGCTTCCGATTCTGTGTCTCCCTCTCTCTCTGCCCTTCCCCTGTTCACGCTGTGCCTCTATGTCTCTCAAAAATAAATAAACATTAAAAAAAAAATTAAAAAAAAAAAAAAAAAAAAGAATTTGGATCCAAAAGCAAAATCTTAATAACTATATAAACTTGAGCAAGGTTAATCTCTTTGGGCCTCAGTTTTTGCATCTTAATAAAATGGAGGTAATAACAGTATATGTCCTAGTATGTTTGCTGTGAGGAATGAATGACTCACTATGCATAAAGCACTTAGAATAGTACTGGCATACAGTAAGCAATCAAAAGTAAATAGCTAGTGCCATTATTTTAACTAAAGAAGTAGGTTTTCCAAGTTTTCTCTTTACAGTTAGGATACCATAAAAGACTGAACTCTTTGTACTGGGATAGTTATACTTACAGATGCAGTCTTTTTTTTTTTTTTTAATGTTTATTTTTGAGAGAGAGAGACAGAGCATGAGTGGGGGAAAGGCGGAGAGAGAGGGAGACACAGAATCTGAAACAGGCTCCTGGCTCTGTCAGCACAGAGCCCAATGTGGGGCTCAAACCCACGAACCATGAGATCATGACCTGAGCTGAAGTTGGACACTTAACCAACTGAGCCACCTAGGTGCCCTACAGATACAGTCTTAATAAAAGGTTGAGTCTCCTCTTTTCCAGAGAGAGACTCGCAGAATGAATGATAATCAGTTATAACACATTGCACCTTTGGATTAAACAGAGGATGACATTTATTGAGTGCCTACCATGTTCCAGGCACAGTACTAGGTGCTTTACATATATTGCTTCATTTAATCCAAACAACAATTGAAAGAGGTATTAACATTACTTTACAAAAATAAGGAAACTAAAGCTCAGAGATGTTAAATAATTTGCTGAAAGTCACAAAGCTGATATTGACAGGGCCAGCATCAAACTCCAAAGCATAAGCTCTTCTTTATTTATCTTTTTTTGAGAGAGAGTGTGTGTGTGAGAGCAGGGAAGGGGCAGAGGAAGAGGGAGAGAGAGAATCCCAAGCAGGTTCATGCCCAGCACCAATCCCACAACCATGAGATCAAGACCAGAGCCAAAACGAAGAGCTGGACTCAACCAACTGAGCCACCGAGGCGCCCCCACATGCTCTTTAATGTACCACAATACTTCCCTAATCTTCCCTTCTTCCTAAAATGTAACATTTTAGTTTTACTAGAACTCCATTTGATGAATATTTTTTTAAGTTGTCTTTATTATGAGGTGGCAACTTCTCTTTTTATGTCCACATTTTTCATATTTTGTATATGCTAATAAAACTACTAAATAACCTTATTCTATAATCTTTGAAAGTAAATTAGCCTAAATATTATAAAAATTCATTGCAATGCTTCCCTACTTATATCTATTTTTAACTACTGATTTTTAAAAAGTCAGAAGTTCAGGGATGCCTGGGTGGCTCAGTTGGTTAAGCGTTCGACTTCGGCTCAGGTCACGATCTCATGGTTAGTGAGTTCAAGCCCCATGCAGGGCTCCCATATAGGGCTCTGTACTGACAGCTCAGAGCCTGGAGCCTGCTTTGATTTCTGTGTCTCTCTCTCTCTTTCTCTCTGCCTCTCCCCCCCTCAAAATAATAACCACTAAAATTTTTTTAAATGTCAGAAGTTCATGAAGTATGCTAAAAATAAATATTTTCTAATATCATATGCAATTTAAGCCATTAAATCTTGCACATGGAAGGAAAAACTTGAAATAATGGACAGAATTATAGTTCAGAACAAATGTAAGGGTTGATGTTTTCTGAATTACATCATTTTAACAATTCCAGTGATTAAAAAATCTAGACAAGACTAAAATGGCCACATAAAATTCATATTCTTATCACTTCCAATATAGGTTAGGCAAACAGGTTCTTACACTTTAACCTTTGAAGATTATTCAAATGCATAATTTAAATGTTTTGGATTTGAATTTAATTTCCCAGGATACTTATGCTTTCAAACATCCTGGGAAAGAACTTAAATCCAAAAGGAAAACACCAAGGAGGCATCTGTAGGGCTTGCCAAAACTCTGAAAAAAACTCTTTTCTCTAGAGTTTTAACAGCTAAGGAAAACCCAGCCCTCTAGTGGCAGGAAAACACTCAGTCAGGAGCTGCAGTTTTCACCTACCAGGGTAGCATAAAACAGTGTTTTCATTACGAAAAAAGCAACACAAGGTATTAGGTTTACTTTGTTCTGATTCCATTGCTTACATATTTTGAATAGTTATTAAAGTGTACATTAAAATAAATTTCTTGGGGGCGCCTGGATGGCTGAGTCGATTAAGGTTCATGAGTTCAAGTCCCTTCTCAGGCTGTCTGCTGTCAGCACAGAGCCTGCTTCAGATCCTCAGTTCCTGTCTTTCTGCCCTTCTCCCCCTTGCACACATGCTCTCTCTCTCAAAATTAAAAACATTAAAATAATAATAATAAAATTTCTTGGATAAAGTAAAATATATAATAGAGACTATATTAATAAATAGTTGACAGCTGATTTATTATCTAAGGAAACAGCAAAGTGGAGACTATCCTTTTAAGTGTCCAGTAACAAATGGAAAGTAGAAAGCTACCTGCATGAAGAAAAGGGGAACAGGAATAGATAATCCAAAAAGATTCCTCAATGGCTATTTCCTTACCAGTGCAATCCTACTTGTATAATCGACAAAATAGAACAAAGTAAGATACTAGTTAGCTTACAGAACATGAAAAACTTAGCTATAGAAATGCAACTGCGTGCTTAATACATGAAAAATGAACTTGGTGTGTATTACAAAAGCATTGTGAAAGCACTGACACTTATAAAACTGAGTTTATCACTACATCCTAAGACACGTTCATCTGCATAAAGATCTCCCACCGTCTTCCTGAAGGCATTGTTCACTTAAGGCATTAAATTCCATGTAGAATGAAAAACTGGAAATAATGGGCAGAATTCTATTTCAGGGGCGCCTGGGTGGCTCATTTGGTTAAGCTTTCTACTCTTGATTTCAGTTCGGGTCATGATCTCATGGTTCACGAGATTGAGCCCCATGTTGGGTTCCATGCCTGCTTGGGATTTTCTCTCTCCCTCTCTCTCTCAAAATAAATAATAAAACTTTAAAAAAAAAGAATTCTATTTTAGATTTAAATATAATAGTTAATGACATTTTAAAAAGAATTCTGGTAATTAAAAAAATTCAGGATTACTAAAAATTATCTAAAAGTAAAAATTTTCACTCCCATTATAGATTAGGAAAACAAGTTCATACTTGTTTATCCTATGGAAGTTATTCAAATATATAATTAAAATGCCTTGGACTTGAATCTACTCCAGAATAGTACAGTGTCAGCAGTGAGAAAATCCCCAATATAAATATGCTCAACAGGAACAAAATCCTAATAGTAAATTTAGTTTCAAGATAAGTTACTATACATCTAGAACCCCAACACTTCCTCATTTATAGAAGGCAAAGGTCTTCTGGGAATATGCCCCAAAAAAGTGAAAGCAGCCACTCAAACAGATATTTCTGCACCCATGTTCACAATGGTATTGTTCACAATAGCCAAAAAGTGGAAGCAACCCAGTGTCTACCAAGTGCTAGATGAATGGAAAAACAAAATGTGGTATATACATACAATGGAAAATTATTTGGCATTAAAAAATAAGGAAATTTTGGCCCATGCTAAAATATCAATGAATCTTGAAAACAGTATGCTTAGTGAAATAAGCCAATCACAAAAGGGCAAATATTGTATGATTATTTTTTCTTATTATTTTCTTTTCTAGGAGTAAGGGGAGCACATGAGGGGGGAGAGCGGCAGAGGGAGAGAGAGAGAGAATCTTAAAACACTCCACGCTGAGTGTGGAGCCAGATGTGGGGATCAATCCCATTACCCTGGGATCATGACCTGAGCTGAACTCAAGAGTCAGGTGCTCAACCGACTGAGCCACCCACGCGCCCCTGTATGATTCCTCTTATGTGAGTTTCATAGAGTTGTCAAGTTCATGGACAGAAAGTAGAATGGTTTCCAGGAGATGGAGGAAGAGGGGAATATGATGTTAGTGTTTAACAGTATGAAGTCTCATCTGGAGAAGACAAGAAAGTCCTGGAGTTGGAAGGTGATAATGCTAGTACAACAATGTGATTGTATTTAATGCCACAGAACTGTAGACTTAAAAATGTTTACAATGGTAAATTCTATGTTATTTATATTTTACCTCAATAAAAAGAAAAACAAATATAATTGTGCTTTTGCTTAGTTTCTTCTGGCAGCTAAAGAGAACTTTCTGGTGTATTTATGCCAAGTCCCTCTTTCCATAAGAAGAAAATCAGGCCTTTTCGAAGAAACAGATAATAGAGGCTGCCTGAGCACAAGAATAACAGTATTGGAAAGCTCTTATAACTTCAGGTTCTATATTTGTTTATGTACATTATATAGAATAAAAAAATTCTTTAGAATTTAAAAGTACTTTAAAACAATAATAAGCAATTCTTTTTTCCCAAGATTCAATTCAAAAAAAAATTTAACGATACAATATTTATTCTTTCAATAAAAAAATATCATAGCCACCTTGCAGAGGAAGTTGTATATTCTTACAAACGACTGTATTTAGCCTTTAAGATGTTAATATGTACGGTCATTTGAAACATGGCTTTTAAAATATTTTATTCTTTTTATGTAAATAGAGTTTTAAATTTTATAAAGTCTATTCACATGCTTTAAATTCATTTAATCACTGATCTGAGCTATTATTGCCAGTTTATAGGAAGAGAAATTGAGGCTGAGCAGTCATGAAATAATCTACTGAAGGTCAGATTGAATGATCAGAATTATTTCATTCCATTTAATACATTATTTACTATGGACCCATTAAAGCCAAGCTCTATGCTAGGTAGAGGGTATACAGCAATTAGAGGCAGCCCCCCTCCTCAGAGACCCCAAACTGGACTTCCCACTCTAGCAGCTGGAGTTTGTTCTCACTGCGTGGGTAGGAGTCAAGAATTCAGGGCAGCCCCACTGCCACCAGCCACGTAGAAGGGTAGGTTCCTCCACCAATTTCCATTGTCTATTGTCTATCCTACCTGGGAGTAACTAACTCTGGGGAAGAGACATACCAGGAAAGAGTCTCTCAAAAGATGAACAAAACAAACAAAAAGTCCCTCTCTGTATGAGAGGCAGGCAGGCAGCAGGGCACAATAGCCAGACAATGGACTCTTGAGTCATTTTGCCTGGATTTGTTCCTCAGTCTTACCTCAGCCTAGTAGTGTGCTTCCAGTTTCCTAACATATAAAATGAAGATAATTACATTCTTAACCTTATAATGTTGTTGTCAGGATTAAATGAATTGATATTTGGAAAATAGTGAGAACATAGTGGTCATAGTGATAGCTACATACACATTTGTTAAATAAAATATACCACGAAGGGGCGCCTAGGTGGCTCAGTCAGTTAAGGGTCCAACTCAAGTTGGTGAGATAGAGCCCCACCTCGGGCTCCACACAGGCAGCGCTGAGCCTGCTTGGGATTCTCTTTATCCCTCCCAAGCTCTTGTGTGTGCCTCTCTTTCTCTCCCTCAAAAATAAAGAAAAAAAGAGAGAGAGAGAGATGAAGGGCAGTTATAAATTGGTAATCAATGCTTTAAGCTTAAAATTTAACTTTGAAAAAAATATAGAATTGACTTTGGGTCAATTCAGCCTTATAACTTTAGTCAAAGGAAAACATTCCTCAATGTAGGACTCTCTCTATATAAATATGAATATTTTGTGGGCACCTGGCTGACTCAGTCAGTGGATCTTGATCTCGGGATCATGAGTTCAAGCCCATGTTGAGCTGAGCATGGAGACTTCTTAAAAATAAATGAATGAATCAATGAATGAATAAATGAATGGATATTCTTATGTATATTCAAGTATGTAGAGAATTAATGCAATAAAAAGATCTAGGGGCGCCTGGCTGGCTTAGTTGGTAGAGCACGCAGAGACTCAAGGTCATGAGTTCAAGCCCCATGCTGGGTGTAGGGTTTGCTTTAAAAAAACTAAAAATATAAAAAATAAAAAGGTCTAAAAGTTTTGAATAAAAAAGGGAAATTGGGGCACCTGGGAGGCTCAATACATTAAGCATCTGATTTCTGCTCAGATCATGATCTTGCAGTTTGTAAGTTCGAGCCCCATGACAGGTTCCAGGCTGACAGAGCACTGCAGAACATGCTTAGAATTCTCACTCTCTCCTCTCTCTCTCTGCCCCTCCCCCACTCACACTTTTTCTCTTTATCTCTCAAAATAAATAAGTAAAAACTATTAAAAAATTATAGTAATATGCTACGAAAATAAGATCCGAATAAAAAAAGGAATCCAAGATAGGGAAAGACTACAAAGAGTCAATCAATACTGGATCTAAAACATTTTGCCTTTGAAGAGTTGATAAGAGTGGGAAAAATGTCATCGACTAGGCAAAGAAAATAAGCGCTTCAAGAGAGGAATGACAAACGTAAGGAATGATTCCGATGGGTCATTTTGAGTCAGTCTGACAGCAATTTTCTAGTCTCAATGTTTGGCTTTACTAAAGAAATTAATTTAAAATACTACAAAATTCAGGGGCGCCTGGGTGGCTCAGTCGGTTAAGCGGCCGACTTCGGCTCAGGTCATGATCTCACGGTCTGTGAGTTCGAGCCCCGCGTCGGGCTCTGTGCTGATGGCTCAGAGCCTGGAGCCTGCTTCGGATTCTGTGTCTCCCTCTCTCTGCCCTACTCCTGCTCATGCTCTGTCTCTACGTCTCAAAAAATAAATAAACGTTAAAAAAAATAAATAAATAAATAAATAAATAAAAATACTACAAAATTCAATCTCAAGTGATTATATTATTTGAAGGCCAAATTCAAGTTTATTATCAATATAATTAAAAAAAATTTTTTTAATGTTGCTTTTTTTGAGAGACAGAGACACAGACCAAGTGTGAGCAGGGGAAGGCAGGGAGGTAGACACAGAATCCGAAGCAGGCTCCAGGCTCTGAACTGTCAGCAAAGAGGCCAATGCAGGGAGCCACCCAGGCACCCTCATTATCAATATAATTTTTAAATGAAGTCAGGTGTTGCTGTTTACTAAAATTCGATCCAAACTTCAAATCATATAGTTCACTTCAAAAGGATTCAAGTCTGACCATTATTCCAAAATGAGTTACTTCCTTATTATTTCAAGGGCTGGGTTTGAAAATGATCATCATCCTGCTTCTGAGAATGATATTCTATTTAACTTTGGGGAAGTCATCTGTAATGCTCTGCATAAACAGGTACTCACTAACCACTGGTTGAGTTGCTCACTACTTTTTGCTTCCTTCACCTAAAATGTGGAAGAATCAAATACTTCTATAGTATTTTTACAGCACTTTCTTTTCCATAGTAGGCCTTTTTTACTAAAGAATACAACTTTTTTTTAAGTTTATTTATTTATTTTTGGAGTGGGGGCAGAGAAACAGAGAGAGAAAGAGAGCGAATCCCACGCAGTCCCCTCACTGCCAGCAGAGCCTGACGCAGGGCTCAATCTCATGAACCATGAGATCATGACTCGAACTGAAACCAAGAGTTGACACTCAACCAACTGAGCCGCCCCGGCCCCACAATGATACAACTTTTTATTTACATAGTACTTTAGAATGTTCAAAGCAGTTTTGCTTATTACATTAAAGCATAGACCTAGTCTATGTATTAGATATCATCATGAGATCATGAAACTTCATATTTTCATAACCTCAGAAACTTTATAGTCATTTCAACTTTCCCTATTAAGGAAGACAAAATGAAAATTCAGATAACACAAGGTTCTATTTCACATGCACTGTACACTATCAAAACATCAGCAGCACTTACTTGTTCTTTTAATGTCTGTTTCCTAGTCTTTATCTTGAACTCTTGGAGATAATTTTCAATTAATTAATTTATCTATTCACTTATTTATTTGACAATTTTCAATTTATAATTTTACATCCAAGCTAACGTATTTTTTAAAATAACATATCCTAAACCATAATAATTTAACAGATAGTATTTCTGTGAATGAATAATATTAACTATTTCTAGTGTTTTCTGGAAATGATACATAAGTGGCTCTCATAAAATTTAGAACTAGGTGTTTCTGAGAGGATTGTCTGAAACTGGAAATACATTTTCCCATAGAAACAACACCATATAGGTTAATTTGGCTCCTAGACCAGATTATAACCACTTGTACCATAAGGGTAGGACTAATAGTAATACAGAACCTAATCACCATGTTTAATACGCCCATAGGAAAATGCCTCCAAAATTTCAAATTAGAAAGCCAAGTACATTTCTATATTACTCTTGCTGCAGTCCTTCCAAACTTAAACTTCCCAGCAGCTTCTGAGTCTTTAGTATTTTGAGGATGGGGGTTTGGAGGGAGCTTAGGAAAGGAAAGAGAAACACTTGGGGGTAAAAGGAAGGGAGGTAAGGGTATTATCTGGTTGATGGGCTACAGAATGTAAAGCAAAGGTAAGGAAGACACAGACCGTCTCATACATGCATACATATTCTACACATACATGGAACACAGCTGAAATTATAATTTAGATGGTAATGCCTAATCTGTTCATTAAAATGTTGAACTAAACTATTCATTAATAAAAGTCCGACCCTATTTGTTGCTATACATAAGATATAAAACTTCTAACATGTATTTAGTCATTTATTTTTCAAGATCACATATAGATTTTCATTTTTCAAAGTAGCTGAAAATCTGTAAAAATAATACTAGGCTTCAACCTTTTCTTAAATTTCTAATAGGCAAGGGGCACCAGGGTCAGTAAGTCGGTTGAGCATCTGACTTCGGATCAGGTCAAGATCTCAGCTCAGGTCATGATCTCGTAGTTGGTGAATCTGAGCCCCACATCAGGCTCACTGCTGTCAGTGAAGAGCCTGTTCCGGATCCCCTGTCCCCCTCTCTCTGCCCCTCCCCGACTTGTGCATGCACTCTCTGTCTCAAAAATAAATAAACATCTTTAAAAAATGTCTAATAGGCAAAATGAATAAAAGTGCTGAGTCATCCTTAATCCATATACTTCCTTCGCCTTTTCCTTCTCAATTCCATCCACCAAAACAGTAGCAGTTCTAAAAATACATAAAACCCAATCTAATTTAAATCCTTGTTTTATTGTTTTTATATTAAAATATTATATATTTTGGGAAAACAAAGCAATCTCTTTTACTTTTATATTTAGGTAGAATGCAATAAGCTGACAGTAAAAGAATACGGTTGTATGTTACAGCTAGAAAATAGTGAGTACTGTTACAAACAGAAGTTACTAGATTTATAACTTTTAAAAGTCAATGAATTATTTAATTCCCCTACCTCATTTACATTCTTTTCACTTATTCTAGTTTTTGATTTCCTCCTGTCTGGCAGAAATGGTCTAACAAAATACCTCTAGAGATTGCTTCCAGATCTACATATTTGAGAAAATTAATATTCCTACAACTTTAATTCATTGGGCATTCTCTCTCTGGTCTTTTCTGAAAGCCTTGACCCTTGTCTTATTTCTATTGCCCCATTTCGTCACTCAGTGTTAAAGCACTCTACAAGATGAAACACACCAGGATTATATGGTGCTTCTGCAAAACAGAAAATACATTTGAATGGAAAGGTAAGGTTACTATCTTGCAAAAGTGTACCCTCCCCCTAAAAGCACTCTCCCCACCCACCCCAAGAAGCTAAATACATGGTCACTCTCATAAGGATTCCTGATTAGTGGCTTGAGATCTACGGTATGTCTTCAGTGCCCTTGGTCGAGCTCTATGTCAGCTGTCACTGTCACGTTCTCCTCTCTGCTACTCCACAGTTCTTAGTTGGCTGGGATTAACACAGCAAGGACGGCCCGGTCAAACCACATCATCACATTTTTACTAGAAGAATGTAATTTAAAGAGCTAGAAAGTATGCTCTTTTCCTAAACTTCATTACTAAGATACGAAAACGATTTCGTCATAAGGTAATCTCGCCTATAACATTAAAAATATACATATAGTTGATCCCTGAATAATGTGAGTCTGAACTATGTATTTTTGGATATTTTTGATACGGTACTATAAATGTATTTTCTCTTATGATGTCCTTAATATTTTCTTTTTCTAGCTTACTTTGTTGTATAAAAATATAGTACATAATACATATAACATACAAAATATGTGCTAACCAACTGTTTATGTTATCTTAGGTAAGGCTTCCAGTCAAAATAGGTTATTAGCAGTTAAGTTTTGGAGGAGTCAAAAGTTATACACATATTTTCAACTGCACAGGGGTCCACATCCCAATCCTGCATTATTCAAGGGTCAACTGTAACATATATATACATTTTTTTTTTAAGAAAAGAAACAAAATACTGCAACAACAGCAGAGTTAGAACAAGGTGCCAGTGTAGTTATGTCCTAATTTCATTACTAGGACACATTTTGAAGACATAGAAGTTTCACTAAAAACATACATCTTATGTACCAACAAAATTTTCACGATCCTTAAGAACACAAAGAAATTCTATATATTGCTTAGAAATATGTTCTGATGGGAAATCTTTGACATTTCTTATGTGCATATTCCTACTATTTTTAAGCATGCAAAAATGCATTTAAAAATATAAATGCTTATTGTAAAATACTTTAAGAGAAGCCACTGAACTTGAATTTCTCATACCTGTTGGATAGTAGGCTTGGGAGTACTGCGCTGAGGGTGTGTAGTTACTGTATTTTTGGGAGGAGCTGACCATTGTTTGAGGACCTTGCTGAACGTGTACGGACGTGGCGCTTGGCTGCAGGGTATAGGTAACCTCAGTCGGAAACCTCTGCAGTACAGGAAATGGAACCCCTTTATCTGAAAAAGTGGGAGACGTTTCCACTTGTCCTGGGTGCATTCCAAGGGAGTTCTGCCATGTTCTAGGAGGAATCGGGGTCCGATCTAAACCTTTCAGAGGGAAAGTACTGTGGTTGTGGGATGAAGCTGATACGTAGGAGTAAGGAGACAAACTATCTCGCCGGAATGACCGGTGGAATTGTCCTACAGCCACTGGTCCTGCATAAAAGAGGAAGAGCACATTTACTAACTTTATATTGTACCACTGGACGCAGTAAGTCAAAAGTTAGAAAACATGAATATGTTCAATTCTCAGCCATTGTAACACAACAGAAATTTAGTTCTGGTAAAAACAAGTTCAGAATCCAGAATACAAGAGTACACATACAAAGCTAAAAAAAAAAATCAAATAAACTCTTGCCTGATTCTCAATATTACTGTAGTAAGAGACAAAGTAGCCTACCTCCAATACTAAATCAAATGTTAAATCATATTCAATGCGCAAAGCCTTTTATAGATGATTCAGTCATCTTACCTTTTCAACCTCAGTTGACTGACCCAGATTTTTCCAAACTATAAGCTACTTCCTGGAAGTTTTAGAAATTCCACTCAGTCTTTCAAACCATTTAGAAACCTTAATAATAGGCACAGAAGTACACACTTAACTGTATACATAAAAGAAATAAGTGGGGATCAAATAAGAACTATAACACAAACCAAAAAGAAAGTTAATATTCAATAGTCCTTTTCGATGTTTTTTTTAATGATCATCTTTGCAGAAAAGTCAGGCTTGAAAACTTTGACTCAGTTCTCTTCTTCCTTTCTTAATCAAAAATTTTCCATGATCAAAAAAATTTTTTTCCATAGTGTTTTTTTCTTCAGAGTAGAGCAGAGTCCCTTCCTAGATATCAGCAGCTCTCAAACATTGATTTACATCTGAAATCTCCTGGAGAGTTTGTTAAAAATCCACACGCTCAGGCCCAGGGATTCTGATGTTGGCTTTCTCCTATCTAATAAGGTAGAAAGGAATTAAAAAGTGGAGATGATGAAGAGAGAGAAAGGGCATTACTATATAATGAGGAAAAAAGAAAATATACATGTTGCAGGCTGAACTTATTTTTCAGACTGTGATTCTTGAACATAATAAACAAAACTAGCCTGGGGTGTCCGGGTAGCTCAGTTGGTTGAGCATCTGACTCTCGATTTCAGCTCAGGTCATCATCTCACAGTCATACGATCAAGCCCCACATTGAGCTCTGAGTTGAGCGTGAAACCTTCAGAACTCACATGGGATTCTCTCTCCCTCTTTCTCTGCCCCTCCCCCAGTGGTTCTCTCTCTCTCTCTCTCTCTCTCTCTCTCTTTTTCTCAAAATAAATACATAAACATTTTAAAAAGCACTAGCTTTACTTACCCAGGGAGAGCCTTATGTGTTAAATTATGTGGTTCACAAATTCCTTTCAATTTGTTTTACTAAACTAATCTATAAAACAGAGGGAAGCTCTAATTTATGTGCTACTCCTCTACTAAACTATATGGTAAAAGATGGCACTCGAATACCCACTTTTCCAAATATTTTAATTGTAAACCCATTCAACATGTTATACATCTTTCATTCTATTTCTGTGGTGTTTAATTTCCTCTAAAGAATAGAGTACTAGGAGCACTCCTAACCACTCCTGGTTTGGCACTTCAAATCAATTTTCTTAATACAAACTCTTAAAAAAGAATAAAAATTTTTAAAAGAATAAAGCATTAATGACAAAAATAAACAGATACATACACACATATGTACACACGAAATCTAAAGTAACCTGAAATCAAGAAGTCTAAATCTAATGGGGAAAAAAAGCCTAATTCAGAAGACTGAATGTATTCGAATGATACATACCTCTTAAAAACTGCTTTTCCTTTTTTCCTTTGAAGGACAAAAAAAAACAGTTTTTATGGTACTGGACTAGCCAATCAATACGTATACACACTTTGAACTACCAGTGACAATCCTTTAAGACCTAAAGAAACATTTTTTTGCTCTTCACAACAGGTGTTTCTGAGATCTAAAACTACCCGCCACTTGATTCTTCCTTGGATGCTTCGCATGCTAAAACTACATATTGCTACAGTGCGAAATAGCTAAACCTTCTTCCACCTTCTTTAGGGTTAAGCTATTGATGAATTTTCAGACTGTCAATAACTTAAATGGTTAATTAAAGAATTCTTTACCTTGGTTTATGAAAATATAAAATCTACTTCTATCATGATAAACTCTGAGTGATGGCCAAATATTTATATACTTTTAGATACTGCTAACGTATGAAGACTGATAGGAAAAGAAGGGCATTCTTTTGGGGCACCTGGGTGGCTCAGTCGGTTGAGCATCCAACCTCGGCTCAGGTCATGATCTCACAGTTTGTGGGTTCGAGCCCCACGTTGGGCTCTGTGCTGAATGCTTGCCCAGAGCCTGGAGCCTGCTTCAGATTCTGTGTCTCCTTCTGTCTGTGCCCCTCCCCTGCTCGCGCTCTGTCTCACTCTGTCTCTCAAAAATAAATAAATGTAAAAATATTTTTAAAAAAAAGCAGGGCATTCTTTTACATTTGTTTTTTAAAATAAAGAACTAAAACATGTTCAGCTCTTGTTTATTCTTAAGGGTTACCTTATAGGGCTCCATTCTGAATAACTTCGCGGAATATCATCTATATGTTTTCAGAACATCTTCAAGATATATCTGGCAAAGTTTAAATCCAGAATTTTGGAAATGTAAGGCAGGATGGATTTCTGTCCTGAAAGTCCTTTTACATAAATGACTCTGAGCTAATAAATTCCCGGAAAAAAGCCTGCCTCTTGAGAGCTTGACATCTTCAGGCCAAAACAGATGATCTACTATTGCTCAGACTTGTTACTTAGTTTAGAAAGTTTTAACCAATACTGTAAAATAAATTGTCACTAAAAACAAAATAACAAAAGTGGAGTGAAAGAAAAAAAAAGGGGGAAAACATGTGATTTTCACATTTCTTATCAAGACATTCCTGTAGGGTGAACAAGACAGCTATTTCAATGGATCTAGATAAGAGAAGTAGGTACTAGAACAGAGGATTCTATTATTAAAAAAAAAAGAAAAAGAAGTATCCAAACCATAAGTCGAAGTAGAACACAGAAAACCAAGTGGAGACTAAGAAGTAGCAGTACAGACATATAACTAAAGAAAATAGTCAAGCGGAACAAAAATTAGGTGAAGAGAAATACAAGACCCAAGGGCTAGAACACAGAATGAAAGCAAACAAAGTAGGCCCAGTATTCCTGAACTTAGAATTACCTTCCACCCACATCAGAAACACAGTTCCCCAGTGAACCAAGCCGGTCATGTAGACAACGCACAACCGACACACCTTCTGCACATACCAACAGGCAGAATGGAAGAAAATAGGACATGCATGAAAACTGCAATAACCTAGGGACACGTGGATTGATGTATTATTTACACTGCAAAAACAGGAATTCAACTCATGTTATTCAACAAAAAGTCTTTAAAACGCTGACCAACTGAACCAAAAGTGAAGAAAATCAGACCAGAGGCAGCCCCTGTATTTCTTTCATTAAAACGGACTCTATCCTTAGAACACAACTGGGTTTAAGACAGGTGAGGGAAAAAGAAAGAGAAGTGAAAAAAGTGAGCGAGACTTGGTTTTTGTGTATGCACATTTGTATGTCTCTTTGCCTGAAGTAGTTTCCCTATTACTCCCAAGAACACACTTTCTAGTCTTTTCTCCTCATACCTACCAGATACACAACTGAAAAAACAAACACCCATGTCAGAGATCCTGTCACATGCACGCCAGGGTATTGTCTCCATTGCCTTTCCCCACCGAAACCAATGGCCACCACATGGAAGTGGCTTAATATTCCTTTAGAATTCCTTTAGAACATTCCTTTGCCACTGCTATTTTTCCAACTTGTTACTAGAACTCTAACCTAATCCCTTATCTTCTAAACTCCACACACAAGCTAACCTCTTATCTTCTAAATTCCAAAAGAACCATTCATAACCCTAGGCCTAGGTTCAATCGAACAAAGTGTTACTTTCATTTGTATACTTTTCGTTTCCCATAACTGAAAAATAATCCTTACGTATTTACGTTCAATCCAAATTAACATGGGGAAACTGTTTCTGGGGAAGGCAAGAATGAATTCTCTGTATTATACTCAGTTTATGCTTCGGAACACTGCCTCGTATCAGGGACTGTCTGAACAGAGGAAAGGAATATTTGCCACCCTCACCTTCCCGGAAGAGGGGGAAGAGCATCAGAGGCCGAGTTTATACAATACTTTTCTATTAGAGAGAATTTTTGCGTTTTTAGTAAATATAGATTTACGCGAAGTTTTTCATTACGGAAAGGTTGTAGCCAATAGTGAAAGATTCAAAGACATAAATGTGAACTTTCTAAAATTCCTCTTAACTACAACTTGACAATAAAGAAAACCGTTTTTGCCTTACGTTTGTCTAACCATAACACCTCAAGTAAACACCAGCTCTAATTAGCTATGATGAAACAAATGCTTAGCCAATTCGTTCTATGCAGGAACAGTATCTTACAAAGAATTAAATATACTATTATATATTTGCTCTTCGGACAAACAATGTCTACCTTTCTATACATTACTTGGAACCTAAAATATGATTATTCTCAGAACACCTCTTCTAAGACTTCTTAGATGTGTCAACGGGTGGAAGAGGGCATGTCTCTTCAAGGGCAAACTTCCACCCGAGGTACCTTCCTGCCTCCCCCTCGGTCGGTATAAAAGTTCTACGTTTTCCTGGCTGTGACTTTGTTCCTTCCGCCCTTGGCCGTCATATTCTCACCCTCTACAGTACCTGTTTTGCTTCCCATTAGAAAAAAGGAGACCCTCCGGTGTTTCTTCCCACCTAGAGCTTCGACAAAGGGCTACTTATTCTAGATGTTCGAGAAGGGAAGGGAAGAGTCTTTAGAAGGCCGATGGATACGCGGGACTGGAGCTCGAGAGGGGCCAGGAACAGCAGAAAGCCTACAGCAGAGGTCCCTTTGGCCGCCAATGGACAAGCAACCAGAAGGGACTAAAACTGCCAAGTCCTTCCGGGGACATACCAACAGAAAGGGGGTGCTGGTGGTGGTGGGCAACGGTGGGTACGACGGGACCTGTTTCTCGGGAAGCACGGCAGAAAGTGGATCACCTCCCGGGTGAGGATGTGTGAAATGCCCTCGGAGGTGGCGGTTGCTCCCCGTCGCCCCATGTGCCCGGCAGTGGTTGAGGACTCACCGTGCGGCTCGGGCCGGGGCCCCGCGGGCGGCGGCGGCGGCTCCTGGTGCTGCAGCGGGGAGGTGGAGGCCGAGGCCGAGGCGGAGGCCGACGTGATGAGGAGCCTCTGGAAGCGGTTGGGCGGCCGGCAGGGCACCTCCAGGCCGGCCGCCAGCTTGGCCTTGTTGGCGCTGGTGAGCCTCTTGAGGTGCACGAGCAGCTGCGGCTGGTCGCGGCGGAAGTGCGGGCTGTGGAAGTGGTGGAGCGGCCCGTCGCCCGCCGGCCCGCCGCCCCCAGGCCCCGGCCCGGGCCCCGCCGCGCCCGGCCCGCCCAGCACCACCTTGCGGAAGCCGTAGAGGTTGAGCTGGCGGATGAAGCTGGTGAAGTTGGTGGTTTTGAAGAGCTCGGGCTCGGCCCCGGTGCCCCCCACGCCGCCTCCGCCGCCGCCGCCGCCGCCGCCGCCGCCACCCCCAGCCCCCGCCCCAGGCGGGCTGAGCAGCTCGGCCTCGAAGAGCGGCTGGTCGATGAGCAGCCCCTCGCCACGGCCGTCCCAGCGGATGGAGCGGTACCGGGGACTATTCACCAACCGCCACAGCTTGGCGGGGAAGTTGTTGGGGTTGATGGGGGTGGAGAGCAGCGCCTCCTCCATCGCCCCCGCCCAGGCACTGGGCCTCGCCCCGCCGAGCCTGGCTCGCCCACCCCGTTCTCGATCCCCCCCCCCCTCGCCCGGCCTTCGCTGCGCCCTGCCCCCTCCTGCCTGCGCCAGGCCCGCCGCAGACCCCGGGACCGTTGGCGCACGAGCCCCCTTCCAGCGTAGCCAATGGGGCCTCGAGTTCCCTCCGCGCGGCCGGACGTGGCCGCGAGCCGACCCGCCCCCTGGACTCCGCGTCGCCGGGCCGGGCCGCTTGCAGCAGCGTGGGGCGCCGCTGCAGCGAGGCTCGCAGCGTCCCCAAACCGCCAGGCCAAAGCGCGGTGTTGCTGCCCGCCAGGTAGTATTAAATCCTGAAAAGAAAGAAACCCGATTATCCACGGTGCAATACGAAGATTCTTGTTAATCACCACAACCGGCGTGTGGGGATTTAGAATTCGTAAAGGGTGCACTTGGCAATTCAAAGTCTACCATTCTTGAGAACAAAGGGTCTAACCCTGTAATCTGAGTAACCCATAAACTAAGTATAAACTAACAGTTTAATTGTTTGTCTTTCCAAAATAAGAATGGCGATGGGGGGGGGGGGTAGGTATGGCATCCTGATTAAACAAATTCACCTACCGAAGAGTGGCATTTTCTGTTTTTAGATATACTCTTTTACGTCAGTATTTTGCTCTGGACAGGTTTGCCCAAGGTGGGATGAGAACTGAGATGCCTATGAGGAGGGAATCGGAAGAATATAATCACAGTCCTGTGTGCCTGGTCAACCAGCTGGTGCTATTTTAGACATTAAAGAGAAATAAACCTCACATGAGATGGGATCGAATTCTACAGTAGCCATAATGATAAATCCCTTACGATCAATAAGTAAGAATATAGCAGGAGCTGCGATAAAAAGAAAGGTCCATCTGGGACGCCTGGGTGGCTCAGTAGGTTAAGCCCCGACTTTGGCTCAGGTCATGGTCTCACTAAACAGTTTGTGAGATGAAGCCCAAAATGGGCTCTGCGCTGACAGAGTGGAGCCTGCTTCTCAGGATCCTCTGCCTCTCTCTCTCTCTGCCCCTCCCCTGCTTGCTCTCTCTTTCTCTCAAAAATAAACACTGAAAAAACATTATAAAAAAAAGAAAAGAAAAGAAAGGTCCATTTAAAAATGGAAATTGGGACACCTGGGTGGCTCAGTGGGTTAAGCCTCTGGCTCTTGATTTCGGCTCAGGTCATGATCTCATGTTTCATGACATCCAGCACTCATACCCCCCACCCGCTCCTGCCTCCACCTTCCAGCTGTGCGCTGAGAGCGTGGAGCCTGCTTGGAATTCCTTCCCTCTCTCTCTCTCTGCCCCTCCCCCTCCTCACTTTCAAAACAAATAAATAAATTTTAAAAACTTTAAAATGGAAATAGTTGGGAGGAAGGAGTATAATGTTTTAGTCCTTTCTTGTGGTCAAAGAAAAAAATGAGTATTAAGTTTACTTAGAAATCAAAAAGAATAAAAAGACCCAACAAAGCAGCACTAATATAGAGATTTTATTTAAATCGTATTGAGTTTTTACAGCACATTGCATGTTTGTCACAACGCAACTGCACAGTTTGGATTTTTGGCCACATCATGTCACTTACACCCACGAGAGCTCTGAAAGGAGTATTTGATGAATACATCCGAGCCGAGAGCCCAGAGTCTCTCTCCAAGGCCATGCAGTATGTTCACTGACGGGACAGTCCCTCACAACAGCCACACAAAGTAGACAGATACAGTCTCCTCGAATGTTACCACCGACCTTACTCCCCCTGAAAATGGGCAGAGTGAAGTGCAATGAAAGTCAAGTTAATTAAAAAGCCACTCGCAACTGGCAGTAAATTTTAATGATTGAGAAAATGCTTAGGAGAATTTTACATATCAGAGACAAGGAAGAGTTTGTTACTTTTTCAATGATCTCAGGAATTTCCCAGACACAAATGTCCATTATTCAACTCCATTTAAATGGAAAGAAAAAAAAAAAAAAGTTCTGCTAGGCTGACCTAAATACGCCAAAACTTTTTAGGTTACATCCATGATAAGTATAAAAGCACAGATGCTTCTCTGTAGGACTGAAGAAAAGGTCAGGACAAATAACAATTCTCGTTCTAAATGCAGATCCTAGTTATTTTCAAATGAAAAATTTTTTTCTAGGAAGCGACATGAAAGTAGCAGTTAGACAGACAGCTACCATAGTTTTAAAACAGGATAAGCC
The DNA here is from genome assembly GCA_030068075.1 of Paguma larvata. Taxonomy (NCBI): domain Eukaryota; kingdom Metazoa; phylum Chordata; class Mammalia; order Carnivora; family Viverridae; genus Paguma; species Paguma larvata. The sequence continues at coordinate 54,649,331 of CM057843.1, forward strand.
TAAGTGTAATTTACCTTTTATACACCAATGGACTAAGGAAAATGTATAAAGGAAATAAATACTAGTGGTTTCATTATAGGTCAAGGAGACTATATCTGTCCCAACCACAGTACATGGCTATGTCACTGTATCTTTTGGTTAAGTGCCACTGGTACATATTAAGATGAAACAAAACGACAACAAAAAAAACAATGTTTGGTCCAAATGGACACATTTTTCTCTCCCAATTTTGGTATCAAGGCTTTATTCTCTTCTGTTTGGGTTCCATTGTTAAGTGCACAGAAATAGACAGCAGCATTTGTACTGAAACCCTCACATACCAAACAGCATATTCTAGGAGGTAAAAACCAAATGCTAAATTCTACCCTCAAGGTGTCAAGTGTTCAGGATAAGAAGCAGTGTGACCCAGAGGAGGCAGCAGCCAAGGGAAAGACAACATGAGGGAAGTGGGCGATGGAACAACGACAACAAAAAATCCATTGTTTCATTTTCATGCCAGGAGAGGATCAAGGTGTAACTCCTGTGTTAGCACCAGGACAACTAGGTAAAGTCAGGCGCAAAGGGCAGGGCACAATCAGCAAATATTTGACAAGGATCATTTCTGCTTTTCCCTTCTCGTTCTTCACAGTGCATACCTCAAGAGCTGCCGCTGAGTAACAGAGACGACTGCCTTTGCAGCTCGAAATAACTGATTTTCGCCAGGACTGAACATCAGCAGAGCTTTCCTCTGCTCCCAAGAATGTCTGACTCCTGAGAACCATCCCTCTACACTGAATATTCACTGATGTTGGCAGATGAGCCAAGTGAAAAATACAGCAAAACCTCCACTTGCTGAACCAGTCTTCAAACCAAACTCCACAGAAAGAACTACTGCGACTAGAGGGAGTGCCTCTAAAGACTGAGCCTTCATGCACAGACACAGAGCACAGAGGAACAGGATATAATTCATTTCAAATAGGATAGGAATTCCTATCTTATATACTAGAATCTGCTTTTTCAAGGTGGAGGAGATGGATCTGTTTATCACTTGGAGTTTGGCTACACTTATGCCTTTCTATTGCTGTTTGGGGCACGTATCACCAGGCGGTCTCTATGAAATCATCACCTTGTGGACCCCTAGGACAAAAGCTGGAGTCACCAACTCAGCGTGAAGCTTCCAGGCTCTGGGTCTGGATCAGGACCATTACCCCAAGGTGAGTGTCTCACCAGTAGGAGACCTCCTGCCAAATTGGAATTCCACCGCTCCAGTCTCATGGTACGAAGGAGGATTTCTCAAGACGGTATCTTTGAGCTCTGTTATTTCACGAGCCACACCAAGGAACCTTCAAAACTACACCTGAAGCAGATCCTCCCTTCAAACCTGCTAAAGTTGGACAGGTCATCTCCTCTGGCATTCAGCTGGAAGCCGTAGCAATGGGTTTCTTCAGATGTTGGCTCATGAGTTCCCTGGCACGAGATACTTGGATGTGTTCGTAACAGGAGTTACAGACAAGAACTGGGTCATAGAGCTGTTGATCAGGAATGGGCAGCTTCAGGTGGCAGCAGCCAGCACAAAACACATTCCCACAATTTCTGCCAAAGAACAAAGAGGGAAGAAAATGAATGATCCTCGGGGCCCCTGGGTGGCTCAGTCAGTTAAAGGTCTGACTCTTGCTTTCAGATCAGGTCATGATCTCACGGTTCAGGAGTTCAAGCCCCACGTCAGGTTCTGGGCTGACAGTGCGGAGCCTGTATGGGATTCGCTCTCCTCTTTCGCTCTCCTCTTTCTCTGCCCCTCCCCACTTGTGCGCACTCTCTCTCTCTCTCTCTCTCTCTCTCTCAAAATAAATGTTAAAAAAAAAAAAAGACATGAATGATACTCTAAAAGGCCTTACATGAGTTAATAAAGAGAAAAGTTGGGAGAAAACAAAAGTAGTCCCTATAAAGATATCTCCATTTTCAGATTAACTCAATTTAGCTCAGATACACGTATATCGCTCTTTAATGAGCCTTACAGAATCATATAAAACAGCTTACCGGCAATGGTGTCTTCGTTTGGCCAACCAGAATTCACAGTCACAGTTATAGCAATGTGATGCCATATGGTCTGGAACCCAGCGAGTCACCTAACAGAAGGCACAAGGGAAAATTCCAGGTCCTTGTCAACAAAGTGGAAGAGCAACATAGCAACAAGAAAAGCATTCCAGGAGAAAATGATGAGGTCTGTCTTTATAGTTGGCCACTACTTGCCTAAAAAGAAGACACTCACCCAGGAGAGAGTTCAGTTTATAACATGTCCCTCATCTCTGAGAAATATGAGAATTCAGTGCTTCACGTAAGTATGTATTTGCCTGGACATACCTCAGTTTCTTTCTTATCGACGGGTTCCCAGCTTGCTTCTGAAAGGCAATCTTCACTGTGATCAGAGCCAAAATCTTCTATATCACTGCCATCTGACTCCTTCAAACATGTCTGAAGAAAGGCAAAGACGTCAACACCATCTCCGCCATCACTAACATTTACTGTTTCCTATGCATTAGGTACTATTCTAAGTATATTACATGCACAAATTTCTTTAATTCCTCTCAAGAATCTTATGATGTACATTATTATCATCCTTAGTTTACAAATAAGGAAACGATGCACCGAGAAAGTTAAGAGATAGTGAGCAATAAACGTGGATTTTAAACCCGGTACAGCTGACCCTTGAACAACACAGGTTTAAACTGCGCGGGTCCACTTGTATGCGGAGATTTTTCAATAAATATAGTATAGTACAATGAATGTAGTATTTTCTCTTCCTTATGATTTTCTTAGTAACATTTTCTTTTCTCCAGCTTACTTTATGATAAGAACACAGCATACAATACATCTAACACACAAAATATATGTTAATTGACTGTATTATCAGGCTTCTGGTCAACGGTAGGCTATTAGTAGTTAAGTTTTGGGGGACTCAAAAGTCGTATGTGGATTTTCGACTATATGAGGGTTCGGCACCCTAACCCCTGCACTGTTCAAGAGTCAAATGTGTTTTGGGGGCGCCTGGGTGGCTCAGTCGGTTGAGTGGCCGACTTCAGCTCAGGTCATGATCTCACGGTCTGTGGGTTCAAGCCCCGCGTCGGGCTCTGTGCTGACAGCTCAGAGCCTGGAGCCTGCTTTGGATTCTGTGTCTCCCTCTCTCTCTGCCCTTCCCCTGCTCATGCACTGTCTCTCTGTCTGTCAAAAATAAGTAAACGTTAAAAAAAAATTAAAAAAAAAAACAAATGTGTTTTGGATTCAGACCCATGCTCTTAACCAATATGCTTTAACATAGTGTGGACAGATTTCTCATTATATGCTAAACCAGGGATTCACAAACTATGGCCCACAGGCCAAACCTAGCCAACTGCCTGTTTTTGAAATTAAGTTTTACTGGAAAACAGCCACACTCATTTTTTTACATATTGTCTACGGCTGTTTTTGTGCTGACAGCAGAGACGAGCAGCTGGGACAGAAACTATATGTCCCACAACGTCTAAAGCATTTAATATATGGACTTTTGCCAAGAAAGTTTGCTGACTCCTGTTCTAAACCAACACTCTGAATATTAAGAAGTTGTTAGCCCTGGCCATCCCATCCCAGTAAGTGGGTTGCAGGCAAGTGGGAATGTCTTAACAGGAGGAAGGGAAGTGTCCATGTGGATGACCGGATACTGTGCCCAAGAAACTGACTCCTAGAAACTTCTTAAGAACTGTGTGCCCAAATCTGAAGGCTGCCAACACAGCAAAGCTTAGATAGTCTTCATTATCTCTCACTTGGATTATTCTAAAACATCTTAACCAGCCTCCCAACCTGGGTTTCAAGTGCCTCATCCACTTGACACGCCATTGCTAGAGTAGTATTCTTAAAATATAAATCTGATGGGGCGCCTGGGTGGCTCAAGTCAGTTAAGAGTCAGATTCTTGGTTTTGGCTCAGGTCAGGATTTCGCAGATCATGAGTTTGAGCCCCGCATCAGGCTCCACGCTGACAGCGTGAAGAGCCTGCTTCAGATCTCTCTCTCTCCCTGTCTCTGTCCCTCCCCCACTCATGTACTCACTCTCTCTCTCTCTCTCTCCTTCTCTCTCTCTCAAAATAAACTTAAAAAAAGATTTTAAAAAATACAAATCTGGGGGGGCGCCTGGGTGGCTCAGTCGGTTAGGCAGCCGACTTCAGCTCAGGTCATGATCTCACGGTCTGTGAGTTCAAGCCCCACATCGGGCTCTGTGCTGACGGCTCATCAGAGCCTAGAGCCTGCTTCAGATGCTATGTCTCCCTCTCTCTCTGCCCTTCCCCTGCTCACACTCTGTCTCTATGTCTCTCAAAATTAAATAAATGTTAAAAAAAAAAATTAAAAAAAAAAAACCAAATCTGGGGTGCTTGCATAGCTCAGTCGGTTAAGTGTCTGACTTCAGCCCAGGTCATGATCTCACAGTTTGTGAGTTTGAGCCCCATGTCAGGCTGTCTGCTGTCAGTACAGAGCCCATTTCGGATCCTCTGACTCCCTCTCTCTCTGCCCCTCCCCTGCTCACTCTCTCTCTCTCTCTCTCTCTCTCAAAAATAAACATTGAAAAAAAAAAAAAGAAATCTGATCATGATTCTCAGTGGCCAAAATTCGTGCGTCCTTGAGAGTAGAATCCATACAAGAAGGGATCTCGAGCTGACCTTTTCCAATCACTGTCTACTTCTCCAATATCAGCTCCACCTCACTACCCAACTCCCTCCTCCATGGCTCCAGCACACCTGTACACGCACATGTGTGCCCACGTGCGCATGCACACCTCCCCCCTATCCCTTTGGTCAAGCCATCCTATCGGAGTCCTTATTGCCTCCATGCTTTTGAGAATGGTATTTCCTTTTCACTGTCTACCTAGGCAAATACGACAAATTCCTCAGCACCAACCTCAAGTATTATCTTCTCAGGAAAGCCTTCACTGCACCCCACCCCCCAACACCTGATGCTTCCTTCCAGGATAACATTAAAAAAAATCATTCTAGTTGTCTGCTTATCTCTCCTATAGATTGCTGAGCTCCTTGAGAGCAGGGACTATGTCCTTCATCCTACAGACCAACCACCTAACACAGTGGCACACAGCAAGCACCCAATGAATAAATGTTGAATGGGTGGAAGGCTGAATGGAGAGGATAACAGTAGTGAATACTTACAAAATCATCCTCATAGTCCATGGGGGGCTCTGCTGGAGGGGCACAGCAGTGACGGATATCCAACCTCATCTGAAGCTCACGCACCTGTCGACGTAGCTGCTCCACCTCTTGCTTGTACCCTGCTTCGATTTGCCGTAACCTATGCTGAATCACATCCGTGGGAAAGGGCAGTCCATCATCATCCAGGTAGAGAGGAGGCACTGGAGAAGGGCAGCTCAGTGGAACAGGCTTTGTGCTGGAGACCTGCTTTGGGTGACCAGACAACCACATCCGGTTGTTTTTTCCCCCTGGACCAGTACAGTGTCCACTGGAATGACTAGAACAGACCGGTGATTTCACCCCTTCTCTCTGCGCCCACTGGCCCCCAAAGCAGGGTCCTGTTGCCCGCACCTGCTTGTTGCTTGACCTCTTGCTACAACAGCCATAGGAAAGCAGCCGCCGAGGGGTGGTCTCCCCACTTGGGAATGAAGTCACCATCCCTTGGAAGCTATCCCAGTTGGATCCTAAAAAGGAAAACTCACTGATCTGGCTCTGAGAAATTGGCTTTCGGGCCCATTCCAACGGCACTTTCCCAAAGCGAGGATTTTCCAATAACTGCCCATTCCTATTATTCCCTCTTTTGCCAGTGTATTCCTCCCTATGAATCGGATCCGGCACAGAGCTGGGCTGTTCCTGGTGGCAGCTCCTCGCTACAGACCCCAGGGGATCTTGGCCGAGGAAGTCAGGGCTTGGCTCTGAAGGAGTTTGGCAGGTAGCACGCGGTGGGTTGCAAAGGGTACCCAGACTGCGATCTGGAGCACATCCGGAGGGCACGCCTAGCGTGGAATCTCGCAGGACCTGTTGGGGGGCACCTGAAAGGGAGTCCTGGGAAGACTCAGGAAAATCACCAACTCCATTCCATTTGTTGGAAACGACTTCGGAGAGTGCGCCGACAGCTTCTTTCTCAGGACAATGTTCAGGTGGCTCCTCCGTGCCATCTAAAGTCCTGCTCAGCTCATTGTGGGCAGGAGGGTCTGGAGCTGGTGCCTCAGTCTCTCCCAGGACTTTGATCTCAGGATCAGAGGTGCTGGTCTTCATTTCCTGGGGCACTGCAGTACTAAGCAGTCTGTAACTCGGAGAACAGCTTCTCTGACTCTTGAAAGGTTTATTGCTCAAGTAGTCTTTCTGGCTGCTGGGCAGAGGGGAAGGAAGACCCATTTCTCCTACGGTCTGCTGAGGACCTCCTACCCCAGATTCCACAAAGGTCTCTGAGCCCTCGGGATTGCTGTGCCAGGGCTCCAGGCCTACTCTGGCCTCCTGACAGTGGTTATTCAGGTTCGGGTCACTGGACGTGCGAGTCAGGGGGCTGCTAGTGTCACAGGCAGAAAGCAGATCATCCATAGATCTGGTTTTCGGTAATCTGGAAAGACAAACACACCTCCAGGTCAGCAAATGGGAGCTACCTCCAATATGCAGAATCAGGCCATCAAAGCAACATCAAAGCCAGAGTTCGCAAGATATAAGATTTAAGATTATAAACAACCAATGTTCACTGCAACAAGTCTACTCTGCGAAAAGTGAAGGACATGAACTCTGTCCTCCAGAACTCAGGATCTGCCCCCAGCTTTTATCAGTCCTCACCCTACACAATCTCCCTGGGCAATCTCAACCACTCCCATGGTTGCAATGCTTTCTATGTTGATGCCATCTAAATCTATTACGCTAGCCAGGACTATACCTGAGCCTTAAATCTCACGTCCAACTACCTCTATCACACATGGTAAGATGCAAGAAACACAATTTTGGAGCTAGACGATACTGGTTCTGACAATGATTAGCCATATGACTACCAAGAAAGTTCTTTAACCTTTCAGACATGTACTATCTTCCTCTATAAAATGATCATCATAAATGATACCTTATAGAGATGCTACGAGGATTCAAAAAAAATTTTTTTAATGTTTATTTATTTTGAGAGACAGAAAGCATGAGCTGGGAAGGGCAGAGACAGAGAGAGAGACACACACAGAATCCAAAGCAGGCTCCAGGTTCTGAGCTGTCAGCACAGAGCCCGATGCGGGGCTTGAACTCACGAACTTTGAGATCATGACCTGAGCCGAAGTCGGACGCTCAACCGACTGAGCCACCCAGGCACCCCTACGAGGATTCAAACTAAGGCAGCCAAGAGCAAACTTACTAAGACTACACTCACAACCTCTCATTTTCACCACATTCCTTGTTAGAAATGATCCCATCACAGTAGTAACCAGCATAGCCTTTTCAACCTCTTAGCAGCAGCACATGCCTCAGAGGCCGAAGTCACCATGGAAAATTCCCTTAGCATAAAGCACTCAAAAGAGTTCTAGAAACATTCGTGCACAACAAATGGGTAACAGGCATTTTCAAGAATGTCTGATTCTTGACACATTTCAAAAGTTCTTTGAGCAACGAAAACTTCAGGGAAATTTGCCAGATAACAGTTGAGACTTAACCGGACTCCTATCTTCAGAAGCCTCAGTCAGTCCAGCCCATACAGAAAAATCTCTCACCTCAAAGGTGGAGTTAAAATACAGCTGATTTTTTAAGTGTTTGGTTTTTGAAACTTATGGGTTTTTTTTTTTTTAGTTTTTTTTTTAAATGTTCGTTTGAAAGAGAGAGCGCATGTGCCCATGTGCAAGTGGGGTGAGGGGCACAGAGAGAGGAAAGAAACCCCAACAGGCTCTGAGCTGTCAGCAAAGAGCCTGACGCAGGGCTCAGTCCTGTGCACCACGAGATCATGACCTGAACTAAAACCAAGAGTCAGATGCTCAGGTTAAAAAAAAATTTAAACAGCGGCACCAGTGTGGTTCGGTTAAGCGTCTGCCTTTGGCTCAGGTCATGATCTCGCCATTCGTGGGTTTGAGCCCCGCATTGGGCTCTGTGCTGACAGCTGAGAGCTTGGAGCCTGGTTCAGATTGTGTCCCCTCTCTCTCTCTCTCTGCCCCTCTCCCACACATGCTCTGTCTCTCTCAAAAATGAATAAATGTTTAAAAAAAATTTTTTTTAAAGGGTGGAGGGGGGCGCCTGGGTGGCTCAGTCAGTTGAATGCCCACTTCGGCTCAGGTCATGATCTCATGGTTTCTGAGTTTGAGCCCTGTGTAGGGCTCTGTGCTGACAGCTCAGAGCCTGGAGCCTGTTTCAGATTCTGTGTCTCCCTCGTCCTCTGCCCCTCCCCCACTCATTCTCTCTCTCTCTCTCTCTCTCTCCCTCTCTAGACTCTCTCTCTCAATAATAAAAAACATTTAAAAAAAAAAAGGAGTCAGACACTCAATCAATTGAGCCACCCAGGTTTAAAAAACTCCTTATTATGTTTTTAAATATTTTTATGTGTGACTTTAATTTTGTGAACAATTTTGATTTATGTGTGTGTATGGTACGAAATCCAGGAAGGCAACGGCAATGGTTATGCTTACACAGTCTCTGCAGTCCCCTAGCCTGGGCTCAAATCCCAGCTTGGCCAGTTTTTAACTATGTGACCTTAACTTCTCTAAGCTTCCATTCCCTCATCTATCAGAGAAAGGTAATAGTATCTACCTCTCAAAGCCACCGTGAAGATTAAACAAAACAATCCACTTCAAAGCACACTGCTCAGTACTTCCTATATCATTGCACTATTTACTTATTTCCCTCCTGCCATAAAAGTGCCTTGAGGGCAGCACTGTCTCTTATTTCAATCCCCACAGCACAATTTGAGAAATGAACAACAAGTGAGCTTAAAATCCAACATCAAGTGTCCACAGTTAAGTACCAACTGAATGACACAGACCAGTGGGATTCGGTATTTGGTGGACGCTAGGAGCTCCTATAGACCTTCTAGATACATAGACGACCGGGCCCATCTAAACCTATGAATGAGAATGGCCAAGCGTGAGACCCAGGCATCTGTATTTTTAAAAAGTACCACAGCTAACTTTGTGGGGTTTTTTCCCTTTATTTTGTTTTACTTTTTTATTATGGAAACTTTCAAACATACAAAAGAAGTAGAAGAGCACGCAGACCTCCCACGAATTCTTGACCCACATTCAACAGTTATCAACAGTCTGCCGTCCTCCACAGCCAGGTCTACCTACATGGAAGGTTTGGTCAATAATGCTGGTGGAGACAATAATGCCTGAGGAGTTTAGAACAAAGACAACTCAACCAACTAGGGTGGTCATAGAAAGGGAAGGTATGTAGGGAAGGTAGGACTTGAGCTGGGTATGGCAGAATGTGTTGTACTTTAATGGAAAAAGAGAAAAGAGGGCAGGACATTTATGATCTAGAGAAAGGCAGAACCAAAGGCTAAGTCAGGTCAGCTGTTAAAGAAAGCATTTTTTTTTTTTAATTTGCATGCTACTTAGTCCTTCAAATCCAACTCTCCATCTTGAACTGCCTATAGCATACCTTCCTTCTCTTTGCTAATATTTCAATCCCAACCTGCCTGTATCTCCTCCTCCCCGAACTGACTCATCTTCTCAATTTCCCGTCTTTAGGTTGGTATTACTGATATCCATCTAGTTTCTAAGCTCAGAGACTCGAGACGTGTCTTTGACAGGTCCTCTTTACTCTCCATTTCTACCCTCCCACACTCAGTCACTCCATATTCTGCTAATTACTCCTCTTCAAGGATTTTTAATCCTTTCTCTTTTCCAAGCACTCTTCCCCTCATATCTGAATTACAACAGTGTTGGCTGGTCTCTGTGTCTCCAACTACCCACCCAGCTCAGTGTTTCGTTCTCCAAAAATCCCATGGTCACCAGGTCACAATGACTTCCTGCAATGACTTCCTATTGACAACTGAATCAAACTCTCAGGGTAATGTTTAAAGCCCTCAATGAACTATCCTGTATTTATTTCTTTCTATTCTTCAGAACGGCCCCTTCCTAAGCCTTACCAGCTCCAAAGAGATTATTCTTTTGTTCTTTAAACTGTCTCTTATGTAGGGGTGCACGGGTGGCTCAGTTCGTTGAGCGTCCGACTTCAGCTCAGGTCATGATCTCACAGTTCATGGGTTCGAGCCCTGCGTCAGGATTGTGCTGACAGCTCAGAGCCTGGAGCCTGCCTCAGATTCTGTGTCTCCCTCTCTCTCTGCCCCCAACTGCTTGCACTCTGTCTCTCTTTCTCTCAAAAATAAACATTAAAAAAAATTTTTTTAAACAAAACAAAACTAACTCTCATGTATCCAGTTCCTTTGGACCCCTCTCCACCACCTTGTTGCCAGGTATTCCATTCATTTGTTTGTTCATTTAAGCATTTACTAAAGCACCTATTAGGTGCCAGGCCCTGCGCCAGATGCTGAGACAAAAAAAGCCAAGGTTTCCTGCTTGATCTTCCATTAAAACTTCTCAGTAAAGAGTCACCAAGTGACCCCTTTCCAACTTCTCATTTCTCTAATAGCTTTGAACTATACACATTCTTATCTGCTTGGATGCTGACTCAGAACTGTTCTCTAGTAGTAGTTCTCCTATATCCATCTTATTACAGCTTTTAAAGAGTATCTTAAATAGAATCAATATCTTGTATTTCTTTGGTACAGCCCATAAACCTAGTAGTAGGCAACTAGTAGGTTAAAAACAAAACACTATTGAATAGAAAAATTAGATATTAATTTAAGGCAGTGATTTTTACACAAGTCCTAAAACTTACTGCGAATTTGATAAAAAGTTCTGGGCCCTCTCCCTGGCAAAGTAAACTTGTGAAACTATACACAAATTCTGCATAGTTTGGGGAAGGAGGAAAATCACAGAATTCTTGAAGCCTATCCAGGGGCCGCTAACCATGGACTCAAGACCCTAAAACCAATAATTGGGGGGGGGTTTGTTTTCCTCTATAATATTCAACCTATAATTTAAGCTACATTTTAACTTTAAAAGTCTTCCACCAAGGGGTGCCTGGGTGGCTCAGTCAGTTAAGTGTTGGACTCTTGATTTTGGCTCAGGTCATGAGCTCACAGTTTCTGAGATCAAGCTCCACACTGGGCTCCATGGTGACAGCGCCGAGCCTGCTTGGCTCTCTCTCTCTCTCTCTCTCTCTGCCTCTCCCCTGTTCACACACATGCTCTCTCTCAAAATAAATAAACTTTAATAAACAAATAAATAAAAAATAAAAATCTTCCACCAAGAAACAAAGAGCAAAATTTGAAAGGTCCATAACCTTTGAACCTAGCACTTTCATTTCTAGAAATTTATCTGGCAAAAATACTAGCACAAATGCAAAGATACACATATAAGGTGATACTACTGAACTGTACACCTAAAAATGGTTCAGATGTTGGGGCTCCTGGGTGGCTTAGTCAGTTAAGCGTCTGAATCTTGGTTTCAGCTCAGGTCATGATCTCACGGTTTTGTGAGTTTGAGCCCCGCATTGGGCTCTGTGCTGACAGCACAGAGCCTACTTGGATTCTCTGTCTCTCCCACTCTCTCTGCCCCTGCTCTGCTCATGCGGTCTCTCTCTCAAAATAAATAAGCTTAAAAAATTATTTAAAAAAAAAATGGTTCAGATGGTAACTCTTATGTGTATTTTACAACTGTTTTAAAAACCTTACACATAGTTAAGGATGTTAATTAAGGCACTCCCAGTAATGGTTAAAAAAAAAAAAAATGACCTGAATGACCAAAAGGAAACTGGTTATATAAATTATGCTACACGCTAACTTCAGACTATCATATGCAGCCTCTAAAGCAATAAAGAAGCAGCTTTATATGTGCTTCGCAGGGGTGACAGCCTAGTACAAAGTGGGAATAACACAAAGTGGGAAAAGCGATTTGCAGATCAGTATGCAAAATATGGCTCTGTTTTTGTATTTTATTTTGTTCAAGTTTGTTTATTTTTGAGACAGAGCATGAGCGGGGGAGGGGCAGAGAGAGAGAGAGAGAGAGAGAGAGAGAGAAGGGCAGGGAGGGACAGAGGATCCAAAGCAGGCATTGAGCCCAGCTCGAACTCACAAACCTCGAGATCATGACCTGAGCTGAAGTTGGCTGCTCAACCAACTGAGCCAGCCAGGGGCCCCTGTTTTTGTATTTTAAAAACGTTTCTATATGAGAGCATGGATACATTTATGTAGACATAAACATCTGGAAAGGCACCAAAGTGTCAGCAGCGGACGCCTGTGGGGACAAGGATCAGGGAGGGAGGACTTTCATCTTTTTTTTTTTTTAATGTTTTATTTTATATTTGAGAAAGAGAGACAGAGCACGAGCAGGGGAGAGACAGAGACAGAATCTGAAGCCGGCTCCAGGCTCCGAGCTGTCAGCACAGAGCCCGATGCGGGGCTCAAATCCACGAGCAGTGAGCTCATGACCTGAGCTGAGGTCAGATGCTCAACCGACTGAGCCACCCAGGCACCCCAGGACTTTCATATTCTACTTTTACATTGTTCAACTTTTTTAAAAATAGGAACGTATGTTCTTCTTATAAAGTAAACAAAATTGATTGTAATTCTCCCAAATACTCAGCCAGAAGATAACTTTAATTTTTATGTCTCCCTTTAAATTCTGGCCTTTTTAGGGCACCTGGGTGGCTTGGTTGGTTGAGCGTCCAACTCTTGACTTGGGGCTCAGGTCATGATCTCCCAATTCGAGGGATCGAGCCCTGCATCAGGCTCTGCACTGACGGCAAGGAGCCTGCTTGGAATTCTCTCTCTCCTTCTTTCTCTCTCCTCTCTGCCCCTCCCTGGCTCACGCTTTTTTTTTTTCCCCCCTCTCTCCTCTCTCTTTCAAAATAAATTAAAAATTAAAACTTTAAATTCTGGCCTTTTCCTGTGGGAGAACGTGAAGGCCATCCCTCTTCTGGGAACTCACTTCCCCAAGAATCAGATGCTTCTGGAAGTGCCTCAATCGACACCTTCTACCAGTGAACAGAAGTCAAGCCCATTCCCACAAACCTTCCTGAAATAGTCCTCTCTGCTCTGTTCTCCTGTCCCCTGCTTGGCTATGTCACGCAGGGTGAGAGCGGCTCCAGGAAAGAAGGTAACCAATCTTATCTTAAGAGAGGACCTTGAAGACACACAGAGTGCACTCCAGCCTAGCTACAAACCCTGGGCCAAGTTCCTCCTTCAACTGAGTCAAGAAGTTGCTTTTAAATATCTCATAAAAGGAGAACACGAGGCTAGACACAAAGCAGTGTTGCCTTCCTGGTGGACGGGCTCTCCTTACCTGTCCAGAGAACGGCCAGAAAACTCCTGGCTCTGAGCCACTGGGGAAAGGTAAAGATCCATGGTCTCCTCCCCAAGTGTACACGGAGACGACGCTGGCAGATAAACAGCCGTCCAGAGGTGCAGGGCCCGGACGTGACACACGGGGTGCAGGACCTAGGGAAGCAGCGCTGTGCTAGTGTTTTGCGAGCCGTTCCGGGTCCCTCTTCCTTCCCTAAGCTTTTGGCTCTACGTTCTCCCCACTGACTCCGCCTGTTCTCCTTACAGGCCTCCAGGCAGCACCGCCGGGCTGAGGGTTTGGACTTACCATGTCCGAGCCAGGTGTGTAGAGGAAGTTATGGAAGTTCTTATTGCCGGCCCGCAGGAGAGCCCACACAGAGCAGGTCCGCTTGTAGATGTTGCGCTTCTCTCGCTCCCAAGGGTTGTTGGCCAGGAATGTGCCATAGAGGCAGGAGTAGGTGTGCTGCACCAGCTTTACCTAGAGGGCCGAGACAGCTGGCACCTGGCAGCCTCGGCCGCCTGCCCCCCGGCCCCCGACCCCAGCCGCGGGCCTTAGGACTTACCAGGAATGCTTCGTTAAACTCAAACAGGCAGGGGAACTGCTTGAGCAGCTGGTGAACGGAATCAAGCCACTGGAGGAACACAGGACATTGCTCGTTTTGGTCCTCTGCATTCTCCTGGTGGCCACAGCGATCTCCAAACTTGTGCCCAAAATCCAGCCAGTCGGACTCTACTAAAACTTGGAAGCCCTGCAAAAAAAGAGTCCAAGCCTAGGGCCTTTCTGGAAAGGCTGGTGTGCTACTCCCCAGGGGAGGCCCGAAACAAGGAGCCGGCAGCTTCAGAGAAGAGCAGAACCGATCCTAGGACCCAAAGCCACCAATGGCCTCCACTGAAAGGTCCCCAAGACATATCCGGAGGGCCCAACGCCTTCCCTGCCCCTCTTTCCCTCTGTTCTTTCCCACCCGACCCCACTCAGTACCTCCAACGTCCTGTAATATGGGTCCAGTAGTATTTTGGCCAGGGCTACAATCTGCGGCGTCCGGTCCCAGCCGTCTGAGCAGTGCACCAGCACAGGCCGGCCTTCCCGGTCTACAGTATTGGCCACCAGTACAGCTGCCTTTAGCATCACCGACAAGTGCTGCAGCCATTTGGTGCTCTCCAGGGCCGACAGCCAGCTACATAAGAGCAGAAATCAAGTCTGTCACCAAGGGCGCTGAGGCTCCTACGGTCTCTCCACTGCTCATGGCCAGCCGCACCTAATCAAGTCCCTAGTGAGGCCTGAAGCCAAGAGGTTCAGTCCCTGGCCTTTCTGCCGGGAGCTATCTGGCAGGAAAGGAAGGCAGACAAGACCTGAGGCAGACAGGAGACTCGGAGCCGAGGGAGGAACAGGAAGCAGCACGTGCACATTTAGCCATTCTTTCCCCAGTTCTCTTGTGTTCTTTAAGAAGGACGTAGTAGGGGCGCCTGGGTGGCTCAGTCGGTTAAGCGGCCGACTTCGGCTCGGGTCATGATCTCATGGTCTGTGAGTTCGAGCCCCGCATTGGGCTCTGTGCTGATGGCTCAGAGCCTGGAGCCTGCTTCACATTCTGTGTCTCCCTCTCTCTCTGCCCTTCCCCTGCTCATACTCTGTCTCTACGTCTCTCAAAATTAATAAATGTTAAAAAAAAAAAAATTAAAAAAAATAAGAAGGACGTAGGATCCAAACAAAGGGAATGCAGTGTCCCGCGGCTGTTCCAAAGTGTTGGCTGAAAAGTAGAAGCGCTCTTGGAACTGGCCCACTGCGCCCGGGCTCTCAGGTCTCCTGTACCTCCTCACTCGCCAGCTCCCTCTCTCACCTCCTCAGAACTAGACCTGGGGGAAGGACAAGATAAGGGAGGAGGGAATGGGGGCAGGGACCACCTACTTGCTGGGATCAGGCATCTGGCTGCACACAGCCCGAAGGTACTGGAAGCTGTTCCGGATGGCATGGATGTTGGCCATTCCCATGAACACGACCTCACAGTTGGGGTAGTATTCTGTAGACACACAGAGGACAGTGGGGCATCAGGGCGCATCCTGGAAACAGGTGTCCAGGACAAGAGGGCCAGGCTTCCCGGCAGGGCAGAACGTTTACGTCCGGATGCTCAGGAGCCACACATAAACAGTAGTAACAGTGATGTTAATGACAAATGATAGTCACAGTACTACTAGCAATGACAATATATACAAAACTCTCAACATATAGTAGCTGCTCTATGCCGACAATTGTTATTATCATCCCCATTTGACAGATAAGAAAATAAAACTTAGATTAAGCAATATAGTCATAGCTAGTTAAGTGGCAGAGTCCTGATTCCAAGCCAAGCTGTTCGGCTCTTTCCACTGCACCAGCTGTCCCCAGGTCCCTCCTCACCAAAGCCACCCAAAGCGCAGACCGGCTGCAGACACTGGGGTGACAGGAGTACCTTCACACTCACAGCCTCCGCCCTTGGCCCGGTTGGCCACAGCCGCCGTGTAGGATCGAGCATCCAGGATCAGCAGTTTCTGGGGGGCCGCTGTGCTCTCCACTCCAGAGCAGGCAGTCAAGGAGGAATCTAAACACGCGGCGGGGAGCACACCCGGGGTCAGCCAGCCCAGCCTCACCCCACCCTGGGATACTCCCTTTCAGAGGACAGTAGAACATACAGCTAGAGTCCTCTGCCACCCCACAGCCTCCCAAAGGGCAGGGACCCTGGCACCCTGTGTGATGTCATCTTCTTCCCATGCTCTCACTGGGGACTCCCTCAAAGCCAAGGAGCCCAAGGTGGGGGCCTGCTCCCCAGGGCATCGGCACCACCCACACCTTACCGAAGTCAGTGTCACATGCCTCGCTGGCATCACTATTCCCAGTGCTGAGGGAGCCCCCAGTGGCCCTTGTCCCCGGGTCCAGAGCACAGGCTTTAGCGATGGACGTGACCAGGTACTCGTCATCAGCGTTGCGCCAGCCCCACCAGCTGATCTCGGGCTGGCTGCAGCGGGCAATTGCGGCCCCATTGCGTAGGTGTCTGACAAAACGGAAGAAGCCATCACGTCCTGGCCAGTGGCGGCCCCCATCCTCCAGGCCTACTACCAAAGCCCCAGGGGCCAGACCAAGAACTAAGATCACCAGAGCCAACAGGGGCTACCAGCTCACCTAGGCCATGATAATAACAACCGAGAGCCCTTGACATACCTAGAGGGCTTTACAGTTTACAAAGCGCTGTCACACACATTTCTCCAACAGGCTCTGGGTTGCCAAGGTGACCTTGACTTCTTGAATCTACACAGCACCTGCTCCAGGTACAGACACCCAGCGGGAGAGCAAGGCTGGGCCCAGGGCGGAACAACTCCAAGCCTCCTAGCTACTGTCTGCCTCGCTCTATGTTAGCGACAGTGTTCTGCGGCAGGGGACCCGCAAGCGTTTTCAGACAGAAACAAACAAACGTGCGGCTCCACACGTCACAGCCAGTGTCTGCCACACATTCTTCTTTCTGGTTTTTTTGGTTTGTTTTTTTAAAAAATAACTTTTTAAAAATGGTAAAATCATTTGTAAGCTCTGGGCTATACATATAACAGGTTGAAAGCTAGATTTGGTTCACAGGCAACTGTTTGCCAACCCTTGTTCTAATGCAACATTTCGCACACGCGCATACACACACACACACACACCCCCTCCAAAAAAAAGTAAAGTGAATGTATTCTCCAAAAGCCTCATCTTTAGGAGAAAAAAACTGAGGCAGCTTTGGATTTGAAATTATTTCATTCCCTGCAGGGTGTCAATTCCCAGGTTACCAGGCCAAATCTCCAGTTTTGACTCTTTCCTTATTGCATAAAAAGTGCCCTCCGTACTCCCTGGCCCCTACTGCCTTACCTATACACAACCACGGGGATCCGCTTCCAGGAGCGGAAGGAAGCTACGTTCTCCAGCTCTTTGTCTGTGATCCACACAGGAACCAGCAGCTTCTGGGGGTAACTGGGGCACAATCTGCGAAGAGAACAGATGGGATCACCAAGCTTGATCTAAGACACGTGATGACAAGATCCCCAGGGATGGCTTTGTGAGTCAGGAGGCCTCCTCTCTCACAGAACCAGCAGCCGTGCACGGCAAGGCCTAAGTCTAGATTCGTATTTCGGTTCCCCCGCCCCTGGCCTCTCACTTGTAGTTGCTGTTGATGTGGGAGACCCTCCAGACATTCTGCAGATCAAAGCCCATCCTCGCGAGCTCAGCCTCCTGGCGACATCGTATGTGCTCTCCTGCAACACAGCCCCCAAGCCTGTCAGCATCCAAGAGAACCGTGGCCGGGGGGTGGAGGAGGGTTAAGAACTAAGCGACAGGAAGTCTCCCAAAGAAAACAGCCTGGCCTTACCTGGCTGACACAGGTGGGTATGCTGGTCCTCCTCAGTCAGCCCCAGGCACCAGGCATGGTAGGCAAAGGCAAAGAGGTCTTCGGGCTTGGCAGGTCTCGCCGTGGCCCGGCTTAGCCGTGACAGCCACTCTTGGCACTGCTTGAAAGTGGAGAAGTGGCACCTGCCAGGCAAGAAGCCACAGAGTGAGAGAAGAGGCAGGTGTGCACTGGGGCCGAACGGGTCAAAAACAAGGCCACGGGAAGGCTGTGGGGAGAGGAGGCCATAAAGCAGGAGGTAAGGCCTGGGATCCTGGGGAGGACCAGGGGCGCCGGTGAACACCCAAGAGAATTTATCTTATCTTTGTGACGATTCTCTTCCCAAGAACTCTAGCCTTTGAGACATACCTACTCCTTCTCAAGGGGGCCCTACCATTTCATTTCTCGTATCAAATCTAAGTGCTGCCACACGTCCCTGAATGTCTGCAGCTCCACGTTATCTCCCAGGACCCCGGCACCAGGCAGGAAGTCCTGGGCACAGCATTCCTGTCTCCTTGTTTCTTCGCTCCTGCTGGATTATGCCTCGCCTCGTCTTGGCCAAGCCACATCCTCCTGACACTGTGAAGAGAGTTCTGTCACAACTTTTCTTTGAAGCCTTCCCAGCCCGCTCCATTTTAAGACCCTTTCCTCTTTTATTCTTAATATGCTTAGAGTATTAAACAGTATGTTTTTCCATAGCATATTGCCACTGCTAAATCTTCCTTCAGCAACTGGACCTCAACCTCCCCGAAGGGAAGGCCACTGTGGATTCTCCTTCTGAATCCCTACAGACCTGAGCACATGACAGCCTCTAAACTAGGCATTCTTTTAATAATCCTTGGAGTCATTCCAGACTCCTCTTTCTCTCATATCCAATCTGGGAGCAAATTCTGTCCTCTCTACCTTCAAAACTCTCACCACCCCTCACCAGTTTGACCTCTACCACCCTAGCCAGGCCACCATGCTCTCTCACTTTGCTAACTGCAATAGCTTAACTAGTCCCTTGGCTTCTGCCCTTGCTTTTGGCCCCCAACCCCCTTCCGTCTATTCACAATCCAGCAGCCAAAGTGATTCTATAAAACATTAATCAGATCACATCTCTCCTTTGCTCAAAACCCTGCAGTGGTTTCTCATTTCCCTCAGAGCAGAAGCCAGTCCTTATGACAGCCTGACATCCGTCTTACCTCTCAGATCTTATATTCCACCGCCTCACCCACATGCACTCCACTGCAGCTACACTAGCCTCCTTGCGATTCTTCCAATATGCCAGGTACATACCCACCTCAGGGCCTTTGCACTCACTGCTCTCTCTCTCTCTGGCACCCTCTTCACTCAAATATCCACAGGGTCACTTTCTTTAGGTCTTGACTCAAACGTCACCTTTGCAATGCAACCTTCTGTGATCACACTGTTTAAAGCTACACCCTTCACCCCCAGAGCACCCCATATCCACTTTACCTGCTTTATTTTTCACCTTTCCTTTACCATCACTTAACATATTTTAGCCATTATTTACTGCTGGTATCCGCCCCCCCCACCCCCGCTGGAATACAAGCTCCGCGGGGGTAGGAAATTTTCTCTATCTGTTCCCTGCTGTATCTCCAGTGCTTAGAACAGTCTGCCGCAGAGAAGAGTCCTCAATAAATGAATTAATAAACGAACCAACAAGAACGTGAGTGCCGTATGCCAACCCTAGGTGCTTTCACACACAGCATCGTATTTAATCCTTATGACAACCCCATGAGCTATGCATTCTCCCCATTCTTCCAGGTCAAGATACTGCAGGTCAGTCTAGACAGGGTTTCTATCTTTTCTCCCAAATGAGGAAAGTGGGGCAGGAGTTCTCCTTTCTTGCTGCAGAGAAACCCTGCATCGGAGAGGCCTGGGCAAGACCAGGGCCAGAGAACCTGACTGCAGCCCCGCGTTCTCACCTCACCACTTTGGAGTCCTTGCAGGCGATGTGCAGCTGGAACATATCACGGCTCTCCACGCTGTCGATCATCCGGAGGGGGACCTTTAGAGGAAGGGCAAACGAAAGCTCCGACCCCCGCTCCCATCCCTCCTCACGCCCGCCCCCGACCAGACGCTGATGCATCAATACGAGGAAGGAAACCCGCATACACTGAGGGCCAGCTAAGTGCCTGGGAACCGGGCTGGGTCCTCTACATACGGGACCTTAATTAATAACCACAAGAACCCTGCAAGCCAGGTGTTTTCACAACAAACTATTAGGGAAGAAACTGCGCTTGAGTTGGGTGACTTGACCCAACTGACCCTGTTGACCAAGGCCACACAGTTGGCAAGTGGCACTCTTCCAACAATGCCACTGCGCCCCTCAGAAGGGCCAGGAACAGGGTAAAGGAAAGAGAGAGGAGGGGATGGAAGAACAAAAGAGAGGCAGAAAGACAGACCGACAGCTAGGAGAATGAAGCAGGAAAACAAAAGGCTGGTGAGAAAGAGAAGAGCCAGTGGAGGAGTGGAGCGACCCCACCTTGAACCAGGCAGGGACTCTGCCGCGGCTGTGGGAGAACAAGACAGGAACTCACGTTGATGACAGAATCTTTAAACTTGATGTGCAGTCGGTAGTTGGAGATGGCAATGAGGGCATCGGCTGCCCGGCCCAGGAACTCCACTCCCTCACCCTGCAGCACTGTAAAGGGCACCTGTCGAGGGGCAGAGGAACCCTCAGTCCAGAAGTGAGTCACCCCTCCACTCCCCTCCCCAAACCCCGGTCTGTGGGATTCCCGCTGGGAAAGCTGGGCCAAGGCAGAGCAGAAGAGTCCTCTCCACGGTAACGGCACCAGGCAACAGCTGTGCGGGCAAGCGGCCTTTCCTTCCCTGGGGCAAAGGCTCTACAATGCGCATACAGACAAACTCCCCTCCCTCCAGAGACCTGGAAACAGGAAGTCAAAGCCCAGCACTAGATTCCCCTGGAGATATTTTTTGAGGGGAGGAAAAGAGGGGTGTTTTTAATTGGGCAGAGAGTTCCACCCACCCTGGGCCCCCAACTCCTCCTTACCTGCAGATTCTCCTCCTCTTTCACTAGCTCCTTGGGGGGGAACAGATCCTTGGCTTGGATGTACTCCAGGCTGGGGGGGCCCTCCTCACCCTGTGGGGAAGGCCTCAGCCCTAAGTCGCCAGGCTCCACTTGACCCATTAGGTCTCATTCTGCTCCCCTCCCCTCAATAAACCGGAATAACACCCCATACGCACTTATAAAGGTTCTGGTCACCAAAGGAGGGAAAAGAGGCCTGGCTTGGTTGGGGTCGGGGTGGGGGGGCGGGGGGGTGGGGGGGTGGGGGGTGGTACTCAAGCCTATTAAGCCTAAGAGAAGAGTAAGGTCCAAAGAGGAACTGGGAATCTGCACGCCTCAAAGAGCAGCAGAACCAAAAAAACACAAAATTTCCCAAACGGAAGAAGAGAGAAAACTAAGAGACTAATGTGAGGATAAGACAGAAGTGGGAATGGGAAGTGCTGCCTGAGAAAAAGGAACCAGGTATGGTGGCTGCGTTTAGAGACAGGAGGGAAAACAGGCACCTAAGACCACGACACTTCAATCTGGTGGGTGAAGGAGACAAAGAGGAGTGGGTTGGGGGATTCAGTCCCATGCCTCTAGAGGGCCTTCATGGTTGCTTTCAAAAGGAGGATGTGTTTTGGAGCTGAGCTTATCTTGCAGTTAGGCCCACACTGCTAAAGAGCCCCCACCACCTGCCAAGCAACCTGCCCTGCCTGCAGATCAGAGGGGAATTCCTAAGGAATAACCACAGCAAGCAGAAGTAACTCCTCTCACAACCACCAGGGAGGGGTGAAGAGGGGATCCACGCACCTGGGAGAAACCGGGAGACCCAAGGAAGGCCAGGGAAGACAGAGAGGAGGCCTGGCAGCCACCCACGAGGGATGGGGGAGGGGGGCGGTGAGAGGGGAAGGGTGGGAACATCTGAGAGGACAGATGGGGGAGGCTGGGAAGGAGCATTAAGCCAGAGGGGGGAGGAGGGGAGGGCTGGGAATGATGCAGAGGTACGGAGCCCTGCAGAGGCAGGGAAGATGGAGAGGAGAGGCTGTCTGGGGGACAGTCAAGGAGAAAAGACTGGCGTGTCAGGTGAGGGATGGAGTGTTGGAAGGGGGAGGGGACTGGAGCCAGGGAAACAGCCAGACATTCTGTGCTCCTCGACCAGCCCCCTAACATCCCAGCCACATCCCACATCCCCATGCAAGGATGCAGCGGGTGGGACCAAGATGGAGAGGCGGGAGGTAAAGCGATGTACCCCTGCAGGGCGGGGCCTGGAGATCTGCAGTCAAGGGCAGTGGCTCCGGGGCCAAGATGGGTCAAAGAATTTCCATCACCGGCCTTCCACATTCCCCGACACCCGAAGATGAAAGCGAGACCCAAGAAAGAAAAGGGAACCACCCGCCCCCCGCCCCCGCTCCCCTGCCAGGGGCCTAGCGGAGGGGGATGGGCTAAAATCCGGAATCTCCTGGGCTGGCCCTGGGCGGGGCTGCGGGTACAGCAAGCACTGGGACCCCTGGGCCCCTTGAGGCAAGGCCGACACTTACGAAGCAGCTGAGCATAGAGCAGGAGACGCGGGCGGTCAGGCTCATGGTCGCGGGCGGTCTGGGCCAGCGCACATGTCCCTGGAGCCGCTGCGCTGCCCGCCAGTGCCGGGCGCCCGCCGCATCCCGGCTGCGGTGCCTGCCAGGTGCAGCCGCGGCGGCCAGGAGGCGAGCGCGCTGGCGGCGGGGCCTCAGCGCGACTCCCGCGCGCCTCTCCCCTACTCTCCACAATGGAGCGAGCCCGGCTCCGCCCTCCCGCACGAGCGCGGAAGGGAGGCGAGAGACCCAGGCCGCGCGCGCGGGAGGGCGGGGGTGGGGCGGATCCTCGCGGCCCCGCCCACAGCTCCAGGCCCCTCCCTCCTCGAAGCCCCTCTGCCGCGTGCGAGGGCGTCCTCAAGGGGAAGTTCAGGGACTTTCGAAGTCTGGCCTGCGGGACTGCCCCCAGACCGCGTGAGAGGGTAAGTCAAGACCTCCTACATCTTTTCATTTCCCATATTCCCAGGTGAGCTCCCCCACACCCCCCTTTACCCGCCCCATCCCCATGCTCTCCCCGCTCTGAGCTCCCCCACACTCCCCTTTACGCACCCCATCCCCATGCCCTCCCCACTCTGAGCTCCCCCAAAGCCTGTTATGAACTCCCATAATGGAGCTCACCTACCTCCACCCAGTGACCTTTATAGTTCCTAGGCTTCCTCCTTTCCCTCTCAAACCACCACCACCCACCATACCCCTGTCCTTAAGTGTCCTCCAATCCTCTGACCTCACTAAATCCCATTCCTTTTTTTTGCCCCTTAGAACGGACACTGATCTATGCCATTTGGTCACTCCACACTCCTGAAAGGGAAGTTCTCTAAGGGTTTTATTCCAAGACCCCCTGCCCAACCCTACTCTTTAAGCTCCACCTCTCCCTTGTTTCACATCCTCTGACGTCTGGGTAAGAAAGTCTTTCTTGGAGAAGAATTTTTTAGACTGGGAAAGAGAAGACTGGAACTACAGACCACAGAAGCAGGCAAAAACAAAACTTGAAGCCCAAGAGTATGGAGGGAGTTGGGTAGAGGGCCAAAGGAATAGGAAGCAGTGAAAGGCTCAGGGTGCCACCAGGAGTCACAGAAGGGGTTGATCAGAACCCCACACTTTCCTGTGCCTGGTTACTTTCAGAAACCAGGGCTTTGGTTTCGGTTTGAGGGTAAGGGAGGAATAGGAGAAAACATGACATTGTATTAAGCATCTACTATGAGCCAGTCATGTTCCAAACATTATCTCACTAAAACCTTTCAGCTCCCCAAGAATTGAGCCTTATCCTGTTTTACTGGGCAGACATCAGGCTTAGAAAGAAAGTGTGCCATTTACCTAAGCTATCGTGGTGGTGCTAGGATTCAAAATTAGACTAGGCTAACTCTGAAGCCAACAGTCTTTTCAGGGTATTACAGAAGAGAAAAAGGAAAGGGGCTATCGGTTGGTGGGGACCAAGACCAGCAGACTTTCTAAGAAGATACCAGAACAATACCACACACACCAAATGCCCGCATGCCTATGAAGGGAAGCAGAGAGTCCCCTCACCAGCTGAATTCCCTAACATGTCCCTAAGTACAGAGGACACCTAAAGGAATTGAAAAGATACAGCCAGAGCGAGGGCCTGGTATGGGCCAGGGCCTAGAATTCTCCACTCTGTTCTCGTCTCACTGCTTCCTCTCCTAGTTCTCAGGAATAAAGCAACGGGTTCCCTGAACTTGAGGTGACAGAAGGGCACTTAACAGTCAGTGGAAGCGTATACAGGATCATTATACCCCTCCCCACCCCACCCCCACCACAACCCCCGTGATATTCTGGGTACCTTGAGGCTGCTATCCTGCTGTATATCCAGTCAGCTGTTGGCCGCAGTAGCTTAACAGACAGCAGCACCTTAGAGCTGGAGAAGCCCCACTGTTCTGGTGGTCACTCCTGATACAGGACCCACAATATTCAAGGGGCCCACTAGGAAGGCGGCCTGGTTTTTCAGGCCAGAACAGAGAGAACTGAGAGCGTCCACCAGGGACCCAAGAAAAGCAAGAGAAGCATTATAAAAGGCTAAGAGTGCCCGTGGTAGGTCGTATGGGGAAAGCATGGCATAGCATGTGCAAAAAAAAAAAAAAAGACTTCTACAGGCTTCCTGTCCCACAGCCACATACTGGCTGATGTTTTGCAATCTAAAGAAACCCTCATTTATTTCCAGGGCAGATGAACCTGTTTAGGAGCTAAACAGAGTAGCCTGGAGCTCAAGGTCCAGGAGGGGCAGGGCAGCTTCATGGAGAAAGACAGGATTACAGAAAACACAAGGGTCTGAGGAAAGGGAGAGTACTCACCATTCTACTGTGGTGAGGGTCCTGGCTGCCTGCTTCTTACTGTAAGAAGACGGAGAAACATAGGGTTCAAGAGCACCATTAATATTACCTGAGAGTCAGCAAATGCCACACATCTGCTCCGGACCTCTACAGAGAATCACGAGAGTGCAGCCTCTCCACAAGTCCCCATGCCAGACAGAGGCAGTGCGAGCTACATAGGGAGAAAGCAACAAGTGATTCTGCAGAGCATGAAGTCAGCCACAAAGTTCTGGAGCAGGTATGAGTGTCATCCAAGATTATTCAGCAAAACTCAAGAGTCCTGGTTCTTGAGACCAGAAGGAGAAGGACATTCCAAACCCTATTCTTTTCAGGAGAGCAAAAGAACTTCCAACTCTGAAAGAGAGGCTGCCCAACTAGGACTTACTTTGGGCCTTGGTAGGAGTATGAATCCACAGGAATGCTCTGCCAGCCTCTAAGTCTGGGAATAGCACCCATCTGACCTGTTTACTGGGGGCAGAGTCCGGAGCAGAGGACAAGAGGGAGGGGACCACAACCTGTGAGCAGAAGGCAGCAGGGCTGGATAGGACCTGCTGAGTGTACCTGACACCAAGTGGGATGCAGGTTTGTGGGAGGCCACACACAACAGGGACAGAATCAAGCCAGGTCAAGGCCTCGGAGTCAGTACCTGTCAAATGGGCCCAAGCAACAGAAATTCAGGATGGGCCTCCTTGGCCCAGTTACGGAGCCAGGCCCAGGTTTTACTGACACTTTCCTTCATGCCTGCTATCCGAGCTCAGGAGCAGTCCAGCAGTGCCCTGCGCAAGGCTGTGGGAATAAAAGCCTCCATCTGTGGTTCTGCCCGCCTCCCTGATCGCAGCCCACCCTTCCTCACGGGGGAGCCAGCAAGCGGCAAGCCAGAGGTGCTGCCTCACCGCCCACTGGCACGCAGCCTCAGGGAAACGGAGGGAGGGAGGAAGGGAAGGACAAGGATCAGGCCTGGGATGGCCAGGGCTCCCATACCAAGGGGATCTGGCCCCGGTGGGGGCGGGCCAGACTGGCAGAAGAGCCCAGGTGTCCAGGTTCTAGGGGCGGAGCCTAAAGATTCGGAGGCGGGGCCCGAATGACAGAGGGCGGGGCTCATGAAAACCGGAGGGGCTGGGGCGGGGCGGGGCAAGACGCAGTCGTTGCGGTTCCCAGACTGGCAGTGCACGGGGCACGGTGACTCACCCAGGCGGCGTCCGCCCGACCCTCCGAGGCCGCGCTCTCACCACTTCCGTCTCCCCCAGCTGCTGAGGCCGCGCAGCTTCGACCCCACCACGGTGCCTCTTTCCCCAGCCAATCGTATCTCCGGTCTGTGCGCGCCCTGGCCAATAGCCACGCCAGGTCCCGCCCTGCCCCCACCACGCAGCCGCCGCCCTCACTCTTCACTCCGCTCATTGGTCAAGTAGGGCAGACGCCCTCCCAGCCTTTAGCCTATCGGGTGCCGGAAGACAAGACAGTACCTGGAAGGAGGAGGTGCGGCCCCGGCGAGGAGGCTCGACCAATGGGAAATCACAGCGCGTCCCTGCGGCAGCCAATGAAAGGTCAGTAAAAGGGGGGCTGCTGGCTTAGACTCCAGGGGCCGGAAGTGGGGGTGGCTGTCGCCTACTGGTAGCGCAATTGGAGGCGGGGCCTGGTAGAGCACAGGCCTTAGAGCCACTTCCGGCGACGGCCACGCCTTGGGTGTAGTTCTCAAGTAGATTCCCGGTGGCACCTCAGTTTATCCATTTCCAGTTTTGGTTTCGCTGTGATCATCTTGTCCCAAACCCAGAAAGGGAGAAAAGACCCCGCGGGTTAAGGGAGGAGGGAGGCCTGGGCACTGTCTCGAGGTTCTGTCTCGGTCTTCTCCGACTGGAGGCGGAAAGGTTTCCTCTCTTCTGCGTCTTGACGGGTTCCTCCAACCCTTTGCATCGGCGAACCGATCCTGCAATCCTTCGGGACCTGCATGGTGCCGTCAGTCCTGAGTAAAGATCTCTCACTTATGAGAAATGAAATCTGGATCGCAGATTGCCACTAGCTAGCTGCGACCTCCTGGTCTGTAAAGAGAGTGGGAACAGGACTCACCCAGCTCTCCGCTCCTCTCTTCCTCTCTCCCCGCTCGGAACCAGAGCAGGCAGTATGTTGGAGGGTGGCCGCTGGAGGTCGCCGTGGCCGTGCGACACCAGCAACCCGGCCTAAATGGAGAACTGTTGATTCAGACTCTCTACTGATAGCTTCACTTAGGAGGTTGCCCTGAATGCTCTAATACTAGCGCCCGGGGACAAAAATGTCTTCAGGTGTCTCTGTTTATGGAACATTGAAACTTTTACTACAGCTGGTAAATTCCAGCAAAACAGGAACCTTGCCCATGTTCGCTCCTTTAACTCCAGGATCTAGAACAGTGTCTGCAACCTAGCAGATGCTTAATATTTGTTAAATGAATACTGAACTCTTCCAGGTCAACGATTGTACTTTACTCACTCCTGGCACTTACTATAGTTTGATGATCGCAAGGATTTCAGTATTTGTTCAGGGTTCTATCACAGGCTTCCTAAAGTGCAGAGTTTAATTCTGTATATCCCTGCCTACAAATCAGGGGAAAAAGGAAGTCAGGAGACTGCATGCAGGTAATACCATGTTTTCCCAAGAGCAGATATCAGATCCAAATCTATAGAATTGAAACTACTGTATGTGGGAAAGATGAAGAGGTGATCAGGCCCTAGATAATAGAGGCAGGATAGCTGTGGTCAGTATGATGGGGAGGCCAGATTGGATTCTAGACAGGGGCTGAACCCTGTCATAGGAAAGGAAAGTTTTCCCTACTAAACGCCAGAAACCAGCACCCTCCTTCAGCACCCTTTCAAAAGTGGGTCCTAGGATCTTCTTGGTCTCCAGGAATTGGTAAAAATACAGACAGCAACACCAGATGGCAGCTATAGATTTGTTAAACTTTATTTCCTCTGAGTCTCTGGGGAGGCAGCAGGGATGTAAGGCGAAGTGGCAGTAGCTGCAGGGGCCTGAGCAGAGCTGGTGCTGGGATGGGCCGGCATGGGCAGGAGGAAGAGATTTAAATATCCAGGATTGAAAGCCAGCTAATGGGTCTCCTTCATCTGTCTTTGGATTTTGTGCAGCATCTCTTGCATCCGCCGCAGCTGGAACAGGCACACCCATCGAAACGGGGCCTTTTAGAGAGTCCTAGAGTGTTCACCAAGTGCCCCCAAGCTCTAATCCCTTGAGCCAGGGCCACAGTAGCCCAGAGGTGTAATGGAGACCCTGGGTAGAACCATTAAACCACAAGTCCAGGACCCGAATAGAAATACCGAGGTTTATAATTAAGCAGGGACCACCCCCAAGGCTGTCAACCCCTACCATCCCACGCTGCCCTCACCTCCTCATCTTTCTCCCGGATCAGCCTCTCAGTTTCTGGATCTGTCCCTGGGGGGACAGCAGGGATGGGGAAGTCGGTACCACTCTCTCGAGTCAGTTTGCTGAGGGGAAGGGAAAGGAGGGTTGGTGAGGCTAGGGGGACCCCGGCACCTGCTTGGATTGAGCCCGGGGTCTGTAGAAGAACAAAGGAAAGGCTTGGTCTCATCCAAGGCTGTGCTTGGGATCACCCCCTGCCAGCTCTGTCCTGGCTTCTGGTCATACTTGCGATTCCTCTCTTTCACCACCAGGCGGGTCATGCTCTGGATGCACTGTGCCCGGTAGTTCTCATAATGCGTCTCCCGTGTCACATCCTTCAGGTCCTGCATGTGAGTCCGCACCAGCATTGTCCTCAGCTTCACAAAGTCGCAGTGTCCTGGGTTTTCCACTGCACGGCAAGGCTAGGGGTCAGCCAGGAGCACGGGGAGAGCCCCTTAGGGCAAGGAGATACCCAGGTCACGAGCTCAGTGCTTTACCTTCCACGATGCCCCAGGGGTAGAGACGGCCCCGAACTCGCCGCCCTCTGGCCTCTACCACAGTGTTGCTGCCAATTACAGCAAATGGGATGCTTTCCTGGAAGAAGTTAAGGGTGCCTTGTCAATACTCCCCATTCTCACCCGTTCCTTTTCACCTATATCTGTATCTTCTCTGCTTCACACTAGAAAACCAGGGTGCTCTCCCACCCCTTATATAGAATTCCACTTCCCTCTTCTGCCCAGAAGACACAAGATGGAAAGGGATGCCCTGGGGTAGCCCCACCTTTAGGGCTTGGTCCTGTAACTTGAAGTCTTCATCCTCATCAGAGTCACAGTCTGGAAACTGATAGACCTTGATTCCAAAGCGCTCAATCTCCTCTCGGATCTGGCAAACACATGAGGGCCCACAGCTCTGGGGACCCCATCCTTTTCAGAAGCCCAGCTGCTCCCCTCCCCCCACCGGCTGCCCTCACTTTGCGTTTCTTGCGCTCCACTTCAGGAGGGGTCAGTGTGTCCGCCTTCGCCAAGATAGGCACGATGTTGACCCGCTGATGCAGGGCCTTCATGAATTCAACATCCAATGGCCGGAGCCTGGGGGACAGGAATCTGTGACCACCTGCTAGTGTCAGCCCTGCCCTGGTGCTCCCAGCCTGTTCCCTCGGCAGCACCTGGTGGTGTCGGGAGCCTCAGGCTCAGACCATACCCGTGGCCGAAGGGTGAGATGAAGTACAGGCAGCAGTGCACTCTGTTGTCTTGAATGTTCTTGCGGTTCAGGCCACTCTCGTCTCGGAAATACTGCTCAAACTGCTGATCGATGTATTCTGCCACAGGCTTCCAGCTGGGGCAAGGACAGACAAGCGGAGAAACTGTAGGAGTGGGGGCTGCCTCGCGAGCTCGGGGACTACAGAGTCCCCCACACCCTGAGCAGTGTTTTCAAGACTGGTATTCCCTGGCTCGCTTTACTACATCTTCGGGGAGGTCTCTGGATGGGACAGGGGTGCATCTGACGTGTCCCAATAGAAAATCAGACTAAGCATACGAAGTTCAGTAAATACTAGTTTGATGAGGGGAAAAGAGCCTAGGTGCCAATAAGAATAAGGTGCCTGCAGGTGAATAAAAATTGGAAGCCAGGACAGCCCTCAGTCAGGTTCACAGTCCAGCCTCGGAACCTTTATTCATGTGGTTCTACTCTCTCTTCTACCTCTCTAAACCCACCCTTCCATGAAGGCTCCCCTTTTCTCCATCACACTGTAAATATATATATATACTTGACCTTCTGACTCGTCTACGCACCTGCCGCTACACTGCCTGACCTATCTACTAACTTAAGTTGATTGACACACGTTAGAGAACTGCACCCCCCACACACACACTCTTCCCACCCCCGCTGCCACTAGACCATAAGCCTCTCAGTGACAAGGATGATCCATACTTGTTCTGTGCCCTTTAAAATGTCCAGCACTGGCTGGACACCTAGTACATGCTCAATAAACTCCTGCTGGTTGACTAAATAAGTCTATGTGGAGGTGCACTGCATACTGTGAAATGCCAAGCAAATGAAATGATTATTCTTACGGAAGGGAAGGAGAGGCAAGTAGATCGAGATTGAAGGAGAGGGTGGTACTTGCTACAGTAGGAACCAGGTGCCGGTTTGGGTAGAGTTTCATGGCAAGCCCCGTGTGCGGAGGCACATACGGAGAGTAACATGGAGGCTAGCTCGATCCATCAGGAGTATTTACATCAGGAGACCATGTACCATGTGCCCGCACCGTGCTATGGCAAGAATATAAGAAGAAATGGCCCTCCCTTCAAGGCTAAGACTCAAGCTGAAGCTGGACCAGTGTGCTGAGCTGAAAATCACACGTTTTAACGATGAAGCGTGTGATGAGGATTCAGAGCACAGAAAGGTCTGTAAGAGTCGGCTGAGTCCGTGAGGCAATTACCCGGCATCAGCTTTCTGGGTGTGCAAACTGTGCAATCAACACCGGGCCCCGGTCTCAGAAGGGCCGGTGCTTGGTTTGCTTCTCTGCTGTGGCTGTCTTGAAATTCTTAATCATTTTAGGCAAGGGGCCCTGCATTTACATTTTGCACTGCTGCTGCAATTATAATGGGTATAATGTAAACAGCCCTTTACTTCAGTGGTTTTTTTTTAATGTTTATTTATTTATTTTGAGAGAGAGAGAAGATGCATGTGAGTGGGGTAGGGGCAGAGAGAGGGAGAGGGAGAGGGAGAGAGAGAATCCCAAGCAGGCTCAGCACTGTCAGCACAGAGCCTAACACAGGGCTTGATTCTCATGAACCGTGAGATCATGACCTGAGCTGAAATCAAGAGTCGGACACGTAACCGACTGAGCCCCCCGGAGGGCCCTCCTTTAGTTGCTAATACACATTCACATGCATCGTTCTGGGTGATTTTCAGATCAAATGGATAAGATGGTAAGGGCTGGTATGTTTCAGCTGAAGAAACAGGAATGCAGTCATTTGCTCAAGACCGTGCAGTTACTAAATGCTGAACCAAGATCTGAACTCTCAGGCTAGCCACACTGACACTCCTACCTAACTTCTTCATCGAGGGCACCGCCTTTTCTTCTGTCTTTATCATTCGTCCTCCTCTCATCTACTCACTTAGGTCTGACCAGTATCTAAGCATCCCTCCAGTTTCTGAAAAAATAAAGCCAAGGATGATGGGGTATGTGGCAAACACACCTCTTCTGCAAGGTAGCCGAGAGGATGCCCGGAATTTAAACAAAGTTCAACCCATTTTATTCCCCTTTGCCTCCTCTTTCTCCTCCTCGCCGCTCCCTCAGTGCACTCTTATCCCTTTAGTAAAACTTGCTTGTGGTGCCTAAAATGTTGGTGAAAGAAAAGGAAGGGCGGGAGGTGGTGCTGACTAAGCCCCTGCTAGACGTCCCGCCCTGTACTACGTGTTTTCACGTGTGTTTGCTTTTTTGAGGCTCTTCTCTCTTATCTTGTGTCTTCACTCCCATCACAGAATTATAGGTCAGAATCAGAAAGTACATAAATGATCATCTATTCCCAGATAAAGAAGATGAGGTATATATATATATATATACACACACACACACACACAATGGAGTATTACTCGGCAATCAAAAAGAATGAATTCTTGCCATTTGCAACTACGCGGATGAAACTGGAGAGTATTGTGTTAAGCGAAATTAGTCACTCAGAGAAAGACCAATATCATATGACTTCACTCATATGTGGACCTTAAGATACAAAACAGATGAACAGAAGGGAAGGGAAGCAAAAATAATATACAACAGGGAGGGGGACAAAACCTAAGAGACTCTTAAATATGGAGAACAAACAAAGGGTTGCTGGAGGGGTTGTGGGTGGGGGGTGGGCTAAATGGGGAAGGGGCATTAAGGAAGACACTTGTTGGGATGAGCACTGGGTGTTATACATAGGGGATGAAACTGGAATCTACTCCTGAAATCATTATTGCACTATATGGTAACTCACTTGGATGCAAATTAAAAATAAATAAATAAGTAAATAAATAGAAAAAAGTAAAAAAAGATCATCTATTCCCAACCTTTCCCTCTCACTTCAGCTGCCCAGTAAGGGGTGGTGGCATGCTCAAAGGCCATAAACTTTTCTCCTGACAGTTTTGGCTATGTCTGTGCTTATGTGTGCACCCGTGTGTGTAATGGGAAGGGAGCAGCTGGGGCCGTGCTTGGTCAGACATACCACTCTGTGTTGTTGACTGCATCCCCAAACCCCGGCGTGTCCACAATGGTGAGCCGCAGCCTCACACCCTTCTCTTCTATGTCCACTGCGTGTTTAGTGATCTCCACAGTTTGCATGATCCGCTCTGGAGAAGGGGGAAACTGAGGCCAGGGCAAGGGCAAGGACCTGCCCAGTCAGGACAAACCGCCCACCCCATCAGCTTTGCTGCCCAGACTGCCTCATCCACACTGCCCCCCTTCCCACCCCGGGCTGCCTGGGGGCCTGTTCTCTGGGAACCAGCAAGGAGCACATTTCCCAACACAGGAAATGCCGGTGGCTGTTGGCTCTGGCCCCAGCCTCTTTTCTGCTCCCGGCTCTTTTCTTGGATTCCTGGAATCCTTTGGGGGTCAGAGACTCACTCAGAGAGCAGGATTCTGGTCCCTGCCCTGCTTCGGCACCCAAGTCTTTAGGGAGCTGGCTGGTGGGCTGCCAGGCTAGACAGGCCTACGGAGAGCTGCTGTCAAGTCCCTCTAGGAAGCCGTGGTTTCCTGCATGCTGGGGAAGGCCCCAGCCCCCAGGCCGACTTGATTTCCCAAGTCAAGTCTACATGCCAGTCTCCATGCCCCTCTCCTTGCCTTACCTTCAGCACTGAGGAGTTTCCGGTCCCGGTACAGATCAGTGAGGAAGAGGCTATTGACAAGAGTGGATTTCCCCAGGCCAGACTCTCCTGACAGGGGAGAGAGGATGGAAGATAAGATCTACAGCTAAGAGGCAACCCCGCCAGAACAAGTTGTGTAGGGAGCTGCTGTTTTATCAAATCGAGAAGAGACTAACTGAACCATAGCGCTTTAGAGCCAGAAGGAAGCAGAGAGAACAGCTTGTCTAGCCTCAGCGAGGGTAAGAGATTGCTCAAGGTCACACAGAAAAAGGCAAATATTAGAAAACTGTTGGTCAGGTGTTCTTTGTACCATTTCAGCCCACCTCACCCTACGCACATATATACGCTTTTGGCCACCCATGGCTCCTGGCTACTTTGCAAAACTGCATGGCTGCTGGCTGCTTTTTCCTTCCTTACCCATACCCCCTCCTCCACACATATATACTCTCCCCACCTGAAACACCCCCTGCCGAGCCCAGCCCTTCCCCAGCTCTACCTGCCACCATGAGGGTAAAGTCAAAGCCTTTCTTCACGGACTTCCGGTGAACTTGATTGGGGAGGGTCGCAAAGCCCACATACTCCTTGTCATCCTAATGGACAGGAAGGCAGAGGATGTCAGAGTGAGAGGCAGGAGAGGTCCCAGGACCCAACACCTTCTCCCTCCCTCCTGGGTCTTCGCCTCAGTCCTAGAGGAGAGGTGTCAGACTCCTTTGAGGCCCCATCTGGGGCCACCAGCTGGGCTCCTGCCCCTGCTCATAGTCAGTTTCCAATGCACCTGGGGGCCAACACCACAGAGCTGGGGCTGACTCTAGACAGAAGAGGCCCCAGCTCACCTGCATGCACGCATATGTGCACACCGATACACACACATGCACATACATGCACAGACACTCGGGAACTCTGCTCCCTCCCTGGGTCTTCCAGCAGCAGCCCACTGAAAGGCAAAGGCAGGGCTGGAGGCTCTACCTCGGAGGAGTCATAGGGATCAAGCTTGCCCCATGGGCTGCGGGGCCGGGCTGAAGGGCTGAGAGGGGCTGAGGCAGAGAAGTACAGCTGGCTGTCAGAGGGCTGGGGCCACGAGGGGGGCCTGAACTCCAGGTCATCCTGGCAGAGGTCCGGGGCCTGGGGCTTTGGCTCCAGCACTTGGGGCCTGGACACCCGGGTCTTGGCCTCTGGTTGGTGGCAGCTCTCGCTTCCTGGGAAATCCTTCACGAACTTGTTCAGTTCTGCATCATCCGTGTCCTCCAGGAAGCGCTTGATCTGGGGGTTGGAGGGTGGGGTGGGGTGGGTGGGTAGGTGGCATGAAGGGAAGAGTGAAGGAGGAAGAGCAGAGGAGGCGAGAGGGAGAGAGAGGAAAGCGCTTGCGGTTAGGAGGGAAAGAAACTGCACTAGCAGCTAAGCCAGAGGAAGTGCTCGCCATCCCTCCCTCCCCCGCTCATGTGCCTCCCCAGCTGAGATGCCAGGAAAGACCCTGGGGTCCCGGAGCGGCCCTGGGCGGCCCCCACGGTCCTAGCAACTGCTCTTGGGATCAGAGTAGCTCCAGTCCTGATGCTCCCTCTCGACAGGTGCTCGCCACCCTGCCCTTCCTGGGGGGTCTGGCCAAGCCACAGGCCAGGGACGGCCCTAAAGGCCAGGAAGAAATCAGACTGAATAAGGGGCAGCAACAGACGCATTAGAGCTGAGAGGTGGATGTGGGCTCAGGATTCAAGGACAGCGCAGAGAGTCAGTCAGAATGGGACAGGGGCAGGAGGGAAGTTGAGAGAGGAGAAGGGACCTGCCAGCCCCAGGTAAATCAAGCGCCAGCAGGGGGCTCTGCAGGTCAGTGGGCTGTAGGACCCAGGTGCAGACTCTACTGGGGGTGCTCATTCCCCAGGGCTCACTGCCCAGAGCTCAGTACAGCTGATCTGATACCTCCACCCCTTAATCCAGACACCGTGCCACACCAGAGCCTGCAGCTAGGCCCCAGGAGACTAGGGTAAACCCACCAGTGGATGCTGAGTGCAGGGTGGAAGGCAGCTGGAAGGGACCCAGTGAGGGAGGATGGGAGGACACTAGGCTGCTGACCGCCCCTAACTGTGAGGGACATATAGGAGGCAGCACCCCTCGGTGTCTCTTGCCCGCTCTGCCTGGAGTAAGCTTCAGGCAGCTGTGCAGGAGGGGATCTGGCCCAAACAGTGAACCGCAGGGGTGACAGACAAGGAATGACCGGCTCCTCCGTAGAGCCCTGTTCCACCCCATCTCCCAACCTGGAAGAGAGGCCACTTCCCCCCACTCCTGCCGCCAACTCTACACCCTAAAACTTCTCTCCTTTGGGGGCCGGTCCCCTTTGTGGAGTGCCTGGCAGTGCTGGGCTCGGCTTTGCCTCACAATTCTCACATGCCACCTCCAGACAATGGACAAGGGCTGGCTTCAGAGGCTGACTCACTCCCTGGGGATTGGCCAGGCCAGTGGGGGCTACCCCGGACCACTGTGGAGTCCCAGCCAGGGTGGAGGGAGATAAGATGGCCACAGTCTTCTGCAGGCCCCCCTTTTACAAAGGGCAGACTCGAGGGAGCAGACATGCACATTGCCGGGTTTATACTAGAGGGAAGGAACTGCGAGGCTACAGGGAAAAGAACTACTTCTAGGCTGTGGCCTCCTCTCAAGTCCCCACACCTGCTTCTAGCTATCGTCCCCAGGGCTTGCCTGGACAGAGGGGAGGAAAGAGGCCCTTTAGACTGAAACTGGAACCAGCATGTGGGGGCTTAGTGAGGGTGTCCTGACCGAACAGGCTTTTCTCACCCATTATATTTGTGGGGTCCCATGGAGCAACCGTACACCCCAGTTTGTTTGTTGTCCCAGAATAATGATTAATTGTGTCCCTTTTCACTCTCAAAAGTGTCCCAGCTTGGACAAGTAATTCTATGCAACAGAGAAGGGATGGGGCTGAAGGGGGTGGGGTGCAGCAGGTCCTGTTTTCTGGCAACGGGAGTCTGGGGAATTCCAGGAAATCCTGCCTCTCCGCATGACCCCATGGTGACCCAGCAGTTGATGGGGTGGAAGACAGAAGGCTTCGTTCCACCTGGTTTCCCCAGGGCCACTGAGCAGAGGGGCAGCAGTTAAAGGACAAAGGAAGGCCCTGATGGGGACCCCCACCCATCCAGCCTTCTGAAAGTCACTAGGAACCTAGCATCATTCTCCCTGCCAGTCCTGGCTGCCTGTCGGCAGGAAACGGCCCACAGAGGCCCTAGACAAGGAGTCAGGACGCTAGGCTCCTCCTCACCTGCTGTCTGGCCTTCCTCACCCCCAACTCTGACAGTGCCCAAATCATTTTTTGACTTTGAGCCCCAATCCCTGTCAAGGCACGGGGGGGGGAGACAGGTCAGGTCCCCCCATCTCCCAGGGATAGCACCTTACCCCAGCTTCAGTCCTGTCCTCAGGGACAGAACTGCCTTGCCATCCCAGTGAATGGTCCATGTCCCACGCTTCAGACACCCTGTCCGCAAGCTCTAGGTCTAATTTTATCTCCCAGGAAAAGTTGCTCACACACAAAAACAGCCTGGTCTCGATGCTCTTGTAATCCAGCTTCCTGGCTTGCTCCTTTCCCTTTCTCTTTGACCCCCTCCCTGTCTCTGTCAGGGGCCAAAACAGCCTGTGGAATGTTGTTCCCCACCCCCTCCTCCTCCCTTTCCCTTGGCTCCCACCCTCCAAGGACAGCTCGGCTGCAGCAGGATCACTCTGTCTCTCTGCAGTCCCCTCCTACTCTGATTGGCTGTCCCATGACGCCTGCCCGCTGCCTACCCCAGTGGGCACAGTACCAGCCTCCTGAGTCTGTCTGAAGCACTGGCTCTTGATCCACCTGGTCTTTCCTGTTAACCCCCAAGAACACCAAGGCCTGCCAGAGGGTCAAGAGCTGTCCCCAAGGTCACCTAGCCCATCAGTACACAGGGACAGCCACCCAGGAGACTCCATTGCCAAAGGTCTCCGATCTCGTTCACCTTAACTTTAAGCAGTGCTGAAGTAGGGTGAGATGTCCTAGAATCCCCTGGAAATACATTCTCACGGGAACAGCCCTGCTTTTCTTCCCACGTGTCCCTTTGTGTCTTCCAGGAGAGAACCCCACTGTCTTCAGACATCTTGCCCCTCGATTTCCCTGCAAAGTCCCAGCCACAGAGGGACTCCTCCCACCCTAGGATACCTGACCTCTGACTCATGGGCACCCATATCATTTCCATCATCCCACTGCTTCCAAAGAGTCACTGGAGGAGCTGCTAGCTCTGAGGGGCCACAGGGAGGCTGGCATCCCAGAGGCTTCCGAGTTGCTAATTAGGTGGGAGACAAATGGAAGGGCTTGGCTGGGAGGGTGCAGATGGAGCACCCTGACTAGGAGTCAGAAGGCCAGTGTTTCTGGTTTGGCCAGAGACCTTTGTGATTCTGAATATTGTCTTAATTTCAGGCCTCTAATGTCCAGTTGTGAATGGCCCTTCCTTGCCTCCCAGGAAGGCTAGGGAGAGATAACTCAAGCTGTTTTGAAGCTGAGGAGAGAAGGTACTTCTCAAGTCACGGGACTGTTATTAATGTTGGCCTATCATTCTTTTCCCATGCAAACTAAAACCCCCTGGGGATCCCAGGCTGGGAAGCTCTCCCCACTGCACCCACTGACCTCCGCAGTAGCTGGAACACTGATCTCGTTTCACAGAGAGACCCCTTATAGAGGAGTCTGGCTTGACATGAACCAGTCAGCTTAGGAACTCAGCCTAAGAGGCCTAAAGCTGAGGACTCTGGTGATGGTGGGGCTGTCTGTTAATTAGAGGGTGGCTTCAGCCAAGTTGAAAGCACTAAGACCTCAGCTGAACTGAACTTAGTGTGTGGCAGAAAAGCCCCTCTTGGTCCCTGCCGAGCTTGGCAATGGGGACAGTCAGTTCTCCCCAGGCTTCTATCACTGGAACAATCAGTGTGACCGTACCCATGTGGAGAGAAGTGGGGCAGGGATAAAGACCAGCATCACTTGGCCTCTCCCAGGGACCCCCCTCCGGGGAAGGTCACAGAGTCACCGAGACTTCCTAGCCAAGGCTTGGGCCTCAGCCTGGACACAGCTTGAAAGACAAAAGCCCAAAAGGTTGGCCTTTCCAGACCTGGAAGCTTCTGATTCCACGGGGCCCAGGGAGTTCCCTTCTGGAGGCTGCCCACAGCCAACATCCCGCCCCACAGGCTGGACGTGGATCTCCTCCTACTGTAAACAGCCTGTGCCTCCTAATGCAGAGGGCAAAGGCTGGGGGGCTTCCAACCTGGGAGAAGAGGCTAGCAGGGGGCCTGGAGGCGCTGACACCCAGCAGAATGTGTTTGTGGCAGGCTCTGGCACGGATGGCAGAAGAGCTGGCACCCTTACGGTCAGACATCAAAACTTCCTACCTGGGGGCATCCAGGAGGCTGACTGGGGTTAGTATCTCTCCTCCCACTACAGGCAGGTGGCAGGAATGAATTCCCCCACCCCCACCACTGCAGAGGGACCCGGTTTGGGGCAGTGTAGGATGTAGCAGAGGAAGCTTCCCCGTGGGTCCCGTCTCAGAGGCAGTGATGTATAGATGATCCCACGGTAGTATGGTAGGCTTCCCTCTCTCAGGGGTCCCTGGGCAGAGGGCGCTGTGGGAAGAGCCAGGAGCTGCCCTTTGCCAGGCTGCGGGAAGGAGGGCCCAAGCGTCTCACCATCCCTCTCGGGGAGGCAGGCAGTGTTTGTAGGCCTCCTCTGTGTGTTTTCCCAAGGAAGTTGGTGCTGCCCCTGAGCCCAGGGTAGCTGGGTGAGGAGGGGTCATCCAGGTAACAGCTGACCCAGACAAGGGCGGGGGACCCTCACCTCCGCGTGTCGCTGACGCGCCTTCCCCAGCCCAACACGCGCGTCTCTGCCGCCGCGCCCCCCCCACCTCTCCTCAGCACCGACCCACCCCTCGGTCCAAAAACGCGGACAGCACCCCGGCTCTCGGGGGCCGCTCTGTCGCTGCTGGGATCAGAGGGAGAAACTTGGAAGCGGCGACGCAGCGCGGTCCACCAGCAGTGCCTGCCTGTGCCCGCAGCCAGAGACAGCGCCTCCCGCCCGGCACAGCCGGGGCTGCTGCGCCGCGAGTCCCCGCGGAGCCGCAGGGAGCAGCGGGCCCTGCGCGCCCCGGCCCTGCCCCGCGCCCGCGCGCCTTACCATGGCTGCAGCCCGGGCCGGGCCAGCTCCGCAGGGACAGCGTCCGAGCGACCCGCGGCCGGAGCTGCGAGCCGACCTCGCGGGACCGCCGGCCCCCGCCCGCCGCCTAGAGTGCGGACCGGCCGGGGGCGGGGTCTGGGGCGAGGGCGGGGCGAGTCGGCCCTGGGGCGGGGCCTGCCCTCAAAGGCAAGGCTGAGGGCCGCCGGCGGCAGGCTGCGGGGAGGGGCTGGCCTTGCAGCCCGAGAGCCCGCGGGGTGAGCAGAGGCGCTCAGGACAGCGCAGCCCGGGTCACCTGGCTCTTCCTTACTTAGCGCCTAAGAGTGGCCTCTTCAGGCAGCACATCGCCGTGGGGGCTTGAGCAAATCCCCAAAGAAAAGGAAAAGACCATCCCCAGGAGGATGTACCTTTCGAAGGAGAGGTGGGTTTGCCCCACGAGTCGAGAGAGAAACCATTAGTTACGGAAGGTTTTCAGGAAATAAACCCAGCAGATGTCCAAGTTAACTGTCTTCACCTGCTTTACACCTCCTAAGGTAGAATGTCGGACATTCTCTACCTTTACCCAAGCTATGAAGAAGAGACCAAAGGTTCCCTTCCTGCAGGACCCTAGATTAAAGATTAAAGAGGATTTGCTGTATAAATTATCCAGGGATCATCTGCTGGAAAGGTGGAAGGGAAGAGGCTGAGTGGCCTTTATGGGGCAGTAGAGCCTTGTCTGGCTGCGGGAAGTGGGAGGGCCTCAGGGGAAGCCAGCCAGTCTATGCTGGGGAAGCAGGTGAAATGCCTTGGGGACAGATGCCTCAGCAGCTTTAGAAGCATTAGAGGCTCAGAAGGGGCAGCAGCAGCAAGGGAGAAGTAGACGCTTAGAGGATAGGGAGTTGGTGAGGATTTTCTGAGCTAATACAGGTCTGAGCTGGTCAGCCTTCTGTGAAAGTTTCCAGAAGCATGCCTCTTCCTGACTCCAACGAGCTCTCCCCCAGGGCAGGCTGATTGGCCTGAATACACTTTGGACAAAACTGAGGTCCACAGACATGGCTCACTCTGTCGGTAGAACACCCAAAAGCCTGCCTACTCTATTTCAGTCTGGTAAGGACAACCAGTGGTCGTGGTTGGGATCAAGTCAGAACTTAGCAGAGGGACAGAGGGGGGCCTAGGTATGCAGATGAGAACAGGCTCAGAAAACACGGGATGGCTATTGGAGATGTTATTGGATATTTGGCACTGGTGGACTGAAGGACGGAAGGAGTGCTGTGGCTTAAAGAAATCAGGGGCGCTCATGTGCTAGGAAGTTGAGGAGAAATCTTCCTAGCTGGGTGACCTTGGGCAACTCATTTTACCTCTCTGGACTTCAGTTCCCACACCAGAAAATGAGGGGATTAAACTAGGATATGGGCCAGCAGCTTGGCTCGGATAAGACGGAGCCTCTGAATGTATAGACAGTTTCCTGGAAAAGGCCTGGGGTAGATCAAGAGATCTGAAGCTGTACTCAGGAGAACAAAGACACGAAAGAGTTTCTTTAGAGAGAAACCAATGGCTATTGGAAGGCTACAGAAGTAGCAGCTGCTGCTGCTGTCAGACCTGAACATCAAACTCCGGCAACACAAAGCCCCACTGTTGGGAACTAGCTGTCGGCTACTAACACTCACGTATGCACTCACAAGACTACTTCTTGGGTGCTTCCACTGGCATTCCACATGGCCTGGGCTGGGGGTTTCCTGCCTATCTCACTGCGCCGAGGGGAGAAAACCTATGTCAAGGAAGATAGGCCCCATCGCAAACCCTTGTTTTCCACAGTCGTACTTCCCTCCTCCCCCCAGTCCTGGTTGTAGTCCAAGTGTGGACACAGACACGTCTCAGAAGGCAGCTCTACTAGCTCATCCTCAGCTGTGGCTGGAATCCCAACTCTGCTCTGGCACCAGCTGCCCAGGCCCCCAGCAAGCTCTGTGTGTCCTGAGGCATGTTGGTGCCAGCTTGTTGTGAGGGAAGTGAGCCCCAAAGAGAGCCCTAGGACTGTGGCACTCATCTCTATGCCAAGACTCTTAGGGTCTTGATGCTCACCAGTGTCTTTGTAATCACTACCTCAGATGCTCAACATGAGTCATGTTGGGTGAAGTAAAAGCTAAAGACAGACTTTGAGCCATTCCACCTACACAAATCTCACATACTAACCCTGCAGCGCGTTGGGTTTCTGAGAGAATTTGGCCTTGGCTTAGGAACCCATACCAGCTTTGGTGATTATCTCATTGAATATCCCTTCTCCTCCCTGGACCTCTGTTTCCCCCACTGAGAGAGAACTGGACTCCCCCCCAACTCCAGCTCTTGTGTTCTGTGTTGGTGCAGGTAGCGTCTGGTCAGAAGCAGGCCCAAAATATAGCTGCCCTTGTATGAGTCACTGACCATTGAGTGCCCCTCCCCACCTCCGGTGAGCATGTGGCCTGGCCAACCTTGCCTCAGTACCCCTCAGCCCTGAGAGCCTGACTCTTCCTTGAAATTCAACATCCCACCAGGAATTGATATCCTTGACTAGAGTACAATTTCCCAAGCACTGCTGGAGAGGAGTATTCAAGCCAAGGGTCTGGGGAGTGGACACTCTGTTCGGCACAAGGGATGACTCTTCTGGGAAACTCAGATCAGCACACACCTCCAGCCTGTTATCCGGAGCTCCCTCTGCTTAGGTCAGGCCAGCATGGTCTATGTGGAAAAATTCCCAGCCCCCTCCATTTGATCTTTCCTGCCTACCCATGGGTGAAGGTTGCGTGGCACCAAACTAAACAAGGATGCTGTACTTGGGCCTAGCCAAGGTCCAGGTTCAAAAGCCAAGAATAAAGAGTAATTACCAAAGGAAATCAGGATTTCGCATCTGCATGACTAGCAAAGGCCACTTTTGCCTCTCAGTAGCAGAGTTTCTCTTAAGTGGAGTAAGAACTAATTGTACCTCCCTTCCCCCAGAGGTAATGAGTCACTGATGATATAGTCAGAGGGCTCTGGTGCAGGCAAAGGATTATCACTGGGTTGTGTCTTTCAAGGAAACCTTAGCCAGCCTGTACAGAAAGCTCTGTGCAGAGGCAAGAAACCAAAATACCCTCAGCCTCACTCTCACCCTTAGTTCCCCAGTGTCCCATGATCCTGGGTCAGGCTTGAAATGTGGGTGGCAAGGCCGGGGAGTGCTGTGTTTCCTGGCACCTGCTGTCTAGCTGTGGTAAGGGGCAGTTCTGGAGCCAGAAGAGTGCTAGAAGCCTGCCAGAGAGTCTTTCCGACACCTTCTCCGCAGTAGGGCAGGGTACAGGAGCCGAGAGATGGGAGGGACTTACATATGCACTGGTGTGTGACACCCTTCAAGAGTCCCCACCTTACCTCCCATCTTCTTGAATGTTTCCCATGGCTAAAAACTCACTGACTCCACTGCCCTTAAATCTTTGGGCAGTGCGTTATCAAAGGTCTTCATTATATGGAGTTGAAACCTGCGCGTACCTGGACTTTACCCTCCAAGTGCCTCCACTTTAGCTTTTAGTTAGCTAAAAGTTTTGCTAACTCATTTTGCTGGACTTTGTTTTGTTCTTTGATATCCATACTCTTTGAGGTGACCCACTGATATACTTTTCTCTCCCGTACTAACCACAAGCCCCTCAAGGACGGCGAGTATGTCCTCTACTCACTTCACTTCAGTGAACGTGTGATGTAATGTCCTCCGGGATGACCCGGCCTCTGCCCCCAGGAG
This sequence comes from Paguma larvata, assembly GCA_030068075.1. NCBI lineage: Eukaryota > Metazoa > Chordata > Mammalia > Carnivora > Viverridae > Paguma > Paguma larvata. The sequence continues at coordinate 54,692,048 of CM057843.1, forward strand.
GTGCCTGATCAATATGAATTGACCAAAAGGATTCATTGATTAGTTTTCCACTCTGATTTTGGAGCACAGACAAGCCTTGAGGCTCTGGGCCTCACTGACCCATCCATAACTTGCCCTTCATTCTGGCTGCTTGCCAGCTCAGACCTCATCTCCTAGCCTCATAGTTCCCACGCAAAGACACAAACGTTACCCTCGCTAAAACCTTTCCTTTCATATTTTGTGATATCTGAAGGTGCTGCTGAAATACCGAGAAGCTACTTTCCAGGAAGAGGTGGCTATGCAAGAAGGGTTTCTACACCACCTATGAATCCCTGGGGCAGGGTGCTCCCTAAAATGCTCTCCATTTTGAGGAGCCAGCTCTGAGCCTCAGTTTCTTTATTTGTGAAATAGGGAGCAAAAGACCTTCATAAGGTCGCTGTGAAGATTCACTAAGGTAACACACTTAGAATGGTATAGGCCCTAAAATGAGTGGTCGCTACTATCTCAGCTAATGAGAAAAGTATCAACACCAAATCAGCAACTATCACTATGATCATTTCAAATGCTTTCTCTGTAATTAGGAATGTGCATGTGTAATGAGGGTAGAGGGATGGGAGAAGAGCCTTCGACTAAATGGCATTGGAATGACCGTGCTGCCAACGGTAGAGAAAGCTTCTTCAGCTGAACCCCACTGCGTCTCTAGAAAACAGGTCTTGGTTTCAGACTGACTGAGCTGAAATCCCAAAAACAGCCATCGTAGAGACTCCTGGAGCGGAATGCCTTTGCCCGTGGTGGGCGTGCCAAGGAAATGACTTTGACTGGCCCTGCCCTCCCACCTTCAGTGTCAGAGCCTGAGCTTCTCTCAGGAACTGCCTCACATTCCGTCCCCTTCCTTCAGGCCGGCACTCAGCCCCCAAGGTGCAGCTGTCTCTTGCCTCTCCCCTCATGGCAGCTGGGCCAAAGGCAGCTGAGCAGAAGAGGGTAAAGGGACATGGTCATTTCTGTCACTCAGGATAGCCTCCCTCTGGCTGAGCAGCTGTCAGGGTGGCTTCTGTGTTACAGATTTTCTTCCTCGCCCAAGTATGCTCCCTTGCCCTCTGAAGCCAAGATCCCTAATCTACTCAAGCCTGCTATTTCTCCTCTTACTTGAAAATCCCACCATTTCAAACACCACCAAACTGCTCTGACAGAAAGATAGAATGTTGGAGATGGGTTCCAGGCAGGGAACCAAGTAACTTCTGGAAATACACCAGAAAGTCCAAAATAAATGTGGCAGATCCTTCTCTATGTGGAATCATTCTGAGAAGAACAAAAAAACTAAAGGATTCTGGCCTCAGTTCTACCATTGACCCCAAGCGAGGGGCATAGGATTTTCCTGCCCCCATTTTAGAGTCAGAGGGAGCAATCTGCTCAGGTCTCACAGTGAAAACAGAACATCACCCTCCCTGCCCTCTGCTTCCAGTGGCTCTTGCTGAGACATAATGCACTTTAGCCTGTCCTAGGGTCACCATTTGTCTTAGTTTGCCCAGGACTGGTGAGGGTCCCAGGACACAGGATGCTAAAACCAGGAACATCCCAGGCAAACCCCGAGCTGGATCAACCTAGCCTGTCCCCAAAATAGCAATGTAGGTCAGAGGTTACCAGCCTCCCACCAGCTCTGGACTTTGCTGCCCATGGTAGCTGGAAATGAACAAGGCGCCATCTGACAGGAAAAGAGGCTGGGTATTGAGGGTCAGGCTGCTATGAAAAGCCTCCCGAGGTGCCCTGCCCCATTTTCAGCAGCTCTGCTTCATTCTCTCAATTCCCTCTCCTCTCAACTACAAGCCTCAGTACAAAGCAAGAGAAAATAAGGAGAGTGGGAAAGATGGTCCTGGGGTTCCTTTCAGACAGCCCATATCCTGGGATTCTGTTAACATTCCCACGAATGCAGACTCCCTGTGTTCCTCCTAGACTCTGGATTTTTCTCTGTTGAGGAAGACTGAGCAAAACTTCCCTGAGACTCAAGAGCCAACAGGAGGCTGGTCATACCATCCTCCAGGGGCCAAATGACAGGTCACTCTAAAGACACTAAAGTTTACCTTAGGTATCACTGAGATGGCCTCCCCCGGTTCCTGGCCTGTTTTTCAGAGCTAGTTTCTTGCATAATTGATAGAGATAGAAAGAAGTAAACCACCTTGTCTTCTGACAGCCTGAGAAGTCATTTGCAAGGGCAAGTAGGTTAGGTGCTTTGAGGACAACGATCTTAGGTCCAAGGCAGCTCCATCCATCAGGGGCGTTGAAGCCCCTCCCATCAAGAGCTGCTTTATTCCAAGGAATTCCCCAGGACTGTGTGAGAAGACAGCCCCAGCTAACCCCATAGGGCACCCTCAAGACCTTCCTGTTGAGCTTCTGCTAGTTCTGATACCAAAAACAAAACCATTAGGAATGATTCTCTCATTCCAGAATAACCTTCTCTGGGGAGATTCCAGCCCCTAAAGTACCAATCCAAGGATTAGAAGCATCTTTAAGCCCTGCTCCTTAGACAAAAGGGCCTTGAGGAGCCACTTGGGAGGAGACTGACACTTAAGAGAGAGAGAAAGATGGTTGAATTAGACTCCATCCCCAGTTATGGACCCAGAAGGGCCTGTGAAGTTGTGCAACAAACATGCTGCCATCCACAAGCCAGGAGCTCTGGCTGGCCACCAGAGAATTCCTGCCGGGAATGGAATCTGGAACAGACTCTACAGTCAACCATTCCCAGATCAGAGGAACTAGAGGCCTTGGACACTAGCACCACAGAGTCTCTATTGTGGGATGGTCTGTGGGCCATGCAGCTTGGAGGACAGGCTGGGGAAAGCCTAGCACTCCCATGGTTTGTGAGGAGTCCCTGGCCCACCTCCATGCCACCGCACTTCCAGAGAGCCAGGAGGCCCAGCTGGTCTCTCCCCAGCTTCTCTTCCCAGCTTCTGGGGAGCAGCTCTGCTGCCGAACAGGGCTGGAGAGCTGCAATTATCCAGACAGGATAAGAGCTATTTTGGGAAGGAGCCGTTCTGCTGCCAAGGCTTTTGACTTCCTAAACTAAAACAAGATGCACAAAGAAAGGGGGTGAGGATAGGGGAAAACAGGGAAGTCAAAACCATCATATCCTGAATGAGGGAAAACACTAACTCCCTTCCCAAAGATAAGAGACTAGCCGTTAAGATACCTCTGGCTTTGAGAAGGAGGGTGTAACCTGACCCCCTCCACACACACACACACACACACACACACACACACACACACATCCCCGGATGACTCCCTCTCTCCTAAGTTCCTCCAACAGCACATATTCAGTCTGTTTCATTTATGTGGACATTTGAGCACAAACTATTGCATATTATTGTTTAAATGTTTCCTGTCCATGTCTTATCTCCCCAACCAGATGGTAAGTCTCTCATGGCCAAAGAATGTGTGTGCTCTGAGGCTTCAAGGCTCTCTCCAGTAGTGCCTAGCAGAGTGCTAGTCATCTGAATGAAGTTGTTTATGGAAGAAAGGGAGAGACGGAGGAAGGAAGGAAGAACAAAAGGAAGAGGGAGAGAAGGATTTACTGTCTTGCATGGAGGTAATCTCTAAATGTAGCTGTTCCCACCCACAGCTGAGCTCAGGGCACAGGGCTGAATAAGAAGCCATGGCAGAGGGGGTGGCAGCCACATTTTTGGCAACTCCTCTTCAGCTGTTTTGTCATCTGAGCTCAGGCTGTCCTGCTCCACCTCTCTGTTTGTTTTCTATCTGTAATTAACTGTCCATCCTGGGTGAACCTATGAATGGAACCCATTAGAAGCCATGCTAGGCTTTAGGTAAGAGAGAGATAGGGTGAAAGAAAGAATGGAGGCAGGAAGAGCTCAGACTATCTTATCAAACATGGGCCAAGAAGAACTAAAGTAGTTACAGGAATACTGAACTCTGAAATCAGGACGCTCTTTGCCAAATTCAGGACACAAGGCTGCCGAGAGCAGAGTTTACCTTGTGCCTTTCCAAGTTGAGGACTCAAATAGTGTGTAACACAGAAAAGCGTTCCCTTTCTGGATTGCCCTAGGCTGAAGAGGAGAGAGTCAAGTAGGGGCTGATCCAATGTATGGCTTCCCAGATAGCTTTTACATCACCTTTGTGCAAATCTCCTTCTGGGGAGATGCAGCCCCCTAAGTGCACAGCATAGCAAATGGAACATGGGCTAGATTTCAGCCCCCATTTGCTTTCTCTGCTAGGCACTCTTGTGCCCAATCATAGGGAGCAGTTCTGTCTGTCTCCTTCCATTTCTGCTTCCATGAGAGGTTAAGAGAGGGACTTGCATACAGGGGAGCACAGGAAGACTGGAAGTAACTTCCCAGGGGTGTTCTTACCTCCTCATCTGTCATAATGGAGAAGTAGAAGTCGGGCATTCCCAAGGGACAGCAAATGGAATTCAGAGTACCAACAGGAGGGGAAAAAGAGAATTTTACTAAAGATGTCCAGTGACTTGGGCATAATCTGGCCCAACATCCTTCCTAGTGCAAGTGGCCCAAATAGCAACAGCTAGCATTTACTGAGGACTCACTGTTGCCAGACACCCTGCTAAGTGCTGTACATGTAGTAGCTTGGTTAGTCCTTATAAGAACCCTACGAGGTAGCCATTGTTCCCATTAACAGTTGGGGAAACTAACGATTGGAAAGATAAAATTAACTTACCTAAGGTCACAATGAGAAACTACTAGACACAGGGCTCAAACCCAATACTATAACTCCAGAGGCCATACCTTACTAAACCTCAGCTTTATAGAGCTTTGCTTCCTCTGAGGGGCAGGGATGCCCTTCTCTGCTCTTTGTTGCCAATTACTTGGAGAGCTCATGCTGGTTGGGCCTGGATTGCACTTGCAGGGCTCTCTTCTCCCTAGAAACTTCCTCATCCAGATCCCTGGCCTCCCTCATGCTTACAGGACTAAAGCATATTTTGGGCCACAAAATCCAAAGCAGGAACTCCTTACTACTAATATTCACTATATGAGGGTTGGTCCCCACTTTCCCTCCTCCAGAGGTCAAGAGTACAAAGGGGGGTGTCACCACACCCTGAGGATACTTAAGGATTCTAAAGTTGACTACAGGACCCAGCGATGGCCTCAAGGCAGAGGCCTGGACATCCCTGGAGATCTTGCCTGGGAAGCAGCCAATAAATACCTCACAAGTCTAGACAAAGGGGTTTGAGGAGAGCTCTGACACAAGACACAAGAGGAGACCCATCAACCTAAATTAGTGCAGGGTCAGCCCTGAGTAGGACTGTGAAACAGGTAGTTTGTCTAGGTGACTTTTTTTGGGGGGGGGCATTAAAAATCACATGAGAGGTAAGACCAGCTAAACTGAAAGGCATGGGCTTAAATTGTTCTCCATTTCAGAAATGACTACTTCCCATTGAAAGAAGGCTCTTGAAAATGAAAAAAGTTCCAAGTCTCAAAGGAATGACTCTAATGGTGGAATTATACTCAATACCCTAATATGTGTGGTGCTAATAGACCTAGCTCTGTAGATACATAGAGGTCATCCTTCCACCTGTCCTCCTGCCTCCCAAACCCCCACAACGGACCCACAGGAGGGAAAAAGCACAGACCTTTTAGCCACCAGATGACACGATTACACATTTCCTCAGAGACATCTGAAAGTAACAGAGATTGTTGCTTTTTTTTGCTCTATGGGATGTATACCCTCCCCCCCCCCACACTACTTAACATTTCTCTTTTAAGCTCCACATTTCTCCATCCTCAGCCATTGATCCTCTCCAAGAAACTCCTGCAGTCTAGGACTATATCCTGCCCCACCCTTTTCTCCGCCCTCTCTGTGCCACTGTGGTGTCTTTCTCCTCTTGGAAGTCTAAGTTCTAGTGTATCTATGCTTCACCTTCTCCACTTTGTCAGAATATTTACCTGAGAACCTCATTTTCTTTACTAGCCCTAACCAGCCCTTGCTCCAACTCAATTCTTCATCTCTATTCTTGGGAAGCACTTCCTACCCACTCTCTACTACCTTCCATTGAAAGGTTAAGCAGTATTGCCTGGAAGTCAATGCCTGATGCCTGCCCAAGCATCATCATCGATGTCATTAGCTTGGAGCTCAAAAAAGCTGGCAGGGAAGGAATGGAGCAATGGACTCAAGGGTGGGACTAGCTTTAGTACTGACAGGAAGGCAGCTCTGAGGCCCATAATGAAGAAGGGGCCTTCCCTGCTCACCCCAATGTCCCACCTCACTAAATTGGGGCTGCACCTGGGCAGTCTGCTTCTTAACATACCCAAGAAGAAAGCACTAAACCTTTGAATGGGTTGTTCAGAGGTCTGCTTGAGGGCTTGTGGCATTTCCCTCAACGGTGCCTGGTTTGGAGACTCCTTCGGTGATGATAGTGGTGGTGGTGTTGCTGGTGCTGGCGGTGGTGATGGACTTGCCTTCTCTCTCTGGAACATCATTTCCTCACAGAAAGGACTTGAGTCCATTTCAAAAAAGGATGAAAAAGAGTCTGGGGGAAAAGGGGACTTAGACTCAAAATCAGGTGTTGTCGGCCGACTTTGGGATGTTTCAACTTCAGGATTGAGTAAGGCCCACCATGAGGAGTCAGGCCCATACTTAGGTAAGGACCGAGGTGGTAAGGGCCGAGGGGTCAGTTCCAGTTCTGCATGGACCGAGGGCTTTGGGGAGGGTTCTGGATACCTGGATAAAGGTCCTGGGGACATACAGACACTTTCTGAGAGCCTTTGGGAGTGCTGCTTATAGCTGGGCTCTGGACTGACAAACATAGATTTGTGGGGGCTCTCAGACACTCCTCGAGATGTCGCACGGGGAGCTGAGTGTAACTGTACCCCTGGGGAGATGGTGACCCTGCGGCTGACCTCGCCATCTCCTCTGGTTGAGGACCGCAGGTTGGACTCTACTTCTGATGATATTAAGACCTTTGGGGAGGTCTTGGTGTCGGTGTAGACAGAATGCTTGAGGATAGTCTCAGGATCTGGACGCCTAGAAACTCGGCGTCCACCATCCAAATCCTTTAGGATAGAGAGCCTGAGGGATGATTCCAAGTTCATAGTCCTTTGCAAAGCCTTGGGTTCTATATAAATTGGGCTGGGATGACTCGTTTCACACTCTTGGCCAGGGATCTTTCTCTGGGCTGTCCGAGAATCTGCACTGACTCGGCCACTGCTATGTTCTGGGCTCGAGGGTCTCCTTGGAGATCTGATCTCAGTAGCAGCCAAACCCTTTTGGATGGGTTCAGTTTGGACGGCTTCATCCTTTGGGTGAACCAAAGTCCTACGGGGAACTCTGACCCCTTGTGGGTACTGGACCTTGGACGGTGGGTCTTCTTGCAAGGTTTGTAAGTTATCCTTCTGGTCTACAAAACTCAATCGGCGAGAGGATTTGGCATCAGGGACTAATGAGTAGCGATTACTGATGTCACGCCCTGGCTTGCTCTCACCCCCTCTTCGTGTTGATTCCTCTCTGGATGGGCTAACATTCCGTTGTATCGGGACAGCATGGGAAGCTGATGTTTGAGTTTGCTGGATCTTCCTATGACTAGAGGGACGGTGGTATGATTCCGATTTTGATTGAGTCTCACTTCCTCGAGGGATGGGTGTTCCAATGGGCCCTGAGTGGGGGGACATAGAACGAGGATAGTCTGATGCTGAATGGAAAGAGGGGAGATGCCCAGCTTCTGATCTTCGATAGGGCGAAGGACTTAGGGGGGCTGCAGCAGTTCGTGAGCTGGAGGCAACAATGTATCCTTGTCCCCGCTGAGGGGTTGTGTTAGCAACCTCAGGTCCTTTCTGTGCTGAAACTGCTACCTTGGACCCAGTTTTATTTGTCTTGGCCATCCGATAGACTGAGCTCTTCTGGGTAGATCCCATATTTTACTGGCTGGCTTGTATTGAGGGTCCTAATGAAGTCTGAATATTTACCCTTCGTTTTAAAAGCTGCTGTTCTTGTACTCCCACAAAAGTTGCTGTTATTCTAAGAGTGTCCCAAATAGTCCCCTTAGCTACCTTCCTGGTGATGTCATAAAGGAAGGAGCTTCCTATTAAACATCCTGGCATACGGCCACAATTCTTCAGAGAATCTCAAGGAGTAACTGCAAGGAAATTGTGACTTGTCTTTGGAATTGATACCACCAAGTCTTTGGCAAGATTTTAGTAAAACCAGTTTTCCCTAATACACAGGAAAGGCTGCAGACTCTCCCTTACTCTCCACAGATTCTAGGAATTCCCAGACTCATCTAGAGAAGGAATCAGTCTGAATATTCTACTAAGGCAAGGCTACTCAACTCAATCACTCTGGGATTAAAACTAGTCCCAGTTTTAATAAGATGCAAGTAAAAAGTTGTCCCCAATTTAGTTGGGAACTGCACTGTACAGAAGTAAAAAAAATAGAACTCCTTACTTTTCCAGGTATCAGAAGTGGTTTGCTTGACCCTGGGGTAAAAATCCAGATTGCTCAAATCATAAATTCTCACATTCTTAGCCCAGGAGTGAGTATAGGATTGTCGGAAAGATTTGGATTTAGCCATTGGTTTCGACTGTAAATGACTGTGCACCTTAGACAAGTTACTTGACTTGTCTGAGCCTTGGTTTCTTCATCTGGAAACCAACAGCTGGTAGGTAAGTGTCACATAAAAAATGTGAGTGTCCTTTCTCACAATCCTCTCATCCATCCTAATTAGCTGGACTCTGGTTCTTTCTTGATCTGAAGAGCGCTTTTGCATCTTGGATGACCATTTTGGATGAAAGACACTGTCATCTTTCTTTCCCTTTCACATGTTGATCTCTGCTTCCACTATTGGCTCTGAAGGGTCCTCATGGTTACAGGACAGTCAGATTCATTGTCTCTGGATCTTTAAATTCAGCCTCGATTAAAAACAAAGTTGAGGGGCACCTGGGTGGCTCAGTCGGTTAAGTGTCCGACTTCGGCTCAGGTCATGATCTCGCGGTCTGTGAGTTCGAGCCCCGCGTCAGGCTCTGTGCTGACAACTCGGAGCCTGGAGCCTGCTTCAGATTCTGTGTCTCCCTCTCTCTCTCTGACCCTCCCCCACTCATGCTTTGTCTCTCTGCTCTCAAAAATAAATAAAAACATAAAAAAATTAAAAAAAAAAACAAAGTTGAAACCAAAACAAACATGTTCTTAGATAATAGGAATCTCAATAGGCTGAGAAACCTTGAGCTATTGACATATCTTTAGAATATAAAACACTTAGCTAGCCATTATATCTTGTTTTACAGAAAAGGATAAAAGTAGAATACTTACAAGTCAGGTATCTTGACTCCAAGATGTCATCTTTGGAGAAGTGTCTATTCATATCTTCTGCCCATTTCTTCACTGGATTATTTATTTTTCGGGTGTGGAGTTTGGTAAGTTCTTTATAGATTTCAGATACTAGTCCTTTATCCGATATGTCATTTGCAATTATCCTTTCCCATTCCGTCAGTTGTCTATTAGTTTTGTTGGTTGTTTCCTCTTGCCGTGCAGTGCTTTTTATCTTGATGAGATCCCAATAGTTCGTTTTTGCTTTTAATTCCCTCGCATTTGGAGATGTGTCCCGTAGGAAATTGCTGCGGCTCAGGTCAAAAAGGTTTTTTCCTGCATTCTCCTCTAGGATTTTGATGGTTTCCTGTCTCACATTCAGATCCTTCATCCATTTTGAGTTTATATTTGTGAGTGGTGAAAGAAAGTGGTCTAGTTTCATTCTTCTGCATGTTGCTGTCCAGTTCTCCCAGCACCATTTGTTAAAGAGGCTGTCTTTTTTCCATTGGATACTCTTTCCTGCTTTGTCAAAGATTAGTTCATATGCTTGTGGGTCCATTTCTGGGTTCTCTATTCTATTCCATTGGTCTATGTGTCTGTTTTTGTGCCATTATTATTTTTGATGCTACTGTAAATGGAATTGTTTTTGTAATTTTGCTTTCAGACTCTTCCTTGTTTATATATGGAAATGCATTAAATCTTGTGGGTTGCCTTTGTATCCTGACACTTTGCCGAATTCACTTATTAGTTCTAACAGGGTTTTTTGTTGTTGTTGTTATATCTTTAGGGTTTTCTACATATAAGTTCATATCATCTGCAAACAGAGATACTTTTATTTTTTTCCTTTCCAATTAGGAAGCCTTTTATTTCTTTTACTTGCCTAAATATTCTGGCTAGAACTTCTAGTCTATGTTAACTAGAAGTGGGGAAAGCAGGCATCCTTCTCTAGTTTCCTATCTTAGAGGAAAAGCTTTCAGTCTTTCCATACCATTATGATGTTTGCTGTGGGCTTTTCATAGGTGGCTTTGATCATATTGAGATAGTTTCCTTCTACTCCTAGTTTGTTGAGTGTTTTTGTCATGAAAAGGTGTTGATTTTTATCAAATGCTTTTTCTGCATCAAGTTGAAATAATGAGGCTTTTCCCCTCTTTATACTATTGACGTGGTATATCATATATTACATTGTGGCATATCAGAACAGTACATATCATGATTTTCATGTATTGAGCCATCCTTGCATTCCGGGAATAAATCCCATTTGGTCATGGTGTATAATCTTTTCAATATGCTGCTGAGTTTTGTTTGCTGGTGTTGAGGATTTTTGCATCAATGTTCCTAAGGGATACGGGATCTGAAGTTTTCTTGGGAGTGTCTTTGTCTAGCTTTGGTATGAGGGTAATGCTGGCCTCAGAATGATCCAGAAAGTGTTTCCTCTTCAATTTTTTGGAAAAGTTTGAGAAGGATTGGTATTAGTCCCTCTTTAAGATGTTTGGTAGAATTCATCAGTGAAGCCATCGGGTCCAGGGCTTTTCTTTATTGGGAGGTTTTTGATTACTGATTCAATCTCCCTACTAGTTATAGGTCTATTCAGATTTTCTCTTCATGACTTAGATTTGCAGGTTTTCTGTTTCTAGGAATTTGTGGATTTCATCCGTTATCCAATTTGTTGGCAAACAATTGTTCATAGTACTCCCTTATAATCATTTTTATTTCTGTAGAATCAGTAGTAATGTCCTCACCTTAATTTCTAATTTTAGTAGTTTGAATCTTCCCTTTTCTTGGTCCATCTAGCTAAAGTTTGTCAATTTTGTCGATCTTTTTGAAGAATTAGCCCTTGGCTTCATTTATTTTCTCTATTGTTCTTCTATTCTCTATTTATCTCTGCTCTGATCTTTATTATGACCTTCCTTCTGCTAGTTTTGGGTTTAGTGTGCTCTTTTTCTAGTTCCTTAAGTTGTAAAGTTAGGTTGTTGATTTCCCTCTTAGCACAGGTTTTGCTGCATCCGATAAGTTTTGATATGTTGCTTTTGTTTTCGTGCATCTCGAAGTATTTTCTAATTTCTTTGTGATTTCTTTTATCCGTTGGTTGTTTTAAAAGTGTTAATTTCCATAATTTTATGAATTTTCCACTTTTCCTTTTGTTATTAATTTATAACTTCATCCTGGTGTGGTCAGAGATTTTATATCTATCTTTTAATATCCATTGAGACTTAAGTGGCCTACAATACGGTCTATCCTAAAACATGTCCCATGTATACTTGAGAAGAATGTATTTTGTTGTTGTTGGCTAGCGTGCTCGTGTAACATCTAGTTGGTTTGTTAACTCTTCTATTTCTTTACTTATCTTCTGTCTAACCAGACATTATTGTGAGTGGGTTTTTGAAGTCTCCAATTATTGTTACAAAGTTGTCTATTCTCTCCCTTCAATTCCATCAGTTTTTGCTTCATTTATTTTGGTGGTCTGTCATTAGGTATATAAATATAATTGTAATATATTCTTTCCCTATTGAACCTTTTCTTTTGTAACCTTTTTTGATTTAAAATTTACTTTGATATTAGCACAGCCACCCCTCCTCTTTTGGTTACTAGTTACATGGAATATCTTTTTGATCTTTTCACTTTCAATCTATTTGTGTTTTTGAATGTCTCTTATAGGTAGCATACAGTTAGATTATGTGTTTTTTTTTAAATTTTTTTTTAATATTTATTTTTGAGATAGAGACAGAGCATGAGTGGGGGAGGGGCAGAGAGAGAGGGAGACCCAGAATCTGAAGCAGGCTCCAGGCTCTGAGCTATCAGCACAGAGCCCGACGCGGGGCTTGAACTCACAGACCATGAGATCATGACCTGAGCCGAAGTCGGACGCTCAACCGACTGAGCCACCCAGGCGCCCCAGATTATGTGTTTTTATCCATTTCCAATCTCTGTCTTTTGATTGGAGAGTTTGATTCATTTATGCTTATATGTTTAAAATTTTTTTTAACATTTATTTTTGAGAGAGAGAGAGGCAGAATGTGAGCGGGGGAGTGGCAGAGAGAGAGGGAGAAGCAGGCTCCAGGCTCCGAGCTGTCAGCACAGACCTGAAATGGGGCTTGAACTCATGAACCGCAAGATCATGCCCTGAATCGAAGTTGGACGCTTAACTGACTGAGCCACCCAGGTGCCCCTGATTCATTTATATTTAAACTAATTACTGATGAAATCTTACTTTCGTCATTATGCTATTTGTTTTTATATATCTTTTTTGTCCCACATTTCTTGCATTACTGTCTCTTTTTGCGTTTAGTTGATTTTCTGTAGTGAAATGTTTAAATTCTTTTCTCTTTTCCTTTTGTGTATATTCCATAGTTACTTTCTTTGTGGTAATCATGAAGATTACATTTTGCATCCTAAATTTATCTCTAATTTGAATTCACATCAGCTTGACTTCAGTAACAATCAAAAACTCTTTTCCTTTACACTTCATCCTACCCCCATTAGTTGTTGATGTGACAAAGTTACATTCTTACATATGGTGTGCCCCCAAATAAAAACTAATAATTCTTTTATACACAGAAACTTTGAAAGACAGAAGACAGTAGGCCAATATATTCAAAGTGCTAAAAAACAACAACAACAACAACAACAACACTTTGTCAACCAAGAATCCTATATCCAGAAAAACTGTCCTTCAAATGGGAGGGATAAATTAAGACATTCCCAGAAAAACAAAAGCTGAGGGAGTTTGTGACCACTAGATATACCCTATAAGAAATGCTGAAGAAATGCTTCAAGTTGAAATAAGAGGATATTACACAGTAGTAACTCAAAGCCATATGGAGAAATACAGATCTCAGTAAAGGTAAGTACATGGGCAATTATAAAAACTAGCATTAGTGTTTATACTAATTTTGGTTACAATAGTTACAATGGTTTGTAACTGCATTTTTTGTTTTCCATTTGATTTAAGAGATCAATACATTTAAAGAAAGAAAACAGCAGTTATTAGTATAAAAGCTAGTGTTACTGTAACTTTGGTTTATAACTCCAAATCTTGGTTTATTTTTACATAATTTAAGAGACTAATGCATCTAAAAAAATTTTTAGCTTATGTTTTTGGCTACACTTTATATAAAGATGCAATTTCATGACAACAACAACTGAAAGGGGTGGAGATGGAACTATAAAGGATCAGGTTTCCATTCTGACGTCAATACCGTATTCTCTTAATTATTCTAACTTTATACTATGCTTTCATATCTAGTAGGACACATCCCTCCTCCTTATTCTATTTTTTCAATATTATTTCCAAATATCTGTTAAGTCACACATTTATAGAAGTTCCTTTAATTTCACTCCACTATATAATTAATCATATTCAGTGGGAGAGTGGATTTTTACTTATATACCTCCCAGAGGACCAACTTATTTCTAAGCTCTTGGGAGGCACCTCTCTAAAACCAACTTTTTTTTTTAAGTTTATTTATTTAAGTAATCTCTACACCAAACATAGGGCCCGAACTCAAGACACTGACGTCGAGTCACATGCTCCTCTGAGTGAGGCAGCCAGGCACAACTAAAATTCACTTCTAATAGCAACCTATACAACAGTACTATTAGCAACCAGAAAAGAGCCAAAAGTAATGTATTTGAAACAACAACTGAAATCTAATCTGGAAATTTCTAATAATCAAATTTTCCAAAGGGAAAATCCATTCAATAGTGGGCCAATGATAATTAACCATCTGCTATGTGTCTAGAACTGTTTACATATTATGTTTCCACATATTGAGGAAAAGTGAAACTCCATATACTCCAAAAACTCAGCACCAAACCCACAGATGTGAGAATGGGGACTGGGTTCATACATGACATACCACCATCTGTTTTAACTTAAAGTTAGCTCTTGGGGGACACCTGGGTGGCTCAGTTGATTAAACGCCCACCTTCGGCTCAGGCCATGATCTCACAGTTCGTGAGTTCGAGCCCCGCATCAGGCTCTGTGCTGACATCTCAGAGCCTGGAGCCTGCTTCAGATTCTGTGCCTCCCTCTCTCTCTGCCTCTCCCCTGCTCATGCTCTGTCTCTCTCAGAAATAAACATTAAAAAAAAAAAAAAAGAAAGTTAGCTCTTGGTTCACTTCCACGATCCTTATACTTTGCTCTGGGCACTCTTGAACTACAGTCTCAGGGAAAGCTACTATGTTTGACTGTGAAGTATACAAATATGTTTGCTCCAGTATGGTCTCAGGCAGATCATGGAGCCCCAGCACCTAATGGTTGCTCCATAACCAATAAATATTACCAACCAACATTATTATTGTTAATGTTGGCCGATATTACATAGTCACTGGTCAGCTAGAAGACTCGACTCTACTGGCATTGTAGACAAAAGACTACAAACTACATAAGTGAGAGTTTGTGTAGGACTTGTAACTTTTATGAATACTAACAGATAATGCTGTAACATCACAACTCACTATCACGATATGTCTATCACTCCATACATTTTTTTCCTATGGGTCCTGGACACAAAGTCCTTACATTTTTATGTATGTTGCTTTTGTTGCACCAATTAAGTGTTCCTTTTTGAGAGGAAGGACTATGTATACAAGTTTCTGTACCCCTCCAAGTTTCTTGTACATAGTATTATTTGTAAAGTAATTTGCTTTGGTTTTGCTCTGGTTACAATGGCAACTGTTTTCTTGTTTTGAAATGGTCAAATAGATTTGTACCTTCCTATTTTACTTGTGCAGGGTATAATTCTGGAGTGCTAATAAAAACTGTGTGATATGACCATCCTCAACAGGAACCATTCAGTTTTCACAAACAAAAGACCTATTATTCACTTGCTAAGAATAAAATGTTAGCTGACTAGCACTGCAGAACAGCACATAACTTCCAAGAAAAGGTTTTTATTCATATGTGAAAGCTCCAAACTCGAGGCAGATGAAGGTATATCAATCCTCTAAATACCATGCCAGACACATGTATGCATCTGGCCAGTATCACTAGAGGCTAAACTAGAAAAAAGGTTGTGATCTTCATCTTCCCAGAATTTCACTCCTCTAAGACACAAAGTGAGGTATACAATCTGAAATATACAGAAATGATGTTTATTCACTTTTAAAGTGGCTTCAAAAGATCTTGGACTTTTATTCCCATGTGTACTTTCATCATGTAAGTAAATGCTAACTGGAATGGGAATATGACAATCCCAGCCAAGACGACGGCAGGCAGGATTTCTGGTCTAAAATATGGATGACTGGTGCCGGCTTACAGGAGAGGTGAGGTGGTAGCAGTCACTGCTTATCTGTCAAACTTTATAACTGAAATTGAAGCCTCTTTGAGTGGCAGTTCCTCTCCCAATAACTAAAACACAGAAATATCTCTTACACAGCTAAAACCTACATGGTATTAAAAGTAAACACTTTATTATATAACAGGAGTTAAAGTTTTCAAAAATCTGTACCAACAAAACCAAAATCAAAGCCATCTGGGAACAGTGAGAAAATTTTACAATAAAAGCTACCTTTCACTTTTCAGAAATCTAAAGTGAAAACAAATGGTTAACTGCGGTGTAAACTGGGCCAGCTGTTCTGTCTATTGTGGCGGCAGCAAAGTGTGAGCCACAGAGTCACTGCCCTGACGGTGACTGAAGCAGATGAGGAGAGATGGGAGCTCACAAGCAGGATGCTAAAACTCAGGCCACCAGGAGTCCACCCGACGATCCAATTCCCATCAGTCTGACAAGTCACTCTGATCCAGCACGATTATCCTGTGTATTTTTTAACGACAAAAAAAAAAAAAAAAAAAGAATTTCAAGTTAGTGTCTAAGTTTTTTCAAGACACAAACAAATTTGTTTCTATTCGACTGAGTTCAAGGGAAAGGGATTTTGATCTTTATAGTCCAGGAAGATAATCAGTTAGTATGTCACGGAAATGCACAATGACTACAAAGCAATCGACAGCATCATCCTGTCCTCCTGCTGTCTAAAACTGTTCTTGTGCTGCCTTTACTGGTGACTTAATCAAAGCTGGCATTAATTTCACCTCATATTTTAATTAGCTATAAATATTAACATATAAAAAATTGAGCAACTTTGAATTCATTATCATTGAAATAACTTTATCATTAACGTTTATTTAGATGCTGATAAATGTTTAAAGCCTGTTCATTTTGTCTATAGACAGTGAGCTCTGACCTACAAACATATGCCAACTCATTACCTGGATGGTTCAGACCAACCCAGTCGCTTCCAAAAACAGGGTTTTAGTTCCTCTTGAAATATAGAAAGAAGAAAACATAACCATGTTATTTTCTGGTTCAAAAGGTGCCAGTACCCATTGCGTTAGTGCTTTCTCTCTACTTAGGGTGGACTGTTTTACTGACAATAGTTATTTTCTGCTACAGAGACAGAATCTTCTAAAAACAGTTAATGGGCTTCCCCACCTAACATTCTGCAGGTCCCTGTCACAGCAATGAATACTAATGATGTTAGTTCACAAAGTCTCTGCCTTATGTTCTCAGTGAGTTCAACACTGGCTAACTGCTCACACAAGGTGGGTCCTGTGCCAGTCAGGGTCCCAGAGGAAAAAGAATGTACCCCCAAGCCCTTTAATGAAGTGACTACTTACATAGGTATAGTCAGAGTTAAGGGAGCAAACAAGGGATAGCAAAACACCCAGTGACTAGCAGCAGTGGAAAGCCATTATCAATGGCTTATCAATTCTAAGTCTAAAGGGACTAGGGTGGCACTGGGGCGGAACAGTTACTGGAACCCAGTGAGAGCTGGAACTGAGGACAGGCTGCCTTACAGAAGCTGTGCTCGTGAAGGGACACCACTTCTATGCAGATGAGGTGCTGAAGTAGGCAGGCCTAGGAAGTAATACCCCAACTACTCTTCTGCCCTCTTCCCATTGGCCAACAGGAAGCCTGCTGGCCAGAAAGCCCAGGAGATAGTCCACAGAGCAGGATACCAGGTGTTCTGAAAGAGTTAATACCTCTAACTTAAGTAGGAGGAACTCATTTGTGAATGGCACCTAAAGTTCTATCAAAATAGTTTTGAAATTAAGATCAACTTATACCTTCCACATTACTTGTAGATTCCCCTTAAATTCCACAGTGTATTATTTCTTATCAGATTCTGCAGCCTCTGTGTGAGCTAAATTTAGAACTCTTTTGAAGACATTAGACAATTAGAAGCAAAATATCTTTCCAGACAATGTGTAAGACAAGATGATGAGACTGGCCAAAGGCTTGCTTTAGAAATAGAATTGGATGTTACTGTTTTGTGATGAAGGTATGACTGGCAATTAACAGAAAACCTGGGCTGGGGGCACCTGGGCGGCTCAGTCGGTTAAGTGCCCGACTTCAGCTCAGGTCATGATCTCACGGTTCATGAGTTCGAGCCCTCCGTCAGGCTCTCTGCCCTCAATGCAGAGCCTGCTTCAGACCCTCTGCCTCCCTCACTCTACTCCTCCTCCAGCCTTTCTCGGTCTCTCAAAAAGAAATAAACATTTAAAAAAAAAATCTGGACTAAACTACAGGAGGAAAGCATAGAAGGATTATGTATAGCATCTGGGAAACATTTCTAAATAACTCTTGACGGGGTGCCTGGGTGGCTCAGTCGGTTAAGTGGCCGACTTCGGCTCAGGTCATGATCTCAAAGTCTGTAAGTTTGAGCCCCGCATCGGGCTCTGTGCTGACAGCTCAGAGCCTGGAGCCTGCTTTGGATTCTGTGTCTCCCTCTCTCTCTGCCCTTCTCCTGCTCATGCTCTGTCTCTATGTCTCAAAAATAAATAAACGTTAAAAATAAATAAATAAATAACTCTGATGCTTGTCACAGCCCAAGGACTTCAGGTTACATTATAAATAACCATTCATTCATACCTTCTTCAGAATTCCCTAAAAAGCTGTCTGATTTCCTTCTCTCTGCCTTGAAGCTTTCTTCCTCTTTTCTCTTCTTTTCACCAGCTTCTTGATCCTTGGTATTTGCCTCCCTTCAAAGACAATGATTTGGGGCATCAAACCATATGCACAATAGCCAGGGGAACAGGACTGTTCCAAAGGAAACGTAATAGCTAGCACTAATGGCCAGGCATTGGCGTATGTGCTGTAATGTACAGTAAACCATTTAGTTCTTATCACAACTACATAGTTACCATTACCATCCCCAGCAAGTCTTAAGGAAACTGAGGTACACGGAAGTCACATGCCTCACGAGTCCTGGATCTGAGATCTGACCCAGGCAGTCTGTCTCAGACTCTATCAACCTCTAGGCTGTATTATCCACCTCCCCTCCCCAACCAAAGCATTTTACTTATGCTGTATTTAGTGTCCTTTTTTATAACCACCATTTACTTTATTACCCCACTTCATTTCCTGAAACTCTCTTTCGAGTATCTCTGATTGAAGTATCTAACAATTTTAAGACCATATTTGCCAATAGTAAGTAGAAATCATCTCCCCCACTCAAGTGTAAGCTCCTGAAGGGCAGAGACATCCTACCCCTACCCCTCTGTTCCTGCAGCACAGCACTTGGCTCACTGTCCGCACTCAACAGATGCTGGTTCAATCAATTTGACAGTTTAGGGATTTTCCTTCTTTTTTCGTTTGCTAAATATTCAAAACAAAATGTGTAAAACAAGAGAGAAAACAAAGCCACCTAGAGCAAAAAGGATTTTTTTCCCCCTTCTGACTCTAATAGAATCATAGGCTCTGGAACTGGAGGAAGCCTTCATGCTCTCTTCCACCTCTGTCTAAATGCCCAGAACCAGAGTGGTCTAGCCTGTGCTTGAGTGGGAGGAGCTGTTGGTAAAGTGTAAAGGCACCTGCTTTCTCTATCAGATAGCTATAGCTATTAAAAAGCATGTACTTTACTGAATAAAATCTCTAACTCTGCAATTTCTAGTCACTAGCTTTGCCCTTTGGGGCAGAAAAGAGTAAGCTGACTCTCTTCACTTTACATTTCAGGTATTTGAGGGTAGCTATCAAATATTCACCACTCCACCTGCACTTCTCCGGCTGAGCCTCCCCAGCCTCTTCAGCTATTCTCATAAGACATGGTTTCCAGATCTCTGACTATTATCAGAGCCACCCTTTTCTGTTTGTCAACATCACTTTTAAAACACTGCACCCAGGGGCATTTGAGTGGCTCAGTCGGTTAAACATCTAACTCTTGATTTTGGCTCAGGTCATGATCTCACAGTTCATGAGTTTGAGCCCCGCGTCTGGCTCTGTGCTGACAGTGTGGAACCTGTGTGAGCTTCTCCCCTTCTCTCTGCCCCTCCCCTGCTCTCTCTCTCTCAAAATAGATACACTTTAAAAAAACAAACCTATATAAAAAATAAATAAAATTAAATAAATAAAATATTGCACCCCGACTATGCACTGACAGTGCGGAGCCTGCTTGGGATTCTCTCTCTCTGCCCCTCCCCCTCACTCTCTCCCTCAAAATAAATGAAAAAATTTAAAAATAAAATATTGTGCCCAGAAAGAAGCCCCACACGGCATCCTACGAGTCCTCTCTTTAGCATGAGACATCACCCTGGCCTGGACAAGACGTTGTTGTCTGTTCAGCAGTAATGCTGCATTCACCGTTTTAGCAACTGCATCGATGAGGCCCCATGGAGCTGCTATTTACGCCTTCTTCAAGAAAAATTTTTTGAATTCTTACCGTGTCTCAAAATGCATGCTAAGTGGTGAGCATATAAAAATAAGACATACTTCCTACCTTCAATAAAACTAGTGAGGAGGAGCTTCTAGTCGAAAATTCTCCATTAGGTCAGATCCCTTGCATTCTACACATCTGAACGCTCCCCTTCATCAGTTAGGAGAATCTACCATTTCCACCTGTCAAGACCATTTTGAATTCACAGTCTATCACCTATCACATTACTATTCATTCTTAGATTTGTGTTACCTAAAAATTTGATAAGCATGCCTTTTCTGATTTAACTCAAATGGCTGATGAAAATGTTGAAGGTGACAAGGCCAAAGTACAGCAATCTTAGAGGCCTCTCTGCATGCTGATATCAATCTGCTAATTAATATCTTGAGCACTGTGTGTGGTGGAGGAAGAGGGGCAGACGGGAATCAAAGCTGGCTTATCTACAGCACTTATCTACAGACACTCTCTCCAAAGAGTCGAGGTATTTTTAAATACTAAAATCTAGTCTCCTTCTTGACAAAGAAAATGGTTCTGATGAAGAACAATAACCTTGTAGAGCCTCCGGGGAGATCCTGTAGCTCCGTGCTGTCCTCGGGTGGCTGTAGCCATCTTTCTAGGTCTTCATCGAGAGTAGAGTGAGCTCTGTCCAAGGGCAAGTGAAGAGAATTGAGACAATCCTTGTCCCATGACAAGGAGGCACAATGTTTTATAGTGGGAAAGGACCTTAAAACATGTGCTTTCACTGTACACGTAAGAAAATGACAGCGAGGTGAGATTGTATTTATAGTTGCAGAAGTCACTTAGAATCCAATTTAGATGCGCACCAGAAATCTCTTCTTTAGCTTCTTCATAAAAAGCCTCAGCACCCATCATGGATTTCCTGGCATCAGTTTTCATTTTTTAAAATAACGCATTAAAATAATTTATCTTGACTCTGCATTTTTTGGTGTCTCCTTTAATTTTGTGCCCCAGGAGTGTGTCTCACTCGCTTCATGCCAGTCCCTGCCCTGAATGACGGTTAGGACAAGGCAAGAGATGTCAGAAGGCAAAAGAGGTGAGCTGAAGTGGTTTACCTTACAACACGAGTCAAAGGAGAGCTATGAATCAGGAACACAATTGGGTTTCTTGAGGCAACCCTATGTTTTTAGACTGAATTGTCTGGATGACTGCCCTCATTTTCTTTTATCTGGCCACAAAGATCTAAAAATTCTCTTCCAAGGCCTTTAATTAAAATGTTTGGGGGCATCTGGGTGGCTCAGTCGGTTAAGCGTTGGGACTCTTGATTTTGGCTCAGGTCATGATCTCATGGTTGGTAGGATCAAGCCCTATGTTGGTCTCATCCATGCTGTTAGCACAGAGCCTGCTTGGGATTCTCTCTCTGCCCCTCCCCCACTCACGCTCCCACACACACTCTCTCAAAAGAAATATAAAAAAACTTTTAGGGGAACCTGGGTGGCTCAGTTGGTTAAGCCACGGACTTCAGCTCAGGTCATGATCTCATGGTTTGTGAGTTCAAGCCCCACATCGGGCTCCACGCTGACAGCGCAGAGCCTGCTTGGGATTCTCTCTCTCTCTGTCCTTCCCCTGCTCACTCTCTCTGTCTCTCTCTCACAAATAAACAAACAAATAAATAATTTTTTAAATTAAAGAAATAATAAAATGTTTTGAAAGAAGCTGAAACCTGCTGTGTTTGCCTCACAAAATGAAGTAAAAACAAAAACAAAAAACAACTTGACAAGAAAAAAATCCTAATAAAAAATGGGTAAAGGACTTGACTAGTTACTTCTCCAGAGAAAATAGACAAACGGCCATGGAGCATATGAACATCATTCTTAACTAGGGAAATGCAAATCAAAACCACAATGAGATATCACCTCATACTTGCTCCATTAGAATGGGTACTATCAAGAAACCAAAAATAATGAATATTGGCAAGGATGTAAAGAAACTGGAGCCCTTGTGCACTGTTGGTAGGAATGTAAAATGGTGCAGCTGCTGTGGAAAGCAGTATGGTATTTCCTCAAAAAATTAAAAATAGATTTACCATATGATCCGGCATTACCACGTGAGGGTACATATCCAAAATAATTGAAAGCAGGATGTCCAGAAGAGATATTGTACCCCATGTTCCCAGCAGCTTTATTCACAGGAGGCAAGAAGGTGAAAGCAACCCAGTTTCTACCAATAAAGGAACAGATAAACAAAATTTGATACACACACACACACACACACACACACACACACACACACACACACTGTAATTCAGTCTTAAAAAAGAAGGAAATTCTAGGGGCACCTGGGTGACTCAGTTGGTTGAGCATCTGACTTCGGCTCAGGTCATGATCTCACGGTTTGTGAATTCAAACCCTGGATCAGGCTCTGTGCTGACAGCTCAGAGCCTAGAGCCTGCTTTGGATTCTGTGTCTCCCTCTCTCTACCCCTCTCCTGCATGCGCACACACACACACACACACACACACTCTCTCTCTCTCTCAAATATAAATAAAGGAAATTCTGACCATGTTGCATGGATGAACCTTGAGGACATCATGTTAAGTGAAATAAACCAGTTACAAAAAGTCAAATACTATATGATTTCACTTATGTGAGGTATCAAGAGTAGTCAAACTCGTCGACACAGAAAGTACAATAGTGGTTGCTAGGAATTGAGGAAAGGGGGCAGTTGGTTTTTAATGGGCATAGAATTTCAGTTTTGTAAGATGAAAAAGTTCAGGAGACAAAAGTTCGGTTGCACAAGAATGTGAATAAACTTAACACTACTGAACTGTACACTTGAAAATTTTATGTTTATGTGTATTTTATGACAATTACAATTAAAAACAAAAAACCTTTAGAATAGGGAGCTATTAGGATAGTATGAAGAAAGACATTTTTCCCTTATTTGTTAGTATCAGAAGAAAAATGAACACACACTAATACAGTTTATTAAATCCTTTCAGAAGCCCAGCTTTTTCTGTTACCTCTCTGTGTCTTCTTCTAGATCCTGAGTTTCTTTGGTCCAGAGCATACTGCTATCTTCTTTTTTACTGTTAGTTTCTTGTTCTTCTAAGTGCCTTTGATCTGAAAATGTTTGAAAGACTTAACTTTATTAGAGCAGCAACAACGAATTGAGAAACCCTGCCTTGAAATGGAGTGCAAAAAATTAAGGCTAATCCATGGTCCCTGAAGTATGCATTGCACGACTTCTTCCCAGGAGAGTGGGGGCCAGGTGGCAGTCTGTAGGGTGCCTGCATTCACAGCAACTGCTTCTGGGGTCTTGGGAGCTCTCTGGTGCCAGGTGAAGCAACAGGAAACCTTACCTGTGCCAAGACTCAAGAGAGACAGAAGAAGCAGAGGAAAGAGAGAGCACATAAGAGAGGAGCCAGGACACTCCAAAAACACACTGCACAGATTTACGTTGGGTGACTACCCTATTCTCACTTGTTAGATGTTTCTAGGTTGGAGCCCCAAGGAAAGAATTTGGGTGGAGAAGGGTAGTACCCTTTAATGTATGCCAGGCATTTCACAATGCTGTCTCATTTCACCCTGCCAGCAGTCCTATGAAGGGAAGGTTTGTTCAGTAACTTACAACATACCAGGCCCTGGGCATAGAGCTATTTATTGTGTAGACCAGAAGTAGGAATTATCGCCCCCATTTTACAGACGAGGATAACTGAGGCTCGGAGACATTAAACTGTTTGCCACACAAAAGTGGAAACTGAGGTGGAACTGTGCCTGACCTCAAGGCTCACAGTGTCCCAATGTGCTGTCGAGGACAGTGTTAAAGCAAGGACCTGATGAAAAGGGTCTGGGTAGCTGGCTTACCATTTACAGTGACACACAGATGACTTGCTGCATTCTCCCCTAACACTGTGGATGAGGCCTGCTGTTGCTTCAAGTGCTCTGTCACAATAATACAAAAGCAAAAGGCAACTTATTTCTTCCTTCACATGTCGTACCATTCTCTAGGACAGTGGTTCTCAAAGGGTGGTCCTTGGATCAGCAGCCTCAGTATACTCAGTACTTAGATATGCAAAGTCTCAGGCCTCATCCCAGACCTACTGAGTCAGAAACTCTGGGGGTAGGGCCCAGCAATTGTATTTTATAAGCCCTCCGGGTGACTCTGACAGCCGATAACCTTTGAGAACCACTGGTCTAGAGCATTCAATCTCATCCAACACTAAAAATAAAAATAAAAACGATAACAATGATAGGTAACACTTGCAAAGCCCTAGGTGGCAGCTGTTTTTAACTTACACACATTCATTCAAGATTCATGTTCACAATCTTCATAACAACCTTATGAGACTGATCATGTGACTGTTATTCCTGTCGAGCAGATGAGGAAATGGAGGTAAAGAAAGGTTGAGGACCTTGCCTGGAATCACACAGAATGGAAGAAGCAGAGCTGGGATTTGAACCCAGGATGTCTAGCTCTAAGATTGATGCTGTTAATCTCTATTTTATAGTCTCTCAAGTATGTAACACATCAAAGCATCTTCCAATTTTCCCCATCTCTATGGCCTATGTTTCCTATTTTTTACCTTAAACTAGAAAAGACAGAAGGCAAAGAAAATTTCCAGTTCCTAAAGAACTGACCACTAGACCAAGACAAGCATCTGCCAAACTGCATACTGCTCTGCATTTGGTAGCTGCACAGTATCCTCCAAGTGCTCTCCACAGCAGAGCAGGGAGACAGCTGCAAGGCGGCACACACAGGGACCCTGGACTCCCTGGTGTAGCCTTGTTGTGTGCAGGCACAGGGCTTTCTCTCCCTGCAGGTCAGGAAGCAGGCCCTTCCTGCTCCTGGGCATCAACGGGTCCCCATTTGATCACTTGAAATAACTTGAAATAAAAAATCAATTTTTATCCTTGTTAAAGGTAGTCCCTTACTGATCTTAAAAGATCACCTGTATCCTAGGGTTTGAGAGGATCCTCCCCTTTAAGGCCCTTGTCAGATGCCTAGAGCTTTGAATGTGGGCCCTCCAAAAAAAGCACAGGTGTCAGCCACCAGGTCACTCCCCAAAGCTCTCTTCAGGTGAAACAACAGAATGATGATTTATAATAAACAGGTGGGAGTGCCCACTATTAGGAGAAATTACCCAAGTGACCTCTCACTTTTGTCTTTCTGGGAAATTACTGACCTGTGTCAAAGTACAGACATCACCTAGAAACCTGGTCCAGATAATTCCCATGAGTAGAATGAGGGAGGGTTTCTGTAGAGTGTGCTGGGGTACAGCTGTGCCATGAGGCTGGAACCCAGGAGGAAACCTGCTAACAGCTGCTGAAATGGGGGAGTCCATATGGTGACTGAGAGAGAAGACAGCAGGATCCAGAGGAAAATTATCACTAAGGTCAAACTGCAAAGGAGCCTACAAATACTGCCTTAAGTCATGACAAAAGAACAAATGACACTGAGAATCTACCTGAGCTGGACATGTGTGGGTGACCTTTACTGTCATCAGCAGCAGTTCTATTACCGTACTACGAAAAACAACTGGAGAGAAGGAATTTGCAAGGATTCCCTGGGGCGTTCTCGAGAACGAAAGCCAGTGTGGTGGTAGGTGCCCTAAGAGCCTGACCCAACAACCCTATGATCCTGTGGCTTTGGGGAAGAGGTGTGATGAGGTGAGAAGGGCCTAAGAGTACAGAAAAAGAAACTAAGGAAGGTTCTGGCAGTTCTGACTGGCTCACCCTAGTTCATCAGACCAACAGTCAAGGGCAGGGGGTTGTGATAGCCTAGATGGTAGCTTTCCATTGGGTCAGACCACATAAGTCCTCATTTACCTCCCTTTTCCTGATGAGACACAAAACCTCAGAGACTGAAAACCAGCTACCACCTGGTATCAGAAAATTCTCTAGAGGCCCCATCCCAAGAACTGGACTGTCAGAGGTCTGCCAAGATGCGTCCTCTCAGAGTAAGGGGCTGGTCAGCCAGGCTGTCAAGAAGAAAATAATCACGTCTTTCCTGGGTGGGGAAACCACCTGCCCCAAGGCTTCCATTTACTTTCAGCATTGGCTCAGCTGGACAGGGCCAGCCGATCCAGCCACAACTAACATTGAGCTGGTATAGCTGGGTCTCTGCCTGAAACGGAAAATCTGGTCTCATTAGGTCTTGTGCCATGGGCATCTCTGCCCCTAGGAAGGTGATTCATCCATGATGCCAATAACCTCTAATACCTCTTGCTTAGCAGCCAGACTTCAGGCCTCCAAGGTATAGCTGGTTTGGTTCAAAAGAGAGGTGAAAAATTCTTTTATTAAAAGAATTTCATAATAAACCACCTAAATGTTGTTTTTTCTCTTAGAATCATTACCATAGGCCTTTTAAAGTAAGAAAATGACAACAGACACAGGCTAATTATCCCGACCAGGTTTCAGTAGTAATGTGAGGCCCATTTTATTGGAAAACTGCTCCTTCCTGAACTGTTCATTCAGTCAGACCTTCTTATTAGGGCCGGTTGTACTGCCTTCACCTGAGACAAAGAACTACATTGTGGTCTGTGACCACAACTAACAGGGCCACGGAGTACATTCTGTGTTGAACATCCCTTACCAATTTCGTCGAGCAGCTCCTGAGATGGTGGTGGTAGCTCATCAACGTGATGCTGTGAAATGGCTTCTACTGATGCTTAAAAAAGATAAAAGGGAAAATGGCTTAACATCTTTCTGGCCCTGAACTGGTTTTCCAGCTTCCACATGGATTTGACTTAGGACTTCTCAGCAATGAAACAAACTAAAGCAGGGAGACAGCCTCTTACATTAGCAGTCCTAGCTGAGACCTCCTAACATGTGAATGGATTCGCTCCTCCTTTTACTTCAAACCCTTTCCTGCTTTACCCCTGACCCCAGTATTGCTTGATCTGTGTCCCTCCCTCCCAAGGATATTTAGGGTAGGGGAAATACAAATTCTTACTAAGAGGCTGTATCCCTCGGGATACAGAGGCTCTGGGTCAGTCAAAATGAACAAAACAAAAAGGGGGAGGTTTTTCTCTATAGGTTATCAGGCCAGGGGATACAAGAACAACCATTCTTTGGGTCTTCCCCTACTTATAACCTTAACTAAAACCCCTCCGCATAATTCACAAAATCCAAGAATTGTACCAAAACATAAGACATTAAAATTAATATGGCAAAGGCAATATGCCTCAAGAGCTGTTAACATTCTCATATCCTTTGACTTGAAAACCATCTCCTAAGAATCTATCCTAAGAAAGGGATCAGAGGTACAGATAAAGATTTTTGTACAAAGAGCAATAATTAGAAAACAATATAAATCTTCAACATAAGGGCATAGTTAAGCAACATATGTAGAATGGATTATTATGAAGCCATTACATATATTTAACAAATAATTTTCACTAAGAGCAGATCCTCAAAAAATAGCATCAAAGGAAAAAAAAAATAGGCCAGAGCTGATACACAATATGATCTCAGCTATGCTAAAAATATATACATTTTTATACATTTCTAGAAATATGAAAGAGTGCCTGGCTGGCTCCGTAGGTAGAGCATGCAACTCTTGATCTCAGGGTTGTGAGTTCCAGTCCTACATTGGGCATAGTTTACTTTTAAAAAAATGGGGGCACCTGGGTGGCTCAGTTGGTTGAGCACTGGACTCTTGATTTCAGCTCAGGTCATGATCCCTGGGTAGTGGGATAGAGCCCCTCATCAGGCTCCAGACTGAGTACGGAGACTGCTTAAGGTTCTCTTTCTCTCCCCCTCCCCTCCTCTCCCACACTTGCATACCGTCTGTCTAAAAATAAAATTTTTTTTAATTTTAAAAAGAAAAACATATGAACTGAAATAGAAGAGGTTAAAAAATGGTGGTAGAATTAAATGATATTTTTCTTTTAAAGCTTTAATTCTCCAAGTTTAATGAATATATTTTACTTTTAAAATCAGATGGAAAATAGCATTTTTGTTTGAATTTAATGTAGCTTCAACGATGAGACTAAAGTTCCCTTAAATTGACTTCCTATTATTTTGTATTTTGGTTGTATTTTTATATTTAAACACAGGGTACCTTTCGGCAGGCTCCTTCTCTGGGTGGCATGGGATGATGTGTCCGGTGACTTAGCAATGCTGGAGGAACCGGCCCCAGTAAATGCAGACAATCTCTTCTATACGTAAGATGTAAACATGGTAACTGACACATGTACTGAGCTCAAAAGGCCCCCATGCAGGTCAACCATTTCCAAGATTAAGCCTGTGTATCACTGATGGAAGAAGCCACTTGTTTTGTTGCCTGAGTCAAACTCTCCCACATGCTCCCCCCGCTGGGATCCCTTCTCACCCCTCTTGGGCTCCATAGCACCCAGTACTACCTCTGTATTGTAGTAGCCGGCCTTTCTCACTAGATAGGGAGCTCCTCTGGGGCAGGGACCAGGTCTATCTCATTCCCATTTGATGCCTAGAAGAGGGCTTGGCAGGGTACCTGGCACTTAAACCTGTCCAGTTAACAATTTATTGAATGAAAGCCTAAAATTCTTTATCTCCCGACTTTAGAGTGAACCTTTTGTGAGTCAAAAGGCCAAAGAATATAACAACTGATTTTTAATTGAGGACCAAAGCAAGTAATCAATCTGCCTATAGAATGGTCAACATTGTTAATGAGCAGTGCCAAATAAGGAATTTGTAGTTTTCCTGAAGAGACTACACATATGAAATATGAGGGAGAGAGAAGAGAAAAAGAAAGGACAGCGAGCGGAGGAGGAGGAGGAGGAGAGGAAAAGGTAGCACACGATTATGTGTTTTCATTGCAGACTATTAGTTCAGAAGTTCACAGAAGGTAGAGATCAATCAAACCTATCAAGGAACTAAGCAGAGGAGGCATCAAAGAGGAAGCAGAACCCAAGCCTCCTCAAGTAAGTACGATGTGGGTAGACAGAAAGTACAATGCAGGTGAAGGCCCATCCTAAACCGGCAGTTTGGCTCTTTTTAGAGAAATTGCCAGATGTTATCTCTGGGGGGCAAAAAACTCAAAAACTTAGGACCTATCCTAGAATACAGACTCAGAAAGACACCCCAGGGAAGCCCGGAGAAGATCCAGCTTATTTCTTGCTTCCTCTGTAAAATGGATTTGGAGAAATCTTGGCACTTTGGATCCCCTGAGGCCTTTGGGCTGACTCCATGAGTGTGGAAAGCAGAGTCAGTAGACTTACGAGATTGGTCAGTCTTGAAGGAGCAGTTTCAGAGGAAGAAAGAAAGGAATCTAGGCTCTTTGCTTTCTCTCTAACGGTTGTAAATTTATCAGATGAAGTTTGAATGGATTCCCGACTATTGCAGCATGAGGTAGACCTTGTTTTAATTTGAAATGTGATACTTTCAAGGCAGTCTTTATACTGACTGGCAGCTGAAGAACTTGACCCTGTTGTAGAAAAGAGGGCAATTAGTTTCCGAATCCTCTACACTATTTAAAAACAAAACCAGAAAACTCTGTATCTGTACCAGGGATTCTCCAAATTGTTAATAACTAAAATAATCACTGATCTGAGACATAGCTCCTCAAAGTATAAAAACAATGACAGTCTCTAAATTTGGCCATCAAAAGAAAGGGAGATTTATTTGAACCACAAATATACTAGAACTAAGGACACCAGAGAGAGGCTATTTGATGCTGGCCATTGAGGTTGCAAGACTCAAAACTATGTGTGTTTACTCACATGTGAAACTTGAGAAACTTAACAGAAGACCATGGGGGAAGGGAAAGGGAAAAATAGTTTCAAACAGAGAGGGAGGCAAACCATAAGAGACTCTTAAATACAGAGAAGAAACTGAGGGTTGATGAGAGGGTGGAGGAGGGGGGAAATGCATGATGGGCATTGAGGACGACACTTGCTGGGACGAGCACTGGGTGTTGTATGTAAGTAAGGAATCACAGGAATCTCCCCCTAAAACCAAGAGCACACTGTATATACACTGTATGTCAGCTAACTTGACAATAAATTATATATTTAAAAAATTAAAAAGTGTTTCATTAAAAAAAAAAACTGTGTGTGTTTAAGCACAAGAGAGGTTTTAAGTAGTGCTAGAGTACAAGTACAGTTTGTATTTGCCTGTCTCTACTACTAAAGTAAAAACACTCCTTATAGCTGCTTAATAACCAGCATCGCCAACCTCTATCTGGCCCCCCATGGGATTATCCCCTTCAACTCTGGGGCTAAGGAGACACTCTACACTGAGGAAACACCTGGGAGTCTTTTCTCGCAGCCTGGCTTCCCAAAGCCAGTGGGGCAGGGGCTGTTAGTTCTTCTCCCCAAACACTTCTCCTCCCTGCAGTGATTACCTGGGCTGAGTGGAGTGCTGACACTTGTAGGTGCATGGCTTATTTTGGGTGTTTTGCACAAGACTGCCTTAAAAGAACCATCTTGTTCATAGGAGATACTAGACAGGTCTTGAATGTCTGTCAGTGATCTAAGAAATTAAAAGCACAAAGTAATTAGGAGAAGATGTTTAGAAAAGTCAAACAATATTTTCCTGAGGGGTATTTTTTAAAGAAGCTCTTGACAACAATCTTTATTTGGCAGTAGGCCAGAATTAGAGACTATCTTAGAATATCTTACGTATCTTAAAGAGGATATTAGAGAATATCCTAAAAAGAAATACTAACTTTAAACATATCTCAGCAGCTAAAAATAAAACTATTTCCATAGATGAAGGTATATTTACATGGAAAACAGATTTCATTTACCTCCAATATAAACATATCAATATCATCATCATCATCATCGTCACTATATTTCCTTGATTGTAAGATGCTATTAATTTAGATTACATCATCATGACAGCTTTTTGGTCAAAGAAGAAACACGCTCACATTACGTGTATGAATAAAAATAGGAGGAATGTACTCTCTCACAAATGAGAAAATTCCTCATTTCCCCCTAAAACTAAGACTTTACACAGCATTCTTAGGCCCTACATGTCTTTCTCTTTCAGCTCCTTTGGTGATTCCTTTAATGTCTCCTCTTGTTCACCTTCAGTACTGTAAGAGAGAAAGTGAGAAAATTATATGAATCCCCTGTCAGCAGAGTGCACTAACCTGATACAATGGACCAGTTTATCAGCCCAGTGTAAGAAGCAGCAGAAAGGGCACTAAGCTCAAAAGTAGAAAGTTGGTTCTGGCCCTGGGTCTGCTACTAACTAGTCATATGTTTTCAGGCATGTCTGGGCCTTACTCTGGGCCTCAGTTTCCTCTCCAGGGATGGAATAAATATTTTCTAAGGATCAGCCCATCTGAAATCAGCCGATGATACTATATGACAGTGAGCAAGTTCCTGAGGAAATCAATAGATCACAGGAATTTGCTGGGGATGGAGGCTGGAGCAAAGGGCACAGCGGTGGGGCCTTACCAGCTGTGAGACAACTTCCTACTTGGAGCATCAGGTGGGGCCAAGACAGACTTACAGCAAAAAACGGCCAGAAAAGAATACTGAAGATGAACTTGGCCTTTTTCTACTTTAATCAATATGTAGGATTCAATTTCAATATCTGCTGAACATAAACTATAAACCAGATCCCATGCGAAATCCTTCCATATGTTTTCAAAATTTCAATCTCTGCAACAATCCTGAGATCAATGGTACAAAGGAAAGAGCAAGGATTTTGGATCGAATTATGACTTTATTAATTCTGTAGTTGCTTCTCCTTCCAAGTATACAGTACGAGAGCACTTTTTGGCCCTCCTAATTTATATAAATGGCCACCTCACTTGTTTTAACCAGTAAACTATAAGAGAAAGTGATATGAGTCACTTTTGGGCAGAAACCTTAAGGACAGCGCACAGCTCCTTTTCCTTCTTTCCTGCCTCAGCAATCAAGGAAGCACAAGGATGGAGTCTCCCTCAGCCTGTATCTTGGATAGAAGGTAACACACCACTGCACACTCCTGGCGAACCCAAGATGGACATGGAGCATGAGCAAAAAAAGAAATGTTTGCTGGCTTAAGCCA
This sequence comes from Paguma larvata, assembly GCA_030068075.1. NCBI lineage: Eukaryota > Metazoa > Chordata > Mammalia > Carnivora > Viverridae > Paguma > Paguma larvata. The sequence continues at coordinate 54,723,886 of CM057843.1, forward strand.
CGAAAATTTGGAGGTTGTTTGTTATACAGCATAATCTAGCCTATCCTGACCACTTACTTACTACTTACTAACTCACAGTTAGGCACTTAATGACTGCGACCTTAGAAAAAAATACTTAAAACTCTCAGAACTTTGCTTTCCTTATTTGCAAAATGGAGATGACAGTATGTGTTTCACAGGGTTGTTTCATGAATTAAATTAGGGAAAACTGAGTGCCTAGTACATGGTAGCTACTTAGGAAATACTAGCTGTAATTATTATAGGTAAGGAAATTGAGGCCTAGAGAGTGGGAAAGTAAAATGAATGTTATTGTGCCAGGTACTTTACAGCTATTATTAGTTTTTTTAACTATACTTTTTATTTTGAGGTAACTGTATATTCACATGAACTTTAAAGAAACAATTTACCCAAGTTTCCTTGAATGGTAGTATCTTGCAAATCTACAGAACAATATCACAACCAAGATATCAACACTGATACAGTCAAGATACAGAACATTTCCATCACCAAAGGGATCCCTTTAGGCTGCCCTTTTATAGGCATGTCTACTTCCCTCCTACTCCCTACCCCTCCTCTATCCCCTGGAAAGCACTCATTTGTTCTTTATTTCTATAATTTTATCATTTCAAGAATGCTATATAAGTGGAATCATATAGTAAATAACTTTGAGGGCTTGTGCTTTCCTTCCAGCACAATTCTCTGGAGATTTATCCAGATTATTGAAGGTACCAATAGTTAATTCTTTTTTACTGCTGAGAAGTATTCCATGGTATGGATGTACCTGTCGGTTAAATCACTCACTTGTTAGACAATGTTTGGGTTTCCAGTTTTGGGCTATTACAAATAAAGTTGCTATAAACATTCACGTATATGTTTTTTTTAATTTAATTTTTAAATGTTTATTTTTGAGAGATAGAGAGTGGGGGAGGGTCAGAGAGAGAGAGGGAGACACAGTATCTGAAACGGGCTCCAGGCTCTGAGCTGTCAGCACAGAGCCCAATGCGGGGCTCAAACTCGGGAATGGTGAGATCATGACCTAGGCTGAAGTCGGACGTTTAACCAATTGAGTCACCCAGGCGCCCCTCACGTATATATAACCAAGGTCATAGAGATAGGAAAGGCAGAGTCAGGATCGGAATACAGATAATAACTATCTGAATATAGATAATAACTCCTTTTCACAATCCCTCACAATCCTGCTAAACAAGTCCTAAGAAAGCTAAATTCCCCAAAGCAACTTTTTATAATGTGGTGACAAATATATTTGAAGACAAGCAATATATAAATATAAGGGATTATCGTCATTTAACATTACTTCTGTGAGACTGAAACTGTGAATAAAGTACTAGCACATACCTTCGTATAGGCTGGAATTGAGATCTGGTCAAAATCTCAGCATTCCTTCCAAGGCTTTTTCCCATTTGGAACTTTTCTTCGCCTGAAAGAATAAAGTAAATGCATTTTTTTACTTAATTTTTGCCAACTCAGATTATTATTTTCATTCTCTAGAATTTCCCTTGGTCTGGTTCAGAATGAGAAATAATCCGGATAAACAAAGTACTTCCTACTTGGGTTTGGATTGAGAGCTGTAGGAGAGGTTTTTGCTCTGAAAGTTTATTTTCCTTGCTCAGAGGGGGTAACTATATTCTGACACTCAAAATACAATCAAGCCATTTACTGGCCTTTCAGTTATAACTGCACAGCTATTTCTGGAGACAAATGTTGTTTTGTCTTTTCAGGAAGGCAAACTGACCTGGTTCCTGTCAACAGACACCAGGGGGCGTTGAAACCAAGAACTGTTTGTTCACTAAAGATTTCAAATAGAAAAGACCATTCCCAGAGTGCTAACTAAGCCTCTTGGCCATCAGACTCCGCTTAAAGAATGGGGGTAGGGGACTTGAGTACTAAGGAGCTAATTCAACTATCTTTTATTCTCCTTTTTTTTTTTAAGTTTATTTATTTTGAGAGAAAGAGAGAGAGAGAGAGACAGTGACAGTGTGAGTGGGGGAGGGGCAGCGAGAGAGGGAGACAGAGAATCCTAAGCAGGCACCGCACTGTCAGCACAGAGCAGCCTGACTCGGGGCTCGAATTCACGAAACCGTGAGATCATACCCTGAGCTGAAACCAAGAGTCGGATGCCTAACTGGCAGAACCACCCAGTTGCCCCTCTTTTGTTCACCTTGACATCAAGTATCCAAAGTTACTCCCCACCAGTTCTCACGTAAGACACTATGCAGACCTCTGGGCAGACAGGGCCACTATCCATTTTTCTTCCCACAACTGTACTGCTCTGTTTATAGAGAAGGGGACAGGCAGAGCAGCCTGCCCTCTTGGCAAATGATCATGATCCCATGGCCATTCCTTAGAGCAGGTAGTCTGGTGGACGATGGGGAGGCCCACCAAAGCAGTGTCACCTTTAGCAGGTACCAAGGAGGTCTGAAACCTCAGTAGAGAAGCATGGGGGTTCTTCTTCCTGTGACCCTCTTTCAAATACTAGGAGGCATAAACCCCTAGAAAGCATAAAGGAATTCCTAACAAGCACCATCACAGCTAGAAGAAAACTTAAGAGATTTTGCAGTCTGACCTTCTCCTTTACTTTATACGAAGAGAGAATGGAGCCCTGGGGTGAAATGACTTGCCCAAGGTCATGCAAGAGAAAAAAGTCAGTGGCAGAACTGAGCTTGGAACCCAGCATGAGTCCAATTTTCACCTGTGGCATCGCCTGGTATGGAGGGAGTATATATCAGAGCCCTAGTGGAAAAGAAGGAAGAGAAAGGCTGAAAGCAGGACGTGAGTGGAAATCAGAGGTTTCTTCATGTACTTCAGATGTCTGTATCAGAGGAGCCCTGACCTACCTGCCCCACAACTTCTCTATCCCACTCAACTCTCCTCCAAACAGAAGTGAAATGGCTATGTGTAGGCCAGGCTCACACAGAAAGTAATTGTGGGCAGAGGCCCCACAAAAGAAGTGGGTGACCTAAGGCCCAGTCTGAGGACTTTTAATACGCATTGTTCTGAGAATTTAACTGTTCATCTAAAAGCCTATTGCTTCTTAAGATGCTGTCAACTGTGACAGGGGCATGAATCAGGTTAGAGATGGAAGCCAGAGTGTGTAACAAGAGGAAGGGACTAAGTTCAGAACCCAGGTCCACCCTGCCTGGGTTCAGAATGTTGAGACATGACTGTAGACAGCTACATGGCTCAGTAAATGGGTAACTCTGACTTTAAAATAGATGGCTGTAGGGGCACCTGGGTGGTTCAGTTGGTTAAGCATCTGATTCTTCATTTCGGCTCAGGTCATGATCTCCCGGTTCATGGGTTCGAGCCCTGCAACGGGCTCCATGCTGACAGTGTGGAGACTGCTTAGAATTCTCTCTCTCCCTTGCTCTCTGCCCCTCCCCCACTTGTGCTCTCTTTCTCTTCCTCTCTCCAAATTAATAGATAAACTTTAAAATAGATGGCTGTAGTAAACCAATTTGAAAATAAACTATTATAATAAAAAAAAAGAAAAAAGAAAAAATAAGAAAAAAAAGAAATTAAAAAAAAAATAGATGGCTGTATACCTTAAAAGAGTAAAAGTACCCAATTTTTTAAATGTCTGTATCAGAATCAGTGGTTGACTTATCTTATCTTGTGCCACACCCGGGCTGCTGAGCCAAGGTTAACTTCCCACGTAAGGGAAAACAGTTGCTGAGTTATATAGAACCCAAGGCCTCCCAAGGGAAAGATGTTATGTTGACTATGCACTATTGGCTGTTATTAACTCTGCCAAGATGCTAAGCAAGCAAAGGAAAATGATAGTCGAACTCTGCCTCTCAGGGTGGAGAAGGACATGAAAAGCTAGTTCTAGTTTTTGTTGTGTCAATAACCAGTTGTACGGCCTGGGTCAATCCCTCAGGTCAGCTCAGTGAAGATAGCTAAGCACCTGCTTGTGCCACAAAGGGGCCAGAAATCTTATGAAAGTTTAGAGGGAAAAACAAAACAAAACAAAAAAGCAGCAGCAGCAGCCACTAAATGTATGCTATAAGGATGCAAGGGGAAGTACAGATAACTTAGTATGTGGATGTCATGAGGCTGGTGAGGAGCAGGAGATTCATTCTAATGAATCATCTGTAAAATCAAAGGCCTGGAAGAGGTTATCTCTAAGGACAGTTTCAGCTTTAAAGATCTGTCATCCAACAGAAAAGTAAAGGCAAGTGAAAAAGAATCTGCCTTAAGAGCTTATTACCAGGGCCTCGAGGTTGGGCAAATGCATCTTGTATTTCTTCAAAGTTCTCTTCTATGGGGCTTGAGGTCTACAAAAGAATAAAAGAGCAAAGAAGAAGGGTCACTGGAGGCTGTCTTATCATGAAAAGGTAGAGGGAGAATTTCTTGATGTTCTTAAACCTTAAAAATCTTCCTAAGGTTCCTGCATCTTTCATACAGAATAAACCTGCTTCGAAGACATTAAGTGCTCATTTGTACTTTATGCTCCTCCTCAACGACAAGCCCTTCCCTACCCCCCACTGTGAGGAGGAATTGTGTGACTTTTCCCTTCTTTATATTATCCCCTCCACTCTCCAACCTTCCCACAAAGATGTTTTGATTCCTAGGACCTTTATCAGAAAAGCCAAAGAAGTTTGGAAAAATGGCCCAGACTGCAAAGCTACTTTCTGGGGGTGAGAGGTCAGAACACTGGTTCCTTTGAGAGGAGACAGTGACTGAGAAGAAGCCCACAGAGGTCTTCTGAAGGACCCATAATGTCCTGCTTCTTCATCTGGGTGGTTACAGAATGTGTTCAAGTCTGGGAAAATCCATGGGCTGTACACTTAAGAGCTGGGGACTTTCCTCTATGTTACATTTATACGTATATGTATACATAATATGTGTGTATGTACTTTGTATCTTTTTATTAAAGATTTTCTTAACATACCAGTCTGCTCACATTAAAAGCAAGAATAGCTGAAGGATTAATAATGGAACACTGCTCCGAGTTATCAGAAGTGCAGAAGAGTGGAAATGATGCTTTTGCTGCATCACTGAATTCTTGCCAAATATTGTGTTTGAGATACACAATCCTCTCTTTTCTCTACCCCACCTTCCTTATTGGTAAAAGGTCCAAAAAAGGTGGTAGGTCAGTAGGAAGGTGAGGTAGAAATTATATAAATGAATAAATAAAATGTAAGGAGCTTCATTTTATAAATGAAAACACTCTGTACAAATAGGTGCTTGCAAAAGCTGGGCAGGTTCCCAAGAAAGCCCCGTGCACTGTACAACCCTCCATTCATGCTGAGCCCTGGCCTCTAATCCTGGCTCTCCTGCCACTGAAGCTTGGCAGGCCAGGGCTAATTCCCTACATCTGTGGATCGCCACTTCTTCACACAGAGGAATAGCAGCAGGCCTTCTTCTCTTCCCCATAGGAAGGATATGTGAGTTAGGTAACATGAAGAAAAGTGCTTTGAAAAAAAAGTACAAAGTGCTGTACAAATACAGGAGCCATGGTTTTGGGAGAAACTGCATATGACTTTTCGTTCTCAAAAATCTTATTTTTCAGATGTCTTTTCAAAACACATGAAAACACTAAGTCCGTATTACACACTTTTACACATAAGCTATTTTTCTCAATAAAAATAATTTAAAAGGAATAAGGCAATAGAGAAACCTTAAAAGTACTTTACCCCAAACTGCGGTTTTTACCTCTAGAGCTAAGTTTTCTTGAGCAGTCGAGGAATAAAAATATTCATAGTCTGGAGTTAAAAATTCATCTGTTACATCCTCAGAAGACTCTGGAGAACAAGTTGATTGCACGGACTGATCCTGTTAATAACGCAGAAAATCACTTTTAGGTTGGTGTTCATTGTAAACAAATCCCTTTGTAGTTGGATGCAGTGCTAATAATGCGGTTATCTAAAATCCCTTGGAGCTGGCCCGGGGCCGGCTTGCACATCTGCCTCTGCCCTCCTTCCCCACAGTGAGCTGTGAACCCGCTGCGGCAAGTGAGGCAAATGACAATCCTGAGACTCATCACCCTCATCTGCACAATAGAGGGGGAAGGGAGTTAGGTGACCTTTCTGCTCTGAAATTCTAAGAAGAAAGGCCCTAGACAACTCCAGCTGGCACTGAGTTTGAACACCCACAGACGCAGTCCATGTGTTGGCATCGTCTCCCAGATAAGGAAGCTGAGGCCACTCAGGACTGAGGAGTCCCGTGGGCACTACGGTTTAAAAGTGAAGGAGTATGATGTAAAAATAGCAATGAAATCTCAATAATAAAAATAAAACTTGAAGATTCAAAAGTAAAAGCTATTTTTTCAGCATCCTCATTCCACCCCTTCCTTTTCTGCTTAGTTCTCCATGTTCAGGCCCTGATCACCACATGCACAGGCAACTAACTAGCTCCTTTCCACACCTCCAATGATCCCTTTGTAGAGGTTTTGTGATTTATTTCCTTGGAAGCTGCTTTTGCCACATGCTTCCTCTTCCTGCACACTTGGCAGCTGCTCCCTTTTACCTCTCGTATCAAACTGAAACTTCTCAGACAAGCCTGGCCTCACATACCCTCCCCACTTCCCTGACAGACCTGCTTCTCCAGCCAAGTCCGTATACTTAACACGGCCTATCCTTCCAGCCGCCATGTGAGAAAAAGAATAAATTGTCCTAAATTGTCCTTGTGAGTGGTTTGTGTGCCATGATTAAATATAATAGTATATTCTTTGAAAGATCTCAAATGTTATCACAATTGTATTTTTATATTATTTCATTTTCAGTTGCTGTTTATATTCTTTAAGTGATTGTGTCCTCATATCATAATGATAACACACTCTGGTTCCTTAGCCTGGCTGGAGTGTGGCCCAATTACATGCTTCAAGGATGTGTTAAACCCCTGAAGCAGGGCTGCAGCCTCAAGGCCCAGATTCTGCTGAGACGCAGTTGTCAGGCAAGAACACATTCCTTCCACTGAGAGCTGAATTTGGGTCTGAGAGGACACTCTAGGTGAAGAAAGCCCTCTCATCACAACCCTGGCCCTGCTCTTTCTTCTCCAATTGAACCTCAGTCACCTGCTGGGCCATGAGCTTTGATACCTGACCTCACACTATGCTTCCATAGTTGGTCTTATCTACCCAGCTAGACAGAAAGCTCAAGAGTTTTCTGAATCTGACACTTGTCTGTGTTCCGCCCAAGCCCCAAGATACACAATGCTTTGAGTTGAACCAACAAGTATTTAGGCAGGGAGGAAAGACTTCTTCATTCATGTGAAGCACATACTCCAACAAAAAAGAACTACTGTAGACATTATTTCAATATCATAATACATAACAACAGCTCAGTTCTACTTTATTAGGTCTTTGGGTTCAACCTGGCTCTGCAGGCCATATTACTCACACTGTAAGATTTCTCAAGGACCACAGATGCATCAGAACTTGCTTGAAAGACTTCACTATGTTCTGGTTGCTCGTTTTTTCTGGGAGACAAGTGCCTGATACCTAATGATTATAACACAACCATAGTCATTCCATGATGTTCAGATGGCATGGAAGGGGAGAGGAGTGGCATGAGAGAAGAGATCTGTGAATATTCTGCCAATAATGACCATGTCCCATACGTCAGGTTCAGTCCAGAAAGTGGAGACTATTAGTTTGGTCTGGTCCCAACACGTGGTCCTGGATCATCAATCCTTTGGCCCACCCATTCAAGAGGGATGCTTGATGAGGAAGAGATCCTAAATACCAAAAGACCTCAAGCCAGTAGATTTTCTACCTAAGTGATAATTTTAGATGCACCTTTCTTTGATTTGTAAACAACTGTGAAATAATATTCCGTGCCCTGATTGCAAGCAAAGTCCCAGGTGGAAATACACAGCCTTATCAGTTGCATTCCTTTACACCAACAATGAAGCAACAGAGAAATAAAGAAGTGAATCCCATTCACAATTGCACCAAAAACCACAAAATACCTAGGAATAAACCTAACCAAAGATGTAAAAGATCTCTACGCTGAAAACAATAAAAAACTTATGAAGGAAATTGAGGAAGACACCAAGGAAATGGAAAAAACCATGCTCATGGATTGGAAAAATAAATATTATTAAAATGTCAATAAAGCAATCTACGCATTCAATGCAATCTCAATCACAATTGCACCAGCATTCTTCTCAAAGCTAGAACAAACAATCCTAAAATTTATATGGAACCACAAAAGACCCTGAATAGCCAAAGTAATATTGAAGAAGAAAACCAAGGCGGGAGGCATCACAATCCCAGACTTTAACCTCTACTACAAAGTAGTAATAATCAAGACAGCATGGTATTGGCACAAGAACAGACACATAGACCAATGGAATAGAATAGAGAACCCAGAAATGGACCCACAAGCATATGGCCAACTAATCTTTGACAAAGCAGGAAAGAGTATCCAGTGGAAAAAAGACAGCCTCTTTAACAAATGGTGCTGGGAGAACTGGACAGCAACATGCAGAAGAATGAAACTAGACCACTTTCTTTCACCACTCACAAATATAAACTCAAAATGGATGAAGGACCTGAATGTGAGACAGGAAACCATCAAAATCCAAAATCCCATTTTTCCTAGGAGAAAGCAGGAAAAAACCTTTTTGACCTGAGCCGCAGCAATTTCCTACGTGACACATCTCCAAAGGCAAGAGAATTAAAAGCAAAAATGAACTATTGGGACTTCGTCAAGATAAAAAGCTTCTGCACGGCAAAGGAAACAACCAACAAAACTAATAGACAACTGACGGAATGGGAAAGGATAATTGCAAATGACATATTGACTAAAGGACTAGTATCTAAAATCTATGAAGAACTTACCAAACTCCACACCTGAAAAATAAATAACCCAGTGAAGAAATGGGCAGAAGATATGAATAGACACTTCTCCAAAGATGACATTCAGATGGCCAACAGACACGTGAAACGATGCTCAATGTCACTCATTATCAGGGAAATACAAATCAGAACCACACTGAGATACCACCTCACACTGGTTGGAGTGGCTAAAATGAATAAATCAGGAAACTAGATGCTGGTGGAGATGTGGAGAAGCAGGTACCCTCCTACACTGTTGGTGGGAATTCAAACTAGTGCAGCTGCTCTGGAAAATGGTGTGGAGGTTCCTCAAAAAAATGAAAACAGAGCTACCCTATGACCCAGCAATAGCACTGCTAGGAATCTACCCAAGAGACAGGTGCATAGGGGCACCTGTACCCTAATGTTCATAGCAGCATTTTCGACAATAGTCAAATCATGGAAAGAGACTAAGTGTCCATCAACTGATGAATGGATAAAGAAGATGTGGTATATATATACAATGGAATACAATGCAGCAATGAAGAAGAATGAAATCTGGCCATGTGTAGCAACATGGATGGAACTGGAGGGTATTATGCTGAGTGAAATAAGTCAGTTAGAGAAAGACAGATACCATATGTTTCCATGCATAGGTGGATTTTGAGAGACTTAGCAGAAAACCATGGGGGAAGGGAAGAGGGGAAAAGAAAAAAGACACAGAGAGGGAGGGAGACCAAACATAAGAGACTCTCAAAGACTAAGAACAAATGGAGAGGTGAGGGGGGTGTGGGAGGAGGGAGAGTGGGTGACAGGCACAGAGGAGGGCACTTGTTGGGATGAGCGCCGGGTGTTATATGGAAACCAACTTGACAATACATTTTTTTAAGCTAAATAATAATAATAATAAAATATTAATTAATTAATTAATCAATTAAAAAAAAAGAAATACACAGCCTTCAGTTTTAACCTGCAAATCTACGAAGGGATGACAGTCAGCGCCATTTGTCTCTAGGTTCCTCTGGCACAGAATCTCTAGGAGCCAGTGAAGTTTTTCTGGCTGAAAATGCAATGCAAAGAAATGGGCAGTAGGGAATGGCCATCCACTACTGTACTCGGGTAAAAAAGGTTCAATTCCTTGCCAGGTTAGAGCCAGGAATAGGGTCATTGTGTAGAGATTATTTTTCTCCCTTTGACAAAGCAAATGGTCTGCTCCAGTAACAGAAAAACTCACGAATCTCTGAATTTTCTTTACCTATAGGAAGGACAATGGAATCAAAAGGGTATGATGTTTTCCCCTGGAATTCAGGGCTCCCAGATAGATGGGAAAGGGGAGAAGACCAAACAAACGAAATGTTCCAGGAGGCTTACTTATATTTGAGAGCTAATAACTTGATAGAGCTCACCCATCCCAATTCCTCCAACTGTACTTACTGTTGAAGCTTCGAGGTCCAGGCTGTCTGCCATGCTGGTCACTGTCACGGTCACTGTTACCCGTTTTGTCACATTTGCCATTTTCTCCTGGCTCATCATTTTTCCTGGGATACTCTACAGTGCACTGCCAACCCACTTTCTCAGGGTCCCCAAGCGGGGGCTGCAGCAGGGAATCGGGCTCATCTTTAGCCTCATCCTCTAAAGTTACACTACTCTGAGGATGCCATGGTGGTACTGCCAGCTGCCCAGTGGCTGCTCTCTCTGCCATTTCTTTCACCTCCACTGGACAGAGAGAAAGTAGCATTTAAAACAGAACTGTGAACATTAGAAACAAAAGCTTTTGCTTCTTGAAGAGCCACATAATACTTTTAAAGTTCGTATTATTGTAATAATTGCCTTCTTAGAACTGCATCATCCTTAGTTTTGCCCTTCTAGGCTTGAAGGAGAGGAGAGAAAAGAAGTGATAACAGAGGGAAGGACAGAATTTCAGTTAATTTCTGAATTCTGTAGTAGAAGGTAGCAGAAAACTTGGTAGACAGACCTTCCTGCTGTGAAGATTTTACAAGAAAATAACACCCACAGCCTGTAGAGACTAGTGGAAAGGATTCTATTTGAGCTTGTCTAGCCTCCCTGGACTACATGGTGTTCATATTTTGGGAGTGTGTATATATGTGTGTGCTTGTGTGCATGTGTCTTCATTCCAAATGTTCTATACTTTTGCTAATGCCATTTAACATTAATAGTAAAATATATAGACACCGTATCCTTTTAAAGTTTACAAGGTAAAACTGATATGAAAGGAAAATGCCCACGCGATACATGATAGTGACACTGCACGTTCTCTGCTTTCATGATGTCAAATATTAAATTTCTATATCATGCATTATTTTTGCTATGCTTGTAATGTAATATGCATCAATACATACATAATGGAAATATTTCCTATAAAGTCTAGAAATGAAAAAAGCTTTTTCCTGAAAAAAAAAATCACTGAACAAAACAGTATACACAGTGGTGGACTTGATAATCAAGAGATTATCTTCTTTGGAGTAATAATAAAATATGTTCATTTAAACAATGTTAAAAGACCCATCTTAATAAAAGCTTATCTTTCCTGACCAGGTAGTAAAAAAAAAAAAAAAAGAAAAGAAAAGAAAGAAGGAAAAAAAGAAAAAAAAGAAGAAAGGATTTCCTGTCTGCAATTTGTGGTCAGAAAGGCCTTGCTTTTATTTTTTTAATGTCTTTTTTTAAAGTTTATTTATTTATTTTGAGAGAAAGAGAGAGAGAGGGAGAGAGAGAGCCCCAAGCAGTCAATGCAGAGCCCAACGGGGCTTGAACTCACAAACTGTGAGATCATGACCTGAGCCCAAATCAAGAGTCAGACGCTTAACCAACAGAGCCACCTGGGCACCCCACAAAGGCTTTGCTTTTAAACTGGAATGATCCAACAGAAGAAAAGAATGTGGGAGGCTGGTACAATACAGGCTGTGTACTTAGATATAACAAACAGGGGGGCGCCTGGGTGGCTCAGTCGGTTGAGCGGCTGACTTCGGCTCAGGTCATGATCTCACAGTCTGCAAGTTCAGGCCCCGTGTCAGGCTCTGTGCTGACAGCTCAGAGCCTGGAGCCTGCTTCGGATTCTGTGTCTCCCTCTCTCTGCCCCTCCCCCACTCATGCTCTGTCTCTCTCTGTCTCAAAAATAAATAAACATTGAAAAAAAATTAAAAAGAAAAAAAAAAGATACAACAGGTTAGAGATATACTTTAAATTTCATTTTCCCCAACAGAAGTTATGACGTTTTACTCACTTTTCCATTTTAAGTGTACCTCTTCATCATCTTCGTTATTTTTTGACTTTACATTACAGATTTCAGAAGATACAGATTCCATATTGATCCTAAATTATATAAAGTGGGGGGGAGGGGAACAGGGTGGACACAAATATACTAGTTTGCTCAAGTTCCTGACACAACTCTGAGCCCTCCAGCTCTAGCCCACCCAGAGGACCATCGTCCTCTACTCTCAGAGCCATTCCTGGGGTTGCACTGACCCCTGCCTGCCACCAGAGAGCGTCAGACTCCCCAGCATTCAGATCACAAGACTCCTTACCTAGTAGAGGCCTGGCCAGGGCTGGATGACACCGGAGGTCCCTTCAGGCGGCTTGGCACAGGGAAAAGTGCACTATTAAGCTGAGTCAACTTGGTTCGGGCATTGGACTCTTTAGACCTTCCCTGGCTAAGAAATGAAAGGACTGGGTTAGAAGATCTCTAAGGTTTTTTTCAGTTTCCAAATTCAGATTTCATGATTCTAAAAGTACTCTTGAGAAATTTTTAGAGGTAGAAGAAATCCACAATTGAAACACAGTTTCACCAGATTCCTAGTCCCTGAGCTACTGCAGAGCCCCCTATCCCAACAATGCCACAGAACACAGGTGATGGTTCAGTAACTGTTCCTACCCTTTGATCAGAATTCTTTCGTAACAGGCCCACCTGCATATCGGTGATAGCACAATAACTAACATTTGTAAACATGGTCTTAAGGCACCAGAGAGCCTGAGGAACATTCAGAGATCTTTAGCTTAGCTTCACTGAGTTCTAGACCCCACTAGAACTAGTAGCTGCCTGCCTTTGGCATACTTTAATCTCTCTGGACAAAGGTTTCCTCATCTGAAAAACAAGGGAGTCTTTTTCTCTACATATCCATGATTATATATGTTATCTTATCGTCTATTAAACTAACTCTTTGAAAATGTGTGTCTTGTGGCATATGTATGAATTCCTTGTTACCTTGCATGCCCTACTTTCCCGCTGGACCAGAAAGCAGAGAGACTAAATTGGGAAGGTCAGATATGATTGGCTTCTTTAAAGAGCAATTTGACAGCAGCTATTCAGTAACTTTAAAATGTTTAAACCTTTCACCTAGTAACTCTGCTTCTGGCAATCCAACAAGGACATAATTCCAAAGTGCAGAAATAGTTGCACTGACAAGGCACTGTGACCCTATTCAGAATGGACAAAAGAACAACACAACCTAAAATTCAACAATGGGGGAAATCCAGCAATTTTGAGTTCACAGGAGGTTTTTCAATAATTTGGGATAATGCTCTTGTTCTAATGTAAGAGGAAAAATCAAGATATAAAAGTATCCATATATATTTATATATAATTATAATTTTATATCCAAAAAACATATTAAAAGAGTAGGTGGATTGGTAGCAAGTATCAGAATTTCCTTTGGTCTGTTTTTTGTTCTTTTGGGGGAACATGGTGAATGGGGGTGGGGGAGGCCACAACTATGCCTTTGCTTTATCATCTGATGGTCGCTGCATCTGCTTTTCTCCATGATGTGAGCTCTAACTCCTTTGATGCCAGTTAGTTGGTTCTCCAGTAATTCCCTCTGTAAAGTTAACATACACTGAACTAAGATGTCTGGGCATTCTCCTTGATTCTCCTTTAGTGAACATATTTACCAACGTAAAAGGAACAGTAAATTCTTGCTTCTGGTCTCAGTCAACACTGGGAGAGAAACAAAAAGTTACTTCTTTCCAGGAGAACTGACTTCAAAGCCATGGATTGAAGTCATTTAAACACAGAAAAGAAAAACTGAAATTGGTGGACTAGTCTATCTTGAAACACACTTAATGGCCCTTTAGTAACTACCCCCATGCAAAATAAAATTTGTTTTACCTAAGTTCTGAAAAACTCAGTGTACACCTATGCTTTCCTTCCTGTGATTTGTGCTGAAGCCAATTCATTTCATTGATTTGGCTGGAAATCAGAGGCCGCATGGGAACAGTTCTATCATTCAACCCCAGGGCCCCCAGGAACCCTGGTGCGACATCAGGGATGCTTATTTTGAGCAGCCATGGTTTCCAGGTTTCCAAATAGTTTGGTTTCTGGAGCAGAGGCAAATGGGATGCCTTTTTATAAGAAAAACAATCTGGGAAGCTTTGGAAAGGCAAGGTGCTTTGCTTTTGATAAATGACGAGTTCTGTCTGATTAACCTGCCAGCTCCTTTACCTCTGATGTTTTCTCCTACAAGTTTCCGTCATATAGCTCCTTCTGCTCACTCGAAGGAGAAAAGCTGCTAAGATCTGTTTCTGTGTTACTATTCTTCATCACTCACAGTCTCTTCGTGACAAGACACATGAAGATCATTAAGTGGCTTTGGGGTCACAAGGGAGTCTAAGAACAAAATTTTAACCCACCTGCTGGTATTTGGGCTCCTGTTTCTTTCCAAACTGTGCTTGGCTCCTCGAGAGGGCTGCAATTGTTCACTTGTGCCCTGTTTTCCAGGTCCACAAAAAGTTGGCAGCTTAAAAAGAGTAAACATGTTTCAGTGCTTTGATGAAGGGATTCCTCCTCTCTTCATCTCACATACTATTTTTCAAGCCATTCTTGCTAAATGTGCAGAAATAACCAGACCTACTAAGATGATTTCCCTTTGCATGTTACACATCTAGTAACTCATCTCTTGGCTGGAAGTCTTTACGTAGAGATGTTGGCCCCCAGAAACCCAGTCCAGACTGGGAGCAAGTGAAGAATGAACAGACCAAACAGACATCAAAATTCCCAAAACTTTCCTTTATATTTGTATTGAGGCAGCAAGCTTTGTGGCAGGAACCTAGGGCCTTGAGTTCTAGTCTAATCCTTACTCAGAATAACAAGCTCTATCAATATTCCTGACCCACAGAATTGTGACAAATAAAAAATTATTATTTAAAGCCACTAAGTTTGGGTTTTTGTTGTTGTTACTACATAGCAATAGATAACCAAAACATAACACACAAGAAATCTTTTTTTCTAATTTGAGAGAGAGAGAGTGAGAGCGCGCATGCTGGCAGGAGAGGGGGCTGGGGAGGGAAGAGACAGGGAGAGAAGTGAGAGAGTGAGAGAGAGAGGGAGAATCTTAAGCAGGCTCTACGCGCTCACCATGGAGCCTGACAGAAGGCTCCATCCCATGACCCTGGGATCATGACCTGAGCCAAAATCAACAGTAGGATGCTCAACTAACTGAGGCACCCAAGCGCCCCAAGAAAACTTACTTTTAATAGTTTTCTAGTAAATTTGAATTTTCAACACTAACAGAAATATTAGCATCTAAGTAAGTTCTTTGTGTCTTCTTTTTATACAAAAACAAATGCCAACACTTTTCCAAATGTTTTAAGTGAGGACTATAGTCTCAACTGATGTTCAGCAGGGCACAGTGAAAGAACACTAGACTAGGAGTGAAGAAATCTGCCCCTAATCAGCTGTGGGCCTTGGCAGTGGCGTAGTAAGGGGTGGGGGTGGAGGGAGCTGTCTGCCCTGTGCAGGCAATAAAGGGATGCAATATAAACGGAGAATTTTTAAACTATAATAAAACCCACGAAAAGCTGGTCAGCTTTTTATCACCACAGGACAGCAATTCTAAGTAATTTCAGTAAAAAATCCTCCTTCTAATGGACTGACCTCTCCTACCTCAACCCCATCTCGGTAACACCTGGACATTGGGAAGTTTAAGGCACTGAACTTGGGCTTCACGCTCTGTAAAATGATAGGCTGATCCATCTCTAAAATCCTGATCCAAGAGGCAGCCAGCTCTCTATGTGTGAACTTGTTCAAATTCATTCATTTCCTCAATGACCATTTATCAAGTACCTAGTATGTGCCAGGCACCCTTGCTAGGGCACAGAATGAGTAAGACCCAGTCCCTGTCCTTAAGGAGATCATGGATGAGCTATCACCTCACTAAGCCTCAAACTACACCTCCCAGGCCAGTCCCCATGGTATCTGGCCTGGTGTCCCATGGTATCCCGAGGCGTCTTCTTTGATGACCAGGTCCCTCTGTCCCACACTGGAGCTACTCATAGGTAGAGCCTGTGACTCATTCATCATCACATCCCAGAGTCTACTGCATAGCCTTTGGCTCTATAAATGTTTATTGAATGAGTTAGTGAATGAATGAATAAACAATTTAGAATGGGGATTAATACCTGCCCAAGATACCATATTTAGTATACTGAACCATGTAAAATTGTCAATACTTGAATATTTCAACCTGTAAGACAGCAATTTCATATAGTTCAATATGATGCACAGGATTTTAAAAGAAGAACATGGGTTGTATGTTGGGTTTGGAATGACAGATGAAGAGTATCTACCTTAGAATTCCATCTTAGAGGCCTTATTTCCCAAAGCCAAGAGGACCCACTATGAGTTGGTTGTATTTAGTTAGTCCTTGCACATGAGTTTGGGTCCATACTGAACCATGTTCCAGATCCTGCTCATACTGCCCTGCCTCCCACTTAGCTGTACCTGATGGCTCTTCTCTGACTGATCCCCAGTGCTTTCTTCAGAGACTTGGGTGACAGGTTTCCAGCCACAACCACTTCTTTTTCTGGACTTTTTGCCAAAATGTCCCCCTTGAAAGTCCCTCTCCGTGGAAGGCCTTGTCAGGGTTCGGCAATTGCCACTGGTGTCCAGCTGCTGGCCTGCTAGCAGCTGCATGACAGGAGGAACATAGGTGGAAGCTGGGGGACCCAAGGCTGAAGGTGAGTCATAGAGGTTTGTAAACTCTCTTGAAGAAGCCCACAAAGACCTGTACTCCTCCTGCTCCTTCTGTATCATCTCAAGCTTATCAATTTTCTGTTGGGTATTCCTCAGCAAATCGGCATTCTGGTACATTAATGTCTGTGAAATCTTTAGATTCAGCACACACTTACTGATGTACTCCTCGGTCATGCACCTACTGCTCCCATTGCCCCTGGCTTCTCTGGCTAGCTCAGGTAGGCTAGGTGAACTAAGAGAACCATTTTGCCAATCCCAGTCCTCAAAGGAAAGCTCTGTGTCAGCTTCTGAAGAGCTTTCCTCCTCATCACAAAAACAGCATGCCTCTCTCTCCATCTTTTCCAACTCTTCTTCCATGGACTTTAGTTCATCTGCTTGGCTTGGTCTGGCCCCCTCAACAGATGAATCAGCCCCTGGGGGCTCCTCCTCCTTGTCATCTCTCCTATCCAGGCAGCCTGAGTAGATTTCGTTGATTTCAAAGCTGCAGAGGCTAGCCTGACCTGGGCTGGGCCTCCTGGCCTCTTCCACCACAGAGCAGGCAGGAGAAGCAGCATCTTGGTTCTGAGTCTCCTTGGCCATCGGACTTGGATCTAGGACCTGAGGATCTGGTGTTGCTTTCTCGTGGGTGAATGAAGCTGACTGCCTGCTGGAAAGAGTAGCAACATGCAACTGATTAAAGTGATCACATGTAGCAACTTAGCAGCCTTGGTATGTTGCCTGAGCAGTATGAGAATGGAGAAAGAAGCTTTTTAGTTTCCCATTCCCTGCCCAGGTGTGGAAGGCTACCGGATACACTCCCAGAGAGTGAGGGGGTATTTCTAACAGATGAAAATTCCCATTTTTGACGCGAGTCTAGGTAGAAAATTGGGGAGGGATCAAATCCTGGGGGAAATGTTCTAAGCTTAAGTTACAATATGGTCAAAACATGCCTGTCAGGACATGCAAATTACAGGCCCCTGAATCTTAAGAACTAAATTCATAGCTTTCTTTACATACACAGGAGTCTGAATATTCATGTCAGTTAAAGTTATGCTCTTGGTGAGTATCTGATAAAAGCAGCCAAGACACTGCCAAGAAGCTGCTGCATCATGGGAAGAATAATAATTCAAAAAATAGCACCAGAAATGACCATCCATCACACCTGGTTGATGGTGTAGTGCTCACAGAGAATGGGATGGAGGAAGCCAAAGTGATGAAAGCTTGGGGCGGGAGGGGGGCGGCATTCTGGAGGCCTTCAGCCCTGTCCAAAGAGAGGCAGAGAGAACGGTCACCTGGCCTGGATTCCAGCTCTGTAGTAAGTTCTGGAATCCTGAGCAAGCCATAACCTCTCTCAACCTTAGTGTTCTCATCTGGAATATGAGGACATTAAGCCAGATGATTGCAAGGTCCTTTTCAGCTCTGCATTCTAAGATTTCTAAATGTACTCTAAAGCTATAAAACTATATGAAAAGCTTGGAGGGAAACACCAAAATATTAATAAATTTCTAAGTGGCAGAATTAAAATGATAAGTAACTTTCCTCTTTGTATGATTTCAAGTTTTCTATAATGAGCAGATAATAGTTTTAAATATAAAAATCACCATTTTGGGGGTTTCCTGGGTGGTTCAGTCCATTAAGCATCTGACTCTTCATTTCAGCTCAGGTCATAATCTCACAGTTCGGAAGACTGAACCCTATGTTGGGCTCTGCGCAGACAGCATGAAGCCTGGTTGAGATTCTCTCTTTCCCTCTCTCCCTACCCCTCCCTTTCTCTCTCTCTCTCTCTCTCTCAAAATAAAGTAAAATCATCATTTTTATTTGTGAAACAAATAAATTCCTAAGAATAATCATACTAGAAATAAGCTGCTTATTCTGGCAAAAATGCTTAGTTCTGGATCCAACCAAGGTGTATATGGAGCCAAAAATATTTAACTTAGTAATTTCAAGGACGTTGATTTTTCTCTAAGGCATCCATCTTTTCTTAGTATAAGTGATGTGTACAGTCTGGAGGAGTTGATTAGTTGTAGCCTGCAATTCTCGGGACACATTCATGTCAATTAATGCTTAACCTGTGGGTTAAGGCCATACCCGTTTCCTTTAGCTCTTTTATTTCCAAGTTAGGGGTCTCTTTCAGATGTTCCGACGTCAGTCCTAGACAGACACTGACATCAGGATGGAGATCATATCTCTGCATCTTGGGGCTCTCAGTTGGCTGAGTTCTCTGGGCTCCGAGAAAATCCTGTAACAAGGGAAATATCATCAAGGACATATTTGCAATCATTTGAAGGTCACTAGTATTTTTTAAACAGATCTAGGTATCGAATAAACTTCATCTTCCTGCTGTTGGGTAGACTGACTGTAATCCAAATTAGCTAATTCATTGTTATTACCAATATATATATTTTTCAACTTTAGAGAGATAGAGAGTGCGAGTGGGGGTGAGGGGCAGAGGGTGAGATAGAGGGAGAATCTTAATCTCCATTCAGCGTGGAGCCCAACATGGGGCTCGATCCCACGACCCTGGGATCATGACCTGAGGCAAAATCAAGAGTCAGACGTTCAACCAACTGAGCCACGTGGGTACCCCCAATATTTTTAAAATAATAACAATAGCTCTCAGTCACCGAATACCATTATGTGCCTACAGGATACCCCTGCTATGTGGCAACCTAGCAACTCCAGTCCCCTCATCAATTTCCTGCTGCCCTTACCAAGTAAAGTAGCTAGTGGCTCCTTTTCTTGGGATCAGAGAATGGGTGTGATGAAATAAGGATATCCAAAACTTCTTTCAACTAGCTTCTTCCTTGTCTCTAACCCCCTATGCCTCTGCGACAAATAAGCAGAAATAAAGTCCTAACAGCTTCAGAGCTTACCTTTAAGTCATTCTTCAGAATGTACCGGATATCTTGAAGGTTCATAGTTCGGTCTTTCTGTTTGACCTGGATGCCTGACTTAACAATATCATAGTAAGGTTTTGGAAGCCTGACATCAGCTTCTAAACAATTTCCCAAGACTATGGCTTCTTTAATAACTGAGCCATCTAAGCCATTCCAGGGTATGTTATCTGTTAAAGAAAAAGTCATAGGAAAGAGTAACATCAAGAAATCAGATTAAAAAAGAAGAAGAAGAAATCATGTAAAATTGGGTAATTGGGTAACCTTAGTTAAGTCACTCAACCCCTTTAAACATTAATTTCTCTTTATATAAAAAACTATCTGGAAGTCCAGTCATAGACAAGAAACCACTTTACCCATTTACCAGGGAAATCCCTGCTACAGAGACAGGAACAAGTACCTGTCAGAGTCGTGTAGATGTGGGCTTCCTGCTGTCAGACCTGGAGACCCCAGGGAATGTTTCATGGCATCGGGATGGGCAGCTCAATGTACTCCTCTCATGGAAGGTGTGGTTTTGCCTCTCAGACTGTAAACACTGCTAAATGAGAGGGAACTCTCACTTACCCTCTCAGCGAATGTGGTTTTACTGTATGTGTGTGTGTGTTCCGTGTGTGTGTGTTCCCCTCTCCTGAAAGATTCCTTCGGTCTTCAGATATGTGGTCACTTCCTTTGCATTAGGGTCTTGAAGGTTTGAAAGGCTTCCATATCTGTCAGGTGACACTGCTTATATACACACTGAACCTTAGGTGTATTTGGTTTCATAGTTTATTTCTCAGAGGCCAGTCTTTCCCCCTCATTTACAAGTTCTTAAAGGGCACCTCACAGAGACCCCTAAGCATTCACATCAATATTCAGTTTAAAAACTTTGCCTTGGATTGGGGTGCCTGGGTGGCTCAGTAAGTTGAGCACCTGACTTCAGCTCAGGTCATGATCTCGCAGTTTGGGAGTTCAAGCCCCACATTAGGCTTGCTGCTGTCAGTGTGGAGCCTACTTCGGATCCTCTGTCCTCCTTTCTCTCTGCCCCTCCCCTTCTCGTGCTCTCTCTTTCAAAAACAAATAAACACTACAAACAAACCAAAACAAAACTGGGGCACCTGGGTGGCTCAGTTGGTTGGGCATCTGACTTTGACTTCGGCTCAGGTCATGATCTCACAGTTCGTGAGTTCGAGCCCCGTGTTGGGCTCTGTGCTGACAGCTCAGAACCTGGAGCCTGTTTGAGATTCTGTGTCTCCCTCTTTCTCTGCCCTTCTCCCGCTCACGCTGTCTCTCTCAAAAATAAACATTAAAAAAATTTTTTAAGTAACAAAAATAACAACAACAACAACAAAAAAAACTTTGGATTAAATGTATCATCACTGATAGGAGGATAGGTTGGCTTTGCTGAGTCTCAAAGAACAGGTTAAAAGATATTTCTGGGAGATCATCTCATATCTTCCATAAGTACAAAGAAGTTTCCTTGAAGAAATCTTTTTCCTATGTTCTGCATTTTCATAAAAGTAACTCTCGTGAAAAAGAATCCAACCTAAAAGTAGAGACTCTGGTCATAGTCAACGTGCTCTTGGATCTACCTGTTAAAATCTCCTGTATGATCATGGAAAAGCTGTAGATGTCTGACTTCACTGTGGCTGCCTTCTGTAAGATCACCTCCGGGGCAGCCCAGTTGTACAGCTGGGGCGGGAGGGGCACTCGAGTCAGGTCCTTGTGTACACGTCCATCTTGGCTACAGAGGAAACACAAGGTCAGGCTCATGTCTTAAAGGATCGTTGTGACCATCATACAGTACCTCTGTGAAAGATCTACCTCTGAAGACTGGCAACCTCCTTGAGCTTGTAGAAACCCAGCTAGACCCTGAGCTAACCCTCACTGTCTGCTGTTTCAACCTACCTGAGTGGGCCCTGCCCACCCTCCGACCTCATCTGACTCTCGCTGACTCAAGTCACGGGGCCCTCTTTGAGTTTCTCCAGCATACCAAGTACATCACCATTTCAGGTCTTTGCACTGCAAACTGGCTTCTTCTACATGGCATCCTCTGGCCTGAAATCCTAGCATGACTGACTGCTTCTTATAACAAAGTGTTAGCTTAGGGGCGCCTAGGGTGGCTCAGTTGGTTGGGCGGCCGACTTCGGCTCAGGTCATGATCTCACGGTCTGTGAGTTCGAGCCCCGCTCAGAGCCTGGAGCCTGCTTCAGATTCTGTGTCTCCCTCTCTTTCTGCCCTTCCCCTGCTCATACTCTGTCTCTATGTCTCTCAAAAATAAATAAACGTTAAAAAAAGTTAAAAAAAAAAGGTATTAGCTTGAAAATTACCTCTTCAGAAAGGCCTTCCCTGACCACCTGTGGTCCTGTTTTTTTGGCTTCAGAGCACATATTATCTGAAGTTTTGTTCATTTACTTGCTATTTATTATCTATCTCTCCTCTGCTAGAGTCAGCTCCATGAGAAGAGGCACCTTATCTGTCTTTTATATCATGTATCTCTAAACTTACATGAAGGCCTCAATGCCTACTTAAGACTCTGTCAAAATCCCCCTCAAGCTCCATCTGCTTTATTACAGTCCCTTGTGGGACTCTTCCAATTCCTTGTGATTGCTCCTTTTCTGAACTCTGCCCTCTCGGGAAAGAGCCCTTTCAGTTCAGCACTCAAAAATTGACTGATTTGTTTGAAAAACTCAACTGGGTGCCAACTAGACTCCTTGAGAACTAAGTCATAGCATCCTAAATATCTGCTGGGCCAACAATAGTCCTCAAGGTGAGGTTAGCATCCATTTCCATCTACAGCTGTCATGAGCATCTAATGAGATCTTGCATGTAGAAAACACTCTGAGCCATAAAGCACTATGCTAGTAAGTTACTAATGTGAATGTTATGGTAGGCATTTGGTAAAGACTTAGGACTGATAAACTAAGAATTAAGTTTTTGGGGCACCTGGGTGGCTTAGTAGGTTGAGTGTCCGACTTCAACTCAGCTCGTGATCTCACAGTTCGTGGGTTCAAGCCCTCATCGGGCTCTGGGCTGACAGCTCAGAGCCTGGAGACTGCTTTGGATTCTGTGTACCCCTATCTCTATGGCCCTCCCCTCACTCACACTTTGCCCCTTCTCTCAAAAATAAACATAAAAAAAATTTTTTTAAAGCAAGTGACCAGAAGTTCTTTGCTGGTCTGGCAAAGGCCAGATTTGAGTATGGGATGGGCTTCTCAGACTTTGAGCAAACCTCCCCTAAATAGTATTTCTTCCAGCAGACCTTTTGGTAGATGGCAATGAGTTCAGGAAACCATGAAATTAGAAAAGCTGGTATTGTCTTTTTGGTTGTATTGCTAAGTACTGAGATGTGGCCTGGTATAATGTGAACAACATCACAGGAAAAGCAATGGAGTGTTTTCCTACCAGAGATATACTCTGAGGACCTGGCATGTTTGGTTCTTCACCTTGTGGGGTGATTCTCCAAGGGAAACATTCACTACTTTCTCTGACCCCTCAGGCTTATCTAAGGTTCTGATAAGGGATAAGCACTTATAACCAGTATTTCTATCCTTTCTCTTTTACTTCCATTCAACTTCTCTTACAATCCTCCTTTCTTCTCTGTTAAAGCTAGTTGTGGGGGTGAGGTCAGGGGGTCAGGGCATTTCTTTTCAGACTGTCATCCTGGGGAAGTTATTTTTCTAAGCCTCAGCTCTGACATCATTAAAATTACATTTGGCTACAGCTATGTGACACCACTTGCAAGGTCAATTCCAGCTCTAAAGATTCCATTAAGAACGAGTTGAAGAATAAGAAAAACTGTTGTGTCATTTTCATACCACGAGATGGAGTGTTACCCTTGACAATGACATTCAACAAACCGACTAGCCCAAATAGAATGTTTCCAAAAATAAATGTGGAATTGAAAGTTATTTTGGATTCTTGGATCTCAGCTCATGTTATCAGTTGCCAAAGAAGGGCGTGCTGTTGTGGCAGTAACTGCTTGCTAACTGACCTTTCTGCCTGAAATTCCATTCTGAGATCAACAAACCTGAAAGAAAACACATACCTTCCTACTCAGTTACCTCCCAGCCCCTCAGCTCCTCACTTGACCAATCCGTGGACAATGCATCTCACATTTTTCACTTCTATTCTGTTTCTGTAGTCACCGCCAGGCCCTACACTATGGCCTTCTAGTTGGGCTTCCTACCCTCAACCTCCAATCCATTCTGTCCCAATAGCCAGGAAACGTCCTCTACCACCCGGTTCTAGCCATAGCTGGGTAACTTCAGACCAGCTCTTCACCTCTCTGGGCCTCAGTTTTCTCATCTGTAAAAGATAAGGTTGGGCAAGGCCATCTCTGAAGTTCTAGTTCACTCTAGGATTCATATTTCTATAGAGAGCTCAGACAGAAGAAACTGTTATACCTCCATGTCAACAACAGATGGTGCTCCATCACCAGCAAGTAACTTGGATTCTTCCGTAGCCTTCCTGAACAAAGCCTTTGTTATGGAAGACAAAAATGTCCAAATGTCTTAGCTTTCACTACTCCTGAGCACATAGCCAAAGTGGACAATCACATTCTGAATGATTTCAAGTTTTCTCATCATCTAGACTCATCTGTTCACTTAACCAACATTTACTGAGGACTTACTACATGGCAGGCCCTGAGCTGAAAATGAACATACCCTGTCCCTTCCCTCTCAAAGGTCACCATCTAGTGGGACAGACACACAGCTGTGGAGGAAAGAAATATGCAAAGTACTGTGGGAACCAGAACTTCAGTATAGGCTTCATGTATGTGGTGAGAGACTGTGCGTGAGGGGAGTTTAAAAGGGTAAATAGGTGAGTGCCAACTATTCACTGAGAAGTGGCCTAGACTGAAAGAGGCTTCGGAGGGCCAGGCAGGGAATGAGAAGTGAGAAGGATGGCACTGTGGGCAGAGCCTCACGTTGGAAGGCTTCCACACCCTGCAAAGTGCCCGGACTTAAATCTCATAGGCAATGGGGAGATACTGAAAGGTTTTCACTGGAACTGAGAATGGACTTGATCCCAAGCTGAGCAGCTCTACTGGCGACAGCTGTCTGGCCTCTACCAGTTCTCATGTGGACAACTACTACAGTTACACCCTAACTGCTCCCTTGCCTCTCTCTTGTCCCCTCTCAGTCCCTTCTTCACAAGTAGGAACGAGAGGGACCTTCTTAGCCTTGTCAATCATCCATGACACCATTTTGCTCAAAAAACAAATAAAAAACAACAACAACAGCAAAAACCCTTCAAGCATCCCAGTGTTCTTAGGATAAAATTCAAACTCTTCACCAAGGTCCACAGGGCCAAACACAACCAATCTTCCCCTTAGAAGGACTAAGGGCCTGCATGGTCTGGGAAGTGAGTCTTTCTGTTTCATTCATTCAGAAAACATATGCTGAGTGACCACCACGTGAACGCCTTCTCTAGGCATCTGAGATACAGCAATGGATAAAACAGAAATCCCTGGGGTGCCTGGGTGGCTCAGTCAAGCTTCTGACTTCAGTTCAAGTCATGATCTATCAGCTTGTGGGTTCACGCCCTGTGTTGGTTTTTGTGCTGACAACTTGGAGCCTGCTTCAGCTTCTGTGTCTCCCTCTCTCTCTCTGCCCCTCCCCAACTCATGTTCTCTCTCAAAAACAAACAAAACATTTTTTAAAAATTAAAAAAAAAAAAGGAAATCCCTGCCCTCATAAAGCTTTTCACATAGTGAGAAAAATACAATAGAGGGTATGCAAGAAGGAATGACCAGGAGAGAGCCTCTGAACAAAGCCTCAGTGACTGGTGGGTAGGTGGGGGCAAATATAAGCCAAGATAGGCAGGTCTGAGCATGAGGTCTGCCTGGTGGCTAAAGCTTCACTCACAGCAGAGAAGAACCAACAAAGGGCTGAGGCTCAGAGTTACAGAAGGTAGTAAGGAAGCACAGGGGAGATCCTCTGCCTTCTAGAACCCAGGGGAAGGAGATGGCGCATGCCCCCAATACTCAGGAGGACTTGGACTCCTGCTAACAGGGAAAGGAAGCCTATCCCCCAACCCCTGAATGATGGTGTTGTTTTGTCTCCACCTACCTCACTGTGCTGAGCCCCTCAAGGGCAGGGAATGCCTTAGTGACCAACTAGCTGAGAGAGCATTTGGCCCAAGAGTAGGAGGTATGACCAATTGTGAGGCTTATCAGCATCCATCACCTTCTTTCTCCTTCCAGGACGCACACCTATGGCACATTTCCCAGCCTCCCTGCAGTGTGGAGGTGACTGCAAAGTGGGAAGCCATGACATAGCCACTTCAGACTGGCCTTTAAACACCATGTGCCCCTCCATGTTCTCTCTTCACTGACCAGCAATGCAGAGGACACAGTGGGGGACTGAGGCCTGGGGACAGCTGAACCATGGATGAGAGGAATTTGGAACACAGTGGGTGCCCCAAAACACACACTAGACTGCAATGTGAGTGAGAAATACACCTTGGTTTGTCAGACCACTTAAAATTTTGAAGTGAATAGTTAGAGCATTTATACCTATTGGCTACTATGGGCCCCTTGCTTGTTAAAGGTGTATTAAAATGATAATGTCCTGAGCAGAAGTAACGTCCCTAAAGTCCCTCTAACCTTGGCAGACAGGGCAAGGCATTTGGGAAAACTCTCCCAATGATGAACAGTTCAGCCCACCCAGGAGGAAGAGCCCTGCCCAGATCACATTCTTTCTCTACAGCACTCACCTTTCCATCATGTACTCCAGGTTGGTCAGCCTTGCTTCCCCGGCAGAGACGATGTGGATGGCGTAGGAGCTGAGGGAGCGGTGGATAAAGCCCCGGGAATGCAGGTATCTCAGGGCATCAGAGATCTGGAGCAGCAGATGCACAATCACCTCCATGTGGAGCACGGGGAACTGGGATCGCTAGAAGTAAGGGGTAAAACAGCCAGGAACAACGCTGGGCCCTGGACACCACAGAATGCTTTGCAGTTTCCAAAGTCTTTTCGACTGATCCTCACGGCTACCTACATTGGTCATTTTACAAACGACCAATTTGTAAAGTGAGGACCTGAAAGCTGAAGGAGGTTAAATGACTGGCCTAAGAGCCCACTAACCCAGGCCCTCTGGCTCCAGACCTAGACTCCTTTCTCTGAACTGAGCTGCTTCACACCACAAAAACTGAAGAGACGAATCTGAGAGCCCGGTATGTACATCCAGGGTGGGCTCACCACCAACCGCCCAAGAGCCTGCCCTGCACACATCAAAGCCTGTGCTACTGAGAACTTGGAAGGTTAAAGGACCAGTCCAGCCCCTGGCCCAGGCAGATGACCTGAGGAGACCTATCTATAAATTTGTTGCTAAGGCCCATATCCAAGAGATTATTGCCTACGATTTCTTTTAATATTTTGATGGTTTCAGGTCTCACGTTTAGATCTTCAATCCATTTTGAGTTTATTTTTGTATATGGTCTAAGAAAGTGGTCCAATTTCATTCTTTCCCCCTAACCGTTCAGTTTTCCCAACCATTTGATAAAGAAACTGTCTTTTCCCTATTGTATGTTCTTGCTTCCTTTGTTGCACGTAAACTGACCATATAAGTGTGGGTTTATTTCTGAGCTCTCTATCTTGTTCCCTAGAGAGATGGCATTTTAAAGTATGCCTTCATCAAATGACAGGAGAGGAAAGGGGAGGGGAGGAGAAAGGAAGGCAGGGGAAGAGGAATAACACTAGTAAGAAGGCCTTAGGCAGGAGGAATGGCTAACCATTTTGGGAAAGGGCCCTTCCTGGAGGGTCTCTTCTTTCCAGCCCAGGCTCTTTAGAATAAAGTCAGGGAGAAAGAAAAACAAATGCTTCAGGACCTCTCTGAAGCCACACCTCAGCCCAAAGCACACTTCCTAAGGAGTCTGTGGGCCCTGGAAGATGTTTCTACAAGGAAATCTGAAAAGTGAAAGGGAGTAATACAGGTCTATATATAAACAAACCTCTCTCTACAGGAAAGGCCCTGAAAAGAAGAAGTGAAACTACAGGGAACCAAAGTCAGGGGCTTTGTGTGATTACAGTTAGCTAGAAATGCATCTGTGTGTTTTCTGGATCTGCTGAACTCTTAGAGGTCTGATGAAGTAAAGGACGGACAATAAAATCTCACTAGTTCCAACCAGGTCCTTATCAGCCTCAAATGGTACATCATATACCCCTAGAAAGTAAAGAACTAGGAGGTTTATCATCCTCACATACACAAATGGAAACTCCACTGCTGGGGTAGGGGGAAGAGGGCAGCCGTGAGAAGCAGGAAGGGCAGCAAGAGAAAATCCACCAAAAACAGCCATTTACCCGTTCATGGAGGACGCCAAACAGTGTGCCGACGGTGATGCGCTCATAAACAAGGCGGGTCTTCTCTAGGTCCTGAGACAGGCACACAGCCATCAGCTGTAGCAGGTGGGGATGCCGCAGCTTGCTACGAAACAAAAACGTCTTCAGAAGAGGGCAGGAGGATATAATGAAAAATGAGTGCTTTCCTTCCTCCTAGGCCCCTTGAACACACTGTAAACAAATACCGTTTGTACCTAATGTCTTTCTAAGAAAACGGGATGGGTGGGGTGAAAGGGAGATAGAGGAATCTATGGTCTCTCACTGATCAGACACTGAGGGCTTAGTCACCGACAACTACAAGAACACAGGATGGCAAGTTCACCGAGAGCTACTAATCAAGGTACTTTACATGCATCATCTCCATCTTAACAACCACCTGTAAGAACTATGTTATACTCATTTTTGAGATAAGGAAAACAAGGTCAAGGAGATGTCAGAAATTTGCCCAAAGTCACACACCCCTCAGTCTCACATCAAAGCTCACATTGTGTATATGCGTCCTTCCAGCCTCCTGGGGTCCCTTTAGGCTGATTTCCCCCAAAAGGAAGAGTTTGGCCTCTGATACATCTCTTGCAGGGACTGAGTGTCCTACTCAAGGAACCGAGTCCATTAACTCAGCAGTCCTGGTGTGAAACCATGAACCAAGATCCTGCCGTACCAAGAGCTGAAGGACTAACCCTGCAGCTGCAGGAAACCTACGTACGAAAGGTACACCCATGGGCATGTCCTCAATGGCAGCGACTCAGTTCCTCAGTTGTGTGGATCTCAGGCACAGCCATCATTTATGAAGACAGGACTGTGTATGCTGTCCTGTTGAGCATAGGGCCAAAAAGAGGGTGGGCATCAGGGGCTGCTGGCCTGGAGGCTGGACCATCAGAGGCATGGATTATGGGAAGTCAGTCAACTAACAGAATTAAGCCCTTCAGCACCACCATCCCCACCCCTCAGGCTATCCATTAATTCTCTTTCTTTCTCGGTTATCCTTAGCCCATTCCAACAGTCAGGAAATGCTGAGGCTGAGGGGGGCTGGTCTCCACATCCCTGGAACAGCACTGTATAGCCCTGAACTTGGGTCTGTAAAGAGACCTGGATTGTAATGCACCAGGCCCTTGGGCCTCCTCCTCACCTGCTGTGTTCCTGCTCCGCAATCAGCAAGTCAACCAGCCGAAGCCTGCTGCGGTGAGAGTGGGTGGGGAGATTCAGCTCCTTCACCGTGACCCTGCTCCCGTTCCACACCAGGCTACAAGGGCAGGAGAAAGTGTGAGCAGCAGGGAATGAGCAGCTCTCCCAAAGACTAGAAAAGTGGCATTTACATAGAATCTGTAAAGTGCCCCCCACCGTGCACCACTGGGTCCTCCCTTCCCCTACCCCCTAGTCCTAAAGCACCCTCTGGAACTGAGTATGGGTGGCAGGAAGTCACGGAAGGATTCGAGGGAGGGAGTGACTCCATCAGGTTTGCATTTTTTTAATTTTTCAATGTTTGTGTATTTACTTAAGGTTTATTTTATTTATTTTGAGAGGGACACAGACAGTGTGAGTGGGAGAGGGCAGAGAAAGAGGGAGAATCAAACTCTATCTATGCTATCAGCCCATGCTGGGCTTGAACTCACAAAGCTGATAGACTTGAACTGAAATCAAAAGTCGGACATCCAACCAACTGAGCCACTCAGGCACCCCTATTTATTTATTGTGGGGGGGGGGGGCGCAGGGTGGGCAGAGAGAAGGGAGAGAGAAAATCCTAAGCATCATCCATGCTGTTAGCACAGAGCCCAATGTGGGGCTTGATCTCATGAATCCATGACCATAAGATCATGCCATGAGCCAAAATCAAGAGTAGGAGGCTACCCAGGAGCCCCCGGGTTTGCATTTTAGAAAGACAACAGCATTAGGGGCGCCTGAGTGGCTCAGTTGGTTAAGCATCCCACTTTAGCTCAGGTTATAATCTCATGGTTCATGGGTTCGAGCCCCGCATCAGGCTCTGTGCTGACAATACAGCACCAGTAGTATGGGGGACAGTAGGGAGAGGTGGTCAGAGAATGGGGAACTGGCTAGGAAGCTGTCTGTGTGAGGGACACTGATGACCTGAACAAAGACCACAGCAGTAGGACAGAGAGGAGGGATGACCTGGCAACAAATCTGTGGCACAGGCAGGAAACAAGGGGTGTATCTATAGGGGAGAGAGGGCCTCAGGAGTCTGGCAGAGGTGTTTTTAGAAAGGTGTTTCTTTTAGGCAGGGAAGAAGCATCCAGGTTCAAGCAGGCCAAGATAACTCTTGGGACCCTGTAGGGGCCAGGTCTCTGGGAACTGAGAGTACCCCAGGGAATTCAGTCATAGACAAATCTCATTACACCCCCCCACCCCCCCTTCCCCGCAAATGGCTGGTGAATAGAGCTGTAACTGATCCCTGTTGTGGCTTCCACAGAGGCCTCAATCAATACCCTCTGGCCTATATCAAGAGGCCAGACGGTCACCACTAAGCTGCCTCTAGCTTGAGGTTAGAACAACATCATGAGTAATCTTTTAGACAAGTTGTTCTGGAGCGGGGAGAGGGGGCATCTGGCAATGTCTGTAGACACTCTGGTTGTCACAGTCACAATGGCGGGGAAAGGGGTCAGCGGAGGCTGGTGCTGGCATCTAGTGAGTAGAAACCAGAGATGCTCTTAAACATCCTACACTGCACAGGACAGCCCCCAACGACAAAGAATACCAGCCAAAAACATCGATGGTGTTGTCCAGGCTGAGAAACTCTGATTCAGACATATGTTCTTCAGTGTTTCCTTGTGTTTGGGGAGAAAACCTTCACACCTAAGGGAATCACATGAGGCCCCCCTACCCTTCCTGTGGGACTAAATCAGACCTCCCACAGACCAGCTTCCGCTTACTTGGTCATGACCATGTAGGGGCCACTGAAGAAAGAGAAGGTAGGCTCATCATCAGCTTGAGTCACTTCCTTTTCTCCAATTACTGGAAGAGATCCCAGGTAGGCCAGCTGCGCTCCCCCTGTGAGATAAAACTGAAAGCAGAGCACAACTTCAAACTGAGGAGAGAAAAAGAGGAAAAGCAAAATGCCCCCAGAATCCTGTGCCAGCTAAAAGTAACAATAGCTGCTATTTACCAAGTTGCTGAATTCCCCTATGCACTGGACGTTATTCTTTAGTTTTTACTATCTTTAATCTGCCTAGAAACCCTGCAAGGGCTTCTTTCCCTTTTACTAGTAAGGAAACCAAGGCTCATGAAGAGAGGTCAGACGCCTGCCTGAAGTACCAGGCTGGGGCTCAGGGGTCTCTTGTGCCCCCACAGAACCCAGACCCATGTGCAGCCAAAGCCAACATTCCTGCTCCCTCCTTCCCACCCAAGGCTGCCTGGGCACAACCAACAGATGGAGGGCTAGGGACTAAACTGTCAGCGAACATTACCCAGACACCTAATTACATTCCCAAATGTCTTTCTTTGGTGAGCAGAACCAAGAACCCAAAGGATATTTTCCCTCAAAACATTTCTCAGTTCAAAATCTCAATGCCTTAAAGGCATTCCAACAAAAATTTATGGAGAGCAAGTCAACCACAAATAAGACCCAAGGGGTCAGTGTAGCTCTCTGCTTCTCTTCAGGGAGACAAGTCTGGGGCCCTCACTGGGAATTGATAAAAGGATCATTTTCTAAACTCCCCAAATCTAGCCCAAGGTCATTCAAGGGAACTTTCCAGGACTTTCTCCATTTTTCAGTAAGGACAAGAACACTAAGAGTTATCTGTCCTGCAAAAGTAGTAAAGAAGAAATATAACACTCTGGAGATGATAAGGAAAGAAGAGTTGGACAAGGCTGGGGGAAGTGAGGCCAGAGACAGGGCCAGATGGCTCTCCAGTTGGCCCTGCAAATACTGGGTGTCAGTGGCAACCTCTTACCTTCCCAAAGCCAAAGCTGTAGATATTTTGTGCAGAAATGACTCCAGCTTTAAGCAGTCGGTTAGGGGAGCCATTAGGGTTCCTAGAAGTATTTTTAAAAGGAAGAAAAGTAAGAATTAACCATATCCAGAGGAATAATGCTGAACCAAGCTATGAGAATGTGTAGTTCATTTTGTCTTTAGTACTTGACTTTTTATCATGAAACTACAGATGACATAATAGTCAGCCTATGAGAGGGCCCTGTGACTTCTACCTCCTGGTACTCTTGCCTTTGTGCGTTTCGGATAGGGCAGACCTCTTAGGTCAACTGGACACCGAATTAATGACGGAGTGGTTGATTTCCAAGGCTAGATCCACCAAGGCTTCTGTTCTGATCACTCTCAGATCCCTTGCTCTGAAGGAGGTCAGCTACCAGAATCCTGTGCACAGGACACTCCAGCAGCCCGACGGGGAGGCCCAACACCCAGTACCAATTTGCCAGCCATGTGAGTATGCCATCTTGGAACTGGATCCTCCAGCCTCAGTGAAGCCTTCAGATGATAAAGCCCCATCTGACGTCTTGACTACAGCTTCATAAGAAACCCTAAGCCAGATCCACATAACTAAACCTGTCCCTGAGTTCTGACCCACAGAAACTGTGTGAGATACAAATGTTTATTGCTGTTTGAAACTGCTAAGTCTGGGAGGCTTGGGGTGGATTCAATATACAGCAATAGATGATTAGTTCAGATGGTCAAAGCTGGAATGAATCAAAATATATCTTTTATTTTTTTAAGAACAAAACATATCTTATCCAGCTTTTATTTTTATAGATGGGACAAATGGAGCCCAGAGAGGGGAAGCTGCTGGCCTGCGGTCTCAGAGCAGCAGGAGAGGCCAGACAGACCCTGATGCTCATTCCAGCCACTGCTCTTCCCACATACCACACCCAAACCACCACCCTGGGACACTGCACACTGGGAACCCCATGAACTGAAAGCATCTTGAAAGGAACGGCTTATATTTCTTTGGCTCCCAGAAGCTGGCATGGTGCCATGCATGTATTAGGTGCTTACTTAATGCTTCCTGATTGAGTAGTTTAGGCTCAGATTGAAGGACAAAACATTCTGCTAGTGCTGGAGCCATTTTCCCTCCCTCAGCAAATGGCAAAGGAACTGCAGGTAACAGTGTGTACTCATCCTCACCCATCAGCTCTGTGAGGCTCCATGAGCCCACTTTTGATGCACGGGAGCATTTTCTTTACTTCTGTTTTCGGAGATACTTTTACTCTCTATCTCATTGGCAACTCGGGCCAGGCTGTCTCTTCCTCGCTTTTAGCTGCCGTGAGGTTTAAATGAAGACTGCAGTTAGGACTGAGGTAAACTGGACATCCCAATTTATACGTAATGTTCCAGCATCATTTGTGGTAGCATCCCCTTCACTCCCAAAGCAGCCCAGCAAGGAGGATAAGCTATCTGGTCACCATAATCTGCGTGGACACGCCCCGTTCCTATGCCAAATTCTTGATCTCCTCTAGAAACAGAGCCTACAAGCTCAGGCCTCAAAGATCCAGGGGGCAGCAACTGTTTCATGCCCAGGGGAACAGATTTTGAGGTGGCAGCAACCGGGGTCTCCCCAGCGGCACCAGAACAGGAGGATACTGCTGACAAGACTCCCCTTCCATCTGGGGCCTCTCAGGTGTGCGAATGGCTTTTTAAAGGGTGTGAGCTCCATTTAAGCAGAGGAGCCGGCTGTTCTCCAGCAGGGATCTGGACTGTAACTGAAATCAGATCAACATTTCTTGCTCTTTCATCTGAATTTCTTGGGCCACGTCTATTTAAGTAAATTCAGCTGGGTGGAAGGGGGAACACTGACTTCAGTTATCTATAACCATACAACCATCTGCTCTTCTCAATTCAGTGCTTTTTCTTTCCCTCAATCAGGCTCTCTGTAAACACGTACCTGTGAGAAATCTTACACAACACGGCCTCTCTAGCAGATATGAGAAGCCAATTCTTATCTCAAGGACTCTTGTGTTTTCTTTCCGTTAAAAAAGGGGGATGTGCTGCCACTCTACTTTCCGTTAAGTACCGCGTGGTCCAACCACATTAAAAAATAATGTTTCATCTAACTATAAAATAGATGCTACATCTAGATTGAATTTTTTTAAGTTTCTCAGCACTTAACTTGGATTTTCCTTTAGGCTGGCCCATGTACCCCCCTCACCTTGTACTCAGCCCTACCATACGACAAGCAGTGAAGGGTTGGTGATGGTGAGCGAGACACACACAGGCCTTGCCCTCTTTGGGCTGTGGAACTGTATACACTATCTGGATGTGAGAGGCTCCACTTTGAAATTCCATCTTCCTTTCCGACTAGCAAACTCCTGAACTGGGCCAGAAGCGGCAGTGGTTTCACAAAGCAGTTGCCCATAAAATACAGCAGAACAAATGGCACTCATGCCATAAAACTGTTGGTATGGACTTTAAGACAGAATAGTTTACTAATGCACACCAAGAATAGTTTTATTTGATGGCACCAATAAAAACAGAGAGTAATCAAAAACAGCTCAAGCGGTTAGTACCAGTTAACAGGCTTTTTCCTCTTCTCTTCTTTAAGTTCTATAATTAGCTCCCTTCTTCTTTCTCATAAAAAAGGCTCACTTTCCCCCACTTTTGTGCTTGCTACCAGAATCTGTGCTCCCTGAATTGCAATTCTGAGACCCCAAATAAAAGGCCTTTGTTTCTTGTTCAGTTTTGCCTCTTTTTCTCAGCAGTGTTCAGTCTTATTAGAAACGGGCAAGAACATATAAATAAAATAATTACAAACTGGGACAAATCTCTCCAAACTCTGAATGAGGGAACTCCACACAAAGGGGAAGGGCAGGGCACGCAAGGACGTGAGTCCAGCAGCGCCTTCAAGGTCAGAGGAGGGAAGTGGGGGTTTATCCTGATGGCTATGGGGAATGCCCTCAAGGGTTTTTAGCAGAGACTGGCAAGAGTGGCAGCAGGGGGAGCAGTTAGAAGTAACTAGACCTCAAGGGAATTAAGTCACCTTTCCTGAGAAGCCACGGGCACCCAGGTTATCAGAAAAGCAGGACTTGTGCAGGGAAAGGACAGGAC
This sequence comes from Paguma larvata, assembly GCA_030068075.1. Taxonomy (NCBI): domain Eukaryota; kingdom Metazoa; phylum Chordata; class Mammalia; order Carnivora; family Viverridae; genus Paguma; species Paguma larvata. The sequence goes on from CM057843.1 coordinate 54,758,845, forward strand.
AAGGAAGCCTGTGAGGGTGTGACAAGTCTTGCAACCCTAATTACAGAAAGTGATACCATCAGAGAAAAACAAAATGGAAAGGATTCTCTGGATACAAACCCTGAATCAATAAAGCCCTAAGAATTTTAAATAGTTAGGCAGGTGAGCATGGAGACAAGCCTGAGGCTTAACACAGCCTAAGATGCTAGGCTAAGCGTTTGTGTTCTTTTGTAGTCTTAGGGATAAAGGAACACTCTTCCCATGGTTTGGGAGAGGACAAAAAAGCCAGTTGGCTACTCTGCTGGGAAGGAGTTTTCTGCTGGGCTCCTCAGACCTGAAAAGTTCTTTCTTTGCTAACCACAGGGTGGTTCCCACTAAAGCCCAGAACTCGTTTCCCCTGGACATTCCTGGATAGGGGCATGACAGCTGAAGGTGCTCCTCTGGGCACGTCTTTAAGTGGCCACATCCTCTCCTTCAGAGCTCACCACCTAGGGTGGGCCAGATCCTGGAGGGAACCAATGTGGAGGGGACTGACGTGGAGAGGATCGTGGTGGCCCAAGGTGCAGGACTCCTACGAGAAAGGCTGGGGTGACAGCCACCAAATATCCCAGTTAGCTCAAGGCAGCACTCACCCCTGTATGAGGCCGCCAAACCGGGATGGGCCACTGATGAGCCGCTGAGGGGAGTCGATCTTCTTCAGGAGATCGTAAGAGAAGCCCTGTATGATGGCCTGCATGTGCGAGGCACAGCGCTGCATGAACTCCACCATCTGCAACACAGCGTGAAGATGCTTGGTGCTGGAGCGACTAGTGGCCACCCTGGCCTTCAGTGCAACTGGAAGAGTCTGACATGAATGAGCTGAGGAGCCGGGAGCCTCTGACAGGGAAATCTCTGGGAAGCGAAGGGCCCAAGTGATTTTTTTTACAGTATAGAATGTTTCCAGGGAGATGATTTGGCAATAATTTCCTCCAACTCCCTCCTTCGACATACAAGGAAATGAAGCAGAAGGAGCAAAATTACTTGTCCGAGGCCAACAGCTATGAGCTGGAGAACCAGGAGGAGGGAAGGGAGGACTCTACCCACCTCCCTCTTCCCTCTACGTGCCAAGTACTGTGCACGCACTTTACGCTTTACATCTGTTATGTTATTTAGACGTCATTTGAATGTATCACACCTGCCAGTGTACAGCCTCAGCAGGTTACAGAATGTCAGTGGGCCTCAATTTTCCCATCTGTAAGACGGGGACAATAATAGCACCTACATGACACTGTTGTTGTGAAGATTAAATGACTTAATACTGAACTAATTTAATTCGGAACCTCTGATATGTAGTAAGTGCTAGTCAAGGGTCAAAATTACAACTGTTCTCCCTCCTGGGGTGCCTGGGTGGCTCAGTGAGTTATGCGGCCAACTTCAGCTCAGGTCATGATCTCACAGTTTGTGGGTTCAAGCCCCACATGGGGCTCTGTGCTGACAGCTTGGAGCCTGGGAGCTGCTTTGGATTCTGTGTCTTCCTCTCCCTCTGTCCCTCCCCTGCTCATACATGGTCTCTCTCTCAAAAATAAACATAAGAAACAAAACAAAACAAAACCCTCTTCTCCCTCCTCACTGAATGGATGACCAGAAAAGTTCACTAAACTTGCCTGAGGTTTTATAGCTGGGTAACTTGCTTCAACCCAGGCCTGTGTGTCCAGTGCCAACAGTAAGGCCACTGCGAGCCCTGTGCTGTCCCCAGGATCAGCCCGTCCCCTGGGCTCCCAGCTCCCAGCTCAGTGCTCTGCCTTGGCTGTGGCTACAGAGTGGGCCCAGTCTTACCGCGGTGCTGCGCTCCTTCCCTGCCGTCAGGGCCCAGGTCTGTGGGTTCTGACCCTTCTCGTCGTGGAGTCGAAGATCACCCCCAGCATCCAGCAGTTTACTGAGGATCCACTGATTCCCTGAAAATGCTGCTGCGTGAACAGGAGTGCTCCCATCAAAGCAGCGGCTGGAGGGGGAGGTGGCAGTGTAAGCTGGGGGGATTCAGTGGGTGACACAAAGTTCTCTTTCTACAAAGGCAACCTTGGGGAGGTGGATTATAATGATACCATTTTGAGGCTTTGCCAACAGGAGCTTTAACGACATCCTCTTTTTTCACCCTTACTTCTACCCTTCAAGGTGATATCATTTTCCAATATATAGATAAGGAAACAAAAGGGCAAAGCTGGAATTCACGCCCAGGTATGGGTCTGGTTCCAAATCTGGTGTTCCTTTTCCCATTACCCCTTTGATACTGGCTGCTCTGAAACAAGTTCTTCGTGTCTGTAGGGTCTTGAGGTCAGGCTGGGGAAGCACAACCTAACCAGACACCATCCCTCTCTTGTGAGAATGTCTCTATCTCCCAAATCCCACAATAGAGGCCTGCAAAATCCTGGCACCAGCAATCTGATCAAGAATCTACAGGGGCACCTGGGTGGCTCAGTCTATTGAGCGTCCTGTTTTGCCTCAGGTCATGATCTCAGCATTTCTGGGTTTGAGCCCTGCAATGGGCTCTGGGCTGAACACTTGCTCAGAGTCCTGGAACCTGCTTCGGATTCTGTGTCTCCTTCTCTCTCTGCCCCTCCCCTACTCATGCACTGTCTCACTCTGTCTCTCAAAAATAAATAAATATTTAAAAAAATTAAAAAAAAAATCTATAGGGCGCAGGGGCACCTGGGTGGCTCAGTTGGACTGAGCGTCCGACTTTGGCTCAGGTCATGATCTCGTGGTTCACAAGTTCGAGCCCTGCATCGGGCTCTGTGCTGACAGTTCAGAGCCTGGAGCCTGCTTCGGATTCTGTGTCTCCTTCTCTCTGCCCCTGCCCCATTCACACTTTCTCTCTCAAAAATAAACAAACAAACAAAAAAGAATCTACAGGGTGCCTGGGTGGCTCCGTTGGTTAAGTGTTGACTCTTGGTTTCGACTCAGGTCATGATCTCAAGGTTTGTGAGTTCAAGCCCCACATGGGGCTCTGGACTGACGGTACTGAGCCTGCTTGAGATTCTCTCTCTCCTATCTCTGCCCCTTTCCTGCCTTTGTTCTCTCTCTCTCTCGCTCTCAAAATAAATAAACTTTAAAAAAAAAATCTGCAACTCAGGAAAATGTCACCAAAACCAATTAACAATCTGAAGCATAAAGGGGTGGGATTCATTGTGTTCAGGATACAGTGATATGTGATGGCTGCGCATCAGGACCACATGGAGAGCTTACTGTGGTTCTTGTGAAAAAGAAACACAAACAGGAGAAAGCAGAAGAGAATAGAGAAGAAGAAGAAACAAAATGAAAAAGGAGAAGGAAGTTGAGGAGAAGAAAGATAAGAAAGAAGTCTGAAGGTGGTGGTGCCTGACTGGCTCAGTCTAAGGAGAGCATGTGACTCTTGATCTTGAGGTCATAAGTTCAAGTCTCACAATGGGTGTGGAGCCTATTTTTAAAAATTAAAAAAAAATAATAAAAGGAAAAGGAAAGTAAAAAGTCTCCCAAGGTGCCTGGCTGTAAAGCATATATAATTCTCGATCTCAGGGTTGTAAGTTCAAGCCCCATATTGAGTAGACAGATTACTTAAAAATAAAATCTTGAGGGAACCTACGTGGCTCAGTCAGATAAGTGTCTGACTCTTGATTTCAGCTCAGGTCATGATCTCACAGTTCATGGGATCAAGCCCCACGTTGGGCTTGCACTGACAGTGCTGAGCCTGCTTGGGATTCTCTCTCTCCCTCTCTCTGTCCCTTCCCTGCTCGCAGTCTCTTTCTCTCTCAAAATAATAAACTAAAAAAAAAAAAAAAAAAAAAAAAGTATTTGGGAAAAAAAATAAATCAAAAAGAAAAACTCTTTAGGAGCACCTGGGTAGCTCAGTTGGCTAAGCCTCCAGCTCTTGATTCTGGTTCAGGTCATGATCTCATGGTTATGGCATCAAACTCCACATCAGGCTCTGAGCCTGAGCATGAAATCTTGAGATTCTCTCTTTCTCTCCCTCTGCCCCCTGCCCCGCTTGTACTCTAAATACATACATACGTACATACATATATACATACATACATAAAATCTTTAAAGAAAAAAAAAAAGTCTCTCAGTTCCAGATCCTCAGTTCTCTTGTTCAAAAACAACTATTGTTACAAGTTTTTATATTCTTTTAGAAATGTTCTCTGCAGGGGTGCCTGGGTGACTCAATCCATTAAGTGGTTAGGCCTCTACTCTTGATTTTGGCTCAGCTTGTAATCTCACAGGCTCATGAGATTGAGCTCTGGAAGGGGCCAGACTCCGTGCTGACAGTGCAGATCCCGCTTGAAACCATTTTTCTCCCTTTCTCTCTGCCCCAGCCCCACTGGCACACATTCATGCTCTCTCTCTCTCTCTCCAAATAAATAAACTTTAAAGAAAAAAAAAAAAAAAAAAAAAAAAAAGAAATGTTCTCTGTATATACAAGTAGGAATAAGAATATGCTCTCTGAACTATCCTGAGCATAAGTTTATTCACTTAATGTATCTTGGAGAAATTTCCATATGACAACATACAAGCCACCTCAGTTCTTTTAAGTTTTTATTTATTTTGAAAGTGAGAGTATGAGCACAAGCTGGGGAGGGGCAGAAAGAGAGGAAGAGACAGAATTCCAAGCAGGCTCTGTGCTGTCAGTGCAGAGCCCGATGTGGAGCTCAAACACATGAACTGTGAGATTGTCAGCTGAGCCGAAATCAAGAGTCGGACGCTCAACCGAGCCACCCAGGTGTCCCAAGCCACCTCAATTCTTTTAAACAGCTGCATAGTGTTCTAATGTGTGGGTGTACCATAATTTAGTTAATAAACCACTGGGATATTTGTCAAAAATATAGACTGTCAAAGTACACACCAGACTGAGTCAGGATCTGCAAGTATGTGTGCTTTTTACAAGTCCCCCAGGCTGGCCTGTGCACACTTGCGATCTCATGGTGAGTGCTCTCCGTTTCTGGGTCTCCTATGGCACACTGCACTAGAGGAACTATAATATTCTCCTAGAGGATGAAACTAGAGGCCTGCAGACTGATCTGGCAACCCAGAACCATGTTTTATTTGGCCCACACAATGTTTTAAAAAGGAATTTAAGGGGTGCCTGGGTGGTATAGTCAGTTAAACGTCTGATTCTTGATCTCGGCTCAGATCATGTTCTCATGGTTCGTGAGTTCAAGTCCTGCATCAGGCTGTGCACTGATGGCACAGAGCCTCTCTGGGATTCTGTCTCTCCTTCTCTCTGCTCCTCCCCAGCTTGTGCTCACTCTCTCTCAATGTAAACAAATAAACTTAAAAAAATTTTTTAAATAAATAATAAAAAGGAATTTAAAACAACAGACAATATTTAATACTGGGAGACTTCAGATTAAAAACTGGGATTTTCAGTTACCTGGAAATTTGGAAGATCTGGCCTCCCTTTTCTGCCCAGCAATAAATTCCTAAGTCTTCTTAAGAGTCTGTACCCACTGACTCCGCTTGGTCCCACAGGCCTCTGACTCTCTGTGTTCAATAGGCTCCAGCCACAACGGCATTTCCTTTGAGCACCTAAGAATAAACTTCCCAGAAATTTCCCTCCTCCCCTCACCCAGAAATTTGCCTTTGCCTTGATCAGAAGATAAATGAGAAAATGGTCCTATCACAAAATACAAACCCATGTGGTTTGCCTTCCTCCCTTTGACAATATCCTTTCCTACCCTCCCCCCCCCCCCCCCCCCACCCTGGGCATCATGCGGACTTCTAAAAAAGGAAAGTGAAACTGAGTTCTTAAGGCCTGGGCTCCTGGTCTCAGCTCTATCATTAATGTACCATTATGGGCCGGTCGCTTAAATTTTCTGGGCCTCAGTTCCCTAACCTGGAATATTAAATGTTTGAATGATTTGATTTTTAAAGAGCCCAACTCTAAGCCTACACAAAACAGATATAATTGAAGATGACTGGAAAATACTGCATTTTTGCTGAGAACCCCAGGGATTCCCCAGTGTGGCCTCCTACAATGCTGTTACCTACAAACAGGTGAGACAGCCTTTCCTTTCTGAGTTTTAAAATTTTTTTTTTAACACTTATTCATTTTTAAGAGAGACAGACAGAGTGTGAGTCGGGGAGGGGCAGAGAGAGAGGAAGACACAGAATCTGAAGCAGGCTCCAGGCTCTGAGGGGTTAGCACAGAGCCCCCACACGGGGCTTGAACTCATGGAGTGCAAGAAATCTGAGCCGAATTCTGAGCGATGTTATTGACTCTTAATCGACTGAGCCACCCAGGTGCCCCCTGGGCCTTGAAATTAAACATTAATACATGACAGGAGAGTGTATGCGAGTCTAAGAGAAAACAGCAAAACGTTAACTGTATTAAGTTATATCTGGATTATAGAATTCTAATACTTGTCAACTGGCATTTTTTCTTTATACGTTTGCCAGCTTCCAAGTTTTCTCCCACTAAGCAAGCAACCTTATAACAAAAAACAAAAACCTCCTCCTCCCCAAACCTTCTGACAGCAATACTTTTTAAAGTACATTAAACAGGGCCTCATCACATAGGATGGGAATGCTATTTTATGACTTTTATTATTGTATTCTGGAATTCCTGCAAAAATCAGCTGGAATCACGTAAATGTTCAAAATCTGTTTCTGGTTCTGTCCAATAGGAACTGTAAAAATACCTACTGTCCCCTCCCTCTTGAAAAGGTGGTTGTGAAGATCAAGTGAGCTGGTGCCTGGGAAAGCCCTGGGAAAAGCAAAAGTGCTATGGAGAAGGGATGTTCAAGTGTAGCTGATTGATTACATTATGATGCTGTTCTATATTATAAGTTGAGCCAACAATTAAACTCATTCTTTTAGACCACAATTACAAATCATCCTGAGAAAGTGATACCAAGTATATCAAAGAACTTGGTTGGTGGGTATATTAAAATGCTTAAGTGGGGTGCCTGGGTGGCTCAGTCAGTTAAGCCTCTGACTTCAGCTCAGGTCATGAACTCACAGCTCCTGACTTCGAGCCCCATGTAGGGCTCTGCTGACAGCTCAGAGCCTGGAACCTGCTTCTAATTCTGTGTCTTCCTTTCTCTCTGCCCCTCCCCTGTTCGCACTCTCTCTCTCAAAAATAAACATTAAAAATGTTTTTAAAATAAAATGCTTAAATGAATCACACAAATTATAACCTGGGGTGGAAATATGGCAATCGTACTGTTAATAACTAATTAAGATCCACTTATTTCACCGGGCATAGTAAAATTGCTTAAAAAACTTCTTATTAGCAGTTAAAAGTATGTCTCAACATAGCTAATACAACTATATTATGCTGATGTAAATTAATAAAGACTTTTAATATCTTCTCAAATAATTTTCTAAATGCCCCAACTCACTTTAAAAACATACTACTGGGGTGCCTGGGTGGCTCAGTTGGTTAACCTAAGGTCATGATCTCATGGTTCATGAATTTGAGCCCCACATCAGGCTCTGTGATGCTAATGACTCAGAGCCTGAAGCCTGCTTCGGAGTCTGTGTCTCCCTCTTTCTGTCCCTCCCCTGCTCTCTCAAAAAATAAACATTAAAAAAACTTTTTAACAAATAAAAGCATACTCATTTTCTGGGCAGCGATGTTACTGTACTTACTGATTTGGATCTGATCCGTAATCCACCAGAACATCAACTAACTTCGTAAGGCCCAATAATGCTGCAACAAAAAGTGCAGTCTGGCCCAAGGAATTAACTGCGTCAACATAAATTCCTGCAAAACAAATGCAAGGATCAACACATCAGGAAATTTCCTAAGATAAAACTAGAGAAGTTCCTACCAGGAGAAATATTTAATATTTAATGTTTTACTACTGTAAACTTTCTTCAAAAAAAAAAAAAAAAAGCTTTCATTAGTCCCAGAAACATAAAAAGTCACAACTCAACTAGAGAACAACCAGTGTTCATTCACCAAAAATGCTATTTAGGGTCGCCTGGGTGGCTCAGTCGGTTGGATCAGGTCATGATCTCGCGGTCTGTGAGTTCGAGCCCCGTGTTCGAGCCCCGTGTCGGGCTCTGTGCTGACAGCTCAGAGCCTGAAGCCTGCTTCCGATTCTGTGTCTCCCTCTCTCTCTGCCCTTCCCCTGTTCACGCTATGCCTCTATGTCTCTCAAAAATAAACAAACATTTAACATTTTTTTTTAATAAAAAAAATGCTATTTACAGAATGTTAGATGGAAGCATCCTACCACATCATGCTAAAAACCTAATTAAAATTATTTCCAGGTTACACGGGCACCCAGATACCTAAATTGGTGAGGCCTGCTTCAGATTTTCTCTCCACACTTACCACGCCAGCACTAGCTTTTTCTCTCTTGACCCTCACCTCCCGGCCTCTGCTGTGTCACAAGGCTCATGACGCCAAAAATCATACCAACACCACAAAGAAAAAAAACTCTTGAGCACACCCCCACTATACCACAACATCTTAATTCTACATTGTCTCACAAATCAAAAGATGAAACCACTCAGACTGCGTTCTCTCCCTCTAACTCCTCCGAAAAGGAGAAAGAACGATCATCAATGGCGATCAGCAGCCGTAAAAACAGCACCAAACGCCAGCTTCACGCTCAGAGAGAACACTGCGCCTCCTCCTCGTGGTTTCGGGTACTCTACACGTTCAGAGAAACTTCTCTAGTAACAAACTATAGAAATGATCCCTGAAAGTATAGTCTTAGCTGTTACGGGCCGGATTTTCCAGAGTGGAAGAAACCGACATACATTACAGTGATGGTGAGTTCGTTTTTTATTTTTAAAGTCAATGTTTTTTCAAATATACACTGATATGTATTTACCAAAGAATTATTCCATTACCAAAGTTTGACAAAACGTTTTTGTTAAGCGTTTTTTAATATATGCGTTTCATAAGACATTTCAAGTCACCACTTAATTACCATAGAATTGATAAACAGCCAATCACACGCCACTTCTTTGCAACCTCCACTCCCCACCGCCGCAACGTCAGGTTTACGTGACGTTATGACGACTACAAAGCGCGCCGGAACTCCAGGATGCGCCTCGATTTAGACCAACTGTGTAAGCTAGGAATCCTTTTGCGAGAAATACGTTAAGAAGTAGATGAGGAAACTTAAGACCCAAAGCCAAAGACTTACATTTGCAAAGCACTCCGTATTTTTATTTTTTTAATGTTTATTTATTTTTGAGAGAGAGAGAGTGCAAGCTGGGGAGGGGGAAGAAAAATCTGAAGTGGGCTCCATGCTGACAGCAGAGAGCCCCTTGCGGCTGCAACTCGTAACCGTGAGATCACGACTTGAGCTGAAGTCGGAGACTTAACAGGCTAAGGCACCCAGGCACCCTACCACTCCGTTTTTAAGCTTAATCCTCTGATCAAAATACCAGACATAAATGTGCTTTTGGAGATTATTTTTTTAACAAATAATAGTATTTAAAAAAACAATTCATAATTCTCCTGCTTAAAGCTTCAAGAGCTCTCAGCTCTTGGGCTAAGGACAAAACACATAGCTTACTAGGCCGTTTACAGTCTGGCCCACAATCAGTTCTCCAGCCTTATTTTGCACCAAATTCCCTCTCACTTCAGCCATATTGAACTTAACAGCTCTTACGCTCACCATATTACCTTCTGCCACGGAGCCTTTGCACAAGCCGTTCTTACAGGAATTCTCTCCAAACCCCTTCTCCAACTTGACTTCATCATTACCATATCTGTCCAAGTGTCATCGCAGGGACCCCCTTCCCTGACCTCCATACTTATATCAAACATCTTCCAAGTGTGTTTCTGTGATTAATGCCTGCTCTTTGCACAAGACTATGTCTCAGAAGAGCAGAGACTATGAAATGACCTTATATACCCCACAATATCCCCAAAACCTAGTACCGAATAAATGAATCCAAGCAAGGTGTCCAGTGCAGAGAATTGGGGAAGACAGAGGTCGTTAACATTGTAATTGGCCATTTTAAGCCATGGGTGAAACTGAGTCACAAAACATCCTACCTAAATAGCAAAGACTTGAGTATGGACCCATGATGCCCGCTATCATCTAAGGGGCAAGCTGAGAGGACAAAGCCAAAAAGTAGGGAGAGAAGGAAACCAAAGAAAAAGAGAAAAACCTAGAACAAGTGGGTCACAGTGACAAGTGAGATAAGAGTTTCATTTAACTTTTTTTTTTAAAGATTGTTTATTTATTTTGAGAGACAGAAAGAGGGGGAGGGAGAGAGAGAATCCCAAGGAGGCTCCACCTGGCAGTGCAGAGCCCAACATGGGGCTGGAACTCAGAAACCATAAGATCATGATCTGAGCCCTCAAATGACTGAGCCACCCAGGTGCCCCAGGGAGATAACAGTTTCAAAAGGGAGGATCAGTCAACAGCATCAGAGCTCAAGAAATCTAGTAAGAAGGATCAATGTTCTTGGTGAAAGCAGTGCTTGTGGAGTTCATATTTCTTATTGCTCAGGTATCACCGTGTTACAAGTATTTGTACCATGTCTGTCTCCCCTCCCAAACCCCTTGAGGGCAGAAACTGCCAAATTAGTTCTTCGGTGCCAGGTAGACTTCTCTGACCAACAAAACAAGCCTAAGGGTAGAGAAGAGCAGCAAAGAACAATGTGGGAAGAGAGTGCTCCATGGATGGCTCCTGTGTCTACATGTCATGAGAGGGAGGCACTAACTACCCTGTGTTCTAGACTTTTTTTTTAAGTAGACTCCATGTCCAACATAGGACTTGAACTCATGACCCTGAGACTGATCACAAAACATGCTCTACCCACGAGTGAGCCAGGATCTCCAGACTATCTTTTTGAAGATGTTTGTACACCTAACTTTGGAAAATATAATATCTCCTTTAGAGCAAAGTGCAGATATGCTTATTGTCCAGTGTAATAAAGATAATGACTCTTTGTGGAGCAAAGGGCATACTGTCTATTATAGGAGATTTGGACTCCTCAAGCTCAGGGTACTTCTGCTGTAAAGCAACCCACTACATGTACAATATTATATAGCTCTTTGCATGGCTCTGAGGAAATTAGGGCCTGAGGAACCAGGACTAAAAAAAAAAAAAACAAAAAAAACCCAACAGCTGCTATGAGTAATAGATTATCATTCAGTTCTCTACCCAGGAATCTCATATTTTCTGCTTGCATTGATAAACCTGTATCGGGCTAATTTGTAAAACTGCAGATTATTCATAATTCTTGACAGGAAGGAACTACAGTTTAGGGAAGCAGACTGGTTAATCCCTGGGGTTCATGAAGTAAAAAATTAAACCAGGGCCTCTAAAGGCTTAGAGAAACACTTAGGGAGGCAACGAGCAACAACAGCTTTTTGGTGATTTCCTAGTAGAAAACATTTATTCATTAATTCATTCATTCAACAAATATTTCAGGCCAACCCCACTGTAGCCATGATGGGACTGATATAAAGATGACCAAAATAATCTCCCCAACAAGTGACCAAAGGCAGCTTCCACACAGTACAAAGACTGACTAAAAAGGAAAAGACCTGGGTTCAAGTGTTGAAGTCCTAATGACAATCTTTTTTAGCCTGGGGCCTCCAGATGGGTTAGTCACCTAATTTCTGGGCCTCCCAGGAAGCACAACCTGATATTATTTTTTAAAGATTTTTTAATGTTTATTTATTGTTGAGAGAGAGAGAGACAGAGCATGAACATGGGAAGAGTAGAGAGGGAAAGAGAGACACAGAGTCTAAAGCAGACTTCAGGTTCTGAGCTGTCAGCATAGAGCCTGATGCAGGGCTCGAACTCATGAACTGTGAGATCATGACCTGAGCTGAAGTCAGATACTTAACCAGCTGAGCCACCCAGGCGCCCCAAGACCTATAATGATGTGCCCGGCACCATTCTAACTCAATCCTCACAACAGTACAACAGGAGGAAGATACTATTGTCACTGTCTTATGAATGGAAAAACCAAGGTTTAGAGAGGTTGAGCAATTTGCCAGGGACCACAAAACAATCTGACTCCAAAGTCACTGCACTGCAACATATTGTCTCCGTCTCATCCTTAGCCTTGCTGCTCATTATTACAGAAGCCTTTAGTAACCAAACAATGCTGTCGCAGCATGAAACACAAAGGGGAGATAAAGTGTTAATTTCTGAGAGCAAGAAACCTGGACAGCTTCGGGGGGAAGTAGGATGATGGAGGTTAAAGGGAATGGGAGGACAAAACAAATAGTGGGTGTATAGGAAGGATAGGTATTTCACTGTATTCTGCAATAGTCCATGAACCAATATAAAATGGCACCTGGGCTGAAATAGGGGGAAAAAAGATAAACTTCCTGTGAAGCTTGAAAAAAATTTTTAAATGATAAAACATTCAGAGTTGGAGAAGAGGTGGGAAAGTCGACACTTTCATAAATGCAGTTAGGAGTATGAAGTGTTAACAATGCTTTTGGAAAGCAATATGGCAATATCGATTATAAATATCGATAAAAGCTGGATCCAGAGGTGCCTGGGTGGCTCATCTGGTTAAGCATCCGACTTTGGCTCAAATTCATGAACCGTGAGATAGTGACTTGAGGCGAGTCAAGAGTCAAACGCTTAACCAACTAAGCCACACATGCGCCCCAAGAATCTTATGAAATTTTTAAGGACTTAAAAACATGAGTGTCCAGGTTCAAAGACCTCACAAAGTACACATCACAATGAAGATAAACAGATCTATGCTGAAATATCATCATGACATTTCAGAAAACCAGGTATAAAGAGAAGTACTAAAATTTTTCAGAGTGAGTAGGGGACCACTTCACATAATATCAGAAATCTGAATGGCATCAGGGTTCTCAATAACGAGACTGAAAGCTAAGAGACAATGAAAAAATAGCTTCAAATTCTGGGGGAAATTTATTTCAACCTAGACTTTTGTGCCTCCCAAACTATCAATCGAGTATGAGGATGGGAGAAAAAAACACTTTTCAGATTTTCATATTGCTTTTTTTTTTCCATATTTCAAAGTAAGTACATTCAGTGCACCCTTTTTCTGTGTTTCGGTAAAATGTAAGAATGGACTAAGATAGAGGAATGGAATCCAGAAAAGATGGGCTGTAATCCAGCTAAGGGAATTTCCAAAATGGTGACTAAGAGAAAACCAGGGGTTCACGGTGTGCTAGAGAGACAGTGATCCAGCTCGGGGCAGAACAGTGGAGAAATGTCAAGAAAATATCGAAACCAAGAGATGATAAATTTGACGAAAAAACATGTATTGAAAGTATTCCGAAGAGTTAGGAATGTGTGGTAAGACTTCACTGATTACATAAAACCGAGCAATAGAAGAGTCCATTTTAACTCTAGGTAGTCTGGAATTAGGTTTGCTGACTTTGCAGCTTCTGTCAGAGGCTGGTTCCTAAAGGAGAGATTTTTCAGACTTTGAGCCTAAGACTTCAGCTCCCAGGGACTGTGACTACCTTTTTCATCTCTCAAGGCAGTAGAAACTCCTGGGTCTTCCTTCTTTCCCAGTTGTTAACAGTAGAGGTACTGCACCAAAGCATTTATCTCTACCCCTCCCCCCTCCCCCCTCCCCCCTTCTATTAATTTTTTAAAACCATTGTTCACATAAGCACTGGGTGTTGTATGGAAGTGTTGAACCACTGCATTGTACACCTGAAACTTATATTACACTGTATGTTAACTAATTGGAATTTAAATAAAAATTTACTAAAAAATAAGGCAAGGGCTCAGTTGGTTAAGCATCCGACTTTGGCTCAGGTCATGATTTCACAGTTTGTGAGTTTGAGACCTGCATCTGGCTCTGGACTGGCAGTGCAGAGTCTGCTTGTGATTCTCTCTCTCCCTTTCTCTCTCTGCCCCTTCCCCATTCATGCTTTCTCTCTCTCCCTCCCCCTCCCCCCTCCCCCCTCCGATCTGTCAGCATGAGAATTCTGGAGCTGTGAACAAAGTCCAGTGCAATGATGCTGAGAATGGGTGTAAATGGTTTTACCTGGAAATGACCAAATTATTTAGGTGGGGATGTGATTATACTTAGATTCACCTGGGCGTTTGGTAGAGCGTGTAAAAATAAAGATGGAAAAGGAATGGGAATACTGTCAGTGAGAAAGCATCTTTAATTTTTCTCTCTCCCTTTCTTCATTCAACAACAAAAGGAACTCAACAACAAAAGGAACAACTCCAGATGATATGCCATTGCTCAAAACAGAAACAAGGACCAAACTCAAACAGCATAAAAAGCTCAAACCAAAAGCTAGTTGAATATGAAAAACAAAAACAAAAATCAACAACAAAAAAAAAAGGGGCACCTTGGATGGCTCAGTCAGTTATAGTGGCAGCTCCTATCTGTCCCTCCCCCACACCCAAAAATACATAACATTTGTTAGTTTACAAAAGAGAAGTAGCATGAGCAGGAAGGAGCACAATGACAGTCAGACGCTCAACGGAACATCCAGGAGCACCAAACACTCACTTCCTTTCAAATACTAAAACATTACATGTGTATATAAAAACATGACGAGGACATACATACACAACCAAAAATTAAAACACCACAAAGCTCTAGCCAAACCAACCACTAACTACACAAACCAACATGTACAAAGAAAGAAACCACTCAGAAGGTGCTCCTTCCCTCTTACTCCTCTAAAAAGAGAAGAAGAACGATCATCAACGACAAAGGGCAGCTGCGAAAAACAACACCCAGAGTCAACTTCACGCTCAGGAAGGAACACTACACCTCCTCCTCGTGGTTTCGGGTACTCTACACGTTCAGAGAAACTTCTCTAGTAACAAACTATAGAAATGATCCCTGAAAGTATAGTCTTGACCCTCACCTCCCGGCCTCTGCTGTGTCTATGGCTGCCGTGCACTTTAAAGTGATGTCAAGTTAGTTGCCCCATCTCTGATTCTACTGGAAAAAGAGAAAGAGGCTTTGTAATGTAATCTTTCAAATACTATCACTTAAAAATGTATTTTAGGGTTTAAGTGGAAATACATGATCTTAAAAAAAAAAAAAAATTTAACGGCCATGCTTCATTAACATAATACTAAATGCCAGCCAATCACAGCCTGTATCTTTAAAGCTGAGGAAGCACTCCCTTCACAGTTTTGTTAAAGCGGCCTCCCCCACACCTGAAAGCTAAAGGAAATGGCGGGCCTTGGCCTTTGCTAGTGAGAAGCAAGCTGATTGGAGTGATCAGAAAATTTGAGCAGTTGCATAAAATGGCTGTCCTAAGACTTTGACTTTCAAATGCTGGTATATCAGAGACAAGGCACCATGACTGTGGCAGGGAGGGGAACTGGATGACTGAGAACCAGTGCCGAAAAACAAAACCTTTCGGGTTTTATACCCTATGTTTGCACTACCTAGTCACACTTTTTGAGTATGTATGTATGTATTTTTTAAGTAAGCTCTATGCCCAGTGTGGGGTTTAAACTCACAACCCTGAGATCAGGAGGGGCGTCAATGAGTCAGCCAGGGAGACTGCTTTCTGAATTTTTAAGATAAAACTAGTTGTTTGGTGGAGTTGACATCGTTACTTTGAAAGAGGACTTTTGGGGGCGCCTGTGTGGGTCAGTCGGTTGGGCGTCTGAGTTTGGCACAGGTTATGAACTCGCTTTCTTGAGTTCAAGTCCTGCATCAGGGCTCTGTACTGACAGCTCAGAGCCTGGAGCCTGCTTCGGATTCTGTGTCTCCTCTCTCTGCCTCTCCTCTGCTCACACTCTGTCTCTCTCTCTCTCTCAAAAAGAATGAACTCATGAACTGTGAGATCGTGACCTAAGCTGGAGTCAGATGCTTAACCAACTGAGCCACCTATGCACCCCTCAAACTTTTTTTTTAAGATTTTATTTTTATAATCATCTCTCCATCCAACATGGGGCTCGAATTTACAATCCTGCTCTACTGACACTCATGACCTCAAACTTTCGAACTGATTAAAGTTTTTTTTCAAGTTTTTTTTTTTTTTAGTTTTTTTTAAATCCTGAGACGGAGGGGAGGGGCAGAGAGAGAGGGAAAGGGAGAGAATTCCAAGCAGGCTCCACAGGGACAGTGCAGAGCCTGATGTGGGGCTCAAACTCACGAACTGTGAGACCATGACCTGAGCCAAAATCAAGAGTCAGATGCTTAACTGACTGAGCTACCCAGGCACCCCTAAGTTTTTCTTTCTAGCTTATCTCTTAACTCAGGCGAAGACCCTACAGAGAAAGTATAACCTGTTGGGAACCAAAACTACTCCCTCAAGCAACAAGGACTGCCTCGAGCGGCAAGACCCTACCTGGGATTAACTTCAAGACAATAATCGATTTAACCTTCACTGCCTACCTGCATGTACCCGCCCACATTTACCCCACGTTTTCCTGATATAGACCTGGAAGTACTGGGGGCATTTTGCAGACAGTCTTAGACACTAGTCCATTGTCTTCCCGGTATGGGCCTCACTGAAATAGATTCCTTTTTTGTTTCATCTCCACTCGTTTCTCTATGTTTGGGTTTTGTCAGTGGCAAATGGCTGAAGCTGGTCTATTTGGGAACCCCAGACCCAGGTGCTCTTGCACCCCTTACACTCCTGGGTGCCAGCTACAACTTGAGTGCCAACACTTGATAATATTAGCTACTATTTATTGAGGGCTTTCCAGGTACCAGGCATCTTTCTCAGTGCTTTGCATATTAGATAAATGCAACTGTTAGTTAGTCATCCCAGTTTTATGGATGGAGAAACAGACACAGAAAGATTAGGTAACTTGCCAAAGGTCACAAAGCTGTTAGACAGCAGAGGTGGCAGGTCACCGTAACCATTATTCCACTTTTCTATGTGCTAAAGTACTATTCTAGGAATTGGATACCCAGAGGTATGGAGGTGAGTAAGGTCCCTACTCTCACACTGAGCTTACATTCTAGTGAGGGAGACAGGATGTCGGATAATGAGGCACGCTGAGGATTTTTTAAGTGTTGAAATAGAGAGAGATTGTGGCTACTTTAGATTTGGGTAGTCAAAGAAGCCTCTCTTTGGATATTACATTTAAACAGAGAAAACAACTAATGCAAAGATTCAAAGAAGGGGGAAAAAGTGGTACGTTCCAGCAACTTGAGGATAGCTAGAGAGCGTAAGAGCACGAGGGAGAGGAGAGGTCAGGCAGGGGCCAGATATCTGAGGGTTTTCTAGGCAAGGACAAGGCCAGGGGTGTCTGGATTTTATGTGTGACAGGAAGCCACTGAGAAGTTTAAGCTGTGGAGACCAGTTCTGCGGTCATGGCCTCAGGTGTCTATGGGAGTCATCATCATGGCTTGCATTTGGAATAACAAACTTGACCTGTTCTGGAAGTTGAATCAACAGGACACACTAATGGGTAAGGGAAAGAGGTTTCAAAGGTAACAAGTTGGTTTGTGCCTGGAACAACTCGGTGCATGGTGCTGATAATAGGAAAGATTAGAGAAGAGAATGGGATTTCCCATCTCAGGGAGGGGCTTTTTTAGAATGGGGGAAGGGAGTATTCTACTACTACACTTGGTTTATCTAATTTACCTTCACAAGAATCCCATGTATTGATGCTATTACTACTACATCTACCTAGGTTAGAGGGAAAGACTGAGGTTTAGAAACTTCTCGAGGTGCCTGGGTGGCTCAGTCAGTCAAGCATCCGACTGAAGCTCAGGTCATGATCTTGTGGTTCGTGAGTTGTGCTGACAGCTCAGAGCCTGGAGCCTGTTTCAGATTCCAACCTCTCTCTCTGCTCCTCCCCTGCTTGTACTCTGTGTCTCTCAAAAATAAATAAACTTAAAAAAAATCTTTAAAAATTAAAATTGGAAACATTAAAAAAAGAGAAACTTCCCAAGAACCCACAGCTAGAAAATAACAGCCCAAGGAGCCAACTCCAGAGCAGATACTTCCCTTACAACCCCCAACCTGTGAAGATGACCAAGGACTAATTTACGGCTCACAGTGAAAGCCTAGTCACTATAAATCCAAAAAGGAGAAAATCAAGGAGGAACTATATGGTACATAGCTAGAGTGGAAGAAAGAGAAATTAACTGTGATCTGGGGAGGTACTTCCAAAACCAGGAATCTCAAAACTTCAAAAGCAGGAAAAGAAAGGGCACACACCCTAAGGAGATGCTGTTTCTTTCTTTTCTTTTTTTTAATGCTTATTTATTTTGAGAAAGAGAGAGACAGAGAGAGAGAGAGAAAATCCCAAGCAGGCTCCACACCTAGCATGGAGCTGGACTTGGGCTTAATCCCATGTACGAGATCATGATCTGAGCTAATGTCAAGAGTCAGACACTCGGGCACCTGGGTGGCTCTGTCAGTTACATGTCTGACTTAGGCTCAGGTCATGATCTTGTGGTTCGTGGGTTTGAGCCCTATGTCGGGCTCTGTGCTGACAGCTCAGGGCCTGGAGCCTTCTTCAGATTCTGTGTCTCCATCTTTCTGCTGCTCTTCTGCCTGTGCTCTGTCTCTCAAAAATAAACAAACATTAGAAAATTAAAAAAAAAAAAAAAAAAGAGAGAGACGCTCAACTGACAGCCACCCAGGCAGCCCTCTTTCTTTTTATTTTTAAATAATCTCTATACCCAATGTACTCCACCAACTGAGCCAGCCAGGCACCAATAAGGAGGTACCTTTTCCACACCTGCACTCTGGAATGATTATTTCTTTCTTTCTTTTTTTTTTTTTTTTGGTAACATTTTATCTTAAGGGACACCTGGGTGGCTCAGTGGGTTGGGCATCTGACTTTGGCTCAGGTCATGATCTCACAGTTCGTGAGTTGGAGTCCTGCATCGGGCTGACAGCTCAGAGCCTGGAGCCTGCTTTGGATTCTGTGTCTCCCTCTCTCTCCGCCCCTCCCCTGCTCGTGCTCTGTCTCTCTCTCTCTCAAAAATAAACATTAAAACAGAAGTTTAAGATTTTATTTTTAAGTAATCTCTACACCAATGTGGGGCCTGAACTCACAACCCTGAGATCGAGAGTCTCATGTTCTACCAACTGAGCCAGCCAAATACCCCTTCATTCCTTCTTTATTCTCAATTCTCTTTATTTTCAACCTTCCTCATCAGCAATGATTTTGCCTCACACTTGGCATTGAACTTGAAGCTATCAGTTGAAAAAAACTCAGTGTGGTCTCACTACAGGGACAAACCACCTACACCTGCACTTCCCATCAACTACGGTTGCCCACTAGGAGCTCTCTCCTAAATTTCAATTACTCCTGCTCTACCCAAACCTTCCATCTGCACTCAGACTTCTCCCATCTTTAATTAAACCCTATCCATATCCATATCCCTCCACCCCCCCCAACTCTTCACCCCTCCTCACCCCCCAGCTAAATGCATATCCACCTCTATACTCTTCATCACAGCTTGATTTTCTTCCAGGAGCTCTTTACACCCATTGAGTCGCAAGCCCTCTCACCCTTCACTGATCAGCCCATCCCAAAACAGTTTCTCTCTCAGACCAAGAAAGTCGCCATTAAATGCCAAGGATCCCTTTCTGTCTGCATCTTAATCTCTCATCTGCTTTCTGCACACTATTCTGTCCCTACTCCCCTTTCTTGGTTTTGGTCAAGCACACTCATCTGGTTTCCCTTCTACCTGTCTGGCTGCCCCTTATGCCATTCATCTGCTAAAGGTCAGAAGTCTCTTCTAAATGCACGCCAAACAACTCTATCATCACTTCCCATCCTACTGCCCTACCCAATTCAGTTCGTCCTCCACTGTCCCCATCTTAACACCAGGAACCCATTTGCTCAAGTCATAAAACCTGACGATAGTCCTTTATTTTTTTAATATTTAAAAATGTTTATATATTTTTGAGAGACAGAGTGTGAGTGGAAGAGAGGGAGACAGAATCTGAAGCAGGCTCCAGGATCCGAGCTACCAGCACCAAGCCTGATGCAGGGCTTGAACTCACAAACTGTAAGACCATGACCTGAGCCAAAGTCTCAGGATGCTTAATCGACTGAGCCACCCAGATACCCCTGACAAGTATCCTTAACAGCCACTCTCACTCATACCTACGATGACCCAAACCCCTAAATTCTGCCAATATTACTCAAATATCTTTCAAATCTGGTCAATTTGTCACCACCACCACCCTTCTTCTGTGTAGATAAATGCAGAAGGTACCCAACTTGGCCTCAACCCCTGCCACAGTCAAATTGCCAACTCAGTGTTAGGGACTAGAAGCTACACAAGGCACTAAGTCATTTTTTAATAGCGTACCACTAACTAGGAAGGCAAGAAAAACTATCTGCAACTCTCACATGCTAAGACCAAATCCTTCAACTTAAGGTCTTAAGAGTAAAGTCACTTAAAAAAAAAAACTAAACTCAGGGATTAGAGGAAAGAAAAAAACCTTAATAGCCTGAAATAGCAAAGATAAAAACTAAATTCCTTTCACCAGTTAAAACACGTCTATCACAATGACACCACGCTCAAATTACCGAGGCTGTTTCTGTTCATAGTACCTACATCTGCGGAAACCACTCAGACAGTATCCATTCCCTCCTACCCCTCCGTAAGGAGGAGAAGAACGATCATCAATGACAAAGAGCAGCTGCAAACACAACACTCAGAGTCAACTTCACGCTCAGGAACGGACACTACACCTCCTCCTCGTGGTTTTGGGTACTCCACACGTTCAGAGAAACTTCTCTAGTAACAAACTATAGAAATGATCCCTGAAAGTATAGTCTTGGGTCTCAACTCCCAGCCTCTGCTGGGACTAGAGCAGCCGCCCACTTTTTGCTGATGGCGACATTTTCCCCATATTCCCCCTTTTTAAGAAATACTACATAAACATATTTTCAAAGCGTTATTTTATACGCCTCCTTTAAAAAAATTCTGAATACTCTTAAGAGGTTTTTTCTTTAAGAAACTAAGACTTTTAGTTTTTAATTAACCTACTACAGATTGACAGCCAATCAGAAGCTCTTGTCTTTCTGACTCTAAACACAAGCACTTCCGGACTAGTTGAAGACAAGGCTGTGTCGGCGGCGCCAATAAATACTTGCGTGTCAAGTATGACATGTGGCGTCTGTGGGTGGGATTTTTATTTTTATTTTTTTAAACCTCTAAGACCCGGAATTTCTAAAGCTAATAGGTAGGTTAATTTGACATTTTTACTCTGGGAAGGGCTGCTGGTTACTCACTTGAGTGTGGATCTGAGGGGCACTTACCAGACTCACCTGGGTAGCTTTTCAAAACAATGCATCCAGGCCAGTCTTAAATGGGGTACATACTAGTTTATTTTGGAAAACTCCCCCCCCTCCCTTTTTTTACTTAGGAAAAAAGTAACGACTGTAGTGTGGTTACTTTGGGGACTTCAGGGAAGGAGAGGCCTGCCTTAATTGGCAATTTTGTATATTTTTGTATTGTTTGAATTTTTTAAATCTTAAATTTATCACCTTTATTTTACATATTATCAGGTCTGTCTAGACAGGTCACAGTTTATTTTTAGTTTTCTTCTTGGTGCAGCTCAGTACTAAATAAATAAATCAATCCACCTAAATTAGTGTTTTTTTGTTTTAATTTTTTTTTAACATTTATTTATTTTTGAGACATAGAGACAGCGTGAGCAGGAGGAGGGCAGAGAGAGGGAGACACAGAATCCGAAGCAGGCTCCAGGCTCTGAGCCATCAGCACAGAGCCCGACGCGGGGCTCAAACTCACAGACTGTGAGATCATGACCTGAGCCGAAGTCGGCCGCTTAACCGACTGAGCCACCCAGGTGCCCCTGTTTTTTTTTTTTTTTAAGTAGGCTCAGGCCTTGTGAGGAGCACAATGCAGGGCTTGAACTCACCACGCTGAGATCAAGACCTGAGCTGAACTTAAGAGTGGGATGCTTAACCAACTGAGCTACCCAACTGCCCCGAGACCCAAATAAGTCTTACATTATTATTATTTTTTTAATAACTTGCCAGGTGAGTCTGACAGGTTACAGACTTCTACCATTCCCCCCCAAAAAACCCCAGACTTAAATGTGATTTCTTGCATTTGTTAAAAAAGAAACAAAAACCGGGGCGCCTGGATGGCTCAGTTGGTTAAGCGGCCGAGTTCGGCTCGGGTCATGATCTCACGGTCTGTGAGTTCGAGCCCCGCGTTGCGCTCTGTGCTGATGGCTCAGAGCCTGGAGCCTGCCTCACATTCTGTGTCTCCCTCTCTCCTCTGCCCTTCCCCTGCTCATGCTCTGTCTCTACGTCTCTCAAAAATAAAAACATTTTAAAAAATTTAAAAAAAGAAACAAAAGTCAAAAAACAAAAATAAAACAAAAAACTCTATTGTTTCTCCACTACTGTAAGATGTTCCAGATCTTCTACTAAACCCTTTACATAGATCACCCCATTTAATCTTGGAAATAACCCTAAGAGTTTGAGGAAATAGAAACTTAAAATGTTAAGTGGCTCGCCAAGGCCATAAGGCTGTCTCCTGCTGCCTTGAGCACTGACATTCTACCTTTCTATATCTTGTAAATCCTTATCTCCTTCCATGTAACCCACGTAAGTTCTTTGTGTTCTGCCTCAGACTAGAACTAGGTAAAACTTACTAAACTGATCTGACTAAAGTAAACCCATAATGAGAGAAGTATGCAGAAGTACTGGGGGGTGGCACAGGGGGTGCAGAAGTTACAAAGGGAAAAAAGGGGGAATCCAGGTGTACTGACACATCATTTTTAGGCATTTCTCACAAATGCTAAGGAAGCAAATCATAGGCTGTCGTTCCTGAGAAAGGGTGGCTGGGAATGAACCACTGATGGGAGCTGGCTTACTCATCAGAAGTGCTGTGAAGAGAAAAGGGCTAAGAATACAGCCTGTATCCTGACCTGAATGCCCTCTGGCCATTTCCTGACAGACAACAGCCATGTATTGTTTGCCCAGTGAACAGTACTGGGCAATTCTGTGACAGACCAAAAAGAAAATGACACCCCAAACTCCTGTCCTTAAGGAGATTACTAAAGGCAGTTCCTCTTCAGTACATCTAGCAAGTCATCAACTGGGTTCTCAGACAAGGTAGGCCTCCCTGGAGCAAGCTGAGACTTCACCCTGCATATCTTACACCCATGTGATGTATACACACACACACACACACACACACACACAGAGAAACACCCCACTTCTGAGTACCAGAGATAGAATGGGATAAAGGTGGTGGGGGGAGAAAACAGAAACATAATCCTTAACTATAAAATGCTGAAATAAGGAATTGGACTAAATGACCTGCTTTGATAGTCCCTTCTAACTCTGATATTCTCAAATTACATTATTTAATATCTATAATACTGCTACGAGGGGGTTTATTGTTATTATCCCTGTTTTACAGACAAAGAAATGGAGGCACACAGAACTTAAGAAACTTCTGTTTGGTGAGAGACAATGCCAGACCAGGTTTCAATGCAAGAGGTCCCGCTCGCACGCAGCACATGACAGACACCAGACCCCAGGTATAGCTCTGCCCACCTGACATCTAGTTGACTGAAATCTTGAATTCAAAGTCTCAAAAGCACCTTGAACTCAACAGGACTAAACTACTCTTGTCTGCTCCCTAAAA
Source organism: Paguma larvata (assembly GCA_030068075.1). Classification (NCBI taxonomy): domain Eukaryota; kingdom Metazoa; phylum Chordata; class Mammalia; order Carnivora; family Viverridae; genus Paguma; species Paguma larvata. The sequence continues at coordinate 54,782,308 of CM057843.1, forward strand.
CTAGGCATCTTCCAGTTTCCTGCCTTGGTGGTGGTATCCCATCTACCCGACCCGGAGCACAAACCAGAAAACAACGGTCATCTCTGACATCCTCCTTCACATCAACCTGTCATAAGGCTGATGATTTATCCCCCAAATACCTCTCAAATTCCTCCACTTTCCTTCACCACTACCACCTCCCTGGCTGGTCAAGTGCTCATCTTTCAGGTGCACAGAGCTTCACCTATACTCACCATTTCTCTCTAAATTTATTCCCCAAGCAGAGACCAGGTTCCCTTTCAAACTTTTTTTTAAACTTTTTTTTTTTTTTAAGTTGGGGTGTCTAGGTGGCTCAGTTGTTCAAACACTGGACTTCGGCTCAGCTCATGACCTCAGGATTCATGAGCTTGAGCCCCACATCGGGCTCCATGCTGACAGTGCAGAGCCTTCTTTCTGCCCCTTCCGAGCTCCTTCTCCCTCTCTCTCTAAAATAAAGAAATGCTCTTTCTCCCTCTCTCTTTCTCCAAATAAATAAATAAATAAATAAATAAATAAATAAATGTAAAGTTTATTTATTTTGAGAGAGAGAGCGAGGGAAGGGCAGAGAGAGAGGAGAGGTAAAGAATCCCAAGCAGGCTCCATGTGGGGCTTGAGCTCACAAACTGCGGAATTATTTTAAAGTTTTATTTATTTAAGTAATTTATACACTCTATGTGGGACTCAAACTCGAGACTCTGAGATCAAGAATCACCTGCTCCTCCGAGCCAGCCAGGTGCCCCAGGAAGGGTTCTCTTTTTCTTATGTAAAAAATTATGAATGAATGTATGTGTGTATGTATGTTATGTCTGAATTTATTCATTTGTTCATTCATTCATTCATTCATTTATGGAGACAGAGAACAAGCAGGAGAGAAGCAGAGAAATGGAGAAAGAATCCCAAGCAGGCTCCCCAGTCAGCATAGAGCCTAATGTGGGAGCTGGAACTCACAGACTGCAAGATCATGACCTGACCAAATCAGGAGTCCAATACTTAACTCACTGGGCCACCCAAGAGCCCTTAACAGAGTATATCTTAAAAGTGTTTATCATGGGGTACCTGGGTGCCCCAGTGGGTAGAGCGGGTAGAGCATGTACCTCTTGATCTCAGGGTCCTGAATTTGAACCCCACCTTGGGTGGAGAGATTACTTAAAATCTTTAATTAAAAAAAAAAAAAAGTACTCATCACAAGAAAAATTTCTGTATGTACAGTGTCAGTTTAGTTACCAATAGGCAAATACAGGATCATGTTTTATAGAAGCTAATGTTTATGTCAATTACACCAAAACTCCATGGGGCTTAGGTCATGATCTCCTGGTTTGAGAGTTCGAGCCTCCAGTCGGGCTCTGTGCTGACAGCCTGCTCTGGATTCTGTGTCTTCCTCTCTCTGCCCCTCCCCTGCTCACGCTTTCAAAAATGAATAAACGTTAAAAAAAAAAAAAAAAAGCTTCAAAAGTTGCTCTGGAAAACTGAAATATACATAACTAAAAATAAAGACATAGTAGAAAACCCAGTAGTAAAAACCAGAAAGACCAGGAAGTAATACAAACTGATGACACACCTAAAGACTATGTACTCCAAGAAGTATGTAGTTCAGCAGGTTTAACATCTGACTGAAGAAAATTCTATGATAAAGCAGCAAAGATGAGCAAAAACAACTTTAAAGTAAAATATAGGCATACACTTAAGGAAAAAGAGACAAATTTGCCCTCTATAAAGCATTTCAAGCCTAAAAACTTATGATATAGCTATAAAAATAAGCATTAAAGTTCCTAATAAACAGCTACCCTAAAGACTGAAGCCAATTCTACTATTGAGACCCCACCATTAAGAAAGAAGACCACTCAGACAGCATCCTTTCCCTCACACCCCTCTGAAAAGAGGAGAAGAACGATCATCAACGACAAAGGGCAGCTGCAGAAACAACACCCAGAGTCAACTTCACGCTCAGGAAAGGACACTACACCTCCTCCTCGTGGTTTCGGGTACTCTACACGTTCAGAGAAACTTCTCTAGTAACAAACTATAGAAATGATCCCTGAAAGTATAGTCTTGACTTTAAGATGGGTGTCTCTGCCTGGTCTATGATAGCCACATACTTTACAGTCATGGCGACAGTTTTGTGAATTCACTTGCCTATTGAGATACCTTTTATTTTCTATTTTATACTTGTTCAGTCAAATGACAAAGTTCAAAATACTAGTTTTTACCTGTAACTCTTCCAGAAACACTTAAAACAGTAATAAGCCTCATTAACCTATGGCTTCCTAGCAGCCAATCACACGCTGCATGCTTCTGACTCCAACCCAGAGAGAACTGTATTACCCCGCCCACCGCACCAAGGAGCCAACTGGGTCCTGGTCGGGTCGCACCGCCCCACAACAGGCTACTGGTCAGCGTTGGACTCCCTCTTGCTTGCTACAAAAGTCTGCTGACTTGAGGAGGCCAGGTTTCCTTTGCCTTGAAAGAGAGGGAGGAGGGAAGAGGCAGAGAGGAGACAGAGGCAGAATAAGAACCGTTGTACACTTCTATTACCACATAATAATAATCATAACCATGATGATTTATTGAATGCCTACTTGATGGCAGGCATTTTAATCCATTGTTTCATTTCATCCTCTAAACTCATGAAAGGCTGAAGAAAGGTGTCATTATTTTCTCGTGCTTACAGATGTAGGCTATAACATCAGTTACCCACCTGGGGGAACCACTGTTGGAACCTAGGTATGTCTGGTACTAAATTAGGTCTGGATTCTTTCTGGTAAGCCATAGTGGTCTTCCTCAGGAGGTCTGGTCTCCGATCAAATTAATTTCTCTAATAAAGCACTAAACACATCATCCCTCAAAGTTCAGTACTGAATGACTTGCCTTCCTGGTTTGTATGTAAATCTCAGAAGCAGCCTACCCATTTACTGTGACAAAAGTTAGTTCCAGTTTCTCCTCAAAGAACATGCCTTGTATATGAATGTGTGTTAACTGTTTTCATCACTTAACTCTCTGTGGTAAAAATGCTTCTGCCCCATATCTTCCATGATGCTAGGGAGCACAGTGCCATATGATCATGCTGGAAGGAAACTATGTAAAGACAAGGAGCTAGCTGACGGCCACCCCTTGCACACATGGGGGACTGGGACATACAGGACAGCACACTGCTCTGTATGCGATGGCCCGAGGCTATCTGTTTGTCTAAACTACTTATTCCAAAATTTACATCATAAAACATTAACCCTACAGCCATGCAATGATCCTTGCCTAAGGCCACTAGGTTTGCAGATAGCAAAAAGATAACTATCATTGTCCCGCCTAAGGATTACATTGATTACTGTTGAAATAAAAGACCTGCCTTTGCTGTAGCAAGGCACTCAAGAGAGACTGATATCGGAGTCCTCTTTCTTTCAATCCTGCGCTCTCCATACCTCGACCTGAAGAGAACGAGAGAGACTCAACACATGCCCATGGTTTTCTGAATTAACCACATTTTTCAGTGCTTGTACTAACATGACTAATATGACCATCAGGTTCGTCTCATCTAACCACTTCTAACAGCATCTCCTCAGAGAGAGCCAAATGCTCTGTACTTAAATTCTTTCCGAAAGGTTCAGTGTTTGGGCAATCTGGCCAGGTCTGAGACACATCGCCTAGTTTCAGATCAGTCTTTATATACTGATGTTATAAAGTACTTTCCAGTCACTTTCACTCAAGGGTCTGTCTCTGGTCTCAGTCCTTCTACATCTAACACTTTTCCATTCTCCATTCCTCCAACCTTTCTGGGGACCCCTCACCATCCACGCCATACCTTAGCCTCTTTTTTTTTCCTTTTTAATTTTTTATTCACTTATTTTGAGAGAGAGAGAGAGCACAAGTTGGGGAGAGATAGAGAGAGAATCCCAAGCAGGCTCTACACTGTCAGCACAGAGCCCCATGCCAGGCTCGAACCCATGAACTGCAAGATCGGATGACCTGGGCCGAAGTCAGATGCTTAACCAATTGAGCCACCCAGGCATCCCCATACCTTGGCCTCTTAACAGTAGACTTTCCAACTGTATGTGGGTCTATCACTCCAGCACATTTTTTTAAAGATGTCATTAAAAAAAATGTTTATTCTTTTTTTTTTTTTTCCCAGAGAGAGACAAAGCGCAAGCAAAGGAGGCAGAGAGAGAGGGAGACACAGACTCTGACGCAGGCTCCAAGCTCTGAGCTGTCAGCACAGAGCCTGATGCGGCGCTGGAACCTGCGAACTGCAAGATCATGACCTGAGCCGAAGTCGGACACTTAACCCACTGAGCCACCCGGGTGCCCCAAAGATTTCTTTTTTTTTTTTCTTAAGTAATCTCTACACCTTCGCATCTCCACCAACTGAGCCAGCCAGGAGCCCCTGACTCAACTCTTTTTCTTCATTAAGGTCCTGGCCTAAATATAGCTTCCTCTAAGGGGTTTCCCTTGGTTACTCCCCAGACAAGGAGGCTGAGATGTACCTGCTGTACTTCTTTGCCTCCTGCCCACCCTTCTCAGTACTAACTCCTGTTTCCTCTACTGGATTATACTCCTGGAAGCCAAGGCCATACACCTGTCCTTGGTGTTCTAACCCCAAGGCTCAATTAATATACATGTAATAAAAAAACGAATAAAGTCTGGGTTAAGGTTCAGGAACTCATCTTTTGGGTTTTAGAAGTCATGTATTCTTATATGACTGGTCTTCTGAGTGGGCTGAACTGAGTAGGACACAATCAGAAAGCAATTTTTCCCCTTTTACTGCCCTCAAGTATGCTCTTTGCTTGGCTCTCCCTTTCTCTCTCCAGAGAGGTATCTCAGGCAGATTCCAAAGTCTTTCTTTTTAAATGTTTGCTTATTTATTTTGAGAGACAGAGAAAGAGAGAGTGTGTGCACACAAGTTGGGGAGGGACAGAGAGAGGGAGAGAGAGAATCCCAAGCGGGCTCTGTGCTGACGATCTGGGCCTTGATCTCACAAAGTGAGATCATGACCTGAGCCGAAATCAAGAGCTGGATGTTTAACCCACTGAGCCATCCAGGCGCCCTAGATTCCATAGTCTTTAGGTCACTTTGAGGCCTTCAAGCACATTCTCATTTCAGATAATAAATTGTCCAGTCTTAGTGTAATCAAACCCTCTTCCTTGTTCTTCTACTCTTCTGACTTCAAGGCTGCTTCTGGCAATTCCGGAGCTGGATGGGGAGGACCAATGAGATGACAAGGGGCAAGGCCTTCAAACTTAGCTGATCCCCTTTGTAGCTTTTGGCCTCCTCCTGATGCTTGCTCTTCTGTGGGATGGGTTAGGGGGTCCTCCATTGCTCCTCATGGCACCCTAATGCAGGCCAATGCCCTCTCCTGCTGGTTTCTTGCTATATCTCCAATCTCTCTGTTGGGATTCTTCTTTCCTTCATAGCTGAGGTCCTTTAGATGGCTTAGCTACCCTCTGTAGAGTCTACTTACCCACACTAACTGGTAGAAGTGTAGCTAATCCAACTGCTGGGTTCTCACCTTTACCCAACCATCAAGGGCAGCTCCAGGAAGGAGACAGATGGCAATCCTCCTGACTCCTAAATTCCAGGTAACATGCCAGGTTCTCTTCACACCGCCTTGGTGGCAGCTTATGTGGGCTGATGTCTCTACTGTTCAGCAAGCTGAGACACAGGCTCCCAGCTATCCTGCTTGCAAGTGCTACAGTTCTCTACAGTTCACCCTTTAGGTGAACCTTACTTGGCTTGAAGCTGGGAAGGAGGGGAAAAGCCACAGTTTTCTATTCCTATGAATGCCTTTTAGAGAATCTTCCACTGATACCCCACCACTACTCCACTGCCTTCTCCTAGATAGGCCTGAGGTGGGTGATGGAGTTGAAGGTCCAAGGACTATTTTGGCTATCTCCTAAGAAGCCCTGCTTGAGACTGTGGGGGGACTTGTCACCCCTTATTCTCTACTCTGAGGCTTCAGATGAAATTCCCAGACACAGATGAAGTCCTGCTTCATATCCAGTTACACCTGTCAACCCTATTCCCCACTGTAGCTTAGTGTCAAGAATTTGAATATGCAGAATGTTCAGATGTCTAAGATATAATAAATGTTCTAATATTCTACTTCCCACACTGGAGAGTGTGCATAGACAGACACCAGGAATCATAGCATACCTATCCTGAACATCCATTTCTATGTTAACAGACATATGAATGTGTTACAGAATAAAATGCAAAGTTTTGAATGGGAAAACCTATAGGAACTTTGAAATAAATTATTGAACTCACTGTCAGCTATGTCATCTGTAGACTCGGGCTGATACATGGAAACGTTTGAGAACCTTCTGGGTGAATTATTTTGTGGGATAGTTGGATCCTGCAAAAATTGGGAGTTACCTTTCTGGAAGTCCTCAGGAATGCCACTAAAGCAAATGGGGAAACACTGCAGAGAAATTAGGTCATTCTGACTGTCTCACAAATCAGCTGAGAGAAGCTTCATAAAACTCTCCTTTTACACTAAGAAGGGAGAGGGCGAATTCAGTAGGACTTCTACTTACTCTAAAAAAGGCAGGTCTGGATCTGTAGATCGAGGGCCAAATACCAGCAGAGGTTTTGTCCATGTATGGTTTAGTGTTTGTTTATTCTTTTGAAGATTGCCTGAGCTACATTTGCTATTTCCATCTGCCTTGTAGGCAGAGATGCCTATAGCATCTAACAAAACAAAACAAAACAAACCAAAACAAAACACCAGGAAACAAAAGCACCAAGTGCCTGGGAGGAGCAAAGGAGGGGAGAACTGTCAAAACTGGTCTCCTCACTGCACTATAGGCTTCAGAAGACTCCACCAGGCCGTGCAGATTAAAGAAGAAAAATTAATCAGGTAGAATTAAAAGTGGGTGTATTGAGTGTGGCACTGGCTTAAAAAAATGTAAAAAATAAACAAACGTTATTAAAAAAAAAAAAGTGGGTGGCTGGGGCCTGAGGAGAAATCTTAGGAGTCTAATAAATAGTTGGAACACCTATTGTTCCCTAGTACAAAACAAAACAGCCTCCAAAAGCAATTTAAAACCTCTACTGAGCAATATGACTGCACTGCTAGAGAACATTTCATCTCTAAATTTAACTTTCTATTTCCCCAAGAACTCAGAGTTTTCTGATGTACCTGGTTTTCCTTCCAACACTATTCAGAAATGTGAAACGGGGCACCTGGGTGGCTCAGTCCGCTCAGCGTCCGACTTTGGCTCAGATCATGATCTCACTGTTTGTAAATTTGAGCTCTGCATGGGCTCTCTGCTGTCAGCACAGACCCCCTTCAGATCTTCTGTCCCTCTTTTTCTCTGCCCTTCCCCCAGCTTGTGCGCTCGCTCTCTCTCTCTCTCTCTCTCTCAAAAATAAACATTAAAAAAAAAAAAAGAAATGTGAACCAAGTTGCATCTGCAATTTCAGTACAGTGCTTACTTACCTTTCTTAAGAATCTTCTTCACTTTCACATAGTTCCCTTGTTTGACATACTCATGAAGCTGAGCTTCCAAGGAGTCATTTCTTAATGAACCAAGTTGAACAGGACATGGGACTGGAAGATGAACAGCCCTAGACATCCTGTTTCAAAAGAAAGCAACACGCTATTTTAACTGAATCAGAAATGCAATGAAGCAACTTATATTCTTTCACATTTCTTTCACTTTTTGTCCACTTTCATTTATAATTAACAGGATTAGGAAAACAATTACTCAAACACTACAAGATTAATGTTTATTCTCGATATTACTCGTGACATTGAAAAACAATATATTTAGCACCAATTCCCAGGACTAAAAAGTGAGGACTCCTGGGAAGTAAAATTAGAAATATACATGTTTGTTGTATCATTAACTAGGAGCTTATTAACTTTGAAAGGTTAGTATACAAATGCAGTTACTGTGTGGGGATGTAGAGGGTATAACATAGTGGGTTAGGTTCACAGTTCAGGCTCTGAAGCTCTGGTCCTGGCCCTGTCACCTCCTTAACTGTAACCTTGAAGAAATTATATAACCTTGATAGGCCTCAATTTCTTCATCTGTAAATGGAGATAATAATAACCAGAGGGTGGCTGAGGGGCTTAAATGAGCTGATATGTGCAAAGTGCCTAGAAATGTGCCTGGCACCAAGCTAGCTCTGTGTATCTGTTAGCTGTTAGTATGTGCAGTGAGACCCATGCAGAGAAACTAAGTTTCCACATGTTGCATTCACACCTGACCATCATATACAATTAAGTGTTTGTGGTATACCTACCATGTGTCTCAAAGGTGACAGGTACTGTATAAGACTTCTAAAATTAGATCCCTGCCATCACAATGCTTGCTTTAGTAGGGCCAAATAAGAGGTATCACATTGGTGCTTCATGGACAGTGGACTGGAGAGGGAATCCTCATCCACATGAATTAACAAACTTGCATATCAGGGGCACAACTGTTTGTTGTATGGAGAGACAGAGAGGGAGTAAAAGAGGTGAAGCAAAAGAAAAAAACTAAGAAGGCTAACACATTTAGTGGGTTTTCACTGGGAGCTTTCCAGGAAGCTTATGTAAAAATTTCTTTCTTTTTAAAGGGTGAATAATACTCCACTGCATATATATACAATATTTTGCTTATCTATTTATCCATCAATGGACATTTGGGTCAATTCTATTGTTGGCTATTGTAAATAATGCTGCTATGAACATGGGTGTACAAATCCTCTTCAAATCCCATTTTCAATTCTTTTTAACTCTAAATTTATTTTTCTAGTAATCTCTACACCCAATGTGGGGCTCAAACTCATGACCCTAAAAGCAAAAGTCGCATGATTTTGTGAGCCAGCCAGGTGCCCCTGTTTTCAATTCTTTTGGGTATATACCAAAGAAGTAGGATTGCTGGATCATGTGGTAACTCTAGGTTTAATTTTCTGAGGAACTGCTATACTGTTTTCTATACTGGCTACACCATTTTACATTCTCACCACAGGTATACAAGGGGTCTGGTTTTTTCAGATCCTCACCAGTACATGTTATTTCCTGTTTTGTTTTGTTTTTTCATTTCCTTAACAATAGCTATTTTTTTTTTTTTTCTAAAGTAGGGTCCACACTGAGGATCCCAATATGAGGCTTGAACTCATGACTCTGATCAAGACCTGAGCTCGGGGCACCTGGGTGGCTCAGTCGGTTAACCGTCCAACTTCGGCTCAGGTTATAATCTCATGGTTTGTGGGTTCGAGCCCCGCATCAGGCTCTGTGCCTGAAGGCTGCTTTGGATTCTGTCTCCCTCTCTCTGCCTCTCCCCGCATCAGGCTCTGTGCCTGAAGGCTGCTTTGGATTCTGTCTCCCTCTCTCTGCCTCTACCCTGTTTGTACTTTCCCTCGCTCTCTCAAAAATAAATACGAAACATTAAAAACAACAAAAAAGACCTGAGCTGAGACCAAGAGTTGAATGCTTAACCCACTGAACCAACCAGGTGCCCCTTAATAATAGTCATCTTAATGGTTCTTGACCTCTCTAAAGTTACTTTTTATATAATTGCATTTACATAAATACATGACAATATATTTGACATAAGAAGTTCAAATAAGACATAAATAAAAACCCTGAGACCCTCTTATGTGTCACAGAATTATTTTTTTCTAAAACTTCAGAACACATACACATCCCTTAAAGATTGAAGCATGGATTGTGTCGATTATTTTACACTAACATTCATTCCTTTAGTAGTTCTAGTCTTCCTTTATTTTCCAGAAATTACCAGAGCTTAGGGAACAGTGGGCTTTAAATCCTATCAAAGTCTGGAATCTGCACTAACACTGAGAGCAAGGTAAACAGTTTTATAACAATCCAGCTCTTTAACCTTACTGTTAGTGTCCCTCTGTATAACCCAATCTATAACACTAATCACCATTAAATTACCAGATTTGCTTGCATGAGCAAACAAGACAAAAATCACTTTATGAATTTTTCCTTTTCTACAAAATCATTGGAATGATCATTCATTTGCATAAGATAATAGATAATGACCTAGGCTAAAAACCTAACTTACTGATTTCACACGAATATCACAAAAAACTAGTTTAGAAAAGGAAGTTAAAAAAGCTGACTTTTCACCTAACATGAAAGCAGTATTGAGTACACAGCACACCCCAGTCAAGGAACAGACAGCACGCCAAACACATAAGCTACAGCCCAAATAACAGCTCTGCTTTTAGACCATTTGCCAGGGGAAAGCGCGAACGCAGTCCCCCACTACCACAAATTATGCAGTCGAGTTTCCCACATTTGGGGAAATCGCAGGGGTCAGCACATCCGGAGTGCAATGGATGAGCCTCGCCCTGGGAAAACCACCTTCGTGATCATGGTATCTCCCCTGCCAGGTAAGTATGAATTGCAACAGTTGCCTGGTACTTCACCCTCGTCCTCAACACACTATACAGTCATGGTCAGTTATATTCCAAGTTCTTTAGGCCTTCGATTGGAAACTACAGGGTTATTCACATGACACTGACCAGAACACACCAGTGGATATTTAGTGGAAATTCTGCCCCGTGAAAAATGAACTCGAACACTCAGTCACCACGCCCTTCATCTCCATATGCCCGCCTCCTGTCCCTTGCCGTCACTATTGACGTCACTCTGCTCGTTAGAGAAAAGGAAAAATTCGTTCTAGCTATTCCTCGAAACGATTCAAAAGACGGTCACCCACAGGTGTAGCTGGTAAGATTTTAAAATCCTTGTCTTCTGCGTGTATACGCAAAGGTTCTGGCCTTGCATTTGTCATGAGTCTAAATTCTGGGCTGCGGGACAGGGCAATATGGGAGGCAGTGGCTTGCTGCCAGGGGGGAGGACCGCACAGTGGGTTACGCTGGTCTGAATCTCTGAATCGCTGTTCCACTGGGGGCCTAGGTCATACTCCCAGTCTCTCTCAGCCTCCACTTCCCAAAATTGTAAAAAAATAATACTGCCTGCCTACCTCTACCTCAAGGTTTCTGTGAGGACAGAATAAGAGAATACATGTGAAATCCAGCCTCAACCCTGTTCACCTCCACCCTGGCCACAATCCAGGGTCAGGTGTCCTATGTAGTTGGGGACCCAAAGATGGCTTTGCCAAGATTTGAGTCTGCAATTTTCCACACAAAGGGAAGCAGCATCTGACCTGGATTTGGTAACAAACCCAGTGCCCCTCCTTTTTAGACAAAAAAATGTTGTCCTTTCAAGAAATGTTATCCTTTCTGCCCTTGCTGACCAGGTGCTCTGGGCAAAACCATTGTGTTTGCAACAGGTGTAGTATTGAAGGCTTCATGGTGTAGAGAGGCAAAACTTTACCTCTGCCCTGTTAGCATCTATGGCTGGGCCTGATTATTAAATTGGCATAGACAGTTTAACAGGATAAAAGCATTAAAAATTTAACATAAATTTATCTGACATAAATTTATTTAACATAAAATTATAAAGCTCTTATAAGGAAATGAAATGGCAAAACTAAATGCTTTCACATTAGGTTGAACAAGGAGAGGCAACTGCGGAAAAGCAACATATATGGGGAGGTTATAAATAGGCATGAATTATTTTTAACAAGGTTTGTACAAAATTTTCTCAGGTTTGTCTCTTTTCTGGGAACATTTCTTATCCCCTGGTATAGGCAGGACATCTTTTACATGGGAGTTTTATTTCCTGATCTCAGGAAGAAAAGGGTAGGTCTGGATACTCTTTTTTTTTTTTTTTTTAACGTTTATTTTGGAGAGAGAGAGAGAGAGAGAGAGACAACATGAGCAGGGGAAGGGCAGAGAGAGGGAGACACAGAATCTGAAGCAGGCTCCAGGCTCTGAGCGGTCAGTGAAGAGCCCGATGCAGGGCTCAAACTCACGAACATGAGATCATGACCTGAGCCTAAGTCAGACGCTTAACTGATTAAGCCACTCAGGCGCCCCAGGACACTCTTCTTATATCTGCTATTTTCAAGTGCTTTTAGCTCAAAAGAATCCTTATGCCAAGTGGCATATTTGGGGGTGGCATATTCTGCTACCCTTCATTTCTTTAAGGTAATTTCTATGCCCAACGTGCAACTTGAACTCATTACTCCAAAAGCAACAGTCACATGCTCTACCAACTGAGCCAAACAGGAATCCCAGTACGTGTGATGTTTTAAAAAAGCTTTGCTTTGGGGTGCCTTAGTGGCTCAGTTCATTAAGCAGCCAACTCGATTTCAGCTCAGGTCATGATCTCACAGTCTGAGCCCTGCATGGAACTCTGCTCTGACTGTGGGAGCCTGTTTAGAATTCTCGGTCTCCCTTTCTCTCTGCCCCTCCCTCCCCCTCTTGTACTCAGGCACCAGCACTCTCTCAAAAATAAACTTTAAAAAATAAATAAAAAACTTTGTTTAAAACTTTTGAGGGCATTAAAAATAATTTCTTTTAATGTTTATTTTTGAGAGAGAGAGAGCATGAGCGGGGGAGGTACAGAGAGAGAGGCAGACACAGAAACCAAAGCAGGCTCCAGGCTCTGAGCTGTCAGCACAGAGCAGGTCGTGGGGCTTGAAATCACAAACTGAGAGATCATGACCTGAACCAAAGTTGGACACTTAATTGCTTAACTGACTGAGCCACGCCCTGAGAGTATTATAAACTATTACAATAGTGATAAATGTCCCTTTCAGATAATTTGGAAAAGGCAGAAAAGTGTTTTCTAACATTTTATTTATTTATTTAGAGACAAAGAGAGACACTGCTTGAGCAGGCAAAGGGCAAAGAGAGGGAGAGAATCCCAATTAGGCCCTGTGCTGTCCGCGTAGAACCCAATGAGGAATGTGCTCTCAGGAACCATGCGATCATGATCTGAGCCAAAATCAAGACTCAGACACTTAACTGACTGAGCCACCCAGGTGTCCAAAAGACAGAAAAGTGTTTTAAAAAAATTAAACCACAGGGCCGCCTGGGTGGCTCAGTCAGTTAGGAGTCCAACTTCAGCTCAGGTCATGATCTCATGGTTCCTGAGTTTGAGCCCTGCGTCAGGCTCTGTGCTGACAGTTCAAAGCCTGGGAGCTGTTTCAGTTTCTGTCTCCCTCTCTCTCTGACCCTCCCCGGTTCCCACTCTGTCTTTCCCTCTCTCTCAAAAACAAATAAACATTAAAATAAATTTTAAAAACCCACAATTCCACTACAAAATTATTACTGTTAACACTGATACTAAACATGGTTAATTTCAATATGAATATATATTTTAAGAGGATTTTTCTTCATGTGCTGCTTTATGTTTTCCATTCCTTTTGCTACATATACTGGGTCACAGATAATTGTATAATCAATATTCTATTGCTTCTAGTTTATTGCCAGTGTTCATATACATATGAACAGCATTGTAGATATATCTTTGTAAGTAATTAATGATGATTTCTTGTGGGAATTTTATTTATTTAATTAATTTAAAAAAATCGAAATATACTGCACACCCAAAGTGGAGTTCAAACACGCAACCCCGAGATCAAGAGTCGCATACTCTACCAACTGAGCCAACCGGGCACCCCTCATGGGGTAATTTAAAGTAGGTTTTTCCCTGTTATTTTACAGTCATCCTAAGAAGTATCTTAAATTATTGGGAGTGGTGGTGGGGAGAAGAGGTGACATGTGATAAAGACTTTAAAATTCTTTAAAAACAACTTTTCCGTGATTTCTTTTATCTTTCAAAGTCTAGATCTCTAATTTCAGGGTTCACAGTTAATTATAAAAATAACTTCAAGGGGCGCCTGGGTGGCTCAGTCAGTTAAGCATCCGACTTCGGCTTAGGTCATGATCTCATGGTTTGTGAGTTCGAGCCCCGCATCGGGCTCTGTGCTAACAGCTCAGAGCCTGGAGCCTGCTTCGGATTCTGTGTGTCCACCCCCTCTGCCCCTCCCATGCTCAAGCTCTGTCTCTGTCTGCCAATAATAAATAAACGTTAAAAAAAAAATAAAAAAAAAAACAGCTTCAAATTTGTTAAGAATGAGAGAGAAGCCTAAATTGTATAATGTTGCATGCCACAAAAGCAGCATACAAAATTAAACATAATATGATTAAAACTATTTCTGGGGCATCTGGGTGGCTCAGTTAAGCATCCGACTCTTGATTTTGGTTCAGGTCATAATCTCAAGGTTTGTGAGTTTAAGCCCCCTTGTTGGGCTCCACACTGACAGTGCAGAGCCTGCTTGGGATTCTCTCTCTCCTCTCCTTCTCTCTCACAAAAAAAAAAACAAAAAAAAAACCCAACCAAACAAACAAAAAAAGCTATTTCTAAACAAAGTTTAAGACACTTAAGGGAAATACACCAAAATGCAAACTAATAGAATTAGAACTATGGACTGATATTTTTCCCCTAAATATTCTGTAACAGGACTATAATATTACTTGTAGTAAAAAAAAAAAAAAAAAAAAGTAACCCTAATTATATACATTTCATGCCAAAAAATGTTCATACTTTTTTACCCGGAAATTTATTTTATCTGAAGGAAGTGATTCTAGAGAAAGACAATGTTCTATGTACAAAAGTGTTCATCATAGATTTACTCACCATTGCAATAACTAAAATTACCCAAAAACCCTTCATGTCAAAACAATAGGGAAATGAAGTATTAAACAAACATAATAGCAAATAATAACAAATAACAACATGAAAAAATTATATAAAAGGTTAAGAGGAAAGAGGATATGAAATGGTATGTATACCATGACTACAATTTTGTAAAAATGTGTATCTTTAATGAAAATTACTGAAAGGAAATGCAAAAGACATAAATTTTATTAGTTGTGAAATACAGGTTACAGAATTTCAATAATATTGTTAGACTGTTTTTTCTTCATAATAAGGAGATTATGAATAATAAGAAAATCCCAGGGGCGCCTGGGTGGCTCAGTCTGTTAAGCATCCAACTCTTGATTTTGGCTCAGGTCATGATCTTGTGGTTTGTGGGTTTGAATCCAGCACTGGGCTCTGAGCTGACCATGTGGAGCCTGCTTGGGGTTCTCTCTCTCTCTCTCTCTCTCTCTGACCCTCCCATGCATTCTCGCTCTCTCTCTCAAAATAAATAAATAAACTTAAAAAAAAATATGGAGAATACCAAATCCTGGTTGAATCACTGTAGGGGTATTTTGCATAGTATTTAAAGAACACAGGGTACCTGGGTGGTTCAGTCAGTTTAGCATTGGACTTTGGCTCAGGTCATGATTTCGTGGCTCATGGGTTCACGTCCCGTGTCGGGGTCTATGCTCAGAGCTCAGAGCCTGCAGCCTGCTTCGGATTCTGTATCTGCCTCTCTCTCTGCCCCTCCCCAACTCATGCTTTTTCTCTCTCGAAAATAAATAAACATTTAAAAATTTTTAAAAATAAAGCGTTTTGAACACTGGGTTTAACATCAGATAGTCCTAGATTCAAACTGTGATTTCACCGTGTTTTAGATATCAGTGCTTGAATATACCCTCTAGAAACAATGATAATTATCAGTAATAATCTGTACATACATAGAGAATAAAACAACTAACTACAATGACCAAATACATCAAAGGTCCCACATAAGCCAAGATGGAGAAACATAGCCCCTGGCTCAGTATAGTGAGTATTTGGAGAGTTCTGAGATCATGGCTGCCCTGCCAACTCAGATGTTCTGTTCCACCTGACAAGCCCCTCGGTCTGTGAGTCTCATCTCCATTTCTCAATCTCCATCCGTTCTTTAGACTCATGGGATCAGAGAAGGACTGATATGTAGAAATATAATGAGGATGGTGTGTATACTCAATTTTTAAAAGTTGGGTTTTATTATATAAGTTTATAAAGCAGGTGTAACTGTCAAGAAGTTGCCCACGGCACCAATGAACTGAATCTAATCCACGATCAGGAAAGCATGAGTAACACTCTACAGCCACTCTACCCTGGGTTGCAGGTAGCTGAACTCATTCACACATTGGTCCTGGCTCTGCAGTATAAACCAGTCATGCTAGTTAGACATTTGCTGGATATCTGCAAAGTGTGACCCAGCCTACTTCAGTTACATAAGGTATCATTTCATTATTGAACTACCTTCCTAATTTCATTCCAGGAGGTTTGATTTCACAGAAGGAAGGTAAAACTTTGGTTGTTTCCATGATATCCATGAATGCCAGGCTAGCCACAGCCCTGAGACCTCTAGGACTATTTGTGTCCCCCACAGATTTGACTTCACAAGTACTCAGAGACTTTTTGCTGTTCTGAGAACCATAGTGTCTACTCCAGTATCTTCAGCATTCACAAAGTATTCTTGAATTTCCATGAGTACTGCTAATGATTAAACAAAAAACTGTTCTCAAGTCATTACTTAAATGCATGTAGTACATACTTCTCAGTTACCTAAACTTTTTAAAAAATATTTATTTATTTTTGAGAGAGAGAGAGCGCCCATGTATGAGTGGGGGAGGGGCAGAGAAAGAGAGAGAGAGAGAGGGAGACACAGAATCCCAAGCAGGCTCCGTGCTGCCAGTGCAAAGCCCAACATGGAGCTTGAATCCATGAATTGTGAGATCACAACCTGATCCGAAGTTGGACATTCAACCCACCGAGCCACCCAGGCGCCCCAAGCCACCTAAACTTTTAAGGTGTCAGCTACTAGCCTAAGCACTAGAGATACTAAGATAAATAATGCAGAGATAGATTCTGCCTTCAATAATAAGATCACAACCTGTAGGGAAAATAGACCCGCCTGCCAGAACTATATGAAAAGTGGTGAGAACTAATGAAAGTAAGAATCAGGTTCAGTCAGCACCACGTTAGGATTTTAAAAACCCTACACACTTTTGCCTTTGTGGGCCCTTCCTCCCTAAAAAAAGCCACACAGGTTAAAATTATATGATCATGCTGATAAGATAAGTACATTATTACACATGACATTTCCCTTCTTTTTTTTTTTTTGAAAGTAACCTCTACTCCCAGTGTGGGGCTTGAACTCATAATGAACCTGAGACCAAAAGTTGCATCTCTACCGTCAGAACCAGCCAAGCATTCCCATTTATGACATTTTCTTCCACATAATAATTCACCTTTTTTCTTTGATTTTAAAAGTGTTTTAGGTGCCCTGCCTACAGTACCTAAATGTTTAAACCAATCCTGAATTCAACAGTGGTTTGTGTGGACCCCAGGTAGCTTTTTTTTTTTTAAATATATATTTTTAAAGTTTATTTGGGGCGCCTGAGTGGCTCAGTCGGTTGATCGTCTGACTTCGGCTCAGGCCATGATCTCGTGGTCTGTGAGTTCGAGCCCCGCGTCAGGCTCTGTGCTGACAGCTCGGAGCCTGGAGCCTGCTTCACATTCTGTGTCTCCCTCTCTCTCTGCCCCTCCCCCACTCATGCTCTGTCTCTCTCTGTCTCAAAAATAAACATTTGAAAAAAAATTTAAAGTTTATTTATCTTGAGAGAGAGAGAGGGAAAGCATGTCCTCGAGGGAGCAAGGAAGAGGTTCCACACTGGCTCCAACTCTCCAACCCTGAACCCTGTGATTAAGGACCTGACCTGAGGGTAAACCAAGAATGAACACTTAACCCACTAAGCTCCCTCAAGTAGCTTTCACAAGAGAAAGTTGAATGTCAAAATATGCATTCTCTAGCTTAATGAAGAAAAACAAGGCATATCCAGATTTTAGAAGTAAAGAAGCACAGTTGAGTTGGGCCTTCAGAGAACCTTTTAAGTAACAAGTACAGTACAAGTTCAAGGTGATATAAAGAAAGTCTATTAACTAGGCGCTACTTACCCAAACAAAACAGAACAAAACCACCACCAAAATGCTTTGTTAGCTGGAAAGGACAAGACAGAACTATACCAACATAACAAGCCTTGGTGACTAAGGAACAGTTTTAACACCTGCTTTTGCAACAGAACCACACAGGGGAGAGCGCGAACGCAGTCCCCCACTACCACAAATTATGCAGTCGAGTTTCCCACATTTGGGGAAATCGCAGGGGTCAGCACATCCGGAGTGCAATGGATGAGCCTCGCCCTGGGAAAACCACCTTCATGATCATGGTATCTCCCCTGCCAGGTAAGTATGAGGTGGATGTAATCACAGTGATACCCGGTGCTGCGCACACCACTTTGAGGTTGGGGTCACTTCTGAAGCAACTCTAATTGGTTTTTATCTATATAGCGACACTCAAAACCTGATTTTCATACTATGTACCTTATTTTGCTAACAGCAAATAATCATGCACATCTGTCGAAGAAAACATGGTTCCAAAATGCCCTGAGTCTTAAATCTGCATACTCCACCTCCAAGCATAACGTCATACACCCTGGGCGGGCTTAGCCGGCAGCTGAGTCCCCTTGAGGCTGCTTCTGCAGACCAGCTCCTCCTCCTCCCAACCTAAGATGTCTACAGGCAATTTTCCTGACAAAAATCCATCGTCTCCCAACGTTTGGTGTAGCTGGTCTTCAGATCTCCCTGTGTGAAGTACCCTTCAGCAAACCAACACAAATGAGCCTTTTTTTTTTTTTTAGAGTTTTTATTTTATTTTTTTTATTTTTTTAATGTTTGTTTATTTTTTGAGAGACATAGAGACAGAACATGAGCAGGGGAAGGGCAGAGAGAGAGGGAGACACAGAAACCGAAGCAGGCTCCAGGCTCTGATGAGCCATCAGCACAGAGCCTGACGTGGGGCTCGAACTCACAGACTGTGAGATTATGACCTGAGCCAAAGTTGGCCGCCTAACTGACTGAGCCACCCAGGTGCCCCACAAATGAGCCTTTGACAGCAAGCCAGTTTAGCTTCAGGCTTTCTAGGGCTACCAATGCTCCACACTATTTCCAAGAGGTGGAAGAGCAAGGCGTGGGAAATGTCCTGGCCTATGCCTTGGCAGGGTGTATTGCCGAGTGAGGGTTTTCGAATTCAAGATCTTGACTGCAATTCAGTGTACACATTGCACAACTCTAGATAAGCTTTTAGCCTTTGAAACTGTTCCTCAGTTTGTACAGAAGGGGGAAGAACTATTCAGCCAGACCTCCCACCCAGCTTAGGCCCCAAGCTTTGTCTCCTACTTCTTTTTTTTTTTTTTTTTAATGTTTTATTTATTTTTGAGAGACAGAGAGACAGAGCGTGAGCAGAGGAAGGGCAGAAAGAGAGAGGGAGACACAGAAGCCAAAGCAGGCTCCAGGCTCTGAGCTGTCAACACAAAGCCTGACATGGGGCTCGAACCCACAGACTGTGAGATCATGACCTGAGATGAATCGGCCGCTTAACCGACTGAGCCACCCAGGTGCCCCCTGTCTCCTACTTCTGCCCATGGTCTGTTAACACCCAGCTCCCTAAGGATGGACTGCTTTCCTTGAGAGCAGTCTAGCCTGTGCCTATATTGCTTCTTTACTTTCTCTCTGCCTTGGCATTCAGTTACCTTACTCACTAAACTATGGGCCTCTAGAGCAGGGTTTTTCTTGTTTGCTTCTTTTCAAATAGTCCAGACAGGGGCACCTGGGTGGCTCAGTGGGTTAAACATTGGTTACGCTGACTCTGGATGTCGTTACAGGCACTGATATCATGGTACCTGAGTTCAAGCCCTGAATTGGGTTCCATGCTGACGGTGTGTTCTCTCTCTCAAAAGAAACAAATAAACTTAAAAAAATTAAAAAAATAAAATAGTCAAGACAACACAGCATATAACTAGAACATATAATTAATAAATATATTATTTTACCAACTAACTTCATTCTCTTTTATTAAAAATACATAGGAAGCATGACTTTAAATTTCTGCGTCTCTGGAGCTCTCTAGAGAACCTCAGATGAAAACTGAAACTTACTGAAAAGAAAACGTATATATATATATATTCCAAAGGCTGAATGCTGAGACCTCCCCCTCACCTTTCATTTGATTTCCAGGACACTGGCAACCTTTACCTTCTAGGATATTGAAAGTTTCCTCTGAAAACTGTGAACACCCTAAAACAAAGTCCCAAAGAGGTCAGCCATGGGCTTCCTCTGCTACAAGGGCCTATGCAGATTACTCTGCAGGGAAGCCCTCACCTTGACCCTCAGTGCTTCCAATTAACTCCCTACTTGTTAATATAATTTTAAATTTCTGGGGTGCCTGGGTGGCTCAGTCAGTTAAGTGTCCGACTTCAGCCCAGGTCATAATCTCACCATTCCCGAGTTCGAGCCCTGCAACAGGCTCTGCGCTGACAGCTTGGAGCCTGAAGCCTGCTTCAAATTGTGTCTTCCTCTCTCTCTGCCCCCTCCTGCTGGCTCTGTCTCTCTATCAAAAATAAATAAACATTAAACCAATTTTTAAAATTTCTGCATGACAGTCCATCTTATGGATGGCCCATAATTTATATAATCATTCCCCTATTGCTGGACACTTAGGTTGGTTCAATTTTTCACCATTGTAAATAATTCTGTGTAATGGGTAGAGATGGTATATTCAATGCCGATAAATAATCAAGGAACACTGAACCACCAAGGATAACCAGACATCTGACAAACGCCTCCAACATGAAAGATAGAAGCTAAACAAACCAACAAAAAGAAGACAATTTGGAGAAAGCAGATTATTGCAAAGGGAAGAAAACTAAAAATGAAAATAAAAACCATCATTAAGATCCTCAGATTGCTGGGGTGCCTAGGGGGCTCAGTCAGTTAAGTATCTGACTTCAGCTCAAGTCATGATCTCATGGTTCAAGAGTTCGAGCCCTGCATGAGGCACTGTGCTGACAGCTCGGAGTCTAGAGCCTTCTTCGGATTCTGTATCTCCCTCTCTCTCTGCCCCTCCCCTGCTCACGCTCTGTCTCCCTCTCCCTCAAAATAAACAAACATTAAAAAATATTAAAAAATCCTCAGAGAGCTAAAACACCTTGCAATCTGAAAAACAAGTACAAGAAGTTATACAAATAGAAAAGGAAAGATGAAAAAAGATCTTAAATACATGATTGTAGAAATAAAAAAACTGAATATATAGGTTGAGCAAAAACATGTAGATGGAAAAAATGTTTTTTCTTTTTTCTTTTTAGAGAGAGAGAGAGAGTTGGAGTGGGGGAGATGGGCAGAGGGAGAGGGAGAGGGAGAGGGAGAGAGAGAGAGAGAGAGAGAGAGAGGGAATACCAGGCAGGCTCCACGCTCAGCACGGAGCCTGATATGAACCTGACGCAAGCCCGATGTGGGACTCAATCCCATGACCTTGAGATCATGACCTGAGCCAAAATCAAGAGTTGGATGCTTGGGTTACCTGTGTGGCTCAGTTGGTTGAGGGTCTGACCCTTGGATTTCGGCTTAGGTCATGATCTCATGGTTTGTGGGATTGCCTCTATGCTGACAGCAGAGGGCCTGCTTGGGATTCTCTCCCTCTCTCTTTGCCCCTCTCCTCATCATGCTCTCTCTCTCTCTCTCTCTCTCTCTCTCCCTTTCTCTCAAAAGTAAATAAACTTAAAAAAAAAAAAAAAGTCGATGGGTGCTTGAGTGGCTCAGTCGGTTAAGTGTCCGACTTCAGCTCTGGTCATGATCTCACAGTTCGTGGGTTGGAGCCCAGAGTCGTGCTCTGTGCTGACAGCTCAGAGCCTGGAGCCTGCTTTGGATTGTGTCTCCCTCTTTGTCTGTCCCGCCCCCGCTCACGCTCTCTCTCTCTCTCAAAAGTAAACGTTAAAAAAAAAAAAAAAAGGTAATATACTCTGGTTATTTTAACAGCCTCAAGAGTCCAGAATTCAAACTGACCTAGAGAACAGCAAACCAGCCAGAAAGAAATCTTAATCCTCCTTTCTCGCAAGAAATAAAATCAGGAGAAACAACAAATAAAGCATTCCAATGCCACAAATTAGGTGGCACAGGTTTACTTGCTTGATAAAAATACAGAATAACAGAAAAAAAAAAGCAGAATACTATTTAGCAATAAAAAGGAACAAAATAATGATAAATTTATCAGTATGAATGAACTCAAAAACATGCTACATGAAAGAAGTCAGACACACTATATACTTTATGATTCCATTTTATATGAAATTTCTAGATAAGGCAAATCTGTAAGAGATAGATCCGTTGTTGCCTATGGCTAGGTTGGGGCATGGGAACCAGGGGCAACTGCAAATGGGCACGGGAGAATTTGGGGGGGGGTCATAAAAATGCGCAAAAACTGGATTGTGGTAATGGTTGCACAACTGTATAAAATGCTAACCATTAAACCAAATAATCGGTGAATGCTATGTTTATATTATACTTCAATAAAGCAGTTAAAAATGTCAAGAAAGAGTACAGCCATTATCTTTAGACATACATAATGAAATAATCACGGCTGAAATACCATGATATATGGGATTTATTTCAAGATGGGTTTGGAGGTTTAGAGTATAGAGGTATAGATGAAACAAGATTGGCCTTGAGTTGTTCATTGCTGAAGCTTAACTTAGTGTTGCAAAATAGAATAGTATTATTATTAATCTATTTTAGTTTACATTAGAAGTTTTTCACACAAAAAAGTTTTTTTTATAATGTAAAGAAAGACTCTATCCTTTCCTTCATTATTTTGAGTACTTGAGATCTTGATACCCTGGCCTCCCCATCTGTGAATAAGAATGATGGAGAGGAGGAGCAAGAGGTCCAGCCTCCTGGATTCTACATTTAATAGGTGAAAAAATATTAAAGGTACAGATAGGACTTAGGGGTCATAAAAAAAAAGACTTAGGGGTCGTATTTTTCTCCTTTCTTTCCTTTCATATCACACATTCAATCCACATTCTAGATAAGGCAAATCTGTAAGTCTTTATCGTTTTTCCTTTAAAAATATCTTCAGAGTCTGACCCCTTCTCCGCACCTCCAGCACTACCACTTTGGTACAAGCCATTCTCATGTCCTCCTAGAAGAGTGCAGTAACATTCTAAGTGATCTCCTAACACAGTAGCCAAGGATCCTGCTAAAGCCTAAATCCAATTATGTCACTCTTCTGCACAAAACTAATCTGAGAAAACAGAAGAGAAGGAAACATTTCCTACCTCCCTACCCCTCTCCCCCCATTTGTTTGGACAAGAAGTAGGTTTTATTGGTGGGTATGAGCAAGGAGGGGCAGCACTGAAGCCCTCATGAGTGCAGGGCCTGCCATTTCTCTAGGGGGACACAATTAGGGATGTATCTGATCCCACAGCCACCAGGGATGAGCTGCCTTTCAGCCACCATGTCTTCAAATTCACCGGCATTAAACTTGGTAAAGTACTACTTCTTGGAGATGTAGATGTTCTGTCAGCCAGGGAACTTGAACTCGACTCTGCATATGACCTCAATCACATGATCCTTATTTTCCAGTTTGGTGTGGATAGACATGATGATCTGGCCAATGTGGATCATGGCCACGGTGTCCTGCGGCTTTCTGAAGGCACCCCACATGCCTGTCTGGAACCTGTCAGCCTCAGTGCAGGACAACATCTTGTTGATATGAATGACAAGATGGAGTGGAGCCACACACAAATATGAAAGCCATCTTTGCCACAGCTTTTCACCATACACTTGTTGGCACAAATACCCGGACTTGGGGGGAGAGCTGCTCACATTCATCTGACACTATTTGGCCAGAGTGGGAACCCAACCAGTTTTTTTTTTTCCCATGCAACACCAAGGACCTTCAGTGGAGTGCCCAAGGGAATGAGCCAATATATTTTATGAAGCAGCATTACTCTGATACCTAAACCTAATGAAGACCATGTAAGAAAAGTAGAGAATATTATCCCTCATGGACATAGAAACAAAATTACTTTAATTCCTTTAAAACTGCAAATCAAAGGGCACCTGGGTGGCTCAGTTGGTTGAGCATCTGACTTTGGCTCAGGTCATGATCTCACGGTTTGTAAGTTTGAACCCCGCATTGAGCTCTGTGCTGACAGCTCCTGACAGCTCGGAGCCTGGAGCCTGCTTCGGATTCTGTGTCTCCCTCTCTCTCTGTTCCTCCCTGCTCATGCTCATGTCTCTCAAAAATAAATAAACATTAAAAAAAAAAAACCCTGCAAATCAAATCCAGCAATAAACAAAAAGAGTAATAATATATCATGATCAAGTGGGGTTAATCCCAGGAATGCAAAGTTGGTTTAACATTAGAAAATCAAACCATATAATTAATTATATCAACAGATTAAGATGTAGTTGCAGAAAAAGTAGTTAACAAAATTCAATACCCATTTATGATTTAAAAAAAACTTAGCAAAATATCACTAGATTGATAAATGGTATCTATGAAAATCCTATAGCTAATACACTTCACGGTGAAAGTACCTTTCTTCCAGATAAAGAACAAAACAAGCCTGATTACTTTCGCCACTTTTATTCCAGCTAGAGGTTAAGGCAAGGAAAATAAATTAAAAGACTTAGTTTGGAAAGAAAGAAGGAAAACAGTTTAATTCACATATTACATGACAGTATATATCTTGAAAATCCTAAAGCATTTACCCCCCAAAAAATCCTACTAACATTCATAACTGAATTTAGCAAAGTCACAGGATACAAGATTAATACATAAAAATCACTTGTATTTCTATGTACCAGCAATGAACACTTAAAAAAATTTTTTTTAATGTTTAGTTATTTTTGAGAAAAAGAGAGAGAGTGCAGGCAGCGGAGGGGAGGGGCAGAGAGAGAGGGAGACACAGAATCTGAAGCAGGCTCAAGGCTCTGAGCTGTTGGCACAGAGCCTAATGCGGGGCTCAAACTCAGGAACTGCGAGATCATGATCTCAGCTGAAGTTGGACACTTAACTAACTGAGCCACCCAGGTGCCCTCCAGCAATGAACACTTAAAACATTAAAGTTTTAAATGAAAGAAAGACAAATCCCGCATGATTTCATTTATATGTAGAATCTATAAAAACAAAATGTTTGTTAGACTCATCAATAGAGAGAACAGATTGATGGCTGGTTGTCAGAGGGGGTGTGTGTAATGGGTGAAGGGGATTAAGAAGTACACACTTCCAGATATAAAATAAAGAAGTCATGGGGATATACTTTACAGTATGGGGAATTTGGTCAATAGTATTGTATTAACTTTTAAGGCGACAGATGGTAACTAGACTTACTGTGGTGACTTTTTCACAATGTACACAAAGGTCCAATCACTATGCTGTTCACCTGAAACTAATATAGTGTTGTATGTCAATTATATCTCAATAAATAAAATAATAAAAAGGAAATGAAATTTTAAAATCAATACTATTTACAAGTGGTAAAACCTTCACATTCTCCTACCACTTTCATTTCTTCCTGCCTTCTATCACTCTACATAGTCTACAAAAGTATTATTAATAAATTTCTTCTTTTTATGATTGGAAGGGGAAAAATCATAACATTTTCTTTTAAAACCCCAAAGTCTTGCTAATATCCTTATCTCTCTTAGTGAAGACCCAAAAAATAATAAAGATATATAACTTAAAACTACCAAGGGAACCGACTAAAGAAGTAGTTTATTTCAGGAATATAATAACAGGATAGAGGAAGGAATGTACTAGGGTGGGGAATAGCAGCCAAATCCTTCATATAAACACCAACACATTTACTGTAGTTGACCATAAAAAAAACAGCTAAACAAGTTTTAAAAGTAGTATTCTGGGAGTCGCCTGGCTCAGTAGGTAGAGCACGAGACTCTTAATCTCGGGGTCCTGAGTTCAAGCCCCATGTTGGAACTTGAGCTTGCTTAAAAAAGAAAAAAAAAAAAAAAAGTAATGCTCTGGAGAGAGGAATGGGGGCAGGGTGTGAAAGTGTGGATCAAGGGAGTATTACTATCCAGGTTGAGTCTTTCTGTATAATGCTTTTCACGATCATAATGTTACTTTAGTAAAATTATTTGGGGATAAAAATCAAGGTCTAGGAGAAAACAAAACACTGTCACTAGCAAAGATTATACTGTAGTCCAGTTTCTCATTTTGGAGAAAATCTAAGGCTATTGCTCATGAGACATACCTGAAAAGGAGTGAAAAACCCCTCTGAAATTGTAACTACTCAGTTAAGCATATGAGTGGAAAATTATAAACCCCCAGGTTTCTTCAAAGTAACCTGTCATTTTGCACTTTAAAAAAAAATCATTTTTTAAGTAATCTTTACTTGACTGAGACTGCCAGCCACCCCATCACATCACATTCTTTTTTTTTTTTCTTTCTTAACGTTTATTTTATATTTGAGACACAGAGACAGAGCATGAGCAGGAGAAGGGCAGAGAGAGGGAGGGAGACACAGAATCTGAAGCAGGCTCCAGGCTCTGAGCTGTCAGCACAGAGCCCGACGCGGGGCTTGAACTCACAGACCGCGATATCATGACCTGAGCCCAAGTCGGCGGCATAACCAACTGAGCCACCCAGGCGCCCCCACAACACATTCTTAATCAACGAAGTGAAGACAGTGCCTTAAATTATTTACGCCCTTTATTCCTTGTCCTAGGTGCATTTCTAGGTGCTCAAACTTTCCTAGAATCCTCTTCTTCCTATTCTTTTACTGTACACACCTACAGAACAATCAAGAGCAGAAACAGATGCAGAGAGCTTGAGGAGGTGCAAAGTGAGCCCTCTAGTGGTCGACAGAAGAGTACTCCATTCGGCTAGACAACTCAGTACAAAAGTGAACAGCCAGGAAAGCAACAAGGCTGCCCACGTCAAGTTATACAAAATGATTACAGGGGCGTCTGGATGGCTCAGTTCTAGGATCCTTTGTCCCCCTCTCTCTTTGCCCCTCCTCCGCTCACACTCTCTTTCAAAAATGAATATACATTAAAAAAACAAAAAACAACCCTGTAAAGAATGACTACAAAGGGGCGCCTGGGTGGCTCAGTCGGTTGCGACTGACCTCGGTTCAGCTCATGATCTCGCGGTTCCAGGGTTCGAGCCCCGCATCAGGCTCTGTGCTCACAGCTCAGAGTCTGGAGTCAGCTTTGGATTCTGTCTCTCCCTGTCTCTGCCCCTCCCCCACTTGCACTCTGTCTCTGTCTCTCTCTCTCAAAAATAAACATTAAAAAAAAGAAATGAATTACAGAAAACAATATTGATGGCTTAAAAGCCAAGCAGTAAAAAGTTAATAATCAATTCTTTTCAAAATGCAAGGTACAAGTGGAGAGTACGACACAATCCCTCTCTACCACAAATCATGCAGTCGTTTTCCATATTTGAGAAAATCAGAGGTCAGCACACTTGGAGTGCAATGGGCAAGATGTGCCCAGAGAAAAAAAATCACCTTTGGAATCCTAGTATCTCTTCTTTACCAGGTAAGTATAAGCAAATGCCATTGTTAGCACCTCATCCTCATTCCAACTATTAGACACATGGTCATTTTCTTCACTCTTCATGCAAACTCTAGATTGTCACTTAGTAAATAAAGACTTCTCCAAACTGTAAAAAACATTTTGGGTACCATAATACTCGCAAACTGACAAATGTATGTACAATGTAAGCAAACCAGAAGACACTGCTCATTTACATATTCTAAGGCCCTTTTGGTGACACTGTTCTATACTTGGTTTCATTGATGTGGAACACTAAATGATTGCCCACCAAAAATATCCCCCTCCTAATCCCAGAAACCTGTGTCAGTATTCCCTTCCTTTGTGACACAGGATCTTGAAGGCGTGGCCAAAGACCTGCAACGGGTAGAACACCCCCGATCATCCACACCTACCTCACCTCGCCATAAAGCTGCTGTATGAAAAAAGGACATAGAAATAGCAAAGAAAGATGGGCCACCTGTCCAAAATCACAAAGAGCAAATCACACCCTTGCATGTAAGTGAAACTGGATACCTCTAAACCCTGAGGAAAATTTTCAAGTTGTAATTTAACAGAGCCTAGAATATACAAGACACTTTCTTTAAAAAAGGAACCAGGAGAAAGCACAAACACAGTCCCCCACCACCACAAATTATGCAGTCAAATTTCCCACACTTGGGGAAATTGCAGGGGCCAGCACATCCGGAGTGCAGTGGATGAGCCTCGCCCTGGGAAAGCCGCCATTGTGACCATGGTATCTCCCCTGCCAGGTAAGTATGAGTCATGAGTGTTGCCCAGCACCTCACTCTCAGATTCAAGTAACTCTTTTCCATGCATTCTATCAATTCCGTTGTTTCTGAAATAAAGTTTTCAAACTATAGTTACTATGCAGAAATATTTTGTATATCTGAATATTGCCAAAATCTTAGGAAATACATGCCTAAATGTAACCATGACCAGCAGTCACTTCGCTTATCTACATACCCACACCTTTTTTGTTGACCTCCTTTAGCATATCCCATTCCTAGTATAGATAGTGGTGCTGTTAAAATAAAACTTAAAGGTAAAGACACTCCACAGATTTAAAGATAAATGACATAAATGAGTTCCTTCTTTCAAGGTTTTGGAGCTAATGACGTCACAGATGTCTGGTGTAGTTCAGTAAGCCACTATCCACATGACTGAAATATCATGTCTAAAACAATTAAATTTGGCAAAACTGCATATAAAAATCCAGTCTTAGTGGGGCATCTGGGTTGCTCAGTCAGTAAACTGTCTGACTTCAGCTCAGGTCATGATATCAAGGTTCATGAGATCTAGCCCTGCGTTGGGCTCTCTCCTGTCAGCGCAGGGCCTTCTTTGGATTCTCTGTCTCCCCACCTTCTCAAAAATAAACAAACATGAAAAAGAAAAAAGAAAAAAGAAAATCCAGTCCTAGTATTGCTAAATAGGTTGTTCAAAGCTTCCAGCACGAGTACACTACGCTCTTTCAAATATGCAGCAAATGATCACCGTTACTTAAAAGAGCAGGTGTAGGGCACTTGGGTGGCTCAGTCAGTTAGGCATCCGACTTTGGCTCAGGTCATGATCTCACCGTTCCCAAGTTCGAGCCCCACATCGGGCTCTGGGCTGACAACTCAGAGCCTGGACCCTGTTTCAGATTCTGTATCTCCCTCTCTGTCTGTGTCCCTGCTCATGCTCTGTCTCTGTCTCTCCCTCTCTCTCTCTCAAAAATAAATAAACATAAAAAAAAAAGAGCAGGTCTACTGGAGAGCAGCTGGCTGGCTCAATCAGTCACTCCACTCTTGATCTTAGGGTCGTGATTTAAGATCTTAGGGTAGATCTTAGGGTCTACCACATTTGGGGTAGAGATGATTTTTTAAAAGAAAACTTGAAAAACAAAGATCGGTTGTATAAACACTAGTTCTAACTCTGAGCTGAGCAAATTAGAGAAAAGTTCAGGCAGCACCGCCCCACCCCCACATCTGGGGAAGTCCCAGAGGTCTACAGAGCTAGAATGTGATGATGGTCTATAGGACTGGAAGCCTGACTGACCAGGATGTCTTCCCAAGCAAAAATAAGTTGTGCTTCCAAATATCCTTAACTCTCCACTCTTCCCTGTACGGGTATCTCTGAAACCCAAGCTACTGGTGATTCTTTCCTACAAGAAACCGCTCAGCTCTCATTGATTCATATTAGACTCTTCGAAAGGAGTAAATCTTGTCTCAGGCAATGGTTAATAACTCGAATATTTCACATCCACATATAAATAGTCCTAATCCTCTCCTGCCTTCTTCACTGTAAATTAAAATTAGAGTTTCCAAGTTCCAACTGTTCTTGAATTGTCTCTCCAAGACCACACCAGAATCACCTTATTTCCCAAGTCTTTTTATTATACAAGACTCTTCTGGTGTTCTGTCCTCTGCCAAAACAAATTAGCCAGAGTTTCATATCTTTCAAACAGGAAGAAAAAATGCTGTTTAAAAATCTTATTAAAGATTAACAATGAATAACTGAGAACATACAAATGTCTGAGATGGAGAGTTTTAAACATTCTGGGACAGAGTAGGGAGGAGACTCTGTGATGTGAGCTGCCACTATTCCTCATATCTGACCTTTTGACAGTAACCAGTTTGATATTTATAGATTTTTCTCACCCAAGAACTATGTAATATATATCCATATATACACACAAACATATATATGTATATACAGTCTAATACATAAACAAAATATCTATATTTTGTTTTGTGAAATAAAAGTTAAGATACCTTGCCATCTGGCAGGAACCACTCACGTAGGGGAGAAAGATAATGTCTAAGAACTAAACTACTATTACCACCAAGCAGCTCTTAAACTCAAAATGCCCATTTTCAGAAGGTTTCTTAAATAAATAACACACAGCTCTTAAACTGCCCATACTCTTCATGAGACTAGTTTCAATATTTCACAAGAACTTATTGTTATTGGCCTAATTAATCAAAACATTCATCTGAGACAGTATGCCTTTTGGCAAAAAAGGTAACTTTCCCTCACTTTCTTGTAGCTCAAGCAGGTTAAGAAAGACATTAGTGCTGGAGTGCCTGGATGGCTCAGTCAGTTAAGCATCTGACTTCAGCTCAGGTCATGATCTCACAGTTTATGAGTTCAAGCCCCACGCTGGGCCCTGTGCTGACAGCTCAGAGCCTGGAGCCTGCTTTGGATTCTGTGCCTTCCTCGCTCTCTGCCCCTCCCCCACTCATATTCTGTCTCTCTCTCTCTAAAAAATAAACATCAAAAAAAAAAACAAAAACAGGAAACAAAGGCATTCGTGCTATAATCCTTACAGAAGCCCTAGAGAACTCAGTATCCTCTGAGGAAAGTCATATTTCTTTGACAGGAAAAATACAAGGAAATACAGGTGTTTGTTAAATAATAACATAAATTAACATAGAAAAACTGAAGAAGCTTCTTGGTTCATTTTACAAACGTTGCAAAACTTTACTGCCAAAACCAAAGTAGACATAATAACTTCACTGATTAATCTCATGAATAAAAATGCAAAACTCTTAACTAAATCGATAACATCTTTATGAACTGGATCTCGTAGAGTATTAAAATAACATACACAATAAATAGGTTTTATACCAGGAATATAGGACCTAAGTACATAAAGGTATATGTATAAAAGTATATATGTATATATATATACATACATATATATAAAATATAAAAATAGCATCATATGGGGGGGAGATTACCTCATAAAGAGTGCTTAGAGGGCGCCATTGTAGCTCAGGCTGTTATGCCTCTGACTCTTGTGGGTCATGAGCTCATGGTTGGTGATATCGAGCCCCATGCTGGGCTCTGCGCTGACAGCACAGAACTTGCTTGAGATTCTCTCTCTCCCTTTGTCTCTGCCCCTCCCCTGCTAGTGTGCATGCACTCTCTCTCTCTCAAAATAAATAAACTTAAAAAAATTACTTTCTTCTTCCTACTTTACATTTAAAAAATTGGGTAGGTTAAAATATCCAAATTAAATTATAAACCATATGTAGAAAAATACAGGTAATTAGGTTTATAATTTTGAAGGAAAGACTTTAAAATTAATTATATTATTTATTTATAATTTATTTTTTAAAGTTTATTTAAGTAATCTCTACCCCCAACATGGGGGTCAAACTCACAACACCAAGATCAAAACTTGCACACTCTTCCAAACTTAGCCAGTCAGGCGTCCTGACACTTTAAACATTTTTTTCTTATTTATTTACGTAATCTCTATGCCCAATGTGGTGCTTGAACTCACAACCCCAAGATCAAGTCACATGCTCTTTCAACTAAGCCAGCCAGGCGCCCCAAAGATTTTCTATGCATGTTACCAAAGTCAGAATTAAATACAAACTTTTATTATATTTGCATACAAAAACATCAGCAGGGGCGCCTGGGTGGCTCAGTCGGTTGAGCGTCTGACTTTGGCTCAGGTCGTGATCTCGGCTTCATGGGTTCAAGCCCCACATCAGGCTCACTGCTGTCAGGACAGAGCCTGCTTTAGATCCTCTTTCCCCTACTTGCTCGCGCTCTCTCTTTCATAAAAATAAAGAAACATTAAAACAACGACAACATCAACAAAGTAGAAAATCTCAAAGTTTAAAATATTTTTTTAATTTTTAAAAATTATGTTTATTTATTTTGAGAGAGAGAGAGAGAGAGAGAGAGAGAGCGTGACAGAGACAGAATATGAGCAGGGGAGGGGCAGAGAGAAAAGGAGACACAGAATCTGAAGCAGGCTCCAGGTTCTGAGCTATCAATGCAGAGCCCGATGCAGGGCTTGAACCCATAAACCGTGAGATCATGACCTGAGCTGAAGTCAGATGCTTAACCAACTGAGCCACCTAGGTGCCCCTAAAACCTTTTTTTTTTAAGTTTATTTATTTTGAGGGAGAGCAAGCACATGCAAACAGGGGAGGGGCAGAGAGAGAGAGCACGGGAGAGAGAGCGGGAGAGAGAGAATCCCATGTGGTGCAGAGCTCGATGAGGGGCTCGAACCCATGAACCGTGAGATCGTGACCTGAGCCAAAAGCAAGAGTCAGTTGCTTAACCGAATGAGCCACTCAGGCATCCTGAAAACCTCTAAGTTTAAATACACATGACAAAATGGGAAGATATTTGCAATGTACAGATTAGGCAAATAGCCTGTGTAATGCAATGTGCACATCAGAGAGGGCAGGCAGCATATGCATTATGAATAAGGGTTTTGATGTCAAAGCTGAGCAGAATGCTTGGCCTACAGTAAGTACAATAAATATTAGTTACTTTCTGATAATAATAAAAAACAGACTTGTTACAAATATATATCTTTTATCTTATTTATTTTTGAGAAAGAGAGAAAGAGAGAGACAGATAGAGAAGCAGAGCTCATCGGAAGCATGGCTTGTGCTCACTGGAAGCAGGGCTCGAACTCACCTGAAATGGGGCTTAAGCTCACACACTATGGGGCTCGAGCTCACCCAACGTGGGGTTGGAGCTCAAAAACCCTGAGATCATGGCCTGAGCCGAATCAGATGCTTAACCAACTGAGCCACCTAGGTGCCCACAAACATATTTTTAAAATTAAAGTACGTCCGTTATAAAATGGGAAAGAATGTACACGGATGTTCGTTGCACCATTATTCACAACAGCCAAGAGGCGTCCATTCACAGATGAATGGATAAACAAAGTGTGGTATAGATATACAATTGAATATCACTCAGACTTAAAAAGAAGGAAAACTCTGACATATCCTACAATGTGGATAAATCTTCAAGATGTTATGCTAAGTGAAATAAACCAGTAACCAAAAGACACCTCTGTAAGGATTCCACGTCTGTAAGGTACCAAGAGTAGTCACAGAAACAGAAAGTAGAATGGCTGAGAGAAGGGGGAGTGGGGAGTTATTATTCAGTAGGTACAGCGTTTCAGGTTTGAAAGACAAAAAAGTTCTGGAGATTGGTTGTGCAATATTGTGAAAATAATGTTTTTGAAGTGTATACTTAAAAATGGTTAAGGTGGTAAATTTCATGTTGTGTGTATTTTACCATTTTTACAACTTAAAAGTGGGCAAAGGATATAAATGAGATCGTTACAATGATAAGGTATATTTACCTTATCAGTAAATCAGTAAATGGCTCAGTCGGTTAAGCGGCCGACTTCGGCTCAGGTCATGATCTCACGGTCTGTGTGTTCGAGCCCCGCGTCAGGCTCTGTGCTGATGGCTCAGAGCCTGGAGCCTGCTTCAGATTCTGTGTCTGCCTCTCTCTTGCCCTTCCGCTGCTCACGCTCCCTCTGTCTCTCAAAAATAAATAAATGTTAAAAAATTAAAAAAAATAAAGAACTTTCACCTTAAAAAAAATCAATCATTCTGTGTCTCTCTCTCTCTGTTCCTCCCCCACCCACACACTCTCTCTCTCTCTCTCTCTCGAAAATAAACATTAAAAAATTTCAAATTTTTTAATTTAAATTTAAATTTTTAAATTTCTGTGGCATCACAGAATGCCACAGAATCTCATATCACAGAAATGAGAAGCATGTTTCAAGAGTTTATGGAGGACAAATATATATGGACCTCCTACTATGTAGAAGGCTTTGTGCAATTGATAAGTGATATTCCAAATATGTGTCTGAGGCTATATGCTTTATCATAACCACCTGCTTTTTTAATGTTTATTTTTGAGAGAGAGAGAGAGAGAGAGAGAGAGAGAGAGTGCGAGCATGAGTGGGGGAAGGGCAGAGAGATAGAGGGAGACACAGAATCCGAAACAGGCTCCAGGCTCTGGGCTGTCAGCACAGAGCCTCACCGAAGATTCGAACTCAGAAATGGCGAGATATGACCTAGGCTGAAGTCAGACGCTTAACCGACTGAGCCACCCAGGTACCCCTCTCATAACCACCTTTAAAGCTAAGACTGGGTTCAAAGTTTTTTCTCAGTCCAAACAGCACTCATTTCTCTCACCATTCTCAAATCCACTTGAACACGCCAGGTCACCATTTTTAGAAGTTCTATATTTTTAGGTTAAAAGAAAATACATTTCTCCTCAGCTATAACAGAAATATTCACATTACTCCTCTCCAATATCTCTAGAAAATAGCCCAGTAAACTGTTCACAGAATTATTGTAAGTATCAAGTTCAAGAAAATATATAAAAGCACTTTTCTCTGGCACTTCACAATTGTAGGCATTTAAAAAATGTTTCTCATCATTAGCACTCAGTGGAGCTAGGACTTTAATAAAGCTTTATTCAACTGAATACACAGAGTATTTTAAAATGAAGAAGCTAAAATTTATTATGTACCTTTTCTGTGCTAAAGACTTTACATTTGTTAATTTGAGCTTTCCAATAACCCCAGGAAATATTACCTTCCACCTGCAGGAGAGGAAACTGAGTAACTTGCTGCAAGTCTCACAGTTGGTAATTTCCGGAGATGTGTTAAACGTAGAGAGAATTTATGCTCCAAATTTATATGACTCCAAAGCTTATGCTCATTTGTCCATAGCAGTGCCTCTCAAACTTTTTCATCAAGTAACCACAAATTGCAAAGGAAAAAAAAACCCCATATTCCCAGGAGGCTTTGGGAGACTACTAAGGTATCCAGTTTAAACTGGATCTTTCTTCTCATATTTATCTGAAAATTTGTTTTTATGTTTGCATTTTACTTCACAATATATTAGTTTAATTAAATGTTTTAAGTAGCTTACCAGTTAAATCAGTCAATTCTTCCCTCTGTAAAAAAACTTTTTTTTTGAGAGAGAATCTGACACCATAGAAAGGTATATAAAAATCCCATAGGTTTGTTTAGTTCCTAGTGCCTGGCTCATAAACCTGGATCCTAGTTTGAGTGTCTAACTATAGAGCAAACTGCATTAAAGCGATCTTAAGAATGATGTGAAAACAATAATTATAGGCAACTCAAGGGTCAAAATAAGATATTAATAACACATAATTGGATGACTACAGATAGAGTCGACTACTTTTAACTCTCCACTGTCTATGAAACTAAGTTCTAAACACGACTGATTCCACTGAGTTTGAGCACACTAACTGAAGCAGTATCCTGGAATATGTTAACACCATCTCTTCTTCACCCGACTCTGGTTGCTTTATAAGCACGAATTCTCCCTACGTTTATGTAATGCCCACTGTGTGCCCAGATGTGACTCATACTAGTAGTAAGCACTGAGTGGCAAACAAAACACATTTTGATCTGTCCTACCAGACTTTCCCCGCCCTACCAAACGGGGGACAAACACCTCTCGCATTTTACTTCCCAACTCCCACCCCAAGATGGGCTCACAATTTAGTGGTAGTTCGGGGTAGAAGAAAGGGTACTAGGTTTTTTGGCTTCAAGAAAACTGTCTAAGCTTCTATGTCCTTGTTTTACACCTTGTAGTATGACTGTGAGCATTTGCAATGCGTGGGATTTGCTAAAGTGCTTAACGTGTTTCCTTCCTTAGATCTTAAGTAGTTACGGGGCTCTGATTTGTAGTATTTAGGGAGTTCCTTAAAGCCAGGGAAAAAAAAAATCAAGGCTAAGAATCTTACCAAAAGGTAGTGAACGAGTTACTCCCCTAAAGAAATCATACTCCCTTAGCCAAGAGAAGCCTGCGTAAACCAACTTCCAAACCGTCTCAATTCCCTCAAAGTTCTCGGTTTCAAAAGCGGTCCCTTCTCAACTCTGTATCAGAGCAGGAGCTCTTGCGTAGCCCAACTACCTCCTCTCAAGAACGGGGAGCCCATGCCCAGCCCACTGCGAGGACATTACTTGCTTACTTTTCCAGCTACTTCTTAAGCCAGGCAGGCGATGAACCAACGGCCTCGAAAACCACCATGCTTCAGACTGGACTCGCGGGTAAGGCGTGGGTGGGTGTGGGGATCAAGCGCCCAGTGCTCCCCGCGGCGGTGGGGGGCTGGCCCACAATCCCTCGCGCGGGCGAGGGCGAGGGCGAGGGCGAGGGCGGGAAAGGCGAAGGGGGAAGGCAAGGGGGACACCCGACAAGAAAAGCCAAGAGACTGGAACCCTATAATGGAGACACCGATTAATCCTTATATGACCGTTCCACACCCCAAACCGGTTAACTAGCCAGTGTGTGCATAATCCCTACTCGGGGAGCTCATTCCTATGAATAACTCTGAGGTTTCCACCCAAGGGGCCAGGGCTGAGGTGAGATGTGTGCAGGGCCTGGTCTCCGTCTTGCGGTCTCCATCCATCATTTTACTGTCAGGATGTGCATTTGATAGGGAAGTCCTACACGGGATTTGTAAAAATCACGACCAACATGGTGTGGGTGTTCGAAAATCTACCGTTCCTCCTTAGAGGGGCCAAGTCCTAGGCCTCGAGCAGTCAGGCCGCAGACCCCGCCCCTTCCGCCTTACGTCTGACGTCACACGGACGCGGGCCGGCGCGGACGTGCGGCAGAGTCCGGGGTTTAGCAACTCTGGGTTTGCGCGACTGCGCGCGTAGGCGTCGGGCTTTGAAATGCAGCGGGATTTAGTGAGTTTCCCGCTGTCTCCAGCGGTGCGAGTGAAGCTGGTGTCTGCAGGTTTCCAGACAGCTGAGGAACTCCTAGAGATGAAACCTTCCGAGCTCAGCAAAGGTAACGACTCCTGATAGCAAGCTGAGGCACACGGACCGCCCGCCGTTTGTGCCCCGTCTATCTCGGTTCTTCCGCCTTCAGGCTTCAGCCCAGTGTCCTCCAGTTTTCCTCCGCCCCCGGCTGAGTTTGCAACGTGAAACGGCTCTTTGACTCCAGTTAAACATGGTTTGAACGGTTAGAACTGTGGTCTTGAAAACATTTACTCATTATCTCATTTATCATTCAACAAGAGCCCTGTGAACGTGGATTATTATGTCCAATATGTTGATGAAGGAACAGATGCTTGAGAGGTTAAGTAACTTTTTATGATGACTGGGCTAGGATATCGTGGGGCCAGGTACCCAGATAGCTTATCTAGTTTTCGCTGTTCCAAAATCCACGGGGCAAGAGATTACATTTGAGAAATGGAGGATTCATGAGAGGATTTGAGACATTGAGCGAGAAAGGGAGCAGAACCCCCAGAACCTGGAGAAAGCAATAGCAGATACTGCTTTTCTTATGTCATTCATTGGAAAAAAACGAAACAAAAACCCCCAAACCTCTTATTCCAGAACACTGTAAATGATACATTGGTGGGAACCACTCTGTCTTGAGGTCTACAAAAATGAAGCTGTGTGCTGTCAGTCCCACTCTACATACTACATTATGGTGCGCTCAGAACTGTGCTCTTAAGATAGAACAAAATTTTAAATCCTGGCTCTCAACAATGGAAAATAAGGAGGTTTCGACTTGTCATTCAAGAATAAATGTAGGCCCAGTGTTAACTGATTTAAATTTTAAGCTGCACCTTGCCCTCGGAAAGTTAATGGGCCTGTTCAATATGTTGATTTTACAGAAAAGAAATGAGATAATCTGCATGATAATAGTAGCTAACAATTAATGAGCATTTTGAATGGCTTTGGTATTCTACCAAACTTTTCATCATGTATTATGTTATTCCCGTTTGACAAAAGAAAAGATCTGAGGCAAAAAAAAGTAACTTGCCCATACTAAGTAACTACATAGTAAGTGGTTGGGTCAGGGTTTACAAACCCAAGAAATCTGACTCCAGAGTTTAGGCTCTTTAACTAGGCATAACTTTCATTTCCTTATCATCATTGTTGTCTTTTGTTAGTGCCAAATTCACACTCTTATCCTAACTAAACCAAGCACTGACATAGCAAATTCATAAGTGATGTCACCCTCACCATTATTTCTTTCAGCAACTTGTTTTTGTTTTTTAAATGTTTATTCCTTTAAAAAAATTTTTTTAATGTTTATTTTTGAGAGAGAGAGAGAGAGTGCGAGCAGGGGAGGGGCAGAGAGAGAGGGAGACACAGAATCTGAAGCAGGCTCTAGGCTCTGAGCTGTCAGCACAGAGCTGGACACAGGGCTTGAACTCACGGACTGTAAGATCATGACCTGAGTCAAAGTTGGATGCTTAACTGGCCAAGGCATAGAGAGCATGAGCAAGGGAGGGACAAAGAGAGAGAGAAGGGGACAGAGGATCCGAATTGGGCTCCACACTGACAGCAGTGAGCCGGATGTCAGGCTTGAACTCTCAAGAGATCATGATGTCAGCTGAAGTCGGGGGCTTAACAGACTGAGCCACGCAGATGCCCCAGCAGCTTCTTTTGTAATTGCCATTTCCTCAAGCCATAGTGTCTGATAGGAATGGAATTGCATAGTTAAGGAAGCCTAAGTATATCATTTAAAATATTTGTGCATCAAATAATCGTTCTCATTAAATAATTTGGAGTGATATGAATTTTTCATGACAATGTTTCCATAAACGTTTTTATTATGAATAATACATGCACATGCCCTTCTTAAAGTTAAATCTTCTTTTAGGCAGTTGGAGACCATTTTCATTCTCTTCTGAAAATAAATTAGATACCTTATTAGAGCAAGATAACTTTGACTTCATAGGACCAAAAGGGATAGTAAAAGAACTGACTACAGGTACATTTTTATTTCTACCTCCTGAGATTCTCTTGTAAGTACTCTCAAATGCTTTAGAGATATAGATTTCCGAATTCTGTTTTCGAGGTAATAAATAAATCATACATGTGAAGTATGTAAAACCTAAAAAACAAATACTTGCCTTTGTTAACTTGAAAAATTCAATAGTTGGTGTAATGTTACATTTTTATATTTTTTTACTCTTGGCATCACTCTTATTATCTAAAAATTAGAATTAATGAAGACAATCCAATAACATGTTAGACTTTTAAATTTCTATAATCAGGGTATTTTTTGTTTTTGTTTTTGTTTTTTTTCCTATTTTACTTTCAGAAGTTGGGATATCTAAAGAGGAAGCATTAGAAACTCTGCAAATTTTAAGAAGAGAATGTCTCACAAATAAACCAAGATATGCTGCTGCAGCTGAGTCAGGCAAGAAGTGTACAGCACTGGAACTTCTTGAGCAGGAGCATACCCAAAGCTTCATAATTACCTTCTGTTCAGCACTAGATAATATTCTTGGGGGTGGAATACCCTTAACCAAAACAACAGAAATTTGCGGAGTACCAGGTGTTGGAAAAACACAATTATGGTAAAGTCAAATGTTCCCTTCTTAAGGGTAGGCTTAATAACATTTTATGTAAGTAATAGAATATGGTACTTTGGCTCTACATTCAGGAGACCAAAAATGGCATGTATGTGCTCTTAATTTTGCATGTGTGTGTGTGTGTGACAAAAATCAGTTTACTATTTGTGTTACTTCACCCCATTTTGATAAATTGATATGGATTATTTTGATATTTCGATATCCAAAAACGTTTCTTTTGCAACATTGTAATGTGTTCATTAGGGTAAACAGGCAGTCTTCTATTTTATTATATAATTAATTCCTGGGAGTATATTTGAAAGTCAAATGTTTGAAAGTAGATTTGTGTATAAGAAAGGCCTAAAAACCACTAAAAAGTCCTTAATCGTTTTATGAGTGCAACCCCGCCACCCAAATATCAATTGATATACATATAATTCGGAACAGAGAGTTAGCTGTATCTGAAGCCTAATGGAGGTACCTAATGGGTGGTGATGTGGCATTGAAAAACACTGCCTAGATGATTATGATAATGATTTGGTCATTCAGCTTTCTCTTGACAGTTTGCAGTTGGCAGTAGATGTGCAGATACCAGAATGTTTTGGAGGAGTGGAAGGTGAAGCAGTTTTTATTGATACTGAAGGAAGTTTTATGGTTGATAGAGTGGTAGACCTTGCTACGGCCTGCATTCAGCACCTTCACCGTATAGCAGGAACACATATGGGAGAGGGTAAGTTAGCAAGTGGTCCTCTTTTTCCTGTATAATGAAAGTAATTTGCATTTGTACCTGTCAGGCCTCAGCAAGAAACCATTTAGAATGAAGCTTAATGACTTGACAGTATCCTAGTGTTAAACTTTCAGGTCTCTTTTACAGAATTAGAAATACCACAACCTAGACTGGCTTTTTCTTTTCCTTTTATGGCCCTGGCTTCTGGGCCATATAACCTGTGTGTGTATTTCAGTGTATGACTTCAAATCATCATGCTCTGACCTGCCAGGTGTAAATTAATGTTGTTGCACACTGAATGTAAGTAAGTGTTGTCTCAGTGCATTCAGTTTATATGGACTTCCATACTGGTTTGTTTTTTTTTTTAATTTTTTTTAATGTTTATTTATTTTTGAGACAGAGAGAGACAGAGCATGAGCAGGGGAGGGGCAGAGAGAGAGGGAGACACAGAATCTGAAGCAGGCTCCAGGCTCTGAGCTGTCAGCACAGAGCCCAATGCGGGGCTTGAACTCACGGACCGCGAGATCATGACCTGAGCAGAAGTTGGACGCTCAACCAACTGAGCCACCCAGGCACCCCCTCATACTGGTTTTTTAAAGAAACCAAAGGTAGCTTTGAAACACTATGTTGGAAATGTTTAGAATATTAAGCTAATTGACTTAGGCGTCTCTGAGTAGAAGGTAATTGATTTCATGGCTGTGTTAATTGTATTATTAAAGTGTTTGGGAATTTTCTTTTTTTCTTTTTTTTTTTTTTTTTGAGCTTGCGATGTAGAAAGAGTGTTTGATTTTTTTAAAAAACATTTAAAGGTGGGTTACCTGGGTGGCTCAGCCGGTTAAGCATCTGACTTTTTAAAAATATTTATTTATTTATTCATTTATTTAGAGAGAGAAAGCATGAGTAGGGGAGGGGCAGAGAGAGAGGGAGACAGAATCCCATGCGGACTCTATCTCACCAACTGTGAGATCATGACCTGAGGTGAAATCAAGAGTTGGTTGTTTAACCAACCGAGCCTCCCAGGCGCCCCTTTATTTGCAGTCCTATGAAAAAAACAAGGAGAAATTCCATTATGTTACTTTTATTCAATGAAAGTCAGTAACTAGAAAGACGAAAAGGCAGGCATTAAAACTGTATTTGTATATGTGTATAAACAGTTTCTCAATAGCCTAGTATGTAAAGAAACAGTGGAGAAGGTAAAAATAAGAGGCCAGGAATTATGCAATGATGGTTTATGGTAATTTCGTTACAATTTTGTTACTTTCAATTTGAGTGGAGAGTTTGTTATTCACAGTGCTGCATTTTGTTTTTCAAAGGTATTGTTTTCCTATAATCACCAATATATCAAAACAAGTGAAACTAATTATTTTAAGATTGTTTTGTTTATTTTAGAGCACCCAAAAGCTTTGGAGGATTTCACTCTTGAAAATATTCTTTCCCATATTTACTATTTTCGTTGTCGTGACTACACAGAACTATTGGCACAAGTTTATCTCCTTCCAGACTTCCTTTCAGAACACTCAAAGGTATGGCTCAAACTACTGAAATACAGCTAACCTTTGGAGTATCTTTGGAGGTGTTTGATTAATGTGAAAAATAAGTAAACAGTATAGTGGCATATGCCCATTCAAAAATCTCTTCCTTGTCCTACAGTTTATTTATATTTTCATATATTTAGCATATATATATTTTATGCCTAAAGAAAGAAATTGAAATAATGTAGAAAGAGGTTCTGCCTCAGTAATGGCAGAATAGCTTCTAACAAACTCTGTAGAAAGGTTTAAAATGAAAAATAAAAACCACCCTTCTATTATTTCCTCATACCCCTCCCTAAAGTTGACCACTATTGTTTTTTGTGTGTCTTCTCAAAAAATTTTTTATATATTTTGCAGTATCTATCTACCCATTTTTAACATTTGTTAATGGGATAAGACTGTAATATGGTTCTGCACCTTCCCTTTTGGCTTAGAGTTTTGCGTATCTTTCTATATCACCACATGTGGATAGACCTCATTCTTTATTCAGCTGCGTATTATTTCATTTTAAGAAGGTGCTTTTTGCTGTTGGTAGGAACATAAAATGGTACAATTGCCTCAGAAAACAGTATAGCAGTTCTTCAAAAAATTGAAAATAGAATTTCCATATGACCCAGCAATTCCACTTCTGTGTATGTAACCAAAAGAATTGAAAGCAGGGTCTTGAAGAGATATTTATACACCTGTGTCCATAGCAACATTATTAATATTACCTAAAACATGAGAGCAATGCGAGTGTCCGTTGATGGATGAATAGATCACCAAAATGTGGTACATACATACAACGTAATATTATTTATCCTTAAAAAAGAAAGAAATTCTCACATAACGCTACAACTTGGATGAATCTTGAGGACATTATGTTAGGTGAAATAAGCCAGTCACAAAAAAAAGGCATACTATATTATTCTACTTATATGAGGTGTCAAGAGTAGTTAAACTCATGGACACATAAAGTAGAATGGTGGTTACTAGGGGAAAGAGTGCCGGGGTCCTTGTTCCGGCGAATCTAGGGGTCCACAAAGGACGGGTGGTCAGGCGAAAGGAAATGAGAGAGTCACGAGAAAAGTGTAGTCTAATGACCAAGCAATCTGGCGTCTTTTCAATTCTGGAGTCTTCTGTCTTTTCAATTCTGGAGTCTTCTGGCATCTTCTCAATTCTGGCGACCATGCCCTGCTGGTCTGTGTCTTTATTTAAAAGGTAGTTTGATCTCTTTAACAATAACCCATTTTTACCAGCAGGGTGGCAAACCTCCTTAAGCCTATATGTTGATTTTAGAATAAATTTAGGGGGGAGAGAGCAGGGTGTTTCCTTAAGGTCTTAAAAATCCATCAAGGCATTGTGCTCCAGGTCCTTCCCCTTTACATTCCTTGGGGCCAAGGAAAGTAGCTCAAGAAATCCAAGCCTGCCATTTTGGCTAGCGGGAGCTTTGCTTTAACCACTTTTCTACACAGGGAAGGGTCTCAACCTGTGAGCCCAAAACGGCTCCCAACAGAAGAGGAGAATGGGCAGTTATTGTTTAATGGGTATAGAGTGTCAGTTTTCTAAGATGAATATGTATATTTTACTATATAAAAAAATTGGGGAAAAAGTAAGTACCTTAATTTATTTAACCAGTCCTATTATTGGTGATCTTTTAGATGCTATTAATAATAATTGTTTGGAGATAATCCTTATACATATTATCTTAGGGTACATTTGTAAGTATATGGGAAAAATTCTAAGTGTTAGAATTACATTAAAGAGTGCATGTTTAATTTTGATGAATATTACACATGACAAAGTCTCTTTGACCAAACTTTAGTTAGCCTCCTCTAAGCCTTCTTTTTCAGTAGACCTTGAACTTCATCCACATCCTGTCTTAGGCCTGGCCAATCCAGTTCATTACTGTGAATAATGCTGCTATGAATATAGGAGTACAATAGTAAAGCATCTTGTAAATTAGGGACTCTCCCACCCTTAATACTTGATCACCCTTGGTATCTCAAGTTTCTCATTCCACACTTTTGATGTATATGTCTTTGGTCTGCCTGTAGCAAGAATTGTGTTAGGTCACTTTAGCAAGAATCCTACCCCTGATGTCTCCTCTTAGTAATTTTCTAGTTCGTGACACTCACTCTGCTCCTTGGCTGTAAATCCCCACTTGTCCTTGTTGTATTTGGGTTTAAACCCAATCTCTCTCCCCTATTGCAAAACTCCTATTGCTATCTTTCTAAAACTTTTTAAATGTTTATTTATTTATTTTGAGAGAGAAAGAGCACAAGTGGGGGAGGGGCAGAGAGAGGGGGAGAGAAAGAATCCTAAGCAGGCCTCACAGTGTCCACTCAGAGCAGGGCTTGATCTCAAGACCATGAGATAATGACCTGAGCCACAACCAAGAGTCAGATGCTTAACTGATTGAGACACCCAGGTGCCCCCCTGTTGCTATCTTCTTGCATAAAATCTTCCTTACTGTTTTAACAAGTGTCAGAATAAGCTTTTTAGTTAAAAAAATTTTTTTTATTCTTAAGTAGACTCCGTGTCTAGCATGGAGCCTAACAAGTGCTTGAATCAAGACCTGAGCTGAAATCAAGTCAGACACTTTATTTTCTGGAGCCCCAGAATAATTTTTTTCTTTTTCTTTTCTTTTCTTTTCTCTTCTCTTCTTTTCTTTTCTTTTCTCTCCTCTTTTCTTTTCTTCTTTCTTTCTTTCTTTCTTTCTTTCTTTCTTTCTTTCTTTTTTCTTTTTAACACAAATTGCCCTTTAAAAGGATTGTATCAGTGGATCAAAAAACAAGACTGAACTATATGTTGACCACAAGAAACCCACTTTAGGGTTGCCTGACTGACTCAGTCGCTGGTGCTTGTGACTTTCGATCTTGGGGTGGTACGTTGAGCCCCATGTTGGGTGCAGAGATTACTTAAAAAAAAATAAAATCTTAAAACCATTTTAAATATAAAGATACTTGTAGATTAAAAGTAAGTGATCAGAGAAAGATCCATCATGCCAACACTAATCAAAAGAAAGCAAGAGTAGCTGTATTTATTTTTAGAGAGCAGATGTCAGACCAAGGAAAGTTGTCAGGGATATAGAGGAACATTACATAATGATAAAAGGGTCAGTTCCCCAAAAAGACATAACAATTTCTAACATGTATGTGCCTGACAACAAAGCATCAAACTACATGAGGCAAAAACTGATAGAAGTGCAAGGAGAAATAGATGGCTTCACTATTATATTTGGAAACTTCAGCACCTCCTAGAAATGGAC
Source organism: Paguma larvata (assembly GCA_030068075.1). Classification (NCBI taxonomy): domain Eukaryota; kingdom Metazoa; phylum Chordata; class Mammalia; order Carnivora; family Viverridae; genus Paguma; species Paguma larvata. The sequence continues at coordinate 54,827,121 of CM057843.1, forward strand.
ACAGTCAGCAGACAGAAAACCAGTAAGAACATAGATAAACTCAATAACATCATCAATTAATTGAATATAATGGACATCTGTAGAGTACTTCAACAACAGCAGAATACATGTTCTTCTTAGTTCATGTGGAACTTTCACCAAAATAGACATTTTCACAATCTATCAAATTTCCTGCCTATTTTCCTAAGGGCCCATTTCTCTTTCCAAAAGTCTTTGGTTTTCCCGTAAATATCCTTTCTCCATTCTGTGAATTTTCTTTTCACTTTCTTGATAGAGCCCTTTTTTTTTTTTAAAGTTTATTTTCATATTTTTGAGGGAGAGAGATCGGGGGAGGGGGAGAGAGAGAGGGAGCGAGAGAATCCCAAGCAGACTCCACACTGTCAGCACAGAGCCCTGCTTGGAACTCAGTCCCACGTACCTTGAGATCATTACTGGAGCGAAATCAAGAGTCGGACACTCAACCGACTGAGCTACCCAGGCAGACCTTGATAGTGCTCTTTGGTACACAAAACTGTTAAGTTTTGATGAAGTTTGATTATTTATTAGTTGTTATTATGTTTTTGGTGCCATGTATAAGAATCCATTGCCAAGTCCATGATCATGAAAATTTATTTCTCTAAGAGTTTGTAGGGGAGGAAAAAGTTTCCCTCAACCCTCTTAAGGTTCATGGATGGGTCTGAAAAAGCTGACAAAGGCAGCATAACAGGAGAAAAGCACACAAGTTATACTGAATTTTTATGTGTACATGGCAGCCTTCTACAAGACAACCCAAAGAAGTGACCGGGATAGGCAGCTTTTATACCTTTTACACAAAAACAGTAAATTTGTGAAGAATTGATAAAACAAAGGGATTTGGGATAGGGGGTGGTAAATTGTGAAGAAGTAATTTGGAAGACAAGAATTAGTTTAACAAGGACACCTGGGTGGTTCAGTCAGTTGAGCATCTGACTTCAGCTCAGGTCATGATCTCACGGTTCATGAGTTCAAGTCCCATGTCGGGCTCACTGTGGTCAGTTGCAGAGCCCACTTCGGATCCTCTGTCTCTCCTCTCATGTTCTTTCTCTCTCTCTAAAATAAACATTAAAAAAATATGATTAGTTTAACAAGTTTGTTTATATTCTTTCTCAGCCCCGAATTCCCTGTCCCTGGTGATAAGGGCTTCTCCTTTTCTTCTAATACCTTTATCTCCTTTCAGGGAAGAAGGGAGAGAGAGTAGGAGGTCAAAGTGACCTTCCTGCTTCTATCATTTTCTCAAACTTCAACTTGAGATATTTAGTATGCCAAGGTGCCAAATTTTGGAGTAGCATGTCCTGAAATTCAGGTTGATCTATAAATACACATCAGACCAGTTAATGCCATGCAACACATCATAGAAAATACAAAAAGGGGAAATAGGGACGCCTGGCTGGCTCAGTTGGTGGAGCATGTGACTTAACCTTGGGGTCATAAGTTTGAGCCCCATGTTGGGTGTAGAGATTACTTTTATTTATTTATTTATTTATTTATTTTTAATGTTTGTTTATTTTGAGAGAGAGAGAAGGCACGCAAGTGGCGGAGGGGCAGAGATAGAGGGAAAGCAAGAATCGCAAGCAGGCCCTGTACTGTCAGCACAGAGCCCGATGCAGGGCTCCATCCCACAAACATAAGATCATAACCTGAGCTGAAGTCAAGAGTTGGATGCTTAACTGACTGAGCCACCCAGGCGTCTGTAGAGATGACTTAAAAAAAAAAAAAAGTGTATTGTGTAATTTCCACATATTTGTGAGTTTTCCAAATTTCTTTCCAATGCTGGTTTCTTTTTTTTAATTGTTTTTTAATGTTTGCTTATTTTTGAGAGAGAGAGGAAGACAGAGCATGAGTGGGGGAGGGTTAGAGACGTGAGTGGAAGAGAAGTAGAGAGAGAGAGAGACAGAATCTGAAGCAGTCTCCAGGCTCTGAGCTGTCAGCACAGAACCTGACGCTGGGCTTGATCACGGACCACGAGATCATAACCTGAGCTGAAATCAGACACCCAACTGACTGAGCCACCAGGTGCCCCGATGCTGGTTTCTAATTCCATTCCGTTCTGGTCAGAGAAGATAACTTTATATGATTCCATCTTTATATATTTATTGAGACTTATTTTGTGACCAAACATCCAGGTCTATCCAGGAGAACGTTCTACGTGCACTTTAGAAGAATGTGTATTCATTCTGCTGTTTGAGTGGAACGTTTTATATATATTTATATGTTCATTTTAGTTGGTTTCTAGTGTTGTTAGGTCTTTTCTTGTTTATCTTTTGTCCAGTTCTGTCCATCACTGAATGTAGAGTATTGAAATCTTCAATTGTTATTGTAGAGTTGTCTCATTTCTTTCTTTAATTTTGTCAGTTTTTGCTTTAGATATTTTAAGGCTGTATTGCTAACTCTATTGTTTATATGTATTTGCAATTGTTTCTTCTTTTTTTATTTTTAAATAGGTCAGCTTTTTTTTTATTGGTAAGCAGGTAGGTGGTGGGCGAGTCAGGATGCTGGGGAGCAGCTGGGGAGAGGGTTCTGCAGTTGCCATCATAGTACATGATTGCTGTATCTTCTTGATGAATTGACCGTTTTATTATTATACAATTAGAATTATTTTATATAAATTATTATTTATCATTATCCTTCTTGTCTCTTCTAACAAGTTTTTTCTTGAAGTCTCTTTTGTCTGATATTAATATAGCAAGTTTTCTCTTGAAGTCTCTTTTGTCCGATATTAGTATAGCTGCTACAGCTCTCTTTTGGTTACTGTTTGCAGGCAATATCTTTTTCTATCCTTACACTTTTAACTTATATGTATCTTTGGATCTAAAGTGAGTCTTTTGTAGAAAGCCTGTAGTTAGATCATTTTTTAAAAATCTGTCTGCTAATCCGTGCCAAGGTTCCTGACTTACCATGGTTCAATTTAAAAGTTTTTTATTTTACAATGGTACAAAAATGATACACATTCAGTAAAAACTACATCAGAGTTTGATCTTTTCTGGGCTAGTGATACTTGGTCCAATATTCTCTTGTGATGCTAGACAGCAGCAGTGAGCCACAGTTTTCAATCAGCCATGCAATCACAAGGGTAAACAACCAATATACTTACAATCATTCTGTACTCATATAACCATTCTGTTTATTATACTATACCATTCAGTATAGTATTCAGTAAATGATGAGATATTCAGTGCTTTATTATAAAATAGGCTTTGTGTTAGATGATTTTGCCCAACTGTAGGCTAATATAAGTGTTCTGAGTATGTTTAAGGTAGGCTAACTATGATGTTCGGCAGGTTAAATGTATTAAATACATTTTTGACTTAACAATATTTTCAACTTGGTGTGGGTTGTAAGTTGAGGAACATCCGTATTTTGTTTCTCAAATTCTCCATTACCGCCAGTGTACCATGTTGATTCCCTTCTTATTTCTTTTATCCTGTATTTTTTAATTATTTTCTTAGTTGCTCTGGGGATTATAATTAACATCCTAATTCATAGCAGTCTAGTTTAAATTAATACCAAATTAGTTTCAACAGTATATAAAAACATTTCTGCTGTATAGCTCCTTTTACCCCCCTTTATGTTGTTATTGTCACAAATTACTTCTTTATACATTGTGTGCCCATCAACATAGTTATAATTATTTTTTACATTTGTCTTTTAATAAGAAAATAAGAGGAATTACAAACTAAAAGTGCATTAATGCTGACTTTGAGATATCTTATGTAGTTACATTTACTGATATTCTTTATTTCTGTGTGGATTTGAGTTTCTGTCTGGTGTTCTTTCATTTTCAGCTGGAAGGACTCTGTATATTAGTTCTTGGAGAATAGATCTAGCAATGAATTCTGTTTATCTGGGAATATCTTAATTTCTGCTTCATTTCTGAAGAATACTTTTGCCTAATTCACAATTCTTGGTTGACAGTATTTTTTCTTTCAGCAATTTGTATGTATCATCCTATCACTTTCTGGCCTTTGAGAGCCAATGAATGAACGAGTAAATGAATAAATACACATGCACGTGCACGTGTGTGTGTGTGTGTAATCTCATTTTTACCTCTCCGTTGGTATGCTGGTAAATGTTTAGTGACTGGCTTTCCAGGAAAGAAAATGTATGCACATATATACATACATAAGTTTATTATAAAGTTGTGGATACAAAGGATGCATAGCACACTATTTACAAATAATAATAAAATGTAGAATACTTTTTTTTAAAGTTTTATTTATTTAAGTAATCTCTACACCTGGTGTGGGGCTCCAACTCATAACCTCGAGATCAAAAGGTGCAAGCTCTTCCAACTGAACGAGGCAGGTGCCCCCAAGTGATACTCTTTATTATAAATCTGTAGCCAACTGAGTCTTACAGGAAGCTTTCACTGATTTGATTTTTTATTGAGATTAATTTCACATAATAAAATTCACCATTTAAAAGTGAACAATTCAGGGGCACCTGGGTGGCTCAGTCCGTTGAGATCCAACTCTTGATTCTGGCTTCAGGTCATGATCCCAGGGTCGTGGGAATCGAGCCTCGCATTGGGCTCCATGCTGAGCCTGGAGCCTGATCGGGATTCTCTTTCTCTCTTTTCCCCTCTCCCCTCCTCTCTCTAAAATAAATAAGTAAATAAAAATAAAAAAATATAAGTGAACAATTCAGTGCAGTTAGTACATTCACAATGTTGTCAACCACTACCTCTATCTAGTTCCAGAATGTTTTTATCACCTGAAAGGAAACTCATATTTGTTAAGGAGTTGCTCCCTTTCTTCTCTCCCTACAAAGACCTTGGTAACCACCAATCTGTGTTCTGTCTCTATAGATTTACCTATTCTGGATATTGCATATAAATGGAATCATATGATACATGATCTTTTTGCCCTGGGTTTTTCACTTAGCCTAATAGGTTCAAAGTTCATCTGTTTTGGAGCATGTATCTGTACTTCATTCCTTTTTATGGTGGAATAATATTCTGTTATATGTTGTTTATCCACAGTCTGTTTATCCTTTCATCTGTTGATGGACATTTGGGCAGTTTCTACCTTTTGGTTATTGTGAATTGTGCTGTTATGAACATGTATGTACATACTTTTTTTTTAGTACCAGTTTTCAGTTCTTTGGGGCATATACCTAGAAGTGAAATTGCTGGGTCATGTGGTAATGTTTAATTTTTTGAGGAACCACCGAACTGTTTCTTCATAGTTGCTGAACCATTTTACATTCTTACCGCCAACATATGAGGTTTTTCTTTATTTTAATTTTGCTAAACTTATGTATCCTTATCTGACCTATGAAATTATTTGACAAAATTACGCTGCTAATGAGCATTTGATTGCTATCCAGTTCAAAAGAAGTTGCTCACCTTGTGATAAGCAAGTACTCTTTTAACATGAATGCTGATTGTTATTTTTGCTTATGTTAACGAGTGAGATGAAAGTGAAACAACGAAGGTATATTTTCTAAATTGAAGTATAATTGATGTAAAATATCCTGTTAGTTACAGGTGTACATTATAGCGTTTTGGTATTTTTACACATTATGAAATAATCCCCACAATATGTCTAGTTACCATATGTCACCATACATAGAGGTATGTGTGTATGTCTTTGTATGTGGGCTGTCTTTCCCTCTTAGAGGTTCTTATCCAGAACTCAGTTCTGTTGTTTCCTGTTTCACTGGTGCATTTCCTCACATCTAGCCTTAGTTAACCTCTCTCTACTTTATCACCTACTTATTTGTCATCATTTCACCCAGTGTAGTTTCTTTATAACTCCTATTATTATCAGAAATTATTCATGTATTTGCTTGCATGTTAATTGTCCTTTACTCCACTAGAACATAAACTCCAAAAGGACAGGGATATTGTCTCTTGTTCCCCACTGCCTGGAACAGTGACTAACATATAGTAGGTATCAATAAATATTTGCTGAATGAAGGAATGAAATACTCTAAGTAAAAGATAAAAAATGGCTTCCTTAGACATGTCTTTATTAAATCCTCTTCTTTAGTGTAATCCTTATTAGATGGAAAAATATATAATCTTACAGGTTTTTAAAATTCGTTTATATTTGGATTAGTTCCCAAATTCTGTTTGTTCTTGGATCTTAGATCTTGGACTATATTGTAACTGTCATTATGAAAATATTTATCATCTGTAAGTGAACCTTCTTGATTAGATTTTAAGACAAACCTGTCTCATGCTGAATTCTATATTATAACAGATTCTATAATAGTTAGTTGCCTTATAGTATACTTAAAATTAAGGGGGAGGGGCACCTGGGTGGCTCAGTAGATTAAGCGTTGGACTTTAGCTCAGGTCATGATCTCACTGTTCATGAGTTCGAGCCCCACATCAGGCTCTGTGCTGACAGCTCAGAGCCTGGAGCCTGCTTCAGTTTCTGTGTCTCCCTCTCTGCCCCCCTCCTCAAAAATAAATGTTAAAAAATTGAGGGGGAAAATATGCCAAGAATTAGATTTTGAAGAAGGTATAATAATTTAATATTTGATGAGTTTTTTAAACAAAAAATCTTGAAGGTAAAATGACGAATTGAAGGATTTATTTTACTAAGACTTCAGAAGTGCTTTTTATCAGTATAAAATACCTCTGTAAAGATTGTGTATAGTGGCAAAGTATTAAAAAGTTGCTTCTTTTTCTTTTGTTGAATTACTTTTTTAAGTTGATAAATTATCTTTTATTTTTAAAGTTTAGTTTTGAGAGAGAGAGAGAGAGAGCACGAGCACATGAGAGCGTGAGCATGGGGGCGGGGCAGTGAGACCCGGGACTCTGAACACAATCTTAAGCAGACTCCACACTCCATGTGGGGCTCAGACTCGCAAACCATGAGATCATGACCTTAACTCAAACCTAGTCAGATGCTTACTGACTGAGCCACCCAGACACTCCAAGTTGATAAATTATCAAAGCAGAGTACCTTTTAACTTTCAGTGATTAATCCAGAAAGCATTGGGTGAATAGATTTATAACTCTCCAAAATAAAGCTTTGGAGAGTTAGAAATAGAACCATGGATTTTAAGAATTTTTTTTTCCTGTAATGAACTATGCTTTTTGGATGTCATTTTTAAAATTTTATTTTTAACACCAAACCTAGTATCCTTATCTCTTCCACATTTAGGTTCGATTAGTGATAGTGGATGGTATTGCTTTTCCTTTTCGTCACGACCTAGATGACCTCTCCCTTCGTACTCGATTACTAAATGGCCTGGCCCAGCAAATGATCAGCCTTGCGAATAACCACAGATTAGCTGTAAGTATTTTTAGTCAAGAGAACTTTATAATGAAGTCAAGAATGTATAACATCTAGAAATGGCAAAATACAATTCGACTAAAAGCAAATAGTATAGACACAGTTTTGAATGTAGTTTTGGTTTGATTTCTAGAAAAAAATAATTCCAGATAAATGTTGTATATCAGTTTTCCTAGAGAATAACAAGCATAATCAGGATGCCATCTTTTAAATTAGACTTGTTTAATAAAGAAATGCTATATTTGGTAATTGCAATGTTGGGTTTTTCTTGTCTAAATATACTTGACATTTTTGGAGGGCACCTGAGTGGCTCAGTCAGTTGAATGTCCAACTTTGGCTCAGGTCAGAATCTTGCGATTCATGAGTTCGAACCCCACATCGGACTTGCTGCTGTCAGTACAGAGCCCTCTTCAAATCCTCTGTTGCCCACCCCTCCCCTGCTCACTCTCTCACTCTCACAAAAAGAAACATATAAAAATATTTTTTAAAATAAATGTGCTTGATGTTTTTCAGGTAAGCTCTTTTGACATCCCATTTTTCTTTTACTCTGCGTCTTTTTATTAGTACATGTTGTATAAGAAAAGTTACATAGTGTGAACAACCTGGATGATTGGAGATGGAGCTCACTCTTCTAGATTTGAAATATGAGGTTAGACGTAAACATAAGTTCGAAAATGAAGAAATAAAAAGGAGTGCAGTAACAATCTTTTTTTTTTCTGCCTATTTGCCTTCACTTTCCACTCTGCAGCCCCCTGCTACCTTCTCACACAAATACACACACTTGTCCAGGAGAGAGATGGGAAAAGAGCAAACTGTTTAACTTGACTTTCTTGTATTTATCCTAATTAGAGAGTCTTTTTTTTTTAATTTTTTTTATTTTTGAGAGACATAGAGATAGAGTGTGAGCAGGGGAAGGGAAGAGAGAGGGAGACACAGAATCCAAAGCAGGCTCCAGGCTCTGAGCCATCAGCACAGAGCCCGACGCGGGGCTCGAACCCACAGACTGTGAGATCATGACCTGAGCTGAAGCTGGCCGCTTAACCAACTGAGCCACCCAGGCGCCCCTAGAGAGTCTTTAGTACATGTCCATAATATAGCTTAAGTAGATAAAGAATTCCTTGATGAAATCATTTCAAAACACACATCTTTTTTTTGAGTTTTTGTATTTTTTTGGCATATACCAAAAAACATAGTGTCCTGTGTTTGAATTATTGTCATTAATTTGTAATTTAACATTCTGTTAATATCAGTGAAAAGCCCCCAGTAGGGGGCACTCAAGACTATTGGGTTGCATAGTCCTTTAGGGTTTTTTATTTTTGTCTTTTTAACAGAAATAGTTTCGGCTTTTCTGATTAAAAAACTAATCTAAACAGTGGAATACTATGCAGTGTTTAAGAAGAGTAATGTAAATATATAACGTGATGTATTAGAGTAATGTCAATACACACATACTAGGGTCGCCTCGATGGTTCAGTCGGTTAAGTGTCTGACTTTGGCTCAGGTCATGATCTCACAGTTCGTGAGTTCGAGCCCCGCGTTGGGCTCTTTGCTGACAGCTCGGAGCCTGGAGCTTGATTCTGGAGCATGATTTGGATTCTGTATCTTCCCCTCTCTCTCTCTGCCCCTCCACCACTTCTGTTCTGTCTCTCTCTCAAAAATAAACAAACATTAAAAAAATTTTTTTAAAAATCTTAAAAAATATATATATATAGACATACTAACACAAAATAAGATTTATCCAGATACATGATTAAATGAAAAGATTCAAGTCACATAACAATATATTTTATGTGATCCCACTCTTGAGAAAAATAAAAATTATATATGTGCATTTATATTTATGTGAACAAAAAAATCTGAAAGGATCAAAATGGTCATAATGCCTACTTCTAGAAATAGGATTTTGTGGAGTTGAGAACACACTTTCCCCTCTTGATAAATTCTTCTTTGCTTGATTTTTAATTTCCCAGTTACTATGTATAGAAGCATGTAGGGCCACCCAGGCGCCCTCTTTGATGATAAGTACATTTACTGGGTGCCTGGGTAGCTCAGGCAGTTGAATGACTTCGGCACAGGTCGTGATCTCAAAGTTTGTGGGTTTAAGCCCCAGTTGGGCTTTGTGCTGACGGCACAGAGTCTGCTTCAGATTCTCTGTCTCCTCTCTCTGCCCCTTCCCCGCTCTTGCATGAGCTCTCTCTCTTCTCTTCTCTTTCTCTCTCAAAAATAAACATTAAGAAGGAAATTTAAGGGGCACCTAGGTGGCTTAGTTGGTTGAGCGTCCAACTTCAGCTTATGTAATGATCTCGCAGTTCATGAGTTCAAGAGTCATGATCTCACAGTTTATGAATTCAAGGCCCACATTGGGCTCACTGTTGTTAGCGCAGAGCCCACTTCAGATCCTGTCTCTCTCTCTGCTCCTCTCTTTGCTTATGCATGCTCGCTCTTTCAAAAATAAACATTTTTTTAAAATTAAAAAAAAATACATTTCACAATTTTTTTAAAGTGTATTTTTATTTTTGAGAGAGAGAGAGAGAGCATGAGCAAGGGAAGGGGCAGGGAGTGAGGAGAGAATATTAAGCAGGTTCTGCACTGTCAGCACAGTGCCTGATGCGGGCCTCGAAATCACTAACCAAAAGATCATGACTTGAGCCAAGATCAAGAGTCCAGTGCCCTCCAGATGTCCATACATTTCACAATTTTAAGTTATATATGCTTTCTATAAAAGAAGTTCTAAACTTTCTAAGTAGAATGTAAGTAAATTATCTATTACCCAGAGACGATTATTGTTGAGTTTGGTGTACATATTTTTCCAAGCTTATCCTCTCTATATATATGTATGTGGACATACATTTTTTTTAAGATTTTTAAAAATTATTTAAAAATTTTTTTAATGTTCTATATTTTTGAGAGAAAGACCATGAGTGGGGGAGGGGCAGAGAGAGAGGGAGACACAGAATCTGAAGCAGGCTTCAGGCTCTGAGCTGTCAGCACAGAGCCCAATGTGGGGCTTGAACTCGTGAGCCACAAGATCATGACCTGAGCCGAGGTTGGATGCTTAACTGACCGAGCCACGCAGGCACCCCTAATTTATTTTTTAATGTTTATTTGTTTTTGAGAGAGAGACCGAGACAGAGTGTAAGTTGGGGAGGAGCAGAGAGAGAGGGAGACACAGAGTTTGAAACAGGCTCCAGGCTCTGAGCCGTCAGCACAGAGCCCTACGTGGGGCTCGAACTCATGAACAGTGAGATCATGACCTGAGCCAAAATCGGCTGCTTAACTGACTGAGCCACCTAAGTGCCCCTAAGATTTTTTTTTAAAGTGGGGCTCAAACTAACAACCCCAAGATCAAGAGTTGTATGCTCTACCAGCTGAGCCAACTAAGCACCCCTCTATAGACATTCGTTTTTTTTTAACTTCCACTATTTTTTTAAAGTTTATTTATTTATTTTGAGAGAGAGAGAGCCCACACGTGTGAGCAGGAGAGGGGCAGAGAGACAGAGAGAGAGAGAGAGAGAGAGAGAGAGAGAGAGAATCCTAAGCACGCTCCATGCCCAGCACAGAGCCCAATGTGGGGCTCAGTCTCAACAACCATGAGATCATGACTTGAGCTGAAATCAAGAGTCAGACACCAAAGGGACTGAGCTACCTAGGTGCCTCATAAAAGTAACTTTTCTTAGGCTTTTCTGATACCTTAGGACAGAGTAACCAATGCACAAAGTAAATCAAGATAAAGCACAAATGCTCACACAGTTCGAAGCTATGGCAGCTTGATGCTAAGATGCTGAGTACTGTTCCTAGGGTAAGGAGCTTGGTGATGCTGCTCTCCTTGGCTAGGTGCTCTCTGTCTCTGTAACGGCTCACTGCAAAACAAATGCCGAATGCTATATTCGCTTTTTTTTTTCCCCCATGAAAGTGAAAATCCTCTTTGAGTTTATTTTGGTTAGCAAAAACAGGTACTAATGTAGGTCTTTCATAAAAGTAAAGTGGCATAACAGGAACTTTTGAAAAGCAGGAGATACTTGTACTCTGTAAACCAGTGCTGTCGGATAGGACTTTTTTGCAAAGATGAAAATGCTTAGTGTAATATAGCAGTTGCATGGGTATCGTGGCTATTGAGCACTTGGAAAGTGGTTAGTGCTACTGAGGAACCAAATGTCTAATTTTAATTTAATTTTTTAAAGAGTGTTTTTTAAAAAATGTTTATTTATTTTTGAGAGAGAGAGCATGAGCAGGGAAGGGGCAGAGGCAGAGAGAGAGACAGAGAATTCCAAGTAGGCTCTGAGCTATCAAGTATAGAGCCTGATGCAGGGCTTGAACCCACAGATGGTGAGATCATGACCTGAGCCAAAGTCTAGAGTCAGATGCTTAACCGACTGAGCCAGCCAGGGGTCCCAAATTTTAATTTAATTTTTAAAAGGTCTATGTGTGGCTAATGGCTGCAGAATTATATATATGGTGCACCTTAAACCAAAAAGTGTTGGTATAAATAAATATCCCAGTTGCTAGAGCTTAAACGTTTGGTAGTCTGTAGGGTAAAGGGTATTATTCAGTATGTTGGGGATGCCAGTTAATCATATATTTCAGGTAATTACCAACTTACATCCCTGCTTAGCTTGTTCTAAGATGCACGGAGTGAGGTAGTACATGAGGAAGCCACTATGGCACTTAAGGGAAGAGGAACTAGAAGAAAGTCGTGTCATCCAGTTGGTGGCCAATTGAAATCTAGATGGAGCACAGATTTCTCCTTTGTAGACAAATAAAAATTTTACGGCATTACCACTGCAGTGGAATAGCCAAACACGCTTTTCTCTCTCCATTTTCTTATGAAACTGATGACTTTTTCAGAATAGGTACCTTTTCTCTTTGCTTTTCATAAAAGTTCTTTTTCAGTTTCAGTTTGCAGTTGTATCTGTCATATTTCTGGTGGGAAGATCTGTGTTGGAAGAATATTTAAAAGAACTCTTTCTGGAGAATTTGGGCTGGGAGGTACCAGATAATCTTTTACTGTATTAAGTCAGCTTTAAACACTCATTTTATCTACTTGAAAATTACTGTCCTTCATTTTGAGGTAAGGGAAACAAAAGCAAAAATAAATTATTGAGACTGCAGCAAAATAAAAAGCTTCTGCACAGCAAAGGAAACCATCAACAAAACTGAAGACAACCTACTGAGTGGGAAAAGATACTTGTAAATGATACAACCAATAAGGAGTTATCCTAAATATTTAGGATGTATCCTAAGAATTTATACAACTCAGTGCTTACAGTGCAGAATAAATGTCTTTTGGGCTAGGGCAGTATGAAAAAAAACATAAAAAATTTATACAACTCAATACCCAAAAAACCCGAATAATCCAATTAAAAAATGGGCAGAAGACATGAACACATATTTCTCCAAAGAAGACATACAAATGGCCAACCGACACATGAAAAGATGCTGAGCATCAGTAATCATCAGGGAAATGCAAATCAAAACCACAGTGAGATATCACCTTATACCTGTCAGGATGGCTAAAATAAAAAACACAAGAAACAGCAAGTGTTGGCAAGGTTGTAGAAAGGAATCCTCATGCGCTATTGGTGGGAATGCAACATGAAAAACAGTGTAAAGGTTCCTGAAAAAATTAAAAATAGAATTAACATATGATCCAGTAATCACACTACTGGGTATTTACCCAAAGAATAAGAAAACACTAATTCAGAAGGATATATGCACCCCCATGTTTATTGCAGTTTTATTTACAATAGCCAAGATATGGAAGCAGCCCAAGTATCTATCAACAGATGAATTGATAAAGAAGATATGGTATATTACATATATATATATATAATGGAATATTCAGCCATAAAAAATGAAATCTTGCCATTTGCAACAACATGGATGGATCTGCAGAGTATAATGCTAAGGAAATCATAAAAAGATAAATATCTTATGATTTCACTCATATTTGGAATTCAAGAAACAAGTGAACAAAGGAAAAATGAAGAGACAAACTAAAAAACACTCAGCTATAGAAGACAAACAGAAGGTCGCCAGAGGGGATGTCGGTGGGGGGACGGGTGAAATAGGAGAAGGTGGTTAAGAGTACACTTATTTTGGGGTGTCTGGATGGCTCAATCAGTTGAGCGACTGACTCTTGATTTTGGCTGAGGTCGTCATCTTGAGGTGCATGAGACAGAGCCCCATGATGGGCTCTGTGCTGACAGCACGGAGCTTCCTTGGATTCTTTCTCTCCCTCTTTCTCTCTACCCCTCCCCTGCTTGTGTGTGTGCACATGTGCTCTCTCTGAAAATAAATATTTAAAAAAAAGTACACTTGATGAGCAATGAGTAATATATAGAATTGTTGAATAACTGTATTGTACACTCGAAGCTAATATAACACTGCATTAACTATACTGGAATTAAAAAATACAGGGGTGCCTGGGTGGCTCAGTCAGTTAAGTGTCTGACTTCAGCTCAGGTCAGGATCTCACAGTTTGTGAGTTCGAACTCAACGTTGGGTTCTCGACTATTAGTGCAGAGCCCGCTTTGTTATGTTTTGTTTTTCCTTAATATTTTTTAATGTTTATTTACATTTGAGAGAGAGAGAGAGAAACAGAGCACGAGCACGGAGGTGCAGAGAAAGAGGGAGACACAGAATCTGAAGCAGGCTCTAGGCTCTGAGCTGTCAGCATAGAGCCCAATGCAGGGCTCAAACTCATAAAATCGTAAGATCATGACCTGAGCTGAAGTCGAATGCTCAACCAACTGAGCCACCCGGGCGCCCCAGTGCAGAGCCCACTTTGAACCCCCATCCTCTCCCTCTCTGCCCCTCCCCAGTTCATTCTCTCTCTTTCTCAAAAATAAACATTAAATTTTTTTTCTTTTATTAAATAAATACATTAAATTAAAAATACCAAAAAGAATAAAATAAAATTGCTCTCCTTCAAACCATGGAATCTTTTCTGTAGGTCACTAATCCAAAAGAATTAGTAATCTTTTTAGCCTTGAGGGCCATCTTTGAATAAAGCAACCCCTGTATCTGTTATCAGCAGACGACTATAGTCAATTTGGAGCCATTTGACCTGATTACTAGGTTTTATCTGTCCCCTCTTCGTTTATATTTTCTTTATGATTTTAGGTCTTTTCTCATAATTTTTGCCTCAGTTTTTTTTTCTGTAAAACCAAAAATGATAATATTGTATTCGTCTCTTTCCTAAAGAGGTGAACAGTGAGTTATTAAGGATGTCACACTCTTTTGATTAAATATATTCTAGAAGGCAACAGTGGTTTAAAAAAAAGACTCAAGTCTTTATAAGCTTCTGATTTCTCTTGTGTTAAACTGGAATAATAATAAAACTTCATTCATGAAGTAGTTGTGAAGGCTCAAATAAGATAATGAAAGTAAAGCACTTAGCATAGCTTCCGATACGTATTGAGTATTCAATAAATGTTTATTACCACGACTGATACTGCTGCTATTCGTCTAGTGGTTTCTATTGGCTTATCCGAAACTTAAAAGTGAGGTTTTTCCGATGCTCCTAGTTATGAAGTTTTTATACTTGGTCTCTTTAGACCTCTATGTATTATGTATTTTCTTTTATATTTTTATTCTTCAATTTTCACAATTAGAACTTCCTTCTTTTTTGTTAAAAATGTTTATGTTCAATAAAACCTGTATTCAGATAACTACTTATTTTAATGGGCAAATTTTTAAGAATTTATGATAATAAATTCTTAAAGTTTTCATTCCCTAAATATGTTTTTCTTTAAATTGTATTCAGAATAGTAAAGTCACAGAACTATTTATTTGATAATTTTGGGGAGAGACTCATCTAATTTTCTCACTTTTTTTAGGTACTTTTAACTAATCAGATGACAACAAAGATTGATAGAAATCAGGCCTTGCTGGTTCCTGCATTGGGTGGGTAATTAATCAGATAAGAGTTTTTAATTTTTTAAAAATTTATTTATTTATTTTGAGAGAGAAACAGTGTGTGCAAGTCGGGGGGTGGGGGGCAGAGAGAAAACCCCCAACCAGGCTTCATGCAGTTAGTGCAGAGTCTGACATGGGGTTTGATCTTAAGAACTGTGAGATTGTGACCTGAGCCAAAATCAAGAGTCAGATGCTTAATCAACTGAACCACCCAGGCACCCTGCATTTTTAATTTAACACATTTTTTCTACTTCTTTCATTTGATGCTTGTTGAGTACTGTAGGTTCCATGAAAGCAGAGATTGTATCTCTTACTGACAAGTGAGCAGGGAGCACAGGGCCCTTAGACACTGACTCATCCTTTCAGTTATTTACAATATATTTATTGAGCATCTACTATTTGGCAACTGTTGTGTCCGGTACTGAGCATATAAATACTCATAAGATGACTCTTGCCCTCAGAAAGTCTTAGGCATCAGGAAGAGTGAATCCATTTAAATACAGATCACACTACAGTGAATAGACTTATGATTCTTCCTAATCTCAGTCATGGTTTTGTTAGGACACAGTGTTTCGAGATTGTTTTGTACTAAATTCTTTAAGAATATTCTGTCAGAGTTTTTGCATTTCTTCTGGTAGCCAGAAATATGTTAGTAGGTCTGATGTTATAGAAGATTGACAAATATGTTGACTCAAACTATAAAGTTTTCTGAAAGCAAGTAAAGGATAATGATCTGCAGTATTTCCACAGATAGGAAAAATCTATTAATCTCAGGTTGTTACCCATATAAAAGGGGTTTTGAAAGTATAAGTATATTCTTGTGTTAAATTAGGTAAAGTAAAACTGTTTTGGTCGGAGGCATTCTGAAAGACTTATAACCTTGTCAATAAGGTAATATACAGTTGTTCTGTTCTTGTTCCCACTAGGGGAAAGTTGGGGACATGCTGCTACAATACGGCTAATCTTTCATTGGGACCAAGAGCAAAGGTCAGTATAGAAACAAGTTAATAATTTTGAGTATTGGGTTAATTACACTGAACAGTTATTTTTCTTAGATCTATTCCAGTGGATGAAATCTACAGTGCCCCCATGAACTAAAGCTTTTGTTGCCTTGTCCTCTGTTACCTAGAGAAAACATAGAAACATGTTGTTAAACTGCACATTTAGCTAACATAGGAAATGCTTTGGAATATATAAATGATGGGGTGCACCTGAAATGAGTAGGTGGCCAAGGAATGCTACCTTCTAAAGCTCTTTGAAATCAAGTACCATTTATTAGTCTTGCAGAAGGAGGTGGGTACTCTCTGTTCCTAGAAGGGATTGAAAGAAGAATAAAATCAGGACAAAAAGGAAAACTTTGAGGTTAGCTTTAGGACCAATTTATGTGGAAAAAAGGATGTTTTTTTCTTAGTTACTTAATATATTTCTTGTATAAAACTGTGTCTATTTTTGTTTTCTTTTTTATTTTGCTATCCTACTTTTGTCATCCAGTTATTTACATGCCTTTCACAAGTATTGTTCTTTAAAATAGAACTATGACAGCATGAAACCTTTGTATTTGTTTTTAAAGCTGCTGAGCAAGTGAACAAATCAGCTTTCATTTTCTTTAAAAAGGCAAATGAAAGCTGTGGAGTCTTTTATTCTACACTTCTAGAAATGTCAGATTTTGCAGCCTCTCTGCTTTGATATTAATTGGTATAACTGAGAGAACTTCATTTGGAAATGCTCTAATGAATGGGGGAAATTGAGACAGCAGGTGGGCAAAGATGAGATAAAGGGTTGCTTAAATATGAATCGGGTCTGGTCAGTGATATTGTCTAGTTCTTTATCTACATTTCTCTGTTCTCCAAACTGAAAAAAATCATGCCTGACCAAATTAGGTTTTATTTAACTCTGAGCTCATAGCAGAATTTATTACTATTACATACATCTTTCGAAACTAATTCACATGGTTTGTGTCTTTTTTAAAAATGGCATTTCCAAAGAGCTCAGGTAACTCCCTTCCTCCCCCCGCCCAGTTCTGTATATAAGTCATTGTATTCTGGATCACAAAAGGAATTCTTTCCTCAGCAACAAATTCTATCGTAAAGGTTTGGTAACAGTTCTGCAGATGAGAATCTTATGAACATATTACTTATATTTTCCCAGATTTAGGTTTTCTGTAAAGTGCATCCCACTGTTTAAATGTTTTTAGGAATTCCCATTTTAAATGTCCACTTTTATTCTATTAAATATTCGCTAATAGAATACATCTAAAAAATAAAAATGATACAAGCAAAGCAAGATGTTTCATCTTTTTGTTTTTTAATGTTTATTTATTTTTGAGAGAGAGAGCCAGCTCAAGCAGGGGATGGTCAGAAAGAGAGGGAGACACAGAATCCAAAGCAGGCTCCGGGCTCTGTAGCACAGAGCCCAACACAGGGCTCGAACTCACTAACTGTGAGATAATGACCTGAGCCGAAGTCGGATGCTTAACTGGCTGAGCCACCTAGGTGCCCCAAAGATGTTTTATCTTTTAATGCACTCATTGGAAGGAGATGTTTGTCTTCTTTGTCAAATTGTAGAAGTTAGTATTGGTTAGGTACCTATGAGATCAGAAAATTATGCTTACTTTTTAGGAGTTAACCATTTTATGACTTCTAGCTTCTTACTGATCCTTCCCAAGAAATTGGAGAATCGTGTAGAACACTTGACAATGAATTAGACAGATTTAGGGGAAATCTGTTCCATAAGTTTTTTTCTATATCCCAGACTATTATTTTAGTGACTACTTGCTTATGCTAGGTATTTAACTGGGCAGCTGGGCCGTTTTGGCATACATTTCCCTTCAATAATCCCTTCGATAACTCTTTGAATGATCTATACCTACATAGAAGTGAGAAGACCAAGGCTGCCCAGAAAGATTAATTAAGTAGTAAATAATAACTACAATTTATTGAATATTTATTAACTGTCTTATTGTACTAAACATTGTATGTGTATGTATATATAGTACTTCATTTTATTTTCCAAATAAGTCTATGAAATAAGTAGTAGTATCCAGATTTTATAGCTGACTCTCTAATAGTCTATTTTCCTATAATTGCTGTTTCTAGAATGTAATTATAGTATTGTGTTGATTGCCAGCAAATCTGAAAGTATAGCTCTTATCCTCTTTTTTAGATAAAATCCTTTTTCTCCAAACTATTTTTTTCTCCCCTGCTGGAGATATATGATAAGTAATGTGCATACTTTATTATGATCAGAATAAGTTGACCTCATTTAATAGAATTAAAATAGTTTTGTTCTTCATTGTTTGAAACCAGTTATCTTTAAGTCATTCAAGTTGCATGAAGTCTTATATGTGTTTTAAAATTTGGTTTATCTTGAAAGGACGAAAATAGAAATTCACACTAGGGAAAAATGTTATAAAAACGAACACTTCCAGTTAGAGTAGAAAACTACAAACCTTGACTAGCCAAATTTATATTGAGAATTGAACTTAAGTGTCCTATCTTACGCTTCAGTCTCCATCTTTTACCAGAAACCCCTTTTATCCTCTAACAATGAAATAACTTTCTAACAGTTATTCAAATAAATACTTTTACCTCTGTCTTGTATATTGTGTGGGATTTCCTCCAGATTTCATGTTCATGATAATATGAGGCTGATATCGTTCAGAATTCTATCCCTTTTTGCCAGGAAGATCTGGTGGTAGGGTGGAGTAATACATCAACACCCCCACATAGTGTTTCATATGTGTGCTCAGCTTCAGAGCACAAATTGTGCTTCTGTCTTAATTTCTTCCTGACCCAAACTGTGTAGTTCAGCCATATGTTAGGCTTCATCTTAGCTGAGGCCATGAGCCAAGTGATTCTTTGATTTAGTTTGCTGTTTAAAAAGATCTCTTGAGATGCAGATATGAAATATAAATTTTATTTTTACCTAGAAATTTGAGGAAATTTTTCACCCTGAATATTTAATGCCTACTTTAGAATTTTTAATAAACATGTAAATGCTTCTTAAAAGCTCATTTACTTTTTAATAATTTTCTTAGAAAATTCAGGTATATTGGGTATCTTTTTGGACATATGGTAATATGAGGTGATATAGATAATTTTTCAGAAGGTGAGCTAATTTTGGTTTTACTGAATCAAAAAGAGTATGATTTTTTCACAAGACAGGTTAAGATGCACCATGTCTCTATTTTTCTGTATATATACATACATATTTTTTTAACTTTTATTTTTTATTTTTATTTTTTTAAGTAATCTCAGTGCCCAAAGTGGGGATCTAACTCATGACTCTGAGATCAAGAATCCCATGCTCAGAGGGCCTGGGTGGCTCAGGTGGTTAAGTGTATGACTTCAGCTCAGGTCACAATTTCACAGCTTGTGGGTTCGAGCCCTGCATTGGGCTCTGTGCTGACAACTCAGAGCCTGGAGCCTGCTTCAGATTCTGTCTCCCTCTCTCTCTCTCTGCCCCTCTCCTACTCGTGCTATTTTTCTCTGTCTTTCAAAAATAAATAAATGTTAAAAAAATTAAAAAAAGAATCCCATGCTCTACTGACTGAGCCAGCCAGGTGCCGCAATTTTTCTGTTATATTTTGTATTAAAGATAGAATTATCAACTCTAAAACATTGTAAAAATTTATAATCTCAGTTCCTAACACTATTCTTTTTTTTTTTTTAATTTTTTTTTAATGTTTATTTATTTTTGAGAGACATAGAGGCACAGTGTGAACAGGCGAAGGGCAGAGAGAGGGAGACAAAGAATCAGAAGCAGGCTCCAGGCTCTGAGCCATCAGCACAGAGCCCGACGCGGGGCTCGAACTCACAGACCGTGAGATCATGACCTGAACTGAAGTCGGCTGCCCAACCGACTGAGCCACCCAGGCGCCCCACCTAACACTATTCTTAAATTACATAGTACTCAGCAATTATTTGGGCCGTGATCTCTGATTGCTTATTTTTTGAATTGTGCCTGAGTAGAGGGGCAATTTCAAAATTTGAAGAGTAACAGATCATAAACCAAGATTTCCTTTTTGAATTTTCTTTGAAAGCAAATTAGACCTTGTTTGCACCTCAGTCGGGGAGTGGCCTTATGTGGCTTCCTCTGCAATGGGCTCTGTGGCCTAGCATCCCCGTCCCTGCCACCTGTGATCACACACCAAGGCCCATGAGGGGTCACTGCCAAAGTTTCCATCAGCCTATAGGCAACAGCATGGCAGTCATCCTCTCCAGTGGCTCGCTCGTGGCCATCCATGATTATTACTAGTGCCTTCAGGGTTCCACTTCTAGTAACAGGTCCTGCATAAATGCAGAGTATCCTGGGGAAGTCATCACTTACCATCCTGGTCTCCCCAAGGCTGACTCGGGTCACTGGTGAGCAAGCTTCTTTTCAGGAAGTCCATTCTCCTATTCATGACTACAGTGTTGGAATCCCCAGGCCTCCAACAGCACAATCACCTGTAACTCGGCTCTGGAAGCCATGAGGAAGCAGCCTGGTGGCCAGCCTGGCAAACCCAACACTGGGCCGCAGCCCTGAGTGGCCACTCCCAGCCACCAGGCTTCAGGAGACCCTAAGCTCATATTGGAACCCCTACCCATCCTTCCCCTCCCCATGGACTAGGTAGGCTGCAGCAAGCAAAAGCAGTTGGGTTCTTTTATATCAAAACGGCAAAACACCAAAAAGGAAGTTGAGAGAACCCCACTCTTTACTATCCAAGTCACACATAAGGCATCTTGACACACTTTGTAACCTTGTGCCTTATACCAAGTGGAAAATAAACTCCAAACAGCCAGTAAAAAAAAGAAAGAAAAATCCCCGTTATATTGTATGGAAATTAATGAACCTTTTAACTCTGAGAATTTATGACTTTTCTCTGAGTTAGAAACTGCGCTTTGTGCAGTTATACCTATTTTTAAAAATTGTGGTAAATTGTATGGCACCTACCTGGCTTAGTCGGTAGAGCATGCACTCTTGATTTAGGGGCTGTGAGTTCAAACCCCATGTTGGGTGTAGATCTTACTTAAAAAAAATTTTTTTTAAATAAAATTGTGGGAAATTGTACATATCATAAAATTCATCATTTTTATCATTTAAGTGTACGGTTTAGTGGCATGAAGTACATTCACATTATTGTGCGGTCATCCCCACCATCCATCTCCACAGCTTTTCCATCTTCCCCAATGGAAACTATTCCCATTAAACACTAACTCCCTATTCTTCCCTCCCATCAGCTGTGGCAACTCCCATTCTATATTCTCTCTATGAATTTGACTATTCCAGGCCCCTTGTATAAGTGAAATGATACAATATTTGACCTATTGTGACTGGCCTTTTTTCACGTAGCATAGTTTTCAATGTTCATCATAACACGTGACAAGAATTTCTTTCCTTTTTAAGACTAAATATTCCATTACACACAGAAACCACATTTTATGTTTCCATTCATCTGTCAGATACTTGGATTGCTTCTATCTTTTGCCTATTGTGAATAAGTTATATCAGTTTTAAAGTGATTTTAAAAGGAACTTTAAAAGTTTTTGCGTAGGGCACCTGGCTGGCTCAGTCTGTAGAGCCGGTGCTTCTTGATCTTGGAGTCATGAGTTTGAGTCCCAAGTTGGGCATAGAGCTTACTTAATTAAAAAAAATTTTTAATAATAAAATAAAAGCTTTTGCTTATATTTGTTTGCTATTGCAATATTTGAGCAAAATTAATAAGAGCTTAGAATTTTATTTCTAACTACTTTCAGCTTTTAGTTTTATATCCTTGCACTGTACATAATAAAACTCTACCTAAACAGGGGTGCCTGGGAGGCTCAGTCAGTTAAGCATCTGACTCGGCTCAGGTCATGATCTTGTGGTCTGTGGGTTCAAGTGCCTCGTCGGACTCTGTGCTGAAGCTCAGAGCCTGGAGGTTGCTTGAGGTGCTTCAGATTCTGTGTCTCCCTCTCTCTGTGCTCCTCCCCTGCTTGTGCTCTCTCTCTCTCTCAAAAATAAACGCTAAAAAAATTTTTTTTAATTCTACCTAAACAGACCTTGTTCTTGTCATGACAGTGATTCTTCTGGATGTAATCATTTTGAAAGATTGTGTCTTCCTTGCTTATTTGTATTAGTATGAGTATATGTTCCTCATTTATATCCTAAGAAATTGTCTTAATACTTCCATCATAACACAAAAATACATGATTACTGTAGAAAGGTGGAAAAATATAAACAAACCCCTTTATCCTGTAATAACAACTTAACTTTTTGACCACTCTGGTCTTCTACTATAATTTTTCTATATATGTGTATTTACATACTTACAAATGTGGGATCATACAGCATAACTTGTACTTAGTATATTATTAATAGTTTCCTATCTCATTAAATATTTTCTTCCACATTATTTTCTTAAGTATCAATAGTATTTTGTCATGTAGAAAATTATTTGAATTAGTCATTGGACTTTTAGGTTGCTTAAAATTCCACTTAGGTAAACAAGTCTATTGTTATATATAATAATTATTATATGCATACATATAGCTATTGATTAAAGGGAGTATTTTTGATATTTCTTTGTTTTCTGCTTCCTGTGTCCTTAGAGAACAAAACAATAGAATTGTAGGAAAAAACTATAAATTTAAATTATTAAATCTGTCACTTAAACTAATTAATTAAGATCATGTGTTTGTGTGTATTTATTCTTTTTCTCTAAGCAGGTTGGCAACACTGTGCAAATCACCAAGCCAGAAGGAATCTACAGTGCTGTTTCAAATCACAGTCAGTATTATTTGATTAGATTTGAGATTTTGGTGTTGGTGGGCAGTGATTATCTGAAGAGAGCATTTACAAATTGCTTCTGTTAACTCCTGTAGGCAGCAAGCATATTTGAGGACAGCTTTTGATGCTTAGAACATTATCCCCAAAATAGTAGTATATATACAGAATATTCTAGTCACAATTGGACTGAAATTTATTCTTAAGAACAGAGGAAATACTTATTTGTAGGCTAGTGTGTTCCATGCCATATGTAATGTCAGGCTATTAAAAAATTTTTAAGTGAAAGTTGTTAGAGATTTTCCAAGAAAAACTACTAACACTACTCATTTTAGTCTGTAGATATTATAGATCTATCATAGCCACCAAATATATCCTGCTTTAAAATGTTAATTTTCCTATAATTTAAAATCATAGAACACACTTTTTTGGCTGAAATGTGCATATTTATCAGTAGTGTTGAGCCAGATATATTCTTGGCATCTCATTTTTAAGGACAAAAACAGAACTAGAGATTCTGAAACTGAATTATCAATTTAGTCTTTGTACTAACTAGGTGCATTTAAAGTATCCTAACTGGAGGGGCATCTGGGTGGCTCAGTTGGTTAAGCACCCAACTTCAGTTCAGGTCATGATCTTGTGGTTCATGGGTTCCAGCCCTGCACTGGGCTCTGTGCTGACAGCTCAGAGCCTGGAGCCTGCTTCAGATTGTGTGTCCCCCTCTGTCTCTGCCTCTCCCCCACTCATGCTCTCTCTCTCTCAAAAAATAAATTAAAAATTTAATTAATAATTTTAATAAAAAATTTTTAAAAATAAAGTATCCTAATTGGAAAACTTTATTTAATTGTGAAGATAATTTGTAAAGCACCTAAATAATTAACACATGTTACTTCCTTTTACCTCTTCCAATAGAGCCACCATAAAGTTTGTTAGGATTGTCTTTTAGGGGCACCTGGGTGGCTCAGTCGCTTAAGCGTCCGACTTCCACTCAGGTTGTGATCTCGTCGTTCGTGAGTTTGAGCCTCGCGTCAGGCTCTGTGCTGACAGCTCAGAGCCTAGAGCCTGCTTTGGATTCTCTGTCTCCCTCTCTTTCTGCCCCTTCCTTGCTTGTGCTGTCTCTCTCTCTTTAAAAAAATAAACATATTGGGATGAGCCCTGGGTGTTGTATTGAAACCAATTTGACAATAAAAAGTCGAAAAAAAATAAACATAAATGAAAGGATTGTCTTTTAGAGTACATTTTTATAATGCACTGTTATTTCTCTGTATATATGCGTGTGTGTGTGTATATATATATATAAATACACGCCTACATATATAAAATACTCTAGATATAAAATAGTCTAGTACAGCTCTGGTTTGGACACCTACCCACGAGGTTTAACTTCTTCATTCACAGTAGTTGATAACTTGTGTCTCAATAAAGTAGCTCTCTTATTAAGTAAAAATATTTGGAAGACCAATTGTTATTCTAGATGTTTTTAAAGCATACTTGTATATTTTTTCATTTCCAGCCTCAGGGATTTAGAGATGCTGTTGTTGCTCCTGCACGTTCTTTGCAAACAGAAGGTGCATTGAATTCCCGGAAACGGTCTCGAGAATCAGAGGAAACACAGGAATCCAAAGACTAATCTAAAAGTACACATATGTATTGATGCTGTGAGATGTAACGTATACAAAGTAGTTGACTCATTACTGTAAAACGTAAACACACACTATGGGATGTCTGAATCCAGAGCATAGGAAGTGAATGTGAAAAACATTTGATGAGTATGATTCTCTGAATTTTTCAAAAGCAGTTTTACAATTATATTTTGCCCCGTTTTCATTTTTAGTAACATTCAGCAGAGACGATACAGGTATTGTATTTTTGCAAATGTGGAAAGCTGATCTCATGTGGCCAGTCTGAATTTATCATTCAGGCTTTTTTTTCATCTTTTGCTAATTGCCTAGAAAACCCTAGGAAGAAAATTTTTTTTACACATTCCTATTTTGTTCTCCTTTTTAAATGTAGTTTTCATAATTCTTAAAAATGATGTTTTTATTATTATAATGAAAAGCCAGCACCATGAGTCAGCATATTATTGTATTCCATTTTAATGGTAGGATATAAACTTTAGATGACCAATGTGATTTTGGTCACCCCAATCCTAAAATCTAAGCCATTTGTGTCTTTTTTTTAATGTTATTTTATAATGTTAAGGGAAGGACTTTGGAGCTATTACCCTATCTAGAAATTGTCTAGAACATACATCTTCCAGAATAGTCAATTGATAAACTCACAGTTATTTATTTCTATATTTTTGAAACACAGTGTGATCTATTCTAGAATTCTAGATGTATTGACATTTTCCTTTGAATAATCTTAACAGTATTTGAATAAATTAAAAATTTGGATTCTTGAATGGTTTTAAAATCATCTAAAAATGTTTTGGCACCTGATTCTTCTAAGTACTTCTCAGTTCATTCACAAAATTTACTCTGGTTCCCAATGGAAGAAAATTATTTAAATAATTGAATATCATATACTGTGACAACCATGATCTCCACGTTTTAGTGGCAATTGGTATTTCCTTTCCCAGAGTGAGCACTAAATTTATAAAATTTTAAAAATACAGTTATTCTGTAATTGATATTGATAGAATAACCATGGTTTGCCAGGACTTTTTTGAGAATGAAATTAGATACTGCTAACAATTACACCAGGACGCCGGACATAAACCAGGACCGTGCCAGGCAAATCAGGCATATGGTCATCCTAATTATAGAAGACTAATTTCAAATGACTATTTGAGTGTAGGATGACTGATTATAATTATTTTTGAGGTCTTTAAGGCATATATTTTTATTATCAATGCAGTCATTATAAAAAAAATACCCATCATTTTATATTCTCTATGCTCCAATCATAAAATCAAGACAGCGAGGGGGTTAATAGTGATAAATATCAGTGTTACTAGGGATCACAACTATAGGAATCTGGAGCACCTGGGTGGCTTAGTCAGTTAAGCATCCGACTTTGGCTCAGATCATGATCTCATGGTTTGTGCGTTCGAGCCCCACGTCAGGCTCTGTGCCGACAGCTCGGAGCCTGGAGCCTGCTTCAGATTCTGTGTCTCCCTCTCTCTCTCTGCCCATCCCCTGCTCATGCTCTGTGTGTGTCTCTCTCAAAAATAAAATAAACAAACAAAAAAAAGACTATAGGAATCTTATTTTATAAAGCATCATAACACTGTAAAGAACTATAGGACCCAGGATATAGGCAAAGCCAAGTGTATTTCTTTTTGGTTATAACTTTTTTGTGTGTGTGCAACTCTTTTTAAAAAAACTTTATGTAAACAGCCTTTGAAAGTTGTTGCTTTTGGTAAAAAGATCATTGTTCTTCTAGTTATAAGTATAATATACTTAAATCTTAGTCCACGTGGGCCACAATAACAAAATATCATAAACTTAAGCAACAGAATTTTCTCACAGTATTAGAGACTAGTAGTCCAAGATCAGTGTGCCCACATGTCTGGTTCTGGTGAAGCCTCTCTTCCTTGCTTGTAGACAGCCATCTGCTTACTGAGTGCTCATAAGGCCTTTCCTTGGTGAATGTGCATGAGAGATCTTTCTCTCTTCATCTTCTTCTAAGGCGACCAGTCCTATCAGATTAGGACTTCACCTTTATGACCTCATTTAACATTAGTTGCCTTCCCAAAACTCATCTCCAAATATAGTCACGTTGGAGGTTAGGGCTTTGACACATGAATTTGGGGATGACAATCCAGTCTGTAGAAATCTAGGAAATTTAAAATATGTACACATAAAATTTTTTAAAAATCTTTAGCTGCTTTTTAAAGAGCTTGATGTATACTCTTATGTTCCACATAATTTTTCTGATAGTTTTTAATGGTTGTGGATAATTTTAAAGTTCTTTTTGGAGTTTTAGTTATTACTATAGTTTTAGAGTTATAAGCAATGCTTCTAATAAGCATACAACTTCCTTTTTTAAAGAAATTGAAATTATGGGGGCGTCTGGGTGGTTCAGCCAGTTAAGTGTCTGACTCTTGGTTTCAGCTTAGGTCATGATCTCTCAGTTTGTGGTTTTGAGCCCTGTGTGGGAAGCTGCACTGACAGTGCCAGGTCTGCTTGGGATTCTCTCTCTCTCAAAAATAAATGAATAAACATTTTAAAAAGAAATTGAAATTATGATTCGTGTTAATTTTTCATTGCTGCTGTAAAAAATTACCACAGATTAAGTCCTTAAAAGAACACAGATTTATTATTTTACAGTTCTGGAGTCTGAAATCAGTTTCACAGGGCTAAAACCAAGGTTTCAGCAGGCCTGCATTCCTTCTGGAGGGTCTAGGGAAAATCCATTTTCTTGTCTTTTCTAGCTTTCTAGAGGCTGCCTGCATCTTTGGCTCATAGCCCATCTTCAAAGCAGTGTAGCAACTTCCAATTTCTCTGTTTCCAGTCTGTCTCAATTGCCTTTTTCCAACTCTGTGTTCTGCCTTCCTTTTATAAGGACACTTGTAATTACATTTAGGGCTCAGTCCGATAATCCAGGATAATTTCCCTATCTCAGGGCCCTTAATCACATCTGCAGAGTCCCTTTTGGCATGTAAATTAGCATTCACAAATTTTAGGATTAGGTCGTAAATGTTTTGGGGGAGCCATTATTCAGCCTGTCTCTTCATTTGGTAATATGATTCAAGAAATAATGGTCCTTAGGTCATAAGGACCTAGATAAACACTGAAGTTTGAAAAGCATGGAGACAGGTTTATTGCCATTTTTAACTGTTTTCATAGATAGTTATTCACATGGCTATAGATAGATAGATAGATATATAGATAGAAAGAAAGAAAGAAAAAGATAGTTCCTTAGCTTTTAAGGACTATTATTGTTTTTTAATTATAAAATATACAGAAGTATAAAAATTTCCCCCAGTCTTTTCTGTTTTCTAACGTGACAGAATATCTATCATTCCACAATTTATATGTATTTGCCACCTAATACTATCAGTAAATTAGTTTAAAGTCTCACCATCCATCTTTCATTTTGTAGTTAGGCAGTGTGGTAAATCCAAAAGATGTATATTGCCTTTTACTTCTTTTTTGATTTTTTTTTTAAGTTTATTTTGAGAGAGAGAGCAGGTGAGCAGGGTAGGGGCAGAGAGAGAATCCCAAACAGGCTCTGCACTCTTGGTGTAAGAGATCATGATCTGAGATGAAATCCAGAGTCGGATACTCAATGGACGGAGCCACCCACGTGCCTGGCTTTTACTCCATTTAAATGCCATTGCCATGATCACTCTTTTCTGGTAATTCATCTATACACATTGATATATTTGCACACACACACACACACAAACATTTATTTCCACATTATTTGTTAAGTCAATTTCATGTTTCACAATGCCCTGGCCACAGTTAGTACAACACAGGCCGTTAATAGTCTACTTTAAAAATTACTCATTCTGGGGAAAGTAAACAAATACTAGCAATTCAGAATTTGCTCTTCTTTGAGAAACCTTTTCCATGTCAATGGACTTGGAAAATAAACTTTATTTCAAAAAAGTTATTAAAGGTATAGAATTAAAAGCTCAGACAACCTAGTGATTTTTGTTTTGTTTTCAGGATAGAAGCTTAACATTTCAATGCAATGATTCTAGACTTTTGCTGGAGGAAACCATAGGGATAATCCCACTAATATCTTTAATGCATAAATCTGCAATATTTCAAACATGTAGTAGGTTTTTTTCTAAAGTAATTCTTTCCTGATGTTATAGCAATTTATCCTTTTTTAAAGTATTTTTTCCCAGAGTATTGTAACTTTTAGCTTGAATTTGTATACTGCCTTATGATTTTGAAACACCTTTACATCATTTAATTTGATCCTCACAGCAACTCTGTAAGGTAGATGGGATAGGCTGGCCTGTCTGTTTTCATTCCTTCTATCCATTCATCCATCCAAAACCTTAACACACATACACATTTAACAACTATTTGTTGAATGAGTAAGTATTTCAAATAATATTTAGAATAAATTCTGTTTTTCTGGAGCGCCTGGGTGGCTCAGTTGGTTAAGCATCTTGACTTCGGCTCAGGTCATGACCTCACGGCTTACGGGTTCAAGCCCCTTGCCAGGCTCTGCACCGACAGCTCAGAGCCCGGAACCTGCTTCGGATTCAGGGTCTCCCTCTTCTCTCTGCTCTTCTCCCTGCTCGCATTCTGTTTTTCTCTCTCAAAATAAATAAACTTAATAAAAAAATTTTGTTTTATTTTTCCAATAGTCAGATAAAAAATACCCCTTGTCATGCATAAGATGGTTGTTTCTGAGCATTGTTTATTATTATAAAGTATACATAATAGTGGTGTTGAAAATTTTTTTTACTTTTTATTTTTATTGTTTTTTAAGTAAGTGCCGTGCCCAGTGTGAGGCTTGAACTCACAAACCTGAGATCAAGAGTCATGTGCTATGTGGACTAAGCCAGCCAGGCACCCCCAATTTTTTTTTTTTTACTTTTTAAAATTGTGATAAAATAGATATAAAATTTGCTATTTTAACCATTTTTAAGAGTACAATTCAGTGACATTAACGGCATGCACAGTGTTGTGTAGTCATCACTATTTCTAAAACTTTTCATCACCCAAACAGAAACTGTACTCTTGAAGCAATAATTTTCCATTCCACACACTGCCTTCCCCCAAGCTCCTGGCAATCTCTAATCTACTCCATTTCTAATTTGCCTATTGTATGCATTTTATTTTTATTTTTTATTTATTTATGTAGTTTTATTTGAAAGCGAGGTTGGGAGAGGGACAGAAAGACGGAGTGTTAATTAGGCTCCACGCTCAGCATGAACCCTGACTCATGGCTTGATCCCATGACCCTGGGATCACAACCTGAGCTGAAATCAAAAGTTGGTGACTCAACCGACTGAGCCATCCAGGCATCCCTGTATTTATTTTATATAAGTGGAATCGTGCAACCTTTTTCCTTTTGTGCCTGGTTTATTTCACTTGGCATAATGTTTTCAAGGTTCATCCATGTCATGGCATGTGTGAGAACATCAATCATTTTTATGGCTGAACAATATTCCATTGTATGTATATACCACATTTTGTTTATTCATTCATCTCTTGATGGACATTTGGGTTATTTCTAGTAGTGAGTGAGTGGTTTATAAATTTATACAAGTAACACTTTTTGTTTTATTGACTTACTGCCTATTAAGTTTAGGAGAGTTGATTGGTCTTTGGAGTATTTTCAAACTCTTCCTGCTAGCTTAAATTTTAACCCTAATAAATTTAACTTTCATTTCTTAGATCAGCTATTTTTATTTTCTAATTACTGTTTTTGTTATTGTTGTTGTCAATAATGTTCCTACTAAACTGTTTACATGTAGTTACCAGTGATAAGGTTACAGAGTGGTAGAGAAAACAGGCCAAGAGAAGACCTGCATTCTAATTTCATCTGAGACATTAATAAGTCATATCAATTTTGGCACCTTTATTTTCTTATGCCTTTCTCTTACTTGTAAAGCGAGACAGGACTAAATGATCGTAAATTAATTGTTGGAAATTTTGTGGTTTCTGCTTTTGTAAAGGCATTATTAAATATTCACTTTAAATGAGCAATACTAAAAAATATGGAAAAGAATGACATTTACACATTTTTTAATTTTCAAAATCAATAATACTAAGATTTTTATTCCAATACATTGTATTTCAGTTTTGAGACATAATATTGAAATGTTCTATTGCTTTAAAAAAAAACATTGAGTTGCAGAAGAGAGGCTGGCTGTTCATAATATGTATTTTTAGTTAACGTCAGTGCCTAAATTTACTGTTACTGTTAAAAATTTACAGAACATTTTGCTCCCTCAGAACTGATTTTGGCATAAAACATGTTGACAAGATTTCATGTATTTTCGACCATGGTATAATCCTTTGTTTTCAGATTTAGTTCACCATTGACATTGGTCTTTCTGTGCTTCAACTATGCAATTGACTCTTATTATCCATTTGACTCTCATTATGTATTGAACACGTGAATTTTTTTTATTATTTAAAAAATTTTTAGTGTTTACTTATTTCTGAGAGAGACAGAGTGTGAGTCGGGGAGGTGCAGAGAGAGAGGGAGACACAATCCAAGGCAGGCTCCAGACTTGAGCTGTCAGTGAAGAGCCCCACCTGGGGCTCAAACTCACAAACCTCAGGATCATGACCTGAGCCGAAGTTGGAGGCTTAACCGACTGAGCCACCCAGGTGTCCCAAAGATGTGTGTTTATAAACACCATGACTCTGATAATGATTTTATGTGTAGCCTGTTTTATGAGAATATAAACGTTGGGTTCTCTCAGAAGGGCTTGAGGGGTCCCTGGGTGGTTTAATTGGTTAAGCATCCGACTCTTGATTTCGCTCAGATCATGATCTCGCAATTCATTAGTTCAAGCCCTGTATTGGGCTCTGTGCTGATGATGTGGAGATTCTTTCTCTCTCTCTCTACCCCTCCAGCCCTTGCGCTGTCTCTCTCTCAAAGAATAAATAAAAACAAAAAAAAAAGAAAAAGGGGCTTGAGAACTCATGGAAACATATCCTACCAAATTAATAAAGATAAAAGTAGCAAAGAGAATTTGTATTAATAAGTCATAAGCCAAGGCAAAGAGAAAAACATAACTGATTACATAAACTTTTGGTCTAATGATAAGTATACCAGTTCTTTAAGAGAAAAAAATGTTTTTCTGGACTTTTTTTTTAGTTTTCATCCAAATTAGTTAGCATATTATGACTTCAGCAGTATAATCCAGCGGTCCATCCCCTACATATAACACCTACTACTCATCCCAACAAGTGTCCTCCTTAATGCCCCTTTCCCATTTAGCCCAACCCCAACTCAGAACTCAGTTTGTTCTCTGTATTTGAGTCTCATGTTTTGTCCCCCTCCTTGTTTTTATATTATTTTTGCTTCCCTTTCATTATGTTCATCTGTTTTGTATCTTAAATTCTTAAAATATGTATGAGTGAACATATGATATTTGTCTTTCTCTTGACTAATTTTACTTAGCATAATACACTCTAGTTCCATCCACACTGTTGCAAATGGTAAGATTTCATTCTTTTTGATTGCCAAATAATATTCCATTGTATATGTGTACCACATCTTTATCCATTCGTCTGTTGATGGACATTTGGGCTCTTTCCATACTTTAGCTATTGTAGTGCTGCTATAGACATTGGAGTGCATGTGCCCCTTCAAAACAGCATACCTGTATCCCTTGGATAATTACCTAGTAGCACAATTGCTGGGCTGTAGGGTAGTTCTATTTTTAATCATTTTTTAAATGTTTGTTTATTTTTGAGAGGGGGGTGGGGCAGAGAGAGGGAGAGAGAGAATCCCAAGCAGGCTCTGTGCTGACGCCGGCACAGATAGAGTCCTGTGTCGGAATCTCTGCTGAGCGTGGAGCCTGCTTATGATTTTCTGTCTCTCACTCTGCCCCTCTCCCCTGTTCATGTGCTCTCTCTAAAATTAAAATTAGGTAAAATAAAACAAAATAATAATCTTGTGCAAATCCTACCTTAAAAATTTAACTCTTGATTTCGGCTCAGGTCATGGTCTCATGGATTCATAAGTTTGAGCCACACGTTGGGCTCTGTGCTGAGACAGAGTGGAGCCTACTTGGGATTCTCTTTCTGCCCCTTTCCCAGCCCTCCTCCACTTGCATGCACGCTTGCTCTCTCCCAAAATAAATAAATAAATAAAATGACATATCATAGTGTGATACTACATTTTTCTTATTCTTTTTTTTTTTATAAGTGAGGTTGGACATCTTTTCATTTACTTTAAAGTTACTCCTTTAGGGGCGCCTGGGTGGCTCAGTTGGTTAAGCGGCCGACTTCGGCTCAGGTCATGATCTCACGGTCTGTGAGTTCGAGCCCCGCGTTGGGCTCTGTGCTGACGGCTCAGAGCCTGGAGCCTGCTTCAGATTCTGTGTCTCCCTCTCTCTCTGCCCTTCCCTTGCTCATACTCTGTCTCTATGTCTCTCAAAAATAAATAAATGTTAAAATTTAAAAAAAAAAAAAAAAAAAAAAAGAAAAAAAAAATAAAGTTACTCCTTTAAAAAAAAAAGTTTATTTTGAGAGAGAGAGCAGGGATGGGCAGAGACAGAGGGAGACTGAGAGAATCCCAAGCAGGCTCCACATTGTCAGTGCAGAGCCCGACAAAGAGCTAGAACCCATGAACTGTGAGATCATGACCTGAGCTGGACATGTCAAGAGTTGGACATTCACCTGACTGAGCCACCGAGACACCCCTCTTTTTTTTTTTTTTTTTTTATTTAAGTAAGCTCTTTGCCCAACATGGGGCTTGAACTCAAGACCTAGAGATGAAGAGTTGTGTGCTCTACCAAATGAGCCAGCCAGATGCCCATAGTTACTCTATTTTTCTATGAAGTGGATGTTCATATTTTTTCCCATTTTTCCGTTGTGTGGTTGGTCTTATGAGACAGCAAGAGTTCTTAACATCTTAAGGAGGCAATAGGCCTTATGATATGCTGTCTATTTTTCCTAGTTTGTCTTTTTGCCTCACAGAAGTATGATTTAAAAAAATTTTTTTTAATGTTTATTTTTGAGAGAGAGAGACAGAGCATGAGCAGGGGGAGGGAGGCAGAGAGAGAGGGAGACACAAAATCTGAAGCAGGCTCCAGACTCCATGCTGACATCACAGAGTCTGACGCAGGGCTCGAACCCATGAACTGCAAGATCATGACCTGAGCTGAAGTTGGACACTCAACTGACTGAGCCATCCAGGCACCCTAGAGGTATGATTTTTATATAGTCTTTTTTTTTTTTTTTTACCATTATTTTGTTTCTGAGTGTTGTGTTCTAATTAGAAACTCTCCATGATAATTAAATGCGCCCATTTTTACTTATAGAACTTTAAACACGTGTTATTTTATGTTTAAATCTTTCCTTTTGGAATTTATTTGTATGTTAGCTGTCGCCTTGGGTCTTGAATTTGACAGAAGATTTCTGATTATAGGGCATTAAGTGATATCTTAGAAGGCAGTTTTATGAAAAATGCCAGTTTATTCTATCTTATGTCAGCCAAACTCTAAAGGCAAGTTCTGTAGAGGACAATTAGTGGAATACAGTAGTAGTTTGGCTAAGGCATTTTTCTTTGTGAATTTTGAGTTTTCTTGATTTATTTATATTTATTCATGTATGTACCTATGTATTTATAAACACTCTATACCCAACGTAGGGCTCCAACTCATGACCCTGAGATCAAGAGTCACATGCTCCACTGACTGAGCCAGCCAGGTGCCCCTTGATTCATTTATTTTTTATTTATTTTTTTTTTAATCTTTATTTATTTTTATTATTATTTTTTTAATGTTTATTTTTGAGACAGAGAGAGACATAGTATGAGCGGGGGAGGGGCAGAGAGAGAGGGAGACACAGAATCTGAAGCAGGCTCCAGGCTCTGAGCTGTCAGCACAGAGCCCGACATGGGCCCCGAACCCACGGACTGTGAGATCATGACCTGAGCCGAAGTCGGACGCTCAACCGACTGAGCCACCCAGGCGCCCCTAATTTTTTTTTTTAATGTTTATTTATTTTTGAGAGACAGAGCGTGAGCAGGGGAAGGGAAGAGAGAGGGGCAGACACAGAATCCGAAGCAGGCTCCAGGCCCTGAGCCATCAGCACAGAGCCCGATGCAGGGCTCGAACTCAACAGACTGTGAGATCATGACCTGAGCTGAAGTCGGCGGCCTAACCAACTGAGCCACCCAGGCGCTCCTGATTCATTTATTTTTAATAAGTTTTTTTTTCATGGGTAATATGCTGGTTAGATTTAAAAACTGCAGATAAGGAATTATTTCAAATTGATGAAAAGGATACTTATATGTAAGTGATGCAATCCTGATTTTCTTCTCAGCTCCAGATTGGTATAACCAACCATCAACCTGACATCTTCGCTTACATGTGTAATAAATATTTCAAACTTAACTCCCCAAATCACCTCCCAAAAGAAGTATATCCTTTATTTCAGTATGTACCACTGTCCATCCAGTTTTGTTC
Source organism: Paguma larvata (assembly GCA_030068075.1). Classification (NCBI taxonomy): domain Eukaryota; kingdom Metazoa; phylum Chordata; class Mammalia; order Carnivora; family Viverridae; genus Paguma; species Paguma larvata. The sequence goes on from CM057843.1 coordinate 54,862,119, forward strand.
AAGCCAAAAATTGAAGATACTGGATTTCTTTAATACCCTCAATCCCACATCTCATATCAGCAAGTCCTTTCACTTAGACACAGAATATGTCTTAAATAGAGTCTTTCCATTGCCATTTACTATCTCCATACTGTAAGCCAAAGTCTTTTCTCACATGGATAACAGCAATAGCTTCCTAATTAGTCTCCCTAGTTTCACTTACCTCCCCTATAATCTATATTCTACAGTAGCAGCCAGAGGGATCTTTTAGAAAGATATATATACCAGTTCATGTTCTCTACTTACAAGTCTCCAAGGGTCTTCTGTTGCACTTAGAATAAAAGCCAAACTCTTTACTGAGCCTCTGCATGACCTGACTTTTGCTTTTCTTTCCATGCTCATCTGATAAAATCCGCTACTTTGCTTCCATGCTTCAGTCATATGGAACTCTTTTCTTCAAGTATACACAAGTTCATTCTTGATTTAGAATCTTTATACTAGCTTTTCTGGGTTTTCATGTGGTTCACTCCTTGTCTTTCCAGATTAGCTCAGATTTTACCTTCTTGGAGAGGCCTTTCCTGACCATCGTACACAATGTTGACCTCTCTTCTACCACTGTCACAATGATCTAATTTTATTCATTGCATTTACCATTATTTGAAGGTATTGTTGTTAGGTTTTGTGGTTATTTTGTTCAGCAGGCTTCATGCAAAGGCATTGTTTATTGATTTATTATCTAATTCTCCCACTGGACTGTAAGCTCCATGAAAGCAGGGACCGTATTCACTAGAACAATATCTATCCCTGGCACAAAACTGTCTTTCAAGTATTTAATGAAAATGGAAGTGAAACAGTTATAGACTTGGCTATGCTTTCAGTCTGCCTGGAGTTGCTTCATCAAGACAAGGTACACTATGGAGGAAGAAGCAGTTTATGGACTTACTAAAAACTGGACCTCTCATCATTCCTTTCCTCTTCTAGTCTGGCTTTTATATTCACTTGTTCACTATTCTACCAAAATTGTATTCTCCAAAGTTCAATAAAATTGATTGAGCTACAGGCCTTTTTCCTTTACAATTCTCATCCTTTAAGCAACATTTGACACTTTGAAACTCTCTTCCCTTGGCATCTCTGATAAGACCATCTTGCTCTTCTCCCTGATTTGGAGACCCCTTTAATATACACTCACAGGGAGTCTTTTGATAATCAACATACATATCTCCTTAATAGTTCGCCATTTTCCTTTTGTACAGTTGTGTTTCCCATTCTTCAATGTATGCAGTCTTAGTGGGACTGTAAATTCTGGTGCCTTGCCCTCTCATTACTAAAATGTAGGCCGGGAACTCAAGCCAAGCCAATCATGCTCTTGCCCCTGCACCTCGAAACTTGAGTGGAAGACCAGGATTGGGAAAAAGTGTTTGAAATGCATTTATTTCAGTAGCAATAACTGGACAAGATAGTTGAGTAGTTTCTACTAACTAGGTAGATGAAGTGACCCTATTTTTCCTACTTTATTAGCCCTCCCATAAATTGTTTCTTTGTTTAAATCATCCAAAATTGGCTTCTATTTATAATAAAAGAATACTTTAAGATGGCCACTTTTCCCTCCAACCTTGGAAGAATTATCCTACTTGCTTATTTCAATTGTCATGTTAATCCTTTTTTGTATCCCAAATCAACATTAAGTTTAATCATTCATGCTCCAAACCCACTGCAGTTGATTTTTAATTTACCATGTCATAATTCTATCAAAATTAAAAAAAATTTTTAAATATTTATTTTTTAGAATGAGTACGAATGGGAGAGGGGCAGAGAGAGAGAAGGAGACACAGAATCTGAAGCATGCTCCAGGCTCTGCGCTGTCAGCACAGAGCCTGATGAGGGGCTCGGAATCACTAGCTATGAGATCATGACCTGAGCCAAAGTTGGATACCTAACTGAGTCACCCAGGTGGCCTTATCAAATATTTAATGTATATAAGACCAACATTGGGGCCCCTGGCTGGCTCAGTTGGTGGAGCATGTGACTCTTGATCTCAGGGTTGTGAGTTTGAGCCCACATTGGGTGTACAGATTACTTAAAAAAATAAAATATTAATAAAAACCACCAACCCTGTTTTTCCCCAAACTGGTTTCTTTCTTTTATCTACTTCCTTTCTCTCTTTTATAAAAGTATATTTATTTATTTTGAGGGGAGGCAGGGGCAGTGAGAGAGGGAGAGAGAGAGAATCCCAAGCAGATTCCAAGCTGTCCACGCAGAGCCTGACACAGGGCTTGATCTCACTAACTGCAAGATCATGACCTGAGCCTAAATCAAGAGTCAGTTGCTTAACCCACTGAGGCACCCGGGTGCCCCAACTGCTTTTTTTAAATTTGTTTTTATTTATTTAAAATTTATTTTTGAGAGAGAAAACATGAGCAGGGGAGGGGCAGAGAGAGAGGAAGAGAAAGAATCCCAAGCAGCCTTCACCTGTCAGTACAGAGCTTGATGCAGGGCTTGAAATCCTGAAATCATGTGAAATCTAGAACTGGATGCTTAACCCAGGCACCCCTTCTCCCTCTCTCTTTTGTAATTTCATTTCATTTTACTTTCATTCCAGTATAGTTAACATACAGTGTTATATTAGTTCCACATGTACAATGTAGTGATTCAATATAGTGATTCATACATCACCCAGTGCTCATCATAAATGCACTCCTTAATCCCCATCACCTATTTCACCCATCACCCTACCCACCTCCCCTCTGATAACCACCAGTTTGTTCTCTATTTCACTTCTCTTAATTTCAGAATCTTTCTCAAAGATCTAGTCTCATAATCGCTACACATTTAATCAGTTACCAAATTATTAATTCTATAAGAGGTACACTTAAGTGTAAGTGACTTGTTCTAAGAACTTGCAATTTAGAGAAATGTTTGCTCTCAGAATTGAACTATGAAATCTTCAAGACTCTTGCTAATAGTAGCTAATGTTTATCATGTGATTACCATATGCCAGATACCACATGCACCAGACAGCAAAGACCGTGAGAGTGGTCTCATGGTAGGAGCCCCCCTGAGGTGAATGAACTACCACTCTTCTTCTATCCTTATTTCTTGCCCAAGATTCAAAGTCTGGGGAGAGAGTATTCTGTTGACTTAACTTAGGTCAGTGTCTGACCCCAGAATGTGATAGAATCTGGGAGAGATCACTAGAATTATCTTTAGCTTGCGTAAGTGGAGGCCAGGAATCCTATCCAAACTACATAAAATGGAGGAGAGGTAACTCCCTCAAAGAGATTGAGATGCTACTAGGAAAGTGTTACAGTTGCTGGGCAACCAAAAACGAGGAATGTAAATTGTAAATTACAGCTTGCTCAAGGTCATACCATTAGGAAGCAGCCTATCAGAAATTCAAAATAAGTCTAACACCAGAGCCCATACTTTTAGGGATGATTTTATTTCCTGGGGGATATTTGGCAGTGTGGAGATACTCATCACAACTGTTGGGGACAAGTGCCATTTGCATTTAGCAGGTAAAGGTCAAAGTGTGCTGCTAAACATCCTAAAATATATATTTCAACCTTCCAATAAAGAATTATTTGCCTACAAACATCAATAATTCTAAGGTTGGAAGCTCTAACCTGAGAAAATATGGCATGGGGCCATATTCTTAAAATGTGTCCATCAGAAATCTTAGTAAACAATACAGTATGGTAGAAAAGGGAGAGTCAAAATGGAGTGAACTGTGTAACTACTCAAGCCTTGTTCAAAGGGTTGAGGGTCCTTCTTAGATTGGTCTTGATACCTTATCCTTATTTTAGAAATGGCTGCATTAGGCTATCTCAGTTTGATGCTATTAAATATTTGAATCATAGAGAACTCTTACCTGATTCTATGCATATCAGTTATCAACAGTTACAGCCAGAGCAATGCAGATGTCTGGTTTCAATGGAAGTAATATTCTCATTGTTAATTTGTATGTTACTGTGATTTTTATACATCAGTTTCTTGTGAGATTTGTTAATTAATAGACCTCCATGTAATTAAGTTTGGAACACTCACACTTCTGAGCCTCCAAGTTCAAGTTACTATATTTTGTCATAAATTTATGCAGATAATTGTCAGGATGGTAGTTTTAGAACATTCTTTGACACTCCTCTCATCAGGAGGTAGGATGTATTTTGTCCCCTTCTCTTGAGTCTGAATGGGCCTGTTACTGCTTTGACCAACAGTGTACCACAGAAGTGATGCTTTTGACTTACAACACTAGATTATAAAAGGCTATGTACTCTCTGTTATACTTACTCACTCTTGGAAACCTGAGCCACCGTGTAAGAAATCAAACTACTCTAAGGCCATTATGTTGGAGACATTATGTGTAGGCATTGATAGGCCTAGCTGAGCACCCAGTTAACAGCTAGCTTCAACTTCCAGTTTGGCAACATAGTCAAATTAGTATCTTGAAAACAATGTACATATTAGTCATTTTTCACTAAATTTTTTCAATATAAAGGAAAAAAGTATAATGTGAGTCTTGGACATTTGAAACTTCAGATTACTTTATCCCCAACCAACTGCTATCTGACTGCAGCCTCATGAGACCTACAAGTGAGAACCACCTAGCTGAGCCCAGTCAACCTACAGAGCCATGAAATACTATCAGATGGTTTTTGTTTTAGCCACTAAGCTTTGAGGTAATCTGTTATGCAGCAACAGATACCCAGAATAGCCTCTCGAGGGTCTCCTTGGGTAGGCTGCCAGCTCTTTCCAGTTTGCGCTGGCAGCATGGAGTCTGCTTGGGATTTTCTCTCTCCCTCTCTCTATGTCCCTTCCCTTCTCAGAATTTCAGATTTTCCTGTACAGTGTCTTTTAGCTTCCTCTGTTCATTTTCATTCCCACTGACATCATTCTCTTCTGTGTTCTCATTCTTTCCCATTGCCCCACTGATTTTTTTTTTAATAATTTATTGTCAAATTGGTTTCCATGTAACACCCAGTGCTCAACCCAACAAGTGCCCTTCTCTGTGCCCATCACCCACCCTCCCCCCTCCCACACCCCCCTCTCCCCTCAGTTTGTTCTTATTCTTTGAGAGTCTCTCATGTCATGTCTTCCTACCTCTCTGTGGCTTTTTTTTTTTCCTTCCCCTCTTCCCCTCCCGCCTGGTTTTCTGCTAGGACTCCCAAAGCCTACCTATGTGGCCCCACTAATCTTTAAGCCTTCAGTTTCTCTTCTTCAATCTACCCTACACTCATCTGAAAGAGTATTTATATATTAAAATTTCTTAGAACACAGTTTTTATCATGTTTCTTTCAAATTCAATATTTTTGCCAAAACTGGGAACAAATTCTTTCTCCCAGAACAACTTAGATTTAATCTTGACTTTTGCCTATGCCCATAGGCTTTTTACCTTAAAGATTCATGAAATTATTGGCATGTATTTCCAGAGATACAAAGTTTCAAAATTTTATATGAGAATTTAAAAAGAGTGGGTGACGGGCACTGAGTAGGGCATGGGTTGGGATAAGCACTGGGTGTTGTATTGAAGCCAATTTGACAATAAAAAGTTTAAAAATAAATAAAAATACTTGAAAAATAATTTTATACATGAAGGACCCAAGTTTATTTTGCATACACATTTTTACTTGCCTTTGTGCAAATAACTGCAATGTGTTGTGCAGTTATTTAGGTATGTGGAGGTTCATCAAATCTTAATAGTCCTTAACTTGCAGGATTACTAAAAATCACGTGTGCTAGACTGGTGCCAGATATGTCATTTATAGATCACTCTTTCATAAGGCAACAAACGGCTTCATATGCCCAAATCATTTCCTTTCTGGAGAAGATACATTATGTCAGCATGGTTACAGTGTGTGGTAATTGATAATGTCTGTGCCACATGGCTTACTTCTACCCTTGTCCAACACAGCTATTCTACCACCTATGATTACCATATGTCACAGCACTCTGGGTTAATGGAATCATTTCCATCTTCCCTTCTAGTCACAAATGTCATTGTGGCTCAATTCCATCAGATCCACACTCAACAAAGAATAAAGTGTTCAGAGCACTGAAGACACCTTTGTGAAGTTTTCATATTTAGTTGCCTGCTTCATTTTTATTTTAAAAAGCAGTTGGATTTTTTGATGAATGCTCCAGAGTGAGTGATGGGTATCTGTTGACTAAAATAGAACATTATCAATATCACTCTCAATTCTTGCATGTATTTACTCTAAACAAATATATAAAGGGAATTAAAAATCAGATGATGATAATAAAGATAGACTTTTACCACCATAAAGCACTTTTTAGTTTCTGTAAATTGAAAACTGATAGCAAAATATTGAAGGGGATTTTTTAATAGAGTCAATTCATTCTCGAAGAAAATTATATTAATTATAGAAGGAATATACCACGTTAGCCATTTATAGTACTTTCATCTGAAATTACCATGAACTCCTGCTCTCTTCCTCTTTCATAATCATGTCATAACGAATTCACAATTTTGCTTCCTCAAAGAGCTATGCTAGATAAAAACAAAGATTATTATCAATAGTGGTTAAAAACATTAGGAAAAAAGAGCCTGTTTGGGGAACGTATTTGCTTGTTAAGACCAATGAAATAGTTCATGTAGGCCTATGATTACCTGATGTGAATTTTAATTTTGACAGCTTGGACTGTTGCTGCAATATGATCATATTAGCCAGCAATAGAAAAGTAATAAAAATTAATATAGCAGTCATACTTTTGGCAGCAAATGGACATTTTAAAGTTATTGATCTAGAATGGAAAAGATGTAGCTAGGGTATATTGAGGAGAAAGGAGGAAGAAATTCTTATTTGGAAACATGTCCATGTGCTCACTTTTTTCAGTTGTCAGGTATTCTATTGCTCCCTACTGGTCAGTGTGACAACACAACTTGAATTAGTATCTTAACAAGTACTTACATATTAGCCATCTTTCCATTCAATTTTTAAAATATGAGTGAAAATGCTCACATTCTTGTATTTACATTTTAACATTCAACATTAGGTCTGGCCTTAACCATTTTCCTAGGCACTAGATCTGAGATTATACATTTTCTTGTTACTACACTTTTTCAAAAATATAAAAACATTTGTTTTATCATTTGGGATATAGCATCAACTTCAAATGGATAGTTTTTTATAGTTAGCCATAATAAAATTGTGGCTTTTCTGGAAATAGTATTTTTATTCTTTCCCTATAAAGAGATAAAACAGATATACTTTAGAATAGACAGGATAGTGTATATTTGTACAACAAAGAAAATGTTAACTGGAGATAAATTGAGACATTCATAGATTTTTATTAGTTATAAGTACCAATTATTTACTATATGTCAAATATTAACTTTTAAAAATTAATAGACTTTATTTTTTTCGAGTTTTAGATTTACCAAAAAAAGGAGTGGAAAGGATGGAGAGTTCGCATATATGCCCTCTCCCTGACCCCCCGTTTCCCCAATATTTAACATCTTACATTAGTTACGTAGTTGTTAGGTGAGTCAATTAATTAACTAAAATACATAGTTTATATTAGGGTTTTATTGTTGTTGTACACCCTGGGTTTTCACAGATGTCTAATGATATGTATCTATCATTATAGTATCATACAGAATAGTTTTTGCTGCCCTTAAAATCCTCTGTGTTCTACCTATTCATCCTTCCCTACTTCCCTTGAGCCCCTGGCAACCTATCATAACTTTTAATTCTAAGTCATAATTTATTGCTAATTTCAAGTAAGCTCAATGTTCCAGAAGCACCTTTGAAGACCTAAACTTGCTCCAATGTCAGCCTAATCCACTTAGAGTTATTTTATATATACAATCCATTTTATAGTTCCTTAAAGTTGTGTTTGTTATTATATCAGTTGTGATCCAGTTAAGAAATCATGTGTAGCAACATGGATGGAACTGGAGGGTATTATGCTAAGTGAAATAAGTCAGTCAGAGAAAGACAGATACCATATGTTTCCACGCATATCTTTCCACGGATGTTGAGAGACTTAGCACAAAACCATGGAGGAGGGGGAGAGGGGAAAAGAAAAAAGACACAGAGAGGGAGGGAGACAAAACATAAGAGACTCTCAAAAACTAAGAACAAACGGAGGGGTAAGGGGGGCGTGGGAGGAGGGAGAATGGGTGACGGGCAAGCACTGGGTGTTATATGGAAACCAATTTGACAATAAATTATTTTAAAAAATTAAAAAAAATAAAGAAATCAGAAGGAATAGAATATAGGGAATTAGTTATACAAGTAACAAGAACTGAAAAGTCAAAAAGGAAGTCGAGGCAGTCTTGTTTGGGCTGCTATAACAAAAATATCATAAATGGGGTGACTTATAATCACCAAAAATGTATTCCTCACAGTTCTGGAGGCTGAAGTTCTAACTAACATCAGAGTTCTGGCAGATTCAGTGTCTGGTTACAGAAAGCCATCTTTATAACTTTGTTTAAAATTTTTTTAAATGTTTATTTATTTTTGAGACAGAGAGAGAGGGAGACACAGAATTGGAAGCAGGTTCCAGGCTCTGAGCTATCAGCCTGGCTTGAACGCGGGGCTTGAACTCACAAACTGCAAGATCATAACCTGAGCCGAAAGTAGACGCTTAACCAACTGAGCCACCCAGGCACCCCCAGAAAGCCATCTTTTTACTGTGTCCTCATATGGTGAAAAGGGAGAAGGTATCTCTTTTTTTAGTTTTAATTTAAATTCAATTTAGTTAACATACAGTGTAATATTGCTGATACTACATAATTCATCACTTACATATAAACCCAGTGCTCATCACAAATGCCCTCCTTAATACCCATCACCCATTTAGCCCATCCCCTGCCCACCTCTCCTCCAATTTGTTCTCTATAGGTAAAAGTCTCTTACGGTTTGCCTCCCTCTCTTTTTTTTTCTCCTTCCCCTAAGTTCATCTGTTTGTTTCTTAAATTCCACATATGAGTGAAATCATGGTATTTGTCTTCCTCTGACTGACTCTTTTCACTTAGGAAAATACACTCTAGCTTCATCTGTGCTGTTGCAAATGGCAAGATTTCATTCTTTTTGATAACTGAATAATATTCCACTGTGTGTGTGTGTATGTGTGTGTGTGTGTGTGTGTACATGCACACGCACATACCACTTCTTCTTTATTCATTTATCAGTTGATGGATGTTTGGACTCTTTCCATAATTTGGCTATTATTGATAATGCTGCTATAAACATCGGGGTGCACATGCCTCTTCAAATCAGTATTTTCATATCCTTTAGGGAAATACTTAGTAGTGCAATTGCTGGATCATAGAGTAGTTTTATTTTTAACTTTTTGAGGAACCTCCATACTGTTTTCCAGAGTGACTATACCAGTTTGGATTCCCACCAACAGTTTAAGAGTCTTCCCCTTTGTCCCCATCCTTGCCAACGTCTGTTGTTTTCTCTGTTGTTAATTTTAGCCATCCTGGCAGATGTGAGGTGGTATCTCATCATGGTTTTGATTTGTATTCTCCTGATGATGAGTGATGTTGAGCATTTTTTCCTGTGTCTGTTAGCCATCTGTATGTCTTCTTTGAAAAAATGTCTATTCATGTCTTCTGCTCATTTCTTTTTTTTTTTTTTTAATGTTTATTTTGAGATGGGGGAGGGGCAGAGAGCAAGGGAGAGAAGAATCCTAAGCAGGCCTCACACTGTCAGTGTAGAGCTCAAAGTGGGGCTCGATCCTATGAACTAAGATGTCATGACCTGAGCCAAAATCAAGAGCCAGATGCCTAACCAACTGAGCCACCCAGATGCTCCACTTCTGCCCACTTCTTAACTGGATTATTTGTTTTTTGGGTATTGAGTTTGATAAGTTATTTATAGATTTTGGATACTAGCCCTTTATCAGATGTTATTTGTAAATATCTTCTCCCATTCTTTAGGTTGCCTTTTAGTTTTGTTGATTGTTTCCTTCAAGGTGCAGAAACTTTTTAGACCCATGAAGTCTCAATAGTTCATTTTTGCTTTTGTTTCCCTTGCCTCCAGCAACGTGTCTAGTAAGAAGTGGCCATAGCTGAGGTCAGAGAGATTGCTGCTTATGTTTTCCTCTAGAATTTTGATGTTTTCCACATTTAGGTCTTTCATCCATTTTGAATTTATTTTTGAGTATGGTATAAGAAAGGGGTCCAGGTTCGTTCTTCAGCATGTTGCTGTCCAGTTTTTCAAACACCACTTGTTGAAGAGACTGTCTTTTTTCCGTGGGATATTCTTTCCAGCTTTGTCAAAGATTAGTTGCCCATATAGTTGTGGGTCCATTTCTGGGTTTCTGTTCTGTTCCATTGATCTATGTGTCTGTGTTGTGCCAGTATCATACTGTTTTGATAACTACAGCTTTGTAATATAGCTTAAAGTCTGGAATTGTGATGCCTCCAGCTTTGCTTTTCGTTTTCAAGACTGCTGTGGCTATTCAGGGTCTTTTGTGGTTCCACACAAATTTTAAGATTGTTTGTTTTAGCTCTGTGAAGAATGCTGGTGGTATTTTGATAGAGATTACATTAAATATGTAGATTGCTTTGGGTAGCATAGACATTTTAACAATATTTGTTCTTCCAACCCAGGAGCATGGAATGTTTTTCCATTTCTTTGTGTCTACTTCAATGTCTTTCATAAGTGTTCTTTAGTTTTCATAGTACAAATCTTTTACCTCTTTGGTTAGGTTTATTCCTAGTTATCTTATGTTTTTTGGTGCCATTATAAATGAGATTGATTCCTTGATTTCTCTTTCTGCTGCTTCATTATTAGTGTATAGAAATAAAATAGATTTCTGTTGGTTTTGTATCCTATGACTTTGCTGAATTCCTGTATCAGTACTACAGTTTTTTTGGTGGAGTTTTTTGGGTTTTCTATCTAGAGTATCATGTCATCTGCAAATAGTGAAAGTTTGACTTATTCTTTGCTGATTTGGATGCCTTTTTTTGTTGTTGTTGTCTGATTGCTGAGGGTAGGAAAGAAGGGTCTCTTTTTTTTTAATGTTTATTGTTGAGAGAGAGAGAGAGACAGAGACAGAGCATGAGCGGGGGAGGGGCAGAGAGAGAGGGAGACACAGAATCCAAAGCAGGCTCCAGGCTCTGAGCTGTCAGCACAGAGCCCAGTGCGTGGCTCCAACTCATGAACCATGAAGTCATGACCTGAGCTGAAGTTGGACACTTAACTGACTGAACCACCCGAGCACCCCTCCTGAGCCTCTTTTTTAAGAACACTAATCCTATGCCCAAGCCCTCATGATGTAATCACTTCCCAAAGGCTGCATCTAATAATACGGTCACCTTGGGGGTTAGGATTTCAACATATGAATTTGGGGAGAACACAAACATTGAGTCTATAGTAGGCAAGATTAGGAAGCTAGAAGCCACTGCCATTTGGCTGACGGACAAATGGAAGATGCTGTTTCTGGAGCTCAGAGACTAGTGTCATAGGCAAAAGTTGGAATATCAATAGACATTTCCAGGGGAGCAAAGCTATCAAGGAGATACAGTAGGCATTAGAACTGAAATAGGGAAGAGGGAATACGTATCCTGGTTTTTCACCTTTCTTCCCACCTTCCAATTTCCTGCCAATGCCTCCCACTGAGCAAATTTCAGCTTGAAGCCGAACGTCAAGGAACCTGGTGAATACAGCTTGAAAGGTTCAGCCTCCCTACAATACAGACCAAAGAGGGGAGAAGGAATGGGTATAAAAGCAAAAGGGACAGGGACTAACACATTAATCAATTCTTTTTAACTTTTTTTTAATGTTTATTTATTTTTGAGAGAGTGCACAGTGGAGGGGGAGAGAGGGAGAGAGAGAGACAGAGAGAGAGAGAGAGAGAGAGAGAAAGAGGATCCAAAGTGGGCTCTGTGCTGAGAGCCTAATGCTGGGCTCAAACTCACGAACCATGAGATCATGACCTTTTTTTTTTTCTTTAATTTTTTTTAACGTTTATTTATTTCTGAGACACATAGAGACAGAGTATGAGCAGGGGAAGGGCACAGAGAGAGGGAGACACAGAATCTGAAGCAAGCTCCAGGCTCTGAGCCTTCAGCACAGAGCCAGACGCGGGGCTCGAACTCACAGACTGTGAGATCATGACCTGAGCCAAAGTCGGCCGCCCAACCCACTGAGCCACCCAGGCGCCCCGAGATCATGACCCTTAACCAACCAAGCCACCCAGGTGCCCCCAATTCTTTTCAACTTTTTAAAATCAATTTTATTGAAGTATAATTTACTTACCATACCCTTATATAAAATATACACTTTAATACTTTTTTTACATTTATTTTTTAAATTTATTTTTATTTTTGGGATGCTTGGGTGGCTCAGTTGGTTGAACATCTGACTCTTGATTTCCGCTCAGGTCATGATCTCACAGTTCATGGGTTCAATCCCTGCATTGGGTTCTGCGCTGACAGTGCAGAATCTGCTTGGGATTCTCTGTCTTTCTTTCTCTCTCTGGCCCTCCCCTGCTCACACACTCTCTCTCTCTTGAAAATAATAAAATATATAAAATAAAAATAAATAAAACATTAAAAATTTTTTGTTTTTATTTTTTAAATTTACTTATTTTGCGAGAGGAGAGAGAGAGAGAGAGCGAGCAAGCAAGCAGGGGAGGAGCAGAAAGAGGGTAAGAGAGAATCCCAAGCAGGATCTGCACCGTTAGCACAGACACTGGGCTCAATCTCACGAAACGTGAGATCATGACCTGAGCCAAGATCAAGAGTCAGGAGCTTAAGTAACCAACTGAGCCACCTAGGTGCCCCTACTTTAATAATTTTTGACAAAATGAATATACATATGTGACCACCCAGTCAAGATATAGAACATTTTAATCCCCTCTTGCCTCTAATTTCCCTTTTACTCCTTTGTCATCAATCTCCCATCCCACCTTAGTTCCTGGCAATCACTATAGATTAATGTGGTCTGTCCTGTCACTATAGATTACCTTTGCCTCTTCTAGAACTTCATGGAAGCATATAGCATGTATTCTTTTGTGCCTAGATTTTTTTCACTCAGCATGTTTTTGAGATTCATCTATGTTGTGTTTATCAGTTTCTTTTTACTGCTGAGTAATATAGTCTATTGTATGAACACACCACAATTTGTTTAACCATTCACCTATCTGGGTTATTTCCAAATTTGAGCTATTATGAATAAAACTATTGTGAGTATTTATGTACAGGTTTTTTTTTTGTGGTGTGTATATATGTTTGGTGGGCAGGTTTTCATTTCTTTTTATTTTTAAAAAATTTTTTAATGTTTTATTTATTTTTGAGAGACAGAGAAACTGAATGTAAGTGGGGGAGGGGCAGAGAGGGAGACAGAATCTGAAGCAGGCTCCAGGCTCTGATCTGTCAGCACAGAGCCTGACATGGGGCTCGAACTCACGGATTGCAAGATCATGACCTGAGCCGAAGTCAGACGCTTAACCGACTGAGCCACCCAGGCGCCCAGGGCAGGTTTTCATTTCTTGTGGGTAAATATCTGGGAGAGGAATCGATGGGTCATATGATAAAAAATTGCCAAACTCAATAATTCTTTTTAATTTTATAGATATCATCATTACTGTGAATGTCCATGAAAGGACATTGTGCATTTCCTCCAAAGAGCTAAGGGTTAGAGGGAGAGCAATTCTTATGAGAAAAAAAACCTCAAAGAATTGAAATACCCTTGATGCATATGCTTCCATAGCTCAGTATTTTTTAATACATAGTAAGAAAGGGATTGGGGAAGTGTAGGAGAAGAGGAATTGAAAAGGAAAGTAAAGCAATGCAAAATAATGACTAAAAAGACTTCTTGACAATGGTAAAGTCATCCTACACAGCTGCTCTGAGATCCCAGCACTGCTGTCAGCAACCTTCTGGCAAAGCTACTCTGTCAAATGAATGTGATAGAACCATATTTGTGAAGGAATATCTTTATTAATATAAGCAAATACACCTCTCATTTATAGTAATATAGAGGTGTGGGCTTTTTCCTTTACTCTTAGTAGTAATGTTTCCCCAACATTTAACACTTCCCTTTGATATGTGAGTTGAGTCATAAATTAATGTCACAAATAAATGTCATCTAGATGAGGGAGGCAACTATGTTACAAAGTAGGAAGGTGTAGCTTGATATGAATTGTTACAGTTGACAGCTATGTACTCTTGAACTAAATGACATCATGTCAAATTCTGAGATATTAAACAGTAGTTGGAATGTAAAGTTGTGGACATTTAGGTTTGCAGCCTTAAAAGTTTTGTCAATCTTTTCCAGACATTCTGAAAAGGAAATGAACAGGTGGATTGAAAACAAAGACAAATGAGAAGTTTAAAGGCTTTCTTGGCATTTCATAGGAAAGTTGTTCTACACTGGTGAAATTTTAAACAAAACACATATAAATACATTTAGCTTGTCTGGAAACAGACTTATTTATTGGGCCTTTCCACTTACTTTTGAGACAAAAATAAATAGTTATAGAGGACTCATGTGCATTACTCACTGTACACTTTCTATCATGTATTATTTAATCTCGAACTAGGAGAAAGAATGGATGTCTATTTTACATGATGCCATAATGTACATTAGTGAGCTCAACCCACTTAATCTTAAAATAACAGTATCAGGTCAGAGATTTAGAATACAGTATTATATGAAAACAGTTGGCAGGGAGACTCCTTCTGCCATTAATAACTGACTAGAAACGGTATTTCAGACCCTAAATCTAACTGAAATCCAGAAACAATAAAATGGAGAGGACGGGGTGGATGATCTGTGAACATGTTTTTCAAAGTAGAGAAAGAATCACTGTGTTTTTGCTGAATTATATGTTGCCATGGACATGGCAGTATGCAATAATGATGCTATCATCTATACAGCTGTATAACACAGCTTCTCCCTCCCTCACCCGCATCAGTAAGGCTTGAAAATAATAGGTTTCTGTGTAGTTTGGTAAGAAAATTAGGATCATTTGAAGTCGTTTCAGTTTCAATCTAAGAAAGAAAGAGGCTCCAAGGATGGGAAAGAAGAGCAAAGAAAATGTACAAAAAGTACGTATTATGTAATAAAGTGTTAATATGTATTATGCAGAGACTACAGAGGGGTGTCTTGGTATGCTGGAAAACTAATGACTTTGCAGCGAAAAGACCTGGATTTTAGTTTTTGTTGCATCACTTGCGTGTGACCTTGACCAAAGTCACCATGTCTTTATGGCTCTGTTTTCTCATCTATAAAATGGAATCAAAGTGATAATCACATCTTCTACTTTAAGGTGCTATTGTAAGGATTAAAGGGATGAAAACTTGCAAACTATAAAGTCCTATAAAAATAAGGCTTTGTAGACATATTGCAGTGTTGAATCTTCAGAAGGAAGAGTAAAGGAAAAAGGTTCTAGAAGGCTTCGGAAGCTGACAACCCGGGTTCTAATTAACAACGCCATGGCCGGTAGCTTTGAAACCTTGAAGCAAGTGAAGTACCTAATCTTGGTTCCTGTTTTTGAGAAATGAGGATAACACCACTTTCTTCATAGAATCAAGTGAGAGAATGTATGCAAAGCAACCTACCACTTGGTAGGTGTTTGATCCCCCCTCCCCCAAACTACTTATTAAATTAATGTCATCAACAACAAAAAGTGTTGACACTGTAGTATCTTTCAACAGATACCTACGCTAAGGCAAGGCAGGGACAGGTAAGAAAAACTGAGGTAAATCCAATCCAACTGGAAACCAACAGCTAGACTTGGAGATGTCTTAGTTCACTCTTATCCACTTGAGGCTAGGGTTTCCATACAATAAAGGCATGCAGAGTTGGAGAGCGGTCGAGTCGAGTGTCCTTTCGACTCCGCGGGCTCGACGGGAGGGACCCTGAAATTCTTAATTAGAGCCGGTTGCCATGGCGACAGTCTCTAGGCAGCGTGGGCTGAGCTCTCCAGAGGGCTGGAGGGTGGGCCGCCGCTGGACCCTACGCGCGCGCCCGCCACCAACTTTCCCTCCAGACCCGGGAGGGGGCGGCGCGCTCCGCCCCCGCCCCCGGGCCGCGCACGTCCGCGCTCGGCGGCGCGCACGCCTGCGGGAGCCCTCTCCAGGCAACCTAGTGCTGATCGCTCGTGCCGGTGTGGCCGTTAACAGCCTTTGCGGGAGCCCGAGGCTCGAGAGCAGCCCCCTCCCCTTCCTGGACTTCCCCCCCACCCACTTTCCCGGTCGGCCCAGGGGCATGAGCCACGATGGCCGGCTGCAGCCCTGAGGAGAAAACTTACCGGCGCTTCCTGGAGCTATTCCTGGGCGAGTTTCGCGGACCGTGCGGCGGCGGCGAGCCTGAGCCGGAACCCGAACCCGAGTTGGAGCCCGAGCCCGAGCCCGAACTGGTAGTGGCTGAGGCGGCCGAGGCTTCGGTCGAGGACCCCGGGGAGGAGGCGGCCGCGCTAGCCGCGACGGAGGAGGGGGAGCAAGAGCACCAGCAAGACCCCGAGCCCGAAGAGGAGGCGGTGGAGGAAGAGGCGGTGGCGGCGGCAGAGGGCGAGGAGGAGGAGGCGGCGGCAGCCCGGGGGCAGTCGGCCGTGCCGCCGCCGCCGCCGCAGCCCCAGCTGCCGCCTCTGCCCCCGCTCCCGCGGCCGCTGTCTGAGCGCATCACCCGTGAGGAGGTGGAGGGCGAGAGCCTGGACCTGTGCCTGCAGCAGCTCTACAAATAGTTAAGTAGCGGGGCTTGGCCGGGGGTGGGCCCGCTGTCCCCGCCGCATCGGCCTCGACGCGGCTCTCTCGGCCCCTCTACTGCTCTCTTTTCCTCTCTTCACCCCCCACACCCGCGCCTCGCGCCGTTGGAAGCGCCCCGGTTGCTCCGACTCGGGCGGTCGCGGCGAGCTGCCCACGCCCGCCTCGGCCTCCGCGCCTCCCGCCTGACCGGGGAGCCGCCCCCGGCGCCCTCCCGCCGGCCCCGGCCCCTTCTTCCCGCTGCACCTTGGCCGCCCGCTTCTTGCTCCACTTCACGAACACCCTTTTCCCTTCGTGCTTCTTTCTTCCAGTCTTACGAGCTCCCTCTTCTTCCCAGCTCCCTTCCTCTTCTTGGAGGTTTCCTCCCACCCGGGTCTGTCTTTTCCCAGTCTGAGTCCCTTGTTGTTTGGCGGCGGAGAGACGCGACTCCTTTCTAGGCTGAGCTTGCGAGGTGCCTCCTGCGTAACCGCAAAAGCAGTGATAATAATACCGGCCTTACAGCCACGGGAGGAGAGGCTGGAGTAGATTTTCCTTCAGGCTCTCAGTGTTGAAAGTGAACTGGTCTTTAAATGGCTTAGTCCACGGACGCCGAGTGCTTTTAGTTTTTCAAGATTTTTGATAACTCGTAACTGAGGGAGGTGAGAAGGAATTGAGAGGGCAGGGTAAGCACATTTTTACCAGCGAGTCTTCAGGTGAAAGACACAGAGTCCTAATTCGTTAAAGTGGAAAAGTCAGGCTGGTTTGATAAAATTGCCATTACGTGCAGTATTTTCAGTCCATTAAGTAGATGGGGTAGGGGAGAGAAAGCAGATGGCTTAGCTACACAGATGAGAGTCGAAAATAGAAAGGTCGAGGCTTTGCCTTTCATCCCAGTTCTGTTTTATTTTTTTTTTTTATGGGCTTGAAATAGAAACGGTTTACAATTGCGTTTCTTTCTAAATGGAATTGTTCTGAAATAATGACAGAGGAGAATACTGACAAATCTCTGAAACCGTTGGTAAACCCGAGAGTGTCTTGGCATTCTGCTGATAGTTATGATGAACGGTGTTATTCTGGCCCCCCAAAAGTTTACTGCCGCAAGATTCATTGCGATTAAATTCAAACTCACTTCTTGGGTTTTCTCAAAAGCCTGACTTTAAAAGAAGGGGCTGGAAAGTAAATGTCAGGTCTTCATCTAATCTAACGAACACCTGATCAAATCATTCTTCCTGTTAAAGCAGAAGTTTATCGATAGGGAAAAAAACATTTAACATATCTGCTGTAGAAGTGGACTGTGTAGATGTCCTACACTTTATAAGCTGTTTAAAATTCAATTTTGAAATACTCTCCGGTTACCAAAGTAATAATGCTTTCTGGGAAATGTAAAAAATAAAATGGCGTGTAATACCACCACCAGGGATAAACAGTATTAACATTTTAGAGTATTTCCTAACTCTTCCTAGTGTTTGAAAACTGTCATAGAAAAGGGCTTATGAAATGTCATTTTTAAACACTAAATAGAGACACTTAAAACTTTCTGCTTAAAAAAAATGGAAATGTTTACCAAAGTGGAGGAAGTTATCTCGGCATCAGACTAATTTTATTTGGACAGTTCTTAACCTTTACAAATGCAGTGACAGAATTAAAGAAACACAAACAGTAGTGAAGGTCCATTAAAAAGAGAGTCATTAGTTTAGAACAACCATCAACATTTGCCATTCAAGAAGATTTTTTAAAAACAAATCTATCTGAAGATGATAAGATGGTAAGTAGATGCGTTTTTCCATATGGAAAAGAAGCAAGATTAGTTTCAATATACGTAAAACTAGAGAAAGTATTCAAATGATAAAATGACCATTTGAGAACAGAAGTTTGCATTTGAAGTAAAACTGACAAAGTTAGAAGATATTATTTCACCCTAAGTTAAAGATTTCATGATTTTTACTGTGTTTTGTGCAAAAGCTATTAACCTATTTTTATTCAGATATAAAATGGCTGGCTTGTTTATGGAAAGTATCTTCAAAATCCTTAATAGATTAAAACAATAAAAAAAGAAAACCCTCAGTTTAAAAAATATACTTTTAAAATAACATTTTTAATTTTTTAATAAACGAAAATCATATCAGTCACAAGAGTATATTGGAAGGCACTGTAGACGTAGATCATGTTTCCGTCTAAGCACTTTATTTTACAGATGAGAAAAGTGGATCTAAATTCACAATGACGTATTCTGTACAAGTAGTTCTGACATTTCTCAACATAAACTCTGAACTGCACAACTCCTTTACATATTTGAGATGACAGGTTCTCAAATTTCCTAGGAAATATTTTGAAAAGATTCTGATTAGAAATATGTTGAGGGGCACCTGGATGGCTCATTTGGTTAAGCGTCCACTTTACGTCATGATCTCCCGGTTGGTGAGATGGAGCTTGGAATTGGGCTCTGAGCTGACAGTGTGGAGCCTGCTTGGGATTCTCTCTCCCTCTCTCTCTCTCTCTCTCTCTCTCTCAAATAAAGAAAAAAACTTAAAAAAAAAAAAAAAGGAAAGAAGTATGTTGAAATTGCTTATTTGGGGAAGGTTAATTTTTTTTCCAAAATACCCAAAATATTTTCTCAGCCACCCACTCCTTATTTTGGGAATTCTTAATATGCTTTAAAAACTCTGTCAGGGGCGCCTGGGTGGCTCAGTCCGTTGAGCATCCGACTTCGGCTCAGGTCATGATCTCGCGGTCTGTGAGTTCGAGCTCCGCGTGGGGCTCTGTGCTGACAGCCTGGAGCCTGCTTCACATTCTGTATCTCCCTCTCTCTCTGCCCCTCCCCCACTCATACTCTGTCTCTCTGTGTCTCAAAAATAAATAAACATTTAAAAAAAATTAAAAAAAAAAAACAACCCTCTGTCATACTTGTCAAATGGTGCTAAAATTCTTAAATAGGCAGACCTACCTGAACTATATATTCACCAATTTGATAGTTGGGTCTAATGTAAGAAGAAACTCACACTGCACTTAGAGTACCAGTTTTATGTCTCTAGCTTGTGTTTTCTGTCAGGATTTTAGAACTATACAATACATGGCTGCTAAACAGACTAAGGTTCTCTGAAGAAAAGAAATAAAGGTGCTTATCTTCTCATTACTGTTTTATGTATAGGCTGGTTGAAAATTTAAAAAAATAGTGAATGTTTTTCTCAATATTTTGCTTCTCAAGAATTTTAGAATAGGAACAGCAGATATAGTTAGCATTCATCATTTCGATAAAGTCAGGACTAACTTGAGTTAAGCAGTTATTTAGATAAGTAAAGGATCAAGGTTTAAATAGACAAAATATAGTTATAATTAGCAACTTAAGAGTTTTTCAGAGAAGTATTTGGGATGAAGTTTTTGCCTTCAAAATGGGAATATATATTTAGATATCCTCTACTAGATAAAAACAACATGTACCATTTTGAAAGAATAAGAACAACAATTTGAAAATAGCAAAAGTCTCCTTGAATGAGACTTGGATGAGACTCTGTTATGGGCTATAAATACCTTTTTAAGGACCATTTAAACTTTGTTTTTCAGTTTATTAAACCTTAAGAATCAATAATAAATGCATGTGATTTTTTAGAACTCTTACTGAATTGACGTATCGGAATAGAAAATTCCAATGATTTAGAACCTTTTTCTAATGATAATATTAGGGTCAATATTGGAGGTTAATGAGGGACTCTCATTGAAAAGGTGGAAATGAGATATTTTATAGCTTTTAAATGGTTTGCAAATAAACGACTATAAATAAATAAATAACTGATCTTAGAGCAGATATGACTATGAGGCTACATGTGGAGGTTACATGGATCAGTACTGTGTATTTTATTTGTCTACACTACACTGGGGATAAATCTATTAGTTTTAATCCAGAAGAAGCCCGTGCTCTGAAGTCTTTCCTAGGGGTGTGTGTCATTACAGTTTTACAGCAGTTGTTTCCTCAGTTACTCATTGGACTTCTTGATGGGGAGACAGGTATTCCAGGACCCTGGCAAAGTTAAGTAGTTCCAGATAGTAATGAGGGGTGGGAGGGCACTTTTAAAATGGCTTTGAGAGGTGCCTGGGTGGCTCAGTCGGTTAAGCGGCCGACTTCAGCTCAGGTCATTATCTCACAGTCTGTGAGTTCGAGCCCCACATCAGGCTCTGTGGTGACAGCTCAGGGCCTGGAGCCTGCTTCAGATTCTGTGTCTCCCTCTCTCTCTTCCCTCTCTCTCTTCCCTTGCTCATGCTCTGTCTCTATGTCTCTCAAAAATAAAATAAAAACGTTAAAAATAAAAAAATAAAATGGCTTTGAAAAGAAAATTTTTGGTTATAGACACTAATAATTCAGTTATATTGAATTATGTGAAACATTTAATAAGTTTGAGATAGGTCAGAAATTATTAAACTTTGTCTCACTTTTGCATATATAAATAAATACATGGATGCAAGTTTTATAATATCAGTCATTTAAAACTACACATGTTTTCTTTTTAGTAAGTAATAAATAGGGGTGCTTGGGTGGCTCAGTTGGTTAAGTGTCTGACTCTTGATGTCAGCTCAAGTTGTGATTTCATGGTCGTGGGATTGAGCCCTGCGTTAGGCTCTGTGCTAACATTGCGGAGCCTGCTTGGGAATCTCTCTTGTCTCCACTCTCTGCCCCTTCCTTACTCGTTTGTGCTCTCTCTGGCTCAAAATAAATAAATGAACTTAAAAAAAAAAAAGTAATGTGTTCACTATAAGAAGCAGAGAAAATTCACATTAGCAGAAAGAAGGAAAATATTAAGCATTTGTTGTTAACCATAGTTTTCAGGTTATTCCTGCCTCTCAGGCTGCTGCTTTTCTGTAAACTTTTAGTACTCTGCCTATTTCTTGAATATTGATGTTTGGTCCTTAGCCTTTTCAACTCTGATATCTTATTTGTTTGTAGTCGACATCAATTTCTCCCATGACTGTAGTTATTTGATTCCCAACTCTGTTTCCATCTCTGCTTGGAAAGTTGCAACAGCTCTACCTAGATATCTAAAAGGCTTCTCAAACTGTTCAGAACCTAATTCAATCTTCCAACTCCCTCTGTCTTGCTCAAAACAAACAAAACTAAAACCTGATTCTCTTTCTGGTGGGTCCGTTCCTGATTTCTCTTTTTCTCACCCCTCACATTCAGTTTTGCCTTGTAAACATCTCATAGCTGTGTCCCTCTCCATTCCCACTGTCATTGTCATCTTTTGCCAATCTTACTCTTCTCCAGTATATTCTCCCCAGTATAGCCAAAGTGATTCCTCTAGAATCTAGATTATGTAGATTGTCTCATTGTCACTGCTTAAACATTTTTATTCTTTTCTCAGAGTTAGCCAGACTGGGAGATTAAAGGTACAGTCCTCCAGACCACCAAGTCTGCACAAGACTTCTGACCCCAGCTGCAAGGAGTTAGGGTCCAACTACAGAGTTAGATGGAAGAGACCACACAAGACCACCCTCACTTCTGACATCAACTGTAAGTTTAGGGATTTCTCAAAACCACCCTTAGATTTGATAACCTACTAGAAAGACTCAGAGAACTCCCTGAAGGCTATTGTACTAATGGATATTGTTCATTATAGAGAAAAGTTACAAATTACAACCAGCAAGGGGCACCCGCTGGCTTTGTTGGTGGAGCATGCAACTTTTGATCTCAGGGTTTCAGTCCCACGGTTGGGTGTAGAGATTGCTCAAAAATCTTTAAACAAAAGTAAGGGGTGCCTAGGTGACTCAGCGGTTAAGCATTCGGCTCTTTTTTTCTTTTTTTTTAATTTTTAAAACTTTATTTTTGAGAGAGAGAGAGAGGGAGCAGAAGCAGGGGAGGGGCAGAGAGAGAGGGAGACACAGAATCCAAAGCAGGCTCGAGATTCCAAGCTGTTCGCACTGCACCCAGGCGGGGCTCAAACTCAAAACCTGTGATATCATGACCTGAGGCGAAGTCAGACACTTAACGAACTGAGGCACCCAGACAGCCCAAGCACCTGACTCTTGATTTCAGCTCAGGTCATGATTTCATGATTTGTGAATTGGAGCCCCGTGTCCAGCTCTGCGCTGATGGTGTGGAGCCTGCTTGGGATTCTCTCTCTCTCTTTCTCTCTTTGCCCCTACCTCTCTCTCTCTTTCAAAAAAATATATAAACTTAAAAACAAAATAAAAAACCCTAGGAACAAATTAGGACCAGCCAAAGGAAGAGATGCATGGACACATCTAGGAGAGTTTCGAATGTGAAACTTAAATTGTCTTCAGGGATGTGCTCCCCTCTCCAGGATCAATGTGTGATAGTAACACCTAGAGTATTCCAGCCCAAGAGGCTCACCTGAGCTTCAGTGTCCAGAGGTTTTTTTGTTTTGTTTCATTTTTAAGTTTTATTTATGTAAGTCATCTCTATACCCAGCGTGGGGCTTGAACTCATGACCCTGAGATCAAGAGTCACACCCTCTTCCAACTGAGCCAGCCAGGGGCCTCGGTGTCCAGAGTTTTTATTGAGATTTATTGATTGGTTGAACTGGAGGTCAAGCTGATACCATGTGGTCTGAGGGCCCATTATAAATAACAAAGGCACTCCCATTACCCCAGAAATTCCAAAGTTTAGAGGTTACCTCATGGGAGCCACAGACAAAGGGCAGACCTCTCTGAGCAAGGCCAAGTTCTTTACTGTATACCTTCATTAGTTATCTCTCCATTGTCCTTTAGATAAAATCAAAAAAAGGCCTTTAGTCTTATCCCATCAGCCTCATCTCTGAATCACTCCCTGTCCACTGACTCCATCCCACCTCCACAGCTCTAGAAGCTACAGCTATTTTAGACTACTAATATATTAGTTCAAATATTCTGTGTTTGGTCTTACCTCTGTACCTTTGCATATAACACACTATTCCTTCTGCCTGGAATACTATGCACCCCCACTCCCACCCTGCCCAGTCCAATCTCTTACCCGTTCTTTAGGTCTCCATTTAACAACAGCTTATTCACCATCCCCACACTCATGAATTAAGTGTCTCTTCCATGTGCCCCTCTAGAATACCCAATGCTTATTCCTTTTGTAGCGCTTGCTTGATTCATTATTTTTTTTGTCAACAAATATGTGTTTTTTACTAGAGCAGTGATTTTCAAAGTGAGGTATGCCCAAAATAATCCCTTGGGGCAAAAGAAGAAAATATTAAAATCTATTTACTTATATACAAAATGTGAATTTAAGTGCTTTTAATACTTGATGTGTTGATTTAGATGAGCGTGTGACAGGCGTTGATTTGGTTCCGTGTGACAACTGATCATATGTCAAGCATGGTAAATGAGGTATACTGATGAAATTCAGTTTCACTAGTTAGAAGAGTTGACACTGGCACCCTCCCTCCCATTTTTCAGAATGTTATGAGGTATTGCAGTTTACCTACACTGATTAAATGAATTTATTATATTTCCTGGTTTTAACAAAATTAACCCTCACAAAATGGATATTTGGCTTTAGAAATTCCTGCAAAATAAAATAAAAACTGCAAAGAAATCATGGATTGAATATAATATTTGTAAACGTAGGAAACAACAAAACTCGAGAGCCTATGCTCCCATATTTAGTTACATTAGATTTTTTTAAAAAAGAGAATATCCTATCTGATTAGAACTCAATAAGAATGGATTTATTAAGTAGATTATATGAAATTAATGAAATACAGATTATTCTAAGAAATATCCAAATATTACTGGTGGGGGGGTGCCTGCCTAGCTCAGTTGATAGAGCATGTGGCTCTTAATCTCAGGGTCATGAGTTTAAGCCCCACATTGGGCATGGATCCTAGCTTAAAAAAAAGATTACTAGGTGAGTGTTGTATGTGTATGCAAATGTGCATGTGTGTATGTATGTAATTTATAAATTTATCCGTATACATATACAGATATTCCATATATAGCCATACATATATATCCCCATATATATATGGTTGGGGAGAGAGAGCGAGAGGAAAAAAGTATACACATATGGGGGAGGAGGTTCATGGTGCTCCAAATATTTTGGTAGGGTGCCTGAGCAGGAGTTTGGAGGCATTTGCATTAGATTTATTAGCTACATGTTTGCCATCATATCCCTAGGTTAATATTGAGAGGTACATGTACAGCACACAATAAATATCTGCTGATCCAGTGAATAAGCTGAGATTTTTTTTTTATCCTCTCACATCGAGTTTATTTTTTTCAATAATTTATTGTCAAATTGGTTTCTATACAACACCCAGTGCTCATTCCACCAAGTGTCCTCCTCTGTGCCCATCACCCACTCTCCCCCCTTCCACCCTTCTCTCTCCCCTCTGTTTGTTCTGAGTCTTTGAGAGTCTCTTATGTTATGTCTTCCTCCCTCTCTGTGGCTTTTTTTTTTTTTTCCTTCCCCTCTTCCCCTCCCCCCTGGTTTTCTGTTAGGTCTCACCTAACCTACCTTTGCGCGGAAACATGGCATCTGTCTTTCATAAGCTGAGATTTTTAAAAAAGATAGTTCTGAGGTACCTGGGTGGCTCAGTCGGTTAAGCGTCTGGCTCAGGTCATGATCTCATAGTTCATATGTTTGAGCCCTGTATTGGGCTCTGTGCTGACGGCTCGGAGCCTGGAGCCTGCTTCAGATTCTGTGTTTCCCTCTCTCTCTGCCCCTCCCACCTTGCTCTCTTTCTCTCTCTCAAAAATAAATAAACATTAAAAATAAAATTTAAATTTAAATTTAAAAAATTAAAAATAAAAAAGATTAAAAAATAAAAATCTTACTATTTTAAACTGCTTTTTAAAAAACCTAGTTAAAAAAAGTAAATTTTGATATGTAATAAAACTTTTTATTATAGAAAATTTTAAGTATGTGAAAAATAATGTACTCATCACTCACCCTTAGCAATGATCAATTTGTGGCCAATCTTGTTTCATCCTAACTTCCAGACATCTTACTCCACCTCCCGTTATATCCTGTATAACTTTAAAATGAACACTCAGGGCTAAAATAAACAAATCAGGAAACTATAGATGCTGGCGAGGATGTGGAGAAGTAGGCACCCTCCTACACTGTTGGTGGGAATGCAAACTGGTGCAGCCACTCTGGAAAACGGTGTGGAGGTTCCTCAAAAAAATGAAAATAGAGCTACCCTATGACCCAGCAATAGCCCTGCTAGGAATCTACCCAAGAGACACAGGAATGCTGATGCATAGGAGCACGTGTACCCCAATGTTCATAGCAGCACTTTCGACAATAGCCAAATCATGGAAAGAAACCAAGTGCCCATCAAGTGACGAGTGGATAAAGAAGATGTGGTACATATATACAATGGACTACTATGTGGCAATGAGAACAAATGAAATCTGGCCATGTGTAGCAACATGGATGGAACTGGAGGGTATTATGTTAAGTGAAGTAAGTCAATCAGAAAAAGACAGATACTATATGTTTCCACGAATAGGTGGACTTTGTGAGACTAAGCAAAAACCAGGGGGAGAGGGGAAAGAAAAAAAATGACACAGAGAGGGAGGGAGATAAAACATAAGAGACTCTCAAAGACTAAGAACTAACTGAGGGTGAGGGGGATGGGGGGGGAGAGGGGGTGATGGGCATTAAAAAAGGGTACATGTTGGGATGAACACTGGGTGTTTTATGTAAACCAATTTGAAAATAAACTATTATAAATGAAAAAAAAAAAGAAAAAAATAAAATGAACACTCAGTAATTTAATCACAATTCTATTGGACTTTTTAGGTGTTAACCAATTTTTGGTTACTCTAAGAATACTGTGATGCCCATACTTTGAGCAAACTTTTAGTTTTCTTAGAGTGTATTTCTAGTGTTTGAACTGTGTTAAAATGTATTTACATATTAAAATGTCCTCTAAGAAAATTTTATTAGTTTACCCTCTAAGCAGATATATATATATTTTTTAATGTTTTTTAAATTTCTTTTAATGTTTATTTTTGAGAGAAAGAGAGACAGAGCATGAATGGGGGAGGGGCAGAGAGAGAGAGGGAGACACAGAATCTGAAGCAGGCTCCAGGCTCTGAGCCGTCAGCCCAGAGCCCGATGTGGGGGCTCGAACCCATGAACCGTGAGATCATGACCTGAGCTGAAGTTGGCTGCTTAACTGACTGAGCCACCCAGGTGCCCCTAAGCAGATATATATTTAAAAAGAAGATTTTTGGGGTGCCTGGGTGGCTCAGTCGGTTGAGCGGCCGACTTCAGCTTAGGTCATGATCTCGCGGTCTGTGAGTTCGAGCCCCGCGTCGGGCTCTGTGCTGACGGCTCAGAGCCTGGAGCCTGCTTCCGATTCTGTGTCTCCCTCTCTCTCTGCCCTTCCCCTGTTCATGCTGTGCCTCTATGTCTCTCAAAAATAAATAAACATTAAAAAAAAATAAAAAATAAAAAGAAGATTTTTTTTGGTATTATGAAATATTTTAAATATTTACCAAATAGAATAATAAAGCAAATATCCATATTCCCATCATTCATTTTCAGCAAATTATCATAATTAGGATTACTTTAAAGAAATGAAACATTTCATATGGAATTGAAAACTTTATTTTCACTCTCTTCTCTGAACCCATTTCCTTTTTCCCAAAGTTAATCTGAGGATTCTTGTATCCTTCTGTTCTCTATTTTTATATTTTTAGTACACATGAATTTGTATGGTCTCAGTATATGGTAGGTTTTTAATTTGTTTTTGTTCTTATAACTAGCTATCTTGAGACTTTTAAAAAAGATTTGTTTGTGTTGATACATAAGAGACCTAGGTTTTTTCATTTTAGCTACTGTATAGCATTCCATGGTCTGATTGTACTTACTTATCCAATCTATTGACAGACATTTGGGTTGTTTCTAATTTTTGCACATTCTACACTCTATTTAAGTTTAATAATAGCTACTCTAATGGACAAATCCTAAAATCGCAAAAGCTTGACATAGTGTTAATTTCTTGCTCACAGAGTAACGCTCAGTGGAGAAGAAAGGGCTGTGTTCTATAGAGTGATTAAGGGATCCAGGCTAATAAAGGGAATATCACCTTCAATCTATGGTTTCCAAAGTTGCTTTAGGCATCAACACCCACCCAGCAAGCATAGGAAGAGTGGAGAATGGTGTTGGAAGTTTTTAGGAACCAGTCTTTAGAAAGGGCATATATAAGTCTTTTCACTTTCCATGGAATAGAATGCAAGTCATGTGGACATGACCTATGGCTCACATGTCACAGCAAACAGAACTGAGAACAACCCTACACTATGGAAAAAAGAACACAAAACTTTGGTGAAGAGCTGGCATTCTCTGCCCTACAAATAATTCCACAGTTTAGACATGTCTCCTTGTGCATATGTTTATAAATTTCTTGGGTATATACCTAGAAGTAGGATTGTCAGATTGAATTTACTTTTACTTTGTTAGATATTGCCAAATTACTTTGTCCAACTTCATTGTATGAGAGGTTTGGTTTGTCAGCGTTCTCACTAATATTTAAACTGCCATACCAGTCAGCTTGTATTTTTACACAGCTGTGTGCCATTAATGTCACTGAACTATGATGGAAAGAGAATACTTCTAGTTGACTGGCATTTTGGAAGAGGGTACTTGCCTAAAAGTCTAGACCAGAGCTGTCCAAAAGGAGTATAATTAAACCACATATATAATTGAAAATTTGGTAACCACATTTTAAAAATTGAAGAGACAGATGAATTTAGTTTTAATAATTTAGTTAACCAAATACAGTATATCCAAATATCAAATATCATAGATCAAAATATATTACCATTTAAACATGTAATCAATAGTAAAATATTATTGAGATATTTTAATTTTTAAAAATTATTTTAGAGAGAGAGTATGACCAGGGGAGAGGCATGTAGGTAGAGAGAGAGAGAGAGAGAGAGAGAGAGAGAGAGAATCTTAAGCATGCTCCATGTGGGGCTTGATCCCACACCCTGGGATCATGACCTGAACTGAAATCAAGAGTCAGATGCTTAACTGACTGAGCCACCCAGGCGCCCAAAGATTAGAATTTTTTATACCGAGTTTTCAGAATTCTGTGTATCTTTTGCACATATAGCACATCTCACTTTAGAATATCATACCTCAAATATTTAATAGCCATATCAGGCTAGTGACTTCTATATCGAGTCACACAGGCTTAGACTTAATAACAAAAATTTTAATTATGTAATATGTATCTGACATTTAATTTCAGTCACATTTAAATGGGTTCTCCAATCACCAACTACATCTTTATTTAGTCTTTGGAGGAATAGCAAGCTGAATTTATTTTTCTTAGTTTTCTTTCTATGACAAGAGAATAATCTGATTTAGATTTAGATTGCTGAATTGTTAACTTCTCCTCACAGAGTATATGGGGTGATAATTTTCTGTTACTTTTCTGTTGTTGTGTAATGTGTTACTGAAACTTAGTGGCTTAAAACAACACCTTTTAGTTATCTTCCAGTTCTGTAGATCAGAAGTCCAGGAATGTTCTACTAGGTTCTCTGCTTAAGATCTCAAGTCAAGGCCAAGATCTCAAGTCAAGGCCAAAGTGTTGGCCAAATTGGACTTACTGGAGGCTTAGCGGATGGCTCCACTTCCCAAGCCTATTCAGGTTGTTAACAGAATCTAGATCCTCATTAAAGATCTGAGGTCTTGATTTCCTTGGTGGCTGTCAGGTGGGGCTGATTATCATTCCTAGATGCCATCCACATTCCTTCTCACAGAGCCCTCTTCATTTCCAAACCACTAATAGCACATCAAAATCCTTCTCATTCTTCAAATTTCTTTGGCTTCTCTTGTTGCCTGCCAGAGAAAGCTGTCTGCTTTTAAGGACTCATTTGATTAGATCATATCCACTGAGATAATCTCCTTATTTTAAGATCAACTTGCCATATAATATAACACCATCACAGGAGTGATATTTCATTAGTATCGACAGATTTTAGCAGTTAAGAGTGGGGCATCTTTAGGGGACCATTTTAGTAATTTTTCATACCATAGTAGAAAAGCAAGATGGCAGAGCATTTGAATTATTTTGTTTAAAGTTCTTTTAATTTAACTTCTAAATGAAAGAAAAATACTCTGCTCATTTCTTTTTGTTTCCATTTCCACCAGCCTGATCCATGTTTCCCCCCTCTTACTTAGCTTCCTGTAGCTGTACTCTGAACTATTTCTCCTTCCGTATTTCCCTCCTGTCCATTGGTTTTCCATACAGCAATCGTCTGACCTCAGCTTGACCTGGCTCTGTTTGTGCTCAGTTATTATGTTTCAATCACAGTGGTCTTCATTTAGTTCCAGAATCTGCCATTCTCTGTCCTGATGGTCTCTGAGCTTTCGTTTTCTTTGCCCAAGCAGCTTTCCTCCTTCTTTCCAACTACCCAACTCAGCCACTGGGTTTAAAGTATCTCTTTCTCATAGAGCTGTTTTCTTTTTTTTTCTTTTAATGTTTTTTTTTTAAACATTTATTTTTGAGACAGAGACAGAGCATGAGTTGGGGAGGGGCAGAGAGAGACGGAGACACAGAATCTGAAGCAGGTTCCAGGCTTTGAGCTGACAGCACAGAGCCCGACACTGGGCTCGAACCCACAGACTGCGAGATCATGACCTGAACTGAAATCAAGAGTCAGACGCCTAACCAACTGAGCCACCCAGGTGCCCCTCATAGAGCTGTTTTCTTACCTGTGGTCTAAATTAAGGCTTGTTTTGGTTTTCGTAGCATCCTTTTTCTTTAGATCCATTTATCACAATTTATATATATGCATGCATTAGTTGTTTAATGTATCTTCTCCAGAATGAGGGCAAGATATAAAGAATGTTTTGTTGTTCTTTGCGTATCCAGCATCTAGTTCAAGTCCTGGGCCATAGTGGGCAGTTTTTTGTTGAATAAATTAATGAATCGTCAACTTTTTCTCTGCTTGATCTACTAGATTGTTTCCTTTCCAGATTTTTATAGGCCTATTCTCATTCTCTTCTCTTTGTTAGTATTTTCTTCCGCAGCTCTCCTCTGAATGGTAGAGGAGCTTGGTTTCCTATTTTATGTTTTTTTTGGTATGTTTGTTAACATTTTCAACTAACTGTAGCAGTGTTTACAGTTCTCATTATTAACACGCCACAGTGTTGCAAACGAATATTTTCATGGACTTAAAAGAGTTTTCATGTAAATTCTTTGAGAATATTGTGAACAATGAAAAGTTTGAATAACAGTAATACTGTAGAGAGAGGAATGAGTTAGTTAAAAGATTGAAAGAGGATTCTTAATTCCTTGTGTGTATTTTCACTTAAGGCTTTATCTTCTGGTGTGTAAGTGTGAGGAGGACCAGTCCTTATTTTAGTTAAAGTCATCAAGGAAAAAGAAAGAAACAATATAATGGTTAGAATATCAAACATATTTTTTTTCCTGGTGACTTGATTCCATAATGATATACGTAATTCCCACAAAAACATTATAGTTCTTGTCTGGGATGGATTTGAAGTATTTGACTTACCACAAGATCTTTGATCTTACTTAGGAATTTCTTATTCACATTTTTCTACTTTGTGAATCTAAAAGTCAAACTAAAACAAAAAATTGCTTTTTAGTAATCCTGTTTTTTAATCATTATATTGTGCTTCAGCTAATATTCAACTTTGCATTAAAAAAACAATAAAATAAAGTAATGCCTTTAAGGTGATATGTATAGTATTTGTAAAATTGTGGTTGAGGTACGTGATACATAAAATTCTTTCTTAGGTCAAACCTGTAGAGGGCAGGAATCATGTTGTGAACATGTTCTTATTGAACCCATAAATTATCACATAAATATGAGAGGTGACCATCATTAAATTAGGCTATCACTGATTTTGCAATAGAAATGACCTCTGAAGTTTTGAGACTTGATTTCTGGCAATTGTGAATATTTATTAGAGCCTTCGTTTAAGGCAGCTTATGAATACAGTCTCATCTGTTACTCGGATTTATCATATTCACAATCTACTTATATACAATTAGAAGAATAAAAATATCTTCAACTTTTCAAGGTCATGGGAGTTAACTGCATTTAGAAACAATTTTCAGTCTTTTAAAACAGTTAAGTATAAATTTGCATTTAGATGCTCTTTGCCAGGATATTCTCTAATCTCGGATTGGTAAATATAAGTAACTTTCTGTAAAACTTAGTTAACAGTGTAAACCTGCAGAGAATTGGCATTGTCTGCACCTGAAATAATAATTGTGGAACTAGTAGTAGTTATAAGTTGCTCCTGTTTCTTTTGTTGCTACTACATTTATTGAGAGCTTGTCCAAGCACTATTTTATTTGATATTAGGTTCTGTTATTAACCCATTTTACAGATGTGAAAGCCAAGGCACAGAAAGTTTAAAGAACTTTCTCAAGTCTTCACTATTAGTGAGTATCACTAGGAAATCAATCAGGGAGACTGACTTGAGAGGTTAAAGCTTTGAAGTTTGTTTTATGATTTTCATGCTATGTTACAAACATATTTTTGTAGGGAAGAATCTCAGTGAAGATACAATGAAGTTTGAATTTTGACCAATGCTATTGCTTATTTCACTCTTACCACTTCTTGCTTTGATTACTTTAGTAGCCTCCCAGGCATTAGTCTCCTCCCTCTAATCTAGCCTCACTGGATTTTCTAGCACAATTGAATTCTCTGTATTTCTCTAAAGATATCATATTATTTCTTGCCTGTTTGCCTTTGTAGGTGCTGTTACTTCTTCATGGAACATCTACTTTCTTGGCTAA
Source organism: Paguma larvata (assembly GCA_030068075.1). Taxonomy (NCBI): domain Eukaryota; kingdom Metazoa; phylum Chordata; class Mammalia; order Carnivora; family Viverridae; genus Paguma; species Paguma larvata. The sequence goes on from CM057843.1 coordinate 54,894,498, forward strand.
CTATAACCTCCCTTTTGAGGGAGAGAGGGTAGTTGGATTTTTATTTCATCTTCCACCTAAAAAGTCCATCTTGCTAAGGTTTTACCGATAAATAGCAGCCTAAAATGTTTGCACCTAATATTTTCCTAAATTCTTGCTTCTAATGAAAGAAAAGACTAACAATTCGTGCTGCTTATTAAAAATACAGCTTGGTGTATAGTTCGTAACAGTGGCAAACATATCACTATTCACTCATAAGGTGCCTGAAGATTTTTTTTTTTTCCCATTTTATACTTGACTAATTCTGCAGTCTTTTTAGATCTTTTAATTTCAATATTGTTGAAGTAGCCTAATGTAATAGTCATCTACTCAATGTAGTATTTCTTTTGGGAAAGAAATCTTAAAAACATTTTAATTAAGTAAGCAGGGAAATAGATTTTTAAATATTTATTTTGAAAATGAGAGAGAGTGGGAGCGAGGGAGGGATGGAAAGAGAGGGAGAGAGAAAAGTCCCAAGCAGGCTCCACACTGTCAGCACAGAGCCTAGTGCAGGGCTCCGTGTCATGAACTGTGAGATCATGACCTGAGCCGAAATCAAGAGTTGGACGCTCAACTGACTGAGCCACCCAGAATCCCCAAGAGGAGAAATAGTTTTGCTCAGTTTACAGTCTATATTGATGTCATATATTCAGTTTACAGTCTATATTGATGTCATATATTCAGTACATAATCTTTTAGAAGCCAATGAAATACATAGTAGTCATTAATAAGTAGCAACTACAGAAAGCAATGACTACTTGTAATCTAGAAGTGTCATGGATTACAATTCCATGGGTCCATATGCTTGTGTACATGGTTTTGGAATCATCATCATTGTAAAATCATTATTCTTTTGCATAATGCATTAAAAATGGCTCAAAGTAAAACTTGTCCTTCAAAGTCATTTTATATATTATAATAGCTAGTTTATATTCAAAATATAATACCAAAGTAAAACTATCCTTGACTATCAAGTAAAGGAGGAGGAAATAGAACAAGTGATATCATCCAGTGTAGTTTTGTAAAAATGTTTTGAAGTTAAAATATATCAAAGGTCAAATATAAAAAAAAGCATTTTCTCAGGATGAAGCCTTATAAATATTCTTATTTAAACCAACTAATTAAACATTAAATGGTAAAGTCCATTAAATATTACATTAACAAATTAGTATATCTTTATACTCTTACATAGGTTAAAATTACAAAACCATGAAACTAAGTGTCTTCTCATTTCCCTAAGGACTATAAAGGGAGATTTTAATTAAGCTTTGCTATGTTAAGAATTTCTTGGTTTTAGAAAGCTATTTATTTTACTATAACTTTCCTAAGTGGTTATCTAAATAAAGATAGCCTTATGTATGGCTTGGTAATTTTGTGGTTAATATATACCAAAAAATAGGTATTTAGTTCCTGAGGCATATATGACCAACAATATTTAAGTAAGATACTGAATCACTTGGTATTTTGTTGTATGTATAAGTAACAGTAAATTCTAAAAATAGTATGAATAGAGTTAAAGGCAGTATCCTTTGGTGAAACTGATATTAATGGAGTTTATTTACTTACTTGTTTTCCACCTCATTACAGAAAGGATTTCAAGTGGCAAATTAATTTTCCTATAATGGGATTAATATTTATTTAGTCATCAAAAAAACATTAAGTACCTACCATATGCCAAGCACTGTGCTATATGCTGCTTATATAGAAATAAAATACATGTTCCTTTCCTCAAGAAGTATGCGGTTTAGAGAAAAAGTCAGACAAGTTAATCAGCAAGTACAGTATAATGTGAGTATAATAAAAATTATGAACTCTTATATATGAAGTGATATACTAAGCACATTATATACTATTATTTTCTATTTTTAAATCAGGAAATTAATGTTTAGTAACATTAGGTAACATCTCCCAGGTAACCTATTAAATGGTAAATGGTAAAAATCGGAATTTGAACTCAGCTGGGTCTGACTCCAAAGTTTGTTTTCTTGCTGTATACTGACTGAAAAGAGGTAAGGACACAGTGATGAAGAGGATTTTATGGGGACACTGAGGCAGGTGTGCTAATGTAGGACATTAGATTGTGGAAGGGGATGTTTACAATTTTAGAGTTTAGAAGATTAAATAGGAATTAGGGACTTGTCTGGTTGACTCTCATTTTGCTGAATAACGAAGGGTAAACCTCAAGAAAGATCAGAGAAATAACCCAGAAGTCATTCAGTCATTCATTTCTTCAGTCAATATTGGGCATTGTAGGCTCTGTATTCATGCATCTCTGGGAAGATACTGGAATTTTTAAGACCACAAGTCATTAATGCCAGTAATGTTAAACAAAATGCCCCACAATCAGGAAACAGAAGAGCCTTATGCTCTTTTTCTGCCCTACAATTTGTGTTTTATTCAGCTTTTAGAACAATGTCTTCCAAATTGTAAAATCTCTTTCTTTCTTTCTTTTCCTTTCTTTCTTTCCTTTTTTCTTTTTCTTTCTTCTTTTTTTTTTTTTTCCTGATCATTTCCTCTCGTCATGCTACCTGATGCCAACCTGTGTGGAGATTTTAGAACTGAAGGCTGCCTAAAGTGTTCTCATTTCAACTATGCTTAAATCTTATTTTCTTCCTAAAGATTTTTGAAAGGATAAGTGTATTTCTGTGTATCAGTATCTACTGTGTGAAGTTATCTTTCAGAGGATAAATATACTAAAAGTACTAAAACTGATCCTTTCAAAGCAAAGACATGTTTGGAAAGATAGAAGCATATCGAGCTGCTGGATGGATATACAGGACAACACAAGACCAAAACCCAGATTAGAAATATGAACTTTAGGGAGTTAGGAATGATTTTTCTGAGTCAGAAGGAGTGATGTTTATTGTTAGACACATTTATCATTCAATGAGAGAATTATTAATTTACTTTCTCCGTCTTTACAATCTAAAGACATAGGCTTCAACACCCATTTCAAATTCAATGTGATCTTCAACTAGAATTTCCCAGACGTCAGCTGAGAATAATTATCCCCTTTCCTGAATTCCCCAGTATTTTATCTGTATCCTTTTAGAAGATATTCAGTAATTCCTTCTTTTATATGTAATTTATAGGCATGTTTTATCTCCTCTGTTAAACTGTATGAATCTTCCTGCAGCAAAATTCATGTTTGATCCATAGCACTAAGCTTTATACATACAAGGCACTGAGCTAATATTTAATGAATTAAAGCACAGCATTCATATCATAAACTAAATCATTAGAGCAGTGTTTAGTACACTTCAGAATGTACAAATTACTTCAGAATCATCTGGAATGTTTTGTTAAAAATGCAGGTTCTTGTGCTCCTGTCCACACCTACTAAATAAGAATTTCTTTGGTTTCCAAGAATCTTGTTTTGAATAAAAACCCTGGATAATTATGATGCATACCAGTTTGAGAACCCACTGCATTAGGGAGAATGTAAGAATCCAAATTAAAATTTAGGCTTACAGGAGAGGCACCTGGCTGACTCAGTCGATACAGCATGCAACTCTCGATCTTGGGGTCGTCAGTTCAAGCCCCATGTTGGGTGTGGAACCTACTTAAAAAAGAAACAAATTGAGGTCACATGAAATTGCAAATATGCCTAATGTTAAAAATAATAAATTAACATTTCATACAAAGCAGAGCATAAAATAGAAGAAAAAAAATGAATAAGAAGATATTTTCAATGTATTTTTTTTCTGTCAGTGAAGATCGACGTTCTGTGTTTTGGAACTTTCAGTTTTAAAGTTTTTTGTTTTTTTTTTTAACGTTTATTTATTTTTGAGAGACATAGAGACAGAGCATGAGCAGGGGAAGGGCAGAGAGAGAGGGAGATACAGAATCTGAAGCAGGCTCCAGGCTCTGAGCCGTCAGCACAGAGCCCGACGTGGGGCTCGAACTCACAGACCGTGAGATCATGACCTGAGCCGAAGTCGGCCGCTTAACCGACTGAGCCACCCAGGCGCCCCTGGAACTTTCAGTTTTAAAAAGCATTATAGATGTAAATGATTTGAACATTAATGACCATGTTTTGTGAATACATTTGAAGTAAAGCACCATGGTTTTTTAACTAAAGACTAAGAAAAGATGCGTTTTGAATGTTCTAATCTGTGTAGAAGTCTTTTAGGGCATGATTTCATATAATATAGTTTGGGACTAATAGTTTTATTGTAAGAAATAGTGTAGTTTAGATAACATTTAACAATATATATTTTTCCTTTCTTTAACAACACATTGTGTTTTAGATGTACTCGTCATTGAATGTTTTTATCTGTGGTTTTTAAAAATGTGGAACTATTGGGGCGCCTGGGTGGCTCAGTCGGTTAAGCGGCCAACTACGGCTCAGGTCAGATCTCATGGTCTGTGAGTTCGAGCCCCGCGTCGGGCTCTGTGCTGACGGCTCAGAGCCTGGAGTCTGCTTCGGATTCTCTACCTCCCTCTCTCTCTGCCCCTCCCCCACTCATGTTCTGTCTCTCTCTGTCTCAAAAATAAACATTAAAAAATTTTTTTTTTAATTTGAAACTGTTACTAGAATGCCAGTTATCTTGGCATAAATATGCATTGTTAAAGTTGATAAAGGCTAGGATAAGTTGTAGGAAGTAAGTTCAATATTGATTTTCATCCAGGTAATTCTTTTTTTTCTAATGTGATATAATATGGTTTTATAACTTAAACTGTTTTTATAGTAGTAATAAAGATAAAAAATGCTCAAGTAATGCTTATAATATAGGGCACTTGGTCCAGGTAATTTGCATATATTAATTCACTTAATTCTCTCAACAATCAAAAGAAATAGGCACATTCATTATAGGAAAGGAAACTGAGGTACTAAGTAAGAAATTTGTCCCAAGTTCACACAGCTGGTAAGTGGCTAAGAATATGAATCCATATGGTGTAGCTTCATCATCAACACTCAACCACTTTTCTAATAATGTTGTTTTTTTTAAACTAGCAATTACTTTGACATTGTCTTAGTCATTAGGAGCGTTTTACAGAAATAAGATGACAGACGTTTCCAAGTAAAAATTTTAAATGAATTCAGCCTACGTCTAAACATTATCTTTTTAAAATCGTGTTAATGCTGTTCTTGCTTTTACTTATGTAGCCAATATCAAGGTTTCTTAAAATTAGTTGGATGTCAAAGGATTCTTTTAGTGTGTCATTTTGGTGTTTGTGATTGTAGCAGATGATCATTTGTAGTAAAATTAAAAAAAAGAAAAGTGTGTTGGGGAGAATACTTAAGGCACTGCTTGACCCAAGTGAAAGTCCAGTAACTTTAATTTTTGGAAGCTATTGGAACACTTAAGAGATTTTTATGAAATAAAAAAGCTAGACAAATTTGTATAGTGATGATTTGAAATTTATATATAAAAGATGTTCAATAATATATATTCCTCGATAATATATATTCTTTCTGATAAAGGTTATTATAAGGTTTTTCTCTATAAAAGAGTGCATTTTTATTGATGTTTCTGTGGTATACATGAATAAAATATTTTTCTTGATCTGCGTGATTTCCTTATTTTTAATTATATAAATTGATCATTTTAGGTTTCATTAATTGCTTTGCTTCAGTAAATGCTGAAGATGATTTAAGCACCTTGTAAAAATATTTAACTTGTGAATTCTATGTAGTAGGCTGTGTTTTAACATGTTAATTGTATTTAAAAAACACTGTTTAAAGTTTAATTGAATACCTCCAGCCTCTATTATAACCAGAGTGGCTCAAAAGAAGAGGAGACCTAAATTAGAGTGAAACCTGGAATGGAAAATAAAGAAGAGAGATTTTTACCCTTAAAATAAAAGACTCTAGGGGTGCCTAGGTGGCTCAGCTGGTTGAATGTCTGTCTTTTGGGTCTTGGCTCAGGTCTTGATCTCGTGGTCTTGGGTTCAGGCCTCATGTTGGGCTCTGTGCTGAGCGTGAAGGCTACTTAACAAATAAAAGCTTCCAAAAAGAGGAGGTGGGGGGGCACCTGGGTGGCTCAGTCAGTTAAATATCTAACTTTGGCTCAGGTCATGATCTCATGGTTTGTGGGTTCGAGCCCCACATCCGGCTCAGTGCTGACAGCTTGGAGCCTGGAGCCTGCTTGGGATTCTGTGCCTCTCTCTGTTTTTCCCCTGCTCGCTCTCTGTCTCTCAGTCTTTCTAAATCAATAAACATTAAAAAATTTAAAAAATTTAAAAATAAAAAGAAGAGGTGGGCTATAGGAATTTTGAATAAGAAGATCATGGGTATGCTTGATTACATGGCTCTTAATAGCCTAACTAAGATACTTTTATTTTTTTCAGTGCAAACTTATAATCTAGTAAATTGGAAAGCAGTGTGAACATTGAATTAATTACCCATGGAACTCTGAAAGGAAAGGTCACTAATTCTACATGGGAAAAGATATTTCTTATACTTTTATCTTTTGATCTATATTTTTTGTTAATAGTGGAAAAAGAATGAACATCATTTTTTATAACAAGATGTTTTTCTTTTCCAAATTTGACACAATTATGAAACTTACTCTAAATATGTAAGTTTTAAAAAATGTAAATCAAAGACTTGATTGTGTTACTAAAGTACCATTTACGTAAAAGATTTAATAACTGTTGAAAGAATGATAATGTACTATTTCTCAAACAATTTTATTCTATATAGAGTTTTCTACTAGAATATAAGCTTCATGAAGGCAGGAACTTTGTTTTGCTCACTATCCTGTCTTTAATACCTAGAATACTGAATGCTTAGTACATAGTAGGTTTTCATTCAATAAGTACTTGATGAATAAATGAATCTATGCTTACACATTTTTAAATTCTGGTAAAACATGTTTTGAATAGTATTTTTATTTTTGATTAAAGAGAAATGCTCATTGTAGGAATGTTTGAAACTGCATGAAAGAGCAGAAAAATTACTTGTATTTTGCCACTTCAGATAGCCATTCCTTAGGAATATTTTTCTCTTTTTTTTTAATATTTAATTTTGAGAGAGAGAGAGAGCACGAGCAGTGCAGAGGGAGAGAGGGGAACAGAGGATCCCAAGTGGGCTCCACAGCTGAGAACCTGGCTCTGGGCTCGAACTCATGAACCATGAGATCATGACCTGAGCAGAAGTTAGCTGTTTACCCACTGAACCACCCAGGCACCCCCACTCCTTTTTTATGCAAATATATTTATTGGAAATATATATTCCAAATATATATATATTGAAAAAGTACTCTTGTATGAGTATTTTGTAATTCAGTAATGTCTCTCTTATTGGACAAATTTGATTCTTTCCAATTTGGGGCCAGTATGTATAAGTAAAAGCACATGAGACCATATTTACCAAGTAACTCATGTTGGCTGTAATAAATTATTGCTAAAGTGATACAATGTAAAAAGTCATCTTTATTATTTTGATATATATCCTTTCAGATTTTTTTTCTATGCAAAGATGAGATGCATTCTTAAATTATTAAAGTTATTTTTATGCCCCCAATGGAGATAAATAACTTTCCTTACATTGGTCCTGGGCATATCATGTTTTTGTTAACTTTTTCCCCAGCTTTACTGAGATATAGTTGACACAATATTGTGTAAGTTTAGGGTGTACGACATGTTGATTTGATGTATTTATATATTGTAAAAATGACTTTCAGATTTTCCTGTGCTTTCATTCATGATCGTAATCGTAAATCTGGTTACTCTTTGCCTTCACACAAAGTCAATATGATATTATTGACTATATTCTTAATGCTGTACATTATGTGTCCATGCAGTGGCCATTCTTTTTTTTTTTTCTTTTTTTTTTAATGTTTATTTATTTTTGAGAGACATAGAGGCACAGCATGAACAGGGGAAGGGCAGAGAGAGAGGAAGACACAGAATCGGAAGCAGGCTCCAGGCTCTGAGCCATCAGCACAGAGCCCGACGCGGGGCTCGAACTCACAGACCGCGAGATCATGACCTGAGCCGAAGTCGGCCGCCCAACCGACTGAGCCACCTAGGTGCCCCCAGTGGCCATTCTTATACATAGATCTTTGTGCACATTTGCATATGTTATCATAGACTAAATTCCTGGAATTAAGACTGTTGGAATATAGGGTATGCACATTAAAAAATGTCATTTAATTATTCAATTACCCTTCAGAAATTTTATATCAGTTTGCACTGTATCTGATAGTATATGAGGGAAAAGATTTTCCCACGCTCTTGACACTAGATATTTTCTTTTTTCTTTTTTTAAGTAGTATAGTTGACATACAATATTATATTAGTTTCGATTTATATCATAGTGATTTGCCATTTATATATATTACAAAATGATTACCTTATTAAATCTAGTTACCATTTGCACATACTAAGTTACAAGATCATTGACTGTATTTCTTATGCTATACTTTATGTCCCCGTGATTTATTTATTTCATAATTGGAAGTTTGTTAATCCCCTTTACCTATTTCACTCATCCTCCCACCCCTTCCCTTCTGACAACTCCATTTCTCTGTATCAGTTTCTTTTCTGACAAATGTGAGTGATACTGTGTTTTGTTTTGAGAGAGAGAGCTCAGCGCATATGCGTGCAAATGACTGGGGGAGGGGCAGAGAGGGGGGAGAGAGAATCCCAAGCAGTCTCCACACTGTCAGCAGAGAGCCCAATGCACGACTCAATCTCATGAACCACTAGATCATGACCTGAGCCCAAATCAAGAGTCTGACGCTTAACCGCCTGAGCCATTCAGGTGCCCCACACATTGTATTTTTGATTTGCATTTCCCTCATGATTAGTAATATTAAACATCTTTTCATGTGTCTTTTGGCCATATGTATGTCTTCTTTGGAAAAATGTCTATTCTGTTCCTTTGCCCATTTTTTAATTGGCTTGTTTTTTTGGTGTTAAGTTGTATGAGTTCTTTATGTATTTCGGATATTAACCGCTTACCGACATCATTTACAAATACCTTCTCCCATTCACTAGTTTGCATTTGTTTTGTTGTTGGTAACACGGATATTTTCAAGCTCAATTTTTGCCAGTCTGATGAGGAAAACAGTATGTGTTCAATTTGAATGTATGGGTTTAGGATCTTCATATGCTTATTTGTGATTTGTATTCTATGAATGCTTTATTTATATGCTTCTGTATTTATTGATTTGTAGGAAATCTTTTTTTTTAATGTTATTTTTTTTTTTGAAAGAGAGAGAGCATTAGTGGGAGAAGGGCAGAGAGAGAGAGAGAGAGAGAGAGAGAATCCCAGGCAGGCTCTGCACTGTCAGTGCAGAGTCTGATGTGAGGCTCGATCTCACAAACTGTGAGATCATGACCTGAGCTGAATTTAACTAACTGAGCCACCCAAGCACCCCTGATTTGTAGGAAATCTTTATATATTATGTATATTAGTCTCTTGAGTGTTAATGCGTTGCAAATGGCTTCTGTATAAAATATCTTTTGAACCTTTATTATGGAATCTTTTTCTGTATAAAAATTTGTGTTTTTGTACTTGATGAAATCAGCTACTTTTTTTTTTCCTTTATGGCTTCTGGGATTTAAGTCATATGTTAAAGTGTATAATTAACCTTCCCCATCTATTAACGTTTTTCTCAGGATATTGTTAGCTTTTTATGTTTATTCTTTGAGAGTTGATTTTTGTATTGGATTCTATTCCATTAAGCTACTTAAAATTGATACATCTATTCATACTTCTGATAACAACTCATAATTAGCAAGATTAGTGAGTGTCCGACGGGACTCTAATTTTGTTAAAATGTTTGCAATGATGATAAATATAGTTGGCTAGAGCATGACCATAAAATTTATAAGTTGGAGTAAGGGTAGATGTTTTTTGGGTAGGAAAACATTTGAACAAAAGTGAGATTTCTCAGCTAACTTCATGGCCAACCCAATTCATTTGAAACATGGTACTAGGTGTTTGACAAATTCTTGCCTTGTTGACATTTTCTCTTTTGGAATGTTAGGGGGAAAGGGGTGCCTGCCCTGGTGGCTTAGTCGGTTAAGCATCTGACTCTTTATCTCAGCTGAGGTCTTGATCTCAGGGTTGTGAGTTCAAGCCCCACATTGGGCGTGAAGTCTGCTTAAAAAATATAAAAAAGGCTTAGAATAGAATGCAAGGAAGAAATATGTCTGTGTTTGGGAAAAAGTCTTAACAAATATATACCAAATTATTAGTAATGCTTTTCTTTGGATGGTGAGATTTCAGATATATTTAAAAACTTTTCTATTTACAGTTAATTTTTTATCAAAAAATGTTATTCGCTCAGTAAAAATAATTTAAGGGGAGGTAAAGGATACAATGAAGGATATTGCTTCTGTGGATCTATAGTCAGTGAAGAAGAATTGCTTGGTGGGTAGGAATGAAAGAAACTTGGAGACAGAGCGACCATATCATTATAGAGTTTGTTATAGCTAAGGTGGTGAATTCTAGAAGCAGTCACATACGTACATAATCTAGATGGTAGGAAGAAAAATTTTTTCAAAGTTTATTTTGAGAGAGAGAGAGACAGAGCATGAGCAGGGGAGGGGCAGAGAGAGCTGGAGACAGAGAATCTGAAGCAGGCTTCAGGCTCTGAGCTGTCAGCACAGATCCTGACATGTGGTTTGAACTCACAAGCCATGAGATCATGACCTGAGCTGAAGTTAGACGCTTAACTCGACTGAGCCACCCGGGCACCCCTGTAGGAAGAAAACTTTAAAAAAGTGAACAAAAAATATAATTATGACCTTATGACCTGAGACTAGGAAAGTTGAGAAACACAGAAAAATAATTAAGAAATTATATAATTATAGATTATAGTTATGAATTTTTAAAAAGGCAAAAGCAACTGAAACACTTTGACTCCATTTGGAATAATCTTAGTTCAGGTTTTAAAAGGATGTTTACAGAAGATTAGAATATGGAAAAGTGACACAAACATTTAAGTGTCAGAACAGCTCAAATCCAGAATTTATAGATGTAGGGAATATGTGAAAGATAATTTTAAGATTTTACAATTCCAGTTAGGAACAAGAATAAAGAAGATATATGTCTACTTAATATTAACAGCTCCTACTTCATTTCCATATTTTCTGTCGAGAGCATTCTATATGCTGTAAAAAAAAATCATTTGGTAGCACAAAAACAGACACTCAGATCAATGGAACAGATTAGAGAACCCAGAAATGGACCCACAAACATATGCCCAACTAATCTTTGACAAAGCAGGAAAGAACATCCAATAGAATAAAGACCGTCTCTACAGCAAGTGGTGCTGGGAAAACTGGACAGAGACATGCAGAAAATGAACCTGGACCACTTTCTTACACCATACACAAAAATAAATTCAAAATGGATGAAAGACCTAAATGTAAGATAGGAAGCCATCAAAATCCTTGAGGAGAAAGTAGGCAAAAGCCTCTTTGACCTTGGCTGCAGCAACTTCTTACTCAACACATCTCTGGAGGCAAGGGAAACAAAAGCAAAAATAGAACTTTTGGGATCTCCTCAAAATAAAAAGCTTCTACACGGCGAAGGAAACAATCACAAAACTAAAAGGCAACCAACAGAATGGGAGAAGATATTTGCAAATGACATATCAGATCAAGGGTTAGTATCCAAAATGTTTAGAGAACTAATCAAGCTCAACACCCGAAAAACAATGAAAACAGTGAAGAAATGGGCAAAAGACATGAATAGACACTTTCCAAAGAAGACATCCAGATGACCAACAGACACCTGAAAAAATGCTCAACATCACTTAGAGAAATACAAATCAAAGTCACAATGAGATACCACTTCACACCTGTCAGAATGGCTAATATTAACAATTCAGGCAACAACAGATGTTGGTGAGGATGTAGAGAAAGAAGATCTCTTTTGCTCTGCTGGTGGGAATGAAACCTGGTGCAGCCACTCTGGAAAACAGTATGGAGGTGCTTCAAAAAATTGAAAATAGAACTACCCTACGACCCAGCAATTGCACTACCAGGTATTTACCCAAGGATACAGGTGTGCTGTTTCAAAGGGGCACATGCTCCCCAATTCCAGTTAGGAACAAGAATAAAGAAGATATCGATAGCAGCACTATCAACAATAGCTAGAGTATAGAAAAAAGTATAAAGAAGATGTGGTATATATATACAGTGGAGTATTACTTGGCAATCAAAAAGAATAAAATCTTGCTATTTGCAACTATGAGGATAGAGCTAGAGGGTATTCTGCTAAGCAAAATTAGAGAAAGACAAATACATGACTTCACTCATATGAGGACTTTAAGACACAGAACAGGTGAACATAAGGGAAGGGAAGCAAAAATAATATAAAAACAGGGAGGGTGACAAAACATAAGAGACTCTTAAATATGGAGAACAAACAGAGGGTTACTGGAGGGGTTGTGGGAGGGGGGATGAGCTAAATGGGTAAGGGACATTAAGCAATCTACCTGAAATCATTGTTGCACTATATGCTTACTAACTTGGATTAAATTAAAAAAACAAACTAAAAAAAAAAATAAATGTACAAAGATGAACAAAGTAAAAACTAAATCCATTTGGTAAAGGAGAAGTCAAGTTCGATATAGATGAAATTAAGAAAGCATCTAACTGTTCAGTAATGACTTTATTCCATAACTTGAACTAATTGTATCTGAGGCTGTCATAAGAATTTATAGATGAGAAAGCTAAACTTGGTGGAATTATTGATATTAGGAAGAATAGAAGTTGGGGCGCCTGGGTGGCTCAGTTGGTTGAGCGGCCGACTTCAGCTCAGGTCATGATCTCACGGTCTGTGAGTTCGAGCCCCGCGTCGGGCTCTGTGCTGAAAGCTCGGAGCCTGGAGCCTGCTTCAGATTCTGTGTCTCTCTCTCTGCCCTTCTCTTGCTCACGCTCTGTCTCTATGTCTCAAAAAATAAATTAAAAAAAAAAAAAAAAGAATGGAAGTGAGCATCAAGTAAGGACATTGACAACATAATCAAATTCAGAAATGACACAAAGCTTGATTTTTATGCAAGCAATGAATATAACTTGGAAGTCTGTAGCAATAGGGTCTTAATAGATTGGTTTAATAAGAAATTTAGTATAATTAAATACATAATCCTGCATTTGGGTTGAAAAATATCAGTTGAAAGAATTGATGAAAGATAATCTAATGGGAGCATTATGACAAAGGAATGTTACATTGGTGAACTTAGAATGAATCAGGACTGTGATTTTCTCGCCAAAATTTGATTATTATAGTTTTCTAAACAATGAAGTCAGGCCAATGCCTGCCATGTATCCAGATTTAGATACCCCATGCAGGAAGATTGGCATATGTCCAAAAGATAGTATTAAAACACCTTTTTGTCATGTAGAAAAATGATCAGACTTAATCTGAGCCATAAAGCAACTCTGGGACCAAAGATTGTAGATGGAAGGATGAATTTTCTACTGCCTACAAAATAACAGGCTGCCTTGAGAGGCAGTAGTTCGTATGTGTTGTATTTGAGCAAGGCTGATTTACTACCTTAGTAAGGAAGCTATAGAGAGTTTTTAGTTCAAATGAGTTTTGTATGTATTGGTTTTACAACTTTTTTATACTTACTGGCCATGTATATATATCTTCCTTGGAGAAACAGCTATTCATATCCTTTACCACGTTTTACTTGGGTTTCTTGTCTTTTGTTATTGAGTCATAAGAGTTCTTTATATATTCTAGATGTAAATCTCTCTTTTAGTCATTGCTACACCCAACATGGGGTTTGAACTCATGATCCTGAGATCAAGAGTTGCATGCCCTTCCAACTGAGTACCCCTGGATAGAAGTCTCTTATCAGATATATGATCTGCAAATATGTTCTCCCATCATGTGGGTTGTTTTCATTTTATTGATGGTGTAATTTACAGCATAAACTTTTTAAATTTTTATATAGTCCAATTTATATATTTTTTCTTTTATCACTTGTGGTTTGGTATTGTCTAACTCAGGGTCATGAAGATTTACTTCTGTGTTTTCTTCTAAGAGTTTTATAGTTTTAGCCCTTGTATTTGTTCTACAATCCATTTCGAGTTAATTTTCATGTATGGTAGGGGTTCATTCTTTCACATGTGGATATCCAGTTGTCCCAACACTATTTATTGAAAAAGACTTCCTTTCCCCATTGAGTTGTCTTAGCACTCAGATTTTTAAAGAAATTGTATAATGTTTATTTTTAAATTTTTTTTTAATGTGTATTTATTTTTCAGAGAGAGAGAGAGAGAGAACAGGGGAGGAGCAGAGAAAGAGGGAGACCCAGAATCTGAAGCAGGCTCCAGGCTCTGAGCTGTCAGCACAGAGCCCGACGCGGGGCTCGAACTCACAGACCATGAGATCATGACCTGAGCTGAAGTCGGCCGCTTAACCGACTGAGCCACCCAGGCGCCCCTAATGTTTATTTTTAATAAAAATATAAAATCTGTGGAAGATAAAGTAATACATAATCTTCCATTCTTCTACAATTTCACTAATTTGTGTATTCTCTTATTTTTTCAAATATTTTATTTTTAAGTAATTTCTATACCCAGTATGGGGCTTGAACTCACAACCCTGAGATCAAGAGTCTCATGCTCCTCTACTGAGCCAACTAGGTACCGCTCCCTGTTAGTCACCCCTCCATAGTCATACAGCTTTTGTAGAATTGCAGTTATAGTGTACCAGTGACATTTTGTCTTTTTCACTTAACATATGAGTATATGATACATACTTCCCATATTGCTATATGGATTTCCAAATTATTTTCTTGTTGCCTGATGTTCTATCTGCAGGCTATATTTAATCAGTCCCTTATTTTGATATTTGGGTTTACTCTAAATTTTTATATTTAAGTAACCACGGTTATAATCTCTGTGCATGAACTATTAGCCTTCCATTGGATAATCTTCTTAGATTTCTGGAAGAATTTCTTCTGAACGTATACTGAAAATCATCTATAGACCAGTTATATAATTTTGATTTGGGTAATTCTGGGGTATGTGTGTGTGTTGCTGTTGGCTCACTGACTATAATAATAGCAGCTGATACCTCTGACTGTGGGTCAGAAACTGTGCCAAATAGTTTGTGTGCGTAGTTGTATTTAATTTTCCTACAAATTATATTACATAAGAGATTCAAGGCTCAGGGAAGTTTGGTAACTTGCTGAAAGTTGTATAATCAATAAAAGGCAAAGAAGGCGTATAGGGCTGTGTCACTCCAAACTCCATTGGCTCCCAGATTGGGTGTAAACAATTTATAATGGCAAGATTCCTTCCGTAGTGAACTGTATTAGATTAGGTATTTTGTACAGAAGTTCTCTGAATATGCCTGAGTTGTTAAGTACCAATGCATTATTGGCCCAAAATGTGTTTTTTAAAAAATGAGAATCCAGAAATAAACTTTTCCCTGTAGATTTAATAATTCATTTTTCTTGGGGGGCGCCTGGGTGGCTCAGTCGGTTGAGCGTCCGACTTCGGCTCAGGTCATGATCTCGCGGTCTGTGAGTTCGAGCCCCGCGTCAGGCTCTGTGCTGACAGCTCAGAGCCTGGAGCCTGCTTCACATTCTGTGTCTTCCTCTCTCTCTCTGCCCCTCCCCCACTCATGCTCTGTCTCTCTGTGTCTCAAAAATAAACATTAAAAAAAAATTTTTTTTAAATAATTTATTTTTCTTGGAACCCTTGAACTAATCATTTTACATTATTCACTTTGTGTAGCATCGCTATTCATAAGGGTCTAGAGAGCATACATAACCAATACAGAAATTGTTTCACTCAATGAATAAATGCTTTTTGTATTAAGAAAGAAAATGGAGGGGCACCTGGGTGGCTCAGTTGGTTAAGCATCAGACTCTTGATTTCTGCTCAGGTAGTGATCTCATGGTTTGTGGGATTGAGCCCTGCATTGGGCTCTGCACTGACAGTTGTGGAGCCTACTTGGGATTCTCTCTTTCCTTCTATCTCTGCCCCTGCCCTTCTCTCTGTCTGTGAAAAATAAACTTTAAAAAAATAAAAAAAAATTTTTTTAACGTTTATTTATCTTTGAGACAGAGACAGAGCATGAGCAGGGGAGGGGCAGAGAGAGAGGGAGACACAGAATCCGAAGCAGGCTCCAGGCTCTGAGCTGACAGCACAGAGCCCAACGCGGGGCTCGAACTCACAACCGCGAGATCATGACCCGAGCCGAAGTCGGACACCCAACCGACTGAGCCACCCAGGCGCCCCTAAAAAAATAAAAATTTAAAAAATGTGAAAAAAATAAAATGGAAAATGAGTTAGAAATCTTTAATACAAAATTTATTGTCTGTGTAATTTTTTTTTAAATAATTTATTGTCAAATTGGTTTCCATACAACACCCAGTGCTCATCCCAACAAGTGCCCTCCTCTGTACCTGTCACCCACTCTCCCCCCTCCCACACCCTCCTCCCCCTCAGTTTGTTCTTAGTCTTTCAGAGTCTCTTATGTTTTGTCTCCTTTCCTCTCTGTTTCTTTTTTCTTTCTCTTCTTCCCCTCCCCCATGGTTTTCTGCTAAGTCTCTCAAAATCCACCTATGCATGGAAACATATGATATCTGTCTTTCTCTGCCAGACTTATTTCACTCAGCATAATACCCTCCAGTTCCGTCCATGTTGCTATGCATGGCCAGATTTCATTCTTCCTCATTGCTGCGTAGTATTCCATTGTGTATATGTACCACATCTTCTTTATCCATTCATCCGTTAATGGACACTTAGTCTCTTTCTGTGATTTGGCTATTGTCGAAAGTGCCGCTATAAAGGGGCACCTGGGTGGCTCAGTTGGTTGAGTGGCTGACTTCAGCTCAGGTCATGATCTCATGTCTGTGAGTTCGAGCCCCACGTCGGGCTCTGTGCTGATGGCTCATTAGAGCCTGGAGCCTGCTTCAGGTTCTGTGTCTTCTTCTCTCTCTGCCCTTCCCCTGCTCACGCTCTGTCCCTATATCTCTCAAAAATAAATAAACGTTAAAAAAATTAAAAAAAAAGTGCTGCTATAAACGTCGGGGTACACGTGCCCCTATGCATCAGCACTCCTGTGTCTCTTGGGTAGATTCCTAGCAGTGCTATTGCTGGGTCATTGGGTAGTTCTATTTGCATTTTTTTTGAGGAACCTCCACACCGTTTTCCAGAGCGGCTGCACCAGTTTGCATTTCCACCAACAGTGTAGGAGGGCGCCTGCTTCTCCACATCCTTGCCAGCATCTGTAGTTTCCTGATGTATTCATTTTAGCCACCCTAACCGGTGTGAGGTGATATCTCAGTGTGGTTTTGATTTGTATTTTTTTTCCCTGATGATGAGTGACATTGAGCATTGTTTCATGTGTCCGTTGGCGATCTGGATGTCATCTTTGGAGTAGTGTCTATTCATATCTTCTGCCCATTTCTTCACTGGATTATTCATTTTTCGGGTGTGGAGTTTAATACAAAATTTCTTGATGTAAAGGTATACATTTTAGTATTTTCGGGAGAATATACACAATAGCAGTTTTATATGTTTTTTAATGTTTGTTTATTTTTGAGAGAGAGCGAGTGAGCTCAAGTGAATGTGCAAGCAGGGGAGAGAGAGAGAGAGGGAGACACAGAATGTGAAGCCAGCTTCAGGCTCTGAGTTGTCAGCATAGAGCCCGATGCAGGGCTTGAACTCACGAACTGCAAGAACATGACCTGAGCCGAAGTCTGATGCTTATCTGACTGTGTAGGTGCCCCCACAATAACATTTTTTTTAATGTTAATTTATTTTGAAAAAGAGAGTGCAAGCGGTGGAGGGGCAGAGAGAGAATCCCAAGCAGACTCCATGCCCAGTGCTGAGTCTGATGCAGAGCTTGATCTCATGACCTGGAGGTCATGATCTGGTTGATATCAAGAGTCCGATGCCTGACCGATGAGGCAGCCAGGTGCCCCTACACAATAGCATTTCTGATCAAGACATCCAAGTCTTATGTGTATTTAGTTAATAGTATTCAGCTATTATAGCTATTTCAACTGTAGAATTATTGAATGTGTTTAGTATTTGAAATAATTATTTACAACTCATTATTATAGCCTGAAATAGGAAGAGAAAAATCACAATTATGAGAATAGAATGATGCTTAAAAGGAAACAATAATTTAGAAATGCTACTAGTCTGAAAAAAATGGCTTCTGTCACATTCAGAGATAGCAGTTTTCTTTAAAGCATGAAAATGCTTTAAAATGCCAGTTCTTTTTACAAACTTATTCCAGGTTTCTATTTTTGTAGTCTTTCAGCACATCTAACTGGGTAAAGTCTTTCCTTGATTTTCATCCAAAGAGACTATTTCCTCAAGATTTACAAGGCGGCTGGAGTTATTTGTGTGCCCTAGACAGAAGAATGAGCCTCTTCAACTTGGTAGAATAGTACTCTTTCATCAAGGTGTAGCTTCAAGAGGGATTCATATGTAATTGTGAGGAAATAATGGTACATTTACTTAGCAGAAGAAGTCCATTTCACCAAACGCCAATTCCCTGAATTGCTTCTTTTTAACTAGAGTTAGTTAATCAGTTTCTATGTTCTTAGTAACATTTAAAAGAATGTTCAGTTTGTTTTTACTCTGATTCCTTGCTGGTGTTGAGAATTTTTCATATTCAGGAATATAATTGCAACGAATGTATTACCAGTGAGACTTTGAAGAATTTAAGCTTTGTTCTTCCTTTCTCTGCCTCTCAGTTTCTGGTGACAATACCAGTGAGTTAGGGCAAGCAAATTCAACATTCCTTTGTGTGCAATTATGGAGGCAAATCCTATCAAGTAAAGAGTTAAAGCGAATTCACCCTTTAGATGTAATGAATTTTGGAAAATTTACTTATGGCCAATGACCAGAGCTCACCCAACCAGCGGAATTAATCCTAACAATGAGGTGGCAGATGTTTGTTATGTTGCCTTTGTATCCTCAAAATGTAGAATTTTCATAATAACATTCCACAAAATGGACTATCAAACCTACCATATAAAATATACCTCTGTTTTGTACTGAAAGATTGCCTGGTAAATGCAATTAAATGACTTTTTCATTAGGACTGTAGACTTTTACATTTCTAGCCTCATACTCTCACTGGAGCTCAAGCCTGTTATTTCCACGAGATCAGAGTAGACATACTTTTGTTTTTAAGTTTATTTATTTTGAGAGAGACAGAGAGCAAGTGGCAAAGGAGCAGAGAAAGGGAGAGAGAGAATCTCAAGCAGGCTTTGTGCTGTTGGCCCAGTGCCCAACATGGGGCTCAATTTCATGAGATCATGACGTGAGCCGAAACCAAAGAGTCAGACACTTGACCAAAGAGTCAGACACTTGACCAACTGAGCCACCCAGGTGCCTTGACATACTTTTCATTTCAGTTTATCCAAATCAAGATTCTGCCTCTTTCCTCAGCAAATAGCCCCTCTTTAGGATTTCTCATAATTATCTCATTCTTTTCCATTCCCACATCTATTCAGTTATCTTCTACTTTTGTTCTGTCACTTTTTTGAAGTGTGTCCCCGATTCTCTTTCTGATCTTATTACAACCACCTTAGTTCAGGTGTTCATTACTCTACCTTCTAGTTGTTTTTTTTCTATTTACATTCTTCTCTCTTAGTAGTTTAAATTTGCACTACTTTCACTATGTGTCTCTCTGACGTAATCTCAAGAACTGCACAGTTCACTAGCTGACCTCTCTGTCTCTATGTACAATGTTGTATAAAAAAAAAAATCAGCTATGATCCTATAGTGCCACCCAAACCCAACTCTGGCAACCACCAATCAGTTCTCTGTATAAGTATGGTTTTTGTTTTTGTTTTTAGATTGCTTGTATAGGAGAGATCACACAGTGTTTGTCTTTATCTGATTTACTTAAAACAATGCCCTTAAGGTCCTTCGAAGTTATTGCAGATGGCAAGATTTCTTTTTTTATGACTGAATAATATTCTGGGGTGTGTGTGTGTGTGTGTCTGTCTGTCTGTGTGTACACCACATTTTTTTTTTTTAAATCCCTTCATCCATCAGTGGATGAAGGTTGCTAGAAGTCTTGGCTATCCTAACTCAGGCTGCAGTGAACACAGAGTGCAGATACCTTTTTAAGTTGGTGTTTTTGTTTACTTAGGATAGATACCCAGAAGTGCAATTGCTGGATCATATGGTAGTTCTACTTTTAATATTTTGAGGAACCTCCAACCAATTTTCCATAGTAGTTGCACCAATTTACATTCCCACTTACAGTGCACAATTCTCTTTTCTCCACATCCTCATGAATACTTGTTACTACTTGTCTTTTTGGTAATAACCTTTCTAGAAAGATTTTCTATTTCTAGAAAATATGATTGATATCTTGTGTTTTTGATGTACCTGTTTGCCATCTGTGTCTTTGAAAAAATGTTCGGATCCTCTGCTTGTCTTCAAGTTGGATTGGTTTTTTTGTTTTGTTTTGTTTTGTTTTTGTTGTTTTACTGTTGTACAGGTTCCTTATATACTTTAGATATTAACTCCTTATCAGATATATGATTTGCAAATATTTTATTGGTAGGTTGCCTTTTTCTTGATGGTTTTCTTTGCAGAAGCTTTTTGGTTTGATGTAGTCCCACTTGTTTATTTTTGCTTTTGTTTCTTTTGCTTTTGGTGTCACATCCAAAAATTTATTGCCAAGACTTGTGTCAAAGAGCTAACCACCTGTGTTTTCTTCGAGGAGTTTTGTGGTTTCATGTCTGTTTGTAGTATAAGATAGTGGTCCAGTTTTAGAGTTTTATGTTTATTTTGTTTTGCTACTAGAAAGTGAATTTCTTAAATTCTATAGAATTTTCATTACAGCACAATATGTGGTGGTTCTTGGGTCCTTGGGAAATTTTTATTGAGTAAATGAGATAGTCAGCAAACATTTATTGAGAGCTTACTTTGTTTAACTGACTGAGCCACCCAGGAGCTCCTATTGAGGGCTAACTTTGTGCAAATGGGATTCTCTCTCTCCCTCTGTCTCTCTCTCTGCCCCTCCCCCTCATGTCTCTCTCAAAATAAATAAACATGAATAAATTAAAAAAAGCTCTGCAGCTTCCACGGGAGTCTTTTAGAATATTTTCTAGATATTGTGAGAAGCTCAAGCCACACGAATAGGTTTTGTGTAGGTACTGCACAGCCTCAGCGGAGTTTTGATAGCATCAACTGGCTATGTTAGTGAGTCATGCTGAACATCCACTCTGGTTGAGCCTTTAGAGGACTTTATCCTCCAGTACCATTCGACTGTACCACATGTGAGAAGGTAAAGCGAGAGCTGCACAGTTGGGCATTGCCAATGTGAGGGAGGAAGGGAGGGGAGAGGAGAGAGAGAGAGAGAATGAATGGTTATAAGCTACTAAATTTAGGAGTTACTTATTATATAACAGTAGATAACCAGAACAGAAAGTATCACAGATTATGATTAATGCTATAAAGAACACAAACAAGAATGAAGGGAAAACCTAGTTTATTTTTTTTTTAATGTTACTTATTTTGAGAGAGAGCACAAGCAGGGGAGGGGCAGGGAGAGAGAGAATGAGAAAGAGAATTCCAAGCAGGCTCTTTGCTGTCAGTGCAGAGCCAGATACGGGGCTCAGTCTCACAAACCATGAGATCATGACCTGAGCAGAAATCAAGAGTTGGTCGCTCAACCAACTGAGCCACCCAGGTGCCTGGGAAAACCTAGTTTAGATGACCAGAGAAGGCAGCCTATAATTGTTTAATAATGTTTTGTCTTTCCTGCTCAACTATACATTTCATGAACGCAGAGACTGTCCTTGTCCTCTTCTTAGCTCTATCCCCCCAATACATGGCATATGTGCTTAGTATCTGCTGAATTAAGGATGAAGAACTTTTATTAGATTCTCGAAGTTTATAACTCCAAAAAATTTAAGTATTACTTCATTAGCTGAAAAACATTCCACCTTGGGTTTTTTTGTTTTTTTTAATTTTTTTTAACGTTTATTTATTTTTGAGAGACAGAGTGTGAGCAGGGGAAGGGCAGAGAGAGAGAGGCAGATGCAGAATCTGAAGCAGGCTCCAGGCTCTGAGCCATCAGCACAGAGCCCGACGTGGGGCTGGAACTCACAGACTGTGAGATCATGACCTGAGCTGAAGTCTGCCAGTTAACCGACAGAGCCACCCAGGCGTCCCAAAAACATTCCACCTTGTATAGGAATGTTTCATTCTACTTAAGCACAAAATTCCAGGTTTTCTGGATTGACTTAATATGTACACTCAGGAACTGTGTGAGTGGGGCAGGATTTTCCTTCTAGAGGTTATGATGGGTAAACTTTGGGAACTTAATCATAATGGGCCACATCATATACATAGAGGTTAGGCAGGTGATGAGAAGGATTTATGCCAAGTAGCATAGAATGGAGGTGAACCTACTTACTGAAAGCTAAGGGTCAGCTGAAGTATGCTATTCTATCAATATCCTCTGTCATCCTTATCCATTTTATTTTCCATTATTCCCCCTATGAACTTTCTGCCTAATTTCATTTTAATGTGGTCTAGGAAGTAATTCTGTACTCAGGTTATATTTAACAGTTTTCTTTTTTGACTGCTTCTTCCCCACACACACCATTTTTATTCCAACCTTTGCATCTTTCTTTGAATGTGTCTTTCCCTTTCCCTAGATTAGCCTTCCCTCTCCTTTCTACCTGCGAATATTCCCAGGGAGCCATTTTAAGTCCATTTCCTCTCTGAAGTGTTCCTGGAAGAATCCAATTTAAGTATATATCTCTCTCTTTGAGCTTTTATTTTGCTTTTTTTCTTTAGAGGATATGATACTAGGGTTTTATAAATACCTTGAGCAGTGATTATTTTACTGTACATGAATTTTACTACCTTTTTAATGGCTTTTTAATAATTATGTTTGCTTGGCAGATACTCTGTTCTCTTGTCTTTTTTTCTTGTTCGATTTGAACTTGGTTTTCGTATTTCTTCCTCTTGAACTTTCCTGATTGAACTTCCTATCTTTTTTTTTTAATTTTTTCTAATGTTTATTTATTTTTGAGAGAGAGACAGAGCATGAGCAAGGGAGGGGCAGAGAGAGAGGGAGACACAGCATTGGAAACAGGCTCCAGGCTCTAATCCGTCAGCACAGAGCCCGACGGGGGCTCGAACTCATGGACTGTGAGATCATGACCTGAACTGAAATCAGACGTTTAACCAATTGAGCTACCCAGGCGCCCCTTAACTTCCTATCCTTATTGTTCTCTCTTTCTTTGTGGATTCCTGTGATTGATCCCTCACTGTAGATAAATATGTAAATATAATCATGTACATATGTGTACACCATTGCATATAATACATTAGCATCTTGCACTTTCCTTTTTAACATCTCACGTTTTAAAATGTGCTTTTGTAAAATACTATGTTTACTTTTATAGAGTTATAAAGTTAAGCAAACTATACCTGAGATATGGAAGTGTAAATTTTATGTTAAATACATTACAATATTATTTGCTTATATACATACAGTTCTATAATTACTAAGTCTCAGTATCCATTTTGTCCATATAACCTGACTATATATTATATTTTAAATATATCTAAGGTTTTCTGTCTTATTATAATACCTCGAATTATCACAGTTGAAATATGAACTATTGTCACTTGGGTTGATAACAAAATTTTACTTTTCAACATGGTTATTCTTGAGTTTGTTATTCTGTGTTTATGCTATAAATACCTTTTCTTAATGTTTATTTTTGAGAGAGAGAGAGTGCAAGGGGAGGAGCAGAGAGAGGAGACAGAGAATCTGAAGCAGGCAGACAGACAATCCAAAGCAGGTTGTGCACTGCCAACGCAAAGCCTGATTGGGGGGCTTGAATCCATGAACCGAGAGATCATGACATGGGCTGGAGTCATATGCTCAACCAACTGAACCACCCAGGTGCCCCGCTATAAATACATTTTATAAATGTCACCTAAGGCCAAGTCTCAGTCAGTTTTAAATTGGGCAGATATAGTCTTTCAACTGTGTTAAAGTTTGGAATGTTAAAAATGGTAAATAATTGAATACTTTCAGTAACTTACATTTCGATTTTCTATAGTACTTTGACTTGACATTGACTTATCTTTTGATTCAGTATTATTTACTTTTTTTCCCGCAACATATAAAAAATTTTCCAAACATACAGAAAAGTCAAAGGAATTCAACCGTGAACACCACAGCTTTGATTCTACTATTGATGGTTTTAGTATTTGCTTTTTCACGTTTTATCCATTTATGATCCTTCTATCCATTGTATTTTGATTGTATTTTAAAGTAAGTTGTAGACCTTTCTCCTAAATATCTAAATAAATAATTTGCTATTGTTCAATATTTAGTTTTTGTAAGTAAAGTTTACACACATTATAATACATAAATCTTAATCGTACCATTTGATGAATTTTTACAAATACATGTATGTATTGGGTAGCTCAAAACCTCTATCAGGATTAGAACATTACTGATTCTAGAAGGTTTCCTCATGTCCTTTCTCAGTCAGTCCCCACCTTTCTCAGTCAGTCCCCACCCACATCTCCCACAAAAAAATATATATATACAGTTTTTTCCTCCACAGATGTAATTTTGCCTCTTCTAAAATCTCATGTAAAAGAAGTCTTACAATGTATACTCTTTTGAGGTGTCTTGTTGGTTCAGTCAATGTAACATGCAACTCTTGGTCTTGGTGTTGTGAGTTCGAGCTCCATCTTGAGTGTAGTGATTACTTAAAAAAATACATACTCTTTTTTGTAAGGCTTCTTTCAGCAGGCATGTTTTTTGAGTTTCATCCATTTTGCTGTGTATTGGTAGTTTATTTCTCTTTATTACTGACTGATACTCCAATATATGAATGTACCACATTTTTTCATTTATTTTCTTGATGGACATCTGAGCTATTCCCACATTTTTGCTATTATGAGTAAAGCTACTGTGGACATTCTTGTGCAAGACTTTTTGTAGATATGTGCTACAAAAAGCGTTTATTCCTCTTAGGTAAATACCCAGGAATAGAAATGGTGAGTCATTAGGTAGGTATACATTTAATTAGTTAGTTAGTTAGTTTACTTATTTATTTATTTATTTTTGAGAGAATATGAACAGGAGAGGGGCAGAGAATGAGGGGGACAGAGGATTCAAAGCTGGCTCTGTGCTGACAGCAGACAGTCTGATTGGGGCTCAAATCTACAAACTGCGAGATCATGACTTGAGCCAAAGTTGGACGCTTAATTGACTGAACTACCCAGTAGTCTCCCTGGTTTTTTTTTTTTTTTTAATGTTTTATTTATTTATTTTGAGAGAGAAAGAGAGTGAACGTGTGTGTGCCAGTGTGGGAGCAGCAGAGAGAGAGAAAGTGAGAGAGAATCCCAAGCTGGCTCTCACTATCAGTGTGGAGCTTGAGTTGGGGCTCAGTCTCATGACCAGTATACGTTTCGTTTTTGGGTTTCTTAAAAATTAAAAAAAAAATTTTTTTTTTGAGAGAGAGAGCATGAGCAAGGGAGAGGCAGAGAGAGAGTGAGACACAGAATCCAAAGCATGCTCCAGGTTCATGTTCTCAGCACAGAGCCCCTTGCTAGGCTCATACCCACGAACCATGAGATCATGACCTGTGCCGAAGTTGGACACTTAACCAACTGAGCCACGCAGGTGCCCCCATATAGTTTTTAAGAAACTGCCTGATGTTTTTCCAAGTTGCCATACCTTTTTATGTGGCCACCAAGAATGTATGAGAGTTCTAGTTGCTCCATCTCTTTCCTCACATTTGGTGTTGTCATTTTTTTAAATTTTGGCTGTTTTATGGGTGCATAATAGTATCTTGTGGTTTTAATTATATTTTCCTAATGACTTGTGATATTGAAGATCTTTTCATGTACTTATTAGTCATGTGTATAACCTCCTTTTTAAAGTACCCATTCAACTAGTTTGCCCATTTTTAAATTGTATTGTCTGTCTTTTTTGTTACTGAGTTATAGGAGTTCTTCATATATTACGAACCAGTGTTTGTTGGATATGTGTTTGCAAATATTTTTTCTGTTGTTTAAATTGTCTATTCCTTTTTTTAGATGGTTTTCTGTGTGAGCATAATTTTAAAAATTTGGTGTCTTTTTTTTCTTTTATTGTTACTGCTTTTGCTGTAAGAAACCTTTGCCTCTCCCCAAGTTGCAAGGAAATTCTGTGTTTTCTTATAGAAACTTTATAGCTTTTAGCTTTTTTGTTTGTTTGTTTGTTTGGAGAGCGAGAGAGGGCAAAAATGAGCGAGGTAGGGAGAGAGAAAGAGAGAGGGAGAATCCCACAAGGAGCAGAAAGAGAGAGAAGTGGGGCTCACCTGGGGCTTGTGTTTTACCTGAAGTGGGGCTTATGCTCACCCAAAGTGGGGCACTAGCTCACCCGAAGTGGGGCTTGAGCTTACCTAAGGTGGGACTCGAACTCACGAACTGTGAAATCATGACCTGAGCCTGTCAGATGCTTAAGGACTGAGCCACCCAGGTGCATCTAGTTTTTAGCTTTATGTTTAGGCCTCTGCCCCGTTAGAAATCAATTGTTGTGTATAGTGCGAGGTAGAGATTGAGGTTCACTTTTTTTATTACATGGATATCTAGTTGTTCTGGCACCATTTGTTGAAAAGATTTTCCATTTTCAATTGGATTGCTTTAGTACTTCTGTTGAAAAATCATTTGGTTGTACAAATGTTTTTCTAAGTGTCCTCTGTTTTGTTTTGTGATTTGTCTATTCATATGCTAGAACCATTCTATCTTTAAATTTTTTTAATGTTTATTTACTTTTCAGAGAGAGAGAGAGAGAGAGAGAGAGAGGAGTGTGTGAGCAGGCTAGGGACAGAGAGAAGGGGACACAGAATCAGAAGCAGACTCCAGGCTCTTAGCTGACAGCACAGTGTCCGACATGGGGCTCAAGCTCACAAACTGTGAGATCATGACCTGAGCCGAAGTATGATGCTTAACCGACTGAGCCACCCAGGTGTCCTTAGAACCATGCTATCTTGATTACTGTAGTTTTATACAAGTCTTGAAATCAGGTGATGTAAATCCTCCAACTTTGTTTTTCTTTTTCTTGCTTTGGTTTTCTAGGTCTTTTATTTCCTTATAAATTTTAGATCAAGTTGTCTGTTTCTGCAGTATTTCGTTTGGGGATATGGATGAGATTGCATTGAGTATATATAGATTACTTGAGGAAGAATAGATATCTCATTGAGTCTTCCAATCGATGAACATATAAATGTATATCTGTATTTGGTTTTCAGCATGATTATTATTGAATTTATTCCTGAAAAAAATTTTTTTCGTGACCCCAAGATCAAGAGTTGCATGCTATACAGACCGAGCCAGCCAGGCACCCCTATTCCAAAAAAATTTTAATGATTCTTGAAGCTTGTGTAAATACAGTTTTAAAAAATTCTGTTTTCTTAATTGTTTGCTATTAGTATCTAAAAATGCAATTGAGGGGTGCCTCAGTGACTCAGGTGGTTAAGTATCTGCCTTTGGCTCTGATTATGATCTCATGGTTCCTGAATTCGAGCCCCATGTCAGGCTCTCTGCTGTCAGCACGGAGCTTTCTTGGGATCCTCTGTCCCCCCTTCTCTCGGCCCCTCCTCTGCTTGCATGCATGTGCTCTCTCTCTCTCAAAAATAAACATTAAAAAAATTTTTTTAAATGCAATTTATTTTTGTGTGTTGACTTTGTAACCTGCGACATACAACTGTAAGTTTTTGTAATTGTTTTATGTTCTTTAGGATTTTCTGTAAAAAAATTATGTCATTTGTGACCAGGCACAGCTTTACTTCTTCCTTTATGTTTATCCCCACCCTGGCCTTGTTGCACTGTTTAGAGCTACCAGTGCAGTATTGCATAGAAGCGTAAGAATAAACATGCTTGCTTTGTAGTTGATTTTAGGGGGGAGAATATCAATATTAAGTATGATGCTAGCTGTAGATTTTTTTTTTTTTTGAGAGAAGCTCAAGCGGGAAGGGGGCACAGAGAGGGGGACAGAGGATCTGAAGCAAGCTCTTTACTGAAGGCTGACAGCAGTGAGCCCAATGTGGGCCTTGAACCCACAAACTGTGAGATTATGACCTGAGCCAAAGTCAGATGCTCTACTGACTTGAACCACCCAGGTACCCAGCGTAGTTGTAGATATTTTTATGTGTCCTTTGTCAGACTGAGGAAGTTCCATTCTGTTTTTAATTTTATGAGTTTTTATCATGGATGAATATTAAATGTTGTCAAATGTTTTTTATTCATCTATTTAAATGGTTGTATTTTTTTGTCTTCTAATACAGTGAACTACCTTCTTTAAAAAATTTTTTTAAAACATATTTATTTTTGAGAGAGAGAGAGAGAACAGAAAGGGAGGGGCAGAGAGATGGAGACACAGAATCTGAAGCAAGCTCCAAGCTCTGAGCTGTCAGCGCAGAGCTGGACATTGTACTTGTACCCACCAACTGTGAGATCATGACCTGAGCTGAAGTTGGTTGCTTAACCGACTGAGCCACTCAGGTGCTCCTAAAAGTGTTTTTAGACCAACCTTGCATTCCTGGGGTAAACGTCCCTTACTGATAATGTATTACCCTTTTTATATATTGCTAGATTCATTTTGCTCATGTTTTGTCTTAGATATTTACATCTATGTTCAGGATATCAGCCTATAATTCTCTTTCTTTTTTTCCTTCTTTCTGTCACCCGCTCCCCATGCCTACCTTCCTCCTTGTCTCCCTTTCCCCCTCCCCCTTCCCCTTCCTCGCCTTCTCTCCCTCTGTCTCTCTCCCTCTCTCCCTCTCTCTCTCTCTCTCTTTTTGATAATATCTTTCATTTTATTAGTGGGTTATATTGACCCCATGAAATGTTGAAAAGTATTCCGTTCCATTTTCTGAAGGAGTTTGTAGTAAGATCAATGTTATTTGTGTTTGATAGAATTCACCAGTTAAACCGTCTTGGTGTGGAGTTTTCTTTTGGGGGAGGTTTTTGTGTTTTACTCAAAAAAATTTTTTAAAGTAGGTTCTACGCTCAGTGTGGGGCTTAAACTCACAACCCTGAGATTAAAAGTCACTGGCTGTACTGACTGAGCCAGCCACGTGCCCCTTGGGGGAAGTTTTTGGTAAGAAATCCAATTTCTTTAACAGATAGGGCTATTCAGATATTCTGTTTCATCTTATGTAAGTTCTAATAAGTGGTATTTGTCCAGGAACTTGTTTATTTCATATATATTGTCAAAGTTTATTGGCATGAAATTGTTCATAATATTCCTTTATTATCTTTTTAATGTCTGTAGGATTTAGGGTGATATCCTCTTTTATTTTGAATCTGATATTTATGTCTTTTCATCAAATTTGGGAAATTTTTAGTCATTATTTCCTTAAATATTTATCTGCCCCATCTTTCTGTTCTCTCTTTTTGGGTAAATAATTAGGTGTGTTTTATACCTTTTACCCTCTAACTTCCTGTTATATTTTCTTCTTACATAATCTCTAACTAGACTTGTCAGCCAACTTTAAGTGAATTATATGTTTAGTTTCTTAATATTTTCGTAGATCTTTGAATGACATGGAGGTAGTAAGAGAAGGAGAAGGGGATTTCAAGTGTATAAGAGTAGTTTTGACTTTACATGTTGTCATTCACTTAAGTTTCATTATTATTATAATAAATTCGATCTTTCAAAGATAGGCCACTACCGTTTACAGTTTACAAATATGATCGGGTATAATAATTTTTTGATACTCAAAAATTCTTTGAGAAAATATTAAAATCTTATTTAATGCTTATTTTTGAAAGACAGTGAGTGGGGGAGGAGCAGAGAAAGAGGGAGACACAGAATCTGAGGCAGGCTCCAGGCTCTGAGCTGTCATCATAGAGCCTGACATGGAGCTCAGACCCACTAGCTGTGAGGTCATGACCTGAGCTGAAGTCACATGTTGAACCAACTGAGCCACCCAGGCACCCTGAGAAAATATTAAAATACACTCTGTTATAGATTTTTTTTTGCCGTTGATCTCATATGGTGCCATCATCCTTCATAAAGATATAGATTTACTTGTATGTATTAATATAATTCTGTTCCAGATATTCTGTGCTAATACTGACTTTATCAAAATACCCCTGAATGGAGGGAAGGAAAGTTAAGTTACTAGTAGTGTTACAGGTATCGGAAAACAATGTGCACTTCACATTTTCTGATCATTTGGGTTCTGGAAATATTTGTTTCTTTTACTATAAAGCAAATATCTTTGTGTATATGTAAAATCATTACAACATATATTTAAGAATAGGTAACCTAGGGGCATCTGGGTGGCTCAGTCGGTTGGTTGAGCATCTACTTCTTCATTTCAGCTTAGGTCATGATCCCAGGGTCATGGGATAGAGCCCTGTGTTAGGCTCCACACTGAGTGTGAAGTCTGCTTGGGATTCTCTCCCTCCCTCCCTCCCTCTCTCTCTCTGTCTCTCTCTCTCTCTCGCGTTCCCCCTCCCTCCTTCTGCCCCTCTCCACTGCTTGTTCTCTCAGTCTGTCTGAAAAAAAAAAAAAAGGTAACCTAAAGGAATAGGACTTCTATAAATCTTCATACAGACCAGTTCTGGTTACTGTTTAGGATGAGGCTCAGATTCACCTCAATTTGACTTTTCAAATAAATTAACATATTGATCTTGACCATAGTCTTGTAAAAACAAATTCAAATTGTCAAATGAGGGGAACCTGGGTGGCTCAGTTGGTTAAGCCTCTGACTCTTGGTTTCAGCTCAGGTCATGATCTCATGGTTCGTGGGTTCAAGCCCTGCATAGGGCTCCAAGCTGACAATATGAAGCCTACTTGGGATTCTCTGTCTTTCGAAATTGACCGGATATGCATGGGTTTATTTCTGGGTTTTCTGTTCTGTTCTATTGGTCTATGTGTCTCTTTTTGTGCTACTACAATACAGCTTTGATTATTACAGCTTCGTAGTATGTTTTGACATCTGAGATTATGATATCTCCAGCTTTGTTTTTTCTCAAGATTGCTTTGGTTCCTCAGGGTTTTTTGTGATTTCATACAGATTTTAGTAGTTATGTGTTCTAGTTCTAGCTCTTTGAAAATGTTTTTGGTATTTTTATAGGGATTGCACTAAATCTGTAGATTGCTTTGGGTAGTATGGATATTTTATTTCATTTTTTAAATCTTTTATTTATTTAATGTTTATTTTTTATTTTGAGAGAGAGAGAGCACATGTGAGCAGGGGAGAGGCAGAGAGAGAAGGACAGAGAGAATCCCAAGCAGGCTCTGCACTGTCAGCTCAGAGCCCCATGTGGGGCTTGATTCCACAGATTGTGAGATTATGTTTGTGAGCCAAAACCAGGAGCTGGATGCTTCTTAACTGACTGAGTCACCTAGGCACCCCATGGATATTTTAAGAGTATTCGTTCTTCCAGTCTATGAGCATGGAATATCTTTCCATTTGTTTGTGTTATCCTGAATTTCTTTCATCAGTGTTTTATAGTTTTCAGAGTACAGGTCTTTAACCTCCTTGATTAATTTATTTACTTTACTATTTAAAAAATTTTTTAATTAATTTATATTCAAGTTAACATACAGTGTAGTATTGGTCTCAGGAGTAGAACCTAGTGATTCATCACTTACATTTAATACCCAGTACTCATCCCAACAAGTGCCCTCCTTAATGCTCATCACCCTTTTATTTTACTATTTTTGATGCAATTATAAATGGAATTGTTTTCATAATTTTTCTTTCTGCTACTTCATTATTGTATAGAAATGCAACAGATTCTGTATATTAATTTTGTATCCTGTGACTTTACTGAATTCATTTATCAGTTTAGTTTTATCAGTTTAATTTTTTGGTGGAGTCTTTATGGATTTCTGTATATTGTATGATGTCTTCTACATACCGTGAAAGTTTTACTTCTTCCTTACCAATTTGGATGTCTTTTACTTCTTTTTCTTGTCTGATTGCTGTGGCTAGGAATTTCGGTACTATGTTGAATAAAAGTGGTGAGAATGACATCTTGTTTCTTTTTTTTTTTCCTTGTTTCCAATCTTAGAAAAAAAGCTCAGTTTTTCATCATCGAGTATGATGTTAGCTATGGGTTTTTCATATATGACCTTTATTATATTGAAGTCTGTTTCCTCTAAACCTGCATCGTTGACAGTTTTTTTTTTTATCATGAAACCATGTTGTACTTTGTAAAAATTTTTCTCTGCTTGTATTGAGATGATCATATGGTTTTATCTTAATACATTTTTAACAAGAAAAGGTAGAAAATCAGGAGTGGTTTTCCTAGGCAGTTTTCTATTTTTGAGAAAAACCACCCATATACATTTTTTTTATAAAGAAATTGTTGTATGTGTCTAGTTTTAAAACTTTTAGTTTGTTCAGAGTTTCTCCATAGCCTCCAAAAGGAAATATTAGATGGTGATAAGAGACATTATAATGGAATACTCATAAATAATCATGAACAAGAGCCTGACACAAATAGACATGCCAGCTCTACGAAGGTAGCATTGGTCTTGGTCCAAGATGACACTGGACCAGTTAGCTAACTTCTTTAAACCTCAGTGTCTTCATCTGTGAAATAATGATAGGGTTATTATGAGCATCAGGTATCAGATTAGATGTGAAGCATACTTAGTGCAGTGCCTGACATACAGCAAGTGCTTATTAGCATTAAAGAATTAAAATACACCATACTTTATTGGCAGTAAACTAAAAATAAGAAAGTTGCTGTGTTAATTTTCAGCATTAGTCCATGATTTTAGTTGCATTTCTTTGATGTGTTTTATGTTAATAAAGCATAGACAATGTAAAGATGATGCTTTTTTCTTTAAAAACAATTTTTTTAATGTTTATTTTTGAGAGAGAGAGAGAGAGTGCGAGCGCACATGAATGCAAGCTGGCGAAGGGCAGAGAGACACAGACTCCGAAACAGGCTCCAGGCTCCGAGCTGTCAGCACAGAGCCCGACACAGGGCTCGAACTCTGGTGAGATCATGACCTGAGCCGAAGTTGGGACACCTAACCCAGGTGTCCCTGCTTTTTTCATTTATATATGTGTGTATAGTGAAAGCAAGGCGAATTGTTCACACCAAGCAGGAAGAACTTTTATGTAAATTGGTCAAGGTAAGTGCCACCTGACAGGACATGACAGTTTATCTCATTAAACTCATTTAACAGCCCTCTGAAAGTAGGAAGTATCTCAGTGTTGCAGATAAGCAAACAAGCGTTAGGAATTAATATAACTTGCTGAATCACACAGCTTGTAGCTGCAGACTTGGGCTTCATACCAACCGACACCAAAATCTATGTTTATATTACTGTAGTTTTGCTGAGAAAATTAATATGATCAAAAATGGAAACTACGTAGAAAAAGAGCTATAGGTGGAAAAGTTCATTGTTGACCATATAGGCATTGTGTTGAAAGAGTAATTGATCCCCTTTTAAACTAATGAATAGTAAAAAGTATAATGAGAAAAATTCAGTGTGTGAGTTTCTAGCCTTTGATTCTTCCTCTGCATGCTAATGTGCTGATGGCGGTTCTGCCTTATTCAGTTAGCTAATTCCGTTTTTTTACCTTTCTTCTCCTTCTAAGGAGGGCTCGGCATTTCTCAGACTAGGTTTTGGGGGATTTCTGGTATAGAATTAAGAGATGGGTGAGATAGAAAGAATATGAAAGTAGCTGTTGCAGGATAGTCTATGTTATTCCATGTTTTCCAGTTTGTACCCTGTCATGGTTATATTAAAGAAAAGAAGTGTTTCAAGTAGAGGCCTTCAGATCTTACAGTGAGTGTTGGTAGCTTAATATTATAGTGTCATTAGAAAATGTTTTATGTTTAAAAAAAAAGAAAATGTTTTATGTTGATAATTGCTAATGTTGGATACAAAGGGATTTACTATATTATTCTCTCTACTTTTATATATGTTCGATACTTTTAATAATTAAAAAAATGTTTAAGAAAGTGTTTTAGTAAACATACTTGATTTTTAGGCTTCCTCTCTAATCCTGGAAGTTAGAGCTATATCTTGGATATTCTTGTTTTATATTTCAGAGTGCATTCCACATACTAGGTGCTCAATAAATAAGCGTTTGAGTTGAACCGAATAAAATATTTAGTTGCACTATTTATTTATTCATTTATTAATAAATGTTTATTTTTGAGAGAGAGGGATTGCACATGAGTTGAGGAGGGGCAGAGACAGAGGGAGATGCAGAATTCCAAGCAGGCTCCAGGCTGTCAGCACAGAGCCTGACACAGGGCTGGAACCCACGAACTATGAGATCATGATCAGAGCCGAAGTCAGATGCTCAACCAACTGAGCCACCCAGGGGCCCCTAGTTGCACTATTTTAAATGTAAATAATGTTTAAGCAGCAATATATAAAGTGAAAATATGCTTTTTTGGCTAATTCTGTCAAGGTGAGAAAATGTTCTGGAATTAGGTGGTTGTGATGGTTGTAAAACTCTGAATATACTAAAAACCATTGAATTATATATATATGTATATATTTTTTAAGATTTATTTAAAGAGACTATGTGAACAGGGGAGAGGGGCAGAGAGAGAGAGGAAGAGAGAGAGAAAAACCCAAGCCGACTCCACAACTTGGGGCTCTATCCCCTGACTGCAGGATCATGACCTGAACTGAAATCAAGAGTTGGATGCTCAATTGACTAAGGCACTCAAGCACCCTGAAATGTATGCTTTATTTTATTATTATTTTTTAATGTTTGTTTATTTGAGAGAGAGAGAGAGAGGGAGGGAGAGAGAGAATGTGAGCGGGGGAGGTGCATAGAGAGAGGGAGACCCAGAATCTGAAGCCACAAGCTTGGGATCGTGATCTGAGCTGAAATCAAGAGTCAGATGCTCAACTGACTGAGTCACCCAGGCACTCCATAAAAGAGCCATTGGAGACACATACTGATACTTATAGAAGAAATAAAATTATGTCTAAAATTTGTTTTAAAATAATCCAGGGATGGGGCACCTGGGTAGCTCAGTCATTTGAGCATCCAACTTTGGCTCAGGTCATGATCTCAAATCATGATCTCTCTTCTTTTTCATTCATCTATTGATGTATACTTGGGGCATTTCCATAATTTGGCTATTGTAAGTAATGTTGCAATAAACTTAGAGATGCATACATTTTGTTGAATTAGTGTTTTTATATTCTTTGGGTAAATACCCAGTAGTAGAATTACTGGAAAAATATGGTAATTCTATTTTTGACTTAAAAAAAAGGTATTTTTTTAATGTTTATTTTTGAGAGAGAGAGAGCAAGTGAGCGTGAGCAGGGGAGGGGCAGAGAAAGAAGGAAATACAGAATCCAAAGCAGACTCCAGGCTCTGTCAGCACAGAGCCTGACATGGGGCTTGAACTCACGAGCTGTGAGATCATGACCTGAGCCCAAGTTGGACACTTAAGGACTGAGCCACTCAGGCGCTCCTATTTTTAACTTATTGAGGAACTTTCGGGCTGTTTTCCGCAGTGACTGCACACATTTGCATTGCTACCAGCAGTACGTAAGGGTTCCTTTTTCTCTACATCCTCACCAACACTTGTTTCTCGTGTTTTGGATTTTAGGTATTCTGACAGGTGTGAGGTGATATCTCATTTTTTTTTTTTTTTTTAAGAAATTTCTATGATATGAAAGCATTCAGGAATTCTTTTTTTTTTTTTTGACGTTTATTTATTTTTGAGACATAGAGACAGAGCATGAGCAGGAGGAGGGCAGAGAGAGAGAGGGAGACACAGAATCCGAAGCAGGCTCCAGGCTCTGAGCTGTCAGGACAGAGCCCAACGTGGGGCTCGAACCCATGAAC
This sequence comes from Paguma larvata, assembly GCA_030068075.1. NCBI lineage: Eukaryota > Metazoa > Chordata > Mammalia > Carnivora > Viverridae > Paguma > Paguma larvata. The sequence continues at coordinate 54,930,257 of CM057843.1, forward strand.
GGTGAGCTCACGACCTGAGCCAGAGTCGGGTGCTCAACCGACTGAGCCACCCAGGCGCCCCTCTTTTGTTTTTTTTAAGTTAATTTATTTGAGAGAGAGACAGAGAGAAAGAGAGTCGGGGAAGGGCGAGAAGAGGGAGAGACAGAATCCCAAGCAGACTCCATACTGTCAGTGTAAAACCCGCTGCCGGGCTTGAACTCACAAACTCTCTTGTGATCTCTAAAATATTTCCTTTTTTTTTCTTTTAATTATTTTAATGTTCATTTATTTTTGAAGAAGAGAGAGATAGAGTGCAAGTGGAGGAGGGGCAGAGAGAGAGGGAGACACAGAATCCCAAGCAGGCTCCAGGCTCTGAGCTGTCAGCACAGAGCCTGACTTGGGCTTAAATTCATGAGCCATGAGATCATGACCGACTGAGCCACCCAAGTGCCCCTCTAAAATATTTTCTGGTTTTTGGGAGTTTTCTAGTTTCACTGCAATCTATATAGGGTGGTCTTCTATTTATTTATCAAGCTTCTGCTTTGTTAGGCTCCCTGAATCTGAGAAAGAATGGTTTTCATCAAGCTTGAAAAATTCTTAGCTATTATTTCTTCAAATATTGCTTTCTGATTATGCTGTTTTTTTCTTCTAAAACTCTAGATGTATGAAGCATTATTACTCTTCCCTTCTTGTCTCTTCATTCTTTTATGTCTCCATTTCATATTTGAGTAAATTCTTCAGATCCCTATTCCAGTTTAAACTGTAAATTCTCACTTTAGGTTCATCTACCCTGCTATTTAACCTGTCCACCGAGTTTCTAATTTTAAGTTTTTTTTTTTTAAATGTTTATTCAGTTTTGAGAGACAGAGAGAGACAAAGTGTGATTGGGGGAGGGGCAGAGAGAGGTAGACAGAATCTGAAGAAGGCTCTGAGCTGTCAGCACAGAGACCGACACAAGGCTTGAACCCACAAACCGTGAGATCATGACCTGAGCTGAAGTCAGACACTTAACCAACTGAGCCACTCAGGGGCCACAGCCAAGTTTCTAATTTTAATTATTATATATGACCAGTTTGTAGGAATTCTCTTTGGTGTCTTTTCAGATCTGCCTGGTAATTTAATAGGGTCTTGTTCTTTAGTCATATTTTTATAGCTTTTCTTGTTTCATTAAATGTTACTGTGTAGCTAGTAATTCCACTGCTTTTGTGGGTCAGAGTCTCACATTTATTATTTCTTCTGACCCTTAATCTCACTATCCTGTTTCATATATTTTGTGATTTTCATTGCGAATTTATGTTCATTTATCTCAAGATGATTTTCATAGTTTAGCCAGTATTTTTAGGTGACATGTTAAGAGGGTTTTTTTCAGGGTAATGTTCTATTTGCCTGAAATGGAGGGTTGGAAATATTTTAGCTAATCAATTGGAAAAAAATAGGGAACATAATGTATCTATAGCAACATAAAACAGAACTTTGCCTTTTGAAATAGAAATTTTAGAATTTATTCTTTGCACCGTCACATCAGAAGTGAATCTTCTTGGCAAGTTGCTTTACGTCTTCGAAATCTGTTATTACTATTTATACGTTGTGCAATCAGAGTAAAATTAATAGGAAAAAATGGAGACTTTTAAAACCTTTGCATCTGTGAGATGTCCTATAAGTGAAATGCTTCTGTAAGATGTTACTAATTATTGATTAGCCAGTACGTGAATGGATTTATGTCATAACACAATTCTGTTTTTGGAGTTCATTATCAGCTGGAGAAAAAAAAAGGCCTTATTAATACTAATTAACATTATTATTCTATGTCATTAAAAGATGAGGAACTAAAGATAAAGGCAGGACAGGTGTTGCAGAAATCCATTTTATTTTTTTTATTCTCTAAATTCCCTCAGAATGAGAATTCCCAGTCCTGTCTGTTCGGTATGTTTATGATGCTGAATTTATAGCAAAAGATATGTTTCATATTAGTTTTACATTTTGTTGTAAGACAATGGTAGAAAGTAATGTTTCATTGTTTTCGTCTGCGTGTAATATGCTCAGGTGATTTATTTACTTTCTTATATGCTTGAAGGATAAATAGCACAGATTGTTTTACTGTGAAGGTTTCCTCATGTCCTTTTAGAATCTAGTGAAACACAATTAATGAAAAATGAAAAATAATCTCTTTCTTCCCTTAATTTCTGTGGTTCAATCTTAAGGACCAATAATGTCACTTTTTTTAGGGTACTAGTTATAATAATGTTTTAATAATAATGTGTTATATAGCAGTAAGATGAGAGAAATACTTTGAATCGCTGCCTGCAAGGATAAAATATTCATTATTATTCTCGTTATTTCATGTGTTTATTTTATCCTTCCCCAAGGGTAACCCAAGCTCTTTTATGGCAGAAACTGTCTTCTATTTTGTTTACATAGATCTGACCTCTTTTTATCAAACTTCAGGGCTATCTAAATCTCCAGATTATTCAGAGTACTTTGTTTTAGCTAGCCTGTACAATGGGATCTTTTTAGCTCATTTCTCATGAAAACCTCCTACCTTGGCATTTCTCTTACTCACATAGAAAAATTGTGTACCTGGTAGAGAAAAGCCCAATTTAAGTTGACTTAGTGAAACCTCCATGTTTGTGGAAAAACCCTAAGATTTTTTCTGGGCTGTTTGCTTTTTTATATATCCAGATTGTTCCTTATTCCAATGAAAGCAGATATAGAAGATTATATTATAATTAGCTAATCCTGTCATTCTTGCCAGTATAGTAGGGGCTGTTCATTGTGAACCTATTCTGCTGCCAACAGCTGAGTTGGAACATTGTGTTTATCTGTGAGAGGGTTTGAGTATGAACAATTTGGTCTGAAGATGAAATGAGGGAATGATTCTGTTGATAAACCTGATAGAATCATTAATCTTAAAATATAGGGAGGAATTCACATTTAAAACATTGAATATCATACTGAACATTGTAGAAATAGAAAATTCTATATTTCATTTATAAGAGTTTTCCAGCTTTTCTCTTGCTTTTTAAAAAAATTTTTTAAATATTTATTTTTTTGAGAGAGAGAGACAGAGCGTGAGTGGGGGAGGAGCAGAGAGAGAGGGACACAGAATCCAAAGCAGGCTCCAGGCTCTGAGCTGTCAGCACAGAGACCAACACTAGGCTCAAACTCATGAGCCATGAGATCATGACCTGAGCCAAAGTTGGAGGCTTAACCGAATGAGCCACCCAAGCACCCTCCTCTTGCTTTTTTGAGCAGTGGACAGATGTACTGGAGGCAACCTAGTTTGGTGTGATAAGCAACAGACTGGAACATAGATCAGAACTAGGTGAACAGTGTCATGGAGTCCAATGTATATTCACTCTGTACAAAGAACTTTGATAGACTTTCTAGGTGGGGAAGGAGATTGAGGTGGATATAAGGCTGAGTAAGAAATAATTTCTTAAATAATGTAAAATACAGAAGGAGAAATAGATCAGTGAGTAATAGAAAATAAAATGAAACAAATGATAAAGAGTGTTTGCAGTTAAGATGTAATAGGGGGATGTAGGAAAGAGCAATGAAGATTGATTAGAGACTCAGAGAAAGTGTCACCAAGAATATGGCATTTAAGTTGATTCTAGAAAAGGAGTAGTATTTGGACAAATGGAATATGTTGGGAATAGGAGTGTGAGGATCACATTTTGAGGGATTGGTAAATATGGAGGCAGGCATAGTTAAAGCCCAATTTTATGGAAGGTTAAAGGAGAATATAAGGCCAAACGGCATGAGTGTTTACTTTCAATTCTGTAATAATAATAATAACAACAACAAGAACAACAGCAACAAAAACAACTAGCATATCCCTACTATTTTTATGGACTTATCTCAGATTTACAGTAACAGCTACGGGAGGTGTTATTATATTACTACCTCCCGTACACATGGTCTTATGTGATTTAGTGGGATGATCTGGATCAGAAAGTTGACTTTGTCACTTAAAAGCTACATGACCTTAGGGGTGCCTAGGTGGCTCAGTCAGTTGAGTGTCCAACTCTTGATTTTGGCTCAAGTCATGATCCCGGAGTCAGGGATCAAGCCCTGTGTTGGGTTCCATGCTGAGGATGGAGCCTGTTTAAGATTCTCTCTCTCTCTCTCTCTCTCTCTCTCTCTCTGCCCCCTCCCCAGCTTGCACTCTTTCTCTCGCTAAAACTAAAAAAAAAAAAGTTAAAAATCTGCATGATCCTAGACATATTACTTGGTATTACTAAGTATTCATTTTCTCATTTATCAAATATGAATACCTTCCTCATTAACTTGTTTCAGGGCTACCTCATAGGCTGTGCATTGCATTATTCCAGGATGGGATTCATACAGGCCAAGGATTAGTGATATTTTTCTATAAAGAGCCAGAAGTAAAACTTTAGGGTTTGCAGGTCATAAGGTATTTGTCATAACTTCTCAACCCTGCCGTTGTAGTACACAGCAACATGTGTAGTACATGTGTTTACACCCATGTAAACAAATGAGAGTGACTGTATTCTAATAAAATTTCACTTACAAAACAAGTGGTGGGCTAGACTTGACAACCCAAAGTTTGCTCACCCCTGACATAGACCGGGATATGATGGTGCACCCTTGACTTGTATAATTATGTCATACAGATGTTTTAAGGAAAAATTTGCATGCTATATAAGAAATATTTATTTATAGGTGCAGAAATATTTTTAGCTCACTGCATGTGAATCCTTAGTGTTAAAAGTTCATCCCCTTTCCTTTCTTCCTATCAGTCTATTTAAAAGTTTTATTTATTTTTTTAAGTTTACTTGTTTTGAGAAAGAGAGACGTACCTGAGTGAGCTGGGGAGGGACAGAGAGAGGGAGAGAGAGAGAGAGAGAAATTCCCAAGTAGGCTCTGCACTGACAGTGCATGACGTGGGGCTCAGGTCCAAGAACTGTGAGATTATGACCTGAGCCAAAATCAAGAGTAGGACGCTTAACTGACTGAGTCACCCAGGCCTGTAAATATTTTATTTTATTTTTTAAAGTAATCTGTATATCCATCATGGTGCTTAAACTCAAAATCTCAAGATCAAGAGTTGCAAGTTCTACCACTTGAGCCAGCCAAGCACCCCTCCTCTCTTCCCTTTTAAAGTTATTGCTGTTGATTTCTTGGATAAATCTCTTAAACCTTTGCCCTCAACTTCAGAATTCTCAGTAAGAAAATAAAACTACCCTTCCATCTTATTAACTATAATTAACTTTTTTAATGTTTGTTTATTTTTGAGAGAGAGAGAGAGAGAGAGAGAGACAGCATGAGGGAGGGACAGAAGAGAGGGAGACACAGAATCTAAAGTAGGCTCCAGGCTCAGTGCGGTCAACACAGAGCCCAGTGCGGGTCTTGAACTCATTAACCATGAGATCATGACCTGAGCCACAGTCGGACCCTTAACTGACTGAGCCACCCAGATGTCCCCATATTAACTATAATTAGATCTGTGAGTTAGAGTGATAATATATAAATATTATTTTGAATTCCTTAAAATCAGCTGAAAATTACGGTCAAGACATTGTTGTAGCTAAGCACCACTGTATCCAAGAGTCTTTTTATTTAAGTTTGTTTATTTGTTTAGAGAGAACGAGTGGGGTAGGGGCAGAGAGAGAGGGGGACAGAGGATCTGAAGTGGGCTCTGTGCCAAAGCAGATGCTGGGCTCAAACTCACAAACCATGAGATATGACCTGAGCCAGAGTCAGATGCTTGGCCATCTAAGCCACCCAGGTGCTCCTATCCAAGAGTCTTGAAGCTTGAATTGATGGTACTAATTCAGCATCTCATTTGATTCATGTTATTTTGTGTAAACTAGAATTTTTACCTGGAAAATATATATTGCTTTGGAGGCCCCTGAAATTAGCATGTGGTAGTGTTACTGTCCTGATTTTGATCCCCATCCCATAGTTTTTGTTAGACTACTATTCTTGAAAAAAAGTTAATAATTGAGAGAAACCATATGTTCTTCTAGAGACACCCAGAAGGGACAGGCAAAATGTGGGTTTTCTTTTGCTTTTACTTAGTTGTAGTTTTGTTAATGCTATTCTTTTCAAAGAATATATATATGTGTAAAATAAATAAACTTAAAAATATATATATTTTATATATGTAAATAAAATATAAATGTAAAAATATATAAATATATACTATATATAAAATAGATAAAATATATATCATCTATAATATAATAAAATATAAAATAAGATATATAATATAAATTGTATAAATATATATAAATATATACAAATATAGAAATAAAATATAAACATAAAAATATATAAAATATTTATATATATATTTTTTTTAAGAGAGAGAATAAGCAGGGGAGGAACAGAGAGGGACACAGAATCCCAAGTGACAGTGTAGAGCCCAGTGCAGAGCTCTATCTCACAAACTGTGAGACCATGGCCTGAGCTGAGATAAAAAATCGGATGCTTAACTGACTGAACCACCCAGGCACCCCTCAAAAAATATTTTTTTATTTTTTTTTCTCTCAGTGCTTTGAAGGGTTTTTGTATCAGATTATGTAAATCAAATGTTGATTATCTATTAGGGCTGATTTTGGATTGATTTTGGTCTCGGTTTAGGAATAACAAATTAATTGCTCTTTATAGAATGTATGTTAATCATTGTTGTGAGAAGATAATGATGTTGAATTGCCATACATAATTTTGTTCTCCCACTCTCAATGTTAAAAGACATTTTTTGAAGTCGTTATTTTAACTATGGAGTAGAGGATTTAATATTTCTACATTTGAAAATATTTCCTCCTCTTTACTCTTTGCGATAATATTATATATATTCTACCTGCCTTATTTTTTAACACTTTCCTTTGGGTAAAATACATATAACATTAAATTTACCATTTTAATTACTTTTAAGTGTACAAATTTAGTGGCATTAAATACATTTATAGTGTTGTGTAACCATCACCACCATCTATCTCCAGAACTTTTTCACCATCCCAAACTGAAACTCCATACCCATTGAACAATTACTATCCATTCCCTCCTTTCACCCTGCCCCTGGTCACTTCTGTTCTACTTTCCATCTTTATGAATTTGCCTATTTTGGGTACCTCATTCATGTAAGTGGAATCGTGCAATTTGTGTTTTTTGTGTTTTATTTCACTTGACATAATGTTTTGAAGGTTATCCATGTTCTACCAGATATCAGACTCTCAGTTTTTAACTGCCGAATATTCCATTTTATGTTTAGGCCACATATTGTTTATCCATTCATCTGTTAATGGATACTTGTATTGTTTCCACCTTTTGGTTATTGTGAATAATGCTGCTTATGAAGCTAGGTGTACAAATTAATGAAGCTAGGTATACAAATTATCTCTTTGAGTCCCTGCTTTCATTTCTTTTGGGCATATACCTAGGATTGGAATAGCTGAATCGTACCGTAATTCTATGTTTAAATTTTTGAGGAACCAACAGACCTTTTCGTGATGATTGTACCATGCATTATGTTTTAACAGATAGTTTTAGAAGGCTTATTATTACCTAATTTTGAAAATGTATACCATTTTCATTTTAACATATGAAAATGCCTTGGAATTTTACAAATGCGTTATCATTTGGGGGTAATTTACATTTCTACACTTGCCTTTTTAGTATTTTTCTCTTTTCATTTCTTAAAATTTGGAGTATTAAATACTGATTTCTTTGTCCTACATTCACAAAGAAGCTATAAAAATTCTTACACTCAAGCAAGCAAAAGATGCTATAAATAAAATATGCCACTTCTCAAACTAGTTAACACTAAGGATTCCCAAACATTTTAAAATTTGTATGATAATAAAGCACTCTAATTTGCATATCTCCTGGAAAATACTTGAGTTTCCTGAGAAGAATAAACTCCAGCTTTTTTCTAAAATTAAATCTGTACTAGATCTAATTCATTATCAGTACCTTACTTTAAAAAGTAATAATATTAATCAGGGAAAAAAAGAGACAAAACTTAGTAACAGTTAAGTTTTATTGAGATCTTGTGCTAAGTATTTTGAACACATTCCCTAACACCCACAACAACCTATATGGAGTAGGAACTCTTATTATCTTTATTTTACAGTTGGAAACTTGAGGCACACAGAGAGGTTAAATAAGTTGCCTAAAGTCACACAGTAACAAGTAGTAGATTTGTATTTAATTCAGAGCATCTTTAACCAAAAGCATATTTTAATGACTACATGTTGGCACTGACAAAGATAATAAATATATTTTCATTTCTGTCTTAAGGAGTTTATAAAAAAAGATGAGCCCAAATCACTTAACATTGTAGAGATACAGGGGAAAAAGATAATTGGATTTTAATTACAGAAATTTGAAGGCTACCTACTTCCATATACAGCCTTTAATTAGTGTGAGCTTTTAATATAGTCCCCAAGTTCACTATTTTCATGGTATTTCATGCACTGGCAACCCACATAAGAGCCAATGATAATTAGGCCACCTAGATCCTAGGTAAAATTTATTATCATCACCATTTTATTTTATTCTATTTTATTTTTTAAGTTTATTTTTGTTGAGAGAGAGAGAGAAAGAGCATGCAAGTGGGGGAGGTGGGCAGAGAGAGAGGAGAGAGAGAATCCCAAGCAGGCTCCACACCATCAGTGCAGAGCCTGACGTGGGGCTCAGTCTCATTACCGTGAGATCATGACCTGAGCCAAAATCAAGAGTCAGACACTCAACCAACTGGGCCACCCAGGTAACCCTACCATCTCCATTTTATGTTTTGTCATTTTGTGGTTTTTTCCTACTTCCTTGAAACTTTCTTCCTGGAAAGACCTCTTATGTAAGCACCATAAGGACAGGAATCTTTGAACATTGCCTGGTACATGTTTATTAACTCTTTGGTGAATAAATATGTAAAAATCAGTTTTCTCTATATATCCTTATACTGTAACAATTGTTATGGTTACTGATCTGTGCCCCCTGGCTATTTTCCATAGCCATTCTCCTAATTACGAGGGTTTTTTTGAATATGTGAGAAACAATATAATACAATGATAAAGGGCATGGATTTTAGTGTCAGATTTGGAATTAATTCTGGCTCCATTTACTAATTTATGTGGCCTTGAGCAAAGTCCTTAATCTCTAACACACCTTAAGTTTCTCATCAGGAAAACAGAGTTAGATAATAGTGCCAACCTCACAGGATTGGTGGGAGGATAAAGAAGATAATACATAAGATGTGCTAAACTGAGCACAAGACCTGTTTTACCATGGCTAAATGTTTTTTTTTGTTTTTGTTTTTTTTCTTTTCTGTGTCACATTACTAGGAATTCAACTGTATAAGACATGGTCAGTGTCCTAAAGGAAAGTACATATTGGGCTACAATAGGAAATATGTGTATACATGACTTTAAAATACTGCTAAAATATCTGAATAAGTTAGAATGAATAGAGTGAATACACATTTGTGACTTTAAAAATTTTATTTTTGACATAAAATTGTATATATTTAAGGTATGTGTCATGTTTTGATATACACATACATTGTAAAATAATTACCACAAACTAACAAATCCATCACCTCCTATAGTTACTATCTTTGTGTGTTATAAGAACACCTGAGACTTGCTTTCATCAAATTTCAAGTATATAATACATTATCATTAACAGTAGTCAATATGCTATACAGTACATCTCTCAAATTTATTCTTCTTATAGCTGAAAGCTTAGACCCTTTGATGAGTATTTCCCCCTTTCCCTTACCCCCAGCCTCTGGTAACCACCATTCTACTCTCTGTTAATATGATATCAACTTAAAAAAAAATATTTCACATATAAATGAGATAATACAATATTTGTCTTTCGGTGTCTGGCTTATTTCACTTAGCATAATGCCCTCTAAGTTCATATATGTTGTTACAAATGGCAGGAATCCTTTCTTTTTTAAGGCCAAATAATATTCTGTTTGTGTGTATATATGTGTGTGTGTGTGGGTGTACATTTTCTTTATCCATTCATCTGTCAGTGGACACTTAGATTGTTTGAATATTTTTGCTACTGTGAATAATGCTGCACTGTGTTATTCCATAGTGGTATGCCAATTTACGGTCCCACCAACAGTGCATGAGGGTCTGCTTTTCTCCACGTCCTTTCTAACACTTGTTATTTCTCATCTTTTTGATACCAACCATTCCAACTGGTATGAGCTGTTATCTCATTGTAGTTTTGATATGCATTTCCTTGATGATCAGTGATGTTGAGCATCTTTTCATGTGCCTGTAGACCATCTATATGTCTTCTTTGGTAAAATATCTATTCAAATCCTCTGCCCATTTTTCAGTTGCATTGTTTTTTTTGCTATTAAGTTGTACGAGTTCTTTATATATTTTTGGATATTAAGCCCTTATAGGGTATATGATTTGCATATATTGTCTCCCATTCATTAGGTTGTCTTCATTTGTTGATGGTTTCATTTGCTATGCAGAAGCTTTTTGGTTTCATGTAGTCCCACTTGTTTATTTTTCTTTTTGAATTCAGATCGAAAAATTAATTGCCAAGACAAATGTCAAGGAGCTTACTGCCTAGGTTTTCTTCTAGGCATTTTATGGTTTCAGGTCTTACATTCAAGTCTATAATCCATTTTGAGTTAATTTTTGTAGATAGTATGAGATAGTGCTCAGGTTTCGTTCTTTTTTCCCCAGTAAACTCTGCACTGATGCATACTCACAGTTCTGAGATCAAGAACTGTATGTTGTATGGACTGAGTCAGCCAGATGCCCCTCTAGTTTCATTCTTCTGCATGCAGCCATCCAGTTTTCCCAACACCATTTACTGAAGAGACTGTCCTTTCCTCATTGTATATTCTTGTTTACTTTGTCATAAATTGTCCATATATGCATGAATTTATTTCTGGGTTCCCTATTAAGTTCCACTGATCTGTGTGTCTGTATTTATGTCAGTACTATAAGATTTTTAAATAAAATTATTATTAATTGTAGTTGACATATATTAATTTCAGGTGCACAATATAGTTGATTAGATAATTATATACATAATGAAATGTTCACCATGATAGGTGTAATTACCCTCTGTCACCATACACAATTAATATATTTTTTCCATTGGAAATAAATCATTTTAATTATATAGTTTTATAATTAAATAATATTTAAAGGCATACATGGATAAGTCTTGCTCTCAGTGATGTGTCCGTTCTTCTTTTACTCCCCCATCCTTATGGTTTCTTTGTATCCTTCCATTGTTTCTTCATATATGTGTAAGCAGATACAAGTAAAAATCGACTATATACCCCATGCCATATTTTTAATCCCCTTGACATTTATTTTGTAACTGGAAGTTTGTACCTTTTAAATCTCCTTCACCTATTTCACCTATCCCTCACTCTCTTATTCTCTGGCAACTTCCTATTTGTTCTCTGTATTTGTCAGTCTGTTCTTGTTTTTGTGTGTGTGTTTTGTTTTTAAGATTAGTGAAATATTAGTCTTTCTCTGACTTACTTCACTTAGCATTATAACTTCTAGGTCTGCTCATGTTATCATGAATGGCAAGATTTCTTTTTTGGGGGTGGAGGCTAAGTAAGAGTTAGATCCTATTCAGGACCTCTGCCCAATTTTTAATTGGATTATTTGGGTTTTGTTATTTTTGAATGGTTGTTTTTGGTGTTGAATTGTATTATTTCTTTATATGTTTTGAATATCAACCCCTTATCAGATATATCATTTGCAAATATCTTTTCCCATTCAGTAGTTTACCTTTTCATTTTGTTGATGGTTTCTTGCACATGCAAAGAATGTAATGTAATTTGATGTAATTCTGGTAGTATTGTTTTGCTTTGTTTTCCTTTGCCTGAGGAGACAGATCCAGAAAAATATTGCAAAGGTCATTGTCCAAGAGATTACTGCTTGTGTTTTCTTTAAGGAGTTATATGGTTTTGGGTCTGTATGTTTAGGTCTTTAATTCATTTCGAGTTTATTTTTGTGCATGGTATTAGAAAATGGTCCAGTTTCATTCTTTTACATATAGATTCCTAGTTTCCCCAGCATCATTTATTGAAGAGACTGTCCTTTCCCCATTGTATATTCTCCATTTTTGTAAATTAATTGACCATATATTTGTGGGTTTCTTTCTGTTAAATTGATCTATGTGTACTTTTTTTTTTTTTTTTTTTTTTTGCCAGCATCACACTGTTTTGATTACTTTAGCTTTTAGTATGGTTTGAAATCTAGGATTGAGATACCTCCAGCTTTATTCTTTCTCAAGATTGCTTTGGCTATTCAGGGTTTTTTGTGGTTCCATATGTATTTTAGTATTATTTGTTCTAGTTTTGTGAAAAATACTTATTAGTATTTTCATAGGGATTTACATTGAAGCTATAGATTGCTTTGGGTAACATGGACATTTTAATCAATGCTTGAGCATGGTGTATGTTTTCTTTGTGTTGTCTTCAAGTTATTTCATCAGTGTCTTACAGTTTTCTTGCATTGCTCTTTCACCTCCTTGATTAAATTTGTTCCTGGGGCTCTTGGGTGGCTCAGTCGATTTAGTGTCCAACTTCGGTTCAGGTCATGATCTCATGGTTCTTGATTTCAAGTCCCGCATCGGGCTCTGTTCTGACAGCTCAGAACCTGGAGTGTGCTTCGGATTCTGTGTCTCCCGCTCTCTCTGCCCCTCCCCCCACTTAAAAATAAACATTTTTTCAAAAATTAAAAAAATATTTGTTCTTATGTATTTTATTATTTTTGGTGCAATTGTAAATCGATTGTTTTCTTAATTTCTCTTTCTGCTAGTTCATTGTTATAGAAACGCAACAGATTTCTGTGTATTGATTTTGTATCTTACAACTTTACTGAATTCACTTATTGGCTTTCATAGTTTTTTGGTGGAGTCTTTTTGTTTTCTATATAAAAAATCATGCCAGGGCACCTGGGTGGCTTAGTTGGTTAAGTGTCTTACTTCAGCTCAGATCATGATCTCGCAGTTTATGGGTTTGAGCCCTGCATTGAGCTCTGTGCTGACAGCTCAGAGCCTGGAGCCTGCTTGGGATTCTGTGTCTCCCTCTCTCTCTGCCCCTCCCCTGCTTGTGCTCTGTCTCTCTGTCTCTCAAAAGTAAATAAACATTAAAAAAGAAAAGATAGAAAGATATACATAAAATCATGTCATATGTACATAGTGAGGGTTTTACTTTTTCCTTACCAATTTGGAAACTTTTTATGCCTTTTTCTTGTCTGATTGCTATAGTTAAGACTTCTAACGACAACTACTTCAACATACAAGATGAATGTTGAATAAGAGTGGTGAGAGTGACATCCTTGTATTGTCCTGATTGTAAAGGAAAAGTTTCCAGATTTTTACCACTGAATATCATGTTAACTGTAGGCTTGTCATTTATGGCCTTTATTATGTTGAGGAATGTTCTCTACATAGCCACTTTGTTGAGAGTTTTTATGATGATAAAAAGATAAAATTTTATGATGATAAAAAGATGCAGTTTTTCTGCATCTATTGAGATGATCATACGACTTTCATCCTTCATTTTTTAATGTGGTATATTACATTGATTTACAGATATTGAACCATCCTGCATCCCTGAAATAAATCCCACTTGATTGTAATAAATGATCCTCTTAATATGTTGTTGAATTTGCTTTACTAATATTTTGTTGAGGATTTTTGCTTCAGTGTTCATCATGGATATTGACCTTTAATTTTCTTTCTTTCTCTTTTCCTTCGTTCCTTTTTTTTTGTGTGTGTGTGATATCCCTGTCTGGTTTCTATATAAGCCTAATGCTGGCCTCTTAAAATGAGTTTGGAAGTGTTCCCTCTTCTTCCACTTTTTAGAAGAGTTTGAGAAAGATTGGTTTTAAATATCTTTTTTTTTTTTAATTTTTTTTTAATGTTTATTATTTTTGAGACAGAGAGAGACAGAGCATGAGTGGGGGAGGGGCAGAGAGAGAGGGAGACACAGAATCTGAAGCAGGCTGCAGGCTCTGAGCGGTCAGCACAGAGCCCGACGCGGGGCTCGAACTCACGGACTGTGAGATCATGACCTGAGCTGAAGTCGGACACTCAGCCGACTGAGCCACCCAGGCGCCCCAATATCTTTGAATGTTACAATTCACCAGTGAAGCTGTTTGGTCTTGGACTTTGTAGGGAGGTTTTTGATTACTGATTCAATTTCCTTATTAGTCATCTATTTAGATTTTCTATTTCTTTTCTTTTTTTTTCCCTTAAACTTTATTTATTAATTTTTTTAGAGAGAGAGAGCAAGTGTGTGAGTAGGGGAGGCACAGAGAGAGAGAGGAAGAGAGAAAAGATCCCAGGCAGGCTCCACACTGTCAACATGGAGCTGGATGTAGAGCTTGAACCCATAAATCGTGAGACGACGACCTGAGCTAAAATCAAGAATTGGACACTTAACCGACTGAGCCACCTAGGTACCCCTAGACTTTCGATTTCTGATTCAGTCTTGGAAGATTATGAGATTCTAAGAATTTATCCATCTCTTCTAGGTTGTCCAGTTTGTTGGCTTGTAATTGTTCATAGTAGTCTCTTACGATTATTTGTGTTTCTGCTATATCAGTTGTAACTTCTCTTTTATTTTAAAAATTGTTTTTTAATGTTTATTTGAGAGAGAGAGAGAGTGAGCTGGGGAAGATCAGAGAGAGGGAGACACAGAATCTGAAGCAGGCTTCAGGCTCTGAGTTGCCAGCACAGAGCCCAATGAGGGGCTCAAACTCATGAACTGTGAAATCATGACTTGAGCCAGAGTCTGGTGATTAACTGACTGAGCCACCCAGGAGCCCCAGTAACTTCTCTTTTATTTATGATTTTATTTAGTTGAACCCCTCCACCCCTCTTTTTTGGTCAGTCTAACTAAAGGTTGTTAATCTTGTTTATTTTTTTCAAAGAACAGACTCTTACTTTCATTGATTTTTTTTGTTTGTTTGTTTCTAATTCATTTGTTCCCATTCTAATCTTTATTTTTTCCTCTTAGTAACTGTGGGATTCACTTACTCTATTTCTGGTTCCTTTAGATATAAAATTAGGTTGTTTATTTGAGGCTTTTCTCTTTTCTTGAGGTAGGCTTGTATTGCTCTGAACCTCCCTCTTAGAATTGCTTTTGCTGTATCCCGTAGGTTTTGGTATGTCATATTTACATTTTCATTTGTCTCTGGGTATTTTTTGATTTCTCTTGATTTTTTGTTGCCCCAATGGTTGTTCAGTAGGGTGTTGCTTAATCTTCATATATTTATGGGTTTTTTTTCATTTTCTTCTTGTAATTGATTTCTATTTTCATACCGTTGTGGCTGGAAAGGATGTTTGAAATGATTTGTCTTCTTAAATGTATTCATACTTGTTTTGTTGTCTAATATGTGATCTATCCTGCAGAATGTTCCATATGGACTTGAGTAGAATGTATATTCTGATCCTTTTGGGTGGAATGTTCTGTATATATCTATTAAGTCCTTCTGCTCTAATGTATTGCTTAAGGCCAATGTTTCCTTATTGATTTTCTGTCTGGTCGATTTACCTGTTGATGTACATGGGTGATAAAGTTCCCTACTATTATTGTATCATTGTCCATTTTTCCCTTTAGGTCTGTTACTATTTGCTTCATATATTTTAGTGCTCCTATGTTTGCTGTGTATCAGTTTACAAATATAATACCTTGTTGGATTGGTCCCTTTATCATTATGTAATGTCTTTTTCTGTCTTTTATTACAGTCTGTGTTTTAAAGTTTATTTTGTCTGATCGGAGTATAGTTACAGCAGTTTTCATTTCTATTTGCGTTACTCTTTTTTCCATACCTTCACTTTCAGTCTGTGGGTGTCCTTAACATCCGAAGTGAGTATCTTATAGCAGAATATAGATGGGTCTTGGTTTTTAATCCATTTAGTCACTCCATATGTTTAAATTGGAGAATTTAGTCCATTTATACTTAAAATAATCACCGATAGGTATGCACTTATTGCAATTTTGTTAATTATTTTCTGACTATTTTTGTAATTCTTTGTTGTTTCTTTTTCTGCTCTCTTCCTTTTTGGCTTGATAGCTTTCTCTTTAATATTATGTTTAGATTCCTTTCTCATTTTCTTTTGTGTATCTGTTATAGGTTTTTGCTTTGTGGTTAACAGGTTCACCTATAACATCCTATGTATATAACAGTCTATTTAAGTTGATACCAACTTAAATTTGAACTTATTCCAAAACTCAATACTTTTACCACCTTCTCCAGTGTCTTATGTCTTTTTTTCCAAATTTTTATTTAATCCTAGTTAATTAACAAATAGTGTAATATCGGTTTCAGGAGTAGAATTTAGCGATTAATCATTTACAAATAACACCCAGTGTTCATCATAACAGATGCCCTCCTTTAATACCCATTATCCACTTAGCTCACTCCCCACCCTCCTCCATCAACCCTTAGTTTGTTCTCTATCTCTTTTTTCCCCTCCCCATATGTTCATCTGCTTTTTTTAAGATTAAATTCCACATATGAGTGAAATCATATGATATTTGTCTCTCTGACTTATTTCGCTTGGCATAATACACTTTAGCTCCAAAACATTTTATGTTTTTCATGGCATATTTTACATCTTTTTATTTTGTATATCCGTTAATTATTTCCCGGTGTGATCATGTGTTCCCACCAGCTTTGGTGAGACAACTGCAGAACTTAGGGTACGGGGCATGCTCACCGGCTTCAGTGATGCAGTGGGAGAGTGCCTTGTCAGCATGCGTGCACCTGCTTTACCAAAGCCGCGGAAGAATGCTGTGATCACTCATGCTCCCTGGCCCCAGCCAAGAGGCAGGGGAGTGCTGCAACTGCCTGTCCTTTACAGCCTCAGCAAGGCAGCAGGATAGTGCCTGACTACTTGCCTTTGCCTGGCTTGCAAAGGCAGCGGGAGGGTGCTGCATCTGTGCTTGTCCACCTGCCCTAGCAGGATAGAGGGAGAGTACAAAGATGGAGTCCACCAATGCCTCTACTTTAGAGGAGAGTCCCAGTTTCTCTTGCCCTTCCAGCAGATGCATTAAGATTAGCACATGAGGGGTGCTTGGCTGGTTCAGTAAAGCATACAACTCTTGATCTTTGGGTTGTAAGTTTGACCCCATGTTGGGTGTAGAGATTACTTAAAAATAAAATCTGGGGTGCCTGGGTGGCTCAGTCAGTTAAGCGTCTTACTTTGTGGCTAAGGTCATAATCTTACAGTTCGTGAGTTTGAGCCCCACTTTGGGGTCTGTGCTGACAGCTCAGAGCCTGAAGCCTGCTTGGGATTCTGTCTCCTCCTCTCTCTGTCCCCCCTTGCTCGCGCTCTGTCTGTCTCTTAGAAATAAATATTTTAAAAAATACATAAATAAAATCTTAAAGGAGCACCTAGCTGGCTCAGTCGGTTGAATATCTGACTCTGATTTCAGTTCAGGTCATGATCCCAGGGTTGTGGGATTGAACCCCACATCAGGCTCCATCCGTGATGAATGTGGAGCCTGCTTAGAATTCTCTCTCTCTCTCTCTCTCTGTCTCTCTCTCTCCCTCTGCCCCTCTTCTCCACTCGTGTGCTCTCTCTCTCTAAAGTAAAAAAAATTAAAATTAAAATTAAATAACATCTTAAAGATTAGCAGATTAATCTCCTTCACATATAGTAAAGGTGCTTTTCAAACTGCTGCTTTTGTGCTAGGTGCCAGAGTGAGTGCAGCCACACACAAACCCTTTAAAAAGAGAATCTGGGGCGCCTGAGTGGCTCAGATGGTTAAGAGCACTGTTCATGGGTTTGAGCCCCGCATCGGTCTCTGTGCTGACAACTCAGAGTCTAGAGCCTGCTTCGGATTCCATGTCTCCCTCTCTCTCTGCGCCTCGTAGTCTGTCTCTTGTCTCTCAAAAATAAATAAATTAAAAAATATATTTAAAAAAAAAGAGAGAATCTCTGTTTTCTATAGCTCTTTGGGTTCCTTATATGTAAGCCCCATTGATTTTCTAAGCTAGACATTTTGGGGTCTTGTCTTTCTGGTGTATTCTCAAGGGTTAGAGTATCTTGTGGGATGCAAGTTTCTCATGCCTCTGAATCTCCTGGCATCTAGAGATGCTTCCCTATTTTAGGTTGCCTGGCCATGCGTAGGGTTTTTGGCGAGATTTTGTCTCTGCCTCTCCTATCTGTCTTGATGTGGTTCTTTTATCCTTTGTTGTAGTGGAGCAGCTTATCTAGTTTTCAATTGTTTTTGAGAGAGAATTGTCCCATATGTAGCTATAGATTTGGTGTGCCCAGGGGAGGAGGTGAGTTCAGAATCTTACTATGCCACCATCTTGGAATCGCCTCTGCCTGATTTTTTTCATACTTTTAAGTAAAAAGCATAGTTTAATACAAAAATTAGAGCAAATACCTCTGAAGATAATAACAATAAAAGTAACCAAACCTTTATAATAGAGTGCAGACCCCTCCAAGTCAGATGAACTCTGTGTGGTTTATGAATATTTTCTCCTAGACTGTTGGTTACCTTTTCATCCTTTGTTTTCAAGATTTTGTTTTTAAAAATTATTTTATTTGAGAGCGAGAAAGAGCGAGTGAGGGAGAGGTGTAGAAGGAGACAGAATCTTGAGCAGGCTCCATGCTCAGCGCAGAGCTCTATATGGAGCTTGATCCCAGAACTCTGGGATCATGAACTGAGCTGAAATCAAGAGTCAGATGATGCTCAGCCAAATGAGCCACTCAGATGCCCCAAGATTTTAATTTTTAAGTAATCTTGTCAAACCTGGCTGGCTCAGTTGGTAGAGCATACAACTCTTGATCTTGGAGTTGTAAGTTTGGGCCCCATGTAGGGTGGAGAGATTATCTTAAAAAGATAATAAAATCATAAAAAGAAATCTCTCCATCCAGCGTGGAGCTCAAACTCACAACTCTTAGATCAAGAGTTGCATGCTCCACCAACTGAACTGGCCAAGCTCCTCACTTTTTCATCCTTTTAACATAGTATTTTGCAGACCAAAATTCTTATTTTCATGAAGTTTAGACTCTAATTTTTCGAGGAACTTCCATACTGTTATCCATAATGGCTATACCAATTTGTATACCCACCAACTGTATACAAGAGTTCCCTTTTCTCTACATCCTCGCCAATACTTGTTATCTTTTGACTTTTTAAGAGACATTAAATATTTATTTTGAGAGAGAGAAAGAGAGCACAAGTGAGTGTGAGCAGGACAGAGAGAGACAGAGAGAATTCCAAGGAGGTTCCGCATTGTCAGTACAGAGCCCAGTGTGGGGCTTGATCTCACGAACCATGAGATCATGACCTGAGCCAAAATCAAGAGTCAGTCATTTAACCAAGTGAGCCACACGGGCTTATTTTTGCTTTTGTTGTCTGCATTTTTGGTGTCCAAAAAAATCATTGCCAAGACCAATGTCAGACAAGTTTTCCTCTGTGTTTTCTTTTTTTAAATGTTTATTCATTTTTGAGAGACAGGGAGTGAACAGGGGAGGGGCAGAGAGAGATGGAGACACAGAGTCCAAAGCAAGCTCCAGGCTCTGAGCTGTCAGCACAGAACCCTACGCAGGGTTTGAACTCATGAACTGTGAGATCGTGACCTGAGCCGAAGTCAGACGCTTAACTGACTGAGCCACCCAAGCACCCTCCCATGTGTTTTCTTTAGGAATTTTATGGATCTTAGTCTTACACTTAAGTCTTTGAGTTCCCATCGGTGACTGTTATTTCATCCTAATGTCCAAATTGTGCTGAAGCTCAACAGAAATATTGTCTATGGGCTAAGTTATCTCATTTAGGTATACAATTATTAAAAAATACATTTAAAGTATATCATGAATAAAGGAAATTACTTTGAGTAAGTCATAATTAAGGGTTAGTAGCAGTAGCTCCACTAATTTTAAATAAAAAAAATTACTGTGATATGTGAACAGCAAACTATGAGGACTGAATAATACCAAATTTTGTATAACAATAGAACAAAGCATAGCTTGGTCTGAAACATTTAACATTGTGCTTAAATCTAATTGTAACGTATGATGTTTGAAGTATAAATGTTAAGCAATTCATATGAATGACTACATTATATAATTTATTTTAAGGTCCTTTAGTTAAACTTTGTATTTTATAGTCAGGGAGGAGTTAAGGTTTTTTAACTGAAAAATAATTGACATACAATATTGGATTTGTTTTGAATGTACAATATAGTGATTTGATATTTACATATGTTACAAAATGGTCACTACAACAAGTCTAGTTACCATCTGTCACCACACAAAGTTGTTGTATTATTGACTATATTTCCTGTGCTGTATATTATATCAACTTATCTTACTTACTTTATAACTGGAAGATTAAGATTGTACCTCTTAATCCTCTTGACCTATTTCATCCATCTTCTCATCCTTCTCCCCTCTGGCAAACATCAGTTTGTTCTCTATATCTGTGAGTCTGTTTGTATCTTGTTAGTTTTGTGTTTAAGATTCCACATCTAAGTGAAATAATACAGTATTTGTCTTTCTGTATCTGATTCCTACATTCAAGCCCCCTTTCCACTAGGTGCGACTCAGGGACCAGAATATCGTGCATCTTTGGTATAGGTATACGCACTTTAGGTGCTTGATTTAACTTCGTTTAGGGCAAGGCGAGTACTTTCCCAGTGTAACAGAAATGGACTCCCTTGATTGAAGAGCAAATATTAGGGCCTCAGGAAACTAGTAGAAGACATGCAAGTAGAATAATAACTGAAGTCTTCTTTAATACTGAAGGGAACTTTTTTTGGGAGTTGGTGGGGGTTGGTGAAAGTATTTTCCTAGGCTTACTAACTCCGTTATTGTTTGCTAGAGGCAAGAATGGGTGTGGGTTGAACAGTGTTAAAATTGTCCTTTCCCAAATCGCTTCCTCATTCTGTTTGAAATGACACCAGTTATTTAAGTTAGGTACCTTTTACTCTGAACTAGTTTGATCAGCTAGCATTTTTAATAACTAACTAAAATGCATCAAGGTGATGAGCCTTTTGAAAGGAGTTTGAGGAAAAAGTAAGGGATAGTTTTTAAGCATCTACAGCATAAGTCATTGATGACGGCAAGACTTTAAATGGGAGTTGAACGGCAGTGTCAGAGAGGAAAAAGACCAACAGCTTAGATAGAAATGAGAATTATTGAAAAAAAAGATTGAAAGAAAGATATGATAATGGAAGTAGATCAGTAACAAGAGCAGGGAAAAGAAATGAGGCACTGAAACACGGCACTGAGTAAAAGAAACAAGTATGTGAATAGGAGCAGGCATTATAACACATGAGCAGCAGTGTGGGTTGTTTACTTAGGAGTATAGTTGCTAAATCTGACTTTTTTTGGAAACAGAGTTCCAAATCAATCACTCTTCCTCTCCCTCTCTCATTCTTCAAGCAAGAGGGAATATGAGCCTGCTTCTTATTTTGTTATGGGTTTAGCTGATAATTATGGTTAGAACAATTGACAGACATTAACTATATTGTTAACTGGTAGGAAGAATATCAGGTTGAAGCCTGTTTCTATTCCCCCTTCTGTTCTGGCCTTATACTATGATTGTTTCCTAAAAAAGACAGTGTGTTCACATTCCTAAAGGTATAAGGCATTTGTATAATTACTTTTTGATTAAGGTAATTCATATTTTAAATACTGATTGGTCATCAATAGAAAATGTGAAATTTGGATCTTTATAGATGATTCTTTTCTGGAATATAGTGTGCTTTTTTTTTTTCTTTCTGTAGGGAAGTTCTAACAAGCATAAGTTTAAGCCTCTGGTTGATAATCAAAACTGTATCAGACAGGTCTGCCGTAGTACCAGGACTTGTTATTGGAAAATATAGACTGTAATCGATTCTGTTGTTCGGGGTCTGTAACAACTGCAGCCGGTCAAAGTCAGTTGCCCTACTCTGTCCTCTTTGTCACTTACAAAATAGTGGGGTATCAGAATGTTGTGAAAAAAATAGGAATGAATTCTGATTATGCTTGCTCTTCTTGTTTGACCTAGGGCAAATCATTCTAGCCTAATTTTTTCTGATTTTCAAAATGAGGATAATAATCTCTTACCCCTATGTCAAGCATTGTTTGGATATCACATAATATAGTATAAGTGAGGACTTTTTAAACTATAAGGGCAATATATAAAAATGAAGTCTTATCCTCATTTCTCTTAACCCAAGGAGAATTGTTTCTAAAGACAAGCTGAAATGCATATATTCCTGTCCTGTAAGCACTTCTGATAAATTGTTCAAGAAATGGAATGAGCAGGAAAGGAACTATAAAAGTAATGGGAAAATAATCATGTGGATACTTGCTTGAAAGGCAGACTTACTTGAAATTCCAGGCACAGAAATGGTTTCTTAGGGTTATGATTATGCTATTCTCTGAATGATTTAAGTGAAAGGGAACAGACTTCATTTAATAATTGATATGATAATATCGAAATACAACAGTAATGAATATAGGAGAATGGTTCTTTCTTATCCATTTGTAGTTATCTTTTGAAGTTTGGAAATAACATTGCCACTACTATTTGGATTGCCTGTTGCTTCTTTGGTTCTTTTTCTTTTTCTTTAGGAAATTGTATTTTGTGTGTTGTTTAATTATTATAAAACAATTACTGTAAAATTAAGCATAGACTAGATTAAATATAGACAGGGTGTGAAGTTTAATTTTCATACAAATTTATAGACATAAATCATATCTGATGCATAAGATACTATATATACTTTTAAAACATATCCAATGCATAAGGTATTATATATGCTTTTGAAACATATGAATTATAGTTAGGGAAAGAGATTTAAAAGGAGATGAACACATAAATGAAAATCTCAATCCAGGGCAGAAAAGGTTTGTATCAGTTATCATCCAATAAATTTGTTAATACATAATTTAAAACTTTTTTTTCCTGTGGATAAAAATTATAGGTTCTAAATATAGTGATCTTTTTAAAAAAATGTTTATTTCTTTTTTTGAAAGAGAGAGAGAGAGCATGTGATGAGTGGCAGAGGATCAGAGAGAGAGAATCCCAAACAGGCTTCACGCTGTCAGCACAGAGCCTGATGGAAGATCAAGACCTGAGGCAAAATCCAAGTCAGACGCTTAACCAGCTGAGCCACCCAGGTGCCCCCAAAACTCTTATTTTTAAATCCTCAAAAACTCATACCAGTGAAGATAGATATTTCTCCAGTCTAATCATTATTAGTTGTTTTAATAGAAGCAATACATTTGTTTTGAAAAGAGAAAGTATTCAGGTGTAAAATAATTGTTCTATCTTTTCTCAATGAGTTTAGGTTGTTTTAGCTGCTGATAAATGTTTTACGTAAATGTCAGTGTTACTTCCTTGTATATTGTTTTGTATTTTTCAACTGCGGAGAGAAGAAATTTATTTAAAATAATCATATTTGAATTTAGAAGAAGGTTGACAGTTTAGAAAGCTTTGTGTTGACATTGATGTTTCTTCAGGAAAGAATGAAATGGAAATGCAGGAATTTTCCATCTTGACTTATTCTACCTAATGTATAGTAAATTTCTATATTTAAAATATAGAAATGTTTTGGCATACCCAAGTGGCTCGATTGGTTAATCATCTGGCTCTTGATTTCAGCTCAGGTCATGATCTTGTGTTTCTTGAGTTTGAACCTCGAGTTGAGCTCTGGCTAACAGTGTGGAGCCTGCCTCGGATTCTCTCTCTTTCTCTGCCCCATCCGTGCATACTCTCTCTCAAAATAAATAAACTTTAAAAAAGTATAAAAATATTTTACTTTCAATGATCCTGACATTATTCAGAGCAAATGGAAACTTCTTTAAAATTAATATTATACTGTATGTTAATTAACTGCAATTTAAATAAAAACTTAGAAAGGAAACTGGTTTAGTGTCTTATAAATGAAATTTAGTTGGACATATCCAGCTGTTGCATTTATAAATAGCTACAGATGTCTGCAGCAATAAAGGGTTTACTCAGGTTGTTATGGCAACTAAAATTCAGCAGAACCTCAAAGATCAGCTATTTTGAAGAAGGAAAATATATTAAAGCTACATTTAATCCAATTATGCCATAAAAATTATTGCTTATTATCTGTCATTTTAGGTTGGAAGAGACATTAGTTTCGACTTGTCAATGTAACTTTTCTTAATGTAGCAAAGAGTCTGTTACTAATTTATTGTCTGTTTTTATATACTTTTAAGGAGGTTTTCTTGTAGTGGTGATGGATTGTTCTGACCCGTTTAAACTCTCTGTCTTGGTTCTCTTTGTGATGAGTTAAATGTTTAAGTCTGCTGGCTAGGATTGAGAGTGCATTTTTGAGTCCACAGACTATGGCAAAGCCTGTATTGGGCTTCAAGTCATGATTTTATACTAATGCTTTAATTCAACTGTGAACTAACAAGTTCAAATATTTTAAGGCCATTGAAACAGGTAGATCTATTCAGAGATTGTTACACAGTGGGTCTGGGAATAGAACATTAGAATCTGTAGATTTTAAAAATAATTTTTATTTTTATTCTTTGTAGTACATGGGCAAATATTTTTTTGGTGAAGTGAAATGGTATACGTAAAATGTATAATTGTATACGTAAAACTTATAATAAAATAGAGCCATCTTTTACCCTATTGTCTATACCCAAATCCTCAGAGGCAACTATTTTTAACTCTTTAAGTCATATCTTTTGGGATTTACCTCTATGTCTTTAAAGAATGTTTCTATTGCTGTTTCTTGCTTTTTCAGTTTTAGGCATTAACTCTTAGTTTTCTACTCTAGAAAGTCAAGATTTAATAATTTAATATGACTACTGTTACCCCCACTCCCAATATAATCATATCACAACTTTGGGTTGTAGGTTGAGATTTAAATATACTATATATAATAAAGAAAATATAATTTTCAAAAACTTTTATTTTGAAATAATTTTAGACCCATATAGAACTTGTAAAAATATTACAGAGAGTTCACATGTACTCTTTACTGAGCTTCCCCTAATGACAACAACCGATTAGATATCATCAGTACAGGTGTGAAAAAGACAAGGTCTCTGCTAAGCCTACATTTCCTTTTTTGTTTTAAACATTTATTTATTTTTTGAGAGAGCGCGTGCACACACACACACACACACGCGCGCACACGCGCGCGCACACACACACACACACACACGCGGTGAAAGGGAAAATCCCAAGCAGGCCCTGCGCTGTCAGCACAGAGCCTAATGTAGGGCTTGAATTCACCAACTGCA
This sequence comes from Paguma larvata, assembly GCA_030068075.1. NCBI lineage: Eukaryota > Metazoa > Chordata > Mammalia > Carnivora > Viverridae > Paguma > Paguma larvata. The sequence continues at coordinate 54,955,457 of CM057843.1, forward strand.
AGAACATGACCTGAGCTGAAACCAACGGTCTGAAGTTTAACTGACTGAGCCACCCAGGCGCCCCATAAGCCTACATTTCTGTCAAAAGTAAATGCAAATGGAATAAAAAGCCCAAAGTCAAATTCATATAAGAGTGCAAATAGATACAAATTTATTACTACCTGTATCTGTGTGAATACATTTTGTTAAGATACTGAAAGAGAACTATAGACTGAATAAACTATATACCCATATTATAAATACCAGAATAAAAACCAGTATAAATAAATACCAGTATAAAAACCAGAAAGCAGACATTGTTACAGTGCTATTTATTAACTAAACTATAGACTTTATTTGGCACTCCTTTCTTTTTTCATACACTCCTTTAAAAGTTTTTCCTGCTATATAGTTCTGTGAAATTTTATCACATGTATAAATTCAAAAAACCATCGCCACAACTGGCATACAGAAATTCCTGAAGAAACTCCCACATGCTGTCCTTTTATAGTCAACCTGGCAACCACTGATCTCTTTTTTGTCACTGTAATTTTGTCATTTTAAGACTGTTACATAAATGGGATCACGTAATATGTGACCTTTGGGATTTTTTTTTAATTCAGCATGAGCCCTTAAGATCTGTTGTATGTGTATCAATAGTTCATTTCTTTTTATTGCTGAATAGTATTCCATCGTAAGGCTATATGATAGCTTGTTTATCCATTCATCTGTTGAAAGTTTTTGGGTTGTTTCCGGCTTCTGACTCTTACAAATAAAGCTACTATGAATGTTGATGTATAGGTTTCTGTGTGAACATAAGTTCTTAATTCTCAAGGGTAATGTGATTACTGAGTTGTGTCATGTTTGTTTAACTTTATGAGAAGCTACCAAATAGTTTTCCAGAATGACTACCATTTTACATTCCTACCAGTAACGCATGACAGTTCCTATTGCTCCGTGTTCTTAACTGGTATTTGGTATTTATATTCATTTCCTAGAGCTGCCGTAACAAATTACTACAAACTGGGTGGTAATTTATTCTCCCACAGTTATGTGGGCTAGAAATCAGAATTCAAGATATTGGCAGGGCCATGCTCTGAGAAAGAAACCATCTGACCTGTTTGTTCTGCCTTCTGACAGTTGCTGGAAATCCTTGGTGTTCTTTGTGTTGTGGCAGCATAACTTAAATTTCTGCCTCTGTCTTCATATGCCTGTCTTCCTTTCAGTATGTATCTGCCCTGTGTTTCTGTGTGTTCATATGGTTTCCTTATAGGGACACCAGTCATTGGTTTTAGGACCTACTGTTATCCACTATAACCTCACATTAATTACATCTGCAAAGACTCTCTAAATAAGAACACATTTAAAAAAATTTTTAGCATTTCTTTATTTTTGAGAGACCGAGGGAGCATGAGCAGGAGAGGGGCAGAGAGAAAAACACAGAATTCGAAGTAGGCTCCAGGCTCTAGGCTGTCAGCACAAACTCACAAACCGCGAGATCATGACGTGGGCTGAAGTTGGACGCTTAACCGACTGTGCCACCCAGGCAACCCTAAATAAGATCACATTTTAAAGTTCCAGATAGACATGAATTTGCAGATGACACTATTGGACCCAGTACAGTATTGTCAGCATTTTTTATTTTAGCCATCCTAATAGATATATAGTGCTACCTCTTTTGCATTTCTGTGATGGCTAATGTTCTTGAACATCTTTTTGTGTCTCCTGTTTTCCATGCATGTATTCTCATTGGTAAAGTTTTTGTCCATTTTCTAATTGGGGTGTTTATTTACTGTTAAGTTTATAGAGTTCTTTATGTATTGTGGATATAAGTACTTTACCAAACATATGATTTGCAAATATTTTCTCCTAATCTGTGGAGGTATCTTTCACAGAGCAAAAATTTGTAATCTTCATGAAGTCCAACTTTTTTTCTTTTATGGATTCTACTTTTGGTGTCATATGTAAGAACTTCTTGCCTAAACTTAGGTCATAAAGAATTTCTCTTGTATTTTCTTCTAAAAGTTGTATAGTATTTAGATCAAAGATCTATTTGGAGTTAATTTTGGTATAAAATGTGAGCTTTAGATCAAGGTTCAGTTTATTGCCTATAAATGACTAATTGTCCCAACACCATTAAGAAAAAATATTTCCTGCAGTTCCTGGGTGGCTCAGTCGGTTAAGCGTATGTCTCTTGATTTTTGGCTCACATCACTGTTTCAGTGATACAGAGCCCCACGTTGTGCTCTGCATTGACATTGCAGAGTGTGCTTGGGATTTTCTCCCTCCCTCTCTCTCTGCCCCTCCCATGCTCGCTCTCTCTGTCATTCAAAATAAATAAATGAACTTCAAAAAATTTTTAAAAAATACCTCCTTTCTTCAATTGCTTTTTGCCTTTGTCAAAAAATAGTTACCTATATATGTGTGAGTCTGTTTCTGGGCTCTTTATTCTGTTTTATTGACCTCTGTGTCTCTCTTCCAATACCACTATCTTCCATTACTTTTGTCTACCTAATAAGTCTTAAAAAGGATAGTGTGATTCTTCTCATTTTCTTTTTTTCAAAATTCTTTTAGCTATCCAAAGTTTATTTATCTTGAGAGAGAAAGAGAGCACATGCATGCATGGGAGGGTCAGAGAGAGGGAGAGACAGAATCCCAAGCAGGCTCCATGCTGTCAGCGCAGAGCCCATTGTGGGGCTCGAACTCACGAACCATGAGATCATGGCCTGAGCCAAGATCAAGAGGCAGACATTCAACCAACTGAGCCACCCAGGCGCCCCTATATCTTTTTTTAAATTATTTTTTTTTCAGTGGAGAGATAGTTGTATTTCCGTATTTTAAAATACAGGGCTATTAGTTTAAATACACTTCAATTTATAATAAGTGTTAGAAAGCTTTATATACTTTTTTAAAAGTAGGCTCCATGCCCAGTGTGGAGCCTAATATGAGGCTTGAACTCATGCCCCTAAGATCAGGACCTAAGCTGAGATGAAGAGGCAGAGACTTAACTGACTGAACCACCCAGGTGCCCACATAATATATTTTTTATTGATAATACTTCATCCACTATTTCACTAGGAGAGTAACTGAAAAGAAAGGGTTAGTCTTTCAACTCTGATTTATGTTGAATCTAGAAATTTTTTTTATTTCAAGTTTTTATTTAAATTCTCCATTTATATTTTATAATCAGCTTGTCAATATCTACAAAATGCCTTCTTAGAATTTTTAGATGAATTGTATTAAACCAATTTCCAATAGATTTTTGAGAGAATTAACATCTTTCCTATGTTGTCTTGCACTTCATGAATATGCCATTGCCTCTCCATTTATATAGGTCATCTTTTATTTCTTTCATCAGCATTTTGTAGTAGTTAGTACTCATATCCTATATGTGTTTTTGTTAGATTTATGGCTAAGTATTTCAGGTTTTTTGCATTATTGTAAATGGTCTTGGAAATGTTATTACCTGTGGTATTGTTGGCCCCTTAATGTATAAACCTATTGTGGTTTTTAATTTTATTTATTTAAAAAATATTTTTATTTTCAACAAATTTTAGACTTACAGAAAAGTTGCAAAAATAGTGTAGCTTTCCTTTGTGTTCCTTAATCTTACTTTCCCTAACACGAATATTTCATATAACTGTAGTATAATTTTCAAGAAAAGAAAATGAGCCCTGGTACAGTTTTATTGAAGGTTTATTACTTGTTCCAGTTTGATCAGATTTTCCACCAATTCTTCTTTTTCTGCTCTAAGATCTTGTCCAGCATCCCATTTCATTTATTTGTTATTTCTCTTTAGTCTCTTGTAGTCTGTAATCGTTGTTCAGCCTTTCTTTTCATTTCATGACTTTCAGTGATGTCCTGTCTTGAGTATAGCATGTCAATGCTCAAATATTGATAGTATAGATTCATAATATTGATAGGTCTTATTACTGGTGATGTTTATCTTGACCAATTATTTAATTTGGTGTTAGCCAGGTTTTTCTATTATAGCTCCTTCTTTTGTTTCTTTTTTTTTCTTCAGGTTTTTAATTTAAGTTCCAGTTAGCCTTATATAGCATTATATTAGTTTCAGGTGTAGAATTTAGTGATCCAACACTTAAATACAACACCCAGTGCTCATCACAAGTGCCCTCCTCGATCCTCATCACCCATTTAACCCATCTCCCACTCACTTTCACTCTGGTAACCAACCAACAGTTCTTTATAGTTAATAGTCTGTTTCTTAGTTTTCCTCTTTTTTTTCCTCTTTGCTCATTTGTTTTGTTTCTTAAATTCCACACGAGTGAAATCATATGGTATTTGTCTTTTTTAAATTGGTTTTCTTTTGTGACCTCTTGGTTCATTTGCTTCATAAATAGTTGCTGAGCACTTGCATTAGGCCTAATACTGAGAGATTCACAACCTGTATTCAAGATTAGTTATCTTTAATTTTTTTTGACCTCTCAGCACCTATAACTATACAACATAATGATTAATTTTGTTGTACATTGTTTTCACATTGTTTCATGTATTTTAATCTTCTTTCTGTTTTTATTATAAATCTGGGTTCTTGTATGTTCTGAGTCCCATGTAGCAATTAGAGATGAGATATTTGAGCTTAATTGTTGATATGCTTAAACTTTTAGAATTTATATATTCAGAGATAAGAGTTCATTGAGTTCAAGAATTTTTCTTTTAACTTTTTTTAACGTTAATTTATTTTGGGAGAGGGAGTGCACGTGCGTGCGTGCACGTGAATGGGGGAGGGGCAGAGAGAGAGAATCCCAGGCAGGCTCTGCACTGTCATTGCAGAGCCGGATGCAGGGCTCAAACTCACGAATGATATTATGACCTGAGCTGAAGTCGTATGCCTAACCAACTGAGCTACCCAGGCACCTTGATTTTGAAAGTTTTTAGAAATCTAAATTGTTTAACATGTTTTATTTTTATGATGTAAAAATTTTTAAACTATTTTAACTTTAGGTTTTTATATTTTTTAAGCACAGGGAAATATACAAATTTGAAATTATAGTTTATGTTAAGAAGCACACTAATAGATTTGGTTTAGAACCCAACTCCCCAGTAAAGACAGATGCTTTCAGTGAAAGACACTTTTTTTTTTTTTTAATAATAGTTTATTTTCAAATTGGTTTACATATAACACCCAGTGTTCATCCCAACACTTGCCCTCTTTAGTGCTCGTCACTCCGTCTCCCCCCTCCCTCATCCCCCTCCCTCACCCCCCACCTTTACCCCCCTCACCCTCAGTTTGTTACTATTCCTCCATTGCCTATAGTCTTTAAAGTTTTCTAAAAATATTTTCAACATTATTTTATTGTTCATTGCCATCTTTGAAATTTAGTCATTTCCTAATTGAAAAATTCATCACTGAAATATAATAGCTATATTCTAACTAGTCTGTATTACAAAATTAGTGACAGTTGGATGAATTCGAAAGTGATGGAACCATAATCCATATTTTTCTTTAAATATCACCAAATCAATCATATCCCTTAGTCTGCCTGAATACTCAATGATTCTGTGGCAGTTTTAGTTTTTTACATTTATCATTTTAGAAAAAACTGGTCTCAGAGGTTAATAGACAAACGATTAGAAATTTCATTACCAGTATAACCCCAAGACCTTCGGATAAGGCGTTGGGTGACCATCATTCCATTTCTACAGTGGTGTCTGCATTTAGTGTATGGTATAAAATAAACAAGAAGCTTGATGTAGCCTTGCGTTAGGAAGCTGGACAAATGGAAATGAGTAACAATTTGGGCATGTACTTAAGATTTAGTTACTGTCATATTCATTCAGTTTCTTGTTAGATATGTAGCAAACTTCAACCTTTAGCATTTATTATTTTTTAAAATATGAATATATGATATCCTCTCCTGACCATGCCTCTTCTGGCCTTTATACAATGCACAAAGGTAACAATAACAACAGATTTAGAAAATATCTTACAGAAATGTGTTATTCATTTACATTAGTTTTAAAATAATTGTTTTGTAAATTTTTTCATGAGCAGCTTTGGCATCCAAAGCGAGACACTAGACAATTTACAAATTAAACTCTTAAGCATGGAATTATGAACTTTCTTCCTCTACTGTAGTTTTGTTGCATTTATATTTTGTTTTCAAAAATGTAATATTTTTCTGTTTGTTTATTAATTTTGAGAGAGAGAGGGATGGGGCGAGTTGGGGAGGAGCACTGTCAGCACAGAGCCAGATGTGGGGCTGGAACCCATTAACCATGAGATTATGACCTGAGCCAAAATCAAGAATTGGACGGTCAACTGACTGTGCCACCCACGGGCCCCAAAAATTTTATATTCTAATCTGTAACATTTTAGTATATACTTTAACACTTAATTCTCCATGTCAGACACATCATATGTCTAACTCTATAGTATGCTTATCTGTTTAATTTAAAAGTCAGAAGTGTTAGAGATAACTTCCAAAGCATTGCAGAATTGTGAGGAAGTCTCGACTTTATTACCTGAACTCATATTTGAACTAAAACATATAGGGCCCATTCCCCATTATAAAGACAATAAGGAGACTGTGTCTTGGTGGTCACATGATTCTCTCACAGCCACTTGCTTTTAATCCAGCTTTTAGTTCAAACTTCCTACCCAGGATAGTCATAGATTCTGACCCTACGTAGCTTCAAAAGAAATGAAAAGAATTTCAATGATTTTTTTTTTCTCTAGTGCTTCATGAATATTGCAATTACTTCAAATTTAAGATAGCTCTACCTCTTCAATCACCTTTCTGAGAAGTGAACTATTTTTTCCTGCTTTAAACACAGAGAATCCAAAAAACAGGTCCCAAATGCATAAAGGCAATATAAAGGAATGGCATATCATTTTCTAAATATTTTGATACTTATTTAAACAGGCTTTTTAATATACTGTTGACAGACAAGCACTTTTATACAAAATGCTTTTCCTGGCTTGTTATACAATAACTATACAGAGTTTAGAAAATGTCTCTAAATACTTCACCAAACACAATCTTTATGGTAAGTTGCTCCAATTGAATTTAAATTGCTCTTAATATCCTGTTGATGACCCTAAAATACTCGAATCCTACTAAAAGAGTGACTTGAAGATGATGTACCACACCTACACATAGAATCCTATGAAAAACAGGATATTCATAATTAGTAATCAAAATATGAAAACAGTATAGGGATGCCTGGATGGCTCAGTTAAGTGTCTGACTCTTTTTTCTGTTTAAAGGTTTATTTTTGAGACAGAGACAGAGCATAAGTGGGGGAGGGGCGGAGAGAGAGGGAGACACAGAATCCGAAGCAGCCTCCAGGCTCTGAGCTGACAGCACAGAGCCGGACGCGGGACCCAAACCCATGGACCGCGAGATCATGACCTGAGCTGAAGTCGGCCGCTCAACTGAGTGAGCCACCCAGGTGCCCCAGTGTCTGACTCTTGATCTCGACCCAGGTCTTGATCTCATAGTTGTTGAGATCGACACCTGTTTCAGGCTCTGCAGCATGGAGCCTGCTTGGGATTCTCTCTCTCCATCTCTCTGCCCCCCCCCCCCCCCCACAGGCATGCACTGTCTCTCAAAATAAATCAGTAAACTTAAGAAAAAAAGTCGGGGCACCTGGGTGGCTCAGTCAGTTGAACGTCTGACTTCAGCTCAGATCATGAGCTCATGGTTTATGAGTTCAAGCCCCATGTTGGGCTTTGAACTGACAGTGCAGAGCCGCCTTTGAATTTTCTGTCTCCCTCTTTTTTTTGTCCCTCCCCAACTTGTGCTGTCTCTCAAAAATAAATAAACATAATAAAAAAAAAAAAGAAAGAAAGTGTAGATGAGACTTAGGTGAGAGGAATAAGTGCAATGTTCATTCTTTTCCCCATGTTTTCTCAGATTACCTAAGTATATTTGGCCAAGTTTTATCTTTGGAACTTTCACTTTTCCAGTGTATGAGTAAATTTTTCCTTGCATTTTTATTTTTACTTCAAGTCTTTGAAATGCTCTAATTACATGGATACATAATTACATCTTTATTAGACGAAATTATACACTTATAAAGTCTTAGAAGTGGCTTACAAAGTTCATAAAATACATCAAAGGAATCAAAGAAGTGTGATAAAATTGTATAAAAATATAAGAATAGAAAAAAAGGAAAGTGTATTATTGGTTAGCATATAGTATGTAAATGTTAAGATTCTAAGTGCTTTTGTGAGATAATGTATCTGAAGGCACAAAGGCCAATGCCTAGAATTAGACACTCAAACACATTTGTCTTAATTTTCATTATTGCTTGGCACTCCTTTAATTCCACCTTTCTTCTTTAATTTACTTACTCTAAAAATATTCATTGTGCACCCAGTATATGTCATGTCCCGTGAGGCACTGAGGTTACAAGAGTTAACAAGACAGACGTAGTTCCTACCCTCAAGGAATGTATATTCTAGTGGGAGAGGCAGGCAGTAGACATAATTAGTTAGATAATTACAGGTGATGATAAGTTTCTTGAGCAAAATTAAAAGTAATAGAGAGTTACTGGGGGTAGAGTTAGTTTAACTTGAATAACAGGGAAAGTGTTTCTATGGAGATGGCATTTAAGAAGAAGCCAGCTATGTAAATATTGGGGAGAAGAGCATTTTAAGCTGAAGGAACTAAAGTGCAAAGGGAATCAACTAGGTGTGTTCAAGAGTCAGAAATAAGATTTGTGTGACTGGAGCTTAGCAAATGAAGGGGAGTGGTAGGCAAGGAACAGATAAATTAGCAGATGCACATCATGGGGAAGACAGTTTCTACAGAAGTCCAGGCAATGACAACAATTATCAGGAAAGAAAATAAGAATTCAGAATTCAGAATTGCCACAAAATATTTAAATTTCCAGTTTTCAACAAAAAATTTGTGCTATGTTTGATGTATATATATATATACTATTATATATATACATATACATACATATATTCATATACACATGTATACACATATATACATATACACATGTATATCTTTATATATGTATATATAGAGAGTGCAGAAACAGGACAGTGTAAGCCATACTCAGGGAAAAAAACCAACCAATAGGAATTAACTCTAAATAATCCCAGATGTTGTATTTAGCAGATAAAGATTTTAAAACCTCTATTATAGATATGTTCAAATAAATCATTAAACAAATAGAAAGTAATTAAAAGAACCAAATGGAAATTCTAGTTTTGAAGATTACAGTAATTGAAATGAAGTTCAGTAGATGGGGTAAGAGTGAATTTGAGCTTGTAGAATGAATTGGTGAATTGAAAAAAAGATCAAGAGAAATTTTTATCCAATCTGTCAGAACAAAAGACTAAAGAACAGTGAACAGAATCATAGAGACTTGAGACAACATCAAGTATGTGCCCATACAAGTGTAATAGGAGTGTCCCATAAGGAAAGACGAGGAGTGAGAACAGAATGAGTGTCTAAAGACACACTAGCTGAACACTTCTTAAATTTGATGAAAAACATTAATCTGTAGATCTAAGGAGCTAAGTAAACCCCCAAATCCCAGATAAGATAAACACAGAGAAATCCACACCTAGATGCTCCATAGTCAGACTACTGAGAGACAAAGACAAACTGAAAATCTTGACAGCAACAAGAGAAAAATGAATCATGTACAAAGGAACAACAAAACATATAATAGCTAACTTCTTAGAATGACATATTCAAAGTACTGGGGGAAAGGTCATGATCTCACAGTTCGTAGGATTCAGCCCCACATCAGGCTCCATGCTGACAGTGCAGAGCTTGCTTGGATTCTACCTCACCTTCTCTCTCTCTCTTTCTCTCTCTCTGTCTGTCTCTCTCTCTCTCTCTGCCCCTCCCCTGGTATGTGCTCACTTGCTCTCTTTCTCAAAATAAATAAAACATTTTAAAAAATCTTCAAATTACTGGAGGAAAAACACTGTCAACCAAGATTTTCATATCCAGCAAAATTGCAAAATAAAGACATTCCCAGATAAAGACTGTGAGAATTACAAGAAATACCTAAAGAGGTACTTTAGGCTAGAGGGAAATGATACCAGACCACAACTCAAATCCAGAGGAATACAAACACAGTAAATATTTAGGTAAAATGTAAAAGATGGTGTAAATTTTTTTTCTCTTAGTATCTTAAAAACATAAGATTATATAAAACAAGAATTATATTTTTTGCTGTTGTATATATGACAATAGTAGGACAAAAGGGGGTAGAGCAAATGGAACTGTATTATAGCCAAGTTCCTATATTTTACCAGAGTTAAATTAGGATTAACATTAAGTAGATTGTGATAAGATACATAATAAAATCTCTAGAACAATAAATTAAAAAAATGTTTTTTTAATGTTTATTTTTGAGAGAGACAGAGTGTGAGTGGGGGAGGGGTAAAGAGAGAGAGAGGGAAGACACAGAATCTGAAACAGGCTCCAAGCTCTGAGCTGTCAGCACAGAGCCTGACCTGGGCCAAAGTCAGACGCCCAACCGAGCCACCCAGGCACCCCTCTAGAACAACAAATTTAAAAAAAAATAAAGAAGAAAAGAACTCAAAATTATAGTTTAAAAATCAGAAAACATGGTATGTTAAAAAATTAAAAAGGCAGAAACAGAAGAACAGAGAACTAAAAAGCTGTAAGACATAGAAAACAGGCATCAGAATAGCAGACATAAATCCACCCATATCAGTAGTTACATTAAATGTGAATAGACCTAACTAGAAAATTTAGAAAGTAGATGGTTTTGGTTTTTGCTTTGCTTTTTTAACTGAAATTATTCAGGGGTGCCTGGGTAGCTCAGTCAGTTAAGCATCCAACTTCAGCTCAGGTCATGATCTTGCAGTTTAATGAGTTTGAGCCCTGTGTCAGGCTCTCTGCTGTCAGTGTGGAGCTGGCTTGGATCCTCTGTCCCCCACTCTCTCTGCCCCTCCCCCACTGGTTCTCTCTCAGAATAAAGAAATAAACTTAAAAAAAGAAAGTCATTCAAATACTCTGGAATGGGTATTCCTGAATTATGGTGTTTCAAATATTAAGTGATTGCCCTTAGAACAGGGATCCATGTTTTTCATAATAGGGCGTGAGGACAATGTGCTATTTTATTTGTACTTGAGTAGGACAGTTCTTCATTAGGCAGGACTGTCTTGTATGTTACAGGATATTTAGCATCCCTGAATTCTGCCTGTAAATACCAGTAACACTCCCCTACCCTCACCCCCAGCTGTATTTCAGTAACGCAAACTACCCCTCCACGTAGACATTTCCAAATGCCCCTTGTGGAGGCATACCACCTACCCTATTACCATCCAGTGTAACCCCCAACCTAACTGAAAAGCAGTAGAGCAGATTTAAATTGTCTCACTGTACACTGAAGTATTTTAAGATAAATTACAATATAACAAGGAGGACAAGAACATATGTAAAGTCATGAGAACAAAATAGCTTGTCATATTTGAGGACCTGAAAGGAGACTGATATGACTAGGGTATTAGTGCGTTAAGAGATATCACATGGGAAGACTGAAGAGAGAGGGAGGGTTCAAACTATATAGGACCTTTATGACCACGATAAGGTTAAATTTTATTTTAAGCGAATTAGGAAGTCACTGAAGAGTTTCAGGCATCTGAGTGACATTATTTTGATTATTGCTCAGATAGACCTATATATAGCAATGGCTTTTAATCTTTTTGTTTTTAATTTCAATCCAAAGTAAGTAATATAGTGTGATTTAGTATATACACACACATGCAGATACATATGTAAATACAACTGGAATCAAAGTTTTATGAAACTTAATACCTGTGATGAATTTTGACATTTCTATTAATTTTTTAAAACCATTGTTCACATAAGCACTGGGTGTTGTATGGAAGTGTTGAACCACTGCATCGTACACCTGAAACTTATATTACACTGTATGTTAACTAATTGGAATTTAAATAAAAATTTACTAAAAAATAAGGCAAGGGCTCAGTTGGTTAAGCATCCGACTTTGGCTCAGGTCATGATTTCACAGTTTGTGAGTTTGAGACCTGCATCTGGCTCTGGACTGGCAGTGCAGAGTCTGCTTGTGATTCTCTCTCTCCCTTTCTCTCTCTGCCCCTTCCCCATTCATGCTTTCTCTCTCTCCCCCTCTCCCCCTCTCCCCCTCTCCCCCTCTCCCCCTCTCCCCCTCTCCCCTCTCCCCCTCTCCCTCCCTCTCTCCCTCTCTCCCTCTCTTCCTCCCTCCCTCCCTCCCTCCCTCTCTCCCTCCCTCTCTCTCTCCCCCTCTCCCTCCCTTTCCTTCTCTCTCTCTCCCTTTCCTTCTCCCTCTCCCTTTCCTTCTCCCTCTCTCTCCCTTTCCTTCTCTCTCTCTCCCTTTCCTTCTCTCTCTCTCCCTTTCCTTCTCTCTCTCTCCCTTTCCTTCTCTCTCTCTCCCTTTCCTTCTCTCTCTCTCTCAAAAATAAATAAAACTAAAATAAGGCAGATCTACTTGTAGACCCACCCAAGACCCTGGAAATGATGACAGCAGATAGAGGTGTCTGTTGTCAAAGACCTAATGAAACATCATGGAGAATCCAAGAGTCCTCCTCCATCTAAGAGAGGGATGAGCATGGCACTGCTGTCAGCAAACAGGAAGGAGAGGGAGCATCACATCCTGGGTGCTCAGCCTCGTTCTTGGAAGATGATGACCCCAAAGTCATAGCAATGTCTGTGTTGGGAGAAGTGCCAGATAAACCAATACCAATGGAAATCAGCACTGAAATAAGACATCAATTAAAGAGGGAAATTTGACAGTTTGGATGAAAATATGAAAGAATTTTCAAATTGCTTGAAGGAGTGCAAGGACCTCCAGAATTGCGGAGGTCAAGATCATGAGCTGAGCTGAAATCAAAGTTGGATGCTTAATCAACTCAGCGACCCAGGCACCCCTAAAAATCATTTTCTTCTTGAATAGGTATAAGACAAATTTCTAAGGTGTAAATTATGTCCTAAGCTTTTTGCATCTGTGTTTATCAGAAATAGTGGCCTGTAGTTCTCTTTTTTTGTGGTATCTGTATCTTATTTTATTATCAGGGTAATGCTAGCTTAATAGAATGAATTTGGAAGTTTTCTCCCCCCCACCCACCTTTTCTTTTTAATAGTTTGAGAAGACTAGGTATTAACTCTTATTTAAATGTTTGGTAGAATTTGCCCATGAAGCCATCTGGTGCTGGGGTTTGTTGTTGTTGGGAGTTTTTTGATTACTGATTCAGTTTCATTGCTGGTAATCGGTCTGTTCAAATTTTTCTATTTCTTCCTGTTGCAGTTTTGGTAAGTTCTATGTTTCTAGGAATTTACCCATTATGGATAAATTATGGAATTATGGAATATTACTCAGCCATCTAAATGAATGAATTCTTGCCACTTGCAATGACGGATCTAGAGTGTATTATGCTAAGTGAAATAAGTCAGAGAAAATCACATGAAATATGTGATTTCACTCATGTGGAATTTAAGAAACAAAACAGAAGTGATGAATCACTGAATTCTACTTCTGGAACCAATATTGCACCGTGTATTAACTAACTAGAATTTAAATAAAAATTTGAAAAGAAAAAATGCCACACATGTTAAAAATATTATTTTGTGTATATTCAGTATTTAATAAAAACAGTTTTTAAAAAGTGGTCCACTATTATTCTTTTGCGTGTTGCTGTCCTGTTTTCCCAGTACCATTTGTTGAAGAGTTTGTCTTTCTCCTTTAGACATTCTTTCCTGCTTTATTGAAGATAAATTGACCACATAATTGTTTCATTTCTGGGTTTGTTTTCTTTTTTTTTTTTTAATTCAAGTTAGTTAACACACAGCATAGTCTTGGCTTCAGGAGTAGAATCCAGTGATTCATCTCATACATATGACACTCAGTGCTCCCCAGAAATGCCCTCCTTAATGCCCATCACCCATGTAACTTATCCCTCCCACCAACCTCCCCTCCAACAACCCTCAATTTGTTCTCTGTATTTAAGACTCTCTTATGGTTTGTCTCCCTCTCTGTTTTCATCTTATTTTTCCTTCTCTTCCCCTGTGTTTATCTATTATGTTTCTCAAATTTGATTTCTGAATTTTCTAATCTGTTCCATTGAATTATGTGTCTGTTTTTGTGCTGCGCTGTACTGTTTTGATTATTACAGATTTGTAATATTACTTGAAATCTGAAATTGTGATAATCCAATTTTGTTTTTCTTTTTCTTTTCTTTTTTTCTTTTTCTTTTCGACAAAGCGCACGGGTGGGGGAGAGAGGCAGAAGGAGAGAGAGAGAAAATCTTAAGCAGGCTCCATGCTCAGTGTGGATCCTGATGTGGGGCTTGATCCCACGACCCTGGGATCATGAGCTGAGCTGAAATCAAGAGTTAGACACTCAAGTGACTGAGCCACCTAGACACCCCATGTTTCTTCTTTTTCAAGATTGCTTTGGCTATTCGGGGTTTTTTGTGGTTCCATACAGATTTTAGGTTCGTTGGTTCTAGTTCTATGAAATAAATGCTATTGATATTTTGATAGAGATTGCGTTAAATGTGTAAATTACTTTGGGTAGTATGGACATTTTAACAATATTTGTTCTTCAATTCCATGAGCGTGGAATGTCTTTAACCTTTCTGTTGTCTTCATTTTCTTTCATCACTGTTTTATAGTTTTCAGAGTATAGACCTTTCACCTCTTTCATTAAGTTTGTTTCTAGGTATTTTATTCTTTTTATTTCTTATGGGGATTGTTTTCTTAATTTCTCTTTCTGCTGCTTCATTATTAGTGTGTAGAAATGCAACAGATTATCGGCATTTATTTTGTATCCTGCAACTTTGCTGAATTCATTTATCAGTTCTAGTAGTTTTTTGGTGGAGTCTTTTCGGTTTTCTATATATAGTATCATGTCATCTGCATAGTTTTACTTCTTCCTTGCCGATTTGGATGCTTTTTATTTCTTTCTGTTGTCTGATTGCTGTGGCTAGGTCTCATAGTACTATGTTGAATACAAGTGGTGAGAGTGGATATCCTTGTCTTGTTCCTGATCTTAGGAGAAAAGCTTTCAAGTTTTTCCACTGTTGAGTATGATATTCGCTATAGGCTTTTCATATAAGGCCTTTATTATGTCAAGGTATATTCCATTCTCTTTGCTGAGGATTTTTATCATGAATAGATGTACTTTGTCAAATACTTTTTCTACATCTGTTGAAATGATCATATGGTTTTTATCCTTTCTCTTATTAATAGATGTATCAACATTATTTGATTTGCAAATATTGAACCACAGTTATATTCCAGGAAAAAAAATCCCACTTGATGATGGTGAGTGATTTTTTTTTAATGTATTGTTGGATTTGGTTTACTAGTATTTTGTTGAGGATTTTTCTATCTATGTTCATCAGAAATACTGGCTTGCGGTTCTCTTTTTTTTGTGTGGTGTTTTTTTTATCTCATTATCAGGGTAACGCTAGCTTTATAGAATGATTTTGGAAGTTTTCTTTCCTCCTTTTTTTTTTTTTTTTTTTGGAATAGTTTGAGAAGACTAGGTATTAACTCGTTTTTTAAATGTTGGGTAGAATTTGCCTCTGAAGCTGTGTGGTATTGTTGTCATTGTTGGGAGTTTTTTGATTACTGATTCAATTTCATTGCTGGTAATTGACCTGTTCAAATTTTCTATTTCTTCCTGTTTTCGTTTTGGTAAGTTCTATGTTTCTAGGAATTTATCCATTTCTAGGTTGCCCAATTTGTTGACTTATAATTTTTCATAATATTCTCTTATAATTGTTTGTATTTCTGTGGTGTTGGTTGTTATTTCTTTTCTTTCATTTTTGATTTTGGTTGAGTCCTGTCTGTGTGTGCATGTGTTTGTGTGTCTGTTTTGATGAGTCTGGCCAGAAGTTTATCAATTTTGTTGATCTATTCAAAGACACAGCTCCTAGTTTCATTGATCTGTTCTGGTTTGTTTTTTTGTTTTTAGTTTCTGTTTTTATTATTATTATTATTATTATTATTATTATTATTATCATCATCATCATCATCATTTTAAAGTGTATTTATTTTTAGAGAGAGAGTGAGTGGGGGAGGGACAGAGAGAAAATGAGAGAGAATCCTAGCAGGCTTCTTACTGTCAGCATGAAGCCAGATATGGGGCTCGAACTCACGAACTGTGAGATCGTGACCTGAGCCAAAACCAAGAGTCAGATCCTTAATGAGCCACCCAGCTGTCCCTAGTTTCTGTATTATCTATTTATGCTCTAATCTTTATTATTTTTTCCTACTGCTGGTTTGAGGTTTTGTTGTTTCTTCTTTTTCTAGCTTCTTTAGGTGTAAGGTTAGGTTGTTTTTTTGAGATTTTTCCATGCTTCTTGAGGTAGGCCTGTATTGTATGAACTTTCCTCTTAGAACTGCTTTTGTTGCAGCCCAAAGATTTTGTTCTGTTGTGTTTTCATTTTCATTTGTTTCCATGTAATTTTTTGTTTCTTCTTTGATTTCTTGGTTGACACATTCATTGCTTAGTAGCATGTTATTTAGTCTCCATGTATTTGTGCTTTTCCCAGATAGTTTCATGTGGTCAATTTCTAGTTTTATAGTGTTATGGTCAAAAAAGATGCTTCGTATGACTTTGATCTTTTTAAATTTGTTGAGACTTGTTTTGTGGCCTAATATGTTATCTATTCTGGACAATGTTTCGTGTGCCCTTGAAAAGAATGTGTATTCTGCTATTTTAGGATGGAATGTTCTGAATATATCTGTCAAATCCATCTGGTCCAGTGTGTCAGACAAAGCCACTGTTTCGTTCTTGATATGGTTTGTCCATTACTGTAAGTAGGGTAAATCCCCTACTATTATTGTATTACTATTGTTTAGTTACTTTGTATGTGTTATTAACTATTTTATGTATTTGCATGCTCACATACTTGGTACATAAATACTTACAATTGTTATATCTTCTTGTTGGATTGTTCCCTTTATTTTCATATAGTGTCCTTCTTTGTCTCTTGTTACAGTCTTTGTTTTAAACTCTATTTTGTCCAACGTAATTATTGCTGCTCTGGCTTTCTTTTGACATCTGTTTGCATGATAAATGTTTCTCAATCCCCCTCACTTTCAAGCTGCAGATATCTTTAAGTCTGAAATGAGTGTCTTGTAGGCAGCATATGGATGGGTCATGTTTTTTCACCTACACTTTTTAAATTAATTTTAATTACTTTTTAATTCATTAAAAATTTTTACTGTTTATTATTTTTGAGAGAGAAAGACAGAGTACCAGCTGGGGAGGGGGAGAGAGAGAAAGAGACACAGAATATTAAGCAGGCTCCAGGCTGTTAGCACAGAGCCTGATATGGGACTTGAACTTACAAAGCTTCAGATCATGACCTGAGCTGAAATCAAGAGTCGGTTGCTTAACCAACTGAGCCACCCAGATGCCCTAACACTTTTTAAATTGAAGTATTGATAGGAAATAATATTTTTTCTTTCCTAAATATCAGTATCCGTAACTCCAATTACCAGAGAGCTGATTTTCCTCACACCAATGTATATTAAATATTTAAGATATTTAAGGTATAAAGAGTGTGGGGACAGGGGTCTGGACAGAAGGATGAAAGCTCTGAGGTAACAGAGAACGCTATTGTGGTTGAGCTTCATAGATGTGGAAGAGGGTAACCAAATATAAAGCTGAGAAGTTAGGCAGGAGCCAGGTCAGACCCTCATAGGGCCTTTGTGACTTCTACAAAGAGTTTGGATATTTTTTTTTTCTTTTAAGCAAGGAAGTAATATGATCTGATTTATATATATATATATATATATATTTTTTAGTATTTATTTATTTTTGAGAGACATAGAGGCACAGCGTGAACAGGGGAAGGGCAGAGAGAGAGGGAGACACAGAATCGGAAGCAGGCTCCAGGCTCTGAGCCGTCAGCACAGAGCCCGACGCGGGGCTCGAACTCACAGACCCTGAGATCATGACCTGAGCTGAAGTCGGCCGCCCAACCGACTGAGCTACCCAGGCGCCCCCTGATTTATATTTTAAGAGGACAACTCTGGCTGCTATGTGAAGAAAGGACAATAATCCTTGTGATAAGTTTTTTTTTTTTTTTTTTTAAGTTTGTTTATTTTGAGAGTGAACAAGTCAGGGAGGAGCAGAAAGAGAGGGGGAGAGAGAGAGAATCCCAAACAGGCTCCACACTGTCAGTGCAAAGCCTATGCAGGGCTCGAGCTCACGAACTGTAAGGTCATGCCCTGAACCAAAGTTGGCCTCTTAATTGACTGATCCACCCAGACATCCCTAGTGACAAGTTTTAGGAAATACTTAAAAATTAGGACCTAAAGATTCAAATTGTAAACTATACAGGTGAATGCCTGGAGTTCTGTTCTGAAGCTCTTTAGTAAAATTTCATGAAACAGCACATAATAGGTGTTTTTAAAAAAAGATAAAAAATTAAAAATGATGCCAGTGAATCATTCGATGCTCTGGCCACTTGTTTAAAAAAATCTGTTATAAAACTTTAAATGTTTTATTATTTATTTTTTATTTTTGGGGAGAGTTACAACAGCTTTCTAAATTTTTTAAAATTTTATTTAAATTATTTTTTTAATGTTTATTCATTTTTGAGAGTGAGAGAGAGAGAGAGAGAAAGAGAGTGTGAGCAGAGGAGGGGCAGAGAAAGAGGGAGACACAGACTCTGAAGCAGGCTCCAGGCTCTGAGCTGTCAGCACAGAGCCCAATGCAGGGCTCGAACCCATGAGCCATGAGATCATGACCTGAGTTGAAGTCAGAGTCTTAACCAACTGAGCCACCCAGGTGTTCCTAATATTTAAAAAATATTATTTAAATCCAAGTTAGTTAACATATAGTGTGTAATAATGATTTCAGGAATAGAATTTAATTATTCATCACTTGCATATAACACCCAGTGCTCATCCCAACAAGTGCCCTTAGTTTGTCCCCTGTATTTAAGAGTCTCCCTCTTTGTTTTTATCTTATTTGTGCGTTCCTTCCCCTATGTTCATCTGTGTTGTTTCTTAAATTCCATGTATGAGTGAAATCATATGGTATTTGTCTTTCTGACTTATTTCGCTTAGCCTAATATGCTGTAGTTCATCCACATTGTTGCAAATGGCAAGATTTCATTCTTTTTAATTACCAATATTCTATTGTGTGTGTGTATACACACACACACACACACACATCACATCTTCTTTATCCATTTGTCAGTTGATGGACATTTGGGTCTTTCCATACTTTGGCTATTGTTGATAGTGCTGCTATTAACATTGGGGTGCTTGTGCCCCTTCAAATCAGCATTTTTGTATTCTTTGGATAAATACCTAGCAGTGCAATTGCTGGGTCATAGAGTAGTTCAGTTTTTAGTTTTTTGAGGAACCTCCATACTGTTTTCCAGAGTGGCTGCACCAGGTTGCATTCCCAACAGTGCAAAAGGGTTCCTCTTTCTCTACATCCTCGCCAACATCTGTTGTTGCCTGAGTTATTCATTTTAGCTGTTCTTGACAGGTGTGAGATGGTATCTCATTGTGGTTTTGATTTGTATTTCCCTGATGATGAATGATATTGTGACCATCTTTTCATGTGTGTCTGTTACCCATGTGGATGGATGTCTTCTTGGGAAAAGTGTCTATTTCATGTCTTTTACCCATTTCTTTGCTAGATTATTTGTTTTGTAGGTGTTGAGTTTGATAAGTTCTTTCTAGATTTTGGATACTCTTTATGTGGTATGTCATTTGTGCATATCTTTTCCCATTCCACTGGTTGCCTTTTAGTTTTGCTGATTGTTTCCTTCGCTGTGCAGAAGCTTTTTATCTTGGTGACCTCCCAATTGTTCATTTTTGCTTTTGTGTCCCTTGCCTCTGGAGACATGTCACGTAAGTTGCTGCGATCAAAGTAGTTGTTGCCTGTTTTCTCCTCTAGGATTTTGATGGCTTCCTATCTTACATTTAGGCCTTTCATCCATTTTGAGTTTATTTTTGTGAATGGTTTAAGAAAGTGGGTGTCGCTGTCCAGTTTTCCCAGCACCATTTTCTAAAGAGACTGTCTTTTTAACATTGGATATTCTTTTCTGCTTTGCCAAAGATTAGTGTACCCTAAACTTCAATTGTTTTAATAATTTCTGGAAGCTCCTCTATCATAAGAAATAATTTATGGTAAAACCTCATCCAATGTGTTTAGATATAGATGCTGCTTTCTACATGTTACATGTGCTTCCAACAATATTTAGAAAATTTTTCTCATTCCTTTCTCAGGTATATAAATAACATCACACAAAAAATTGACAACATACTGGTATTTTTTAAAGCTTCCTTAAGAACCTTTATTATTACCAAATCCAAAAGATGTGATGTGATGGAGAATTTAATGCTCATGGTTCCTCCTCTTAACCTTTCTTATACAACCATTAAATTTTCCTTTCACATTAGTTATGCTATCATAGAACTAAAGTCACATTTTATGCAAAACAATTCCAATTTATTACAGATAAATTTTCATAATTCTTTGTAGGTTGGTCTACTTTCTCTTCAGTATCACCGCTGACATTTTCTGTGGATATATGCATAAATGGATAGCAGATATTTTGCTGCACTATTTAGTTACAATTTATATCATCAGTATTATTGTTTTTCTAAAATATAGCACAGTAATTTCTTTGGTTATTGTTTTCATAGTTCCCAAGAAAGAAACTTTCCCAACTTAAGTGTAGAAATACACAAATGTTAAAGGAGAATACAAAATTTGTCTTCCAAGTGATGGAAAAAATTATTGAAAATAGTAAATTGGTACTGGCATACTGACTGACAAACAGAACAATAACTTAGGTAGAAACAACCAAACTGAGTTGTGATCTTGGTTCAATTAGAATAAAGTTCTCATAGTGTTAGGGTTTTTTGTTTGTTTTTGCACAATCTTTACACTGCTGTGGAAATAAAGATCATCCCAAATGAGAACAAACTGGCTGTATATTCAGAGTTTGCAATAACAAGAAAGTCAGTTGTTATCATTCACTGCATTTGGCAGATTCAAAGGGGAGGGGGCAAGTTTTTATGGTGGAAAAAAAGGAGACGGATTAGGAGATTTTTAGTCTGCGTCATCCCAGTAGCATGGGCTAAGTAGAAACAGGCATCTTAGGTAATTGGTTTGGGGAACATATTTGTATTTTTCTGATTGGTCTTCAAGTTGAAATCATGTGAGGTTGGTGTGCGGGCTGACGACAGAAAAAGGGGAGTGGCAGGTGTCGTAGACTCTGGGTCTAAAGTTTTTGCTTGTCTTAGCAAGAAAGCAGGACGTAGGATTAAAAAATAGAGAGGTGACTAATGTCTGAGAAAAGACAAGAGCCCCGAATAAGGGTCCTCGACCCATATTTATTAGGATCAGATGGCTTACAAACATGATGGGCATGCACAAAGAGACAAACTGTGAGCATTAACCTGGGGATGTGAGGGAAAAAGGGGGTGTTGAGGATATACAGTGTTCGGGGTTTGGGTCAATATAAAACAAAATCCTGGCGTCGGGCAGATGGACAGACGGTTGTTAAGGCAGATAGGAGACACAGCGCTGTTTATCTTAGCTAGCCTAGGGAAGAAGACAGGGGAAATAATCTCAGGGTTGACAAGGCACCCTGAGATGGTTCTTTTGTTAACCATCTCTGCTCTGGGCTGCTTCACCTGCAGCACAGCAATCTATAGTCCAATTTACTCGTTTTGCCTAACTTGGCCCTTGTCTCTTGTGAAAGCAGCTTCTCTGCTATAGTACTGAATTGGGGGCCATTTTTGCCCTGCGTGCCTAATCTTGCTTACCTCATGTACCTTTGTGTTGGGAGCTTTTGTGCCCATTCCTATTTTTAGGCCTTTGCCTTTCTCTCTCGATTTTTGGGGTTCTGCACCCCCCTATTGTTGGGGAGCCTTTGGACCATCCTATTCTCGGGGTGCCAATCATGTTTACCCAAACTCGGGTGTGAGCATCCTATGGCTTTTTATTTCTCTATGGCTTGTTAAGCCATTGGTATAAACCTGGGGGTGGAGGAGGAATTCCTAAGCTTATTCCCCACAGGCAGGGAGAAGCTGGAAGTCATTAACAAAATCCTGACTGTTTTAGGCTGATTGCTGCAGAAGTGATTGACTTTCAGGCTGGTTGCTGAAGAAGGTTGTAGGACAGAGTTCTGTCATTTTGTAGGGTTATTGTCCATTTGTATACCGTCTCTCATTATCGAAGAACAAATAGATTTATGTTTATACTTTTATGGCTGCTTATGTAGCTTTGAGAGTTCTATCAAGATTCTAATAGTTACAGAAATCTTAATAACTCATATCTGAGAGTTTAAGGTGAATTATGCCAAAGTGATCATTCCATAAGACATTTATATGAACATGTCATTAGCTAGGTAGAAGTGGATTCTGGACCTCAGAAATACAGTTACAATGATCTGATTTGGACTACCTGAAAGAGCCTTTGGGTATTTTCTTAGTGACTTACTGTATATTGGGACTTTCAAAAATGCAGAAGAGAAAATAACTGGCCTTTCACTCTTGGAAACTCTGTACATTGCAATTTCTTATATAGCAGAGAGCTATAGAGCAGATTAGGTGGCTCTGATAAGGAGTATTTTGAGTTCCTACATTAAAAAGTTTTTTTTAATGTTTTATTTATTTTGGAGAGAGAGAGAGAGCATGAGCAGGGGAGGGGCAGAGAGCAAGGGAGACACAGTATCCAAAGCAGGCTCCAGGCTCTAAGCTGTCAGCACAGAGCTCCATGCTGGGCTCAAACTCACAAGCAGTGGTGAGATCATGACCTGAGCCAAAGTCGGATGGTTAACCAACTGAGTCACTCAGGTGCCCCAGTTGCTACATTTTTTTAAATTAAATTTTATTTTAAGAAATTTCAAATTGTATATTGTATAAAAGTAATAAAGCATGAAAGCATGAATAGATAAGGCTAAAGTACCCTTTATCCACCCCCCCCCCCGCCTCTCTTTGTCACATTCCCCTCTGTTCATAAGAGGCAACCTCTTACGAATTTGGTGTGTGTCCTTCTAACTCATAAATGATTATTTCTAAAAACAATAGAACCGCCTTTAACCTATCTAATTATAAACCCAAAAATAGAAGGTCTAAAAGACTTCTCTGTAGATTCCTTTTAGATTAGTAAATTAACATAGCATGATGAACTTGAGAGAAAACATTTTTCACCAAGTAGGTCAATAGGTTTATACACACACACACACACAATGGGGTATTATTTAGCCATAAAAAGAATGAAATCTTGCCATTTGCAATGACATAGATGGAGCTAGAGAATATAATGACAAATACCATATGATTTCACTCATGTGGAATTTAAGAAAACAAGCAAAGGAAAAAGAGAAAGTCAAACTGAGAAACTGACAACTACAGAGAACAAACTGATGTTTACCAGAATGGAGGTGGAAGGGGGGGATGGGTGAAATAGGTGATGGGGATTAAGGGGTGCACATGTCATGATGAGCACTGGATGATACGTGGAATTGTTGAATCAGTATATTGTATACCCTGAAACTAGTAGAACGCTGTATGTTAACTGTACTGGAATTAAAATTAAAAAAAGAAGAAAGTAAACTTTAAATTGACACATTGAAGAATGTGTAAAAAAGTGAGGCAGAGGGTTTTCCTTTCTTGCACTTGGGTGAACCTGTAGGTAGGTCTCACAAATTTACTTTGATCTTTCTTTGTTTGGTACTAATAGAAGCAATACTTTTTCATGGTTTCAAAATGAACCAGTGCTGTATACACTATACTTGTAAATCAGTGTTTCAGGTATTGCCATTTTGAGACCCATGTGGCAAAACAAGTTCATTTTGCTAAAATTCAATTCTCCCAGAACATAATTTAATAGAATTCTGTGCATCTTGTTTTAAACATCCCTGTGATTTTCATGGACAGTCACAGTTGACTGAACAAAGAACTATATTTAGTACCTTATTTGAAAGTTACTGTAATTAAGTCTGTTTTAGTTCTAATTATTACTAATACCATGGGTAGTACAAGCAAGGGGGAAAATGCAGCTCATCAAAGAAGAGACCCATGAGATAGGATGCAGCTAGTTTGAATCTTTATGAAAAATTCCCATGATGCCAGCACATCTGCACTGTCATTAATGAAAACTGTTGTACAAAGACCTCATCTGAAGAGAGTGACTCCGTGGAGTACCTATGACTTTACATCTCTTCAAAAAATAAAAAGAGTTTATGTTTTCCATTTGTTGAGAGGTTATATCTTGTTTAACTGCATGGTGAGTGCTGTGGTTTGTAATTTAAATGTATTATGCCCTTTCTGCACTACCTATATAATGTTCTGGATTCCATTCATAACTTAAAGGTAAAATTTCACAATGTTTGGAGCCCTTGATGTCCTGCAAGTAAAGGAGAATGTCCTCACATTCCTTGCAGCAGGAATGTCATCTTCCAAATGGAACAGTACATCTACAAAAGAAAAGTAGTGGCATCTAGATCATAAATCTGAAGAGAACCTGGAGTAGCTTCCACTGGCAGCTCATGCCATTGGTGTAGTTGAAAACCTGGCTGATGTCAGTGTCCTGTCATTCTTGAATACTGTCCAGTAGGCTGTGGTGAAATTTGCTGTTGCCAGCACTATTACTGATCACTTCACTCCTAGAACCTCCATTAATCAGATCCAGGTAGCCTTCTGGGAGCCAAGACTTCCGGTGGTTATTGATCCCAAGGCTGACCACCAGCCTTCACAATGTCTTATGTTAATATGCCTACCATTGCTCGGTGTAACACAGACTCTCCTCTGTGCTGTGTGGACACTGCCATCCCTTGCAACAAGGGACTCACTCATTGGGTCTGATGTGGTAGATGCTGGTAGACGTGCCCTCTCTGCCTACACAGCAGTTCTCTAGTGAAGACTGGAGTGTTCAGCCTGCCACTGAAGACTGATCTGCAGTTCAGGCCACTGAATGGGGAAGAACAGCCACTGAGTGGTCTTAAGCTGTTCTTCCACAAACTCTTAAACAAAATGGAAATAAGGTTTTGATGAAAAATAAGCAGTTTTTAAAAGTTGGAAAAAGTATATTATGAACATGAGTTTTTATTTTGCTTCAAAAGTTTCGTCTTTGCCTTTGGGAAGGCCTCAAAATGCTATTCATTTAGTAGTAGTAGTAAGTAGTAAGTGTGTGTAGTTTATAGCATGTTTTATAAGATTTCATCTCCAAGAATAAAGGTCGTCTGATTGGCCTAGGTGATAGAGCATGACTCTCTCAATGTCAAGGTTGTGAGTCCAAGCCCCATGTTGGGCATGGATCCTACTTAAAAAAAAAATTTTTTTTATCTCCAAGAATACAATTTTATATTTATATGTAGAGATACAATTTATATAAGATAAAATTTCTACAGTCTTGATTAATTTTTGAAGGAATATTATTTTCATTATCCTTAACTTTTTTAGTTTTAGAGCATTTTCTTTGAATTTATAAACAAAAGACTATGGTCTTTATTTTATCAGAAAATTAGGAAAACTAACTTTCTCTCTCTCTCTTTCTTTCTTTCTTTCTTTCTTTCTTTCTTTCTTACAGAAACATTTTTCTATATTTAATTGCCATGTTGCTTTCAGGTTTTGGCTTTTCTACAGATAACAAAAATGTCAGTGGGTAGGGAATTCTGTAATCTGAGATGTTTTGAAATCTGCTATAATGTTATAGTGATATATTTCTTGATCTTTTCACAGAAAATTGTGAAAGACTGGCAAGCTTAAAATATTTATTCATTCATGGGTAGGTTACTTGTTATTTCTAGTCTTCTTCCTGATATGTAGGGAATTAAAATTTAAACTTTTTACTTATAGAATAAGTCAGAAACTGATGCTAAATCAAGAGACTGAAAATAATTAGGACATTATAATGATTGAGAAGGCTGAAGATGAGTTCGTAAAATTATTAGATGTTTTGACAGGGGTTGGTTAAAATGTATCTCCCAAATGAAATATGTGCATGTTGAGTTAAATTACTACATATTATTTCTAAAATCTATAGTATTTGAACTTAAGATATTTTAAATAGTTATAATATGTTTTGCTTTTTATTTTTTTTTAAGTTTATTTATTTTTGCAAGAGAGAGAGCATGAGCAGGGGAAAGGCAGAGAGGGAGACACAATCTGAAGCAGGCTCCAGGCTCTGAGCTGTCAGCATAGAGCTCGACATGGGGCTCGAACCCACGAACTGTGAGATCATGACCTGAGCCAAAGTCGCGTGCCCAACCGACTGAGCCACCCAGGTGCCCTGTTTTGCTTTTTAAAATTTGAACATATAGTAAAACTATTTGCATAACCAACACAAGTAGCCTTGGCACATCAAACCCGAAGCATTTTCTCCATTGTTAATGAAAAGGGTGAGATTTTTCTAAAAGAAAAGAAAAATGGAAAATCGAGATGTTGCTTTTTAAATTTTCTTATTTAATTCCTAATTCCTATTTTTCAAAGAATAAAGAGCTGGCTCATATGTATATTTCTAAACTTACCACTTTCCCACCAAAGAGATAAATACATCTTCACAGTGAGTTTATAGACTGTTGGGCGTTCTCTGGTTTACATTATAGGAAACCTCAATTTTTCAACAAATTGTATTTTAAAACTTTGTTTTAAAATTTATTTTAGGATTTTTTTTAAATGTTTATTTATTTTGAGAGAGAGAGAAGGTGAGAGATGACTGCATGCGGGGTAGGTGCAGAGAGAGAGGGAGACACAGAATCCGAAGCAGGCTCCAAGCTCTGAGCTGTCAACATAGAGGCCGACGTGGGGCTCAAACTCATGAACCGCAAGATCAGGACCACGAATCATGACCCATAATCTGCACTGAAGTCAGACACTTAACCAACTGAGCCACCCAGGTGCCCATATTTTAGGATTTTTAAGATTAAGATTCTTAATCTCAATTAAGATGCTTAAGGTTCTCTTTCTCCCTTTCTCTCTGCCCCCCCCCATCAAAATAAATAAATAAATAAACAAACATTTTTCTTTAACTCCCAGTTTTCTTAGGGATAATAGTTTACAAACAAAAAAATTGAGGGAAATTTTGTTTTTAATGGTTAGATGAAAATTGAAAAATTATGGTAAGTAGAACGATAAAAAAGAAGTTTGATATGTGAATTATATATTAGTGAAGCTGTTATCAAAAAGTAAGATAAGAAATAAAAGTTTGAAAAGGGAAATCATTTCTTGTGGCTAAACTTCCAAATAAGAAAAGAGCGACTTTAGATTACTTAGTTGTTTGTATTTGTTATGAGAAATGTGCCAAGCAAGTCATCAGTTTACTAAATTCAGTAAAAGATATTAATCTACCTAGGGAGGGAAATACAAATGGCAAATACAGATCAAGTAATCATTTGGAAGCTAAGAATATTGTAGTTTAGAGAGTCATAAAGTATAGTTTTGAAAATATTTATGAAAACTGACTTGCTGTCCAAATTTGGAGAACAAAGTTACAGATGATATATATTTCTTTTTAGTAATTCAGTCAAATATTGTTACTAAATAAAGAAATGGTGACATGAAACTAATGAGTTATCCAAAAAAGATGCCACACTGTAATGATTTTATTTTCCCCATCTTTCTACCTATTTTTCTCTTTTTTCCTTCAGAACTCTAGCTAGTGATGACAGCAGGATGTTCCTGTAATAATCTAGACTCTGGAATTTGGCAGCTAGGAACTAAAATAAAATGCTTTTCAACTACTTAGTTTTACTCTTTGTACAAATTTTTAGTAGAAGATCTTAATTGAATATTCTGATTATGTTGCAAAAGGCACATCCAAGGATTTGCTCACAGAAGTAGAAGCGTACTTTGAAAAAGTTTTATGATTATTTTGTTTTTATTTTAGAGCAGAGCATGAGCAGAGGAAAGGGGCAGAGGGAGGGAGGGAGGGAGGAGAGAGAGAGAAAGAGAGAGAGGAGAGAGAGAATCTTAAGCAGACTCCACACTCACCATGGAGCTCAACGCGAGGCTCAATCCCATGTCTCTGGGATCATGACCTGAGCCAAAACCAAGAATCAGACACTCAACAACTGAGCCACCTAGGCACAGAAAATATTTTAAAATGTAAAACGTACCGCTGACCACATAATGACCAGTTTTCTGTAAGTTTTGCTAAAAAATAACCAATGGGATAGACAAAACTAAAACCAGGAGCCAAAATCTTTTACTGCCCTTCGCGGCTTAATAAATAAGAATGATTCATAGGTAGCCTGCATTTTAGAACTCTTAGAGAATATCATGGTCACCTGGACCAAATATCGTCCTCATTTTATAGATGAAGAAACCCAGGCCTGAGGTATGTGGGCCGGGGCTGGTTCCCAGATCTCCTGACTCCCTGCCCAGTGATCTTTCTACTAAGCTCCTTAGTAGAGTAGGAATTGAATACATAACATTCAAAAGAAAATATACAAGTGGCAAAATCCCATATGAAAAGCTGATATTGAGGGGGATAAAACATAAAAGATGCTGAAGTATAGAAAATAAATAGAGGGTTGCTGGAGGGGTTGTGAAGGGGGCTGGGCTAAATGGGTAAAGGGCATTAAGGAATCTACTCCTGAAATCATTGTTGCCCCATATGCTAACTAACTTGGATATAAATTATACAATAAATAGATTTTTAAAAAAGAAAATATTTAAATGTACTTATTATTTTTAATGTCTTTGAAAAAAATACTACTTGTAATGTTTTACTGTTACCTCTAATTTTTGGCCATATGGTTAAAATCTAAAATTAGGTTATCATTTAAGAAAACAAAGTTAGGGGGTGCTCAGTCAGTTGAGTGTCTGACTTCGGCTTAGGTCGTGATCTCACAGTTGACAAGTTCGAGCCCTGCGTCGAGCTCTGTGCTGTCAGCTCAGAGCCTGGAGCCTGCTTCAGATTCTGTCTCTCCCTCTCTCTCTGCCCCTCCCCCGCAAATGCTCTGTCTGTCTGTCTTAAAAATAAATAAACATTAAAAATTTAAAAAAAAAAGAAAACAAAGTTAGGCACTGAAATAAATTAACTTTTAAAAAGATTTTGGCTTCTATGTTATCCGTACACACATTTTCAATACTCTTGGACTTAAGTGGGAGGTTAGTGTTTTCTTAATCAACAGGATCAGGAATATGAAGATTCGTGCAGAACTTTACACAAAAGAAGTGTAAACATAAGTACTTTGCCAGAATAGAGCAGTGAGAGTCTGTAATAATCTTTGAGGAGAGAATCTGGTGATAGCTCCTGAACATGTAATCTTTTGGCTAGAATTGTAGACATCGTAAAAGTGTAATCATAAAGAGAAAATTTCTCTTCTGATTCTGTCATGGAAGATGGTTTTTTTTTAAGTTGGTAATAGTCTGTTTTTAGTTATTAAGAAATATATATGTAATATATATAAAATACATATTTCACTTTCTTTATAGAAAGGTTTTATTGTCTTAAGTGCTTTTGGTGGTGACTTTAATGTAGTCAACAAGTAGAATATTACGCAGAAAGTAAAATCATTATTGTTTAGTCTTGTTTTTAGATTCTAATTAATTAAAGAAAATGTTCCCTACCTACTAAGTATTATGCCAATCCTTTTTTATTTTCACGTCTTCCCTTTCTTTTCTCTCTTTAAAAAATTACACAGGGGCACCTGGGTGGCTCAGTAGGTTGAGCGACTGACTCTTGATTTCAGGTCAGGTCATTATCTCATGGTTTGTGGGTTGGAGCACTGCATTGAGCTCCATGCTGTCAGTGCAGGGCCTGCTAGGGATTCTCTCTCTCTCTTTCTCTCTCTCTCTCTCTCTCTCTGTCCCTCCATAAATAAACATTAAAAAAGATTACACAAATTACACACTGTCTCAGTCGGTGGAACATGTGACTCTTGGTTTCAGGGTTGTGAATTCAAACCCCATGTTGGGTGTAGAAAAATAAAAATCTTTGAAGCATTTACAAAAATTTTTATTTTGAGAGAGAAAGTGTGTGTGAGCTGGGGAGAGGGAAAGAGAGAGAAAAATCTTAAGGAGGCTCCATGCTCAGGACACAGTGCAGAGCAGGATGTGGGCCTGGATCCCATGACCCTGGGATTATGACCTGAGTCAAAATCAAGAGCCACTCAACCAGGCCAGGTGCCTCTAGAAAAATAAAATCTTTAAAAAAAATTGCACGAATGTAATATATGGAAATATTTTCATTGTAAAAGCTTTCTTTAAAAATTTATAATGTTTTTTATTTTTGAGAGAGAGAGAGCGAGACACAGATATTGAAGCAGGCTCCAGGCTCCTCGATGCAAACACAGAGCCCGACGCCAGGCTTAAACCCACTAACCGTGAGATCATAACCTGAGCTGAAGTCGGATGCTTAACCGACTGAGCCACCCAGGCACCCCCATTGTAAAATCTTTTAAATGGAAATATATACAATAAAAAGCAAAAGGTTCCCTTTCCCCCTTGTCCCCCCCCCAACTTACTCCTCTATCTAAAAATCACCATTTTGGTATGTTTCATTCCAAATCTATTTTTGTATATTTACATACTGTTTTAGATATTTAGGATTTTTTTAAAAAACTTTTTTTTAAAGATTGTTTTTAATTTTAATTTTTAGTTTTGAGAAAGCCAGAGCGTGAGCAGGGGAGGGGCAGAGAGACTGGGAGACAGGATCTGAAGTGGGCTCCACACTGTCAGCACAGGGCCTGATGTGGGGCTTGAACTTAGGAACTGCAAGATCGTGACCTGAGCTGAAGTCAGATGCTTAACTGACTGAGCCACCCAGGCACCCCTTAAGATTTTATTTTTAATTATAATCTCTACACTCCACATGGTGGAGTTGCATGCTTCACCGATTGAGCCAGCCAGGTGCCCTATGTACTGTTTTATATATAGAAGCATGTGGTATATGGTTTTTCCCCCTTCTTTTATGTACATGGAGCCATATTGATTGGGTTTTTAGCATTTTTTTTTCAATTAATGATTCATTATGGAGATCTTTTCAGAGTGGTACCATAACCACTTTATAATGTTCCATAGAGGTTTATTTAACGATGCTATATTGATGGACTTTCAGGGTTTTTGTTTGTCAACAAAATTTTCAGATTTTTATTTTCATCTATTTTCTTTCTCTTCTGTCAACTAAGGTTGAGAATTTCAACTTATCTTCCTCTTAGATTTTAATTTTTGCTATTATATTTTTAGTTTATAGAAGTTCTTTTTGTGTTTGTGGTTCTTTTTTATCATTGAGATATAATTGACATAATATTAGTTTCAGGTATACAACATTTGATATTTGTATGTTTTGCAAAATGATCTTTATAGTAAATGTGGTTAACATCCATCATCATACGTAGTTACAATTTTTTCTTATGATGAGAGCTTTTTAAGATATACTCTCCTGGAGGCACCTGGGTGACTCAGTCGGTTAAGTGTCCGACTTCGGCTCAGGTCATGATCTCACAGTCTGTGAGTTCGAGCCCCGTGTCGGGCTCTGTGCTGACAGCTCGGAGCCTGGAGCCTGCTTCGGATTCTGTGTCTCCCTCTCTCTCTCTGACCCTCCCCCACTCATGCTTTGTCTCTCCTGCTCTCAAAAATAAATAAAAACATTAAAAAAATTTAAAAAAAGATATACTCTCCTGGCAACTTTTAAATATTAAATAGAGTATTATTATTTTTTAAGATTATATTTTTAAGTAATCTCTACATTTAATGTGGGGCTCAAACCCACAACCCTGAGATTGAGTCATACACTCTTCTGACTGAACCAGCCAGGCACCCTACAATACACTATTACTATCTATAGTCACCATACTGTACATTATATCCCACAGCTGACTTGTATTATAACTAGATGCTTGTACCTTTTGACCATCTTCACCCATTATGCCCACTTCCCATCCCCTGCCTCTGGCAACCACCAATCTGTTCTCTGTATCTTTGTGTTTGGATTTTTGTGGGTGAGGGGTGCAGGGGTAGTTAGATATGGTATTTGTCTTTGTCTAACTTATGTCACTTAGTATAATACCCTGAAATTTCATCCATGTTGTTGCAAACGGAAAGATTTTCTTTCTTGTTATTATTGTTGGATGATATTTCAGTGTGTGTGTGTGTTTATGTATCACATCTTCATTACCCATTGATCCATCAATGGACATTTAGGTTGCTTCCATGTCTTGGCTGTTGTAAATAATACTGCAATGAACATGGAAGTGTGCATATCTTTTTGAGTTAATGTTTTTGTTTCCTTTGACTAAATAACCAAAAGTGGAATTGCTAGGTTATATGGTAGTCCTATTTTTAATATTTTGAGGAACCTCTCTACTGTTTTCCATAGTGGTTGCACCAATTTACATTCCCACCAGTAGTGCACAAACGTTCCTTTTTCTTGAC
The DNA here is from genome assembly GCA_030068075.1 of Paguma larvata. Taxonomy (NCBI): domain Eukaryota; kingdom Metazoa; phylum Chordata; class Mammalia; order Carnivora; family Viverridae; genus Paguma; species Paguma larvata. Next base: position 54,987,775 of record CM057843.1, read on the forward strand.
ATCCTTGCAAAACACTTGTTATTTCTTATATTTTTAATAGTAGGCATTCTGACAGCTGTGAGGTGATATCTCATTGTGGTTTTAGTTTGCATTTCCCCGATGGTTAGTGATGTTGAGCACCTTTTCATTTACCTATCCAATATCTGTGTGTCTTCTTTGGAAAGATACCTTAAAAAATTTTCTTTTTTAATGTTTATTTATTCTTGAGGGAGACAGAGAGTGTGAGAGGGGGAGGGGCAGAGAGAGAAAGGGAGACACAGATCCGAAGCAGATTCCAGGCTCTGAGCTGTCAGCACAGAACCGGACGCGGGGCTCAAACCCACAAACTGTGAGATCATGACTTGAGTCGAAGTCAGATGCCCAACCAGCTGAGCCATGCAGGCGCCCCTGGAAAGATATCTTTTCAGAACCTCTTTCCCATTTTTAAAATAGGATTATTCGTGGGGTGTTTTGTTTTGTTTTGCTGTTGAGTTGTATGAGTTCTTCATATAGTTTAGATATTAATCCCTTATTACATATATAATTGGCAAATACTTTCTCCTGTTAAAAGTAGGTTGCCTTTTTGTTTTATTGATGTTACAGTGCAGAAGCTTACAGTGCAGAAGCTTTTTATTTTGATGTAGTCCCACATGTTTATTTTTGCTTTTTTTGCTTTTGTTTTTGGTGTCAAATCCGAGAAATTATCACCAAGACTGATGTCAAGGAGCTTACTGCCTATGTTTTCTTTTAAGAGTTATCTTTTAGGAGTTTCTTCTGGTTTCAGGTCTTACATTCAAATCTTCAATCCATTTCAAGTTTTTATATATGGCGTAAGATGGTGTTCAATTTCATTCTTTTGCATGTGGCTGTCGAGTTGTCCCAACACCGCTTATTGAAGGGACAGTTCTTTTTCCATTTTGTATTTGTGCCTTCTTTGTTGCAAATTAATTGGCCATATATGTGTGTGTTTATTTTCTAGGCTTTCTGTACAGTTTTGTCATCTATGTGTTCATTTTTATATCAATACCGTACTGTTTTGATTACTATAGCATTGTATTATAGTTTGAAATCAGAGCATGTGATGCCTCCGACTTTGTTCTTCTTTATCAAGCTTGCTTTGGTTATTTGGGTTCTTTTTTGGTTCCATACATATTTTGTAACTGTTTGTTCTATTTCTGTGAAAAATGCCATCGGAATTTTGGTAAGGATTGCATTGAATCTGTAGATTGCTTTGGGTTGTATGGACATTTTAACAATATTAATCCAGCCTATGAGGGTGGAAATCTTCCCATTTATTTGTGTTTTATTCAACTTGTTTCCTTTTTTTAAAATAATTTGTCAAATTGGTTTCCATATAACACCCAGTGCTCATCCCAACAAGTGCCCTCCTCTGTGCCCGTCACCCACTCTCCCCTCTCCCACACCCCTCTCACCCCTCTGTTTGTTCTTAGTCTTTGAGAGTCTTTTATGTTTTGTCTCCCTCCCTCTCTGTGTCTTTTTTCTTTTCCCCTCTTCTCCTCCCCCATGATTTTGTGCTAAGTCTCTCAAAATCCACCTATGCGTGGAAACATGTGGTATCTGTCTTTCTCTGACTGACTTATTTCACTTAGCATAATACCCTCCAGTTCCATCCATGTTGCTATGCATGGCCAGATTTCATTCTTTCTCATTACCATGTAGTAGTCCATTGTGTATATATATATACCACATCTTCTCTATCCATTCATCAGTTGATGGACACTTATTCTCTTTCCATGATTTGGCTATTGTCAGAAGTGCTGCTATAAACGTCAGGGTACACGTGCCCCTATGCATCAGCACTCCTGTGTCTCTTGGGTAGATTCCTAGCAGTGCTATTGCTGGGTCATCAGGTAGTTCTATTTGCACTTTTTTGAGGAACCTCCACACCGTTTTCCAGAGCGGCTACACCAGTTTGCATTCCCACCAACAGTGTAGGAGGGTGCCTGCTTCTCCATATCCTCACCAGCATCTATAGTTTCCTGATGTATTCATTTTAGCCACCCTAACCGGTGTGAGGTGGTATCTCAGTGTGGTTTTGATTTGTATTTCCCTGATGATGAGTGACATTGAGCATCGTTTCATGTGTCTGTTGGCCATCTGGATTTTCATCTTTGGAGAAGTGTCTATTCATATCTTCTGCCCATGTCTTCCCTGGATTATTTGTTTTTCGTGTGTGGGGTTTGGTAAGTTCTTTATAGAGTGTAGATACTAGTCCTTTATCCGATATGTCATTTGCAATTATCCTTTCCCATTCCGTTGGTTGTCTATTAGTTTCGTTGGTTGTTTGCCGTGCATATTCAACTTATTTCCATTAGTGTCTTATAGTTCTTAGTTTACAGGTTTTCACCTCCGTGGTTAAATTTATTTCTGGGTATTTTAGTCTTTTTGATGCAATTATAAAAGCCACTTAAAAAATTTCTCTGACAGTTAATTATTAGCTAATAGAAATCAACAGATTTTTGTATGTTAATTTTGTATCTTGCAACTTTACTGAATTCATTATTCTAACAATTTTTAAGGGAAGCTTTAGAGTTTCCTACATATAAGATCATGTCCTCTGCAAACAAAGAATTTTACTTTTTTTTAATTTGGGTGCTTTTTATTTCTTTTTCTTGCTTAACTACTCTGACTCAAATTCTCAGTATTATGTTGAATAAACATCAGGGTTCCTGGCTGGTCTGTCAATGGAGCATGTGATTCTTGATCTCAGGGTTGTGGGTTTGAGCCCCACAATTGGTGCAGAGATAACTTAAAAAAAATCTTTTTTTAAAATGGTGAAAGCTGGCATGTTTGTCTTTTTCCTGATCTTAACAGAAAAGTTTTCACTAGTCCTTCACTGCTGAGTATGATGTTAACTGTGGACTTGTATATGAATGACCCTCATTATGCTTAGAATGTTCCCTCTGTACCCACTTTTTTGAGAGTTTTTATCATAAATGGATGTTGAATTTTGACAAATGCTTTTTCTGCATCTATTGAGATGATCATATGATTTTTATCCTTTAATTTGTTAATATGGTGTATCACATTGATTTGCAGATGGTGAACCACCCCTGCATTCCTGGAAAAATCCCACTTGATCATGGTATATGAATCCTGTAATGTATTGTTGATTTTGGTTTTCTAGTATTTTGTTGAGGATTTTTGCATCTGTGTTCAGAGATATTGGTAGTTACATTTTGTTTTGTTTTGTTTTTGTGTGTCCTTTTCTGGTTTTAGTATCAGAATAATCCTGGCCTTGTAAAATGAGTTTGGAAGTGTTTCTTCCTCTTTTTATATTTCTTTTTTTTTTTTTTTTAGCGTTTTTATTTTATTCTTGAGAGACATAGAGACAGAGAGTGAGCAAGGGAAGGGCAGAGAGAAGGAGATACAGAATCTGAAGCAGGCTCCAGGCTCTGAGCCGTCAGCACAGAGCCTGATGTGGGGCTGGAACTCACAGACCGTGAGATCATGACCTGAGCTGAAGTCGGCTGCTTAACCGACTGAGCCACCCAGGCGCCCCTTTATGTTTCTTTTAAAATTTAAATTGTTTTAAGTATCTCTTGGAAATATTTTTTCTTAAAGTTTTCTCTGTGTGGTTTCTTTCTACCAGATTACTTTGTATTCTTCAGTTGATTTTGGTCTCTATTTTCCACATAGAGGTTTCTTTTAGGTATCTGATCATTTTAGCTGTCTGTTTTTACGTGGCTAGAAGCTGATTGGTAAGCCTAAACATGTGAATAGGACTTGTCAAATTTGATTTTTATTGTAGGATAATCTGGTTGAGCCATTTGTTAGGGAAACTACTATAGTACTATTACTACTACTACTGCTACTTCTTTTTCTTCTTTTTATTTTTAATTTATTTACTTTATATTTTATTTTTATGAAAAAAAGTTTTTAGCATTTATTTATTTTTGAGAGACAGAGAAAGACAGAGCATGAGTTAGGGAAGAGCAGAGGGAGAGGGAAACCCAGAATCCGAAGCAGGCTCCAGGCTCTGAGCTGATAGCACAGAGCCCAACATGGGGCTTGAACTCACGAACCATGAGATCGTGACCTGAGTCAAAGTTGGGTGCTTAACTGACTGAGCCACCCAGATGCCCCTTATTTTATTTTTTGTTAGGGAAACTTCTGACCCTAACTTTATTCATCAAAGAAGAGTTTTCTTATCTTCTATCTGGCTCAATAGAATCAGAGAGGAGACCTGCTAATCTTTGAATTCAACATTCGCCTATGTATGAAATCACTTAATCCCCTTGTTTTTTACTATGGTATTTATGCCCTCAACAGTTCCTTGTGTCTCTTTATCAGGAGACCCCTGTTTTACCCTATCTAGAGAATAAACTGTAGACTATTGCCAGAATTGGGAAGTTAGGGAAAGGTAGTCACCTAGGGATGTGGAATGGGAAATCTAGCCATCCACCAGCTTCTTAAGCAGCTTTCACCCAGTTTTTCTTATTTTATCCGTTCCATTTGCCACTTACCCCCAGTTCTACAGGTACTTAGTGTTGCTGGTTTTTGTGTATTTAGAAGATTCTTTGGTATATATTGGGTTTGTTTTCAGCTTTCTTCACTCTTGGTTTAGGACTTGGCTTTCTCTGTCCTGCTACTTCAGTTGCCTCTGTCATCTACTTTGTGTTTCCTTTTTTCTTCCTCTCTTTCAGTTATTATTTTTAAGTATTCTCTTTACTGTTTCTTTGTTGGGGAATGTGTTCAATTTGCCCCCTAACCTGAAAGTCTCATTTTCCTTCCTTCCTTCCTTCCTTCCTTCCTTCCTTCCTTCCTTCCTTCCTTCCTTCCTTTTTCTTTCTTTCTTCTTTCTTTCTTTCTTTCTTTCTTTCTTTCTTTCTTTCTCTCTCTCTCTCTCTCTCTCTCTCTCTCGTCTCTCTCCCTCCCTCCCTCCCTCCCTTCCTTCTTTCCTTCTTCCTTTTTTTTTGGTTTTATAGATTTATTTTTAAGGGGCAAAACAGACAATTTAAATACAAGTCATTTTTTTTCCATTGGATACTCTTTCTTGCTTTGTCAAAGATCAATTGGCCATATTTGTGTGGGTCCATTTCTGGGTTCTCTATTCCATTGATCTATGTGTCTGTTTTTCTGCCAATACCATACTGTCTGAATGGTTACAGCTTTGTAATACAGGTTAAAGTCCAGGATTGTGACGCCTCCAGCTTTGGTTTTCTTTTTCAACATTACTGTGGCTATTCGGGGTCTTTTGTGGTTCCATAAAAATTTTAGGATTCTTTAGGATGCTGTTATTTTGATAGGGATTGTACTGAATGTATTGATTGTAAGTATTTTATGGGTTTGGGTGCAATTGTAATTGGGATCGATTCTTGATATCTCTTTCTGTTGCTTCATTATTGGTGTATAGAAATGTAACTGACTTATGTACATTGATTTTATATTCTGTGACTTTGCTGAATTCATGTATCAGCTCTAGCAGTTTCTGTTGTTTTTCAGGTTTTCTGTGTAGAGTATCAGATGACATGATACATGTAAAGTGAAAGTTTGACTTCTTCCTTTTTGTTGTCTGATTGCTGAGGTTAGGATTTCCAACACTATGTTGAACAACAGTGGTGAGAGTGGACATCCTTGTTGCGTTCCTGACTGTAGGGGGAAAGCTCTCATTTTTTCACCTTTGGGGAGGATATTAGCTGTGGGCCTTTTATAAGGCTTTTATAATGTTAAGGTATGTTCCTTCTGTCCCTACTTCCTTGAGGGGTTTTTATCAAGAAAGGAAGCTGTATTTTGTCAAAAGCTTTGTCTCCATCTATTGAAAGGATCATATGGTTCTCATCCTTCCTGGAAGGATATATCACATTTATTAATGTAATCACATTTATAAATGTGATATATCATGTTGGTTGATTTGCAAATATTGAACCAACCCTGCAACCCAGGAATGAATCCCACTTGATCATGGTGAAGAATTATTTTAACATACTGTTGAATTTGACTTGCTGGTATTTTGTTGAGAATTTTTGCATCCATGTTCATTAGGGAAATTGCCCTGTAATTCTCCTTTTTAGTGAGGTCTTTTTCTGGTTTTAGAATCAAGGTAATGCTGGCTTCATAGAATGAGTTTGGAAGCTTTCCTTTAGAAATAGGGAAGGGAAGGAAAAATAAGATAAAAACAGAGAGGGAAGCAAACCATAAGAGACTCTTAAATACAGAGAACAAAGTAAGAGTTGCTGGAGGGGTGGGGGTGGGGGTGGGGGTATGGCTTAAATGGGTGATGGGATGGGCATTAAGGAGGACACTTTTCAGAATGAGCACTGGGTTCATATGTAAGAGATGAATGACTGGGTTCTACTCCTGAAGCCACGACTACACCGTGTGTTAACCAATTTGAATTTAAATAAAGTTAAAAAATAAAATAAGATAAATACAAGTCTAAACAGAATTACTCCGTCAAAGGCAATAATAATGCCTTGACACATTCTCACTACGACACTTGCTAGCATCTTTTGAGTCTTCTCTAAGTGAAAAAAAGGTGTCTGATATTTTATTCATATACCATAAAACCTTGGTTTGCGAGCATAATTCTTTAAAGTTGTTTGTAATTCAAAGGACATATATCAAATCAAATTTCCCCATAAGAAACAATGGAAACTCAGATGATTTGTTGCACAACCCAAAATATTCATATAAAAATTATTACAATACTGTATGTAATATAATAAATAAATAAATATAAAATATAAAGAAAAATAACCTGCATTTAGCTTCGAAAACCTTCATGGTTACTGTGAGGGTGACAAGATAGAGGAGGGTTATTGTGTAGGATGACTTTCACTATCACTAATGGAATAACTGCTATCTTTTGGCTCAGGGGAATCTTTTTCTGCATGGGGCCGTTGTATATGCTCACATGGATGTTGACTATAGTACAGTATTAATAAACTCTTGTCATATGCTGTATTTAACGTAACTGGCAATAATGCAGCAGAGGAAAGGGGCAATACTTGCAGGAAGCCTGACCTAGAATAAAGCATTCCTAAACCTACTATGGTATGGAAAAGCAAAGGACTTTCCATAGGAGCTTTGAAGTGACAGAAAATACACTCGTGTTAGTTGTGGGCACTTTCTAACTTCTGAAAAATCACTGATTTTTGCCAAACACTGTAGCCTGAGACCAAGCATCAGAATATGGGAGATGATCACCCACAGTCCCACAATGAGAGAGAGAGAGAGAGAGAAGAACCATTGGCTCAGGGATGATCATGTGATATTTGGCATCACATACTACTTGTATTGTAAGACATTTATTAGAAATATTTGCTTGTCTTGCAGAATACTCGCAGAACAAGTTATTCAAAATCCAAGGTTTTATTGTACATCCTTCTTATCTGCAGTGTGATCTACAATTTCTTGTACACATACTAACTTCTCAGCATCTGTATCAGGAATTTCAAACCTAGATTCATCCTCCTTGACCATGATAATCTCCACTTGGTTCAAACTGTCTAGGCCCAGGTCTTTCATAAAGTGGGAATTTATTGAGAGCTTTTCAGGGTCAATCTTGTCATAGAGTTTCAAGGCGTAAAGAACAGTCCTTGATTCCCTCTAATGTCAAGTGGGGTGCCTCACTATACAGGTGGTACAGCTGTGTAACTGGAACCTGCACGAGCACCAAGGCCAATGCGAGCCCCAGGCCTTATAAAAGACGCTGTGAGGCAGTGTGATATTGAGAGGCTGGGCTGCTGCCAGTGTGGTGACCCAGGGTGGTGGCATAAAGACTACAGGCAGTCACAGACATAGCAGAAAGGACACAAGCTGGCATGGCTACATTGACGCAGGATGCTCTGTCTCATATTTTTTCTTTGATAGTGAGCCAGCAGTATATAGTTGTTGAGAGTGTGAGTTATGGCACTAGAGTGCTTGGGTTTGAACTCTGGCTTTGGCACTTACTAGCTATTAGATTAACCTCTACATTCCTAATTTTCCTCATCTTTAAAATGGAGATAATAATAATACCTACTTCATAGAGTGACCAGAGAATTAATTAGTTAATTAAAACTATTTAAAGCACTGGGTGCCTAGGTGACTCATTCAATTAAGCAACCGACTCTCAATTTCAGCTCAGGTCATGATCTCATGGTTCACGGGCTTGAGCCCCATCAGGCTCTGCACACTGACAGCACAGAGTCTGCTTGGGGTTCTCTCTCTCTCTCTCTCTGCGCCTCTTCTGTACTCTCTTTCAAAATAAATAAATAAACTTGGAAATATTTTAAATTATCTGAAGCACTTAGAGCAACGTCTGTCATATATAATATGCTCTTAATAAGTATGTGCTGTTTTTTTTTTCCTCTCTCTTTTTTCTGTCCTCTTTCTAGGAATTCCTATTAGTCAAAAGTTAATCTTGCTAGACTGATACTTGAACTATCTTTTCTTTGGTTTTTCCATTTCATGTTTAATTCTACTATCATGAAGATTTTTGTAATCTCTATTTAATACCTTATTTCAGCAAATAAGCTTTTATGATATCTGCTTTTAGTCTTTTATGATTTCCTCACAAGTCGATGTCTCTTGTTGGTTTGTATATATTTTAAACTGATCGATTAAAAGCTCTTTAGAAGTAAGAAGGCTTATTTTAGGTAAGCCTTGCTTTTGGATGTTAGTATAGAGACATGGCCATGTGTCACTATGAGGAGATTTTTCACTGGGATTGTTCATTTCCTCCAGAAAAGACCTTTCCACTTTTCCTGGGGAGTTATATGCAATTGTTCTGGGGTGGGGTTGGGATTAGGGTGGGATGGGGTAGAGGAATGGTTAGAGGAATTAAAATCCTATCATTCGGCATTTCAATACATGTTTTTCTTTTCAGTCCCTATCACCTCTACTCTCTATGCTGCCCAGTGTCCCCAAGTCTAGAATGTTCCTTTTCAATGTCTCTGGAGGATAAATTTCCGTTCTCCCACCAGGGCTGGAGTGTGTGCACTTAGCTGCTGCCATTCTGTATGTAGGACTGGGAAGGGGAATCAACAGTTCACACACATGGACTGTCATCCTGTGTTTTCACTTTGTTCTTCCTCTCCACCTATGTGGTACTTCCAAAGTGTGAGAGTTTCCCAGATTCTTTGCAGGGCGAATTGACTATTTTCATCAAGTATCCCCCTGAGGTTATAGCTTCTTTCACCGTGATAAATCAGGTACCACTCTTCCAATTGCTCTCCCTTTTCCAAAAATGTATTGAAATATTTAACCTTCTCTTCTGTTTTTCCTTCTGGATTTAAATCCCATAATTTATTTTGCTGTCATTTTATAAGGGGAGAGGTAAATGCATATTTTTAATCTGCATTTTTTTTAAAGCCAGAAACCATTAGATGAATGTTATGTATGTATGTATGTATGTGCATATGTATGTATTTATTTGGGGGAGAGAGAGAGAGAGAGGGAGAGAAAGTGCTTTGGGTAGTGTTGACATTTTTAACAGTTTTGTTCTTCCTATCCTTGAGCATGGAATATTTTTCCACTGTTTCGTGTCGTCTTCAATTTCTTTCATAAGGTTTCTGCAGTTTTCAGTGTATAGATTTTTCACCTCTTTGATTAGATTTATTCCTAGGTATTTTATGGGTTTTGGTAGAGTTGTAAATGGGATTGATTTCTTAATTTCTCTTTCTGTTGTTTCATTGTTGGTGTATAGGAATGCAACCAATTTCTGTGCATTGATTTTATATCCTGCGACTTTGCTGAATTCATGGATTAGTTGTAGCAGTTTTTTGATGGAATCTTTTGGGTTTTCCCTATAGAGTATTATGTTATCTGCAAAGAGTGAAAGTTTAGACCTCCCCCCGCCCCCGGCCAATTTGGATGCCTTTTATTTCTTTGTGTTGTCTGATTGCTAAGGCTAAGACTTCCCAATACTATGTTGAATAGCAGTGGAGAGAGTGGACATCCCTGTCGTGTTTCTGACCTTAACGGGAAAGCTGAGAGCTTTGAGGATATTAGCGGTGGGTCTTTCATATATGGCTTTTATGATCTCGAGGTATGTTCCTTTTGTCCCTACTTTCTTGAGGGTTTTTATCAGGAAATGATGCAGTATTTTGTCAAATGCTTTCTCTGCATCTATTGAGAGGATCATGTGGTTCTTGTCCTTTCTTTTATTGATGTGATGTATCATGTTGATTGTTTTGCGGATATTGAACCACCCCTGCATTCCAGGTATAAATCCAACCTGGTCGTGGTGAATAATATTTTTAAAATTTTTTTTTAATGTTTACTCATTTTTGAGAGAGCAGAGCATTAGCAGGGGAAGGGCAAAGAGAGAGGGAGACACAGAATCTGAAGCAGGCTCCAGGCTCTGAGCTGTCAGCACAGAGCCCGACGCGGGGCTCGAACCCACAGACTGTGAGATCATGACCTGAGCCGAAGTCGGACGCTTAACCGACTGAGCCACCCAGGTGCCCCTGAATATTTTTTTTTAATGTATTGTTGGATCCAGTGGGCTAGTGTCTTGTTGAGGATTTTTGCATCCATGTGCATCAGGGAAATTGGTCTGTGGTTCTTTTTAGTGGGGTCTTTGTCTGGTTTTGGAATGAGGGTGTAATTCTGGCTTCATAGAAAGAGTTTGGAAGTTTTCCCTTTCTATTTTTTTTTTTGGAACAGCTTTAACTTTTCTTTAAATGTTTGGTAGAATTCTCCTGGAAAGCCATGTGGCCCTGGACTCTTGGTTTTTGGGAGATTTTTGATGACTAATTCGATTTCTATACATGTTATGGGTCTGTTCAAAATTTCTGTTTCTTCTTGTTTCAGTTTTGGTAGTTTCTATGTTTCTAGGAATATTCCATTTCTTTCAGATTACTCATTTTATTGTCATATAATTGCTTGTAATATTCTCTTATTGTTTGTATTTCTGCTGTGTTGATTGTGATCTTTCCTCTTTCATTCTTGATTTTATTTTTGGGTCCTTTCCTTTTTCTTTTTGATCAAACTGGGTAGGGATTTATCAATTTTGTTAATTCTTTCAAAGAACCAGCTTCTGGTTTCATTGATCTGTTCTACTGTTTTTCTGGTTTTGATAGCATTGATTTCTGCTCTAATCTTTATTATTTTTATCTTCCCATTTTGGGTTTTATTTGCTGTTCTTTTTCTAGCTCTTTAAGATAAGTTAGGTTTTATATCTGTGACCTTTCTTTCTTTTTTAGGAAGACCTGGATTGCTGTATACTTCCCTTTTGGGTGTTACCACATTTGGATTATAAATGTTTACAATTGTTAGATCATCTTGGTGGATAGACACCTTAATTATGATATAATGCCCTTCTTCGTCTCTTGTTGCAGTCTTTATTTTAAAGTCTAGATTGTCTGATATAAGTGTGGCTACTACAGCTTTCTTTTGGTGATCATTAACATGATAAAGGTTCTCCATCCCCTTACTTTCAATCTGAAGATGTCTTTAGGTCTAAAGTGGGTCTCTTGTATACAGGATATAGATGGATCTTGTTTTCTTATCCATTCTGTAACCCTATGTCTTTTGATTGGAGCATTTAGTCCGCTGACATTTAGAGTCAGTACTGAAAAATATGAATTTATTGCCTTCATGTTGCCTGTAGAGTTGGAGTTTCTGGTGGTGTTCTCTGGTCCTTTCTAATCTTTGTTGCTTTTGTTCTTTTTTTTTTTCTCCCCATCTTTTCTCCCCTCAGAGAGTCCCCCTTAAAATTTCTTGCAGGGCTGGTTTAGTGGTCATGAACTCGTTTAATTTTTGCTTGGAAACTTTTTATCTCTCCTTCTATTTTAAATGACAGCCTTGCTGGATAAAGAATTCTTGGTGGAATATTTTTCTGATTCAGCACATTGAATATATCCTGCCACTCTTTTCTGGCCTGCCAAGTTTCTGTGAATAGGTCTGCTGCAAACCTGATCTGTCTTCGCTTGTATGTTAAGGACTTTTTTTTCCCTTGCTGCTTTCATGCTTCTTTCCTTGCCTGAGTATTTTATGAATTTGACTATAATATGCCTTGTCGATGGTCAATTTTTGTTGAATCTAAAGGAAGTCCTCCGTGCTTCCTGGATTTTGATGTCTGTGTCTTTCCCCAAGTTAGAAAAGTTTTCTGCTATGATTCGCTCACATAATCCTTCTACTCCTTTTTCTCTCTCTTCATCTTCCGGGATCTCTATCATTCTGACGTTCCTTTTTAATGAGTCACTGATTTCTCTGATTCTCAAATCATGCTTTTTTTTTTTTGCCTTAGTCTCCCTTTTTTCTGCTTTATTGTTCTCCATAAGTTTGTCTTCTATATTGCTGATTCACTGTTCTGCCTCATCCATCCTTGCCAATGTGGCTTCTGTTTGAGATTGCAACTCAGTTATAGCATTTTTTATTTCATCCTGACTAGTTTTTATCTCCGCAGAAAGGGATTCTAATCTTATTATCATGATTCTAAATTCTGGTTCAGACATCTTGCTTAAATCTCTGGCTGTCATTTCTTCCTGTTGTTTCTTTTGGGATGAATTTCTTCATTTTGTCGTTTTGAAGGAAGAAAGGGAATTAATAAGGTAAAAAAATTAAAATTAAAAATTAAAAACAAAAAAATCAAAGGATGCCAGATTTTAGGTGTGTTCTGGTCCGGTTTTTGAAAGGAGCTTGATAGGTTAGAGAACAAAGGGAAAGATAAGAAAAGAAAAGGAAAATGTTTGAAAATTTGAAAAATGAATACAGTGAAATAGAATAAAAGGAAATGATGGAAATAAAAAAATAGAATTTGAAAAATTTACAAAAAAGTAAAAAATTTAGTGGAAAAAAATTAAAGAAAAATATTTTTATTAGAAATGAAAAATAAAAATACATTTATTGGGGGCCCCTGGGTGGCTCAGTCGGTTAAGCGTCCAACTTTGGCTCAGGTCATGATCTCACAGCTTGTGAGTTCGAGCCCACGTCCAGCTCTGTGCTGACAGCTCAGAGCCTGGAGCCTACTTTGGATTCTGTGTCTTCCTCTCTCTCTGCTCCTCCCCCACTCATGCTCTGTCTCAGTCTCTCAAAAATAAATAAATGTTTAAAAATATATATATATACATACATACATATATATATATATATGTATATATATATATTCTGTATTCAAGAATAAGGAAAGAAAAAAATATTGAATAGATGGACCAGTAAACAGACCGAAGTACAACTGAAATTACATCGGTTTCCCCTAGAAGTTGAACTATGAAGCACTTTATAGTCCGAAACTAAGCAGAGAGACTTGTGTTATTCCTGGAGAGTAAGGTTGGCCCAGTTAGGCAGGGCTTAGTGTAATCTCTCTGTTCTCCACTAGATGGAGCTGCGTAGCTTACTGGGGTGGATTGTTGTGGTGCCTGCAGGTCTGTTTGCGCATGGGCACTTGGGGTGAAAGTGGTGTCACCCAGCTGCCCAGTCTCTAGTATCAGAACTCTGTGCTCTCCCCGACCAGCCATCATGCACCCCTTCTTTGTCTCTGGCTTCTGTCTACTTCTTGCTTTTACACTGTTCATGACCAAGACTCAGGATGCCAGGCAGCACCTCCCTCCTGAGTTTTAGCTCCGATCTGGGTGTGTTTCCCAACCTCTCACTTCTGAGGGACTGCGGTTTGACCCGTTCAGACTTTCTGGCAGAGGGTCTCACCGAGCAATGGCCAGGTGCCGGCCCGGCCCCAGGAATGTTCGGGAGACCGTGCCGCTGCCAATACCCAGAGACTGCAGCTGGATGCCAGCCCGCCTCAGAAAAAGTTCACACAATTGTGTAGCAGCAGCGTTTCAGGGATTATGGAAAATCACAACACACACCTGGTGCCAGCCTTCCCCCTTAACATCTTTGTTCCAGCCCCAGCGAATGTGGTTGTTCTCTAGGGTCCACTGGGACCTTTGCCTGTGGGAAGGCCACACAGCCTCTGCCAAATGTCCTCCCAGCATTGGAACTGCCTCTCCCTGTGTGGCCCGAGGACTCCCTGGACCTCGCTGTCTGCTCCTGGGGATTCGCCCTTCCCACCAGAGCACCGGCAGGTATTGAGGTTTGAAGTTTCAGACTCTGGACTCCCCCTGTTTAAAGGAAGTCTTAATGGAATTTAAACCCTCTCCTTTCTCCTTTCTCTGTTTTTTGTTCAGTCCCTTGCCTACTCTTTTTTTCTCTCCAGCTACTTTTGAGTAGGGGGGATGATTTCTGTACTCTCCCCCTGTCTCCATTCTCTCTCTGCAAGCAAAAATAGCTCACTTTTTCCCTGAATGAGATGGGAATGTAACAGAGGGTTATGAACAGAGGAAGGACATGATCTGATTTACATTTTGAATAGATCACTTTGGGTGCTTTGTGAAAACTAGAGTATGTAGAAAAAAGGAGAGCAGTTAATAGGCCAATGCAGTTGTCCAAGTGAAAGATAATTGTGGCTTAGACCAAGGAGGACCAAGTATATCTGGTCAATTTCCAGATATACTTCAAAGGAAGAGATGATAGGATTTGTTTATGTGGTATATGAGGAAGAGAAAGAATCAAGGGTAAATCCAAGGTTTTTGGCTTTAGCAGTTGGAAGATTGCAATTGCCATTTACTAAGATGAAGATGGCTTGAGGAAGGGCAGACTTCAAGGGAAAATCAAGAAATTGCTTTTGGGCAAATTAAGATTATGGTACTTACTGAAGTAGAAATATTGTGTATGTGTGGTTGGATATAAGACTCTGAAGCTCAGAAGAGCCGTATGACTGGAGATACAGATTTAAGCATTATCTGTAAATAAATGATATCAATGGAACTGGCTTTGTAATTTCTGCCTATATATTCAGTGAAAACTTGTTTTAAGCAATAATTTTCATCCTCATTTCTTTCCTATATTTTTAAGTAGAATTTAATTATCAGAAGACTTTTATCTGTTAGCATTGTCAGACTCAATAGCTTCTGAAAACTATCTTCCCAGACTATAAATGGATATTTGAAATGTGCAGTATATAACTTAATAATTGTTATACCATTGAGTGTAATTTAAGAGGTGCAGGCCATTCAGTGAAGATGGAAAAGGTGGCACTATGAACTTAAAATGTAACATTATAAACAGATACGGAGGATTTCTGGCATCATTCTCAGTCAGGGCCTTAGTGTCTATATGTTCTTTTAGGTTTTTCATTTTCTCTATTCTAGTGAAAGGAAATTGTAAATTTTTGAATTATATACTTTCCAAAGTTATTGGAATCATTATTAAAGGAAATAATAATGTTAAAAAAGTCGTTTGAGGGGCGCCTGGATGGCTCAGTCCTTTAAGCCTCTGACTTCAGCTTAGGTCATGATCTCACAGTCTGTGGGTTCAAGCCCTGCATCAGGCTCTGTGCTGGCAGCTCAGAGCCTGGGGCCTGCTTCGGATTCTGTATCTCGCTCTCTCTCTGCCCTTCCCCTACATCCACTCTCATACTCTTTCTCTCTCTCAAAAATAAACATTTTTAAAAAGTCATTATAAAATACTAAATAGTACGCTTTGCTTGTCCTCCTTTTCTCCAGCGATTAACCGTAACTATACCAACATGACTATTTAAGGGTATAACCTGCTTTTTTTTTTTTCATTATAATGAGCTAATCTATGTGTGTGATCTTCTGTTTTTTTGCTCATTGTAATCACTTTAGGTGAGTAACAGCTCATTTGTATTACCTGATTGAGGAAACGTTTTGAAGTCATCTTAAGGATACCTGGGTGGCTGGGTCGGTTGAGCATCCGACTGCGGCTCACATAATGATCTCACATTAGTGAGTTTGAACCCCACATCGGGCTCACTGCTGTCCGCACTCAGCCTGCTTCATATCCTCTCTCCCTCTCTCTCTGCCTCTCCCCCACTTGTGCTCTCTCAAAAATAAATGATACGTTTTTTATAATATTTTCAAAAATAAATGATACATTAAAAAAATTTTTAAATCATCTTAGAATTTTTTCTTCGCAATTTTCACCACACTGCTTTTGCCATTATCCACAATAATGCCTTGAAGAGATAACTAAATCAGTAAAATTATGTCACATCTGCTTCTGTAAATTTCTATTCCATCTCTTAAGTGGTTACAAGTATATTAGCTATCTGTAAGTGAGCTCTTTTTTGCCCTACTAGAAACCTCAAAATACCTCATACCATGCTATTTAAAAATCTTTAAAGACTATAAGTATGCATAATAAACTGTCAGTTATTTTCATTATAGTTGATTATTCTTTAATTATTCAAGAAAGGTACTATCTTGTGTATATCTAATCAAAACAGTGGTTCCTATAAGTAAATCTTATTCAGAGAAACATTTTGTTAACTAGTGAATACACACACTCGCACACAGTTGAATCGAACACAGTTGATTCTCATTCACAGTACTTATGTTCTATGAAGTCATCATAAACACTGAATTAATGAGTACTGAGCCATTTTTCCTAGGGGAAATACAGAGTTAAGTTCCTGTGAGCGTCTGATCACAACATTTTTATCAACCAATCAATACAACTTTATTTTATGTGCGTTTCTGCTTAAACGTTCTTGTATATATGGTTGATTCATTAACATTGAATGCACAGCACTCTAATTTATGCCTGAATGAAGGTTATCAAATACATGTACACACACCCTTCATATGCTTAGGAACATAGGCAGCACTATACTTAGAGGCCATTTTAAACAGCAAGGTCATCAACAGAAAGCACCAAAAAATGAGAAAAATGTAGCATTAAATAAACAGAAAAGTACACTTGTGTACATTATGAAAGGCTAAAACAAAGAGGCAGAGTGAATGTTACCTTGTTTGACCTCAGCTGGGAATGTGTGCTTCAGGTAATTCAAATTGTTAATCATTCTGTGTACGTCCATGAATGACTTGCAAAAGTAATGACTTTAGGGATACAAATAAATTTACTGAGTAGGTGGATGAATAATGAGACCAACTGTTTACATATATATGTTTTCATTCCTGCCTTAAACACATTTTCCTCTTTGTATCTGTTGACCTTCTACTTATTATTCAAGTCCTAGCTGAAATGTTACCCTATCTTTGAAACCTTTCCCAGCTCTCTCAGACAGAATTAGCATTCCCTCCAGTACTCATTAAGTGATCTCCTATCACTTTGTATATTCCTTTTTATAGCATTTATCACATTTTATGTCAATTCTTTGTCAGGGTTTTTTAGACTGTGAGCTCCTTAAGAACAAGGACCTTTTCTCATCCATCTCTGTATCCTTAATACAGGGTCTGTCACATGGTTGAAATTAAAAAAATATATATATATTTTAACTTTTTAAAAGGTTTATTTATTTTGAGAGAAAGCACATGTGCACGCAGGGAAGGCTCAGAGAGAGGGAGAGAGAGAATCCCAAGCAGACTCCGCATCATCAGCACAAAGCTTGATAGCTTGATATGGGGCTTGATCCCACAAACCATGGGATCATGACCTGAGCTGAGATAAAGAATTGAACTCTTTTTTTTTAAATAATTTATTTTCAAATTGGTTTCCATATAACACCCAGTGCTCATCCCAACAAGTGCCCTCTTCAGTACCTGTCACCCAATCTCCCCCCTCCCACACTCCCCTCACTCCTCAGTTTGTTCTTAGTCTTTGAGAGTCTCTTATGTTTTGTCTCCCTCCCTCTCTGACTTTTTTCCTTCCCCTCTTCCCCTCCCCCATGGTTTCCTGCTCAGTCTCTCAAAATCCACCTATGCGTGGAAACATATGGTATCTGTCTTTAAGAATTGAACTCTTAGCCAACTGAGCCATTAAAGCATCCTGAAATTAAATAAATTGCAAATGAATGAATCAGTTAGCCTCTCTGCAAATGGATATATATGAATCTGTCTTAATTAAAAATTTTAGACTATACGAAATGGAAGTATTACACATATTGTACCAGTGAACATCTCTTGTTACCTCTATTTTTGTTAATTCTTTTTTTCATTTGGATAAAGCTGCTTAATTTGGAAAGGAATGAATAATGAACCAGATAATCAGTTTTTCCATTACCTTTTTCATTGTTGTATGCAAAGAGTTACTGAGCACAATAATGCACTAGGCTGTGTATCAAACTATCCTGATTCTAAACTGCGGAGGAGAAAGTTTGTACTAAGGTAAAAATTAGGATACGTGTTTATGCTAGATTTTTGTTTTGAAGTATTCCCAAAATATTTGGTATTGAAGAAATAACAAAGCAAACACTCATATACACACGACCCTATTTGTCATATTTAATGTTTGACCATTTTTATTTAAAGATTAAAAAAAAAACAGCATTATTGATCCAAGCTGAAGGCCCCCTACCTAACCTTCCTTTAATCTTGTGCCTGCCAGTTCCCTCTTATTATAGCCACTTCTCTGAATTTGGTATTTATCTTTCCCAGCTAAGCCTTAAATGGGTGGATTTAAGGATGCTAGGGATCCTTCAGTGTTTTGTTTTTAATAAATACCAATCATTTAGCCTAGCATGTGGGATGTGAAGCGTTTCTGAAAGGAGTCATCAGTCTCTGTCTCTGTCTAGGCCTTTCTAGGGAACACCTAATGAGATTGCTTTTTCTCTCCTACTCCTTAGGATGTTTTGTTTGCAGTCCCTGAATCCAAATTATACAATTATCTTTCAGTATTATACTTCTTATGATGATGAACTTCTTTTTGACAGCCACAATCAGTTCTGCCCGTAAAGCCATCACTGTTTTCCTTCCAAAGAAAAACTTTGTATTTCAAAATATGGTCATTTCAATCATTGTGGCAGAGGGGTTATGAGGTATAAATAATACAAATAATGAGTAATGAAAAGCATATACTAAAATATATTACAAACATACAGATCCATATTATGTTTAGTGTTTGTAGATTCATATACATAAGAAATATAAAATTATTTTCTTTCCCCTAAGTTAAATTAGACTTTGAATTGCCCAACCTGGTAAGATGAGGATTCCTATCAGTCATTATGGGAGCACATGGAGAAGAATGAGGTTTTCTTCCTTTCCTTTCTTTCTCCTCTGCAATTCAAGAATCTGAGTCTATCAAAAAAAAAAAAAAAACCAAAGTAGGATGGCCCACTGAAGTTTTGCACGGTCACAACTAATATCTTTATTAAATAAGCTCATGTGTTTCTTAAAGTAAAATGACATTACTGCTTTTTGGCCAAGGTTGTTCATGAGAGTCTCTGAGATTTTGAGCTACCAGGACCCAGAATGTAACCTCACAAGGTGTTCTATGTAGCCATTTTCCTCTGTGCTCTTGCCATTTCTTTGAAGCACAGCCCAGGAGTAGAATTCAGGTCTCTGGTGTTCCTGATATTACTGAACCTTTTCCAGTCCTTTAAAGTCGAGTTTAGGAAGCTCTTTCTTACTCCCTAACAGTCCTCAAAGACTTTGCCTTTAACTCAAGCTTCCAAAAATAAAAAAAGGCAGATTATTCATGAATAACTTCTGTTTTCCACCCAGTAGCTCAGGTCTTCGATAAATAATGGAGCTCAAAGGCCTGTAGGTTACCCCTTTAGAATGGGAGAAGGGAAAAAAAATAAGTGGAGAACAAAATGCAAATTGGAATCTTAATAAATCACCCTGCAACTCTTACATGTATACCTATAGACATACACATGCGACTCCATCTTTATGCCTAGGACTACTGAATTGTTCAGTTTTTTGGTTTTTGTTTTTTTAACTTTTTTTTTAATGTTTAGTTTTGAGAGAGAGAGACAGATAGAACACACATGTGTGGAGTAGGGGCAGAGAGAGAGGGAGACAAAGGATCTGAGGCTGACAGCATAGAGCCCGATGCAAGGCTCAGACTCACAAATCGTGAGATCATGATCTGAGTCAAAGTCAGATGCTTAACCGACTAAGCCACCCAGAGACCCCTGAGTTGTTCAGTTTTTATTGAACACTTGGTAGGAAGAGAGCCTAGATTATTATAGATCTATATTTATGAATAATTGAAATGTGACTGATTAAATGAGCAACTTGGATGTTATATGTATCTTTTATTTGCTGTAAAAAGCAGAATAAAGCATCCTGTTATGTAAGCTGTTTTTCTACCTCAGTTACTTACACAGTAATCTAATATTTCCCAAATAAAATATATCAATCATTATTATGTTTTCAGTATACATTAAGTAAGAGCAAAGTACCACAGACCTATAACGAGTCCTAAAAACCAGATCTTACAGAGTTATTATGACTTTTACTTAAATTTGAAATAATTTCAAGAACACCAAATAATCATGATTGAGTCACATACTACTCTGAGAGCTGAGATAGAGAATAAAGTTGAATATGATATGTCTTTACCCTCAAGGATCTTGAAGACTAATGAAAAATACATGAGTAAATCAATAATTATGGTATAATAAATGAAAAAGATGCTATTGGGGCACCCGGGGGGCTCAGTCGGTTGAGTGTCTGACTTCGGCTCAGGTCATGATCTCGTGGTTCATGAGTTCGAGCCCCACATTGGGCTCTGTGCTGACAGCTTCAGAATCTGTCTCCTTCTCTTTCTGCCCCCTCTTGCTCACAGTCTGCACTCAGTCTCTCTCTTTTTAACATAAATTAACATTAAAAAAATTAAAAACAAAGGATGCTATGAAAGTATACAAGTGGGAGGAAAGGAATCAAAGAAGTCTTGCTTTAAATGAGATCTTAGAGCCTAGGAAGGTCTGTTGACTAAGTGAAGAAGAAGAGTAGTTCAAGGCGAGGAAATGGCATCTGTGAGTTTGTGTTAGCATAAAACAACATAACACATTGTTATGGCTATACCTCTACTGTGTTAAGTGGCTCTGTATGGCTGGAGCAAAGGGTGCATGGGAGGTATCGGTTGAAGGCAGAGAGACAGCATGGGCCAGATCCAGATATGCTAAGTTAAGGTATTTGGGGGCCCTTTGCCTTCCGCCTCTGTAATCTTACCACTTAATACCTCCTTAGAGAAATAAAAAGCTGGAAGAAATTTATTATGTCAGCCTTTACTATTTTGTTAAATTTACTTTGACTGTTCTGGAACTAATTTTAAGTTCCTATAGTGGTATCACATGGAGGGGACTATTTCTTAGCACCATAGTGACATTCAAAGAAGAGCTTTCTTGATATATTATTATCTTGCTGCTAATTTATCTAATTACTTTTTTTAAAGTAATTAGATAAATTTGTTTATTTTGAAAGAGAGGGAGAAAGAATCTCAAGCAGGCTCCATGCCATCAGCATAGATCCTGATATGGGGCTTGAACTTATGAACCGTGAGATCATGACTTGAGCCAAAATCAAGAGTCTGATGCTTAACTGACTGAGCCACTCTATTACTTTTTATTATATGTAATTTTATCAAACTACTGATACATGTGTTACAAAGTAATTGAAGTAATGGTGTTGTTAATCAATAGAATGGAATACATTGAGAGGAAAAGTGAAGAAAAGCAGTTAAAAGAATGGTTTTTTTTTATTAAACAGTAAGTTCAGTTATAAACCTACACTGTGAGACCTACACTACAAAATTTATGTGAATATGAGAGTTATTTTGAATAATCATTCTATCCTAATCATTTGTTTACCCTTTGAGTGTTAGATAATATAGCATTCTACAGCTAAACAAATACAAAAACATCTGGAGTGCTGTATTTTAAAGCAATATATAAATACATAGAGAGAAATTATTTCTTGATACTCAGAAATTTTTAAATATTTATTCTCTTCAAATTTTAATTTAAATTCTAGTTAACATACAGTGCAGTATTGGTTTCAGGAGTAGAATTCAGTGATTCATCACTTGTATACAACACCCAGTGCTCAACATGATAAGTGCCCTCCTTAGTACCCATCACATGTCCAGCCCATTCCCCCCCATCCCTCCATCAGCCCTCAGTTCTCTATCTTTAAGAGTCTCCTGTGGTTTGTTTCCCTCTCTCTCTCTTTTTTCCTACCTTCCATGGGTTCATCTTATTTGTTTTTTAGATTCCACATATGAGTGAAATCAGATGGTATTTGTCATTCTCTCTCTGGCTTATTTCACTTAGCATAATATACCTTCGGTTCATCTACACCATTGCAAATGGCAAGATTTCATCATTTTGATGGCTGAGTAATATTCCTCTCTGGGTGTGTGTGTGTGTGTGTGTGTGTGTGTGTGTACCACATCTTCTTTACCCATTCATCAGTCGATGGACATTTGGGCTATTGTTGATAATGCTGCTATATCTGTAAATAAATAAATCATATCTAAATCATATCTGTATTTTTGTATTCTTTGTGTACTAGTAGTGCAATTGTCAGGTAGTTCAATTTTTAACTTTTTGAGCAACCCCCATACTGTTCTCCAGAGTGGCTACACCAGTTTGATCAGGAGAAATTTTTTAAATGACACTCAGTCTAGTAGAAATGATTTTATGTTAGAATTTTCAGTAAGTTTCAGTGAGAACTGAAAAACAGACTTCTTTTCATGGTAAATGGTGTTATTACAAAGACATCAAATTAACTCAGCTTTCCAGATTAACTGAATACCAAGCAGAGAGAAATCAATAATATTCTCTTGACCTTTTTGAAGTGCCTTCAGATAGTTTTTAATCAACAGAGGAACCTAACATAAGAATAATAGAACATACCTTTTGCTTTCCACACCAGCGGAAGACAGCAGTAGCACAAAAAACCTTAAACAGAGGAACACAAGGGGAATTCTTTACCATGTATCTCAGTGGGTTAGGAGAAATTGTGTGAAAAAAAAATTGTGTAGGTAATACATCTCTAATGTTTTGAAATTACACATGCTTCTGTGCCACCTCCAACTGATCTCTGGATGACATTCTTTTATATTGTCTGCTTGAGTTCATATCCTCTGTTGGTTTCTTCTAAATAGTATACATTTCCCTCTAGACTTGGCCGATTATGTTAAAGGTAACAATAGCAACCAGGTATGGTCAAATGTCATATGATAAAAATCAGTTACAACTAGGAGGTATTTTAGAACTTCAGCCACAGGAAAAGCTGGTATAATTCTGTCTACCAAGAAGGCTAATATGTAGCCATTGTTCTTGTATAAAACAAGCAGAGTTAATGTCTTTGGCTTAATTAATTAACAAATAATGTACCTACTTTTTTGATTGTAGCTAGTAAGAAGATAGGGGAGACCATAGCAATGATGCTCCTTAAACTAGATAAAGTGGCAGACAATTTAGATATAGTGATAACCTAGTAAAATCCCCAGGGAATAGAATAAAAATTGATAGCTCAGCTAAATTTGAAAATGCTATGTTCTTCATTTTACATTTTGTATGTCTTACTATGTGTATTTTATGTTAGATGGAACAACACCAACAGCTAGGGTTTTTATTACTATTATTTTTATAATGAACACATTAATTTTTTTTGTTAATTTTTATTTATTTTTGAGACAGAGAGAGACAAAGCATGAGTGGGGGAGAGCCAGAGGGAGAGGGAGACACAGAATCTGAAGCAGACTCTAGGCTCTGAGCTGTCAGCACAGAGCCCGACGCGGGGCTTGAACTCATGGACCACGAGATCATGACCTGAGCCAAAGTCGGACACTCAACCGACTGAGCCACCCAGGTGCCCCAGTGTTTTTATAACCAAAACCAGATATATCAATTTTGAAAAAAGATGACAGTTTTTTTTATTTTTAGTTTCTGTTATTTGAGAGAGCATGTGTGTGAGCGGGACAGAAGGGTAGAGAGAGAGAAAGAGATAATATCTCAAGCAGGCTCCACTTTAACACAGAGCCCAGTGTATGGTTCAATCCCAAGACCCCTGGGATCACAGCCTGAGCCGAACTCAAGAGTTGGACATTCAACCATCTGAGCCACCTGGGTACCCCCAAAAAGATGACAGTTTAAGCTGACAAAACTCTTATTTTCAATTCCATATATACATGAAAACTTTAATTAAAATTGTTGCAGTACAGTAAGATGATTGAGATTGAGACATTTCTCACTTGTTAAGCAAGTAGATGTAAAATTTGCATTGCCAAAAATCCTAGTACCTTTTTAAAATGAAACTGGTAGCAATGACTTGTTAGCCAGCAAACACTTTTTGCCACATGCTAAGGAGCAAATAATGATCACTGAAACTTGAGGCATCAAATATAACATAGTTTGTTTTTATTATATATATCAATCTGGAAGGAGATCATTATCAACTTTCAGTTATTTTACTGTGAGAAAAATATCATGCAGGTGATTTGAATTCATATATAATGAGATTATTTTATTTCCCTTTACATATTTATTTACTTTAAATATTTATTTTGAGAGAGAGAGCGAGAGTGCAAGCATGTGCAAACAGGGGAAGGAGCAGAGAGAGAGGGAGAGAGAATGCTAAGCAACTTCAGGTCAGTGCAGAGCCCAAAACAGGGCTCAATCCCATGAACCATGAGATCATGACCTGAGCTGAAATCAACAGTAAGATGCTTAACTGACTAACAGCCTCCCAGGCTCCCTTCTCTCTTTTTCTTTTCCTTAAGATTTTATTTTTAAGTAATCTCTATACCCAGCATGGGGCTCGAACCCACAACCCCAAGATCACATGCTCCACTGACTGAACCAGCCAGGTCCCTCCATTTCCCATTTTTGTATCTTCTACTGTTATGTGTTACATGGCAT
This sequence comes from Paguma larvata, assembly GCA_030068075.1. NCBI lineage: Eukaryota > Metazoa > Chordata > Mammalia > Carnivora > Viverridae > Paguma > Paguma larvata. The sequence goes on from CM057843.1 coordinate 55,012,280, forward strand.
TAACTGGTCTGATATATATTTAAGATCAACCTGAATTTGCTTCTGTAGGAATGTTATTGCTTAACTATGCTTAATACATGGATTTACCTTCCTTCAGGCACTTAAATGAAAAATAGCAGTGTAGGTAATTGCTAATGAGCAAAGATGATCTTAGTTCCAATTCTTACCATTTTGTGTCTCTTAGCCACTGAAGTGTTACCTCTGACCCAAAATCTTGTCATTCCTAGAAATTGCCTTGCCTCCAAAATTCTAATTCATATATCTCATTCATTAGCCACATTCTCCTTTTCTTCAAATACATGTGTTCAGGTACACTACTTCAACTGTTCTTTGATTTCATTAGTACCTTCATTCTGTTGGTTCTTTTATTTTTACTTACCAATTTATTCGATCTAGATTTTACCATTCTTCCTTATAGTCATGCTCTTGTAAATACCATCAGGTCCTTTGCCCTTCTCTCTCTGTATACCATCTGCCAAGCAAAACCCCAGGCCCCCTGCTTTCTCTGGGGCCACATGCAAACAATTGAGCATTACTAAAGAAATATCTCATAACAGGTTTATAGGGTCACTATAAAATCATGATAAACAACCGAGTAGTCTCTAACTCATTTTCTCTAGTAAGTTCACTCTCTTGCACTCCATAATTTCTACTTAAGACTTTCTTTGCTCAGACCTCTGGATGCCCTCTCCTCTTTCCTTACTGCAACTTGCTAATGTCATAATTCATAGAGAATATAAGGAGCTATCAAATGAAAATTTTCTCTTCTTACAGGTACCAGTTCTACAGGCTCTCCTGTTTCTGCATCCATCTTTTTCTTCTGTCTTCCTCTCAAAGACTGACCCCTTCCATGTATGACCTAAACTCCATCATTTTATACTTTCTTAGAGAACTAATTCTATTGGTTAAGTGTCTCTTCTGCCTATTTAGTTTCTTCTTCTTTTTTTTTTTTAAATGCGGTCTGTGTTATCAGCATTCAAAAATACTCCTCTAGTCTCTCCCATCTTAAAATAATCTCTCTTCCATTTAGTATCCATCATACTTTATTCTTCTTTATAGGCAAAGTTCTAAAACATTTGACAAATTAAAAGGTATGTCTCCATATCTTTACTTCTCAGTCTCTTTTTAATTGTTTAAAAATAACTTTAAAAGTTTTATTTTGATGAACAGAAATTTTTAACTTTGATATAGTCAAATGTGTCATTAGTTTCCTTTAAGGTTAGAGTTTTTTGTGTCCTGTTTAAGAAAACTTTGTCTAGGGACTCCTGGTTGGCGCAGTCAGTAGAGCTTACAACTTGTGATCTAGGGATTGTAAATTCAAGCCGCACATTGGGTGTAGAGATTATTTAAAAGAATTAGGGGCGCCTGGGTGGCCCAGTCGGTTGGGCGGCCGACTTCAGCTCAGGTCATGATCTCATGGTCTGTGAGTTCGAGCCCCGCGTCGGGCTCTGTGCTGACGGCTCAGAGCCTGGAGCCTGCTTCCGATTCTGTGTCTCCCTCTCTCTCTGCCCTTCTCCTGTTCACGCTGTGCCTCTATGTCTCTCAAAAATAAATAAACATTAAAAAAATAATTAAAAAAAAGAATTAAATCTTAAAAAAAATGAAAACTTTGTCTAGTCCAAAGTTTTTCTATTTTTATTTGATTTTCTATTTTTATTTGATTTTTAGAGAGAGAGAATGCACAACCTGGGGAGAGGGGCAGAGGGGGAGAGAGAGAGAGTGAGAGAAGGAGGGAGAGAGAGAGAGAGAGAGAGAGAGAGAGAGAATCTTAAGCAGGCTCTGTACTCAGCACAGAGCCTGACATGGGGCTAAATCCATGACCCTGGGCTCCTGACCTGAGCCAAAATCAAGAATTGGATGCTCAACTACTGAGCCATTCAGGCAACCCTTGATTTTCTAATTTAAATTAATATCATGTTCTGGAATAATTTTAACTTAGTTGTGATATATTATTTAGTTTGCTAATATTGTCTTTTGAACTTTTATATCTATGTAGTGAGATAAGCTTGTAATTTCCTTTAGTATCTTAATTTTGTTGGATTTTGGTTTCTAAGTTATGGTTGGTTTATGAGGGGAATTGAGACCTGTTCTCTCTTTTTCTGTTCTCTAGGATAGTTTGTATGAGATTGGTATTCTTTTTTTCTTAAATGGTAGACTTAATTGTTAAAGCCACCAGGCCTGGACTTTTTTGTGGGAAGATTTTTAATTATGGACTCAATTTCTTTCTTTTTTAAAATAAGATTTTTTTATTTTTAAGTACACTCTGCCACCAACATGGGGCTCGAACTTATGACCCCAAGATTAAGATTCGCATACTCTACAGACTGAGCCAGCCAGGTGCCCCATGGATTCAATTTCTTTTCTTTTTTTTTTTTTTAGCGTTTTTATTTTATTTTTGAGAGACATAGAGACAGAGCATGAGCAAGGGAAGAACAGAGAGAGAAGGAGATACAGAATCTGAAGCAGGCTCCAGGCTCTGAGCCATCAGCACAGAGCCTGACACGGGGTTCAAACTCACAGATGGTGAGATCATGACCTGAGCTGAAGTCGGCCGCTTAACCGACTGAGCCACGCAGGCGCCCCTCAATTTCTTTAATAAATAAAGTCTTTTTCAGAATTTATATTTTATTTCTTCTTACAGACATTTTGATAGGTTAAAAAATATTTTCACGGGGCACCTGGGTGGCTCAGTCTGTTGAGCGTCTGACTTTGGCTCAGGTCATGATCTTGCGGTCTGTGAGTTCGAGCCCCGCGTCGGGCTCTGTGCTGACAGCTCAGAGCCTGGAGCCTGCCTCGGATTCTGTGTCTCCCTCTGTCTCTGCCCCTCCCCCACTCATGCTCTGTCTCTCTCTGTCTCAAAAATAAATAAACATTAAAAAAATTAAAAAAAATATTTTCTAAGAGTTTATTTGTCATCAAGTTTCAAAGTTACTGGCAAGAGTTTTTCTTAAAGTCCTTTTGGATATCTATATAATTTGTAATGCTATAACATTTTTCATGCCTGATGTTGATAATTTATGTGTTCTCTTTTTTCCACACCAGAGTTCATAAAACTTACTAGTCTTTTGTATACTGTTGATCTTCATCATTGTATATTTACTTTTTCATTTATTCTTTATTATTTCCTTCCTTCTGCCTTTTTAGGTTTAATTTTCTGTTCTTTATCTTATTTCTTGAAATAAATACTTAGAACATTGATATTTAAGCCTTTCTTCTTTTCTATTTAGAACTATAAATTTCTTTTAGTATGTCTTTAACTATGTCCCACAAATATTGATATATAGTATTTTTTTTTTAAATAATCTCTACTCCCTGTGTGGAGTTCAAATTCCCAACCCTGAGAGATCAAGAGTCACAAGCTATACCATCTGAACCAGCCAAGTGCCCCGGTATACAATGTTTTAATTATCATTAGTTCAAATTATTTTCTATTTTCCACTGCGATTACACTTTGAGTCATGGGTCATTTGGAAGCAAATTATATAATTTTCAAACAAATGATTTTCTAGTTATCTCCTAAATACTGATTTTTAGCTCAAGTTCACTATGGTATGAAAATATATTCTGTGTGATTTCCAACTGTTGGAGCCTCAGTGAAGTGAGGAGAATATCCACATAGAGGGACAATTTGATGCCAGGTGTTAAGGGTATCTACATAGGCAGGTGTCCATATAGAGAGGTGACCCCAGTAGAGTAAGGAGAGCATCTGTGTAGAAGCATCTGGCATGGGGGAAAGATATTTTCTTAAGGCCGTAGAAGCAGTAGCTCTGTTTCGTTGTGTGATGTCAGAGCCTAAACAGAATGAGGAAGGTGTCCACACAGAGGACATCTTGGCATAGACTGTGAAAATTTGAATTAAGTGAAGAGGATGTTCACACGAGAGGTCATTCCGTCATTGATTGTCAGAGCCTGAATGGGATAAGGAGGGTGTCCAATGGTGGTGCTGTTCTGGCGGGGGATATCAGAGCCTGAGTGTAGTGAGGAAGGATCCATGTGGGTGTCGGTAGTATTATCACATTATAGGTGTTAGTGGCTAAACGAGGGTGAGGAAAGTATTTATAGAGGGTGAAGGCAGCATTGGTCAAGTGAGGGGTGTTGGGGTCCAAGCAGGGTGAGGAGAACACTGATGCAGAGTGGGGTGGGATAATGGTAATGGGGAATTCATTACATATAGGAGGATTATTCAAATAGGTATATATAATATTAAGGATAATAGGAGTCAAATTTCTTAATTATTGGAATAGGAAGTAAAAGATATGGAAAGAAAGAAACCTAGCATGGACTTTGTAGTCTTAAATTGAAATTAGAGCTATAAATGTGAGCACATATTTCTTTGTTCTTCTTCTTTTTTTTTAAGTAGGCTCTGTGCCCAAAATGGGGTTTGAACTTAAGACCCTGAAATCAAGAGTTGCATGCTCCACTGACTGAGCCAACCAGCACATCCCAAGCACATAGGTTTTTATATCTAAAGAGATATATACAGAAATAGAGATGTCACATTATAGAGAATGTTTTTTCCAGATTTATATTCTAATATACTAGTATTTATTTCAACTGGATTTATTCTGCTTTTAGACTGATCCATTGAGTTTATATTTTTGATTTTGGGAAGTTTGGTTTGATTCTTTTTCTGATCTGCTTGTTCTGAAATTTTTATATCTTTAATTTAAAATTTATTTTTAATTATTGTTTTTTATTTTAATTCCAATATAGTTAACATATAGTGTTATATGTTTCAGTTGTATAATATAGTGATTCAACAATTCATTACTTAGTGCTTATTATGTTAAGTATATTCGTAATCCTCTTTACCCATCTCCCCACTCAGCCTCTGGTAACCATCACTTTGTTCCGTATAGTTAAGAGTCTCTTTCTTGGTTTGTCTCATTTTTTGTGTTTGTTTTGTTAGATCTTTCATTTTTTAAAACATAGTAAACATAACTCTTTTATAGCCTGAACCTAGTAATTCACATATCAGACCTCGTAGTTCTGCTCTTTTTTTCCCCTCTGATTGCCACTCATGGTGACTTTTTTCTTTGTGTGCTTTTGACTGTGAGCTGTAATTTTCCTTGAAACTTTATGTGTGAAATTATTTGAGGCCTAGGATAAGAACTGGATTTATCCAGACAGGATTTCAAGTTTGCTTCTGTTGGGTGCTCTATGATATTACCAGTCTAGGAGAACTTTCAACTAAATTCTTAGCCCAGGGATGCCTGGGTGGCTCAGTCAGTTAAGTGTCTGACTCTTGATTTTGGCTCAGATCATGATCTTGTGGTGAGATCAAACCCCCATGTGGGACGTGGCTGCCTGTCCCTTATGTGTGTTATGTGCCTGTGTGTTCCCTTTCTCTCTCTCAAAATAAACATGAAAAAAACTGAACAAAATCAAAAACAAAATATATATATAAAGAAGCTATACAACTCAACACACACAAAAAACAAATCATCCAATTACAAAATGGGCAGAAGACATGAACAGACATTTCTCCAAAGAAGACATCCAGATGGCCAAAAGACACCTGAAAAGATGCTCAACATCACTCATCATCAAGGAAATGCAAATCAAAACCACAATGAGCCATTATCTCACACCTGTCAGAATGACTGAAATTAAAAACACAAGAAATAAGTGTTGGCAAGGATGTGGAGAAAAAAGAACCCTCACGCAGTGTTAATGGGAAGTCAGACTGGTGCAGCTACTGTGGAAAACAGTAGGAGGGTTCCTCAAAAAAATAAAATTAAAAATAGAATTACCATATGATCCAATAATTCCACTACTATTTACCCAAAGAATACAAAAACACTAATTCAAAAAGATATGTGCACCCTAAATCTATTTCTAATATATGTCATGTTAAATTTAGAAAAAAAATCCCTTGTGGATTCATAATCTCACTGTGGCTCATACAAAGATTGCAGCCCATATTCATACCATCTGTAAAGTCTAAAAATGTTTAGGCTAAGAATTTTTTAAAAAAATTTTGGTGTTTGTTTATTTTTGAGAGACAGAACAGAGCACAAGTGGAGGAGGGGCAAAGAGAGACAGAGACACAAAAACCCAAGCAGGCTCCAGGCTCTGAGCTGTCAACAGAGCCCGATGCGGGGCTCTAAACTCAGAAACCATGAGATCATGACCTGAGCCAAAGTCGGATGCAGATGCTTAACCAACTGAGCCACCCAGGCACTCCTAGGCTAAGAGTTCTTTTTTATGTTTATTTATTTATTTTGAGGGAGGGGGCACATGTGCAGGGAAGGGGCGGGGGCAGGGGAGAATTCCAAGTAGGTTCCACATTGTCCATAGCTCACTCAGGGCTCAGTCCCACAAAGTGTGAGATCATGACCTGAGCCGAAATCAAGAGTCGGACATCTAACCCACTGAGCCACCTGGGCACCCCAATATATTTTGAATACTAACCTCTTACTAGATATATCATTTGCAAGTATGTTTTCCCATTCAGTAGGTTATCTTTTTGTTTTGTTGATTGTTTCCTTTGTTGTGCAGAAGCTTTTTATTTTGATGTAGTCCCAGTAGTTTATTTTTGTTGCTTTTGTTTCCCTTGCCTCAGGAGACATATCTAGAAAAATGTTGCTGCTGCTGATGTCAGAGAAATTACTGCCTGTACTCTTCATTCAGGATTTTTCAAATGCCCAATTTTAAATCATGTGATCTTTTGGCAAGTTGCTTATACTTTCTGTTCTTCAGTTTCCTCAACTATAGTAGTATTTATCTCATAGAATTGTTTTGAAGATTTTGACTCATTAAATAGGAAGCACTAAAAATAGTGTCAACTGTTAGTTGAAAATTTAGTGGAACATTGTAAAAGTTTAATAAATGCTAGATGGCTCCCCCCCGCCCCCCTTCAGAATGAGCTGAACTTAAGAAACAAAGCAAAACTTCTTTTAAAGAGCTAAAAGGTAGGGGCATCTGGGTGGGATCAGTCAGTTAGGCATCCAACTCTTGATCTCAGTTCAGGTCTTAATCTCAGGGTCATCCTCCTACACTGTTGGTGGGAATGCACACTGGTGCAGCCACTCTGGAAAACGGTGTGGAGGTTCCTCAAAAAAATGAAAATAGAGCTACCCTATGACCCAGCAATGGCACTGCTAGGAATCTACCCAAGAGACACAGGAGTGCTGATGCATAGGGCCACGTGTACCCCAATGTTCATAGCAGCACTTTCGACAATAGCCAAATCATGGAAAGAGACCAAGTGCCCATCAACTGACGAATGGATAAAGAAGTTGTGGCACATATATACAATGGACTACTACGTGGCAATGAGAAAAAATGAAATCTGGCCATGTGTAGCAACGTGGATGGAACTGGAGGGTATTATGTTAAGTGAAATAAGTCAGTCAGAGAAAGGCAGATACCATATGTGTCCACACATAGGTGGACTTTGTGAGACTAAGCAAAAACCAGGGGGAGGGGAAGAGGGGAAAGGAAAAAAAGACACAGAGAGGGAGGGAGATAAAACATAAGAGACTCTCAAAGACTAAGAACAAACTGAGGGTGAGGGAGGGGGGAGGGGGGTGACGGGCATTAAAAAGGGCACGTGTTGGGATGAACACTGGGTGTTATATGTAAACCAATTTGAAAATAAACTATTATAAAATTTTTAAAAAATCTCAGGGTCGTGAGTTCAAGCCCCACATTGGGCCCTGCACTGGGCACGAAGCCTACTTAAATTTAAAAAATTAAAAAAATAAAGAACTAAGAGATATCTCTCAGAGGAGGCTTTCTTAGCTATCTTTGTTTGGTATTTTATATTGTGTCCAGTGCATAAGTCTGTCTTACATTTTATCTGTTTAACTGGTATATCCTCCCCAAGAGACTAACAGTCTCAAGAGGAGAAATCCTGTCCTATTCATCCACTCACTCACTCATTCAGTCAGTCAGTCAGTCAGCAAATATTTCAGTACTATTAGTACCAGGCACTGCTTTCACTGAGTTTACATCCTAAAGGAGGAAGCCAGGAAATAAACCCAAACAAATAAGGTGATTACATATTTTGATACAGCTATGCTGGGGGTGCCTGGGTGTCTCAGTTGGTTAGGTGTCTGACTCTTGATTTCAGCTCGGGTCATGATCTTGGGGTTGACTGGATTGAACCCCATGTCGGGTTCTGTGCTGACAATACAGAGCCTGCTTGGGATACTTTCTCTTGCTCCTCTCTCTGTCCCTCCCCCACTCGTGCTCTCTTCCTCTCTCAAAAATAAATATTTTAAAAAAGAAAAAACTATTCTGGAGTGGAGGTTACATTGATGGGGTGGCAGAGTACAGTTAGAGCTTCTTGAACTAATATATAAGTATAGAGAATAAGAAAGGATGAGTTAATGGTTGATAAAAAGTAAAGTCCCACCAATTACCACCATAGGAAATCCTCTAAATGAAATAATGTATCCATTATAAGATAAGGATATCATAGTAGTAAGTACTATGTCTCTGTACATTAAGTACTACATATTAATTATGCCATTTAATTCTCACAATAGCCCTGTAAGACCCATTTTACAGATGAATTAAAGGCCCAGGAGTTTACATGACTTGTTCAAGGTCACAGGTAGTTAAGCGTCAGAACACAGATTTTAATCCAGATTCAAAGCCAATGCTTTTATTTTTACTGTTTTTAATTGAAGTATAATATACAATGTTATATTAGTTTCAGGTGTATAACATATTGACTCGACAGTTCTATACATTACTCAGTGCTTACCACAAATAGTGTAGTCACCATCTGTCACCATACAGCATTATTACGACGTTATTGGCTATATTCTCTATGCTGTACTCTTCATCTTTGTGACTTTTTTTTTTTTTATAACTGGAAGCCAATGCTTTTAATTATGATATAAGAGCTGGTAAATTCTAGACAAGCACCTAATTTGGGAGAAGGCTAGTGGTATGCCTGTGAGAAAGACCTTTTGGATTTGGAATAGAATTAAGTCTGTTGAAGATTAATCCTGTAAAGCAGATTCAAAGTGTAAAAATACCAGCCAGTAGGAAAAACATTACTAGCCTTGCTAGGAGAATTTCTCCCTCCCCCAATCTCCTGTAAATCAGTACTATTCTGTTCTACCACTTGCTGTATATAATTAGGCAAGAATCTTAACCTCTTTCAACTAAAATTTCTTATTAGGCAAATAGAGATGATAATACCTGCCAAGCCTGTTCAAGTAAAATATCGTGTAAGACTTGTAAACTAGAATGTTTTAATTATTAAATAATTATTAATTATTTGATAAATTTAATTATTGAATGACCACTTGAGGGTAGTCACTGGGTTATATATCTTTCTATGCCTCACAGCACAAAAAGGGATATCATCTTGTGGTGTATGTTTGCACGCACTTAGTAAATATTAGTTGAATGAATGAATGATGCTTCATCAGGCTTTTTAGCTAATGTAATAACCTGCGGCAAGAACATGTAAACTGGCACAGCTTTGTTAGTACTTCCAGTTATCTTGCTACTTTTGAGTTCACCTGAGCTGTACTATATCTTGGATCTCAATTGTAAAAAAATCATTTTTTGCTTCTGAGAACCCATTTTATTTCATTTTTAGTAACCTTGCCTGCTGCTTAAACAGTTTGGCAGAGAGTGGGAATGTGATCTAGTGGAAGCATGTGGTTTTGCTGAAGCAAGAGTACTTTGGGTTTGTGATGCTTAGCTGTAGGTACAGACCATGCCAGATGCTGTACAATATTTGTTAGAAACAGGTAGATTTTACTATGACCATCAGAATTAAAACTAGCTTTTACACTTTAGTCTTCTAAGATAAAATCTAAAAGACTATAATTTGATTTGGCACCATCACTGTTTGAATAACATATGCTACCAAATCTGAGAAATTAGTTTTAGATATAGAGCCTTTCATATTTAAAAAATCATGATTTTAAAGTTGTTTATTTGAGAGTGTCCTCTCCAAATGTACATATTGAAAAAGAAGCTTTAGCGGTTCTTGGGTGGCTCAGTCAGTTAAGCGTCCTGCTTCGACTCAGGCCATGGTCTCATGGTTCGTGAATTCAAGCCCCGCGTTGGCCTCTGTGCTGATAGCGCAGAGCCTGTAACCTGCTTTAGATTCAAGTGTTTCTCTCTAACCTCCCCCATTCACACTGTGTCTCTTTCTCAAAAATAAATGGACACTAAAAAATGTTTTTTTTAAAAAAGAGCCTTTAATTTCCTGATTTGGCTCTGATCATATTAACTTAAATAATTTTCTTTACGTTTCTTCCCTCTACTTTCATTGAAACACAGTAATTGGGATAATCTTTAACCACCTTCCTGTGTACTGGAGAATAGTGTAGGCCTTACTAAGAATGGAGAGCACCTTAGAACCAGCTGAAATAAGTAATAATCTACACATGATTTCAAGGGGTGGTTTGAAGGCTGTTCTGTTGTATTTTTCAGTACTTCTGCTAGTTAATAATGCTCTCTAAAATGGTAACACCAGAGGTTTATTCCTTTGGTTCTTGTTAAGATACAGATCCTTGACGGATTTTAAAACTATTTTTATTATGAGTCATCCATTCATTTAACAAATACTTACTGATGCCTACTGTATACCAGGCGCTGTTCTAGGTGCTGGAGATAAAGCAGTGAACAAAACCAGCTGCATCTCTGTGGAGGACAAGAGGGAGATACACAATACATTCACAAATAAGTTATAAGAATGATGATGAGCAGCTGTTTTTAGAGCTCTTTAATAATGTTACATTTGGTAGAGCTTTGAAGGAAGTAAGGGTAAGAGCCATCTGAGTATATGAAGAAAGATGATTCCAGGAAGAGGAAATGATGAAAAGAACAGAGTGGGTGATGTGACAGCATGATTGGTATGTTTGAGGACTAACAAGGAGACCGGTATGGGTGGATGGACTAAAGAAGAGGAGAATTGTAGCAGATGGTAATGAATAAGCAGTAAGGTAATGTAAGGTAATGTAGCAGTAAGGTAAGCAGATTTTTTAAAAATACATTTTTTTTTTGTTTTGAATAATTTTCGATACACAGGAGGCTGCTAGGATAACATTCCCACCTACCTCTTTCCCAGTTTCCCGTAACATTAACATCTTACCTCACCATGACAAAACTAAGAAACTGACATTGGCACATTACGATTAATTAAACTCCAGATCTAATTTGGATTTCATAGTTTTTCCACTAATGTCTTTTTCCTGTTCCAGGATTCAACCCAGGATGCCATTTTACATTTAGTCATTATGTCCCCTTAGTTTCTTTAGGTCTGTGACAGTTGTCACTCTCCTTGTTTCCTATGACCTCGACAGTCTTAAGGAGCTCTGGCCGAGTGTTTTATAGATATTCTTCAGTTAGGTTTGTCTGATAATGGTTTTCCAAATGACTAAACTGGGGTTATAGGTTTTTGAGAAGAATACCAGAAGTTGAGTACCCTTTTCCAGGAGGTGGAGTTAACCCCATCCTTGCCTTGAGGGCTGACTTACTTTCAAATTAGAGTATAGAGAAACCTGGCAAACATTGTTTTAATCAAGTGATTAAGATTAATATTACCCGTGATAAGTTATGATATGAGGAGTTGAACAGATTTTGATACAGAGATAATATGTGAACAGGATCTGACTTTTTAAAAAGCTTTGTCCATGTTATGATTTTCCATAGACAGTTCTTATTTAAAAGTATACATAATCTGTGGTAAAGTTAATTTAAATCTAGATTTTTGACATTTTTCCTTATCTTCCACAATTATTCACTAGCATCAAAGATTGTTGTCATTTTGTGGTGTGTATGTGAGAGAGAGAAAGAAAGGAGAGGGAGGCAGGCTTTGACTATTTGTGCCTGTTTTTGTAGTAACCCACAAGTATTGTCAGTAGTTGCAGTGGTCAAAAAGACTGTATAGAATCACATCTTTTTAACTCTCATTGAACTCAAAGTTTAACTCTCATTCAACACTATTAGTATATCCTAAATAATTGTATTTTTATTGCAAATTTAAGGGACTTTAAAAATGTTTATTTCTGGGGCGCCTGGGTGACTCAGTCGGTTAAGCATCCGACTTCGGCTCAAGTCATGATCTCATAGTTCGTGAGTTCAAGCCTCACGTCAGGCTCCGTGTGGACAGCTCAGAGCCTAGGGCATGCCTCAGATTCTGTGTTTCCCTCTTTCTGCCCTCCCCCGCTCTCTCTCTGTCTCTCTCTCTCAAAAGTAAATAAACATTAAAAAAATAATTTAAAAAAATGTTTATTTCTAGAGACGACTGGATGAGTCAGTGGGTTAAGCATCTGACTTCGGCTCATGAGTTTGAGCCCCATGTCAGGCTCTCTGCTGTCTGAACAGAACCTGCTTTGGATCCTCTGTTTCTGTCTCTCTCTGCCCCTTCCTCCCCACCCCCACTCACTCTTTCTCTCTCTCAAAATTAAATATTTAAAAAATGTTTATTTCTATTAAAATGCATTGTAGCTTGCCCACTTTGCAGTGTAGAATGGGATTAATATTGGATGTGTAGATTGAAGGTATATGTTCTTGGTCCTGCTCCTTTACTTCCTAAATATGACTAATTCATTTAACTGATTCTTCACATTTTTAAAATGAGAATAATCATATCTTTAAGTATGCCTTCTACTTAACATGGACTCTCAGGGGTGCTCCATGTAAATGAAATTTAAAGGCCATTAAAATAGTTTGGGAAAAAATAGTTTTGAGCAAAATATTTCAATTAAGCAGCCATTAGTTTAAGGTCGTTCTAAGGATTAAATGAGATCATGTACATAAAGACTCTACCTGGCACATAATAAATTCTCAATAAAGAGAAAATAGCTGTTAGAGGTAGAATTTTCTATTGCTCCATTTTCCTGATCTTATTTAAGAAAATACTCAGTTTTGTTCATTCTTCATAAGCCTTTGATAATTTTCTGTTGCTAAAGAAATTATAACAGAAGCTAACTAATCACGTATCAGCGATAGTATAGAGAGAATTCCTACCTGCATGTTGAAGGAATTGACTAGATGACTTCTGTGGTTCCTTCTAATTCTGTGATTTTTTAAAAAGTAATTCGTACGCCTAATGTGAGGCTCAAACTCATGACCCCAAGATCAAGAGTTGCCTGCTCTACCACCTGAACCAGTCACGTGCCCCTATGACTTTGTGTTTTACTCTCTCTTATACCTACCTCACAGGGTTTGAAGGGTGACTAGAATAATATATGTGAAAACCCTTTGTAAATGTAAAGTACCATACAAATATATGATATTTACATACCACTAGTTAGCTAGTTAACAGAGATTCCTTCAGTAACTGTAAGAACTATCTGTATTTACTGAAAATTAAACGTTACACCTGATATACCCTTTTTTTTTTTCCGGTGAGACCTAGAGTTTACTATTATGATTGTTATTATTGTTGTTGTCCATTTATGTTTGTTTTCCTAGCTAGAGAGTACAGTATTTTTTTTAATGTTTATTTAGTTTTGAGAGAGAGAGCAAGAGCAAGTGGGGGAGGGGCAGAGAGAGAGAGAGGGAAGATCTGAAGTGGTTTCCCTGCTAATAGCAGTGAGCTCGATGAAGACCTTGAACTCATGAACCACGAGATCACGACATCAGCTGAAATTGGATGCTCAATGAACTAAGCCACCCAGGTGCCCCAGTACTTTTTTTTTTTTTTTTTAAGGTTTTTTATTTATTTGAGAGAAAGGAAGAGAGAGAATCTCAAGCAAGCACATGCTGTCAGTGCAAAGCATGATGCAGGGCTTGATCTCACAAGCCATGAGATCATGACCCGGGGCGCCTGGGTGGCTCAGTTGATTAAGCATCCAACTTTGGCTCAGGTCATGATCTCACGGTTTGTGAGTTCAAGCCTCATGTCCAGGACCGTGCTGGTAGCTCAGAGCCTGGATCCTGCTTCAGATTTGGTATCTCCCTCTCTCTTTGCCCCTCCCCCTATTGCACTCTGTCTCTCTGTCTCTCAAAAATAAATAAACACACACACAAAAAAGAAAAAAGAAGTCTGATCCTTTTTTTCATATAGCATACATTCTCCTGTTTTTTTCTAGTCCATTTACTTCTATGGCAGTTTTTCCTAAGATGATGCCCAGAGATGTTGCTCTGTTTAAGGTTATAATTCAGCATTTCCATTAAGGAGATGTCTTTCCAAAAACCATTTAAAGATACACAGTAGCTGGGGCGCCTGGGTGGCTCAGTCCTTTGAGCATCTGACTCTTAATTTCATTTCAGTCATGATTCCAGGATCCTGGGATCAAGCCCACTGTTGGATTCCATGCTGAGTGTGGAGCCTGCTTGGGACTCTTTCTCTCTCTCTGCCCCTCTCCCCAACTCTCACTCTCATTCTATCTCAAAAAAAAAAAAAAAAAAAAAAAAACCACACCAAAAAAACTAACAACAACAACAAAAAACAAACACAGTAGCTCTTTGCAATTAGATTCACTCAGCTTAATGCCACTACTCTTGGTTTAACTTCAGCAGCACAGAACCAATTTTATGGTGACTTCAAAAGAGAAGCTCGAGCTAGAAAGTAAAATTATTTTGAACCCTGCTATAATGTGTACTGCCAATTATTTCTTCTCATTATGAGAATAATACGTACTTTGTACTGTTCTGCTACTGCTGCTGCAGCAAAAAACGTTTTACCACTCAGCTTTTTTTTTTTTTAATGTTTTTTCAGTTTTCACTTACTGATTCTACCAGATCACTTAAAAGTCAAATTGTAATTTTATTTTCTGGGTCCCTCTGGAGTAGCATTTAAAGAAAATTGTAGCTAATTACTCTATCCTTAGTCTGAATTTTATTCTTAACACTATGAGCAAAGGCATTTTCCTAGATATTTTTCATATAATTCCTGAAAATAGTTTCTCAGATATTTCTCAGTATCAAAAGCCAGGCTGAGATTCTCATTTTGTCCCTGGTTGCTGTATTTTGTTTCTTACCCTGTCAAGCATTCCTAATTCTTTTCTTTCTTTTTTTCTTCTTCCCTAGTTTATTTTTTGAATTTAACAGTGGGGAATCCATTTGACTATGCTCACAGCAGGTAATAAGTACTGTGGTAGTCACTGGATTGGTTTCTTTGGATGGTTAAAAGAATGAGAGGGTAATTAAGCTTTTCTGGAGCTGCCAACTATATTGGGGGTTTGGTGCATTTTTAAGGCTTATTTAAAAATAGTTTCTTCAGAAATCAAACTATTTAATCAGTAGAATTCCTAAGGGCATATTCCTTTATTAGGTAGAGACTACTTAGATGACTGGAGATTCGTGTCAAGTAGAAGAAAACCCTCTTTTATATGAGGCTAGAATTAATGTTCTATTATCTCATTATGATTTACAGTGTTTAATTTATGATCTTTAATGGAGTGCTTTTTTATCTCCTAAATAATACATGCTTTTAAAAAAATGTAAGCTTCTAAAAAAACTGAAGAAATATTTATTCAGACACCTTTAAATATTCAGATTCAGTCATTATCTTTGCTTCTCGAACCCCAAATCTAAATTTAGATAAAATACAGAAAAGATACTGTTTTTATGAGTTACAGTTATGAGGTCTAAAATTTTTATCTAAGTAAACTGGGATGTTGTTATCTTTAAGACCCAAACATTCTTATTGAACCATAAAGGAGGGCACAATTGTCACCACTTCTAATCAACATAGTACTGGACATTCTAGTCAGAACAGTTAGCTAACAAAAGGAAATAAAAGGTATCCAAATTGGAATGAAGAAGTAAAATGATTATTTGCAGATGAAATTAGTTTATATTTAGAAAACCTAAAGAATCCCACCAACCCCCCACAAAACTGTTAGAACTAATAAATGAATTCTGCAAAGTAGCAGGATACAAAGTCAACACACAAAAGTCAGTTGCGTTTCTGTACAAGAACAATGAACAATCTGAAAGGGAAATTACAAAAACAATTCTATTTACAATAACATCAAAAAGAATAAAATATTTAGGAATTATTTAACCGAAGAGGTTAAAGACTTGTGTAATGAACTATAAAACGTTGTGGGCCCTGGGTGGCTCAGTCTGTTAAGCATCCAACTCTTGATTTTGGCTGAGGTTATGATCTCACAGTTTGTGAGGTCAAGCCCCCCCTTAGGCTCCAAGCTAGGTGTGGAGCCTGCAGAAGATTCTCTACCTCCTTCTCCCTCTGCCTCTCTGCAACTTTTGTGTGTATGCACCTCTCTGTCAAAAAATAAAAATAGAAAATAAAAAAGACGTTGTTAAAGAAATTAAAGAAGACATATAAATAAGAAGATAATCCATGTTCGTGCATTGGAGTATATAATATTGTTAAGATGTCAATACCACCTAAAATGAAATACATATTCAGTGCAATCCCTATCAAAACCCCAATGATGTTTTTTGCAGAAGTAGAAAAATCTATCATAAAATTTATATAGAATCTCAAGAGACCCCAAATAGCCAAAACAATTTTGAAAAAGAAGAAGAAAATTAGAGGACTCACACTGCCTGATTTAAAAGCTTACTATAATGGCACAGTAATCAAAACAATGTGATACTGGCATAAAGACAGACCAGTGGAATAGAATAGAGATTGGAATAGAATAGAGAGTGAGATAGAATAGAGAGTGAAATGCTTGCATGTATGGTCAGATTATTTTTGACAAAGTGCTGAGACTTCAGTAGGCAAAGGACAATCTTGTCAACAAATGGTGCTGGAAAAACTGGATATCTACATGCAAAGGAATGAAATTGGACCCATACCTAATAGCATATACAAAAGTTTGCTCAAAGTGGATCAAAGACCTAGAGGTAAGACCTGTAACAGTAAAACTCCTTAAAAAAAACAAACCTAGGGCCAAAGCTTCACAATGTTGGATTTTACAGTGATTTCTTGGGTATGACACAAACAACACAGGCAAACAGTAGCAGGAGTGTCTGTGTGGCTTCATTGGTTAAGCGTATGACTTTGGCTCACGTCATGATCTTGCGGTTCATGGGTTCAAGCCCCGCTTTGGGCTCTGTGCTGACAGCTCAGAGCCTGGATCTTGCTTCAGATTCTGTGTCTCCCTCTCTCTCTACACGCCCCCCCCCCCCAACGTGCACTCTGTGTCTTTCTCCCTCAAAAATTAAAATAAGAAAAACTTAAAACAGTAGACAAATTTGACTTAATGACAATGGAAAATTTTGCCTATAGATACACTATCAACAGACTAAAAAGACAACCCATAGAATGGAAGAAAATATTTGTAAATCATATATCCGATAACATATTAATATATAGAATATATTGAGAACCCTTAAAACTCAACAAAAATGTCTGAACTTGAATAAACATTTCTTCAGAGAAGATATACAAATGGCCAATAAGCACATGAAAAGATGCTCATCATTAATCATCAGGTAAATATAAATCAAAACTACAATGAGATATCACCTCATACTCATAAGAATGGCTACTGTCAAAAAGAAAACAGAAAATAAAAAGGTTGGTTGAGGATACAGAGAAATTGGAACCCTGCACACTGTTCATGGTAAGGTAATATGGTACAACTGTTGTGGAAAACAATGTAGAATTTCCTCAAAGAATTAAAAATAGCATTACCATATGAACCAGCAATTCCACATGTGGGTATACACCCACAAGAATTAAAAGCAAGATCTCAAAGAGATATTTGTGCACCTTATGGCAGCATTTTTCATGTGAAGTAACCCAAGCGTTCATTGACGAATGAGTGGATAGGCAATATGTGGTATATTGTTCAACCTTAAAAAGGAATGAAATTCTGACCCATTCTATAACATGGATGAACCTTGAAGAGATTATGAAATAAGCTAGTCTCAAAAGACAAATACTGTATTATTTCACTTATATGAGGGACTTAGCGTAGTCAAAATCATAGAGACAGAAAGTAGAATGGTGGCTGTAAAGGGCTAGAAGAGAGGAAAATGGGAAATTACTATTTAATGAATATAGAGTTTCAGTTTTACAAGGTGTAAAGATCTGGAGATGGATGGTGGTAATGTATTTAACACCACCAAACTGTTTACTTAAAATAATTAAAATTTTATGTTGTGTGTTTTTACCATAATTAAAAAATACGTTTGTTTTTTTTTAAGGGACAGTGGGAGTAGAGAAAGTAAGAGACAGCAAGTAGATTGCTCTTTCTTTTTTTTTTTTTTTATAATAGTTTATTTTCAAATTGGTTTACATATAACACCCAGTGTTCATCCCAACATGGATGGAACTGGAGGGTATTATGTTAGATTGCTCTTTCAAGTTTGGTTGTAGTGAACAGCAAAGAAATGGGATTTTGGCTGGGGGAGTGAGATGTTGGTCAAGAAATTTATATTTTAGGGGTGCCTTGGTGGCTCAGTCATCAGATGTCTGACTTTTGATTTTGGCTCAGGTCATGATCTCACAGTTCTTGGGATCAAGGTCCATGATGGGTTCTGCATTGAGCATGGATCCTGCTTCGGATTCTCTCTCCCTCTTTCTATGCCTCCCTGCCTCCACTCATGCATGCACACTCTCAAAATAAATAAATAAGCATTAAAAAAAAAAGCTCTATCATTGGAGATACTTTACACTGTTGAGAATGACTTACAGAGTAGAAATGTTGATACTGGAGAGAGAAGACAATTTCAGGAGTAATATCCTTGGTTGTTGATAGGGGATGGAATCTAATTAGGTAAATGGAAGAGATGGGCTTAGGAGCATGGACAGTTTTACCATTGTAATGGAAGAGTTTATGGCGACGGGTGCACATAGTTTGGTAAATAAATTGATGGGAGCTTATGTGAGTTCTAATCATTTATATTTTCTCAAAAATGAGAGGGAAGGAGGAGAGAGTGAAATGATTAAGAAAAAAAAAAAAAACAGTAAGTTGTTAGACAACACTAAGGGCCCTCTTAAAGTTAGTGACCATGAATTAAAGGCAGACAAGGTAATACGTTTGAATTTTATTTTAGTCACATTCAGCTGTTTGGGTGGTGGCTGCAATAAGGAGAGAGTTGGAGTTAACCAGGATTTTACAGAGTGAGTTTGGCAGAAGAGTAAGAGATTTGAGAGTTTGATTTTAATGATGGACCAGGCGAAGAGAGTAGTAAAGATGTAGGGAAAATGGATTAAAGGTACTGATGGAGTTAAAATTGTTGAAGTCTATGTTCTTCTGTAGGGAGTATTTGGAAAGATAGAACTGGTAGGTGGAGAATGAGATGCTTGAAATAGGTATTATAGAAGTTACTTACTTATTAGTAAAGACAAGGCCTACCAGATGGTAATGGGACTGAGTTGAAGTTGAGGACAAGATCACTGGAGGTGAGGAGGTTAAGAAACTGAGGTGTCCGAATGTTGGAAGGATCATCTGTATAGATAGTGAAATCACTAAAAATGTATAAGAATTGTGGTAGAAAGAGACAGTAAGATATGTGTTAAAATATTCAAATAATGAGACCATGTGATATGAAGGTCTGAAAACTCTAATGGTAGGGTGTAGTCAATAAAATAGCATGACAACATAAATTTTAAAGGGTTTTAAGGGTGAAAGTAGGTGGCACTGAGGAACAAGGAAGACATTTAACCTACTTTAAGGTCAGGATATATTGAGGGATGAAAGAGAAAACTGGCACTGCCTAAGAGGGCCGACTTACTGGTTGTCTCTGGTAAACAGAACTAAAAGAGGAAGGAAGAATATTTCTGCTTTTATTATAAGTCCTTTTGGGGCACCTGGGTGGTGCAGTCGGTTAAGCATCCATCTTTGACCCGAGTAAACTCAACTCCTGCTTCATGAGTTTGAGCCCTGCATCAAGCTCTCTGCTATTGGTGTAGAGCTGCTTTGGATCTTCTGTCCCCCTGTCTCTCTGACCCTCCCCTGCTCACTCTCTCTCTTTCTCTATCAAAAACAAATATTTAAAAAATTTTAAGTCTTTTTATATATTTTTATTTTTTATGTACTTAAAAATATATTTACACATTATATATATGTTTTGGTTTTTATATATACTATCTAAAATTTATAATAAAGGAATACGATCAAATATTAATATAATGCCCTTAGAGACTACAACCAATTAATTGTGCCGCTAGATTATTTTGTGTGTTTGTGCTCATCTAATAAACTTTGCTGTTGCTATTTAGTTGAACAATGGTTTAAGATTTTAGGAGAAGTGGATATTTGAACAACTGTTACTATTTACATATCATTTAGAAATTGGATTGTCTTCAATACAACATAACGAACAAAATAGAGAAAAACAGCTAGGTGCTGAGGCTGATATAAGATTGCAACACTATCTACAATTTCAGATTTAAAGTGTTTACAAACAACCTCATTTTCTAGTTGACTTTACAATATATAAGTGTTAGAAACTTAAATGTATGAAATAAATGTATATTTAAAAGCAAGTTATTTTAATTATAACATGAAGAATCAACTCTTGATTTGGCAGTGTTGACTAACATCCAATCAGAGATTTTTGTGCTTTCTTTTTGAGGTCTTAAGTCACAATTTAGTTTTTTTAACCTGATCTAGATTTGTCAGAGTATATGGACTTGTAATAAATAGCACTGCTTTCAAATATATTTATTTTTATACTATAGAGATGTATTACTTACTGACTTTTAAACTAGCTACACAGCATTTTCAGTCTTTCGGCCTCCTAGAGCTACCTTTACAAAAATAGTTAAGTAATGGAGTCTTTGGTGAAGTGTTTGAATTGCGGTTTCTTCACTGTTCTTAGTTTCCCAAAATAGATACATCCGTGCTTTTTTGTTACTATAACAATGTCACCTCAAGTAAATTCATTTACTTCTTGGTTTAACATTGACTTTTTCTCTGTCTTTAGAAGTCTTTCACATACCTCATTTATCAAGATTATACTTTGAAAGGATTATTTTATAGCTAGATGATAAACAACTAAGGTTAAAAGTATGGTACAGAGATACATAGATGCTAGAAAGGAATGGTAAGGGTACCATAATCCCACATTTCATTGAATGTATAAGTGATGTAGTATGATTAAAAGACCTCTTAAATCTGAAGCCAGTATTCTTTCTAAACTGCATAGTTCCTGTTTTCATATTGCTTTCCTACTAGAGCAGCCATTACTACACTTGATCTTAGCCAAAAGGCCGAGAAGCGATAGAGCAGCCATTAAAATTAGCAAAAGCCACGAGCGCCTGGGTGGCTCAGTCAGTTAAGCCTCTGAATTTGGCTCAGATCATGATCTCACAGTTGTTGGTTTGGGCCCCATATCAGGCTCTCTACTGTCAGTGCAGAACTCACTTAAGATCCTCTATCTCCCTCTCAGCCCCTCCCCCATTAGCACACGTTCTCTCTCTCTCTCCCTCCCTCTCCCTCTCTCTCTCTCCCCCCCTCTCCCTCTCTCTCTCTTCCCCTCCCTCCCTCTCCCTCTCCCTCTCCCTCTCTCTCTCTCCCCCTCCCTCCCTCCCTCCCACTCTCTCTCCCTCTCTCTTCTCTCTCTCTCCAATCTTATTTATTTTGGAGAGAGAGAGACAGAGTATGAGCCGGAGTGGAGCAGAGAGAGAGGGAGACGAAGAATCCGAAGCAGGCTCCAGGCTCTGAGCTGTCAGCACAGAACCTGATGAGAGTCTGGAACTCAGGAAACCCGAGATCCTGACCTGAATCGAAGTCAGATGCTTAACGGACTGAGCCCCTGAATAAACATAAAAAAAAAAATAGCAAAGGCCAGGATTTTAAAGAAATTAGTCTGGAACTGAAAGAAAAAAGTTTGATGAATACCAGATTTTAATATGAAAACATCTAAATCATAGTATTATACTATATTAGTTTTCTAGGGCTGTAATAGCCAAGTGTTACAGATTTAGTGGTCAGTCAACAGAAATTTATTTTCTCGTGGTTTTGTAGGCCAGAAGTCCAAGATCAAGGTGTCAGAAAAATTGGTTTCTACTGAGACCTTTTCTCCTTGGCTTGGATAGGTGGCTATTATCTCCTTGTGTGTTCACATTGTGTTCTCTTTGTACCTGTATGTGTCCAAATGCCCTCTTTCTTATAAGGACACAAGTCAAATTAGGTCCACCTTAATAAATTTAAAATTAAGTCGTTACCTTGTTAATGACCCTATCATCAAATACAGTCACATTATGAGTTACTGGAGGTTAGGACTTCAACATATGAATATTGGGGGAACACAGTTCAGCCCATAACATATACTACTACTGATACTAACTCTTTAGGTAAATTTGGAGGCCCAAGTTTTTCTTTGTTTTATTTTTAAGCCATTATATAGTGCCTGCTGAGCTCAGGGAACTAAAAGTAAAAATTTCTAAAGGTGTTTGGGGGCTCTTCCATTGACTTACCGTAAATATAACTTTGTAGAAAGTGTTTTTAAAAATAGCCTGTGTTCGTTAAAAAAAAAATAAAAAAGGTCATCTTTTATTGGAAGGTCATATAAAGTATGCTATCTTTGTAAGGCTAGGATAATGAAAATAATACATCTTTTTGGTGGAAACAGTTTTAGATATTCACACTTTTTTTAAGTTTATTTTTTTGAGAGAGAGAGAGAACAGGGGAGGGATAGAGAGAGAGAGGGAGAGAGAATCCCAAGCAGGCTCTGCTCATCACTTAGCCCAACACAGGGCTTGATTTCACGACTGGAAATCACGACCTGAGCCAATATCAAGAGTAGGTCACTTAACCAACTGAGCCACCCAGGAGCCCCTATAGATTTGCAGTGTTATAACATTTCTTGCACATATTGCCGTTGCTAAGTTCCGTGATCAAACCTTTTCCTTGTTTATGTCATTTTCTCCTCATGTGACCACCTGAAGCATTTGTTTTCATGCAATGATAGCCTCTCTTCTTGTTTCTGTCACTGTTTTCTGTCCTTAGCATCCATTCATGACTTAAATGGCTGTTTCTGCTTTAAGCCTAAGATTCTTAGGACATTGAGTATCAAGGTATTATCAGGGTTATCAGATATTAATTAGTTAATGTGTTAGATTTGTTTTTCTGCTTACTTGGAAATATCAAATTTATATGACCATGTCCATTCATATAGATGCAATAAAAAATTGTCAGTTAACTGTATGTTTGCTTTTTAAAATAGAATTGCTTCATTTGGCAAAAAACAAAGAATCAAAAGAAACAAAAAATCCGACTAGTATGGAAACTTTGCTATCCAGATTAGAAGCATTCCGATATTAGGACTATTTGACATTTGAAAGAAAATATTATGTTTATTATTTATTATATTAAGTCTTTTTTATTTTTTTTTATTTTTTTGAGAGAGAAAGTGTATGAGCAAACAAGCAGGAAAGGGACAGAGGGAGAGAGAGAGAATCTCAAGCAGGTTCCATCCCCAGCGTGGAGCCAGTGGGGCTCAATCTCATGACTCTGAGAAGGTGACCTGAGCTGAAATCAAGAGTCGGTCACTCAACTGACTGAGCCTCCTAGGCATCCCTGTTATATTAAGTCTTAAAAATCGATTTTATTGCAAAGTAAAATCTCAACAAGATGTGACTACATATGCACCTGAATTACTAAAATTAAAAAGACTGACAATACCAAATGCTGATGAAGGTATAGAACAACCAGAACTCTATACATTGTCGGTGGGCATGTAAAATTGGTACAGTCACTTTGGGAAAAGGTCTATAGTTTCTTATAAAACTAAGTATACACTTAACCTATGACCCAGTAATTCCACTTCTTAGGTGTTTACCAAGAGAAATAAAAACATATGTCTACAAAATGACTCACACAAGAATGTTTATAGCAGCTTTATTCATCATAGCCCAAAACTGGATATAGCCCATATGTCCACCAACAGGAGAATAAATAAACTGTAGTATATTAACACAATGGAAAGCACTTAGTAATAAAAAAGGAATGTATTATTGATGTACAGTAATATGACTGAATCTCAAAAACATTTTGCTAAGTGAAAGATGGCTTAAAAGAGCAGATGCTATATGAATCTGTTTATATGAAGTTGAAGAAGAAATACAACTGTGGGGCACCTGGGTGGCTCAGTTGGTCAAGCATCCTACTTTGGCTCAGGTCATAATCTCACGGATCGTGGGTTCTAGCCCCACATCAGGCTCTCCACTGACAGCTCAGAGCCTGGAGCCTGCTTTGAATTCTGTGTCTCTCTCTATCTCTGCCCTTCCCCCACTCATGCTATCTCTCTCTCTCTCTCTCTCTCTCTCTCTCTCTAAAATAAATAAACATTAAAAACACAAGAAGAATTAGTACAACTAGGGGCGCCTGGGTAGTTCAGTCAGTTGGGCATCTGACTCTTGTTTTCGGCTCAGGTCATGATCTCACTGTTTGTGGGATTGAGCCTTGTGATGGGTTCTCTGCTGACACCGAGGAGGAACTTGCTTGGGAAACTCTCTCCCTCTCTCTCTGCCTCTTTCACTTTCTCTCTCTCTCTCTCTAAATAAATAAATCTTTAAGAAAAGACAAAGAAGAAGTACAACTAATCTATGGTGGTAAAAGGTAAGAACAGTGAAAAGCTGGGGGTAGAGATTGACTAGAAAGAAATGAAGGAATTTCTTGAATAATGACGATATCTTGTATCTTGATAGGGACTTGTTGAAATTCAGTGAAAGTACATATAAGATTTTTGTATTTTATTACATGTGAATTTTACTAAAACTTGTAAATAAATATTGAATTCTAGTTAATTGTATGCATATCGAAGTATTTGAAGGGAAGTATGTTGCTTTAGAACACATAAAAAAGGTGGATTGATCAATGGATAGGTGGGTAGCAAAGTATTAATGGAAGAATCTAAGTGGTTCTTAAGAATGTTCACTGTAAAATCCTTTCAACTTTTTTGTACATTTGAGAATTTTCATGATAGAATATTAAGAAGAGAACAAAGCATTTGATAGCCAAAAGCAATTGCTTTCTTGTTTACTCCACAGAGTGAAGCAAAGTAAGCAATAACATCTATTATGTTTCTGGGTAGATGTAAGCTTTCACAAAACTCATATGAAACTCTGCTAGATTTCGTGTGTGTGTGTGTGTGTGTGTGTGTTTCCAGAAGAGAAATTTAGTGTGTATGTGTGTATATATATGTGTGTGTGTTTGTGTATGTGTGTGTGTATATATGTATACATAGATATATATATATGTATAGATATATAGATATAGATAGAGATAGAGAGAAATTTAATCTAATTTACATACTTCTAGGTACATCGATAACCAAAATGTGGCCACTGAAAAAAGTTAAAAGGTCAGTCAGCTTCCGGTCTCTAGCTGGCCCAGGATTACAAAATAAAAAGATCCATGTTCCTTATTTTCTACACAAAACACGTTTTTCAACAAAATGAAAGGTCTAGGGAGCTATACATAGAACACTGCTGGATTTCTTTATGTTATCATGTTATTTTGCTTATTTTAATTTTTTTCATATTTCATTTATATACATCATTGAGAAGTTAGCTTGTTTATCTAATCTTAACTCATTTCAAATTTGTTAAGTTTGGGAGGTCTGGGATTAATTGTCATTATTTTCAATATCAGACATTTTTCCTCCTACCTCTATCCTGAGAATTTACTTGAGGTTTTATCACATTTTATAAGACGCAAGTATTTTCCAGACCATTTGTTGTAGCTTCTGTATAATTATGTGTGGTTACAATAATGAGGACGGGGATGCCTGGCTGACTCAGTCGATGGCGCGTGTGACTCTTGATTTAGGGGGTCCACTTTGGGTATAGAGATTACTTAAAAAATAAAATCTTTAAAATAAAATGAAACAAAAATAGGAAAATAAATCACAGCCTTTCCACCTTAGTGATTATTTAAATTTTGGTGAATGTAGTTGGTTTTGCACATTATGTTAGGTGTATAGACTAGAAAGGGCTGTACAGCCTGCTCTACAGATTTTGCCTGGGTTGAATCTTTCTTAGGTTTATTGGAATAATTTAGAGGGCAGGAAGGCAAATGGAAGGTAATTATAAACACTTCATAAATTTTTGGTGATTTGATACTAACTCAAAATTACTCAGTTGTTATGAATTTATATGTAAACAGGATTTCTAAATTCTACCCCAAATACAGGTGACAAAGATTTTAAGTTTACACAGTGCAAAATGCCTAGTACAAGATCATACGACAAATAGCATAGAATCCGAGTTTCAAACAGCTTTATCACACATCAGTTTTCCTGACTCCAGGATCACTTTTTTCCCTAATATTGTATGCTTCATAGTTGAATGTATTTGATTCCACTCATTGAATATGTGCTCCTTCAAGAAAGTATCATTTTATCTTGTTTACTCAAGAATCAAGATAGAGTTGGGGTACGTGGGTGGCTCAGTTGTTTGAGTGTCTGCTTCTTGATTTCCACTGAGATCATGATCTTGCAGTTCATGAGCTTGAGCCCTGGGTCCCTCGCCACACTGACAGTGCAGAGCTTGCGTGGGAATCTCTCTCACTTTCTTTCTCTCAAAATAAATAAATAAAAGAGGCTTTAAAGAATCAAAATAGAGTTAATGCATGTGTCTGTATTACAAGAATAATTATCACTGTCTCTGAAAAGCAGTTTGATCCCTAGTTAAAAAAAATAAGGGCTCACCCTTTAGTGAGTAATAATTTTTAAATAGTAGAATAACAATGTCATTGTCTGCTTCTCTCAGAAATCACTAGGAAAAAAAAAAAGGAGGATGAGAAAGAAAATGCAAACTCCATCTTCAGTAGGAGTAGGAAATATCTCCAACACCAAATGACAAAATTGAGTAAGGGCTGTCAAATGCAAAAAAGGCCAAATGAGTTTGAGAAAATGATGAAATGGGTTGCCTACATTGGCAGATTTCAGTAAAAGCCAATAGAATATATGTTCCAAAGAAGGTGGTATGCCCTGTGGGGGAAAAACAAACAATTTTGAAACCATTCATAGGCTACCAGCAGGAACTTCTCAATACCTAATTTGGTATCACAAAAGAAGAGAGGAGAAACTGATGAGGAATTGGAAATATACTGTATTTTTTTTAATGAGAAGAAAAAGCAATGTGAGGAAAGAGACCATGTATTATTAACAACTTGTGGTTGCCCATCTGTTGGCTTGGAGGAAATTAAGAATAAAATACAGGTATACCTCGAAGATATGGTGGCTTTGATTCCAGACCACCACAATAAAGCAGTATCGTAATAAAGTAAGTCAAAGTTTTTTTGTTTCCAAGTGCATATAGAATTATATTTATAATATACTGTAGTCTCTTAAGTGTGCAATAGCATTATGTCTAAAACTAAAAACCTATGTACAGACCTTAATAAAAATACTTTATTGCTAAAAAATGCTAACCATCACTTAACTTTCAGTGAGTTGTCATCTTTTTGCGGTGGAAGGTCTTGCCTTGATGTTGACGGCTGCAGACTGACCAGGGCGGTAGTGGTTAAGAGTTGGGTGGCTGTGGCAATTTCTCAAGACAACCTGAAGTTTGCCGTATTGATTGACTCTTCCTTTCATGAATGATTGCTCGGTAGCATGTGATTCATTTTACCCACAGTAGGACATATTGGAAGGAGCAAAAAGGAGAATATACATTTCTGAAAAAATGTAATAAGCTGCAAGAGGGGAAAATCAAGAAAATGAACAAAATGAAATGGAAACTAACCAAGTGTTTAAAAGGAATGGAGAGCCAATGTTAGATGTGACACATGGGTAAAAGAAAATAATTGTCCCTGAAGAATAAAATTCACATAATTGAATATAATATTGAAGGATGTTTTTCAAAGAAGTTATTTGGAAACAAACACAGGCTTGAATCTGTAGATCGAGAGGGCACATCCTGAGCCAGGAAAAATTTGCGTGGAACGATTAATATGAAGACACAGTCCGAAAAGTGAATGAATGAATGAATACACAATCTAGTAATGTTACTGGACCGAAGAAAAACAACATATATTCAGATTGGCTTCAGAATTTTTCTCAGAAAAGTTCAGTACCAGAAGACTGGTACCAGAAGTGGAGCAATATTTATAAAGTCCTCAAGGACAAAAAGTGTGACCCAAGAACTGTATATCTAGCCAAACTGTTGTTCAGGTGTAAAGGCAACAGACATTTTTCGAACATGGAAGAACTTAGAAAATAGAATTTTTCTGATGCCTTCTTGAGAAATTACTAGAAGACAGACTTTAGCTAACCAAGTGATAAAATATAGCAAAAAACCCAATCCTGAATCCGTAGGATTAATGTGGAGATTACTATTCTAGGGCAATTTATTATGTTATAAACAATGATAATGTAAATACTATATGACTCAAAAGAATTGGGAGTATAAAGAAGAGAGACAGTATAAAGAAAAGAAAACATGGAATCTAGAAAATAGGTGACCCAACATAGAAGAGCTTCATGAGGAACTACCAGGATGTCATTTGTCCACCAAAGCCAGAATCTAGGGAGTTTTCAGGGAAAAAAATAGGAACTGCTTTGTTTGACCATATAGAAAGTACTCAGTGGTGTGCCACAGTGATGTTAGAGCATTTGGAAAAAAGTACTGATAGGTGTGCTGAAACCAAAGCGCATTAAAGAGGTGGTTGTCAACTCTAGGAAAACAAAGTAGTTGTGCAAGAAAGGAATTGTGATCTTAGTATATTGTTTAGAAATTCACACTAATTGTATGGGTATAATATTTTGAACTTATTGATTTAATCAAATATTGGTGGAGAGGAAAGTTGTGTGCATGAGAAGAATCACTAAAATCTTCATCACAGGTGAAAAAATATAGTTAATATTGATAAGTCAAGAAGAACTAATACCTCTTCTACCATAAAGAGAAGATAATATATTTGATATCTAATATTGATATGTTAAGAAGTACCAGTATAGGGGCACCTGGCTGACTCAATTACTAGGGCATGTGACTGTAGATCTCGGGTTTGTGAGTTCAAGCCCTGCATTGAGCATACAGCTTACTTAAAAATAAATATCCATATAAACATTGTATTTAGAAAAATGGAAACAGGAAAATGGTGAGAAGATTTGAGGATGGTAGCTTCTAGGACATAGAGAAGAATAGGGGTTTTCTATCTTTCACTGTGAATCTTTTTAGTTCAATTTGACTTTTAAAAGTATACAATTGGGGAAAGGAAAAAAAAAGACATAGAGAGAGAGGGAGATAAAACATAAGAGAGACTTCAAAGACTAAGAACAAACTGACGGTGAGGGGGGTGAGGGAGAAGGGAGGGGGGTGACGGGCATTAAAGAGGGCACTTGTTTGGATGAACACTGGATGTTATATGTAAACCAATTTGAAAATAAACTATTTAAAATTTTTTTAAAAGGTATACAATTGCAAGGGTGCCTGGGCGGCTCAGTCAGTTAAACCTCTAACTCTTGATTTCGACTCATTTCATGATCTCACTGTCAGTGAGATCGAGCCCTGCATTGCCTCAGGCTCTGTGCTGACAACCCGGAGCTTGCTTGGGATTCTCTCTCTCCCTCTCGCTCTCCATCCTCCCCTGCTTGTGCTCTCTCTCTCTCTCTCTCAACTAAATAATCATTTAAAAAAGTATACAATTGCAATATTTTTGTTACATTTTAAAATTTTAATTACAGTATAGTTAATATTGCAGTATTTTGATAAAAATAATCTGGGGCGCCTGGGTGGCTCAATTGGTTAAGCGTCCAACTTCAGCTCAGGTCATGATCTCATGGTTTGTGAGTTTGAGCCCCACATCGATCCTCCGTCTCCCTCTCTTTCTGCCCCTCCCCTCTCTCGAAAATAAATAAACATAAAAAATTTTTAAAAATAATTTAACAAATAATGGATTATACAGCTTGTGCAGTGTGCACAGAAAGGCATGTAAAGATGTTCACTGAACCATTGTTAATGGTATTTAAAAATTATAAATCTAAATGTCCATTGATAGGGGAACTGTGTAGCAGCTTAAAATAACAATGTGTGTATGTGTTTGTTGAAATGAAAACCTCTTTAAAACATATTACTAATGGAAAAGTTCATATTATGATAACACATGTGGCATTTCATTTATATTACAATAAAGACAAAACTGTATTTTTCTGTGTAGAAAAAGTCTGTAAGGATATAGCAAACTGATAACTTTTACCTTTACTTTTTACCTTAAATACTTCTGTACTTTTTTTTTAAAGAAATATGTGGCATATATTACTTTTTAATTAAAATAAGTAATTATAGGGGCACTTGAGTGGCTCAATAGGTTGAGTGTCTGACTTCAGCTCAGGTCATGATCTCACAGCTTGTGAGTTCGAGCCCTGTGTCAGGCTCTGTGCTGACAGCTCAGAGCCTGGAGCCTGCTTTGAATTCTATGTCTCCCTGTCTCTCTGACCCTCTCCTGCTCATGCTCTCTCTCTCTCCCTCTCTCAAATATAAATAAAAACATTAATTAAAAAAAATTTTAATGAATAACTATATAGGCTATGTTCATGGAAACACTAGAGTCAGGGTCCAGGTCCTGTAGCCACCACATTGTTGATAAACTACACAACTTTTAGCAGATTATTGTTATGCCTTGTTTTCTCAATCAGTACACTCTGAATAATTATTATCACATGTGTTTGGGGGATAAGCAATTATATTGCTAGAGGTTTACAATATAGTTTTCAAGACTTACAAACCTGGGTTTAAAATGTGACTCCACTATTAACCTCTCAGGCTATTCATTTTAGATATATCCTATTTCACAGTGTTATTGTAAGAATTAAAGATGTAAAGAAGTTAGTACATTAGCTAGCATGTATTAAGAACTCCAAAAATTATAGGTATTCTTATCATTTTTCCTGAAAAGAAGATATAACTTTGTTATATTGATATTATTGTATTCAGAATGTATATGCAACAGCTTTTGACCTAATTAATATCCAGAAATAGTAATATGGATTACTAGAACCATTTAAGAGGGTTCTACTTCTTGTGTTTCAAAGGATAATTGTGTGTCATTTTAGTAAGTCCCTGCTTTCTTAAGACTGGTTGATTGTTACAAAATATTGGTTGGGGTGCGGGGGTGGTGGCTCAGTCAGTTAAGCCTCCGATCTTGGCTCAGGTCATGATCTCGTGGTTTGTGGGTTCGAGCCCCACCTCAGACTCTGTGCTGACAGCTCAGAGCCTGGAGCTTGCTTTGGATTCTGGATCTCCCTCTCTCTGCCCCTACCCCACTCATAGTCTGTTTCTCTCTCAAAAATAAATAAACTTTAAAAAAATTAAACAACAACAAAAAAACCCTAAAATATTGGTTGAAGTAGAATTCCTTTTGAAAAGCCATACAGGGCAATCCCTATCAAAACAACACCAGAACTCTTCACAGAGCTAGAACAAACAATCCTAAAATTTGTATGGAACCAGGAAAGACCCTGAGTAGCCAAAGCAATCTTGAAAAAGGAAACCAAAGCTGGAGGCATCACAATCCTGGACTTCAAGATGTATTATAAAGCTGTAATCATCAAGACAGTATCGTACTGGCACAAAAACAGACATTTGGATCAATGGAACAGAATAGAGGACCCAGAAATGGACCCACAAATGTATGCCCAACTAATCTTTGACATCTTTGACCAAGTGGGAAAGAATATCCAATGAATAAAGACAGTGTCTTCAGCAAATGGTGCTGGGAAAACTGGACAGCGACATGCAGAAAAATGAACCTGGACCACTTTCTTACACCATACACAAAAGTAAACTCAAAATGGTTGAAAGACCTAAACGTAAGGCAGGAAGCCATCAAAATCCTAGAGGAGAAAGCAGGCAAAAACCCTTAATCTCAACCACAACAACTTCTTACTCAACACGTCTCCATAGGCAAGGGACACAAAAGCAAAACTGAACTATTGGGCCCTCATCAAAATAAAAAGCTTCTACAGCGAAGGAAACAATCAGCAACCAACAAAATGGGAAAAGATATTTGCAAATGACATATCAGAAAAGGGTTAGTATCCAAAATCTATACAAAACTTATCAAACTCAACACCCAAAAGACAAATAATCCAGTGAAGAAATGGGCCAAAGACATGAATAGACACTTCTCCAAAAAAGACATCCAGATGGCCAACCGATACATGAAAAAAGGTTCAACATCACTCATCATCCGGGAAATACAAATTAAAACCACAGTGAGATACCAACCTCCACCAGTCAGAATGGCTAACATTAACAACTCAGGCAACAACAGATGTTGGCAAGGATGCAGAGAAAGAGGATTTCTTTTGCATTGCTGGGGGGGATGTAAACTGGTGCAGCCACTCTGGAAAGCAGTCTGGAGGTTCCTCAAATAATTAAAAATAGAACTACCCTACAACCCAGCAGTTGCACTACTGGGTTTTTATCCAAGGGATATAGGTGTGCTGTTTCGAAGGGGCACTTGGACCCCAATGTTTATAGCAGTGCTATCGACAATAACCAAAGTATGGAAAGAGCCCAAATGTCCATTCACAGATGAATGGATAAAGAAGATGTTGTATATTATACGATGGAGCATTACTCAGCAATCAAAAATAATGAAATCTTGCCACTTGCAACAATGCAGATGGAACTAGAGGGTAGAGGGTATTATGCTAAGCAAAATTAGTCAGAGAAAGACAAATATCATATGACTTCACTCATATGAAGAATTTAAGGTACAAAACAGATGAACATAAGGGAAGAGATGCAAAAATAATATAAACACAGGGAGGGGGACAAAACATAAGAGACTCTTAAATATAGAGAACAAGCAGAGGGTTGCTGGAGGGCTTGTGGGAGGGGGAATGGGCTAAATTGGTAAGGGGCATTAAGGAATCTACTCCTGAAATCATTGTTGCACAGTATGCTAACTAACTTGGATGTAAATTAAAAAATAAATTATTTTTAAAAATCGAGACTCAAAAAAAAAAAAAAAAAAGCCATACAGGGACTCTTGAGTGGCTCAGGCAGTTAAGTATTGGGCTCTTGATCTTAGCTCAGGCCTTGATCTCCAGGTTGTGAGTTCAAGGCTCACACTGGACTCCACATGGGACATGAAGCCTACCAAAAAACCATTCATACTATTGAAGTTTCAATACGTTATCTTTTAGTGAGAAGAACTAAAAAGTCTCAAATATAAGTGAGGTGTCAGCATAAATAATTGACAGCAAAAGTGTAAATATGACCATAATTCCTGTTTGCCAATGGTTATCACCCATTTGCTGATACTTGACTGTTTCATAGCCTACATGTAAGATCTCAACATTGTTATGTGGAATACTCTTTCATAAATATATTGATTTTCTAGTTTTATGGAACATGCATTCTAAGGAGTTAGGGAATGGCTTAAACATATATAAATCAGCAAAACAGAAGTTTATTCATTCAGCAAAAATTGATCACAGTGTGTCAGGCACTTATCTGGGCATTAGGCATCAGTCACCAAAAGCAGATAAAAATATCTGCAGTTAAGTGGGAAGAGGAGTGGAGACAGGTGCACCTGGGTGGCTCAGTGGGTTAAGCGGCCGACCTCAGCTTACGTCATGATCTCCAGGTCTGTGAGTTCGAGCCCCACATTGGGCTCTGTGCTGACAGCTCAGAGCCTGGAGCCTGCTTCGGATTCTGTGTCTCCCTCTCTCTCTGCCCTTCCCCTGCTCACGCTATGTCTCTAGGTCTCTTAAAAAGTAAATAAATGTTAAAAAATTAAAAAAAAAAAAAGGAGTGGAGACAGAAACAATAAACATAATAGGAAACTCTTGTAATATACTAAAAAAGTAAAAAGCCCTGCAAAAAAGGAAAAGATTTACAATAGTGAAAAGAATTACAAGTGCAGGGCGGAGAGGAAGAACCATCAAAGGAGATTGAGAAGACAGAACCCTAAGAGTTACACGAGAGAGTGGGATGATCTAGAAGCCTAGAGAAGAATGCATATCAAAGTAGAGGGAATGATGAACAGTCAGATGGCAGCACTTAGCCACTAAATGAATCGGACCTGAGAAGAGACTGTAGGATTTAGCAACAGGAAGGTCACATTGGTGGTATTTTCAAGTTTCAGTAAACTTGTGCTGTTTAATTTCTTTTGGTCATGGAGAAAGGACCGACAAGAAAGATAGTTACTGCTAACCTCTCTTCCTTTTGTGGTCTTGTGGAACTAGTGGATTTGACCTTGTGTAAGCATGTAGCATCCAGATTGCTCTTCAAAGAAAATTTAGGATACTGTTGTTTTTGCTTAAATGTCAACCTGGTCAGTGCGAACAAATGATTGTTAAGATTACACTAATAGTAGCAGTAGGGAATGAGATTTCTGTTGTGAGAACCCCATACTCAGAACTGCAGGAACTAGTCATTTGGAAGGTAGCATTATTTAGATTCAGAAAAGCTAACTAAGAGAATCTGTGATGTGTGGGCATTACAGTCCGTTGACTCCAGGTGGCATTCCTCGAGATTGCTATAGAAAGAAAGAAAATAGCTTAAAGAGGGAAATTTTCAGCCCTGGTTTTAATTGTTTGCTCCACTAAGAAAAAGAATACCAAGTCAGGTGGAAACTTTCCTTAAAAAAATTTTAGTCTAATGTGTTATTCTAGATTTAGAATACATATGATTAACTTGTGGGGGGTGGTGGCGGTGATCAGAAATTCAACATTTAAGTGCTGTCGCCCTAGCAAGGGTATATTCAGTAGATAGAATCATCGTAACATGTGGGCTGAGATGAGGCTTTTCTAGACGAGTCTCTCAAAGTTAATTGATGGAAACTTCCCACTTTCCAGAATGTTTATTACCTTAGCAATGCTATGCCACGACTGCTGGAACACAGCTGTGGGTGCTATGCCAACGCCCACGTTGCTAGTGTCAGGAAGGATGTACTTTTAAACCTCTAATTTATCTAATAATGTCTTTAGTGATTTGTGTAGGTTTGGCATTGTGATGAAAATGCTTCCTAGCCTGGTTTATAATGAGAATTCAGTTTGCAGCCCTAAAATGTATACTGTCTTAATATGCACGTGACTAATATGCATAAACTGCATATGACTTAATATGCAGTTGACTAACGTCAACGTAGAAAATGATCTGACTAAAGTACTATCCTGTCCATCTGACAGGACTTAACTACCCATGATATTTGAAAATGAATGCAAATTAAATGTTTTTATGCCATAAAAACTTTTTGTGGTTTCTGTTCTGTACCAAGATGGCAACACATAGTGCTAGAAGGGAGCTACCTTTCGTATCCATTCCCAGTCTCCTTTTCTTTTCTCTAATGGAAAATGTAAATTGGACTCATCAACCTATACAATGGAGGTATAATGATAAGTTCTTATAAATAGAATGTTTTAAAACTTTTAAGTTTATTTATTTTGTGAGAGAGCGCGAGCACAAGCAGGGGAGGGGCAGGGAGAAGGAGAGACAGAATCCCAAGCAGGCTCTGTGCCATCAGTGAGGGGCTCGAACTCACAAACTGTGAGGTCATGACCTGAGCTGAGATCACGAGTGAGACACTTAACCAACTGCTCCATGCAGGCACCCCATAAATAAATATTTTTAAAGAGGTTGGAATAGTGTTCTCTTGTTTGAAATATTAAGCTTCATAACCAGTTAGTGACAATATTATGTTATTGTATAGATGGATCTCTTTAAGAAAACAAGCTATACAAAATCTGAAGGATTCTTTCATAACTAGTGGATTCACTGCAAAGATTGATTATAGAGTACAGTTTATGAAGTTTAATAGAGTCTGGATTTCTACCTTATAGTACATAACATTGAGAAAGTTGGTATAGACAGAAATTCAAATATGCATCCATGTATTCACTAACATAAATAGCATTAATGAAGTAGCCCGTTTTATTTATGTTACTACACTTAAAAATTAAAACTAAATGGATCCCTAATTAATGATATTTCAGCATCGTTCAAAGGCTTGCATATAGTTTATATATGACTTAGATAAAAACTAGACAAAAATTTTCTTTTTATCTATAAATACATAAAGTATGTACTTTGATTCCTGAAGCAAACAAGAAAGTAATAAATTGGTATTTGACTTTAAAAGAGCCAGTCTCCTGGGGCACCTGGGTGGCTCAGTCGGTTAAGCATCTGACTTTTGGTTTCAGCTCAGGTGATGATCCTCACAATTCATGAGTTTGAGCCCCGAATTGGGCGGAACCTGCTTGGGATTCTCTGTCTCCCTCTCTCTCTTTGCACCTCCCCCATTCACTCTCAAAAAAATTAAAAAAAAATTTTTTTAAATAAAAGAGCCAGTCTCCCCAAATGACACACACTGCAAAAGTTAAAAATTTTCTAACCATACTCTACTTTAGCAATGCTGAAGTAGATAACATTTGTAATCTCAGTTCTCTAAACTGTCATGAGTACTGGCCTTTGAGACCTTCGGTATCAGCCTCTTTCAAGGGTCATACGAGAAACGGTGAAAGAAAGCAGTTTTGCTATGTTAGTATGTTAGTCACTCTTGATAATTCTCTTTAAAATGACAAGCTCTAACGGTAAGCTTTTATTTGACTTGTATCAAATATTCTCTGAATGTGACTATGTTTTAAAATATATCTGCAATCCTGATTTTTCAGAAATAATCACTTTTACTTCAGAGTCAAAATCATAAGAACTTACTCATGCTAAGTGTTACAGCTTTCTGACAGGTAGAAATAGCTGATGTGGGTGAAGCGTCTATCTTGATGTTTTATATCTAGCTATTAGTCAGCTAATCCTCCTTCCTACTTCACTGAAAATATTTTCATTCTGTCTGACAAAAAGTAAAAAATTACATTAACTGTGACTAAAAATGTATTGCAGATGACACATTAATGAGACTAATGGTTCTTGTCTTATTCTTTAAAGTTTTCTTATTCTTACCTTTGGTGAGCCTAGATCCTAGATATTTGAATAATTACACAAAAGATATCTTTTTTCTTGGCAGAGGAGGAATTCTAGGGAATAAGATGACAATAAAAGTTTTTAGGTAATTTTAATATAAATTTTGAAGCAGAAGGACCAAGTAAATCTTGTAACTATATATTAAAATTCCATGTATGCAAAATATTTGGATGTGTCTGGTTAGTCAAAATAAAGCATGATAGAAAGGTAAAGACAAGCAATGCTGACAAAGAGTTTATTTAGGTGTATTGGAGAAAAATTTTGACTTATCAAGAAAAATTCAGTTAACTTAGCATGAAAGGAAAAATGGTAATATGGCTTATAACCAGCACATGAGCATAGATGGAGAAATCGTACAGCCAGAAAGACTGGCTCTTAGCACTGACAGCCTTACTGCTTACTCTCTATTTCATACTACATTCTCCTCATCCCTCCTGCCGCATGTACTTTCTTTCTACCCTCACCACCCAGGTGATAACCTACCCCATGATTCTCAAAGTGTGGTCCCTAGACCAGCAGCATGAACCTCATCTGAGAACTTGTTAGAAATGAAAATTTTCAGGTCTTCAGATCTACTAAGTCAGAAACTCTGGGGATGGGACCCAGCAACTTGTGTTTTAACAAGCCCTGCAAGGTGATTGTGGTGCCTGCAAAAGTTTAAGAACTCTTGATCTAACCTACTTAGAGATGGTATCTCTGTATACTTCATTGAGAAGCCATGGTCTAGAATTTAAGCTCCAGAGGAGGGGTTAATTTTGTTTTTTTTTTTAAATGTGTATTTATTTATTTTGAGAGAGAGAGAGAGAAAGAGCATTAGTGAGGGAAAGGCAGAGAAAGAGGGAGAGAGAATCCCGACATGGGGCTTGAGATCATGATTTGAGCTGAAATCAAAAGTCAGACACTTAAACAACTGAGCCACCCAGGCATCAATTTTATTGTTTTTAAATATAATTGCAATACAATATTAGTTTAAGGTAAACCATGCAGTGATTCAACAATTATATACACTATGAAATGCTCACCACATAGAGTAACCATCTGTCACCGTACAAAGTTACTACAATATTATTGACTGTATTCCCTATGCTGTACTTTTCATCCACGTGACTTATTTATGGAAGTCTGTAACTCTTAATCCCCTTCATCTATTTTTCACACTTCCCTGTCCTTTGGCATCCACTAGTTTGTTCTCTGTATTAGTTTATTTCTGTTCTTTGTTTATTCATTTGGTTTTTGGGTTCCACATATAAGTGAAATCATATGGTCTCTTTTCTGACTTATTTCACTTAGGTCCACCCATGTTACCTTGAAAGGCAAGATTTCATTCATTTTTATAGCTAATATTCTATTGTATATACACCGCAT
Source organism: Paguma larvata (assembly GCA_030068075.1). Classification (NCBI taxonomy): domain Eukaryota; kingdom Metazoa; phylum Chordata; class Mammalia; order Carnivora; family Viverridae; genus Paguma; species Paguma larvata. The sequence goes on from CM057843.1 coordinate 55,050,387, forward strand.
ATCCTTTATCCATCCATCTTGGACGAACATTTAGGCTGTTCTCTTACCTTGGCTGTTATAAATAGTGCTGCAACAAGCATAGGAGGGCATATATCTTTTTGAATTAGTGTTTTTGTTTTCTTTGGGCAAATACCCAGAGGTGTAATTACTTGGTTGTATGGTATCTCTGTTTTAATTTTTTGAGGAAACCTTCATGCTGTTTTCCATAGTGGCTACACCAGTTTACATTCCCACCAACAGTGTTGGAGGGTTCCAAAGGCAGGAGTTGTCTTTTTTTTTGGTTATTTATATCCTGAGTGCCAGAATGGTGCCTGGAACACTGTAAGACTCAATAAGTTAATGTCGAATCATACCTTTAGATGGCACGTTATTTCCTACTAAGAAATCTAGAAACCTACCTGCATCTGTACCCATTTTCTTCCTTCTTTTTCCAACTGGTGAAATGTGCCTCATGCTATCAAAGGTCAGCATTACCAGATATGGATTAGATTTCATCTCTTCTTGCCTTCTCAGGAACTTTGCTCCTTTGGTCATCCCGTCTGTCCTACATTATTTGTCAATCTTTCTCTACTAGATTATTTCATGTAGTATACAGTCAGATTCGACACCATTCTAAAACAAGAACAGACTCCCCGTCCTCATATGCCCTTTCAGTTACTGTCCCATTTCTGTTTGCCTTCACTGCCACACCTCCTTGCCTCCCACTTACCCCTCTAATCTTCTTTTCACTTCCACTATTCAGTGGTTCTTTTTTAAACATCTTTATTGAGATATAATTCAGATACCATAAAAGTTACCCATTTAAAGTGTACAATTCAATGGTTTTAGTACATTCAGAAGTGTTTAATCATCACTACAATCCAAGATTTAGAACATTTTCACCACTCCCAAGAGAAACCTCCTGCCCATCAGCAGTTACTCCCTACTCACCTCACCCCTCTGCCCTAGGCCACTGCTACTGTACTCTGTTTCTATAGATTTGCCTATTCTGGACTTTTCCTATGAATGGTGAGTGGAATCATAAGAGTATGTGGTCTTCTATAACTGGCTTCTATCACCATAATATTTTCAAGGTTTATCCACATCATAGCATGTATGTGTACTTTATTCCTTTTATGGCTAAATAGTACTCCATTGTATGAGTATACTGCCTTTTATTTATCCATAATCATCAGTTGATGGACAGTCGGCCGTTTCTGCTCTTTGGCTATTATGAATAATGGTGCTATGAACATATATATACAAGTTTTTGTGTGGTTACTTCTCTTGGATATATACCTAAAGTGGAATTGCTGGGCTGTATAATAACTTCAACATTTTAAGGAACTGCCAAAGCAGCTGTACCAGATACCAGAAATATTGTTGTGGCCTGTTACAGAAAAGCAATCTTAGTGGCCATAGTCTGTTCTGGCCACCCAGTTCACATACTTCACACATGCAAAATACATTTGCCCCTCCCCATAAAGTCTCCCAGAGTTCCATCCCTGAATGGCATCAGGCTCAGGCTTGAAGTTTAGGAAATCAGTGAGGTCTGGTGCAGATTAAGATTCCTTGGGTACAATTTCTTGATGACAGCTCCTTGAGTATAGTTCCACTTGATGTGAAAACATGGTGACTAAAGAAGCAAACTAGGAGTGCCTGGGTGGCTCAGTCGGTTAAGTGTCTGACTTTGGCTAAGGTCATGATCTCATGGTTCGCAAGTTCGAGCCCTGCATAGGGTTCTGTGCTGATGGTGCAGAGCCTACCTGGGATTCTCTCTCTCCCCCTTTCTGCCTGTCCCCCACTTTCTCTCTCTCTCTTGAAATAAATAAATAGACCTAAAAATTTTTTAAAAATAAGCAAACTATACAACCTTCCCATAACTACCCAACTTACAATGGTAAGGTGTGCGATACCCTTCCTATTCCAAAAGGGTTTGGAAAACAACAGGCAATTCTCTCTTTATGATTTCTTTCTATGTGGTGTATTCTTTTCTACAGTTTTAAATGCCATCTATACAGGGGCACCTGGTTGTCTCAGTCAGTTAAGTGTCTGACTCTTGATTTTGGCTCAGGTCATGAGCTCAAGGTTCAAGAGTTTGAACCCTGCATTGGGCTCTGCACTGAGAGTGTGGAGCCTGCTTGGGATTCTCTCTCTCTGTCTCTGTCTCTGTCTCTGTCTCTCTGTCTGTCTGTCTCTGCCCTTCTGCTTGTACACACACATGCGTGCGTGCTCTCTCTCTCTCAAAAAAAAAAAAAAAAGAAAACAACTTTAAAAAAACATACCATCCATACATTCATGGCTTCCACATTTCCTAATATCTCTGAGTTCCACACTAGAATATCTAATAACCATTTGATACCTTTACTAGGATATCACAGATATTTCCAATTTAACATGCTAAAATTAATTCTTATTTTCTTCTTCACCCTTTTCCCCCACAAACCTGTTATTTTCCTGGTTTCTCCGTCTAGGAGAATGATGCCACATTCACCTAGTTGCTCAGACCAAAACCCAGGACTCAGCCTTAATTCTTTTCTCTGCCTTCTATATTCCAATAATCAGCAAGTTCTGGATTTTCTTTCTCCAGAATATACTTTTTTCAACCTCACCTGGATTACAACAATCTCCTTATTTGGCCACCCTTCTTTATTCTTGCTCCTTTCAGATTTCCAATGGTAGTCAAAGCCATATTTTAATTAGTATGTCTGGTTTGGGCATGCCCTTGCTCACAGTCTTCAGTGACTTTTCATTGCACTTTAAGATCTAAATTCCTTCCGGTGGTCTAAAAGATTCCTGTAACTGGTCGTTGCTTGTCCCTCTGACCTTATTCCCTGCCATCTTTCCTCCTTATCCACTATCGTCACTTTCTCGGGGCTTTTTTCAGTTCCTCAAACATACCAAGCTCTCAGAAAGGATCTGTACACATGACACTTTCTATGCCTGGAATATTCTCTCCCAACTTCCCACCCCCACAGAACTGAATCTTTCCTATTCTTCAGGAATAGATTCCTGAATCTATTGGAATCCTTGGAATCCAGGAATCCAAGATATGGATTCCTGACCATTCTAAGTATTATCCCCCTCTCTAGTCTCCATCACTGTATCCTGTTTCTTTTATAAAACTTATCCCAATTTTAACTAGTTGTTTACTTATTTATCATGTGTCTCCCTAACTAGATTATAAGCTCTACTGGATCAGAGGCCATGTCTGTGTTATTCACCAGTGTATACCCAATGCCAAGGCAGAGTGGCTAGCACATAATATGCACTCAATAAATATGTGTTGAACAGTGTTTAAAGATATAATTTTGTTTTGAGACAAATATATTAATAAGTATATTAATGGATTATTAATGGATTATTTCCGAATTCTTACTGAAATAGCCCTTTCTCTTTCAGTAATTGCCCTTCCTTTTTGGCTGCTGCTCTAGCCAGAGCCACATCAGACGAAGTCCTTCAGAGTGATCTTTCTGCACATTATATCCCAAAGGAGACAGATGGCACAGAAGGAACTGTGGGTGAGTACCTTTCTACATTATTTGCTTAAAAATATTAAAATATGGGGCGTCTGGGTGGCTCAGTCAATTGAGCGTCCAACTCTCGATTTCAGCTCAGCTCATGGCTTCATGGTTGTGGGATGGAGCCCCGCGTCAGGCTTTGTGCAGAGCATGGAGCCTACTTGAGATTCTGTCTCCCTCTCTGCCCCTCCCTTGCTCACATGTGTGCTCTCTTGCTCAAAATAAACTTTATATACATATTAAAATCTTCTCGTGTAGTGACACAAAGAAAATGTCTACACAACATGAAATCTAATTCTTTACCCAATTGTTGATTTTATAGAAGGAGAAAAAAATGAAAAAAGATTTATATTTCAAACTAGTTAATAAAAGGAGGGAAAAGGAAAAAATACAAGTGTATTTTGAAAATATGTGACAATAATTGGAGCAAGAGATTGCCCTAACAAAATATGATCATAAATAATGCTTAGGTAAATGGAAAGAGTGAAGTGAGAAGTGTGAAGACACAACAGAAAAAAATGAGTGAGTGAGGAGAGAGAGAGTTTGAGTAAAACCTATTTAAAACTTGTAGCTTACCTTTAAGAATCCAAGTAAAAAAATCATATAAAAATTCAAGAAATCAATTGTAACATAACTTCTCATTCATTATATTAAATTTTATTTCTACCAATAAATAGAGTTCTTTATGACAACTATGTAACATGTGATTTAATTGCATGGGTCACTGGACATCTTTTTTCCAGGCAAATTAAGAGGCTTTATTTATTAAGGAAGGCATATTTTATTAACATATTATGCTTATACATATTTGCCAGGCTCGAAAGAAATAACCAATTTTTGTATCAAGTAGGAATTAACTACTCAAAATCATTAAGGGATTTTATTTTTTTTTAACTTTTTTTTTTTAATGTTTACTCATTTTTGAGAGAGAGAGAGAGAGAGACAGAGCCCAAGCAGGGAAGGAGCAGAGAGAGAAGGAGACACAGAATCTGAAGCAGGCTCCAGGCTCTGAGCTGTCAGCATTGAGCCCGATGCGGGGCTCGAACTCACGAACTATGAGATCATGACCTGAGCTGCAGTCAGATGCTTAACCGACTGACCCACCCAGGCGCACCCCCTCCCCCACCTTTTTTAAACCTTTTTTAAGGAAGTTCAATATTTCATTTTATTTGTTCCAACGTAAGCATTTGCCGTTAAACATGATGCATAAGGAACAAAGCATATATTAATGAATCAAAGTAGCTAATCCCAGAGAACTTGAGGCAGATATAAAAGTAAACATTTCTGTTCTTCCTTTATCTCTCTAGATCATTTTTGACAGAAAATTGGCAAGAAAGGAATTCCTCTTCTTGTTTTTACTGAAAGTAATGGAACCAAATTGTTCCAGAGACAACTTGGATGGAATTCCTGCTACAAAGCACTGGTCTTTCCTCTGGTACTGATGCATGGAGTAAAAGCCCTGTAATGAAAAGATGAGGGAGATTAAATTCTGCTTCACTGCAGCCTGGGTGACGGCTGACTCAGCTCCCGCTCAGTACAGTGACATTAACGACTAATGAGTAATTTACAGCTGCGAGGGGGTGGATTGCTACTTTGGACAATTTTCTCTTTTTCACACCCTTTTTTATTTTATTTTTCCATTTCTAGCAGCAATTATATATACTGATGTTCTACACTCCCTGCAGAAGGAGAATACTTAATGTAGCAAGATTGAAGTGTTGCCCTGCATGCCTGTTTAGGAAGAATAAGAACCCCCATAAGATAGCAGAAGTGAACTGGTGGTATCACTGGTGGTTCTGATTTTATGTTTTTTCAAGAGATTACCCAGTAATGTCTCCAGGCCATGGCTGTGATTCAGAATGATCTGTTTTAATTCTAACTATTTGCAAGTCCTTAATCCATTTAACCCAGATCACTCAGTGTGAACTGCACTGAGGAGAATCTCCACAGGGCATATTGTGTTTATCCACACATCAGAGTGGGAAATGAGCTTGCAGAATAAGGTCTGCTGTCACTGGCTTAACAGGCACTCAAGTCCCCACTGAAATGCCATTGTCTCTCCTCTTAGTTGTTTCCAAAAACAGACTTAAAAAAAAAAAATCCTAACCTAAATGTTTATGTCATCCATAGGAAAATGTTTGCTAAACAACCTTGTATGTCTCTTGGTACAAATTTAGTTTGGCGGATGTAACTCTTGTCCAGACAACCTAAAATCAATTTAAAATATCCCAGTGTCAAAAATAAAAACAAGAAGGGGAAAACGATCACTAATACAGAGGAAATTAAAAGAAAATAAGAGTAACTACTTAGTTGCTCTTATATACATCACAGGATTTGCTCCAACCAGCCCAGCTTGGGTTATTTCCAATTCCTGAGCTGATCACTATGGCCAGAGGAAATGTGATTCTCTAATTAGCTAGACCTGAATCACATTTTTTAACCCTAGATACACAGGGACTGAGTAGAGAAGGAAATGGTTCTGGTAGAAAGAGAAATGTTTGCTAGGTGGCAAAAAACAAAAAACAAAAACGCACATCAAAGCAAAGTTCTAACTCAAAATAGGAAATAAAGTAAAATAACTGGGAATATATTCATATTCTTCATTAAGAAATATGAAGCTCCTGGGGTGCCTGGCTGGCTCAGTTGGAAGAGCATGCAAACTCGAGCCCCATGTTGGGGGTAGAAACTCCTTTTAAAAAAATTCTTATGAGGGGTGCCTGGGTAGCTTGGTTAGTTAAGCGTCCAACTTTGGCTCAGGTCTTGATCTCAACAGCCTGTGAGTTCCAGCCCCACGTTCGGCTGTGTGCTGAGAGCTCAGAGCCTGGAGCCTGCTTGGGAGTCTGTGTCTCCCTCTCTCTCTGCCCCTCCCCAGCTGGTACTCTGTCTCTCTCTCAAAAATAAATAAACACATTAAAAATTTTTTTTTCAATCCTATGTTAAAATTCTTTTGAGCAACATAAAAAGGATTTAATGAAACAATATAACTTGTTTCTAGGTAAGAATATGAAATATACATCAATTTTTTTTCATAGGTTACTCTATAAATTCAAGGTGACCCCAAACACAAGGGCAACAGATTTCCCCCCTCAAACTTGGCAAAATAATTAGAAAATTCATCTGAATAAGAATGAACATGTCAAACTACTCTAGTGATAGCCTTTTAAACTAATATTAGGTAGGAAAACTAGTCCTGATAGGAAAACATGTTATAAAGTTACAGTAATTAGAAAATAATGGCACCATTGTAGAAATAGATGGAGTGAAGCAGAATAGATGATCAAAAAGCATACAAATATTTTCATATTTTAATAGTTAACTATATGTTTGCATATTCATTTATTCAGTAAACAGCTAGTGAGCCCCTGCTATCTGCTAGTTACTGTACTCTGACAAATCAAGTGTAATTGAGACTGTGGTCTGTAATTTGGGAAATGTAGACCACGGGTGTCAGGAGTCAGACCTGTGATTGAAAATGGTTTTACTTATTTGTGAAATGTTCTAGAGTAAGAGGATGTAACAAGTACTTAATAAATATTATCTGTTGTTATAAAATATGGCAAAAGCTATAGTAGATGGTGTAATGGGAACATAAGGGAAGAAGCAACTGGGAGGGGATAGGAACAGATCCACCGGTTAGTAAATACTGGAGGAAGCTGGTATTGCCTTCCCCTAACCAATTTATTGTCCAATAGACAGCAAAGGGATAAGTGTTCTCTGCCTGCGTTGTTTACTGTGGTAGCTACTGGCCATATTTAGTTACTGAGCATTTGATATGTAGCCAATATAACCCCAAAACTGAATTATAAATTTTGCTTAAATGGCCACATGTAGCTAGTAAGCAGCCTTATACTGGACAGTGCAGGCCTATATAAGAAGAGCAATATACAAGCCAAAAATGATATAATCGTTTCTATTATTTGGAATATTATCTGGAAACTATCCTGATAGTTAACATCAGTTATTTGTTTCACCCCACTCCATTCTCCCTAAGTGTTTCCAAATTCACTTATTGTTTTGCAGTCCACTGTTGTGACTGAGTCAAACTCATACCATGCCGCTGCAAAGACCAGATGGATTAGAGTGATACAAATAGGTAATTGCTGGCTGAAAGAGTCTCTGGGCAACTGGTGCTTTAAAAAAAATAAAGACCGGAGTTTTGTCAAAACAATAAAAATATTGTCTTGTCTGTTAGCCTCAGTTCCTCTCTTATACACACCTCCTCAGGTCGTATTGGCTCTTTGAACTTTTCCTTTCTCTTTCAAATGTACCCTGATTTTCACTTAAATAAAACGTCAAGGGGGACGGAGCCACAAAACATAAGTTAAAACCTTGTACTATGTTAGGAAGAAAAAAAAGGGCAAAGAAAACCTTAAGATAAGCTTTCTGAATATAGTCATTGTTGGAAGGATTTTGAATAAGAAAACAGATAAATAGAGTCACAGATTAAAGCAATGGCAGAGAAAGGAATAAAAAATGGGACTCTAAGTTCCTAGGCCACTCTAGAACACAAAGTCTCTCTTCTGCGGGATCTGTGTTCTAGATCCGCGCGTCATGTGCTGACGGGTACATGGCCATCAGGTACACATTTTCTCAGGCTGTCAGGTGATATCTGATTTATGTAGAGTAAAAAAAAGTTTTTGGAAAATTCTAAATTTTTTTTAACCTGTTTACCTGGGATGTAGGAATCTCTAAAATGCCGGCCTGAGAAAACCTAATCTCCCCTTGGTTATTTGACAGCTGCACTGAGTAGAGGACAGCTGGAGCTGAGGTGGTGTGAGATACTATACTATTCATCGTGGCCTCGGAGGCGTACACATCGGTCGTCCATGGACACTGAGGGATGCGAGCCGACTCGGAAGTCAGCTCATCGGTCCCACTTGGTAGGCAGGCAGTAGACTTAACAATCTAGGGTGAAGAATCTCTGGTTGGTCTCTCTTTTTCTATCCAGGGTTACATATGTAGACAGAGTTTAAGTACTTTTTTTCTTAGAGACTTTCAAAACTTTAAAAAGTTTTACCTCATTTGTTAATCTTTTAGCTAAGCTATTGCCAAAAACTTTAATTAAAAAAATTCATCAAGAAAAATAGATATAATTTAGTTCCAAATTATGATCAGTTACAAGAGAGAAAAGTTAGGGAACTAGAGGGAGGTAAAGGAAGAGGTCAGGAAGAAAAAGACAGAAGCAAAATCGTAATCAAAATAAACTCTCTGTCGTTTGCAAAATAATGATGTTTTCATAGGCTTTTCATATTCCAATTGGCTGAATAACTACTATTAATATTTTAGTCATTCTTCCAAGCAGGGGGCGCTTGGCTCTCCAGACACTAACTGTGGCAGCCAACCAAAAGGGAGCCGCTGCGATGGAGCTGAGCTCGATAGCAGTGGTCAGAGCACTTTGAGAGTTGGACAAAATCCAGTCTAGGAATAGATCCAAGCCTGGCCAGAGGTCTTCTCCTCGTGAAACAAGGAGGTCACAGTGGCAGCTGCTGGCTGATGATTTTCTACTAGATTGGTTGTCATTTTCTTTCTTCAGAAGCAACATTTCATTTCTCTTGAGAAGAGGAATTTCTTCTATTAAGTAAGGAGGAGTTTGACTAAGGTGACCTACTTCTGTCTTTACCAAGCAGGCTAGTGAAAAGCAGCTTTAAATGGCTCTTCATTGGGGGTGTCTGTGCTTCTTTCACAGAGATTGAGACAATGAAATTGGCGCGTTCTGTCTTCAGCAAACTACATGAGATTTGCTGCAGCTGGGTGAAAGACTTCCCTCTCCGCAGGAGACCCCAGCTTTATTATGAAACATCAATCCATGCCATCAAAAACATGCGCAGGAAAATGGAAGACAAACATGTCTGCATTCCTGACTTTAATATGCTCTTCAATTTAGAGGTAAAGGGCACTTCTCAAGAATCCACGAGATTTGAAAAACAAACAAATACCTTCATGGTCCTATTTTCTTACAGTATCTCTGATGGGTTGGAGGACTAAACGCAGAGTGGCACAAATTTGCTTGCATTAGACAACAGAAAAGAAACTGTTTTATTTTGTGGGGGTTTTGTTTGTTTGTTTATTTTTAAGTAAGCTTTATACCCAATGTAAACCCCAGATTGAAGTCACATGCTCCACTGACTGAATCAGACACGCGCCCCTATTTTTATGTTATTTTGAATAGATAATGCATCCACATGGTTCAGATCTGGAAAATAAAAGTCTCTCTCTTATCCTTGTCTCGCAGACACTCAGTGCTCCTCCATGAAGACAAGGGAAGTTACCAAATTTTTGTGTAAACTTTCAGAGTTATGCTCTAAACATGTAAGCAGAAAAGAAAACTGTCATATCTCAGTAAAGCTGTTGATTAAATTCCCACATTACTATGTTGTTGAAGCAACATAAAACACAACATAAAAGAATGAATTTGAGACTGAGACAGTTTTCTGATTTCATGTGATTTTCTTTTTAAAGTCGGTTTCTGACGCAGGAAAGTAGCTGGAATTACATTTCATGCATCTCTGTGACTGACAAATTGGATCATACAGCCTTGTCAGCTTAATAACCATTTTCTTGTTATCTTCCTCTTCTTTTTCTATTAAATGTATTAGGTTAGTGCAAACAGAGGTAGGTTTGTTTCCTTCGCCTGTCACTTGCCTCTTTTCTTCACTCAAGTCCATAACTTAAAAATTACAATGTAGTAATTTATACGAAGCACAATATTTCCTTCATTTGGCAGCTAAATTTACATTTTAGCTGACAGGGTCTGCTAAGCAGTGATAGTAGGTTCGTAATTGGTGCTTATGTTACAAAGATAGATCGGCTTTGTTTCCAAATATCTGTAGACTATCTGCATATCTTTGTTTCCAAATGTTACATGCCCATGCAAATATAACCTAAAAGACTAAGGTATGATAAACAACCCTTCTATCACTATATCCGTTTGAAGATTATACTCAGGTTTGAGGGTATTATTGCCTTTTTTTTTTTTTTTTTTGACCTGGTTGGTTTTCATTTTGCCTCAAAAGCAGCCCAAACACCTGACTCAAGAAAGGAGCACCCTGCTGTAGAGAATCAGGCTTTGAGCACAATTTGGCAACGCATATTTAGAACCCTGTACATCCTTTAGACCCTTTGATCTGGTAATTTCACTTTTATAAGGACACAAATGCAAGAAGTTCTTACATATATGTTTTGTTTGACATAACATTTCCAATAATAAAAAACTGAAAATTATCTAAGTCATGTATAGGGAAAAACTATGATAAGGCTTCTGAGATGTTTATAGTACATATCCATTTCAAATGTCTTTGAGTAATACTTAATACTTTACTCAAATGTCATGAGTAAAAGGCTAATGATATGAAAAATGACAAAAAGCAGGATATAAAATGTTTGGTATGATCCTAATTTTGTTTTATTTAAAAATTTTATATATATATAAAATTTATATATACATATAAAAGACTAGTTACCTGTGAATGGTGAGATAATATAGATTTCTTTCTTTATACTTCTTTATTAGTCCCAACAACAATACATCATCTTTATATCAGGGAAAACACTATTTTTTAACCTAAATAATTAATTTTTAATTTTTTAATTTAAAAATTTAATACTGATTTTTTTAAGAGATCCACTTGGCTCACTTCTGTTTCTTCAGATGCTATATTGAACCCTCCCCCCACCATGGCACCTGCGTGGCTCAGTCGGTTAAGCGTCTGACTCTCGATTTCAGCTCAGATCATGATCTCACGGTTCACGAGTTCAAGCCCCATGTTGGGCTCCACGCTCTCAGCGTGCTTGGGATTCTCTGTCTCCCTCTGCCCCTCTTCTGCTTGTGCTCTCTCACTCTCTCAAAATAAATAAACTTTAAAAAAAAAAAAAATCTCCCACCAATCACACATTAAAGTTATATCCTCATGTCCTCATGAAAATATTCTTGTACCCTCCCTCTTTGTGATGATCCCAAATCAACTCACTCATTTAAAAACTGCTTGTATAAGCCATTTTTCAATGTTACCCTTATTCTGCCAACTGAGTTGTCAATAAGTACTGCTTTAGTACATGACATTTAATATGTCAGTCAGGACTTTTTTGAAGATAGTTCTGTTTAATCAGTTAATCTTCAATGGCATTATAGATGATACTGATTAAATTGTTAACTGGTTGTAATGTCTGTATTAGATATCGATATAATATTTGGGTATTTTTATTCTATTTATATTTGGTACTTTTGTAAATTAGCATATACTTCAAAAAGAATCTTTCTTTTTTTTTTTAAAGATTTTATTTTTAAGGAATCTCTACACCTAACATGGGGCTTGAACTCACAACCCCAACATCAAGAGTCGCATGCTCCTCTGACTGAGCCAGCCAGGTTCCCCTAAAAAGAATTTTTTCAAAGCACAGACATACCTGTTGTTTTAGTAGTTCTTCCAAATCCCCTTGAGATAGCAACTCATCCCTACTTAACAGAAGAGAAAATCAGCACAAGAAAATTAGATGGTTTACTTTGTATATTTGATTTCCTTTGAATAACAGGGCCTAGGTTCATCTGAGCTGCCTGATCCCAAGGATGAAGTCAAAGTTTGCAAAAGAAAATGATTACATACTGTTGCCTAAAAGGGAGCCCAGGACTCAAGTGCAAACTACTTAAGGTTTAAATGTAATATTGTGATTAGGCTTCCTCAGTCAACACAAAGCGCAGGGTTGGAAGACCCTCCTCTGGAAGTTGCCTTTGTGCTTTAGGCAGTGAGTGAGCCAGGAAGTGCAAGGCTCAATCTTGGATTAGAGGACAAAGCATAATGGTTACAGGACATTTGGACATCTAATATGGTTTAAGTTTGGCTAACCAGTTTAGACACTGTGTTATTTATGGTAGGTATTCAGTGTGACTATGAATGATTTATGAAGAAGATATTATAGTTAAGAAATATGTGTATGCTTTCATTATCTCTATATTTTAAACAACCTAACATAGTTGGCCTTGTGCTGAAGGCCAATTATTTCCTGTTGTTCTCAGTTTCTAATTTCATAAGAATACTTTCATTTTGAAAAAAATGCTCAGTCCAGAACAGCTTTTGCTCCATTCGTCCTTATACCTTCTCTTTCCTCCCCCTTCCCACAACTTGTAACAGCAGTTTTGAAGCAACTGTACGTGGGTGGTTTCCATGGTACAACAACTTTCACAAAGAGGGCGCTTCAGCCTGAGCTAATTGGCCATGCTGTGTTCCAGTGTTATGAGTATAAACACAGATGCCCTCATGTTGCAGGTATTTTAGCAGCTGATCATGCATGTCAAAAAAGGTAAACATTTAGTTTCATTATCTGGGTGACAAGTGTAGTAGAGGAGGAGAATGGGCATCAGTACAGGGGATTGGTTCACTTGAGTCACACTGTACCTAACTCGCTTAACTGTTTCTGTGTTTCTTATTGACAGGACCAGGAAGAACAAGCTTACTTTGCAGTGTTTGATGGCCATGGCGGAGTGGATGCTGCCATTTATGCCTCCATTCACCTGCATGTTAACTTAGTACGCCAGGAGATGTTCCCCCATGATCCTGCCGAGGCCCTGTGCCGGGCCTTCCGGGTCACTGATGAGCGGTTTGTGCAGAAAGCAGCCAGGGAGGTATGCCATTTTCTCATAAATTCTAGCCATGAATGCACTGGCTGAGCTCAACTTGGTCTGTGGTTCAAGGGCTACTTTGGATTTTGTCTTTTTGTGCAGGCATTATTTAAAGTTCTCTTTCTTCTTTTTTTTTTAAACTTTTTTTTTTTTAGTGTTTTTATTTTATTTTTGAGAGACATAGAGTGAGCAGGGGAAGGGCAGAGAGAGAGGGAGATACAGAATCTGAAGCAGGCTCCAGGCTCCGAGCCGTCAGCACAAAGCCCGACGCGGGGCTCGAACTCACAGACTGTGAGATCATGACCTGAGCTGAAGTCGGCCACTTAACCGAGTGAGCCACCCAGGCGCCCAGGTTCTCTTTCAAACCGTATTCTTGACCCACAGTATTAGATTCTGTAGTAGCTCTAATTCCCTCTTCAGGGTTTTAGGGGCTGTATGACGTACTGTGGAGAATCTCTAAAGCTATAATTTTCCAGAAAGCCAGTCCGTTGCTGGATTTGGCAGGTGAGTTTTGTCCTTTTCTTTACCAGCGCCTGTCAGGTTCACGCTAGGACCATCTCTAGAAGCAGACTTTTGCTGACAAGATCTGGGTATGGTGATTAAAACAATTGACTAAAAAGGAAACAGAAGCTACATTACTCCCATACATTTGGATCTAAATGGGTTGGCAGTGTTTTACTGTGTATCTCTTGAGGGAAAATTTGCTTGGAAAGAGTGAATCCTTAGATGATTCTTGAACTGATTTTCTCTTAACAGGAAGGAAAGTCAGAGCTTATGTCCTAATTTCTTAAGGTTAATCAGACCTAACGTTTTTACTCTGAATGAATGACAGAGGCTCTATATTAAGATCTTAAAGTAAAAACTTTAATCTAATTATCATTTGGGGCATTGGTATGTGATTAACTACAGTACTCTATATTCATTTCTAACTGGGGGCCAATGGCAAGATAATAATTTTTAATTTTTAGAAGTAATTACAGAATTATTATACATACGAAAAATAAGACTCCTGCCCTATGAATTGAACATTAACTGTTTTTGAAATGGACTTGGAAAGAGCAAGGTCCTCATTTAATCCATTTCTTTGATCTCATAGTTATTCTATATAGCAATAGTGGGACTTCGAATTAATGAAACAGTAATTCAGAACTATTTGGTATTAAGCAATGAAAATATTCTGCTATCTCTCCACCTGCATCCCAGGTATGGATTAATACGCAAATCCAACAACAGTAATCACTAGGGTCTACATGTAGAGGTGGGGCTAGACAACAAAAATACTAGTTGTTGACCTCAGACCTTCTCAGAGGCTTTTGAGGGCTGGCATTGCATGGCTTTCCCTATCGTGGAGCTGCTGGCTGTCAGCTGTCCTCACTCTGAGGACAAGACCTGGCCCCTGAGAGGTGATCTGTAATCACCAACGTGAAACTAAGAGACTTGCGTTGTCTTCTTCATCTTCTGTCCTATCCTTTTTCCTCCGTGCCCTCAAAATCATGGCTTTTCTTTCTGATCATGTTCACCTCATTTGCTTTGCCGGTGATCCTGATGTCTCTCAGTCTTGCCAACAGTTCTCTTGAATAATTTAGGTTTGTCTCAGCAGTTACTTTTCTCCTTCTTGTGCTTCCATGTGCTGCTAACTGCTGGGAAGAAAGTAGCTATTCCTGTTGTGAGGCAGCCCTGCCTCCTGTTCTCTCCAGGGCATATGCACTGAAGTGTCTTTATCATGTGTTCCAGGGGGCTGAGTTTTTGAACATTCTGTGTGGGAAGGCATTTTATTGGTGGGTGAGGATTTATAACAAACTTTCCCTATATAGGGAAAATGAGAAGTTGTTTTTCTCATTGGATACAAGGGGCCTTTTACCATCCCTGACGCATTGGTTCTAATTTAGGCCAAGTCCTTGGTAACAGAAAGTCATGCTTATTTGGTGGTGACTCATGTCAAATTGGAGATGTCATTTTAGTATAGTAATAGCAGGAGCATTAAGTACAGTGGTACTGAGCTACTGATGTGAAATTCCAGGCTGTTCTTTATGCAACGTTCCAAAAGCAAAGGCCCCTAAAGTTATTATAGACTTTTTTTTAAACTATAAGCAACTTAGCATGCCAGGAAATATATCTCTTGGCTCCTATCCTAATATTCAGAGTATGGGAGCATTAGTTGTATATCAGTCAGATATTTTATATGTTTTTTGTAATGCTAGGATCCTCCCCGTGAACATACATCAGTAACAAAACAGAGACCAGGATATGGGAATCTTTTAAGGATTGCTGTAGTGAACTGAACTGGACTAGGAGGAAAAAGAATTTCAGTTGTTTTGTGTACCAATGAGTTACCTGGCCTTGGAAAATCACATAACTCGCCATAGTTTTTCTTACCTATACATGAAATGAAATGAAATGAATGAAATGAAATGAAATGAAATGAAATGTCATCCTTGCCTTGCAGATCACAGATAGAATTGGATCTATGTGGACCCACATATACATGCACATAAAAATGCACTGAAAAATAGGAATTGCTATTTATTGTGAAAGCAAGTTATTAATAGTCTAGTCTAGCCGAACTAAAAGTTTGTATTAACTATAAACTGCTTCTTAATGAGGATTTGATGTCTCTTTTTACTGACTCTAGTTTTATTTAAATTATTTTCAGAGCTTAAGATGTGGGACCACAGGAGTGGTGACTTTCATCAGAGGTAACATGCTCCATGTGGCCTGGGTTGGGGATTCCCAGGTTATGCTTGTGAGAAAAGGCCAAGCCGTTGAACTAATGAAGCCACACAAACCGGACAGGGAGGTAAGTGTGCTCTGTTAGAGCACATGCCGCAGAGGCAGTTTCTAGTTATTAAGATTCATTTGATTATTATAATTACCACTACTGGCTGAGCAACCATGTCCACCTTACAAAGGAGTAATAAAGAGAGCCTTTCCAGGAATCTGATGAGTATTGTATCTGTTTACTATGTAAGGTAGACAAATCCTGAATCCAATTATTTGCTTCTCTCTATTGCATTGCTGTTTAGGATGAAAAGCAGCGAATTGAGGCTCTTGGAGGTTGTGTAGTCTGGTTTGGTGCCTGGAGGGTGAATGGAAGTCTGTCGGTCTCCAGAGCTATTGGTAGGAAAAACCAATTAATTTTTGTTTCTCCAAACTGTCCTCTTCTAGCTCATTGTCTTATATTAACTCTACTACACAATAAGGAAACTTGAGATGGTAATTTATATTATCATACTGATTATTATTATTTAAAATAACAATTGGATAATGCCTCTTAATTGATTCAATCAACCTATTCATCTATATGCTTAAATGCCATTATTAAAAGGGAAGTATATTAAGAAATGCAGAACTTCCTAGGTTCTATCCATTTTTTTTTTTAATGGAAGCCCTTAATCTTTGGGACACAAATTTGCTTAAAACTCTAGCGATCCTCATTTCAGTCCACTTTGGGTCATATTTAGCTTGACTCGGTATTTTCAAGAGAATGGAAGGCTTTCCTCTCTATATTTTACTTTTTTTTTTTCATTGAATTACAAAATATCAACATTGTGCTTTTAGATGAAAACAATTTTCTTTATGTGGAATATACTGATTTGCCAGATAACCCTAGGTTTCAAAGAATCTGGCTCTCTAGTTCGTAAATTCTTCAGAAGAAGGGTAAGTCAATGTAACTTTTGGACAAAATGACAAAATGCAAGGGAATAAGTTCAAAGATAGTCCTGTTTCTATTATTGTTTTACTTTGGCACCTGGGTTTATTATATTTTAGGCTTCATGTCTTAGCTTCATTTTCTGGTTTTTTTAAAAATAATAAATTAGTGGTACATATATACAATGGACTACTACGTGGCAATGAGAAAAAATGAAATCTGGCCATGTGTAGCAACATGGATGGAACTGGAGGGTATTATGTTACGTGAAATAAGTCAGTCAGAAAAAGATACCATATGTTTCCACGAATAGGTGGACTTTGTGAGACTAAGCAAAAACCAGGGGGAGGGGAAGAGGGGAAAGGAAAAAAAGACATGGGGGGGAGATAAAACATAAGAGACTCTCAAAGACTAAGAACAAACTGAGGGTGAAGGGGGTGAGGGAGGGGGGGAGAGGGGGTGATGGGCATTAAAGAGGGCACGTGTTGGGATGAACACTGGGTGTTATATGTAAACCAATTTGAAAATAAACTATTATAAAAAAATAATAAGGGGCGCCTGGGTGGCTTAGTCGACTTCGGCTCAGGTCATGATCTCATGGTCTTGTGAGTTCGAGCCCCACGTCAGGCTTTGTGCTAACAGCTCAGAGCCTGGAGCCTGGAATCTGTGTCTCCCTCTCGGTCTCTGACCCTTCCCCGCTCATGCTCTGTCTCTCTCTCTAAAAAATAAAAAAATAATTAAAAAAAAAGTATTTAAAAAAAATAATAAATTAGTGTGTGTGTATTTGTCTTTATAGGTGATATGCCCGCATACTGCAGTTCTTAGTTCTTGCCTCTTAAAGAAAAAATGAAGTAGTTTGACATAGGGATAAAATGGATAAATGGAATTCACATCTAATCTCTGAATTTTGCTTATCGTTACCAAAACATTCTAGAACATTAACAAAATCTCAAAGGATTGATTCAGTTTTACCAGTGATGTGAGTTCCTCCCACTCTTTGGGAAGGTGCTGGCAAGCTGTGAAGTGGCCCAAATGTGAGCAGCAGAAGGCTGAGAGTGAATGCGGAAGCTGAAAGAACCTGCAAGTGCTTCTGACAAAATAAGAGTTAGTTTTATCTTAGGCTGGGAGAGTTATTAGGAGCTCTGGAATAAGACCACCGAGGCGAAATTTCTCATTACTGAAACACACCCTCACGTAAAATTATTTCTGATAATTCCTCTTGATCTTCCTGTCTTTGTCAGAGTACTGAAAGGGACCTTTCATGCTGATAATAGAACCAGCTTTACTAGAGAATACTTGCCTTTTCCTGTTTCTAAAATATAACACAAGGGGAAACTAAAAGCAAGGGAAGACTGTCCTTGAATAAGAGGTGGTCTAAGAGAGAAGAAGGCAGACTTCATAGAGGAAGTGACTTTTAGGTTGGCTGCGGAGGACACTGTGTAGGGGAGGAAATTCCAGGGGCAGGGGCATAAAAACATGTGGGCGTCTGAAAGGGCGTGCCGCGTTTTAGGAACAGCAGCACGTACAAGAGGCCAGGGCAGAGGGCAGGAGCGGTAACAGTAAGCGTTGCTGCCGGATGGTGAAGGGGCTTCTGTGCCAGGCTACGTAGTCTAGGCTCCCAGGTGAATAAGCAGAGAGGCCACGGGATCATTCATAATCCCTTATGTTAAGGTATTTGTTTGGGATGACGGGATAGAAGATGGACTAGATCGAGTACAAAGACTAGATGGAATCGTTCAGGGGTTGATAGTTTGTTACAGTGATGAGGGCAGCTCAGAAGGGAGAGAGAGGAGGCGGAAACTGACTGAAGTGACAGTTTGTGGGGGTGGAGGAAAGCTGACTTCCAGGATTTTGACTGAGATGATAAAGCATCTGTAAAAAAGCAGCAGCAGTTTGTGGGGTGGGGAAGAGGGAGCGTAATGAGTTCATTTTGGACATATTATATTCTGGGACCTTACCTGTGTGATATTTTAGAAGAGATAATTTATATGTAGTTGGAAATACAGATCTGGAGCTTAGCAGAGTTCTGAGTTGCAGACAGAGATGTGGGAACTCATCCCATTTTGGCAATAATATTAGCAACTGTGAAGTGATTTCCTATATATTAGTTGAAACTATAGGCACGGATGGCATTGCCCAGGAAGAACATGTAGTGTGACGAGAGACCCAAGGATGAGACTCATTACTTAAGACAGAAGGACACTCAGATGAAGTCCTGCTCTCTAGGTTTGTATCTTGGCTCTATCACTTGACAAGCTGTGGGCCTTGGAAAATTAACTTCCTTGTGTCTTTTCTTCCTTGGTAAAGTAGGAATAGTAACAGTGAATGGCTCATGGAGTTTTTGTATTAAATGGTAGAATACACGCACCACGCTTGGAACCCTGCCTGGCACAGTTTTAGCACAAGATGATCGTTAGTGCTGTTATTAAGTGAAGGAGCCGGTGAAGGGAATCAAGGAGGGATCAGAGATATACAAGTGGGGGCTACCACAGATGCGGAGGGAAGAGGGGCTCCAGGAGTTAAATAGTCACAGGGTCAGGTGCTAGAGAGGACAGGTAAGATGTGGGATAAAAAGAAAAAGACATGGAATTCTGAAAATAGGAAAGAATTGGTAACATAGGAGAGAAATGTTTTGGATTAGTAGGTGGAAAAAAAGAATCAGGAGAGGGAAAATGAGCAATAACGAACGTGTAAATTTAGTTTCTTGGACAAGTTAGTGGTAAAGGAAATAGTGTGGTGGCTTGAGGGAAAAGCGGATTTGGGAAAGGATTTTATCGTTTTTGTTTTTAGGATAAGGAGTTTAGATCAGATTTGTAGGATAAAAGGTGAGAGCAAGCAGAAGAGAAACTGAAAAGAAGAGAAACTGAAGACAAGATAGACAGAAGCTAGTCCTAGAGAGTCAGGTCCAAGAGCACAGGTTAGCTTTGAGAAGGAAAAGGAGACCTCTTATCTGAGACCATGGTGAATCTCTTCAAATTAAAACAAAAAGGGCGGGGGGGGGGGGAGGGGTTAGGGGAAGGAACGAGGGAATTCAGGCTTGATATACTTCATTTTCTTTGAAGTAGGAAATCAGGCCATCTACCAAAACCCAGTAGCTTAATTGGAAGAGAGAGGTGAAGAATGTGGGAAAGATTTGGAAAGCTCACCGAATAAAACAGGGGGCTAAATGGGGACAAGAAAAAGGACTCCCGAGCCGAGTTCAACTCTACTTGGGAAATAAGGGACACTTTTAAAGCTTTAAAAATGAACAGCTTTCAACAGTTTCTCCTCCTGAGCCCTTCAGATTTATGATCCACAGTTGACGGAGGCATGATGCTTCCTAGCATATGGAGAGAGGAGGTTGAAGATAAAAGGATGCTGCCATTTCTACCATGAAATGGATAATCATGCCCTCCTACCAAATTTGGGGGCGAAATGTCATGAATTTGACATCCAACAGGAGAGCAGGTGAAAAGCCAGAATTTTGGCAGCACTTTCTCTGTGCAAATCTTTGTATGTTCTGTTCCAAACTAACAGTTGCAGTAGCCTTTTAATTGAAGCACTAAAACAAGATTTTTGGGAACAGTATGACTCAGATCACATTTATTTTTAGAGCTGGAATTCAGAAAATAATAACGATGATAATAATAGTCAGGTGGAGTAGGGGATGGGGAAATTTAGTAAACTGGATTGGTGGAGAACGCTGAATCCAGGATTGGAAGTTTTGATTAGCTTTCTCCGGCTGCTGGGAGGCATCATAGTAGACCAGCGAAACTGAAGTTGATGGAATCAAAACCGTGTTTGAAGGAAGATGGTTCTGGCTGCTGTACGAAAAAGACTAGTTTCTTATCTTTTAACTGTTCTTCAGGATGTCCCATCATGAGACCTGCTGATAAGGCATGTGATGTGACCCACACTGGTCCTAGCAGTTTTCGCTAGGGTTCCTGTTGAGCTTTCTGGGCCTATTTGAGGACTAAACAGGGATGTGAAATGTTGGAGAGGACCTTACTTGGGTAGGAGAGAACCTACAACAAATCATCAGGAAGGAAGAGTGATGATACAGCCAGATCACTTAAGTACAATTATCTTCATTTTCTCATCCCCTAGTCGCAAAGTCATTTTAGTACTTCCTTAGTAACTGATGAGGGTTTGTAAGCAACAAATGCTAGGATTGGGACCCAGGCAGTCTGACTCCACTAAGCTGTACTTTACAAATGATAAAACATTTTGTGAATTTTAGCTGTTTCCTAATCTAGCAGTTATGGCTAAATACTGTTTCCTATGTAAAGTAGAAAATGAGTATCCCTCGTTGTACTAATAAACTATGTGGTTACATAATAGGCCAAGGACCCTTTGGCTAGACTCTCTCCAAGTACCTAGAGGAAAACACTGGATATAGAGTGAATGGATCTGGAAGTGCTCTAGATCTAAAGAATCCAAAATGCACTGTAGATGATTAACTTTCTCAGTCGTCTGGTGACAGACTGGAGACCATGGGCTCACATTAAGCTAAGTTTCTGTTTCCACTCCAAGCACCCCATATATAGCTACATGTCATTCCTTAACAATTGCCTCTGTGTCTTTGTTTATGCCATTCCTTCAATCAAGGGCCCTTCTATGCCTGGTGATAACTAACTTCAAGGCCCAGTTCAAATGTCCTTCTGTAAGTGGATGAACTATTAAATAAGAGAGAAATAATGGTCTGGTAGGGCGTTGGGGGTTCTCACAGTTGTTCATAGTAGAGAATGAACAATGGCAATAAAGGTGGCAGCAGGGAAATGAAGAAAGCAAGAATATGGTAGTCCCTGAAGATGAGAGAAATATGGCTATACATTTTCTAGAAGTTACAAGTAAAGCAGCTTTAAAAAGAAAGTGAGGCATCTGGGTGGCTCAGTTAAGCAGCCGACTTCAGCTCAACAAGTTCGTGAGTTCGAGTTCTTCGTGGGACTCTGTGCTGATAGCTCGGAGCCTGGAGCCTGCTTCAGATTCTGTGTCTCCTCTCTCTCTGCCCCTCCCCTGCTCATACTCTGTCTCTCAAAAATAAATAAAAGTTTAAAAAACTTAAAAAAATAAAAAAGCAGTAAGTAAATAAATAAATAGCAGAAAGCAAACTAGACTGGGAACTAAGAGGCTCACATTCTAGTTCTCTTGTTTGAATGTTGGGATGACTTTTCCTGGCTTAAAGGAGTTGACTTGATTTTTAAAAATCCCGTGTAACTCAAACCTATCTCTGTGCTAGCAGCATAAAGCTATTAATTTGAATACTAGACCAGAAAACTCAAGTGTTTAGTGAAGAGTGATCACACTTTGGTTTTTTTTTTTTCAATGTGGACTCGTTCTCAAATCTCAATTAAATTTAACCACTAATTTTAAAAAAGCAGATTTATCAATAAACAAAATGTTCCTGTGTAAGACTGAATTTTTTCAATGCAGCAAAAAAATTTAGATTTGACATATGTTGCCATGATCAGCTAAGCCTAAATCATAGCTAGAGGCACAAGATTCAGAGTGTAATAAGCGAGCTAAGAAATTAAGCCCTCTGAATGGCAATTATTTAACAGAGAGTTAAGGAGTGAGCAGCATCTGATTAACAAAGAATTCAAGTACTGTATTTTACTTGAAACTAGTTTATAAATTCTCTCCAGTGTATTCAGATCACAATCCAGTAAATAATGATCAGTCACAGCACTGGCCATAAACATTCCTATGAACATGCAAGGTAGACCAAAATCTGACCTGCTTTCTAATTTCCACAGGAGATGCCGAACATAAGCCATATATCTGTGGGGATGCGGATTCTGCCTCTACTGTTTTGGATGGAACTGAAGACTACCTCATTCTGGCCTGTGATGGCTTCTATGACACCGTGAACCCTGATGAAGCAGTGAAAGTTGTGTCTGACCACCTGAAGGAGAATAATGGAGACAGTAGCATGGTTGCCCACAAGTTAGTCGCATCAGCTCGTGATGCTGGGTCAAGTGATAACATCACTGTTATTGTGGTATTCCTGAGGGACATGAACAAAGCTGTAAATGTTAGTGAGGAATCAGATTGGACAGAGAACTCTTTTCAAGGAGGGCAAGAAGATGGTGGGGATGATAAGGAGAATCATGGAGAGTGCAAACGCCCTTGGCCTCAGCACCAGTGCTCAGCACCAGCCGATCTAGGCTATGATGGGCGTGTGGATTCATTCACTGATAGAACTAGCCTGAGCCCAGGGTCCCAAATCAACGTGCTGGAAGACCCAGGCTACCTAGATCTCACACAAATAGAAGCAAACAAACCTCACAGTGCCCAGTTTTTGCCACCAATTGAGATGTTTGGTTCTGGTGCACCAAAGAAGGCAAATCTTACTAATGAGCTAATAATGGAGAAAAAATCAGTTCAATCATCACTGCCTGAACAAAGTGGTGCTGCAGAGTTTCCCTCTTTTAATTTGGGTTCGACAGGGCAGCAGATATACAGAATGGAGAGCCTCTCTCCTGTCTGTCCTAGGTTGGAAAATGAACAATTCAAATTCCTGGGAAAGAGAGTTTCCAGATTGTCTCATTTACGCTCTCATTATTCAAAGAGATGGCATGGATTCAGGTTTAATACAAAGTTGTATTCATTTATGTCTGCTCAAGAGCCTTCCCACAAAATAGGCACTAGTCCATCCTTACTTATTCGAAGTGGGAAGAGAAATAGGATGTTAAGAAGTTTTCTGCCATGGAGGCAAAATATTTGGAAAGGATACAGTGCCAACATGATGAAGCAGCTCAGGAAGAGTAAGGACATCCCAGAGCCAGGTCTTCCTTGGAGCTATAAAATATAATACTTTCTCTCTTTAAAGTAGGCTAGCTAGCTCTCCCCCAATGAAAACACCACTATCAGAGTAGAAACAAGGTAGACATTTCTGAAATATATGTGCTTCATTATGAAACCATGGATGGCTCCATTCTTAAATGTAAATAGATCTCTAGGAAACTCAAAAGTGTTTTCAATCTAAAAAAAAAAAAAAAAGTATTGGCGGTTTCACTAGCAAAATTCTACAACTGGTCCCTGTGATGTGTCTCCACACCTCCATAGCTCCCCACTTTACTCCCCTTCACATCACTAGTGGAAGCTTGTGAGTTAGTTATTTGAGTCAGGATGTCTAGTGTCGCAATCTGAACGCAGGTGAAATCTGGGTTTGAGGTGCCTAATGCATCTGTGGAAAACTTGCTGCAGAACTAGATTTAACTGGGGGATATTCCTTAAGACTGGAACCCTCCCCTCGTTCTGTGGTTGGCAAAAGACAAAAAGCCATATGGGTTTTAATTGGTTACAGTGACAGCAGGAAACCAGTATAAGAGTGTCATATTTTCAGACTTGTGAGGTGTATACAGTCAAAAAGATATACTGATTTTTTTTCCTGTAATATAAAAGATTATGAAAATTTTCTGAATTAAAAAGTATTTCCTAGGGCTGTGTAGCTATTTGGGAGTTTCATAACCTGTTATGGTGCTTTTGGCAGAATTTTTATTATTTGTCATTTTAGACAGCTGTTAACTGATTTTAACCTATGATGCTAATATGTTTTTCACTGTACCTTCATCTCAGGAATAGAACTGATTTAATGGAGATGATGATAGGTACAAATATACTAGAATCAAGTTACCATTTAAAAAAGAAAATCAAATAGTATTTCTATTTTTTCTGCCTTTTTTTAAGTTCACAGACAGCAAAAGCATACACTACTACAAAATAAAAAGTGGTTTTGGTGAATGCAAAATACTGTTTTTAACTTCTCTAAAATTGTTTCCCCCATGGGAATGAAATAATTGGTGTGATAGAGGTTGAAAGTACCGTCCAAAGTGAGCCCAGAGAGGCCAAGTGCAAAAGGGAAGGCAGAGAGCGGAGACTGAGGTCTAGCTAGTTACGAACGGAGCACGCTCCAGAGTCCTGCTACGTACAGGCAACGTCCGGCTGCGCAGACGTCTTCCTCATTTCAGTAGTTCCTTACGTTTGATCATTTGTCTGCCGCTTGCCCTTTCCGTAGTTTCGAACTAGAAGCATATCCTTAAAGACAGCAAATAAACTAACAAGCAGATTCATCTAGTGAAGCTGCTTCTGATTCTCTGAGAATCATGAATAATACCACAGGACCTTTTACCCTCCCCTCGTCCACCGTGGACCAGCCCTACCACGGACGGGAGCTGCCCACTCACTCGTACCACGGGAAGGGACCAAATGCTCTTGCCGAAAAACGTCCACCGCCTGCGTGTTTTACAGAATGATACTATTACTCTCTGTTCCCCAGACCCATGATGGAGGACTCCGAGTCCTAGATCTTAAAAACAAAGGACCGTAGCATATTTGGGTGCCAGGATAGCTATATCAAATACGTAAAAACTTCACTTTAGCAATGATCAGATTGTTAATCTATACATTTTATTTTTAAGAATTTGTAAGATTTTCAGTATTTCTCTTGATTTAAGTCATTTATTCTTTTCTCAAGTCTTGTGACGTGGCTAAAAAAGGAGGGAGTAAACATGGCTCCAGCTGTAGTACGGGAATCTTCACCAACCTGATGTTTTACCACCATACACGGACCTCACTCACATCTGTCACTTTCTGAAGCCTAGATCTTGTTAACAACCCATCGGGTGGAGTCAGTTTCAAATCAGATTATCTAAGGAAACAAGAAAACAGGCAGCAGAATATTGGTACACATTATAGTCCCAAGCACTTCTCTAAATTAAAAAAATTTTAAAAGATTTGATTTTCTGTAGTTGTCCATTGCTGCTATTTTCGATCAGAATAAAGAAGGTGAAAGGAAAGAAGATACAAATGACAGGTTTTTTCGGTGGGGAAAAACAGTTGGATGAAACTCAGATGAACCTTTAAGGGTCTGAATGAACCACACCTTTAAGGGTCTGGATTTTGTAGATCTGACTATATAAGCAGTGTTAACTCCACTTTTCATACCAGTAGCCCTCTAGAAAATAAAGCAAAGTAGTTCTAGTGTGGTCAAGTTATAAACCAATATCGTGAGAAATAGCAACTCTTCATTTGTTCACAACATGCATATTATAGAGTAGTTAGGTACCATTTGTAAGGTAAGTCCTTTAAAATTCTACATTAAAGTAATGGTTATTGGTATGACAAATGCTGCTCTTGGTTCTATAAACTAGGTAAAAAGCAGTGCTTTGTGAAATGCAGTGTTATATCTTAATGCCACTGGTGATAGAAAGTAGTTCCCTTCAGTTCAAATCCTGTGCCCTTATTTGCTGCTTGCTAATGTAAGCAATAAGTACCCCTCTAACTAATGGTATCTACACATTCTGTAACTTGTACTTAATGACGGTGTATCTGGTGATTGTAAAAATATTAGATATAAAAGTATATATAATATATATTAACTGTTAATGCTGAGGTAATAGTCTGTGAATTATGTGTTTTGTACTTTTAACTAACTGTGTAATTTAGTGGTGGTGAAAATTCTACACTCAATCCTTCAGAGTGACAGTATCCCTTTTTCAATTTAACATGATATGCATCAATTTGTTTGCCTGCTAAAGTGTCGTTAGACTAGGAAATAGAAAAACAAATATAAACAAGAAAGTGTAGTACTTGTTAGGGAAACAGACTTCAGGTTACCACATGAAGTCATTACAGACTCCTTGTACATTCACTGTGAGTTTCAAAGGGAATCAGTCCCTAACTTTAGGGTTTCCTTTGTTCACTTTCTAGATGTGTACTTTTGAGGGATATCTGAGGTTTAGCAACATTACAGCACCAAACACTGGGACTATTAATCCCACTTACATCTGTGCTAAAGGGGATGGTGGAAACACACATGTATATACCTTTACTTTACCTAGAAGTGCCATCCACTGTCCTTGAATTAGTAAGATTAAAGTTACTGTTGCATTTAAGTAGGAGGATCCTTGAAAGTAACACCTTTTCCAAGGACAGTGTCAACAATGTCAATGTCAACACTGAGTCTGATTCTGACCACATTTATAGTGGTATAATGTCAACGTGGTGGTATAGTGTCACGCTGTATCTTCATGACAACCATACTCCATTGTTGGAACACTGTGCCAGTAAAAAGTGCAACATCCGATGGGCAGATGAAAATGATGCATAAAGAAGTTCAGTGTTTACAGATAAAACTGCTGTGGTTCAAGTACTTCTCCATCAAAGGCTTGCTAAGGCTTTGTGAGAAAGTGATTTGTAAATTATTACTTTAGTGTTTAAACATAATTTATTCACTCACTGACCATTCTCGCCTACACAAGGCCATGAAGGGGGATACATAGTTTTGGTCGCATCGTAATTTTGGACACTTTTTCTTTGAGTCTTAAATTAGCAAAAGAACATACTTTTTTCACCTTTTAAAACCATGTGATATTAAAGGATAAATTATCCACTCTTCTGTTCTAACCTGTGAATAGCTTAAATGTTTTTTCTCAAAATAAGATACCGCCAGTATTATCACATGACTATTTTCCAGACGAATGGTACTGTGTTGAAAAGTAATTGTTACTTCATCTTAGCAGTATTTTATCTTCTATTTTGGAGACTATTTATTATACTAATTAGAAAACAGGAAGTAAGACTGGGAACTCCAGACTGACACAGCAGTTGTTCTGGAAAAGGAAATACTTTAATAAACTTTGATGTATTAGATAATCCACAGATACATCATTGTTAACTCTTACTCTAGGTGCTCTTTGGTGAGAGACAGGCTCTGTTCCCTTGTTCATGACATTTCTCTGCAAAGAATTCTCTATGGAGTGAAGCAAATGAAGTGAATCATTTCTTACCAAGTAAATTTATCAATTTACAAACCTGCTCTACGGCTCACTTTTGAGTTCAGTTGTAATCATGAGTGATCCTTCATATTTCATTTATTAATACTGTTCATTCAGGTTAAGACTTATGTGGAAATATTGCCAATACCTTAATAAAACCCAGCAATTTAAAACCACTAGTCATTTGTCTTTTTATTCAAAAGAAAGAGGTTATTTACTGCTAAGGTTAATCATAGCAACGGAGAACCTCAAACCAAGCACGACTCCTAACCTAGGTTAATTCAGACTCTGCAACAGGAGTCTAAGCAGGAGGAAAGGCCTGCCGTTTTTAAGTGTAAAACAGTTCAACAAACTACTCTCCTACACAAGATGTGTCACTTTCAACAAACTATACAGAGCCATATGAGAAAAAAAAAATGTATGCTGAAGAGTGAAGCAATCATCAGAACCAGACTCTCACCCTTAACAGCCAAAAGCAATCTTGAGAGAAAACAACAAAGCTGGAAGTATCACAATCCCAGATTTCAAGATAAATCACAAAGATGCAGTAATCAAAACCATATGGTACTGCCATAAAAAAAAGACCTAGTGATCAGTGGAAGAGAACAGAGCAAGCCCAGAAACCCACACAGTCAGTGTGTGACAAAGGAGGTAAAACTATACAAAAGGGAAATGTCGGTCTCTTCAATAAATGGTGGCAGGAAAACTGGACCACAGTCACTCTTACATGGTGCACAAAAATATATTCAAAATGGATTAAATACCTAAATGTGAGACCGGAAACCAAAAAACAAAACAAAACCACACCAAAAACCTAGAAGAAAACGTAGGCATTAATAATGTCTTTCACATGGGCCTCAGCAACATTTTTCTAGCTGTGTCTCCTCAGGCAAGGGAAACAAAAGAAAAGTAAACTTACTGGGACTACACTAAAATAAAAAGCACTTGCACACGCAAGGAAACGATAGTCAACAAAATGAAAAGGCAACATACTGAATAGGAGATGATATTCACAAATGACCTATCTGATAAAGGGATAATATCCAAAATACATAAAGAACATATACAACTAAACGTCAAGAAAACAATCTGAATAAAAAATAGGTAGAGTACCCAAATAGACATTATTCCAAGATGACATCCAGATGGCAGATACCTGAGAAGATGCTCAGTGTCACTCATCATCAGGGAAATGCAAATCAAAACCACAGTGAGCTCCATCACCTCACACCAGAATAGCTAGTATCAAAAAGATAAGAAATAATAAATGTTGGCAAGCATGTGGAGAAAAAGGAATCCTTATGCAGACTGGTGGGATGTAAACTGGTGTAGCCACTGTGGAAAACGATATGGAGATTCCTCAAAAAATTAAAAACTGAGGGGTGCCTGGTGGCTCAATTCAGTCAAGGGACTTGATTTCGGCTCAGGTCACAATTTCACAGTTGGTGGGTTTGAGCCCTGCGCTGGGCTCTGCGTGGTGTGGAGCCTGCTTGGGATTCTCTCTCTGCCCCTCTCTCTCTCTCCCTCTCACCCTCCCATCCTCTCTCAAAAATAAACTTTTAAGAAAAAGCTAAAAATTGAATTACTGGGGTGCCTGGCTGGCTCAGTTGGAGAAGTGTGTGACTATTGATCTTGAGGTCATGAGTTCAAGCCCCACACTGGGTGTAGAGATTACTTAAAATAAAACTTACCATGTGATCCAGTAATTCCACTATTATTTACCCAAAGAAAATGAAACATTAATTCAAGAAGATTGCATATGTACATTCCTGTTTACTGCAGCACTATTTACAATAGCCAAGATATGGAAGCAACCCAAACGTCCACTGATAGATGACTGGATAAAAAAGATGGGACACACACACACACAGGAATATTACACAGATATAAAAAGGGCTGCAGTCTTGCCATCTGCAATACATGGATGTACAACAGATACTATGTTAAATGAAATAAGCCAGAGAAAGACAAGTACCATATGATTTCATTTATATGTGCAATCTAAAAAACAAAAAGTAGAAATAGACCCAAAAATACGGAGAACTGATGGTTGCCAGAGAAGAGGGTAGTATGGCCATGGGTGAAGGGGAGTGGGAGATCTAGGTTTCCAGTTACAGAATAAGTCACAGGGATAAAAGGCACAGCATGAGGAGTAGAATCAGTGGTACTGTAATAGTGTTGTACTGGGACAGATGGTAGCTGTCACTTGTGAACATACAGCATAATGTATAGAGATGTTGAATCATTATATTGTATACCTGAAACTAATGTAACACTGTGTCTTAACTATATACCAATTAAAAAATTACACAACTCTGAAAACAAAACAAAAAAAAAAGCAGCGCAGACTCCGGGGCCAGTAAGTTAAGCATCCAACTCTTGATTTTGGCTCAGATCATGATCTCATGGGTTCGTAGGATCAAGCCCTGCATTAGGCTCTGTGTTGGCAGCATGGAGCCTGCTTGGGATTTTCTCTCTCTCTCTTTCTGACCCTCCCAGCCTTGCACTCTCTCAAAATAAACAAACATTAAAAAAAAAAAGAAAAGAAAAAAGAACCAGACTCTGATAGGACATAGATTTTGGGACAAAGAATTTAAAATAACTATGGTTAGGGGTACCTGGGTGGCTCAGTCAGTTAAGCGTTGGCTCAGGTCATGATCTCACGCGTGGCTCATGAATTCGAGCCCCACGTCGGGCTCTGTGCTGATGGCGCGGAGCCTGGAGCCTGCTTCGGATTCTGTGTCTCCCTCTCTCTCTGCCCCTTCTCCTGCTAGTGCTCTGACTCTCAAAAATAAATAAAAATTTTTTAATAACTATGGTTAATATGTTATGGAAATGGTGGGCAACATGTGCAAGATCTTACAGGTGGTTTTAGCAAAGAGAACCTATAAATAAGCTAGAAATGAAAAATACTGTAATAGAGATGATGAATGCTTTTGATTGGCTAATTAGTGGATTGTACACTGCTGAGGAGAGAATCGGTAAACTTAAAGATAAATCAACGTAAATTACCCTAACTAAAACACACACACACAGTGAAGAAAAAATGAAAACAAAATCATCCCAGAAGAGAACGTACAAGAGCTGTGGGGCAGTATCAGTCTAACATATGCATGTAACTGGAATCCTAGAAGGAGAGGAGAAAGATAGGGCAGAAGAAATAGCTGAATAATAGCAGAGAATTTCCAAAACTTTAACCATAGACCTCAAACCGTAGATCCAGGAAGCTCACAGAATACATAGCAGGATGAATACCAAAAACACACACCTAGGAAAAAGTAATCTCTTCCAGATGGCTTCACTGGTGAATTCTACCAAACATTCAAAAAATAAATAACACCAATTCTATAATTCTCTTCCAGAAAAGATTAGTTTTTTAAGGCCAGTATTACTCTGACATCGATCAAATCGGGTGAAGACAAAAAAAACTATAAACTACACACCAACATCCCTCTTGCATATGTATGAAAAAATCCTCAGCAAAATATTAGCGAAACCAGTATCACTTATTAGAATGGCTATAATTTAAAAATTCTCACAGTACCAAGTGTGTAAGACCCAACTAGAACCCTCATATGTTGTCGTTAGTAATGTAAAATGGCAGTGCCACTTCTAGAAAAGTCTGGCAGTTTCTTATGAAGTTAAGCAGTACTTGCTACATGACTAACTGTGATGAGTCTGACACCAACTACCTGGAGTTAGGCCAAATTTCATACTTTAAGGGTAAAGTCCTCTCACTTCAAACACCAGCTCCAAGTTTGAGGGTGTAGAATCACCCTCCTTTCTGAGTTGACTATAAAATTTGAGGGTTCCCACTGGATACTGCTGGCAACCGTGATCTGTTCTCTGTCCTCTTAGTTTTCCCTCTTCCAGGGTGTCATGTAAATAGAATCAACACATAGCCTTTCACTTAGCAAAACACAATGGGTTTCATCCATGTTGTATGAATCGGCACTTCCTTTACTGCTGACTAGTTCACTGTATAGGCGTACCACAGTTTATTTATCCATTGCAGGATATCTGGGTTATTTCCCGTTTAGGGTGATTATGAATCTTACAAACATTTGTGTGTAGATTTTTGTGTGAACATGAGTTTTCATTCTCTAGAGTAATATATGCCTTGGAATGGGATTGCTGGGCGTATGGTAAAAATCTGGCTGGTCTTTGTCTCTGGTTCCTGGGATACATACTCCTTGGAATGTCCTGAATGACCCTCGGGTTTGACAACTGCTGGAACAACTCGCAGAACTCAGGGGAATACTTATAATTAGTTTTATTATGCAAAAGATCAAAACCAGGCAAAAAAAAAGATGCACAGAGTCAGGTCTAGGGGAGTCCCAATGTGAAGCTTCCTTGTTCCCAATATGACAACGGATGACAACACAGAGTACTACCTACCAGGGAGGCTCATCTGAGCTTCAGTATCCAGAGATTTTATTGGGGTTTCATAAAGTAAGCATGACAGACTCCATGGCAATGAGCCTGAACGATTCAGGCTGATGTCAAGTGACTATGAACCCCAATCCTCTAATCACATGATTAGTCTCTCTAACATGCCAGCCCCCATCCTGAGTTATCTCTGTAGTATAACCTATCAGGACCCACCATAAATAACAAAGACAATTCTATCATTCAGGACAAACATATGTTTGCAAGAGTAAGTATATAGGTGGTTTCCTATTCTATTCACCACCAACACCAACACCCCAATCTTACTTTCTAAATACCACTGTCCGTAAAAGGGGGCAGAGGAAAGACCAGATGAGCCTGGAGCAGCTTGTGGGGGAGAAGAGGGAAAGGAGGAGGAAGGAACATACCAAAAGGATACAAAAGCTAACCTGAAAGAGCTTCCAATAGCCCAAACTAGAACTGGACTGTAAAATTATGACAATACTGGATCGTAGAGAATAAAATAATTTCCATGAGTGCACACTGATATAAATAAGTGGTTGAATAAAAAGCTAAATGGGAAAGAAGGGACTCTTCCTTACAGAATTCTAAGAATGAACATAGAAGGAATAGGAAAATAGAAAACAATCAGAACACTGCAGTAATCATTGTCATAGGCAAGATCCACTAGTAGGTGCTAAAAGGAGTAAGAGTTTAGGCAGAAACAGAGTATTCACACAGTCTCTAAGTATCTGCCCCAAATATTCAGTAATTACAAAGGGAGAAACCGTAAAGTGGGAATCCTAGCAGACACCACCTTAACCACATAATCAAAGATTCGCATCTTCGATAATAAATACCTGCATTACAGATCCCCTGACACACTGCACTGGGAAGGGCATATTGCATCTGTGGTAACTTTTCCAATAATGCGTAATCTTAGTTGCATATGAGAAAGTATCAAACAAGTCCAAATAAGAGAACATTCTATAAAATAACTGGTCCTCCTCAAAAATGTCAAGGTCACGAAAGACTAGAAAGACTTGAGGAACCGTCACTGACCAGGATGCTAAGGAAACGACAACTAAATGCAGTGTGGGATCCGGACGGGTCCGAGGAACAGAAAGAGGACATTAATACAGTAACTGGCTGGGCGCCTGGGTGGCTCAGTTGGTGAAGCAGTCAACTCTTGATTTCAGCTACGGTCATGATCTCTTGGTTCATTGGGGTCAAGCCCCACTTCGGGCTCTGTGCTGATAGCACAGAGCTGCTTGGGATTCTTTCTCACCCTTTATCTCTGCCTCCCAGGCCCCTGCTCACATGTATGCATTTTCTCTCCCAAAATAAACGTTAAAAAATAGATAACTGGTGTAATCTGAATAAATTCTGTAGTTAACAGTACTGTACACAGACTAACTTCCCAGTTTTGACTACTGTTCTACAGTTATAGAAGAGGTTAACAAAAGCAGAAGCTGAGTAAGCTGGATGATGGGTTTAAGCGA
Organism: Paguma larvata; assembly: GCA_030068075.1. Classification (NCBI taxonomy): domain Eukaryota; kingdom Metazoa; phylum Chordata; class Mammalia; order Carnivora; family Viverridae; genus Paguma; species Paguma larvata. The sequence goes on from CM057843.1 coordinate 55,083,800, forward strand.
ACTCTGTCAAGATCATTGTATCTCTTTTGTGAATCTAAAATTATCTCAAGATAATAAGTTAAAAATAGGAAAATCTGGAACTTTCTAGTTATTAGGTATAAAAATGCTGGATCTGGTTCAAGTGTGAACCGAAAAAAGTACCAGCCCAGCAATTCATCCCGTCCTTGCCAGTGGTGTGGAACCTTGAGAGAATCCCCTAATCTCCCCGAACTGCATGTTTCTCTGCCAAATGGGTATGACACACAAATCACCTACCTCAAAAGTTACTTAAGGATTCAATGACGCAGTGGGCCGAAGGTGTCCAGAAACCGTATGTTTGTGCACACTGCAAACATTAATTACCGTATCCTTTGGCCTAAGAGAAAACATTAAGAAGAAATTTTCTAGGAAAAAACACAAGATAAAAATACTAAATACCGGGGGCTCAGTCGGTAGAAAAAGGGGATTTTTGATCTGGGGTCATGAGTTCAAGCCCCAAGTGGGCAGTAGAGTTTACTTTAAAAAAAAGAAATACTGAAACAAGGTAATGGTGGAAGGAAAGACTAAGTACTTACTATGTTCTTCAGCAAAAAGGGGAAAAGCATAAATGTGGGGGGGGGTTGGGGGAGAAGAAAAATGATGGGCACTATTAAGACACACAAGTGCCGGAAAGTAGAAGCAGAGTAGAGGAACTCATTGGAAATTTATGTCCACTACTCATGACTTGCACAGACTGTAGGTGATGACAGCTACATGTAGGAGAATGGCGGGGGGGTGGGGGTGGGAGAAGATCTCTTGCAGACCAGATCATGAACATCCGATGAGAAGAGGGGAAAGGAGCTGGTACCTTCTCCTACGCCTTCTCCCCTTACTCACTGCTACTCTAGCTATGCTACTCTAGCATAGCCAAAGCGGGCATATCACCCCAAGGAAGAGGGAAAATCTCCTGGTACCATTGAGGAATCTGGTGCAAACTTACTATATAACACAACTAGAAATTGGGAAAGTAATCATATTTTTCAAAGATCCCACTCTGGGGCGCCTGGGTGGCTCAGTCAGTTCGGCATCTGACTCTGTTTCAGCTCAGATCGTGATCTTGGGGTTTGTGAGATTGAGCCCCATGTCGGGCTCCGCTTGGGATTCTTGCTCTCTCTCTCTCTCTGCCTCTCCCCCACTTGCACATGCACTCTCTCAAAAATAAAATATAAACTTAAAAATTTTTTTAAATAAAAGGGTCTCAACCAGCTCTCATCTAAAATGCGAGAAGCGCTCCTGACTGTTTTTATATATAGCCTGAAGGCAGCAGAAGAGGCAGAAAAATACTCAAGATTGAAATGTGCCAGGATCCAAGTATCACTATGCTACTCTAAGGAATCCACTCACTAAAAAAAAACCTCAAGGTCATGAAAATTAAGAGCAAAGGTAAAGAACATTTATGATTTTAAAAAGTACACCCAGACGCCTGGGTGGCTCAGTAGGTTAGACATCCGACTCTTGTTCTCAGCTCAGGTCTTGATCTCAGGTTTGTGAGTTCAAGCCTCGCTTCAGGCTCTGCACTGGGCACGAAGCCTACTTTAAAAACAATAATAATAATAACAGTATACCTCCTCCTCCTAATAAACGAAAAATGCTACTCAGTAGATTAATGACCCAAGAGAATCTCATGATTAAATCACACATGCTAGAAGTTTTACAAGTAAATTTCCCTAATGAGTAGTCTATTCTCAGGCTTCTCTTAGTTCTTAACCACGTGTAGTTTCCCATATTTTAAAAATAAATAAAATTATAAAGATACATGGGAAAGCACTGAGTTCTATACCAAATACAAGTGAACAACAGTGAGAGATTCAAAGTAGTCAATCATATTTGTGTGAACATTAAAAAAAAACAAACAAAAAACCCACTACTGATCAATCCTTCCAATGGCTTGCCCTCGACACTAAAGGTGCAAGATGCTTACATCTTCATCTATTACAATGCAGTACAGAGGTTAAGAAAGAGTGGAATTAAAAAAATGATCCTAACAAAACATGATGAACAGAAAAACATTTCTACCTAAAGACACTGAAATGTTTTAAAGAATGTCATAGTTACGTTTTAGAGCCCTGCGTGATGAGCTACCTGATGACTACACGACAGCCACTAACACTATCGTGTTAGTAAGCAAATGCTAAACTTTTACTTCTCATGATTATAGTACTTAAATATTTCCAGCTAACGTTTAAGGAGAAAGAGCAACCATATATATTACCAAGAGTGTAAGAGTATAAGTAAGTCTCTTAATTTCCTCATGCATCTACTACTAACAGTCTACACAGCTTAACAGCCTCAACTGTACACAGGCAATATGAATAGGGAAAAAAAAGCGGGGGGGCTTCCTGTCCCACTTTTAATAAATTGCAGAGGCATAATATTTTCTCAAGTTCATTTTATTAACAAAAAGTGCGAACTGTTTTGAACAAAAGCAAACCATGAATCACAGCATTTGGCAAGACATCAGACATGGAAAAGCAAACAATCTTCATAAGTAAAATATAAGTAGAGGGGATGCCTCTCATATGTATTATATTCATGCTTCTTATCAACTTTCAGTGTATTTTTTCACGAATAGCATAGCAGCTCAAACCCAAATCCAGGAGCACAAGGGAAAGTTTGGCAATTATTTTGGGCTAATTGAGTATGAAAGTAAACATTATACCACAGTTTCATGTAAACCACTGTGCAATGTGTAGGAATCTTTAAATGTATTGACACTGAAACCAATGTTCGACTAAATGAAAATAAAAGAGAGGGCTGTGAAATACTTGTTGTGCTACAGCTGTTTAGTAAAAGGCAGGAACAACTGAAATAATTTTAAATGATTTTCCATGTGTTCATATGGAACGTAACCAATTCATATGAACTTAACTCATTTAAAATTCTATTTGTAAAAGTCACACAACAGAAAGATTATGCCGTTAATCAGTATGTCTACATGTGAACAAACAAGAAAAGGTAAATAAATTAACTTTCGTCGGCCAACATACTCCAAAGAGGACACTCAGTCTACTTTTGCTTTATCTATTCACATAAAGTCTCTACAGGGCAGAATCTATACAGAAGTAATTTTTCTGTTCCCTAATTTACAAGCATTAATTAAGCTATAAACTATGATTAAAACCCAAAATATAAAGGTGGTCATTTAAACACAAATGATCTATCCAAGGACAGAAGATTGCTGAGGCTGAGCAAGTGACTGAGCGCATGCCCGGTCTCCACATACACCGTCTGGCAGCTAACCACCTTTCTATTGTAGTAGACAAACCGCCTTTTGTGAATATACTAATTTACTAAATTAATTGAGGACTACACTGTTAAGTCATTACATTACACAAAATTCTTCTTCCCACACTGCTAATTTTGTCCTGTGGACTAATATCATATACTACAATTGTGCTACTTTCTAAAGTTTCAGAATTACTATTTTTAGGTAGAGATGATGAAAAAAATAAGACCAAATCTGATTATCTGACCGATGACACATTAGAGCACCAACTACAGCAAATCTCAGGGTCAAGGTAGCTTGCAAGTCAGTTCTCTGGATTTGAAAATTACCTTCCGCTGCTTCCCTCAGTCTTGAAGCTGAGGTCTTCAGGGCCTATTTGTTCACCATCAGGAAAACTGGAATGCGTATCTAAGATAAAAAATTAAAAGCAGATAACAGTCTTTAAAGACCAGTATTTTCTTTTCCATGTCTTTAAGTGATCTTACCTAGCATGTTAGTTAAGTGATAAAGATGTAGAGGGTTGTAGACAAACCTCTGTCTTCACAGAATTTGTGATGGGAATCAGGTATAAGCAAGCACAAACGGAAAATAAACAAGAAAAAGTAAAATGTGTAATACCCATAATTAGAAGATGAAAGGCACTGCCTAACTTTGTTCTCCTGGGGACACTGGGAGCAGCTGAAGAAGGGAACAGGAAATGATGACGATGTATATACTCTGAAGACTGACTTTGACTTTGTAAACATAAAATGGATTTCAAGGCAAATTAAATTGCACATACAAATATCACTACAAAATCCCATCAGCACTCAAAATAACGTGCCCAAAATTTAGCTGGTTCTTTCAGAAATAGAAAATTACTAAGAGTGTCATAATGCTTAAAAACCATCAAATGCTCAGCGCTAGTCTGAAAAAGACACTAGAACTTCAGGGAAATCTGTAAAATTATAAAGCTGACAACCAGCATAAGCCTAACAATGTTGTCATTCCAGGAAATCTTGCAAATGAATGCTAAGACTGATCATTAAGGTGTCTGGATAAAATATATTTTTTTTTTTCAAATTTTTTTTTTAATGTTTTATTTATTTTTGAGACAGAGAGACACAGAGCATGAGTGGGGGAGGGGCAGAGAGAGAGGGAGACACAGAATCCGAAACAGGCTCCAGGCTCTGAGCTGTCAGCACAGAGCCTGACGCGGGGCTCGAACTCACAGACCACGAGATCATGACCTGAGCCGAAGTCGGACGCTCAACCGACTGAGCCACCCAGGTGCCCCATGGATAAAATATTAACAATGGACAATGGATGTTAACTAAACTTACTGTGCTAATCATTTCACAATACATACACAATATCAAATCATTATGTGGTACTCCTAAAACAAAACAAAAATACTAACAATGACTTTATATCAGTGAGTTTTATTCCTAGAATTATTTTGGGAGGAAGAGGAAATAAAAAAAAAAGATGCCTCCATAAACTAAATGCATTTCTAAGAGGTCAGAAAAAATTCTTTTAAAAAGTTTCCTTATTAAGCTAGGCTAATAACATCTAATAACATCTGAACCCTCTCCAGGGGTTGAAAAACATATTCTATAAAAGGGCAGACAGAAAGTATTTAGGTATTGCAGGCTACAAACTGCCTGCCTCTTTGGAAAAGTCTTTTCAGTTTTGTATTCATTTTAACAACTCTGTACAACATAAATGCAATTCTCAGGTCACAGGCTATCCACGAGAGCAGGTTGCTAATCCCTGCTCCGCTAAGTAGTATCCAGCAGGGGTATTCTCTCAGCAGGGGTCTGACCAAAGACGACCTAGCAAATTTTTTCAGTACTCACCATTTAGTTTACCCCACAGAATATTGTTTCACAAATGACAATAATTAAAAAAGAAAAAGCAGAAACAGCAGAGAAACAGCGGCAGAAGCAGCAGAGACGGTTTTACTAATCCCTGTGAAATGACACCATGTGCCGCACCTTCGTCTGGGGGCTGCGCCATGAATGAGTCATTAAATCCTCCCATGCTGGTGTGCTCTTCCTGCTCCTCATTCTCAGTGTCACATTCGATGTCACTGTCACTACTCATTCCTGGCAGGAAAGAAGGGAGAACATGTTCTGAGATGAAACCACTGCAAGTGAAAGGAAAAGGAAGTCTCCTCACCCACTAAGCTGAGATTCCTATTGAATTTTACCCTGGATGTTGAGACAATAGAAGACACCAAACAAACAAAACAAACAAAAAAGTAACCACACAAACCTCAGTTCTCTTTAGTTATTTAGAGCAGTGGTTTTATTTTTGTTCTCAAAGATTAAAATTGCCCTTTCCACAGTATCTGCAAGTAGTAATTTGAAACCAGTATTAATTTCATTACATTGAGAACACTTTTTCCAAAGCAAACAGTTTTTTCTAGAGTCATAAGAGATAAAAGAAACTTTTAATACCGATTCAATATAGATGTAATCGTTTCTAGCCTAAAACGCATATACGTTACATAAATACACGCTTACACTTACATGTATGCGTGTATATAAGAAATTCCAGTAACTCTAGCAATAAATGAGTACTTTCCCATTTGGGCCTCCAATTTTGTTTTTATGTAGATCAGCTGATTCTTAAAAGAAAAATTCCAAGTGCACCCAGGTGGCTCCGTTGGGTAAATAAGTGTCTGACGCTTGATTTCAGCCCAGGTCATGATCTCACAATTTGTAAGGTTGAGCCCCCCGTTGGGCTCTGTGCTGACAGTGTAGATCCTGCTTGGGATTCTCTCTCCCTCTCTCTCCCCCTCCCCTACTTGTACTTTTTCTCTCTCTCAAAATAAATAAACTTAAAAAAAAAAAAAAAGAAAAAGAAAAAGAAAAATTCTATAGAAAGCGCTTCTGTTTCAACAAGACAGTAACCAAGAAAATCTGGAAATCTTTCTGCTATAAACCCTATACACACTAAAGAAAATATAAAAATATATTTTAATGAGCAGCCCAGTTATTTTTTTTAATTTTTTAATGTTTATTTTTGAGAGAGAGAGAGAAAGACAGAGTGCAAGTGGGGGAGGGGCAGAGAGAGAGGGAGATACAGATTCTGAAGCAGGCTCCAGGCTCCGAGCAATCAGCACAGAGCCCAATGCGGGGCTCAAACTCATGAACTGAAGTTGGATGCTTAAACGACTGAGCCACCCAGGCGCCCCAATGAGCAGCCCATTTAAAAGAGAGAGAAATACACAGGATACCACAGGTACCAAAACAAACAGACAAGGAAAACTCATGGGTCAGATGCCACAGTGGCCCTGGAGATTCAGATGTGAGCGTCTAACATTCCCTTGGACCCACCACAGAAAGGGAGTTGAATGACTAAAACTTATTTCCCTGCATAAAGTTAATATTCTTACTGGAAGAATGGATGAGAAAAAGTCTGCCTACTGGTATGGGAATAGTCTCTTGTCCGTTTCTGCTGGGCTCAGATGATCTCAGAACTCAAACTAAGGCCTGTGTGCCTAATTTAGGTTTGGGATTTAAAGTTGAGGTTTAAGTCTCAGGAAACTAATATAAAAATTGGCCAGGAGCTCGTGTTACTTGAATAAAGCAGCTGGAAAATCTTCTGGAGTAAAGGTTCTAGGTAAGCTGCAGTAACATTCCATCCCATCCTTCCCACTAAAAGAAGCTATAAAACCCGGACAAGATGCATGAAGCAGCTCTTTAAGGGCTCTGAAAAGTAAACAGGAACAGGTATATTGGTGTAGACCAGAATCTGAATACTACCAAACCGTCAGATTTAACATTAAAAAAAAATTTTTTTAATGTTTATTTTTGAGAGAGACACAGAGAGACAGAGTGTGAGCAGGGGAGGGGCAGAGAGAAAGAGAGACACAGAATCTGAAGCAGGCTCCAGGCTCTCAGCTGTCAGCACAGAGCTCGATGTGGGGCTCGAATTCACAAACCATCAGATCATGACCTGAGCTGAAGGCGCCCCAAACTGTCGGATTTAAATAAGATCCAGCATCTCATAACATATTAAAAATATCCAGGAGGGGCGCCTGGGTGGCTCAGTCAGTTGAGCGTCTGACTTCGGCTCAGGTCATGATCTCACCGTACGTGGGTTCGAGCCCCGCATCGGGCTCTATGCTGACAGCTCAGAGCCTGGAGCCTGCTTCACATTCTGTGTCTCCCTCTCTCTCTGCCCCTCCCCCACTCATGCTCTGTCTCTGTCTCAAAAATAAATAAACATTAAAAAAAAATTTTAAAAAAATGTCCAGGATACGGGGTGCCTGGGTGACTCAGTCAGTTGAGTGTCGGACTCTTGATTTCAGCTCAGGTCATGATCCCAGAGTCATGGGATGGAGCCCTGTGTTGGAGCCCAGAGGGGAGCCTGCTTAATATTCTCTTTCCCTCTCACTCTGCCCCTCTCTCCCACTTGGATGCATTCTCTCTCTCTCTCTCAAATTAAAAAAGAAAAAAAAGAATCCAGGATATAATCCAAAATTAGCTTAGCATATGAAGACCCAAGAAAATACAATCAACAAACATCAATGCTGAAATGAAAGAGATGCTGAAATTATCTAACAAAGACTTTAAAGCAGATATAGAAATGCTTGTGAACACTGTTGAACCATATAAAAAAAAGCTTCTCTGGAGGGAAGCTTCCACAATCTAGGTCATAAGAATTATCAGAGGGAAAAAAAAAAAAAAAAGCTTTTTCAGCAGAGGGGTGGATGAGGCAGAAAAAGAATCTCAGAAAGGTATGTTCTAATCAAAATTTACAAAACAAAAAGCAGGGACAATCCACCTGAAATAAGCCAAGCAAGATACACAAACAGAAGGATAATACATGATTTTTTCATAAAATAAAATAATGACCTGTTTAATATGAAAAAGGAAAGGATAAACTTTTTCAAAATTACTAAACAGACTTTCTAAAAATGAAAAATACGATCATTAAAATTAATATATTAATAGATTTAAGCAAGGTTGGAAAAGAGGTTAGCAAACTTAAAGATAGAACTAAGGAAATTAAACAGAATATTAAAGAAATAGGAAATGAAAATCATAAAAAAGCAGTTAAAATATAAGGGGATAAATGGTAATAGTTCCACTGGTGTCAAAAACACTGCCACAGATAGCAAAACTAACAAAGGAGAGACAATACATTAAGAGAAAATGGGGGCGCCTGAGTGGCTCAGTTGGTTAAGCATCCGACTTCGGCTCAGGTCATGATCTCATGGTTCATGAGTTCGAGCCCCACATCGGGGTCTGTGCTTACAGCTCAGAGCCTGGAGCCTGTTTCAGATTCTGTGTCTCCCTCTTTCTCTGCCTTCCCCTTGCTCATGCTCTCTCTTTCTGAAAAATAAATAAACATTAAAAAAAAAAAAAAGGAAAACACTTAAAAAACAAAGAAGAGAAAATGGCAGAAAATTTTCCAAAATTAATGAAACATTCTCTGAATTGAATGAAAATAAAAATAGAAGATACCAAAATTTGGGAGATGTGGCTATAGCAGTGCTTACAGGGAAATTTATAGCGTTAAATGCTTACACTAGAGAAGTAAAAAGTATCAATGATCTAAGTATCTACTTTAAGAAACTAGAAAAAAAAAGAGCACATAAACTCAAAGCAAGTAAAAGGAAGGAAATAACAAAAATAAAATTTGCAGGAAAACAACAGAAAAAGAAATCAGTGATATGAGAAGTTAATTCTTTAAAAAGATCAATAAAATTGAAAAGCTTCTAAGGAGGCTAAAGAAAAAGAGAACAAAATTATTAATATCAGGAATAAAAGAGGGGGCATCACAACAGATTCTACAGACATTAAAATTTTAATAAACAGTATAAACAACTTTATGCTCATGAAATTAAGAACACAGATGAGATGAAGAAATTCTCTGATAGAAACTACCAAAGGTCACTCAGGTAAAAACAGATCACCCGAATAAGTATTTCAACTAGTAAAGAAATACACTAGAAGTTAAAAGAACTTCCAACGAAGAAAACTATATCCCCAGATGCCTTTACCAGTGAATTCTTCCTCTTCTGTTTCCAAGAAGAGTTTGTGTAGTATTTAATATTTAGAAGACATAGGCTAGATGTATAGACATTCCTGAAATCTCCTGGTTCAGCAAAGAGAACTAAAACCTTCCTGCCATAAAAAGCAAAGTATGATACTTCTTCCTTAGAGACCAAACCAGCTACTTCCATGAAGCACCACCTCCATCTTGTGGCCTTTCATGGAACTGTTGCTGAAAATACTAAAACCCACTATACAAGTGGATTGAAATTCTAGGCACAGGCACAAATTTGACCTAGAACTAGTGTTTCTGAATTCCTGACATATTCACAAACAAGGAAATCATTCTCTGGATTCTCAGAATTCCCAAATCTTCCATACTCTTTATTCATTATATACTTCTAAAAATTAGGAATCATTTTGGTTCCCAAACTTTCTATTTCTTGGAATACCAGTCACTGGATTCCTATAAAGTGTAGTATAAACTTATTATTTATTTATATAGTACCAGCCAGGGCCACAAACACATACTTAAGAAAGTTCCCTAGCTTTGTGAGAAAGAAAAATTGGTCTCCTGACCTCTAGCTTAATAGTTGGCTATACCCAATACTGGGTCAACAGGTCCTGCACAACCCACTGCCATCAATAAGTGAGAGGGAGGGGCACCTGGGTGGCTCAGTCAATTAAGCGTCTGACTCTTGGTATCAGCTCAGGTCATGATCTCATGGTTTGTGGGTTTGAGCCCTGCCTCGGGCTCCGTGCTGATGGTGCGGAGTCTGCTTGGGATTCTCTTCCTCGCTCTCTGACCCTCCCCGACTCGCTGTCTCTCTCTCAAAAATAAATAAGTAAAAATTTTTTAAAAATTTCTTTTTAAATAAGTGAGAGGGAGTGAACACAACATAAGATCAAATACTTTCATTCTCTTTTTAAATGAAACTAGCTGCTGTCAGTCAGCAGGCCACAAGCTTTCTGCTGTGCTTGCCCCATATATTGCAATGTCTACCCACTGCATACCTAAAGTAAACTAGTGATATTTTACCAACTCTAAGAAGTCTGAATATTGGACCTTTCTTAATCTCACCAGAAGGTGTTAATAGGCTTTCAGACAACTGGCTGTCATTGATAGTAATTACAAGATACCATCAAATGTAAGATGTCACAGAGATCAATGTGGAAAACAAAGTGTGCACCTTACAGTAAAATTTGAAGTAGGGTATTTTTATGTCCATCACCTACCACATTTTTTGAACATCACTATATGCTGTACTTGTTCTAACTCCCTTATTGATGGCTGCTCAAATTTCAGATGCTTGGGAAATATATTTACCACCTGGTACAGCAGACACTAATGTTCCACCTGCCTCGCTATTTTCTTTCTTTTTTCTTAATGTTTATTTATTTTTGAAAGAGAGTGAGCAAGGGAGGGACATGGAGAATCCCAAGCAGGCTCCAGCACTGTCACTGCAGGGCCCAAAACAGGACTTGAACCCACGAACCATGCGATTATGACCTGAGCCAATAGGATGCTTAACCGACTGAGCCCCCGGGCACCCCTGCCTCACTCCTTTCTAACACAGAACCTCACTGCTGTTCAGCCATCTTCCCTCTTCCATATGGCCACATGGAAGGGTCAAGGAGGAGAACCAAGTGTTTACAGACTTTGCCAAGTTTCCTTTTATTTTTGCCAGTGATTAATGAGATATAAGAAGATGTTAAGGTGCTCTGAGAAAAGTTTTCCTTGTTGATAGAGATATATAGAATGAAACAATCCTCCTGTACTTCCAGAATTTTATTCTGGCTCCATATGAAGTTTGACAATACAGCAACCATCTTGCCATCCTGAGGGGAGCTAAGCCAACTCACTGAGAATGGCAGAATGAAAGATGGGAAAGAATGAGTTCCTGAGGACACTGAATGGCTAAGTGTTTCAACCCTGAAACTGCCTCACCACAGTCATGGGAGACTTCTTGTCAATACGAGAGTACATTTTCCTTTTTAAGCAAACTTTTTGCTAACTTACACAAAAATCTCTTAACCAATATCCCAAAAGGGACCAGTTATGCTGGAGCATCAAACTTTGTATTTCTCTCTTAGACAGGCTGCCAGTAAGATTTGTAACAGGCATGCCACGGCTTTTCCCTGGGATGGACGTATCGATAGCCTTGACTTAACTGAAAGAAATCTGTGCTACTTCAATAGGAGCTCAGTCAGAGCATATTCTCTCCAGTCTTAAAACTGAACAAGGAAGACACTGGTCTACCTACAAGAGTTCTGCAGGGAGGGTATCAACCGGCAGCAGCAGTGACAGGGATATGGGCAGTGTCAACCTTTTCAGTCTCAGGACATTAAACACAAGATTAATACAAGGTTGTCCCATATGGTCCCACTTAGAAAAGGCACTCCTAATGCCTGTCATGTCTAAGTAGTCCATCTCATTGATGGGCAAAAATATTTAAGAGACCTCCTAAGTAGTCCCAAATTCCCAGCTAGTAACAGAAACAATGCCTTAAAGATTCTTTAGGAAGATTTGAGAGACAGACAGACTTACCCACAGTAATCTGACACAGAAAATTTTCTTAGGTATTCTGCTCAAATAGCTTTGCGTTTCCTAAGCATGGGTACAAGACAAACCCATTCGACTTCCTACCAAAGCTTAAGAGTATAAAGAATACAGGTTTCTTCAGCACTGCTTCTGCTGATAGAATATTACCACAGCAGTAAGACTCATTCTCCTCCTCTCACAAAGTAGATTCCAAAAGGCTCAGAACTCCTTTGTCCACTGTATTCCCTTCTTCTAGCCTCATCCGCTAGTTGCCGTCTCACTGCCTATCCTGGAACTCTAGCGGTAAACAAGCTGTTTAGGTCCCAACGAACTGCACGGATGTACTTCTGTGGCACTGTCGATGGGCATGTCTACAGTGGCTTTTCTTGCTCAGTAGTGGGTTCTTTATATCATTGCACTCCTTATAGATTACTGGGTGACATGACCACCTTACTCTAAATCTCAGAATTTCAAAGACTTGAAAGTGCATGGGAGGGGCGCCTGGGTGGCTCAGTCCGACTTCAACTCAGGTCATGGTCTCACTGCTCGTGGGTTCGCGCCCCGCACTGGGCTCTGTGCTGACGGCTCAGGACCTGAAGCCTGCTTCAGATTCTGTGTCTCCCTCTCTCTCTCTCTCTCTCAAAAAAAAAAAAAAAAAAAAAGTGCATGGGAGATCATCCTAAAGGTGGACAACTAAATGCCTTTCTCTAGTTTATGATAAGCTGTCAATGATTAGCTTTAAATAAGAAATGAAACTGTTGTCAAAAACTCTCAGAGTTTTTGGTGCCAAGTAGCTATTTTTCATAGAAAAATTGCTAAGATAATGTTAATTTATGAGTTGAAGCCTGATATTAAGCCCATGTCATCTTTTCACCTACATTAATTTAACATGCTTTACACCAGTTTTCCTGCCCTTAGAGTTCCACATCCCATTTCCCCACCCAAATCCATTCCCCACAATGGACCTAGAACAAGAATTTAAAAACACAATTTTAGTCTCACTTCTTGCTTTAGATCCCATTCGAAGTGCAAAGTCCAAATTTTAACTAGGACATACAATGTAATGCTTCAAGGTCCGTCATCTGTCTCCATTCTGGCCCTATCTTTCGCTAGTCTTCACCTGACTCACTTGTACTCATCCCTTAGGATGATCTTTCCGAGGGTGAACTACGTTAGTAAAAGCACTGGCTCTGGGTTCAAATTGTAGCCCTTCCCTTTACCAACTCTGGGGCTTTGGGCAAGATAAGTTACATCTCTAGGCTTCAGCCTACTCACCTATACAATCAAGAAAATAGGGGCGCCTGGGTGGCTCAGTCAGTTAAGTGGCCGACTTCGGCTCAGATCATGATCTCGCGGTCTGTGAGTTCGAGCCCCGCGTCTGTGCTGAAAGCTCAGAACCTGGAGCCTGTGTTCTGATTCTGTGTCTCCCTCTCTCTCTGCCCTTCTCCTGCTCACGCTCTGTCTCTATGTCTCAAAAATAAATAAACGTTAAAAAATAAAATAAATTAAAATAAAATAAAATAAAAAGAAAATAAAGTAACTAACGTGTAGGCATGTATTGAGAAAACAAGGTGTATCTGGTAAACTCTTAAGCAGTCTCCAATAATAATGAGGACTTAGTAAATATTTTCTGTTATTTTTATTATTACATACCTGTTCTTTGAGCTCCCTATGTATCTTTCTCACAGCACCTGACCAGTTTTCGGTTGCACTTCCTGCCCTCCTCTCACCACCAACACATATACCCACCAGCCTACTTGAGAACTATACCTTGTACCCATTTAAAACTGTGATCTACTCTGGCAAGGATTCTTGGAAAGTGGTCATCCCTAGTGGAGTCATTCAACTCAACGAGTGGTTCTCAACTGGGGATGATTTTGCCTCCCAGGGGACATTTTTGGTTACTGCAAGTCAGAGGAGGTCCTACTGACACCTGATGGTTAAAAGCCAAGGGTGCTGCCATGCACAGGGCAACCCTCTACAAGGAAGAATCATCTGGCCCGAAATGTCAATGGTGCCAAGTTAAAGAAATCCTGAACTAAACAGCAGGTTGAGGAATTACTTTTTCACCAGCAGCAAATGTATGATAGGCAAATTAGAAATTTAAAAATTTAAGTCACTGCATTTTATTGTATGTGTATGTATATACATATATATATATATATATATATATATATATATATGTACACAAACTAGCTAATACCTACAGGTCTTTTCTACAAAGATTTTTAATCAAAATATTTATTTCTTAATGTTTTACAACTTGATCCAAGCCAAAAAGTTGAGAAGCAATTATTATTTCTTAATGTTTTAACAATCAATACTTCACTTTAAAAATCCTTTTCCGGTGCCTGAGTGTTTCAGTTGGTTAAGCAACTGACTCTTGATTTCAACTCAAGTCATGATCTCGCAGTTTCATGAGTTTGAACCCCACATTGGGCTCTGTGCAGCCACGTAGAAACCTGCTTGGGATTTGTTCTCTCTCCTTCTCTCTGTGTCCCTCCCCAACTCGTGCGGTCTCTGTATCTCTCAAAATAAATAAACAATATAAAAAGAAAAAAATAATAAAAATCCTTTTCATTTAGTCTCTCCTATTGAGAAAATGTTGGCTGCCACAACACAAATAATGCTATGCTCCACCAACTAAAAGGGAAAAACCTGAAAATGTCACCACTCCCACACCCTCTCACAGGGCAGCCAGAGGTAGATGGTGGCACCTGCATGTATGCTTTGAGCTACAGCAATTCATCAATCATTGAAATTCAAATGAGTGCAGAGATGGAAGGTGGCAGAGTTTCACTGAGAAATGGGAAAAAAATATCAATGTCAAACCGAGAATGTAACCGAGAATGAATTGGCAGAGTTGAAGTCAGTTAACATAAAGAATTTTTTTTTAAGATTTTTAACTTTTATTTATTTTAAGAGAGAGAGAGAGAGAGAGAGAGAAATTGAGATCAATGCAGGGCTCAATCCCACAACCCTGGAATCATGACCTAAGCCAAAACCAAGAGTCAGAGTCTCAATCAACTGAGCCACCCAGGAGACCCAAAGGATTTTTTAAATAGTTAAAGCCTGGAATATAAACATTAATCAAGACTGACTCGTAGTTTTTTTTTTTTAAGTTTACTTTATTTTGTATGAGAGAAAGTACACAAGTTGGGGAGAGGGGCAGAAGGAGAGGGGAAAAGAATCCCAAGCAGGCTCCACACTCAGCACAGAGCCCATCACGTGACTTGATCCCACGAACCGTGAAGGTCATGACTTGAGCCAAGATCAAGAGGCATATACTTAACCAACTGAGCCACGCAAGCACCCTTTCTTTTTTTAAGACTGCCTTTAAAAGATAAAGTACTGGGGTGCCTGGGTGGCTCAGTAAGTTGAGGGTCCAACTCTTGATTTCAGCTCTAGTCATGATCCCAGGGTCATGGAATTGAGTGTCACATCAGGCTCTGTGCTAAGCGTAGAGCCTGCTTGAGATTCTCTCTTCATCTCTCTCTGCCCCCTGCCACCCTCTCCTGCTTGGGTGCTTTCTCTCTGCCTCCCTCCCTCCTTCTCTCTCAAGAAAAAAAAACTGACAAAGTACTTAACAATTAATATTATAATTATAATATTAAATAATTACATATAATTATATATAATTTTGTACATGCTTTCCCCTAAGCCTGCGAACATACCTAATTTCATCTTTGCGTATCTAGAAAACTCTTTCTTACCCTATAGATGGCTTAACACATTAATTGAATGAGATGTGAATGAGTAGATGCACTTTCTACAGATTCCCTCCACCTCCCTGTAAATGTCCCATCTAAGTAAGACATGTCCTTAGACATGTACCCGATTATCCATTTTGCTTCCTCTGTGCTCAATGTCCTAGTAAATTAAATTCAGTGGCACCGTGTTGGACGGCAATGTCTCAGTAACTACTCCCCAACATCAACACCAAAAAAAGATCATTACTCCCACCTCCCACCTAATTATGACTTTATCATTCCATACCTTCCTCGGGTGCAGCTGAAGCTCCTTCAGGTAGAATAGGCTGTAATTCCCCAGTTTCAGAATTATTTTCCAAATCGGTCATTTGCATTCCTTCCAGACGACCTCCTTTAGCAGTAGCCCTCAAAGAGGAAGAAAACAAATTGGTATTATTGTATAACTAGTCAGTGATACAATAATCTACATTTTCTTCTTGTCCTGAAACTGACCATTAGGTACATGGCACTAGTACTTTATTTTTTAAAAAATTCACTAGAAGATTCATAAGAAAAGGTCAGAAAATGATGGGCTGTATCAACGTCAGTATCCTGGTTGTGATATTGTATCAGTTTCGCAAAATGTTATCATTAGAGGGAACTGGGTAAGGAGCATATAGGATCTGTCTCTATTATTTCTTAGAACTGCATGTGAACATATAATTACCTCAATAAAAATTTTTATTAAAAGACAAAAATAGAAGTCCTAAATAATATGTTCTTATTAATATGGAAAGACTTTTGAGATGTATTACTGAGAAAATAAGGTGTGCTTTTTGTACTAAAAAAGTTATATAGTCACAGCTGCTTAAATATGCATAAGAACTGAAAAAACACAGAATATATAAAAAATTAAAGACAGCAAGGAAGTGTGTGGGCAGGGGGTTGGAAAACTAAGCAGATGGGAGACAAAGATGGGGAAATTTCACTTAATATTCTTTTTTTACTTCCATTTTTAACCACTTACTATTAGTCTTTAAAATTTTTGCTTACAAACTACTATAAATTAGGCAAGGAAAAAAAAAGACACAAATTAGAAAACACCACATAAGCCAAGCTAGTGATACAATTAACTGTAAAGTGAGGGTTATAGCTAAGAGCTCCAGATATTTATAAAGGATTTTACAGTCTAGAAAAAAGTCTTTGTTCATAAATATTTCACTGTTATGACTAAAGCAGATAAAAGTATCTCCATAACAAATAAAATACAAAAGCTGGTTGTAGCTTTAACGTGACTATGGAATATGTATAAAATCAGACTAGGTAATGGGGAGGACAAGATAACACCTAATAATTGTAACACCTTTCCACCACTTAAACTGGGGCTAAAACAGAAACCTAAATCACACCAGCTGTTCTTTAACATTTGCTAATTATCCAGACCTTAAAACTGTATAAAATTAAGTGAACTTAAGGAATATTATTCTCTCTCTAAATTCAATTCAAAATTATTTTCAGTCTCCAAGGTAGAACTGTTCCATTGTTTAAATTTAGAAATGGATCTAATATCCATAAAACAGATCAGCAGATGGATATTAATGGCTCATCTAGCACATTCACAGACAATACTTTCCATAATCACTTTTTATTTTATTTTATTTTTTTTTTAATTTTTTTTAATGTTTATTTATTTTTGAGAGACATAGAGGCACAGTGTGAACAGGGGAAGGGCAGAGAGAGAGGGAGACACAGAATCCGAAGCAGGCTCCAGGCTCTGAGCTGTCAGCACGGAGCCCGACGCGGGGCTCGAACTCACAGACCGCGAGATCATGACCCGAGCTGAAGTCGGCCGCTCAACCGACTGGGCCACCCAGGCGCCCCCATAATCACTTTTTAATGGGTGAAAGTTTAACTGACCAGGCTGGGATCTGAGTTTCTGTTTCCTGGGCGAGAGATAAAGGTGATGACTACCAGATAGTATATCTTTTTGAGAAATTCCAACTATGAGTTTTGCAGACAAAGAGAAAAAAGGTGAGATAAAAGTACAAAAGCAGTGTTAAAATAAAAATGCTAGAAGTGCTTTTTCCGTACCAAAAATGCATAGAAGATCTATGACATAATGTAGCCTAGCACAAATGTCTTAAAAAATGTGGAGCAGATAGGGGAAAAAAAAGAAAAAAATAATATAAAATTTTAAAAAAGTTTAAAAAGCTGACACACATACACCAAAAATACACAAGGCAGAATTCACACCAGGTTATACAATATTATTGTCCTAACTTCAGTGATTTCTAACATAACTGAACTTCTAATAGTATCTCGTTTCATTCCACTAAGAAAAAAAAAGTAGGGTCTCTGGTACTTTAGTTAGATTTTAATACAACAAATAAACTTTCTATCTGCTAAAAAATTAATGAAGTGGAAATTTATTTTATTTATTATGACGTAGACTAAAAAGTGCCGAATAAAGCTACTAGCCATTATTCCGCTACATAAATGAAACAACTTACCCCAAGGCGACCATTTTCCTCCTTTTCTCAACAGCAGGTAAACCATTGAGAACTGCAACCACAACAGCATCCGAATCCAAAACCTGACACTGCCGGTCTTCAGATTTGGGCAGAATATCACTGATACTGCCATGTGTTAAGGCTCGGGGAGAACTGTGCCTGCTCCCAGACTGAGAGCTTCCTGGGGAGCCTACAGAAAAGAAGGGAATACTCAGAAAGAAGGCAAACGAAACTTCTCTAGTTTCTACTTTAGAATATCTCACTACAT
This sequence comes from Paguma larvata, assembly GCA_030068075.1. NCBI lineage: Eukaryota > Metazoa > Chordata > Mammalia > Carnivora > Viverridae > Paguma > Paguma larvata. The sequence continues at coordinate 55,102,043 of CM057843.1, forward strand.
ATACATTTTTAAACTGCAGGAAGACTTGAAACCAATTTAAAAATACAGCACAGTTTTTTTGATGCCAGGTATTGAAAATTAAGGAGTCCAGAATATGCAGTCTAATGACTGCATTTTATTACTGATGAGTTTGGTCTGTTGGGAGCTCAAGAACTTTCAAATCAAGTTTCAGCACTGTTGGTGTCTTTAAAGATCTAAATCTACGTATACCAGAACATCAATTTCAAACAGATATCTACCCACTGAAATTACATTCTGAACTCTCCAAATTTACCTTCAGACAGAGTTTGACAGTCTCCCTTTGAACGGCTATTTTCCCCAGAGTCTATTGCTCTTCGAAGTGACAGACTACCTGCTATACTCGACCGAGCTGGCTTGGGTGAATTACTCTTCTTATTTGTGGCTGCAAAGACATTTAAAAATATCTTTGAGTAAGATAAAATAGCACAAAACTCACTATGCAGGCAGTCAGAGGAAGACTAATCTTATGGAAGGTATTCTATCTACTGTGTCCAAAAAAACCCAGGACACTCTGGTCCCAGATGGGTTATTTGGGGTTACATGTAAAAACCATTCCTATTTTGTTACTTGCAAAGCAAAAGTCTTACTAACAAGACCAGAAAAATATCAGTTAACTCCAAAAGAAAAATCCTACCAGATATGAACTCCAATCTCAATGCCAAAGTATTAACAACAAAAATATAACCCTCCGAACACTTGAAAATTATTGGATTAAAAAAAATCCAATTATGGATTAGAAATTAACCACAAATATTTCCAGATGTTTGTGGCTAAGACAATAATTGGGGAAAATGTACAGCCTTATAATGAATTAGAAAAAAATGAAACTAAGTGACTTAATATGCAAACTCGAGAAACTAAAAAAAGAATAAAAATAAAGAGAAAGCAGAAGACATACATTTAAAGGTAACAAACAGGATCGGCAAGGTAGCAGGATGTAAGACCAAGAACTGACTGTCTTTTTATAGATCAGCAAAGAACCATCCAAGAATGAAATTAAGTAAACAATTCCATTTACAATAGCATCAAACAGAATAAAATATTGGGAAAAAATTTAATAAACGTTAAGAGTTGAACACTAAAAACTATCATACACTGTCGAAAGACAAAAAAAGATGGAAAATTTAGAATCTTTAATAAATACTTAATCAGGGGCACCTGGGTGGTTCAGCTGGTTGAACAGCCAACTCTTGGTTTGGGCTCAGGTCATGATCTCACAGTTCATGGGACAGAGCCCCATGTCAGTCCACCAGCACAGAGCCTTCTTCAGATTCTTTCTCCCCTTCTCTCTCTGCCCCTCCCCTGCTTGCGTGTGCTCTCTCTCTCTCAAAATAAATAAACAAATTTAAAGAAAATAAAACAAAAGTAAAGATAGGAAAAATACTGTGTTCACTGATTGGAAGACTTAATATCGTTAACACAGCAACACTTCCAAAATTGATCTACAAATTTAACACAATCCCTATAAAAATTCCAATGGGCTTTCTTCTTCTTCTTCTTCTTCTTCTTTTAAAATTTAAATTCAAGTTAGTTAACATACAGTGCAGTCTTGGCTTCAAGAGTAGACCCCAGAGAGTCATCTCTTTAACATCCAGTGGTCACCCTAAAAAGTCCCCTCCATAATACCTATCACCAGTCTTTTTCACTGCAGAAATGGCATGCTGACTCTAAATCCATATGAAAAAATCCACAATACCCAAAAACATCTTGAATGGAGGATTCACAGTTTTGTTTTCGAAACTTGCTGTAAAATCACATTAACCAAAACTGTATGGTGTACCAGTATAAAGATAGAAATACAGATCAATGGAACAGAATTGAGAGTTCAGAAATAAACCCTTACATTTATAGTCAATTAATTTTTGACAATTCACTGGACAAAGGGAAAAAAAACACACACACAAAAAAAAACAAAAAACCAGATGGACAATAACAAGAGTTGGCAAAGATGGAGAAATTGGAACCTTCAACTGGGTTCCAATTAGAAACTGAATGGGAATGTAAAATGGTGCAGCTGCTTTGGAAACAGTTCTGGTAATGACTTGAAAAGTTCCCCTATAACCCAGCAATTCCACTCCTAAGCATATACACAAGATAAATAAAAACATACGCCCACACAAAAACATGTACATGAATGTTCACAGGAGCATTATTCATAATAGCCAAAAAGTGGAAAATCACTATGGGATGCCTATCAGCTGATAAGCAGGTAAGCAAAACAACAGTACAGACATACAATGAAGTTGTGATTCAGCAATAAAAAGGAATGAAATAATACATGCTACAACACTGATGACCCTTGATAATGTTATGCTAAGTGAAAAAAGTGAGACCCAAAAGGCCTCACATTATATGATTCTATTTATATGAAACTCCAGAAGAAGTAAAACCAGAGAAAATAGACTAGGGGCTACCAGGGTTCAGGGAGAGGGGAAAAATGAAAAGTGACTGTTTATGGGAATGGAGGTTTTGGGGAGAGAAGTGATGAAATGTTCTAGACAGTGTTCCAGATAATAGTGATCATCACACAACTTTGTGTCTATATTAAAAACTCTTTAATTGTATACTTGAAGAAAAATATGTAACAAAATATTAAGACCAATTTTTCCTCTACAATGTGTATATAAATTATAATATGGTACTTAACCAGTAATGCATTCTATTAATGCATTAACAGAAACAAAGGTAGAATTTAATGTAATAAAAAGGCAGAAGAGAATAGAGGAAATCGATCTAAGAACTAGGCTTTTTTTTTTTTTTTTTTTTTTAATAAGAGCCTGTGCCAGTGCAGGAGGGGCACAGGGAGAGGGAATTGGAATATATATATTTTTTAATTTACATCCAAGTAAGTTAGCATATAGTGCAATAATGATTTCAGGAGTAGAACCCAGTGACTCATCCTCTGTACATAACACCCAGTGCTCATCCCAGCAGATGTCCTCCTTAATGCCCCTTGCCCATTTAGCCCATTCTCCCAGCCAAAATCCCTCCAGCAACCGTCAGTTTGTTCTCTGTATTTAAGAGTCTCTTATGGTTTATCCCCCTCCCTGCTTTTTATTATTTTTGCTTCTCTTCACTTATGCTCATCTGTTTTGTATCTTAAATTTCACATGAGTGAAGTCATATATTTGTCCTTGTCTAGTTTTCTTAACATAATACACTCTAGTTCTATCCATATAGTTGAAAATGGCTAGATTTCATTCTTTTTGATTGCCGAGTAATACTCCATAGTGTCTACACCTTTAACCATTCATCTGTGGATGGACATTTGGGCTCTTTCCATACTTTGGCTATTGTCAAGAGCGCTGCTATAAACATTGGGGTGCATGTGCCCCTTTAAAACAGCACACCTGTATCCCTTAGATAAATACCTAGTAGTGCAATTGCTGGGTCATAGGGCAGTTCTATTTTTTTTTTTCTTCTGTTTTTCCTGTTTGGTTTTTTTTTCCTGGAAAATTCTTACTGTTTTCCAGAGTGGCTGCACCAGTTTGCATTCCCACCAGCAGTGCAAAAGGGTGCCTCTTCCTCCACATCCTCGCCAACATCTGTTGTTGCCTAAGTTGTTAATTTTGGTCATTCTGACAGGTGTGAGGTGGTATCTCATTGTGGTTTTCATTTGTATTTTCCCTGATGGTAAGTGGTGCTGTGAACATCTTTTCATGTGTCTGTTAGCCATCTGGATGTCTTCTTTGGAGAAGTGTCTATTTATGTCTTTTGCCCATTTCTTCACTATATTATTTGTTTTTTGGGTGTTGAGTTTGAGAAGTTCTTTCTAGATTTTGGATACTAACCCTTTATCTGATATGTTGTTTGCAAATATTTCTCCCATTCCTTTGCCTTTTAGTTTTGCTGATTATTTCCTTCGCTGTGCAGAAGCTCTGTATTTTGGTGAGGTCCCAGTAGCTCATTTTTGTTTTTGTTTACCTTATCTCCAGAGACGTGCTGAGTAAGAAGTTGCTGCGGCCGAGGTCAAAGAGGTTTTTGCCTGCTTTCTCCTCTAGGATTTTGACGGCTTTCTGTCTAGCGTTTAGGTCTTTCCTCCATTTTGAGTTCATTTTTGTGTATGGTATAAGAAAGTGGTCCAGGTTCATTCTTCTGCATGTCGCTGCCCAGTTTTCCCAGCACCATTTGCTGAAGACTGTCTTTATTCCATTGGATATTCTTTCCTGCTTTGTCAAATATTAGTTGGCCATATGTTTGTGGGTCCATTTCTGGGTTCTCTAGTCTGTCCCACTGATCTGTGTGTCTGTTTTTGTGCCAACACCACACTGTCTTGATTACAGCTTTTTAGTACATCTTGAAGTCTGGAATTGTGATGCCAAAGCCTCCAGCTTTGGTTTTCTTTTTCAGGATTGTTTTGGCTACCTGGGGTCTTTTCTCGTTCCATACAAAATTCAGGATTGTTTGTTCTATCTCTGTGAAGAAAGTGTTGTTATTCTGATAGGCATTGCACTGAATATGTAGACTGCTTTGCGTAGTATTGACATTTTAATGATATTTATATTTCAATCCATGAGCATGGAATATTTTTCCCTTTTTTTGTGTGTTCTCTTCAATTTCCCTCATAAGCTTTTTATGGTGTTTTAGTGTATAGATTTTTCACCTCTTTGGTTATGTTTATTCCTAGGTATTTTATGGGTTTGGTGCAATTGTAAATGGGATCAATTCTTTGATTTCTCTTTCTACTGCTTCTTCATATTGGTGTATGCAAATCCAACTGATTTCTATGCATTGATTTTATATCCTGCGACTTTGCTGAATTTGTGGATCAACTCTAGCAAGTTTTTTTGTGGAATCTTTTGGGTTTTCCGTATACAGTATAATGTCATCTGTGAAGAGTGAAAGTTTGACTTCCTCCTTGCCGATTTGGATGCATTTTATTTTTTTGTGTGTGGTCAGATTGCTGAGGCTAGGACTTCCAATATTATGTTGAATAGCAATGGTGAGAGTGGACATCTTTGTTGTATTCCTGACCTTAGGGGGAAAGTCCCAGTTTCTCCCCACTGAGGATGATATTAGCGTTGAGTGTTTCATATACAGCTTTTATGATCTTGAAGTATGATCCTTCTATCTGTACTTTCTTGAGGGTTTTTATCAAGAAAGGATGAAATGTTCTGGTCCATCTGGTCCAGTGTGTCATTCAAAACCATTGTTTCCTTGTTGATTTTCGGCTTAGATGATGTGTCCATTGCTGTAAGTAGGATGTTGAAGTCCCCTACTATTATGGTATTATTATCAATAAGTTTCTTTATGCTTGTGATTAGTTGATTTATATATCTGAGTACTCCCACACTGGAGGCATAAATGTTTAAAACTGTTATATCTTCTTAGTGGATAGACCCCTTAATTATGATATAATGCCCTTCTTCATCTCTTGTTACAGTGTTTACTTTAAAATCTAGATTGTCGATGTAGGTATGGCTACCCCAGCTTTCTTTTGGTGACCATTAGCATGATAGATGGTTCTCCATCCCCTTACTTTCAATCTGAAGGTGTCTTTAGGTCTAAAATGGGTCTCTTGTAAACAACATATAGATGGATCTTGTTATCTTATCCATTCTTATACTCTATGTCTTATGATTGGAACGTTTAGTCCATTGAGATATAGAGTGAGTACTGAAAGATACGAATTTATTGCCATTGTGTAGCCTGCAGAGTTGGATTTTTGGTGGTGTTCTCTGGTCCTTTCTAGATTTTGTTACTTTTGGTCTTTTTTTGTTTTGTCATTTCTGAGAGGGAGAGAGAATCTTAAGCAGGCTCCACTCTCAGCATGAAACTCAAAGCAGGGTTCACAACTGTGAGATAATGTCCTGAGTCAAGATCAAGAGTCAGATACTTAACCGACTGAGCCACCCAAGCACCCCAACTCTAGAACTAGGTCTCTGAAGAGATGAATAAAATGGACAAATGTCTAGCAAGTCAAATCAAAGGATAAAATAAGAAAACACACAAAAGCAAAATAAGTGAAAAAGTTAACACCCTGTATTCAGAGGACTTTTTAAAAATTTAAGAGATCAGAATAAGTTGCTTTATACCAACAAATTTAACTATCTAATAAAATGAATAATTTTCTAGGAAAATTAATTATGGAAACTGGCTTAAGAAGGAGAAATATGAGACCAATAAATACACAGAAATTAAAATGGTTTATTAATTAAATTAAAACTTTAACAGTTTTGTCCCCGAAAGAACTACTAATGGTTTTATCAATGAGTTTCATTAAACTTTTAAGGAGCAGATAAGATGTTACTTTAACAATTTCACAGAATAAAAAAAGGACAAAAGCTTCTGAATTTATTCAATGAGGCTGGCATAAAACTGGAATTCAAATTGGTTAAGGATAATGTAACAAAAATAAAACTCAATTTTACTTATTACTATAATAGCTAAGAATCCTAAGTAAAATATTAGTGAATTGAATATCCCAGTATATTAAAAATTACAAATAACCAAAACCAAGTAGGACTCATTCTGCTATTTCAAGAATGGTCAACATTAGATAAAGAATGTAATTCTGGGGCGCCTGGGTGGCTCAGTTGGTTAAGCGGCCGACTTCGGCTCAGGTCATGATCTCACGGTCTGTGAGTTCGAGCCCCACGTCGGGCTCTGTGCTGATGGCTCAGAGCCTGGAGCCTGCTTCAGATTCTGCATCTCCCTCTCTCTCTGCCTTTCCCTTGCTCTTACTCTGTCTCTATGTCTCTCAAAAATAAATAAACGTTAAAAAAAATTTTTTTTAAAAAAGAATGTAATTCTCTAAGTTAACAAAGTAATGGGACAAAACAGTATGATCATTTTGCCAGATGCCCAAAAAACCGTAATTCTATACAACTTCATAAACAAACAAACAAAAAAACAACCTCTTAGTAAGGAGAAAAAGAGGTAGCTTGGTGTAATGGTGAAAGTCATAGGCTCTGAGGTTCAAGGTCTGTGCTCTACCAATTACCACTGAAACTCTGAGAATACTGATTAATGCTCTGTGCCTGTGTTTATCTGTCTGTAAACTAAGGATAAAAATAACTTGCCTCAGAGTTGTTGTTGGGATTGAGTTAACATGTGACTTAGAATGATATACAGCACATAGGAAACAGTGGTAATTATCGTACATAGTAATTATTAACAATAGAAGAAGGTATCTTTAAAAAAAATTCTTTTTAACGCTTATTTATTTTTGAGGGAGACAGACAGAATGCGAGCAGGGGAGGGGCAGAGAGAGGGAAATACAGAATCTGAAGCAGGCTCCAGGCTCTGAGCTGTCAGCACAGAGCCTGACACAGGGCTCAAACTCCTGGACCATGAGATCATGACTGGAGCCGAAGTCTGAAGTTTAACTGACTGAGCTACCTAGGTGCCCCGGATACATCATTGTTTAAAAAAAAATGTTCATGTATTTGAGAGAGAATGAGCGAGCACAAAGCAAGGGAGGGGCAGAGAGAGAGGGAGAGAGAGAATCCCAAGGAAGTTAGCACAGAGCCTGATGCAGGCCTGATCCCATGAACCCGTGAGATCATGACCTGAGCTGCAATCAAGAGCCGGTGTTCAACCAACTGAGCCACCCAGGCACCCCAGAAGGATGTATCTTTAAACTTGTTAAAAACTACTTATTAAAACAAATAGCAAAGTTTGTACTTGAGTAAAAAACTAATTTCTAAACAGAATTCAAAACATTATAAAAATTCCACTACTGCTATTAGTTAACACTGTTTTGAGGTCCTAGCCTAGATTGTGCAAAATGAAAAGTAAATAAGCAATAAAGGAATAAACAAACAGATAATTTGCTGATAATATGATCATCTACTTAAAAATTCAAGATAGTTGACTGAAAAACTAAGGTTTTAAAATTTTCACTAAGTGGACTAATACAAGACAAAGAGGTAAAAACCAACAGTCTTCCTACTGTGACAAATAATTAGAAAATATTATGGAGGGGAAAGAGATCATATTCCCAATAGCAACCTAAGTTATACTCTATCTGGAAATAAATATAACAAGATATATACAGAACTTACATGAAGAAAAGTAAAACTGTGAGATGACCAAAATAAATAGGAGAGAAGTACCACATTCCCAGATGTTAATGCTTTAAAACTGAAAAGATGTCAATTTCCCAAATTAAATGTAATTAAATGCACTAAATAATGCAATTCCAGTCAAAATCTTTTTCTGGAAGAGTAAATGTATAAGAACCATCAAGAATATTTGGAAAACAAAGCCAAAATGAATGCAAATAAATTGCAGTACTATAAACTATGAAACTACAGTAGTTAAAAACACATCGAATATTCAGTTCTGTTCTTGCAGGTCAAAAACAGTTGCATGTTGGCAATGTCATATGACTCAGCCCCTATGAATGAATTTTAAAACAGAACCATGCAAATATGGGAATTTGGTCTGTTAATAAAGGATGAATTTCATATTATTGAATGAAGTAGATTCTTCAAAAAACATGTTGCTTTTGGGGGAAGAAATCACTGAACTTACCTTACACATCATCGTGAAAAGCAAATTATATATGTTACAATGAGCTAAATATTGAAACGTTAAAAAAAAAATACCATAAGAAACAAACATCATTTTTACAAACCTGGAGTTGAAAACCCCTTCCAAATAAAAACATTAAGCCCAAAACCCATGAATACTATTAACAGACCTAAAATTAAAAATGTTTTTGTTTAGCAGAAAAACACAAAACAGTGACAACAGGAAGGAGATATTTGTAAAACTATAACAAAAACTTTTTGCAAAAGTCTATCCAAAAAGCATTATTTCTTCTTTTGGTTTTAGATTGTCATTTCCTTGACAACTAGATGAGACTTGAGTATCCTTTGAGATGTATAGTGTCCATTTGTATTTTTTATGTTAACAGCCTAATCATAACTTTTATTCATTTTTCAAGATAATTCTTTTTTTTAGTTTTTTGGTGTTTTATTTATTTTTGAGAGAGACAGAGACAAAGTGACAGCAGGGTAGGGGCAGAGAGAGGGAGACACAGGCTCCAGGCTCCGAGCTGTCAGCACAGAGCCCAACGAGGGGCTCAAACCCACAAACTGTGAGATCACGACTTGAGCTGAAGTCAGAGGCTTATCATCTAACTGAGCCACCCAGGCGCCCCCTTTTACTCATTTTTCTACTTAACTGTCATGATTATTTTCGGAGAATTCTACATACTTAGCAATCATCCTCTCTATTCATCTCTACTGGATTACTGCCATCAGTATATAGCATTAATATATCCCATTTTAATAAACACACACCCAGAAATAAATGCTCACATATTTGCTCAAATGATTTTTTCTTTTTTTTTAACGTACATCCAATGTGGGGCTCAAACTTAAAACCTTAGACCAAGAATCACATGCCCAACTGGGGCACCTGGGTGGTTCAGTTGGTTAAGCATCTGACTTTGGCTCGGGTCATAGTCTCCCAGTTCAAGCCCTGTGTTGGGCTCTGTGCTGACCGCTTAGAACCTGGACCCTGCTTCTGATTCTGTGTCTCCCTCTCTCTCTGCCCCATCCCGCTAACACTCTGTCTCTGTCTCTCTCAAAAATAAACATTAAAAGAAAAAAAGAATCACACGCTCTACTGACTGAGTCAGCCAGGTGCCCCTCTAATGATTTTCAACAATAGTATCAACACCATTCAATGATGAGAGGAAAATCTTTTCAAGAAATGATGCTAGAAAAGCTGATATACATACATAAAAGAATAAAGTTGGGCCCTTACCTAATACCATACACAAAATTAACTAACAATAGACCCAAGACGTTTATAAATGCAAGATCTAAAACTCTTACAAGAAAACATAAGGGAAAGCCATCAGGTTGAGCAATGCTTTTTTTCCCTTTTCTTTTCTTTTTCTAGTGCTTTTTTGAAATGTGACACCAAAAGCACAAGCAACAAAAGAAAAGAAAGATAAACTGGACGTTAGCAAAATTAAAACCTTTTACTGTCAAAGGATGCCATCAACAAAGTGAAAAGGGAACCCACAGTTTAGGAAAAAATACTTGCAAATCGTATTATCTGATAAGAGATTAATATCCAGAATAAAGAGAACTCTTGAAACTCAAAACTAAAAAGCCAACCCAGGGTCCCTGGCTGGCTCAGTTTGTAAAGCATGCAACTCTTGATCGCAGGTTTTAAGTCTGAGCCCCACACTGGGTAGAGATTACTTAAAAATAAAAATCTTTAAAAAACAAACCTTCCCCCCCAAAAACCAAAAACAACGCATTTCAAAAATGGGCAAAGGACCTGAATAGACATTTCTTTAATGAAATGAAAATATATACAAATGGCTAATAACTAATAAACACTTTTAAAAATGTTCAACATCATTAATAAATGTGAATCAAAAGCACAGTAAGACGAGATACCACTTCACACCCATTACTATGGCTATTATCAAAACAAAAACCAGAGACCAGTAAACGATGGGGAAGATGTGAACAAACTAGAGCCCTGTGCACTATCAGGCAGGAATGTAGAAGGTGCAACGTCTATGGAAAACAGTATGGCAGTTCCTCAAAAAATTAAAAACCAAAGTACCATATGATTCAGCAATTCCACTTTTGGGTATGTATGTCCAGAAAAATGGAAAGCAGGGTCTTGAAGAGATGACACCCATCTTCATAGTTGCATTATTTGAAACACCCAAAAAGTCGGTGCCAACCCCGTGCCCATCAAAGATGAATGGATAAACAAAATGTGGTTATATACGTACAATGGAATATTTTTCAGCCTTAAAAAGGAATGAAATTCTGACACATGATACAATATTGATGAACCTTGAAGACATCACGTGAAAACAAAATAAGCCAGACACAGAAAGACCAATACTATATGGTCCACTTATATGAGGTATCTAGAATAGTCAAGTTCATAGAACAGAAAGTGGAACGGTGGTTGCTAGGGGTTGGGCGGGTGATGGAAATGGGGAGTTATTATCTAACTGGTACAGAGTTTTGGTTTTACAAGATAAAAACAGTTCTGTGAATGAACGGTGGTGATGGCTGTACAACAGTATGAAAGAACTTAATGCTATTAACTATACACTTAAAAATAGCTAAAATGGCAAATTTTATGTTATGTATGTTTTAACACAGTAAAAAAGAAACAGGTATTAAAAAAAAGCATATATGCTTAAGAAAATGAAAACACAGACAGATAACAGCAAGCTCTTTCCCAACTTCACACCCCCTCCAGATACAACCTGATTTATTATAAAACTTCTTGAAGGAGCTGTGTAATAATGCTTCAGTTTCTCACTGCATTCACCCTGCTACACTCCTCCATAGGAATGGTTCTTAAAAGGGCTACCCTAAGAGATATTAGCCCTTCTAGTTTTTCTCTTACCTTAATGATTAGATACTTTCCAATTTCCTTTACTGGACACCTCTTCATTACGAGGTCTTTAAATATTAAAGTGCCCCAGAGCCAAAATTCTCTTCGCCGTTTAAACTCTCTCCATACAGTCCCAGATTTTAATCAATCAAATTCTCTTCGCCATTTAAACTCTCTCCACACAGTCCCTGTTGACTCCTGTTTATATCCAGTTTTGACCTCATAAGCTTCATACTTACTTCATTTGCCTGCCTACAAGACATTTTACTAGGATAACTAGTAGACATCTCAAACCTAACAAGTTTAGTTTAGTTTTTTGTTTTTTTTGTGTTTTTTTTTTTTTGAGAGAGAGAAAGAGAGTGCATGTGGGTGGGGGGAGACCATGAGTAGGGGAGAGGTGCAGAAAAAGAGAACCCTAAGCAGACTCCATGCCCAGAGCACAGCCCAACGTGTGGTTTGATATTGCCACTGTGAGATCAAGACCTGAGTCAAAATCAAGAGTCGGGCACTTAACCAACTGAGCCACCCAGGTGCCCCGACAAACCTAACATGTTTAAACAAGAATTCCAAACTTCCTGCCACCACCTCCCCCTAACTCCCACACCAGCTTTTTCCTTATTTGATTTGCATCTAAATTAATGATAGTTTCAGCCACTAAGCTGCTTATGACAAAAACTTAAAACATCGTTCTTAGTTTTTTTCTTTCCCTACAAACTACCCAGCCTTTCCCACCAGGGTTGTGGTCTTCTTGGTCTAAAATATCCATTGCATGTAACGAACTAATTTCTCTCCTATGTGTCTAGAATAGTAAGAGTTACGTATCACCCTTGGGAGAATTAAGACAGATGGAACTCTGGTCAAGAAGGGCAGCTAGACAATGAACAAGTCCACATCCCCACTGTAGTAACTCCCGAATAGGTCACCATACACTCTCAGCCCCTTTCAGACACTTCTCCATACAACCAGCAAAGTAATCTTTGTAAAAGGTAAATCAGATCATAAATGCCACCACCGTCCCCAACCCCCCGCCCCCGGCCTCGATTTTCATTCTCTGGAGACTTCCTTCTAAAATCAGAATAAAACTCAAACTCCTTATCCAGCTTTTACAAGGCCCTATCTGATCTATATCCTGCCTACCTCTCTGACTTATCTCCTAGTATTCTCCTCACTGCTTTGTTCACTATATTCAACCATACTGGTCTTCCATCAAGTGTTCAAACGCGTGGAGCAAATCCTGTATCAGTGACTTCGCATCTTCTGTTCTGTTTACCCTGAACAATGCTTCCCACAGATCTCTGCATGGCTGCCCCTTTCTTGACCTTTAGGTCTCAGTTCAAAACTTGCCTCCTCAGAGACTTTCTTTTACCACCCTTACTTAAGCAGCACATTCCTCATCTTCCTATCCCATTCCTGTTTCCTTCACAGCACTTTTCACTAATTGAAATTATCTTTACTTGTCTACACGTTTTAATGTCCAATTTCCATCACATGAATATATGAATGCAAGATCCAAGAGGCTAAGAATTTTGTCTTGTTTACTGCCCGGCACAGAATATTCAATCAAGAAATGTTATCTCTATATAGTAGAAAATTTATAGTCAGTTCTGAATGGGGGAAAAGGCTGTATGTATTTGTAGTCTTAATTCATTGTAAGAGAGATATTTAAATATTATTATTCTGAAAATAACCCATCCTCTAGCTTCCCAAATGACACACGGAGAAATGACACTACTAGGATCTTCTCAACTTACAGTTCCGTATGTAACAACCAGCGACTGATGACTTTGCCAAGAGCTCCATTCCCAAATCCTGTAATCTGCCAGAGTTTTCGGTTCCACATGCAGCCAAAGCTGCCTGGTCAGCAGAAAAAAGGTTTGCCTGCATGTCTCCAGAAGCAGCACTGCTGCCTTTGATTTCTGAAAGTGTATTCTTTACATCAGTTTTCATACATCGAACTTCAGCCATTTGAGTTTTGAGTCTTTTTAGCATCTTTAAATCGGAGGGAACTCGCCACATTGCCTGCTGCTTCCTTTGGTCTTTATCTTTTCGAGAATATGATGCTTTAGAGAGAAAGTTACAAGTCATGTTAATAGAGACTTTAACATTCATTAAATCATTCTGTACTGTCAACATATGCAAACTTGATATGTAAAAGGCTAAGGTGCTTTTGGTGGGATCAACAATTAAAAGCATGCATTCATTCTATTAATGAAAATAAAGATAGGTACAAGTATCCTAGTTTTATCCATACCTTCAAAGTTAGAATCTGGGTCACATTATAATCACTCAAATCAGAATTAGTTACTTAATTCTAAAAGTTTAAAAAAGCTGCCCTACTGCCTGCCTGTGCTTTCTTCTTTATACTTCTCCATTTTTCTCGAGTTTCCTACACTGAGCTTTTATTATCTTCATAACTGAAAAAAATGAAAAACCCACCTAGAATTCAAAGTACTTAGTCAAATCTGCTATACATAGTATATAAAAATATATATATTCCATCTAAGTTTAAAAAGGTGTCCAGTGTAGTTACAGCTATTAAGTGCCTTAGAACAACATGAAACAGTTCCCCATCAGAGTCTTTGCAGCCTCTAAAGTAACGTTTTCTCTCTTCCCAGAGAAAGTGGTTGTTTTTCACCTGTCCCACTCCTCAAATATTAAAATAAAGGCATAAGTAAGGAAAATACAGACTTTCTATTGCAGAAAGGGAAAAGATGTAGATATTTTGAAAATCAAAGAAAGTTATAACAGACTCAAAGCAAAAAGAAACCAAACCTTAACCCCCTCCAAAAAAACAAAAAATGGGGGACCAACAGGCACTAAATAGACAAAGAACAAGTCCTTTATTAGCAGGAATGACAGCTGAAACCGCCTGCCTTCTAGCATAGAAGAGGAAGTGCAGTAGAAAGTAAACACTGCAGTGTGTTCATCAGTCAATCCCCCAATGCCACCTTGCCGAAAGGACTCAGATTATGTTCAGATACCAGGTGGTAGGCAGCAATGTGCTCAGGGACGTTAGATCCCTCCGGTGGCCCCAGGACATATGGGTCCAGGACTGGTCTAAGTTATTCTTCAGACAGTGTTTAGGGTGGGCACATGACTCAGTCAGCCAAAAGTCTGGGGCAGGGGTGCTTTTAAGAAAGATTTTCTATCTTGATGGGGAGATTTTGACGGTCTTTGTTTATTTAAGAAACATCCATAAAGAGCTTAATGAATGTCAGACATTTTAAGAATATTAAATCATTTAATCCTCTCATATCAATCCTTTGAGATAACTAAATACTATTATTATCTCCATTTTATAAATGAGGTAAGTAAAGAGAAATTTTAGAAATCTAGGATTTAGTCTCAGATCTACCATTTAGTTGCTGTAACTGTCTCTAAGTCCACCAACTTCTGAGTCCATTATTTACTTATAAAATGAAGACAATAATATACACATAACAGGACTGTCATGAGGCTCAGAACACACACAGTTTGTGAAAGCACTCTGTGGTGTAGTCTTCCATCCAATCCCTTTCCACCAAGAGGTCAGAAATGTTTCTTAAAATCCAAATCAGTTATTATTTTCTCTTACTTTCCTGCTGACAATCATTCATGAAAGCACCGGCAAGGCACAAGAGTCCCATTACCTGATTCCACCCGCTCAGTGGCTTTATCTTCTACCTCTATCCCCAAACACATTCCAATGTTTTGGTATTACCTGCAACTCTGTAATACATAGGCAATGCTATATCCCCTTATGCTTTTCACACATCCTACTCCCTGTGCTCTCTCTGTTAACCCAAGCGCATCAGATGAAATCAGAAACGTCTACTCCTTTGGGCACCTAAACCACCAAGTGCCTCACTTCTTCCAAATCGATTCTTACCTAATTTTGTATAGCACTTGGAAGTATACTTCTATTACAGCACTTTTCACATTAGAGTAAGAAAGACAAACATAGACTGAACAACTGAAGGGTGGAGATAACATCTTAGCGATCTTTGTATTCCAGGCCAAACAGCTGATGGCACAAGATATTCATAATTCTTATTTATTTTTGAGAGAGCAAGTAAAGCAGGGGCAGAGAGAGGGAAAGAGGATCCTGAGAGTGACAGAGTGCACAGAGAGGGAAGAGAGGGAAGAGAGGGGGGAGAGGGAAGAGAGGGGGGAGAGGGAAGAGGGAGAGGGAGAGGGAGAGGGAGAGGGAGAATCTCAAGAAGGTTCCGCACTATCAGCACAGAGCCCAACTCAGGGCTCAATCTCAAAAATCGTGAGATCATGACCTGAGCCAAAATCAAAAGTCGGATGCTTAACCAACTCAGCTTACCCAACTGAGCCACCCAGGAGCTCCACAAGATATTTCAAAATGTTTTACTAAATAAAATCTAGCACCCTACACCTACATGGACTTAAATATGAAAATCCGTATTAACCCACATGGCCCAGTCTATTATTACTAGAAACTGACAAGAATTTTAAGAAGTAAAAATCCCAAATGGGAAAATAAAAAAAAAAAAATTTTTTTAACAAACCTCCATCATCTGATAAACAATTACTGAGCCTGTTTGAAATGCTAGGCACAGTGCTGGGCAGGAAAGACAACAGTGAACAAGACAAACCTTCAGTCTTTGCTCTCACAAAGCTCACAGTCCAGCTGGAAAAATGAAAAAATAATCTATTTCAGTACCATGTGATAACTGCCAAGACAGGAAAGTGTAATGGGATCTTATACCACAGGAACCTGATTTAAGGTTTAATTAAGGAAAGTTACTGTGTTGAAAATAAGAAGACTTCCTAAATGTGCCAAGTTACAAGGTTAATTAGAATTGAGAGTCTCATCTCTAATAATTGTTTCATATCATTCAGTTATGGCCTTCAAAGCTGATAGTTCTTTAAAGCTTCTCCTCCAGATCTCAGCATCAATCAATGCTACCACCATTCTGGTCACCTAAGCTTCTTCAGAGTCATTACCACATTCCGCTCAGTTGCCAAGCCCTATCACTCTAATTTCACAAGATTCCAAATACTACCACTGCCACGCTACAAATAAAATCTTAATTATACAGAGAGCACACTGATGTATTCCTCAGAGGTTAAGCAGAACTTTTATAATATCAAAAGATTCTGAAGACCTCAATCTACATATTTTTGAGCATATGATGATTGAGAAAATATCCAGAAATGTATGAATTTGCTCTCTCATACTAGGAACCACTGAAATAAACTTCTACAATAGCACCCTCATTAAACTTCCATTTCTCATAGTTTACTGGGCGCTGCCAGCTTTCTAAAAAGCAGCTTGAATCAAACCACTTCTAAACTCTAACAACGGCTTCCCAGTGCCCACTATGTATCATACCTCAGGCTAGCATGCAACGCCTTCCATAAAACAACCCTGTCTGACTTCCTATTTCTACTTACCACTACATGTACCATAAAATCTGGTTCAACTAGATTATCTGTGATTCATACCCTGATACCTCTTAAAATGCTTTCACAGTACAGTACGATGCTTTTAAGAACACGAACCTGCAGCAAGTCTGATATATAGTAGGTTCACTCAGTATGTACTGAAAGGATGAAAGGAAAACAAAGGAATACTATAAACAACTTTATGCCAACAAATTCTTGATAACTTAGATGTAATGGGCCAATATCTTCAAAGACAATCTACCAAAAATTGAAGAAGAAACAGATGATCTGAAGAGGCCTACCTTCACTTTCTGTTATCTCCATGAACAGAAGTAGAGGGAATACTTCCAAACTCAATCACGAGGCATTACTCTAATATCGAAATCAAAGACATTACAAGAAACTACAGACCAGTATCTCTCATGAATAGAGATACAAAAAACCATCGACAAAACATTAGCAAATTGAATCTTACAGTGTCTATAAAAAGAATTATAGGGGCGCCTGGGGGCTCAGTCAGTTAAATGCCCAACTTCGGCTCAGGTCATGATCTCACAGTTTGTGAGTTCAGGCTCCGCATCAGGCTCTGTGCTGACAGCTCAGAGCCTGGAGCCTGCTTCAGAAGCTGTGTTTCCCTCTCTCTCTGCCTCTTCCCCACTTGTGTTCTCTCTCTCTCTCTCTCAAAAATAAATAAACATAAAAAAAATTTTAAAACAATTATATACCACAACTCAGTGGTATTTATCCCAGATATGCACGGCTGGTCTGACGTTCGAAAATCAAATAATGTAAAGCATCACATTGTATCAATAGATGCAGAAAAAGCGTCTGACAAAATCCAATACCCATTCGTGAATTTAAAAAAAAAAAAAAAAAAGCTCAGGGCGCCTGGGTGGCTCAGTCAGTTAAGCATCCAACGCTGGGTTTCACCTCAGGTTATGACCTCACTTTCGGGACTTCAAGCCTGACACTGGGCTCTGTGCTGACAGCACAGAGTCTCCTTGAGATTCTCTCTCTCTCTCTCTCTCTCCCCCCCCCGCCCCCTCTCTCTGCCCCTCCCCCACTCACACTCACTTGCTCACTCTTGCTCTCTCTCAAAAATAAACATTAAAAAAATTTTTTTTAAAACAAACAAAACTCTTAGTAAACCACAGTAGAGGAGAATGTCCTCAATGTAATAAAGAATAGCTATGAAAAACCTATAGCTAACATCATACTTAATGGTGAAAACCTCGAAGCTTTCCCACCAAGATCAGGAACGAGGCGAAAATGTTCCCCCTTCACCACTCCTTTTCACCACTTTACAGGAAGTCCTGGCTAATGCAGCAAGATTAAAAAAAGAAAAAAAGAAAATGAAAGATATACAGAAGGAAGGAATAAATCACTGGAATCTACTCCTGAAATCATTGTTGCACTATATGCTAACTGACTTGGATGTAAATTAAAAAATAAATTAATTGATTAATTTTAAAAAAGAGACAGAAGGAAAGAATAAACAAAGAACCAAAATAAACACCGAAACCCAAACAAGCATTTTAATGAAAAAGAAGGCTGGATCTTTCTGCAACATTAGCTTTTCATATCCTCTCAGATAGGTTATCTTCAGTTAGTTTCCAAGCCTCTATTTTCTTGGTTTCTCTCCTTTCCAAAAGCTCTTCAATCTGGCTCATCTTCCACACACTTAGTAAAAACAGATGTTCACCAAAATCATGTCCCAGGCCCTCTTTTTGTTAAAATTTTCTTAAAACTCCCTCTTCTACAATCTAACTCATTTAGTTTTAATTATCCAGTATCACCTCTAGGAAAGTAATTGCCTATATTCCAGTTCTTAATTTTTAGCTAACAGGCATCTCTATTTTGATATCCCACTGGCACGTAGATAGATATTTAAAGATTTGCTCTTTCTCTCTACTGTTCTCCCTTCCTTGTCATCAGCATTTTGGTTACCTGGATTGGAAACTTGGGTCATTTCATTTATATTATTAATTTTATATACAAAACTTATTTTTGGATAACAAAGATCTTATTTTATTAATAATGTGCATTCATTTTTCCACTGATGTTGAATATTTTTTAAAAACATGATTTTACCTGTCTATAAAATATACATAGTTAAGCTATAATTTTTCAGACATAACAATATTGTTGGATATTTTCAAACAACTCTGACTGTTTTCTATTTGGGATATACTCCTAGAAGTGAAATTACAGGATTAAAGGATAGAGGTATTGTACGTATGTATGTATGTATGGGGAGGGGGAGGGGAGAGAGAGAGAGAGAGAGAGAGAGCGAGCGAGCGCGAGAGAGAGAGAATCCCAAGCAGGCTTGCACTGTCAGTGTGGAGCCCAATGCGGGGCT
This sequence comes from Paguma larvata, assembly GCA_030068075.1. Lineage (NCBI taxonomy): Eukaryota > Metazoa > Chordata > Mammalia > Carnivora > Viverridae > Paguma > Paguma larvata. The sequence goes on from CM057843.1 coordinate 55,121,151, forward strand.
CGAACTCACGAACCGTAAGATCATGACCTTAGCCATAATCAAGAGTCATAGCATAACCGACTGAGCCATTCAGGTGTCCCAAAGGATAGAGTTCCTAAACAAAATTTTCTTCAAAAAGGTTAAACCAATGTACACATCTACATACACAATCATAACCTGTCTGTTTCACTAGGTCTTTGCAAGTAACACTGGCTGTAATTTAAGCAAAACCCTTGTCAAGGTGTTTTCTTTTTTTTAAGCTATTTCTTTGTTGATCACAAAAACTATGTGTGATTTTTATTTTCTTTGTAATTTTCTACATTTTCCAAAGTTTCTATAATAAAAATACCTCAGGAAAAAAATAAAATTATACACAGTGTGATTATGTTTTATTGAAATGCATGTATATACAAAATGTACTTGGACAACAGATCAAAGGCAAGTATTTCTCAACATAACTGGAGACAATCTTTCAAATTGAGGACCCAGACTTCCCAGAGTATACCTTAGAAAGGAAAAGGCATAGGGGCTACCTGGGTGGCTCAGTTGGTTAAGCATGTGACTTCAGCTTAGGTCATGATCTCATGGTCCTGAGTTCAGGCCCTGCGTTGGGCTCTGTGCTGACAGCTCAGAGCCTGGAGCTTGCTTCGGATTCTGTGTCTTCCTCCCCCCGCCTCTCTGACCTACTCCCGTCTCTCATAAATGAATAAATGTTTTTTTTCTTTAAAAAAAGAGGCCTAAATAATCCAGTCTCTGAGTTCATCCTCCAACTAGAGCAGTTCTATGTGATTTCTACATCAGAGCTCTGCCTCACACTTTGAAAAATGAGTTCTGTTGTTTTAAAGAAGCACCAAAATCACTGTTCTAAGTCATTAATATTTGATTTGTATAATACTATTGTTTAAGAAGGTAGGAAAATATTGAGTGCATTTTAGAAAGCTAACAAAAATGGTTTTTAAAACGTGGCATTTAAAAGTAAATCCTTAGCTGTTCAAAATGATTAGGCCTGAGAGTTTCAAAACGTCCAGGTTTGACTACGCATGTGGGTATACCTCACATTACAGTAATACAGATGTAATTTCTTTTTAACAAATAACCTCTGCAAATAAAACTCTGATGCTAGTTGGTATACATTTTGAGGCTACCGAATATCAAAGTACAAAACCATCTTTTTTATACTCAATTCAGACACAGTTCCACTTAGAAGCAAGGGTATTAATAAGTCCTGCAAAACTCTTAAGTCATTCCCAAAGAGGGACAACAGTGCTTCATATAAATCAAACTGCCAATCAGACACAAGCTAAAGGCCAAATCATATACGAACATTCTAATAGGCATTTTGACATTATTGTGCAAAAACACCATTGAATAACAACCAAAAAATTAATTAGATTTATATAAATTTCATTACAAAATATTTTTTTAAGTTTATTCATTTTTGAGAGAGAGGGAGGGAGCAGGAGAGGGGCAGAGAGAAAGCAGGACACAGAAGTGAAACAGGCTCCAGGCTCTGAGCTGCCAGCACAGAGACCGACATGGGGCTCAAACCCATGAACTGTGAGATTATGACCTAAGCTGAAGTCAAACACCTAACCGACTGAGCCCCCCAGGAGCCCCTAAATGTCATTTTTATAACACATAATGAAAAACCAACTTGCTACAGAAACATACTGTGTTCCAGTATTTAAATAAGATACTTGGATTAAAATCAACAAGTGCATTTGTAGAACCACAGAAAAAAGGGAAATTACTATTAATATTTTACCTGTGGGCTGCAAAAGTGAAGCAGGTGGGCGAGGCTGTAAGCCCCACAAATTTTCCATACTACTCCGGTCCTTAAGATCCAACAAATGTATTAAAATTAATGGATCAATGTCTAATAAACTATTGGTAGCAGCAGAGCATAAATGTGCTCTTCTTGACATTCTGCTACTGGCGCCCACATAGCCATGGTTACTACCTGCAAAAGAAATAGAGATGTAGAAAATGCATGCTATAAATCTGCACAAATTTAATTATGCTTAAAAGAAAAAGTAAATTGGTTACTGTTGTTTGAATACTTGTCTACGGACCTATCTTCTAGGAGTTGGTATAAGAACATGATGAGAAGCAGCAAGGAGAAACCAGACTGCCAGACAGGTATACATAAGCAGTGACTAAGCACTGTCCTTATTACTATCCAGAATTCAGGAGGAACCCTCAACCTCATCCTTAGGCCCAGAAATAAAAAGGTGATAATGTATACAATATACACAATCAGGGAGATAAGGGTGAGGAAAAGGAGAATATATCCCATATCCAGTAGTCTTCAAAGAAAGACAAATCCCCACAGTATCACAGATCCCAAGAAACTAGATACCAAAATAGTACTCCTCTTGAGGTGTTTTTACATTGAACTTTTTTTTAAGTTTATTTATTTTGAAAGAGAGAGAGAAAGAATTCAAAGCATGTTTTGTGCTGACAGCGCAGAGCCCGATGCAGGGCTCAAACTCTCAAACCGTGAGATCATGACTGGAGCCAAAACCAAGAGTAGGACACTTAACCAACTGAGCCACCCAGGCGCCCCTAGACTGGGGTCATTTGTTAATGACTGATGCACAGAATAGACACCTGTGAGCAATATCATATCTGTATCACCTATACTGGACTAAGCTCCTTAAGCTAAAGAAACCACTGGACCTGTGTCCAGTGCCTAGTATAATACCTAGCAAATATCAGGTACGGAAATGGTTAAAACTGACCTCCTTCAATAAAAATATTTAAATACGTTCTAAAGAAACTTAAAATTTAAAAGTGTTACATTCAACAAAGTCATAAAATAGATAATATAAAAATAACATAAAATAAGCAGGTTCTGACTATTCATGAATGTTTCAAAGAGATCTGGAAGGAAATAACTTAGGAGAAAAGTTCCAATTATTCAGAAGCTTAAAGCTAATTATTTACTTATATACATTTCATCTATATTTACATCCTCACCTTTTCCAACTTCTTCCTCTTCCTCTTTATGAGGTTATCATCCACTGCAAATTTTTCTTCCCAGCCTTGGTATCCCCTGCAACTCCTATTAAAGCCTTGGTACCCCCCCTACAACTCCTATTTAAAAGTAGCAGAAAACTCTCCTTTTCCTCAACTGCTACAAAGGTGCTTGGTCCTTTCCAAAGAAGGCCACATTGGAGTTAGGCTCTCACTTCATCTGGTGACTAGCACCATGTCTGGCAGCACCACTCAGCATTCACCTGCACCATGGCCTCTATCTCAGGAGCTCACCTGGCCCTCATCTTGCATGACGCCATGGAGGATAAGATGAATCTCCTCATCAGTATAAATGTTAAATCTTTCTGACCAGGCTTGTTTACAAAGGCCCTGGCCAATGTCAACATTAAGAGCCTCATTTAAAATCCAGCGGGCTGGTGGACCTGTCCTAGCAGCTGGTGGTACACCAGCAGGAGGTCTGGGCCTCTCTAATGCTGTTACCCCAGCTGAGGAAAAGAAAGTGGAAACAAAGAACTGCAATAAAGAAATAAATAAATTTATTTAAAAAAAAAAAACCTATCTGCAACAGGAATAAAACAGAAATGTGGATAGAAGAAAAAAAAAGAAAGTGAAAGCAAAGAAAGAAGAATCTGAGGAGTCTGATGATGATATGAAAGTAAGGCCTGGAAGAGGACTGAAAAACAGGAGAGGGATATATTCATATACCGGGATACCACACAGCAATAATGAAAATGAATAAACTGCTACATGTAACAATAAGATGAATCTCATGAATATAATGTATAATATAATGTTGAGCCAAGAAGTAGGATATTAGAGCACATTATCATTTTTTAACATTTATTTAATTTATTTTAAATAATAAATAAATTAATTTATTTCATTTGGTCTTTTTGACCAAACCTTTGTGACATGTTCAAGGCTGAACTCTTATTTGCAGCAATGTGGATGGAACTGGAGGGTATTATGCTAAGTGAAGTAAGTTAGTCAGAGAAAGATAAATACCATATGTTTCCACTCATATGTGGATCTTGAGAAACTTAACAGAAGACTATGGGGGAGGGGAAGGGGGGAAAAAAGTTACAGAGAGGGAGAGCGGCAAACCATAAGAGACTCTTGAATACTGAGAACAAACTGAAGGTTGATGGGGGGTGGGAGAGGGGAAAATGGGTGACGGGCATTGAGGAGAGCACTTGTTGGGATGAGCACTGGTGTTGTATGGAAGCCAATTTAACAATAAAGTATACTAAAAAAAATATAAAAAAAAAGAAAAGAAAAAAGAAAGAAGCTGAACTCTTAAAAAAGAAAAAGCGGGGCGCCTGGGTGGCTCAGTCGGTTAAGCGGCAACTTCAGCTCAGGTCATGATCTCACCATCTGTGAGTTCGAGCCCCGCATCAGGCTCTGTGCTGATGGCTCGGAGCCTGCTTCAGATTCTGCGTCTGCCTCTCTCTCTCTCTGCCCTTCCCCTGCTCACGCTCTGTCTCTCAAAAATAAATAAACGTTAAAAAAAATTTTAAAAAAAAAAAAGAAAAAGAAAAAGAAAAAAAGCAGAAAACTATCCCCTATCCACCTTAACTGCAGCTTACTGATGAATGGATAAAGAAGATGTGGTGTATATATATATACATACACATCACACACAATGGAGTTTTGTTCGGCAATCAAAAAAAGAATGAAATCTTGCCATTTGCAACTATGTGGATGGAACTTGAGGGTATTGTGCTAAGCGAATTTAGTCAGAGAAAGATAAATATCATATGACTTCACTCATGTAGAATTTAAGATACAGAACAGATGAACATAAGGGAAGGGAAGCAAAAATAATATAAAAACAGGGAGGGGGACAAAACATAAGAAACTTAAATACAGAGAACAAACTGAGGGTTGCTGGAGGGGTTTTGAGTGCAGAGATGGGCTAAATGGGCAAGAGGGCATTAAGGCAAACACTTGTTGGGATGAGCACTGGGTGTTATACATAGGGGATGAATCACTGGATTCTAATCCTGAAATCATTATTGCACTATATGCTAACTAACTTGGATGCAAATTTAAAAAATAAAATAAATAAATAAAAACAAAAAAGAATGTGTCTTAACTCTTTTCCTTTACTAAAAGTTTCTAAATCAGGCTGCATTGAGGAGTTTTAAGAATTACAGTTTCTTGGGCGCCTGGGTGGCTCAGTCGGTTAAGCGGCCGACTTCAGCTCAGGTCATGATCTCACGGTCTGTGAGTTCGAGGCCCACATCAGGCTCTGTGCTGATGGCTCATCAGAGCCTGGAGCCTGCTTCAGACTCTGTGTCTCCCTCTCTCTCTGCCCTTCCCCTGCTCACGCTCTATCTCTATGTCTCTCAAAAATAAATAAACGTTAAAAAAAAATTTAAAAAAAAAAAAAAGAATTACAGTTTCTTTGGGGTACCTGGGTGGCTCAGTCGGTTAACCATCCAACATCAGCTCAGGTCATGATCTCACGGTCCGTGAGTTCGAGCCCCATGTTGGGCTCTGTGCTGACAGCTCAATCCTGGAGCCTGCTTCGGATTCTGTGTCTCCCTCCTCTCTCTGCCCTACTCCTGCTCACGCTCTGTCTCTATGTCTCAAAAATTAATAAACGTTAAAAAAAAAATTTTAAAAAGATCTTTAATGGTTCCACAGAATAAAGCCCAAAGTTCTTAGCCTAGCAAATGAAACTTTCCATCACCTGATCTTGCTTCCTGCTTACCAATCTCCACTGGCCTGCCCCCATATCAAGTCTCAATTATTTGAAGTTTCCAAAAAAGAACAATGCTGCATCTTTTGCTTAGAATGCCTTTGTTCTTTTAATCTCATTATTTCCCTGCTCCCCTAATGAACTCTTAGCTCATCTTTCAAGAACTAAATCAACCATCACTCCCTTTCTTTTTTTTCTTTAATGTTTATTCATTTTTGAGAGAGAGAGACAGAGCAGAGCAGAGCAGAGCATTAGCAGGGGAAGGGCAGAGAGAGAGGGAGACACAGAATCCGAAGCAGGCTCCAGGCTCTGAGCTGTCAGCACAGAGCCAGAGGCGGGGCTCGAACCCACGGACCGTGAGATCATGACCGGAGCCGAAGTTGGACGCCCAACCGACTGAGCCACCCAAGTGCCCCCATCACTCCCTTTCTAAAGCCTTTTCACTCATTCCTAATTAGCTGTTCTATTTTTGGTGTCACCCTACATCTATATTTACAATCACAAAGTTCTGTAATGACTAGTGCTAGATTCTCGTTTTAGAAAAATAATACTCATTCATCTCATTAGCCTAATGAATAAGACAATGCGTGATAAAAAGAGGGCAATCATTAAATATTTGTGAAACAAGTAACCTTAAAGGTCTTTAACCAAAATAAGTAACAAATGTTTTGAGTAATAACCTACACAACATCAATTTGTTATACATGTGTTATATTGCTAGAATCTTTTAGTTCTCAAATAAGAAATATTACAATGTTTCATTAATCACACATGGCAGGCAAAAATAAAATAGAGTTTTCCTCCTCAGCTGATTCAACTAGCTAATGTTCTAGAGTAGAATACTTTTTACAAGGGGCACCTGGATGGCTAGTTGGTTAAGTATCTGACTTTGGCTCAGTTCATGATCTTGCAGTTCGCCGTTCGTGAGTTCCAGCCCCACATTGGGCTCTGTGCTGACAGCCTGAAGGCTGGAGACTGCTTCAGATTCTGTGTCTCCCTCTCTCTGGCCCTCTCCCACTCATTCTCTCTCTCCCTCTCTTTCTCAAAAATAAACATTTAAAAATTTTTTTTCAAAAAAAGAATACTTTTACAATGATACTTTATATTTAGAATGATACATTTTCAACACTTAATATTAAGCATAAGTTCTCTTGTAACTAACGAAAATAACTGAATAAACTAAGAGCATTCTTGAGGGAATGAGGCCACCTGAGTCATTAACTAAGCTATAGCCTTATTTAATACTATCTACATACTGAAATTAAGTAAGTATTATTTTACTTCATACCTAGCTTCGGTGTAAGAAAGATCTTCTACTTAACAGACAGCACCTTAACTGATATAATTCTATAGTCCTAAAATATGAACCATGACAAGCCTGAAATGGACCTTCCATGATAAAATTATAACAATAACATATTCCACACTCAGTCCCACCTCACCCTTAATTCAGCTTTTATTCTCTTTATTTTTTATTTTTTTTTAATATTTATTTATTTTTGAGACATAGAGACAGAGCATGAGCAGGAGAAGGGCAGAGAGAGGAGGGAGACACAGAATCCGAAGCAGGCTCCAGGCCCTGAGCTGTCAGCACAGAGCCCGACGCGGGGCTCGAACTCACAGACCGTGAGATCATGACCTGAGCCGAAGTCGGCCGCTTAACCGACTGAGCCACCCAGGCGCCCCTTATTCTCTTTATATATTAAAACTTTTCATTTTAGAATAGTTTTAGATGTCTATAAAAAGAACAAAGATAATTCAGTGTATTCCTGTAAATCCCACAATCCACTTTTCCCACTGTCAACAACTTTCATCATCACGGTACATTTATCACAACTAATGAACTCATACTGATATGCTAGTATTAACTAATGAAATCTGTACTTTATTCAGATTTCATTAGTCTTTCTCTAATGTACTTCTTGTGTCTCAGGGTTCCATCTAGAATACCAAGTTACACCTAGATGGTCATTTCTCCTTAGGTTCCTCTGGTCTGGGTGGATTCCTCAGAATTTTCTTGCTTTTGACAGTTTTGAAAAGCATTGGTCATACATTTTATAAAATGTCCCTCAACTAGGGTTCATGTGGTGTTTTTCTCATGGTTAGACTGTGTTTATGGGTTTTTGGGAGGACAACACCACAGATGTAAAGTACCATTCTCAACACATCATAACAAGGGTACATACGCTATCAACATGACAACATGGATGATGTTAAATTTGAAAACTTGGCTAAAATGATGTTTGCCATGTTTCTTTGGTATAAAGTTAGTTCTCCCTTTCCACACTACATTTTCATCAAAGCAAGTCACCAAGCACAGACTACATTTAAGGGCAGGGAGTTATGTTCTACCTCCTGAGGAGGCAATATCCAAGGAAATTTAAATTCTTTTGTACGTGTACTATCTTACATATCTTAGCTATCTGCTCCTACATCTATTCACCTTTAGATTATAAATTATGTAAGAGTAAGTAATTTTCATTGTATTTCCCAAAAATCTTGATATAGGAAAGGCATTTGACAAATGTCTGCCAAGTATTTAAAATTCCCAAAAGCATACAATAAAAATTATCTGAGTATTATTCACTATTGTATCCTCAGCACCCACGATTCAGTGTCTGAATTATAATAGGTCCCCAAAACTATTTTTTGAATTCATAAATGACAACTTCAGGGGTGCCTGGGTGGCTAAGTAGGTTAAGCGTCTGACTTCGGCTCAGGTCATGATCTTGCGGTTTGTGAGGTCGAGCCCCGCATTGGGCTCTGTGCTGACGGCTTGGAGCCTGGAGCCTGCTTCATTCTGTGTGTATGTCTCTCTCTCTGCCCCTCTCCTGTTTGTGCCCTGTCTGTCTCTCAAAAATAATATTAAAAATAAATTTAAAAAATAAATAAATGACAATTTCAGAATTATAGAACATAAGCATCATGAGAACAGAGATGTCTTTTTATTCAATATTATAGCTCCAGATAGTAAAACAGTACATAGTTCTAGGTAAGTGTCCAGTAATATCTGGTGAATGAATGAATAAACTGAAAAATATAATCTCTTATTTGCCCATTACCCAGTATGTGTAAAAATGTTTTACGTATTTCCCTGTAATACAGTTTAAGAGAGGAAATGACAGATTTAACTAAGAAAAAAATACCCCAGAAGGTTGAAAAATACTCAGTAACCTTGATTCAGTATACCCACCTTCCATTTTATACCAAGATACCCTCTGAATTTTCCTATACTATTTAAAACTTAAAAATTACATTCAACACTTAATAAAAATGAATATATCACTCAATATTTATGTGAAAAATATTAAATGATCCCTTATTGTTAAACATCAGGGATACAAAATTAAGATGTGCATTCTTTCTTAGCACAGAGCTTTGTGGAGCTCAGAGCTAAAAAGGAAAATGGGCAGCTAAATAAGCAATTACAATTACGTTTAATATATATTCTAATAGGTTAATCTGAGATACCAGAAAAAAACCCAGGGTACACAGTTGAGGAGGGCTTCCAGGAATAAAACACAAGCTGAAATTAAGAAGGAATAGCATGAGGACAGCCAGAAGGAACATGGTGGGAAGCACATTTGAGGGGATAAAAGAAGTTCCTCTGGGCTGAAAAATGACAGAGGGGAGTGTGAGAGAGGTGAGGCTAAAGAAGTGAGGAGGAGTCAGCATTTGAAAGGTCTTCTGTACCATTAAGCAAGTTTGGACTTTATCCCGTAAGTAAATGAAATCCAATAAAGGGTTTTAAAGCAGAGAAGTAACATGACTGGATATAAATTCGAAGGGAAAAAAAAAACCCCTCATTTTGAACACATGCTGTAGGAAATAGAATTGAAAGGAATGATAACCGATACAAAAAATCCAGATGAGAGCTATTTTGAAAGACAGTGGCCTAAAATAGGAATGTTAAAGGAAAGTACAAATGAATTCATGCACTATTTAGGAGGTAGAATCAACAGATTTTGGTACTGTATTAAAAGCAGAGTTTAAGCAAGAGGAAAAGATGAAGAATGTATAGCACCATCAATCACTAAGATGATGAGCTATTATTACTGACAGGCAGGCTGACAGATAAAAAGACAATGATTTGTTTGGGAGACATTGAGTCTATTAACATCAAAACCAGACAGCTACATGGATCTGGAAGGTTTGAGAAAAATAAGGGGTAGAGCTAGAACTTGGAGAGTAATCAGCATATAAATAGAACTGAAGTACACACAAGTGGAACTGAAATCACCTAGAAAAAAGTGAGAAGTAAGAAGAGTACAAAGCATGGATGGAAGCTGCAAGGTTGAGGACTAACGTTTAAGAGTGTCTCAGTGATCCAAACAAGCCATAGAATATGCCAGTGTTTGTACCAAGGGCAACATCGATAAAAAGTAGCAATACAAAGCTAGCTTATAATTGTTTTAGCCAAGATCTGCATGCTTAATTAAACAGGTCCAAGAACACCTGAAAAACTCAGTATTTGAGCCACTTCATCCCAAGAAGAACAGTTTGATTTGGCAAAAATCGGAATCTAAGAAAAAGATGATGGGGAGTTCTAGTCTGATTCTATCAACAGCTACTTATGTGACCCAGGCAATTAAATCTCAAGTTTCTTCAATCATAAGATGACTCTCAAAAAGTCCTTTGTAAGTCATAATCCATGAACCTATTCAGATTATTCTGTAGTTAAATTAGATTTACAAACAAGACAAATATCATAAAAGGATAATTAATATGTAACTGTAGAGAAGACCAGGAGCTCTGGATTCAGACAAATACAAAACACTAATCCCTCTCTTTCATTTATTAAATTCTGAATGAGAGCAAGTTGCTTAAATTCTCTACATACCAGTTTGTACAGCTATAAAAAGTAGATATTAAAAATCTATCTCACAGAATGTTAGAAATTAATGAGAAAAGATACACATAAAGTGCTTGGGCACAATGCTTGGCACGTAAGAACACTTACCAAATGTTAGCTATTATTCTGTTTCAAATACCGTCAGGAACACACTCTAAGATACAAATATTCTATACTATATATATATATATATATCTGCATATATATATATATATATATGTGTGTATGTATGTATATATATATATATATATATACATATATATATATATATATATAGCACTTCCAATACCACAAGCTATATAGAGCAGTGGCTGCCATATATTAAACTATGATAGTCAGAGAAGAGGAAAGAAAAGACAGAAGAGCTTGTGCAACTTGGCCTCTGTACCTGGCGGTCCTGCAGCAGCTGCATCTTCCATAAGTTCTCCTTCTTCCAATTCCATGTTGTTGTATTCCACGTCATTTTCTCCAGACCTAAGAATATACAAAATTCATCATTCCTGTACAGCAAGGACAATTAACATTATTTGCCACACCTCAATGGATTTCACAACAGTAGTATATGGCTTTCTCCTGCGAAGTAAGATATGCTATTTCTCAATACAGAAATGAGGAAAAGTACTTTTAACATTACCATGTGTACGGGTAGTGTTAATGTTCAAACTGCCTTTCAAAAATACTGAGATGGTTGGCAACATTTTTCTTTTTACTTTTGTAAAGTTTATTTATTCATTTTGAGAGACAGAGTGTGAGCAGGGGAGCAAAGAGAGAGGGAGAGGGAGAATCCCAAGCAGGCTCCTTGCTATCAGAATAGAACCCAATGCAGGGTTTGAAATCACAAACTGTGAGATTATTAGCTGAGCTGAAATCAGGAGTCAGACCTTTAACTGACCAAGCCACCCAGGTGCCCCAACATTTAATTTTTAAAATAGAAAATCTGAGAACCATTGTAAGCAGAAGAACCTTTAACTTTAAAGAATTTATAACTTAATGGGAAGAAGTCAGGCTTAAAACACTATATTTTAAGGTTAAAAAAAGATCAAATTAACATACATGATTAAATACTTTTTTTTTTAAAGAGAGAGAGTGCACATGTGAGAGGAGGGCAGAGAGACAGAATCCCAAGCAGGCTCGACATCCAGCGTGGAGCCCAATGCAGGGCTCAATCCCATGACCCTGGAATCATGACCTAAGCCAAAATCAAGAGTCAGCCAGCTGCTCAACCAACTGAGCCATGCAGACACCCCATAAATACTATTTTCTTAAGATGGTATTTCAGAAAAAAGGTGTTGCCTCCTACCAAAGTCCTCACAAAATCTTCCCTACCAAAAAAACTACTATGGCCTTATTTAATTTATTAAAAAAAATTTTTTTAATTTCCTTATTTACTTAATGATTGATTTTAAGTAAGCTCTATGTCCAACATGGGGCTTAAACTCACAACCCCAAGATCAAGAGTCACATATTCTACCGAGACAGCCAGATGCCCCACTGATTATAATGACAGAGTGCTATACGGAACAAGACTAACCAATGTTAGTTTGAGATATTTAAAAATGTCACAAGGGAAAAAAAAACAAAAATGAACCATTGGGACCTAAGATAAAAAGCTTCTGCCCAGCGAAGGAAACAATAAAAAAAGCTAGGGTCACCTGGGTGGCTCGGTTGGTTAAGTGTCGGCTGCGGCTCAGGTCATGATCTCACAGTTCATGGGCTCGAGCCCCACGTAAGGCTCTGTGCTGACAGCTCAGATCTGGAGCCTGCTTCAGATTCTATGACTCCCTCTCTCTGCCTCTTCCCTTGCTCATGCTCTCTCTCTCTCAAAACTAAACATTAAAAAAAAACAAAACAAAACTAAAAGGCAACTGACAGAATGGTAGAAGATATTTGCAAATGACATGTCAGATAAAGGGTTAGTATCCAAAATCTATAAAGAACTTATCAAACTCAACACCCAAAAAACAATCTAGTGAAGAAATGGGCAAAACACAAGAATAGACATTTTTCCAAAGAAGGCATCCACATGGCTAACAGACACATGAAGACATGCTCAACATCATGCATCCTCAGGGAAATACAAATCAAAACCACAATGAGATACCACCTCACAGCTGTCAGAATGACTAAAATTAACAACAGAAAACGGATGTTGGTGAGGATACAGAGAAAGGGGTATCCTCTTACACTGTTGGTGGGAATGCAAACTAGTAAACCCTGGAAAACAGTACGGAGGCTCCTTAAAAAGTTAAAACCGGCGGTTCAGCCGGTTAAGCCTCCGACTTCAGCGCAGGTCATGACCTCACAGTTTTTGAGTTCGAGCCCCGCGCCGGGCTCTGTGCTGACAGCTCAGAGCCTGGAGCCTGCTTCGGATTCTGTGTCTCCCTCTCTCTCTGCCCCTCCCCCGCTCATGCTCTGTCTCTCTCTCTCAAAAGTAAAGTTAAAAAAAAAGTTAAAAATAGAACTACCCTATGATCCAGCAATTGCACTATTTACCCAAAGAATACAGAAACATTAATTTAAAGGAATACAGGCACCCCTATATTTATAGCAATGCTACTTAAAGATATGGAAGCAGCCCATCACTTGTCCACTGACTAATGAATAGATAAAGAATATTTGGTGTACACACAACCCCCCCCACACTATGGAATATTATTCAGCCATCAAAAAGAATGAAATTTTGTAATTTTGAACATGGATAGAGATAGAGGGTATAATGAACACTAAGTAAAGTCAGTCAGAGGAGGATAAATATCATGATTTCACTCCCATGTAGAATTAAAGAAGTAAAACAAATGAAAAAAAGGGAAAAAAATGTGTGTGTGTGTGTGTGTGCATGTGCATGAGAGAAAGAGGCAAACCAAGAAACAGACTCTTAACTATAGAGAACGAACTAAAGGTTACTAGAGGGAAGGTGGGTGGGGGGAAGGGGGAAACAGGTGATGGCAGGGGAAGATATTTACAGTTTCAAAAATATGTCCCTACAGGATATTTATTTATTAATTACAAAGGGAAAATTAGTAATTTTAGACTGGAGAAACCTGGCAGACATCATGTTAACCAAGTGATCTAAGTTAATGGTAAAGGGATAGATAAGACATGTGCCCTCCCACTACCCCTTCATATGAGGCCCTGACATCATTTCTTTAGTACTCCTGCCTAAAGTGCATCTCAATTTAATTGTGAAGAAACATTCGGACAACTCCCAAATCAAAACTTGCTACAAAAGAACTGTTCCTTCTCTGAAGTGTCAAAGTCATAAACGAACAAACAAACAAAGATTAAGTGATCCAGATTAAAGACTAAAGAAACGTGACTAAAAGCAGTATGTGATACTGGACTGGATCCTAGACCAAAGAACATCAATGGCAAATTTTTCAAAGGTCACAGGTTACAGTATTACATCAGTGTTAATCCTGATTTTGAGAACTATACTGGAGTTACATAAGAAACATAGTATACAACGAAAAGTATATTCACCTAACTCAAAAATCTCACCAAAAAAAATATATATATATATTCTTAATATATATATAGAAAAGAGGAACTAAGCAAAATATTAACATTTGGGAAATTAATCTGGACAAAGGGAATAAGGGAATTGTTATCTAATATTTATGCAACTTTTCTTAAATTGAGTAACTGAAAAGTTAAAAAGAAAAACTAAAAGTAAGTTTGGAACCCAAACTTGAGGCAGTGAGAAGGAGGCAACTACCTTTCCTTCAAGTTCTTTCATGTATAGAAGACACTCTATAGCAACTAAACATGCTGAGTATCTTCACTTTTAGGCCCAAATTTAATTAATATGCTTCTAATAATTACCACGTACATGCTTTACAGTGGTAGTTAATGGGAGACACTCACATAGTTTCTTCATCGATGTCATTTTCTTCTGTGTTACTTGTTGCTGTGGAACTGGCAGAGGAACTGCTGCCATCAAGGTGATTCACTTCGTCTTCACCAACAAGATCCAGATCCAGGTCTCCATCTGAAAGCTCATGCTAGATCAAGGCAAAGAAACGAGACTTCTAACTCAAAGGCTTTTACTCAGTTGATCATCGGATCCAGCCGATGGACCAAGCACCAAAGAATAATGAAATGACTAGAATTCTCTGCTGCTGTGCACAGGCAGCTGAGCCCTTTAAAGAACACACACAACTACATTATCTGGTTCCACTAATAACTTATTGCTGCCATCTTCAGTGAGGCCTTCAATGTGACTAGAGATGCTTCATATACTCCACTGCAGCTGCCAATAAGGCTCTTCACAGGGTAACATTTCAAACGATCATTCCTACCTTATGTTGTCCTACCTAATCTCTAATATCAAGGACATCATAAAACTCTTGTCACCTATCTGCACAGAAAAACACACTGGTTACTGTGCATAAATACCCCCAAATTTTACCTGCCCTACCGGCAAACCCCATCATTAATTCCTTTAACACCCCTTTCACAGATTAATTTGCTTCAACTGAGTGCTCCATTATCTCCTTAGTTTGTTTTGTCAGTACCTTAACTTACCTCTCTCCCTACTGGCTCCTTCATTTTAATACATACTTGAAGTGTCCCATCTTAGAAATAACTATGACACCAAAGCTGGTCTACTGTCTTACTTTTTAACTCTTCTTTTTTTTTTCCTTTTATTTATTTTGAGAGAGAGTGAGTGAGCGAGCGAGAGAGAGCAGGGGAGGAACAGAACGGGAATCCTAAGCAGGCTACACGCTGACAGCAAGCGCTCAATCCCACAAACCACAAGATCATGACCTGAGCTGAAATCAAGAGTTGGATGCTTAACCAAGCGAGCCACCCAAGTGCCCTTCACTTTTAACAGTAACAATCACGTCTCAAATTCTCATTCTCGTTGTTGTTTAGCTAGGATAAAATCTGGCTATCTCCCAAATCATTCTACCTACATATGCAAAAATAAGGTACTTTACTAGTTTTAGTGACTGGAAATAGAACACATTTTTTAATTCCATAATTTATATAGTTTCTAGAATGTATGTCAGTTTGTTTGGTAGAACATACATTTTCTACAATAAATTAATTTTAGAGCCTTGTAACACTTTGATTCAACAACTTCTGACTTATATTTACAGAAGGGCATACCCTAGTAAAGAGAATAAACAGACAAGACTTTCAGTGTATTGATTCCTCCATATATGTTGGAAACCATGATCTTATCATTTCTCTTACAAAACACAAAATGAATCTAAAACAAGTCTAATTATTACATGATAATCTTCATTCTGAGTCTTTTCCTCTTCTTCGTCATCCTCTTTGACATCTCTTATAGAAGCTGTAGTAGGGCCATCCTGAAGAAGCACGTCGGTGCACGGCACAGACTTCTTAGCACGTGTCTCAGGAGTGTCATCATTTTGGGGGCTCAGATGATTATCTGGTGGTGACAAATCTCTTGCTTTCTGACTTCGAGATAACTCTATAGTAAGTCTCTTTTAAAACAATAACAGCACAAATAAACTGAGTCAAAAGCAGATTTCACTGGTACAGTAAAAATATTTTAAGTAAAAAGATATATCCAGATGTTCCTAAAACCATTTTTCAACCATCTCTCTCACTCCCTCCAGGTTTTGCTTATGGGAAAATCTATGGGAAAAAAAACCCTGCCCCATTTACTCTCATTCTTCTCATTACCAGCCCAAGCTGCACATACAATTAGCAAACTGTATAGTAAATAAATACAAGTTTTAAATAGTACAGTTAACATTACAATCTCTCAAAACATGTATTCATTCATATTTTCCTCCCTCTTCTATTAACCATTCTCAGCACTTCAATCCTACTACCCCATCTCAGTTTCCACTGGCAGAAAGAGGGATTCCTTACATAATTTAGTTTACCACTGTAAGATAAAAATTCCTTAACTGATCCTCCCCAATGCTCCACTCAAGGATAGTGAAAAATTCAAGATGTGGCAATTTTCAATTATTCTGTAACTTAGAATCCTTTAATTTCATGACAGCCTGGAAAACAGAAATACTCAAGCCACTGAGAGAAACACAGAGAGTTTACCTCAATGAGAGCAGCACTGTCCAAATCATGTGCAGTGCCCAGCAGAAGCACTTGAAATGTGGGTGGTGCAACTAAAGAACTGCATTTTTATTTTAATTAAGTCTGCATAGCCATATGTGGCTAGTGGCTAACAAACTGTGGCGAGTGTAAAATTAGAGACTCAAAGGTGGGAAGTAGATGAGAGAATAAGATAATTGGACTTTTTTACAAAATTACAAAATCTAATTACAAATGTAACAGGCCAATAACACAATATGAAACACTAAACCCAAAATATGTTTTTTCCTTACCTCTTTAAGGTTATTTATTTGTTGGATATAGCTAGTTTGTGCAGCTTCTAATTGAGTAATATACCAATGCTGGTCCCGGCATTTTTGAAAGAAAGTTGGAGAACGAACCTGAAACCTTAAAAGAAGAGCTGCACATGAAACGTGATCCAAACAGTAAAATATTGTCAACTAACCCTGAATCTGTAACTATAAATTCTATAATTTTAAGTTTACTTGATTACAACACAGCTAAAATTCAAACTGAATTCAGAACTGCTGGTATTAACCATTTATACATATAGTTTACAAATCAGAATGATACAATATTCCAAGAAGTTATCTTCAAGAGGGAGGCAAACCGTAACAGACTCTTAACTATAGAGAAGAATCTGAGGGTTCCTGGGGGGTGGGGGGTGCTAGGCTAAATGAGTGATGGGTATTAAGGAGGGCACTTGTTGTGATCAGCACTGGGTGTTATATGTATTGGCTCCTGAAACCAATACTACACTATATGTTATCTAACTTGAAATTAAAGAAAAACTTGGAAGAAAAAAAAGTTATCTTCAAATCAGTTGTCTAAATTCAAACTATACTTTTGTAAAGACGTAACATTATATATCATGGTTAAGCCCCCAGACTACTAGTTCAAATACAATATTGATCATGAGTTGGGAAGGCCATGCTATGCAGGAAGAAGAAAGCTAATGCTTTCCTTCCCCTTTCTTGCTTAGGTCAGACCCTACAAAAATAGGCAAAGTTTGTTTTAGACACTGCTTTTTTCCTTTCCTGCTTCCATTTCCTGTTCCCATTTTTCTTACTCCTCAGTAAAAAAATCATTTAAACGGTCAACTACCCAGGACTGTTTTACTGTCCCCCAAAGAGTTGCATGCTCTAAATAACCTATATTCTCAACCTCTCCAGACAGCAGATTAAATCAACTCTCCGTATATCACAATACGGCATATTTCAGCTAGGGTTAGGGAAAAAAACAAGTATAATAAAGAATTTTAATGGGTAAGTGATAAAATCTCAATCTATTCAGAATTATCTGTACTTTTAAAACACTAATACTTACTAATGCAAAGAATCTCTACCTATGTCAAATGAGTGAAAATGAGTCTATTTATAGTGAAAAAATTTACAGTAATATGTAAAGATGTTTCTAAAGAAAAGAAGAATCCCAAGAGGCAAGACTAACGTGGAAGCCTGCAAATCCTCCTTCCAGTCTTGCCACCTTTATGTTAAATACGATTCCATTTTTCCTAACATTTTAAAGCTAGTATACGAATCTACTGACCATCTAGAATTATCTGCAGCAGATAACTATTTCCAGTCAGGGATACTCAGGCATTAGAGGATAGAGATTATTCGCTCAACCACTATCCTAAGTGGATACTGCCTAGTCAGTATGCACCAGTAAGACTTTCAAAAGGGTATTATTATCTTTGAATAACTACTGAACTATGGCTAAGCCTGCACATTATCATTAGTTAGTATATGCATCATTAAAACAAAAGCAAGCAGTAGGTAAAATTTCTTAACTTTCTCATTTAACAAAAAGAGAATAAACACATACTTATTCATATACAGTTACAGAAAGGCCTTAAGTAACTTTCTAATATGTACATATAAAATTCCATCAGAATCTTGAAGTTTAAATTTTCAGCGATCTCCCATTTAATAAATATTATGAGCAATAAGATAAATAAAAGCCTCCTCTCCACAAATCCTACAGCAATTTATTTATACTGCTATTATAGCACTATCTTATAGAATAAATTATTTTTATCTGCCCATTTCATCCTGATTTTCCTGAGGACAAAATCCATCTTATTCTTTCTTAATATTAACCCTCTGCCACTCAGTAAATGTTGCTGAATAAACGATAATAAAATATCACAACAGGAATCTGTTCCTGCACTAATATTCAGGCCTATAAGTAAAAGTTTTGTTACAAATAGGGATGGCCTAAATAAAGAACTAGAAGTTGGGCTAAATTGCTTTAAAAAAATGAAACTATCACACAGATTTCCACCGGAAAGATTCAACATGAATATGACTCCAATAAGGAAACGATTAAGGATATATTTAAAAAAAAAAAAAAAGGCTCTTGGAGCACTTGGGTGACTCAGTTAAGTGTCAGATGCTTGACTTCAGCTCAGGTCATAACCCCAGGGTTGTGGGATGGAGCCCCACATCAGGCTCCATGTTGACAGCATGGAGCCAGCTTTGGGTTCCCTCTCTCCCTTTCTCTCCGCCCTTCTTCCTCCCTCCCTTTCTCTCTTTCTCTCTCAAAATAAAGAAATAAACATTTTTTTAAAGGCTCTTTTGTAGGTCGGTCAAATTGATGGCTGAATAATTTTGCTAGCCTCCCTATGGTTAAAGTGTGGAATAGCAACAAATTATTTCTTTTGCCAAATAAAAAAAAATACAAAACCCTGAAAGGTTATAAAGTGGAACTAAAATAATTCCCCAAAATAAGACAAAAACATGGATCTTTTTCCCTGAATTGAAAATGCAATAATCTTTTATCACTTATTTATTCTCCCAAAAAGGTTATGAAGAACACATACTAGTAAAGGTTAATACGACAGCAACTCCTACAGTATGTTCTGGAACAAAGAGCTCAGAATAAGTGAAAATTAAGAGTATATCTAATGATTCCCAAGTAAAAAAAACTCTGAAAATGGTTTTCATAGAAATTTCTTAAACTGTTAAACACTGTTCAACACGTAATTGAATCAGAGCACCTGGGTGGCTCAATCACTTAAGTGTCTGACTTTGGCCCAGGTCATGATCTCACAGTTT
This sequence comes from Paguma larvata, assembly GCA_030068075.1. Lineage (NCBI taxonomy): Eukaryota > Metazoa > Chordata > Mammalia > Carnivora > Viverridae > Paguma > Paguma larvata. The sequence continues at coordinate 55,140,796 of CM057843.1, forward strand.
GTGAGTTTGAGTCCCACATCAGGCTTTGTGCAGTTAGCACAGAGCCCACTTCAGTTCCTCTGTCTCCCTCTCTCTGCCCTTCCCCCAGTTGCTCTCTCTCACAAAATAAAAACAAAAACCAAAAACTGTGATTGAATATACCACTTTAATACTCAAGCTCTCATTGTCATCATCAAATTAAAACGTCATGTAATGATGCCCCAAAATGTCTGACTTATAAAGGATACCCCAATATTAAACAGGGACGTTGTGGTTTTATAGTCACTGTTTATGTTGTCCTTTCTTGCAAATAACACACCAACTACTATCACTTAGTGTGTTTTCATCAATTTTCATTTCTATTCCTTTACGTTTAATTTGCTGTTACCTAGAAGAAACTGAAAATTATTTTATGAATTTAAGCTTGTAAAACCAGTCCCACATGTAATATACAATGTCAAGTGAGAAAAATAAGCATTTGATCCCTCACTATTTTTATATTTCCAAATGGTGAGGTTGCTAGACGTTCAATAGGTAAGTAAATGGAACATTATTTATAAGTAGTAGTTCCCTGGGGCATCTGGGTGGCTCAGTTGGCTAAGTGTCCGACTTCAGCTGAGGTCATGATGTCACCCTACCCAAGTTCAACCCCCATGTCAGGCTCTGTTGTGGATTCTGGGTCTCCCTTTTTCTCTCTCTGCCCCTGCCTCACTTGTCCTCTCTCTCTTTCAAAAATAAATATTTTAAAAAATAATAAAATAATATTAAAATTAGTAGTAGTTTCCTTTCTATGGAATTACTAACTAGATGTCAATCACATTTCTGACTAAGTTATATTACTTACTGCATAGGACTTCTGAACAGAAACAGTTAAAAACAGAATAGGATTATAGTTAGTATGAATTTCAGTATTCATCTTTGTTAAATAAATAAACTTTAAAATAAAGTTCTGATGACATTCTTCCCTCGTGATAAAAACAACAGTATCAAACGTTTCCTATTACCTTAAAATCACCGTATCATTTTGTCGATTCAAGTACCCTTCATTGGCAAGTAAGTCCAAACGGAAGAATCTATTATAACCCCAGCATTCTCCAACTTCAAAGTCAGATGCAAATTCTCGAATGATATTTTTGGTAGGATCATTGCAGGACTGATGAACCATCTCTACACGATACTCATATCTAAATTTGAAAAACAGACTATTAATAGGGTTAATAAACAAGAATAGAAGACAGACATATCAAAACACTAAGTAGGTCATTAACTACCTGAGAAGAAACTTACTGAGAGTTACATTTCTTTCAGAAATGACTATCATTTATAAAGACAACAGTTTTGTGAATGGGCTACCACAAAATGACCGGCACTAGGTCCTTTTTCCCTCTTAAAAATGTTTACCAATAAAGGCCCCTGGGTGACTCAGTGGGTTGAGCGTCTGACTTCAGCTCAGGTCATGATCTCATGGCTCTGCCTTGGGCTCTGTGCTGACAGTTGTGGAGCCTACTTAGGATTCTTGCTCTCTCCCTCTATGTTCATTTTCCACTTGTGTTCTCTCTCAAAAGAAATAATTAAAATTTTTTTTTAATTTTTAAAAATGTTTACCAATAGAGCAGGTATAAACTAGCACCTCAAAAATAAATTTTGCATAAAATAGTACTTTCAAAGTTACTTTTGCTTTAGGAAAGGCATATATTTTTCCATATATTCATTACCTATATTTCTCACATATATATATTCCTCACATATATATATTCTGTCATTTGCATCAAGGTTCATAACCATGCAATTATAAATTTTTAGAAAGTAATTTTTAAATACTCTATTATTCCAATTCATTTGAATAAATTGCATATTCAGATTTCAAGACTATAAAATTTTCTTTTTTTTTAATATATAATTTATCGTCAAGTTAGCTAACATACAGTGTGAACAATGTGCTCTTGGCTTCGGGAATAGATTCCCACAGTTCATCACTTCTATACCACACCCAGTGCTCACCCAACAAGTGTCTTCCTCAATGCCCATCACCCAATTTGCTGGCACCTCCACCATCAACCCTGTTTGTTCTCTGTCTTATGGTTTGCCTTCCTCTCTGTCACTATTTCTTTTCCCTTCCCTTCCTCCAGAGTCTTCTCTTAAGTTTCTCAAATTCCACATATGAGCTTTGAAAATATATATCTGTCTTTCTCTGACTGACTTATTTCACTTAGCGTAATACCCTCCGGTTCCATCCACATCGTTGCAAATGGCAAGATTTCATTCTTTATCATCACCAAGTAGTATTCCATTGTATACATATACCACTTCTTTATCCATTTCTTAGTTGATGGATATCTGGGCTCTTTCCATAATTTGGCTATTATTGATAGTACTGGTATATATATCGGAGTACATGTGTCCCTATGAATCAGCACTCCTGTATCCTTTGGATAAATTCCTAGTAATGCTATTGCTGGGTCATAGGGTAGTTCTATTTTTAATTTTTTTGAGGAACCTCCACACTATTTTCCAGAGCTGGCTGCACCAGTTAGCATTCCCACCAACAGTGCAAGAGGGTTCCTCTTTGTCCATAGCCTTGCCAACATCTGTTGTTGCTGGAGTTGTTAATTTTAGCCACTCTGACCAATGTGAAGTGGTATCTCAATGTGGCTTAAATTTGTATTTCCCCAGGGAGCCTTGGTTGTTTAGTCGATTAAGCATGACTTTGGCTCAGGTCATGATCCTTGGCTCAGATCATGATCATGGTTCACAGGTTTGAGCCCCATATCAGGCTCTGTGCTGACAGTTCAGAGCCTAGAGCCTGTTTCAGATTCTGTGTTTCTATCTCTCTCTGATCCTCCCCTAGCTCATGCTCTGTCAAAAATAAATAAAAAAGCATTTAAAAATTTTTTAATTTGTATATCCCTGATGGTAAGTGATGTTGCACATTTTTTCATGTGTCTGTTAGCCATCTGTATGTCTTCTTTGGAAAAGTTTCTATTCATGTGTTCTGCCCATTTCTTCAACGGATTATTTGTTTTTCAAGTGTTGAGTTTGGTTAAGTTCTTTATAGATTTTGGATAATAACCTTTTATCTGACATGCCATTTGCAAATATCTTCTCCTATTCTGTCAGTTGCCTTTTAGTGCTGCTGATTGTTTCCTTTGCTGTGCAGAAGTTTTTATCTTGATGAGGTCCCAATAGTTCATTTTTGCTTTTATTTCCCTCGCCTTCAGAGACGTGTCAAGAAGTCGCTGCAGCCGAGGTCAAAGTTGTTGCCTATTTTCTCCTCTAGAATTTTGATGATTTCCTGTCTTACATTTAGTCTTTCATTCATTTTGAATTTATTTTTGTATATGGTGTAAGAAAGTGGTCCAGTTTCATTCTTCTGCATGTTGCTGTCCAGTTCTCTTGGCACCATTTGCTACAGAGTCAGTCTTTTTTCCACTGGATACTCTTTCTTACTTAGTCAAAGAGTAGTTGGCCAAACATTTGTGGGTCCACTCCTGGGTTCTCTATTTTATTCCACTGGTCTATGTGTCTTTTTTCCTGCTAACATCAAACTGTCTTGGTGATTACAGCTTTGTAGTACAAGCTAAAGTCCAGGATTGTGATGCCTTCACCTTTGGTTTTCTTTTTCAACATTACTTTGGCTACTTGGGGTCTTTTGTGGTTCCATACAAATTTTAGGATTGTTTTTTCTAGCTCTGTGAGGAATGTTCATGCAATTTTGATTGGGATTGTACTGAATATGTAGATTGCTTTGGGCAGTATTGACATTTTAACAATATTTGTTTTTCCAACCCATGAGCATGGAATGCTTTTCCACTTCTTTGTATCTTCTTCAATTCCTTTCATAAGCTTTCTATACTAGAGTTTCCAGCATACAGATCTTTTACCTCTTTGGTTAGGTTTATTCCTAGGTATTTTATGATTCTTGGTCCAATGGTAAATGGGATCAATTCCTTGATATCACTTTGTTGTTTCATTATTGGTGTATAGAAATGCAACCAATTTCTGTACGCTGATTTTATATCTTGTGACTTTGCTGAATTCGTGTATCAGTTCTAACAGTTTTTTGGTGGAGTCTTTCGGGTTTTCCATGTAAAAGTATCATGTCATCTGGGAAAAGTGAAAGTTTGACTTCTTTACCAATTTGGATGCCTTGTATTTCATTTTGTTGTCTGATTGTTGAGGCTAGGACTCCCAACACTATGTTAAATAACGGCGGTGAGAGTGGACATCGCTGTCATGTTCCTGATCTCAGCGGGAAAAGCTCTCAGTTTTTCCCCACTGAGGATGATGATATTAGCAGTGGGCCGTTCATATATGGCTTTTATGATGTTAAGGTATGTGCCTTCTATCCCAACTTTCTTGAGGGTTTTTATTAAGAAAGGATGCTATATTTTGTCAAATGCTTTTTCTGCATCTATTGACAGGATCATATGGTTCTTATCCTTTCTTATGAAAGGACATATATGTGATATATCACATTGATTCATTTGTGAATATTGAACCAGTCCTGCAGTCCAGGAAGTCTGTAACATTTTCTAACCAAAAACAAGTATATATTGAAAAGCTAACATATTCAGATTTCTGTAACTTCTATTGTATAAAGCTCTCAAGTCTTCAAACTCATTTGTACTAAGAAAGCACTATCTGTTTTTTAAGTGCATTTATTTTGAGAGATAGATCGCAAGTACGTGTGCATGAGCAGGTAAGGGGCAGAGAGAGATGGAGAGGGAGAGAATGCCAAACAGGCTCATGCTGACAGCGAGTTTACTTTGGGTATGGATACAACATGGGGCTCAGGGCTCAATCCCACAAACCGTGAGATGATAACCTGAGCCAAAATCAAGAGTCGAATGCTTAATCTACTAAACCACCCAGATTCCCCAGTGGAATAAATTTTTAAAAGATAAACACAATAGCTAACGGCCTATTTCTGCTAGCAAAAGTAAAGAAAAAATTGCAGCTCTGCACCTACAAATATCAGATGTGTATTTTTTTAAGTTTACTTATTAATTTTGAGAGAGAGAAAGAAAGAGAACAAACTGAGGACAGGCCGAGAGAGAGGGTGTTAGAGGATCCAAAGTGGTCTCTGTGCTAAAAACAGAGAACCCAATGGGTGGCTCAAACCCATGAGCCATGAGATAATGACCTGAGCCGAAGGCAAACGCTTAACCGACAGAGCCAACCAGGTGCCCCAGATTTATTTAAATATTTAAGGATTGTCAAATGATCTTAAATTAGAATCACAATTTATTACCAAGATTGATGGCACAAACAATTAGCCAATACATAAGTTGTGATATTTTGTCTGCTTCAATTTTAAGGAAGTCAAGCCAGCTCTGTAGTAGAAAAAGTACCATTAAGTGTCCAGAAATAAACCCAAATATCTATACACAATTGTTTTGACAAGGGTGCCAAAGAAAAAGTCTCTTCAAAAAAATGGTACTGAGAAAACTGGATAGCCACATGCAAAAGAATGAAGCTGGACCCTCATGTAATTCCATATACAAAAACTAACTCAAAATGGATCAATGACCTAAAAATAAGGGATTCAAACTACAAAACTCTTAGAAGAAAACACAGGGGTAAATCTTCATGAATTGACTGAATTTGGCAATGCATTTGTAGGTTGATTCCAAAAGTATGAGCAACAAAAGAAAAAAGTTAACTTGGCCTTCATAAAAATTTAAAACTTTAACCATCAAGAACATCATCAAGGACATCATCAAGGACATCATCAAGAAAGTAAAAGGACAAACCTGCAGAAGAGAGAAACTATTGTCAAATCATACAGATCATCTGATAAGGGTTTAAACATTCAAAATAAATAAAGAATTCCTCAACAACAAAAAGGCAAGCAACTCCATTTAAAAATGGGCAATGGAGGGGTGCCTGGGTGGCTCAGTCAGTTGAGGTTTCAACTCTTGATTTTGAATCCAGTCGTGATCTCATGGTTAATGTGATCGAGCACCTCCCCTGCTTGCATTCTCTCTCTCAAAATAATTTTTTATTTAATAAAAGGGTACTAGACTTGAATAGACATTTCTCCAAAGATATATAATGGTCAATAAGCACATAAAAAGATGTTCAACTTCATTGGTCATAAGTAAAGGCAAATCAAAACCACAGTGAGATACCACTTCATACTCACTGGGATGTCTATAAAGGATAATTAAAAATGAAAAATTATTAAATGTTGGTGAGGATGTAGAGATATGAATTCTCATACACAGCTGGTAGAAAACAGAATTGTGCAGCCACTGTGGAAAAGCTTGGCAGGTCCCCAAAGATGTTATAAACATAGAATTACCATATAACCCCGCAATTCTACACTAGGTGTATGTTCAAAAGAAACAAAAACATATGTCCGTATAGAAACTGTACAGAATTATTCATAATAGCCAAAAGCTGCATAACCCAAATGTCCATCAGCAGATGAATGGACATAGTAAAGTACATACTTAAACATTTTTCAGTCATATAAAGGAATGACATCTTGTATATATTTTAATATGAGTGAACCTTGAAAACACCATGCTAACTGAGTAGACACCAAACACAAAACGTCCCACTGTAGGATCTTCTATATGAAATATCTACAATATAGATACAGATACAAACATATAGAGAGAGAAAAAGCAAAATTGTAGTTATCTAGGTATAGGGGAAGAAAGGAATATGGAGTGTTTACTAAATGGGTATGGGGTGTTCTGGGGTAATGAAAACATTCTGAAATTAGAAAGAGGTGATGGTTTACAACACTCTACATGCACTAAATTCCACTGAATTGTATATTTTAAAATGCTTAATTACGTAATGTGAATTTCACCTCTACAATATTAACTTCTGACTTCTATTTTTAAAATGAGTAGTGAAAAACTAAAAGTACACACAAAAACAATCAAGAATATTGGAAATTTGGGGGAGAACACATTAACACAGACAGTCAAATACATCTGGGATCAAGACAGATAAAAGTTTAAGATGAATATAAAAAAAGAAAAACTTAGATTCTATGAAAAACCATATAATGTATGAAACAAGTTCCTTTACCAGCTTTCCTTCTTTAAAATCATGACAAATACATACTTGTATTTCTAACAAAAGTGGGAATTAATCCAAATTAAAATACTTACTTAGAACTCAACCCCAATCTTAGATAAAACTAAAACCTTAAATTTGAATATTCCTTCTACCAAACTGAAGGGTCTGAATAAATGTAATGGCTATTAACTTAAAAATTTTAGTATTAAATTTACTCCTCCAGGAAAGTTCAACTCTTTCCTTAGGCAACAAAAGAAATTCCCTTCTCTAAAACAAAGCACTTAGCAAGGGCTGTAGAGTCAATTCCAGGATGTCACTCGTATGCAAATATTCTCAGAAAGCCTATACATGTGTATGCTAACACACACCTTTGGAGACACTTAAGCATACTTAAATTATGATAGTACTTCTGCAGTATCCCAGGTGATACTAAATTTACTAGATAATGACATAAAGATTTTAAGTTTTTACTCCATATTTTAGCAGTTAAACTACTTCACTGTTCAACTCTCAATTCCATAATTGAATGACATTTTAATATTAATGAAAAAGTATTCAAAACTCTTCTCTAGGTTTATTTAAGTATTAAGAGAATTAACAGATAAGATGTCATTTTATCAGAATAAAAAGGTCTCACTCAAGTATTTAGATAATACTTAATATATGAATCATAATCTTTTTTGACCTTAGTAGCCTGAATAATATTTCATTATCACTGGTAACATTGTTACTGTTTACAATACAACGTGAACTTTAGGTTCCTGAAGTGTTTATGGTCAACAATGAAAGCACAGAAATGAAATCAGTACTGAATAGAAAGGTCACAAAATCTACATATCAGTAAGAGAGAAAGGAAACTGTCCAACGCAAGAAATAGAGGTAGATCAGGAAAGAGCTTAATCAAGAGATGATGAGAGGCCCAGATTTAACGGTAGCAACAAGGACATAAACTGAGAATCACTGAGATTCTTATAATTCTGCCCTTGATCAACCACTTTCCAACCAAAATGGCTGATTTTGGAGAATCAAAACAGGTTGGTGGTTAAGAACAACAACATAGAGACCAAAAAATCTGTGTTAAATAGAGTGCTGTTAAACAATGCTGATCTTGAGTCATCACTGTATTACCATCTGTGAAATGGGACTAATAATATAACCTACAGCTCACAAGCAAAACAGTACTATAAAGCACAGTGCTTGGCATAAAGTAAGTATGTAGCCGATGTTGGCTATTATAATAACAGGTTAGGGGCGCACCTATGTGGCTCCATCAGTTAACTGTCCAACTCTTGATTTCGGCTCGAGGTCATGATCTCACAGCTCGTAAGATCAAGCCCCAAGTCAGGCTCTACGATGACAGCATGAAGCCTACTTGTGATTCTCTCTCTGCCCCTCCCCTACTCACTCAGGCACATGCAGGTGCTTTAAAACACCTGCATGAATAAACATTAAAAAAAAAAAAACATTAAATGAATAAACATTAAAAAAAATACAGGCAAATCCACTACTAAAGATCACAAAGGAGATTTGAAGCAAAGCAATAACTAAAACGTATTGTAATTCAAAGGTGGAATCCTTTCCATATCACTAGCATTATTCATAGTTTGACTCCCTGGTAGAGGCAAGAATATCCTGCATTAAGGTTAGCCTATGCCAGAAGTTGTTAAAATGTAATCTGTGTGCCCGAGGGTCAGCCCCTAAATGGTCCTTTCAGAGATCCAAAATGTCAAAACCATTATCATAATATTAAGTTGTTTCCCTTTTTCACTGTGAAGACATTTGGAATAATGGTGCAGAAGAACTGTAGTTAAAAAAGGACCAGTAAATGGGCACCTGGGTGGCTCAGTTGGTTAAGCATCCCAACTTCAGTTCAGGTCATGATTGCGAAGTTTGTGGGTTCATGCCCTGCGTCAGGCTCTGTGCCTGCTTCAGATTCTGTGTCTCCCTCTCTCTCTGCCCCCTTCCTGCTCGTGCTCTCTCTCAAAATTAAACAAATATTTAAAAAAAAACTTTTTTTAATGTACCAGTAAAGTCACTAAATTATTCAGTACTACACACTTTCAGACAGCGAAAAAAAATGCCAGTGGCTCTCAGTAATGTCTTTGATGAAGTAGTAAAATTGATACATTAAATCTCAACTCTTGGTGTCACAAAATGGGACACACACATAAAGTACTTGTGCTGTACAGTGATGTACAATGGTTGTCTTTGGAAAATAACTTCAACTTAGTTGCAAATTCAGTAGTCACTTTTTTTTGTGAAACATCAAGTTCAAAGAACAACAACAAACAATGGTTATTCATCAGTTGTGGATACCTGGCAGACATTTTCAGGACCAAAACATCTAAGGAATAAAACTGCTAGTATTGGCTGCCAATGAGAAAACACAAGCTTTGAAATAAAAAAGTCGTAATTCTGGAAAATCTGGAGGTGCTACATGAGTTTAAAAGCTTTCTAACAGGGGCACCTGGGTGGCTCAGTCAGTGAAGGATCTAACTCTAGATTTCAGCTCAGGTCATGATCTCCTGGTTGGGAGTTCGAGCCCCGTGTCAGGCTCTGCGCGGACAGTGCAGAGCCTGCTTGGGATTCTCTCTCCCTCTCCCTTTGCTCCTCCTCAGCTCTCTCAAAATAAATAAACTTAAAAGAAAAAGTCTTCTAATACTTCAAGACTCTCCTGATGAAAAATGGTAGTATCAATGAATTGTAATTCTTTAATATCACATGATGAAATGTGTCAACTGCATATTTAGTAAATTATAATTTTCTTTTAATTTTTTTCAATGTTTGTTATTTTTGAGAGAGAGCTAGAGTGAGAGTGGGGTAGGGACAGAGAGAGAGGGAGACACAGAATCGGAAGCAGGCTCCAGTCTCTGAGCTGTCAGCACAAAGCCTGATGCAGGGCTCAATCTCAGGAACTGTGAGATCATGACCTGAGCTGAAGTCGGATGCTTAACAGACTGAGCCACTCAGGTGCCTCTGTAAAGTATTATTTTCTAAATGACCAACACATGAATAAAAGATCCATTCTAAGTATAAGACAGATTAGGGGCACCTGTGTGGCTCATCTGGCTGAGCATCTGACCCTTGATTTCGGCTCAGTTCATGATCCCAGGGTTGTGGGATTGAGCCCTGTGTTGGGCTCAGCATGGAGCCTGCTTAAGAGTGTCTGTCTGTCTGTCTGTCTGTCTCTCTCTCTCTGTCCCTCTCCCCTGCTCATGCTCACTCTCCAAAATTAAAAAAGAACAAAAACAAAGTACAAGACAGACTAATGGAGGTTTCATTGTTTGTTTTTTGAGTAAATAGCTTTAATGAAGTATAACAAAGAAAGCTACACATATTTGAAGAGATCATTTGATACAGAGTATACAATCTGGTAATTTTTATATGTATACACATATACACATAAATATATACCCATTAAGCCATCGTTACAATCAAGATACAAAACACATCCTTTCCCAGTTTCCTCTGCACTTTGAGCTCCCTCCCGTACCATTTCCCTCCACCTAACCCCAGCCTTGCCCATCCCTCCATTTCCAAACAACCACATATGTGCATTCTGTCCCTACAGATTTACATTTTTCTAGAGTTTTTCATTAGTGGAACTATATATACATATTCTAGTTTCTTTCACAAATAATTTAAAAATCACTCATATTGTTGCATGTGTCAGTAGTTCGTAACTCTTTATTACTCAGTGGTATTCCATTGTATGGACACACCAAAATTTATTCAGCTGTTGATTGAAATTAGGGCTGATTCTATCTGGCTATTACAAACAAAGCTGCTATGAACATTTGTGTAAAAATCTTTGTGTGAACATACAGTCCCATTTCTCTTGGGTAAATATCTAGGAGTGGCTTAGTTGAGTCATGTAGCAAGTGTATGGTTAGCTTGTTAACAAATCAAATAGTTTACAAAAGCAGTTGTTACTGTTTTACATTCCCACAAGGAAGGTACAAGACTTCAAATTTCTATATATTCTTGCCAATACCTGGTAAGATCTTTTTTTTTCCTTTAAATGTTTATTTATTTTTGAGAGAGAGAGCAGGGGAGGGGGAAAAGAGGGAGAGGAGAGAGATTCTCAAGTAGGCTCCTCACTATCTGCCCAGAGCCCAAACACTCAAATTCACAAACTGGGAGATCATGACCTGAGCCAAAATCAAGAGTCAAACACTCAACTGACTAAGCCACCCAGGTGCCCTGTATGATCTTTTAATTTTACCCACTGCAATAGGATATAGTAGTATCAAACTGTTTATAAGTTTCCATTTCCCTAATGATTAATGCAATAGGGTATACCGGCATTGTATTGCTGGTAAATTTCCCTTTACCTAATGGCTAATTCTATTAATTATTTTAAGTAAGCTTTTTTTGCCATCAATATATCTTTCGTAGTGAGATGTCAGACAAATGTTTTGTCCCTATGGTGAAGGCAGCTTGTTTACTTTTTAATTGCTGACTTTTGAGAGTTCCTTATTCTGGATAAAAGTCTATGGAATTTGAAAAAGTGAACTTTGTGCTTGCTTCAGGAGCATATATACAGAAGAAGTGAACTTTATGGTTTTCATGAAGTCTAATAAATGTGTTCTTTTACAGACTGTACTTTTGGTTTGTAACTAAAATAGCAATGCCTAACCCAAAGTCACAGATATTCTCCTATACATTTTATTGTTTTAGAACTTGAATCTAGGACTAGATTAATTCAGTTAATTTACATATGTAGTATGAGGTATGGATATGAGTTTATGTTCTTTGCATACACATATCCAAATGTTCAAGCACCACGATGACACTACACTCTCTCCACAGCATTGCCTTTGCATCTGTATCAAAACTCAGTTGTCCCTATCAATGTGGGTTTATTTTCGAACTTAGTCTATTCCATTGATGAATGTTTCTATCCTTATGTTAATACTATGCTATACTAATACTGTAGCTTACTGTAAAGTCTCACAATCATGTAGGTTTAGTCATCAAATTCTGTGTTCATTTCAATGATTTTTCTCTATTGCTTTTTCAATATTTATTTCATTGCATTCTGCTCTGATCTTTATTTCCTTTCTTTAGCTTACTCTCCATTTAACTTGTTCTTCTTTTCTCTAGTTTTTTTTTTTTAATGTTTATTTATTTTTGAGACAGAGAAACAGCATGAGGGGGGGAGAGGCAGAGAGAGAGGGAGACACAGAATCTAAGCCAGGCTCCAGGCTCTGAGCTGTTAGCACAGAGCCTGACGTGGTGCTCGAACTCCCAGACCGTGAGATCATGACCTGAGCCGAAGTCGGACACTCAACCGACTGAGCCACCCAGGTACCTCTTCTCTAGTTTTTTAAAGTAGATGTCAAGATCACTGATTTGCAACCTTTCTGCTTTTTACTTACCACCTATCCTTAAACAATGCAGGGGATTTAGGGGCCCTGATCCCCACACAGTCAAAAACGTAGGACTTCTGGACTCCCCCCAAATTATTAAATTATTAAGAATATCACTGACGAGAGGCCTTACCAATAAAATAAACAGCTGATTAACATGTATTCTGTATGCTATTTGTATTATATACTATATTCTCACAACAAAGCTAGAGAAAATAAAATATTAAGAAAAAGGTAAGGAAAATATGATTACAGTACTGTACTTACTGTATTTATTGGAAAAAACCTGTGTGTAAGTAAACCTGCAGCTCAAACCCTGCACTGTTCTAACCCATGCTGTTCAAAGGTCAACTGTATACAGGTACTTACTGCTATAAATTTCTCTTCTTACTACTTTAGCAGCACACTACAAATCCTGATATGTTTTCATTTTCGTTTGTTTCAAAATGCTTTCTTTGTTGTTCAAAATACTTTAAAAAATTCCTTCTGATTTCCTCTTTGATCCAGAGTTCTTTAGAAATGGGTTATTTAATTTCCAAATATTTCAGATTTTCAAAATACAGTATGCTAACATCTAAACATAACTATGTTAACATCTAAATTAATTCCATGATGGCAAGAGAACATACTTTGAATGAGTTGAATCCTTTTGGGTTTATTGAGATATGTTTTACATCCCAGATACGGCTTCTCTTGGAAAACAATCTGTGTGCACTTCTGGTACCTTCTGATCAGTCTATAAATGTCAATCGGGGCAGGCTGGTTGGCAATCTCTACCTTTTAACTGGGTAGTGAGACCATTTACATGAATACATTTGGGTATTCATACCATCTGTTCTTTTGTTACCTGATAACTCTTTCTGCCTTCTTTAAGTATTTCTTTGGTAATTCCGTTTTATCCCCTTTTTGTTGCTTTATTAGCTGTATCTATTTGTCATTTTAAGTTTTTTTAAAATGTTTATTCATTTTTGAGAGAGAGACAGAGCAGAGTGTTAGCAGGGGAAGGGAGAGAGGGACACACAGAATCTGAAGCAGGCTCCAGGCTCTAAGCTGTCAGCACAGAGCCTGATGCGAGGCTCGAACTCATGAACCGTGAGATCATGACTGGAGCCAAAGTCAGACACCTAACCAACTGAGCCACCCAGGCGCCCCTGTATTTGTCATTTTAATAGTGGCTTTATAGTTTATGGTTCTGGTAGGCTGAATATTACCCTCCCACCCCAAGAAATCCACATCCTAATCCCTGGAATGTGTGATTGTTAACTTTTCAAGCAAAAAAGGAGAGTTTACAGCTGTGATTAAGCTAGGATCTTCAGATGAGGGAACTATCCTGGATAATCCATGTAGACCCTAATGTAATGATGGGTGCCATTTTAAGAGAAAAGCAGAGGGACACCTGGGTGGCTCAGTTGGTTAAGCATCTGACTCCTGATTTTGGCTCAAGTCAGTATCTCATGGTTCCAAAGATCAAGCCTCACAATGGGCTCCGTGCTGACAGCATGGAGTCTGCTTAGGATTCTCTCTCCATCTCTCTTTGCCCCTCCCCCACTTGCACACATACACTTCATACACTTATGCTCTCTCTGTCAAAGTGAATAAACATTAAAATAAACATTAAAAAACGTTTTTTAAGAAAAAGAAAATATCATTTAATTAATATGCAATAGGTTTAATTTTTTTTAGTGAATTAAAAATTCACTTGTTTTAATTTCTAATTCTGAAAACATCAACAGACGTTACCTACATAAAGAAAAATAGTTTGGTGCACCTGGGCGGCTCAGTGAGTTAAGCGTCTGACTCTTGGTTTCAGCTCATGTCATGATCTCACAGTTTCTTGAGTTCGAGCCTCGCGTCAGGCTCTGTGCTGGCAGCTTGGAACCTGCTTGGGATTCTCTCTCATTCTCTCTCTCTCTCTTTCTCTGCCCCTCCCCTCACGCTGTCTCTGTCTCTCTCAAAATAAATAAATAAACTTAAAAAAAATCACCCTAAAATAATCTTTACAAATAGTTCTTTTCCAGTTTTGATTATTCTCCTCATTTTTGATGTTTTCCTGTCTCTTTACACGTCAATTAATCTTTGACTGAACATCAGATATTGTAAATTTGACTTTGCCAAGTGCTAGATGTTTTGTGATCTTATAAATTTTCTTGAGCTTTGCTCTGGAACACAATTTAGTTACAAGATTTTTCAGGTCTTGCTTTTTTTTGTTAGGTGGGTTGGGAGCAGTGTTCAGTCTAGGACTAATTGTTCTCCACTACTGAAGCAAAAATTTCCTGACTATTCTACTTAGTGCCCATGAATTTTAAGCTTCTCCGCTAGAGTTGTGAGAACAGACACATTACTACGCCTTATAGGCACCAGGCACCACTCCTTTAATCTTTCCGATGGTTCTTTCCCCAACCTCAGGTAGTTTCCTCAAACATGTGCCCTGATCAGTACTCTGCTGAACATCCTCTACAGATCTAAGTTCTCTGTGCGGCTCTCCACTCTGTCCAATACATTCTAGCTACACTGGTCTTCCTGGGCACTGAAACACAGAGAGTCTGCCAGACTCAACCTCAGTTCCTCCTCCCTACGTTACAGACTGAAAAGTCTCTCAAGGCTGTGAGCTCAGGCAATCATATAGCTTATCTGTTTATTTCTAAATTTGTTGCCTCGTGTCCAGAAAATGTTGTTTTTTTCTTTCTTTTTTTTGATTGTTGCAGGACAAAGGGTTATCTCATTATTACACCACCATAGCTAGAAACAGACATCTCATTCCACACCAACAAATTTTACCACAGAGTAAAATAAAATTCACCAATATGATTCTAGATTCCCCATTACAAACTACATTTAACAAACTACGACGTGTTCAACTTTGGTATAATATCAAAATTCACAATTATCTAAAACTGCTTTTCTAAATATTTCTCCTTAACAAAAAGTATATTAGTGGTTGCCAAGAAATGGGGAGAAAGTGGAAGGGAAGTTACCGCTAATCGGTTTTTTCGTGGGGTGATATAAAAGTTCTGAAATTAGGTATCAATGATAATTACAGCACTCACTGAATATACTAAAATCTACTGAATTGAACATGTATTTATAAGGTCAATTTTATGGTATATGAATTATATCTCATCACAAAAAACACTTTTCCCAACTACCCATGATATTCAAAACCTCTGAGGCCAGATTTTAAACATATACTTCAACCAAAACAACTTATTGCAACAAAGTGAATATAGAAGCCAATGTGAGGATCCATTTGTCTTTTTTAAAGCTATACGTTAAGACATTTCAAAAATGCAAAACAGTACAAATTTTGTCACCAAATATTATTTTCCTTTAGAAAAATAGGCATCTTTCACAAGAATATTATTTATGTTAGTATACAATAGGTTTATTATTTTAAAGCAAACATAACATTTTTTAAAGTTTTTTCAGTTTTAATTTCTAACTCAGAAAATAACAGATATAACCCATAGTAAAAACAAAAACAAAAACTTTTGGGGCACCCAGGTTGCTCAGTCAATTAACCCAACTTGATTTTGGCTCAGGTTATGATCTCCTGGTTTGTGAGTTTGAGCCCCATGTCAGGCTCTGCACTGACAACACAGAGCCTGCCTGGGATCCTCTGTTTCTCAAAAACAAAACAAAAAAAAAGAACACCTTCCAACATATACTGAATTTAACAAATTAAAAAAAAAAAAAAAAGGAAAAACCTCTTTGGGGTTCGCAATAAAATTTAAGAGTATAAAGAATCCAGGAGCCTGGGTGGCTCGGTAATTCAGCATCTGACCGTGGCTCAAGTCATGATCTCACGGTTCGCGACTTTAAGTCCCACTCCGCTTCAGATTAAATAAAAAAGAAAATGAGCTCTTCTTGATGAGCCCCACTTGTCTTTCTCTTCCCTCCCCACCCCCAAGGAAAGGAAAGGAAAGGAAAGGAAAGGAAAGGAAAAGAAATTTAGAAAAATTTTTAATTAAAAAAAAAAAATGGGGTTAAAAAAAAAGGAGGAGTATAGAGTCCTGAGGCCACACAGTTTGAGAACTGCCAATCTGTGATCTTATAGTTCATGAGTTTGAGCCCCATATCAGGCTCACTGCTATCAGCGCAGAGCCTGCTTCAGATCCTCTGTCCACCTCTCTCAGCCTGTCCCCCCATCATGTGTGCTCTCCCTCTCTCTCGAAAATAAACAAACATTAAAAAACAAGACAGAACTGCCAATGTGTGCCATACTATGCCAGAGATTCCATACTAGTGCACATCTTAACATACATAACAATACAGTAACTAAGAGTTAATAAAAAAATCCTAAGAAGAATGTATATAACTACACACTAAATTTGTTATTTAATTGCTTGTCTTACTTGGAAGTTTCAGGCAAGCCAGCTGACAGTTCCAGAAACACAGATAAATAGTAACCACGAACAACGCCATTTCCATCCTTAAAAAAAGGAAGAAGAGTCAACTATACATCAATATTAAAAACAGAGAGAGAGATGTTATACAAATACAAACTCTAGATCAACTTAAATGTAAAAAATTAAGCAACAAGAAAACAGATTAATATCTCATATTTGGATTGGGAAAAACTTGTAAGATTAAAGCAGTATCAGAGATAATAAAAAATTAAATAAATTGTTAGAGATATCTGAATCTCTAACAATTTAAATCTTTTGTACATTAAAAAAGAAAACAATAAAAATATATAGGCATTCAAACTAAGGAAAATGTCAACAACTATGATAAAAGTTAAGAATTCACGGGGCACTTGGGTGGCTCAGTTAAGCAACCAACTTCGGCTCAGGTCATGATCTTGCAGTTCGTGAGTTCAAGCCCCATGTAGGGCTCTGTGCTGACAGCTGAGAGCCTGGAGCCTGCTTCGGATTCTGTGTTTCCCTCTCTCTCTGTCCCTCCCCTACTCACACTCTGTCTCTCTCTCTCTCCCTCAAAAATAAATAAAACAGTAAAAAAAATTTTTTTTTACGTTAAGAATTCTAACATACAAAAAGGAGTTCTAATATACACAAAACTCTTAAATATCATCTTCTATGAAAAATGAACACGCCAAAGAAAAATACGAAAAAAACCTCCTCAACTTTACTTGGTAGGAGACAAAAAAATATTTAAGACCAAAAATGAGTAAAACAGATAAAGGTAACACTTGATGTTGAAAGTAATTAAATATAATTTCTATATAATGTCTTTATGTCTATATGTTAGCATTCCGTATAAAAGTCTGACTGAAGATTAAGAAGTTGTTTAAATTTCTATTACAGAGTAATACAAAAATAACTTCCCTATTTTTCCAGTATTTTGCTCACGTGTCTACCTTTCTAAATGACTATCATTATTATAACTACATACATAAACATGTTTCCCCAACCAGACTGTAAGGATTGAAGGAAGGATTCTTATTCATCTCCAGTGTCTATTGTATAGAGGAGTACAAGTACTTACTAACCCCTTCATTTCTAGTATACTTTGCTCCAAAAGGTGCTGAAGAAGCTTTTAGGATTAAACGAGGTAAATGCTCAATAAACAGTAAAGAATAAATGAATCATCAGTTAAGTGAAAAATATGAGACACAAAAAATTGTATATTGTATGATCCTATTATATGAAATTCTGAAAAAGCAAACTATAATGAAAAAAACAGATTGGTGGTTGCAGAGGGGCCAGGAAGGGAGAAAGACAGGATCAGCTTAAAAGACAAATGAGAGGGGCACCTGGATAGCTCAGCTGGTTAAATGTCCGACTTCGGCTCAGGTCATGATCTCACAGTTCATGGGTTCAAGCCCCGCGTCAGGCCCTGTGCTGAAAGCTCAGAGCCCGGAGCCTGCTTTGAAATCTGGGTCTCCCTTATCTTTGCCCCTCCCCTGCTCACACTCTGTCTCTCTGTCTCTCAAAAATAAATAAACATTAAGAAAAAAATTAAAAAAAAAAAAAGACAAATGAGAAAACTGCAGGGTTAGTAAAAATCACAATGTGGTAATAACTATTTGACTATATATGCTTGTGGAAACTAGCCAAAATTAGTAAGCATTATTGAATATAAATTATATGCATTCAAATACTCATTCATATATTTATAAATTATATTCATTTTAAAAATCAATCAATACCCTTGGCTCAAATGGCCAGATTTTTTTCTTCTTTTAAATTATGCTCCTAGAGGGGCACCTGGGTGGCTCAGTCATTTAAACATGACTCTTGGTTTTGGTTCAGGTCATGATCTCACAGTTTGTGAGTTCAAGTCACACACTGGGCTCTGCGCTGACAGCATGGAGCCTACTTGGGATTCCGTCTCTTTCTCTCTGACCCTTCCCTCTTGGTCTCTATCTCTTTCTCTCAAAAATAAATACATAAAAAAATTTTTTAAAATCTTTAAAGTATGCTTCTAGGACTATTTCCCTGGAATAAATCAATAATAAAAAGGAATAAACATTTTTTGCTCCTGATCTTTATCAGCTAATAATATTAGAAATCTTTTTTATTTTATTTTTATCATAATTTTAAGGAAAATGTTTTACTATCTTGAGTACATGCCAGCTGCACATCCAACAAAATAATACCTTTAAGATTTTTCAATAGGCAGAGGATTCTGGAAAGATTACAGCAATGGCAACATAGTTTATGCAACTCTCTAAATCCAAACAGAAAACAAAACACACAATTGGACAGAAAGTCCAAAAGCTCATAAAAGATATTTACACAAAACTAAATGAAAGGTTATCTCCACAATCCCCAACATGAGCAGATAAAGATCTATCAGTTAAAACCATTAAGAACTGTATGATATATACATTTGTATGGGAGAAAAGAGAACGAAGCTATGAGACATCTAATGAACCAGAAAACAGGAAAGCTCAAAAATGGCAAAGAGTTATCCACTGAAAAGCCTCACAAGCCAAATACGACAACTGAAAATGGAATGAGCTGTTCAACACATTACAAACTGAGTACAAGGAGGCCTAATATTAAAAAGTCTGAGAATTAGGGGCGCCTGGGTGGCTCAGTCGGTTAAGCATCTGACTTCGGCTCAGGTCATGATCTCACAGTTCATGGGTTCGAGCCCCACATCAGGCTCTGTGCTCGGAGCCTGGAGCCTCCTTCAGATTCTGTGTCTCCCTGTCTCTCTGCCTCTCCCCTGCTCACGCTCTGTCTCTCTCTGTGTGTCAAAAATAAATAAACATTAAAAAAAAAAAGCCTGAGGGCACTCGTCGGGTTGAGCACTGGGTGTTGTATGGAAACCAATTTGACAATAAATTATTAAAAAAAAAAAAAAAAAAGCCTGAGAATTAAATGCAGTCAAGTCACTCTAAATTCTAAACACTTATAAATTTTTATTCTTATTATAAATTAATGTATAGGGTCTTTCAACATAACTCCCAAGATTACAAAGAAAGTGCTAGGAGTGAAATAAAAGGTAAACAGCACAGAAATAATAAAAACAAAGGAAGGAAAAGGGCAGAACCAAGACATCTCTCAGAAAGCAAGGCACCGTATTTATTTTTGATTGCCTTATGACACTGGATATCCACATGCAAATGAAATCAGGTCCCTACTTCATGTTCAAAAATTAACTCAAAATAGATCAAAGTTCTAAAGCTGTAAAACTCTTAAAAGAAAACATAAGAAAAAAGCTTTATGACATTAAATTTGGTAAACTCCGTGACTATGAAACCAAAAGCAAAACCAGGAAAATTTAACTACATCAAAATTTAAAACTTCTGCACATCAAATGTTAAAAGAATAAAAAGAAACTTCCAGAATAGGAGAAAATATGTGTAAATTATACATCTAATAAATATGTGTAATCATAACCCCTAATAACAGGTTAATATCCAGAATATATAAAGAATGCCTACAACTGAAGACCAACAATAAAATTTTCAAATGGGCAAAGGACTTGAGTATATATTTCTCTGAACAGGATATACAAATGGTCAAGGTACCTAATATTACTAATCATTAGGGAAATGCAAATAGAAACCAAACTACTACCTCACTCTCATCAGGATGGCTACTATCAAAGAAGCAGAAAACAAGTACTGACAAAGACAAGGAGAAATTGGAACCCTTGTGCACTGTTGAGAGTGTAAAATAGGGTAGCTCCTGTGGAAAACGGTATGGAGGTTCCTCAAAAATTAAAAACAGAATTATCATTTGATCTAGCAATACCACTTCTAGGTACAGAGCCAAAGAACTGAAAGCAAGATCTTGAGAAGGTATTTGCACACCCATGTTCACAATAGCACTATTCACTAGAGCCAAGACGTAGAAGCGACCCAAGTACCAACCAAGAGATGAATGGAGAAACAACATGTGATATAAACAAGGTGTGGTATACACGCTGGGTGTTATTCAGCCTTAAAAAGAGAATTCTGACACATGCCACAAAGTGGATGAACTCTGAGGACATTATGTAAGAAGCCAGTCACAAAAAGACAAATACTGTGTCATTTCACATATATAAAGATCTCTACGGCAGTCAAATTCACAGAAACAAAAAGCTGAATGGTGGTTACCAGAGAGTGAAGGGAAGGAGAAACGGGGAGCTATCGTTTAACGAGCAGAGAGCTTTAGTTCTGGAAGATGCAAAAGTTCTGGAGACTTGCTGCACAACAATGTGTATATACTTAACGATACTACATGTGCACCTAGAAATGATTAAGATGGTGAAGTCAGTGTTAAGGATTATTTGCCAAAATAAAAAAAGAAAATAACATCCTTGTAATGAAAATACTCTAGAAAAACATACTCAAAGAGTAGATCAAAATTGTAACCAACCCATTTTAAAACAATCCATGACACTGAGAAAACAGTGTGACAACCTGAAGGAAAAAAAAAAAAGGATATAAAAGAATAATAACAGAATTAGAAACACTCAGAAATCAAGTGATAAAACTAAGGAAAGAATTAGAAATAAAAGAAAAAATCATTTAAGAAATAATCACTGATCTAAAAGGAACATGAGGGCAAACAAACAGAACAGAACTAAGGAAAATTTTTTAATTGAAGAAGAGGGGCACCTGGGTGGCTCAGCCAGTTAAGCGTCTGATTCTAAATCTTGGCTCAGGTCATGATCTCATGGTTCATCAATCTGAGCACCATGTCAGGCTCTGTGCTGACAGCATAAGGCCTACTTGGGATTCTGTCTCTCTGTCTCTTGACCCCTCCTCCCAGTCATCCACACTCTCTCTTGAAATAAATAAACTTTAAAATGAATGAATAAGTGAAGAGCTTAGATTAGAGAGAAAGTGATAAATATTGAAAACAGGAAAAGAAACCTCAAAATACAGATAATACGACAAGTCCCAAGAAGGAAAACCAAAGAAAAAAACATAATAAATACTTAAAACTAGAATTCAGGAAACATTTCCTTGGGGGGGGTGGTGGAGATGGGACACCTAGGTGGCTTAGTTGGTTAAGTGTCAACTTTGGCTCAGTTAATGATCTCTCAGCTTGTGGGTTCGAGCCCCACACTGGGCTCTGTGCTGACAGCTTGAAGCCTGGAGCCTGCTTCAGAGTCTGTGAATCCCTCCCTCTCTGCCCCTCCCCCGCTCATGCTCTCTCTCTCTCTCTCTCTCTCTCTGCCTCTCAAAAATAAATAAAAAACATTAAAAAAAAAAGATCTAAAGCTACATACTGAAATACACCAGCATATAATAAATAATGACTCAAAACAATCAAACAGGTAATAGTAAATTACTGGACTTAAACCAAAAAAAAAAGATTATTTGGGCATTTAGGCCATATTACCAAATGCCTTTAAAGGATTAGTTTATAATCAGCTTTACCTATAGAAGCTGGAATTAAATATTTAAGACACCAGATGACAGAAAACATAAACTAAGGATTTTATATCACAGAAAACATAAACAAGGATTTTATATCCAGTAATACTGGCTTTAGAGTATATAAAATACAAACTGTTTTCAAATATAAAGTCAGTGAATATTGTTTCTACTAGCTGTTCCAGTAGAATCTAGTAGAGAACAAGATTCGGTTATCAAAACTCCTACCTAATGTGGCAGAAAGTGGGGAAGAAGGTGACGGGGAACGTAGAGTAAAAACAAAAAATTTTTAAACCAGTTCACTGTAATCAAATTGATGGTAGAATTAAGAGTTCCTAACCTCAGATATTTCTGTCTATAAGATGAAATAAAGCAGATGAGTGACTGATTACAAAATTTCCAAAGGCTTCAAAAAGTAGAATTCCTCTAGGTATTTATCCAAAGGATCAGGTATGCTGTTTGAAGGGGCACGTACACCCCAATGTTTATAGCAGTGCTACTGACAATAGCCAAAGTATGGAAAGAGCCCAAATGTCCATCGACAGATGAGGATAAAGAAGACGTGGTGTATATATATATACAATGGACTATTAACCAGCAATCAAAAAGAATGAAATCTTGCCATGTGCAACTACGTGGATGGAACTAGAGGGTATTATGGTAAGCAAAATTAGAGAAAGACAAATATCATACAACTTCACTCAAATGTGCAATTTAAGATACAAAACAGATGAACATAAAGGAAGGGAAGCAAAAATAATATAAAAGCAAGGAGGGGGCAAAACATAAGAGACTCTTAAATACAGAGAACAAACTGTGGACGCTTGGTGGGGTTGTGGTTGGGGAGGTGGACTAAACGGGCAAGGGGCATTACGGAAGACACTTGGGATGAGCACTGGGTGTTATATGCAGGGGATGAATCACTGTGCATTATTACACTATAAGCTAACAAACTTGGATGCAAATTTTTAAAAATATACATATATAATAATTTTTTAAAAAAAGGATTCCTAAGGTGGAAGGAGACATAGGTTAATATAAAGAGATTTAAGTAAAAAACACTCTACAGTCTTCAATTTGAATTATAAGCGCTGACACATGAGTTATTTTATCTTTAAAAAAATACATATATCAAAAAGAAACCCAATATTCAATTATATAGCAGTTTTAAAGAGTTCATAAGTATTTTTTTTCTCTGTTGAGATCCCTGGAGCTTATCCGATTCAATTTTATCCATACTCCTAACCCAGTTTTCTCGAATTACATTCTTGGCCTAAAAACAAAATAACAACAATGACAAAAAAAAAAAACCTATAATATATACCAGTAATGAACTGCAATGTAAACTAGGGCATTACTCTGGGTAATAACGTGTCTATAGAAGTTCACCAACTGTAACAAATGTACCACCCTGGGGCAAAATACGGTGATAATGGAGGAGGATGTGCATGTATGGGGTCAAGGGTTATATGCAACTCTCTTTACTTTTTACACAATTTTGACATATGTTTAACTTAAAACTGCTCTAAAAAATAAAGTCTATTAAATAAATTTTAAATAAATAAATAAATGCAGATTTCCCCCTTTCCAAACACCTACATATATTTATCTTTGTATTTCCTAGCTCTGTTCACTAAGGAGGTTAGATACTGTGATCGACCTGGTAAAAATGAGCATCCCTAGCACTCAGTATGGTCTTGAAATATCACTTCCCACTAAAAGGAATCCGGGCTCTTTGAATAAAATGGCTGATTCCAGATATGGAGTAGAAAATGTACATGATGAGCCTAGAACATCTTGCCATAAAGACAACAAGAAAGCTAACTCCTAAGAATCACTATTAGGAACTTTTAGAGTCAGAGCAAAGTAACACAGAAGCTAACTTAAAGACATTACATATGTATAAATCCATGAGTTCATAATGACATTTTAAAAAACCTAATTGATCACTTCCAGAAAATTCTAAGGAAAACTGGTAAATAACAGGAAAAAATCTTGTTTCTTCTTTATGAACTGTAACTGCGGGTAGCCAAATAACAGATAATGGGAAGCATCTCTCAGAAGCATATCTTTGTAACAATAAATGAAAAACAATAAAATGAGAATATCACTATTTTGCAAGTCCCAATGAATTAACAGATACAGACAATGAATATCAATAGCTGCCAATATCACAATAAGAGATGCAAGGGGACATGGTGTGATAAAAGCACACACTACTATTTATACTCTTGCCATAGGAAGCAACTATACATCTCTCATCATGCCACTGCATCGAGCTGCCAATTTGCAGAAAATTCCTAGGTCGATGGGACATACTGAAATGCACCACGAGCATACAATCAGCACACATGTATTTTTGATGGCTTTCTGTATTGATAATGTATTTTTATTTAAAAAGTGATTTCTAAAATAAGAATTTTAAACAAGGAAGACCTTGGTTTCAAAATTTATTAGAAATATGAAAAACTTACTGGGTAAACTTTTAACCTCCAACAAAGTCCTGAAACTTGAAGAGGTGGACTGTAAACAGGGTCTGCTCGCTGGCGCAAAGTGCTGAAGTAAAAGAAAACCAACCAAATCCCAAGATCAAAACTGTGGTGAAGTATCAACAGGCAAAACCAAACTCTAAGCACTTTGTTACTTATTTGCAGTCCTAAACAAGTAAATGAAGGTGCTGAACTTGTCAAGTTTCCATTGCATAAATCTATATATACTTACATTCTGAAATAAGGTTTAATGGTACTGAAATATTCAGCAGTATCTTTTCAGTTTCAAAGTTACAATATTCAAGGGAAAGGGAAAATATAAAGAAAAATAAAACTAAGTGCCCTGAATTTAACCACTTCAACAAGTAGTCTTTTACCATTAAAGAAAAGAAAAAAATCAATGTGCTTCTACCTCACATCCCTGTAGTACAATTATCCTTTTCTAATATGGAAAAACTTAAGAAATGTGCTTAATCTTAACATATGTGGGGATATCCTCAGAAAGTTTATACTTTAGCCAAAAAATGATCCCATAAGAAAAGACAAATGGGGGGAGGGGGACACCTGTGAGGCTCAGTCGGTTAGGCGTCCAACTCTCGAATTTGGCTCAGGTCATGATCTCAGGGATGTGAGATCAAGCCCTGCGTCAGGCTCTGTACTGAGCGTGGAGCCTGCTTAAGATTCTGTCTCTCTGCTCCTCCCCTGCTTAGGTGCTCTCTCTTCAAAAGAGAGAAAGAGAGACAGAGACAGAGAGAAAGAGAAGGAAAGTGGTATTAATCCTCATAGTTAGGCCTTGTATTGATGGTTATCACCTCCTAGAATTTCTCTCCCCAAGGCAAGGCCTTTTATTTCGTGGTTACCCATTTCCAAACTGTCTTTGAAAACAAGTCCCTTAAGACCTTTGTGTTTTAAGATCTTTGCCTCTAACCTTCAAGAAAAAGCAGTAAAAGCTAACAAAGTAACATGCAAGTTACAAAGCCTAAAATTTCTTACGTTAATGGCCTCTCATTCACAATTTCTCACTTCCAGCTAAGATAAATGGACTCAAATGGACTTCTTCTGACCACTCTTATTTCTGAGGATGGGTAGAGGGGAGGCTCATTGACCTTAATAATTGCATTCACTCCACCTTACCAAAGGCTAAGTGGACCTTCTTCTTTATCTTTTTTTTTTTTTTTAATGTTTATTTATTTTTGAAAGAGAGAGAGAGACACACACACAGTGTGAGTGGGGGACGGGCAGAGAGAGGAGGAGACACAGAATCCAAAGCAGGCTCCAGGCTCCGAGCTGTCAGCACAGAACCCAACATGGGGCTTGAACTACAAACTGTAAGATCATAACCTGAGCTGAGGTCAGATGCTTAATGGACTGAGCCACCCAGGCGCCCCAACAGACCCTCTTATTAAAAAAAAAAAAAAAAAAATGGTTTCTTTTCCCAGACTAGATAGAGAAGCAATCTGTCCTGAAGATAAAATACAATCCAGATAAATGACCTATATGTTTCTAATATGAAATTTGTTTCTTCTAAGATTACACACAGAGTGACACAGTTCATTAGGTCTGTATTCTACCCAGGAATGATACCTTCCTGGCTCTTATGCAGACATACAAAACAAATCTCAGTAGTCAAAAACGCTTACCTGAAATTCTCCAAAACAAAAGTAGCTGAATCATAAGATGGTACTAATTCACTAAAAAGCAAAAGGCAAAATAATTGTTTAAGTTTAAAATTTCATTTAGTTAAAAAACAAAGTCCCTCAGTAATATTATTTAAATGTTTTTAAATTAAGTCTTAAGAAAAATTTTTCAACCTTTACTAAATCAACTGAATTTGTAAAACCATCAAACGCTAACATCGAAAGTTTGCAATTAAATTGTAGACAAATACTTTACAAAATAGTTGGGGTTTTTGAGAAGCAACACATAAGCATTAAAATAAGCATAAGAGACTTGGGAAAGTACTCATGGAAATAGCAAAAGGAAGAAATGGGTACTTAAGTCGGGAACCTAAAATATGAAAAAGATATGAGGAAGTTTAAAAAAATCAGAAGAAACAGCAAAAGACATCACGATAAATCCCCAACTTCATTCACTAAAACAAATTATGAGGAATATTGACGACCTTAAATACTTTAAGAATATTAACTTGCAAATGAATCTATTCCATTTTATGGAATAAGAATACATAACCACATAGGGACAAAGAGAGTAGATGAGCATTTAACAATTCTTCAGGCAACTGTAGTTCCATACATTCTTCTCCAAAGAGAACTGAACTACAATACAACCACAGGATATACCCTTAGATCATGTGACTAGTCTACAGTACTGTCATTCAAACACCTCAAAAGTCAGAGTCAGTAAAACATTTATGATAAAGACACTACCACATACAGTATTATAACAGACAATATTCTGTATTTCATAAATAAAATTATTAATTTACCAAAAAGATAAACTGCAAGCCATTTCACTACATCCTCAGATATGTCTTCTAAAGTTTAATTCATGAAAATTCATTATTACCAAAATAAAACATAACATCTACAGCATTTCCACACTGTGATAGTGCCTAAAGAAATTAATGGTTTGCCAATGAAAACACAGCATACATTTAAAAATATATTGTTTTCATTTTATGGTTAAGTATGTATAGCTAAACAGTTCATAACTTTTTCACAGAAGTAGATGGAGTTTGCCCTGCAATAGTTAACTATATAGCTACTATCCTATTGTCAAGCACCCCTAACTATATCCTGAGGCAGCTGTTACCTTTTCTTAAAAGACTCACATTCCTCATTATCAGATGTTTTCGAGTTACTCTTTACTATTCCTTCAAATAACAGTTTAGAAGTCACAGTCTATTGAACGTCTGCTCTAACTTCTCTCCATTATGTTTCCTCACACTCAATATACACAAACCCAAATTAGTAGGACGAATGTCATCAGTACCAAGGAAGCCTACCTGGAACCACAAACCTAATCAAAGCTCCAAGGAAATGTCTCCAGGATAGTTTCCAAATTTGGTCAAGTCAAGACATACTTTTGTTTATAATTTCATGCAACTTCCAATCATACCAGTATTGGTCAGTTCTCCCACCAAATTCATAACATCTTTCATAATGTTTTTTCCACCATATCCTTAATATCCAGTGCTAAACATTTTCTTTGTTGTTTTGGCTGTAAAACCAGACTATCATTTTGTCATTTTTATCAGCCATTAAGGATCAAAAGAGTTCACCACAAAACTAAAAGGTCACCGCCAGAATGGGTAAAGATATTTGCAAATGACATATCAGGATAAAGGGTTAGTATCCAAAATCTATACAGAACTTATCAAACTCAACATCCAAAATACAAATAATGCAGTGAAAAAATAGGCAAAAGACATGAATAGACATTTTTCCAAAGAAGACATCCAGATGGCCAACTGACACATTAAAATGCTCAACATCACTCATCATCAGGGAAATACAAATTAAAACAACAATGAGATACCAACTCACGCCAGTCAGAATGGCTAACATTAACAAGTCAGGCAACAACAGACGTTGGCAAGGATGCGGAGAAAGAGGATCTCTTTTGCACTACTGGTGGGAATGCAAACTGGTACAGCCCCTCTGGAAAACAGGATGGAGGATCCTCAAAAAATTAAAAATAGAATTACCCTATAACCCAGTAATTGCACTACTAGGTATTTATCCAAGCGATACAGGTGTGCTGTTTCGAAGGGGCACTTGGACCCCAATGTTTATAGCAGCATTACTGATAATAGCCAAAGTATGGAAAGAGCCCAAATGTCCAGTGACAGATGAATGGATAAAGAAGATGTGGTGTGTGTGTACACACACACACACACACACACACACACACACACACACACACACCAGACTATTATTCGGCAATCAAAAAGAATGGTATTTTGCCATTTGCAATTATGTGGATGGAACTGAAGGGTATTATGCTAAGCAAAATTAGTCAAAGCCAAATATTATGACTTCACTTATATGTGCAATTTAAGATACAAAACAGATGAACATAAGGGAAGAGAAGCAAAAATAATATTAAAAAAATAAGGGGGACAAAACATAAGAGACTCTTAAATAAGAAAACAAACTGAGGGTTGCTGGAGGGGTTGGGGGGGATGGGCTAAATGGGTAAGGGGCATTAAGGAAGACACTTGTTGGAATGAGCACTGAGTGTTATACATAGGGGATGAATCATTGGAATCTACTCCCGAAATCATTATTGCACTATATGCTAACTTGGATGTAAGTAAGTAAGCAAGCAAGCAAGTAAATAAGTAAGTAAATAAATAAATAAAATTAAAAAAAAAAAAAAAGTTCACCAAAACACAAAATAAATAAGAAAAGGAGATGACATGTTTAACTCGGAACAGTGGAGTAAAAAGCTTAGGAGCATAAGAGATCGCTAAAGCTCACTGACCTAGAGAGTATAGTATGATGTGCCCAGCTGTCACTCGCTGAGAGAATATGATCACATTCAGAGCACAGAAAACATCTATCAGGGGCGCCTGGGTGGCTCAGGCGGTTAAGCGGCCGACTTCAGCTCAGGTCATGATCTCACCATCTGTGAGTTTGAGCCCCGCATCGGGCTCTGTGCTGACGGCTCAGAGCCTGGAGCCTGCTTCAGATTCTGTATCTCCCTCTCTCTGTGCCCTTCCCCTGCTCATACTCTGTCTCTATGTCTCTCGAAAATAAATAAACATTAAAAAAAAAAAAAAGAAAACATCTATCAATCCCAGGGTATTGTGATGTACTCCTATACATATATAATTTTTAGGGAAACTTTTTGAAAAATAACATTGTTAAAAAATTAGTGCTATGGGGCAGCATTAAACAGGATGCATTATACAGCTGACCCTTGAATACCATGGGTTTGAACTACACAGGCTCACTCATATGTGGATGTTTTTCAATATGGTACGGTACAGCAAATGTATTTATGATTTTCTTTTCTCTAGCTTACTTTATTCTAAGAATATAGTATAAATACATATAGCATACAAAATATGTGTTAATTAACTGTTTATGTTATAGATAAGGTTTCTGGTCAACAGTAAGCTATCAGTAGTTAAGTTTTGGGCGAGTCTAAAGTCATATGTGGATTTTCGAATGCTCGGAGGCGAGCATCCCTAACTCCCACACTGTTCAAAGATCAACTGGAATTGATTACCGAATACTAGATTTTAATATACAATTCTCTACTATTTAATATGGAATATATACCCAGTAAGATTATTAGTTCCTCTTCCATGTCCCCTGTGTAGCACAGTAGTGCTGAATATATAGTCTCTAATAAATAACACTGCCCTTGCTCAATGACTTTTTATTCTCCATCCTGGTTCCATCACAAATCATCAGCTGATGGAACTTAAGGCAATCCAGACCTATGATCTCAAAGCTTAGAAACATTCACCACTGCCTTTGTACATCTAAAATTTGATCTGTAACTTAAGGTCAATACATGCTGGCCTTTCTTATTTGGCTCTCTACTACGCTGATTCAACGCATCACCAGATGAACACCTGCTTCCTGTATACTGCAACTGATCGACGAAGTTTCTATTAAAAGCTACAAGCCAAAATGTCCAGTAAGGGAGTAAATAAGCATTATTTGGGAGAGAAAGGGCCCTAAGGTGAACTTTATCTATAGAAAACTCCTTGTCATACATAAGAAAAAAATTTTTGGTGGTTTCCTCTTGGCTGATATCCCTCCTACCTTCCTCCCTGCCCTCCCAATTTCAGTCCCTTATATCTACACCAAAAAAAACAAGATAATGAAAAGGGACTGTTGAGGTTCCGAGCCACTCAGGCAGTTAGGGAACAGAAAGCAGAACAATCACTGGATGTAAGAGAGACTGACGAGCAATTTAAAGCAGAGGTGCCTGCCTAATGAACCCCTGCAAGTAGTACCAACACAGGAGTTTACCGGTATCTATGGTTCCCAAGATTTAGTACAGAATTATTCAGGATGCCCGTGATTCGTTTTCTAGACATCACCTCCAAAGACTGTCAGGGAATAGGCCTGGGAATTTGCATTATGGTCAAATACTCCAGCTGGCTTTGATATGTGATCCATGCACCATACTTTGAATTGAAAAACATTTACCTTCATATATGGCATTTATGTCAAAATTTACATTTCATTCCACAGTGATGGATGGTTCCAAAGAGGTATTCTTCGAAACTGAAATGACTGACCATGTTATCAAAGAGGCAGCCTTTTGATACTGATGAACATCCCTAGTTCACCTAATTTACTTAAAGATAGCAAATACCAAGCCCTTGTAGTAGTATTCAGTGCTTGATTAAAATAGAAAAATTTTATATCTGGTTTGTTAATTCAGAGAAAAATGAAGGCATATCAGTCAGTGAGATCTACTTGAGTTCTGGCTGTCAAAAGAACTTTGCCCTTCTGTTTACAGGACTATGGGTGGTCACAATCCTCAGGAATGCATCTGTGATGAGGAACAAGGCTTACACCAGAGATTCTAAACGAGGGGCAGTTTACTCCTAGGACGCACTTGGCAATGTCTGTAAAGAGATGATCTTGAATTAGGAGTTAGTTTCTTCATCACACTGTAAAGGGAAAAGGTGCTACTGGGAACCTGCTAAACGTCCTCAGTAAACAACAAAGCTCCCTCGGTCCCACAAAGAATCCTCCTGATCAACAATGTCAAGGTTGAAAGATCCTGGCTTGCACTGTTCAGTCGAGTACCATCAGTGGCCATCAGAGGGCATCACATATCAGAGAAAAAAGAAAAGACAGTAAAACATATATACATTTTTGAAACAAAGGCTATTTCCTAAAGGTAACACAGCCTTCAACATACTAAAAAAACTTGGCAGTATTTCAAAACCATCTTTAAGTCTAAGATGGATTAAAATCTGCCGTACCAACATATTTTTATCTGAGGCAGTGGTTTAACCTCTCCTCTTAGGTATCAACTAAGAAGATTTTAAATGAACGAAATACAAATGCCTAGCTGTACTCAATGTTATGGACTGTGTCCCCCAAAATTTGTATGTTGAGGATCTAATCCCCAATGTATTTGGAGAAGGACCTTTCCAAAAGAATCACAAGTGAATCTAACATAACAGCTAATGCAAGAAACCATTTCTCTAACATCACAGGGCAAACAAGGTTGAAAGAATATGCTGTTCAAAAGAATCCTAAGGCTGCCCAAAGTAAAAACTAAAAGGAGGTAATTAAGGTTACCTGAGGTCATAAGGGTGGGAAGGACCCTAACTCAATAAAGTTCGAGTCCTTAGAAGAGAAAAAGATAACAGACACTCATCTCTGTGTTTGAGAGAAAAAGTCTTGTGAGGACACAGGGAGAAGGCTGTCTGTAAGCAAGCAAGAAGCCTCATCAGAAATCAGATTTCCTAGCACCTTGATCTTGTACTTTTTGCATCCAGAACTATAAGAGAATAAACTTCTGTAGTAGAAACCACTCAGTCTGTGTTATTTTGTTATGGCATTACAAGCAGACTAATCTATGTGCAGAGATTTTATTTCAAATGATCTGAGGAATGAACCAGCATTGGTAATTTTCAAAAGAATCCCAAATGAATCTAACATACAACTAATGCAAGGAACCACTGGTCTAACACCACAGAGCAAACATGCTCGAAAGAAAGAATATGCTGTTCAAAAGAATTCTAAGACTGCCCAAGACAAACACTAAATAGATGCATAGAACACAACCAGCTGTTTCCTCCCATCATGTCACCTTCAGAATCTTTTGGCATTTCATCCATATCCTGAGTTTTGTTTCTGGCAACGTACATGTAAACAATGTGTTACAGTTCCTGTGTAATGAGATATAAATAAACTCAAAAGGTAAATAAAAGAATGACCATACTACATCATGGATGGACCTTGAGGGCCTTATACTAAATAAAATAAGTCAGAAAAAGACACATACCAAATGTAAAAAAAAAAAAAAAAGGTCAGAAGGTATACACTTCTAGCTGTAAAGTAAGTCATGGAGATATACTAGACAGCATAGTGACTGTAGTCAAAACCGTACTGCAAATTTTAAAGTTGCTAAGAGAATAGATCTTAAAAGTTCTCATTACAAGAAAAGATGTGTAACTGTAAACAGATGTTAACTAGACTTACTGTGATTGTTCTGCAATACCTGCAAATACATGTACATACATACATACAACATATGTTGTATACTTGGAACTAATGTTACATGTCAATTATACATCGATTAAAAAAAATGAACAGGGGCGCCTGGGTGGCTCAGTCGGTTAAGCGGCCGACTTCGGCCCAGGTCATGATCTCACACTTGGTGAGTTCGAGCCCCGCGTCGGACTCTGTGCTGACCACTCAGAGCCTGGAGCCTGCTTCGGATTCTGTATCTCCCTCTCTCTCTGCCCTTCCCTTGCTTACGCTCTGTCTCTATGTCTCTCAAAAATAAAACAAAAATGTTAAAAAAAAAAAAAAATGAACAGATAGTGATTAAATTGGTATCAATTACTTTTTCCACAGAAGGTGACACTCCAGGAAGAAACTAACTCCTAATTCAAGATCATCTCTTTACAGTCAAAAATGTAACTCAAGAATTTTTAACCAGATTTAAAAATAACTAAAGTTCACCAGACCACATCATCATAAATAACATCTTAAAAAACATGGAGTTAAGAAAAATAACATTCTTTTGAAACAAGCATGTGCATATGCACGTAAACTTCAAACGAAAATCAAGTGAAAAAAGTAGGTGGTACCTGGTAAAGTCTGGTGGAACAGGAGTGGTAACAAAGGATGCCATGGGCTTCCGATGAACTTGCTGAAACATCATGAGGATCTCTGAGCTCTTGGATATCAACTCACTCTTACTACAAGACCGCAGCTGTGTGAGGAAAACAATTAAATAAACAAAATTAATATTCACTGGCATCACAAAATCCTTAATAAAGAATAAAATTGGAATAATTTTGGTCATATTCTAGAAAAAAATGAGTAGAAATAAATAGAATGACTCAAAGTGGTTTTGGGAGTTAAGAATCTACAAAGGATCTAAGTTATTTCCATTCTAATGGTAAAGTCACTGAGGAAATGTATTTGATTTTAACGCATTTTTCTCTCCTCACACATTAGCATAAATCCAACTATAAGCAAACACAACTGGCATAGAGAAGCTATTATGTATATTAATGAACAAAATTCTATAACAGCCATCAAACAAGGATTTCTCCAGCTGCATTGAGAAATGTTATGGTGTAACAGACCCAGAG
This sequence comes from Paguma larvata, assembly GCA_030068075.1. Lineage (NCBI taxonomy): Eukaryota > Metazoa > Chordata > Mammalia > Carnivora > Viverridae > Paguma > Paguma larvata. The sequence goes on from CM057843.1 coordinate 55,174,729, forward strand.
AAGCCTCAGCTTCTATCAATCTGGAAAATACTATGCTATGTAGTGCCAAAGTCTAAAAACTGAGAAATTCAACTCCAGTAAAATAAGCGTTATAGTTAAAAGACTTTCTATTCAATACAACCAATATGAAGTCCTACTTCTGCCACACACTAATTATATGATTTTCAGAGTCCATTTATCTGTAAAACTGGAATAATCTGCTGCTCCTTACTTCACTAGGATTGTTGTAACAATCATGAAGTCATATGTGAGACGGCTTTATAAACTGTTACAGGCTAAGCCAGTGTCTCCACCAAATTCCTGTTAGTCTTAACTTCTAGTAACTCAGAGTGTAACTTTGGAGATAAGGTCTTTAGAGAATACAGAGAGAAGGCAGTGTCTCCAAGAGACACCTCAGGGGAACCAAACTTCTGACACTTTGATCTTAGACTTCCAGCCACCAGAACTATAAGAAAATAAATTTCTGTTGTTCAAGCCTCCTAGTCTGGTATTTTGTTAGGGATGCCCTAGCAAAGTAATATACTATTAAATGCCATACAGAGGATATTCATAACACTTACTACAGTTAGGTTTATATTTTTTAAAACACAGTTGCTTACAGCTCATGAATAATATGATAGGATATGAATGGTATCATGAAAAATATCAAAACTTACAGCTCTTATTAAAATATTTATTGAATGTGGGGTGCCTGGATGGCTCAGTCAGTTAAGCATCTGACTCTTGATTTTGGCTCAGGTCATGATGTCATGGTTGTGGGAAAGAGCCCCACACTAGGCTCTGAGCTGGCAGCTAGGGATTTTCTCTCTCCCTTGCTCTCTCCCCCTCCCCCACTCCATTCCAAAGGTAACTCACTCAACTGAAGTTTATATTACTATCATGTGTTTCCACATGTATTATGTATACAGCAATGTTCTGAATGTTTTTAGACTTTACATAAATACAACCAAGCTATATCACCATGTGGCCTACATTTTCCACTTAACATTGCTTCTGAGATTTGTTTATTACTATCTATAGATCTACTCATTTCAGCAGTTTTAAAGAATATCATTGCATGAATAGAAGTTATTTTTCTCTATCAAGGAACATTTAGGTTGATTCCCATTCTTCATTATTAAAAGTAAGACCCTTGTGCACAATTCCTTGTACACATATGCAAGTTTCTCTAGGACTGGAATTATTGGTTGAAGCATACTGACAACTTTAACAGATATTAGCAAACTGCTCTCCAAAATAGTTTGCATCAGTACCGCACAAGTTCCCTTTGCCGTATATTCTTGTCAACATTTACATTTTTACCTATTAATTTCTGCCAGTTAATGGGTGTAAAATGGCGTTGTGGTGTGGTTTAAGCTTATATTTACCAGACTATCAATGAAACTTCACATTTACTGGTCTCTGTACACTTCTGTAAACTATCTGTTCATATGACTTGCCTACTTTTTGAGACTGCTTCAGTTATTTAGAATTAAACTGTATCATTTTTATAAATTCTGGATAGCAGTTCCTGTTCAGTTTAGGAATAACAAGTATCTTCTCCAAGTCTATGGCCTGTCATCCAAGTTGTTGAATAGTTTTTTCTTCAAAAAGAGTTTGAATTTTAATGCATTCAAATCTTTCTATTTTGTATCTACTGGGCCTTAAGAAATCTTCCTCTATCCTACATCAAAGATATTCTCCTCTAAACTACTCTAAAAATAATCAAAATTTGCTACTGATGCTTAGGTCTTTAATCCACCTGGAACTGAGTCTTGTGTACAAAATGAAGATCAAATTTTATTTCCTGCATGTACAAATCCCTACTAGTTGAAAAGCCCGTCTTTCTCCATCTGTGTCATGTATCAAGTCTCCACACATACCTGGGGGTCTGTTTCTGGGCTTTTTATTCTGTTATTCTCGAACTGTCCTTGTGCTTAAACTTGTGTCATAATTACTATGTTTTCACATTATGTCTTGATATATGACAAGAATCTTAACTTCTTCTTTAATCTAGGTATATGCTGGCTATTTGGGGCCCCTTGCTCTTTCATGTTAATACTGGAATTTTACCAAATTCTTAGAAAATTTATGTTGAAATAAAGAATGAATTGCACTTGTAGAATGGTATAAATAGTACCTTTATAATATTGAATTTTCCCCTACATAAATATATTGTATTCCATAATATGTGGTAGGCTATGAATTACTAAATATAACTATTTTATGTGCCAGTAAGAAATAAAACTTCAATAAATTATGATTTTATCAACTGTTAAGACACATCTCATTTCAAATTTAATTTTTTTTAATGTTATTTTTGAGAGAGAGCAAGTGTACGCACACACAAGTAGGGGAGGGGCAGAGAGAAGAGGAAGAATCAAAAGCAGGGTCCAGGCTCTGAGCTGACAGCACAAAGCCAGATGCTGGACTCGAACTCAAGAACTGCAAGATCATGACCTTAGCCAAAGTTGGACGCTTAACTAACTGAGCCACGCAGGCGCCCCAAGACACATCCCATTTCAAAGATAGAATATACATCTGATAATCAATGAGATATAGGCTATTTCTTCATTCAACTCTTTCTTGTCTTATAATAGTGTTTACAAAGGTCTTCAACATTTTTTATTAGATTTATTCAAAATCTTTAGTTTTTGTTATATTAGGAATAGGATTATTTCAATTAAGTTTTCTAGCTGCTTATTCCCGATATTTGATTTTTGTCTTGATTGTATATCTAGCAACCAAGATAAGCTCACTAAAAAGGCTTAAGTTATATACTTTCTATGTAGATAATCATATCCTCTACAAATAATGAATTTTATCTCTTCCTTTTAGTAATATTTGTACCACACTTATTGTCTTGAGACCCCTGGGTGGCTCATTATGAATAAAAGAGTTAAGCCTGCTTCAGATTCTGTGTCTTCCTCTCTCGCTCTATCCCTCTCCTGCTCATACTGTCTCTCTCTCAAAAACAAACATTAAAATGTTTTTTAATTAAAAAAATATATGTATATATTTGTACCATATTTATTGTCTTAATTTAATACTCAGGGCCAGCACACTCAGAAGTGAAGCAACAATAGGAAGCAACCTTGGATTCTTTATCAAAGCTTCACAGGTTTTAACATTTAGACTGTTTTCTATAAAATAGTTAATGTACAGGTGTCTGGGTGGCTCAGTTGGTTAAGTGTCCAATTTTGGCTTAGGTCATGAACTCGCAGTTCGTGGGTTCGAGTCCCACACCAGGCTCTGTGCTGACAGCTCAGAGCCTGGAGCCTGGTTTGGATTCCATGTCACCCTCTCTCTGTTTCTCCCCTGCTTGCACTCTCTCTCTCAAAAATAAAGATTAAAAGAATAAATAAATAAAGTTAACGTACTTCCCTTTTACTCTTAGCTTGCTAAGTAATTTGGCAACGAATGAGGATCAAATATAATGTTACTTTAAAAATATTATTCTATTCATTTTTATCTAAATGTTCATGTGCTTTTGCTCTTTAATCTCTTGAGTTATAATCAAGAAGATTTTTCTGAAAATGAAACATTCCTTTCATTCCTTTCAGTAACTCTACCTGACCTGGCTTTCTTTTTCTTTATTATGATTTTATTTTTTAGTAATCTCTACATCCAACCTGGGGCTTAAACTCACTATCCTGAGATCAACTGTCACATACTTTACTAACTAAGCCATCCCCCTGGTCTTGCTCTCCTATGTTTTTGTAAATATCCTACTGATTTTTAACTGCCAGTATGTATTTAAGATTCTGACACTTATGTTAAAATAAAATTGAACTTTGGGGTGCCTGAGTGGTTTAGTCAGTTAAGCATCTGACTTCAGCTCAGGTCATGATCTCACGGTTCATGAGTTCGAGCCCTGCATCAGGCTCTGTGCTGACAGCACAAAGCCTGCTTTGGTTTCTCTCTCTCTCAGTACTCCCCCGTGTCATCTCTCTCAAAATAAGTAAATAAACTTTAAAAATAAAATAAAACTGAGCTTTAATTTTCTTACATTGTTCTTATGACAACTTAAGAAAAAATTGTATGACAGGTAAAAGATACTTAAAAATTTGGTAAAAATTTTCCATTAGTTCTGAATTTGATGTCTTTAGAAGGAGACTTATCAACAATATAATTCACTTAATGTTTCTTATTTAAATTATATACTTTTTTAAGTGACTCTAGATAATTAACAATTTCCTAAAAGTTATCCCCTTCATTTAGATTCTACCTCAATAATGTTGCTCATATTTTAAAGCACACAGAACATTGGTATAAACACTATGTAAATATTGCTTTTAAAAATAATTTTTATTATTTAAAGTCCTACTGTCTCTGTAGTTATGTCCCAATTCTTCTTCCCAATACAATATTGAACACTTTCTTCATTTTTATTGATAACCTTGCTATAATATCCTCTTATTTAATTCATGTTTTTCAAAGATCCAATATTGGGTATGTTGATACTCCCCACTATTTCATGGCTCTCTTTTTTGTGAATTTCATCACTATCTTCACAATTTCTTTCCATTTTATTCTTCTACACTATTGTTCTTTTATTAGCTTCTTATTTGTACACTTAACCCATTTATTTAAAATTTTCTTAAATTGCCTTTTAGACTAACTCTTCTCCTAAATATCCACTAGCTAAGTCTGGTATTTTAATAATTTATCATTGTTTTATTTTTTAAATATTTTTTTAAATGTTTATTTGAAAGAGAGAGAGAGAGAGAGAGAGGGAGAGGGGGAGAGACCACGCGGGTGAGCCCACATGTGAGAGTGGTGTAGAGGGTGGGAGGGGATAGGAAATCTGAAGCCAGCTCTGGGTTGACAGCAGAGTCCCATGTAGGGCTCAAACTCATAACCATGAGGTCATGACCTGAGTAAGAGTCAACTGACTGAGCCACCCAGGCACCCCAAAAATTGATTGTTTCTTTTTTTTTAATTTATAATAGTTTATTTTCAAATTGGTTTACATATAACACCCAGTGTTCATCCCAACACGTGCCCTTTTCAATGCCCGTCACCCCCTCTCCCCCCTCACCCTCAGTTTGTTCTTAGTCTTTGAGAGTCTCTTATGTTTTATCTCCCTCCTTCTCTGTGTCTTTTTTTCCTTTCCCCTCTTCCCCTCCCCCTGGTTTTTGCTTAGTCTCACAAAGTCCACCTATTTGTGGAAACATATGGTATCTGTTTTTTTCTGACTTATTTCACTTAACATAATACCCTCCAGTTCTATCCTTGTTGCTACACATGGCCAGATTTCAATTTTTCTCACTGCCACGTTTGAATTGCAATTCCTCTTAAGCTCAAGAACAATGTAGATATTTAACATATTTCAATGTATATTTAAATACATAGTTTTTAAAATAATGTTTTTGATGTCTACCTTAACTATACTGTGCTCACAGAACACGTTCTTTATGTAAGTTTCTGAAATTTCTTCAGACTTCTATATACCTTAGCACACGATCAGGTATGGAAACTTTTTTGTTCTTAAGTTTATTTATTTATTTTGAGAGAGACGGAAATAGTGTGAGTGGGGGAGGGGCAGAGAGAGAGGGAGACACCATCCCAAGGAGGCCCCATACTGTCATTGCAGAGCCCAATGTGGGGCTTGAACCCACAAAACTGAGATCATGACCTGAGCCAAAACCAAGAGTTGGACACTCAACCGAGTCACCCACGCACTGCAAAATTATTTTTTTAATATTGGGTTTGCAAATAATTCTGTAAACTCCTTTTTACATATTTAAAAAAAATTTTTAACATTTATTTTTGAGAGACAGAGCATGAGTGGTTGAGGGGTAGAGAGAGAGGGAGACACAGAGTCTGTAGCAGGCTCCAGGTTCTGAGCTGTCAGCACCGAGCCTGATGCAGGGTTTGAATTTATGAACCATGAGATCGTGACCTGAGCTGAAGTCAGCTTAACCAACTGAGCCACTCAGGCGCCCCTACATATTTTAAAAAAATGTTTAGGGGCACCTGGGTGGCTCAGTCGGTTAAGTGCCCTGACTTCAGCTCAGGTCACGATCTCGCAGTGAGTTCAAGCCCCACATTAGGCTCTGCACGGACAGCTCAGAGTCTGGAGACTGCCTTGGATTCTGTGTCTCCTCCTCTCCTTGCTCCTCCCCTGCTCATGTTCTTTCTCTGTCTCTCAGTAATAAATAAATGTTAAAAAAAAATTTTTTTTAATGTGTATTCATTTATTTTGAGAGAGAGCATGCAAGAGAGGGAAGCAGAGAGAGAGAGAGAGAGAGAGAGAGAGAGAATCCTAAGCAGTCTCTGCACTGTCAGTGCACAACCCAATGAGGGGCTCAATCCCATGAACCAAAATCAAGAGTCAGACAATTAACCAACTGAGCCACCCAGGCATCCCAGAACAGTTTCATACAAACTGAAAAAGAACATGTATTCTTCATTTTGGGATTCAAGGTTCCACATATACTTTTTTTTCCCCACATATCTTTCAGATAAAGCATCTTAATTTTTTTTTCAAGTATCCTGTATTCTTACAATCTTCTCTTTGTTGGTGCTATCAGCTTATTAGGTATTTAAAAATTCACTATAGTGATTTTATCAAAATCATATAATTCTCTATCTGATTTCTACACTCTGAATTTATCCTAGAATACAAAACCGTAACTGTCCTATCTTCTTGTTCTTAATAAAAACTTTTTACATGCTTTATTTATTTTTTAGAGAGACAGAGACAGAGCACGGGTGGGGGAGGGGCAGAGAGAGAGGAAGACACAGACTCCAAAGCAGACTCCAGGATCTGAGCTGTCAGTACAGAGCCTGAAGCGGGGCTCAAACCCACAAACCGTGAGATCATGACATGAGCCGAAGCTGGACACCAACTGAGCCACCCAGGTGCCCTTCTACTTATTCTTAAGGTACACAGTTCCCTCTTTGGCAATGTTCCTTTTTATCACTAGTAATGTTTATCCCCGACTTTAAATTCCTCACCATTCTCTAGATCTATGATCATTGTGTGATTTTTTTTAAGTTCAAATTAATCCTTTACATTTATTTTTTTATTATTGATACTAGTGTCATTCACTGACAATAATACTCAAAATCCAAAAAAAATTACTCAATTCAACCCCCGCACTGAGTTTCACGCTGAGCATGGAGCCTACTTAAAAAAAAAAAGAAAAAAGTCAGTTATCCAACTGGATTAAAACAGCAGACCCAACTGTATGCATCCTTTAAGACATAGACTTTAAATATTTAAAAACAAATATGTTAAAAATAAAATGACAGAATAAGATAGGTCATGGTAACACGAGTTAAAAGCAAGATGAAGCGGTTTTCTGAAATCAAAAGGATTTCAAAGCAAAAAATATTATGATAAATAGAGTCATTTCAGGGGCGCCTGGGTGGCTCATTTTGTTAAATGAGCCTTGATTTAGGCTCAGGTCACGATTTCATGGTTCCTAAGATCAAGCCCAAGTCTGGCTCTAGGCTGACAACACAGAGCCTGCTTGGGATTCTCTTTCTCTCCATCTCTCTCTCTTCCATATAAATAAACTGGGGGGGGAAAAAAGGGTCATTTCATAGTGATGATGGAAACAATCAAGATGTAACAATCCTAGATATTTAGGCCCTTAATAGTATGACTTCAAAATACATGAAGCAAAAACTGATTGAACTGCCAAAAGAAAAGACAAATCCACAATTATTGCTAAAAATGTTAACAACCCTCTCTCAATAATTAAACACGTAGAAAGGAAATCTACAAACAGTAGACTTGAATATCACCAACGAACTTGATCTCAAGACACTGCAATCAGAAAAACGCCTAAATATTTGGAAACTAAGTAACATTTCTTAAGGACCCAAGGATCCAAAGAATAAATCACAAAGGAAGAAAGTATTTTGAACAGAAATGTCTCAGATTAATAACCCCAGGGTCCATCTTAAGATTTTAGAAAAAGAAGAGCAAATTAAACTCAAACTAAGCAAAAAAAAAGAAAACAATTAGATCAAAACAAAAATCAATGAAATAGAAAACAAAAACAACAGAGAAAAACCAAAAGCCAAGTTCTTTGAAAACATCAAGAAAAATAGATGTCCTTTTATCAGGCAAAAAAGACACGAATTACCAATACCAGGAAAGAGAGAGTGGTATCACTGCATTCTACAAATTTGAAAGGATAACAAGAGGGGGTGCCTGGGTGGCTCTGTCGGTTGAACATCTGACTCTGGATTTCTGCTCAGATCATGATCTCAGGGTCGAGGGATAGAGCCCCACATCACGTGGGTCGCGGGTTGGCGGGAAATGCACACAGGGAGACAAAAAAAGGAAACAAGGCCCAATGTCTTCATTGGTGAATTCCTATCAAACATCTAAAGGAACAATACCAATTCTATAGAACTTATTCCAAAAAACTGAAGAGGGCATACTTTAAAATTCTTTGAGATCATCATTACTCTAAAAACAATACCAGACAAAGATACTCTTAAAAAAAGAAAACTATCGTCTAATATCTCTGAGGCATTAAAATGCAAAAATTATACACAAAATCTTTTCTAATCCAATCTAATAATTCATTACAAGGACAGTACATTAACCAAACCCAGGTTTTTAACCCAGAAGTACAAAGTTCATTTAATATTAAAAATAATAATAATTCATTTTAAGAAAAAGGAAAACCATATGATAATATTGATACATGCAGAAAAAGAATTTGACAAAATCCAAAATTTATACCTAATGAAAATTCTCATCAAATAAGAACAGAATTCCAAAACCTGATAAAGAATATCTACATTAAACATCCAGCTAACATCATACCTAAATCGACATTATACTAGAAGTTTGGGTCAATAAAATCCTGACAGAAAACTAAATAAAAAGCAGATAGATCAAAAAGAAAACTGCCTGTATTCAGAGATAACATCACTATCTGCAGGCCTACCCAGAAATCTACAAAATAGTTACTAGAACTGTACTAAATCTAGGAAGACTGAAGCATACAAGACCAATATACAAATCACAAGAAATCAGAAATTAAAAATTTTTAAAAACACTATTACTATAACATTAAGAATACTGAAATACTGAATAAATCGGACATAAGATGTGAAAAACTTCTATCCTTAGCACTTACAAAATACTCTGAAATTATAAGAGACCTAAATAAACAGTCTTCATGAACAAAGATTCAATATTAAGATGTCACATCTACCTAAATTGATTTATAGATCCAACGCAATTTCAGTAAAACCCCAAAACTCTTTGTGGTAGAAATGAACAAACCGATGGGGCGCCTGGGTGGCTCAGTTGTTGAGCATCCAACTCTTGATCTTACGGTTCTCAGAATCAAGTCCTGAGTTAGACTGCACTGTTATCGCTTATTGGGATTGGGATTCTCTCTCTCCCTCTCTCCCTGCCTCTCCCCTGCTCACACATGTGTGTTCTCTCTCTCTAAAAATAAATAATAAACATAATGCATTCTGTCTCAAAATAAATAAACAATAATAAAAAAGGAAATTAACAAGCTGATGCTAAAATTCATATAGAAATGCAAAGGACCAGGAATAGCTAAAACAACTCTAAAATAAAGAAGAGTGAAATTGGAAAGTTAACACTTTTATTATAAAACTGCAGTAATGAAAATAGTGTGGTATTGGCATAAAAATAAATCAGTGGAACAGAACAGAGTCTAAAAACAGACCAATGTATATATGGACAACTAATTTTTTAAAAAGATGCAAAGACAACAGTGAGGAAAGGCTGGTCTTCAATGAATGGTGCTGGAAAAAACAGATAGCCATAAACAAATAACAAAAGCAAAAAACTACATTGGATCCACACCTCACATTAAAAAAAACACACACACAACTGGGGTCCCTGGGTGGCTCAATTGGTTCAGCGTCCAACTCTTGGTTTCAGTTCAGGTGATGACCTTATGGTTCATGAGATTGAGCCCCATGTTGGGCTCTGAGCTGACAGTGCAAAGCCTGCTTGGGATTCTCTCTCTTCCTCTCTCCCTGTCTGTCTCTCACAAAATAAATAAACATTAAAAAAAAAAAAGAGAACAGAACAAAAATAAAATTCAAAGACGACCATAAACCTAAATATAAAACTGAAAACTACAAATCCTCTACAAGAAAACGTAAGAAAAACTTTTTGCAATATGGCATTAGGTAAAAATTTCTTAGCTATGACATCAAAGGAACAAACTGATAATTTGTACTTCATTAAGATCTCAAAAGACACTTTAACAAAGAAAATAAAGGGATGGCAAATAAGGTCATGAAAGGATGCTTAACATCATCCCTTAAAAGACAAATGCAAACGAAAGTCATAATAGAATGCTATTACACTCCTTTGAGAGTAGCTAAAATGCAACAGATTGACTATACTATGTGTTGACAATGATGTGAGGAACTGGTCCTCTCGCAGACTACTGATGGAAATATAAAATGGTACGATCACTTCAGAAAATAGTTGGCAGGTACTAAGAAGTTAATCATACATACACCTACTATTTAACCAAGCCATTCTAACTTAGGTGGACCCAAGAAAAAAAGAAATATATGTCCACATATAGATTTGTACATGAATGCTCATTGAAACTTTATTTGTAGTAGCTAAAACAAGAAGCAACAACTCAAATGACCTTAAACAACTGAATGGAAAAACAAAATGTGGCATATACAATACAATGTATATACACATATATATACAAAGGAATACTACCCATGATTTCAAAAGAAAGAACACAGTGGGTGTGCCTGGGTCCGCTGGTGAAGCCTGACACCTGATACTGGCTCAGGTCACAAACTCACAGTTCGTGAGTCTGAGCCCCAAGGTGGGCTCTGTATTGACAGCATGGAGCCTGCTTAAGATCCTCTCTCTTCCTCTCTCTCTCTCTCTGCCCCTCCACTGCTTGCGTTCTAATTAAATAAATTTAGAAAAAATAAAAAGAATTGGTATGAATTACAAACTAATTTTGCTGACTGAAAGAAGTCAAACATAAAATAAGTACATAAAATGTATGATTCCAATTATATAAAGCTCTAGAAAATGCAAACTTAACTTATAATGACAGAAAGCAGACAAAAGGGTTGCCAAGGGAGCAAACTGTGGAGAGATGCAGGAGAATTTACAAAATGGCACCAAGAAATTGGGGGGGATAATGAACATGTTCATTATCTTGCCTATGGTGACAATTTCACAGGTATATATACTTTGTCAAAATTTATCCAATTATACACTTTAAATAATTGCCAATTAGTTTTTTTAGAGTTTTGTTTTTTTTTTTCCTGCGTCAGGATCTGCACTGAGTATGGAGCCTGCCTAGGATTCTCTCTCCCTCTGCCCCTCTCCCCTGCTCATGTGCCCGTTCTCTCTAAAATAAAAATTTTTTAAATATATTTTTTCAGACACGCAGTCTTGAAAAATTTATTCTGATTATCCTTTCAGGAAAGCTAAGAGAGGAAATGTAATTATAACGAAACAAATAAGAAAGAGAGCAGAAGCCATGGAAATCAGGAAACATGGAATTTGACCAAGAAAGAAGTAAATGGAATCACTAGGATGATAATTAAGAGAATAATCTGAGGAAACAGCTGTCTATCAGGCACAGAAGAATTCAAGAATTCCAAAACCAAATACAAGACAGATAAATAAATCAAATATAATGTATTCATTCATTACGTACTTCATCCCCACCTATCCCATTCTAAATTATAAACTTTTTTTGCCATTTTGTCCACTATGTTCCAAACATCTAAAACAATGCCTGTTCCCTATCTGGTACCTAATAAAAGTTTCCTTAACAAATAAAAATGTTACCATAGGAAAAACTATATATAATTGGCAACATTCTATCTCAAAGCCACCACTTAAATCACCTGAAGATTTCTATCTTTTATCAACTCACAGATTTCACATAAAAATAATGGCATTCTTACAAAACAGAGAATCTTATTAATTTTATCTAGTTCCCAATCATGTTGGAGAAACTTAAGAAGAATCAGTTGATTTCTACTTCATAAAAATTCCTATTATAGCACAGATCTCCCAATCTTCTGGTTTTACATAATTTGTCCAAAAAAAAGAAAAAAAAATTTTAAAGCCTGTGGGTAGATTTTATTAAATTTCATTTATTATTTCATCACCTGGTGCTCTACCTCCTGAAGTAAGGATTCCAACAGCTCTGTTTCTTGTGTTAGAGAGGTCTTCTGACCTATTTAAAAACAGCAAAACACCAACACTCAGGTTCGTTACTAGTTTAAGAATGAAATTAACTTTCACTGAACATAGTCAATAACAAAGAATCAATCTCAATTATGTGAAACTTCACTATAACTACACTAAAAAATTTTACCAGAACTTTAAAAAGTTCAATTTAGGGGTGCCTGGGTGATTCAGTTGGCTGAGCATCTGATTCTTGATTCTGGCTGAAATCACGATCTCACAGTTGTGGGAAGCCCTGCTTGGTATTCTCTCTCCCTCTCTCTCTGTCCCTCCCCTGCTCATGCACACACTCTCTAAAATAAATAAACATTAAAAAAAAAAAAAAGAAAAAAGGTTCAATCTAATATTGTAGTAGCTTTGACAAGGAGATTTCAGAATCAACCATAACTATGGTTCTATACAGACTGCAATTAAGGTCTATTAAATTCATAAAAGAACACATAATAATATACTCTGGAAAGACATTAACGTTATTGTTTCTTCTAAAGGAATATAAAAGATCTAGAAAAGTAAATTTTTTACTCAATCAACTCTTCTGAAGTAATTTCCTACTCCCCCCACCTGAATTTAACTGTGGCTTAAAAAGAAAAATATAGTAAGTTGGCCAGATGTTACATTACATGTCAGCAAAAGGTATATTCTTTAAACATAAAAATCTGTAACAAAAAAAAAAAAAAAAAAAAGATGCCCAGACCCAGACAGGAACAGTGTTTTAAGAAGCTGGAAACACACAAGAATAAAGGAATTATTATTACAGAGTTACTATAAAAAAAAGGGAAAAAAGAGTATAAAAAAGGTAGAAATAAAATAGAAAAAGAAGAAACTACATGTTGGGGGAAAAAGAAAAGATGATGAAAGGCATGCTTGTCAAATCAGGCCATTTCTAGAAGCATACATACCCAAGAAGTTAGAAGAAGTTATATAGATTAGGCATAATATTATTTGACACAGGGACATTTAATAGGTGGAAATTCTACTTTTGAAACCAATCTTTTCCTAGCCTATTTGATTCTTTCTAGATTGAACCTCAAGGAGGCTCAAAGCACCAAATATCCGAGCAGCATAGAAAAGCACTCACCCATTAATGTTATAAGCTTATTCTTCAGCTGTGTGTCTAATCGTGCAATCATCATCTCCACTGCATTCCTAATTTCCCGAACACGTTCATCTTTTGCATTTCGTACAGCTTCTACATTTCTTTCCTAGAAGATAAACAAGTCAAAAACATTTAATTGAAGAATTTTTAAAATAGAAGCAAACATACATTAATGCAATCACTGCAATTATTCTTAACATCAGTCTTCTTTTTAAAAACTGTAAGCCAATAATACTTTTTTTAAAATGTTTACTTTTGACAAAATACAGCATCCTTTCTTGATAAAAATCCTCAAGAAAATAGAGACAAAAGGAACATACCTCAAGATCATAAAGGCCATATACAAAAAACCTACGACTAATACCATTCTCAATGGGGAAATATTGAGACCTTTCCCCCTAAGTTCAGGAACAAGACAGGTATATCCACCCTCACCAGTGTATTCAACATAGTGTTAGAATTCCTGGACTCAGCAATCAAACAACAAAAAGACATAAAAGGCATCCAAATCTGTGAGGAGGAAGTCAAACTTTCACGCTTCACAGACATGATACTCTGTGTGGAACACCTAAAAACCTCTACCAAAAAACCACTAAAACTGATCCATGAATTTAGCAAAGTCGCAGGATATAAAATCAATGTACAGAAATCAGTTGCATTCCTATACACCAATAATAAAACAGCAGAAAGAGAAATCAAGGAATCAATCCCAGTTACAATTGCACCAAAAACCATAAAATACTTAGGAATAAACCTAACCAAAGAGGGTGAAAGATCTATGCACTGAAAACTATAGAAAGCTCACGAAAGTAATTGCGTAAGACACAAAGAAATGGGAAAACATTTCATGTTCATGAATTGGAAGATCAAATATTATTAAAATGTCAATACTACCCAAAGCAATCTATATATTCAATGCAATCCCTATCAAATTAACACCAGCATTCTTCACAGAGCTAGAACAATTCTAAAATTTGTATGCAACCAGAAAAGACCCTGAATAGCCAAAGTACTGTAGAAAAAGAAAACCAAGGGCACCTGAGTGACTCAGTCGGTTAAGCATCTGGCTCTTGATTTCAGCTCAGGTCATGATCTCACAGTTCATGGGTTGGAGCCCCACACTGGGCTCTGCACTGATGGCATGAATCCTGCTTTGGATTCTTTCTCTATCCCTTCCTCTGCTCATGCTCTCTCGCTCTCAAAATAAATAAACTTAAAAAAGAATTAAAACAAAAGAATTAAAAAGAAAAACAAAAGAAAAGAAAAGAAAACCAAAGCTTGGAGCATCCCAGTTCTGGACTTCAAGCTATATTACAAAGCTGTAATCATCAAGACAGTATGGTACTGGAACAAAAACATATAGATCAGTGGAACAGAATAGAGAACCCAGAAATGGACCCATAAACGTATGGCCAACTAATCTTTGACAAAGTAGTAAAGAACAGCCAATGGAAAAAAGTTTCTTGGGCAAATGCTATTAGAAAACTGGACAGCGAAATGTGGAAGAATAAAAACCTGGACCAGTTTCTTACAACATACATAAAAATAAACTCAAAATGGATGAAAGACCTAAACATAAGACAGGAAGCCATCATAAATCCTAGAGGAGAAGGCTGGCAGCAACCTCTTTGATCATGGCCATAGTAACTTCTTACTAGTCACACCTCCAGAATCAAAGGAAACAAAAGCAAAAATGAACTATTGAGACTTCATCAAGATAAAAAGCTTCTGCACAGGGAAGGAAACAATCAACAAAACTAAAAGGTAGCCTACAAAATGGGAGAAGATACTCACAAACGACATATCTGATAAAGAGTATCCAAAATCTATAAAGAACTTATAAAAATCAATAGCCAAAAAACAAATACTCCAGTGAAGAAATGGGCAAAAGACATGAATAGACACTTTTCCAAACAAGTGGCTAACATCCACTAATACATAATACTTCATAGCTAACAGACACATGAAAAGATGCTCAACATCATGTACCAACAGGGAAATACAAATCAAAACTACAATGAGATACCAACTCACGCCGGTCAGAAATGGCTAAAATGAACAACTCGGGCAACAACAGATGTTGGCGAGGATGTAGAGAAAGGGGACCCCTTCTGCACTGTTGGTGGGAATGCAAACTGGTGCGGCCACTCTGGAAAACAGTACGGAGGTTCCTCAAAAAATTAAAAATAGAACTACCCTACAACCTAGTAATTTCACTACTAGGTATCTATCCAAAAGATATAAAAATGCTGATTCAAAGGGGCACATGCACCCCAATGTTTATAGCAGAACTATCAACAACAGCCAACGTATGGAAAGAGCCTAAATGTCTATAAACTGATGGATGAAAAAAGAAGATGTGGTATATGTATACAATAGAATATTACTCGACGATGAAAAAGAATGAAATCTTGCCATTTGCAACAACGTGGATGGAACTGGAGGGTATTATGCTAAGCAAAATAAGTCACTCAGAGAAACACAAATATCCTATGATTTCACTCATATGTGGAATTTAAGAAACAAAACAGAAAACAGAGGGGAAGTGAAGCAAAAATAAGATAAAAACAAAGAGGGAGACAAACCATAAGAGACTCTTAAATACAGAGAACAGAGAGTTGCTGGCAAGGTCTTGGGTTGGGGGATGGGCTACATGGGCGATGGGCATTCGGGAGAGTATTTGATGGGATGAGCCCTGGGTGTTACATATTTATTTAGTGATGAATCACTAAATTCTATTCCTGAAATCGTTATTATGCTATATGTTAACTACCTTGGATTTAAATTTAAAAATAAAATTAAATAAATGAATTTAAAATTAAAAATAAAGGACTATATTAAAGAGGGATCCAAATATCAGCATTAAGGCATAAAGAGCACACTGGAAGAAAAAAAATGTTTGAGAAAGAGAGAGAGAGGGAGAGATAGTGTGAGTGCAGGAGGGCAGAGAGGGAAAGAAAAAATTCCAAGCAGGCCCCCTCACTGCCAGTGTAGAGACTGACACAGAGCTCAATCACATGAACTATGAGATCATGATTTGAGCTAAAATCAAGAGTCAGATGCTCAACCAAGTCACCCAGGTGCCCCAAGCCCATAATAACTTTTTAATTGTTTATATATCATAGGAAACTCATTGTTTTAAAAACCTATGCACTTAACCAAATCAGGAATGATATTCTCAAAAATAAACGAAGCATAATAAAGCACATGCTTTTTTAACAGTGAAAGACAGATAATTACAAAAATTTGTTCGGGGAGCCTGGCTGGATCAATCGGTGGAATGTGCAACTCTTGATCTCCGGGTTGGGAGTTCAAGCCCCAGCAGGATGTATAGATTACTTAAAAGTAAAATAAAATCTTAAAAAAACAATTGGTTCAGGTACCATATACAAAATACACACTCCAAGCCCCAATCATATATCTGATAGAAAGTCACTATTCAAAAATAAAAATATATGCTAATGCCAGGTTCACATCATGCAAAACCCTAAAACAAATGAAAACTTTCAAAATCCGTATCTATTCTTCAGGCACCTGGGTGGCTCAGTTGGTTAAGTGTCCAACTTCGGCTCAGGTCATGATCTCGCAGTTCGTGAGTTTGAGCCCTGCATCGAACTCTGCTGTCAGCCAAGAGCCTGCTTTGGATCCTCTGTCCCTCTCTCTGCCCCTCACCTACTTGCGCTTGCGCATGCACATGCCCGTGCACACACACTCAAACATGTATAAAACATACATAAAAAGAAAACGTTATCTATTCTAGTTGAGTTTTCATTTTTCAGAACAGACCAAAAAAAATAAGATTTTCAAAGATTGCAGAGTACATTGCAGATTTCATAATAGGATACTTGAAAAGGCAATCTTTCCCATATATTATTATTATAAATACAAACAGAACCTAGAACACCCTCCCTAACAACCAAATTATGTTGCCAAGAGAAAATAACAGAAACAAGGTAGTTAAATAAAGTCTAAAGAGAAGCCATTCAACTTGTTTATATTCCAAAATTGCTTTGTAGGTACCATACATGCAACTCAGAAACACTCCTTTTTGTATAAAAAATGTTATAAACAATGGTTTGAATCTTGATTCCTGAAAGGGTAAGGTCTATAAACCTCACTAGTTACAACTGGCATTCTGGCAACTTTTAACAAAATATATTCCAAAAGTATATTCAGTACTTAAATGTCTGAAACTTAACACATTTCCCCATGTAAATAATATTTCAAATGGTAAATAGCTTACTACAGCTGTCTGACCCATAAGGTATCTGAAGAGTAGTGTTAAATATTACTCTTCAGTTCTGCAGAGTTCTAATTCGAGATATCAGAAATAGTTCTTTCATTGGTAGCAGAAACTCTCCCAAAAGCTGGGGGTCCAAAGAATGAATGACTTAATGACTTTTTAAAAGTCAATATTGACTATTTAAGAGTCGATTACTGACTCTGTATCAAACAGGCTTATTTACCTCATTCATTGATTCTCTATTTCTGCATAAGGCAATTCTCTGGCTCCAACTTTGGAACGGGCCAGGGATTTGGATGCAAATTCCTTAGCTGTTTGAACTTGGTAAAACTGACTATAAACATACTTTATCTAATTTTCAACTCTCAATTTCAATATAATTTATATGTACCACAAAAATATATATTACATATGGCAAACTATAAAATGGATAGTGATCTTTCAGTAGTAGTCTTACCACTTCTTGAACTAAGCTGATCAGTTCCATGAGACGCCGACGAAGTTTGGCTACCTCTTCATTCACTTTAGTAACATGCTGCTCGTAAATTTCTGCCAAAGGTTTAAAGGTATGTCCACCATGCTATTTAAATAAATAAGAATAATTTTAGCACGTTTTCTTTTACCTTATTCATTTACATTTCTTTATTAACACTCTATGGATGCTAATAAACTGGTTAGTAGTTTACTTTTTTGGCTGTTTTTACTTTATTAAAATCAACCAGAGCTTCCTGAAAATCACTTGGCCCATATAGGAAATCCTTAAAGACTGTGGCTCAGTCAGTTAAGCATTCAACTTCAGCTCAGGTCATGATCTCACTGTCCATGAGTTCAAGCCCCACGCCAGGCTCTGTGCTGACAGCTCAGAGCCTGGAGCCTGCTTCAGGTTCTGTGTCTCCCTCTCTGCTCCTCCTCTGCTCACTCTCTCTCAAAAATAAACAATAAAAATATATTTTTAAAGAACTGTAGCAAAATGTTTACACTTATCTAGAAATCTTTACTCATTAGAAAGAACCAAAATCTTTAACCATGGCTCAAACCACCTTGCACAACTTTATTTGACACTTTCTTCTTCATCAGCACTAGCCTTTTCAAGTTCTCAAACTTCTTTTCAGGAGGCCTTGCAAAAGTAACTCCTTCTTATTCAAAAATAATTTTCCTTCATCTTCCCTCCCCAAACTCTTCACCTTTTAATTCCTACTCACCCTTTGGAGCTTAGCTCAGTATTATAGGGTCAGGTCCCAAAGTTATTCACAGTTATCAGCACTATATAAATATTCCTAATACCTACTGCAATGATTAAATACAAAACTAATTGTTTGGTATCTATATTGCTGATCACTAAACCCCCAGTCTCTAGCACAACTGAATACATTAGTAAAACACTGAAAGTACACTATCAGCAAAGCAACAAACTAATTCCTTATGCCACAAAGAATTACTGTAGAGACAGAAGACTCACAAATCCATTTGTATTCACAGAATAATTTTTGAGGGCTAACAACCAATTTTCTTTTCTTTTTTTAACGTTCATTTATTTTTTAGAGAGAGGGACAGAGTGCAAGCAGGAGAGGAGCAGAGAAAGAGGGAGACACAGAATCCAAAGCAGGTTCCATGCTCTGAGCTGTCAGCACCAAGCCTGACACAGGACTCGAACTCACGAACTGCAAGATCATGACTTGAGCCGAAGTCATATGCTTAATCAACTGAGCCACCCAGGCACCCCTTAAAACCAATTTTCTATCTAATTTTAGTACTGTAATTTACAAGTGTCTTGATTAATATATAAAACTTAAATTTATAAAAAAACTACCTATTAACGGATAAGTTCTCACTAGCATTTTCTTATCCAACCAAAGCACCTAAACATAGTCTCTGAGATAAAAAAGATGTAGATTTTTGGATGTCCACTTAAAATATGGAAAAGAATGTTTCCATTGCTTTTTACTAAACCCATGCATTTAAGTACTAAATTTTAAGAATTCAATTTTTTCTATTCATCACATTATTCAAACACATTATTCAAATCCTAGCAGAAAATTCTACATTGAGCTCTACTCAACCGAGTTGTCTGTCATTCTCTCCCTAAAATATGCTAATGCCCAAAAAGTGATCAATTCTCATTGCTGACAGATAAGTCTAATTTTCTCCTCACTTTCTGCTCCTATTGTAACTAACTCCCTCCACCAAGAACCTATTAATTTTTAAGCCTATTTACATTAATTGTACCTATTACATAAGTACACAATTTAATTAAATTTAATTAAATAGACTACTGTGAAATAAAAAGCTATTTCTGGAAAAACTAACTTGAATATTCGTTTTAGACTTGATAAAAGGTACAATACCTTAATTACTACTTTTGAATTAGACTGGAAAAGAGAAAAAAATTATAAGATCCAGATGTTTGCATTCATATTGTTTCACAAATACCTAAAGTTATTGTTCCATTTTATTTTTTTTTTTAATTTTTTTAAACGTTTATTTATTTTCGAGAGACATAGAGACAGAGCGTGAGCAGGGGAGGGGCAGAGAGAGAGGGAGACACAGAATCCGAAGCAGGCTCCAGGCTCTGAGACATCAGCACAGAGCCTGATGCGGGACCCGAACTCTCAGACCGCGAGATCATGACCTGAGCCGAAGTCGGCCGCTCAACCGACTGAGCCACCCAGGCACCCCAAATGTTCCATTTTAAAGAAACCAAAATTGGAAATTGTGACCAGGACATCAGATCAACTGACCTTTAATCAAAGATTAGACCTTGATCCTACAATAAAACATCCTTTACCATATTTTAAGTGAACATGCACTAAAAGATTTGCTAATGAATATAAATTTTCATAGATTTTTTTTTAACATTTTTTAATGTTTATTTATATTTGAGAGAGAGAGAGAGACAGGGTGAGCAGGGGAGGGGCAGAGAGAGGAGGAGACAGAATCTGAACCAGGCTCCAGGCTCTGAGCTGTCAACACAGAGCCCAAAGCAGGGGCTCCAACTCACAAGCCATGAGAACATGATCTGTGCCGAAGTCAGACACTCAACTACTGGGCCACCCAGGTGCCGCCAATTTTTTAAGTTTTCCATTAAAATAATATATTTACATAAGAGGTGAACATCCCACATCAACATCTCCCACAAAAGTTTGTGGTATACCTTCTGCTACAAATCAGATTTAATTTTCAATTTTATAAACAGTAAAATATTATTTTCTATCTAAATCGAACAAGTATTTCAGTGCTTTCTAGTCCCTACTAAAAGTAATATGCTAAATTTGTTCTACTCACCATTCCTCCCCAAAGTGCACACTGATGGCAGATACACTTCTTACAAGTCCAGCAAAATACACTAAGTTTTTCATGGTGATTTTCACATCTATATGTTATGAAAAGAAAATACCACTTAAGTTAATTAAAACATAATTACCTCAACAAATTCCTAAATTGGGGAAACAGGCCAATCAATTTTAAACAATATTTCAGGAAACAATATAAAATGCATTTCGTGGCTTCTATAAATTAAGCTAAAGAATCGCATGTGGACACAAAATATTTTTAAGTATTGTTTTCATTAATTTATAAAGACTTTACAACTTGTAGTCTGAAAAATACAGACTAATTTCTAAATAAAGTATAAATACAATATCATTTCTTACCATCATCACTGTAGATGATAATTTCTACCTTACTGCTACATTTTGAGCAAATCACATTATGAGTCTATACCTACACAAACATGGTCAATGCTAAAAATATTCAAGACACATGCAATTGTATAATGTAATGCCACATTCTAATGAGAAATGAACTCAATTTTTAAAAAATGATTTTCCCCTTAAATTGGATATCCACATAGAAATCATGAATTTGGACCTGGATACAAACTGAACTGCATCCTCCCCAAATCCCTTTTGAAAGCCTAATGTAAATGTTTTTGGAGATATGGCCTTTAAGGAGGTAATGAAGGTTAAACGAGGTCATAAGGGTAAAACCCTAACCCAACAAAACCGATGTCTATACAAGAAGAGAAAGATACCAGGAGTATGTGAGGAGGAGCCTTACCCAAGTCAAAGAGAAAGGCCTCACCAGAAACCAACCTTGATAATACCTTAATCTTAAACTTCCAGCCTCCAAAACCATTAGAAAATAAATTTCTGTTATGTAAGCCATCCAGTCAGTGGTATTCTGTTATGGCAACCCTAGCAGACAAACACCTTTAGCTTATATCATATGCAAAATTTAAATCACAGTAGATCAAAGGTCAAAACATAAGACCTAAAACTATGTAACTCTTATAAGAAAACATAAAGGAAAATCTTCACAATATTGGATTTGGAAATTGTTTCTTAAATATGACCCCAAAAGCACATGTAACAGAGGTAAAAATAAATTAGACTACATCAAAATTTAAAACTTCTGTATATCAAACAACACAAGAAACAGAGTGAAAGGCCAACCAATGGAATATGAGACTATATTTGAAATCATATATCTGATAAAGGAGTTAATATCCAAAATACATAAAGAACTCCTACAACTCAACAACAGTAAAAAAAAGAAAAAAGATTAAAATATGGGCAAAAGACTAGAACACTTTTCTCCACAGACAAATAGCCAACAAGGATATGAAAAGATGTTCAACATCCTAATCGACAGACAAATGTAAATCAAAACCACAAAGTATTTCTTCATACCCATTAAGGTGGCTATTATTAAAAAAACATGTGTTGGCAAGGATATGGAGAAATTGGAAACCTGTATACTGTTGGTAGGAATGTAACATGATACAGCTGCCATGGAAAACCCTATGGAGGTTCCTCAATATATTAAAAACAAAATTCCACATAATCTAACAATACCACTGCCAGGTATATATCCAAAAAAGGGATGCCTGGTTGGCTAAGTCAGTACAACATGCAACTCTTGATCTCAGAGTTGTGAGTAAAAGCCTCACACTGGGTGTAGAGATACCTTAAAAATCTTAAAAAAAAAAAATTTGAAGGCAAGGTGTAAAAAGATGAACATACTATGAGCATTGTTCACAACAGCCCAAAACTGAATGCAATCCAAATATCCAACAGATGAACAGATAAACAAAATGTGATACATATACATGATGGAATATTAATCAGTCTTAAAAAGGAATGAAATTCTGACATATGCTACATTATGCAAAGTCAAGGAAGGTAGTAGCAAAAAGACAAATACTGTATAATTTTGTTAACTTGAATAATCTAGAGTAGTCAAACTCAAAGAGACAGTGAAATGATGGTTGCCAGAGTTGGCAGGAGATTGGGGAATTATTGTTTAATGGATGGAGAGTTTCAGATTTGTAAAATGAAAAAGTTCTGGAGACTGGTTGTACAATATGAATATATTAAACACAACTTAACTGTATGCTTAAAAATAGTTAAGACAGTAAATTTTATATTTTATATAGGTGTATTTTACTACAATTATAAAATTTTTTAAGTCTCTGTGGCCTATAAAAGAGACACACTGTTGCATTTCTTAAAAAGATCTCACTGGGGCACCTGGGCAGCTAAATT
Organism: Paguma larvata; assembly: GCA_030068075.1. Taxonomy (NCBI): domain Eukaryota; kingdom Metazoa; phylum Chordata; class Mammalia; order Carnivora; family Viverridae; genus Paguma; species Paguma larvata. The sequence goes on from CM057843.1 coordinate 55,197,798, forward strand.
GGTGAAGCATCAGACTTCGGCTCAGGTTATAATCTTGGCAGTTTTTGAGTTTGAGCCCTACGCTGGGCTCTCTGCTGTCAGCACAAAGGCCGCTTCTGAACCTCTGTCCCTCTTTGTCTCTGCCTCTCCCCTGCTCATGCTTGCTCTCTCAAAAATAAATACACATTTAAAAAAAAAAAAAAAGCTGCTCACTAATGAAGTACACTGAGCTTAGAAAAAAATAACTAAATAAGTCTACATTTTATTTCCTCATTTGTAAGTAATCTGAATACCAAAAGAAATTAATAAAAGTATAAAAAAACAACATATTAGATACTATCTGGAAGCTCACTTAGCATATTTCCACACTACCAAATTTAGAACATAGCTTTTATAATATAGGAGATTTATCAGAACAATTCTTTATCAATGGACTATATGCATCTTCAGCAAACCAAGGGGAAGAGCAGATAGCTGACATCAAGAACAAAGAGGAGGGATTAGCAAATACTAGCAGTTCCACTCCTTTTATCAGAGGCTCTAATAAAAGAAGCCAATCATGAGTTACAAGGGTCTTTCAAAATAGTGATACCGATACAATGCCAGAAGAAAAATACTTAAGTGTTCACCCATAACACAAAAAAGAAACTTTCGATAGTGTCGTTAAAATAACACCTATCAACATCTATGAAATACTAGAACACAAGTTGAGAGCATACTTGTCCTTTTCATTCTCTTCATGTTTGGTGAGACTGCAGAGTTGAAGAGTATCAAGCTGCTGGGTTACTTCTTCTGCCCAACGACAGTTTACTAGTTCTCGAAGTTGGAGTGGAGCACTGGAGAAAAAATATGTACATATATTCCAATTCAGGAATTTGAGATTATTTTCTAACATAAACACATTCCAAAGGTAAATATGTGAGATGCTGAAAGTGCTGTCACAATATATACATATATCAAATCATCATGATGTACACTTTAAATGTCTTACAGTTTTATCTCCCAACTATACCTCAAAATATTAAAAAAACAGAATTACCATATAATCCAGCAATACCACTTCTGGGTACATATCCAAAAAAATTGAAGGCAGGTCTTGAAAAGATGAACACCCATGATCATAGCAGCATTATTCACAACAGCCCAAAAGTGGAAGGAATCCAAATGTCCATCAACAGATGAACAGATAAATGAAATGTGATACATATACATGACGGAATAATCAGCCTTAAGAAGGAATGAAACTCTACCAGATGCTGCAACATGCATGAACTGAGGACATACAAAGTAAAGGAAGACAGTTGCAAAAAAAAAACAAAAAAACCCAACAAATTATCAAATAAACACATACCTCAAAATAGAGCTCACAATCATATTTGTATTATATTACTATTAAAACAGTAACACTCCTCTCTCAAAAATAAACATTAAAATTTTTAAATATAATAACACTCAATGAAAAGCATGGTTTGCAACCTATTTTTATATTAATATGTCATTTACAAAAAAAAATTCAGATTACAGATTGAATTCTCAATACCTTAAAGTTGTACTATGCAAAATGATAGCCACTAGTTACATGTGACCATTTAAAATTTTAATTATTTTTTAAGTTTTTTTTAATTTTTTTGAGAGACTGCATGCATACATGCGCAGGCAGGGGAGGGGCAGAAAAGGAGGGAGAGAGAATCCCAAGCAGGCTCCAGGCTCAGTATACAGAGCCAACACGGGGTTCAATCTCACAACCATGAGATCATAACCTGCACTGAAACCAAGAATCAACACTCAACCAACTGAGCCACCCAAGTACCCCTAAAGTTTAAATTAATTAAAATTAAGTAAGAATAAAATTCCATGGGGCTCCTGGGTGGTTCAGTCGGTTAAGCATTCAACTTCAGCTCAGGTCATGGTCTTACAGTTCATGACTCTGAGCCCCACGTTGGGCTCTGTGCTGACAGCTCAGAGCCTAGAGCCTGCTCCAGATTCTGTGTCTCCCTCTCTCTCTGTCCCTCCCCTCCTCACGCTCTGTCTCTTTCTCAAAATTAAAATAAACATTAAAAAAAATTATAATAAGAAAAAGAATAAAATTTCCTTACACAAACTAGATATATTTTAAGTGTTCAATTGCCACACGTACCCAGTGGAATTAAACAGCAGAGGTACAGAACATTTCCATCATTACAGAAAGTTTCTATTTGATAGTTCTGGTTTTCTTAAAAGATAATATAAGAAAAGTAAACAATACATGATAAAAATCGCAACAAATGAGATAAAGAGGTAGTTTAAGCAAAACAAATATAAGTAGCTAAATATGTTTCCAAAGACGTTCAGTTTGAATCATTTTTTTAAAAAGCATATTTAATGGGCACCTAGGTGGCTCAGTCAGTTAAGCGTCCAACTCTTGGATTTGGCTCATGTCATGATCTCATGGTTCGTGGATTCAAGCCCCCATAGGGCTATGCGCTGGCAGTGCAGAGCCTGTTTGGGATTCTCTCTCCTTCTCTCTGCCCCTCTCTAGCTTGCACACACACTCTTGGTCTCAAAATAAATAAATAAACTTTAAAAATAAAAAACATATTAAAAATGAGATACTATTTTTCATTTAATGGAATGACCAAAAAAACATGACAGACTGATAACCAGTATTGGCAGAATGTAAAGAAAAGGCACTTTCATTATCTATTATTAGAAATGATAAGGGGCACCTGGATGGCTCGGTCGGGTAAGCATTCGACTTCAGCTCAGGTCATGATCTCACGGTTCGTGAGTTTGAGCCCCACGTCGGGCTCTGTGCTGACAGCTCAGAGCCTGGAGCCTGCTTCAGATTCTGTGTCTCCTTCTCTCTCTCTGCCCCTCCCCTATTCACGCTTTGTCTCGCTCTCTCAAAAATGAATAAACATTAAAAAAAAATTAAAAAAAAAAAAAAAGGAATGGTAAATGGTTGAGGTGCCTGGCTGGCTCAGTCAGTTGAGCGTCTGACTTCAGCTCAGGTCATGACCTCACAGTTCACGAGTTCAGGCCCCGCAACAGGCTCTGTGCTGATAGCTCAGATCCTGGAGCCTGCTTCCGATTCTGCGTCTCCCTCTGACTCTGACCCTCCCCACTCGCACTCTGTCTCTCTCTCTCTCTCTCAAAAATAAATAAACATTAAAAAAAATAAAAATAAAAATGAATGGTAAACACCTTTCTTTCAACGTAATCTGGCACAATTATATGAAAAAAACATGAGTGGAAATAATCTGGGGCACCTGGGTGGCTCAGTCGGTTAGGCATTTTGACTTCGGCTCAGGTCTTGATCTCACGGTTCGTGGGTTCGAGCCCCACGTCGGGCTCTGTCAGCACAGAGCCCGAAGCCTGCTTGGGATTCTGTGTCTCCCTCTCTCTCTACTCTTTTCCCATTCACACTCTGTCTCTCTCTTTCAAAAATAAATATTTTAAAAAAAGAGTGGAAATGATCTAAATGTGTCTGAATAAAAGCATATTAAATAAATCAACATACAGTCATAGAGTGGATTATTATTCACATTAAAAAAAATAGACATATATGTACATATTATCAAGGAAGGTCCCACCATATTTTAATGGGAAAAAAAATAGTATTATATCACATTTGGGTGTTTTGAGAAAAAAACTGTATGTATACATATCAGTATACTCCTAGAAAAATGTCTGGAATAGGTAATAAAACCTAACCATTTCTTTTGAAAGTGTTATTTAATGAAAAGTAGGCAAGGAGTATCAGAAATAGAAGCCTTTTTATTTTATTTATCTGTATTAATTAGAAAGTTGGAAAACTTTTCAGTTGTATTTTAATTACAAAAATCAAGAAGTTAAAAAATGTTTCTCTAAAAGACTGTAAATAACATAAGTAATGCACTCTACATAATTCTAATTCAGATGAATTAGTTTGCATTTATCTACACAGAGTGCTTATTTTCTTTTCAACTACATTTACAAAGAGGAGAAATGAGGCAGAAATGCAAAAAAACTCTGAATGGTAGGGCACACTCTAATCCCATCACCTTACTATTTTCCAAATTCACAAATAATCCTAACAAAACACTTACCGGCAATGAGGACATTGAGCTCTCTGCTCGGTCAGCCAGCGCTAAGGAGGCAAAAAAATTAGATTTTGATTATAGCAACATCATTAATTTGTACATATTGAATACTTACATACCAAATTTAATGAGTTTAACTCTCTAGTGCCTGAATTAATTACACAGATACTTATAGAAAGAGCAGGCATTCAATCTACTATCTCCCTCTCATTATGATTATGATAGGGACAAATTTTCAAAGGGACGAAACAAATCCCAAAACAGTTGTTAAGAAGCTTTTCTCCCATAGGAAAGAAAGTGATTCTAAGACTATCTGATTATCCAAGGACGATGTTGATAACCTTCACAAAATCAGTAATAATACAATAACCACCACCCCTAAAAATAAACCACAGTGATGATTTACTTCCACCTAACCTCTCATAAAATCTCTGAGAAAGTCTACGGTACTACTAAATTCCTGTCTGAAAGTAAACTAATTTTAAAGAATATGGATTATGAACTCTGGATATATTAATTAGACCTAAAATACAAATAAGCAATACAACAGAACTTTACATCTTAAGAGCTCTACAATTCAGTAATGTAATTTCTGCATAACTTGGTTTCTTCATAATTATAAAAAGCTTTTATAAGAGAGTATCTCTACTAAACTTCAAATTCTATTTGAATACCTTTCCAAAAACAACAGCATCATGGTTAAGCTTTTTAAAGTCAATTAACTCAGAAATTAAATTCCCAAGGAAACCTTGAAAGACAATATAGAATAAAAGATAGTAAGGAAAAAGGTACCTCACAGCAAAGAATATAAAGCTGCAAGAAAAAGAAAAGGATTCCTCTATTCTTAATAACCTTGAAGATTATTTCTTTGGTTCCTCAGCAAAACTAAGATTTGGGTCAGGTTTCTTCCTCTCAGTCTCTGCTAAATCCATACCACTCCTCTAGGCTGGTTTCAGTTCACTCTCTTGCCTCACCTACCTCACTCTAGGGAACTCAACAAGGTTAAGGCTTTAGGTATATTTATTTCCTCTCTCTCTCCCCAGGATGTTCTTCAACTATATCATTCCTACTCATGCTTTAGATTTCAGTTTATGTCACTTCCTCCAGAAAGCTTGCCCTGACTCTCTACAGACCACCACAGCAACCTGTACTTCATTGTGCTTAATACTTTATTACACTGACTTATTTATTGGTCTCCTTTGCCCTGCTAGACTATAAGCTCTATAGAGGTTGGGACCATGACAGGGAGTGACCAGTCCATATTTTTAAAGATGTCTCTCCATTCCAATCAAAACAGGCTTATTGTTGCACTATACACCACCCTTGGTATCTCTGTGTATTTGCTAGTATGTCCCTCCCTCCATGTGCTGTCCCATGGGAATATCCAGTAATGAGGTCCATAAAACTTTCCTAACTATTGCAAGCTAATAATCTTTCCCATCTCTGAATATTTATGGCATTTTTACCTTGTATTCCATAATCTAACTTAATCACAAAATAAATATGGTAATTTTAATACTTTGAGGAAAACAATATTTCTCCCAAACCAAAACCAAAGGTAGGAACGAGCAATACACTATCAATGCACAAGAAGAATTAAAATAAATATTATAGTAGAGCAATTCCCCACATTCAATTTAAGAATTTCTCTCCATTAAAATGGAAGAATCACAACTTTAGACCTGAGTCCGTCTCCTAGCTCTGGCACTTACTGACTACAGGACACCAGACATGTGACTGAGCTCAAGTTTCCTCATGCCCACAAGAGAATCTGCATACCTACTCTGCCAGACTGGGCTAGGGAAATTCTCAACAATAACCTAGCAAACTGAATTCAACAGTACATTCAAAAGACTATATAGCATGACCAAGTGGAATATATTCCTGGAATGCTAAGATAATTCAACATACGAAAATCATTCAATATAGTATATCACATTAATAAAATGAAGGAAAAAACCCACATGATCATCTCCACTGATGCAGAAAGGGCCTCTGACAAATCTAGCATCCTTTCATGATAAAAACACCCAAGAAAAAGGAACAGAAGAGAACTTCCACAATTTGACAAAGTCCATACATGAAAGATTCAGAGTGAACATCATACTCAATGGTGAAACACTGAAAATTTTTTCCTTAAGATCAGAAAAAAGATAAGGATGCCCATTTTCACCACTTCTATCCAACATAATACTGAAAATTTCACTGAGAGCAATTTAAGCAAGGAAAAAAAGTACAAATGCAACCCAACTAGAAAAGTAGAAAATTATTAGTTTGCAATAACATAAACTTACATATAGGAAACCCTAAAGGTTCACAAAAATTCATATTAATGAATAAAATGAACAAATTCACCAAAGTTGCAGAATACAAAATCAACCCACAAAAACACCACTTACATTTCTATATGCTAGCAATGAAGATTTCAAAGAGGAAATTAAGAAAATACATCTACAACTTCAAAGAAAAAAGTAAAATACCCAGGAATAAACTTAACCAAGGAGTTGGAAGGTTTATACATGGAAAACTACATAACACCACTGAAAGAAATGAAAGAAGTCCTAAATAAATAGAAAGACATCCCATATTCATGTATTGGAAAATTTAATACTGTTAAAAATGCCAATACCACCCAAAGCAACCTACAGAATCAAAGTAATTCTTATCAAAACCCCCAATGGTGCCTTTTATGGAAGTAGAAAAAAACCATTCTAAAATTCAAATGGAGGGGCACCTGCGTGGCTCCGTCAGTTAACTGTCCTACTCTTGATTTGGCTCAGGTCATGATCTTGCCATTTGTGACACTGGGCCCTGCATCGGGCTCTGAGCTGACTGGACGGAGTATGCTTGGGATTCTCTCTCTCTGCCCTGCTCTGTCTCTGTCTCAAAATAAATAAACGTGAAAAAGAAATTTTAAAAAAGAATAAAACTTTAAAAATAAATATATAAAAACAAATGTTATATGATTACATTTACATGACGCACTTAGCACAGAGACAGAGAGAATAGTGGTTACCAGGACTGGGGAAGAGGGGAACGCATGGAAGGAAGGAAAGTAGGCATCTTTACCTTTTTCCTGATCTTAAGGGAAAAAATTAAGGTACTGCTACATATCTATGACAATGGCTAAAATTCAAGACTGAACATACCAAGTGTGGGCATTAATGTGGAAGAATTAGAACTCTCATACATTGCTGTTAAGAATTTAAAATGACACTATTTTAGAAAACAGTTTTATAATTTGTTAAACAGTTAGATATACATCTACCATGTGACCTAGCAATTCCATTCCTATTTACTTACCTAAGAGCAAAGAAAGTTTAAGTCCATTCAAATACTTGTATACAAATGTTCATAGCAGTTTTCTATGTAAATACCAAAATACAAATGTTCCTAACAATGGTATTCTATGTAAATACCAAAAAGCAGAAGCAGTTATGTCCATCAACAGGTGAATGGATAAACAAATTATGGCATATGCATACAATGGGATGCTACTCCTCGACAATAAAAAGGAATACTATTGACCCACACAACATAGATATATCTCTGAATAATTTTGCTGAGTGAAAAAAGCTGGACACATGAGAGAACATACCCTTAGATTCCATTTGTATAAAAGTCCAAAAAATGCAAACTTATCTATAGTGACAGAAAGCAGATCAGTGGTTTCCTGGGAATAAAACAAGTGGAGGGAGGGATTACCAAGAGGTACAAAGAAACTTTTAGGGATTATAGATACGTACACTATCTTGATGGTAGTGATCGTTTCTCAAGTATACACATTTATCAAACTTACCAAACTGTACACTTTAAATATGTGCAGTTTATTGTATGTCAATTGCATCTAATTTTTTAAAACTCCAATATTAAAAAGAAAACAAAATCGATAATTATAGGAAATCATAAAATGCTACCAATGCTGAAAATCAAGGAATCAAAAACAAAAACAATAGCAAAACCACCTGATGAGAAAGACTGGGACAAAAAAATAGGAGAAAATACAAAAATAACAACAGGTAATGAGAGACAATCAACTGAGAGTAACTGAAGAATGAAGGAGACCTGGCCTGAAAATACAGCCAAGGTTCCCAACTTTTGGTGTATGTGTATAGAAGCGCAAGAGAGTCATGGGTAGAGTGCTGGCCTGGGAGTGAGTCCAGTCTTGGTCTGTCTCAAACCACTAGATAACTCTGGACAAATCTATTCACGGGTCTGGACCTTACTCTGTTTTATTCAGTGCCACAAGCATCTGGCCTGTCATGGATAATGAAATTTCCAAGGTCAAATGAACAGCGTTAGGATGGAAGAGAAGACAGAGGCATTCAAATAAACAATAATACAATTTGGTTGGGTGGAGTGCCCAGGCCTCAAGGACTTTACTCCTGTAATTATCCGTCCCTCTCCAGCATCATTAATTATTCTCTACCAGTTCAGTCCCAATGAGATATAAACCTTTTCAACCCACTCCTTCTTTTTCCCCTTTACATCAAAATTCTTAGAGTTTTTACACTCGCTGTCTCATTTCCCTCCAACTCCCAGCCATCAAGCTTTTGTCTTCATTATTCCACTAAAACTACTCATCAAGGTTACCAATGACCTACACATTCTCAAATCCAATGGTTAAATCCCAAGCCAGAACTACAAGACACAGTTAACCTACTCCTCTTTGAAACATGTTTTTCACTTGAACTCTGTGATGCCTCATTCATGGCTCCTTCTTGTTATCTGCTGCTTAATCCTCCTCCTCCCGGCCTCTAAATTTTGAGTGACCCAGAGTTTAAACCAAAAAATCTTTTCCCTATCAGGTAATCTGGTGATCTCATCAAATGCCTTAAATACTATCCACATGCTAGTAATTCAGGATCTCTAACATCCCCTTCCTCAACTCCAGATTCATATTTCCAACTGCCAACATCTCCAGTTAGATGCATAACAAAAATCTTAAACTAGACACATTTAAAAACAAAACTTGTACATCTATAGCCTACCCAGCCCTACCTCCCCAAATTTCTTCTATCTACAAATAATAGAGAACCATTCATCCAAATGTTATATAAAACTTTCCTCATGTCCCATCTGTAAGTAAATCCATTGGCTCTACCTTTAAAACATATCCAGAACTGCCCTATTTTTCAGCACCTCCAGTTACCGTTCGGGTCTAAACCAAACTGGTCTCCTCACTTCCTTTCCCACCTATGGTGCCAAGAGTCCACTTTCTATATAGCAGCGAAGATGACAGTTTTTAAACATTAATTACTGTATATCATTCAAAAGTGTTTAGTGGCTACCATTACAGTTAAAATAAAATCCAAGGTCTTTACCAAGGCCCTAAGCTCCATCTCCAAATTCATCTCCTTTCCCTCTTTCTGTCCGCGTTGCTCCAGCCACACTGGCTTCTTTGTTCTTTCTCTCAGGGGATTTGCCCCTTCTGATTTCTCTTCCTGGGACTTTCTTCCTGTAGATATTGACATCATTCCACATTTTATTCTGGTCTCGGCTCAAATGTCATCTTCTCAGAGACCTTCACAGACTACTCTAGCTAAAATAACTAACAACCTGCTCATACCCTCCTCAAAGTCCCCACTCTATACCTTACTTAGTTTCATTTTTTTCATAGCACTTACTGGTATCTAACATATGTCTGTTTACCTTTTTGCCCATATCCCAACTAGTAAATAAGTCAACTCCCTAGAAAGTCAATGCTTAACTCCAAGTAGACATGTAATTAGTATTTGCTGATGAATAAACATACGAATGGTTACATTCAGGAACCAAGACGGCTTTAGAAAGAAAAACTAGAATCAGATCATCCAGGTGGTCTAAATATAAAGATAATATTCTAAGGGATTAAGGCAATGAATCTGAGGCTTCTGAGGAGGGAAAAAAATGACATTTCTGGAAAACATCAATATGGCAGGAGGATATAAATGAATCACAGATAAAAAGAAAACTTGGGGTGCCTGGGTGGCTCAGTCGGTTAAGCGTCCAACTCTTGGTTTCAGCTCAGGTCATATCTCATGGTTTGTGAGATTGAGCCCCACCTAGGGCTCCACGCTAGAAACGAGGAACCTGCATGGGATTCTCTCCTTCTCCCTCTCCCTCTCTCTCTCCCTCTCTCTCTCTCTCTCTCTATCTCCCCTCCCTCTGCTCCTCTCCAGCTTGCACACACACTCTAGCTCTCAAAATAAATATATAAACTTTAAAAAAGACTCAAGATACATCAGTTAAAAGCTAACTAGGGGCACCTGGGTAACTCAGTAGGTTGAATGTCCAACCCTTGATTTCAGCTCAGGAGATGATCTCAGGTCCTGGGATCAACTCCCACGTTGGGCTCCGCACTGAGCGTAGAGCTTGCTTGGTATTCTCTTTTTCCCCCTTTGCCCCTCCCCTGCTCACAAATTCTCTCTTAAAAAAAAGAAAAAAAAAAAGGTTGGGGCACGTAGGTGGCTCAGTTAGTTAAGCAAGAGCCCGCCTCGGATTCTGTGCTGACAGCTCAGAGCCTGGAGCCTGCTTCAGATTCTGTGTCTCCTGCTCTCTCTGCCCATCCCCTGTTCATTTTCTTTCTCTCTCAAGAATAAACATTAGGGGCACCCGAGTGGCTCAGTCGGTTGAGCGTCCGACTTCAGCTCAGGTCATTATCTCACGGTCTGTGAGTTTGAGCCCCACATCAGGCTCTGTGCTGACAGCTCAGAGTGTGGAGCCTGCTTCAGATTCTGTGTCTCCCTCTCTCTCTGCCCATCCTCTGCTCATGCTTTGTCTCTCCTGCTCTCAAAAGTAAATTAAAAAAAAAAAAAAAAAATTTTAAAAAAATTTAAAAAAAGAATAAACATTAAAAAATGTTTTCAATAAAAAAATATTATAATTATTTAAGCATGAGGTAATAAAGGTATAAATTTCTCTGCTCGGATGATAATAAAAGGAATGGAAAGGCAGGACAGACACAAGTGAAAGCGGAAGATAATACCTTACTGGTGCCGGGGCTCAGTTGGTTAAGCCTTCAACTTTGGATGTAGGCTCAGGTCATGTTCAGGTCATGATCTCATGATTCAGGAGATCAACCCCTGCATCAGGCTCTCACTGACAGCACAAAGCCTGCTTGGGAGTCTCTCCCTCTCACTCTGTCCCTTCCCCACTCACTCATGCGCGCTCTCTCTAAATAAACTTAAAAAAAATTAGTGGTGTAAAAGGTTTCAAGTTTGACTGGCAGAACAGAACAAAAAGAATCAGTTTGAAAAAATGGAATTTTATCTGGAACAAAGTTCAAGATGCTAGAAAGTCAAGGTCAAAGGAATAGATTTAAAAGCCATACACTGAGAGATGATACTTAAACCTGCAAGAGTAAATCAAATTTCCCAAGGTAGATGAAATTTTCTCACTTTTTAATTTTAGAGAGTGAGTGGTAGAGGCCAAATACCTGATTTCCCCAACTTCTGTTATACCATTTATAAAACATAATGCCAAATTTATTAATTGCTATTTTAACAATAAAATATTAACACCTTACAACAAGAGGACAATACTTTACAGTTTCTAAATAACTTTTTAGCTTATCTCATTTAATGCCACAACCACCCTGTGAGGCAAATCTTGTTATTCTATAGCTGAAGAAACAAAACTAACAAAAATTGAGTTTCTCAGTTTATGAATGGGAGAATTAGCATGATATATAACCTCGGTCTTCTCCACATGGTGTAGAGGCAAAGAACACAGGCTCTAAAACCAATCCAGCTCTATTATATGCTAGCTGTGTGACTAGAAGCAAGAGATTGAAGTGTTACAAACATTAAAAGGTTTATCTTCCTAAGGCAGGAATAAGGAACCACAGAGAAATTCTGAGGTGAAGAGTATGTTAGATGGGTTTGATTTTCCCAGTAAAGACAAAATCTACTGAGACTAATGTGGGCATGGCGGTTTTCAACTGTGATTTGCAGATGTTACTGAATCCCTCCACACCAAAAAAAGTTCCTCCGTTTTGCATCTTAGGCTTCCTCCTAATTTTCTTCGAGGGGTTCACCTACATTTGTTTTAAAGCCAACAGACTACATTAATCTCTAAAGTCTCTTACACCTGTAAGATTATACGATTTTAAACTAAGCCTCTGAACTCATTACTAGCTTTTTCTCCATCTTACCCATCCAACAGTATAAACTCTCAGTCTCACAACGCTTTGTTAACATTTTATGCCTCTTTATGACACTATACATTCTTCAGTATAAACGGAGCCCATTATCTCACTTAGACTTAAGCTCCTTCACGGCAAGCACTCCATCATTTCTCTTAGAAGTCTTCAACCCCAAACACAACGCAGGCAACCACTTTACCAGTACTTGTTAAATGTGCACCAATTTGATAAATATATTAAAATCACAGTGGGTTTTGATTACTAGACATTTTATGGCAGTTGTCTCAACTCCATAGTACTAAGTAATATATGGTGATAGTCTCCCTATTAAGGAACATTCATTTAAAACATTTTTAAAAAGGGGACAAAATGTAAAATTTAAAAGGATAACAAAAATGGGGTGCCTAGATGGCTCAGCTGGTTAAGTGTCCAACTCTTGGTTTCAGCTCAGGTCACGATCTTACAGATTCGTGGGTTCAAGCCCCACATCAGGCTTCACACTAATAGCGCAAAGCCTGCTTGGGATTTTCTCTCACCCCCTACCTATGCCTCTCCCTCTCTCTCTCTCTCACAATAAATAAACTTTAAAAAAAAGATAAAGAATACAGATGATTTTGGGGTGCCTGGGTTTCATGGCTCAGTCGGTTGAGGGTCGGACTTCGGCTCAGGTCATGTCGCAGTTCGTGGGTTCAAGCCCCACATCGGGCTCTGTACCGGCAGCTCGGAGCCTGGAGCCTACTTCGGATTCTGTGTCTCCCTCTCTCTCTGCCCCTCCCCTGCTCCTGCTCTGTCTCTCTCTCTCAAAAATAAATATTTAAAAAAATAACTTTAAAAGAATATGGTTAATTTTTACAATGAATCATATATACACTAAGGGCATGTCAAAAGAAATGGAACTTACCCTGATACAGCTAAAACAACAAAGCTTAGAGCAATGGGGACACAGGCGTGCATCCCTCAACTTCTCCATACAAATGAAACACCGGAAAACCTCCGCAATGCTCTGAAAATAATAAAGAATTAGAAAGTAATCAGAATTAGACTACTGAATCAAAACTAAAAAGCATGCTTAAAATAATTCACTCAACTTTTACATTAATTTTGGGCTGATATGTTTTAATAAAACTTATCAGTACTCGGTTAGTCAAGGCCTCAGAACATGTACCTCAGAACATCTGGAAAAAGTGCTTTTTCTTTCCTAAGCTTCACAGTGGTTCTATTCGAAGGAAAGAACGTGAAACACAAACACAGACTTATGCGCAAATATTATCACTGAAGCATAAATTAAAATCACAAGAATGTGGCTGTAGCCCAAATTTCAAAATATTAAATTATGACAGTTAACAAAAAAAAAGAGGACAGTTAACATAGATTATGACAGTCACTAGAAATACTTCTTGAATTATTTGAAGATATAGGAAAAAACATCCTTAAAAATATCATTATGATGTAGAAGAGTAAGGAAAGAAAAAAAAGACTATCTGACAGAATGAACTATATGAACTTCTTACATTTTATGCAATTTCCCCAAGGGGGATGGACTGCTTTTAAAATTAAAAAAAAAAAAAAAAAAAAAAAAAACTTTAAAAAAGATATATACACTAACAGAGTGTACTTCTATCAAGAGAGAAACTAATTCTGAATCCAGAAATCTGAATTTGTGCCCTGATGCTCCAACTAACTAGCTTTTTATTGGAGCCTGAGATTCTGTTCCTATGGAGAATTTTGGTGGTCGCCCCATGAAGGCTTTGAAAAGAAAAAAAAGGTAAATAGAAGAAAGAATAATGTTTGAAAGTCTCAGATAAATCAATTTAGGAAGTAACTGACAAGAAACAGATATAATGAAATGCAACTTATTGTATATTTTAAGTTTATTTTTACAGTACTCACATTTATTTACTCCACCCCAGGAGAATTAAACGCTCCTAAACCAAGAAAACGTTACAAAACCTTTATAATACCTCGCAGGACGAATTAGGGAGAAAATTATTCATGAGCCCATCATGACTCTGCAGAACCAGAAAGAAACTGTGAGATGCAGACGCTGGGGGTGGAGGTTACAATAAGACCATTGGGTGAACTACTTTCAAGTGGAATGCCAGTAATATAGCTGCAACTTACTAGGGAGCAAGGATTTAGTATGTTAGTATTAGGAAAGCTCAAAATTTGACAATTACTAAATAATTAGGTGCAATAAGCAATCTTTTTTTTTTTTTATGTTACTGGCCTTTAGGTAAATATCCCAACCATTTGCAATCACAGCTCACAAGATCCAAATATAAAAGAATAGGCTATTCTGGAAAACTACAAATAGGATGATAGAAGTGTATCCTCATACAATTTAGGAAGGGCAGAAGTCTGCAAAATGTACGGGTGGGAGGGAATCATTCCAGTTAGAGGGAGTTTTGGATCCGCACCTGAACTTCCAAGAACCGGTAGCGAGTGGACGGCATGTCTAATGAATTTGCAGTTTTGCTCTTTCAGGCTGTAGTTTGCAAAAGCCCTCTAAGAATGAGCACCGGTGCCGAGACACCCAGAAAACGCCAGGACACCACCACCTGACAAAGCTCCCGGAGAGCTGAGGACCTAGCAAGGCGTCCTAAGCACTGGGCCAGCCTTCACCACATCGGCAGCGGCGGAGTGGGGGTGCGCTACTACAGGGAGGGCTAGGGCAGGGCGCCCCAAATAAAGAACACTCAGGGGGAGGCAGGAGGAGATTAACCACCACCCTTCTTAACCCCCTCACCTCTACGCTCTGTTCATCCATTGCCTCCGGCTCTCGGCGGGGCCCTCGGCGACCCGCGGAGTCCGTTGGTCTGACCTACTGGGCGCCGGCCCGAGGTCGCCAGGTCAAATCACCGACGAAAACCACGCCGGCGTGCACCTCAGGGGGCTCCGACGACCGCCCCACCTGCTCGCCCCATCGCGTCGGGTTCGTTGCCAGCTACCCCCACTTCGCCATATTTATCCGCGCACCCGCCCTAGGGCGCAGTGGGAGGGCAGCGGTGGCCGCGGCTCCTTCCTCACCGCTAAGCTGCCCGCCAGCGACCGCGAGGGAGCCTCGCACCACGTGACGCGGGCGCGCGCGTATCGAACTGCTGCTAGAGCCCGGCGGCGCTAGTCTCCAGCAAAGAAGGTGCTGCGGGGAATTCGCAAACACCAACGGTAACCAGGGCAGCTGAAGGCGCGGCGACGAGGGAAGGCGCGGCGCGCATGCGCGCAGAACGCGGCGTTAGGGGAGCCGGGTGGAGAGAGGCGGGCGACTGGTTCCCGCGGTGCGGGGGCGCACACGAGATTTGGCTGCTAGCAGCCGCAGGGCTGCGTGCCTTTGGCCCCAGTCTAGCGCGCAGGCGGCTGAGAGCTTGGCGCTTATCTCCACGCCTCTCCTCCCCCGGGAAGGGCGGCGCTCCACCGGTCTCAAACTTTAGCGCGCCAAAGACTGGAACCACCTGGAGTGCTTGTGGGAAACAGACTCTGAAGCCACACCCCTAGGCATTCGGCCTGTGATTCTAGCATGAGGCTCCACAAGATTAACAGCCACTCTTGCTGATTTGGCTGCAGGGAACCTTCACCCCGCACTTTTTGAGAAACCGTGGTGTAGAGAATTCGTAGCTAGTGGTTCTTTCTCTGAAAGGAAGTCTCAGGGTTTGAGACTTCTGCCCCAACTACTCAGATTGCGAAGCCTACCGCAGTGTCGTTTCTCATTTCAGGGCTGGGAGAATGGGACCACAGACTGTAGAGATTTGATCTACACCACCCCATCCTGCACGTCTTGCCGTTTGAGGTGAGCTGTCGCTATGGGACTATGGAAAGTGCAAGCGTCAACTGCGTTCAGCTTTCCTATGTTGGCGTCATTATACAATTTTGTCATGAGGTCTAAAGATTGCAGGAATTGAAGGTGTGAAACAAAGGGCTTACATCAAATTCTTAATTTGAATTTAATTTTACCTTTCTGACTTACTGCAAACCACTATTACACTTAACCCAACCTAGAGTGCACACATAAAGAATCCACAATAACCTAGAAAGCTCTTAAATGTCAAGGGATTTGAACTTTCTTATCAGTAGTGGATGACAATTTTTTAATACGTGAGCCATGGACAGGGATAATTTAGTAAGATTAATCTGTTACTGTAAATTCTTTAACTAAAACTTATTTATGGTCGTGATATTTGCACGCCACCATTTATAATAAATCGCCCTGAATTGTACATTTTAATAATGTTTAATGGTTAATTTTGCTAGGTGAATTTTACCTCAAAATAGTTTTCTGTGGAATAAAGTACTATACTTGGGATTCAAAGAGTAATGAAAGTGGGAAAAAAATAAGATATATTACAATATGTTAAATATTAAAATAAGTTCTTATACAAATAAGTCCTTATACTAATAGATATATTTGCCCAAGAACCCAAAAATGTTTAAAGATTTATTCCAATAGTTCATAATAGTGAAAAATTGGAAAACCTATACAATTAATTAGGGGTCATTGGTTGCAGCCACAGTCAGATTATGGCTAATTTAAGCAAAAAAGAATTTAGTTGGCAGAATGCTAAGCTACCACATGGAGGTAGGAAACCTGGGATCTCAGAATTCCTTAAGGGAGGACCTAGCTTCCTTTCCCCCCCACCCCGCAACAAATCTAACTTTTCTGTTATACAGCTTATCAATGCCTATCAGTACAGAACTGAAAAAATCATGGTACATCCATGTATTGGATTATAGCTATTCAAAATAATAGCAGAAGTGTGTGATGAAAATATCCAAAATATATTTACAGTGAAAAAAACTGGGCGCCTGGGTGGTTCATTTGGTTAAGGGTGTGACTTCAGCTCAGGTCATGATCTCACAGTTCATTGATTCAAGCCCTGAATCCGGCTTAGCAGCGACAGCACTGAGCCTACTTGGGATTCTCTCTCTCTCCTTTCTCTCTCTCTCTCTCTCTCTCTCTCTCTCTCTATCTCCCCCCTCACAGCTCTCGCTCTCTCAAAATAAATGAATAATAATAAAAAAACCCACGACGCTGACAATGTGGAGTCTGGAATTCTTTCTCCCTGTCTCTCTGCACTCCCCCCCCCCACCAAAATAATAAAACAAACTTTTTTTAAAACATTTTAAAAATAAATAAGGAGGAGTGCCTGGGTGGCTCAATCGGTTAAACAGCCGACTTTGGCTCTAGTCATGATCTCCAGTTTGTGAGCTGGAGCTCTGCATTGGGCTCTGTGCTGACAGCTCAGAGCCTGGAGCCTGCTTCAGATTCTGTGTCTCTCTCTCCCTGCCCCTCCGCTGCTCAAGGTCTGTTTCTCTCTCAAAAATAAGTATTTTCTTAAAAACTCAAAAAATTGTTTATATAAATAAATAAGGAAATACACACACACACAACAACTGGCAAGTAAGAGTTGCCAGTATTACTCTGATTTCAGTTTCTTAGTTTTCATACAGAACAATTACATTAATATAGGCTGAAGGAGAACAAAGATAGTGTTGATATACAACAGAGCCACTCTAAAACAGCATTTGAAAACAAAGTTCATGTTGCTCAACATTAGCAGCAAGAAGGAATAGGAAAATAAAAGTGAGGCTGTCACAGAAAAGTCAATTTATTACTAATGTTAGCTTTTGTGGAGGACTCTAGCTCACATATTAGCAGTCACGACGATAATGTGACCATTACCTGTAATCAAAATTTTTCAAAAATAAAATTATATACATATATAATGGATAATATAATACAAATATTTTTTCTATCCTTTAATTTCCAAAGCATGCTCATTCATATCTGACTGACCAATAGTACATAAATATCCTTTTATAAGCCAGGACATCCATTTTATCCCAATTACACAAAAACAAATGCAAAATAGTGTTACGTGACTTCCTTGCCTGAAATTATAAGACTCTGTGCATACATATTTTTAAATCCCTTTATTCCCGTTCCATGTTTTTGGCTGAACTTTATTCACATAATATCTGCCCTTCTTATAGGACCCTCTCTTGAAAGGCATCACTGTCCAGTGACCCAAGCCAAATCCCCTTCTTCATCCCCTCCCCCGCCCCAGTCTAGTCATCAAGTGCTAACAAAACATCTTAAATCTTTCTGGGATGGATCTCCTCTCCGTTAGAATTCCCTTTTGCAAGTCCACTTCTTCATAAGTCTGACCCAAAAGATTTTAATTGCTCTGCTGCAGTTTTCTCTTCTTCAGTCAGTGGTGACAGCTAGAAAACAAATGACAAAATCTTTATTTCAAAATTTGTAAAAACTGTGTAATTTAGTTAGTTTCCATAAGCTCATACAATGTCTATAATCACAAATTTAGGAAGGCAGGATAAAATAGATATTTGGCTATCCAAATACAAGGTACTTTTAATGTTTGAGCTTCCAAAGAACTTGCAATTGCAATTAAGTTTAAGAAACAAGACCAATAAATCAGTTTAAGGATTGTAACTTAACAAAACTAAAGAAGTCACATTTGAATGCCATATTCTAAAAGCATTTTGAGAAAGAAATGTGAACAAAATAGTCTGGAAGTTTCCTCAGAAGAGGAGACTTGAGCTAAATTTTGAGGAATAATTGAGATGTTTTTATCTGCAAGTAACAGGAATACATTTCAAAATGATATATAATAAGAAAATTTCTTATGACTGCACAATAACTACAGAAAAACATCAGACTTCAGGTCTGGTTTATTCATCAACTCAGGATTGGGATCTTTCACCTTATATAATATCCATGGTGGTGGTTTATCCTCAAGCTGATGGGAAAAATGGCTCTAAAGTGCTAGGCATCACATCTGTACACAATGTTTAGAAGAAGAAAAGAAGTTTTCTCTTCCTAGGGGTCTCAGCAGTGAGGAAGTTCTACTTTCCTACTTCCAAACTTTCCCTCCTCACATGGGTTACAAACCCATTCCTGAGCCAATTTAGTTAAAGGAAAATACATTTCCCTTGCCAAGGAGATGCACCCTGAAGCTGAGCTAGGGATGCATGAGCTAGGGATGCCACACATCTCAAGAAAGTCAGTGTTCTATGAGGCCTTAAGGGAGAAGAGATGCTGAGAAAACAACCCAGTAAACAGTATCCACCTAAAGCAGGTAGGAGCAAAAGCAAAAGAGTAGAAGCCAAAGGGAAGTATAAAGGACTTTCACAGGGCACTAACCAACAGGCTAGCTAAAACAAGGGTTAATGGGAAAATTAAAGGAAGTACAACACAAAGAATTTCAAATAGTTACAACTCTGCCTAACTATATAGGTCATCTCTAGAGAGACTGCTGAATCTGGAACACACTATATGTACAAAATAAGAATCTCTAGAGCAGTGCTGTCCAGCAGAACTTTCTGTGATGCTGAAAATATTCTATATCTGTACTGTCCAGTCAATAGATGAAGAACTGAATTTTTATTTTATTTAATTACTTTAAATTTTAACTTTATAGCCACATTTGGCTATTGGGCTACCCAGATGGTTTGACTGATCAAGCCAACATTTACCAAAAATATTCACATAGATAAAATGAAAAATAATCACATGCAACCCAAATAGTTACAGAATTTCCCTCTTCTATCTCAAAAACAAGAAATGGTATTATTCTGAAAGGACTTTGTTCTCCATGAGTCCATGTTTCTTGCTGTGATAACTGTTCAAAAGATTTCAGACCACCTGTTTCATAAACTTTCAAAGAATTTTTCCAGGAATTAACCAATCCAAAACTTGTAGAAAATTTTCTTCCTTAACACAAATGTTTCAGAGCTCACTGGAATACCTCTTTTTAAAACCTTTTTAATTATATTTGTTTTGGGAGGTTGTTTTGGTCATTTTTATTTTGGAACAAATCTAGTCCTGTGTGGGGGGGGGGGGGGTGTGTCTCTTGGTGGTCACCTTTATAATTAAGTATATTTAAAACTTAATGTCTTCATATTAACGAAACAGTATTCCTTTCACCTCCTTTCTGTTCTCATTTCCCTATTATTTTCTAGTATTACCAGTTCAAGTGCTATTTTTTAATATTATCAATTCAAATATATTTTCTGTCCTTGCAGATGAAACTCCTTGCACTCTGATAAAGATTACAACAAGAAGTGCCTGGGTGGCTCAATTGGTTGGGCTTCCAACACTTGATTTCGGCTCAGGTGGTGATCCCAAGGTGGTGGGATCGATCCCATCGTCAGCTCCTCGCTGAGAGTGGAACCTGCTTGGGATTCTCTCTCTCTCCCTCTGCCCCTCTCTCCCACTCACGATCTCTCTCTAAAATAAGTAAAATGGAAAAAAAAAAAAAAAAAGACTAGATAATACCTGAACAGTTTTACTTTTCTATTTGATTTCTGTTGTCTACAAACCAAGCACCGTTTG
Organism: Paguma larvata; assembly: GCA_030068075.1. NCBI lineage: Eukaryota > Metazoa > Chordata > Mammalia > Carnivora > Viverridae > Paguma > Paguma larvata. Next base: position 55,218,310 of record CM057843.1, read on the forward strand.
CCCTAAGTAAGTTTATCTCTTTCTTGTACTTCATGTTTCCAAAAGAATCGTAAAGGCCCTTTCGGTTATTTGTTTTTTTAATTTTTTTTAATGTTTATTTATTTTTGAGACAGAGAGAGACAGAGCATGAGCAGGGGAAGGGCAGAGAGAGAGAGGGAGACACAGACAGAATCCGAGGTAGGCTCCAGGCTCTGAGCTGTCAGCACAGAGCCCGACGCGGGGCTCGAACTCACAGACCGTGAGATCATGACCTGAGCCGAAGTCGGACGATCAACCGACTGAGCCACCCAGGTGCCCCCCTTTCGGTTATTTTAGAAAATTTCAGAAGCCTCAACTTAATCTAGCCTTTGGCTTTCATAAATATTCTCACAGTTCTGTCCCTATGACTGATACACCTCTTCCTACACTCCCTTTATAAGGTCTACCTTACATGTCTTTTAAACTCTGGGCTCATAGAACTCTTTTTGTTCATACAACTCTCTACAGATGCCATTCTCTTTTCTTCCACACTTTGATCATGAAAATTTTCTCTAAACTTTCTACTATCTCATTTTTAAAGTAGTAAATACAAGTCACGCCACATCTGACATTTCCCAACATAGCCACCACTGAATCTAAAATATTATCTTCTTTTTCAAGGTTTATAACCAACCTTTCAGTCATTTGTCCTTATTTGTAATGTGATCCAAAGTAAAAGCTCCATTAGTTTTCTACCTTAAATGTAATTATTACTCATTGCAAATACTTTTGTTTTTCCAGAGACAGAGCACGAGTTGGGGAGAGGGGAAGAGGGAGAGGGAGAACCCCAGGTAGGCTCCCCACTCAGCCCGATGCAGGACTCAATCGCACATCCCTAGGATCATGACCGTACCCAAAATCAACAGGCAGACGTTTAACCGACTGAGCCATGAGTGAATGAAGACCATTACAGATATTTAGATGACTGAAATCGTCTATCGCTATTGTAACTATTTTCTCTACCACTTTTTAATCTCAGTCAGAAATGTATTATACTATTATATTATTATTATATTATACTATTATATTAATAATATTATACTATTATACTATTATTATTATAATTTTACTATTATATCTAGTGGGGACAATTTTTATTACCATAATATTGAAAATATCACTTTTCAGGGCGTCTGGGTTGGTTAAACATCCGACTTCAGCTCAGGTTATGATCTCACAGTTTGTGAGTCTGAACATCATGTCGGGCTCTGTGCTGACAGCTTAGAGCCAGCTTCAGATTCTGTGTCCCTCTCTCGCTGCCCCTCCCCCTTTTGTATGCATGCTCGCTCTCTCTCTCTCTCAAAAATAAACATTTAAAAAAAAACCCAAAATATCATTTTTCTCTTTTTTCACTCACCTAAATTTATCCTGTGCTTCAATAAATATATGAATTTCTGTACGTATATGTTGATATGTACATCCAGAACTACATTTCATCTCTCCTCAAGATTTGTTTCCTTAGAACAAGTTTATATACTTCTATTTTCAGGCTCTGATCACAAACAATGAAGAATATATGACTTGAGGGGTATTTATGAATATTATCATATACATAGGTTTTTGCATTTTACTCATTATTAGTATGTGTCAGCAACCACCCTTACTGTTTTTTGTTTGTTTGTTTTTGTTATTTGTTTGTTTTAAGGAGATAGAAGTTTTTTGAATACACCACAAGGGAGCAGTGGGCAGGACAGCAAAGGAGGAGATATCTGCCATCACCCTTTCTGTTTTAAACTCCTACTTCCTACTCCCTCTGTGCCCTTTTTTTTTTTTTCCAAATTTTAGAAAGAGAGCATGATTTGGGATGGGAAAGGGGCAAACAGAGTGAGAATCTTAAGCAGGCTCCACACTCAGCACAGAGCCTGACGTGGGGCTTGATGCCATGATCCTGGGATCATGACCTGAGCTGAAATCAAGAGTCGGATGCTTAACCAACTGAGCCACCCAGGCACTCCTCCCTCTATGCCCTTTTTAATCACTCTTTCCTCCTCCACTATGCATTCTCCCCATGACATAACATCTGAGGTACGCAACATCTGAGATACATCTGGGGCGCCTGGGTGGCTCAGTCGGTTAAGCATCCAACTTTGGCTCAGATCATGATCTCACAGTTTGTGAGTTCAAACCTAGCATTAGGCTCTCTGCTATCAGCACAGACTCTGCTTTGGAATATCTGCCCCCCCCCTCCACTTTCATGCACACATTCTCTCTGTCTCAAAAATAAATATTTTTTTAAAAATTAAACACAGCTCTTCTTGCCCACAGGTCCTATCCCCGTGCTTTAATAAAATCACCTTTTTGCACCAAAAAAATAAAACAAAACAAAAAACTACATTAAATACATTGAAGGTATTTTATTTTTTTATGTTTTTACTTTATTTTTGAGAGAGAAAGACAGATTGCGAGAGGGGAAGGAGCAGAGAGAGAGAGGGAGACACAGAATCAGAAGCAGGCTCCGGGCCCTGAACTGTCGGCACAGAGCCTAACACTGGGCTCGAACTCACAGATAGTGAGATCATGATCTGAGCCGAAGTCGGACACTTAACTGATTGAGCCACCCAGGCACCCTTGAAGGTATCATTTTAAAAAATTAATCAGGGAGGGGCGCCTGGGTGGCTCAGTTGGTTAAGCGGCCGACTTTAGCTCAGGTCATGATCTCACGGTCTGTGAGTTCGAGCCCCACATCGGGCTCTGTACTGCTGGCTCATCACAGCCTGGAGCCTGCTTCAGTTTCTGTGTCTCCCTCTCTCTCTGCCCTTCCCCTGCTCACGCTCTTTCTCTATGTCTCTCAAAAATAAATAAACGTTAAAAATTTAAAAAAAAAAAAAAATTAATCAGGGAGTGCCTGGGTGGCTCAGTTGGTTGAGTGTCCGACTTCGGCTCAGGTCATGATCTCACGGTTCGTAGGTTCGAGCCCCGCATTGGGCTCTGTGCTAAATACTTGCTCAGAGCCTGGAGCCTGCTTCAGATTCTGTGTCTCCTTCTCTCCCTGCTCCTCCTCCACTTGCACTGTGTCTCACTCTGTCTCTCAAAAATAAATAAATGCACAAAAAAACAAAAAATTTAAAAATTTAATCAGATACTGTTCTTTTTTCTGCCATTGGTAATATAAAGAATTATTGACCAAATTAACCTTGGTAATCAATCTTTGAGATTTATTCTCACTACCAGCCTGTAATTCAAGTATCTTAAACCAAATTTAGTTCAGAATTGGCAAAAAAAAAAAAAACAACCATGTATTCTGCCCCTAGCTGCATGCCCATAATGATAGCTTTTGTGCAATCCCCAAAAAAACAGTTCCTTAATACAGCACTCTAATCAGGTGTTACTGGTTAACTGATTGGAGTTGACACCAGAGTTAAAAAAAATTATATGGACGTTTTCTGTTGATTTTGGCTCAGGTCATGATCTCATGGTCATGAGACTGAGACCCCTGTCAGAATCCACACTGAGTATGGAGCCTGCTTGAGATTCTTGCTCTCTCTCGCTGCTCCTCCCCTGTGTTTGTTTGTGCGCTCTCTCTCTCTCTCTCTCTCTAAAAAAAAGAAAGCCCTCAACTTTGCCTTAAGTAAATGAAAACTCTACCAAATCCTTCAGTTGGCTATTTAAATGATAGTGCCTAAGTCAGCAGTTCATATTGGTTTCTTTTTACTCCATCGTATCTGAAGAGTTTTACATAATCAGTGATAAAGGCTCACAATTACAAGGATGTTTACATGAAATCAGAGGGCAATGAGGAATGGAGAGAGAGAATGAAGATCAGGATTACCCAAGCCCACCAACCCAATTGAAGAAAAGGAAAACTAAAACAAGTCACAGCAAAAGGAGATAAGAACTATTATACTTCAGGAATCAAGAAAATGTCATTTCTATTTACAGTTCAAACTGAACGCTGAATCTCAAAATGAAAATGGGGACTCCTCTTTCAAAGGGACACTCAGAATTAAAACTCTACAAATCCAACTTGTCAATTGAAAGCATTACCTCCACATCTGTTTGCTTTTGTAGTTCTTGTATCATGGTCATAGTCTTATTGACAGTAGCACAAATGCGGTTCTTACTCTCTTTCTGCTCTACAGCAATTGGTTTAAAGCGGGCACACAAAGTTTGATATCGAGACTTTATTGCTGACAATTCCTTTAAGAGTGTAACTGGATTTTTCTATATCAGGAAACAAATACATTAAATTGTGAAAAGGAAAAGTTAAGCTTCTTTTAAGAATTAAAGTATATACAACACATTCTACCATCCATTTAATTGGACACTGTATTTAATTATGGAACTGTGTAACAGAATATGGGAGGAGTGGAAAAAAGAAACATAAGACCTAGATACTATTCCCAAGGAATTTAAAGCTTAGGTACAGAAATAACACACAGATGCACACAAAATAGCTATATTAAAATAAGCAAATAAAGTCACATTAGATACATAATATTTGATGCATGGTTCACAATAATTACATAGTATTTAAAAAATATAATTCTAAATACTATTCGGAAGGTGATTAAAGGAACTATTTTGTTCTTAAAGAGTAAGAAAATTTAAAACCACTTATAAAATTCTTAAACATACTGTCGTGGGGCCAAAGTATGTATAAATACCAATTCATTGACTTCCCTATACAAATTCACACCAACTGAAGAGACTATATAAGTTACATTGGTTTTTCAAATTCATTTTACTGTTTATTTATTGTAGAAAGACAGAGTGTGAGCAGGGAAGGGGCAGAGAGCGAGAGGGAGACACAGAATCCAAAGCAGGCTCCAGGCTCTGAACTGTCAGTGCAGAGCCTGATGTGGGGCTCAAATCCATGAACTGAGAGTTCATGACCTAAGCCAAAGTCAGACTTAACCAACCGAGCCACCCAGGTGCCCCTTCAAATTCATTTTAAATGTTTGTTTATTTTGAGAGAAACCACATGCGCGAATAAGCTGGGGAGGGGCAGAGAGTACGGGGTTGGGGAGAGAATCCCACACAGGCCCCATGCTCAGCAAGGAGCCCAACAAGGGGCTCGATCCCACGACGGTGAGATCATGACCTGAGCCAAGATGCTTAACCGAATGAGCCACCCAAGTACCCTTCAAATTCATTTTAGAACATAAATAAACACTATTCCATCAAAGCATTTCAAAAGGGTCCTTTCTGCCACTTGGTAATTCTTTTCATACCCCAATAGCTCCTTAGCAAACTCTGCAATACTAACTATTCAAAACTTTCTCCACTCCCTCCCAGTTAGCATCTATTCCTTCTTGGCACAAGACCCCACCAACTTCTATCACCAAGAAAACAGAAAACATCTAGTAGAAACTCCATCTTCCTGCTTTTTCATCTGAAAAGAAAAACATCACTGAACATTCTCATCCCTACTCAGCCCCTAGCACTACCGCTATTATTGTTGTGTCCTCCCCACATCCTCCAGAGCCTTAAATTTTCTATATTTCTATAACCTTTTCAATATCTCCCTTTGTACAAATTTCAAATATATATAGATCTTCTCTATACTGGGGGGAAATTAACTCCTCCTGACTCTGTTGTCGCTTCAAAATCATTTTCATTGTTCTCGCTCCAGTCCCACTAACCATCTAGGTCCTATAATAATAACACTCCATAGACTAACATCCTTTGCCCAATTATTGTAAACAATCAAAAGATAAGCTTGTCCAATAGCAAATAATTTTGATATCCTTTCTCATATTTTCTTCTTGTTCCTATCTTCTTAAAATGAACTCTTGATTTCTATGAAACTATATATACCATCTTGGTTATCTTCCTACTCTTCAGATATCTCCTTCATGGACCTTATGTCATAGCTGTGGCAGAGACTCAGTTTATGCCCCTCTACTCCTTGTTTCCTTGGAAATTCTTCTCTAAACTTTTGATGATGTTAATAGTAAATAAAGGTGATTCTCAGGGCTCTTGGGTGGCTCAGTCGGTTGAGCATCCAACTTTGGTTCAGGTCATGATCTCACCATTCATGAGTTCAAGACCCGCACTGGGCTCTGTGCTGACAGCTCAGAGCCTGGAGCCTGCTTAGGATTCTGTGTCTTCCTCTCTCTCTCTCTGCCCCTCCCTTCCTCATGCTCTCTCTCTCTCTCTCTCTCAAAAAAAGGATGAACATAAAAAAATCTTAGGGGTGCCTGGGTGGCTCAGTTGGTTAAGCGTCCAACTTCAGCTTGAGTCATGATCTCACTGCTTGTGAGTTCGAGCCCCACGTTGGGCTCTGTGCTGACAGCTCAGAGCCTGGAGCCTGCTTCAGATTCTGTCTCTGTCTCTTTGACCATTCCCTGCTCACATGCACGTTCTCTCTCTCAAATATAAAAAATAAAACATAAAAACAATTTAAAAATAATAATAAAAATAAAATAATTTTTTTTTTTAAAAAGAGGATTCTCACAAGAAGGAAAAAGAAGAGAAACTCTAACTTAAAAACTGTTAAAATAATTCTGCAGGGAGTGATCAAGACCTATAGCATGGGCAAATGGAAAAAGGAAAGGGACTGGGGTGCCTGGCTGGCTCAGATGGAAGAGCATGAGACTCTTGATCTCAGGGTTGTGAGTTTGAGCCCCATGTAAAGATTACTAAAAAAATTAATAAATAAACACTCTGGGAAAAAAAAGAAGTAGGAAAGGGACAAAAGAGAGATACCATGAAAACAGTTAAGAGAACTTAATGGTATGTTTGATAGGAGCAAAGAAATAATAGATGACACCAAATGTATGTAGTCTGGTATATAAAAGAATGTATATTGTGATGCCTTTTCAGGTATCTTCTCAGTATATACTCCAGTGATATTGAGACCTGTCCTCTTTGGCTAGAGATTTACTATACCTGTCCTTAGAAGAAGAAAAGAAAAAACATACAAAGAAACAGCTAGCTGAAAGCCCAAGTTCCAATTTTATGGATGTAAAACATCCAAGTTGCTGCAAGAGTACCACGGTTTGCAACCATGCTTAGACAGTGGTTCTTTGTGTAGGCTGTTCAACAGTGTTGTGCCACCCAACAGACGGAAAGGTCAGACTCACAGAAGGGTGCTCATCTAGAAGAAAGCAACCCTAATAATCCACACAACCTCTTGAATTTGTGTTATATTGCAGAAAGTCTTATCAGTTATTCAGCCTTACAGTAATTCCAGTTAATCTATCAAGATAATATAATTATGTTTAATTTTGTAAGGTATACAGCAGTGATCTCCTATTTTGGCATCATTTTTTCAATAAAGTTTTGATTATGGGCAAACAAAAAAAAAAGATCTACAAGAAAAATGCTCAAAACAAAATTATCTTTCTGAAGCAAATATAGATGAGGAACATGGTAATAGGAGCTTGTAGTTTACTGTATCTTTATATTTAAGTGGATTCTATTGCAAAGTGTTGACTTTTATGCAGAATTACCAACAGACTCCAAATCATAGTAGACTAGAATAAGGATAGTGCAGCTAAACAAAATCATACGCGTGCATGTGGATATGAACACACACACACACACACACAAACACAATCATGGTGGTTGGTACATAGTAATGTTCAATGAATACTGCACTATCACCATGTAGAGATATTAGAAGTTAGTGTAACTGGTTACTTTCCTGTTCCTTGATATATATATATATATATATATATTAGAACTAATGTCAGTGAACTGGACAAACATTAAGATCATGGTTTTCTTCCCAAATGTAACACAAATAAAGGGGGAGTTATCAGATAAATACTATGAGTATTTAAAGTTATAGTTCCTCAGGGCACCTAGCTGGCTCAGTTAGTAGAGCATGTCTGTGCAGACAGCTCAGAGCCCGGAGCCTGCTTTGGATTCTGTGTGTGTGTCTCTCTCTGCCCCTTCCCACTCATGCTCTGGTTCTTTCTCTCAAAAATAATAAAACATTTTTAAAAATAAAAAAAAAATAGGACTATACCAAATTGCACAGCAAAGGAAACTGTCAACAAAAGGAAAAGGCAATCTACTCAGTGGGGGAAGATATTTGTAAATGATGTATCCAATAATAGATTACTATCCAAAATATTAAAAGAACTCCTAGAACTCAACACCAAAAAAAACCCCACAGAAAATCCAATTAAAAAATGGGCAGAGGACCTGAATAGACAGTTTTCCAAAGAAGACATACAGATGGCCAACAGATACATGAAAAGATGCTCTGTATCACTAATCATCAGGGAAATGCAAATCAAAACTGCAAGAAAATAACACCTTACACCTGTCAAAGTGGCTAGTACCGAAAAAGATAAGAAATAACAAGTGTCGAAGAGCATGTAGAGAAAAAGGAACCTTCATGCACTGTCAGTGGGAATGCGAATTGGTGCATCCAGTGTGGAAAACAGTATGCAGGTTCCTCAGAAAATTGAAAGTAGAAATACCATATGATCCAATAATTCCACGACTACTCAGTATTTACCCAAATAGAACACACACACACACACAGACACTGACACACACACAAAATAAAAACAGTATTTGGAAAAGATATATGCACACCTATGTTTATTACAGCATTACTTACAATAGCTAAGATATAGAAGCAACCTATGTGTTCACTGATAGATGAATATATAAAGAAAATGTAATATATATGTACGATGGAATATTACCTAATAAAAATGAATGAGATCTTGTCATTTGGAACAACATGTTGGGAACAAAAGGTATTATGTTAAGTGAAAATAAGAGAAAGACAAATACCATATGATTTTGCTTATATGTAGAAACCAAAAAACAAAACAAATGAACAAACAAACAAAGCAGAAATAGAATAATAAATACAGAGTACAAACTGGTGGTTGCCAGAGGGGAGAAGAATGAGGGAATGGATAAAATGGATGAGGGGAGTGGGTGGTAGACGCTTCTAGTTATGGAAGGAATAAGTCACAGGATGAAATGTACAGCATAGGGAATTATAAATCAATGGTATTATTATAGTGTTGTATGTAAGAGATGGTAGTAGCCACAGTTGTGAGCATAGATAGCATAATGTATAGAGTTGTCCATTCACTATGTTATACACCTGAAACTAATGCAACATTCTGTGTCAACCAACATCAATTAAAAAACAATGGGTATTGGCAGGGGAGGGGGAGTGAGGGGAAAAAAAGAAATGCTATTTTAAATTGCACTTACACCCAATTCAAATTATTAATTGCATTAAAATTTTTTGAAAATCATATATTTCTAGTCTGTTGGCAAATGCTGTCAGAGATAAACATTATGATATTTCAATTAATGTTAACAGACAATGCTTAAAAACTGTCTCCTTAGGGCACCTGGGTGGCTCAGTCAGTTAAGTGTCCAACTTCAGCTCAGGGCATGATCTCCGGGGTTCATGGGTTCCAGCCCCACATGGGGCTCTGCACTGGTAGTGCGAAACCTGTTGGGATTCTCTCTCTCTCCCTCTCTTTCTCTGCCCATTCTCCACTTGTGCTCTCTCTCAAAAATAAACTTAAAAAAAAACTGCTTAAAAAAATTTGTTTTTACCTCCATGGGTATGTGTATATGAAGTTATAATTTTATAGTATATAAACAGTTAATATTTCTAATCAATCTAAACTTAGAATAAGTATATAATTTTACGGAAAAATCACAGTTCATATAACAAATTAATACCACATCATCATCTTCCTAAGAGAGTATCGTGACTGCCATGGCTTCTCCTATCTTATTTAACCACTACTTTAGAGATAGCTATATTCTCTCTCAGAATTTCAGAAGCTTCCACCGTAGTTGGTACCATTGGATTCAATAATTCTTGATTAAGGTTAAAAAAAAAGTAGCCAGGACACCTGGGTGGCTCAGTCAGTTAAGCATCCAACTTTGGCTCAGGTCATGGTCTCACAGTTCTTGAGTATGAGCCCCACATCGGGTGAGTTTGAGTACTGCACCAGGTAAGCTAGAGTCCCATTTCAAGTGAGCTGGAGCCCCAGGATTCTCTCTCTCTCTTCCTGTCTCTCTGCCCTCGTGGGATTCTCTCTCTCTCTCTGCCCCTCACTAACTCACTCTCTCTCTAAAAAAAAAGGGGGGCGCCTGGGTGGCTCAGTTGGTTAAGCGGCCAACTTCGGCTCAGGTCATGATCTCGCGGTCTGTGAGTTCGAGCCCCATGTTGGGCTCTGTGCTGACAGCTCAGAGCCTGGAGCCTGCTTCAGATTCTGTGTCTCCCTCTCTCTCTGCCCTTCCCCTGCTCACACTCTGTCTCTATATCTCTCAAAAATGAATAAAATCGTTAAAAAAATTAAAAAAAAAACTTTAAAAAAAAAAAGGGAGGGGGCACCTGGGTGGCTCAGTCGGTTAAGCATCCGACTTTGGCTCAGGTCATGATCTTGCGGTTTGTGAGTTCGAGCCCTGCGTCAGACTCTGTGCTGACATCTCAGAGCCTGGAGCCTGCTTCAGACTCTGTGTCTCCCCCTCTCTCTGCCCCTCCCCTACTCAGTTAGCTCGTATAATGGCTCTTTGTTCTAAGAAAAAAAAAAAAAAGAGCCACACATTTCCTTGACTATGGATATAATCTCTCTGGTATGCTGTGATCAAGCTTCCAACACAAATATATTTTAAGATTCTATAAATGTATTACTTAATAATTTAACTTATAATATATACTGCTATTAGAAAATCTTTTCATAAAATAATCTGTTAAAAACATATTTCTTTTGCAGATTACCTTGCCTGCTGTATCAGGATGATTAGTCTTGATTTCATATTCCAGCCTGTATTGAATGTAATCCAGATCAGAGTCAGCTTTCTGGAACTAGAGATCAGCACAAATCATTTTTTGTGAACCAAAAGACACACTAATAAACATGATAACTGTTAATTATTATTTTATATTTATATTCTTTAGCATTTCAATATGAAATATACTAATTTTAGAAATATGGAAATAAAAAAGTATATAAAACCTCCATCATCTATAATACCCATGCTCTATTAAAAATTTTTAAAAACTGGTTAACATTTTAAAGTTGTTTTTCTAGGCATCTCTCTTAGATTTAGAGCTAAAATTAAGATACTAAGTAACCCTGTCACATATTAATACAAGAACTAACAATGGTTTCCAAAATTCCCAGGGTCACTGACACTCTTATCAGTTAGGAACTGTTTTTCCACCTCCGGCAGGAAATGTTCAAGCTAAAACACAGAACAAATTTATTTTCAGGGATACTTGCAATGTTACTATCATCTGCCACCCCATTAAACAATGAACTACGAAGATTTGCCACAGAGACCAAAATTACAGATCTTAAAGAGACATAAATTATACAAGAAAAGCTACATATAGTACAGTAGTAGTAGTCTGAATAACCCCAGTTTACTGAACCTGAGTCCCAGCATGGGTCCTTGATCTGCAGTAAATCTCTAAGGGAGAAAAAAACGGGGGAAACTGGCACAGGCTGTAAAATACATGTGTGCATACATATAGAAAAGTTGGGAAGGATATAGATCAGGGTGTTAAAAGTGGTCTACCTCTGGGGCGCCTGGGTGGCTCAGTCGGTTAAGTGTCAGACTTCGGCTCAGGTCATGATCTCACGGTTCATGAGTTCAAACCCCACATCAGGCTCTGTGCTGACGGCTCAGAGCCTGGAGCCTGCTTCAGGTTCTGTGTCTCCATCTCTCTCTCCTCCTTCTCCACTTGCTCTCTCTCTCCCAAAAAAATAAACATTAAAATATTTTTTTTTAAAAAGTGGTCTACCTCTAAATATGGTATAAAGTATTCTTAATTTTTGGAAATTGTGCTTCTTTTACATAATCTTAAAGTGTGTGCTGCGTCGAATTTATCAGAACAACTAGGCTCCTTTGAGTTTACTATGAAAGGCAAAACGTGGTTTCTTCAAGGATGGTCTCTCATTCCTACGCCACAACCAAGAAGACTGCTTTGGGAAGAGGGTTCAGACCTTACTATGGCATTAGGCTCTGGCCTGAAGAAGATTGGTTCTTGACATTTTGAAGCCTTAGTGGCAAGAACAAAAGCCAACAAAACTGTTAAAAGTAGTTATCAATGTTGGGATGAACACTGGGTATTATATGTAAACCAATTTGAAAATAAACTATTATAAAATTTAAAAAAAAGGAGTTATCAAGTATAATGAGAAGTGATGTACAGGTATTTTTGTTATAAAAAAGGTAAACCAAGAGTTCTACTTTGGAATGTGGAATAAAATAAAATGGCTCTCCGAAGTTAAAATGCTTCTAAGGTCAGAACTGTCAAACTGAACAGAATATTGGAGATATACTAAAGCTTCTATCACTAATAATTTCTCTCATTATTGGCCTAAATTTGAATGGAATACTTTGTAATGACCAAAATTCTATCTTTATAACCAAAACCTTTTGGAATAGAAATAGAAGAAAGTCAGTTTTTGTTTTTAATTTTAATATGTTCTTTTTTAATGTTTATTTTTGAGAGAAAGAAACAGAGTGTGAGCGGGGGAGGGGCAGAGAGAGAGGGAGACAACAGAATCCGAAGCAGGCTCCAGGCTCTGAGCTGTCAGCACAGAGCCCGACACGGGGCCCGAACCCACAGACCGCAAGATCGTGACCTGAGCCCAAGTCAGAGGCTTAACCGACTGAGCCACCCAGGCGCCCCTAATTTTTTTCTAAGAATCTGTATCTGATTTGTATCCTTAACAGCAGGGAGTTGCTGTGAATCAGAAAAACAAATATAGAAGTTCTTAATTAAAAACTGTACTTAAAATGTTTTTCAAAAATAAAGGCTTTTCATTTGCTTATATCCTTGTTAGATAGATGCCATAATTAAATTATATGATGATTAGATTTCATTAGCAGATTAATAATTACTACATATGCATATGTGTATGTATATAAAGAATATTCCTGTTGGCATAATTTCCCATATTGAAATATGCTTGGGGATTTACTTTTCCTTTATATTAAAAAAAAGCTTACTAACCTATATAACATGTGGATGGAGAATATGGGGAAACGGACAAGGGGGAGGGCAAACCCAATTAACAAAGACTCTAAGCATTCAAGACCTGATTTGTTTAATGATGGAAAAAGACTACAATCCCATACCTTTCTATATAGTTCAAGGCACTATATAACAGTCTAAAGCATAATTTTATTTTATTTTTTAAAAGATTTTAAGTAATCTCTACACCCAATGTGGGGCTCAAACTCACAACCCTGAGTTCAAGAGTCGCATGTTCCACCGACTGAGAAAGCCGGATATACCCTTGAAGCATAATTTTAAATAAAAGTTTTAAAAACTTTTAAGTTATCACAAAATTCTAAGAATTATGGGATTTGTGGCTCCAGGGTCACCTCAAGGCAGAATCGCTCAACCTACTGAATGGGAGAAGATATTGCAAAAGACATATCTGATAAAGGGTTAATATCCAAAATATGTAAATAACTTCTATACCTCAACACTCTCCAAAACAAATAATCCAATCAAAAAATGGGCAGAAGACATAAACAGAACTTTTCTCCAAAGAAGATACATAGATGGCCAACAGACACATGAAAAGATGTTCAACATCATTCATCATCAAGAAAATGCAACTCAAAACCACAATGAGACATCAGTCTACAAGTGTCAGAATAGCTAAAATCAAAACCTCAAGAAACAAGTTTGGTGAGGATGTAGAGAAAAAGGAACCCTTGTGCAGAGTTGATGGGAATATAAACTGAGGCAGCCACTGTGGAAGATAGTATAAAAGTTCCTCAAAATGTTAAAAATAGAACTACCTTACGATCCAGTAATTCCACTACTGAGTATCTACCCAGAGAATACAAAAACATTAATTCAAGGAGATAAATGCACCCTGATGTTTATTGCAGCATTATTTATAATAGCCAAACTACGGAAGCAGTTTGATAAATGAATGGATAAAGAATATGTGGTGTGTGTATATATATATATATATATATACACACATACACACACACACACACAATGGAATACTATTGGGCCATTAAAAAGAAGGAAATCTAGCCATTTCCAACAATATAGATAGAGCTAGAGAGTATCTAGTGAAATAAGCCAGTCAAAGAAAGACAAATACCATATGATTTCATTCATATGTGTTATTTAAGAAACAAAAACATGAACAAAGGAAAAAGAGAGAGAGAAATCAAAATACACTTAACCGGGGCACCTGGATGGTTCAGTCAGTTAAGTGTCTGACTTCGGCTCAGGTCATGATCTCGCAGTTCGTGAGTTTGAGCCCCGCATCAGGCTCTGTGCTGACAGCTCAGAGCCTGGCGCCTGCTTCAGATTCTGTGTCTCCCTCTCTCTGCCCCTCCCCTGCTCATTCTCTGTCTCCCTCTCTCCCTAAAATAAACATTAAAGAAAATTAAAAAAAAAAACACTTAACCATAGCGACGAAACAGAGGGAGGAGGATAGGTGAAATAGGTAAAGGGAATTAAGAGTACCCTTATCTTTATGAGCACTGAGTAATATGTGGAACCGTTGAATCACTGTATTTTATACCTGAAAATAATATAAAACTGTATGTTAACTACATTGGAATTTAAAAAAAATCTGTAACTTGTTTATGAAATGGAAATTCTTAAACAGGTGTGTGTGTTTTTAAACTTGATATTTTAGTTCTGCTTAAAGTTTAACTAGCATAATCCCAGAGGCCATTTAACAATGTTTTCTTTTCAAAGAGCAATTTTAGCTATGGCTTCCTGTAATACCTTGAGTTCCATGATTTATTAAAATCATCAAAATGGGGCACCTGGGTGGCTCAGTCAGTTAAGCGTTCAAATCTTGATTTCAGCTGAAGTCATGATCTCTCCATTTGTGAGATGGAGCCCCGAGTCAGGCTCTATACTGACAGCATGGAGGCTGCTTGGGATTCTCTCTCTCCTACCCTCTCCCTCTCTCAAAATAAATAAACTTTTAAAGTATATAAAATAAAAAACAAAACCATCAAACTATATCAACTATAAGTGGTTCCTGCTTTTAACTAACTTACATTTTAATAAGATATCAAAGAGGATGCTTCCAATCAATGTATTAGAGTCAGCTAAATTTTCAAAACTGTAAACCGGTTTTAAAACACAGGCATAACTAAAATTTTGGTTACAAAAATGTACAACTAAATAAGTTATTAAAAAGAAATACATACTAAAAAATCATATTTTACCATATTTTACTATTACATATGATCTTGAGATCTATCATATGTATCATGTGCTACTGTGAATGTCTTCCAAATCCATTTTCAATGACATCATGCTGGTAGCTTGAAATTGGCCAAGGTGGAAATATTTACACTAGGGAAATTGGCAAATGCTAAAAATCAGGACTTCCCACCTCCTCCTTCTACTTGTTATGTATACTTACTTCTGCTTTCGAAAGATTTTTTAAAATTCTCACTGAGGGCACCTGGGTGGCTTAGTCAGTTAGGCATCCAACTTCAGCTCAGGTCATGATCTCACAGTTTGTGGGTTTGAGTCCCATGTTGGGCTCTGTGCTGACAGCTCAGAGCCTAGAGCCTGCTTCAGATTCTGTGTCTCCCTCTCTCTCTGCCCCTCCCCTGCTCACTCTCTCTCTCTCTCTCTCATAAATAAACATTAAAAAAATTTTTTTTAATAAATAAATAAAATTTTCACTCCCCACCTTGAGTAATGTGCCCACATTTCCTTTTGAAAAATACTTCAGAGGATACACAGAATTGTAGACAGAATTTCAAAGACAGGGGAAGAGAGAATGGGGAGTTATCATTCAATGAGTACAGAGTTTCAGTTTGGCAAAATGAAGTTCTGGAAATGGGTGGTGGTAATGGTTATGCAACAACGAGAATGTACTTAATACCACTGAACTGTAAACTTAAAATGGTTAAAATGGTAAATTTTGTCTTATGTATATTTTATCACAATTAAGAACATTTTTTTAAAGATGGAAAAAACAGCTTGAAGGTAGAATGTAATACTCTACAAAAAATTGAACAGAACATTTTGTGATAATACATAGGGCAAGTATTTACTCATTAGTGAAGTCAGTGGGCTGGGGACTAAGCAGGGAACAAAAAAGATAAAAGGATACCAATGCAATTGTTGAAAAATAGAAAAACCATCAACATTTACTGATTTGAACTCTTCATTTTATAAATGAAGAAACAGTCTAGGGGCGCCTGCGTGGCTCAGTCGGTTAAGCATCGTCTCACCATTCTGTTTGTGAGTCTGAGCCTGACGGACTCAGTTGTCAGCACAGAGCCAGCTTCAGATCCTCTGTCCCCCTAGCTCTCTGCCCCTCCCCCACTCACATGCAACCGCTCTCTCTCTCTGAGAAATAAACATTTAAAATTTAAAAATGTCTAACTGATTTGTCTCTAGTTCTATTGTCATTACTATGTTTTTTATGCAGTTGAATCAAAGTCTATACGTGATATACATAACATTAAAGCTAACAAAAGTCACACAGATAGGGGAGAAAATATATTACCTAAAGTTAAGTTTAAGTTTGGGTTGTTTTTTAAGTTTCAAACGTATCGCTCATTAGCCCATTAAAAAATTCCCTCTGGGGGCGCATGGGTAGCTCAGTCATTCGAGCGATTAAGCATTGGGACTCTTGACTTTGGCTCAGGTCATGACCTCGCAGTTTGTGGACTCCACTCTGACAGCACAGAGCCTGCTTAGGATTCTCTCTCTCCCTCTCTCTGCCCCTGCCCTGATCGTGCTCCTCACTCTCAAAATAAATTAACTTAAAAAATAAATAAATAAAATAAAATTATAAAAATTCCCTCTGAACACAATCTAGTAGTATGGTCCAGAAAAAAGAAAAGGATTGAGATGTGTGGTAGAAGTTCCAGCCCTGTTATCACTAACGAGCTCTGTAGCCTTAGGTAAGTCTTTCATCTCTCTGGGTCTCTTCTATTAAATTAGAGAGTTGGAAGTCTAAGGTCTCTTTCAACACTATCATTCTATTATTTCATAATTCTACAAATAAACCCGTTTAATTTATTAAAAGGTTAAAATTTAGAAAAGATAAATTTCCTTCTAAGATATTAAAAATTGACATTTGAATTTCAGATTAAAGGTTTATACTAAGAATTAGGTTCTACTATTTGTTTTCTTTCTAAACAAAGATGAATGTTGCTTCAGTTTCAGCTACATAGTTTCTGCAACCTGCCCATTGTTCTTCCCAAACACCAAAACCCTATAAGCAATATTGCACTACTCAGAGCTATTTACACAGCAGAGACAATATCGATAGGGTTCTAGGATCTGGTCACAAACTGAAAACATTTTAGTCACCTCATAGGAAATTTACTGACCAATTACTATAGTCTTCAAAATTCATTAGTGTCTGATTAAGGGAACAAATGGATACTGATAAACTTCATTCACCTGCCCTCATCAGTTATAAATTAGTTTCTTAAAGCCTTGTAAACAGCGAGATTACTCTTTACACTTGACCTTAGCCAAAAGGCCAAGAAGCAATGTGAGGTTACTCTTTAATTAACTTTGGTGACCTTATTTTTAGGAGCATTATAATATTTAAAATAAAACTAGTGCTTTTTTTTTGTTTGTTTTAAACCCAAGACATTCATATTTCAGAAGCCAGTTAACTTCCAAATCAGTAATAAAAATAAATGGATATTTTTATACCCATCCTAAGAGTGATAAATAAAATATGCAATTTAGCTGGGAAAAGTCCATTGAGATCAACATTAAAGCCCCAAAGACAGCCAAATTACATTCTGCCCATTGGATATCCTTGGAAACAGACTGAGACTATAAGGAAGATACTATATAAGTGGAAAAAGGAATAGTTTAGTAAATAACTTTGATTTTATAATATGCTACATATTTCTTAAACATAATATTCTATTACACTAGTTTTATTATAATCAGCTTAAGGCTTTAAAGCAAATGGCACACTGTATTACATACCACTCAACTATTTGGCAGCAAGGAGAAAAGAACTGCAGACCAAGTTAAAAAAACTTCCTTTCTACAAACAACGTGCCACAATAGAGCTCTCTTGCAAAAAGACTGGTGCTCTAAAAAAAGCAAATACATCTTCTTTAAGAGTTTGTCTCAACAAGCATCGAATCACAGGAAAATGAAGAAATACGGCGATCTTGCCTACAATGACAGGAGTTGGTATTAGTACATTCTAGACTCGGTAGCTAGGCTTAGAAATACATTTTACAGGGGCACCTGGGTGGCTCAGTCAGTTGAACATATAACCTCAGCTCAGGTCATGATCCTATAGTTCATGAGTTTGAGCCCCACATCAGGCTCTGTGCTGACAGCTCAGAGCCTGGAGCCTGTTTCAGATTCTGTCTCCCTCTCTCTCTGCCCCTCCCCCACTCACGCACGTGCGCTCTCTCTCTCTCTCTCTCTCTCTCAAAAATGTATATACATTTAAAAAAATTTTTAAAAAGAAATACATTTTACCTAAAAATATTATTTTACAAGAGAACTGTGCATCTTAATACTTCCAGATCTAGATTAGTATTATCAACCAAAGAATCTAATGTTTTTTGTTTGTTGTGGGTTTTTTTCCCCAAAGAATCTAATACTTAACGAATGCACCCCTTTCTTTACATTCTCCTCTCTTCAATGCAGATTTTGAAACACCTTTATCTACTCTCATTTTATTTTATTCATGGCTCCAGCTTACCATTTCACTTATATTATAATCATTTGTCTGCTCGGTAGTATCACCACTTGATTTCAAATGTCTTGCTGGAAAAAGCCCTGTCTTCCTTTTCATGTCCCCAAATTTTTCATATACAGCCTAATGTTCAATGACAAAAAAGAATATGAATGAACATTCATTCCTTTGAAAGAACAAACAGCCTGGGAACCCAACCACCCTCTCAAGCCTGTTTTAAGAAGAAATATTTCAAGTTCTCAACAAGTTGAGGGCCACCTCTAACATATACACAATCACAACTGTTTTTTGTATATTTCTGCTGGACAAATAGAACAAACACATGTCAGTGTGTGTCTAAGGCAGAGAAGCACTAATACGCACAAGTACCAGGTCGCAGACACGTTACTTCCAGCAAATAGCAACATCAAAGCAGAAGAAAGTGAGCAGAAGCTTCAAGTTCATCAGTTTCTAATCTGCAGGCTTTTATGAAACAATTATTAGGGTAGTACATATAAACAAGCCCCTGCCTGTAAAAGATTGGTAATGGACTATAGAGACAGATTTTCATAATATATTGAGCAAACTTGGTTTAGAAAAAAAAAATAGTTAAAAAAGATATACCTACAAAACATCTAAAATACATAACAGTCTTAATAGTCACAGAATTACAGAGTGTTTTTCATTTCACATATCTGTCTTCTAAGTAAATTACAATGAATATATATTACATGTATAAAAACTAATTAAAGCAATTTTTTTAGAGAGAAAAAGAATCTTTAAGCAGGCTCCATACTCAGTGGGGAGCCTGATGCAGGCCTCAATCCCACGACCCTGTGACCATGACCTGAGCCAAAATCAAGAGTTGGACACTAAACCGACTGAGCCACCCAGGTGCCCCTAAAGCGACTTTTTTTAACTTTAAGGGCATTCTGTACTAAGTCACTCTTCACTTAAAGATCATTGGGACTGGGGCACCTGGCTGGCTCAGTTGGTAGGGCTTGTGACTCTTGATCTTGGGGTTATAGGTTCGAGCCCCATGTTGGGTAGTGATTACTTAAAAATAAAATCTTTATTTAAAAAAAAAAGATCATTGGAATTTCCTAATGCATGTAGAATTAATTCCAAATCTTAGTATAATTCCTCATAAGAGGACATTAACATGCTCTTCATCAGTGCCTCACATTTTACACTTCAGCCACACTGCATTTATTGTCCCAAATATGCCAGGCTATTTTTTAAAATCTCTGATTTCTGGGGTGCCTGAGTGGCTCAGTCGGTCAAGCGTCCAACTCTTGATTTCAGCTTCAAATTGGCTGGAATCTGGTGCTCTAGGTTAGGCTGAGTTTGGTGGCTCTCATTGAAGTTCTGTTGCCAGGTGTCTCTCATACTCCTTGAAACAGAAGATAATTCTTCCATGGAGACAACAGAGCAGAAATACACAAAACCTTTCAAATTCAGAGTTGGCACACTATCCACTCTATCCATATGTCACTGGCCACAGCACATCCAGAAGCAGGGAAACGTACTCTGCCCATGATGAAGTCATGGCAAAGGTGTGGACACAGGTACAATCTTCCAGTTACAAAATAAGTAAGTCATGGGGACGTAACGTACAGCATGGTGACTATAGTTAATATTGTATGTCTGAAAGTTGCTGAGAGTAGATCTTAAAACCTTGTGAAAAATGTAAATAAGTAAAAAAGTAAAATAATATATAACTGTGTGGTGATGGAGGTTAACTAGACTTACTGTGATCATTTTGCAATATATACACATATTGAATCATTATTTTGTACAACAGAAGTTAATATGACATTTGTCAATTGTATCTCAAAAAAACAAAACGATATGGATCCAGAAAAGAGTAAAGAATTGGGGTGAATCATTCGCTTTACTCTATACTTCTATTTTCTTTGAAAAAAAAATCCAGAGTAGGTCACTATGATACATGTAAATGATAGACACAGTATTATTACAAGGATATTCAGATAAACATTCTTTTAGGTTATTTTTTTAGACTTCTCTTGTTTATGCTATCTTATACCAAATAAACAGGGCAATGAAGCATGTAGAACACAAAAATCAATATATAATGATACAATCAGAAGTTAAATTTCCAAAAGAAAAAAAAAGAAGTTACATTTCCCTATAGTTGACCCAAAACCTTAAGTGAATGCATACAAAAAGTTCTTTAATTAAGGAACATAGGTTCATGATCACCACAGAACAGAAATATTTAAAATGTTTAGAAAGGTAGCAAAGAGAAACAGTGTGGTAGAGGTCAACTTAAATTAGCTACGATATGGATTTAATGGGTTCTTCATCTCAACCTTTCTGCTCCCCTTCTCAACACTGCTGACCCCCTTGTAGTTTCCCTTGGTTGTGTGACACCTCTCATCCCTAGCCTTCACAGGCACTGCTTCCTTTCCCGGAGCGTTTACCAATTCTTTGTTGGCTAATTACCAACTTATCCTTGAAGTCTCAGATGAAATTTCACCTCTAACAAGAAGCTTTCCCCAGATTAGGTGCCTCTTTCCTTTTTTTTTTTTTAAATAAATTTTCTCCTATGCTTTCTTTTTTTAAGTTTTATTTATTTATGTTATCTCTACAACCAACAATGTGGGGTTCAAACTCACACCCCCAAGATTAAGAGTTACAGGCTCCTCTGACTGAGCTAGCCAGGTGCCCTTAGGTACCTCCTTTCAATGTGCCCCCATAGCACCTGGTATTTACTTGTCCTGGTATTTACATCTGTCTCAATGTATTTAATTTATCTGTCACTCAGGTAAGTTTCTTAATATCTTATACTCTAGTACTAGCCTGCCCTAGTAACACTTAATGAAAGAAAGTATTAAGTACTATCATTTACAATTAGGCAGATTGAGTGGGGAAAGGAGGAATTTACAAAACTTACAAAACTCATATTTCCTAACAAAAATAAATTGTTCTAAAAATGTAGGCATATCTTACAATCACTGTTATTACATGAAAATCTTTTTTTTTTAAGTTTTTATTTAAGTAATCTCTGCACCCAAAATGGGCCTCCATCATGACCCCGAGATCGAGAGTCACCCGCTGCTGGGACTGAGCCAGCCAGCCACCCCTTACTAAATGAAAATCTTAGCAAAAACTGAGATTATTTCCTCATTGATAAAATGAGAACAAAAACACCGAGTCAAAGAACAAGGATTGACTTATTCAAAGTTTTAAAATGTTACATATTGGGGCATCTGGGTGACTTAGTCAGTTAAGCATCCGATTTTGGTTCATGTCATGATCTCCCAGTTCATGAGTTTGAGCCCCACATCAGGTTCACTGCTGTCTGCACACAACCCACTTCGGATCCTCTGTCTCTGTCTCTCTCTCTCTCTGCCCCTCCCCTGCTTGCCCACCCAAGCTTGCTCAGGCTCTCGCTCTCTCTTGAAAATAAACATTTTTTTTTAAGAAATCTTTCAAAAAAACAAACAAATAAATAAATAAAACGTTACGTACTGAGGTGAATCTTCGGGGCTCAGTTGTCTGAGTGTCCCACTCTTGATTTCGGCTCAGGTCATGATCTCACAGTTTGTGAGTTCAAGTCTGACATCCGGCTCTTGTGCTTGGAATTTACTAACTCTCCCTTTTTTCTGCCCCTCCTACTCTCTTTTTCTCTCTCTAAATAAATAAACTTGAAAAAAATTCTAAAATGTTATATATTGAAACAAATTAGAAATATAACCTTTTAAAGTCTAGCTGAAGGGGTGCCTGGGTGGCTCAGTCAATTAAGCATCCTACTCTTGATCACAGCTCAGGTCATGATTTCAGGGTTCGTGGGTTCAAGACCCAAGTCAGGCTCTGAGCTGACAGCAAGGAACCTGTTTGGGATTCTCTCTCTCTCTCCCCCCTCACTCCCTCGAAAATAAATAAACTTTTTTTTAAATTTTTTTAATGTTTATTTATTTTGAGATAGAGAGAGACAGAGCATGAGTGGGGGAGGGGCAGAGAGAGAGGGAGACACAGAATCCGAAGCAGGCTCCAGGCTCTGAGCTGTCAGCACTGAGCCCGACGCGGGGCTTGAACTCACGGATCGTGAGATCATGACCTGAGCCGAAGTTGGATGCTCAACCAACTGAGCCACCCAGGCGCCCCTCGAAAATAAATAAACTTTAAAAAAAATGTCTATTAAAGACTAAGAACAAACTGAGAGAGGAGGGGAGTGTAGGAGGGGGGAGAGTGGTTGACTGGCACAGAGGAGGGCACTTGTTGGGATGAGCACTGGGTGTTGTATGGAAACCAATTTGACAATAATTTTTAAAAATGTCTAATTAAGAATAAATTTGGGGGAACATGGGTGGCTTAGTTAGTTAAGCGTCTGAGTTCTACTCATGATCCTACCATGAGTTCGAACCCTACGTCAGGCTCTGTACTGACAGCTCAGAGCCTGGAACCTGCTTTGGATTCTGTGTATTCCTCTCTCTGCCTCTCCCTTGCTCATATTCTGTCTCTCTCTCTCTCATAAATAAACCAAAAATAAAAAACTTTTTAAAAGAATAAATTTTATCAGAAATATTCTTAATATTGAAACTTTGTATTATATGTGGGTAACAAATATAAGATATTTTTTGTTTGTTTTAAAACTTTTTCTTTGCTCCAAGGAAGAAAATTTCCCACTTGATTTTAAATGGGTTCATATGTATGGCCTTTCATATCCTATTCTTGAAATCGAAGATGTGTTCAGATCAAAATACAGTTGAAGGGGTTTTTGGGTGGCTCAAATTGGTTAAGCATCCAACTCTAGATTTTAGCTCAGGTCACAATCTCGCCATGATCTCAGCTGAGCTTGAGCCCAGCTTCGGGTGAGCTGGAGCCCTGCTTCAGGTGCACACGAGCCCCATTTAAGGGCTCTTCTCTCTCTCTCGCTCTCTCTCTCCCTCCTTCCCTCTCTCTCTCTCTCTGCCCTTCGCTCCCTTGCGCGTTCTCAAAAAAAAAAAAAAAAAATGGGGGTGTCTGGGTGGCTTAGTTGGTTAAGTGTCTGACTTTGGCTCAGGTTATGATCTTATGGCTCATGGGTTCGAGCCCCATGTCAGGCTCTGTGCTGACAGCTCAGACCCTGGAGCCTGCTTCAGATTCAGATTCTGTGTCTCTGCCTCTCTCTCTCTCAAAAATAAATAAAAACATTAAAAAATATTTAATGAATAAACATTTAAATTAAATAAATAAATGCCAAAGAAGAAGAAAACAGCTACACTGGAGGTCAAGGGAGGTAACTCAAAGACTTTATATATAAAATTTAGGAATAATATGTTTTATCAAAAGCAGTCAAGTTCTCGGGACACCTGGGTGGCTCAGTGGGTTGAGCGTCCGACTTCAGCTCAGGTCATGATCTCATGGTTTGTGAGTTTGAGCCCCACATTGGGCTCTGTGCTTACAGCTCAGAGCCTGGAGCCTGCTTCGGATTCTGTGTCTCCCTCTCTTTCTGCCCCTCCCCTACTCATGCTGTTTCTCTCTGTTTCAAAAATAAAAACATTAAAAAAAACAAAAGCAGTCGTGTTCTTCATCCCCTACTAAATGATGTTCAGATGATGCCTAATAGTATCTCAACTATCTTTCTTCCCTCTTGCATCCATTCTCCCAGGTTTTAAGGACATTTGCTTAACAAACAGCTTACTTTTTTCTGAAATTCGATTTACTTGGAATATACATTATAACAGTTCTTGGTCTATTTTTATGATATAGAGCACTAGCAGAAGTCACACTCGGCAGTTTATGAAAAATTTGTAATGAGACCTATACACTGAAAACTAAAAAATACTGTTTTACTGGAACCCTAAATTACACCTTTGGTAAAAATTTCAGCAATTTCTTATGAGATGAAGCATATATTTTACCCTACTACCCAAGAGACACAAAAACATTACATTATGTCCAAAGACTTCTACCACAATGTATAAGTAGCACAACAAAGTAATCATAAATAAAGCTGCAAACAATCGAAGTCCATACTCTGGTAAATGGGTAAACAATTTGTAAGTCTATAGCAATGGAATAGTACTCAGCAATGAAAATGGTCCAACTACTAATATGTACGACAACATGGATGAATCTTATTGTGCAAAGTGCAAGAGGCCAGGCACGAAAAACTGCAAACTATAAATGATTTCATTTATATGAACTTCTAGAAAAAGCAAAATGAGAGATCAATGATTGTCAGAAGGTTTGAGGGGAGGAGGCTGACTACAAAGGGGAAGGAAATGTTAGGTGATAGAAATGTTCTTTCTATACCATGTCTGTGGTGGTGGTTACATGACCATTCACATTTGTCAAAACTCATCAAATTGTACAACTAAAATTGGTAAGTTTTACTGTATGTAAGTTATATCTCAAAATTGATTACAAAAAAGTAATGTATGTACTCTTTATTATATTTCATTGTTACAAAAAAGAACTTTAAAACAAGCATTCTTAAGTTTTAAATTCAAGAATAAACTACACAGTACATAAAATTAACACCAATTAAGATCTGGGACAAGTTATCATATGAAATATATAGCAGAGATTCATCACTTACTAATTCACCCTAAAACTCAATTAAAAAAAAAAAAAACAAGATTTGCCAGAACCTATCAAAATCCATTAATAGAAAGAAGTAAATACAAAGCATTACTCATTTAAACAAGCCATAAGAACTCTAGCTGTAAAAAGTATTATCTCACTGTGTTTCATAATGCATTAATTATGATAGTGAGCTTTTAATTAGTTAAAAAAAACTTTTTTCAAGTTATGAGTTTCTAAAACATACACTTTGGGTAATAAAATTATACACTTTTTAGCAACAAAGGTTGTGATAAGCTACTCACAGGTAATGAAGAAAGATGTAAGCAAGAATCAAAATTCTGGTGTACATTCTGCTTTCAGATGCTTTGACAATACTATTGCACTGCTAGCTGTAAAGTACAGTAGTGCAATAAAGTCAGAGCATTCGTTAGCAGAAATTGGAGGAAAGGAACACAAAAGCATCTTGCATCAGTTGAAGCTTCAGTGTGAAAAGAATTTAAAGAAGGGCTGCCATTTTGGACAGAAGACACCCCAAACCTAAGAACATGTATATCAATGTTAAAAAGAAAGAAGTGAATTTAAATATCAAAATAATAGTTTTCTGATGACTAACCTATGATTAATATTCAACAGAAATCTGTAGAAAGGAATTGTGTAAACACGTCCTAAACTTTAGAAGTTATTAACATGGGTATTATTAAAACTTTAGGACTGATATTAACAAAACCAGTTTTAATTACTACTAAAGCAAAGTTGTGAAAAAGATTTCTGGTCTTGAGACATGTTGGTTAGCTCCCCCATAGCAATTGATTGATTAAGAATATCAGAGAAAACAGGGACACCTGGGTGGCTCAGTCAGTTGCATGCCCAGCTCTTGACTTCGGCTTGGGTCATGATCTCACTGTTCATGGGTTTGAGTCACACATTGGGGTTTGCACTGGCAGGGTGGAACCTTCTTTGGGATTCTCTCTTTCTTTCTCTCTCTGCCCCAGTCCCGCTCATGTGCTCTGTCTCTCTCTCTCTCTCAAAATAAACAAATAAACTTTAAAAAAACTAAAAAAGAATATCAGAAAAAAACATATGAAAAGTAAAGTAAGTTTCCTAATCTGTAAATACCCAATCTATATTTCTGGAATCTAAGCTACATTAAATACTAAAAGCTGTAACCATCTTATAGCTTTTTATCTCAAGAGTTTACAGACGTCCAGGGAATTAATGTCTCCTAAATGAGACTCTACCTAATGGAATACTATGGAAGGGGATTTTAAAATTTCAGTTAACCCCTGGGACACGGGGTGGGGGGGGGGGGAGGCTCAGTCAGTTAAACGTCCAAATCTTAATTTCAGCTTAAGTCATGATCTCAGAGTTCATGGGATCAAGCCTGGAGTCGGGCTGTACCCTGAAAGAGCCTACTTGTGATTCTCTCTCTCTTTCTCTCTGCCCCTTCCCCACTCATGTGCATGTGTTCATATACACACATGTTCTCTGTCTCTCTCTCTAAAGCAATAAATAAACTTTAAAAAATAAATACATAGGGGCGCCTGAGTTGATTGAGTGTCCAACTCTTGATTTCAGCTCAGGTCATGATCCCAGGGTCATGGGATCAAGCCCCACATCAGGTTCTATGCTGAGCGTGGAGTATGCTTGAGACTTTCTCTCTCTCTCTTTGTCTCCCCCCCCCACCTCGTTTGCCCCTCTCCCCTGCACTCTCTGTCTGTTAAAGTAAAAATAACATATTTTTATAAATAAAATTTCAGTTAACCCCTAAAGATCTTAAATATAGGAGAAAAATCACCTCTACTTCCTTCAAACATAGAAAAATCAAGGAGAAAATAATATATGGTACATACAGGAGGAGGTTCTGAGATTTTAAGAATCCAATTTTCTTTGATTCAAGACAATTATCACCATCCTAACTTTTAGCTGGTAAGAAACCATTCAAAAGTCAGATGTAAGCCCAGACATAGAAATAGTATAATAGTATAACATTGTACTCTTGTGCACAACCACTAGTGGTACGTGGACAAATATCACTCAATCAGTAAGTGAAAGGGAAAAAGTTAGAGAACAAAGATAACCCTACAATGAGCTTATTCCCCCATTAATAATTTTGATTGATCCAAAAATACTTTCCATTATTTTCACTAACCTTTCTTTAAATCAGCTGCTTGGTTAGATTGAACCTCCTAAGAAATAAACTCAAATTCAAGACAACTGGAAATGAATGACTTGACCTCAAATCCTAGGCCATATAACTCAGGTACTATAATAATTCAACTCTGCTAGCCAAGCATCAGGTTTTAAAGACAGGTATTCATAAATAAATAAATAATCTGTTTAAGAGCCAAATGTTTAATTTTCTGAATTAGAAATTAACCCAAACGAGAAAAGTATGAAATAAGAGGATCAGGCGTCTACAAAATGAGAATAACTACTTTCTTTTCAAAGTTCAATTATATGCATTCTCTTTCACTTAATAAATTTTCTTTTTTTTTACAAATTTGTTTTAATATTTATTTTTGAAAGAGAGAGACAGAGTATGAGTGGGGGAGGGGCAAACAGAGAGAGAGACACACACACACACAAAGAATCCGAAGCAGGCTCCAAGCTCCCAGTTGTCAGCACAGAGCCAGAGGTGGGGCTCCAACCCAGAACCATGAGATCATGACCAGAGCCAAACTCAGATGCTTAACTGACTGAGCCACCCAGGTGCCCCTCACTTATTTAATTTTCAACATTAGCTCCTCAACGAATCCTTTACTCAAGTAATGTAGAACCAAAACTCAGAGGATTGTACAGGAAATCATTTCTTTCCAACCTTAGAAACTAAACCGGATCAGGGGCACCTGGGTGGCTCAGTCGGTTAAGCGGCCGACTTCAGCTCAGGTCATGATCTTGCCGTCTGTGAGTTCGAGCCCCGCGTCGGGCTCTGTGCTGATGGCTCAGAGCCTGGAGCCTGCTTCTGATTCTGTGTCTCCCTCTCTGTCTGCCCTTCCCCTGTTCACGCTGTGCCTCTATGTCTCTCAAAAATAAATAAACATTAAAAAAAAAAAAAAAATTTTTTTTAAAAAAAAAGAAACTAAACCGGATCATAGATACAGCACATGGCAAATCTGAAGATGAGATGCACTCTCTTCTACTATTTGATCAATAAAAAGTAGTAATAACAAAACTGTAATAGTTCAAATACATTTTGTAAACTCTAATGATTATGGAAACAAACCAATAACTGGAAAGGGAGAGAGGAAGGCTACCACTAGGTACTTGCAAGTAATTTGGGACCTGCTTTCTTCTCTTCATCTCTTAAAAAGAATTTTTAAAAAACTACCCCATCATTCGAATATCTAAAAGTTTAAGAGCCTAGCTACCTCATAATTTTCTAAAACCTCCCTTTTTCGAGATGTACACTTAATCATATTCCCCTTAAATTGTGTTCAATTTAAACATTAAAAAAAAAAAAAAGGCGCCAGGGTGACTCAGTGGGTTAAGCGCCCAATTTCGAGTCAGGTCATGATCTCATAGTTCCTGAGTTTGAGTCCCGTGTCGGGCTCTGTGCTGATAGCTGGGAGCCTGGAGCCTGCTTCGGATTCTGGGTCTCCCTCTCTGGCCCACTCCCACTCATTCTCTCTCTCTCTCTCAGAAAATAAATAAATATTAAAGAAAATTGTGTTCAGGGGCACCTGGGTGGCTCAGTGGGTTGAGGGTCCAACTTTGGCTCAGGTCATGATCTCACAGCTCAAGAGTTCCATCCCAGCATTAGGCTGTGCTGGCAGCTTGGAGCCTGGAGCCTGCTTTGATTATGTCTCCCTCTCTCTGTCCCTCCCCTGATCGCTCTCGGTCAAAAATAAATAAACATTAAAAAAAAATTTTTTTTAATTGTGTTCAATCTTAAAAAAAAAAGGCCTGTGAGAATATTGACTCTCATGCAGTCAATTGGTACCTCAAAACTTTACAAACTTTGGAAAGTTTACAAGTTTGGAAAGTGGTGAAAAATTCTTCCTTTCTTCACTGCCATTCCCTCCCCACCCCATCATCCCCTACTCCCACAAAGAAAATTAAAACTCAAAATTGTTAGAATCGACTGGAAAAACTTCAGGTCGAATTTGTATAAGAGGCACTACAAGTCATTAATACATCACGAGAAAATAATAACATTTATCAAGCTCTCACATTTTCTGGAGGTGAGAATCGAAGTATGGACCTCAGTTTCTTCCAGGGTCACTACCAGTGCAGATGCTAAGTGACCGAAGGTTCAACTTGAGAGAGAGCAGCGCTGACATAAATGATATCCAAGGTTGTAATGCCAGGGTATGGTAGGGGTAGGACGGGCGGTTTGAGATGGAGAAGAAAGACTTGGGC
Organism: Paguma larvata; assembly: GCA_030068075.1. NCBI lineage: Eukaryota > Metazoa > Chordata > Mammalia > Carnivora > Viverridae > Paguma > Paguma larvata. The sequence continues at coordinate 55,247,802 of CM057843.1, forward strand.
TTTTTGAATTAATTTTGTTATTTTTCTTTAACAAAACACCGAAAGGAGCTCAATGATGGGCGCGTCCTCCAAATTCCGTATTTTAAAGAAAGCCAGCCCAATTCAAACATAGTAATGCGGGGTGGGGGGAGGACTGAAGATAGAACAGGGGAAACTGAGAAGGAAAAAAGCGCGGGCGATCAAGCTGGTAGTCTAAGAATGGGAGGGAGGGAATAAAGAGAACAAATGAGGAAAGGATCCATAGACGAAAACTAGGACAGCCCTTCAGCTTGGCGCCCCGGAGCAGGCCAAGCAGCAGCCGGAATCCTTTCCAATTATTCGCCCGCGCCCACTACTTTCATAAATGAATGAAACTCGGCAACTCGAAAGCAGGGTGCCTTCCTTGTCCCAATTCCTCCCGCGCTCCAAGAAAGAAGCTAGAGGTTGAGGTCCCCATCGCTCACACCTTTTCCCTACCCAAGGGCTGCCGCCTTCGATCCAAACATAAACTGGTCTTAGGGCTTCCTCGGCCGCTAAGAAGTTCTGCACGCGAGTCTAGAACCTTTCTCAGACTTTCCCAGCCCGCCTTGGAGAACGTGAACGGCTCTGCCCTAATGGGATTTCTCTCCGCCCCCCTCGGTTTATTCCCCACCTCGCCTTCCATCTCTTTCTTTTGAGTGTGAACGACCTCTCTCCTTCTTGGGGCGGTTAGGGACCATTCCGGTCACGTCCTTTGGCGGGGGGCGGAATACACAAAACGCTGCCTGCGCGAGCCACAGCTCCTTGAAGGGCGGAAAGGTAAGAGCACAGAACAAGGAATTCCAAAGGCCCTGCTACCTCAGCATCTCCCGCCATTTCCCTCACGAGTTTCCCGGATGTAACCCCTTCCCCCGCGGCGGTTAAAAGAGACCAAGCGGCTGCGACTCCCTTTGATACAAGAAGAGGGAACTCGAATCTGATCCAGCTTCTGCCGCCCAAGGGTTTCCGGCGACTCGAAATTGCATCCCACCTTGGAGGCCATCCGGGAGAAATAAACTACCCAGCAGACCTCCTTTACTTTACACTCACCATCAGTTCCAGCTTATCGACCTCCGCCTCCATGTTGAATAGTTGACATTCCTCAGACCGCGGCGGTGCTTAAGCCGCAAACCGTACTAGCACTGAGGGTGCCTATTGGACAGCTGTCACTCAACGTCTCACACTCATTGGTTCCTCTGCTTCACTGGCGTCCGCCCATTGGCGACTGGGTAACGCCCCTCTACATGAAACACCTTCTCCCGTTGGGCAAAGACACAAAACGCCGCAGGAGGATTGGCTGCTGTATACTTTTTTTTTTCCATTGGCTGCACCCTCATCGATACTTTCAACTTCATAGTTAGGGCTCCGCAGAAATGAGATTGCGATTGGTATAATCGGAAGAGAGCCAACCAATTACACAAAAGCTTCCACAAACAGCATAAGAGACATGACACACCTTCTTAGGTCTCCTGCTTCCCCTCCCCTTCGCTCCCGCCTTCCACTTATTCATACAAGAAGCGCCTCAGCTTTCATTGGCCAGTGCGTGGTGATATCTTAACCAATCACAAGCCAGACTGTGCTCCTACAGTACCCAGAGCGCGAATCGTGGAGAGACCTTGGCTACGATTGGTCCTTCCGTGATAAGGTTTTAATTTTGAATTGTTCTACATGGCGAGGGAGAGGCCACTACCTGGACTGCATCTAATCCCGAGTTCTTAGACTAGTAAGTGCAAGGAAATCTCCCTTTGTTAGATGGGCTCGCATCTTCCGTAGCTGGGCCTGTTGCTGCTTGAGTTCTTATGATTTATGGAGGTGGGGATTTTGGCTGTACTCACAGAGACGCACTGGGAATAGGACGTTTGAGGGTGGGTAAGAAGTGTCGGCCTGGCTCCATCCTAACCATACTTGCATTTAATTAACGCTCTGCAAAATATGTTTTGGAGTAAAGCGTCTGCCTTTCTTTTGCACGTTCCTTTAGATCTTGCTATTCACTTTTGTCCGGAGACCAACAGCACCTGCATAACTTGGGCGCTTGTTAACAATCCAAATGATCGGGCTCCACCCAGAATATGCATTTTAACAAGATCCCCCACCCCCAGTGATTCTTATGTACATTAAAGTTTGAGAGTGTACATTTTTAGATAGCGAGTATTACTATGTTCCTTGATAAGCTCTTAATATCGTCTAACGTTTTGTGAGAGTGTCAATTTTAAAAGTGTGTTTACTTGTGTGTCATACTGTGCTGGACTACATTTTAGGGAGCTGCAATCCTGGTAGAGAAACAAGACAGAAACTAAAAAACCAATGTGGCACAGTGTAAAACAAAATTAAATACGACCAAGTACCAGAAATAGCCCTATGAATGTTCAAGAGTAATGAACTGGTCAAGGATATTGATAAATTGACTGAAAGCTGTTTATGGAAAAATGTAAGAAACCGCCGTAAAAATGTGTTTTTACGAAGAGTGTAATGAAATGCAATTTTCATTTTCATTGCTGTCACAGTTTTGGAAGTACCCCTTGATCGAAAGCACTTCTCATATCATAGGATGGAGTTTTTGTTTTGTTTTGTTTTAATTTTTTTAACGTTTATTTATTTTTGAAAGACATAGAGACAGAGCGTGAGCAGGGGAAGGGCAGAGAGAGAGGGAGACACAGAATCCGAAGCAGGCTCCAGGTTCTGAGCCGGCAGCACAGAGCCCGGGGCCCGACGTGGGATTCGAACTCACAGTGTGAGATCATGACCTGAGCCGAAGTCTGCCGCTCAACCAACTGAGCCACCCAGGCGCCCCTGTTTTAATTTTTTTTATTTATTTTTGAGAGAGAGAGTGCGAGCAGGGGAGGGTCAGAGAGAGAGGGAGACCCAGAATCTGAAGCAGGCTCCAGGCTCTGAGCTGTCAACACAGAGCCCAACAGCGCTGCTGAAACTCAGGAACCTCGAGATCATGACCTGAGCTAAAGTCCGACACTTAATGGACTGAGCCACCCAGGCACTCCTAGGGTGTAGTGGGTGGAGTTTTAATAGAAGCAGCAGTGCCAACTCCTACAGAATACTGTAACTCTTACTCTATTATTTATTTTACCTTCCTACTGGAAATAATTTTGGTGCCATCCTTCAATCATATGTAGGTGTGGAATGATTTGAAGAACTTAAAAACCTCTCTCACCAAGAGATTTTTCAAAATGTAATTGTATTAAAGCATATTCCTGAACTAAAAATGAGACCACTTAGCAGGAATGATTTATTTCATTCATTTGTTGAATGAAAATTATTTAATGCCTGCTACACTTGATCCTGGAGAAACAAGGATGAGTAAAATTTATCCTAACCTTGAAAGGCTCATAGTCCAGCTGGGTGGCAAACATGCAAATACAAATTACAATGCAATATAATAAATGCTCTAATAACAATGTGTATAAAATGCTTAGAAGCACTAAAGAGATGACATTTTCAGCCAATATCAATTCCATAAGGACAGAGACTATGTTGGCCTTGTTTGGAATTGTATCCCAATACCTACCACACCTACCTACCAAGGTGGATTATCAGCACGCAACAAATACCTGTGAGCAAAAGTAACAGCATCTCGGAGACTATAGAAGTTGACTTGAAGGAGGATACCCCAAGTAGAGGGAAAGGCTATAGAAAGTATTTGGTGTTTGCTATACCTGAAGTACAAACTGTCAATCACTAGAAGAGATGAGGCTGCAGAGAGCCATCAGACTGAATTGTGACAACCTTTTTTTTTATTGTTTATTTCCTTTTGAGAGAGACAGACAGACAGAGCAGGAGTGAGGGAGGAGCAGAGAGAGGAAGACATAGAATCCCAAGCAGGCTTCAGGCTCTGAGCTGTCAGCACAGAGCCCAATGCAGGGCTTGAACTTAAGAACGGGGAGATCATGACCTGAGAGAAAATCAAAAGTCTGTCCTTTAACCAACTGAGCCGCCCAGAGCCCCTCAGCTCAAATTTGTTTGAATTTCTTTACTGCCTTTTTGTTTTTTAAGACATTGTTTCAAGTAACCTCTACACCCAACATGGGGCTTAAACTCATGACCCTGAGATCATATGCTCAAGTTACTGAGCCAGCCAGGTGCCCCTATAATGTTCTTTCTTGTAAATTTCATATAGAGCTGATTTTCAGAGAGTACTATTATTGATTTTTACAGACTTCTTATATCTGTAGCCAACCTATGGTTGCAATTTATAAACAAGTATAGTCCTAATAGGAATGTTAATTGATATTTTCATTTATTATTCTATGGAATAAGATAAAGTGAAATACAAAGATTTCTTTGGAACTTCACTTCAGTTACATAAACAAAACTTCTTTGATGAATCAAATACTAGTTTTCAAATACTGGAATATTTCTCAATTTTTTAATGCTACTCCTAATGTAACAACTACAGACAAGATATTCTTTTAAATTTAATCTGCATTATTAACAGTTTCTTTATCACTTTCTTAACAATCAGCAACAAATCAAGCCCTGATCTGTAGTGTTGTTGTTGTTGTTGTTTTAATTTTTTTAATGTTTATTTTTGAGCTGGGTGGGTGTAGGGGTTGGGGGGAAGAAACAGAGAGAAGGAGACAGAGGACCTGAGCCAAAGTTGGTCACTTAACCGACTGAGCCACCCTGTCGGTGTTTTTTAATGTCCATCATGTAAATACTCCCATCATAGGCAATTTCAAGTTTTCAGTATGAAGTCTTTGAATGTGGGGTTGGAAAGAAATGAACATTCTATAGCATTTTCACTACATAGATACAATAAGGTGAATAACCTCAAAAGCATAAATAATAGTAAAATCATTAGAAACTGATAAGTTTTGCATCATATTTATTACCATTTTAAATATAAATTATCTAATTATAAGCTTATATAATTTAATTTTAATGGTGGATGTGTTTAACAACTAACTCACAGACTTTGCGAAAATTTAAGTTGATGCCAACCCCAGCACACCATTGGAGTGGAAATAAAGGTATAGAGCCAAGTTTAAACCAGAATGTCCAGCTCCGTTCTTTAAAGTCTATTTTTATAACTAAAGGATTGGTGAGTATGAGGGAAAAAAAGAGGCTGGAGGCCAGTTCTCTGTGTCAGTTTGAGGTCTAACAAAAGACATCAAAGGGAGAAAGGGAACAGAAGGGGGAGGGCTATGTAGGGGAGCGCAGATGGAAGACAAGGAAGGGGAGGTTACCACGGAAGTCTCAGATTCTGGGGATTTCAACCAGTGGACTCTGCACCTTGGAGGGGGTTTCCCAGTGACATTTCTCCACAGAAAGTTATGGGCATGGTTTTGATGAGGTTTAATCTTCTTTTGAGGCAACCACAAGATTGCTGCTTCCTCTGAGACTTCCCTAAACCTAAACCTCTTCATGCAGAGTATTTTGGTTTTGTTTTAATTTACGTTTGTTTAAAAAAATCAATCAGTCCTTTAGCCGTCCTTTGTATTTAATAATCCTTAGTTGGCCTTCTTTCATTATTTCAGCAGGAAGGAGAAGTGATATAATAAGTGATAAGGTGAAGTCAGCTAACTATTTTTCGGTGTGTTTCCCAAGTCTCTAAGAACAACTAAGGAGAACACTGTTAGTTTGAGACTGGCATCAATTCAATAAGATGCTATAAGGAAACTTTACTCCTAGAAGAGCTGTTGATAATATGCACTCTCACCCGTTGCCATTAGGGGTGCCCTCTGCAAGTCCAAAGCTCTCGGAACTATAGTAACCCACTTCTGAGTTTTTACAATCCACAGCGGGTAAAAAGGCTGGGTTTCTTCAGCCAGTGCAATCTGAGAGCTGAGCAAAGCCTAGAGCTGCATACCAATTATTGAAAGGTTACTGGGTGAACAAAAGTGGAATGAATGTGTATTTTAAAGGCCAATTGTTCCTATTCAAATGTAAGTTTGAAGGGAAGGAGGCCCAGCCCTTGCAACCATTTTTATTTCTGCTACTTGAATAAGGACATCTTTGTTCTTCAGGTAGCAACAGCTGAAACCAGCGAAGCCCTTCTTCCCATCGAACTAGCTCTGATTTAATTTTCTTCAGAAAAGGATCTAAATTAAAATCTAACACTAGATGGTGTTCTAAAATGCTTTAAAATAAATGTTTTGAAGCACCCATGTCTTAGATTTGGGGTAACTTATTACATTGTATATCTCCTATTTTATCTACTGTTGTACAATAGAGCGATAGAGCTCATCTAATCTTTCTGTGTCTCAGTTTACTCTTATGTAAAAATAGGAATAAAGATCCTCTTTCCCAGGGATAAAATCTTGCAGGATTTATTCAGCGAAGATTCACTGAGAAAATGTATGTGAAGGTGTGTAAAAGTAAATGGACATTCAATGGTTAAATTTGTTTTCTTCCACTACCAACCTATCACAGGTTGGTGCTCAGAAACTTCTTATTGGTAAAGACACTTCTTTTAATACCAACTATAGCCATTTTTCTCTGTTATAAGAAAGGGAAATACGCTTGACTTAGTGAAGAAAAGCAAGACCAGCAAAACAAAATCAGAGAGTAATGTAATGCCAAAGCCAAGTCTCTCTAAAGATACTTCAAATCTAGGTTTAAATTTTTCTTCACTTCAAGAGACTTCCAGGATGCTGGTAGCAATATATTTCCTAACCCAGGTGGTTGGCTATAAGGATGTGTTCACTTTGTGATAGTTCATTGAACCGTATTGTTAAGATTTGTGCATTTTCTATATGCATATATCATTCTAAAATTAAAAATGTAAAAAATTTTTTTTTCTCTACAGAAATCATGCCGAAGTTCAAGCAACGAAGGCGAAAGCTAAAAGCCAAAGCAAAAAGATTATTCAAAAAAAGAGAAGCCTCTCACTCTCAGCCCAAGCTGATTCCACCTCCTCCTCGGCCACCCTCACCAGAAAGGTAAGATATAAATAAAAAATATTAAAAATCTGATCTGTTAAGGATAGAGTTGATGTGGAAAATGTTGGGGGTCATAGCCAATAGTCAAGAGAGAATTCCTGAGACCTCTTCAGTGCAAAAAGATGGTTTTATTAAAACACGACAGGACCCATGGGCAGAAAGGGCTGCACTGGGATTGTGATGGGTGACAAATTGTATACTTTCAAGTGGGGAGAGGGTTAGGGATAGCATAAGTCTCTAAGGAATTTAGACGCGAGGTTTTCAGGACCTTGAGGGGCTAGCTGCTGTTAGGATAAGGTCATGTACTAACTCTAGTAAAACCGTAGTCGTGAGACCTTTAGATGTATATCAGTGGGCAATATGTTTAGAGAATGGTTGCTAACATATACCTTGGGAGAGTAGAGATAAGGAAAGTTTCCAAAGGCATTTTCATATCCTAAAGAAGACTTACAGGATCCTGGGAGGTCAGGATAATATTAAGCTAAGGTTGCCTTTTGCCCAAAGTGTCACTATCCAGGCAGCTGAGCTCCCAGAAGAAGGTCACTCTGTGTATTTCAAGAACTTATAAATGGGCTGTAGACAATAAGAAAATTTAATTTTTCATTTGCCTTTGTTTCCCACATCAGAATTACCAGATTTAGCAAATAAAACCCAGAATGGCCAATTAAATTTGAATTTCAGATAAACAATAATTTTGTATTTTAATATTGTACCATGCAACATTTGCAATATACTTATACTAAAAAATTATTTATCCTTCATCTGAAATAAAATTTTGACTGAGCGTCCTGAATTTTATGGGGTGAACATAGTTCAAGAGTAAAAATCACAGACAATTGTATTGGAGATTGACTATTTTCTCCTTCCCTAGAGTCAATTTAATTGTATAAATCTGCTAAGTGATGAAAGAGGGGTATAGGACTAGAATTTAAATTTTAGTTTTGGTTTGATCAGTTCTCTGGGACTTAGGTTTAGGTGCGCTATTGAAAGAGACTCTTAAGTCATTGGAACCTTAGGATACTGAGTTTCAAAATAACATACTTTATACATTTCGTTGTTATAGCTCTCTTTACAGGAAAAAAATTTAAACAAACAGTTCCTCAAAAAGCATTAATCACGATATTATCTTAACTCTTCTCTATCTCTCTTGAATATTGAAAACACCCCCTAACTGGTCTTCCTGCTCCTGCCCTCGCCCTCTGCAGCCTATTTCAACACAGTAGTCAGAGCGAGCCTGTTAAAAACATGTCAGATTGCCCCTCTACTTAATACTCCCCAACGTCTTTTCCTGGCTCAGTTGGAAAAGATGTGACTCTTGATCTTGGGGTCCTGAGTGCAAGCCCCACATTAGACATAGAGATTACATTTCAGTACATACATATATACATGCATACAAACATATATACTCTCCAATGTCTTCCACTCTCAGAGTAAAAATTAAAATCCTTCGTATGACCTTTATGATCGGACTTTGACATTATCTCTTAATCCCCTACCCTTCAGTTCCTCTACCCTAGTCATCCTGGCCTCCTTGCTGTTTCCTAGACCCCTCAGACCGGCTGCCATCTCAGGCCCTTTGCACTTACCATTACCCTTGCCCGGAATGCTCTTCTCCCAGATATTTGTATTGCTGGCTTCTTCCATTTTTGTTTTGTTTTGTTTTGTTTTTTTAAGTAGGCTCCATGCCCAAAGTGAGGCTTGAACTTATGACCATTGATCCATTGATCAAGAGTCATATGCTCAGGCCGTGATCTCATGGTTTGTGGGATCAAGCCCTGCATCAGGCTCCATGATGACAGCTGATAGCTCCTAGCCTGCTGAGGATTCTCTCTCTCTCTCTCTCTCTCTCTCTCTCTATCTCTATCTCAAAATAAATTAATAAACTTAAAAAAAAAACAGAGTTGTCTGCTCTACCAACTGAGCCACCCAGGTTCCCCTGTATTGCTAGCTTCTTTACTTTGTTAAAGTTTTTTTTTTTTTTTTCTCAAAAGTCACCTTCTCAGTGAGACTTCCCTGCCCACCCTACCTATAATTTCACCTCCACCCAATGTTTCTCTTTTGATATATCCTTTTCCTCATAATATTCACTATCTAGCAACCCATATATATTACTTATTTACTTACTTTTACTTTTCTTTCACAACATATAAGTTCAGTGAGGGCAGGGTTTCTATCTATTTTGTTCATTACTGAATCCCTGATGCCTCTTCTTTTTTTTTTCAATGTTTATTTATTTTTGAGAGAGAGAGAGAGACCGAGCATGAGCAGGGGAGGGGCAGAGAGAGAGGGAGACACAGAATTTGAAGCAGGCTTCAGGCTCTGAGATGTCAGCATAGAGCCCGACGCAGGGCTTGAACTCATGAACCATGAGATCATGACCTGAGCCAAAGTTGGATGCTCAACTGAACTACCCAGGCACCCCCCTGATGCCTCTTTATTTACTATTTATTTTTCTTATTACTATCTATTTACTCCACAAAATAATTTGTGGATCTAGAAACTCTAGAATTTAATGAAGAGTTTAGATTTAGGTAGGTAGTCTCTACTCCTGAGTCATACTAATAGAACTAGCTTGTTATTTAAATAGAAGCTGTTATTCCAACTCAGGAGTTTTTTATTTGTTTCGTTTTGTTTTTCCTACAGAGTGGTTATTCCTTCAGCAGATAAACCCCTTAGCAGAAGCTGGCTAAGATCATCCTGGAACTTCAGATTTCCCAATATCAAAGATACAGTAAAACTTTGGACAAACAGAGTGTGGTCTATATACAACTGGTGCCAGAACTGCATGGCCCAGGTATGGGTTTGACATACCTATTTTCAGCAATATGGTTTTTCTACATACTTGGTATGTATGTTCACATGTGTGTGCTCAAATCAGCACAACACTTAGGCTAGGCTCAGGTAAGATGAAATCATGGGGTCACATATGCCTTTGCTTCTGTAAAACATACATCAAACCACTTTCTTTTCTCTTTTTTCTTGTCTCATTTATTTTTTAATTTCAGAGTTTAGAAGTATTGAAAGACACCATCTTTCCATTCCGTTCCTGCCACCGAGAACTTCACAGTCTAAAACAACGGTTTTGCATTTTGGAAAGTGAATTATGCAGGCTCCAGGAAACTCTGAAGGTCAGTATTGGGTTTTGTTTTGTTTTATTTTGTTTTTTAGTTTTATTTATTTATTTTGAGAGAGGGTCCGAGAGGGAGGGAGGGAGAGAGAGAGAATCCCAAGCAGACTCCATGCTGTCAGCATGGAGCCCGATATGGGGCTCAAACCCGTAAACCGTGAGATCATGACCTGAGCCAAAATCAAGAGTCAGCCACTTAATCGACTGAGCCACCCAAGTGCCCCTGAAGGTTGGTGTTGTTAAATAAAAAAGAAATCCAGAATTAGGGAAGGAGGGCAGGCGTTATCCCCCATAGAAATTCCATTATGCTTTTATCAGAAGGAGAGACGGGTACAGGCAAGTGCTAATCTTGAGCCTGTTTGTCCTCAGATCCATTCCTTAGGCTTCAAGGCTCTGCTCTGTACTGCAGGGGGGCTAACCCATGCAGGCTGTATTTCCCAAGCTCCATGTCACCTGGTTCCTGATTGTGCTGAGCTAACGGAAGACATTGATGAGACATTGACCAGGGCTGGGGGTGGGAGGTAGGAGGTGGGGTGTTTTTCCCTCTTCATTCTCTGCACTGGGCAATTTCTCCAGGGATGGTTGCTGTTGTCTCTCTCACTCCAGCTCCCTCCAGGTCAGCCTACCTGTTTCTTGATTCTCTGGATTAACCCACCTCCAGAGATCTGGTTACACTGCTCTTCCCTTTGTCTCTCTAGCGTCAAGCTCTTCATGGCTTTCTACTGTTGCTAATCTCTGGGCTGCCTCAGTGTCCCCTGTATGCTTTTCAGCTCATTCATCATCAATGTAACCAATTGCCTACATTATATTCCTCCTCTTTTTTTTTTTATTCCCCCCACCTTTTATTTTATTTTATTTTATTTTTTTCTGACACAATTTGCTTTTATTTTTAGGCAAATCAACCCAAGTCACAGTTAATAAGGAATTACAACCCAGACTAGGTCTTTACAGATGCAATGTAAATCAAGGGCAGAGTATAAAGAAACTGATCCCTTTTGATTGAAGTATTATAAAAAGGCATAGAGAAACCAGCGGCAGTAATCTGACTGTATAGCGATAAAACCACCATTTTCTGTCTATCAGATAAAAATAATGTTCCCCCCTCTTTTAAATACTCAGGATGGTTTCTATTTTCCTGACTGAGATAGGCAGAAAAAAAACTATAAACATCCACTCTCCCCAAACTCCCCTAAGCAAGGCTCCTATTCTCAACATCTAAAACTCAAAAAATAGGGGCGCCTGGGTGGCTTAGTTGGTTAAGTGGCCAACTTCAGCTCAGGTCATGATCTCACGGTCTGTGAGTTCGAGCCCCGCGTCGGGCTCTGTGCTGATGGCTCATCAGAGCCTGGAGCCTGCTTCAGTTTCTGTATCTCCCTCTCTCTCTGCCCTTCTCCTGCTCACGCTCTGTCTCTATGTCTCTCAAAAATAAATAAATGTTAAAAAAAAAAATTTTAGAAAATTTTAGAAATCTCTACACCCAGCATGGGGCTTGAACTCTTGACCACAAGAGATAGAGTCGCATACTTTGCCAACTGAGCCAGACAGCCACCCCTTAAGTTAACGATTTGAAGATGAGGAGATCACAAACTTGTATCTGGGTGGACCCTAAATCCAATGATGAATGTCCTTATAAAAGAGACACAGAGTAGAGCATGCACAGAGGGAAGGAGGAGCAGTGGGACCGCAGGCAGGGATTGGAATGATGCAGCCCCAAGCCCAGGAATGGCCCCAGGTACCCACAACAGGAGGAGGCGAGGAACAGATTCTTCCCTAGAGCGTCGGGAGGTAGCACAGCCCTGCTGACACCTTGATTTAGAATTCTAGCCTCTAGCACTGTGAAGAGATGAATCTCAGGGACACCTGGCTGGCTCAGTCAGAAGAGCATGCAACTGTTGATCTCAGGGTTGTAAGTTCGATCCCCACTTGGGGTGTAGTAATGACTTAAATAAATAAAACTTAAAAACGCTGAATTTCAATTGTGTTAAGACACGAAATTTGTGATAATTCGATAGAGCAGCCAAAGGAAACTAATTTCACTTGCAAGGGCTGCCATGATAAAGTAGCATGGACCAGGTGGCTTATATAACAGAAATTTATTTTCTCACAGTTCTAGAGGCTAGAAGTTTGAGACCAATGTGTTGGTTCTTCTTAGGCCTCTCTCTTTTGGCTTGCCTTCTCACTGTGTCCTCAAATGGTCTTTTCTCTGAGCACTGTACACATCCCCAGTGCTTCTCCTGTGTGTTCAAATTTCTTCTTTTTATATGGACATCTGTCAAATTGGACAAGAACCCACCCTGATAGCTTCATTTTAACCTAATCACTTCTTTTTTGTATGTTTATTTATTTATTTTTGAGAGAGAGAGTGAGCGAGCGAGCATAAGTGGGGGAGGGGCAGAGAGAGAGACACACAGAATCCAAAGCAGCCTCCAGGCTCCAAGCTGTCAGCACAGAGCCCGATATGGGGCTCGAGCTCACAAACTGTGAGATCATGACCTGAACCGAAGTCAGACGCTTAACCCAACGAGCCACCAGGCACCCCTAACTTAATCATTTTAAAGGCCCTGTCTCCAAAAACATTCTGAGGTACTGGGATTAGAGCTTCAGCATATGAGTTGGGGAAGGGAGTAGGGGATACAATTCAGCTCATAACATTCATGTTCCATCCCCTCGGCCTTTTTATCAGTTCCTGGAGTATACTGTAGTTTTGGCTGCATTAAGTACTTTTCCCTCTGCCAAGAACTTTCTTTCCCCAAACCTTATCTCCCTTGAGACCTGATAAGTTGCAATTCATCCTTGAGATTATGGCTAAATATCACTCCCCAGGTTTCTCACTGTTCATGATCACAGCACAATTCACTGCTTTCACTGAAGCATTATTTTGTTTTGTTCTGAGTCTGTGTGTGTTTAATGTCTCTCTTCCTTACCAGACTGTTAGCTCCACATGACAAACAGGATTCACATCATACCCATAGTGCCTGGCAGGTAGCACACACAAAACAAATATATGAATGAATGAATGAATGAATGAATGAGTGAGTGAGTGAATGAGCTTGTCATAAATGAGAAAATATTATAAAATACATAGTATACTGAGAAAGCATTCAATACATGGTAGCTATTATCTTGATGACTACAAGCCTCAAGAACCAAATTAATCTGTTATTCATTTGCCAAATGTAATGTTTTCTTACAGACCGTCTTGGAAAATTCTTCCTGCCCAAGCTGTGGTCAGACGTGTCACATACGTGGTAAACTTACAAATGTGCCTGCCTGTGCTCCAACCACCCCTGGAGAATCTAGAGCTGTACTCCCTCCCACACTGCCACAGCCAACCACCCATCTACCTCCTCTTCCACCTCCGCCTCCACCCCCTCCACCTCCTCCTCTCCCTCCACCTCCACCACCTATAGCACCTTTGCTGCTCAGGAAATCCAGTCGCACTAAAGCACTTCAGGTAGGAAACAATCCAGTAATAATGTGTTTTGTTCAGTGTATGATGTAGGAGAAAGCAAGGCAGCCTTTAAAAACAATTTTTTTTAATGTTTATGTATTTTTGAGAGAAAGAGAGAGAAAGACAGAGTGAGAGTTGGGGAGGGGCAGAGACAGAGGGAGACACAGAATCTGAAGGAAGTTCCAGGCTCTGAGCTGTCAGCACAGAGCCGGACACGGGGCTTAAACCCAGGAACCATGAGATCATGACCTGAGCCCAAGTCCGACACTTAACTGAACTAAGCCACCCAGGTGCCCCTCCCTTTTTCTTCCCTTTTTTTCTTTCTTTCTTTTTTTTTTTTTTTAATCAAGGCAGACTTTTAAGACTTGGCTAAGGGCCTTAAGAGGAAAGGCACTCTTTTTTTCTGATTCCATATCTTAATTATGTCAATTATTATGTTTTTAAAAATCCAGGCCCATAGGAACTCACAAAAGCTGGATTTAGAAATAAAAGTGATTTTTTTTTAAAGTTTATTTATTTTTGAGAGATATAGAGACAGAGCGTGAGTGGAGGAAGGGCAGAGAGAGAGAGGGAGACACAGAATCCGAAGCAGGCTCCAGGCTCTGAGCCGGCAGCACAGAGCCCGATGCGGGGCTCGAACTCACAGACCGCGAGATCATGACCTGAGCCGAAGTTGGTCGCCCAACCGACTGAGCCACCCAGGCTTCCCAAAAGTGATTTTTTTTTTAAGGATAAATGAATGAAACCCAGTAGACTGGAATATTCCTAATGGATTCTCATAATATCTTTTTACCAAAAGCAAAGCCTCCCTGGGAAACCAAATTAAGAACAGAAGCTGACTTAGTGAGTAAAGTCAGAGTAAAAAGAGGTGATGAACCCTAAAGTATAATGTTATTTAGGTTGGAGGACGAGTCTCCATTAATTACTTATCTGCCAAGGGGAATCAGAACATTTGTGAATCACTAAGATAAACCTCACCCTGTTTTAAAATATGCTGGATTTTTACTACAGATGCATTTGGTTTAAAATGGCTGAGTTAAATCCAGACCCTATTGTTATGTTTGCTGTAATGTACACCTCTCTGACTATACATTCTTGTTCTATGGGAACCGAATCATCTTTTTAGGTAATTCAAGCAAACTTTCACTTTGATTTGAGGAACTCCTTTTTTTTAAGGTTTATTTTTTATTTATTTTCAGAGAGAGAGAGCTCGTGAGCTGGGGAAGGGCAGAGAGAGGGGAAGGGAGAGAATCCCAAGCAGACTCCGCACTATCAGTGTAGAGCCTAAGGTGGGGCTCAATCCCACAAATCATGAGATCATGATCTGAGCTGAAATCAAGAGTTGGATGCTTAACCGACTGGAGTCACCCTGGTGCCCCTGAGGAATTCCTTCAACTCCTGTCTTATTATAGTGACTCCTAAGGAAGATGTCACTTCACTGCAGGGAACTAGCCCATCTCTTATTTAACTATAAAGCCTTACATTTTGATAAGTACTTTGCAATAGGATTAGCATCCATGGGTACTGAAAACAGCATCATTTTTGATAGAATGGAAAGAATTTAATAGGTTCCTAGAGTAAATAAGCATTAATATTTAAATGAGTCCTTAAAAAAATGTATTTAATGTTTATTTGTTTTTGAGTGAAAGAATCAGAGTGCAAGTGGGGGAGGGGCAGAGAAAAAGGAGACAGAATCTGAAGCAGGCTCCAGGCTCTGAGCTATCAACACAGAGCCTGACGCAGGGCTCGAACTCATGAACCATAAGTCGAACTCAGATGCTTAACCAACTGAGCCACCCAGGCGCCCCATTAAATGAGCCTTTAAATAGATTTGGATTTTGCATTTGACTAGATATCCTGGTTTTAATTTGAATTGTAACCTTTCCATGTATTTTAAGGCTGGACCATTAAAAAAAGATGGACCCATGCAAATAACAGTTGAAGATCTACTGACTGTGAAATTAAAGAAGACACAGTGTTTTGATGAAAAGAAGAAGGTAAGATGTCACTGACCATACACATGGTCTTTCAACTTTTAACCTGGTTTTCCCTTTCTGGAAAATAAGCATAAGTCTTATGTATAGAAGCCATTCTGTGGTAAGTATTTGATGTTTTGGGGGGTTTTTTTGGTTCAGCTAAGACAGCAGAAGAGAGGATTTATTGTACGTGTGTTACATTCAGCCACAAATGAAAACAGAATTAGTCCCAAAAGTCACAGGTTCAGAGCAAAGGACCGAAAGAGTCTATTTTGGTATGAGCAAGGCAAATCTCCCAAAAGTGGTCGTTGCAATCAAATGGCAACGAATGTTCTAGATCCATTGAATCAAACTCTAGAAGGTAGGCATGCAGTCCAACAATTGGTACTAGCATTCCTGGCCTCTGGCTTTCTTTATTTCTGCGCCTGTGGCTCCATGGGTGTACAAGCTAGTGGTTTACTTGGACTTCTGCCTCATCTTTCTTCTTTTATACTTCAGCCGGCACGTTTGCTTCTTCCTCCACTTGGCTCTCATGGAGCAGAGGTTTCCATGAGATAAAACCTCAATTTTATCTACCAACCATTAGTCCAAAGAGGTAGAAACATACTCTGAAGCTTTGGGCTAAAGGTTGAGTGGAGTAGTAGATATATCTTACACATACTCGGCATTCAAATATTCACTGTTTCAGCAATTGTTTCACATTTTGAATTATATTTTTAAGTGTGTTTGATATTGTCTCATTTTTTAATTTAAAGCTTGTATCATCACCAAAGACACGGAATCCACTAGTTACTGTCTCTGACCTGAAGCATGTCACCCTGAAACCCAACTCCAAAGTGCTATCAACTCGAGTTACAAATGTCTTAATGTAAGGAACTGTACTGTGTTATGCGCCCTGATTTTGTTTTCTTCTTTTCAACTTGATTTAATAGTGGATTTGTGGGGCACCTGGGTGGCTCAGTCGGTTAAGCCTCTGACTTCGGCTGAGGTTCGGGAGTTTGAGCCCTGCGTCAGGCTTTGTGCTGACAGCTCAGAGCCTGGAGTCTGCTTTGGATTCTGTGTCTCCCCCTGTCTCTGCCCCTCCCATGCTCATGCTTTGTCTCTCTCTGTCTCTCAATTAATAAATAAATGTTAAAAAAAATAGTAAATTTGTGGGGAGCACCTGGCTTGCTCAGTCCATAGACCACCGGAGTCTAGATCTTGGGGTTGCAAGTTCAAGGCCCCCGTCGGGCACAGAAGATTACTAAAAAAAAAAGATAGTGGATGGAGGAAAAGAAATATTATCAAGAATTTTAAGAGCAGTCTGATTTCAGAAATGGTAGGATATGAAAACTGGTATATCTTAGAATTGATGAAATGTGTGTGTGTGTGTGTGTGTGCACACGTATGTACTTGTTTGTGTACCTGTGTATGATCGTATTGTACATACGTTTATTAAAAATCAGTTTAAAGTTGGTTTTCTTTGTTTTATTTTGTTTGTTTGTTTTTTAGTTTATTTATTTATTTAGAGAGAGAGTGTGTGTGTGTGAGAGTGAGTAGGGCAGGGGCAGAGAGAGAGAGAGGGAGAGAGAGAGGGAGAGAGACAGAGAGAGAGACAGAGAGAATCTCAAGCAGGCTCCCTAGCAGGCTCCCTGCTGTCAGTACAGAGCCTGACGTGGGGCTTGATCTAACGAACCACGAGATCATGACCTGAGCTGAAATCAAGAGTCAGACACTCAACCGACTGCGCCACCCTGACACCCTAAAATCAGTTTAAGTCATCATTTTGACTTCTTTAATATATGCAGTTTGTTATATGTAAATTTCATAGGTAAACTCCTGTGTTTTTTTATTTTATTTTTATTTTTTTTTAATTTTTTTTTTTAATGTTTATTTATTTTTGAGAGACATAGAGGCACAGCGTGAACAGGGCAAGGGCAGAGAGAGAGGGAGACACAGAATCGGAAGCAGGCTCCAGGCTCTGAGCCGTCAGCACAGAGCCCGACGCGGGGCTCGAACTCACAGACTGCGAGATCATGACCTGAGCTGAAGTCGGCCGCCCAACCGACTGAGCCACCCAAGCGCCCCTAAACTCCTGTTTTGAGACATTTAGGTTGTTTATGATTTATTTCTACCTCATCAGTGAACACCCTTGTCCAACATCTGTGTGCATAGCTGAGTTTTTCCCTAAGATGATTCATATATGTATAATTACTGAGTCAAGAAGTATTACTTCTTAGGATGATTATATCACCTTATGCTCCTATCAGCATCTACTGCAATTTTTTTTTTTTGAGTAGGTTCCATTCCCAAAGTGAACCTTGAACTCATGACCCCAAGATCAAGAGTTGCACACTCTACCAACTGAGCCAGCCAGGCACCCCTCTACTGCTATTTTTTAATGTAACAAATAGAATTGCTTTCTAGGATGTTGCCTGTAGAAATGACTGTGTTGCTTTGGGAAAAATGATGAAATCGGGCAAGCTCTAACTTTTATATTTTTATTTCATCAGTACTCCTGGTAAAAGCCAGATAGATCTGCGGAAACTACTTAGAAAAGTGGACGTAGAGAGGTAATATGCTCTCTTATCTTTATGCTTTCTAAATCCACTTGAAAAATTGGCATATAACACAGCTTATAATATTTTCGTTATTTTTGCAGGAGCCCGGGTGGAACCCCACTTACCAATAAAGAAAATATGGAAACAGGAACTGGGCTGACTCCAGTAATGACCCGGGCCTTGAGGAGAAAGTTTCAGGTAAGCCTTTAGGGAAAAAAAAAAATGTTTCCATCAAAATCATTTATTTAGAATCATAATCTAAAGAATTTTTTAAATTTTTTTCGATGTTTATTTATTTTTGAGAGAGAGAGAGAGAGAGACAGAGCATGAATGGGGGAGGGGCAGAGAGCGAAAGGGAGACACAGAATCTGAAGCAGGCTTCAGGGTCCAGCACAGAACCCAACACGGGGCTCGAACCCACAAATTGTGAGATCACGACCTGAGCCAAAGTCGGATGTTTAACCCAGCGAACCACCCAGGCACCCTTCTAAAAGATTTTTTTTTTAGGTTTATTTATTTATTTTGAGAGAGAGAGAGTGCATGTGAGCTAGTGGGGGAGGGGCAAAGAGGGAGAGAGAGAATCCCAAGCAGGCTCCGCACTGTCAGTGCAGAGTCCCACGTGGGGCTCAAACCCATGAACCGCGAGATCGTGACCTGAGCTGAAATCAAGAGTCGGATGTTTAATCGACTGAGCCATCCAGGTTCCCCAACTGCTCTTCCATCCTTAAGGTGTTGCTTTTATTCTCATAGCGAAGAATGCCTGTACCTCCCGAAGGCTGGTGCCCACATTCTAAGCAAGATAAGGTGAAAGGCAAAAGGGTGAAAAGCTGTGCTAGCTAAGCCACCCCTCATCAGAAGATGCTATCCAGGAACCTCTGACTATATGAAAGAAACTGGGAAAAGTGGTTTTTAGAGTCTGGCTGCGTTGCTGCCCTACACAAAAACTGGATTCTGTTAGTGAGGAAGGGGAACTGTGTTGGCCACAGGAATGTGATTAATATTATAACTGAGACTTTTTTTTTTCATAGATGGCTCACCCTAGAAGCCCAACTCAAAGTCTGCCACTTTCTACAAGCAGCTTCGATGAACAAAACTGATGCCGACTCAGCCTGACTCCGTGTGATGATCCATAAAATATTCAGAATAAAATCACCCCAATCCTTTTTTTTCAATGTAGTAGAGTATGTACAAATAATTATGCTAATATATAATTCCATCTGAAGGACTGAAGTATGTGTGGAGCCCCCATACATACTGTGATACAAAGCGGGTGTTTGGATATTTTTTAGTTTGCATGATCAACAAGAGAAGAGACAGGAAAATGCGATCCCCAGAGTGATGTTTATCCTGGAATTACCCAAATGAGGTTGGAGAGGTGGTTCAAATTTAACTAGATAACAGATTTGTACTCAATGGGTAGAGTTATGACTTAAGAAAGTAAACTCATTCCCATTTATCTTGTGTATCCTCAGGTAATTAAAAAGAAAAGCATTTCGGCCCATAAAGCTAACGCATTCACTAAGTGCTGCAGATTTGATCAGTAAAAAAGTCTGATAGTAAACAAATCAAATAAATGATTTCTGTTTACTATAAACAGTTAAGAGGTAAGATCTTCCCCCATCCCAACCCAGTTATTTTCCAAAAGCATTTGAAGCAAAATGTCCAATAAAACCTTAAAAATTAGAACAAATCTTCTCTAGCATTTAGAAATGATATCTAGGTAGTTCTATCCGGCTCACTGAAGTCTGCGATATCCCTTTCTTTGATATTTGCTGTCCACATTCACTCAGCTAAATATAAGTTTTACAAGGACCTCAACATGAACCTTGTATTTTCCCCAGTGGCCTGCCACGGATTTTTTGAAGTCCGTAGCAGATTCACTGTGAGACCTAATTCCTGTCCTCAACAGCCTACTGTTTCATTAACAGTAATAGTACACACCTCACTGGATTTTTGTTCTTTCCTGCCAGCCCAGGGTTGTCAGTTTTAGCAATTACAAATATATAACAAATTTGAATTTCAGAAAAACAACTAATAACTTTTAAATATAAATATGTCCTGTTAAACAATGAATACTTAATGTTAGCATAAGCATGTCCCAGATATTTCAGGGGAGATGCTTCTACTACAAAAAGTATTCATCCTTTATCTGAAATTCAGACTTAACTGGGCATTCTATATTTTATCTGACGACCCTATCGGTCAGTCCCCTGCAAAGTTGCCAAGCATTTCTGGGAGCCCGCAGCTTGTCAGATGTGCCTACTTAGCATCGGACACAACTATAGCTTCAGCCAGGATCCCCATAATTAATGTGGTATCACAGAGGAAGGGGAACTTGCATTAGGGTGAGTTCCTGTGACTGA
Organism: Paguma larvata; assembly: GCA_030068075.1. Lineage (NCBI taxonomy): Eukaryota > Metazoa > Chordata > Mammalia > Carnivora > Viverridae > Paguma > Paguma larvata. The sequence continues at coordinate 55,268,149 of CM057843.1, forward strand.
AGGCGCGGATTAGCTTTGATGCTGATAGCCTCCCCTGCAGGTCCAAGAATAAGGCTAGCAGCTGCCCGTGAATAGGAAACCAGGGGTTTTAGATTGTCTCTGAACTTCTCTAGCCTGACAGGAAGCAGCTACACAGATGATGTCCTTGAAATAGCCCCAGGTTAGCATAGGCTAAAAAAGAGACATTAGTTATTTTCCAGAAATGCCTGTATTTCCACAGATAAATATTGCTTGGAGATGCCAAATAGAGCGCTGTGTCACCACCAGACTGGAAAGCAGACCTGAGGATGATGTTTCCTTCTTATAAGACCCATGTTTATGTTTACAACACATTTATGAATGAAAATTAAGCTTCTAGTTAGAAAAAAAAATCTGCTTGCTCGCTACATTTATATAAGAATAAAGGGAATGATCACTGAAAATAAAATATTGAGTATAACAATATTTTAGGGGGCACTTATCATGCTTATATTGATAAACCAGCATGTACTGTCTCAGTTTAACTGAAAGGACTTGAGGGGCGCCGGGGTGGCTCAGTCTGTTGAGGATCCAACTCTTGATTTCAGCTAAGGTCATGATCCCAGGGTCAGGGGATCATGCTCCCTGTCAGGCTTGGCACTGAGCATGGAGCCTGGTTAAGATTCGCTCTCTCTCCCTCTGTTCCTCTCCCTAATTTATGCTCTCTCTCTCTCAAAGTAAAAAAAAAAATTTTTTGATGATTTGATCATTCTTGTGGAATAAAGGCTCATAAAAACATACTGTAGAAATCCTATATAATAAACATTTGTAAAGCTGCTGCTGCCATTGTAACAGTATTAAAATGTGTTCTGCCTTGTATCTTTTACTAATTTTTATGACAGGTTTTAATATCGTATCCATTTGAGAATCTATAAATGCTATAGTTTCATTAAACTGTTGCTAATTATATACTTTCACTGTTTATTTTCAGACTAACCCAGACAATATAAAGGTACATCTGGTTATGTTTTTAAATAAAAAGCAATAAAAAAAAACCTTTGGTTTTTCTCTCATTTAATGTTTCTTACAAGACATATAACACAGAAAAATGCATAAAACATCAATACATAAGTTAACAAATCATAATGCTCACGTAACCACCAAGAAAGAGACATTATAAATGTCTGTAGAAGCCCTGCTCATCTCCCTCCCCTAACATAATCCCTTTCCACAAGAAGTAACTCCTGATATGCTTGTTATAATAAATACTCCCATGGGGCATCTGAGTGGCTCAGTTGGTTAAGCATCTGACTCTTAGTTTTGGCTCAAATCATGATCTCGCGGTTTTGTGAGTTGGATCTTTCTTTTGATTCTCTGTCTCCCTCTCTCTCTACCCCTGCCCCACTCACACTGTCTCTGTCTCTCTCAAATAAATAAACTTAAAAAAATAAAATTAATATTAATATTTCCTTGCTTTTATCCTCTAAGTATACATCCCTAAATGCTGTGGTTTATTTTCCTTGCTTTTGAATTATATAAATAGGATTGTACAGGATATTTTTTTTCTGTCTTCTTTCAATCAACATTTATTTTTAAGATACAACCATGTTACTGTGTAATGCTATAGATCACTTGTTTTTGTTGTGTAAATATAGTTATCATTCTATTGTTAATGGACATTCTGGTTATTTATAGTTTCTGGCTATTATGAGTCATGCATGCCATTATGAATATTCCTGAACATGTACCTATGCACAAGAATTTGCTCTAGTGTGTATACCTTGGAGTGAAACTGTTAGATTTTAAAGCATGCCAAGGGGCATCTAGGTGGCTCAGTTGGTTAAGCTTACGACTTTGGCTCAGGTCATGATCTCATGGTTAGTGAGTTCGAGCCCTGCTTTGGGCTCTCTGCTGTCAGCACACAACCCGCTTTGGATCCTGTGTCCCCCTCTCTCTTTGCCCCTCCCCTGCTCATGCTCTCTCTCTCTCTCAAGAATAAATAAAACAAAATAAAATAAAATACATAAAACAAAACATGCCTATTTTCCAGAACATGTCAAACTGGTTCCCCAAGTGGTTGTACCAATCAATCCGTGGTCCCTTCAGCAAAGTATAAGAGTTCTTGTTGCTCCTGTTTTCTTCAAGGGACTCTTTTTTTTTTTTTTTTAGAGAGAGAGAGCAGGCACAAGTGGGAGAGAGAGAGAATCCCAAGCAGACATCGAATGTGGAGCCCAATGTGGGGCTTGAACCCATGAACAATGAGACTATGACACGAGCCGAAGTCAGACACAACCTACTGAGCCACCCAGGCGCCCCAACGGACTCTTCCATATTTGATTTTCCAACATTTTGTTTACTTGGGAAATCTGTACACTGTTTCTGGTTAATTTATACCATTTTTCCAGGATTTGTGAGTCAAAGAATTGTTAAGATGATTTTAAATCAACAAAATCACATACTAAGCATAGCAAATAATCTACATGGTGAGGATCACAGTATAATTTATGTTGATAAACATGTAGAATGTCTCATTTTAGTTGGCTTTTTAAAGAGAGATAGGATCTGCACATGTAGAAGTAGAGAAGGGAACAAGTAAAAAAATGAATAAACGAACAAAATATTTTTAAGTTTATTTATTTATTTTGAGAGGGAGCAGGAGAGCAAGCAGGAGAGAGGCAGAGAGAGAGAGGGAGACAGAGAATCCCAATCAGGCTCTGCACTGTCAGTACAGAGCCCAACTTAGCACTTGAACTCACAATCCCTGAGTTCATGACCTGAGCAGAAATCAAGCGGTAGACACTTAACTGATTGAGCCACTCAGGCGTCCCTAAATGTATTTTTAAAAATTTGGGAGGCTCCTGGGTGGCTCAATCGGTGGAGCATCCGACTTCAGCTCAGGTTCATGAGTTTGAGCCCCACGTCAGGCTCTGTGCTGACAGCTCAGAGCCTGGAGCCTGCTTGGGATCCTGTGTCTCCCTCTCTCTCTGCCCTTCCCCTGCTCACACTGTCTCTCTCAAAAATAAATAATCATTAAAATACATTTAAAAAAATAAAAAAATAAAAATAAAAATTTTGTTTGTCAGAGCTCCTGGGTGGCTCAGCGGGCTAAGCATCGGACTCTTGGTTTTGGCTCACATCACGATCTCACAGTTTGTGAGTTTGAGCCCCACATCAGGCTCTGCACTGACAGTGTGGAACTTGCTTGAGATTCTCTCTCTCTCTTCCTCTCTCTGTCCCTCCTCTGCTCTCTCACATGCTTTCTCTCAAAAATTTTAATTTTTTATGTTTATTTATTTATGATAGAGAGAGAAGATGGTGAAGGGCAGAGCAAGAGAGGGAGACACAGAATCTGAAGCAGGCTCCAGGCTCTGAACTGTCTGCACAGAGCCCGATGTGGGGCTTGAACTCACAAACCATGAGATCATGATCTGAGCTGAAGTCAGAGGCTTGGACTGAGCCACCCAGATGCCCCTAAAAAACTTAAAAAAAAAAACAAACATGAAAAAAAACCCACTCCTACTCCTTTCTGAATTCTTGTTAGTAAGTAAGAGTTGGTTAAGAAGTCTAATATAGCTTAATTTATTAAAACACCACCACCATGACAGGGCTCCTTCCTTCTTTTGAGAATTAAATGGGATAATTCTTTTCCCGACCCAAGTTTATTTAGATATAATCGACATATAACATTGTATTATTTTAAGGCATACAACATAATGATTTAATATATGTATATACTGCGAAGTTATTTCTGCAGTAAATTTAGTTAACGTCCAGCACCTCATATCATTACAATTTTTTGTGATGAGAACTTTTTTTAAAGTAAATTCTACCCCTAACGTGGAGCTCAAACTAACCATCCCAAGATCAAGAGCCTCAAGCTCTACTGACTGAGCCAGGCAGGTGCCCTTTTTAAGATGTATTCTCTTAGCAACTTTCAAATATACAATACAGTCTTGTTAAGTATAGTCTCCATACTGTACACTGCATCCCCAGACCTGACTTACCTTAATACTGGACGTATGTGCCTTTTGACCACCTTCACCCATATCTGCACCCCCACAACCTGGCCCAGCAACCACTAGTCTGTTCTCCATTTCTTTTTTTTTATTCATGTTTTTTTTAAGTCTATTTATTTATTTTGGTTTTTTAAATATTTATTTATTTTTGAGAGAGAGAAAGCAAGAGTGGGAAAGGAGTGGGGGGGGCAAAGAGGGGGAGACAGAAGATCGAAGTGGGCTATGCACTGATAGCCATGAGCCTGAGGTGGGGCATGAACTCATGAACTGTGAGATCATGACCTGAGCCAAAGTCGGACGCTCAACCAACTGAGCCACTCAGGCACCCGAGTCTATGTATTTATTTTGAGAGAAACAGAGACAGAGACAGAGCACATGAGTGAGGGGAGGGTAGAGAGAGAGGGAGAGAAAGAGAATCCCAAGCAGGCTCTATGCTGTCAGTCCAGAATCCGACAGGGGGGCTCAAACCCATGAACCATGAGATCATGACCTGAGTCAAAATCGAGAGTTGGACACTTAACTGACTGAGCCACCCAGGTGCCCCTGTTCTCCATTTCTATGACCTAGGTTCTTTTAGATTCCACATATAAGTAAGATCATACCTAAATGAGATAATTATTGATAAGGATTTAATACAGACCCATACACAAAGTAACCGATCTGTGTGCATTATTATTTTGTCATTATTTTACATCACAAGTAAGAACTCATTAAAAACAAATTATCTAGGGGCGCCTGGATGGCTCAGTCAGTTAAGTGGCCGACTTCGGCTCAGGTCATGATCTCAGGGTCCGTGAGTTCAAGCCCCGTGTTGGACTCTGTGCTGACAGCTCAGAGCCTGGAACCTGCTTTGGATTCTGTGTCTCCCTCTCTCTCTGCCCCTCCCCCACTCATGCTCTGTCTCTCTCACTCTCAAAAATAAACATTAAAAAAAATTAAAAAAAAAAACCTCAAATCATCTAATTCCATTTCTATATCTTAAAGCCAAGAGTATTTAAAAAAAATGAATTCACCATTCAAACCTCCAATCAACTTAATCGAATTTTGAGTTAAGGCTTTCCACATTTTTTTAAGGAAGAATTGTTCAATGGTACAAACTGGAGAAAGTATTCGTTGTAGAAAAATTAGAAAATAGATAAAAATAAAAGATGAAAAGTACAGCATAGGAAGTATAGCGAATAATATTGTAGGGGTGTCTGGCTGGCTTAGTTAGTGGAGCATGTGACCTGATCTAGGGTTGTGAGTTTGAGTCCCATGTTGGGTGTAGAGATAACTTAAAAAAATAATATTGTAATAATCATGGTGACAGAAGGTAACTACAATTATCATGGTGAGCATTTCATAATATATTTAATTTTTGAATCACTATGTTGTAATGTAATATTGTATGTCAACTCTACTTCAATAAAAAAGTTAATTTTAAAAAATAATAAAGACAGAGGCACCTGGCTAGCTCAGCTAGTAGAGCATGCAACTCTTGATCTCAGGGTTGTGAGTTCAAGCCCCATGTTGGGTGTGGAGATTACTTAAAAATAAAAATCTTTTTAAAAACTACACAGGATATCTACCCCAACACCTGCACATAGATGTTTGTAACAGCTTTATTAATACTTTCCAAAACTTGGAAGCAATTAAGATGTATTCTAGTATGCAAATGGATAAATAAACCGTGGTACATCTAGATAACAGAATATTATTCAACTCTAAAATGAAATGAGCTATCAAAGCATGAAAAGACATAGAGGAAACTTAAATGCATATTACTAAGTGAAAGAAACCAATCCGAAAAGGTTATGTACTTTGTGATCCCAACTATATGACACTGTAGAAAAGGCAAAACTATGGAGACAGTAAAAAGATAAGTGGTTGCCAGGGGTTGGAGAAAGGAAGAATGAATAGGTGGCACAGAGATGAATTTTAGGGCAGTGAAACTATTATATATGACACTGTATATATACATCCACCATTATGCATTTGTTCAAGTCCATAGAATGTACACCACCAAGAATAAGTCCTAATGTTAACTGTGGATTTGGAGATGATAACGATGTGCCAAAGTAGCTTCATAGATTGTAACAAATATACAACTCTGGAGCTGGATTTAGATGGAGGGGAGGCTGTGCTCCTGTGGTGGAGAGGGTACAATGGAACTTTCTGCTCAATGTTGCTATGAACCTGAAACTGTTTTAAAAGATAAAAGTCTATTAAAGAAGAAAAAGAAAAAGAGAGAGAGTAAAGAAATAAAAGTGGACAAATTCTATCACACTTTAAACATCTTAATATATATTTTAACATTTTAGTGTGTATTCTTCGGAGACTGAGAAATTATTCCTTTTTTTTTAAATGTTTATTTATTTTTGAGAGAGAGCTCGAGCAGGGGAGGGGCAGATAGAGAAGGGGTCAGAGGATCTGAAGTGGGGGCTTGGATGTGGGGCTCCAACTCAGGCACGACCTGAGCAGCAGCCAGATACTTAACCGACTGAGCCACCAAGGCGCCCGGAGAAATTATTCTCTTAAAGCTTGGACTCCATATATCTTCCAAAATCAGTGGCTTTGTTTTTCACCGATGAGTGAATTAAATTCCTTTATGAATATAAAAGAGAGGAAATACGTTCACCTTTGCGGGATATTTCTAGAGCTGTGTTTCTCAAACTGTACAGTGCATTCAGTTGAAATGCATGCTCTGATTTGGTAGGACTGGGTTGGGGCATGAGATTCTGCATTTCTAACTCCCACTTCGGCCTGAAGACTACATCTTCCGTAGCAAGATTTTAGAGCTTAAACTGAACCATTTTCCTATTTTTGCAAGTCACTTGACAAGCTTCTTTTGCAGTGTTTTTGCATTCCTTGAAATGCAAACCAGCTGTTTCCAATTGTCTTTTTGATCTCTCAATTCCTACAGTCCTCAGTTGAGGAAAATCTTAAACTGCGGTACAGGATTACGGAAAACCGCGGAAATAGGGAGAGGATGAACGGGGGGCGGAACCTAAAATGACAGGAAAGCAGGAACCGCAGAAGCGGAGGAGAGATTTTAAAGTGGGACGAAAGCCGGTTAGGTTTTCAGGACGGACCGGAAAGAGTCCAAAGAAGTCTCTGCATCATGGCGGGTCCTATCAGCTTGCGAGAACTTCTAATGGGAGCTTCATCCTGGACCGGCTCTGAAAGTCCCGAGGGGTCCCCTACAGAGGGCGGAGGGAGCGTGGCTGGTGGACCGGAACCTCCTTGGCGAGAGGATGAGATCTGCGTGGTAGGAATCTTCGGCAAGACGGCTCTGCGACTGAATTCTGAGAAGTTCTCACTTGTGAATACGGTTTGCGACCGACAGGTCTTTCCCCTCTTTCGCCCCCAAGATCCTGGGGACTCAGGGCCTGGAATCAGGACCGAGGCTGGCGCCGTCGGGGAGGCTGGTGGAGCCGGAGACGCTGGGGCTGGGGCGGGGGATTCTGTTCGGGGGGGTGTAGCTGCCGCTGAAGGGAACCGGACTGAGCCAGGCTCCCAGGACTACAGCCTTCTGCAGGCCTATTACAATCAGGAAAGCAAAGTTCTTTATCTTCTTCTCACTTCCATCTGTGACAATTCCCAGCTTCTGCGGGCTTGTCGTGCCCTTCAGAGCGGGGAAGCTGGAGGTGGCCTCTCTTTACCTCACGCAGAAGCGCACGAGTTCTGGAAGCATCAAGAGAAGCTGCAGTGTCTCAGTCTCCTTTACCTTTTCTCCGTTTGTCACATCCTGCTTCTGGTCCATCCCACTTGTTCTTTTGACATCACTTATGACCGAGTATTCAGAGCCCTTGATGGACTGAGGCAGAAAGTACTGCCCCTCCTCAAAACAGCCATTAAGGATTGTCCAGTTGGCAAAGACTGGAAGCTAAACTGCCGACCTTGCCCACCTAGACTCCTTTTCCTCTTTCAACTCAATGGCGCCCTCAAAGTGGAACCCCCTCGGAGCCAAGACCCAGCTCATCCAGACAAGCCCAAGAAGCATTCTCCCAAAAGGAGACTGCAACATGCCCTGGAGGACCAGATCTATAGAATCTTCAGGAAGAGTCGTGTCTTAACTAATCAGAGTATCAATTGCCTCTTTACTGTGCCTGCCAACCAAGCTTTTGTGTACATAGTTCCAGGAAGCCAAGAGGAGGACCCAGTAGGCATGTTGCTGGACCAACTTAGGAGTCATTGTACTGTGAAGGACCCAGAATCTCTGCTGGTGCCGGCACCGCTTTCTGGGCCCAGGCGATACCAGGTGATGAGGCAGCACAGCCGACAGCAGCTTTCCTTCCACGTTGACAGCAGCGGTTCCAGTTCTTCAGGGCAGCTAGTGGATTTCACTCTTCGGGAGTTTCTATGGCAGCATGTGGAGCTAGTCCTAAGCAAGAAAGGTTTTGATGACAGTGTGGGCAGGAACCCACAGCCTTCCCATTTTGAACTTCCCACTTACCAGAAGTGGATCTCAGCAGCTTCAAAATTGTATGAAGTCGCTATTGATGGGAAAGAGGAGGACCCGGCATCTCCCACCGGGGAGCTGACGTCTAAGATTTTAAACAGTATTAAAGTCTTGGAAGGGTTTTTGGATATCGACACCAAATTCTCGGAAAACCGGTGCCAAAAAGCTTTACCCATGGCCCATAGTGCCTATCAGTCAAATTTGCCTCATAACTACACAATGACTGTCCATAAGAATCAGCTCGCCCAGGCTCTTCGAGTGTACAGTCAACATGCTAGGGGTCCAGCCTTTCACAAGTATGCCATGCAGCTACATGAGGACTGCTACAAATTTTGGAGCAATGGCCATCAGCTCTGTGAGGAGAGGAGTTTAACTGATCAACACTGTGTACATAAATTTCACTCATTACCTAAATCAGGTAGCTAAAATTTTCTCGGCATTTTGAAATCAAAACTGAGCTGTGTTTTTATTTTTTTTAATTGTTACTGTTATTATTTTTTACGTCATCTCTACGCCTAATGTAGGGCTCAGACACACACAATCCCAAATCAAGAGTCGCATACCCTGTTGGCTGAGCCAGCCAGGTGCCCGTTTATTCTTGTTTTAAGAGAGGCTTTTCACTATATATTGATAATTTTAAAAAGCCCTACAGAAATTTAGTTGCATCAAATTTAAGTTTTCTTTCCTGCTGTAAAAAGAATATAACAACTATGACTACTAATTATTTTCTTGTATTTAAAGGACGAACCATAGGGGATTAGTAAATTAGAATTATTAAAGAGTATAAAGTTTCAGAAATTTCATATCAACATTTTTATTTTGGAGTTTTTGTTGAGCTAAAATGAATTCGTTGAAATATAAGGTCACCATGATGATGATAAAATGTACTTAGAAACCCTAAACATCTGCAATTTTAGATTGAAAATATGTATCATTTTATGAATTTCCAGTGCTGCTTCTGTTATGTGTATATACTCACAGTTTTGTGGTTTTGGTGGTTTTGGTTTTTTTGTGTGTGTGCGTGTGCATGTGTTCTTTTGTTTTTTTTTTTTTTGTTTTTTTTTTTTTTTGGTAATTTCTCATTTCCAAAGTACTGTTTGGAGAAATTTCGGGGTTAGATGCTACAGAATATAAAATAACTTTGACTCTGCTTTGGGTGTGTGAAATTAACAGTAAGTGTTATGTTTTCCAGGAGAAAAACCAGAGGCTGATAGAAATCCGCCTGTGCTGTATCACAACAGCCGGGCTCGATCTACTGGTGCCTGTAACTGTGGAAGGAAACAAGCACCTCGAGATGATCCCTTTGATATCAAGGCAGCTAACTATGACTTTTATCAGGTAGACTTTGACTTTTTTCTTTTTCCTCTCTCTCTCTCTCTCTCTTTTTGTTAACTATCGTCTACGTAAAAGTACATATTTTCAGAAGCAAAATATCTAGAAAAGTAGGGGCGCCTAGGAGGCTCTCTGGGTTAAGCATCTGACTCATGATTTCAGCTCAGGTCACGATCCCACAGTTTGTGAGATGAAGCCCCGCATCAGGGTCTGTGCTGACGGAGTGGAGCCTGCTTGGGATTCTCTCTCTCTCCTCTCTCTCTGCCCCTCCCCTGCTCACACTCTCTCTCTCTCTCTCAAAATAAACATTTTTTAAAATTTTTATTTAAAAAAAGTTTTTAAGTTTATTTTGAAGGAGAAAGCGTGAGTGGGGGAAGAAGCAGAGAGATGGGAGGCCGAGAGAGAATCTCAAGCCAGTTCCGAGCTTTCAGCACAGAGCCCAATATGGCTGCTCGATCTCACCAACCATTGGATCATGACCTGAGGCAAAACCAAGAGTCAGATGCTTAACTGACTGAGCAACCCAGGCTCCCCAAATAAATAACCATTTTTATTTTAATGTTAGAAAAAATCTAGAAAAGTAAATGTGACTTGAGTGCGATACATAGACAAGGGAAAGTTATTTATATGAATTTATTTGCTTAGCCATTAATTGTTTTTTTGTTGTTGTTTCTTTTTTTACTGTTTATTTATTTTTGAGAGAGAGACAGAGCATGAGCAGGGGAGGGGCAGAGAGAGAGGGAGACACAGAATCTGAAGCAGGCTCCAGGCTCCAAGCTGTCGGCACAGAGCCTGACATGGGGCTCAAACTCACAAACTGTGAGATCATAACCTGAGCTGAAGCCGGATGCTTAACTGACTGAGTCACCCAGGCCCCCCTTTCCAGTTAATTGTTAATCTTGCTTTTTAGAGTGAAGAATGTGTTATTTTAAATGAAAAGGTCACAGAGTCGTTTTATTTGTTTTATTTTGTTTCTTCCTCTATAGCTTCTGGAAGAAAAATGTTGTGGAAAATTGGATCATATCAATTTCCCAGTATTTGAACCAAGTACTCCAGATCCTGCTCCTGCCAAAAATGAATCTTCTCCTGCCCCTCCAGATGCAGATGCTGATAAACTTAAAGAAAAAGAACCTCAAACCCAAGGAGAGAGCACAAGCCTGAGTTTAGCTTTGAGTTTAGGCCAATCCACAGATAGTTTAGGTACCTATCCGGCTGATCCACAAGCAGGAGGAGATAATCCAGAAGTTCATGGTCAAGGAGAAGTAAAAACTGAGAAGAGACCAAACTTGGTTGATAGACAGGCATCCACAGTTGAGTATCTCCCAGGCATGCTGCATTCAAATTGCCCTAAAGGTCTCCTACCCAAATTCTCCAGCTGGTCATTGGTTAAATTAGGCCCTGCAAAGTCCTACAACTTTCATACGGGTTTAGACCAACAAGGCTTCATTCCAGGAACAAACTATCTTATGCCTTGGGACATTGTCATCAGGACTAGAGCCGAAGATGAAGGAGACTTAGACACAAATTCTTGGCCTGCTCCAAATAAAGCTATTCCTGGAAAGAGAAGTGCAGTAGTAATGGGAAGAGGAAGACGGAGAGATGACATAGCTCGAGCATTTGTGGGCTTTGAGTATGAAGACTCTAGAGGTCGGAGGTTTATGTGTTCAGGACCTGACAAAGTAATGAAAGTAATGGGTAGTGGGCCAAAGGAGTCTGCTTTGAAAGCCCTGAACAGTGACATGCCCTTATACATCCTGTCATCATCTCAGGGTAGAGGACTGAAACCACATTATGCTCAACTTATGAGGCTTTTTGTTGTAGTTCCTGATGCTCCTTTGCAGATAATACTAATGCCCCAGGTAAGAAATACCATCCTTTCTGTCTTCAAACAAAAAATGCTGATGCTTGTTTTGATCGTTTTTTAAAAGCGCAGAATGATATCTAATTACTTCATTAAACAGGTCTGAATTTTAAATACCTTTTATACCTAATCTAGTTCTTGAAAAATAAATCAGGGGTGTGTTTATCAGTTCACACCATCAGTTCGCATTGCTTAGTTTAAAGGCAGAACTTGAAGTTAAATATCTGTAGGAAAAAAATCTGTAGAAAAGTAGGATGATATCTGAGGCTAAAGAATGAAATTCGGATATGATTAGTTTACCCATTGCCTACTTAATCTTATATGCTCTTTGAATGTATTGTTTCTTTAAGCATTTATCTTTCAGGTGTTTCTTAATGAAAAATGTAAAAGTAAGTATGTTACCTTTACTTTTCAGGTTCAGCCAGGCCCACCACCATGTCCAGTATTCTACCCAGAAAAACAAGAAATCACTCTCCCACCAGATGGCCTCTGGGTTTTGAGATTTCCTTATGCATATGTGACTGAGAGGGGACCTTGTTTCCCTCCTAAGGAAAACGTGCAGTTAATGAGTTACAAGGTGCTCCGTGGAGTCCTTAAAGCAGTAACACAATAAGTGTTTTACTTATTGTAAACAAGACTTGCATTGACTTGTCAGTTCCATCCTAAGCCTGGTGTTTGGTTTTAGTGTGTATGGGTGATTTTTCCTTTTGTTTTGTTGTTTTTGTTTTGGTACATGTGTGCTGTGTTTCCTTGAGTCCAGAATGTGCTTTGGTTACAGGAGTTCAGTATTGGTACAATAGTTCCACTATTTCATGATGTTATCGATATTTATTGTAAATGGGCCTATACCTTCTTAATAAACGTCGGTTCTTGTAGAAAAGGACATAAACTACCTGGTTGATACCTCTGGTTTTTTTGTTTGTTTGTTTGTGTTTCATTGTCCATAATAAAACATGTTTCTGTCATAACTGAATGTCGCCTAATCATGTTGAGCCAAAACTTTGTTGATGTTTTAGCTGGGATTTTCCTTAAGATGCTACTTCTGAAATTATCTTCAAAACAAGATGATCCAGTAGGTTATCTGGTAAAGGTATGAGGGTTAATTGCAAAACAAAGTCCTGTTGTTTGGCTCACAATTCGGGTACGAGTCAAATTGTTTTGTTCTTGCCATTTTATTCCTGGACTGATGGAATACGATATTTTAAAGTAATGTTATCTGAACTAAAACATTTTTTTTAAGGCTTTATTTTTTTTTTTAAGTTTATTTATTTATTTCGAGAGAGCAAGAGTGAGAGTGAAAGAGAGGTAGAGAGAATCCTAAACAGACTCTATGCTGCCAGCATGGAGCCCGATGTGGGGCTTGAACCCACTAACCATGAGATCATGACCTGAACTGAAACTAAGAGTTGGCCGCTTAACCAACTGAACTACTCAGGTACCCTAGATATTATTTTTAAGTAATCTCTACACTCAGTGTGGGGCTTGAACTCACAACCCAGATCAGAATTGCTTGCTCTACCAACTGAGCCAGGTGCCCCTGAACTAAAACTTTTTAATCCAAAATATTAATACACATTTTACCCTTTAAAAAGTTCTGTATGTGAAACAACTGCTAAGTGACAGAGAGCCTCTCAATGTATGGTTAACTTTCACCAGCATCAACATGATGCTAATATATCACCAATTAAATAAATGCGCAAAATAAGTTAACACATCAAAATTGTAGTGTAATTGATTATAGTTTCCTAGAAACACTGATTTTGAAATAACTGGGCAAAAAGAATTGGGGAGTTTAGTCTAAATACATATGAAATACAGTATTCACTTAATATATCTTGTTACCAACTTAAAGCAGTTATTTAGATTTTGATATTAGGGGAGAAACATGTAATAGGCAGCCAATATAGAACTGTGATTTAAATAGAGGTATTTTAATGCACATTTTATTATAGTTCACTTAAGAAAAGGAGAATGTGAGAGTGGTCCAGTCTGTTAAGCATCTGACTTTGACTCAGGTCATGATCTTGTGGTCTGTGAGGTCAAGCCCTTCGTTGAGCTCTGTGCTGACAGCTCAGACTGAAGTCTGCTTCAGATTCTGTATGTCTCTCTCTGCCCCTCCTCTACTCTGTCTCTGTCTGTGTCTCTGTCTCTCTCTCAAAAAAATAACATTAAACATTTTTAGAAAAAAGAGAATGTGAGCCAAGATGGAAATTAGCCTACATTTTCATGCATCCTATCTTTATTTTTCATCCTTTTAATTTATAATTCCTTGTATATCAGTTTTAACAATCACAGTTGCTTTTGTACTAAGCATGGTTCTTGGATGATTTTATTAAATATCATACTGCATTTGGAAATACAGCTAGATTGTTCTGTAGGACATGCATTAATAGTTGTTTTGTTTTTTTACTACCATCTAAGACTTGATTAACAAGTTGTGTAAATTCGTAGATTAAAGAAACTGTAACAAAGTAGTTCATAAGAAAAAATTAGGTGTCAAAAGAGCAAGCTTATGTCTTTTTTTTTTCCCTTTGTTTCTTTTTTGATGTCATTCTATATGGAAAAACTACATTTATGCTTAAATTATTGATTTTCCTTAATCATTTTTGATTGCAGAAGTCACCCTAATTTGAACTTCTGAAACAAAATTTTTATGCTGTTTCTATTTATAGCCTACTTAAAAAACGGTTATAGAACTTCTGCATGTTTGTTTTTATCCATCAATTGGTTCATCAAGTGTTGCATTAGAGAAATGTGGACTATGCAATTTGTATTGCTTACTGCCTTTCTCATTACTGTTACAAACCTGATTCAGCAAACTTCAAAAGTGATGAATTAATTAAAAAAATCATGTTTCCTCTGTACCAGCTCTTGCATTGTCCTTTGCTTCGCACGTTTCTTTTTTATTGAGATATAAGGAGATGATTCAAATTAATTTTTAAAAAGTTTTTTTAATGTTTATTTTTGAGAGAGAGAAAAAAAGCTTGAGTGGGGGAGGAGCAGAAGAGAGGGAGACACAGAATCTGAAGCAGGCTCAGGCTCTGAGCTGTCAGCACAGCTTGGGGGGAGTGAGAGGGGGTTTGAACTCACCAACCTTAAGATCATGACCTGAGTCAGAGTCAGACTCTTAACTGCTGAGCCACCCAGGTGCCCCAGAATTGACTTTTTAAAAAATTTTTAATGTTCATTTTATTTTTGAGAGAGAGACACACACAAGGAATCTGAAGCAGGCTCCAGGCTCCTAACTGTCAGCACAGAACTTGATGCGGGGCTAGAACCCACAAACCAGAGATCATGACCTGATCCAAAGTCCAGTGCTTAGCCAACTGAACCACCCAGGCATCCCTAAATTGATTTTTTTTAAAATAATCACTAGGTCAGAAGAGACTTCACAAAATACCCTTTGATGTGTCTATGAAAACTTGTATAGAATTTTAGGAAGTAAATTATCTTATTCAAGGAGTGCTTATATATGATAAATCTTTGTGTCATGTAAATAATGTTATTCTGATTTTTAAAAATGGCTTTATGTGTTGGTTTAAAGTTAGGTTCCTCTACTACTTAAACAGGAAATCTGTATCTTAGTTGAAAAGGAAACAACTTCCAAGGAAAAGTAAAACAAAGAAATTAGAAAAGTGGGACTAGGAAAGCCTAATTCACAAGAATAAAATAGCTACTCTTTATTGAATGCCACACAATAATAATAGCTATTTATGAATATCCATTTGTTAGATACTTTACTACGCATTTTGCCTACATTGCCTCTAATCCTCATTTGCCTTAACATTGTAAGATAAATATTACTCCTATTTTATAGACCAAGAAATTAGAGGTTGAAGTGGTTAAATAATTTGTCCAAAGTCACATAGCTAGGGAGTAGCAAAGTCAGAATTTAAATTGAGGACTTTAATTTTGAAGCTGTGCTCTTCCAATGTTCTGCCTTCTTAAAAACTATAAGAATGAAAACTGTCAATTCTTCTAACTGAATATTTGACTCTGGTCTTAAGACATGTGAATGGGTGAGTTTTTAATGTCAGAAAAATTAGGCATGATACCCCCAAAGCTTCATAGTTTCTTTTAAGACTATAAATCTTGATTCTTAAAACTGTACTGAATCTTTATATTATACCATCTTTTGTTCCAGATTTTCTCCTGTATAAAATAGTACTATAGGAAATTGAAACAACAACAACAAAAAATCTACCACTTAAGAAACCTGGACAATTTACTCAATTCTTTAGTATTGTTTTCTCTATAATGGAAAAAATAATTATATCACAATGGATATTTGTGAGGAGTAATAGAGGGGCACATAAATTCTTGATAATAATTATAAGTTATCTTGAATTTAATTTTTATTTATTTTATTAAACTTTTTTTTACATTTATTCATTTTTGAGAGACACAGAGAGACAGAGCGTGAAGAGGGGAGGAGCAGAAAAAGAGGGAGACACAGACTCTGAAGCAGGCTCCAGGCTCCAAGCTGTCAGCACAGAGCCTGACGTGGGGCTCAAACTCACTGACCATAAGATCATGACCTGAGCTGAAATCGGATGCCCAACCGACTGAGCCACCCAGGCGCCCCTTGAATTTACTTTTTAAAGGTATCCCATAATTCCAATAGTTTTGGAGATGGTGAATAAATTTTGGTTAGTTTTAGTCCTACCTTTTATAATCAAATAAACAGTGCCTAGTACCTGCAAAGCACTGCAGTAAGCACCATGACGTTATAGACTTGATTTGTACCTTTCCTCCTGTAACTTTCTGTGGATATATATTTATTTATTTATTTATTTATTTATTTTTATTTATATTTTGAGAGAGAGAGAGCGTGGGGGACAGGCAGAGAGAGAGGGTGAGAGAGAATCCCAAGCAGGCTACGTGCTATCAGCCTGATGCAGGGCCCAGTCCCATGAACCGTGAGATCATGACCTGAGCCAAAGTCGAGTCAGACACTCAACCAACTGAGCCACCTAGGCAACCCTCTTTCTGTGGTCTTTTAAACCGAATTTGATTTTTGTTAGTTTGTTTATGCTTCAACTATAACACTCTCTGAAGTCCCTTGGCCATTTAATTTAATTGCCCTTTTCCTCTCCTACAACTTTGTGCCTGTCCTAAGATATTGCAAGTAGAACTTACTTAGTTTTTGGAATGTTTCATAATTGTGCACAAAAGCCAGCTAATAGTTTATGTTTAATTTTCAATACTCTTAACTATGCTTATTGGCCTAAGTTGGCACAGCAGCCCACCGGTTTGGCATTTTAAGGAAGTAGTTTACTGCATCTCTGAATATTGGATACTATCTAAAGTTTTAGTTAACTCCCTTATCTTCCGGGGCACCTGGGTGGCTCAGTCGGTTGGGGGTCCCTCTTTTGATTTTGGCTCAGGTCAGGATCTCACAGTCATGAGTTCAAGCCCCACATCGAGCTCTGTGCTGACAGGTTGGGCCTCCTTGGAATTCTCTATCTCCCTCTCTCTCTGCTCCTCCCTGTTCACACTTGAGGGCTCCTGCTTGTGCTCTCATG
The DNA here is from genome assembly GCA_030068075.1 of Paguma larvata. Taxonomy (NCBI): domain Eukaryota; kingdom Metazoa; phylum Chordata; class Mammalia; order Carnivora; family Viverridae; genus Paguma; species Paguma larvata. The sequence goes on from CM057843.1 coordinate 55,285,282, forward strand.
CTCTCTCTCTCTCTCTTTTAAAAACAAAGTAACTCCCTTATCTACCTCAAAGGATAACCTTGGTTCAAACACTTAAAGTTGTGTTAATTGAAGTCCTTTATAAACTCTTAAAAGGGATAGTTATTATTCTTTGTGTGTTTGTAACTAAGCTCAGATCCTATCATAGTTTGAAATACAGTTTACCTGTTTTCCCAAAATCTTTCCATGCTAAAAATAATCCTGCCCATAAGTATAGCAATAAAAATCATTTTCTTTTTTTTTAATGTTCAGTTATTTTGAAAGAAAGCAAGAGAAAGCCAGTGTGGGAATGGCATAGAGAAAGAGGGGAGGAGAAAGAGAGAGAGAGAGAGAAAGAGAGAGAGAGGGAGAGAGAGAACTCCAAGCAGGCCTCACATTGTCAGCACAGATTCCGACTCGAGGCTCAAACCCTGTGAACCTGAGCCAAAATCAAGAGTGGAAGCTTGGGGAGCCTGGATGGCTCAGTTGGTTAAGTGTCTGACTTCAGCTCAGGTCATGATCTCTCAGTTCACAAGTTTGAGTCCTGTGTCAGGCTCTGTGCTGACAGCCTAGAGCCTGGTGCCTGCTTCCGATTCTGTCTCCCTCTCTCTCTCTGTGCCACCACCCCTCTCATGCTGTCTCTCTCTCTCTCAAAAATAAACATTAAAAAAAAAAAAGAGCTGGAAGCTTAACCAACTGAGCCACCCAGGCACTCCTAAAACTCATTTTCTACTTGAAAAGGTATAAGACAAATTTCTAAAGTGTAAATTATATCCTATGCTTCCTTTTTATTCCACTCTTAGAGGACTGTGTTCAAATAGTTGATTATTGTTTCTTTTTTCCTACTAAGTTATATGTACAGTACTTGAATTTCCAGTGATTTTTATCTTTGATTTTATCCTAGCTGTTTTCTCAGTATAAAGGTCAAGATCACCTAGTATATAATCCCATTTAAAACATTGGGTTTTTTTTTTTTAGAACATATTTTGTTGTTTTTGTAAAACCAATATGTAGTCATCGTATCCCTTCTTTAAAAAAATTTTTAAAGGTAAGAGTAAATCATTTGAAATTCCATTGCTCTGCTAGTACTCTGCCGACCACTTGCAACATTTTAGTGAATATCCTTCTAGACATCTCTATGCATTTATGCACATGCAAATATGTATTCAATTCTAGATAATTGCCATCAGAATACATCTTCTTTTGTAATGTACTTTTATTTCACTCAACAACATGTGGCAGACATTTTTCCTGTCAATAAATGAAAATGTGTCACTAACGACTGTATCACTTTCCCAAATGCTTTACAGTCTGTCTTTTATCATTTGATATTTCGGCTCTTTCTGACTTAGGGCTCCTACAAACAATGATGGAACATCATGATGCATACATACTCTGTTTAGTAATACTTGCGAAGTTTTCTTTGCAGAATGAACTGTTAGACCTTGGATTGATGGGGCCAGGGATATGCACATTTTGCATTTAAAAAAAATTTTTTTTAATGTTTATTTATTTTTGAGAGAGTGAGAGACAGAGTGTGAGCAGGGAAGGGACACAGAGAGAGAGGGAAACACAGAATCTGAAGCAGGCTCCAGGCTCTGAGCTGTCAGCACAGAGCCCAACGCGGGGCTCCAATCCATGAACTGTGAGATCATGACCTGAGCTGAAGCTGGAAGCCTAACCGACTGAGTCACTCAGGCGCCCCTGCATTTTGATAGATATTGCTAAATTGCCCTACAGAAAAATTGAACCAGGTTCTAGCCTAGTATCAGATTCCCATTGTCATAGCTGGGAATCTTGATGGCAGTCCACCAATCTAATCAGTACCAGTCTTCTTATTATGAATAGTATCACAACTTAATTTATGGGTTCCTTCAGAACTCCTGGGTAAACATCTTCTGATCCCAATGATACATATTCCAAGGCAATGGCATCTGCTATCTAGCGTGCTAACGATTTCGGCAGTGCAATTGTAGATGGGACTGAAATGACAACCTAAGGAATCATTCATTAATCTTTTATTTTTCAGAAGATCAATACTATTCTCTCCAACCAACCCCTTAAAGTGAATTAAGGTTGGTCACCTTTAAAAGTCAGCCACTAGGTGTATAGTCTTAGGCAAATTACTTAACCTCTGCAGACATCAGTTTTTTCTTTATTGATGAAATGGGTCAGCAGTTTCTGATACACTTTTTTTTTTAACATTTCCCCCCTATGACAACTGATTGTACTAATTTCCATTCTTTTTTTTTTAAGTTTAGTTAATTATTTTGAGAGCGAGAGAGCGAGAGAGCAAGGGAGAGGGGAAGGGAGAGAGAGACAGAGAGAATCCCAAGTCGAAATCAAGAGTCAGATGCTTAACCAACTGAACTACCCAGGTGCCCCTTCCATTCTTGATTTAAATAATGTCTTATTAACTTTGGTCTCTTGTAAATTTGACTCCTTCATCCTGAAAGACATCTCTGGTCATATTGGTGCAATTTTTTAAAAAAGAGTCTTTTCTCTTATTATTGCTTGCCTGTTCTTTAATTAATTTTAATTTTCTTGGGCCTCCAATGAGGTATATGTGGTCCCACTTGGTTACTTATTTTGATAATTCTGTGTACTTTTCCCAAATTTGTTGGTAATATTTTAGTGAAAAATATTTTTACTTCTGACATAATGCTTTACTTATATAGGATACTTTTAATGCTTTCATTTTACTTCATTAGATCCTCAAAATGCCCCTGTGAAGTTAGATACTACTATCCTCATTTTACAGATGTAGAAACTGAGGCTTAAACTAAATTATATGCCCAAAGTCACTCAGCTTGCAGATGCTATAGCTATACATATGGGTTTTAAGTCCAGAGCTCTAGCTACTAAGCCATAGGTACCTCTATATTTGAAGGTTAAATATTCTTAGTTACATATTTTTTTCCAGGCAATATTTATCATATATATGGGTCTATACTTATCAAAAATAGTAGTCACCGAATCTAGAGAAAAGTTGCTATCAGGTGAGATATATGCACATATATATATGAAATCAGCACATACCTCTGTAGGATAGAATTTAACAGCCCTAAATAGTTTCCTTAATTCTTTTTTTTAATGTTTGTTTATTTTTGAGAGAGACAGAGTGGGAGCAAGGGAAGGGCAGACAGAGAGGGAGACACAGACTTCCAAGCAGGCTTCAGGCTCCTAGCTGTCAGCGCAGAGCCTGATGTGGGGCTAGAACCCGCAAACCAGAGATCATGACCTGAGCCACAGTCCAACACTTAACCCACTAAGCCACTCAGGCATCCCTATACTTTCCTTAATTTTTAACAAGGCAGTATTTTTCAACTCATGAGTTTCCTTTAAATGTTTTAATTTACAGCCAGCTAGACCCCACCCAGGATTGACTCTAAGACTGTGATCAACTTGACCTTTGCTGCCCTCCTGCATGAGGCCACTGACCTTTGTCCCACATTTTCCATACATAAACCAGGAAGTATGGGTGAAAGGAAAACTATTGGGCCTTCTGGAATTGAGTTTCCTGTCTTTTTAAGACTTTTAAGTAGTAACTTGTAACCGTGTCAACACTTTCTTATTGTGAATAGAGTTGAAAGTCAACAAATATTTCTTGACTGCACGGGGATTGTATTTTCAGTGAAATGAGAGAAGAGTCTGTCCCTCAAATATTGACTGATAAACTAGTATGTCTTATGGTAACTGTGACAATAGGGAAAGCTCTATCTTGGCTAGATAAATGGATGAGTTTATGATATGCTTTAGCAGGCTTTAACTCCTCCATTGGTAACAGTTCTTTGCACTTCCTAGAGTAGGGGGTAAGATGTGTCCTGGAAACTTTCCTTTTTAGATGCGTATTTTCTAATTCTGTCAGGCCTTCTTGAAGGCTATCTTTGAATAGCCTTTTCTGCCTGAGTGATGGCAAAGGCACCGGCAGGTTTCCAAGCTTTCGCCTCAGTTTGGAGCCTTTCTGAAGTGCTGTGGGTTCTACCACAGAGGTAGGAGACAAACGCTCACTACCGGACCTCTGCAGGCTCCTACCCAGCAGCCGGAGCGCGCCTGCGTACCGCAGCCCCTTTGTTGCTCAGGCGCTGGGGTCCGGCTGCGCCTGCGTGAAGGGCTGGCGCCGGCAAGTGCGCTGCACCGCTGGCGCCGGCTGGGGGCGAGCAGACTTAGAGCAGCTGCCGCCGCCGCCGCCGCAGCCGTTGCGACCGCCGCAGCGGAGTTCAGAGGGCCCGGAGGTGGGAGACTTCCCACACCGTGGCTGAAATGTCGTCCACCGCGGCGTTTTACCTTCTCTCCACCCTGGGAGGGTACTTGGTGACCTCATTCTTGTTGCTCAAATACCCGACCTTGCTGCACCCAAGAAAGAAGCAGCGATTCCTCAGTAAACACATCTCTCACCGCGGAGGTGAGAGGGGTCCCCAGATCCCGATGGCGGAGGTGGGGGAGGCTTTTTTTCCCCACTAGAGCTTAGGGTCCTTTGGAGCTCCGCGAAGGCAGGCGGGTGGAAATACGTGAGAGTTTGAGGAAGAATGGGGTGTGCGAGAGAGGGCTTGGCTTTCTGGAGGTGAAGGCGATGTGACGGGGAGGTCTCCTGAGGGAAGGTAAGGGGGTCTTTAGACAGAGCCAAGGTGGGGAATCTCTCGAGTGCAGCGGTGACAGGGGTTCTCTGGAGGAGGAAGGACTAGGGTGAGAATTAAGGGTATATGAAGCGTGTCTCGGCGGATGGAAGGATGATCGTAAGGTCTCTTCCTAGCGGCGAGGCACCAGGAGGAGGGGGGGGGAGCGCCGGGCAGAGCCAGGGGTACCCAGCCGGGGCACCCGAACGGACTGCTCTGAGCCGAGCCAGTGGCTGAGCTTGTAGGAAGATCCGGGGCGACATGATTCAAGGTTTGATGAGCCGCGTGAACCTGGAGCGTGCTGCAGCCGGTTGTCTGCAGTCCCTGGGGCTGGTCCCACCCCTACCCCCCTCTCTGAGCGCTGATAATTAAGAGAGGGAAACCGAGTCACCGACCCGGGGACTCTTCCCAAGGTCACAATTTGAGCTTGGGCTGGATTGAGACAGAAACTGGAGCGTCCTGGTTCCCAAGGCTGCGAGCCTTTCACCTGTTTTTTTTTTTTTTTTTAGCCCCACCCTGCACCTCAGCAATGACACCTGGATTTCCTAAAGACGAAAAGATGATGTAGTTTATGATAGGACTGTATTTTTTTAAAGAAAACGAAGTTGTTTCTTGGAAAAGTATCTTACAAAGGAGCCTAGGCAGTCCGCCTTGTAATTCACCAAACGGCAGGCCAAATCGTTGCCTCTTCATTATTACAGAATAATGTGCCTTTATTTCATTGCAAGCATGATGTATAAAATGTTGTAAAATTGGATTAAGTCGATTAATTTTAACTGTTGAGAGCTGGATGTTCAAACAAGGTTAAAACGACTTGGAATTTACAGTCTAATAACTTGAAATGGTAAATTCTAGGAGTTTACAGTCTAAAACTTGATTTAGTACCGTAATACGTTTTCTAACAACAATTGGCCAGGAATACAGTTTTATTTATTTATGTTTAAAAAAATTTTTTTTAATGTTTATTTATTTTTGAGAGAGAGAGAGAGAGAGAGTTGGTAGGGGCAGAGAGAGAGGGAGACAGAATCCAAAGCAGGCTCCGGCTCCAGGCTCCAAGCTGTCAGCACAGAGCCCAATGTGGGACTTGAACTCACAAACCATCTGATTATGACCTGAGCCGAAGTCGGAAACTTAACCGACTGAGCCACCTGGTCGCCCCAAGAATACAGTTTTAAATATCACAGAAATACATTAGCATTCTTCTGTATAATCTGTACAATTTTATGTTAAAAACAGTTCTAAAGAATGACTTCAATAGTTATGCTAGTCTGCTTACTCATGAAAAGCATCAAAGGGTTTAAGGGGTCTCCAGGGAAATGCCAGGTTATTGCTTATTTGATTTATCTGTGTTTTAATTAGATACATAAACTGTAGGATGACATGACTACTAATGTACCTTCAATCATTCAAACCCCAAACCAACTTTTAGTGCTTGAATTGTTGCCGTAGAAGCAATTTTCAACGGTAGTAGTCCTTTTATTTTGGAAGTAGGCAGTACATGTACTACAATTGTGTTTACTGATATAATTTTTTAAAACAGTTACTTGTTTTTTTTTAAGTTTGTTTATGCATGTATGTATGTATGTATGTATGTATGTATGTAATTTCTACACCCACTGTGGGGCCTGAACTCATGACCGCAAGATCAAGAGTTGTACCCTCTTCCGACTGAGCCAGCCAGGTGCCCCATGTTTACTGATTAAAAAAAAAGAAAAATGTGCTTACTAAAAACCCAAACCCAAACCAAAACTAGATCCTCTAAAAAGCTATCTAAACTGCCATTATGGATGGTCTAAATTTATTTTAGAATAAATACATGTTAATCTTTGAATTTTTGTGACACTCTACAGGTAAAAAAAATCAGTACTCTATTATAGAGGTTAAAATGTGCTAGATGAACAAAACCAGTATGAAAACCAGGATAAGCTGGATCTCCAATACTCATTTACTGTTGGAAGGACTTTAAAAATATTTTTCTTTAGATATTAAGTCATTTCAGTTTTAATTTCACCCCTTATATAGAATTTTCCATTCATTATTTGTAAATATGGCATCAGTGTTTGTATCTTCAAAGACATAAAGCTGAAACTGTTATGAGAGTCTTGTTAAATATCTGCAGACTTTATCTGTTTGCTTATATGACAGTCCTAATGCAATGTAAGTTCCTGTGTTCTTAGTGCTTAATATGCTCTTTTGAGTATGTGCGCCAAGTAATACAATTGAATCCAGAGTGAATAAAGGAGATATTTCCTAAAAAATACTTTGTAACTCAAGATACTAGATTTCTGGAAAATAATAGATGAGGGGGGAGTCACCTCCTTCCTTACCCTGAATTTTTGTCTTGGACACTGCTAACAGCTATCACTAGTCTCCCTGTGCATATTACTAACATTTGGGCTAATTCTCTATTGCTCTAACTTCAAATACCTGTTATTTCGTGTAAACCAGATGTATGACCAAACCAAGATTGAAACATTGATCAAGGAGCACCTGGGTGGCTCAATCGGCTAAGCATCCAACTCTTGGTTTCAGCTCAGTCGTGATCTCATGGCTAGGGAGTTCCAGCCCCGCATCAGACTCTGTACTGATGGTTCGGAGCCTGTTTGGGATTCTCTCTCTTTCTCCCTCTCTCTCTGCCTCTCCCCCACTTGTTCTCTCTCCCTCTCTCTTTCTCTCAAAATTAAAAAAAAATCATTGATCAAAATATGTGTACAAAGTATATACACCGTAATTGCCATACCTTGAAACCCTTAATGTGTACCATATTATGTTTGCTGTAAAAGCATAATCACCTGGGTCAGATTCTGGACCTACCACTAGTTAGCTTTGGGAAGAAGACTTAGTTCCCTTACTTATAAATAGGGACTATTTGCTTTGCTTCTCTTTAGGTTATTATGAGGATCAGGTTATAAAATGCACTTGGGGCACCTGGGTATCTCAGTTGGTTAAGCAGCCGGCACTTGATTTCGGCTCAAGTCACGATCTCATGGTTGGTGAGTTCGAGTTCTGCATCAGGTGCTGTGCTGACGATGCAGAACCTGCTTGGGAATCCTCTCTCTCCTTCTCTCTTTAACCTACCCCTGCTCTCTCTCTATAAACTTTAAAAACATTAAAAATAAATAAAATGTGCTTCGAAAACTGTGAAATTTAGAAATACCAGCATGGATACAAGAGGTCCACATACGTATTTTGCAGTAGAACTTTGAGTTGATTGAGAAGGAATAAGCCTATAGTTGTGTTTTCGAAGTTTTAATGAACAGATTGCCTTTTACTAAGATTGATTGTCCTTGAAAGAGGAAATGAAAGTTTTCAAAAATTAAATACTCTAGGCTTATTTTGTTCTTGCCTCTTTGAAACCTACATTCTATTACATTATATTGTAATAGGATATGTTAGTTAATACATCTGGTTTCTTTTCTAAACTGAGTTCCTCAACAACAGGTTTCAGATTTTATTAATGCTTCTGTCTCTCACTTCTAGTCCAGATCCTAATATAATTAAATTAATAGCTTATTGTTTGCTAATTAACTACTGCATGCTAGGTCCCTCCCATGTGTTCACTAAATTTTTTGACCAAAGAACACCTTTTATAACTACAACGTATTGATGAAACACCAATAGGATCAAAGATATACCCTTTGGAATAAATGGAGAGCAAGCAATATTTTCAAAGTTCATTTTCTTAATTTTCTCATAAAAGTATGAATTTTACTAATGTTCTTTGCAATTGCATAAATAACTCATGTTCATTGTAGAAAACTTGGAAAATTTAGAATTGAAAAAAGAAAAAATAGTTCCTCAGACTTTACTATTCAAAAAGCAATCTCTGTTAACATTTTGAAGTATATCCTATAATACATATTTTCTGAATCATAATGTATTTACATTTATTTTAGATGCCGACTGAGTTGGCTAGAGATACGATTGCAGGGATATTGGGAAATAATTTACTTTAATACTCCTTAATCTATCTCTATGAGCCAATTGAATTAAGCAACAGGCTTTTTTTTTTTTATATATATAAGTCTATTTATTAGGGTTCAGTGGCCAGAGAATAAAAAAAAAATCAACCCATCAAATCCCCACCTTCCTTCCTAATCTTTTACCCTTGATCTTGAGGCAGAGTATTATCACTATCTGGGTATCCTGCCACAGAATGATTTGACAAGTGATAAGTTTGCCCTTGGGCACTGGCAGCTTCTGGGTCCTAAACTTTAATTGGTTGTTCCAGGAAGAAATTGAAGCATCAACTTGAGTCTTAAAAGTGTCATTGGAAGTATCATTCTGGGTGTGCCTGGGTGGGTTAGTTGGTTAAAAGTCTGACTTCAGAGGGCACCTAGGTGGCTCAGTCATTTAAGCCTCCAACTTCAGCTCAGTTCATGATCTCATGGTTCATGAGTTCAAGCCCTGCTTCTGGCTCTGTGCTGACAGCTCGGATTCTGTGTCTCCTCCTCTCTGTTCCCCTCCCCCAGTCACACTATATCTCTCTCTCTGTCAAAAATAAATAAACATTTTAACAAATGAAATTATTCAGTAGATCAGGCAACAAAATAAGTTTCTTCTCCATTTCTAAATTCATTTGTTCATTCAACACTTACAGTGCACCTTGGAAACAGTATATATGATTTACATAAGAGCATAAAGAGCTTGTAAGGACTAGAGATGGCGTATACTAAGAGCATTACTCAGTATGGGTTCCCTGGAACACTGTAGAATTGTTTCTGTATCTCAAGGAGAAAAAAACTAGTGAAATCTGTATTTATAGGTGTAAGAAAAAAATACATCAGTAGTACAAAAGCACAGGATATTCAAATCTGTATATTGATATTCAAACTATATTGATACGCAGGCAGCATTTACCAACTAACTACCACATGTATGCTCCCTTCAATTATTAGTGGTTTTTGTTATGTATCTTGTCGTAATTTCACTAATTTTCCTTTTTATAGTTAAATTTTTTAATGTTTATTTCTGAGACACACACACACACACACACACACACACACACACACACACACAGTGAGAGTGGGGGTGGGGCAGAGAGAGAGAGAGACACAGAATCCGAAGCAGGCTCCAGGTTCTGAGCTGTCAGCAACAGAGTCCGAGGTGGGGCTTGAGCTCACGGACTGCAAGATTATAACCTGAGCCAAAGTTGGATGCTCAACCAACTGAGCCACCCAGTGACCAATAATTGTATTTAATTTTTCTAAATCTGAATACAATTTAAGATATATACATATATATATCTTTCAGCCATTGTCAAAAATAAGTATATTTTAGTTTGCTTTGTAAACAGGAAAGTACTATTAAATAAATGATAAATTACTCCATTACTAATAAGGCATCCATAAGAATGAGTGAGCCAGTTGAGTAAATGAATGAGAAAAAAGTTCTTGTTGAAATGGCACCTGGCTGCCTTAGTTAGAACATGTGACTCTTGATCTCGGGGTTGTGAGTTCAAGTCCCATGTTGGGTGTAGCTTACTAAAAAAATAAATAAACTTCAAAAAAAAAAAGAAAAGTCTTCATTGAAAAGTGAAGATTCCCTAGAAATAGGAACAACAGAATGAGGGAACAAGAGGTGAAGAGAGAGAATTGATATCCTGACATGAAACATGTTTCAGGGTGCAACTGCAGAATGCTATTCCTTTATTTTTAATGTTTACTCATTTTTAAAAGGAAGAGGGAGACAGGAAAAGGGGCAGAGAGAGATGGAGACAGAGGAACTGGAGGTGGGCTCCGTGCCGACACCAGAGAACCTCATGTGGGAATCAAGCTCATGAACCGTGAGATCATGACCTGAGCTGAAGTCGGATTCTTTTTTTTTTTTTTTTTTACTTTTTTTAAATGTTCACTTATTTTTGAGAGACACAGACAGACAACAGAGTGTGAGTGGGGGACGGGCAGAGAGCGAGAGAGACAGACTCTGAAACAGGCTCCAGGCTCTGAGCTCTCAGCACAGGGCCTGATACGGGGCTGGAACCCATGAACTGCAAGTTCATGACCTGAGCCGAAGTTGGATGCTTAACCGATCGAGCACCCTGGGTGCCCTGTAAATTTTTAAATGTTTATCTACTTAGAGAATGCGAGCGGCAGAAGGCCGAAAGAGGAAGAGACACAGAATCCGAAGCAGGTTCCAGGCTCCAACATGAGGCTCGAACTCATGAACCATGAGATCATGACCTGAGCCCAGGTCGGTCCCTTAACTTACCGAACCACCCCCAAGCCAGGCATTGTTTAAACTGATTGTGGAAGGAAAAGAAAAATTAGTGGCAAATGTGCTTCTATAAATTATATGCTGACTGGAAAGAAAAGGAATTCAAAAATTTCACGAAAGAAAAGCCACCACCAACCAATTCCTTGGAGAGGAAGGGCATGCTTTTTAATTACTCCCTTAGTTACTCTCCAGGCTTTCCCCATATGAATCTAACAAGTAATTTGTGGGTATTCTCGCTGGAATTTATCTTCAAGCTTTACAAACAAATAGCAAATAGAAGAATATGGCAGTAAGGATCAGTATGAATAAGACATCAGTAAAACTGAAGTAAAGGTGTTCTGTGAATGGCGGCATAGTGGTAAAAAGGATGGGATCTGAAATCATATGGCTCAGGCTCGAATTGTGGTTCCCCTAGTTGGCTATGTGACCATACCCAATTACTTTCTGGTAGGAGAGTTTTAATGAAATGTTACATAACGTGCTAAGCACAGTGTATAGCTTCTACTAATTATTAATATCTTGATTGCCTTTTCAGTATTTTATTGAGCACTAGCTATTAATTTCATAAACTTATAAAATCAGAGATCTTAAGTAATAATGTTTTCATGCTTAAGCTGTTAGGTTTAAGTGAATTACAATTAAAAATAATACGGAAATGGGGCACCTGGGTGGGTCAGTCGGTTAAGCGACCGACTTCATCTCAGGTCATGATTTCGCAGTTCACGAGTTCGAGCCCTGCGTTGGGCTCTGTGCTGATGGGCTCGGAGCCTGGAGCCTGCTTCAGATTCTGTGTCTCCCTCTCTCTCTGCCCCTTCCCCTGCTCGAGCTCTGTCTCTATGTCTCTCAAAAATAAATAAATGTTAAAAAAAAAAATAATATGGAAAGCAGACCTAAAAGACAAACATGCAGACTTCGAATGTAAATATTAGCAAAAATTATATTAACTGTGGGAAAATGTATTTCAGAGTACTGAATAGTTATCCCATTTTTTCCTAACCCCAAACCAAAAGATAATTTCAAGTCAAACATACAACAGTATTAAGACTCCATGAACCCATCACCCAAATACAAACAATGGCCATCCTGTGCCAGGGTCCTTGTTCCGGCAAATCTAGGGGTCCACGAAGGACGGACAGTCAGGCGAAATGAGATGAGCCACGAGAGAGATGGAGTCTGATGACCAAGCAGGCAGCCCTGGCAATTCTGGCATCTCCGCCCTGCTGGTATCAGTGTCTTTATTTTTAAAGGTAGCGAGTGACATTACATCAGAGACAAGGCATTCTTTATAACATACATTGTTGTCATAAGACCTATGTTAGTGATCTATAGGTAGATTAGGAGTCATTCTATCCATAATCGTAAGGGCTCATGTCTATCTATTTTTTTATGGTAGCTTTTGCAAGAGTATTTTGTTACTGCCTTTCTTATAAGGGAGTGTGGGGATGAGAATTACAAAAGGATTTGCGAAATCTTAACCTTAGGGAGGTGCTCAATATTTGCTGCTGATCAACGAAGATATGTTTAGCTACTTTAGTTTGTACCTTATCAATAAACAGTGCTTCTAACTTTTGGGCTAGGCTAACCTTCGGGGAAGGTCCTGAGTCTCTTTACAATCTCTCCCATCAGTCTGTTAATACTGAGAGAAGCTTTACAGAGATGTGCCTTGAGGTTTTGTGGTGGGGCTGAGGGGATGATTAACACAATGCGATACCTGCAGGGAAAATCTAGTTTGGTTCAAGGAGTCTTGTTGGGGCCTAACGTCAACTAATTTCTAGCTAACTCATAACTGCTATTCTGTATGATCAATTTGTGTATTCTATCCCCAAGAGGCAACTTTGAGGTTACTTCTGGCCAGGTTACTCTCATTCAGATTTTATCCATCAAGACATCGCACTGCAGGTACCCTTTTCCATGTGCCATAAAACCAAAGAGCATTATATCCCTTAGGCCAAGGAGAGCAGTTCAAGAAATCCAGGCCTGAAAGATTATTTAGAAGGAGGTAAGATTAGGCACCAGTTTGGCTGGTGGGAGCTTTGCTTCAACCTTTCCCACGCAGGGAGGGGTCTCAACCTGTGAGCCCAAAACGCCTCCCAACAATCATGCACTCACAGTTTTTTTATAAAAAAAAAGCGGGGGTGCCTGGGTGGCTCAGTCGGTTAAGCAACCGACTTCGGCTCAGGTCATGATCTCACGGTCAACGGAGTTCGAGCCCCACGTCCAGCTCTGTGCTGACAGCTCAGAGCCTGGAGCCTGCTTCAGATTCTGTGTCTCCCTCTCTCTCTGCTCCTCCCCCGCTCATGCTCTGTCTCTGTCTCTCAAAAATAAATAAATGTTTGAAAAAAAGAAAAAAAAAAGCGGCTTCACTTGGTATCTTTCATGCATTAATAAAAATTATTTTATTAAATTTCAACACTTGAGTATACATACCTTTTTTTTAAAATTTTTTAATATGTATTTATTTTTGAGAGAGAGAGACAGAGAGAGTGAATGGAGGAGGGGCAGAGAGAGAGGGGGACACAGAATCTGAAGCAGGCTCCAGGCTCCGAGCTGTCAGCACAGAGCTGGACGTGAGGCCTGAACTCACAAACTAGGAGATCATGACCTGAGCCAAAGTCAGCTGCTTAACAGACTGAGCCACCCAGGTGCCCCACATAACTTTTTTTAAGCAAATATCTTTTTTTTAATTTAATATTATTTTAAGTAAGCTCTACACCCAGCATGGGGCTTGCACCCATGGCCCTGAGATCAAGAGTCACATGCTCTACAAACTGAGCCAGCCAGGTGCCCCGAGTACACATAACTTTAATATTTTGTGTGACAAAATTGGAAGTACACACACAACACACTTTTGTTGCATATCAAGTATGATGGTGGTTGTCTTGGGAAAAGCACTTGTGCAATCATTTGAATTGTGGACTGAATTAGCCTTTATTTTACTCCACAGAACACCATTTTTACTTAAAAAAATAAAACTGGTTATTCAGACTTGAGTATTTGGCAGCTACTTTCTTGAAAATTATAAAATGACTCTGTCATTAGAAGAAAAATAAGCTAGCTGCCTTCTCTTAAGGCAGTGCCAACAATTACATTTGAGTTTTCAAGCAAAAATGAGAAATTTGGAGAACTCGTATCCTCCACTGCAAGCTTCATAGCTTTCTTAAAGATTTTCCTGATGAGATGAGATATCAACAAATGTGACTTTAACACCTATTGTATAATAAAACATGTCAACATTTAGAAGAGCAGCATGATTCAGTGAATTCGTATTTTCCAAAAGACTAATGCCTGATATAAAAGCATGCACGGGTGAAAGATCCGTTCAAAGTTCAAGATGGACCAATGGATTTTCATGTAGTAGAAGTATGAAAAGGTCATTCATATGGTTCAGATTCCACACTGCAACTAACTTTTAAGAAACTACCACTTGTTAAATTTTGGTGCAATATCAAACTACCTATCTGGGTGAAGGTTGATATACATGTATGAAGCAGATGTGAGCATCTGCCTTCCATAAAGCCAGGCATTAAAGAGGTTTGCAAAAATGTAAAACCATGCCACTCTTCTCATTACATTTTTTTTGGAAGAGAGTTCATTTTCATAAAATGTTATGTTAACAACAAAAAAAAGTTACGTTAACATTTAATGAGTTACTGTTATTTCATGTAAACAAATTTAAAAATTGTAATAGTGTGGGCCCCTGGCTGACTCAGTTGGTAGAGCATGCGACTTGATCTTGGAGTCATGAGTTTGAGCCCCATGCTGGGCATAAAGATTACTTTTTTTAAAAAAGTTAAGAAAGGTTTTTAATATTCAATTTCTAATATGTAATTATTAATGGATACAATCTACATAATTAAAAGCTCTTTGAGGTACTCAGTAAAAGAATCCTGAGACCGAAACGATTGGGAACTAACAGTTTAAGGCATTAACTCTGGACTGTAAAAAGAATCATCGTAATCTGAAGTAATAAGAAAGTACTACTTCATGGAGGAGTTGAGAATTGAATTCATTCTGGCATTAAGGTTAAGAAATATTGGGAGACCGTGGTGAAGAGAATTTTCCAGGCTTAAGCACATATACCATGTGCTTAAGATTTTGATTCTCCCCACTATCTTAAAAGTAATGCATTTTCATTATAGAGGGATTGTAAGATATAGGAGAATGCATATTAGAAAAGAAATCATCTGTATTCCAGCCACCTGGAGATGACTGCTATTTGATTTGTTAAGTTAAACTACTGACTGCTTTATTGTGCCAAAAACCAAAGAAAATGGAAAGACACAGAAGTCAGCTTGAAGGCTAATGATATTTATTGATTTTGATCTCTTGATGAAGATGGAAGGTGGTATCTGCCAAACTTTTCCATTGTGAAATTACTCCTCTTTTGTTTGTAATAAATAAGCATTTTGTAGGGAGGACTTTGAAACTACATATGTATCCCATTCATCATCAGACTTCCAGTGTACTTATTAAAATGGGCTCAATGTTGTTGTTTTTTTTTTTCTTTTTTGGGAGTGGGTTCAACATTTTCTGTTTCATTTGATGATTGTTGTCATTATTTTGGTGCTAATATTGTCCCTGGTTTGGCCAATGAGAGCTTCTTCAAGCTGGCTTCTGTATCCTTTCAACTTCCTTGCTTTTTGGCACAAAAAGCAGTCAGTAGTTTAACTTATTTAACCTACTAATAACCATTTTAGAGCACTCTTGTCTTTTTTGGTCATATTCTACAGTTGCTTTGTTCTCGAATACTGATTATCCAAATATAGCACATTTCCAAAGTTTTTGACTAAAACAAACACCTGCTAGATTTTTAAAAGTCATTTAACCTATCAAAGAAAATAAAAGTCACTTAATCTCAAAAGAGCACTTACTTTTTTTTAAGTTTATTTATTTTGAGAGAGAGAGAGAGCTTGTGTGCACAAGTGGGGAGAGACAGAATCTCAAGCGGGCATCTTGCTGTCAGCACAGAGCCCAATGCAAGGCTCAAACCCACAAACCATGAGATCATGACCAAGAGTCTGTCACTCAACCAACTGAGCCACCCAGGCACCCCACAAGAGCACTTACTTTTGAAAAAAACCTATAATTTTCATATTTCCTTCATCTGTTTTCTATTGTGCATCAACTCTAGTAACTAAAGTGAACCTAAAATCAAAGTAGCTTTTTTCACGTGGATAATCCTTTCTCTCTGATAAACTATGGAACTTTAGAACATTAGGTTAATATATTCATTTCTTCATACCTTGCATTTCTATTGATTATTAATTGGGTTGTCATAAAAATACAAGCTAACAATATAAAAGAAGAATATTTTAATACTCTCACAAATATGTCCAGGTGGTATTGTATGTAAAACATGCTAATGCTAATACTTGAACAGTACCCTAAACTTGAAGTGTTTCTTTTTGTTAAGAAGAAATTGTCTGTTTTCTGAAGCGTTTGGAAAAATATTTCCTATTTTTCCTGTGCATTCCATTATTCAGTAATACTGAAATCTGTTAGTTTTAAAATATTTTAAAACTTATGGCTTGTGTGTTATGTTAATTGATTCTGCCTAGTATATATAATATACTGTGCCCTTTTTGTCATTGCAATATTATTCATCAGTCAGTGGACATTCACCAAGCAGCAGTAACTAGTAATAATAATAGCAATAATCCTTTACTTTTACTGAATTTTCACTGCAGTAAAATCTTGGATTGCAGGCAACCTGTTCTGCAAGTGTTCCTCAAGACAAGCAAACATTTTTAAAAAATTTTAGTTTGATTAAAGAGCAATGTCTTGCAATATAAGTACTACGTTATGCTGAATGTCACATGATCACAACTGAGCCAATGGTCCTTGAAATTTACTTTGATATATGAGTGTTTTGGATTATAAGCTTGTTTCCTGAATGAATTATGCTTGCAAACCAAGGTTTTACTGTATTTCATTGAGTCTAATGCCATTAATTATAAAATGCATTTATAATAAAAATTATAAAATTATAAAATTTTTAATGTGCTGCTAAGAGAAAATCTTGCCAAATAAATTATTATATACCATACATTGTAAAATGCACCGTAACTTTAGAGATATTAAAAAGGGAAAAAACTATCATTTTTTTAAATTGTTGACATAGGGCACTTGACCTGTTATTTCATTTAATTACACTAATCCTATAAGACAGGTGCCATCATTATCCTCATTCTTTTTAAGATTTTATTTGTCAGGGGGGCGGGAGGGGGCGAGTGTAGCTGCACCTGGCTGGCTCGGTGAGTAGAGCCTGTGACTCTTGATCTAGGTCTTGAGTTTGAGCCCCACGTTGAGAGTAGAGTAAATTTACTTCATAAAAAAAATCTTTTAATTATATATATTTTAAAGTAATCTCTACCACCAATGTGGGGCTCAAACACACAATGCTGAGATCAAGAGTCAATGCTCCACTGACTAAGCCAGCCAGGTGCCCCTCACTTTTCTAAAGCTCAGCCACAGAGAGGTTATGGAAGTAACTTTTACCAAGGTCATGCAAATATCAAACAGATTTGAGAATGAAGATTCTAACTCCACCCTCCAACTACTACACTATACTGCCTTCAGCCAGGGTGATTAAAACAGTCACTTCTTTTCAGTAATTCTTAGGAAAAGAAGGGGTCAGGTTAATAATTTATGCTGTAGGGGCGCCTGGGTGGCTCAGTCGGTTGAGCAGCCGACTTCGGCTCAGGTCATGATCTTGTGGTCTGTGAGTTTGAGCCTCGCGTCGGGCTCTGTGCTGGGGGCTCAGAGCCTGGAGCCTGCTTCGGATTCTGTGTCTCCCTCTCTCTCTGCCCTTCTCGTGCTCACACTCTGTCTCTATGTCTCAAAAATAAATAAACGTTAAAAAAATTACGCTGTAATGTAATAAATATTAGAGAGATACATAAGAGAGTATGGGGATGTGGAGGAGAGACGGTTTAACTCTTTCTGAGGGCGTGTATATGTACCGAGTCCTCTTCTGTCAAGATATTGTAGCTTAAAAATCATGTTCAGGTTCTTCTAACCTTTCTGTGTTGCTGTGGCTTTGTTTTAAATCTTTCATTCTTCCTGCTGCAGCCAGAAAAAAAAAAGAAAAAATTCAAAATACCATTACACTCTTTAAAACACAATGTATTCATAGTATAATGTCTTCATAGTACACTAGATGTATCTTATTAAAGTAAATTTCTGGAAAAATAAAAAGTTCAAATTAGCTAAGTAAATAAAGTTTAAATCGAATGTTTTCACAGGTGCTGGAGAAAATTTGGAGAATACAATGGCAGCCTTTCAGCAGTAAGTATATGAAAAGATATTCTTTTACAGTTCGTCTTTGAAGTGATAAAGATTCACAAAGTGAAGATAGTATACATGTAGCGTCCACTTGTGATAGTTGTTTCTATTTTATTAAAATTGCTTTTTTTAAATTTAGCTAGTCTGAAGTGTTACAAAGAGTATTTGGCTTCTGCATAATTGAAAAACTAGATCAGAGTTGTGGGTAATCAAAAGATACTATAGTTCTAACGCTGAAAGAAGACATTTGTAACAAGGAACATACTGTGTGTAATGCTAATTAGTCTTGGAGAGAAAGAGAAAAGGGGAAAATGAAACAACTGTTACACTGATTGCTGTTTATGAATAGGGTTGTGTGTCTACCCTGTAATTCTTCTACAGACCTGAACCTGTAATCTGATCTTTCTTGTTTGAAGCTTTATGAGTGGTGATCTTATTTTTCTGAATAAGATAAATTTTTTTCAGTATTTCAATTATTCATATCTCCTATAGATCTCTTTTAGGGCACCTCACAGAGAAGCAGCAGGAGAGACAGGAATGAAAGCTGACTGACACCTTGTTCTTTGTCTTAGAGTAAATGATCATCATCAGTCTGTGATAATGGTGAAAACACGGTTATCTTTTCTCTGGAAAATAAGGCAGGGAATATGAAAAGTTAAACCCCATGGAAGACATTACCTTTCCATATTTAGTAAGAAAGATATTTTCTTATATATTTACTGAGCCACGTTTATGCATACAGTTGGGGCTAAGAAATCAGGAGAATTTGGCTTAAGTTTTTGTTCTGTTTCTCATCATTTAAAGACACCTTAAAATTTAGGTGTGTCCACCTGACTCAGTCAGTAGAGCATGTGACTTTTTATCTGGGGGCTATAAGTTTGAGCCCAACATTAGGCGAAGAGATTACTTAAAAATGAAAATAACAAAAACACCTTAGAGTTTATTTTTCCTGTATCAGATCCAAATGTACTGCTTTTCCATATTCTAAATCATATTCATCTAAATCCTGTCCTGTGTTTGTCCTTGCTTATTCTTCCTGTTCTATAACACAGTGCATTTGACTATAATCCCTCAATTCTCTTACATCCTTAAAAATGCAAAACTTTTCCTCCTGTCAGTGGAAAAAACTTTCCGGACTCTGAAACAAAACACTTTAAATTACTCTAAGTTAAAAAAAAAATAAAATAAATGAATTACTTTATTTGTATACTTTACACTGAGATGCACACCCCCCCCCAATATACTTTGATTTATTAAATATTTGCTGCCTGGGATGTAGTGATATATATAATATCTGGAGGAATAAATGCTTATAACTTTGATTCTAAGCATTCTTTACGTTTAAAGTATAATATTTTGTAAGTTTTTCTCCATATTTTTGGTTAAATTTTTACCAACCACCCTTATTTATGAAATTAAGATACCTGGTTAGAATAAACTATTTCTAAAGATGCTGCATTTGTACAATAAATTATTTATAAGGATAGTATGTAAATAATTTTGTCTTTGAAGATTGTGATCATCTGAAAATTTTTTTGATATTCAAAGAATGTCTGATTTAGGTGGTTTTTACTTGCTAGATACAACATTATATGTACTCTAAATGTTTAGTTGTCTTTTTATTTTCTTTGTTCATTTGTCTTATTTCTTAAATTCCACATATGAGTGAAATCATATGGTATTTGTCTTTCTCTGTCTGACTTTCACTTAGCATTGTGTCCTCTAAGTCCATCCATGTTGTAAGTGGCAAGATCTCATTATTTTTTATGGCTGAGTGATATTCCATTGTATATACATACCACAGCTTTATTCAGTCATCTGTTGATGGACATTTGGGTTGCTTCTACATCTTGGCTATTGTGAATAATGCTGTAATAGACATAGGAGTGCATATATATTTTTGAATTAGTGTTTTCATTTTCTTTGGGTAAATACCCAGTAGTGGAATTACTGGATCATATGGTAATTTTATTTTTAATTTTTTAAGGAACCTCCATATTGTTTTCCACAGTGGCCGTGCCAATTTGCATTCCTACCCACAGTGCACGACGGTTGCTTTTTCTCCACATCCTCACCAACACCTTTTATTTTAGAGAGAGAGAGAGCAAGTGGAGAAGAGGGGCAGAGAGAGAGAATCTTAAGCAGGCTCCACACTCAGTGTGGAGCCTGATGCAGGGCTTAATCCCATGACCCTGGGATCATGACCTGAGTTAAAATCAAGGGTCTTATGCTCAACCCACCGAACCACCCGGTGACCCATTTCTTGTGTTTTGGATGTTAGCCATCTGACAAGTATTTCCCTGATGGTGTTGAGCATCTTTTCATAGGTCCACTGGTCATCTGTATGTCTCCTTTAGAGAAATGTCTGTACATGTCTTCTGCCCATTTTTTTTTTTAAAGTTTTATTTATTTTTGAGAGAGACCGAGCATGAGTAGGGGATGGGCAGAGAGAGAAGGAAATAGAGGATCTGAAGTGGACTCTGCACTGACAGCAGAGAGCCTTATGTGGGACTCGAACTCATAAACCATGAGATCATGACCTGAGCCAAAGTCATACGCTTAACTGATTGAGCTATCCAGGTGCCCCTCCTTCTGACCATTTTTTAACTGGATTATTTGGGTTTGGGGGTGTTGAGTTATCAGATTTTATATTATTTGGATACTAACCCTTTATTAGATATGTCACTTGCAAATCTCTTCTCCCATTCAGTATGTTGCCTTTTAGATTTGTTGATTGTTTACTTAGCTGTGCAGAAACTTTTTATTTTGGTGTAGTCCCAATAGATTAATTTTGCTCTTGTTTCTCTTGTATGAGGAGGCATATCTAGAAAAATGTTTCTAAGGCGAATGTCAAAAAACTTACCGCCTAGGTTTTTCTTCTAGGACTTTTATGGCTTCAGGCCTCACATTTAGGTCTTTAATCCATTTTGACTTTATTTTTGTGTATGATGGAAGAAAGTGGTCCAGTTTCATTCCTTTGCATGTAGCTGTCCACTTTTTTCTGCACCATTTGTTAAAGAGACTGTCTTTTCCCCAATAGGCTTAATTTTAACCTCTTTTAAAGATTTGGTGGTGGTGGTGGGTTTTGTGTTTTGTTTTGTCTTATGTATGTATCAGTGCTCTTGCTATCAATCAATACTTTTGTTTTCATTTAGAAATATTCTGTTAGTTCTTTAACTTCCAGGATACTTAGGAGTTGTTTGTTTGTTTGTTTGTTTTAATACCTGCTTCATGAGCAGCAAGAAAAAATCATGGAAATATACTATATTCAAGGTGTAGTATATTTAAAAGGTGAAGTTATAATACATAACTGGCAAAAGATAGATACTGTGCTTACATATGGTATATCTTTGATAGGATAAGTAGTTGAGAGAGAGAGATGGTAGAAATATAATGAGCAGCTAAAATTTAGATCTTATTTATGTGCTTGTGTAAACATACACTTTACAGAGGATATATATTAGGACACAGAAGCGAAGAGAAGAAGATATTAGAGAAAGTATAAATAGTTGGTTGTGGAAGCCTGGTTAAGATTCACCAGAGAATTGAAAAGGTACCAAGACTAGAAGAGTTATCATTTGGTACAGAGGAAGAAGCTATTTTTAAAATATGAAGTGTTTGGGATGCCTGGCTGGCTCAGTTGGTAGAGCATGTAATTCTTGATCTCTGGGTTGTGAGTTTGAGCCCCACACTGGGTGCAGAGATTACTCAAAAAAAAAAAATGTGATATGTTGAGATTAATATGCAAGGGTATGTAGACAAGATACGTCTAGGAAATTGAAAGGACCTTAAGAATGTATGGAAAATTAATTCATTATAGCGGGGCAAAAGAAGGAATTAGGACTGACAAAGAAATAATTGCATCTCACGTTTTCTTTCTTTCTTTCTTTCTTTCTTTCTTTCTTTCCTTTTTTTTTCTTTTTTTGCATCTCACAATTTATAATAAGTCCTGTAATGTGGTTTATAAAATGCTTTCACAAACACCTTAGGTTATGAATATAGCTCCTCTGGATTCCTTTGGTGGCAAGAATCCTTCCATACTGATCTCTCAGTCCCTAGCACCTAGTTCTGGTGCTAATAGACTCTCACCAGTTGCTTACTGAATGATATATGGAATGGGGAACTCAAGAACAAAGCAGAATATGAAGATGAAGGAGATGAAGGACACAGAACCCCATCCATAATAAGCATAGAACCAAAAACTAAGGAACTGTAACACACACACACACACACACACACACACACACACACACACACACACACACACACACACACACACACAGTTACTAAGCCCTTGAGTATAAAATTTGGCTCTTAAGAGCTAGTAAAACTAGGTTATTAAACCAGGCCGCCTTTGTAAATACCCACAGGACAATTTGATCCCCGTGGTATTAACATGAATGGTAAAAGAAAGAAACAAATTGTTTTAGCAATGGCTGGAAGCGTAAGTTGGCAGGCAGTCAAAGTAATTAATCAGTGACCTGGTTCTCATGCTACGTTTTTCAGAATATCTAATTAATACAATACTAGTTTCTCATCTCTGAAATGGAAATAATAATAAGCCTCAATGTTGTGAGGAATTAAAGAGATTCAAGTAAATTCATTAACATAAGGTCTGTTTTAAATTGTTATGTTTTGTTTCTGTGGAATTTCAAGTAATTTCACATGTTTTAGAGGTAGAATTTTTATCTCTTTTTCTGGTAATGTTGAAGTCTTGGCTTCCCTTTTTCTATGCTTGTAATCAGCTTGTCAGAAATTCAGCCATATTATAAAAGGAAAAAAATCAGCTATAAAATATCTGGTGCTTCAGTTGAAGTAGCTGCATATTATTATTTATGGAAGAGTTTGAAGGCCAAAGTCATAAAACAATTTCCTTTTTCTTGCTATTCTCTAGCTATTTGTGTATCAAATTTGGGATAATTTTATTAGCATAATTTATAAAATAAAAATAAATTTTATTAGGGCCATTTATAAATTGGCCTGGATGCACTTACTAGTGCTTTGAATTTTTATTAGCTAATTAATAAGAGATAAGCATACAAAAGTAGAAAATATTTTTTATTCAATTCCTAAACATTTCTAAAAATAGCCAACATTTCAGCTAAAGGCAAACTTAATACTGAGATTTCTTAGGTAAAAGGTATAATTTTTTTGTAAGTACAGGAAAATATAGATACCTCAACACTTACTCTCCCTTCACATAGCCATAGAAAAAATAACAAAAGAAAAGAAAAAGAAAGTAAGATATGCACATGACCAAAAATTACTAGTACCAATTATTTTTTTAGTTATATGAGGGATCGTAGGATTTTATTGCAAAACTGTCTGCTGGCTGTATATATTGCTTATGGTTTCTACATTTTTTATTCTGTTTTTAAAAATTGAATACAGAATAACAACAACATTTAAGGAAATTAAAAAATACAGAAAAGTAATTCTACCAACCTAAAATCTGTTTTTGTTTGCTTATTTCTTTTTGGATTTTATTTTTATCCATTTGTGGTTCTAGCAAACACAATTGGCAAACAAATATTCTCTTTTAAAGGTGGGTATCCTTTAGAAGAGGACACATAAAGGTAATTATTTATGTCTTAGTAAGAATTACACTAAGGAGCCAGGTTTGTTCTTCTCCTAACAACTACTAGTAATCAGGACACTGAAAGGGAGTGTTAATTAGGGAGGAATGGGGAGCAGTATGAGATTTTGGCATACGGCATCAAATGGCCATTGGGATGGGAATTGGTGGGTTTTTTTTTTTTTTTAAGTTTATTTATTTCGAGAGAGAGGGAGAGAACATGCACTCGCATACAAGAAGGGGAGGGGCAGAGAGACAGAGGGAGAAAGAATCTCAAGCAGACTCTGCACGCTGTCAGCACAGAGGCTGTTGCAGGGCTCGAACCCACAAACCATGAGATCATGACCAGAGCCAAAATCAAGTGTAGGATGCTTAACCAACTGAGCCACCCAGGCGCCCCTAGGTTGAGAATTGGGAATGGGATCCTAATTGAGTGGATCATCCGAGGTAGGTGAAGTAAGAGAAAATGGGTAAGTGGTTGGCTCCAAAGGCAACTTTTGGCAGCTGCATAATTTTAGAATCATTAGATATGGGATGACCAAGGATCTTAATAATCTAATCTAGGTCCCACTGGATTCCACTTACCAAAACCTCATTCTTTTTCTTTTCATTTCTTTTCTTCTTTTTCTTTCTTTCTTTCTTTCTTTCTTTCTTTCTTTCTTTCTTTCTTTCTTTCTTTCTTTCTTTCTTTCTTTCTTTCTTTCTGTTTGTTTATTTATTTTGAGAGAGAGTGTGTGAGTGGGGCAGGGGCAGAGAGGGAGAGAGAGTATCCCAAGCAGACTCTGTGATGTCAGCACAGAGCCCAATACGGGGCTTGAACTCCCGAACCTACAGATCATGATGTGAGCCAAAAACAGGATTCCAGCGCTCAACTGACTGAGCCAACCAGGCGCCCCTCATTCTTTCTCTTTTAACGAAGTGAATTAACACACATTTAAAAAAAAAAAAATTAAGAAACGGGGCGCCTTAGTGGCTTAGTCGGTTAAGTGTCTGACTTCGGCTCAGGTCATGATCTCGTTGTTTGTGAGTTTGAGCCCCACGTTGGTGAGGCTCTGTGCTGACAGTTGGGTGCCTGGAGCCTGCTTCAGACCCTGTGTCTCCCTCTCTTTCTGCCCGCCCCTCCCACTCACACCTTGTCTCTCTCTCTCTCTGTCAAAAGCAAACAAACAAACAAACAAGAAATGTGTTGGATACCTGCAGTATACCCCACATCATGAACAGTAGAAAATATGTAACAGACACAGGCCTTTCCTCTAGGCATTTAATACAGAGTTGTAGAGACCTGACCTCATATGAAACCACTGGTAAACAATTTCAGTGCATGGAAATATATTGCACAAACATAATTTATCCACTTTTGTGTTTTCTCACCTCCTCTGCTCACCACAGCTCTTACTCTTTCCATTCTTGAATTTTAAAAAGTGTTTCTAAAACTTTCCCCCTGCTTGATCCATGTTTACTTTTTCTTCATCTTGAAATGTCACCCGCAATGACTAGTGCATAAAGTGCTATGTGGGCGTTCTACACATACCGAGGTTTTTTAACCAGTAACTTACAGAGTACCAGCTGTGCAAGGTCTTGCGCCCCAGCACCAGGAATCCAGTAGTAAACTAGATATAGTCCACAAACCCTTTACTCAAAGAGCTCCTGTCTCCCTGGGGTTGGGGGAGGGCATATGGATACATTCAGAACAGTGTGGTAAACACAGCGTGCCACAGGAAGTCCTGGCAATTTGGCAGTATGTAAATTGGTGGCCTAATCCTGGGGGAACTGAGGAAGATATTCTGAAGTGGTGGTTTCTAAGCTTAGATTTGAAGGATAAGTAAGAGTTAGCAGATAAGGGGAGGAAGAAAGACTTAAAAACAAAACAAAACAAAACAAAACTGTGGTGAGTGGCTCAGTCAGTTGAGCATCTTGATTTCGGCTCAGGTCATGATTTCACGGTTCATGAGTTCGAGCCCCACATCAGGCTCTGGGCTGAAGGCACAGGGCTTGCTTGGAATTCTCTCTCTGGTCTCCCTCTCTCTTTGCTCCTCACCTGCTCTCTCTCTCTCTCCCTTTCAAGAATAAATAAATAAACATTAAAAAAATCTGTTTTGTGTTTTATAGAATATACATCCCATAAAATGCAAAATCTAAGTATATAGCCTAATGAATTCTTTTAATATTTATTTTTGAGAGAAAGAGAGAGAGAGTGAGAGTGCAAGCGGGGGAGGATCAGAGAGAGAGGGAGACACAGAATCTGAAGCAGGCTCCAGGCTCTGAGCTAACAGCACAGAGCCCGACACGGGGCTCGAACTTCTGAACCTGAGCCGAAGTTGGATGCTTAACTGACTGAGCCACCCAGGCGCCCCTGGCCCAGTGAATTATAATACGTATGTACCTTTGTAACCACCACCCAGATAAAGATACAGAACATTTATAGCATCCTTAAAGGTGTCCTTGTGACCTTTCCTAGTCCTCACTTCTTGCCCCTAGATAGCCATTATTCAATTTCTATTATGATAGATTGATTTTGCTTGTTTCTGATAACATAAATGTAATCAGACAGTATTTATGCTTTTGTGTCAGGTTTTTCTTTCTTCATTTTATATCTGAGATTTATCCAAGATGTGTGAAGTAATGTTATCTGTTTTTTAGCAGCCAGATACACTCATCCCTCTCAGATATATACTTGGCAGAAATAGAATTGCAGGATCAGATGGTAGTCTATATTTATACCTTCCAAAGTGATTGTACCAATTTTATACTCACACCAGCAATACATGAGGATTCCAGTGCTCCACTGTCTTGCTAATTTGTTGTCAGGCCTATTAATTTTAGCCATTCTAGTGGATATGTAGTGCTATCTCATTGTGGTTTTAATTTACATTTCCCTATTTGACATTTGATTTTGAACATCTATTCATACACTTATTGGCCATTTGGAAATCCTCATCTGTGAAGTGCTTGTTCAACTTTGTGTCTATTATTTTATTGTATGTTGTAATTCTGCAAAAGATGTTTCAGGCAAGGGGAGTATTCTTTTTTGTTGTTTATTTATTTTTGAGAGAAAGAGAGAGTGAGCATGGGGGAGGGACAGAGAGAATCCCAAGAAGCCTCTGTTCTTGTCAGTGTTGAGCCAGATGTGGGGCCCAAACCCATGAACTGTGAGATCACGACCTGAGTCGAAACCAAGAGTCGGACGCTTAACCAACTGAGCCACCTAGGCATTCCAGGCAAAGGGAGCATTGAACGAGCATGGGGCTGCTTGGAGTGTAAGGTGCAAGGTGGCGAGGAGGTATGAGAGCTAATAGTATCATCACCATTTAGGGAATAAGGAAACTGGAGCATAAGAAGCTAAATAACTTGCCCAAGTAAGTGGCAGACCCAGTATTTGAACACAGACTCCAGTGTCTATGCTTTTATCCCTCCCCCCCAACTTTATTGAGGTATAATTGACAAATTATAATATATTTAAATTATTTAACCAACTGTGCCTGGGTGGCTCAGTTGGTTAAGCATCTGACTTTGGCTCAGGTCACGATCTCCCAGTTCATGAGTTTGAGCCCCATGTCGGGCTCTGTGCTGACAGCTCAGAGCCTAGAGCCTGCTTCAGATTCTGTGTCTCCCTCTCTCTCTGTCCCTCTCCTGCTTGCTCTCTCTCTCCAAAATAAATAAACATTAAAAAATATACAATGTGATGATTTGATATGTGTATACATTATGAAGAGATTCTTACCATCAAGTTAATTAACACATCCGTCACCGCACACATTTACCCTTTTTTTGCTCAGTGTCTCTGCTCATAAGCACTGTGATATACTCTTTGTGAAAGTCATAGGATCTTTGATATGAAAGGAAACTTAGAGATTGTCTGATCTTTTCAATTTTTTCTCTTTTCCAATTTTAAAATTTTATTTTATGATAAAATATACACAACATAAAACTTACCATTTTAATTATTTTTTAAGTGTACAGTTCAGTGTCATTTAATACGTTCACATTATTATGTAACCATCATGACTGTTCATCTCCAGAACTTTTTCATCTCTCTATATCAAAACTCTGGGCCCATTCAATAATAACTCCCTTACCTTCTTCCCACAGGCCCTGGTTATCCCCATTCTACTTTCTACTTTCTATTAATTTGACTATTCTAAGTACCTTTATATAAGTGGAATCTTTAAATATTTATATTTTTGTTTTTAGCTTTTTTCACCTTGCATAATAATGTCTTCAAGATTCACTTATGTTATGGCATATATCAGAATTCTTTCCTATTTTTAAGATTTTTTTTATTTTTAAATAATCTCTTCCTGCAACATAGGCCTCAAGCCCCAAGATCAAGAGTTTGTGCTCTACTGACTGACCCAGCCAGGCTACCCAGAATTCCCTTCCCTTTTAAAGGCTGAATAATATTTCTTTGTAGGCATATCACATTTTGTTTATCCATTCTTCAGTTGATAGACAATTAAGTTGTTCCTAATTTTCACTATTATGAACAGTGCTTCTATGAACATGGTTGTATAAATATTTCAAGTCCCTACTTTCAGTTCTTTTCTGTGTGTACCCAGAAGTGAAATTGCTGGATCATATGGTGAGTCTATATTCAATTTTCTTGAGGAACTGCCATTTTATATTCCCACCAACAGTATACAAGGGTTCCAATTTCTCCACATCCTGGCCAATACTTCTTTTTTTCTTTTTTCCTCCCTCCCTTCCTTCCTTCTTTCCTTATTTTTAAATTTTTTTTTTAATAATGGCCACCCAAAAGAGTGTGAAATAGTGGGCTTTTTTTTTTAAGTTTATTTTAAGTAATCTCTACACCCAACGTGGGGCTTGAATTTATAACTACGAGATCAGGAGTCGCATGCTCTTCCAGTTGAGCCAGCCAGTTGCCCCTCTGATTGTGGTTTTGACTGGATTTCCTTTATGATTAGTGATGTTTATCATCTTTCCCTGTGCTTATTGGCATGTCTTCTTTATAATCTATTCAAGTCCTTTTCTCATTATTGAATTGGGTTATTTTCTTGTTGACTTTTTTTTTAGGAATTCTTTATATACTGTAGATATTAATCCTTCATCAGATAGATGATTTGCACATAATTTTTCCCATTCTGTGGGCTATCTTTTTACTTTGTTGATGGCATCCTCGATGCACAAAAATTTTTAATTTTGATGAAGTACAACTTGTCTCTTTTTTTCTTTTGTTTCCTGTGCTTTTGTTGTCATAGCCAAGAAATTATTGACAAATCCAGTGTGGTAAAGCTTTTCCTGTATCTTGTCTTCTAAGGGTTTTTTTTAATCTTAGGAGTTATGTTTAGGTCTTTGATCAATTTTGAGTTTGTATTTTGATGGGGATGGGGTGTTAGGTAAGGATCCAACTTCATTCTTTTTACATGTGGATATCCAGTTTTCTCAGCACTGTTTGTTGAAAAGACTACCCTTTCCTCATTGAATGGTCTTTGCACCCTTGTTGAAAATCATTTGACAGTATATGAGAGGGTTTATTTCTGGACTCTGTATTCTATTTCATTGATTTATATGTCTGTCTTTATGCCAGCACCATATTGCTTTGATTACTGTAGCTTTGTAGTAAATATTGAAATCAGGAAGTGTGAGTCTTCTAATTTTGTTCTTTTTCAAAATTGTTTTGACTCTTTGGGTTTCCTCGCGATTTCATATGCATTTTATAGTTTATTTATTTATTTTTTTTAGTAATCACACACTGATAGTGGGATTCGAACTTACAACTCCAAGATCAAGAGTCACATGCTCTTCTGACTGAGTCACCCAGGCACCCCTCATATGCATTTTAGGATGGATTTTTCTATTTTTACAAAATCATTAGGATTTTTATAAGAATTTCATTGAATGTAAAGATCAGTGTATCTTAATGATAAGTGTTCTAATCCATGAATGTGGGATATCTTTCCATGTATATATGTCTTCTTTAATTTCTTTCAGCAATGTGTTGTAGTTTTCATTGTACAAGTCTCTTATTTCCTTGGTTAAGTTAATTTCTAAGTTTTTAAGTTATTTTTCATGCTATTGTAAATGGATTATTTTGTTATTTCCTTTTCAGATTGTTCGTTGTTAATATATAGAAACATAACTGATTTTTGTGTGTTGTGTTTTTAAGTTTATTTGTTTAAAAATTTTTTTTAATATTTATTTTTGTGAGAGAGAGACAGAATGTGAGTGGGGGAGGGGCAGAGAGAGAAGAAGACACAGAATCCAAAGTAGGCTCCAAGCTCAAGCTGTCAGCACAGAGTCCCATGTGGGGCTCTAATTCAAGAACCGTGAGATCATGACCTGAGCTGAAGTTGGACACTTAACCAACTAAGCCACCCAGGTGCCCCTAAGTTTGTTTATTTGTTTGGAGAGAGAGGGAGAGAGAGAGAATGAACAGAGGAGGGGCAGAGAGAGAGGGAAAGAGAAAAATCTTAAGTAGGCTCCGCAATACCAGTGCAGAGCCCGACTTGAGCTTGATGTCACAAACCATGAGATCATAACCTTAGCTGAAATCAAGAGTCAGACACTTAACCAGTTGAGCCATGCAGGCACCCCTGTGTGCTGATTTTTGTATTCTGCAGCATTAGTGAGTTTATAAGTTCTAACAGTTGTATTTGTGTGGAGAATCTTTAAGATTTCTATATACGAGATCATGTACTCTGTGAACAGAGATGATTTTAACTTCTTCTTCTCCAATTTGGATGCCCTCCCCTCTTTTTTTCTTGCTTAATTGCTCTGGCTAGAATTTCTAATCCTATGTTGAATTAGAGTGGCAAAGGCTTGTTCTTGAATCCTATCATTTTATAGATGTATTAAAACTGTAGGCAGAGAAGGGCATTTACTTGGCCGTAGTTATAGAACAAGTTCGGTTTTTTTAAATACTGTTTTTAAAATAATTTTTGAGAGAAAGAGAGAGAGAAAGAATGCGAACAGTGGAGGGGCAGAGAGAGAGAGGGAGACACAGAATCCAAAGTAGGCTCCAGGCTCTGAGCCGTCAGCACAGAGCCCAACGTGGGGCTTCAGCTCATGAGCCTTGAGATCATGACCTGAGCTGAAGTCAGACGCTTAACCAACTGAGCCACCCAGGCACTCCCAAGTTTTTTTTAAGTTTATTTTTTTGAGACAGAGAGTGCCACATGTAAGTAAGGGAAGGTCAGAAGAGAAAGGAAGAGAGAGAGAACTCAAGCGGGCTCATCACAGAGTCCAGCACGGGGCTTGCACTCAGAACCATGATATCATGACCTGTGTGGAAACCAAAGTCGGACACGTAACCGACTGAGCCACCCAGATGCCCCTATACAAGTTCATAGCAAAGCAGGAACTGGTATCCAGACCTTTTTAAACTTCTGATCCAGTGTTTTTTTTAAAATTATTATTAAGTTTTTATTTAAGCAATCTCTACATCTAATGTGGGGCTCAAACTCATGATCCTGAGATCAAGAGTTGCATGCTCTGGGGGCACCTGCGTGGCTCAGGCGGTTAAACATCCAACTCTTGACTTTGGCTCAGGTCATAATTTCATGGTTCGTGGGTTTGAGCCCCACATCAGGCTCTGCTTTAACAGCGTGGAGCCTGCTTTGGTTTCTCCTCTCTCTCTCTCTCTCTCTCTCTCTCTCTCTGCCCCACCCCTGCTCTCTCTGTCTCTTTCAAAATAAATAAATAAACCTAAAAATAAAAGAGAGTTGCATGCTCTTCTGATTGAGCCAGCTAGGTGCCCCCTGATCCAGCATTCTTTCCATTATATCGGGTTGTCAGGAATATGGATAGCTGGTTATGGAAAGGGGCAACATGATTCTCTTATTATGTGTTTACTTTAGAATATTTTCACGTCAATAAATCTAGTAGATGACAGTGTAGAGAAATTTTAATGTTGAGATTTTTTTTTTTTGCTATTTGATTTGTAACTCCGCATTTTTACATCTGATGCATATAATCTAAGTTTACTTAACTTTCAGAATGTCTATTCTTTGCATTTCTTCAGTGCAGTTACAATTGGAACCGATATGCTGGAACTGGACTGCCATATCACAAAAGATGAACAAGTGGTAGTGTCACATGATGAGAATCTAAAGAGATCAACTGGGGTCAATGTAAACATCTCCGATCTCAAGTACTGTGTAAGTAACAATGCATGATACACTACTATCTAGTAGATATTAGAGCGTCTAAGATAATTAAAAACAATGAATGCCAGATAGTGTTTCAATAAATAATAAAAAATAAATGATAGTAATTAAATAATGAATGTCAAAGGAAATTTTAAAAACTATTCTAGGGGCACTTGTGTAGCTCAGTCGTTTAAGAGTCCAAGTTCAGTTCAGGTTGTGATCTCACAGTTCATAGGTTCAAGCCCTGAGGCGGACTCTGTGCTGACTCAGAGCCCGGAGCCTGTTTCGGATTCTATGTGTGTGTCTCTCTCTGCCCCTCTCCCGCTTATGCTCTCTGTCCCTCTCTCTGCCCCTGTCTCTCAAAAATAAGTAAACATTTAAAAAAAAAAAAAAAAACTATTCTAACTTCCAGTAAGCATTTGTACTCACTACAGACATCTGTGGATACAGCTTTGGAAACTTATTTTTATAAATATTTTA
The DNA here is from genome assembly GCA_030068075.1 of Paguma larvata. Classification (NCBI taxonomy): domain Eukaryota; kingdom Metazoa; phylum Chordata; class Mammalia; order Carnivora; family Viverridae; genus Paguma; species Paguma larvata. The sequence continues at coordinate 55,317,555 of CM057843.1, forward strand.
ACAGAATTACCAAAGTCTTCAAATGTAAAACTACTAGAATTCAACTTGCTTGCAGTATTCTACAATTTATTTGATTCAGATTAAATATATTAATTATTTTTAGTCTTCAAGGATAGGAAATCTGATTTTAGTGGTTTACACTAAGCCATTATAGTAAAGACTAATAAATGGATGGGGAAAATAAATGCTTTATTTTACCACCTAAAGAAAACTTATGTTAAGAGGATACCATCTGTATGTATATCCTGTATGTTTTTACATAGTTATGATCTTACTGTATATTATTATGTATATTGTGTTTTTAAGCACTTTAACATTATGGCATGATACACATCTTTCAGCTTTTTCATTTAATAGACTTTAGTTTTTAGAGAAGTTATTGGCTCACAGCAAAACTGAGCAGAAAGTGCAGAGTTCCCCCTAACTTCTGAACCTGTACATGTACAGCCTCCCCCATCAACATCCTGCACCAGCGTGTGACATTTGGTCCAATCTATGAACCTACACGGACACATCATCATCACCCCAACTGCCACAGTAGGATTTATTTTTATTTTTTTATGTTTATTTGTTTTTGAGAGAGAGAGAGAATTTCTTTATTTTTGAGTGGGGGAGGGGCAGAGAGAGAGGGAGACACAGAATTTGAAGCTGACTCAAGGCTCTGAGCTCTGAGCTGTCAGCACAGAGCCTGACGTGGGCTCTCTCGAACTCACGAACTGCAAGATCATGACCTGAGCTGAAGTCGGACACTTAGCCAACTGAGCCACCCAGGCGCCCAGTAGGGTTTATTCTTAATGTTGTACATTCTGTAGGTTTTAACTTATAATAACATGTAGGTTTTAATGTGTAATGATATGTATCAACTATTACAAGTGTCATACGTAATAATTTCACTGCCCTAAAAGTCCTTGGCCTAGTCATCCTTCCTGTCCCCAACCCCTGGCAACCATTGATCTTTTTATTGTCTTCAGAGTTTTACTTTTTCCAGAATGTCATATAGTTGGAATTGTATGGTGTTTAGCCTTTTCAGATTCCAGGCATATTTTTCATCAACATTTCAAATGACCGCAGTTATTCCATTGATTGGATATAGAGTTATTTTTAACCATTCCTCCTCTGTTGTTGGGCATTTGAATTAGTTCTAAGTTTTTTTTAAATTTAATTAATTAATTAATTAAAAATAAAATAAAATGCCACTTAAAAAAAAAAAGTGTTTGGGGTGCCTGGGTGGCTCAGTCGATTAGGTGACTTCGGCCCGGGTCATGATCTCACCCTTTGTGAGTTTGAGCACTGCGTCAGGCTCTGTGCTATTAGCCTGCTTAGGTTCTCTGTTTCCCTCTCTTTCTACCCTTTCCCAATCACGGTCTCTATCTCTCTCTCTCTCTCTCTCTCTCTCTCTCTCTCTCTCTCCCCCCCCCTCTCTCTGTCTCTCCCCCCTCTCTCTGTCTCTCTCTCAAAAATAACTAAACATTAAAATGAATTAAAAAAAAATGTTTTAGGACTTTAAAATCTGGGGCTTCTGTCCTGCTCAGTTGGTAGAGCATGTGACTCTTGATCTCAGGGTCATGAGTTCAAGCCCCATGTTGGTGGTAGAGTTTACCTAAAAACAAAGTAAGAATTTAAAAAAAGAGAGAGAGTTCTAAAATGTGATTTTAGAGGAATTCCATTTTGCTGTATCCTTACCATTACTGAATATTATAACTATAACAAAAATTTCCTGAATTTAAATTTTAATTCGCATTTATTTATTTGTGAGTTTATAAAGATTTTTCTATATGATTGTCATTTTTTAAAATTGTCTATTCTTGACACTTGTCTACTGAGATATTTGTGTATTTATTATTGAAAAAAGGTCCATATTAAAAGTATAGATTTCTTTTCTTATAAGTTGTGAAAGTAAGTAGTTATATGATTGATGTGCTTTTTGGGATGTTCTGCTAACGAGTGCTCTATGTAAACATAGGTTATGTTTTATTCTTTTATTTTTTGAAGAAGCAAATCTTTATCTTAATGTAAGACACTAAAATACTTAAAAAAATTTTTAAATACTTTTAAATTTTTGAGAGCTAATTTTTTCTTTCAATCATATCTCTTAAAGGAACTCCCACCTTACCTTGGCAAACTGGATGTCACATTTCAAAGAGGTAATATTTCCCACTTACAACTTATTTACATTAAAGTGTATTTATTTATACTGAGAATTAGATATACATGTGTGTTCTCTTGTCATAGTAAATTCCAGCTAAAAGTACTGCCCTCAATACTTACTCTCTTAGACCTACAGATCTGAAATCTTGACCCTGAGATGATTAAGTCTAGAGATTTAACTGGCTCATTCTATTTTAATTTATGTACAGGGAATTTAAGCCTAAATACTAATTATAAGAAACCCAGGTATTAGTAGGATTGTTTGCATTTCTAAAGCTTTAAATTGTAGATTACTATAACTTGTAGTAATAATCCATCATAAGTACCAACAATCAATGAAAAGACATTGAAAAGGAAAGGACCCCTTTCAGATCATTACTGATTCTCTTACATTTGATTTTATGTCATTTCACTGCTCCTATATTAAGTTATTAAAGAGAATTCTGTTACTCAAATAAACCACCCATTTCCTGGTCATCGTCACTTTTTAATCACCAGGATAGCGGTGTTCCCTCTTTTGAGGGAATATTTCTCACAAAGGAACATGTCCCTTGGCCCAGTTTGTTAGATTTGTTAGAATGGAAAATGGACTACCTAGAAATACAGATTGCTGAGCAGGTACAGGGACCCACACTATCACAATTCAGCCTCATGTTTTGAATGATTCGTATATAACTCAGTAGAACTACAAGACGCTGCATGTTATGGTCCTTTGTATGGAATGGCTTGCATATAGTTAAAACCTTGATTAAATGTCAAGAACCTGTTGATACTAATATTCCAAAAGAAATGTAACTACTTTGTGAACTAGACTTAAAACTGGCCAGTCTCCTTGACTGGAAAATTTTAAAAAGCTAAATAAAAATCAGAAAATTATTTAAATTTGCTATCTCTTAAAGGAAGAATCTGAAAATGGTTGATTTTATATTCCAGATAAGTATCATTAAGCTGTATTGGTCTGAGGAAACACTTTTTGAATTCTTGTAATAACAGGATTATACTTGCCAAGCTTTTATAATATTTGTGTCCATCGTGGATTTGTGAAGATTAAAAACATTTCATAAGTGAAGTGTTTTGTTCTGCTTTTTTGTTTTTGTTTTCTTTTTTTCTGTTTGTAGAGCAAAACCAAAGCCTCCCAAAGATTAAAAGATCCTTTGAGGGAAAAAATGTTTTAATTTTTTTCAGGTTTTATTCCTTTCTTTCTTTTTTTAAAGTTTTTATTGATACACCTTTCTCATAAAGTCATAAAACATTTGAATATGCAGTGACCTTTGAGACTATATAATTCTGTCTCCTCCTGTTATAAATAAGGAAACCGAGGCATAAATATATAAATTAACTTGATTAAGGGCATATGACAAATAAATGACAGAGCTAGGACTTGAAACTAGGCCTTCTAACCAGGTCAGTGTTCAGCTGCACTGTACTGCCTCTCCATCTAAAGAGTCAGTCTCTCTCTTTTTTAAATTTTTTTTTAGTGTTTATTTATTTTTGAGAGAGAGACAGACAGAGTGCAAACAGGCAGAGAGAAAGGGAGACACAGAATATGAAGCAAGTTCCATGCTTTGAGCTGTCAGCGCAGAGCCCCACACAGGACTTGAACTCATGAACTGCAAGATCATGACCTGAGCCGGAGTCAGACACTCAACCGACTGAACCACTTAGGCATTCCTAAAAAGGCTCTCACTCTCTCTTTTTTTTTTTAAATGTTTATTTATTTTGAGAGAGAAGAGAGAGAGAAAGAGAGAGAGAGAGTGAGCAGGGGAGGGGCAGAAAGAGAGGGAGAGAGAGAATCCCAGGCAGGCTCCGGCGCTGTTAGCGCAGAGCCAGATACAGGGCTCGAACTCACAAACTGGGAGGTCATGACTGAGCAGCCCAGGTGCCCTAAAGAGTCTCTTTTAATGCCTTATTAGTAGCAATGCCATGTACATTCAAGTTTCAGACAGCTATAAAGAATGTTTAATTTTCATCAGTTCATAGCACAGTTAACCGAAGACTGCCTTACATGTGAAATTTACCTCATTTAGACTGATACACAGTACTTGACTCAGATTAGGTAGATAGTTGTTCCTTTATGCCTGCGTGTGTGTCTTATTCTCCTCCTCAGAATTCTGACTTACTTTTCTTTAAATACTAGAAAGAGAGAGAGAGAGACTACCAATTCTCAGAGGAATACAGATTTTAGGCTTCTTGCTTTCTTTGTGATTCACAATTTTACTGGAGATGGTAAAGGGGCTTTGATGTGTGCCACAGGCTACATTAAAAAATAAGTGTAAAGAAAGAATTATAACTATGTGTTAACCAAAGGGTTTGTTGTTATCTGTCCTGCTTACTTGAAAGTAGGCTTTTTTTTTTTTTTTCATGGAAAATACATATTCTTGGTAATCTAGGTTGGTCAGAATGATCAGTTTAAAAGTTTTTGGGGCGCCTGGGTAGCTCAGTTGGTTGAGCGGCCGACTTCAGCTCAGGTCATGATCTCACAGTTCATGGGTTCGAGCCCCGCGTCAGGCTCTGTACTGACAGCTCAGAGCCTGGAGCCTGCTTCAGATTCTGTGTCTCCCTCTCTCTCTGCCCTTCCCCTGCTTATGCTCTGTTTCTCTCTCAAAATAAATAAATGCCAAAAAAAAATTTTTTTTTTGAATTAAAAATAAATTTTAAAGTTCTTGCATACTTATGAGAGGCCACTTCACTCATCCCATCAGCCGGCACATCCTGCGATTTACTCCTTGCCTATCACTCTTGTTTTCCTCTTTCCCTTTTGTAGTATTTCCCAGGTGGTTATCTTCTGCCCAGAACAATACTGAGGACAAACTTCTTTCCCCAACTTGTTTTCTATATTCTGTGCTAGCCGAGACATTAATTTAAATATTTTCACATCACTTTAGCATACTTTTTTTTTTGTTACTGATGTAACATAAATTTTCTTGTCTCTTTCCTTCTTTTTTTTTTAAGTTTATTTATTTATTTTTGAGAGAAAGAGAGCAAGTGGAGTAGGGGCAAAGAGAAAAGCGGGAGAGAGAGAATCCCAAGCAGGCTCTGCACTGTCAGCAAAGAGCCCAGTGTGGGGCTTGAATCCACAAACCGTGAGATCATGACTTGAGCCAAAATCAAGAATCAGACACTTAACCGACTATGCCACCCAGCCTCCCCTAATCTCCTTGTTTCTCTCACTATTAAATGCAATGTTATTCTTACTGTATAATGTTCCAAAGTTAGTGTTGTCTGTTTGACTTTTTCTAAGTTGATCCTTGCAAACATTTTACCTTAATGTGAATAGCTAATGCCTATGACAGTTCTTCTGACTGCTAAGTTAATTTTTCCACACTTAACAAGCTATCGAAAATTTTAGTTAACTAAAAAATAATACTGCTTAAATGGAGTGTAGGGATAGAAATGTTCTATATTTGCACTGTTATAGTAGCCAATTAACTGCATGTGACTATTTTCATTTATTTATTTGTTTGTTTGTTTATTTTATTTTACATCCAAGATAGTTAGCATATTAGTGCGATAATAATTTCAGGAATAGATTCCAGTGATTCATCCCCTATATATAACACCCAGTGCTCATCCCAACAAGTATCTTCCTTAAATGCCCCATACCCATTTAGCCCATCTCCCCCACTGTAGCCCCTCCAGCAACCCTCTGTTCTCTGTATTTAAGAACTCTTATGCTTTGTCCCCCTCCTTGTTTTTATATTATTTTTGCTTCCCTTCCCTTATGTTCAGCTGTTTTGTATCTTAAATTTCACTTAGCACAATTCCCTCTAGCTCCATCCACGTAGTTGCAAATGGCAAGATTTCATTCTTTTTGATTGCTAAGTAATATTCTGTTGTATATATATACCACATCTTCTTTATCCATTTATCTGTCGATGGACATTTAGGCTCTTTCCATACTTTGGTTATTGTCGATAGCACAGCTATAAACATTGGGGTGCATATGCCCCTTCAAAACAGCACACCTATATCCCTTGGATAAATACCTAGTAGTTTGATTGCTGGGTCATAGGGTAGTTCTATTTTTAATATTTTGAGGAACCTCCATACCGTTTCCCAGAGTGGCTGCACCAGTCTGCATTCCCACCAGCAGTGCAAAAGAGATCCTATTTCCCCACATCTTCGCCAACATCTGTTGTTGCCTGAGTTGTTAATGTTAGCCATTCTGACAGGTGTGAGGTAGTCCTTCATTGTGGTTTTGATTTGTATTTCCCTGATGATGAGTGATGTTGAGCATTTTTTCATGTGTCAGTTGGCCATCTGGATGTCTTCTTTGGAGAAGTGTCTGTTCATGTCTTTGGCCCATTTCTTCACTGGATTATTTGTTTTTTTAGGTGATGAGTTTAAGAAGTTCTTTATAGATTTTGGATGCTAACCCTTTATCTGACAAGTCATTTGCAAATACCTTTTCCCATTCCGTTGGTTGCCTTTTAGTTTTGCTGATTGTTTCCTTTGCTGTGCAGAAGCTTTTTAGTATGATGAGGGCCCAAAGAGTTCACTTTGCTTTTGTTTCCCTTGCCTCCGGAGATGTGATGAGTAAGAAGTTGCTACGACTGAGGTCAAAGAGGTTTTTGCCTGCTTTCTCCTCTAGGATTTTGATGGTTTCCTCTCTAGTGTTTAGATCTTTCATCCATTTTGAGTTTATTTTTGTTTTTATTTTGAGTTTATGGTGTAAGAAAGTGGTCTAGGTTCATTTTTCTGCATGTAGCTGTTCAGTTTTCCCAGCACCATTTGCTGAAGAGACTCTCTTTATTCTATTGGATATTCTTTCTTGCTTTGTCAAAGATTAGTTGGCCATACATTTGTGGGTTCATTTCTGGGTTCTCTATTCTGTTCCATTCATCTGAGTGTCTGTTTTTGTGTCAACTACCTGTGATTGTTGAGCACTTAAAATGTGGTTAATCCACCTCAGGGACTGAATTTGTAGTTTTATTTAAATTTAAGGAGCCCTGTGTGGCTAGTAGCTACCATATTAAATGTGCATGACTAAAACATCATGTTCAGATTTTTAGATTATAAGTAACAGAAAATAGTTTACACTAGCTTAAGGAAGAAAAACCAGATTTATCATTAACTATCTATAATAATGGTGGATCTGATGTTAAACATTATGGGATCCAAGAGCACAAAAGGACTCTGATTCATCCCATGGTTCTGCTTCTCTTGGCTCTTACCCTTTTCCAGTATAGGTGGATTTTGTCCTCATGGCAGGGAACATGATCACTGACAACTCATTCTATCCTGCCTGCCTGTGGACCCAAGGGTAAATAGGCAATCTCCTCTTTGAGCTTCAAGGGAAAGTTCTAGAAAAAGACACTGATTGGCCCGGCAAGCGTCATATGTCCATCCTTGAAATATTCACTGTGGACAAAGAGATAGGCCATTATAATAGACCAGACTGAGGCCATTTGGTTGCCTGGGGGAGTAAATGGGGAGGGGGTCCTGTTTATGATAGCCTAATCAGAACAGTGTGAAATAAGGGAGATGGGATTTTCCAAGGGAATAAAGGATGCTGGGTAGGTAGCTAAATTTTTATGTATTTACATAATTTTTATAGTTCTGTGATGGTAGTCAATGATCAGTGTAAACACAGCTACAAGTGTTAGAAATCCATCTCAAGATAATTCAAAAAAATTTTTGGAGAATTTGGTTCTCATAACTTAAAAGGCATAGAATATTTATATGCCTTCAGACATGACTAATTTCAGTTGCTTAAGCAATAATTGGGGTGCAATAGTTGTCTCTATCTCTATACCTTGGTTCAGTTTGATTTATGTTAGCTTTGTTCTCTGGCACAACTTCTACACGTAAGGATGGACTCTGACAACATCAGAAGTACATGATCTGTCCAGCTGAGGATTTCAGGAGGCCTCTCCCAGTGTTCATGGTGTTATGCTTAAAGTCCGTGTGCTTTCTTTGTGGCCAGAGAGGCAGAGCCAAATGATCGAGAGGCTGGTCAGTATGACCAGAATCTCACCATCTGAATTACAAGGAGTAGTAAAAAGGCAAAAGGGGGGCGCCTGGGTGGCTCAGTCGGTTAAGCGGCCGACTTCAGCTCAGGTCATGATCTCATGGTCTGTGAGTTCGAGCCCCATGTCGGGTTCTGTGATGATGGCTCATCAGAGCCTGGAGCCTGCTTCAGATTCTATGTCTCCCTCTCTCTCTGCCCCTCCCCTGCTCATGCTCTGTCTCTATGTCTCTCAAAAATAAATAAATAAACGTTAAAAAATTTAAAAAAAAAAAAAAAATAAAAAAAAAAAAAAATAAAATAAAAAGGCAAAAGGAATGGAATACAATACAAACAGTAACACATTTTCCTTTTTTTTACTTTGTTGAAACACTTCTTTATACAACAAAGATGAAACAAAGGCTCTTTTACCATTTTATTATTCACATGGTAGTGGAATTGCTGTTTCAGAGGGAAGGGGAAATTTTATAATACATAGCAAAAGGGCCCCTGGGTGGCTCAGTTAGTTAAGTGTCTGACTTCAGCTCAGGTCATGATTTCATGCATTGGGCTTCACACTGACAGTGCAGAGTCTGCCTGGGATTCTCTCTCTCTAACTACCCCTCTCCCCCATCTCTCTCTGCCCCTCCCTCACTTGTGCGCTCTCTTTCTCTCTCTCAAAAATAAATAAACTTTAAAAATATTTATATAGCATGTATAGTATATTATGTAAATGATTCAAGGCAAAAGAGATTAGGAAAAATAAAATAACCCTCAGGAAAGGTAAAAAATGATTAAAAAATCCTCTTCTCAATTTTGTGACTCAATTTTCTTTGAGTAGCTGTACTGATACAATTTTTTTATTACTGAATTAGCATGTATTTCCCTTGCCTGAACAGTCTCTGAAAATTTCAATGGTGATAGCTTAGCAAAAGTTTCCAAACAACCTCAGTATCCACTAGCAGGGTATAGGGGAGGAAACATTTTTTTCCCCTTCTATCTTCTAGGTTCTCAGCAAGGTTCTGTACCAAAAGAATGATTAACAAGAGAAAAAGAAACAGAAGTTTATTATATGTGTGTGTCATGGAGAAACTCAGGAATGAGTAACCCAAAGGTGGCTAGAAGTTGAGTTTATGTAGCATCTCAAAAAAATCAATCCAATTGATTGAATCAATCCAATTATTTTTCTCCAATAAATTTTCGGAGAAATGATAAGACAAAGAAAAGGGATTTTGAGTTTCTACAGTGGCCAATTGTGGGAAGGTAGATATAAGGGTGAATAAGGAGAGATAAAAGACCAGTCAGTAGTTTGTTATGCAGAGTCTCATGGTGCTGATAAGGGTCTGAGGTTGTTGGTGATTACCATTTTGCCATTTTGCACAAATTTAAGTCTTGTTTCTAGACAATGGGGAAGGACCGAGATTTTCTCGTATGCGTTTCATCTTAGTTGCCTTCAGTTCAAACTAATCCTAATGCCAAACTGCCGTATTTTGAAGTGGTAAACTCTGTTACCTTTCTGGGGGAATGGTTATATTAAAATAATTAAGGGGCAGAGCGCCTGGGTAGCACAGTCAGTTGAGCTTCTGACTTTTAATTTTATCTGAGGTCATGAACTCACGGTTTGTGAGTTTGAGCCCCACATTGAGCTGTGTGCTGACAGTGCAGAGCCTGCTTGGGATTCTCTTTTCTCTCTCTCTCTGCCCTTCTGCTCACACTCTCTCTGTCCTCTCTCAAAATAATAGAATAAAATTGGTGGATTGACAATATCAACGTCATGGTTATGATACTGTAAAGTAGTTCTATAAGAGGTTATCATTGGGAGATCTGGGTGAAAGGTGCACAGATCTCTATTTTTCTTATAACTTCAAGTAAATCTATAGTTATTTCAAAAAGTTTAGTGAAAAAAATTTAAATCATAATTTTAAATATAGTGTATGAGCATGCAACATTTATTTTTTACTTATGTAAAAAGATCAGGTTAATGTCTGTAGGTACACTTATATTATAACACTTATTAAATTATGCATAGAAGGGACACTTGGCTAGCTCAGTCAGTAGAGCGTGTGACTCTTGATCTTGGTGTTGTGAGTTCGAGCCCCATGTTGGGTATAGAGATTATTTAAAAATAAAACATTTAAAAGGTTATGTGTAGGATAAAAATGGTTACAATGGTTATATCTAAGTTGTTGGATTTTAGATGATTTTTCTTTTCTTCATACTTTTTATCATTTTGTGACTGCCCTATTATGAATACATACTATTGTAAAAATAATACTTTATCTTTTTTCCTAATCATCAAAAAAGTGAAAGTTATCTTTTAAAAATACCTTTAAAAATCTTGCTTTCTCAGCATGCCAATGTGAAGGAAAAGATAACCGAATTCCATTACTGAAGGAAGTGTTTGAGGCCTTTCCTAATACTCCCATTAACATCGATATCAAAGTCAACAACAATGTGCTGATTAAGAAGGTACTTAAGGCATTGCCTCCTCTGGGTGTGTTGTATCCGCTTTCACAAACTAAATAAGGCTAGAGTCAGTGACTTCATAGATTGATACTGTTCAAGGAAATGTGATCCTGTGGGGATCAGTATTGTTTTAAATAATGCCCTCTTGCCCTGGTAGAAAAGATCACTTTGCTGTAGGAAAGCCCATTTTCAGGGTGACTTGTCCTATCTCAATCATGCATAAAAGTGAGCTCCTGTGAACCGGTTGTTCTGGCAATTAACTTCTTCCGATTTAACTTGCTTTGTTTGTAGTTAGTTTATCTCAAATGATGAAATAGTTGTACTCTCTTAGATAAATCATATAATGGTAAAATGTAAGCAATTGCTTATATTTTATAAAATAATCCAAATTCATATATTCTTCCAAAAGTTTATATGAATCACTGGCAGAAAGTCAGTTGCAATCCGTCTTTAAAGTGAAATAATGTAAATGGATTTACAAAGAGGCATACGCATCAACTTGTGAATTTTCGCATGTAGGTGTCAGAGCTGGTGAAGCAGTACAGACGAGAACACATAACGGTCTGGGGCAATGCCAGTTATGAAATCGTAGAAAAGTGCTACAAAGAGGTAAGCTTCAGAAATGATAGAGTGATCTTTCTTGCTGTTGCTGTATATCTATACATGGTCTTACGGTAATAATTTTTAAAATTACCTTATTTCAAAGCCTTGGTACAAAGACAGATGGTCCTGGGTAGAAGCACCTAGCCAGAAGTTTACTAATAGAGGTAATATATTTAATAGAAGTAATGGACCTTATAATTTAAGTTCAGTGTACTCGGACTGACTCACAGAATTCTTACTTTCATGTGCTGATATTAGTTGTTTGTCAACACTTTATTATCTACATTATGAAACAAAATATGATTCCTATCTTTTAATGTCTTTTTTTTTTTTTTTGGTTAGGTTGTTGAAATTTTCTGTGTAATTTTGAATCGTGGAAAGTATTTAGTCATTCAACTCTATACCTCAGGCTTCTCTGTTTTCCCTGCTTCCCAAATGGAATTAATCAAATTAATCCAGGATCATAATTACCAGGTGGTATATAAAAGTAGGGCCATCCACCTACTGAGATCTTTCTGTTTGAAGAAAATATATCTATAAAAAGTTAATTTGATATATCTTGACATGGTATACTAAACCTCGATAATATTATACTATACTATAGCTATACGATACTATACTGTAGCTTCTATAAGTATAGCTTATATACTTATATACTATAACAAGTATAGCTAGGAGAATGCGAAATTCAAAATATTAAAAAACCTTAAGCATTGAAGGATCTCTTTCAAAATACACGTGATAGTGCAGAAAAAATGTTGTGACACAAGTAGCAATTCAAAACACAAAGTTTTCTTTGGGAAGGGCCTTCCTTCCTCACAAAAAAGGCAAAAACGTAGATCCAGAATTGGCACCATTACAGCTAAAAGTACAATGGAAGCCCTCATTAAGGCTAGTAAGTTTTATTCAGGTGCCACAGATTCTCTGAGATCCCGAGGTAGCTTGTGTACAAAAGGAGAAAACAGAGTAATCATTGGGACAAATGGCTTCAGATTCCCAAGAATTTAGGACTAAGACTTTTCCATAATTAATAGTTTTCTAATGGTATTTTCACATGTCATTAAAAGTGACTGTATTATTGAAATTTTAAATTTTTTTTAATTTTTTTTTTAAGATTTTTTTTTTAGGGGCGCCTGGATGGCTCAGTCGGTTGAGTGTCAGCTTCGGCTCAGGTCATGATCTCACAGTTTGTGAGTTCGAGTCCCACATCGGGCTCTGTGCTGACAGCTCAGAGCCTGGAGCCTGCTTGGAGCTCTGTCTCCCTCTCTTTGCTCCTCCCCTATTCATGCTCGGTCTCTCTCTCTCTCTAAGAATAAATAAATATTTTTTTTAAAAATTAAAAAAAAAAAGATTTTTTTTTAATGTTTATTTACTTTTTTTTAAATTTTTTTAAATGTTTATTCATTTTTGAGAGACATAGAGACAGAGTACTAGCAGGGAAGGGCAGAGAGAGAGGAAGACACAGAATCTGAAGAAGCAGGCTCCAGGCTCTGAGCTGTCAGCACAGAGCCCGACTTGGGGCTCGAACTCACAGACCGTGAGATCATGACCTAAGCCGAAGTTGGCCGCTTAACCAACTGAGCCACCCAGGCACCCCAAATGTTTATTTACTTTTGACAGAGAGACAAAGTGTGAGCAGGGGAGGGGCAGAGGAAGAGGGAGACACAGAGTCTGAAGCAGTCTCCAGGCTCTGAGCTGTCAGCACAGAGCCCGATGCGGGGCTCGAACTCACAAACCGTGAGATCATGACCTGAGCCGAAGTCGGTGCTTAACCGACTGAGCCACCCAGGTGCCCCTGAAATTTTAAATTTTTATTTATTTGTTTATTTATTTGAGAGAAAGTGCAAGTAGGGGACGTGCTGTCAGGGCAGAGCCTGATGTGGGGCTTGATCCCACGAACTGCAAGATCTTGAGCTGAGCAGAAACCAAGAGTCTGAGGCTTAACTGACTGAACTACTCAGGTGCCCCTCAAATTTTTTTTTAAATAAAAAATAGGAGTGCCTGAATGGCTCAGTCGGTTAAATCTCTGACACGGTTTCAGCTCAGGTCATGATTTCACATGCTTTTCTTGAGAGCAAGTTCTGACAGCACAGAGCCTGCTTGGGATTCTCTCTCCCTCTCTTTCTGTCCCTCCCCTGTTCACGCTGCTCTCTCTCAAAAGAAATAAAATTATTTTTTTATTCTTAAAATAAAAGTGATAACAGCAAATGCTGAAGAAGATTCGTAGAAGCTGGATCTCTCCTACATTGTCAGTGGAAATGTAAAATAGTACAGCCACTCTCTTAATTAGTTGGATAGTTTCTTTACTAAATTAAACATACACTTACCATGTTAACCAATAATCTCACTCTTGGATATTTATCTCAGAAAAGTAAAATCTTAATGCACATAAAAACCTGTCTATAAATGTTTATAGCAGCTTTACTTATAATAGCAAAGTACTGGAAACCAACCAAAATGACCTTCGATGGGTGGATGGCTAAAAAAACTGGCTCATCCACATGGTGTATTACTATTCAACCATAAAGGGAAATGAACTATTGATACATGCAACAGCCTGGGCTGTCCTCATTCTCACTTAGTGGAACATTTCCCTTAGCAGGAAAAATGAACCTCAAAAAGTTACATACTGGAATCACTACATTATACACCTGAAACTAATATAACACTGTATGTTAACTCTCTGGAATTAAAATAAAAACCTAAAGAAACAAAAATCAAACCAAAACAAAAAGGTTGCATACTGTATGATTCCATTTATGTAACATTCTCAAAACAATAGACACAGCAGGGGAAAGGGACTGGGGGCAAATACAGAGAGGTAGGAGGAGGGAGTTCTCACGTGGGATGTAGCCGCTCTGGATTTTGACCGTGGTGGTGGTTACACGCATCAGTACATTGTTAAAACCGCCCTCGCACTCGGCCAAACACATGCACACGTGAATGCAGACTTGAGAAAAGACAAAAACCGCATAAGGATAAGTTCTATAGTCTAAATTACCAGTGATATAGCAGTGTAGTGATATGCCACTAGAGTTATGTCAAATGTTACCATTTGAGGAAGCTGGGTTATGGGCATGTGAGACTCAGCTTCCTGTGAATCTATTATTTCGAAATAAAAAGAGCACTTTTAACCCAGAATCATAGAATTTTTCCTTCAATTCACCTATTTTTTTGGAAGCCTCTGGCTTTCTGTCATTTTAGGATTTAAAAACTCCAAAACTTCCAGCAGTAATTTTCAGACATCATAGTAAAAATGTCTCAAAATATTTGTCATTCATATCATGAACATGCCATATAATTAAGTCGTGCATCTTTTACAATTCTTAAAATATGCTTTGTAAGATTTTTACATTAGCCCTTTAATTCCCAAATGCTAGCAACTAAAGATATAAAAAGAAAAGAAAAAGGGGGCACACAGGGGTGAGAGGAAAACATGTAGAGCTATCCCAAGCACTTAATGGCTTTTAATTCATTCTTAATGCAGTGAGCGGGGTGGGGGGAGGGGTTGCAGAGAGAGAGAGAATCTTTTTTCTTTTTTTCTTTTTCTTTTTCTTTTTTTTTTTTTTTTGAGAAAGAAAGGGCACAAGTGAGCGAGGGTGTGGAGAGAAAGGGGGAAAGAGAGTCCCACGAGGGGCAGAGAGAAAAGTGGGGCTCACCGAAGGCAGGGCTCGTGTTTACCCCATGCAGGGCACCAGCTCACCCAATGCGTCAAACTCACAAACCGTGAGGTCATGACCTGAGCCGAAGTCAGATGCTTACCCAACTGAGTCACCCAGGTGCCCCACTTACCACAGTGGTTCTTAAACTGGGCTGGATGTGTGAATCCTAAATTCTAAATAAAAATACTAAGGCCTAGGTCCCATTCCATAAATTCTGTTTATTTTATTCAAATATAGTTGGCACAATGTCATATTAGTTTCAGGTGTACAACACAGTGACTTGACAAATCGGTCCCTTATGCTGTACTCACCACAAGTGAGGTGCTCACCACAAGTGTAGCTACCATCTGTCAACCATAGAACACTCTTACAATACCATTGACTCCATTCCCTATGCCATACCTTTTATCCCCATGAGCTATTCATCCCATAGCTGGAAGCCTGTGTCTCTTACTTCCCTTCACACACTCCCCCACTCCCTTCCCCTCTGGCAACCATCAGTTTGTTCTCTGTATTTATGGGTCTGTTTCTGCATTTTGTTTGTTTATTCATTTTGTTTTTTAGATTCCACATGTAAGAGAAATCATAAGGTATTTGTCTTTCTCTGTCTAACTTATTTCACTTAGTGTAATACCCTCTCAGTCCATCCATGTTGTCGCAAATGGCAAGATCTCCAGATACTCTAATTTAGAGGATACAGAGTAGCACCTGCTGTTACGTCAGTGGAGTGCCAGCATACCAAACACTGCCCTCTCCCACCAGCAGCAGCCTTGCATGGCTCCCAGAAGTACCAGTTATTCCTTTCAGTTCTCCGGGTCCAAAGTTGCGTAAATTTTGAGGTTCAGCCCCTAACCCTATTTTTCCCATAAGCTCTGTTATTTTCAATGCATGAATTTGCAGAAATCAAGTTTTTCAGGGACTTGTACATTGTGTTACAGCTGAAACACCTGTATATGAATAAGCCTAAAATATTACAAAGAGATTATGAACGTAGAGACAGAAGAAATGCTCAAACTTATTTATTCTCTCTCTCTTTTTTTAATAAAGAAGTGGGTAATTTAGAGCTAATATTTAAAGTAAATTACTTGGGGCGCCTGGGTGGCTCAGTCGGTTGAGCGTCCGACTTCGGCTCAGGTCATGATCTCACTGTCCGTGGGCTTGAGCCCCGCATGGGGCTCTGTGCTGACAGCTCAGAGCCTGCTTCGGATTCTGTGTCTCCCTCTCTCTGCCCCTCCCCCACTCATGCTCTGTCTCTCTCTGTCTCAAAAATAAATAAACATTAAAAAAAAAATTTAAAAAAAAAAAGTAAATTACTTGGGGCGCCTGGGTGGCTCAATCGGTTAAGTATCCAACTTGATATTAACTCAGGTCTTGATCTCAGAGTCGTGAGTTCAAGTCCCGAATCAAGCTCCGTGCTGGTGTAGAGCCTGCTAAAAAATAAAATAAATTACTTTTTTGCATAACTTTTTCAATATATTACTTTTGTATAGAAAAAATCAACTCTGCCATTATTTCTATTTGTTTTAAAGACAAATATAGGAGGGGCTAGGGAGAGAGGGATACAGGGAGTTGTAGAAACCTATTAAAATGGTGGCTAGATTCTTGGACTAGCTTATAGAATCTTATTTATATTTGATCCATAATGTAGCTGAAAGATGACATATTTGCAACAGTGCTAACATATTTTATCTATAAATATTCATATCAATATCATCTCTTGCTTAAATAATGTATAACTATATCTATAGATAGGAATACCTATATATATATCGATCTTCAGTTACATATTTTTTAACCGGCAGTAAGATGACTGAATGCTTCATTTCTTTATCTTGTTCTGTTAGATTAAATATGTTTAATCTCTAGTAGTAAGCAGTGTCACCAACAAACAGAAGTGGTGTTGCAAAAGCAGAGATTAGGGAATAGAGAAACTTTAATATCATCAATTAATGGTATAGGGCTCCAAGATACATCCTAACCCATTTGTCAAGGACTAACCGTTTTTAAATGTGGTATGTTTAGAGATGGATATTGATAATTCAAGGAGTACTTTTAACAAGTGTCCAGATACAGTCTTGGAAATTTTGAGGGTGTGAAATAATCTTTATTTGAGCAGCTGTAATATGACATGATATTATTTGTGTCTTTTAGAATTCAGATATTCCTATACTCTTCAGTCTACAGCGTGTTCTGCTTATTCTTGGACTGTTCTTCACTGGCCTCTTGCCCTTCGTGCCCATTCGAGAACAGTTTTTTGAAATCCCAATGCCGTCTATCATCTTGAAGTAAGTGGTTAGTTGTTTTCATCAATTATTATTATAGGGGGACTAAGATCATTAATATCATTATCATTAATATCAATATCCGTGATAAATAATAGATTGCTGTAGGGGCAACTGGCTGGCTCAGTTGGGAGAGCATGTGACACTTTTTTGTTTTTTAATGTTTTATTTATTTTTGAGAGAGAGCGCACAGAGAGCAAGCATGATTGGGGGGGGGGGGCAGAGAAAGGAGAAAGAGGCTCCAAAGCAGGCTTTGCACTGACAACGATGAGCCAAATTCAGGGTTTGAACTCACAAACCGCAAGATCGCGACCTGAGCCGAAGCTGGATGCTCAACCAACTGAGTCATCCAGGTGCCCCGAGCATGTGACTCTTGATATTGGTATTGCAAGTTTGAGTTCCACATCGGGTGTGGAGATTACTTTAAAAAATAAAATGTTAAAAAAAAAAATTGAATAGATTGCTGTAGTTATTTACATGTTTGATTAACTGACCTATATTAATAATGCCTTTTATATAATTAAGACATATTTTTCTAAAATGAATAATTTAGGATTATAAATATTTAATCTGGACCCTTTTTAGGTATCAGTGACTTTGTACTCAGAAGTCAGATACAAAGAACTGAGCTTAATTGTTGAAGCTTTTATGCTAACATGTAAGAGCAATTGCCCTCCAACTTCCCTAACGTATTTATACTTTATTCACAATAGGAAGTGGAAATCCCATTAAATTCCACATTCACCCCTAGTAGTAATACACGGAGGAAGGAGAACCACTACTACCACCATAACAGCAACCAAAACAACGTCTGGGAGATAGGAGAATAGAAGAGGATAGAGTTCGTGTATAGTAGATACTTCTCTATTTACGTGATCTCTCTCTTGGGTACAAAGCCTTGCTTTTCACACATTTATTTACTACAAAGCTAAAAATATATAAAACACTTAGCACCACCTGGCAGATAATAAGCACTTAATACATGATAGCTTTTATTGTTCAATTGTCTTTATCATTGCTATCAGAGAAAGATAGCTTCATCTCGTAATCCTGCACCATTAGAATGTGATTTCTAGCTGTAAATTTATAATAATCAGAATCATGGCAAAGGAACGTGGAACTCCTGGGGAGATCATTTAAATGTGATGACACCTGGGGTGCCTGGCTGGCTAAGTCGTAGAGCATGCAACTCTTGATCTCAGGGTTGTGAGTTTGAGCCCCACATTGGGCCTAGAGATTACTTAAAAAAAATAATAATAATTAAATGTGATCTCACCTGCATGGAAACTTTTTTCATCCCCAAACAGAACTTTAAAAAATCAAGCTGAACATTAGTGCAGCAGTGATTGGGAAATATTGGTAAGAAAAACAGTTTGGTTGGTCCCTTTGTATTTAGCATCTATGTTTCATGCTTGTTTTCCGATTTGAGTTTCTTCGTGATGAGCATGTTTATTTTATCTATTCCCAATTATATTTATGGGCAGTCTTTGTAGCTACTTATCAGACAAAATGGAAATCACTTCTGCCTACAAAGAAACAATTTTCATTTGCTGGATTATAATGATTCCTAACCATTTATTCCTAAAGTCTGTAGGTTTCCTTTGGCCTGGCATGAACTATTGTACTCTCTAGATTATGTGCACGTGGTCCTTCTAGACGTAGGTGTTACTGAAATACAGACATATGAACAAACTTCATAGAATTAATCTTTTCTCTAAAAAGTAATTGTGGATTAAGACAAGGTAAAATATTGTGTGTGTGTGTGTGTGCGTGCGTGCGTGTTAATTTTTTTTTTAATGGATGACAGTGGGTGCTTCCTAAGACAACATAATAATTTGTTTAATGAGCTAATTAACATTTGAGATACTAAATCCATGAGATTCCTGAAACTGCAACCAGTACTTTCCACCTAGGCTAGAGTTAGAGAAAAGAGGATTCTATTTGGAGAGCTTCTAATAAAAACTGAATTCAGAGAGAAAGAAAAACGTGAATTTAAGTGTGGAGACTCAGAAATATTCTAAGAGTATAGATAGGAGGAGTTAAAAAGGAAACAAGAAGTGAAGATCCGGGGAGAATGGTAATCACTATGTGCTGTTAAACTTAGAAGCTGAGAAGTCGTCACAGTACAGAGAGGCTGACCAGAGATTTCCCATGGGCACAATGCCAAGTTAATGACACAGGTAGTTGTGCTGCTCTAGACATCAAGGAAATTGGAGAAGGAACTCAGCGTAGGTCTAAAGGTCAAGTATGCTCTTTCAGTAGAAAAGATAATTTAAAAAAACAGGGCCTACATTCAATACTTGCAAATCAAACAATGTGATCCATCACATTAAAAAAAGAAAGGATAAGAATCATATGATCATTTCAATAGATGGAAAAACGCATTCAACAAAGTACAACATCCATTCATAATAAAAACCCTCAACAAAGTAGGTTTAGAGGGAACATACTTCAACATAATAAAGGCATATATGAAAAACCCACAGTTAATATCATCCTAAGTGGGGAAAAACTGAGAGCTTTTCCTCTGTGGTCAAGAATAAGACAGGCATGTACACTTTTGCCACTTTTATTCAACGTAGTACTGGAATTCCAGCCACAGGGACCAGACAACAAAAGGAAATAAAAGCAAGGTAAGGAGGAAGTAAAACTTTCCCTATTTACAGGTCACATGATACTCTATATAGAAAACCTGAAAGACTCAACCAAAAATTGCTAGAATTCATAAATGAATTAGGCAAAGTCACAGGATTCAAAAATCAATGTACAGAAATCTGTTGCATTTCTATGCACCAACAATGAAGCAACAGAAAGAGAAGTTAAGGAATCAATCCCATTTATAACTATACCCAAACCAGTAAGATACCTAGAAATAAATCTAACCAAAGAGGTGAAAGACCTGTATTCTGAAAACTAGAAAACACTGGCGAAAGAAATTGAAGAGGACACAAAGAAGTGGAAAGACATCCCATGCTCATGGATTGGAAGAACAAATATTGTTAAAATGTCTCTACTATCCAAAGCAATCAGTACATTCAATACAATCCCTATCAAAATACCAACAGCATTTTTCACAGCTAAAACAAATAATCCTGAAATTTCTGTGGAACCACAAAAGACCCTGAATAGCCAAAGCAACCTTGAAAAAGAAAAACAAAACTGGAGGCATCACAATTCTGGACTTTAAGTTATATTACAAAGCTGTAGTAATCAAAACAGTATTGTACTGGCACAAAAATAGACGCATGGATCAATGGAACAGAATAGAAAATCCAGAAATGAGCCTACATTTATTTATTTTTAAAATTTTAATGTTTATTTACTTTGGAGAGAGAGAGAGAGAGAGTGTGTGAGCAGGTGAGGGGCAGAGAGAGGGAGACACAGAAGCTGAGCTGTCAGCACAGAGTCTGATGTGCTCGAACTCACGAACCGTGGGATCATGACCTGAGCCGAAGTCAGACGTTTAACTGACTAAGCCACCCAGGAGCCCCCGAACCTACATTTATGTGGTCAGTTAGTGTTTGACAAAGCAGGAAAGAATATCCAGTGGGGAAAAAAAGATGTCTCTTCAACAAATAGTGCTGGGAAAACTGGGTAGCAACATGCAAAAGAATGAAATTGAACCACTTTCTTAAACCATACACAAAAAATAAATTCAAAAGGCATTATAGACCTCAATGTGAGACCTGAAACCATAAAACTCTAGAAGAGAACACAGGCAGTAACTTCTTTGACATTGGCCGTAGCAATTTCTTTCTAGATATGTCTTCTAAGGCAAGGGAAACAAAAGCAAAAATTAACTATTGAGACTTCATCAAAATAAAAGTTTCTGCACAGTGAAGGAAGCAATCAGCAAAACTAAAAGGCAGCCTACGGAATGGGAGAAGATATTTGCAAATGACATATCTGATAAAGGGTTAGTATCCAAAATCTATAAAGAACTTCTAAAACTCAACACCCCAAAAATGAATAATCCAATTAAAAATAGGCAGGAGTCATGAATAGACATTTTTCATAGGAGACATACAGACAGCCAATAGACACATAAAAAAGATCCTCAACATCACTTATCATCAGAGAAATGCACATCTAAAGTACAATGAAGTATCACCTCAAACCCTTCGGAATAGCTAAAATAAAATCTCAAGAAACAACAGGTGTGGGTGAGAATGTGGAGAAAGGGGCTAAACCCTCATGCACTATTGGTGGGAATGCAAACTGGTGAAGCCACTGTGGAAAACATAATGGAGATTCCTCAAATAATTAAAAATAGAACTACCCTACAATCCAGCAATCATACTACTAGGTATTTACCCAAAGAATACAAAAATACTGATTCAAAGGGATACACACACCCTGATGTTTATAGCAGCATTATCTACAATAGCCAAATTATGGAAAACAGTCCAAATGTCCATACACTGATGAATGGATAAAGAAGGTGATATATGAGTATTATGCTAAGTGAAAAAAGTCCATCAGAGAAAGACAAATAGCATATGATTTCACTCATATGTGGAATTTAAGAAACAAAACAAACCGGGCATCTGGGTGGCTCAGTCGGTTAAATGACTGACTCTTGATTTCGGCTCAAGTTGTGGTCACACAGTTCACGAGTTCGAGTTCCACGCCCAGCTCTGCGTTGACAACGGGGAGCCTGCTTGGGTTTCTCTCTCTCCCTCTCTGTCTGCCCCTCCCCTATTCATGCTCGCTCGCATGCTCTCTCTCAAAAATAAATAAATACTTAAACATTTGGGAAAAAAAAGAAACAACAAACAGAGAAAAAAAGAGAGGCAAACCAAGAAACGATTCTTAACTGTAGAGAACAAATTGATGGTTACCAGAAGAGAGGTGGGTGGGGGGTTGGATTAAATAGGTGACAGAGATTAAAGAGCCCTTTTGTGATAAGCACTGGGTGATATGTGGAATTGTTGAATCACTATGCTGTACACCTGAAAACTAATATTACGCTGTATGTTAACTAACTGGAAACTAAATAAAAACTAAAAAAAAAAAAGAAAAGAAAGAAAAAAGAACAGGGCCCAGGTCTTCAAATATTGAAAGAGGAAGGAAAAACATTCTTTCAGGGTCTTTTTAGTCTCATTTTTACCCCATATGTCTTTTAATTTGTAGTAAAGTTTGGTTGTGTGTTTACATCTGCTATCTACTGTATGTGCTTGCTTTGGCAAGCACTCAGTTGTAGCAGACAAAGTGAGAGAAAGAGGCTTCACCAAAAAGAGAAGAGACATGAGCCCCAGGCACTCAGAGTCTGGAAAGATAACTTTTATTATTATTATTTTTTTACCTTTCAGTAGTGGTAGCAAAAAAATAGCTCGAAATCAATAGAAACAGAGACCCAAATGGGCTTTATTTTAATTTACTTTTTTTTTATAAGTTTTTTTTGAGCACATACTAAGTGCAAGGTACTGTTTTTGTTTTTGGACCCATTTTATTTTATCACACTGGTATCTTCTTGTGTTTCTAATGTATGTTTCAAATTTTATTTTGCTTCAGGCTAAAAGAACCACATACTATGTCCAGAAGTCAAAAGTTTCTCATCTGGCTTTCTGATATGTAAGAATTTTAGCTTCTTGATATGCAAGTTATTGCTTTAGCCATATCTATTAAGTACTACGTTTATAATTTAGAGCAAGCCTTCTGCATATGATTTGTAACAAGGACATATTGAGCACCTACCCCATAGATAGATGTATGTGAATCCCTTAGAACTACTTACTGTAACTACTAGTCACAAAACCATAAGAAGAATCTTGAGAGACCATCTCATCCAGCTTCAGGAGAAAACTGAGTGCCCTCCGACCCAAAGATGAATGATTAGCCTAGGGTGATCTAGCTAGTTAGTAGCAGAGCTGGTATCTGTAACCATTCCCTTCCACCTGTTTGCTGTTTTCAG
Source organism: Paguma larvata (assembly GCA_030068075.1). Taxonomy (NCBI): domain Eukaryota; kingdom Metazoa; phylum Chordata; class Mammalia; order Carnivora; family Viverridae; genus Paguma; species Paguma larvata. Next base: position 55,340,577 of record CM057843.1, read on the forward strand.
TAACCTGTAGACAAAGAAAACATGGTGAAAGAGGCGTGTGTAGCTAGACAGTGTATGTAAAAGTGTATATTGACTAGTGGCACATTTCTCCGGAAAGATCTACACCAAGATTTGATAGCAGAAAGGAAGCCTCACCTGTAGGGTGGGCATCTACTTCAGAGAAAATACTTTAATTTCTAAGACATGTTGAATTTAATTTTAGATAAATACCACAATGTTGCTGTTATGTTTAATTTCTGTTATTTAATCATTATAATAGATGTAAACAGGAAAAAAATAATATGTATAGCTTTCCTTATAGTTCATTCCCATCATGCTCAAGTGATTTGTATTCTAAAAGTTCACTTTTAAGTCCATTATTTAGAACTCTGAAAATGAGGTTTTCCTATATATTGTGTAATTAATGAACATTAGGTTTCTAAGATTGTACATGAAAGACCAATTCATTATGTAAATAAATTACGATATTATAGAACTTGGCCCAAGTTCACTACCTTATTTTAACTTGGAAAGTTAGGAACAGACTTCTCCGCTCTTTCTGATTCTCATCATGGTGTCAACAGGGAAAGCGAGGAAGCCTCTTCTCTCCTGAGCGGCTTCAGTAGGAACGGGTCTCCTGAGGATCTAGTTACGGAAGGAACAGAAAGGAGGTTCTGGTTGTCCTGGAGCAAGCAGCCGGCAGTGAAAAGAGATCCAGCAGTTAGGAGATAAATGTATCCACAGTAGTTACTACTTAAGGCCATTGCTTTATTACTAAAGCATTGGGATTAAGTTTAAGTAGGAATTATAAATTCTAAATGTTAGACTAACTTACGTCTAAGGACTAATTGTAGTCCTTCATTAGAGCTGAGAAATAACTAAATCTGTTCTGCTTTTCTTTTCTAGCTTGCTAATGAGAAAAGCCTTGTTTGACCACCTCACTGCCAGAGGCATTCAGGTAAGTTTCTGGAATGATGCCTTTTGGAAACGGTATGGCTCACCAGTGTAACCCAAGTGTAAAGGGCAGGAACTTTTAACTGACTTAATTTGGGCCCCGTTCTGCTGCTGCTTTACTGGCTCAGGTATGAAAACTTTAAGCTCTGCCTTATGTTTAACAAGAAAGCATTGGCATTTCAGTACCTGGAGTCCAGTTATACATATAGGTGAGATTAGCTGAAGCCAAAGGGTGGGACAGTGTATATTTAATGAGTAAAGTAAAATTTTTTTAAAGGATTCACTAATTTTTTTTTAATTACAGGTTTAAACCGTTGTTCTAGGTCTGCTGAGATTGTAGCATATAAACGCTATTATAAAAATAATTTTCTATTTTCACATTTCTTCTCATACTTCTCATGCTTCTGATTTTCAGGTGTATATTTGGGTATTAAATGAAGAACAAGAATACAAACGAGCTTTTGAATTGGGAGCAACCGGGGTGATGACAGACTATCCAACGAAGCTTAAGGATTTTTTACAAAATTTTTCAACATAGAAAAGGAGGTACTGAGAAGCATTCAAAGGAAACATGAAGAGACCTAAGGAAAAAAAAAACAAAACAAAATGAGTTTGCCATCATTTCCCTAAGCCATTTCCAGAATGGTAAAGGTTTAATCAGTTAAGTTTTTATTACCTCATTTTTAAGCTCGTCTGAGAATGTAGAGACTATATATTGTATATTTATTTTAAACAATATTGCATATTTTACATTTGTAAATTGTTTAGAAAGATAACTGGTTATGAGTTATAAGTAGAAGATTATTGATCAAGCGTTCTGTATATGATGCAGTGTTCTACTATTATAAGTAATCCCAAAATCAAAGACTGTTGGATAAATTTAATGGATAAAACATTAGCCTTCACTGGAATGAGATCAACTAATTAGTAAAGCAAAATCACTGAAGGCCACTACAGCTGTTCTGAGTTGTCTCGTTATTTCCAGGTACGTCCTGGTTACAGAGGAAAGAAAACACAATGGGAGGAGAGCTTAGAAATCAGTGCTGTCGTGACCTGACAGCCGTACGTTGTTAACGGAAGGGGACCTCAAAGAAAGAGCGGAAACGTTATTACCTGATCAGAAATAAAAACCGTAGACAATTAAATTTCTTGGTTGCTGTTGTTAATGGAATCTTGGAATCTTCTTCAGCGTAGCAGTGCTACCACGTCCTTTCTTTTTGGTAACGATTCAAATGGGAATTAGTAAATGTAACTTGAGGCGAGGTCCAAATAGTCATATATTTATGTTTCCTCTGAAGCAATGTGAATTTTCCATTCTTGGCAATGACTAACTGTTTGGTCCTACATCTAGATTTTAAATAACATCTCGAATCTTAATAACCCTATACAGCTGACGAAAAGATGCATCATTGTTTTCATACTTACCGTATAAACCACCTGTTCCTGGCCTTTCACGATTTCGTCTTCTGAATATTAAGTGGAAACAGAATTTCTCAAAGCATTAGGCATCGCCTTCTCACCTTTTCTGATAGGACTTCATGTAAATCTCTTTCTAATCTTTTTGGCTAATTTTCATGATCTCTTTGGGAGGTAACTATAATCTGGAATAATAAGGGTCTTTTACCTAGATTACATCTCTCATTTGGAGTTTGCCAGCTAGCAGCTGTGAAGGGTGATTATACTCCCATCTATCTCTGGATGACATAAATAACATTTTGCTTTTCTGTTTAAACTGGAATAAAATTTTACAAGAACAAAATAAGGGTTCTTCATTGCTTTTTTGCGGTTGTAATTCCAAATATGCTTTATAGATTTTATAGGTTCGGGGGGAGGGCAGAACTTAATGAAGTGATGAATTGATAATACGAGTAAATACACCTGGTATTTCTCTCTAGAGTAAGGAGAACAAAAGAAAATATGGAGATACTCTATGGTAAAAAGTTGCTTCTTGGCATTTGAACAATAACTTGGGCAGGTAATCCAATAAGTCAGTCATTTTTACTTTCGCTTACTTTTATTTAGGGTTATAGTTGTTAGGGATCATTTCGATTGTTTAGATAGGATTCTTTCTGTTATTTTTTTGTTCTGAATTTTGCTTCGTTATGATTCAGAGCAGCTCATATTATAGAGCAAGCATATATTTTTGTGCCAACCAGTAGAAGATATAGTACCCGATATGGTAAAGATGTTTAGAAAGTCATGTTTTAAAAGTTTGCTAATTTGGGGACACCCGACTGGCTCAGTTGATAGAGCATATGACTCTTGATCTCAGGGTGGTGAGTTCAAGCACCATGTTGGGGTAGAGTTTACTTTAAAAAAAAAAGTTTCCGGTGTCTGGGTGGCTCAGTCGGTTAAACGTCCAACTTCGGCTCAGGTCATGGTCTCACAGCTCGTGAGTTCAAGCCCTGCATCAGGCTCTGTGTTGATAGCTCAGAGCCTGGAGCCTGCTTCAGATTCTGTGTCTCCCTCTCTCTCTCTGCCCCTTCCCCATTCTCACTTTGTCTATCTCTCTCTCTCTCTCTCTCTTAAAAATAAATAAACATTCAAAAAAACTTTTTTTAAGTTTGCTAATTTTATAGTCGAGGTGACCTTAAGTCACTTAATAATATAAGTATGCAGTGTCTATAAGAGTGTTGGTATTCATTATAACATCTCAGTACTGCTTTTCTGGTTGGAGCATCACTATTTATGTATTTATTTATTTATCTACCTATTTATTTATTTATTTTTATTTACTTTATTCTTTTTTTAATGTTTATTTTATTTTTGAGAAAGAGAGAGTGTGAGCGGGGGAGGTGCAGAGAGAGAGGGAGACACAGAATCTGAAGTAAGCTCCAGGCTCTGAGCTGTCAGCACAGAGCCCAACATGGGGCTCAAACTCACAAACTGTGAGATCATGACCTGAGCCAAAGTTAGATGCTTAACCGACTGAACCTCCCAGGTGCTCCTATTTTTATTTTTTCTAACGTTTATTTATTTTTGAGAGAGAGAGAGAGAGCATGAGTGGGAGAGGGGCAGAGAGAGAGGGAGAGAGAGAATCCCAAGCAGGCTCTGGCTCTGTCAGCATGGGGCCCGATGTGGGGCTCAAACCCACAGACTGTTAGATCATGACCTATGCCAAAATCAAGAGCCAGACACTTAACCAACTAAGCCACCCAGGCACCCCTACCTATTTATATATTTTATTTAAAATAATCCCTATGCCCACTGTGGGACTCCAACCCCAAGACCCCAAAAGCAAGAGTTGTATGCTCTACTGACTGGAGCCAGCCAGGCACCCCTGGAGCATCACATTTTAAACAAGCTAAAATACACTTTCATTTCGGGATAGATATTGCATAGCATATCTATGAACAGCAGGGTTCTGAGTAGAGAAGTGTAGAGAAGTGGTCACAAGATGTAATTAGACCCTTCTCCTGGGATAAGGCTGGCACTAGATGTGACAGGCCCAGCTATGGGTCGAGACCAGTATGCCATTAGCAGCCCAAGTGTATGGCAATGGGCAACAGTTGGCAGGCATTTTAGTAAGTAGTTGGCATGAGGGAGTTTTAATATGAAGTAGTGTAAGGGGTGCTTGGATGGCTTAGTCAGTTAAACATCGGGCTTTGGCTCAGGTTAGGATTTTGTAATTAATAATTGATGACACATGGGCATGTAGGAGCCACAACTGTGGAGAAAGAAAGGCTGCAACAGGTTAGGAAAAGAGAACATAAAACATAAATCGTAGTATGTTGAAATTTGGGAAACCATTAACATGGAATGATTCATAACATGAATGATTCTGCTTAGAGTTGTGCAACATGGTAGCGCCGGACAGGTGCATTTTAAAAACATACCACGGGGTGCTGCGTGGGTCAGCTGGTTAGGCAGCCAACTTCAGCTCAGGTCATGATCTTACAGTTGGTGAGTTCAAGCCCCTCATTGGGCTCTCTGCTGTCAGTGCGGGGCCTGCTTCAGATCCTCTGTCCCCCTCTCTCTTTGCCCCTAACCCCCTCAAAAGTAAACATTAAAAAAAATGGTAGAGCCTGCTTCACATCCTCTGTCCCCCTTTCTCTCGGCCCCTTCTCCTCTCTCTCTCAAAAATAAAAATAAAAAATATACGGGGAACCTGCCATAGATAAAGAAGGAAAATCATGAATGCCAGCTCAACGAGTTCTGAATAAAAGTCGTAGCTCGTAAGTAGATGGCTAAACTCAAGACCTTAAAAATAAGAACCAAAACTGCTAGGCAGTAATATGACATAATAATATCAGTACCAAAAGGAAAATGGAAATAGCAGGCAGACCAGGCACCAAAACATCAGAACTAAAGCAGTCAGATCGAGGAATCAAAGTGTTCAAAATGCTAAGAGCATACAATTCATGAAGCCACTAGTGATACTTAGCTTTTCCAACTCCTATGTAGCAGACACACTATTTGGAAAGTTGGAACATCCTGTAATGTAAAGGAAAGATACAAGTCTAAGCCAGAGAAATCCCAAAACCGGGTCAGAAGGCTAACCAGATCCAATTGATATTAGATTGCACAAAAATTAGTAATTAATTTGGCAATAGTCTACAGAATGGGACGCTCTTGCAGCAATCCAGGCCCGAGGCAATAAGGGTCCAGATGAAAGTAATGACCATGTAAGTAGGGAAACAATGAATCCACGTGTCTCTGAAGGGAAGGATTAATGAACATTAGGGACTAGAGCTTGAAAGGAGAAGGGAAAGTCAGTACTAATTCCAAAGCTGCAAGGAAATGGGGAACTTGAAGAGGGGAATCTGGTGGTAAAAATGATGACTATGTTGTGCTCTTTAAATGACAGAAAGTTTGAAATGACAGAAAGACATTTGAGTGGCTGTTCTTTAAGTATATTAGTCCTTGGAGGAAAGGATAGTTCTGGAGGAATAGATTAGGAGTTTTATATACTTCGTAGGTATGAGATTGCAAAACTAGTACTTTAGAGATGATGTTAGTTCCTTCTCAGTATTTATTTTATTTTATTTTTATTTTTCTTAATGCTTATTTATATGTTTAGAGAGAGAAAGAGCACATGAAGGGGGGAGAGAGAGAGAAATCCCAAGCAGGCTCTGTGCTGTTAGCATGGGGCTCGATCCCATGAACCATGAAATCATGACCTGAAATCAAAAGTTGGACACTTAACTGACTGAGCCACCCAGGTGTCCCTAATATATCTTTTACAAATTATTTATTTATTTATTTATTTATTTATTTATTTATTTATTTATTTTGAGAGAGAGCTTTCATGTGTGAGCAGAGGAGGTGGCAGAGAGAGAGAGAGGAAAGCGAGAATCCCAAGCAGGTCTGTGCTGTGAACACAGAGCCCAATGAGGGGCTTGATCCCATGAACCTCAAGATCATGACCTGAGCTGAAACCAAGAGTCCAAAGTTTAACTGACTGAGCCACCCAGGCACCCCTCCTTCTCAGTATTCTACTTGCAGTTTGAATAGGTTGCTATGCCACCAAATGCTCATGTTGTGAGTAACTATACGTTGGTCTTATTTGTCTAGTCGTTTTAAAACTTAGAAATAGGGCTTCATCATAAGATAACAGGATGGGACCTAGACAGCTTCTGCTGGGTGAATGGGGATGCTTAGGCTAAGAAGAGGCTGAGCAGGTATAGCTTCCTGTTACACATTCCCAATTTGACCAGAACTGCTCTGTTTTTCTTTCTGTTTTACATATGAGTTCCATATGAGATTTGATTTAAAATAAGAGTTTTCTGGAAAAAAATTGGCTTTGATAATCTTTGATCTAAGGTCTTTTTCCCTGTCAAGCTTGAATAGAACCTCTCTTACCTTCCTTCTTTCCTTCTTCCCTCCCTCCCTTACTTCCTAACCCACTTTAAGCCTTTTTTCATGTAATCAAGTCCTTAAGCATTAATGGTCCTTCTTTCTGGTCAAAAACTTTTCAAGAAAAATCAGTGGGTAGGGGAAGAACATAAGATATAAACAGGTAATCCACAAATGTAAATAGTCAATAAATAAAAAAATGTCTAACCTCCCTAGTAGTCAAAGACCTATCAATTAAAACATTGATTCAACAGTGGAAGGAATATCCAATGAAAAAAAGACAGTCTCTTCAACGAATGGTGTTGGGTAAACTGGACAGCAACATGCAGAAGAATGAAGAATGACCACTTTCTTACGCCGTACACAAAAATAAATTCAAAATGGGTTAAAGACCTAAATGTGAGACCTGAAACCATAAAAATCCTAGAGTACACAGGCAGCAAGCTCTTTGACCTTGGCCATAGCAATTTCTTACTAGTCGTGTCTCCAGAATCAAGGGACAAAAGCAAAAATGAACTATTGGGACTTCATCAAAACAAAAAACTTTTGCACAGCGAAGGAAACAATCAACAAAACTAAAAAGCAGCCTACAGAATGGGAGAAGATGTTCGCAAATGACATATCTCATAAAGAGTATGCAAAATCTTATGTAAAGAACTTGTTGAACTCAACACCCAAAAAACATATAATCTGGTTAAGAAATGGGCAGAAGACTTGAATGGACATTTTTCCAAGAAGACATCCAGATGGCTAACAGACACATGAAAAGATGCTCAATATCACTCATCATCAGGGAAATACAAATCAAAACCACAATGAGAATGGTTTTCTGTCAGAAATGACTAAAATTAACAGAAAACAACAGATGTTGGCAAGGATGAGGAGAAAGGGAACCTTCTTACACTGTTGGTGGGAATGCAAACGGGTATAGCCACTCTGGAAAACAGTATGAAGATTCTTCAAAAAGTTAAAAATAGAACCACCCTATGATCCAGCAATTGCACTATTAGGTATTTACCCAAAGAATACAAAAATAGATTCAAAGGGGTACAATGCACTCTGATGTATGTAGCAGTATTATCAACAATACCCAAACTATGAAAAGAGCCCAGGTGTCCATCGATTGATGAATGGATAAAGAAGTGATATTTACACACACACACACACACACACACACACACACACACACACGCACGCACACACTGGAATATTACTCAGCCATCAAAAAGAATGAAAACTTGCCATTTGCAAGGACCAGGAAGTGGAATGGAGCTAGAGTGTATTATGCTAAGCAAAGTAAGTCAGTCAGGGCAAGACAGATACCGTATGATTTCACTCATATGTGAAATTTAGGAAACAAAACAGATGAACATATGGGAATGGAAAAAAGAGAAAGAGGGAAGTAAACCATAAGAGACTTAATGATGGAGAATAAACGGGGTCAGTGGAGGGAAGTGGGTGGTGGATGGGCTAAATGGGTGATGGGTATTAAGGAGAGCAGTTGTGATGATGAGCACTGGGTGTTATAGGTACTAAGTGATGACTCACTAAATTCTACTCAGGAACCAATATTACACTATATGTTAATTAACCAGAATTTAAATAAAAAGGTGGAAAACTATTTAAAAATAAAAATTATAAATAAATAAATAAAACATTGAGCAAGGGGCACCTGGCTGGCTCAGTGAGAAGGGCAGGTGACTCTTGATCTCAGGGTTGTGATTTCAAGCCCCGCGTGGACTGTAGAGATTACTTATCTCTGCTGTCAGCCCAGAGCCCTAGGCGGGGCTCAAACTTAAGAACCGCGAGATCATGACCCGAGTCACCCAGGCGCCTACAAAAATTTTAAAATAATAAAAGATAAAACAAAATTGAGTGAAATACCAGTTTCCAACTCTTTAGGTGGGCAGGAATGAAAGCATTGAAAGGCATGGAGAGACAGGCACTCATGTGTTGTTCACGGGAATATAAATTGGCAGAACACTTTGAGGAAAAACTTGACACTGTCTTTAAATACATTTCGTAGGAATAACATCCTAAGAAAATAATAGGATGAGTGCCCTAACGGTACATCTGCAGAGTGCAAAATTGGAAACGATCTAAATATGCAACATTAGGGGCGCCTGGGTGGCTCAGTCGGTTGAGCGGCCGACTTCAGCTCAGGTCATGACCTCACGGTCTGTGAGTTCGAGCCCCGCGTCGGGCTCTGTGCCGATGATGGCTCAGAGCCTGGAGCCTGCTTCGGATTCTGCGTCTGCCTCTCTCTCTCTCTGCCCTTCCCCTGCTCACACTGTCTCTCAAAAATAAATAAACGTTAAAAAAATAGTTTTAAATATGCAACATTAAGGGATGAGTTAAATAAATTATAGATACATACAATGGTATATTACTGTTCTGTATCTACTGATATGGGATATTGTTAAGCAAAAAGATTAATCATAAAGCCATATACCGTGTAAACAAAAATACACATCTCCATTTTTTTTTATGTTTTATTCATTTTTGAGAGACAGAGCGTGAACAGGGGAGGGGCAGAGAGAGAGGGAGACACAGAATCTGAAGCAGGCTCCAGGCTGAGCTGTCAGCACAAGAGCCAGATGTGGGGCTAGAACCCACAAACTGGGAGATCATGACCTGTGCTGAAGTCAGGCACTTAACTGACTGAGCCACCCAGGCAGCCACCCATGCAGCATTTTAAAACTGAATTGATACTTGGATCCTGGGTGGCTCAGTCAGTTAAGAGTTCACTCTTGCTTTTTGGCTCAGACCATGATCTCACGGTCATGAGATTGAGCCCCTCGTTGGGCTCAGCACACAACCGACTTGGGATTCTCTCTCTCTCTCTCTCTGCCCCTCGGCTGTTTGTGTGCACTCTCTCTCTCAAAATAAATAAATCAACTTTAAAAAGAAATAAATAAAACAAATTATATCAAAGTTTCAGTTGTGGTTTTTTATGATGATGGAATTACAAGTGACTTATTTTTAGTTGTCTAGATATTCTAGCTTTTCTACAATGAATATACATCAATTTTAATTAATCAAAATTAATAAAAAATCATTTAAAAATAACAGCCTTTCCAGGGTGCCTGGGTGGTTCAGTTGGTTAGGCGTCCGACTTCAGCTCAGGTCATGGTTTTGCAGTCCGTGGGTTCAAGCCCCATGTTGGGCTCTGTGCTGACAGCTCAGAGCCTGGATCCTGCTTTGGATTCTGTGTCTCCCTCTCTCTCTGCCCCTCCCCTGCTCTCACTCTGCCTCTCTCGAAAATAAATAAAGATTAAAAAAATAATAAAAATATGGAATGCTGTTTAATCAAGTAGATGTGCCATGATTTACTTAACTAGTTCTCTGACCGTGGAAAGTTGAGTTGTTTCTAATTGTTTATAAGTATAAATAACACTGTGATGGACATTCTTAGGTATACCTCATTCCCTCAGACGCAAACAACATGAAATCCTAGATACCTAATCTACTTGCTCTTTTCCAACCCCAGTGCCACCATCGTAGTACAAGTCACTATCATCTCTAGACTGAAACAACACAGCTGCTTTCTTTTTTATAATTTTAGTGTAATTTATTTTTTGAATAGGTTATATAGTCACTGGTTCATAACGTACAAAAGGGTACACAGTGACATTTCTCTTTCCTCTCCTCTCCTCCAATAACCGAATTCTCTTTCTGGAGGAAATAGGAAATTGATGTTATCATTCATTTATGCAGTAAAAATTTATTGAGCACCTCCTATAGGTTAGTCACTTATTAGATCTGGAGGTATAATATAATGGTAAGCAAGAGAAACACGATATAGGCTTATGGATCTTACATTCTGCTTGAGAACACAAACAAAAAGAGTGAACAAACATAGCTTCAAGTTGAAGCAAATATTCTGGACGCGAGGGATTGCGATAAACAATAAAGTCAAACTTACTTCAGGTAAAATGGTCAAGGTAGGCCTCTTTGAGGAGGCGGCATTTATACTGAGATCTAAAGCAAGAGGAATGAACCATGCAAAGAAAATGAGGAAGAGTGCTCTAAGCAGCTGGAAGAGCTTATGCAAAGGCCCTGAGGTAGTAAAGAGCTTGGAGGGTAACAAGAATAAAAAGAAGAGGAGAGAGGGCGCCTGGGTGGCTCAGTCCATTAAGCATCTGACATCAGCTTAGGTCATGATCTCACACGATGTGAGTTTGAGCCCCACATCAGACTCTGACCGAGCAGTGTGGAGCCTGCTGGGATTCTTGCTCTCTCCTCTCTCTCTGCCCCTCCCCTCCTCGTGCTTTCTCTCTCAAAATAAATAAAGAAATAAACACACAAATAAATAGACTTTAAAAAAAAGAAGAGGAGGAGAGGAAGAACACAAGGGAAGAGATTAGCTTTTGATGGGAAGAAGGACTTTTCCTCCATTGTAATTAAAAGAAAAAAATCAAGGTACAAATAAAAGCAGGGCTTTGTAGTTTGAGTGGCGAGTTTTCATTCAATGGTTTCTCATTTCTCCATGACAGCTGAGCTGAGGTCTTTACTAAAACTGAAAATGGAAAAAGGTTTATAAAAATTTTGAGTAAAGTGAAGCCTTTCTGTCATAGTCCGTTTAAGGAGTGACAGTGTGTTCCTGTTAGAGACAGGTCCTGGGGTCCCTGGGCTGTTCTGTGCTGACTGGAGGCTTGAGACTCTGTATTTGAAATGAAACCAATCAACTTGGCAGTGATTTCTCGAGTCATTAAAAGAGTTGATAATTTAAATGAAGAGAATGAAAAAAACCCTTGACGGAAGTGAGTAAGAAAAAAGAGTGAGCAGGGAATTAAGCCACAGGGTATGCCCAAAGGAGACCGAGAAGATGTGGTCTGAGAAATAGACGTAAGAAAGTACAGGGTCCTCAACCCCACGAAAGTAGAGAAGTTGAGAAAGAAGGCGGTTATCAGCAGTGTCCAAAACAGGACACGGAGATGAGGGAGGCGGGGCTGGGAGAGGAGGAGTGCATTTGGTTGAAAGGAGGCCTCTTTAACTATGGTTCACTTATCTCTAGAATCAATGGAACGGATAGCAGATTGTAAAGGAATGAAGAGCACTGAATGGCACTGAATGAGGCTGGTAAAAATCAGCCATTTATTCGAAGAAATTGGAGAACCAGCGCATTTGAAAAGGCTGTGACATCAAGGGGGTTGTGTTCTGAATGGGGAGGCTTATAAATGTGTGACAACAAGAAGGAGTTTGTGAGAGAACATGTGAGCAAAGATCTCTTTCAAGGGCAAATGGTTTTTTTTTTTTTAAACAACTTTTAAAATATTTATTTATTTTTGAGAGACAGAGACAGAGTGTGAGCAGGGGAGGGGCAGACACAGAACTGGTAGCAGGCTCCAGGCTCTGAGCTGTCAGCACAGAGCCTGATGCGGGGCTCGAACTCACAAACTGTGAGATCATGACCTGAGCCGAAGTCCGAAGACCGACTGTGCCACCCAGGCGTCCCACGAATGGGTTTTAACTTATTCGATAAACGTTTATGAACCCCCTGCCATGCCAGACACCTGGTGTACAGTTGTGAGCCACACAGAACGATTCCTGTCCTCCTGGGTGCTCACGGTCTTGTTAGTAGGTAATTGAGAGCTAAGAGAAAAGGAGGGAGAGGTTATACTTTTTGTTATACTCCAGCAGAGAATGAGAGTACAAAAAACGAGGATGCACCTGGGGCGCCGGGGTGTCCCACTTGGTTAAGCGTCCAACTCTTGATTTCAGCTCAAGTCACGATCCCACAGTCGTGAGATTGAGCCACACTCAGCGCGGAGCCTGCCTGGGATTCTCTCCCCCTCTCTCTCTGCCTCATCCCCACTTGTGTGTGCACATGCTCTGTCTCTACCCCCCCCAAATAAATAAACATTTAAAAAGAAAAAGAAAAAGGACATCAGTCCTGTATCAGTCCTACCCTTAATTACTTCCTTAAGTGTTCTACCTCCAAATACAGTCATGCTGAAAGTTAGGGCTTCGACATATGAATATTGAGGGCACAATTCAGTCCCCCTAAAATTCAGGGGAGTCCATAACAGGTGGGGATGGGGGCAAAGCAGGAGAACTGGAGATTATACGTGGGACGAGGTGGAGACGGGAAGGGTAAATCGAGGAAATCTGAGAGAGAGAAAGAAACTCTAGTCATTCATGGTGGGGCTACGGTAGACAGAAAATCTAGCATGGTCCAGAATTGTCAGAATGGATCTGATGTTTATTTCTTAGTTTCCAAGGATAACTAGGTGGAGATTTACAGACAGCTGGTACCAAACCAGCCCATAGATTGCTAGAGAATAAAACAAACAAACAAAAACACTTTCCCAACGTTTACATTCAAAATAAGCTTCAAGTAACAGTGAGTTGGAAAGTGTGGGTGTCGCGGGGCACCCGGCTGTCTCAGTCAGTTGAGCATCAACTCTTGATTTCAGCTCACGTCATATCTCACAGTTTGTGAGTTCGAGCCCCTCGCTGGGCTCTGCGCTGACAGTGCAGAGCCTGCTTGGGATTCTCTCTCTTTCTCTCTCTCTGCCCCTTCTGTGCTCTCTGTCTCTGTCTCTCTTTCTCAAATAAATAAACTTTCACAAAAAAGAGATAAAGTTTGGGTATTGCAATAATGGTAATATATTACATTCATATTATAAATATTTAGATTTTGATCATTTTTACATACATTTTTACATACATTTATATACAACGACCTGGTAGGGTAGGTTGATATCAACCTGATTGATATTATCACATTCCCATTTATTAGATGAAACCGAAATTATGGAACAGACATGGTCACCTGACTAGGACTGGTGACTTTAACCTTCCTTCCCACTCACTCTGATTTTTCTAAAGTATATTTTTTAATGTTTATTTTATTTTTGAGGGAGAGAGACAGAGCATGAGTGGGGGAGGGGAAAAGAGGGAGCAAGACACTGAATCCGAAGCAGGCTCCTGGGTGCTGTCAGCACAGAGCCCGATGTGGGGCTTTAACTCATGAACTATGAGATCATGACCTGAGCCGAAGTCAGTTGCTGAACCGACTGAGCCACCCAGGCACCCCTGATTTTCCTAAAGTTCACATGTTTATTTCGAGAGAAAGAGTGTGTGCATGTTTGTGTGGGTGCGCGCAAATTGGGGAGGGGCAGAGAGAGAGAGAGAGAGAGAGAGAGAGAGAGAATCCCAAGCAGGGTCTTCACCATCAGTGCAGAGCCTGTTGTGGGCTCAAACTCATGAACTGTGAGATCATGACCTGGGCTGAAATCAAGAGTCAGATGCTCACCCACCTGACTGAGCCACCCAAGTGCCACTCTGATTTTTGTAATCTGTCTTCGATTCACCATTCCATACTGAGAGAAACACCAAAAACCAGGAAGAAGCGAAGGTTCTAGTGTGAACTTTCTAAATAAAAGCTATACAGGAGAAAACCTCCATGTGTCAAATGCATTTTCTTTTTTTTTTTTTTAAACATTTATTTATTTTTGAGAGACATAGAGACAGAGCACAAGCAGGGGAAGGGCAGAGAGAGAGAGGGAGACACAGAATCCGAAGCAGGCTCCAGGCTCTGATGAGCCGTCAGCACAGAGCCCGATGCGGGGCTCGAACTCACAGACCGTGAGATCATGACCTGAGCGGAAGTCGGCCGCTTAACCAACTGAGCCACCCAGGTGCCCTCAAATGTATTTTCTATCCTCTGACATGGCCTTGACAATATTGGCAGCACCATGGAGAAGGTTGGTATTCCTGTCAATGACTGAAACTATCGACAGCGGGAGTGGATGGAAAACCGTACCACCACTTTTTCTGAGAAAATATGAAATCTCAGATAAAAAACAAAGAGTGTACTACACATTTGTGAATCTAACATGCGGAATTGACAAATGTTCATTTATTATTATATGAGCCTTTGTTGATGAGATGTCCCATCTCCTTCCAGTTTGGCCAGTGGGGTTCCAATGGGAATCCTAGTATGAGATCAGAAAGAGAGAGAGAGAGAGAGAGAGAGAGAAAGTGTACAAGCAGGGGAGGGGCAGAGAGAGAGAGGGAGACACAGAATCTGAAGCAGGCTCCAGGCTCCGAGCTGTCAGCACAGAGCCCAACACGGGGCTCGAACCCACGAACTGTGAGATCATGACCTGAGCTGAAGTCAGACGCCCAACTGACTGAGTCACCCAGGCGCCCCTCTACGACTCTCTTCTTTTAGGTTCCAGTAACAGCTCCCAATCTTTCTACAATCTATGGGTTGAAGAGCCTTAGGTATTTACTCTCCTTATTTCCTCATACCTTTGTAAACAAACTCTTATTAAATAGCACTCGAATTATTCTAATTTGAGTGCACCTGTTTCCTGCTTCTTCCCTGACCGAACCACCTGGGAAGGTAGGCAAAATGCATATTTTCAAGCCTTTTTTCTCCCCATTCTTTTTATTAATTCACTTAATATTCATTCATTCAACAAATATTTGAGGGCTCCTGGATGGCTCACTCATGAAGCATCTGATGTCGGCTCAGGTCATGATCTCACAGTTGGTGACTCCGAGCCCCATAGAGTATGAGCTCTGCTTTGGGTAAAAACATGAGCCCCCGGTGGGCTCCGCTTCTCTCTCCCCAGCCCCACCCCTGCCTCTCTCTCTCTGCCCCTTGTGGGATTCTCTCTCTCTCTCTCTCTCTCTCTCTCTCTCTCTGCCCCTTGATCACTTGTGCTCTCTCTCTCTAAAACAAACACACAAACAAACGAATGGATGCCCCATGTGCCAGGCACAAGGCAAGCCGCTATGGGTACAGTGGTAACAAAACACAGTTCCTGCGTTTGGGAGAAGACTAACAATAAAGAAGGAAGTGACTTACATATGGCTAATTGTGATAGAAGGTTAAAAGGTCAGGGGGCAACTTTAGATTCGGTGGCCAGGAAAGGCACTTCTGAGAAGGTGACATTTCAGCCTGAAGTATGAGATAAAACCTCGGGCAAGAGTGTTGAAGCTGGAAGAAACGGCAAAGTGCAAAAGTTGGGCAAGTGCTGAAGAGCTAGGCAGGAATCGGAGTAGGCTTCTCCCACAGGCCGGTAAAGAATTTGCATTTTATTCTACGTGCGGTGAGAAGCCATGAAAGGGTTTTAAGCAGGGGAGTGATGTAGCCTGTTCGTAAAGATTATTTTTACTTACGAGTAGAAATAGACTGGAAAAAGCGGGGATACGGCAGTGGGGGTGGAGAGGGTGAGACGCGGCTGGGTTTGAGATCTGTTTGGGAGGTAGAAGCAACAGATTCAGTGGGTGAAGGAATGGGAAAAACGCTAGGTTGATTGGTAAGCTTGGCTTCTGTAAGTGGAAAGTTGGATGGCAGAGGCGTTTACTGAGATGGGTAAGAAACATACTTCTGGAGGGCATATGAAAACTTCTGATTCTCCAAGTCACCGTGAGAAGCACGGTCTAGAGCCCGGGTACGATGCGCCGTAGGCTGTACAACAGAGCTAGACGACTCTGACCCTCCTTTGGAAAAAAGAATGAGATGAACATTTATCCAGTATCTTTTGCATGTCAGGTGCTATCACACCTGCGATCTTATTAATCTTTAGCCCAGTCCTGTGAAATAAATGATGTTCACTCTGATTTGTGGATGAGGAAACAGAAGCACCAATGGGTTGAGTGACTCACGCAACATTGCACAGCTGGTGAAGGAACAAACCTGAAAGGCAAACCTAGTTCCTCAGAAACCAGGGTCAGATCCGTCTTCACCGCACAACACTGGTGTTCACGGGCTGGCTTCTTCTCCATAACCATAAGTCACAGAGCTGCTTTTATTTTTTTTTAAAGTTTATTTATTTATTTGGAGTGAGAGAGTGTATGCACACACAGGCGCGAGTGGGGGAGGAGCAGAGAGAAGGGGAGAGAGAGAGAAACCCAAGCAGGCTCTGAGCTGTCAGCCCAGAGCCGGGGGTGGGGCTCATGACCTGAGCTGAAATCCAGAGTCCGATTCTTAGCCAACAGAGTCACCCAGGGGCCCCATCACGGAGCTTCTTATAATATGATCACAGGAAGAGTACGTTAAAAGGAATCAAATTAGCTCTCATGTCGTCGTTTTCTTTTCAAGACTTTTGATTAAACAAATTAATATTTAATCTACATCAGTGCTGGGCCTCTCCCAACTTGTATTGTGTTACACACTGAGAATTTTTTTTTCCAGTTCCTCATTCTAACCATTTTCACCATACTATGAAATGAAGGAATTTGAGTTTTAAAAAAAATTCCAAGAACAGGGGTGCCCGGGTGGCTCAGCTGGTTGAGCATCTGACTTCAGGTCAGGTCATGATCTCGAAGTTCCTGAGTTCGAGTTCCACATGGGCTTGCTGGCTGTCAGTGGGGAGCCTCCTTCGGATCCTCTATCCCTCTCTCTCTCTCTGCCCCTCCCTTGCTCACACACTCTCTCTCAAAAATAAATTAAAAAAACAAAAAATAAATAAAAAAATCCAAGAGTTTCACCTTTTCTGTCTTCTTTGATCTCTGAGGCCAGATATTAAAGCTTATCAATGAGGAAGTTATGGTTTTTATGCTTAAGTAAAATTCAGAAGAACTGTATAACTCTTCATAGGTTCTTTCCCAATCAGTCCCTTCTCCTCGGTAGCTGAGTCATTTCCCTTTTTGTTGGATATATTACTATAGTCATCATCTTTAGGTCATAGGACTATGAAATAAGAAACATGTAGGCAGCTTTGCAAAATCAAACAGGATACACCTGGCCCTATTAATGACTTAGAGCAATACGGATTTAACGTATCAAAAACTTAGATAAATGCTACCATCTTGAAAGAAAACTACCCCTTGGCTCAGGTGGGAAATGCCGAGAGGAAATACAGCAACATTTTTCTCAGGAAAAAAAAAAAAAGTTGTCTTTTTTCTAAATTCATCGGTTTGTGGAATAACTTCTCCCAAATAACTTGTTTTAAAAAGTTATGAGAACCAGCTCACAATCATTGGAATGGCTACTCTAAAATTTTTTTTCAGAAAATAAGTGTTGGCATGATGGTGGAGACATTGGTACCCCTTGGGCACTGTTGGGAAGAGTCAAATTCATACAGATAGAAAGCAAAATGGTAGATGTCAGGGACGGGGGCAGAGGGGAACGAGGAGTTTGTTTCCTGGATAGAATTTCAGTTTTGCAAGAGTAAAAGGGTTCCGGAAATAAATGGTAGCGATGCCCCCACAACAGTGTGAATATGTTTAACGCCGCTGAACAGCACAGTTCAATGTGGTTACGACGGAGGGATAGCTGACCGGCTCACACAGTAGAGTATGTAACTTTTTTTTTTAAGTTTATTTATTTATTTTCAGAACAAGTGGGGTAAGGGCGGAGAGAGAGGGATAGAGAGACAATCCCAAACAGACTCTGTACTGGCAGTGCAGAGTTCGAAACAGGGCTTGAACTCATGAACCCTGACGTCATGACCTGAGCTGAAATCAGGAGTCAGACGCTCAACCGACTGAGCCATCCAGGCACCCCTGGGGATACGAAACTCTTGATTTCAGTGGGTCATGAGTTCAAGCTCCGCATTATGTGTGGAGCCTGCGTAAAATTAAAAAAAAAAAAAATCTTTAATGGTTAGGATGGATTAAATGAAGATAAGTTTTAAAAATAAGTTCAAAATAAATTTTTACTAAACTTTGGGGGGTAGATACTTACAGTTTTCTATCCACAGAGTCATTCCAGAGGTACAAGAAGGCCTCTAATTTCTGCCAAAGTATGTTACCTTACCCATCTAAAATGTAAAAAATCTGAGAGCTTATCTTGATGGAATAAATGTGAAAGCTTGTCTGGGCAAAATAGGTCAACAGACATTTCGCTAAAATTTCACCCAAATCTAAAAAAAAAAAAAATTAAGACGGTAAATTTTATGTTATGTGTAATTTGCTACAGTTAAATTTTTTTTATTTTTTTAATTATTTGGAAGGCCTAATAAGACCTGACAAGTTGGAAAGATAAGTGTTTATTTCACTTGTCTTTTATTTATTTATTTATTTATTTTACATGAATTTTTTTTAAAAATTTTTTTAATGTTTATTTATTTTTGAGAGACAAAGAGGCAGAACGTGAGCAGGGGAGAGGCAGAGAGAGAGGGAGACACAGAATCCGAAGCAGGCTCCAGGCTCTGAGCTGTCAGCACAGAGCCCGATGCGGGGCTTGAACCCATGAACCATGAGATCATGACCTGAGCTGAAGTCAGCCGCTTAACCGACTGAGCCACCCAGGCGTCCCTCACTTGTATTTTAGATAGAATTTGAGTGAATGGAAGTATTTTAGATTTTTTATATTGTTAGAATTTTCGCATTTATTGACCTTCTACTGTAGTGATTTTTTCTAATGTTTATCTATTTATTTTATTTTATTAAAAAAATTTTTTAAGGTTTATTTTTGAGAGACAGAGACAGAGCACGAGCAGGGGATGGGCAGAGAGAGAGGGAGACACAGAATCTGAAGCAGGCTCCAGGCTCTGAGCTGTCAGCACGGAGCCTGACAGTGGCTCTAACTCACCAGCCGTGAGATCATGACCTGAGCCGAAGTTGGAGGCTTAATGGAATGAGTCACTCAGCGCCTCATATTTTTTTTTTTTTAGAGAGAGAGTGCAGGGGAGAGGGGCAGAGGAAGAGAGAAAGAATCCCGAACAGGCTCCATACTCAGTGCAACTGCAGGGCAAGGCTGGGATGTGATCTCATGACCCTGGGTCCACCAAGCTAAATCAAGAGCCAGACACTCAGCCGACTGAGCCACCCAGGGCCCCCACTGTCTATTCTGAACATACCGAAATAGGGGCGCCTGGGTGGCTCAGTCCATTAGGGGTCCTACTTCGGTCATGATCTCACTGCTCATGAGTTTGAGCCCTGCATCGGGCTCTGTGCTGACAGCTCAGAGCCCTGAGCCTGCTCACACTCTCTCTCGCTCTCAAAAAGAAGAATAAATACTAAAAAATAAATAAATAAAATAAACATACCCAAATAGAAATACTTCTATCCCTCAGCCCAGGTCATGATCTCAAAGTTCATGAGTTCGAGCCCCTTATTGAGCTTTGCACTGATGGTGTGGAGCCTGCTTGGGATTCTCTCTCTCTCTGCCCCTCCCCCCCAATAAATAAATAAACTTAAAAAAGATATACTTCTATCTGCGATAGAAGAATATGTATTCTCTAATTGTGCTCTTCCAATGACTGGGAGTTCTCATCACCACAGAGAGCAGGCCATTGCAGCTCCTTGATGCCTACTTTGGTTTGTAACTCAAATTCTCTCCGATTTGCTCTTTGCCACCTTTAACATTTATTTATTTTTGAGACATAGAGACAGAGCGTGAGCAGGAGAAGGGAAGAGAGAGAGGGAGACACAGAATCAGAAGCAGGCTCCAGGCTCTGAGCCATCAGCACAGAGCCCGACGCGGGGCTCGAACTCACAGACTGTGAGATCATGGCCTGAGCTGAAGTCGGCCGCTTAACCAACTGAGCCACTCAGGCACCCCATCAGAGTTATTTAGAAATGTTTCCCAGATGCTATACATAATCCTTCTATGCTTTCCTCCTGTAGTTCAGCCCAGATTTTTTTTTTAATGTTTATTTCTTTTTGAGAGACCGAGAAAGGCTGGAGGAGGAGTAGAGTGAGGGAGGCAGAGGGTCTGAAGCAGGCTCTGCATTGAGGGCAGAGAGCCTGACGCAGGGCTCGAACTCATGAACCGTGAGATCATGACCTGAGCTGAAGTCGGGCGCTTAACCGACTGAGTCGCCCAGGTGCCCCTCTTTGCCACCTTTAATCTACGAGAAAAGCCCAAAGAAATAGTCGTCTTTCTGCACCAGCATCAGCCCTATCCCGATATCACCATTAAAATGATTACACTTTGTTAATGAGTGTGCTTTTAGTGTTTGTGTTCTAACTTAAACTACTTTTTCATCCGGTCTTCAGGAAACATCAGAGGGGCAGGGGCACATGGGTGGCGAAGCTGATTAAGTGTCTGCCACTTGATCTCAGGGTCATGAGGTCAGTCCTGTGCCTACTTCAATAAAAGGCGGGGAGGGGCACCTGGGGAGCTAAGTCGGTTAAGCATCCGACTCTTGATTTCAGCGCGGGTCGTGATCTCAGGCAGCGAGATCAAGCCCCGCATCGGGGCAGGGGCTTGGGATTCTCTCTCTTCCTCTGTCTCTGCCCTTCCCCTGCTCACATGCTGTTCTGTGTGTGTGTGACTCTCTCTCAAAAAAAAAAAAAAAAAAAAAAGAATTAGACCAGGAACATCAGAGGGTAAAAATGTTATGTTTTTTAAATCCAAAAATTATAGACGTATGTAGTGAAAAAGAAATGGTTCTCTCATTCTTCATACAGTTCCATATCCCAGAGACGACAATTGTCTGTCATGTGTTCCGAATATTTTCAAGTATAAACAAATCAGTCCACTTTTTGTTGCAAATGATATCATACTATTTATATGGTTTCGTAGCTTACTTTTCTGATTTCGCAATCTATTCTGTGTTGTTTCATTATTCAAAAGTAATCTATTCACAGGATATTTTGAGGCCTTCGTGAAAACGTAGTATAGACCACAACAGTGGATTGTGAAGGGTTTTCATGGTATTTTTGGCTTGCCTCTTCCTTATCCAATTGTGAAAGCTTTCTCACCAACCAAAGATTTGATATGAATAATATCTAAACACGAGGTCTGGTGAAACAAACTTAAAATCTGGCAAACTGCTTTTGAAGAACCCTGTAGGAAAACATAAAAGTGAATGAACCTTACTGTCTTTTGAATTTTCGTTGTCTTTCTTTTGGGTTCTTGAAAGGAATTATTAGCACTAATTCCTAAAACACGCCTGACCCACAGAAATCCTGTAGCCTCATTCGTACCCTATGTCCTTCTGGGGATATTGGTTGCTTCTCCTGCTGGAATTTCTTTGTTCCGTGTTCTTCCTTTTGCATTCCATTTGAAATGTTCATAATTTGTTACCTGATCTCTACTTCCCTGTGCAACTGTATTTGGTTTAGGGTAAAGTCTGAGATTCTATTAGGCTTAGTAGAGATAACTTTTATGGGGTGCCTGGCTGGCTCCGTCAAGGGAGCGTGTGACTCTTGATCTCAGGGTTGTGGGTTTGAGCCCCACGTTGGGTGTAGAGATTTCTTAACAATAAGATCTTTTAAAATATTACTTCCATGTTATTTCTGACATACGGTCACTCAGATTCTAAGCGGAAACATTATAAACTCTACGAGCAAAATCTCAAGGACTGGAGGAGGGGCCCCAGTAACTTTTCTAGACAAGATCTGCACTGTGTGTCCGGGTCATCAAGACTAAGAGAATTATGAAACATAATACCCAGATGTGTGGTTCTGGATTAAATTCTGGCTCTGAGAAGCCAGCTGTAAAGGCTATTTGGAGATTATTGAAATTCGTATATGGGTATTAAGTGAGATGAGTAATTACTGAAATGAACTGGTAGAGATCATTGAATTGAAGCAGGTTATAAAGCAACCTGTATACAGGGGCGCCTGGGTGGCTCAGTCGGGTCGGTTCAGCGTCCGACTTCAGCTCAGGTCATGATCTCCCAGTCCGTGAGTTTGAGCCCTGCATTGGGCTCTGTGCTCACAGCTCAGAGCCAGGAGCCTATTTCGGATTCTGTCTCCCTCTCTCTCTGTCCCTCTCCTGCTTGCACTCTGTCTGTCACTCTCAAAAATAAATAAACATTAAAAAAAATTTTTTTAAAGCAACATATATACATTCTCATTTTGGTAAAAATGCATTCATCTATATATCTCATCATAGAAAAATATCTCAAAGGAATAGACCATAAGATAATCTTTGGTTGTATTAGTATGGTTTTATATTTTCTAATTTTCTATAATGCTCATAAACTGATTTTATAATACTAAAAGCTAATTTCTTATTTAAAAATAGAAACTAGGGGCACCCGGGTAGCTCGGTTAGTTAATCATCTGACTCTTGATTTAGGCCTAGGTCATGATCTCATGGTTTGTGGGATGGAACTGACCACCCCCATCCCCCTCAACACTGTTAGTGTACAGCCTGCTTTGGATGGATTCTCTCTCTCTCTCTCTCTCTCTCTGCCCCTCCCCCACTTGTGCGTATGTGTTCTCTTGTTCTCTCAAAATAAATAAATAAACATTTAAAAATAAAAACTATGTTTCTAGAAAAATACAATTTGGATTAAGCCTCTTATAAAGATAGTATTTCTTTCTTTCTTTTTTCTCTTTTTATGTTTAGTTATTTTTGAGAGAGAGAGAGAGAGAGTCAGAGTGCGAACAGGGGAGGGAGAGAAAGTGAGAGGGAGACACAGAACCTGAAACAGGCTCCAGGGTCTGAGCTCCCTGGTGGTTTTTGGGGTTCCCGAATTCTGGGCATAACATTAACCAACTGAGCCACCCAGGCGCCCCTGCCCCAAAAACTAGTATTTCAAACCAGTTAGAAAACGGGATTTACATATGGTCCTGCGACATCTGCTAATCACCTGGGAAATAAAAAATAATAAAGAAACCCTGCGTCGTATCTTATTACAAAATAAATTCAAATGAGGTAAAGATTTAAATGTCATGAAATGAGACCATAAAAAGTGTTTTTATAAACATAGGCTAAATTAATGTCACATCGTAAAAGCCTTTCCTGAAAACAAAATCCAAAAGCAAAGAAGGAAAACATATATACGTTTGAGTACATAAAAATGAAATCCTCTAGATGTCTGATATATAAATTATATCCCAGTGAGGTATTGAAAATTTAAATCTCCTATATATCCAAAAATACTCTAAAGTCAAAAGACTGGAAAAAAGTATGTACAGCACATAGGCTAGGTGAAAGATTATGTTCTTTATTTTATGTAGAGCTCACACAGATGAAGAAAGAAAAGATGAGCCATCCAAAAGAAAAAGGGGCAAAAAACATAAATAGGCAAATTAGAGAAGGACAAAAAACTTCAAAAATAATTTTTTGTTGTTGCTTTCAACCAAAAGTTTTGAGGGCATCTGATCTTATAGAATTTATCCGTGCTGCTTCTCTTTCCCAGAGCCTCTGATCCTACTTGGTCTTTAAATTGCCTGGTATCTTTGTTAGTTTACAGTCTGGTTAGTGTAATTCATTGGAACCTGAGTTAATGAGGTATCTGTGACTTTTGATCCTCGTTAGAATATGTCACTTCCTGCTGCGAGGAACCGTTTCATATCACTGAAGGCTGGCCACCCCCCTCACAGATCCGCACCATTGTTCTCAGGAAAGCCGAGAAAAATGGTGCGGCTGGTTCACTGAAACTGTTGAGAATACTTGAAGCACAATATCCCACTGCGAGTGTTGGTAAAATTATGTTCAAAATAAAAGGCATCAACACTATCGGCCTTGGAGTGATGTTTTCACTTACTGTGCACATTCAATTTTCTTTAGTTAATACGCACATGTGTATCTAGTGTGTATAAGGCTCTGTGGTGGGGCCCTAGCATCAGGAAAATCGTATTTTAGAAAAAGTCTTAGAATAAGAGCATAATGGCCCAAAGACAGTTTCTTTTTTTTTTTTAATTTTTTTTAACATTTATTTATTTTTTTGAGAGACATAGAGACAGAGCATGAGCAGGGGAAGGGCAGAGGGAGAGGGAGACACAGAATCCGAAGCAGGCTCCAGGCTCTCATGAGCCGTCAGTGCAGAGCCTGATGTGGGGCTCGAACTCACAGACCGTGAGATCATGACCTGAGCTGAAGTTGGCCGCTTAACCCACTGAGCCACCCAGGTGCCCCCCAAAGACAGTTTCTAACTTGGCATCTTATACTCAGTTACAGCCCTAATATTAATCTATAAATTTTGTATAAATTGCTATAGAACAGCTGATATTTCCATAGTGAAGTACTCCTTCGATCAAAATTAAGTGTCATCTATGTACTAGGCACTGTCCTAGATTTTAGGGGTTTAATAAGGAATATGATACAGTCCCTACTCTCAAGAGATTGGTGGAAGTATAACTGAGGTGCAGGCGTGCAATAGCACCTGACTCCTGGGGTCCCAAAGAGACCAGGTTTGCCCATTCGCCACTGACGAAATGCAAAGGTGGTGTAACAGGAAAGGAATTTATTTCAGGGAGGCCAGTACCAGGAAGACAGGGGACTAGTCTCTCAAGGACTGTCTTCAAAGTGTTGAAAATACTTCCGGGTTTATATAAGGAAAATGTGAGACGAAGGTCAGCGGGTACGTGCAAGGTGGGTGGTCAAGGTCAGGTCCTCATTGACTTGGGGTGAGTCACGTGGGGTCATGCTGACTTAGGGCAGTCCTTGTTGCTTGAGGGAGTAGTTTCAGTTCCCTTCATGGGATGCTTTGCCCACAGGAGTTTTTGTCTGGTTTTAGAGATAAGCAGGAAAGAAGAACTCAATCAATTAGAAAGTATAGACTGAGTTGAAGTCTCAGTTGAAGTCCTCTTTCAGGAAATTGTAACTTACAAGGCATTTATATATATATATATTCCCCTCTCAAATCTTATTTTTTTTAATTTTTAAATTTTTTTGAGAGACATAGAGACAGAGCATGAGCAAGGGAAGGGCAGCGAGAGAGGCAGACACAGAATCCGAAGCAGGCTCCAGGCTTTGAGCCATCAGCACAGAGCCCGATGCAGGGCTCGAACTCACAGACCGTGAGATCATGACCTGAGCTGAAGTTGGCCGCTTAACTGACTGAGCCATCCAGGCGCCCCTCCCCTCTCGAATCTTAGAGAAGTTCTGTGAAGTAGTCATGAAGAGACAGAAGCTCAGAGAGTTCCAAGAATTTCCCAGGGCTGATGATCAAGTAAATCACAGTCTCCAAACAGGTTTGCTGAGGCAGAGCTCGTGATGTACAATGAGGATTAATAGTTAGTATGTGACCTTGGAGAGAACCTGGAGATTTGACTGACTTCTCTATATTTCCGTTCTTTTTCCTTTCCTTTCTTCGCCTTTAAGCAAAACGAAATTTTCATTCTTAGCCAATAGTGCATTTGTACTTAATATTTTGTTTGTTTGTTTTTATTTTTTTAATGTTTTATTTATTTTTGAGAGAGAGAGAGACAGAGACAGTATGAGTAGGGGAGGGGCAGAGAGAGGGAGACAGAATCTGAAGCAGGCTCCAGGCTCTGAGCTGTCAGCACAGAGCCTGACGCTGGACTCAAACTCACAAACCATGAGAGCATGACCTGAGCTAAAGTCGGAAGCTTAACCGACTGAGCCACTCCCGCGTTCAGAAGCATTCGTGTTCTGGCTATTTATCTCTTGAGACTCCTTAGGCGATAATCCGTAAAGGATCTTAAATGATAGTATAACAACTCCAAAGTGCTCTTGTTGGAATTTTTGTTGTGGTTATAAAACTGAATAATTTCCAGTAGAGCAGAGATGTCTTACATTTTTCCTTGTGTCTGCAACGTGTAGGTATATAAATGTCACTTTCCCTTGGGTATTTCAGTCTGTACAAAAAAGCCTTTTATTACACTGAGCTTCTGCTGTGCAGGAAGCTCGTCTTATTCACCTCTGCTGTGTCCCTCTTTCCCAACTTGACAAAATGCATGCAGGACACGACAGATCCTCATTAACACTTCAAGCTGAAAAGAGCAAGAAAAGAGAAACTGAGTTATAAAATTCTTTTTGGATGGATAACATTCTTCAGGTTTCATATTTCAGATAATTTAGTTAATCCTCTATATGCAATTAGAAAAACCAATTAAGGGATCTATGAACTTTTAGGTTACGAGTCGACATGGATAAAAGTAAGACCGCCAAGCAAAGCGTGGTCTGAGAGTACACTTTATTGCAAGCACCCTTGGGCGAGGTTCCGCGACTCACAAGAGAGGAGTCGGGGGAAGTCGCGCCCTAGGTTAGGGGTTAGGGGTTTTTAAGGGGTAGCTGAAGTTGGCTACATATTTTTCCTTCTTAGGAGATTCTGTCTGCTTGCCAAGGTCCCATTGGTCTGTCAGAGTTTGGGGTGGGGGTTCAGGTCCCTGTCAGGTTCCGGATTCCTGAGAGTGACGTGTCCCTCCTTCAGGGTTGTGGCGGGAATGTCGGCCATCTTGGGTCCCTCCTTCAGGGTTGTGGCGGGAATGTCGGCCATCTTGGGTCCCTCCTTCAGGGTTGTGGCGGGAATGTCGGCCATCTTGGGTCGGTTTTCATTGTATGTAGCCTTCCCTCTGCCCAAGCCCAACATGAACTTCTTTCAGTCCTTAGTAAATGAAGATAATATAACTTTCTCTGTGTAAATAAGCACACTCTGGTTTGGGTTTTGATTTGCTTTGCTTAGCATTTTCTTCTCATATAATCAGCACTCTAAGAAACACTTCAAGGAAGAAAGAGCTTTGATTGCAGATGGAAGTGACATGGATGTTGAGCAAGGTTGTTAACATTGACTTTGTTCTTACTGTCTGATGTTGGCCAACCTGAAAGAAGACTTCAACTCCCTCCAGGTTGACTTCAAACTCTATAATTGATTTAAGTTTTTCTTTTCAGCTTATCTCGTATCTCACACAAAAGGCCCTGCGGGCAAAGCATTCCTTATGCTCTGAAGCACTAAAGACCGCCCTGAGCCAGCAAGACATTATCCAGGATTGATCTCAAGACAATGATGATGTAATCTTTACTGCCCAACAGCACGTACCCACCAACCTTTGTCCCATATTTGCCTCATATAAACCTGGAAGTATTTCCGGCACTTTGGAGACCGTCTTTGAGACGCTAGTCCTCTGCCATCCCAGTGTTGGCCTCATTGAAGTAAATTCCTTTCTGGTTTTACCACCACCTATCTTTCTGCCTTTGGGTTTTGTCAGTAGCCAAATTTGGTCTGTTTGGGACCCCCGGAGCCAGGTGCTCTTGCATCCCTACACCCCAGCTGCTAATACCACAAGACTTTGTTCAATACCACAGCTTGAAGAAAATATGGGATGTGGTAGCCAACTTTCTTCCTAAGTGTATGCAGAGAGTTTATTATTAGTAGTAATATCTTAAATATTAATTTTGAGGGAGAGAGCACGAATGGGGGAAAGACAGAGAGGGAGAAAGAGAATCCCGGGCAAGCTCCATTCTGTCAGTGCGGAGCCCAATGCTAGGGCTCAATCCCATGAACCGTAAGATCATAATAACCTGAGACGAAATCAAGAGCTGGGGCATTTCACCCACTGAGCTCTCCAGGCGCCTGGAGAGTTTATTATGATGTGGTCACTCAACAAATATTTGAGTGTTCACACTGTGGAGGCTCTGGGAATACAGTAGCAAAAAAGGCAGGCAAGGTTTCTGCTCTGAAAATCCATTCTGAAAGTTTTAATCCAGATGCGGGGGGCTTGGCAGAATCGCCACGGTGTGTTATCTGATTCTAAGCACCCTTTTCTCTTTTCCTAACTCTCCATGGAAAAGAACAGTGTAAGCAGCGAACATGAATAACATCTCATTCTAGCTGATCAAAGAGATTAGTATCCCTTTGCTTTCTTGGCAAAGTGACCATTCTCATTTCTTTTTTTTTTTAATTTTTTTTTTTAATGTTTACTTTTGAGAGAGAGAGAGAGAACATGAGTGGGGGAGGAGCAAAGAGAGAGAGGGAGACACAGAATCCGAAGCGGGCTCCAGGCTCTGAGCTGTCAGCACGGGGCTCAAACTTATAAACCGCGAGATCATGACCTGAGCCGAAGTCAGATGCTTAACCGACTGAGCTGCCAAGGCGCCCTTCATTTCTATTGCCTGGAGAGAAGCAATGCCAACTACTGCAGGTAAAAGCTATATACACGCGACATTAATCAGTTTTGTTTCTGTGCTTTGCCGTTTCCAGGATGTGCCCTCAGTTTCATTTTGGAAATATAAGTTCCTTCCACTGTTATTTCTGTCTTTACCCTTCTGTGTGACATCAAGCAGGGAGCTGAAAATTTTTGTCTGAGAAGGACTAGACAGTAAATATTTTTTCCTTTCAGGCTATAGGGTTTCTACCACAACTACTCAATTCTGCCGTTACAATGCAAAAGCAACCATAGATCTACTTAAATCGTTGATAAATTGGGCTACATTCCAATAAAAATTTATTTAGGGACACCGAAATTTGCATGTCACATAATTTTCACATATCAAAATATATTATTCCTCTTTTGATTTTTTTCCCCCAGCCATCTAAAAATATAAAACCGGGGTGCCTGGGTGGCTTGGTTGAGCATTTGATTCCTGATTTTGGCTGAGGTCATGATCCCCAGGTCGTCGGTCAGGCCTCACGTTGGGCTTCATGCTGAGCAAGGAGCCTACTTGAAATTCTCTCTCTCCCCCTCTCTCTTTCTCTCTCTCTCTCTCTCCCTCTCCCCTGCTCTCTCTTTCTCAAAAGCAAATAAATAAATTTAAAAAATGTAAAAGCCATTCTTAGCTTGTGGGCCATATAAAAGGTGAAATTTGGCCCATGAGTCATAGATGGCCAATCCCTCATGTGAAGGACTTGGCGATGTGGCCAGGCTGTGGATTTAATCCTCATGTGGATGATTAAATCAATGTCGCGCTGGTGAACCTGTTGCAATTTCCAGGTCCACTCAGTTCTGGCTTGAAGACACGGGCTATCGCTTACCGTCAGGAGAAGCCAGAAAACGATGCCACTTTCTGTGCTTTTGTTTCCAGCAGAACTTAACGGACGCTTACTCATACTTTCTCTGCCACTTGAAAGTTTCTGAATTCTACTTTTTCAAAACTATGGTGACACGAATTATAGTGTATTCTTCTCGCCCTCTGATTAAGGCAGGGGAGGCAGAAATCTATTTTGTTGTCGTGTAGAAAAACGAGTCACGTAAGCATTTTGGATAATTCTCTGAGAAAGCGGAACAGCTGTGCCGTGCATATTCAATATTAATTTTGAATTTTTTAGTGACCAAGATCGTTTCGTTCTGTGACTGAAGCAATTCCCTTTGGAATTCTCTAAGCCATTCCCTTAGGTTTGCTCTTGTACTGGGAAAGAAGAGGAGTATTTTTGCTTCCTGTTTAGGTCATTTCTAAGCACTTTAGTAAGGCCTAGAGCCCGAACTATGCATTCAGATAACTTTGCGCTATTTTCTTAGGAGAAGACATTTGTTTTCCTGAGCTAGATTCTCTTGCCTCTTTGACATCTCTTAATTCTCTGCTTTCGAAATGGCTTTGTTCTTGAGATGAAGTAATTGGGCATGGGGCATTTGTAATGTGTGTAGAGCCCTTGGAGGAGATTTATAAACTAAGCCACTGTTTGTCATTTGTAATTGTAAATTGGCTTGAAGTCTTCCAGTAGAAACGATTTCTTGATTATGAACATAAGTAGGTTCAAGGCTATTCCAGCAGAGAGCTCTGTCCCGTGGCGTTACACTTGACGTTACTAAGTTGAGGTTTGGAGGAGTGACCCCTGCTGGATTCTCTGTGTGATCAATTATACCAAAACATTTGTACAAGACCTAGGTTCAGTCCCAACGTGTTCGAGTCTGAAAACCTGGAATCATGCGTGATACTCTTTTTCTGTTCTGCTTCTTGACCCGGAAGTGGTTATAGGAGTGTATGTAAAAATTCATCACGTTTGTACCCAGCTGTATAGTTTACATACTTTAAAGTATGTGTCTTTACCTTGATAATTAAAAAAACAACAACACAAATTCACTTATCTAAAGCAACCCTTTCTACTTTCTCAGCACCCTCATTCTATTTTTAATCCATAGCACATACCGTTAGCTGACATATATAATTAACGTATTGGCTTGTTTATTTTGCCTCTCTCCCACAAAGACGTAAGCTCCATGAGAGGGAGGCCTCAGTTTCTTTTACTCCTGTATATTAGAGCTTAGAACAAAGCTGAAGCACATAGGAGAGCTCGATAAAGAGTTGTGAAATAATGAGAGTTGCTATTTTGTAGCTTCAGCTCTGGATGTACTTAAAAATGAGTTTTTGTCTGGAACATAAGAGACTCCTCTTTCCCTATAATCAGCACTATGACTAATGTACTGGCTGCTTACAAATTGTGAAATGGGGTTGGGGACAACGATGCCAACCTTTAGGTTGAGTTACAGATTTTATTGGCAAAGATTTGATTGACAAAGACATTAGTCGGTTGACTTCTGGTCCCAAAGATAAGAAGGCAGAAGAACCGGGGGCTCATATTTCTTATTCTCCCAAGATTATTGAGTTGTTCGGTATTATTTTCTCAAAAGCCAGAAAAGGAAAATAAATAAGCCATCGTCTCCCTAAGCAAAATTGCTTGTGCTGTACTTGAGATCTTTGACCTTGGAATCAGGTAGGAAGAATTAGCAAAGCCAGTATATATATTTTTAATGTTTATTTTATTTTTGAAAGAGAAAGTGCAAGCAGGGGAGGGGCAGGGAGAGTGGGAGATGAAAGATTTGAAGCAGGCTCCGCACTGTCAGTGCAGAGCCCGAGGCGGGGTTCAAACCCACGAACCACGAGGTCATGACCTGAGCCGAAGCTGGACGCTAACTGACTGAGCCATCCAGGAGCCCCCCCCCCCCAAACACGTATTTAAATAGGTATTATTAGCTTTATTATTTTATTAGAAGTCAGTAAATTGAGTTTCAAAGGGCACAAAATTTATTCACAGATGAAATTCCTACCCCGTTCTGGCTTCAAGGACAAGATCATCTTCCTAGAGGTGATAACTCCCTCTCCTGAATGCCTACAGTTATTACCACCTGTGCCACTCATCACCACAGCCTATTTCACCCCTTTGTTATTTACTCGTCTCATCACTCCACTGCCTGCAGGGTTACCTCACCCTTCACAATCCGATTCCCACCATCTTTCCAGTCTTCTCTCTCCCCATTCCAGGCCATCCTTGGTGACAGAATCCGTTTTATCCAAAGCTAGTTCTGATCAAAACTCCTGCTTCAAAACCTTTGCTTACCCTGTTACTTTTCTGATAATGTTTAAACTCCTTAACATATTATGTTTCTACTTACCGTTCCAGAGTTCACCCCCATTCCAAACAACCAAAACTTGGGTTACACCAGACGAGTGCCCTGTTCTCCGCGCAGCACTCTTCAGCACCTCGTCAGTAATCAACTCCTCCCCAGAGATCCTGCATTCCTGTACCTTTACGCAAGTTCTTTCTGCTCCTTGAAATGCACTTTCTCCTTTCTTTGCCTAGCGAACTTTTGCTTACATAGTATCAAGATTTGTTGACATGGTGTGCCAAATATTACCTCCTTGGTGGAGCCTTTCCTGAGGTGTTTTACTACCCAGCTTTATATTATTTTGACCGTCTATTTATTTTCCCAAAAGTCCATCAGCTCCCCAAGGGCAAGGAAACAGACATATCCATCCATGTCTTCGGAGCCTGGCATACAATATATACTCAATAGTTGTAGTGATGAGTGAATTACTTAACAATTCTACAAGGCTAGTACATCCCTCCACTAGATTACACACTTTTCACATTTGTACCCTCAATGCCTGACAATAACCACTGACAATGTCACTAAGAAAAAAAAAAAGACCTTCCTCTGCAGTCTTCCCACCGAGGCAAACAAACAAAAAAATATCTCTGGTATCTCAGGTTAATATTAATAAGCAATTTGAGTGATGAATATATTACTAAGAAGCACAAAGAAATACCCGGGTAAGTGGAGAAATAATCATATTTCTAAAGGAGAATACTAATTAGTATAATGATATCGATATTGTCAAATAAATTCTTAGTGGGAATTAGTTTCCATCAAATCCTCAAAAGAGGTTTTTGTTTTTAATTTGTTTTTGTTTTCATTTGAGTTCTAAGTCCAATTTCCAAAAAGTTCATCTGGAGGGGTGCCTGGCTGGGTCGTTGATAGAGCATACAACTGTTGATCTTAGGGTGTGTGAGTTCGAGCTCTGCGTTGGGTGTAGAGCTTACTTAAGAAAAAAAAATTGGGGGTGCCTGGGTGGCTCAGTTGGTTAAGCATCGGTCTCCGGCTCAGGTGATGATCTCACGATTTAGGAGCTGGAGCCCCACATTGGGATCTCTGCTGTCAGCACAGAGCACACTTCAGATCCTTTCTCTCCCTCTCTCTGCCCCTTCCCCACCCATGCGCTCTCTCAAAAAAATAAATAAACTTAAAAAAAAGTTTATGTGGAGTGTTTATTGTGCAATTACTTCAACTTTTTTATATTTGAAAATTTTTATGATTATGGATACAACCAGTCAATTTGGAAGAATGTGCAGGCAGACCGCGAGGGAAGTGTTACAAAGGAATAGCGAATGTGGGTGTGGCTCTCTCCATCACATTTTAAAATGTTATGTCAGTAATCAAAACAGGAACAGAAACAAGACAAATCAGTGCAATACAAACAGATATCCTCGAAACAGTGTCACAGACTCTGGGTCTGGAGTTCTTTCTTGTCCAGCAAGAAAGCAGGACGCAGGATTAAAGTTCAAGAGAGGTGGATGTCTGAGAGAAGACAAGAGCCTCGATTAAGGGTCTTTGCTCCATTTTTATTAGGATCAGAAGGGTTACAAACGTGGTGATGGACATGCACAAAGAGACAATGAAACTGTGAACTCATGGGCATGAAGGAAAGGGGTTTTTAAAAATATGTGGTGTTAGGGGTTTGGGTTAATACAAAATGAAATCCTGGCACTGGGCGGAAGGTTGTTTACTGCAGACGTGAGGCACCACCTCTGTTTACCTAAACTGGTCTAGGGGACAAGAAAGACAGAGCATGCTACCTCAGGGTCAACAAGGCACCTTTCTTTTGTTAATCAGCTCCGCTCTGGGCAGCTTCACCCTGCAGTGGTCTACAGCCCTATTGACCTGTTTACCTAATTTGGTCCTTCTTTCCTTTGAAAGCAGCTTTCTGCTATAGACTAAATTGGGGGGTGTTTCCACCCTGAATACCTAATCTTGCTTACCTCATATACCTTTGTCCTATACTGGGGCCTTTGCCCTGCCTTTACTTATACTTATTTATCTAATCTTGTTTATCCAAATTTGGGTGAGAACATCCTATGGCTTTTTAATTCTTTATGCCTTTATCAGTGCAGGCTCTGGGAATTCCTAAACTTAGTCCCCACAAAACAGATAGGTAAGTCTATGACACTTACATTATATTTGTTAAACGAACATGTATACGAAGCTTACTTTGTGTCAGCCACACCGTTCTAGATCCTTTACAAATATTGACTCATTTATACTTTAACTAATTTAACTAAAAATGGGTCTCTGGAGCCAGACGGAGCCTGCGCTCAGATTCTGTCTCTGCCATGTACTAGACGCATGTCCTTGAAAAAGTTACTAAACTTCTCCGTTTCCTTAGATATAAAATGTAGATAATAAGTTAACCTATCTCATAAAATTTTTAAGAGATGAAGTTAATATTTTATAAGGGATGCATTACAATAGGTAAGAAACAATATCATCAAGAAATAATATCATCACCTAGAAAGGTACCCTAAAGACATACTAAAAAAAAACAAAACCCACCACAAACAACTACATAGTTCAATGTTAGAAAAAAGATGAATTTGAAACAATATAATTGTCTTACAATAGAAGAAATGACTACAGCAGGTTCACCCTCATAATGGATTATCATACACTTTACAAAAGGTAATGGAGAGCCTATGGATATGAAAAATTTCAGACACAATATTCAGTAAAAGAAAAGCAGAATACGGAGTGGTTATATTCATTGATTGTGCAAACATAAAAATATTTACGATAGGAACGCAATTGAGAGTAGTTGCAGACTGTGGTTATAATAGACTGGGTACGATTCTTTTCCCTCAGAAGTGTTTATTTATTTATTTATTTATTTATTTAAATGTTTATTTATTTTTGAGAGACATAGAGTGAGCAGGTGAAGGGCAGAGAGAGAGGGAGACACAGAATCTGAAGCAGGCACCAGGCTCTGATGAGCCATCAGCACAGAGCCTGACGCGGGGCTCGAACTCACAGACCATGAGATCATGACCTGAGCCGAAGTCGGACGCTTAACCGACTGAGCCACCCAGGCGCCCCAGAAGTGTTTATTTTTTAAAAATTATCTGAGGGGCACCTGGGTGGTTCAGTCGGTTGAGTGTCTGACTTCTTCAGCTCGGGTCATGATCTCCTGGTTCATGAGTTCGAGCCCCACATTGGGGTCTGCACTAACAGTGCAGAGCCTGCTTGGGGTTTTATCTCTCCCTCTCTCTCTCTCTGCCCCTGTCCCTCCCTCCCTTTCTCTCAATATAAATAAATAAGCTTAAAAAAAAAAATGATCTGAGAGAAGTTTTATCAAATAATCACTTTCTCGAAATACTGGCCCCATCCAGTTTCTTTCTTCACCAGCACCTCTCGGGCTCAGAACAGCTTTCCATTTAGGGCTTGCTTCTGTTCAGCTCCACAGCCACTCATATCCATGTGAACAAGGCTGACCCAAATAGCAATTGCACATTCCCAGACGTCACTTGACTGTTTTTTCTGTCTGTGCTGGAACAATGTTAAGCTGCTCATTTTATTGAATAATTTGTCTTTTTTTTTTTTTTTTTGGGCAAAATAGGGTCTCCTCCCACCCCATTATAACAGTATTCCTTTGAGCGTACCTGTCACCTTTATACACTGCCATTGGCCACGGGGTCTCTCAACGTCAGCATTATTGACCCGGGGGCTCAGATAACTCTTTGCCGGGTCTTGTGCCTAATAGGATGTTTAGCAGCATCTCTGGCCTCTTGTTACTAGAGTACAGGCATCTCCCCCCAAAAGTGTGATAAACAAAGACACCTCCAGATATTGCCAAATGATCCTGGGGCTGGGGGACAAACTCCTGATTGAGAACCACTGGACTGAAGGAACGTCCGTGGCTTAAGGTGAGAACCCATAGTTGGCCAGTTATGCCCCTATTTCACCACCAGAGGTCTCCCTAGACCCCATTATGGTTCTAATCTGGAAACTATAGGGCTATGGCCACCACCAAATAGGTTAATTTCATGATCGGGTGGGTGGTGACAGCAAACGGTTTACAAACAAAAGCATCTGATCAATCTCCTGTGCTGAAGAATTCCAAATAAATAATATAGATATTCCATTCTAAAGGAAGGGAGCATAAATCCCAAAAGTGTGGGCTACATGGAGTGACTTCCTGCTAAAGAATATAGTATGGAAAGGAGAGTGGGGAGTAATTACAGTGGAGAAACCTGACGAACATGACCTTAACCAGGTGTTCGAGGTCAACATCAACCTGATAAATTATATTGGTGGTATGTCCCTGGATAGGATGTGACGAAAATTTTTACCTCCTTGACATTCCTCCCCAAACCCCATAATCTCAGTCTGATCATGAGAAAAATTTCAAACAAATTCAAATAGAAGGGTATCCTACAAAATACCTGACCAGAACCCCTCAGAGCTGTCAAGGTCATTAAAAACAAGGAAGGTCTGAGAAACCGTCGCGGCCAAGAGGAGCTCAGAGACGTGACGGCTAAACAGAAGAGCCTCCTGGATGAGATTCTGGGACAGAAAAGGACACTAGGTAAAAATTAAGGAAATCCGAGTAGTTCCGAACTTAAGTTCATTAAAAAGTATCACTATACGGGGCGCCTGGGTGGCTCAGTCGGTTGAGCGTCCGACTTCGCTTACATCATGATTTCGCCGTCCGTGATTTCGAGCCCCACGTCGGGCTCTGTACTGACAGCTCAGAGCCTGGAGCCTGCTTTGGATTCTGTGTCTCCCTCTCTCTCTGCCCCTCCCCCACTCATGCTCTGTCTCTCTCTGTCTCAAAAATGAATAAACGTCAAAAAAAAATTAAAAAAAAGTATCAA
Source organism: Paguma larvata (assembly GCA_030068075.1). Taxonomy (NCBI): domain Eukaryota; kingdom Metazoa; phylum Chordata; class Mammalia; order Carnivora; family Viverridae; genus Paguma; species Paguma larvata. Next base: position 55,376,999 of record CM057843.1, read on the forward strand.
TATTGGCTCATTAAATTATAACGAATGTACCATACTAATATGAAATGTTAAAAAAGGGAAATTGCATCCAGGGACAGGGTAAGATGGAATCTCTGTACTCAGCCTCAGTTTTCTATGAATGTAAAACTGCTCAAAATTAAACCTTCTAATTTTTTAAAAAGCATCTGACCAAGCACTGTTTTGGTAAAAGACACAAAAAAGTTTTGAAAATGGTGCGTTTGCTCGGATTCCGATGCCTGATCGAAAAGGAATTATTTGGTGGCTGTGATCAGAAATGTCGCCATCATGAACCAGTCAAGCCCCCTCGATTTATGTGGCACAGGTAAGAAAGGCAAAGATTGATACCAAAGACAACCTAATGGAATAAAGGAGCCCAAATACTTAACAAAATTCTTGGAGATTATTCCTATACTAACAAGTAGATAAATGTGGCACAATCATCTAATGAGAATATTAATTCTCATTATGTTGTATCTCACTGATACCCCTTTGAAGTTGGTACTATATTCCGGTATTGTAGTCAACTGAGGAAGATTGAGTCTCAGAGATTGTACATTTGCTCAAGATCATAGAGCTAATAAGGAGCAAAACTAAAATTCAAATTTTTACATCTGAGGTTAAAATCTTTGCGTTTGACTCCTGTGCATTCTCTTCTGCCTATATTTGGCAACTGAGGTTATTAACCTTCACGGTAGAGTAAGTATTGAGTAATTAAAAGAGTGCTGAGCAAAAAACAGAAGTCTGGGTCCTCAGTCAGCTCAGAATAACCATTTCCTTACCAAAAAATTATGGATAATAATACCTGTCCTGCTTACCTCACGGAGTTATTTTAAGAGTTGAATCAAATCTATGAGAAATCTATGCGAAAATGCCTTGCGACCTGTGAAGTGCGCTATTGTGTCGTTAACACGTTTTTACTTTCGCAGCTTTTTTGCAGATATGTCGGCGAGCTAATTGCAAAATGGACTGTGAGCAGATGATTGAGGGGTTTCAGAACAGAAGGCTTACACGAGAATTGTGTCAGCTTCAAATCCTTCCTTTGGATGTAAGGTCTCAGGTCTGTGATCTTCATCACTGACTGCACTTCTCACCCGGGGAGCTTTCAAAGACATCCACGCCTCTGTCGTTCTGCCCCAGACCGATTAAATTACAATTGCTAGGCGTGGGGCGCGGTCAGTGTCATGTTTAAAAAGCTCTCCCAGCGACTGTAATATGCCACGAAGGCTGAGAACTGCCATCCTCATTGACCTAAAGTCAGCCCGGTTCCGTGGGGCCCACCATACCCTTTCTGCACAGGTTTCTGGAAACCGCTAGAGTTGGAATATTGCCATCGGGCAGTGAGGCTAAAATAAAAGTCTGTTCAGCCAAGCTGCTAGGACAGCTGATGATATTGTCGTGTGACTAAAGGAAATGGATCTATTTCAGTTTCTTTCAAAGAAGGACGTGTCCAGTCGCGGGAGGGAGAGTGCCACAGAGGCTGGCTAGGCAATTCTTCAGCGCTCTGCTACAATCGCCAGCCAGGATAGCAGAGAGGCTGCTCTGAGCCTTTGTAAACTTGGCTCCGCAGGTTAGTTTCTCTCGGTTATCATGTGGTCTGAAGAGCCGGTGTTGGGATCCTGGGCCTTGCTGCCTGTCAGACCAAGGCAACAATCAGCTTACAAATTAGTGTATTAACAGTTCGAAACACAGAAGAAAAAGCTGTTGAATAGCATTCGGTGTGCTACAGAGTTAATGTAACTCGGAGCTAGAAGCCCCCTTCTTTTAGAAACAGGCCTGGTTTCCTAAATGTATTGCTCCATAGCGCCTCCAGTGAAAGCGTTTTGATTACAGCACTGCTAAGAGAGACTACCAAGATGGAGAAGTCGTCTGGGGGAACTGAGGGTCCCTGTCATCCGGGGTCTCGGCATCACCTTGACAAATCCAGGAACTCATTATGTCGTAACACTCAGGGGCGAGCAGTCTCTTAGGGATAAAGCCACATGAACCAAGCTCACAAGAAGTCTACCTTGAAATACACAATGACTGGACATTAACATTGGATGGTACGTTTTCTCCTTGTAGGAAAGGCAACATGGGGAACCGTATTTGAATCATCAATTAAACCTGAAAATCAAGGATATAATTGAGAAATTAGTTAGCTGATCATTAAAGATAGTACCATCAAGCTCTAGTAGCTGGATTCCTTCAGTCTCTCTGTAGGGGTGACCGGTTAGGTAGAATGAAACACTGGGCACCTTCTGTCTGGATCACGATGGAGAGTCGCTGACAAACTCTTGCTCTTCAGGGGTCGTTTTTTTTTCAAACCAGCGGTCTCCAAACCTCTCTGGTTGTGTGTTCCTAGCAGGAAAACAAAAATAAAAATTAAAAAAATATTGTAAATCCATTTTTTCAAGTCAGCTGCAGATAATTTTGAATTTTTTTGGGGAGGGCATCATCTTCTTGTCAGCCCTGACAAGAATCTTATTGCTTTTACTGAATAACGTAGTTGACAGCTTATATTAAAGGTGAGAGAAATGTCAGCCCTACCATTTTATTGTTTGCTTGTGTTTTCATTGTTAGCATTTATCTTTAACTTGTGGTTTCTTTGCAGGAATTTTGTTAAGTCCTCGTCCATATTGTGAGAGTTACTAAGTGAAAACTGAATACCGCACCATAATATAATCTCTAAGTCCACTGAAAAGGGCTTGGTAAACTGCAAGATGCCATCCCCTGTGCTGAAAGGCAGGCGTGGCAAGGTGCCATGGTCAACCTCCAGCTGTGGAATTCCCATTCTTCACTGGGTACTTCAGTAATGAATGAGGCTATTCTTCAGACCATGTGTAATACAATGCACTCACTCAGAGCCTAGAATATTTAACAGCTTTGGTTACAATACAATACAGTACAATACAATACAATACAATACAGTACAGTACAGTACAATACAGTACAATACAATACTTCTTAGAAATTAGGCCCTTAATCCTTAATTGGACATGGGCAGCCCTAAATCTCTGTCTCCATGTTTGTTGACTAGGTGAGTCTTTGTTATAGATGTTCAATCTGTTTCATCGTATTTTGATTCTCTTCATTGTTATGTCCTGAGGGGAACTGAATCTGAAGCTTTGAGGGTGCCTAAGGACGATACTGCTCTATAAGAACCACAAAATGGGAATGAGGGAGCCATAGTCATCACATTTTATGATTAGGAGAATAGTTTTATTTAAATTCGGAAGCAAAACAGCTAAACACAGAGCTAATTTGGTCCAAGGGATCGGGATGAACTAGTTTTGTACCTCTCTCTTCATAGGCTTCACCTACAGGCCTTCCCAGGAAGGGGAAGGCTTCCACAGAGTTTGAAAATTACACTCCTAGAACATTAAAAAATTGGTCGAGATGGAATTTTGCTATAACTAATGTTGTGTTATAGGTAAGTCTGCAGGAACTAGAGACAAAGGAGATCCCAGGTACAGTTTGTCTGCAATGAATTAAGAATAAAAAAATTTTCTGATCCATGTTTTATCTGAAAGATATTATAGCATAGAGTTTTAGAATTTGGACCCTAGAGTCAGACACTGTGGGTTGTTCTTTTCATTTCCTCCATAAAGAACTTAATTTTATTTTATTTTTTATTTTTTAAGTTTATTTATTTTTGAGAGAGAGAGAGAGAGAGACAGGGGGAGGGGCAGAGAGAGAGAGAGGGAGAGAGAGAATCCCAAGCAGGCTCTGCGCTGACAGCAGAGAGCTTGATGTGGGGCTTGAACTCAGGAACCATGAGATCGTGATCTCAGTTGAAGTCTGACGCTTAACTGACAGAGCCACCTGGGTACCCCAATTTTATTTTTTAACAGGTAATACATACATGTGATACTAAATGGTTAGTTCCCTCCCATTCCTAACCCTCCCTCCCCTAGTTCTTCCCCCTCAACAGCCACCACAGATACAAGCTTCTTGAGCATTCTCCTAGAGATAGTAAAGGCATAGTCAAGCATACTTGTATATATACTACATGTAAATATATATTTTAAAACAAGTGGTGGCAGGGGCACCTGGGGGGCTCGGTCAGTTGGACGTCTGACTTTTGATTTCAGTTCAGGTCATGAACTCATGGATCACGAGTTTAAGCCCCGCATGGGACTCTGTGTTGACAGTGCAGATCCTGCTGGGATTCTCTCTTTCCCTCTCTCTCTGCCCCTCTCCTGCTCATGCATGTGTGCTCTCTCTCTTTCTGTCTCTCCATCAAAATATATAAAACTTAAAAAATAAAACAGAACCAGAAAACCCCCCAAAACAAACGGTGGCGTACTTCGTACAACTGTTTTCACTGTGATTTTTTTTTTTTCCATTTCATTCTTGGAATTGGATCACTCTTCATTCATTCAGCACATATTTACTGAGCACTGTGATAGACGGCAATATTGTTCTCTACTTCTTATTACATCCTGCTCTCTGCCCTTTGACTTCGGAGACTCTCCAGTTAGAGAAGGTATAATATACTTCTCTTCTCTCTTGACTCTGGGTTTGGCTGTGTTTTCTGGCCAGCGGATTGTGGGTAGAAGTGACAGTGTGTCATTCTAAGTAGAGGCTTTAAGGGACATCATATGTTTTCATGTACTTCTTGAAACTACAGTGGTCCCTAAATGAGCAGGTACTAGAAGCCAATCTAAACCTAACCTGTGACCCTCAGCCTAGAACGCTGCTACCAGAGCTGCCCTACACATCCATGAGGGAAAAAGAGATAGGGTTTTGTATAAGGCATTGATATTGGGATCACTTGTTATCACAGCCAGGAGCAAATTAAGGCTACTATGTGCTCAAACACTATTCTATGTGCTTAGGTTCATTAGGGAACCAAACAAGGATCCTCACTCTCACAGAGGACCTACATACAGACCTGCCTCTTTTTAATGGCTGCATAGTATTCCTTTGTATAGAGGCATTGTGATTTATTCAACCAGTCCTTTATTTTTTTAAGTTTTTTAATTTATTTTGTGGGGGGAGGGGCAGAGTCTGAGAGAGAGAAGAATAACCCAAGCAGGCTCTGTGCTAATAGCATTTTAATTGGCATTAGCTAATAGCGAATGGCCCAGAGGTCGAACCCACAAACCGTGAGATCATGACCTGAGCCAAAATCAAGAGTCGGACGAATCAACTGAGCCACCCGGGTGCCCCCCAACCAGTCCTTTACTGATGGATTAAGGTGATCTCGAAGCATCAGTCTCAAAAGTTGAAAAGCATATTTCTAACACAAATGCGTAGAAAGCACATATTCATGTCTTATTTGATGTACAATGAAGAATCCACCAGGATGACAAAGTTGGTTTGAAAGAGAATATGGAAGCTGAAAAATGTGGTCAAGGGATAAAAAGAAATTCTGAAATAAAATTGTTACTTTTGATACAAAACTGGCTAAGGGCCTATAGCGTAAAAATAATTTTGGGGGTTTTCTTCTATGGGACAGAAGGAATAATCATTTCCCATTGTCAGTTTTAGAGAGTTTAAAATGTCTAGGCTTTAACCAATGGCAAAGTTACATTCCCCAGAGACAGTGTTTACTACTATGAACAATGCTACAATATCCTTTTATATTCATTTTTGTGTGCATGTGTGAGCATATCTTAAGGATAAGTTTCTTTTGAGAGAGGTTACCAAACTGCCCTTCATAGAAATCATACCAATTTACCTTATTTCAAACGACATACGAATGGCTGTTTCTTCATTATCTTTTCTAACACGATGTTATTGAACCTTTTGCTACCTGCCAATCTGATAGGAGAAAAATAACACCTCGTTACAATTTTAATTTAAAATTTTTTCTTATTGCTGTGATTGAATATTTTCTTCATATCTTTACAAGTTATTTCTTTTTCCTTCTTTTTCCTGTGAATTGTCACTTCGTACCTTTGCCTTCAGAAAAATGAGCCCTCATCTGTCATATGTGTTCCAAAATTTTTTTTCACAGTTTCAGACATATTTTTAATCCTCTTTACTAGCTATTTACTATTCATTAGCGGTGTGAGCTTGGGCAAATTAATTAACATCTCTGAGCTTAAGTTTACTCATCAGTAAAATAGGGGTAATGATATGGTCCTCAATCCCGTATTTGAAATTCTGGGATATAGACTTTTTTAAAATAATTTTTTAAATGTTTATTTAGTTTTGAGAGAGGGAGAGAGAGAGAGTGCAAGTGGAGGAGGGGCAGAGAGAGCCAGAGTCACAGAATCCAAAGCAGGCTCCAGGCTCTGAACTGTCAGCACAGAACCCGACGCAGGGCTTGAACTCATGAACCGTGAGATCGTGACCTGAGCTGAAGTTGGACACTTAACGGACGGAGCTGCCCAGGCGCCCTGGGAGAGACAGGTTTTAAATTCTAGGAGCTTTCAGTGTGCATACACTCCCAGGGAGGGGGAGTTCTTCAGGGATTAATAGTCCTATAAGAAACATAGGAATACGCTAGATGGGGTTAACAACCGACCCCATGTCAGTTGAAGTTTGCCATCAAATGAGCTGCATAGTTGTTGTTTTTTTCTTAGAAAGCAGAGCATGGGAAAAGTTGCCATGGTTTCTTATATTAGTTTCTTGAAAGTTAAAAATCGGGCGGAAGAGAGACATCCTCGATGGTATTGTGACTGATTGGGAGACGTATCTATTGATTAGACAAATATTGAGACTAGCCCACATGGGAAGGCCTGGGTACGAAAAGATACTCAATGAGAATGCTCTCAGTAGCTTGTGAAAATAAAGTAAGGAAAATAGAATTGCTTGTATGCGGTCAACTTTTTCCCCTACAGATTTTTATTATTGAATACTACTGCTCTGCTTTTGTTCTATACGAGCTCTGTCAAACTCGCTTCTGATTTTCAGAGGTTTTTAGATTCCGAACTGTGCTTAAGGTATGGAGACCTGGGGTATCTTCCTCCATAAGGTCGTTGTGAAGATTGGAGTAAATTAAACAATGCTTGCAAAGGGTCTATACCAGCTCCTAGAACATAGGAAGAAATATTATTAAAATATTATTGTTACTGTTGTTTTTAAGATGGAAGCGCTAAGTTCTTATCACTCTTGTTTCCGGGCCCTTTAGCTTGGCAAAGGGTTTTGCTTTGTTTGATGTTTGGATACATTTCCTTGTAAAGGTGACTGAGATTTTTGAAGAGAAGAGGAGAGAAGCATTTTTATTCTTTGATGATGGGGAACAAAGAGAATGAATGGACTTTGAAGCCAGATAAGTCAGGGTTCAAATTCCATAAGATCAGCTTTTAAAAAGGAGAGAAAATTACCTATCTTCCAGGTCGCTTTGAGGTCTAAATATAGCTAGAAAGAATAGAAACTGCTCCGTACACAATATGTGCTCAATAAATAATAGCAGTTTTTTGTTAGGGTATGTTCGGGAGGGCCGAGGTACACCACTTGCCCATTTACAGTCTGAAAAGCATATAATCAGCCACTTTCATGACGGAAAATGAAGGACTTGGACAAGGATCAGAGAAAGCATTTATTGTACATAAAGAAACAAAGCTCTGTTACCATGATCTGTTCACAGGAAGATGGCACCAGAACCTCCTCTGTGATGTAATGTCATGGGACTTCACTTGCAGGGGGGGGGGTGTGTGGGGGGAGAAGGGGATATAATGAAGCCTGGGACGAGCAACTTCCCCTCCCCACACATGCAGAGGGCAATGTTTTCCCAGGTGATATGGTAGCATGAGAGCTTGTAGCCTTTAGCCTCCAGGAACTTTCTATTGTACTGTGATTTTAAAATGTAGGTTGCCCCTGTTATTATAGGATACCCTGAAGTTTCGGTTTTAATGTTGTCACGCTACAAAGGAAGACTGCTATCTGTTGATCAGTATACTCTGAGGACCGACGCTATCCATTCCTGTTCGGATCCCTACTGGATTCAATTCAGAAATAAACCTCGAGAGAGGGCCTACCATGGGCCAGGTGCCGAAAATACAAAGACATCTGATAAGGTTCCAGCCCAGGAGAGACCAGCAGAAGGGATGGATGACTGATAACTCCTACTAGGGAGTGCGGAGTGTTGAGTGATATAATACAGCTATGAACAAAGTGCTGTGAAGGTACTGAGGAGAAAAAGAATGAATTCTTCTAGGGAGGTTGAGGGAAACTCCTCCAAAGGAGTGACATTTGATCTGATCTTGGAACTGAGTCATTAAGCAAAAAGGCTTTGAGATGGAATGAGGAGAAGAAAAAGCAGAGGGAGAAGGTGGGGGGTTATGGAGATAATAACGTTCTAAGTGAAAGAAACTGCGGGGACAAAGATGGGAGGCTGTAGACATATTCACTCATTTGTTCGGTTAGCTATTGGACAAACAAATATTGGTTGAGAGTCAGACACTCTTCCTGGCACTGGGAAGACAACAGGACGCAAGATGGACAAGGTTCCTGATGCTCTCATGGAGTTTACACTTTAGAGCCGGATAGGACAGAAACAGAAGATGGATAAATAAATGAGCAAGGTAATTTCAGAGAGTTATATGTGTTATGAAGAAAATAAGGTGGGAGAAGGCATGATAGAAAGTACCCTGGGGTGGGGGTGCAGAATGAAGATTGGGTAGTCTGGGGGCCTCTCTGGAAGAGGCATTTGACCCGGGAACTAAGTGGCAAGGAGGCAGTCTTCTGGGGCAAAGTGTTTCCGGTGGAGGGAACATCAAATAAAAATACTATAACAGGACCAGGCCTGGTGTATTTGAGGGACAGAAAGGCAGCCATCTTGACTGGAGCAGCATGAGCAAAGGAGAGACAGGGGGAAGACCAGAGAGGTCGGCAGAGCTGGTTAGTAGGGCCTCATGGACCAAGGTAAGGAGTTTGTTTTGAAAAAGTACCATTTGGTGTTGCATAGAGAATAGATTGGAAGAAGGGAGATCAGCTGTTGGTTACTCAAGGTGAGAGATGTGGGTGACTCCAACCGGGGCGGTAGAGCAGAGCAAACATATGTTTCTGAAGTAGAGCTGACCAGACCTGTGATGGGTTGGTGTGGGGACGAGGGAAAGGAACAAGTAAACATATGAAGTGCAACGATGCGGATGTGGCAACAGTGGGAACGTGGGATTGGAGGGGATGCTGGAAAAGAACGGCTGTTAAGGCTTTGGGAACGAATGAGTTTGACCTTACGCAGAGAAGACAGGGGTACCGGGCCATGGACAAAGCCGGGCTGACACCTGTCGGGGAAGCCAGGGACATCTCAAAATGTTACTGCCCAGGATTTTTTTTTTTTTTTTGAAGAGCTCTTCGGTAAACTCTGACAAATTTACGTCTTTCTCTACATTCTCTCCATCTTGTTTTTTTGCCCCACAGGATAAATATCTGTTTATTCTCACACACTCTCCATTGGCCCCAGCTTCTCTCCTGGGTAGAGTCTTCGGAATACCACCATCCAAGTCAGGCAAGAAGTTCTGCACTAATGGGCACTGAGCCTATGTGTACAGAGGGTCAGTTAGAGGTGTTTGCTTTCAGTGAGGGATAGAAGTCGCTTCTACTACTTTGTTCCACTTCTACCTTAATGCTTAGCAACTCCCCATGCTTGGCCCTCTTGACTGGGAGGAGGCACGATCAGACTTATTAAATATTTTTTGGTGTCTTTGACTGGCTGGCTGTTTCTTTGTCTCCTGGTCCTACTGCCCGGTTCCCTTCTCCAGTCCCCTGCATACACACAGCAGGCCTGCAGGGGTCCTCAGATCTCCCTCTGAACCACCCCACACCAAGCTTGTCCTCCTAAGCTAACTGTTATCTTTTATTTAAACAGAAACAGTAGCCACCAATCTTGTTACATAACATCCCAGTATCCTAGGGGGTTAAACTGATGCGGCATCTACTGTTGGAAAGTGTTGATCTGGCGACACAAAAATTCACTAGAATATTGCTGAAACATTGTAACAAGTTTGACTTCCTGGCCTCGCTGAGAGTTTTGGAGAGGAAGCGACTTTAGAGATCAGGCTATCTCCAGCTTTGTTTTCAACTGTGAAAACTAAGGCCTGGAGAGACCAAGAAATTTGCCCAGCGGGCACATCGGGGCTAGACACCAAGCTCTTGATAATCTAAAGAACCCATCACATTTTAGATAAAGGATTAAGTGTTAAACCTTTCTTGTCTGTGATTTGTTCTTATCTGAAAAGGTTTTTTTTTTTTTTTTCCAGCTTTAGACTTTCCCAGTTTGTCAAAAGTGAACAGCGACAGTGACACGGTGCTCCAGCTTACACACCCAAACTGCAAATTTGAGACTGATACATATGTATGAGGCTGCTGCGTTTGGGGGTATTTTTGTTGTTTTTACAAACGTTTTACTGACATTAGGACTGGATTCACATCCAACCATGCTAGCTATATTAACTGTACACAACACGAATGCAACCTATAGTAACCGAATCAAATATATTTTAAAGACAGCTGGATGGGGTTGCAGGCGAAGTTCGAGCCCCGGTAACATTCTGGGTGTATGTCGGAACCAGTATATGAAAGGGAGCTGAAGTCAGCGGGGTCTCCAGAGGCATCTCACATCCTGAGAGCTGCTCAATAAAACACGGGTTTCCTACTGCTCTCTGGGGAATTGCAGAACCTTAGCGGAGAAGTGAAAAGGCTGGGCTGCTCTCTTCCCCTTACCCCTGCCAGCATTCTTTCTCAAACTGACCTGTTTTCCTGCAGGGAGACTGCCCCACTCCACCCACCTGGTGCCTTCCTGGATTTCCTGACTGCCTGGGCTTATTTTTTAACCTTCTCTTCCTTGAAAAGCACCACACCACTGATCCAGAACGTGGGCTCCTCCCTCTGTTCACCGACCATTCTACTTTTCTGGGCTAGCCATCCGAATTTCCCTTCAAAAGCTTTGGAAAATCGGCAGCAAGAGGGGGGCTGGGCGCCTTCCAATTCCCCTACCGCATCTTTCCTACTTTTAACTCGCTGAAATTACTAGCAGAGCAGACAGAAGTGGAGAAATGCCTTGCTTCTGAATAGGGCCTGGGCTGGGTTGGCATTATCTTATTAAATTCAGCTGGACCGGGTCCTGAGGCTCTCTCCAGGTAACTTAGGCTCCGAGTTAGAGACGGCTAAGGTGTAAGGAGCGGGTTACTGTCGTGGCCCTGCAAGTGCCACACAGCTTCCCCACTCCTATCCTAGGTTCTAGGAATCCCAGCCTTGACCTGTGGACTAACCCCAAACGCAAATAAAGGGTCACTCCCCCCCCCCCCAGACAGTCAAAGCCCACCATCCCCATTACTCTTGCTCTCCGTTCCTCCAGCCAGTGGCCCTGCTCCGCGAGGCTCCGCGGGCCGAGCCGCCGCGGGCCAGACGCGGCGCTGTCTGCACTCCCCGCACCCCAGGCCGGCCCGCGCCGAGGGGTGGGGGGTGGGAGGCTGGGGAAGCGGGGGGCGGAGTTCCGTCCTCCGCTGATTGGCTCGGGGCGGATGGGCTGCGGCCGCGCCGAGCCAACCCGCGGCGTGTTGCTATGTGCTAAGGCGAGGGGATAGGCGCGGGGGCGCGTCCGTCACAGGGCAGCCCCCGGCCCCGACCCGGAGGGATGCGGAGTGGCGGCGGCGGCAGTGGCGGAGACTGTGGCTTTAAGAGCGCGCCCGGAGCCCGGGAGCCAGCCGGGCGGTCCTGTGCTGCCGCGCACCCCCCCGGAGCCGAGCCCCGCGCTGGCCGGACGGGGCAGCCTGCTGCCGGGTAAGGAGCCTGGAACGCGGCGTGGCGGGCCGGGCGCGCGTGGGCGTGGGGCGCGCTGTCAGCGCGGGCGCCGGGCACCCGGCGGCGGGCACCGGCCGCGGGGCCCCTCCCGCCCGGCTCCCGCGGGGTGCGCGGCGCCGCCGAGGCGAGGTCCGGCGTGGGGTCCCCGTGGGGGGCCGCGGGCGCGGGGGGCGGGAAGCGGGCCGCCGGGGCCACGTGATCGGTTTGTTTACAAACACTGCCGGGCCCGGGCGGCCGCCCGCCTGCTGCCCCTTGGCGGCGCGGGTCCCCGGGTCGGGGCGGGGGAGTTGTGCGAGAAGCGGGGCAAGTCTAGGGGGCGCGGTTTGGCGGACGGGACTTGGACTCCGGTCGCCGCTGCTTTCTCGGCACAGTTTCCGCGCGTTCGGGCTCCGTGGGGGTGGGGGGGGCGGGGGAGAGTGGGCTTCGGACGCTTTCTGTCCCCCGGTGACGTGGGTCTCCACTGGAGACACTGGGTCCGGGGGCGCAGCCTTCGGGGCCCCCGCCGATGGGGGGCTGGCCGCCCTCGAAACTCCCGGGAGCGCTTGGCCGGCGCTGGGCCGAGGTAACCGCAGCCGAGTTCCTGCCGCTTCCCGGAGCCTCCCCGCTGCCCTTGCCAAGGGGGTGGGCGCCGAGTTCTCGACTGCCCGACGGAATGCAGGGGCCTCTGCAGCGGATACCTCCCGGGAACTGGCGCTAAGGGGCAGCCCCGACCTCTCACTGCTTCAAGTTCACCCTCTTTGGCCGCCGACCTCCTCGGTGTCTTTAGTCAAGTGGTGGCTTTTCTCCCGTTGGGGGCGGGGGAAACCACCTGTTCTTTTGGACCGGGCCCAGGAGACTGCCACCTCTGTCTGACTTCACTCTCAGCTTACAAGCACTTAAAAAGCCAAGTGAGTGAGTGCTCTCCGTTTTTTTTCTGCTGCAAATAGCGGACCCTCCTGCAGTCCCGTGAATGGCACACAACACGGCTCGTGGGTTTTCTGGGGCTTTGCTTTCTGGCCTCTTGTCAATTTGCTGTGTTGGAGTCTTGCGGCTCCTTTAAGTGAGTCCTTGCTCTGGCGAGTCTAAGGGCTAATCTAGCTACTCATCCTCCTTTCTCTGCCCTTCCTCTCTTGTTCCTCTCTTCTGGTCCAGCAAGAGGGGGTTCCCTGTCCCAGAGCGTTAAGCAGACTGCTTCCCTGTATCCCGTTTGGTGACACAACACTGGCAGAGCAAGGAACTCGCGGGGTTTAGAAGTTAAGTCACTTGCCCAAGGTAACTCCTGTCACTGACTAGTTGTCTATTCTCCCCTCAGTTCCTTAGCACTCAGTACTAAGGCCGAGTCTTGCCCCTGAGGAGAAACATTTTATTTCTTCTGAATTGTGACACGAGTGGCTATAAGTTCTTTACCAAGGAAAAGGTCTACCCTGAGGAGACTTGTGCAAACTTCCCGTTAGCACCATCCTTTATCCCCAGCTTCACGGCAAGGGTCTCAGGCGAGAGTGGGGGCCTTGGGCTCATTCCCCCTCCTTAGCTTATTTGCCTTATTGGTTTAGGATTTAATAATAGAATTTCTGGGATCTGTCTTGATATCTTGTGTTTGAACTAAAATGAGAAAGCTTAGAGTAAAGGATGGAAAATGGAACATCAACATTATGCCCAAGAGTCTTATTTTCCTTCTTCCCTCTAGGAGGTTGGTTTTCAAACTTTGGGCTCCAAAATAAGGAATACATCACTGTTACATCACTGCACTGAGGTCCATACCCGCTGCCATAGGTTCTAGGCGACAATTGTCCTCACTACCTGCAGTGGGCTTCTATATGGTTTTTTCTTCTTAATTAAAAACAAAAAGAAAAACAAAAACTCAGCTGTTGGGGCCTGTTAACTTGATTTCTTGACCAAACGGGTGAATGGGTGATGTTTAAGAAACATTACTGTAGCACAGAGGTCTTCAAACTTAAATGTCCATAAAGATGAGCCGAGTAGTGTTCAAAAATGTAGTCTGGGGGCACCTGGACAGCTCAGCTGGTTAGGCGTCTGACTTTGGCTCAGGTCATGATCTCGCAGTCTGTGAGTTCGAGCCCCGCGTCGGGCTCTGTGCTGACTGCTCAGAGCCTGGAGCCTGCTTGGGATTCCGTCTCCGTCTCTCTCTGCCCCTCCCCTACTTAGGCACCATGTGTGTGTATATCTCTCTCTCAAATATAAATGTTAAAAAAATTATTTAAAAAATGCAGTCTGTCAGTCCACTCTGGAGGTATTTATTCTCAGTGGGGTGCATTTTTAATAAGTGGGCCATGAGATTGTGATCCAGGTGGTCAATAAGAAACGGCATAAACTGGATATGAAGTGTGGAAAGCCTTAGTCAAGTATGTGACCCACTCTATGGAAACCCACTCATCTGCCAGTCACACTAGCTTAGGCTTTGAAAAATCTAAGGGCTGCCCTGAAGCCTTGGCCATAAGACCCCCATCGCTCCCACACCACCCTGCCCGATCCATTTGAGGGCTGCCGTGCTCTGTACCACTGGATATTTCTAGGTACGTGGGGTTGGGGTTGTGAGTAGTGCTGACGCATCTGCTGTAGTATTCATAGATTATGTGAATTTTCACTGTTTTAATGATTTGAATAGTTTTTGAGACAGCGACATAGTTATGCATGGGATATTAACAATTGGCCAGCAGAAAATGCGGCTGCTGTTTAATAGCTGGGTATTCCAGACCATGTGGCCCGGGGAAAGAGCGGGGTGGTGATTGTTGGAGAGGGTATGGGGGAGTCAGGGCCTTATCTGTCAACAGTTGTTAATAAGAAGGGACATAAGTTCCCCTGACCTCCTTGCTCCTGTGTGCAGATGAACCTTGTTAGTCATCCAGTTTCTGATGCTATTCCCTCTGTCTCTTCCTTCAAGCACAAACCTGATGCATCCACGTGTTAGATGTTTCCCTTCACTGGATCCAAACATGTTGGTAAAATAAATTTCCTTGAATTAATCCAAGCTGCATTTAGCTTCAAATAGAACTCTATCCAAATTCAAATTCAACTATGGTCCTTCCTGCCCAAAGAAATGGTTTATATGGGAACAATAACGATAGGATTATTGAAATTGATAATGTTCAGTTCGGTCAAGCAGCTCACGTTTGGAATATTTAGTTTTGAGCCAGTGATAAAAAAGAAGGCAACAAATGGGCGGCAAAGGACAGGACGTCCTAGTACAGAAAAGCAGGGGGAAGAGATGTCCAGGTGGGGCTGGAGTGGAGGCTCAGGACCAGTTTCCTTTGTAAATTATCTTGGCATTTCCCTAGGGTCCATCCACAAACCACTAGGTGCTCTGACAATTGCATTATTTAGCACGAAAGGGTACAAAGCTCTGGAAAAGGAAGCATCTTTTTAAATGTTAGCCTTCTATTATGGGAAGCCAGGGCCTGCAGACCAAAGGTATTTTGTTAGAGTTGATAGTTTTCAATGATGTCATCCTTAACAAAAGATATTTACTTGCGTCTTCATATTTTTTTTTAAGTTTCATATTTATTTATTTTGAGAGAGAGGGGGAGAGAGAGAGAGAGAGAGAGAGAGAGGGGAGAGAATCCCAAGCAGGCTCTGCACTCACAGTGCAGAGCCCCATAGCAGGAGTCATGAACCTTCAAACTAAGATCATGACCTGAACCTAAACCGAGAGTCCTGGCCTAACTGAGCCACCCAGGCAGGGGCCTCTTACTTGCTTCCTTAAAGGACCCCACCTACCTGAATTTCCCTGAGATTTGTGAATATGGCCCCTGAGGATTTAAAAATAAATTGGATTATGCTCTTCCACTGTTTACAGTTTTCTAAGGGTTTCCATTGCCCTTCAGACATAATCCAACTCCTTTCCCTGTAGGCATTGCACAGCCTGTCCCCTTCCCCCAGCTCTCTCTCCTCCTCTCATGTGTAGCCTTAGCTGGTCCGCTCTGCTCCAGCTGCACTAGCTTTCCTCGGGTTTCTAAAATCCGGAAGGTTTGTTTTTGTTCACTGGGCCTTTATACTGGTAGTTCCTCTTTCCAGAATGCCTTTCTACACATTTTTACGTGATTGGCTTCTCTCACTTGGGTCTCAGAGAGCCCCTCTCAGACAGTTATCTAGAACAGCTCCTCCCTTCCCTGCCCCTCAACTGTATTTAATCCCCTTAACTTTGTTTTTTTCAAAGAACTTTAATACCATCTGGAAACACGTTGTCTACTTGATGGCTAGATTGGAAGCTTGGGAGTTTCTCTGTCTTGCTCACTATTGGCAGTACCTGGTATGCGTAGCATTGGATAAATATCTCTCCATTGGTAGAATGGATGAATGTCTAAAGGAAGCCAAGAGTTTAAGTCTTTAAGAATATAAATAATACTTTTTTTTTAAATGTTTACTTATTTTGAAAGAGAGCATGTGCAAGCAGGGGGAGAGGCAGAGAAAGAGAGGAGAGAGAATCCCTAGCAGGCGAGGTGCAGTGTCAGCACGGATCCCAACGTGGGCTTGATCCCACGAAGCTCGATCCCACGAACTGCGTGATTATGACAACCGAAGTCAAGAGTTGGACTCTCGACTGAACCACCCAGGCGCCCCAATACTTTTATTTTCAAGAGAAGACAAATAATTTTTCTCTCCCTTTTCCTGGGGTGGGATAGTGTTCTCTTGAATTTATTTCAGGACTTCTGCTTTTCACAACATTTTTCACCCTTTTATACTTTTTAATGGGTCTCTAAAAGCTCTGTTGTCGTTTTGTTAATAACAACTCTTGCCTCCCCTAGTAGCTTTATTTTGTTTTTACCGTTCTCCTGACAAGCAAGCATTTCTACTAGTAATCACATTTCATTGATGCTAGGAGCCACTGTAAGTAGGACTAAGAGGAACCAGAAAGATCTGGATAATTAGCTCTGTGACCTTGGGCAATTTGCTAAATTTCTCTAAATCTCTGTTCCTTTTGTAAAAAAGGACTAATAACAGTTACTATCACAGAATTGATGAGAAGATTAAATGAGAGAATGTATGGAAAACTGGGCACATAAACACTTGCTCTTAGCTTTTATTTATTTTTGAGAGAGAGAGAGAGAGAGCATGCATGCACGCGTGCACACACACACACACCATGCATGGGGGAGGGGGAGAGAGAATCCCATGGCTCTCCAGGGCCAGCGCAGACCCTGACTGGGGGCTTGATCTCACAACTGTGAGATCATGACCTGAGCTGAAATCAGGACACTTAACCAACTGAGCCATCCAGGCGCCTGCTGTTAGCTTTTAATAACACTCATGTCAATAGGGTTCCCTCCTCTCTTTGGCAGGAATTCCTAATCCGTTGGTTTGGGAATGTGCAACGAGAGGCAGAAAACCACCAGATCTTCACTTAGTGCCGATAAATGAAGACCCAACGTGTCACTTAGTTCTGTCAGAACCAGAACAGAAGTTCGAAATCACCTCATTGCAAATTGCTGCCCAACTTAATAAAACAAATTTTTTTAAATGTTTATTAGATTTTGAGAGAGAGAGAGCACAGAGAGCGCGAGAGAGAGCAGGCACAAGTCGGGGAGAGGCAGAGAGAGAGGGAGACACAGACTCTGAAGCAGGCTCCAGGCTGAGCTGTCAGCACAGAGCCCGACTACAGGGCTTGAACTCACGAACGGTGAGATCATGACCTGAGCTGAAGTCAGACGCTTAACTGACTGAGCCACCCAGGCACCCCTACAGCCCAACTTTTAATGACACCCATGTGGAAGAGGTCATATTCATACAAGTGTTTGGAAGGACATGTTGTCTACCTGTTCTGGCCATTCTTAGTTTTATCCTTGGATTAAGCTGGGCTGACCGAAAGCTGGGTATTTGGGCCATATTACCTCAGCCCCTCTGGAGTTATTTTCACTGAGATGAACTTAGGTGTCCTGCCCTTCGCTTTCCTGGAGGACACTGTGCTAAACAGCTTTATATAACTTGTTACTACATTTCTTATAAGGGTTGATGTGGGTGAAGCCTTAAGCTACGATTTCACTTAGTGGCCCCTTTAAGAAGTTAATAGGAAGAAATTTCTTTCAGGAATGAGTGCCAGAAAAAGCTTTCCTCTCCTGAGGAGCGGGCATGATATTTCTTTGTGGGCAATTGGAAATGTATAACTTATCGTGTTTCTCTTTTTTGTTCTGGGTGCCAGGAAGCACAGAGCCAAATTTGTGGCCTCACTTTAGAAACTATAGGGCCCTACGTACTAATTTTTTCCAGTGTTAAACTTGTAACTTTTATTTTCTCTAATTTCAAGTTAATGATTTATAATTCTTTTTTAATTGGATATATGCTGGTTTTATTAAAATCATTTTAGATTTTACATTTTAGAGATACAAACATTGAGGCTCAAATAGGCAAAAAGGACTTTTTTAAGACACAGAGCTAATTAGGGCAAAGCAGAGACTATAAACCATACATTTTGTGTCTTAGGCCCAGGGTTCTTTCTACTCCTGTATATTTCTGGAAAAATAACAACTCCTGAATAAAATACCAAATAAGCCATAATGTCTTGGTTCTAGGAAAGCCTGCCTCTTCTCTGTGATGGGCAAAGGAGCATTCCACCAGTGAGGTGTAACACCGCCACTCACATTCCTGGTTGGGTCAGCAGTACTGTGCTCTCCTGTTTCCTGAGCTACAGCCTTCCCCTGTGGTCTCGAGAATGTGATATATCCAGATTCCGTGGTTTTGATCTGAAACTAGATTGCCAACTCAGAATGAAATTAGTCTCTGGTGGCTGGAGTTCCCTTTCCATTTTTTGTTAGGAGAGGAAGGCTTGTTATCCACATGGCACACGGGCCCCACTGAGGCTCAAACAGGGTCTAACGGGCATGAACAGCAGTTGAGTTTGGTTGACTGAAGAGAGTGGCATTATTTTATCTGATAAGAAATTTAATCATAGGAAATATTGACCTTCCTAATGATTTGTTTTGCTTCGTTTTCCCATGCCATTCTGGCTTGAGTACCTGGGGCAAGAGAGGGTAGGCCTGGAGCACATCCTGCCTGAGTAGGAAAATTTTGATTCCTATTTTGAGCTCCAGAAGAGGAACCTCTGGCCTAGGGCTGAAACGGAACCTTGGTTTTGCTTTATTTTCCTGGCTAATAATAATTCAACAGATAATATGGGACCTTCGGGAGATAAAGATGAGTTAAGATATGGCCCCTGCCCCGTATACTCTTAAGCATATACTCAAACAGGGTGATTAAGGCATATGTGTCAATAACCAGAGTACAAGGTACAAAGAGTTTAAAGTCATTACAAAGATACAAAAAGAAGTGTTGGCATTTCGGGGATGGGGCTGTGCAGAATGATGAGGATTTAAACATGCAGAAACACTCCAGGGGGAGCAGCATGTGCAAAGGCACAGAGGTGTGTCCATTAAGAGGTAATGTACAGGGAATGTTTAGTAGGCACACGAGATATTGGAAAGAGAACATAGGGATTTTGCTTGGGCGACTATTGCTACAGTTTAGAGTAAGTTCATGGAGACGGACCGTGGCTTCCATTCACAGAAGAACTCTGTGAACAGTGGTTAGTTGATACAGATAATAGGCATTCTCAAAAAATGGGACTATCCCTAGAGAGTCTCAAACCTGGGTGCCAAAAGAATTTCTAGTCTAACCAAGGGCCTGCAAAAATCAGAATTTTCAGGGCAGGGAATCTAATAAAAGCAAGTAAATTATAGCCCTCCTCCCCCTCCCCCCACCTCAATTTCCCGTTTTTGTAATGGAGCCCAGCCCTACACTCATGGCTGAGGTCTGGAAATCACAGAGGTAGTAGATATCCTAGCAGAAACCAACTACTACGCATCCTTGACCTTTAGCCTCCTTTCCCTGACTGTGTTTTTACCACTTCCTTTTCTTCTCTTGTTTGTATCGCTCCTGTGTGTGTCCTCCATTATGTTTGCCTCCTGTTTATCTCTACTTTTACCACTTTGGTCTTTTGTCTGTTGGGGGTCCCTCCCTAAATTGATCCGTCACCAAGTGGGCCATAGGTAGAAATGAATTCTCTTTCACTATTTGCTGTATTAATGGTATAAACGTGTATTGTGTATAAATGCAAATTAAATGGGGCTTTTGGTTATTTTGACTTGTAGGATTCTTTGTTTCCTTCTATCGCTGCAGCCTTAAAGCTAACAATCCATGAGCAGAAAGATGTGACAGGAACTGAAAACTAGCTATTTCTCGTGTCTCATCTGTTGTCCTACCTTCGGGTTGAGGTTATTTCCTTCCCTCATTTGTCTTCTTGTATTTCTGTGATTAATAGTTGAAGCAGTGAACCAACCCTGAGAGTCCGAAGATGTTTTAAGAGAACTTGACTTTTTTGTTTGCATTTTAATTAGTTGACTTAGACTCTCCCTCTGGAAGGGTTCTGCTTGTTGCTCTAATGGGCTCAAGGGCCAAGGATGCCCGTCTTCAGACCCTTCTCTCACTTGTCTGGATTGAAATATCCTTGGGTGGGGGTTGCCCCAGGATTCAGATCTTGATTCTGGTACTTTCTAGTAGAGCGACCTTGAGGCAAATTGTTTAAACTTCTTGAGCTTTTTCCTCATCTTTTAAACAAGGGTAATCGTAATAATGCCTGCTTCCCTGGGTTGTTGTAAGGATTTATTGAGATAATGCATATCAAGTACTTGGCCGTCACGGGCCCAGAACAGGAAATTAATGAACTGTGGAGTCCTGGAGGCTTAGTGACAGTTGCTGCAGGGCCTCAGGTGACTCCTCCTTACTTCCTCCCTCCACTTCCCACATTTTCAGCCAACCTTTCTGAGCTCTTCCTGCAAGCCAGGGTTTGGGTATGAAGGATGATTAACCAGATGTGGTCTTTGGCCAGGAATGGCTCTCAATCTAGTGGGAAGACTGACCCATAAACAAATAGCTTTGTGGATGTCTCTTAAATTATCTGCAAAAACTGCACTGGGCAACATGCGTGGTGCCCCTTGATATGCCAGACCTGAAAGGAAAAGAAGCTGTAATCCTTACTAAAATCTATCTGCCATTCCCATAACAAGAGAGATCCAGAAATTTGCTCTAGAATCAGTCTCTTTCTCTCCCATCCTACTACCCTTTTTCTTCTTCAATAGATGGCAACTCGAGATGACAGTTTAATAATCCTTAGGACAAAATACATCCATCTTCGAGCCAGTGGTGGTTGGGACTTTAGACACAGAGGCATCCTTTTGAAAGTGCTTCTGCCATTTTTTTTGCCTCTGAGTTTTAAGTTCAATTTCCAAATTCCAGTGGTGGAGAGGCGGGGAGCCCAGCCACAGATGTCAGAGTCTAGAGTTTTGGATTTATTTGAATTGGGAGATTAAAGTGAGGAAGCCAAAGGCATGCTGAGAGCTGATCAACAGAATCGTATTGGCAGATTTGGGATGGATGGTTTGTAACTAATTGGGGCCCCAGCTGTGCCCTGGGGGAGCAGCAGTTAAAGAGAAATCAAGGTCAGACAGTGCCTGGGGTCCAAAGACATTCATTTATTCCGGAAATAATATTCGATCTTTGAGAGTGTGAGCTACAGATGGAAATCAACTAATCACCTCAGTAAAAGTTCAACTGGAGCTGTGAAGAGTGCTGGGAGGAGGATCCACGTAGTAGGGGTTGGTGGATGCTAAGGGAGGGTTCCCTGGTGAAGTAACTTCTAAAGATGGGCCACATCTCTTACCCTACTTTCCAAAACATTGTGTTCTTGATAGATCTTCTAAATGACTGTTTTACATTGTAATTCAAGTGTAGCCCTGTCAGGGGGGGGCAGAGCAAGGGACACGATCCCTCTCTGGATCCCAGATCCTGAGAAAAATGTATTGGTTTTGTTTTAACCAGGATTATCTTCTCTGAGCATGGCCAAATACCAAACGAAGGACTGGTGCTGAGGGCAGCAATCTCTGGGGGCTGGGGGAGAAGGGCAGATGTGGCCTTCTTTCGCACACGGACTAGAAGTAGGGTGGAGGGACCCCTTTCCTTGCTGGCCTGAACCAAATCTGATGCTTAATTTTTCTCAGACTCAGACTGCCCTGGGGATTTTGTGGGGACCACCCTGGGAGAAAGAACATTCCTGGGCTGGAAGTCTGAGGGTTTCTCCAGGGGTCAGAGGTCAATGCCAGCGTGTCGAGGGTCCCTTGGGAAGCTACCCAGGGTGGCACACAGGTGGTGTGAATGGCCAGGGGAGGCGGAATGGGGAACATTTCTGCCATCAGACGGAAGCTGGGTAAAACCATAAGAGGGTCTGTCTTGCGCGTCGCATTGGAGATACGGCTCTGTAGGACTGAGTATCACGTGCCATCTGCCAGTCCGTGTGAGTTGATGTCACGAGAGTTTGCTGGCTTTTTAACTTTGTGGAGCATTAATGGTGTTCCAGTCCCATGTAATGTCCAGAATTAGATATTTTAAATGCACTGGATAGCGTTTTGAATAGGATTAAAAATATCAGCTTTACAGGGCAGCACAGCTCACTGATGGCCACTCATTTTACTCAGTTAATTATCATTTATCAGGTCTCTCTGGAAAAAAGAAAAAAAGACTCTCTGATGTGCCCGAGAGTAGGAGTCCTGGGGAAACCAAGGGGCGGTAAAGACTGGACTTGTGACTGCAGGAAGTTGAGTTCTCAGTCTGGAAGACAGATACACAAACAGTGTGATAGAGCACCATTCAGGAGAAGAGTTTTTTGCGTGCTGGGAAACGGGGGCCACCCCCAATGCTTAGGGTCTTATCTGGGTATTAAGGGATGAGCAGGCAGCTTCCAGACTTAGAACACAGGTTAAGGCTTTGCAGGGGGCTAAAACAACTTGGGAACAGGTAGTGAACAAGCTTGGTCTTCTGGGGAAACAGGTTTGGAGGAGGTGGGAAGGTGATGGTGAAGATAAGAAGAATCAGCCCAGTTTCTTGGGGCCATCTGAGGGTTGGACCTCGTCCTCTAGGCTGCTAGGAAACCACTGGAGGTTTTGAAACATGAGAAAGATGTGATCAGATTGTGTTGTATAAATAGAATTCTAGAATGGGCTGGAGAGGTAGGAGCTGAGTCAGGGAGATCAGTTTAGGAAGCCGTCACGGGAGTGCAGGGTGAGGGAGGGGAGGGCTCACACAGTGCTGCCGGCTGTAGCTGTGAAGATGGCTCTGGGAGGCTGGTGTGCAGAGCCAGAGCCAACTTTCTAGGGGACTGATGGGGTATGACACAGAAGCGAGAGAGAATAAAGGATCTTTCCCGCTTTGGTAACTGGGCCTTTAGGAGAAGGGAGCAGAATTAGGGTGAAGGTGGTAGGAGCCAGAAGGGGAAAGATGCTGGCTTTGGATGCATTTAATTTGAAGTGCCTTCCTAGGACCCGTTAGAGGCATCCTGTAGAAAGGCACCCAGGCTTCATGAGCAGAAGGCAGAGGTTTAGAAGGCTCGGATGCGGGTGAGAACGTCTATGGGGAGCAAGCAGTCAGGGACATGGTAGAAGCACCTCTCCAAGGAGGAGAAGGAAGGAAGAAGAGCAGCCGGAAATCAAGGTTCGTGCAGAGAGAAGAGCCAGGAGAGGCGTGATAGGCCTGAGGGGAGAGTTTAAGGGGAAAGTAGCCCACGAGAGAACTAACCAAATGCAACACCAGGGCCAAGTAGTGTTAGCATTCGAAAGTATAAGTGTTTGGACTTGGCACGTTGGAGAGTGCCCATGTTTTTGTTACTCAAAAGCCTGGTTGTGATAAATGATATTCATGGAGCTTTGCCAGAAGGCCCTGTAACTCTTCCATTCCTCTGGAGAGTCTGTATGATCGGATCCAGCCAGACCATCAGAAAGCCGTGCTCTTGGGCCGCCCTGATTTGACGCCCACGTAGAATCCCTTTTACCGAATTGCCCTCTGGTGTTTGTTTTGCTGTGCATTTTCGTGGAGGGACCTCTAAGAAACAGTCTTGCAAGAGTGTTACGGTGGGAACTGTTGGTGGATGCTGAGGGTCTTGCCCACTGGGGCCACAGCTCATTGTCTCCCACAGGAGAAATGTCTCAGAAGAGCTATAGCCTGAACCACCAAGATGCTTTTATTTGATAGGAAGTGTAAACCTTGTAAGTACTGATATATTCTCTTCTGCCTTGCTTACTGGGGAGCTCAAAGCCAAATTTGCATTTGAAATTTAGTAAATATTTTAGCAACATAGCAGCATGCATTTCTCTGTCTTAACTCTCCTTATGTTCTTATATTCCTCCTACCCTAATTTTTTTTTAATTAAAAAAAATTTTTAATGTTAATTTTTGAGAGACCATGACAGAGCCCGAGCAGGGGAGGAGCAAAGAGAGAGGGAGACACAATCCCAAACAGGCTCCAGGCTCTGAGCTGTCAGCACACAGCCCGACGTGGGGCTCAAACTCGCAAACCATGAGATCATGACCTGAGCTGAGATTGGACGCTTAACTGACTGAGCCACCCAGGGACCCCAATAATTTCTTAATCTGTGTTAAAAGCATATGCTTTTGTAAATTACCTTAAATCCTTTTTGGAGATGGGAGTCGTGTAATAAAAGAAGGAAGTCATTGATGAACGTTAGTCAAGTGTCCTTGGTAATGAATCTTCAGACAGATTGTTTGGACTTTTTATATTATTTTTTTTATCTAAATTGTAGAAACTACCCAAAGTAATATCTGACCTCTTCATAGTCAGCTAGTAACAGCTATCTCTATCTAGTGTCTAGTGAATTACATGCAAGTTTCAGAATGTTCAAGGGGAACTATCTCTTTTCTGTGCAATGTTCTAACAGATGCAAGCCTCATGTGGGGACCTCCCCAGGCAGAGTGCTGAACGAAGGGCCATGTGGTAATACAATGCTTTGCTAACAGATGTTGCAGAGAGACCATCCAACACCCATTTCCGAGTGGACTCTGCATGACCGGCATGTTCTGTGACCTCGCTGAAATCAAGGTCTTAGTAGAATGAGGGACGGTGGATGGATTCTGTGCTCTGAGGCAGGATTCATCTGGCAGAGACATTACAATATGGAATCAGGACTTCAAGAGCCAAAGGGATCCTAGAGACCATGTAGGATTATCATCTGACAGACAAGCCTTGTGAAATCAAGCCTTGGCCCTATGTCCAGGGTAGAGACGAGTGGTTAACTTCGTTTATGAAAGAGAGTGGGCGCCTGGGTGGCTCAGTCCTTTAAGCGTCTGACTCTTGATTTCGCCTCAGGTCATGATATGCTGGTTTGTGAGATTCAGCCCCACATCGGACTCTGCACTGACCGCGTTGAGCCTGCTTGAGATTCTCTCCCTCCCTCTCTCTCTGCCTCTTCCTGCCTCTCCCCGCCTCTCCCCTGCTCTCTCTTTCCCAAAATAAATAAGTAAACTTTAAAATGAAAGAGAGAGAGAGAGAGAGAGAGAGAGAGAGAGAATGATTCCTTGAATATCCAAGCTGGCTTTTATTATCATCTGAATGAATTTGAAAAACCACCTGGGTCCAGTTCTACACAGTGGGTAACTAAGAAATGATGACCTCGATTTTCCCGTGTGCCTTGCTCATCAGCTCCATGGTAGTTGCAATACGTGTATTTCAGTAAAGTTTCCAGTAGCGGCCCCATCGCGGGGTCAGTTGAACCAGGGTGGGCCTCGGAGGGAGCTTTTCCGTGGCAGTAAGTGATAGAGTGGCCCGTTTGGAATGATGTAGCGTACTGTCAGATCCCCAGCTAAGCCACAAAAACCTACTTAAACCAGTGTACCTTTAAGTGGATTAATTTAGGGCCTAACCCTCTAACCACCGTGAGTCAATGTGGGAGATAGGAACACTGCCCGTTGGGTCTCGGGAATAGGAATAGTTCTCGTGCTTTTTCGCTCTTGCTGGGAAGGATGGTTACAGCTAATTAGGGTATCGACTGCTAACTCTTCCAGGTGCTGCACTTGAATGCTTCACTTGCAAGGTCTCATTTGGTTCTTTTGTCTCCTCCATGAGGTGTAGGCACTGTTGTTCTTCCCTCGCAGGCAGCTTGCCCAGTGGTGATGCAGCTGGTGAGAAAACCCAAGACTGGACCCAAGTCCCTCGGCCTCTAGATCCTTTAATCCCTCACCGGTGGACTAACACCACCAGCCGCTTCTTTTGTTTGATGGCCCAGGAAAACTGGGTCTCTCTACTCCCCGATCGGCGTTCAGGACCTTCCTCCTGGGATAGAGGCCTTCCACACCTGTTATCTCTTTTTCCTGCCTCCCAGTCCCAGAAACGGCTCACCTGGTCCTTTCCCATGCCACCCATTTTTTTTTTAATAGCCTCTAGTCAGCACTTCTCTCTTTCCCGATACATGTCTAATTCAACCTAGCCCCCAGAAAGGCAAAGAATGGACCTGGATGCTAATAACAGGCCTTTGATTGATGCCCAGGACTCAGAACATCTGAAGTAGCCAAGAAGAGCCATAGTTCTGAGCATCTCAGCACAGGATCTAAGTGGGGGCTGTCAGGGGAGAGTAGTATTTCACTGGTCCTGGGGATTCAGAGTAACTTTGCCTCCTACTTCATTGCTGGAGGGGGAAGGAAGGGGCCTCAGTCATGTCTGCTACCCACACAGGGGTGGACTGGCCTAGTCAGCAGCCCAATAGGAAGCAGAGGATGTTCAGTTCAACACTGGGTGCTACTGTGTGCTCTGTGCTGCTGAGTCCAGGGAGCACAAAAATGTGGTCCTTGCTCTTGGAACTTACCTGTCATGGAGGAAACGGGCAGAAAAGGATAATTTTGGTTCGTTAAGATAGAGGTGAGCCCAGAGGAAGGACCAATAAGCCGTATGTTGGGGTGGCATTTGAGTGGAGTCTTTTTTTTTTTTTTTTTTAGAGCATGAGCAGGGGAGCAGAGGGGCCGAGAGAGAGAGAGAGAGAGAGAGGGAGAATCCCAAGCAGGCTCCACACCCAACATGGACCCCAACACAGGGCTGAAACCCATGACCCTGGGATCACGATCTGAGTCAAAATCAACAGTTGGATGCTCAACTGACTGAGCCACCCAGGCGCCCCGTGGCCGAATCTTAATGGACAAGTTATAGGGCCTACCTAGTGAGGAGAGGTAGAAGGACCTGTCGGGCTGAGGGAATGTCATCAACAAAACCGGGAAGGGCAAGATGCAAGTATGGTGTCGTAGAGGGAACTAAGAGTTTGATAGCCAAGTCCCAGCACTTAGGAGAGTCCACGACACATGGTAGACCCTTAAATGTCAGTTTAAAACATGGGAGTATAGGGCCGCCTGGGTGGCTCAGTTGGTTAAGTGTCCGACTTCGGCTCAGGTCATGATCTCCCGGTTTGTGAGTTTGAGCCCCGAGTCCAGCTCTGTGCTGTCAGCTCAGAGCCTAGAGCCTGCTTCAGATGCTGTGTGTGTATGTGTCTCTCTCTCTGCCCCTCTCATGCTCATGCTCTGTCTCTTAGTAATAAATAAATGTTAAAAAAAAAAAAAATGGGAGTATAGAGTACGAGGTGGTAGAGTTGAGTCCGAAGCAGTTTATGGGTGTTAATGGTAGGTGGTTGTCAGCGGTAGTACACACTAGGAGTTTATCGTGTACTTACGTGTACAAGCTGAGTATTAGTTAATCCTCACAGAGCCTTATAAAGCTGGTATTATTATTGCTATTTTCTAATGAGGATGGTAACGTGGTTCAGAGAGGTTAACTAAACTTGCCCAAGGTCCCACAGCTTATAAAGGATAAAGCAGATTAAAAAACCTTGAGTATGGTTCTAGAACCCATCTTCTTAACCACTGCCCTATATTGCTTTTCTTTTTTTTTAAACTTTTACTTATTTTTTTATACAATGTTCATTTTTGAGAGCATGAGCAGGGGAGGGGCAGGAAGAGCCTGAGGGACAGAAGATGTGAACCGGGCTCTGCACTGACAGCAGAGAGCCCGATGAGAGGCTCAAACCCACAAACGCACAAGCCATGAGATCATGACCTGAGCCGATGTCGGACGCTGGACACAACCAAACGAGGCATCCACGTGCCCCCTTTATCGCCTTTCCGAAGGCCGTGAGAGTGACAACACAGTCAAATCGGCTTTTTAAATAGGTAACAATGGCTGCAATACAGAGGATGGATTCGAGGGGGAAAAGAGGCTCAGGGGCCTGCTGGGGCTGCGTAAACCAGAGATGCTGTGTTCTTGTCAGTCCTTTAGGGCCTGGGGGAGCACGGCCACTGAGGAAGCCACCTCTTAGAAGGACCTCAGTAGCAATTAGGGAAGTGCTCCTGTGCCATCTCCTGTGGTGCCCAAGGACTCGCGAGAGGGTCCTAATGGAGGTGGCGATATAACCCTCAGGCCTTTTCCTTCCTCCCTTCCTCCCTTCCTTCCTTCCTTCCTTCCTTCCAAGTAGCAGCATCTTTTTTTAATTGACCACTAAAACTAATAGCTATAATTCTGGTATAATTGCTTGCCAACACTGTGTATGTTCTGACATCTCATTTGCTGCTCATGACCCTGTGTATGTTGGTATTCGAATTGGGGAAGCCGAGGGTCCAGTGGTTGAATAAATTGCCAAAGGTCGCTGCTCTAGAAAGGAGTAGGGGTGGTTTGTGATTCCACAGCCCACCTCTTTTCCAGAGAGTCTTTGCCCAGCCTCCACCAAAGCACCCCACAAAAAACAGGCTGGTCCCCTCCTGCAGCTGGAGGCGTTACTTCCCTTTTTGAGTTCCACCTTCTCAGTTTGTGTGGTCCCCTGTCTCCTACCTCATTCATCGAGTTCCTTCACGGCTTCCTTGGAGAATCTGTCCCTCCTACCCCCCATCCCCCCACCCTCCCCCACCCGCCGTCCTGGGGACATTCAGAAATTTCTGTTGTGAGTTTCAGCCGCATTGTGGCTCTGGGTGGGAAAGGCCAGTCAGGTGGGACAGCCAGGTTTGCCGTGTGCTCCCTGTGCCTTTGGCTCTCAAAGTGCAACGTCTGGGGTCTTGTTTTTAATCATAATAGTTCACATCTTTTCTTTCCCTGCTGGTCAGCAGGAGCCAGCTGGGGCTGGTAGCAAATCTTCCTTTAATTTCCACTGCAATGGATTATTACTTCACTTAAAATGGTGTTTAATTTGTACATGTGCCCTGAGGCTTTTAAATATCGAGCTCATTTGATTATTGTTGGAAATCGATTTGGGCTCCAGCATGTTCGAGTTGGACGTGTGAAGCCCCACGAAGCCTAGGGCCCCATTATAGGTACCAAAGTCCAACCATCAAAATGTGGTGAGTTCTGCAGCCTCATACCCTAATTTCGTCCTTTAAAGAAAAAAAAAAAAAACTATCTATTTTACCTTCTTTCCTAAGAATTGACTCAAAGAGGCAGCTTTTAAAATTTTCGCTTTAGAGGGCGGAAGACAGTAATAGAGGATTAGTTTTTGGACCTAGCTGTCATCTTTCTTTTTTCCTGTGACAGCCTACTCTCTTTAGACACAAGGACCTGCGCTTGGTTCTGCCTCGGCTTGCTCTCTGCTTACCCCTCGCATTGCTTCCAGCTTGCGCCGTGCTGGCTGGACAAGATGCACATTTCAGCAAGCCACTCTTTCTTTCCTTGCTTTTCGGGGAAGGAGCCATCCTTTAGATGCCCATGAATTCTTAGGAAAAGAGGGAACAGAGCGGAGTGAACAAGCAGGTCTGTCCCGCCCTCCTGGGTTTCTCTGGCACCAAGCAGCCTGAGAGTCTGCTGATGGGGTTGATTTTTCTCTTGTCTTTTTAAGTTCAGAACTATGGTGTGCGGTGAGTGTGCATGCGTGGGTTTGCGTTTGTATGTAACGTGTTCACATTTCGTACAGACTCCAAACGCTTATTCCCCAGAAGGTAGCTTTGAACAAGTTTTGGAATTCAGATTTGAAGCTGAGCATAAGCAGAAACCCCCTGCCTGCAAACTTTTTTTTCCTACCCCCTCTCGTTTCCTACAGAAGAGAAGTGAGAGAAGAAATAATTCTACTCTGGGGAAATGCATAATTTAGAAGCTGTCTGCATGTATAAGAAAACAGACGCTGTGGCTGCTCTGGAAACCCAGACTGGCAGCCAGCGCTCGTTGTTTCCTTTTCTTCCTTCGGTGTTTGTATAAGACTGAGGGGACCCGTGCTCCTTAGTGCTCCCCACTGGGCGGCTGAGGCTGTGGACTTCAGAAGCTGGCCTGGGCCAAGCCTTGAGCTCAATTCTCTGCCTGCCTTTTCTATTCTTTACCCTGACCTATACCACCCCTTTCTTTCCTGGAGATAACTGCCCTTCCTGTGAGTGAAACAGAAGTATTGGAAAGTTCCAGGGTATTTCAGGAAACCCCAGGCAGGCTACTTCACTCTTTCTACTGCCTGTAACACCTCAACACCAACCCCGTTGGCCTACCATGGGTTTTTGTTTTGACCACACTCACCTTACCTGCTATCGGAAGATGTCCATGGTGAGAAGGAGGGATCATGAATCTTCCTTCCTCAGCTCCTGCTCTGGCCAGGCCTAACTCTGAGGTGAAGCTAGGGAAAGGAATTCTTACTTCCAAATTCTTCCAAGTATTTCTGTCATGTCCAGTTTACCCTGATTTCACATCTTTAAAAAAAAAAATAGTGGTGGGGAGACCGAGCGGGGAAAACACTCTACCTGGACCCCCCTGTGAGTCTGAATCCCTTCAACAGCTGGACGTCTCACGTGTAATTGGTCACCCTGAGTGTGGAGCCCTGCTTGGCTCAGGGCTGCACAGCGACATGCAGAATAAGGGGTAGTAGCTGCCAGGGTCGTTCAGCCCAATGCTGGCCCATGCTGTTGGCCACTCAGGAAGATGTGCAGAGTCCCAGGGGTATCGTGGGGTCTGGTGGCTCTCAGTGACTGCTGTGGTGGGAAAGAGGTCAGGGAGGAGGGCAGCATCCCTTTGGAAGATTTGGCTAGTGAGGTTTAGAGGAAAAAGGAATATGATTTGCAACTTTCTCTAAACATCCCGATGGATCCCAGACACAATCCAGAAAGGAAGATCTGATTTTATTTGTCTTGCTCCCCTGGCTCTCTAAATAATTTTATCTTCAAAGCATGATGCAGGTGTTAATTAACATTGCGGCTCTCCTGGGAGGTAGGCAAGTGGGAACACAACCCCTATTAGTGAAGCCCAAGGAATAGGCAGGTTTAGAAGCTTTAGGCAGGGGAGCCAGAGAAGCAGAGTGTGTATTGAGGTTCTGCCCTCAGACCTTTACTTGGACATAGCTTCGAAGCCACCTACTTTCTCACTGTTCTTGGTTCCTAGTAGAATAAAATTGCTGAGGCAATGGCAGGAGAGACGTTTGGTACTGTGGAATGACTAATGGGAACTTCGAGGGTTGAGGAGAGATTCTGGTAAAATTCACTGTCATTGTGAATTTTAGATGCAAGGGTCTGATTATGCCACTTGCTTCGTTCATTTACTTTTCAAACAAACAAACAAACAAAGTACTAAGCATCTATTTCTGGGCAAGGCATGGCAAAAGAGCTTGCTAGCTGTAAGGGAACTTGATCCTTCGTATCCCATGCTTGGTCCATAAAGCAAAGGGTGGTGTGGAGTATGGGTGGTTTCTGCTGCTAGTGGTTTCAAGCGTTGGAAGACTCCTGGCATCTGGCGATAGATGAGAAATAGATCTGTGACTGTGGCTGTAGTGACTTTGTAGAGGGTGAACTTTGCCTTCTCCTTGATTGAGCCGTATATCTTGGTTGGCTCAGAAGAGGAGGCCCCTTAGGAGTCTTCTCCCTGGGGCTACAGGTGGCACATCCTTAAGCCTGGCCTCTTCTACGGTTCCCAAAGAATGGTGGTCATGCCAGTTTCTGAATGTTGGTGGAGGGTAGGTAGGGTAGCTGTTGAGAACTCTGAATTTGATACTCAACCTCCAACTCTAGAAAAGTAGCAACACTTGGATCTCCAGTAGTTTCTGTCTCATTTATTGGGCATCTTGGCAATGATGACAAGAAACAGAGAAGGGGGCATTTTTTCCTGTTGCCCTCTCTCGGGTGTCATTTGGACTCTGCTTGCTAGGCAGGAAGCCCTGTTCCATCAGCTAGTGATATTCCCCTTATCTTGGCCCTGCAGGCTGCTGAGAACCAGCCCAAGACCTCTGCTTGAGGGTCCTTCCTCTGAAGACATCACCAGTGTGTGGAGCCTGCCCCACACCCACCCCCTGCCAAACCACGGCCTTTACCTGTGTCTTCCGGTGTTTCCCGTGCGACCCATCCTGTGGGAGTGCCTCGTGGGCCACTCCGGAGTTCACTCCACGCTCCGCGGCGCCAATGGTGAAGATGACAAGATCCAAGACTTTCCAGGCGTATCTGCCCTCCTGCCACCGGACCTACAGCTGCATTCACTGCAGAGCCCACTTGGCCAATCATGATGAACTCATTTCCAAGGTACGTATTCCCTGCAAGCCTTGTTTGCCCACCCTGGGAGTGGAGGAGGAGGGGTGGGCATTTCTGGCTCATAAGGTTGTACAGGTTTATAAACTCTCCCAAAGAGCCTGAGATATTTGTACTTTTTGTTTTGTTTTGTTTTTTTTGTACAGATACCCTTCCTGGCTTCTCACTCAACTGAGAAATACCTCTGAGTTGGAGGGAGGGTGTACTAACTTAATTTGTAATTTTGGAAATTAGATGTCATCCCTTTTGGAGGCTAGGGGAGCTGGTGGCTCACAGGCCAGAGGGGAGAGGGGCTGCGGAGTGATTGGAGCCTTTCGCTTGGCCGGCTGAACTCAGGTTGGCAGGTGAACGCCAGCCATGTAGAGGGCTGCCTGCCTGGAAAGTGAGCTCTGAGAAAGGTGGTAGGGACAGGATATCTCGGAGGAGGCGCTTCTTAGCTGACATGAGAAAGGACATTGCCTGCCAAGCCCCCCGGGAAGGTGACGAGACTGCTGAGTTACTAAAATGGGTGGCCTTTGGGGAGGACCAAAAGTGGCTCGGTAAAGAGCTGGCCCTGGGCCTGTGGGGATCTTCAGGGCTGCTACAGGAGATGATATGGTGTGACACTTGATCAAAATTAGAATGGAACCCTATTTTCCCTGAAAAGCTTTAGCAACTGCTGCCTAAAGCTGGGGCGAAGGGCTTATTAATAAGTCAATAAGCATTCTCAGGGGAGCTACCTCCCTCCTGGCCCTAAATCCCCATGGGAGGAGAAACGGGTTTCACTAAGCTGCACAAAAAGGAGAAAGATCATGGGGACCCTTTCCCTCTAAAAACCATCCTCCCTCAGAGACAAAACATAAGAGACTCTCAAAGACTAAGAACAAACTGAGGGTGAGGGGGGCCTGGGAGGGGGGAGAGTGGGTGACGGGCATTGAAGAGGGCACTTGTCGGGATGAACACTGGGTGTTATATGGAAACCAATTTGAAAATAAATTATTTAAATAAATTGAAAAAAAAAAACCATCCTCCCTCAGAACTTGGACTTCATGCCATTAAAATAAAAATACGAGCCAACCTGTAATAATACCCAGACTAAACTAAAAAAAAAAATGTAGTGTTCTTGATCTGTTTACAAGAAGTTCTAGAAAAGGCAGCATCGCTTTTTCCTCCCTCTGGCTTGACAGCCCCAGCCGGAGAGGGATGAAGGGCCAGTAGTTCTAGCTAGAACAGTCCCGTCCAGGTGGCTGATTTGACAGGAAGTGAAGGAGGCTGCCTGACCAACCACGTCTGTGGTCGTGGGGTTTCTCAAATCAGGACTGAGGACCGAAGTCCTCCTTCGAGGCCTGTTCCAAGATCTAGGGTTACCACAGAGCTTGAATCCTGGAGCCCTCAGAGTCTTGGCCTCTGGCCCACTTTTAACTTCTCTAGGTTTCTGCTAATTACTTTCCTTTATGCCATTTCTGTTCCAGCCAGCCTATAGCTTCCGTCTCTGTGAACGGACTCATCTTGTCTCAGATTCCTCCTGAATCTTTTGGGAACCCCTCAAGTCTGGAATTTTGGGGGTGGGGAGGCTGTGTCAGTGAGGGAAGAGAGGAATTGGTTCTCTTTGCTTTGGAAGGGGGCCTGCAAGCATGGAGGGAAAATGTGAGCTGTCCTATTTCTGGAAATCTCCAGGGAAAATGGAAGTCAAGACATCCTTTTAACCAGGAGGCAGTGCTATGTATGATAAGAAATTGAGGTAACGATGAAATGTATTTTAGCACCTTCTTTGTACTAAAAACTGCTACTTGACACTTTGTAAATGTTATCTCACTTAACCCTCGTAAGAAGACTTTAAGGTAGGTGATGGTAACCATATTTTGTGGATGGAGAAGTTGAGACTCATACAGGCTGTCCAAGAATGCAAATTGGAGGCTTAAAGGAGAGAGAGCAGTTCCTCTGCGTTCACGAAGGATTTCTGGAAGGGATGGTATTTGAGCTGGTCTTGTGAGATGGACAGAAGGGAACACGTGGAGATGGCGGTGGCCTTTGGCGTTGATGTTTTGAGGCCTGGTATGCAAGGCCTTGGACAATCTGGTCTTTCAAGTTCAATTTCTTGCCAGTTCGTTGCTTTATTTTCCAACCACTTGGAACTAAGCAGCATCCCTGAATATGCAGATGGGGGTATTTCAGGCCTCTGTGCCTCAGCCAACAGCAGCCCTGCTTCTTCACCTCTTTCCTCTCTCCCAGGAGCTTTCATACATCCTCCTTCACCTGGGACCACGTCTACCCGTCTGGTATCTCTGGGTCAGAACGTGACCCGTGGCAAGAGCTCAGTAAATGAACAGATAAACAGATGGGTGGAGGAGCTTGAGCCTTGGGGGAAGACCAGTGATGAGCAAAAACCGGCTCTGTGGGCCTCACGTCCTCCTTCCTGCCCCTTCTGGGGCAGAAAGGCTCATTCACAAGCCCAGGCCAAAGTCAGCACAGGCTTCAGTTCCACTGGCCACAACCGGCGCACAGATGGGGTGCATTAGAGCTTGATGATTTAAAGAGTTGGGTTAAATGCCTGGCTGTGGGGAGTGGGTGAGGGAACCGTGGCTGGCACGGCACAAAGATTCCTTTATTTCAGTCTGCAGCCGCCCCCAGTCTTAAATAATCTATAGATTCTTATGCAGGTCCGCTTAACGGAAAGATCACTGCCCCAGCCCCCTCCTTGGAAAATGGGCCTTTCTTTTCATTTTGTTTCTCTCTCCCATTTAAGAAAGTTCAGGGAGAAAATGTTTCTCCTGTTCTCCCCTCTTGACATAATCTCCTATGCGGTTTCAGAATCTGCCCAGTGGGAGTTAGGAGCTGGGAAGCAGATAACCGGAGCAGCAGTGTAATTAAATGATACTTTGTACTCGTAATAGAGCCTTTCATCTGGAAGCCTGACATTCTGTTGTTTGGTTAAAAAAAAAAAAAAAAAAAGAGTGAGTCTGACTTCCTTATGGAGAAGCAAACACGGAGGCCCAGAGAGCTAAAGCTCTGAGTATGTGGCTGGTAGAGAACTGGGAACAGAGTCAGGACTTTGGGCTCCCGTGGAAATGTGTAGTCGTAAAATTTTGAACAATCAGGGTCTATACTGAGGTGGTGGAAAGAATCCTGCACCAGGCTTCCCACCTTCCTGGCTTGCTGTAAATCCCCGGAGGCCCCATTGCCCGCACGTGACTGTCCAACCTTGGAGTCTCAGTTTCTCGCTGATAAAAGGAGTGAAGTAATATTTGCTGTGTGTAATGCCCGGCAACTAGCACTTCCTGTGTGCTTCCTGTGTGCCATCTCCACGACGGTCCTAGGAGGTAGACAGAACCATATTTGAAGGTCGGGTGAGGAGGTTTACCTCACTGGGTTGTTACAAGGCTGGATGAGATCATGGGTGTGTGGGCGGTTGGCACATCACAAAGCTCCTGTGCAAATAGAAAGTAGTCCCTTCGCTTCTCTTGGTCCAAAGCGGGATTGGGGGTGATGGAGGGGATTGTTCTTGCCTGATAGCAAGCACATTTAGTCTAGCCAAGAGAGCTTCGCTTTAGAACCTGAAGCCCAGGAGTTTGAATTAAGAGGAAAAGGCCATAGAAGAAGACAACAGTAAAGATTTTGTGTGTCTGCGCAAAGGTAACAGAGCATTTGCTCTCTAGGATGGGGGCGGGGGGTGCTCTTTGAATGGAATTGATGACAGAACTATCTAGGGAATGTGCTGAGACATCCTACATTTTCGTAGGGCGTGTTGTGGTCTAAATGCTGGAGCGCTTGCATGCAGAGGTATTTTAAGTTGGCACGAGGAACTGCTCACATTGTTGTTTCTCACTTCACGGTGCAAGCCCCGTTATAAAAATGTACCGTGGTTATAAAATAATAATAGTTTCAATGGGCTAGTGGCCCCAAGCGAGAACAATCTAATGCTCATTTCATTGGAGACTAGCTATTATTGAAGCCTGGAGCTTCACAAACTTTTTTCATGAAAATTTTCTGTCCGTGATCCTTCTTCCTTTGCCTCTCTCCTGCTGACCCATCGCCCTCCGATGGCGTGGTGGAGTCGGATATTTAGGAATGGTGAGTTGCATTAGTCTCTCACGAACTCACTTTGGGGACGGTGGCTTCATTCCAAGACACAGTTTGCTCTGGTGTTCTGGGCCCTTGGAGGGAAGGTGCTGTAGGAGGCTGTGGAGTGGGTGTCCCGGGCAGAGGGCAGGTAGAAATCTTTTCTTCGCCACCCAAAGCTATTTATTACTATGTCAGATCTTCAGGTCAGATTATCTTCTGGTGACAAATACAGAATTCCTAGAATCGCAGATCGTCTAGCCCACCCTCTTTTCATGAGGAAACAGGCCACAGGTGACTCAGTGACCGGCCTGCTGTTCCACAGCCTCAGCACCGGACAAATCTCTCTCATACCCCCTCAGCTGTGCTCTGTGCGAGGAGCTCTGGCTCTTTTCAAGCACTGGGCCTCCTTGTGAGGCCGGGAGGCTTTAGGAGGCCGGTTCTTCTTATTCCCCATAGGGCTCCATTTGGCTTACGGCGGTAGCATTTTAGTTTTCCCTGCCTGCCTAGACGTAAGACGCAGCATTGCTTTGAGTAAGGTAGTAGGGAGGAGGATGTTCTGAAGTCATATATTGGTCTAGTGGCCACCAAGAGGCCCCCCTCTTGCTCGCCATGGCCCACCTCTGCTTCCGAGCACTAGTGTTCAACACCAGTGATTCTCAAGACTTGTACCCCTAACACAGTGGCTTAGAGGTAGTGGACATAGAGGGGTGCTGAAGTGGAAGTCCAGAGACCTGTTCCCTCCTTTCCATTCTGCTCGTCAGGGATTTGTTTCTCTTAATTTGCACCACCCACTGGCTTGTCTTTAATGTATAATAAATATCCTGGAGAGTTCGATGTAGAAAATAAATACGAGAATAGAATTTCTAAAAATCCACTCATTACTTTTTCTCTAAGTGTCTTGAAAATGTTAGAGTGAGCTTTGGATTGTAGTTAGTAGTGTTAATGACTGCTGTGTGACAGCAAGCAGCATAATTCATAAAGAATATGGACAATAAGATGCGGCTCTTGAAGATAATTCCGAGCTCTCCTAACTTCAAATTACATGTTGAATTGTAATTTTATTAACTGAAAGACTTTTGGTGTCCAATAGGTATGTGACCGTGATTCTTACAAAAGCTATAATTCAGTGAAATTAGTAGTTCTATTCCAGCAGGAGGAAAAAACTATGTGTGTATGTAAACCTATAAATGTCTACATCATAAAAAGTGAAATTTTTGTTTCTAAAATAGCATGACCTACAATTGTACCAGAGTTACTGATGGATTTAAAAAAAAAAAAGATATCGGTAACAACCATGTTGGTAGGATCCATACCATAGTGGGTACCTTTGTTTCTTTTGCAATGTTTGTGAAATGTTGAATGTTTGTTGGTTTCCTAAACAGCATTTCTGAGGCACGGCAAATGCAGAAGTGATAAATTATGGAAGAGTTCCAACATAAGCCAATAAGCCCTGTTTAAAAACACATTCAATCAATTTAGCTTTTGTAAGACCTAAAACCACTTTTCCTCAACTATCTGACCTTTGAAAGCCCTAATCTTCTGATGAAGTGATAGTTCTGGAGGAGGGCAAAAGGGCTGTCTGTCTGTTGATCACTTGGGAAGGGGTGACAGGTCTAAAACAGAACATCTTCCAAACGAAGGGATATGGTTAGATTACAGTGTTCTTTGGTGAAAAGAAACCATTTGGAAATTGTAAGATGTAGTATATTATGGTGTCTTCTCTCCATATGGAGAGAGAGGGTCACGTCGGGGTAAGATAAGTCATAAATTATTGCTGGGGTAAATTGTATAACATGATTGTTCGAACATAGGACCACCTTCACTGGATCTCAGAGGCTCTGGGAGGTGGGGGTGGAGGGCAGTGGGGGCTGTGCCTGTCCATGCTGTTTTGTACCATGGGCTCTGTGCTGTATTTGCACATGTACTAAATATGTACTCTGTGTAGCACTCTAGTAGATATTATATATAATATTACCCTCAAGGATTTGATCCTCAGGGAAGTTGGACTCTGACTGGGAGATAATAGGTCCATAAGTCATCCCTTCCTGAAATTTGTATTTCCCCTTATGTTTATCTTAGAGCAGTTATCACGGTGTAACAGTGCCTGTCTCCATTAGCTTGTGAAATGCTTGCGGAGATAATTGTGATATCATCTTTGTTTCTCTAACACTCGGCACAGCTCCTAAAGGCTGGTAGATTTTCAGTGACTACATGAGAAAATGACGATTAGTACTCCAAAATAGAGACAGACATAAGAAGGTCTCAATTTGGAGCTCATGAACTGGCTTCAAGGGATCTCTGAAATTGTGTGGTCAATTCTCTGTGCATATCTGTTTTTCAAGGGAGGGTTCCGTAGCTTTCTGCAGACTCTCAAAAGGTTGTTTATCAAACAACAACAACAACCCATTAAGATCCATCTGTCTAGGAACTGATGTTCTGGGCAGACTTGGTAGGAGAAGTGACATTGAGGTGTGCCTTGAAGCAAGAACCTGGACATGTGGAAATGGATGGGGAGGGGCCGGTAAAAAGAGCAGCATGAACAAAGAGGCGGAGGCAGGAAGCATGCAGGGAGCAGCAATTCCTTTAGGTTAGATAGTGAAGAGCCGTGTGAACACAGGTCGACGGCGTTGATTGAAGCCAGATTGTGGGGAGAATAGAAGTCCTGGCTTGATACTGCTGGCGGTTGGCTGCCACTGAAACTTTTGAGCAAGTAATGACACAGCCAGGGCTTTGCTTTGAGATGGCAAATGTTGTCACAGTGTGGCAGGTGAACTGCTAACGAAGAGACGGGATGGAGGAACCAGCGTGTATGCATTGCATTGGTCTGCAGGTGTTTGGGGCACCTGCGGGTTATTCCGGGAAGATTTGTTGAGCCTTGCTTGGGAAAGAAATATAAGCATTCTAAGGTTTAAAACATTCTATCACTTATAGTCATGACCAAGAGGAATTGAGTTTAGGAGGTTACACTCTTTGGATGGGAGGCAGACCTGCCCCATAGTCACGCTTGCTCCCTGTGAAAATGAATGATCTAGGCGCAAGTAGAATTGCTCACCAATTTATTATCAGAGGAGCTGCTAGGGACTGAGTCTGGTGAATCATCTGTGGTTTTTTTTTTTTTGCTACAGACTGCAGGCAGCTGGAGCATGAATCTGCTCAAATGCGATCCTTTCTGTGCGGTTGCTTTAAATACCAAAAGGAAATGTTGACTTGAGCTATGAGGCGTACCCTGAAAATTAACTTCGTGGTTTGCAAATGCCTGTAAGGTTCCAATCATAAGATTGGGTTGTGCATTAGTGTTTTGGCGTTCAGTAAGGACGCTGATGATTGCAAGCTTGTGTACTTTTAAGATCCAAAGAAACTGTTTTCAACAGGGTGTCTTCCCTGAGAAACAAGAAGTAAGTGCAGGACCCCCACCCTGTGGTTTTATTTAAGCATTGGCATTCCCTCTGTGTCTGGAATGGTAAAGCTGCACCATTGCTGGTTTGGCTGTTTTGGGTTTTTGGGGCCTGACCAAAATCTACCATCATACACTGATTGTTCAGTTCAATGATATTTTTTTGTATTTCAAACAACTTGCCAGGCTCTAGGCTGAGTGCTAGGGATAGAGAGATGAAGCCAATATGGTTCCTGTGCTTTGAGTGCTATCTTTGAGGTACTTGGCAATGTAAGGCTCACTGTGGAGGGCAAAAGAATGTTACAGATGTTGCGTTGGTACCCTAAAAAAAAGAAGATGAAACATCTACGTTGCTGCTTACCTGGTATTTGGTGAACATCTCCTGTGTGCTAGGAGCTCCTTTAGACATTTTCCTTATTACTCCATCACTTTACAACAGCCCTTCGAGGTGGGAATTAACGCAACTTTCCTAAGGTCGTAGGTTACCAAGAAGCCATGTGGGATACAGGTCTAGATAGGTCTATGCCTTCTTTACCACAGCTTGACAGTCATGACCTAGGTGGCTCCTTTTGGCATCAACTATTTTCTGGTGTCTCAGTAATATTGGTGGTAAATCCTACCCTATCTTCCCTCCTATCATTTCCCTTGTCTGAAAAGTCCTCCTTTCTTTTTCTCTATTCACTTTGTACCCATTTTTGAAGAGTAGTTTTTCTGGTATTTTCTAGGTTGTCTTGCTGGACTGTAGGAGTCTCTCCCCTCCACTGAACTCCTATAGAAGTTCACTGCCTGGTTGTTCATTTGGTAGTTAATACTGACTGTCTTGTAATAATATGGTCTGTGTTCTTGTGGTTGTGGGCACTTTTTACATAGAATTGTCTTTGCTTCCTAATAAGATTCTAAATGACCCGGAGTCATAGACTCTCAGAACATTAGAGCTAGAAGGGCTCTTGAACCTACATTTTCCCCTTAAGCTCCTCATTTTACAGGTTAGGAAGCCAAAGCCCAGAGAAATTGAGTGCCTCTTGACTTTGTACTTGGCCACCTCCTTTCTGCCATACCATCTACTGCACCGAAAGTAACTCGTGCTTGTAGATGCTGGAGGCAGGTCTAGGGCAGAGGGCCGATAGGGTAAGACAGAAACATTAAGCTGTATGATCTTGGGCAAGACTGTTCTCTCTGGCTCTCCTTTTTCTTCATCCATCCAAATGAGGCGTTGGATTAGACTGTCATTAAAGTATCCTTCCATTTCTCCCATTTTCTGATCCTAATACAACATCAGAAGATAACACAGGGCAACATAACTTAGTGGTTAACAATGCAGCCTCGGAGCCAGACTACCTGGGCTCAAACCCTTGACTTCACTTAGTGGTTATGCGAGTTGAATAACCTCTCTGTGTCTTAATGCCCTCATTGGGAAGATGGGATTAATATTAACATTAGATACCTATGAGGTTTTTGTGGAAATAAAGTGAGGTGATCCATATAAAGTACTTCTCACAGTGCCTGACATAATAGTAAATGCTCTGTAAAGGCTGGTAGTTGTTATTCCATGAATACTCATTAAGCAAAACCAAAGAAAGTGGCAGACATACCCAGATCCTGACACCCCTAACAGCCCTGGTGAACAGTTCCTTCCTTTTATCTGAGTTTCGGCTATTGCCCGTTTAGCTATACAATTACCAGTGGTCTTCCGAGACCTCTGTAAACATTGAATCTCTTGTTCCTTATAATTCCAAAGGGACCAGCAGGTTTCTGGAGGTGAGTAACAGTGGCAGCCTCTGCTCCTGGACAGGTGGGGTTGGGCTTACCTGCAAGCGGCCGCCAGGCCTCTCTAGAGTTTAAAGGGGAAAAATCTGCCTCTGCCCCCTTCCCATTAGGCTGTCAGGTGGCGATTTTTTTTTCCTCTGACCCACACCAACCAGCTACAGAGACCTCAGACTACTGTGACAATAGCAGCCCAGGCAGCCTGGGTGTTGGAGCCATAGCGGAGAATTGCTCATGAGTCTGGTTCACCTTGGGATGCTTCATGGGGGGGATGGGGCGATGTTCTTTTGAAAGAAGCCATTTTCATTATCTTTAAAAAACAAACCCAAAAGGAATCTCTGATACCTTTGTTTCCGAAGCACTCAGCCAGCTCATGAAGGGAGGGTTTGACCTGGTGACCCAGAGTATTGTCTCTGAGGTCAGGGCTGCCTAGCCCCGGGGCAGGGGGGGGTGCTGGGAGGAGGGGGGTGGCGCTTTAGCTCTCTGCTTCCCTCCCCTCCCTTGCCTATTGCTAGTGGCTGGACTGTGACTCAGGGAAGGAGGGGGGAGGAGAGGAAGAGAGGAGGAGATGGCTCCACCAGCTGCTGCTGAAAACAACAACAACATCTAATCAGTCCGTGAACTCTCTCCCCTCCCGGCCTCCCAGACCAGTGATGAGAGAGGCTGAGCAGGTGGCACTGGCTCCCCCTCCCCCTTGCCTCCAACACCTTTGGGACTTTGAAGGGACAACTTCTGTTGTCAGAAGGGAAGTAAGTGATCTAACTTTGGGGGCCCAGGAAACTCCTTTTCCTCCTGTTAGGGCTGGTCCCAACAACAGCATTTGCTTTAACTTTAACTCTCCAACAGATACCTGAGGGGACTGAAAAGCTTTTCCTTGCCAAAACAAAAGATCCCGGAGTGGAACCTCCTGCACTAAATCCTACAATTGTCGCACATTTAGCGAACCCCTCTTACATGTTAGGTATTGGGAATACAGTGGCAAACAGATGTAAGCTTTGCCCTCAGCCAGCCTGTGCCCAGTACCCTTTGGTCACTGGAAAGCCCATTATCTGCAGAAGGAGCTGGTGGCAGTAGGAGTGGGGATCCCCATCCGTACCTGGTACCCAGGGCTGTCTGGGACAGCCGAGAAACCAACATTTCCATGTTGCTTTCCATCCAATTTGCCTAATTTCCATGAGATGACCAACTGTGTAGAGTCTTTTCCCTCACCGTCCCTGTCCTCCACCGCAATGGCAGCCTAGGCCCAGCCTGGTAAAACAGCCTGCTAGACTCTTGAAGCTTGAGTGGGCCAGAGAATTAGATCCACTGTTCTCTGATGTGGCTTTGGAGGAAGGTCTGTTCTCAGGAACAGGCCTCTAACCATTGGGTGCCGGTCGCTTTGTTTACTTCTGAAAGCTGCACAATTTTACCCTAAGCCCCTCCCCTCTTGATGCAGAATGTTCCAAATAACAGGTCAGGCTCTGAGGAGCCCTTTAAGGTCCCCCTCGTCTCCCCTCCCCCAAACAAATTCACCCAGGAAACCGAAGGGGAGAGGAAGCTGGAGAAACCAGACTTCCCGGAGCTCCTTAAGCTCCAAGTCCCCATATTTCTTGATCCTGGCTTCAGCAGGAGAAAGAAAAAGCAAAGTATATCTGTGGGGGAGGAAAGGTCCTCCCTGTCTGTCTCCTTCTCTGTAAAAACAACAGGCCAGTCTGCCCTGGGCGGTGTGGGGGCAGGTGCTGGGTAAATACACAGGGAAGGAAAGCCGATAAGATAAGGGCTGACAAATCTAGGTCACCAGGCTGCTGCCAGGCACCTGTGCGACTGGTCACCTTGAAACTGACAGGAGGGAGGATGGACACAGACAGGCTGACCTCCCGTGCCTTTGTTTGTTTATTTATCAACATTTCTTGAGCACCATTATATTCTAGGCCATGTGCCAGGGGTTTTCAGGCCCCTGTGTGTCTCTGTCAGGCAAAATCTCCTGGATCCCAGGCCTGTAACCAGTGCTAGAAAAAATAAATGACATCATGCAAAAGCCAGTTGGTCCACTAACTTCCAGGGTGGGGGCAACCAGTCTCTTAGTAGAAGGCAGGGGCCTCTTTGGAGTCTTCGTTCCCTCTTCCTGCAACAAAATGGTTGGCAAAATTTTCTTCAAAGGCCAGATAGTAAATTTTTAGGCACTGCTGGCCATATGGTCTCAACTATCCAACTCTGCAGCCATGGAGAATACATAAACAAAGGAGCATGGCTGTGTTCCAGTTAAATACTTCTGAAACAGGTAAAAAGCGCAGTTTGGCCCTTGTGCATTATTTCCTGATTCCTAAGCTAAAAAATGGGAACGAGTTGTGAAATGCATGTTGGAGAAATGTGTTGATGTGATTTCAGGAGAAATCTAAAGCCAACGCAGTGGTTACATTTGCTATGGATGGTGTAGGTGCTGATGCACTGTGCTGCTCATCGACTAGTCCTGTTTGACACCGCGGTGTCAGCCGCAGAGGCCACACTTCAGCCCCAGCCATCTAGCACTCACAGGTTCCCACCAAAGGTTACAAGGTGACCAAGCCAGACAGAGCACATAGTTTCACACAACGTCATCACTGTAATGGGAAAACAATGTGGGGCCCTGCAGACGGAGTCAGTGGCGTCATTTTAAAGTCTTGA
The DNA here is from genome assembly GCA_030068075.1 of Paguma larvata. Taxonomy (NCBI): domain Eukaryota; kingdom Metazoa; phylum Chordata; class Mammalia; order Carnivora; family Viverridae; genus Paguma; species Paguma larvata. Next base: position 55,420,793 of record CM057843.1, read on the forward strand.
ATGAAGAGTCAAATCACCTCTGTTCTAGATCTGGCTCTGCCACCAACTCTTCAGCGTGGCCTTGAGTAAGTCATGTAACCTCTCCGACCACTCAGCACGTATTGAATATGAGACACTGGGGAAACCCCAATGGACACATGAAAATGTTTGCCCTTAAGTAGCTTAGGCTCTAGTGGGGAAGACAAACAGGTAAATTATTATCAGATGTAGTGAAACACAGGCTTCGGGGAGGTGGTTGTTTAGGATGCTCTAGGGGCAAAGAGCAGGATGAGTTTTTTCTAAGTGAACAGGAAAGGTCGGGGTGGGGGCAGGTCCATTCTGAGCAGAGGCAGAGAAATACTCTAGAGGAGATCAACCTTAAGGAATCATAGCAAGAGATGGAGAGAGTGAGAGAGGGAAGAGGTCAGGAGGGGTGGATTGCACAAGGCCCGAAGGCCCAGCTAAGGAATTTAGATTCAGTTTTGTATGTGTAGTGGGCCACTGAAAGCACTTTTAAGCAAGGGAATGATAGCATTTGATTGAGATTGGACTAGAATATTATAATATAGCCTAGTTCGTAAAATCAACTTCTCCAGCTTCTATAAACTATATATCCATGAGCTTCGTGTGAACAGGAATGTTGATATTGTGTAAAGTTAATAAACACTGATGATTAAGCCAGTGCTGTAATTCACAGCCAGGCTCATTTCGTCCCTTCAGCTAAACAGCAGCCAGACAGATCATTGGCAAACACCAGACACCCGTAATTCTGAGAAGAGGGCCTTTCAAAGTTCCCTGATTTGCTGGGCCAGGTACTCCCTTTAGCTCGACCCTCTTAGCTGGCTTCTTGAAGCTCGCCGAGTCATCATAAGGTGGCAGTTGCACCCCTACATTGATGAGTTTTTCTATTATGTTAAAGTAAGAACCGAGCTGCAGAATTCAGACGGCTTTTGGTGTAGTCATGGGGTTTGGGACAGGGCAAAGTGAAGGGGAGAAATAGATGGCTTCTGTACTTTCCCGTGTTTCAGCACATGTATGTAGTTGAAACTGGCCCTAGAAAGAAAGTGGGGATTCTGGGCAGGCGCCCCCAAATCTGGTAGCACATCAGAATAACCTGGGACAAAAAAGGTTGATCTTCAGGACCTACGTCCAGAAATTCCTATTCTGTAGGTCTGAATGTGACTAAGAATGAAGTTCCTGCCTGAGGGAAGGAAGCACCTGTCACCTAGGATACAGGACTTAAGGAGGCATTCACTCTCTCAGGGCTGTACAAGTGCAAGGGCAGCGCCTCAGACCAAGGGCCTCCTTAAAAGTGCTAGGTGCCGGCTTCCTGGCTTGCCTAGTCCCAGCAGCCGCCTTCTTGCTTTGAAGATAGCCAGGGCAAGCTGGCCCTAGTGTTCACTGTCTACCTTCTAGCTCTTTCCACTCCCTACAGGCACAAAGGGTGGTTTTGACTAACATTTGTTTGACAAAGAAAAGAACTCTTTGGAGACCTTCCTCTAATAATGATGACAATAGTTATCATTTTACTGAGTGTTATCTAAATGCCAGTGCTGTGCTGGTATTTACATCTTTTGTCTCACATCTTTTGTCTCATACTGACCCAGAGAGAGATGTACTACCATTGTTACCATTTTGGGAAAGTGAGGCTTAGACAAATTGAATTGATCAAGGGGACCCAGTTAGGAAAGGGTAAAACTGGAATTCAGGCGTGACTCCCGGTTCATACCCTTCAGTGCTCCATCACACTGTTTCTTGCTCTAAATTAGCAGAGAAACCCAGCCCAGCCTACTCTCTTAGTGCTTCCCAAGCTATCTGCCTGGCTCAGAAAACCCCTATTCCTGGGGTCTTGAACTTGGACCAAACATGACACCTTAGGGAACATAATACCCTATGGTCTCTGGGTTTTTTTTTTTTTTAATGTTTATTTATTTTTGAGAGAAAGAGAGAGAGAGAGAACGAGCAGGGGAGGAGCAGAGAGAGAGGGACACAGAATCCAAAGCAGGCTCCAGGCTCTGAGCTGTCAGCACAGAGCCCAATGCAGGACTCAAACTCACGAACCATGAGATCATGACCTGAGCCAAAGTCGGCCGCTTAACCGACTGAGCCACCCAAGCGCCCCTCTGGATTTTTTTTAAAATAGTTTTTTGACCCACAGAGCCATGGCAAACAGGGGGAGGGGGGGGTTGAAGGAAGAGCACAGGTGATTCTCAGCAGGGGAAGAAGAGTTATTCTTTCTTAAGCTGTTTACTAATTAGCTCCTTTTGCTCCTGAAACCAGAAAGAAGAGGAACTCAAGAGTCAGCAGGGCTCAGAAGCCCTAATTAATTTGTGGTCCAACTGGGTCAGGGAGAGTGACCCTGTGCAGTGGCTTTTTTATTTTCAGGGACATGTGTGCCCCAGCTCACTAGGGCAGAGTTCCACAGCACTGAGGGGAGGGATTCCACCCCCCACCCCTGGGAGTTAGATCTCCTGTGAAGCACATGTCTGCCTACTCAGTCCCTTCCTCCCTGAGCCTCTGGCTGGGCTCCTGCTGGTGTTAAGTTGCCCCAAATACTCAGTCTCTCATTTCACATCGCCAGGCAAAGATCCCACAGCCAAGGTGCCCTTTCGGCTTAGCTTTCCCATTGGCTGCTCACTGACAGATAAGCTCCTAAGAGGAGGGAAGGGGGAGGGCGGAGAGGTGAGTAACACCTACAGCAGACCCCTTCGTCATGCTGCATAAAGCATGGGCGCTTTGGCTCCCTCATAATTGTGTTTGATGAGGCAGTCCCTGGGTGGTGGCCAGCGTCCTAGCCCCCATCTTTTGTTGGTACAACTGTACATATGCTTAAGCTTTACCTAAGGGTTCAAATTGGAGGCTGAAAGTTTTTAAGTGTCAAGAGACGAGGAAACTCTGTATCCGGTGCGTGGGCTGGGAGGATGCAGGGGCTTCTGAGCCAGGCTCCGTTTCTGCAGAGTCTGCTATGGCCAGGGCCGTGTGGCCTCCCTGTCTGGACCTCGCAGAGACGGTTCGTTCCTCCGGCTGGGTGGAACTGAGACGCGAGTGCTGCTCCTAGTCAGGAGGGGGACGAAGCCAGCGGACAAAATGTTCTTGTGCCTGGACGACCAGCCACAGCACAGCCCAGGTCCCTGGGAATTGAGATGAAACCTTTCCTCTTTCTTTAGCCAACCCGTATCTTGAGTAACAGATGAGTTACTGCCAGACAAACTGGTTTTAATTTACCTTTTTAAAGAGATAGATGCACTTAAAATAAAAATGAGCAGGACGTTTGCACGGTCGGCATTGCCAGCCTCCTTGCCGTGGGGAGTGAGCACGTGCTCCTGGGCCTCCACGGCTTCTCTCTCCCCCGTCACTTGCATCCGGAGCAAACCCCTGGAACCCGGTTATGGGGATTATTGCGTTATGTGGAGTTGATCTTTCAATCAGGAAATTTCCTCAAGAAGAGGTCCTCAACCAGGGCCTCCAAATGCAACCCTGGAGGTAGGTGCCAGCACGACAGAACCCAAGAGCTGGGCATCTGTGTTTAAGTTGGTCTTGAGTATCCAGAGACTATTTAAGAATGTGTACAGAAAGGTAGCAATTAAATGTTTGTCTTGGAATAAGCCTGGCCTCTGCATTCTCCCAGGAGCCCTCGCCTAGGGAAGATGATTAAAAATAGATCTGAGTAGCACTTCCTGCCTGGCAGATGGCTGATAGCAAATGCTGGGGCTTGCAGCTAGCTGACCTTTCTTTTCTGAAATCTGCTCTGTGTTTCCATGATGCTAATTGAGTCCCTCTCTAGACCTAAGCAAAGAGCTGGCTGCAAAAAAACAAAACAACAAAACAAAACAAAAAACCCAAAAAACCCAACAACACAAGGTTTGCTGTCCCGGCTGGGCTCAGTTCATGGAGCAACTTGAAAGCGCTGGAATTCACATGGAAACACCCACTCTGTGGTCCAACTGGCTGGTCCTTGTTTAAAAACTAACAAGTTCTGCTTTCAGATTTGCTGCCCAGCGCTGTTAAGGATCCCACACCCTCTCCACCCCCATCAATAAGGAAAAATTAGTGGAAAGGGGAGTGGTAGGAATGCCATGTTAGATGTGTACACAATAGACAATGCTTTCAGTCACTTCAAAACGAAGCAGAGGCCCCATAGAGAGGCAGGGACTTCTTGAGATTTGGCTTCCAGGAGTGGTTCTATCCCCATCAGCTATCTTTCCTCACTTACACTGATAATCTTTGAGACCATACTCTTAGGTGGTATCGAACTATGGAAGACACAGGGTGTGATTGCAAAGGCCTAGGGCCCACTGCCCGCTTCTCCTGGAGCTGTTACCCTCTCCTGGGAAGGAGACGGGGATGTAGGTAGATGGAGGCGGTGTCGAGTGCTCATATTCCTTCAAATCTTACTTCCTCTCCAAGGAATGCCCCCTTGCTAAATTGTCCCCCGAGAATGTTCTCCTCCTCTTCAGTTCCATCCGTGTTCTCAGAAACTCCTTTAACGTCCATAACGTGTCACAAGGATACACACTGTTTTATGCATATTTTGTATATTTTAGTCCTGTTTTCTAATTAGTTAGATTATAACCACCTTCAGCACGGAGCTAGTTTGCTGCATTCTCCTTTGTGCCCAGCCAGGTCTGGGACTCAGCTGCTCGTTAAATATTTGTTGATTTATAATTATGGAGGCACAGTATTCCTCATTATGATCATATCACAAGATTCTAAGTCATATCCTTGCTGTCGGACATTTAGATCCCCCCCCCCCAGTTTTTATTTTATTTTATTTTTTGATGTTTTTATTTATTTTCGAGAGAGAGCGCGAGCTGGGAAGAGGCAGAGAGAGAGGGAGACGCAGAATTTGAAGCAGGCTCCAAGCTCCAAGTTGTCAGCACAGAGCCCAACACAGGGCTCCGACTCACAGACTGTGAGATCATGACCTGAGCCAAAGTCAGCCGCTTAACCAACTGAGCCAGCCAGGTGCCCCTAGATTTCCCCCCAAGTTTTTAAATCATAGACTACATTCATGTGACACAAAACTCTTTTGCCCGGGAGATGATGTTCCAATGCCTGATATTTCACAATGTGCCTGGGGCTCTGGTTTTGGCCAGGGAAGAAGGTTGAGCACCAGGGTATGTGAAAAGGTTTTAAGTTTCTATGTCTCGAGGACAAGAGTCCTAAAATAGGAGTTGTCAGATAAGATAGGCCAGCTGATGAACAGAAAAGACTTTTTATGCAGATAAACAGGAAGTTTTAAAAACATGAGAGAAGAGGTCTAACTCTGAGTCAGAAGTGCTCCTTTAATGTGCGAGGCGTTTATTCTCTTGAGAAAGTGGGTTCACACAGTGTTCACCCTCGGAAGAGTCCTTCTTGCTCAACCCCCTCATTTCACAGATGATGCAACTCCCGGGCCAGAGGGTCAGGGATCTGTCCAAGGACATCATGCAGTAGGAGGCAGGTCGTCTAGCCTTGCCCCACAGGGGCAGGAGCGAGCAGGATGGTTGCTCTGACATAGTGTCATGTTCCGTTTCTAGAAGGAATACCTAGAATCACCAGTGCCCCGCGTTTACACTTTGGCAAGCACCCTCTCCTCATTTATATGCTCTCGTCTCTTTCATAAGAGCCCTTCGGCTGTGATTTCTTTAAGCCCCACCATGATTTGTCTCTTTCTTTGTAACTATTTCTTATAACTCCACTCATAAACCTAGTCCCTGGGTGTGTGTGTGTGTGTGTGTGTGTGTGTGCGTGCGTGCATGCACGCGTGTGCGTGCGTGCGTGTGTGAATGTAGGGATTAAATGGAGATACAGGCTGCCGTGCTCACTGGAGGAAAGCCTGACCCTAGACGTAGTCCCTGCCACAGTGGGAGGAACACATTAGTCAGCCTACTTTATAGTGTGTGCAACCCGAGGTCCAATCGTTTGAGGCCTTGTGCTATGGTTAGCATTTCCAGGAGAGCAAAGTGTTGAAGGTATTTAGAGAACACCCAGGATGGAATGAAAAATGAGGTTTAGAAGATAGGGTAAACTTGGCGAGGGTTAAAACCACATCACATACAGAAATTCGAAGGAACTGGTAGAAGGAAAGGTACTGCTCTTTATGGAAAGCCTGTTCTATGCCAGGCATTCCACTTTCTGTGAAGCGGGTATTGTTCTCCCATTTGGTAGATGAGGAACTTGATACCAGAGAGGTGAACGCATCCAAGAGCACATGGTACAGAAACTGGGAATTGAATCTAGTTCGTGCAACTGTGTAATTCTCCCATGATACCAGGCTACTAAGCTGGGAGAAGTTCAGCCTGGACAAAGAAAGCTTGATGCAAGCAAGATTATAGCTTTAAAGATACCACTCGAAGTGTTGTTTGGCACCAGAAGACATAAAGATGGAGCATTCTGGGAACTCTCAGGAGATAAGAGTTCAGCTCATACAAGGAATTAGGGACAGGCAGAGTGACTGGCTGTAGAATGGGCTTCCTGGGGAGTCCGAGAGTTCCCTGTCCCCAGAAGAGGTTTGATAGAAACGTGGGTGACAGCCATGCATCAGATGAGTGGCTGACTTTTGGAGATCTTTCAAGTCCCAATGGTCTATGAAATTAAAACTGGGTAAGGTCACTATGTATATTTTGTTTGGTTTTGAGATCCTTTGCTATACCAAAGCTGCAGTCCACTGCAGGAGATGCCTATAGAATGCTGTTAGTTAAGACTTTCTTTCTATTCTTTTTTAGCTAACTCCCCAAGCATTTTTCTGGGTTCTCTGCTCATTCTTTGCCATGAAGTCCTGGTGCCAAAGAAGGGATTTTAAGGGGCCTCTTGGCTTTTAATTATTTGTTCTCACAGCTTATGAAATGAGAATTGTTCACTCAGTAGTGAGCCGGGAAGGTTCAGGTTGGGTTGCAAAGAACATTCCTTTGGTGGTCTTAAGTCAGCCTTAAGCATTGTAGGTTCACACATTTAATTTTACCTGTTCACTGAAGAGTAGCCAAGCTCTGGCAAAGCAGTTGATGTAGCACAACTAATTGGTAGACCAGAATTCTAATTTGTTAATTTACAGTGGAACAGATAATCCTGAAAGCTCAGACTATGTGTTATCTTCCTTGAAGGTAAACCCGCTTGAGCGAGAGAATTAAATTTAGGCAGTTGCTCAGTAAATATAGAATCAGAGCAGAGGAAGCTGAATAGCCTAAGCGATTTTCATCAATCCTGACAGCTTGATCCATCCTTCTTCATCAAAGAGACAGATTTTCCAGGTGAACACGCTCTAGAAAAATCTTGGGACTTGGCGTCAAAAGCTGTAGATTTATGTTCCGACCTTGACTTAACAAGCTATGTGAAATTGGGAAAGTCCCTCGAACAGCCCTGGGTTTCAGTTTCCTCTGATATTTTAGAGATTGAATTAGTTAATGTGTGTGAAAGTGCTTTGTACATTCTGATGTCAGTATTAGTCTAATTCTGTTAGGCCCCTTTCTTTTAGTGAGTCACCTGGACAACACCCTTTATCCCATCCTTACTCTCCCTTAGACTTTGGAAGCAGACTCGCTGGGTCTCTTTCATCTATTCGTTGTTTGACCCTGGACTTAATTTTCTCATCTGTAAAATGGGGACCATGATTGTACCTAGTTCATCAGATTGATAACGGATTAAATTACTTGGTTTATATAAAACAATTTGAATCTTTCCTGGCATATAGTAAGCACTATATAGATAGTAAGCACTGGATACAATCGTACTGTTTTTTAAAAAAAATTTTTTTTAACATTTATTCATTTTTGAGAGACAGAACATGAGTGGGGGAGGGGAAGAGAGAGAAAGACACAGAATCCAAAGCAGGCTCCAGGCTCTGAGCTGTCAGCACAGAGTCGGATGCAGGGCTCAAACTCACAGACCTGAGCTGAAGTCGGATGCTTAACTGACTGAGCCACCCAAGGGCCCACAACCGTACTGTTATTATTTCACAATTTCTAATTGAATGAGCCAGCTTAATTTCTTCTATAAACTTTCCAATTTCACTACAGCGATTGCTTGTTACAGAACATTTTTAGAGCGCCCCCCTCCGTAGTGCATGGAGTGCATGCATGGTTCAATCTCGGAAGCCTTTTCTGGTCTTTTTGCCTGGATTGGTCGCAGGGGAAGACTTACCTTGAGAGTCTGAGGTTTTACCCACTGACATCAAATATCTTTTGTAGTGTGAGGACATTTCATTTGCCAGTGTCCAGTTGGCTTTGGAAACAAGTGTAGATTGAAACATAAACCCGAGAAATCAGTATTAGTCCTTCCTAGGTAAATTAACTTGCATTATCTTCTTAATTTTAGCCACTCATAGTGAATTATTTTCAAAGACCTGATGGTTTTGAGAGAAATTTGAGTTCTATTACTTCGGCCCCCATAATAGTTTTAGTTTTATATATTTGAACCGAACTGCAGAGGGCCCCAGTATTAATGACTGCCTGCTATCACATTCGGATTCCACTACCTCCACTCTCTTGACCTAGAAGCCAGTCTCCCTGAACAGACCTAATGAGAGTGACATGTCCAGCTTCCTTCTGTAGCGGATGGAGCTTGTCTGATTATGGGAATCCCCTGCTCTTTATCTTTCGGAAGAAGGCATGTTTTCTGTGCCTTCTCTGTGGAGGGCCAGGAGCAAACGCAGGATGTTGAGAGCTGGCGGCATCTGTTTTCCCACTGGCTTCATGTTTATATTGGCATCTACTGTCCTAACTCTTTGCCACAAACTAGAGAGTCTTATCTGCTCTTGGTTCAACAGAGAACAACCGCTCAGTCCCCAACCACATCTGAGGCCCTTAGAACAGCTGGGAGAGGTGTGGGAGAGGAGCTGTGGGTGTCCGTGGCTGTAGGGGGTTCGGAAGAGAGTCTGGGGAAGCACTGGTAAGACAGCCCAGCCCTTCTAGACTGGTCAAGCAACTCCCATTTTAAATCCAGAAGGCCCGTGGTCGTGCGAAAAGAAACAAACATTTATTAAATGCTGTTTTGAGAGCCAGGCACTGTGCTTTATGCACCGGCCTTCATTTAATACAACATCCCTTTGGAATAGGGCGCTGTGTTTCTCCCTTTTGTAGATGGAGCCCTGAGGCTCAGATGGACTTGGCTCAAGGTGACACAGCTTGCTCCCAAGCCTGCGTCCTTTCCACTGAACACCAGGCAGACATGATACCACGAGGGAGCAGACTTTGCAAACTCTTCCTCTAGTCCATTCTGTTTCCATTCCAGTTCTCTATTCTAGGTCCATCCCGAAAAGCAGTCTGTTTCACATAGGTGAACAGGAAGGTGAATTTGAATGGTCTGATTGTTAAATGACTTAGATCCCAGAATATCCCTCCTTTAAGCAATTAAACGTGGCGCCCAGACCGCTCAGCACCTTTTGTGTCTGCCGTTCGTTGCTTGCATCATTTGCATCATGTATGCTCCCATGCCCTTGGAATTTTATGACTCCACACAGCAGATATTTCCTCCAGTCCCTTCCCAGCCCCTCCCTCCATCTGTTTAGGGAATGTGAGGGTGAACGGAGACCTACGGAAACTCAGAGCCAGGGGAGGAGGGCTGGAGGAGGCCATGCTTCTGCCCCTAGTCAGCACACGTGGCTCTCCACCCATCTCAACGTTTCTAGACAGATCTGTGAAAGCTTTTTGCAAACGGTAAACACGTATAAATGGCTTTGTTCTTTCCTCATCTTTCCTAGTGACCTGTGTCCTAGTGTGGAAGTCATACAGAGCCAGGAAATTCTTCCCTTATAATTAACCCAAGTCTCTCTTATTTCCGTCTACGTCCATTTCCTCGTCTTCTTGCAGAGAAAGTGGAAGAAATCCCCTTTAATCTTCTTCCCTCTTAGCTAAACTCTCCCAGTCTCTTTAAGCTGCACTTGGGTCCTAATTCTGGAAGTTTTCATCATGTTCATTGTTCTTTATTATCACCCTTCCCACTTTCTCCATATACTTCCTCAAGGGTGAAATCCAAACAGGACCCAGTATTATTCTGCATGAGTTTCAGCTCTTTGGAATGGAGCCTGTGGCTTACCCTGGCCCTAAATGGTAAACTCCACTGGGCCCGACCATGGATGGAAAAAGAATGAGGGAGGAAAAGGACTGACCTGGCCCTCCCCGGCAGAATGTCAGACCTGCTGAGTGGGGATGTTTAACCAGCACCCCGAGGGCAGGGGGTTTGCTAACCCGCCTTTGGATCTCTACCTAATACTTCTGCTACCTTCTTGCTGAGGTGGTATGTAGGATAGTATATAGTGCCTTCAGCAAGTACATGGAGACAGGGCAGATTCGTGGCTGTCAGGGGCTGGGGCAGGGAACATGGAAGTTGACTGGCAAAACACGAGATTTCTTTTTGGAGTGTGGAAATGTTCTGGAATTGGATGGTGGTGACGATTGCACAACGTTATGAATATATCAAGAGCCACTGAATCTTATACTTTAAAAGGATGACTTTTATGGTAATGTGAATTACATTTCAGTTAAAAATGACTCAACTTTATGTTTGTGCCAATAAGTTCTTTTATAGCTGTATAATAAAAAGAAATTGTAACAGCAACAACAAAATATATATAAAGCCTTGAAGTTTATGAAACACTTGTTTTCATACACAGTATCATTTCTTTCTCATAGACAGCTGGTGTGAGTATGAATACTATTTTATTGTGCCCATTTTACAGATTAGGAAATCAGGTCTCAGAGTAGTTAATTGGCTTGCTCGAGTTAGCAGCGTAGCTGGTACACGGCAAAGCCAGGGCTCAGACTGTGGCAATCTGCCTCTCCGAAGCCCACGTAATTCACCCTGCCTGAGGATGGTAGGGCGGAGAAGCAAGCGCTCAGTGTTTTAAAGAACTCATGGAACGTGGCTGGAAAGGATCCCGGGGAGCTTCCGTCTCATCCCTCCATTTTTATGGAGACTTTGAGTTGCACAGAGTGAACACCTGCCTTTCGTCGTAATAGTAGAGAAAGGGGGAGATCAAAGTGACCAAAGAAAAGGATTTTGTAAACCCACATAGATTACAGTCAGCCTTTTCGTCTCTCTCCTCCAGGCTCCTGAACAGGCCGGAGAGGAAAGATAGAGAACTCTGGACTTCATTTACCTTGTCTTACTTATTATCCTCTGAACCCCTATGAAATAGGCATGGTTTCCGTCTACAGATGTAAAAGATATGGAAGTTGAGAGAAGCTGAATAATTCTTTCAAGGTCAAGTAGCTAATAAGTCGTAGTTGTAAAACCAGGATTCCAACCAGATCCTCTTATCGTAGGCAGTATGCACCTTTGCTCCTCGCTCCCAGACGCTGCCGCGGGAGGAGCTCCGTGTCCCTCATGTCCCGAGGCACAGGCTCAGTTGACAGTGGTTGGCCTTCCCATGAGAGGAGAGGGCCTGCAGTGGAGAGGCTCTGCTTCGTGCTAGGAGGCCTTCATGCCTGAGTCTGCTCAAGGGTGAGGACCTGCGCCTGTACCAAGGGGAAGGAACTCACATGTTTGCTCTTTTGCCACTCCCCCCCAAAAGTATTCATTTTCAGTGGTCCTCTTACTTTTGAAAGGAACTGCTGTCTTCCAGACTTTCAAAAGGGGCCAGAAATCGGTGGTTTTGGATACTAAACAGGAAACTCAAAGCCCTTTCCGTTCCTTTGAGCTGGCTGGAAGGGCTGGGGCTGGAACTATTACTTGCCTTTAAAGGACAGAAAAAAAAAGTGTTGCGTAATTTAAAACACACACACACACGCACACACACACCCCAAAAACCCTTTCCTGGAGTCCTGAACACCAGCCTTGGTTGATACACAACATGGAAAAGAACGGTCTTGTTGCCTGGCAGTAATGACAGCAAACAAATGTGTCCCACAGTCTGTTTGGGATCTCCTGGTCTGAAATTCTGTTTGCTTCATTCTAATTGCTTCCTTAACTTCCTTTCAGTCTCCCCACCTTGGTACCACCCTCCCTCAAGAGAGTGCCAGGCGGTGCCTGGTTATGCCAGCCTGGGCTGGGCCCCACAGGATACAGCGATCCAGCCGGGGCTATTCTTGTCTGTGTCTATTTGCAAGATGCCTGTTGTTCTCAGTGGCTGTTTTTCCCATCATAAGTGTTGACTTGGCAGAGGCCCAGAGTGGAAGCCATGGTAGAAGAGCTTCCAGAGTCTCGGCCCAGGAAATTCAGCTGGTCCTGAGTGCCAGCCTGAGGAAACGGGTTCACAGTTCTTCAGGGGGTACCTGAGTACATACGGCCTCCAAGACAGCCTTTTGCAGAGAGTGGGCCTCTGCCAGCTGACTTCCGTAGAACAGACCTGGAGGAACCCTAGTGGCCCTGAGAGGCACCTCTGGACCTGGCTGGCATTTCTCTTCTCTGCCATGTGCCCTCTCCCACCGCTACTCTCTAGGAATTCTAAGCTGTGCCAGGCTAGAGGAAATTCCTTGTAGGTCCTGCCCTGAAGCAGACGGAAACCCCCGGAGCGGTGGTCTCCAAACTTGACAGAAAAATTCGTTTAATGTTTATTTTTTGAGAGAGAGACAGAGTGTGAGCGGGGGAGGGGCAGAGAGAGAGGAAACAGAATTCAAAGAAGGCTCCAGGCTCTGAGCGGGCAGCATAGAGCCCGATGCAAGGCTCAAACTCACAAAGCTCGAGATCACGACCTGACCCACAGTCGGAGGCTTAAGTGACTGAGCCACCCAGGGCCCCCCAAACTTAAAAAAAATCACATACCGGCTATTAGTAAAATGTTTGAGTATATACTGCTAACATATGGATACTTAGCTTCTAAGTGGCGTCATGTACTGCTATGTAATATACACATTAGAGACATATATCCAAAGACATTTTAAATAACTAATATAATTTAAAAGGGAGAAAAAAAATTACAAATATGTTTTCAAATCTTATTTAATGAAGGTATGTATTTTAACATACTCTTTCTTTAAAAAATTACCGTTAATCACTTTCCGATACAGTAATTCTAAGGTATGTCCTAATGAGAGTGTAATTCAGTGCTTCAGTTTAACAATTTCCCTAGCCAGAAAGTTCCTTACAAAGAAAGGGAGATTCAAATGCAACATCAGCATGTTCGTGCTTATGAAAATCATGATTCCCACAGTCCAGCCCATTTACCCAATTACACAAAGGTTTTTGCTGAACTTCGCGCTTGCTCTTGCAAACTTTCAGAAAAGTGCTTTGTAACAAGGCTTCAAACCCCTCTGAGACTCTTTGTTTGGAGAGTATTAGGAAATCATTTATAACTCCTAATGGTACAAATATAGAAATACAGTGTACAGATGGGAGATTTCAGAGATGGCTTATTTTTAAATGTTTACTGGATTAAAAAATTTGTAATTTTACAAAGTAGATTTCACTCTTTGGTATACAGTCCTATGAGTTTTGACAAATACATGGTTTCGTAACCCCCGTAATGAAGATCACAATTCCATCTCCCATGTTACTCTCTGTAGTGAAACTCTCCCTTTACTCATAACATGGCAACCACTGATTTAGCCTGATACGTTTAAGATTCGTCCACGTTGTTATCTGTATCAACAGGTTGTCCCCTTTTATTACAGACTACTGTGGGAGGTATCAGTTTAGCCATTCACCAACGGAGAGACACTTAGTTGTTTCCAGTCTGGGACAATGACGAACAAAGCTGCTCTGAAAACATTCTCTGGCAGGTTTTTACATGAACATAGATTTTCATTTAACTTGGGTAAATGAAACTACCAAACTCTTGTCCAAAGTGGCTCTGCTGTTTTGCAGTGTATGAAAGAATTCCAGTTGCCACACATTCTTGACAGCACTTGTTTTTGTCAGCTGAAAGAGATTTAGCCATCTGATAGGTGTGCGGTGCTTTCTCCTTGTTTTTAATTTGTGCTTTCTCCAAAGACTAGCGGTGCTGAGCATGTGACTGTTTACCATCTGTTTATTTTTGCTGAAGTCTGTTCAGATCTTTTGCTCATTTTATATTTTATCAAAAAAAAAATTTTTTTTAAGTTTTATATTTTGGCTGGGTACAATGTACTTTATTGATGGTACATGATAAAGTAGGGTTCCCCAAGCCCCTCCCTTTTTCAGGGGGTCTGGGATGGAAACTGTGTAGAGGTCATGAAATTGCCAGTATGTTAGGGGATGAGTTGGGGCAAGGACTCCACAGCAGCTGACACCCCCTCTCTTCTTGCTCTCCTTGGGGCTGGTGGTCCAGGGGGCTTTTAGTCCTTGGAGGCCTTGTGGACCAGAAGGCCTACCACCTGGTTGCTGTAGCCAAATTCACTGTCATACCAGGAGATGAGATTGACACAGCGGTCATTAAGGGGAATGCTGGGCCCAGCATCCAAGATGGAAGGGTGGGCGTCACTGTTAAAATTTCAGGAGACAACCCGGTCCTCACTGTAGCCCAGAATACACTTGAGGGGGCCCTCTGAGGCCTGCTTCACCACCTTCTTGATGTCATCGTGTTTGGCAGCTTTCTCCAGGCAGCAGGTCAGATCCGTGATTGACATGTTGCAAGTGGGGATAAGAAGTCCCTGCCAGTGAGCTTCTCATTTAGCTTAGGGATGACCTTGCCTACAGCCTTGGCAGCGCCACTGGAAGCAAAGATGATGTTCTGGTCAGCCCTTTGGCCATCACGCCACTGCTTCCCAGAGGGGCTGTCCATGATCTTCTGGGTGGCAGTGATGGCATGAGTCCCTCCACAATGCCAAAGTTGTCATGGATGACCTTGGCCAGAGGGACCAAGCCTTTGGTGTGGTGCAGAGGGCGGTGCTGACAAGGTTGAGGGAGTTATACTTTTCATGGTTCACACCCATCAGACGTGGGGCATCAGCAGAAGGGGCAGAGATGATGACCCTCGTGGCCCCAGCCTTCTCCGTGGCGGTGAAGACCTCCGCGGGCTCCACAGCACACTTCGCACCAGGATCGCCTTATTTGGTATGGCAGGGTCTTGTTCCTGGAAGGTGGAGATAGGCTTTCCACTCAGGACAAGTTTCCTATTCTCAGCTTTGGCTGTGCCAGGGGAATCTGCCATGGGTGGAATTATACTGGCACATGTACGCCATGTAGTTGAGGTCAGTGAAAGGGTCGTTGATGGTGACACTATCCACTTTGCAGAGTTAAAAGTAGCCCTGGTGACCAGGCACCCAATACAGCCAAGTCTCTTTATTCCAACCTTCACCACCCTGTCTCGGGATGTGGCTGGCACTGTGGCAGAAGATGCCAGTGTCTGTCGAGTGGGGAGAAGCAGAATCTCTTTTGCTCATTAAAAAAAAAAATGTTCTTTTAACATTTATTCATTTTTGAGAGAGAAAGAGAGAGCGTGAGCACGAACAGGGGAGGGGCAGAGAGTGAGGGAGACACAGAATCCAAAGCAGGCTCCAGGCTCTGAGCTGTCAGCACAGAGCCCGACATGGGGCTTGAACTCGGGTATGGTGAGATCATGACCTGAGCTGAAGTCGGACACTTAACCAACTGAGCCACCAAGGCATGCCCTCTTTTGCTCACTTTAAAAATTGTTTTTTTGTTTCTTATTTTTGAGTTTTGAGAGTTCTTTACATATTTCAATACAAATGCTTTGCCATATATGTGATTTCCAGATATTTTCTCCCAGACTATGGCTTAACTTTTCTCTTTGTTTTTCAGAGTAAAAGTCTAAAAATTTTGATGAAGTTCAATTTAGCAGTCTCTTTCTTTTATAAATTGTTTCTGGGCTGGCATCTAAGAAATCTTTTCTAACACAAAGATTTCCACCTCCACTTTCTTCTCAATATCATTTGTTTTGGGTCAATTTTCTGTATAGTCCTATCAATTCTAAACTACAAAGATCATATCAAATGAAAACATTGCCAAAGACCAGTCCTCTCCATAGCACGACATTCCCTGTTAAAATGTCGCCTTTACTTTGAAGGGACAGATGTAGTGGATTTTTTCTTTGGACGGTATCGCAGAGTGCCATACTACTGTCAGCTACTTTTTACTGCAAAGGCCAGTTTGGAAGGCTCATCTTTTTGCAAAAGAAAAATGTGTAACTTATCTTTGCACTTTCGAGTACTCCGATGTAAGCGTGAACCTCTTTGTGGTGCTCTATCCTAGTAACAAAAAATTGCAAGGGTCGTACTGTTTAAATATCTTGTTCTTACAAGATTAGTCTCATTGTTGTCATCCTATTGCACAGAAACAACAGTATTCACAATATGCTAAAAGCAAAGGCCAAAGGGTACCACTGTCAGCGCCACACACAGTCTCCCTCTTTTAGATTCCTGTACCCACACGGCACCTACTAGCCCAGGGAAGATCCCAATGGCAATCTCTGTGACCGTTTGGTGAAAAAAAAAAAAAATTATTTTTTAGAGACAAAAGTAGTTTAAAAATTTAGTGGTTTTTCCCTACCCTGATTGTCTCGTGTGCGTTCTAGGCCCACCACTGCCCTGGAAAGTGTTACAATGCTGCCTGTCTCCTTGCATTCCCAGCCGTGCCTGGATATCTGGATAATCTATATTTCTTTTAGAAGTGAATGCCTCGTCCAGTTACTAACGGTAGAGCTGTGTTGCTTTGTGTCATCACTTTCCTGTCTGCTTTCCTCTAGCATTTGTTTTCTCATAGCCTCCTTCTTCTAAGCACTGACTTGAAGTTCATAACAAATGTTTCTTAGAGGACCACACTCCCAGGTTCCTGTAATGCAGAACCATGGAATCGTAAGACAGTGTAATTGTGGAGCTGGAAGGGGACTTGGAGGTGGACTAGTCCAAATCCCTGATCCAAATCAACCCAAATGTAGAGGAATTTGGTAAATCCATAGAATGGACTAACTCAGCAAAAAAACGGAATGCGCTTTTGATAAAATGCAACAACATGGATGGATCTTAAAAGAATTATGGCGCACGAGAGAAGCCAGGCAAAAAGGCCCTACATATGGTGTTAAAGGGGTGCGGAGGGGAGGGGACGGCTCTACGAGATGAAGTGGGACAAGAGGAATCTTCTGGGTGTGAAAGACCGTCTATAATCCCGATCACGGCGATGTTTTCACAGGTAGATACAAATAGTACACATTAAGAGCGTGCAGTTGAGGGGCGCCTGGGTGGCTCAGTCGGTTAAGCGTCGGACTTCAGCTCAGGTCATGATCTCGCAGATCGTGAGTTCGAGCCCCATGTTGGGCTCTGTGCTGACAGCTCAGAGCCTGGAGCCTGCTTCGGAATTCTGTGTCTCCCTCTTTGTCTCTGCCCCTCCCCTGCTCACGCTCT
The DNA here is from genome assembly GCA_030068075.1 of Paguma larvata. NCBI lineage: Eukaryota > Metazoa > Chordata > Mammalia > Carnivora > Viverridae > Paguma > Paguma larvata. The sequence goes on from CM057843.1 coordinate 55,437,964, forward strand.
GTCTCTCTCAAAAATAAACATTAATTTAAAAAAATAAAATAAATATGCACAGTTTATTATGTCAGTTATCTATCAATAAAGCTGTTTAAAGATGAAAAGGAAAATAGAGGCGATTTACCTGTGGGATAAATAGTACAAGCCTACATTATTTCAGAATCATGTGCTACTTGCCGGGGGTTCGGAGAGAGAGAGTGAGGAAGACGTGGCCTGTACCTTCAGGCAGCTCACAGTTGAGTGAAGGAGTTAGAAAAGAAACAGATAAATTAGATCCAGTGTGTTAAGTACGAAGAAAGAGGAACAGGCAAGGAGCAAGAGGTGTCCAGAACATGAGTGCCGACACAAGCCTCTTCCGGGGAAGGTCAGGGAAAGCCTTAGAAAAGAGAGGAAGCTGAGCCGGGCCTGGCATTGGTCAGGTGGCAGAGCCCCCCCATCGTGAGCAAAGTTGGTGAAACGCAGAATTCCAGGAACTGCATGTGGTTCGGCCTGACTAGAGCAAAGGACTCTCTAGCAAGAGAAGAGACCGCAGGGGTTGGTGGGGCCAGCTTGTGAGGCTTTCGCTGCCCCGGCAGTGCTCGGATGCCTAGTGCCCCAAGGTTGAACCAACATGTTGTGCAAATCCACAGTTTGTGTCACAGGGACATGTCTCTTCCAAGCACGTGGCACAGACCTCGGTTTCGAGGCTGGGCCACTCATATTCAGGCTCAGTTCCGGGCTGGGCTCTTCTGTTCCTCAGCAGTGTTTCAAAGCCCAAAGGAAGGAGAGCTGGTTCGGGTCTCAGTGCAGCTGGGGAACATCTGCTTGCTTCCTGGAGCCACACCTGGGAGCCAAGGCTTGTGGAGCGTTTTTCTGGTGGGCAACCAGCAGTCCAGCTGTCCCAAAGGCAGTTTTTCCACAAGTCAAAAGATTCTGCCTTTCTTTCTGGCTGGCGGCACTGATCCCTGAGGTCCTGCATTTCTGACAATGGCTGTCTGGCGTGCAGTCATCTGTGTCCTGCCTGGTTCTCTCCTACCCTCTGGTCATCTGTGAACCAGTCACCGCCGGATTTCTCCAGCCACTGAGTTGTAGAGGTGATGAGAGAGTCCCTTATTTGTTTGTATTTAGAGTGGTTTTCAGAGAAGACTAGGGTGTTTAATTCCGAGTCCGATTGTCAGACCACATTAAAAATGCAGGCAGCAATGCAGAACACGGATGGCTCATGTCAGCCAGCCATTTCAGCGTAACCAGAGGAGGAAAACACGGAGCGGGCCTGTGTTAATGGAAGTAGGTGCCAAACTGCATGGCAAGTCCTGGCTCATGTTCCTCCTGTTCCCTGCCACCCTTCGGTCGGAAGAAAGAAGCTCATATTTAGCCTGGAATTTAAAATGGGATTGCTGCTCGATGAGCGTTCCTGTGATCTAGAGATCAAGTTGCTCACACCTCAGAAGGTGTTCAGGAGGACCGTAACTGTCATGGCAGTTATGATCTCCCAGAAGCGAGAAGCGGAGGTTTAGCGGTTTATTCTTTCTTGCTTTGGGGATTCTTTGCCATCTTCTGCAAGATTAGACCCAGAGGGCGAGCAAAAGCGCTCACACCGTTTTCGCCAGCCGATTCAGAGGAAGGCCGTGGCCAGCACAGATGCCTGAAATCAAGCGGGTCCAAGAAAGGCCACTGCGGATTATCTCGGGGGTATTAATAACACAGATGGTGTCAGGAGGGAAGAAGTTTTCAGTTCTGTTGCGGAGTTTGGTTTCTGTATCTTCTCACCTGGGCTGGTGAAAACAGTCCAAGTGTGGGCTGGCCCAAACTCTTAGCTCTGTTTATTCTGCCCTCCGTCCTCCCCCACGCTGTCTGCCGGCTGGACTATTCAACGGCTCAGTGCTCTTTTTTTGCTGTGTCAATCCTGGAAGGTCGTGACTGTTGTGATTTGGGGCTGGTTTCCCAAATGGGTGGGTGAAATGGATAGCTAACTATTGATTTGTTTTCTTGCATTTCAGTCGTTCCAAGGAAGTCAAGGACGAGCATACCTCTTTAACTCAGTGTGAGTGTCTCCAAACGGTACATCCATTGTTTGGTGCAAATTTTGCAGGGTGGGGGAAAAGCAGCCCTCGGTGATAAGCCAACAATGGCCCCTGCCCTCTCTGCCACAATAAAAGCCCTGTGGAACGTTCCTCTCCACGATCGGAAGCCAGTTATCTTAGTGGATTTTTTGGGGGGGAGGGGAGGGGGTTAGACCAAGAGGGCAAGCAAAAGCGCTCCACTGTTTTCCTTAGTCGACTCAGAGGAAGGCCGTGGCCAGCACAGATGCCTGAAATCAAGTGGGTCCAAGAAAGGCCGCTGCGGATTATCTCGGGGGTATTAATAACACAGATGGTGTCAGGAGGTGTTTAGCATCTTTGGCTAAAAAGTATACATTTACTACTCACAGTAAGCACATCAGAGGATCAGAGGGCTGTAGTCTCACGGAGGAGAAGTTGAAGTGATTCTGAGAGCCTCACTGTGGAGGCTTCTTAACCAGGTCTACGATGAGTCATTGGGGAAGAGGGGGGATCGAACAGCGGGCACCAACGCCTGCTGCAGGAGCTCAGGCTAGAGCTCCGGAAAGGCCCGGTGAGACCTGCAGCCTGTCGGGCCCGCCATCGTTGCTGGGCAAATCATTCATAGCCTCTTACTTGGGAAAGGAAGGCGACGCTCACGCAGGCGTGATGAACTGCGAGAATGGAACTCCAGCATGTTGAGCGTGAGATAACTCGGGGCTCGCTCATCCTTGTAATCGGGACGAGCCGGCACTGATGTTTGCCGTCTTCGGCCGCACTCAGTCCTCAGTAAGCTCTGAGCTGAGCACCTGTGCTCCTGGCTGTGGTCTCCACGGTGTGGCCGTCTCTATTTGTCCCCTTGGGTCACAAGATTAGAAGCATTAGTTAGAAACATTCCAAGCAAAGTCTCAACCATGAAGACTGTTTTTCGTAGCCTCACTGAATCGGAACTTGCGGATCTCGAAAGCGTTTCAATGGCGATGTTTCCACGTGGCTACCTTTTGGGGGTCATTACCACTCTGGGTCATGAACAATGTCCTTCTCAGTATTGGCTTCCCTGGAGGCACCCGGGCTCAGTTATTTATTTATTGTTTTGGTTTTTTTTTTAATGTTTTTATTTTTTATTTTTGAGAGAGACACAGTGTGAGCAGGGGAGGGGCAGAGAGAGAGGGAGACACAGAATCCGAAGCAGGCTCCAGGCTCCGAGCCGTCAGCATAGAGCCCGAGATGCGGGGCCCGAACTCACGCACCGTGAGATCATGACCTGAGCCGAAGTCAGACGCTTAGCCAACGGAGCCCCCCAGGAGCCTCTATTTATTTGTTTTGCTGCAAGCTCAGCTTAAACAACTGATGGCGAGCGTGTGACTAACCGCCCGTTCTCTCTATCCCCTGGCACAGAGTTAACGTGGGCTGTGGGCCTGCCGAAGAGCGAGTGTTGCTAACAGGACTGCATGCGGTCGCAGACATTTACTGTGAAAACTGCAAGACCACTCTGGGCTGGAAGTATGTAAGTACTCAGGAGCTTGGTTGGTGGCAAGAGGGGAGAACGGAGAGCCTCGTGCTCCCACTGGCTCCCTATGGCCTTCTGGGATTGTCTTAGTCCAGGACGGGAAACTGGGCCCAAGTGCAGCTCCTGGCACACTCCTGTCTGCCACACCCATTGTTCCCTTTTCTCTGACAGTCCCCTTCTCCTGCTCATTCTTCACACCTGCCCCTGAGACAGACAGACAGACATGCACACACACACACACCTGCTTTTCAATTTAATTTGTATAATAATAATGATAGCACATACCATTTCCTGACAGCTTACTGTGTTCCAGGCGCACGGTATTTTATTTGTATCCATAGCATCCCTAGAAGGTAGTTCATATTTTAATCCCTATTCTATGGTTGAGGAAACTGAAGGGTAGAGAGGTTAATGGTATATCCAGTGTTCCCTGGCCGTTGCACGGCCAAACCAGGATATAGGTGTCCCAGAGTCTGACTGTGGGGCCCATGCTCTTTGTTCCAGTAAATGTCCCCAGAACATCGCTCAGGTCCTAGGCTCTATGCTAGGCATCAGCAAACATGTGAATTAACATCCACTGTCAAATGTATTCGTGGATGGACTCTCCCTACTAGACATTCATTCCTTTGCTGTTTAACTCAACAAGTATTTTTTTAAATGTTTATTTTTGAGAGAGAGAGAGCACAAGTGGGGGAGGGGCACGTGTGGGGTGGGAGGGACAGAGGGTCTGAAGCAGGCTTCGCACTGACAGCAGTGCACCCAATACGGGGCTCAAACTCATGAACCATGAGATCTTGACCTGAGCCGAAATCAGATGATGCTCAGCTGACCCAGCCACCCAGGCACCCCTCAAATATTTTTAGCATCTTGTTGGTACATAGAATAAGCACCTCACTGGGGTGAGAGGAGGTATGGATGTTCAATGAAAATAAACTCGTGTCGTTATTATTGGCAGATGTTGTTATTATTAGCAAATATATTCATGTGCTTTTTTCTGCCCTATCGTTGTGGGGATATTGAAAAATGAGTCTTCCCGTCTCTGGGAGGACGATGTATTCCATGTAAAATGCCACAAATTCCCTCTCCTGTCAGTTGCACAGGGTCAGTGTGGGGCTGGCTCATATGACCTGCAGTTGGACGATAGTTAGCTTTGGGGGAGCCTGGAGGAGTAGTCAGACTTCCCGCAGAGTGCCGCTGCAGGTTGCGGAATCTGGGGGGAGGCTGTGCCTTAGGCGGAGCCGGGAATACAGGGAAAGCCTCCTTGCCTTCTCCTTTTTGCTGTGAACCTAAAATGGCTCTAAAACTATGAGGTCTATTTACTTTTTGAAAAAATTTTTTAAAAGCGTGTTTATTTAGAGAGAGAGAGCGCATGAGCTAGGGGAGAGGCAGAGAGAAAGGGGGGGAGAGAATCCCAAGCAGGCTCCACACTGTCAGTGCAGAGCCTGACTCAGGGCTCGATCCCACGAACTGTGAGGTCATGCCCTGAGCCAAAATGAAGAGTCAGACACTTAACTGACCGAGCCACCCAGGCGCCCTTAGATTCCATCTTTCATATCTCCCTTGAAAAGTTCAGAATTAGAAGGAAAGATCCTAGATAGCATATTTCATGACGGTCACAGATCCCCATGGTTGCCTCGATTGCTCCTTGTGGGAAAAACTGGCCCTGGCTATTCTGTTCCCCCTGCAGGGGCACTGGCCCCCTCTGGGTGATCTGGGGGCCACAGTTCTGGTTTTGATGATCTAGAAATGTCCTGCCCTTCCATTTTCCCAGCCTCTTGGTCATCTTATTCCATTAAAGGTGTGCAGGATTACAGACAGAAGATAAATCTGAGTTAGTTGGTTTTGCTCTTTCCCGCATGTAAAACGATGCACTCCTTTGACAAACGTTTATGAAAAGCCTTTGTGTTGGATTCAAAAGTAAAGGAGATCTAATCCTTGCCCTCAGTGGTGTTTACAGTCATCATATTAGAGAGGAAAGCTACAGGGAAACAGATAAAACAGCTTGCCAAGTATAGCGATATCCATAGGACCATATAGAGAAACATCCATCTTCCCAAATATTCATTGATTACCTCTCATGTCCCGGGCTGGTGCTCCAAGCTTTCATTCCATCATTTCTCCTCACCCTCACAATAATCCCGTGAAGTACTTCCACGTATCCCAGTTTTATAAATGGAAAGTTCACAATCATAAACAAAAGTGGTTAAGTGATACTTCTGGTGCCAGGAAGCAGAAGCAGGGTTCGATCTGGGGGTTTCTGTAGACTTCAGATCTAGTGCTCTGTTCTGTGGAGTCCAGTTACGACATTTTGCAAGTGTCCTGTGGCTTGGGGACTATTAATTTTTTTTTCTTTTTTGTTGTTGTTCAATAGAGATATATTCTTACTTTCCTAGTTTTCTTTTCACCTCCCCCCTACCCTAAACATGCTATCATGGTCTTATTCTCAAACCACATCCCTCTGTTGTGTACACATCACACAACACACACACACACACACACGGGATGGAGGAATAATGAAGTGTCAGGGAAATTACTGCTGAGCCCACGGCTCTTGCTTGTGTGCGATGTGTTTGCACATTCTCCCTCAGGGCTTCTCCCCTCTCTACTTTGTGGAACAATTCCTCTCTCAACAAGAGACCCCAGTCTGAGCTCTCATTCTGAGACCCAAATCCCTGGAGCTCTAGGACAGAAGTCACAGTTCATACACTTGGTGCCCAGAACCTATGGGCAGTGAGTAGGGTTTAGCTACTTCCTAATGTGGGAAACTCAGAACAGCAGCTCATATCCACTGCTCCTGCACACCGAGCTTAGCCACAGTGACCGTGATGACCAGTGTTTTTCAGATACTACATCGAGATATTTTTAGAGAATATTTAGAGAATTCTAAATACTCTAGAGAATAGAGGATATTTAGAGAATTCTTCTATACCTATGAATAAAATATCCCTTTGATACTATACCTATGCAGGGCTTTCTTTTTTTTTTTTTTTTTTTCCTGTGGGGCTTACTAGCCTGAGAGCCCACCCACAGTGCCGTAATTTTAGGGTGGTAATTGGCCAGGTGATTTATATTGAGTTTTTCCTCCGGAAGCCTGGCAGCTGGGTGGGGCTTGAGGGCTGCTGGGTTCTTCAGCCTGGAGTTCACGTGCTCCTTTCTCCCCGGAGAAAGACAGTGAAGGAAAATCAGACTTAAGACACCTGACATAGAAACAGCAAGACAAATAAAAAAGAGACCTATCTGGCCTCACCATACTTTGGTCTCTCCCTGAGTGTCTTTTCTCTCAGTGTAACAAAGTACAATCAAGAATTATCACACATAAACTTTATAGATACACCATGCTTAGAGCAGATTTCGGGTTAGCCTCCAAAACCAAGTTCCCCTGAGATTTTACACACACACACACACACACACACACACACTCACTCACTCACTCACTTACTGAAGACCTGTTTTATGGCATGCAGTCTTCTAGACACAAGGGACACAGCATTGAACAAAATAAATGAAAATCTCTGTTTTCCGTGAAATTTATGTTGTAGTAACAGGAGATAATATGTAAAATAGACATGGAAGTTGTACTGTATATTTGAGAATGATAAGTGCTGTGGAGAGAAATGAAACAGAGCGGGGGAAGAGAGAGTTCCGGGGGAGAGTTGTGCTTTTAAAGTAGAATGGTCCGGAAAGATTTTACTAAGATGATGACATTTGGGAAAAGACTTTTTTCTTTTTAAGTTTATTTATTTATTTTGAGAGAGAAAGAGTGTGAGCAGGGGAGGGGCAGAGAGAGAGAATCCCAAGCAGCCTCCTCACTGTCAGTGTGGAGCCCAATGCGGGGCTTGGTCTCATGACCTGAGCCAAAATCAGGAGTCAAATAGCCAACTGAGCCACCCAGGCACCCCTGGGCAAAGACTTAAATGAGCAAAGATCTTGAAGACATCCTACAGTAAATATTGAGAAAATACTTAAAACATTTAAATGGCAAAATACTGAAACTCAGTTGTGAATGTTGAGAAGGTCCTGGTGCTGCCTCAGAACTGTATTAAGTGAAGGGGACCTGGCGTGTTTGCGCGGTGGGAATTCTCTCAGTGAGTCTGGATGAAGCTGGTCCTGATCCCTGTCGCTGGCCTGCCTTTGCTCCTGGGCTCCAAAAAAAAAAAAAAGTCACCTACTTGTCTTTGGTCATCTGATGTCTTTTCTCTTCCTTTGTGTCTCCTAGGAACATGCCTTTGAAAGCAGCCAGAAATATAAAGAAGGCAAATACATCATTGAGCTAGCACACATGATCAAGGACAATGGCTGGGACTGATCGGAGGGGATCCACGTACCCCAGTGTTCACGTGAACGCCATCCAACCGAACATTGTACCCAAGCGTGAGAGAGTGACTGAACACTTGGTTCCATCCATTTAGGGGCCTTGCCGTCTGGGGCATTCTCCCACCCTGCCGCCGTCTTTCTGGTGACCGGCCTCTAAATCGCTGTCTCTCTGTCTCTTTGCTTTGTATCTGTTTGTGAGTTGATCCTGGCTTCTCTCTCTGTTCTAGTGTTGGCTGAAAACAAAACAACGAAAGGAACAGATGCCTGACCGCATGGCGGCAGCCCGCCTTGGTAAGGGCCGTGGGGCCCATGAAGAGCTGCCCGATGGCCTCTTGTCAGGAGAGCAGTGGCACAGCACAGGGGTGCAAGGAAGAAGGAAATAGGGAGCCTTGAGGGTCCCAGGGCTGGTCGGGGGACGGGACGTTAGAGGTAGGAACACAATCGTGCTGCTCCTGGAGTCCTGGTAACTTAGGCTTGAAATAATCGACTGTCTAAAAGGACAAAGGAAAAAAAAAAATACCTCATGACTGCATTCTCTGTGATCAGAAGCTTCTGTTCCTGACACCAGCTGTGTCCGGTTAGCATCTGAGCACAAGAATGGGCCCAAAGTAGTGGGGCAGGGCCTGGTCCCCCTGGGTCCGGTTGGGGGTGTCCTGGCAGCAGAGGGTGCAAAGCCCAGATGGTTGTGATAAAATCTGAGGCCTCACTGCCCCCTCAGGTGATCTTCTTTGCCTCTTCAGCCACTGTTGTTGAGAGGAGGGGAGACTGCCTTTGGCAACGGGTGCAACATCCAAACATCCCAAAGGCTTTGGCCACCAACCAAGTCAAACCAGTAATTGAGGAGAATGGGGAACAAAGGGGGCTGTAGTTTGGGAACTCCTGCAGAAATGGCTCAGATATTGGGCCGGGGGAGGGAGGGGCGGGGAAGTAGAACCAGCTAGCAGTTCTGACTGTCTGACCTTTTTTTCCTGACCCTTAATAAGAGAAGAGCATTGTGGCAAGGAAGTGGGTGAGGTGGGGCGACGCTGGGAATAGTTTAGATTTGAGCCATTACAGGTTAGTGTATCTTTCCCCTTTGGTATGCGATGGCTTCAGCAAGATCAGCAGTTCTTTGTACATAGAGTTTTGGTGGTTTTTCTCTCCAGCTCTATCATCATAGATTATGGAAAACAAAGTCCCAAGGCTTTGAGCTTAGTGATAACCTGGCCAGTAGGTTCCTTATGCCCCTAGCTAATGCTTTGTGTGGAGAGAAATTGTCAGAGTGGTCCAGCAGTGGGGAGGGCTTAGATATGATGTCCAACGTCAGACTTACAAATTCCGATCTTAGCCCCAGCCTCCCATCTCCCAAGCCAAAGTTCATTATATTAGGGAAGCGGGGGACAAATCCCTGTAAAGCTTGTGAGAGAAAGGAGTTTGTTACAGTTAACCAAGACTGAAGTGTGTTCTACAACACGTCAGCCAGCACACGGTGCACACCCGAAACTCATTTCACTGAATTAATTTTATTGCTTAGACTGAAAATGTAATTATTGTTAAGATATGTGCAGGTTTTGTTATGCTAGATAATTCTTAGCGTCTCATTCTCAAAAGTAGGCTGATCCTATAGGAAGAGTTCAGCTTAAAAGTCACAAAAGAATGAGTTCATAGAGGCAAGAATCTGTAAAATTGAATAATCAAGATTCAAGCGGCCAATCCAGGACATTTCCAGAATTCAGACAGATTCCCCTAGGGGGTGAGTCCATGGTGGAAATGCTTTTTCATGTCTCTGTGTGCTGATTGCAGAAGGGAGACCTGAGGTAGGCACGGTCCTGCCCCGGAGGTGGTGGGCAGCAGGACTGACCGGAAGCCAGGTGGCTTCCAGGATTAGCCGTAGACTGCCTCTGTAAGACAAAAAGAAAAGGATTCTTAGAAATCGAATCTCGTTCCCAAAGGCTTTTTGTCCACATCTTCCAGTACTTTAGTATCCTGGAGAGGTTAAGTTCTCCCCACGTTACTAAAAAGCAGACTGAGGTTCAGAAGGAGTATTTCATTTCCGCCCCAGAGAAAAAGGTCTTCTGGCTCCCAGGGCCAAGATCTCAATAAAAAGCATTTCCAACTTTCACATTCCTAAGCTGGCTTGCCAGCACAAAAATTATAGATCCTTCTTTCTGTCTCCCTGAAGGTAGTGGCCTTCATATATGGAGTTTGATTAGCCCCTTTGCTCAGGGAGTGTCCTGACTATTGATACTCCTTTCCATAGAAAGAAAATGGGGGTTAAACACAGGTAGGTGTTTTGTCTTTGAAACTAAAAATGGAGTGTGGTGGTATAGAAACCAGACATGGGGTGCCCTAGAATTTTCAAGGGGGGAGAAGAGACGGACGTGCCACTGTCGCTCCTTGGGAATGAGGCCTCTGACTGTTGCATGGATCAGAGCAGGCTTCAGTTAGACCCCGGTTCTGGTTTTTCTTTTCTTTCTTTCTTTCTTTTTTTTTTTTTTTTTTTTAGTTATTACCCATTGAGCATCCAGTGGGTGCATGGCGCCATACTTGGTGCGAAAGATCTGAGTAGAATGTTGGTTTTTCCATAACTACAGGGGAAAAAAACACAACTCATTAGGCTATCCCTTTGTGTCAATGAAACCAAAAGTGCTTCTTATAAACTTTAGCTCCATTCATGGCTTGTCTACCTAATGTCTAGCAGTATTGGAGAGACTGCAGCTGAGTGATGGAGACACATCAACTCATGGCCTCAGTCGGTTCATTCTTTAATTTCCTCACCAAATTATTGACTCAGAGCATAACCAAAGACCTCATCCATTCACCCCTGGCAGGTTCAGGGCATTGGAGTTTGATGGCAAAGCCTAGGCAAGGTGCAGGGAGTAGGGCAGGGGAAAGGGAGAAGCGAGAAAGGGAAAGGCATGAAGTTCTATACCTCAGCCGGCAGCTGCCTTCGCCTGCAACTGAAGTCCAGCCAGCACACCCTCTAGTTCCGGCTCCCCTGTGCTGCCCTAGGTCATGTGGCCTTGGCAACACTGGATTACACCCAAATGCCCAGGATGTTAGTCTCAGGCTGCTGATGGGTTGAACTGACATGAATCAAATACAGCCAAATTGATGGCCACGGATTGTCAGCTGGGCCTGGCTGAGCGCTGCCCCAACTCCTATGACAGCAAGATCCTGGAGATAGGATAGAGTAAATCTTTACTGATGGGTCAGTGCGTGAAAAAGAGGTGTCCCCTTTAGAAAAAGAGTTTCAAGTGGATATATATATTTAAAAAGTTGCTTGTGAAATATACTTTTGTAAATAATATTTAATTTTTTAAATAATATATTTGGTGCTGTTTTCTCAGATCCCCTGAGAGCACTTTTTATTTTCATTTTTAAATTCTATGGTTTCCTCTGCATTTCTTGAAGTATATGTTAAGGGAAATAGTGATCATCAGTATACTCTTTGTAAAAAAAGATTTGTGTCACTTCAGTCTGGACAGAGGCGGTAAAGCAGTGCCTCTCTGCATTTCCTTCCCGATGGAAGAGACTCTGCACTACGTTACCAGGTCGAGAACGGAAATATTTTCTCGCACCAATATTGGCTAGAAAAGAAAAGAAAATCAAATTTAGTAACAACTTAGTGATTCCTTTTGTTAGGAGAATTTCCAACAAATTGGGATCTTGTTTTTAATTTGTGTGTGTGTGTGCGCGCGCATGCACGCGGGCACTCGCGTGCGTGAGTCTAAAAAGCACTTTGGATTGTGCCTCCTGTTTTCTTTTTTATTGGGGACACTATACCTACAGTTTACACCTTGGGCACATAAGGCTTTTCTTCTCTTTCTCTCTGGTTTTGTTTCCGAGTGGACCAACAGCACAAACCACGAGGAGTTTGTTTTCTGAGCTCGGAGCTGTTGCCAGTTTGTTCCTCTTTCGTTGTGTGCTCAACTTTCACAGATTGCAGAGGAAATCTGTTTGTGAAGATCAAGCAGAGTCAAATCTGTGTTTCTGAGATGTGGGTGTACTCCCTGCGTACCCCAGGGTTCCCGTCGCTGTAGTACAAAGCCCCATCATTGGGTTAAAAGAACATCAGTAAAATCATGCACAATACCTTGTAGGTAAACGGCTTATTTTATTTTAAGGTCAGATTGCCTCAGGTTCAGGAAGAGGCTAGGAAATCGAATCTTAAACCCAATCGACTTACATATTTTAAGAAAGTCTGCCTCTTAAAATATGTAAGAGAAAACCTGCTAGTGGTCAAGGTGGAGGAAAGAGACGTTTAATCTTTTTAAGCAGAGTACAGTCATGAAATCTGCCAGCAGTGAAAGGTAAAGCCAAGAAGAAACAAGCTATAAGCATCACCAAATTTGATCTGCCTGTATGTTTTTATATAACATTTTGGTGAAAGTGAGAGTCGGTTCCCTTTTCCAACCTGCAGAGACGATCTTTCAATACAGAATCTGTCTATTTATGCCTGTGTTTACAAACCGTATTTGTTGGGTTTGGGTTTTGTTATTTTCTTTATCTTTTTTTTTTTTTTTTTTGGTGGCATTTTTCAGGTCACTTTGCTTCAATAACAAAGATAATTATTTTCAAATAATTCGTCTTCACCTTTTCCTGTATTTGTACATAGTGATTCAGTATTAGAGAAAAGTGCATTGTTTCTGTCATATTTCCAATCTGTGTTGGTGCTCATTTGAGAAAATAAAGTTTTCAAATATTTGAAAGGCTCTTCTGTCTTAATGGATGCAGCATGGGTTTTATCTTGACTTAACATTTCAAGTAACTGAAAAGCCTGCAGGAGGTCATCTGTCTAACCCCAATCACAGAGCTGTCAACTGAGACCCTGTGGGACTGTTTTCTCCAAGGACAGTTGGCCAGTCCGTGAACAAAAATCAGGTCTCCTGCTTATCTACAAATGGTTCTCTTATCTTCGGATATCGGAAATGCACGAGTGACCTTTAGGATTTCTGTCTACTAAACCCCATAGTCTTAGACTCTCCGAACTTTTCTGTTTATATGAATTTCTTTGGGGGAAATTGGATTGCATTAAGTGAAGAGATAAAAGAATTGTAAAACAACAAAATTATGTCACAAAGAGGCAGCATTATCTCTGAATAGCCAGCTAACAAAGGGAAAGAAGTATTCACAGTTAGAGTATATGGAGAATCCAGTCCTCTCACTCCCTAACAACTGTGAAACATGTATTAGATTCTAGGCGCTGGGCGAGGGTTCGAGCATTCTAATAAATCAGCTATTTTTGTCTTCCACCAGGATCATCCACACACCTAGCTTTGCATAACCAGTCATGAAAGTAGTTTTGTATTCTGGTGCCTTTGTTTAACACGCCAAATATTTTTGCCTACACTTGATTTTATACCATAACTTCTCCAAAAGCTTGCCTCCATGACTTAGAGAGTTCTCACCTCGCACAGGCAGTTTAAGTAGTGAAGAAAGAGGATATTAAAACCACACAAGCGTGTGTAGGTATTCGTGTGTTTTCACATTGGTGAAAGTATCTTAAAACCTATTGTCCATAAAACAAGAAATACCTTATCTACGTCCCATGAATTTCTCTTACCCATTCTGGGCTGAGCCGCAGTTGACTTTTATTTGTCCTTGAGTGTATTATCTTATTCCTGTGACCTGTTTTGCTTCAGTGGATGTGTCTGTTATCATTTCATTCTTGTTTGCCTTTGGCAGACCAGGAGGAGAGAAAAGATAACGTGTGCTGGACACAGCCAGTTCCAAACCAGCGATCCTCGGTCCTCACACTCGCAAGCTCTTCCGCCTCAGTGGCTGTCCCTGAGACCAGGCTGGGGGAGAGTGAGGGGAGATCACCGATGTCCACGGAGTGCTTGCCTTGTGCCAGACCTTGAATTGGGCGCTTTGCTTACACAACCTCATTTAAGATCCTTGCGTTTCTTCACATCATGCCAGGAGCCCTCACCACCCTATGGGAAAGGAATGACAAATGCTGATTATTCCCATTTTATAGATGATGAAATTGAGGTTAGGAAGGTTTCATGGGGCTGCCAGGGTCAGGAATCATAGCCTGGCTTCCCAGCCCTATGTTCTTTCCTTACACTGTGTTCCAAATTTTAGCACGTCTCTTCCTTCAGCCTTCTTAATTCTTGTATGGCTTCACAGGACGCTTTCTCAGCCTGCCCATCATGACTGCTTAAGAAGTAAGCGTTCAGGGAATGTGAATTAGAAGATTAATTTAAGCAAAGCCACAAAGGTCACTTCTACCTGAAAGGTATTGTGTATTCCATAGCTGAGTGTAAGCTGAGCTTTGTTGTTTTCTAATACTCTGCAATAGATCACATGTGTAATCCTCGGCCCCTTGATTAATAGTACGTACTTAATAACTGCTTGGTGAACATTGAATTAATGTGGATGGTGGAGAACTAACAGCTTTCAAAATCTGTTTAATATGTTAGGAGGAGAATGGAGAGGAGGTTAGCATTAAATGTTTCCGACACAAGGTGGGTAAATGGTTACATCAGGAGCAATCAGTTTCCTACTTGCGTTTATTTCTTCAACAAGCATGTTTTGGACACCTATTATGTGCCTAGTCTAGTCAGGGAACTCACCCTTGGGAGCAGAAAGTCAGTGGTACTAATCGTGCACAGTGGGAGAACAAAGGGTGATGCGTGGCTCTCCCTAGTTGGCCAAATACCAGCCACATCAACCACCACCCTCACGGACAGCTGTTTCCTGCAGAAGTAGTTGCTCATAAATCCTTTAATCCGAACCTAGAGCAGGGCACAGGGCAGTCTCTGGAGTCAGCGCACCTGGTTTCAAATACTGGTTTCACTTAGTCAAAAGATAATCTATGAAAAGGGCTCAGCCCAGTGCCTGGCACATAGTAAGGAGTCAGTAATAAAATAGTTATTATGATGACAGATTGCTCTTTTGAATGGGGAGTGAAATGAAGAGGAAGAGGACTATTGGGTTTGATTTTTCTGTACTTTGTTTGCTTAATTTTGCAACAATCCTATGAAGCAAATACTCCATTTTACAAAAGAAGAAACTAAGGTTCAGAGCATAAACACACGCTCGTGGAAGAGCTGGGATTTGTAAACTCTTGTTCTGATTTGAAGCCCCCCCCCACACCCCCGACAACTCCCAATCTGTGGCCCCAGCCTGCCATTCAGGAAACAGGAATAACTACCAAATAGGAAACTTTCTGGCAGATCAGACCAAGCACACACCCAAACTGTCATGGATGTTTTTTTGCTCCCCCCAACTTTTTTTTTTAATGAAATAGAGATTCTGTCTTTTCCATTGGAAGCCAAGAGTTCACACCTCCGAGGAAGAATTGTTATACCTTTATTTTATATGATTTCAGTCCTGTTGATTATAGGGCTGTGATCTTAAGGGAAAAAGTGTTGCATTGAGTTGTTCAGACTGATAGAAAAGATGAAAGTAAAAAACTTGCCTACGTAGAGGTGACTAAAGTATCCTAACATACCACACCATCTCTGTGGGGCCATTCAGGGCTAACCCTCCAGGCCAGCTTGGAACAAGCCAAAGATTAAAAGTTCGTGTGGCATGGTGATATGGGATCTTTTTTTCCCTTAATGTTTGTTCATGTTTGAGAAAGAGAGCACAAGAGGGGGAGGGGCAGAGACAGAGGGGACAGAGGATCCAAAGCAGGCTCTGTGCTGACAGCAGAAAGCCCAGCATGGGGCTGAAACTCACAAACCATGAGACCATGACCTGAGCCGAAGTTGGATGCTTAATCGCTTAACCGACTGAGTCACCCAGGCACCCCCTGGGATCGTTTTAACGAGAGAGAGGATAGCTGGGAAAGCTAAATTGTTTAAGGCATTAGAAAATTATTTGAAAACTACGACAGAACTATTAAATTATATTTATTTTGAATTAAAATCATGCTAATGGTTTATTACAAGCCCAGAAATTAGCAGGGTCAAGTAGAAAGAAGGTTGGCTTTGGAGTTGGACAGATGGGGATTTGAAGCCTGACTGCATGCTTATATATCGATCACTCTGAGGAAGTCACTGCAATTCTAGGGACTATTTTCAAACATCATCTGTAAGTTTTGGGATACCAGCAACCATACTCAAGTTACTGTAAGGCTCAAATAGTAGCTATAAAGTGTCCAGGACATTGATTGGATCAAATAGGACTTAGCAAGTGTCACTTTTTTTTTTTTTTTTTTTGGCTGAATATTGCTAGCACGTTGGATAGTTAGGATCTAATATTCATCTCTAAATGACCTCTACAAAGGAGGAGGGGAAGCTAAGTCACCAATACCTGGCCATGAGCCTGATCATCAGACTGAAACTAGAACCTAGCACCCAGGCGATGAGGCAAGTAGTTGGTCCCTGTACCACTCACTTGGTTTTTCTTCTAGAGTATGTACATTTATGGAAAGAAAAAAGGAAGGGTATCAGCTAGAAAAGCATCCTTGTATTTTAGAACCTGTTTGGTAATTTGCATGGTAATCATCTTTACTGGTCTTCGATAAAGCGTAATTTGCTCTGTATTCTTGCATCCTGGTCTCACATGCAGGCAACACGCAGAAGAAGCAGAATGCTCTTAAATCTTGCTCACCACCCCAGCCTCCCCTGGACTGCTTGCTTCTCATTCTGAGCTCGTTCTCCAGAGTAAGGTCATGCAGGCACAGCAACCAAGTAGAGACAGTTTATTTATGGCTTTAATAATGGAGTCTCTTGGGAAAATTTTGGTACCCCATTCTGAGACACAAAAATTCATTCACAGTATGTTCTTAAAATTTATTGCTGTTATGTTTTTTTCTACCACATTCTTTGAGCCACCTTAATAGACTTTAAAATGTCCCTTCACAAAAGTAGGATAATTTGACCTGTGGTTCATTTGGCTGGTATGTTCTGTACCAGGCCAGCTCAGTGTCAAAAATTAAGAATATAGGTTGATGATGTTGCTGCTGCTGACATAACCCGATGTGGAACATGCCACGTGTATTACCAAAGCTGCCGCCAGGCCAGCAGAAGCTTGGTTTAGCTTTGTCCCGTTCCCTGTCCTTTATTTCCACTGCTATTGGAAGAATAGCACCCACTTCTCCTGGAAGCACCCAGGCTTGAAGTTGTTTCCATGGTGACAGGACATACCCAAGACTCAGGTTTCATTTCATATCTCCTTGATATTATAAAGAAATAGCACCAGGGAGAATGGCAGCCATCTGAGGGAGAAGTATTGAGGAAAGGAAGAGCCACTGACCTTCTGGGGCCCTACCTATAGGAAGGACCTGTGGGAGTTTCTGTTTAACAAGGGGGTGTGGGTAGCCATCTTGCAAAGGAAAGGCCAGGGTTACCACAGAGATGACTGATTGGGTCTTGTGTCCAACGCATCAGATATTTCATCTTGCCTTGGGTAGAGCCAGGTTTAGCCTAAGGCTGATTCGCCCTAAAAAGCTGTGCCATAAGGCAGGCAGAACTCAACATGAGCACACCTGTAAAGATCCTCTCTGCCTGTGGGCAGCAGACTAACTGGCATGTGGGGACTAAAGCAGGCTTCCAGGCCGGATTCAGCTGTGTGGCCTTGGATAGGTTGGCTACCTTTTGAGGCTCAACTGACTGATCTGTAAAAGAAAGTTGTGATAAGAACCAAGTGTGATAACATGCATCCAGAGCTGAGATGGAGCCTGGCACCCTGGAGCTAAAGAAACGTTGGTTATTGTTGCTCTAGTAGTGGTGAAGGCAAGGCAGGGCTGTGTGGTTTCCAAAGAGGAAAAATGCATGTGAATCCCTGGACAAGTGAGAAGAATTAGAGTAGGATGTTTTATAACCGTCCTTTTTCTTTGCATGCATTTTCTAAGCGTATTTTATTTTATATTTCTTTACATGCGTCTCGATATTTGGCAAATAGTAAATATCCCCAGAGACTTACACACTCTTTCTTTCGACAAGTATTTCTGAGCCAGACATTGTGCTAGAGATAAATAGACAAGGTCTCTGGCTTCAGGAAGTTTCCTCAGTCCCTTCAGGGAGTACTTATTTAACAAGGGGAGTGGATAGTTGCTCAGAGAAGAGAAGGTCAGAGCTACTATTGCAATTGCTGGCTTGAACTGGAAAGTATAGTTGTAGAAAGGCTTCTCAGAGGCCCCTTGCTGCCTGTCTTCCACTGGGCGCCTCTAGCTCTTGACCCAGGCCTGGGCTGTGGTCCTTACCACACCGTCTGTCTCCTTCCCCAGGAGTCCAGGCACTCAGACTCGCTACAGCTGACCAACCTATCAGCTCAGTGATGCTGGATGAACAAATATTCATGTGGATGTAAGGATGGTCATCTAACAAAAGAATTAATCCTTTTAACCCCAATGCAAGAGGAAACTGGTGATATTTATGGGCTGTTGTGGGGAAAAGGAAAGATCGTTTTAGCTTTTACCTTCATTCCATTGAAACAATAAGGTACATGAGATAGAACTTCAGAAGATAGAAAAGGTAACTAAAGCAGGCATGTGTTTCATGTCTCATGGTGGGAGTGAAGGTTCTCAGATGGTTTCATTCAGTCAACCTGAAGTGCAAGGGGTGGGCAGCATGGGGGTTGGCAGTCACTCATGTCATAACAAGGAAAAGGTTTCTCCACATGGGATATGTTGGACAAAGAGCTGAGCAACGTTTCCGGCACAAACATGGGTCATTTCAGCTGGTTGGTCAGAAAGTGACGTGCTGTCTACTGCCCAAGGAAAGTCCTCAGCACTGTGGCCTGGTGAGGCCATGTGTGGGCTCGCTCCGTCATAGGTTGGGCAGGCAGTGCACATGGACTCTAATCCTTTCCATGGGGTCTCTTTAGGCTTAACCTTTTTACCTCCAGACCTCAGTAATCTCTCTACTTTCTTTCCCCCTCTCCCTAATCTCTTTGGTCTAGGGAATCCCTTTCAAGTGAGGGTTAGAGGTGGGGAAATCTAGCTTTCATTTCTGGTATCTTCTCCCAAATGCTTCGTTCTTCCCGGGAATCCTTTTTTTCTTACTTTTGATGGCCTAAGATTTCAAAACTCAAAAGCCAAAGAAGTACAAATGGTTTTTCAAGTCAGATATAGTTTACAGATTGCAAAATTCACCTTCTTGAGGTGTACCTCTCTGAGTTTTAACAAATGGGTCCAGTCATATAACTAACCATCACAATTTAGATAGAGAATATTTAAATCACCTCTGAAAATTCCTTCATATCCCTTTTCTAGTGAGCCCCCTCCTATCTCCAGCCCCCGACAACCCCTGGTCTATTTTCTGTTCCTGTCGTTTTGCCTATCCCAGACACCTTATAACAGGTAGCCTATTGAATCTGTCTTTTTTCGTAATACTTTAACATAATGCTTTAGAGATTCATCTGTTATTATATGGATCAGTAAGTCGTTTCTTATTTTTTTTTAATTTTTTATTTATTTATTTTCAAGAGAGATAGAGACAGAGCATGAGTGGGGGAGGGACAGAGAAAGAGGGAGACACAGAATCCGAAGCAGGCTCCGGGCTCTGAGCTTTTCAGTGCAGTGCCCGACGTGGGCCTCAAACTCATGACCCATGAGATCATGACCAAAGCTGAAGTCAGACACTTACCCGACTGAGCCCCCCGAGGCGCCCCAGGAGGTCATTCCTTCTTATTGCGGAATAGTGTTCCCTTGTATGGATACACTGCAGAATGTTTACCCGTAATGGACACTTGGGTTGCTTCCAGTTTCTGGCTATTATGGGAAAAGCTGCTAAAAACATTTGTAGGTAGGTTTTTGCGCATATTGTGTATATATTTTTACCATTCTTGGGGAAACCCTTCAAAGTCAAGTTGTTGAGTTATATGGCAAGTGGTCGTTTGTATTTAGAAGGAACTAACAAACTTTTTCCAAAATGTTTGTGCCATTTTGCGTTTCTACCAGCAGTCCGTGAGAGCTCCGGTTTCTCCACTTGCTTCTCAGCATTTGGAATTATCTGTTTGTTTGTTTATATTTCAATTTAGTCATTCCGAGGGATGTAGATACTCTTTTTTTTTTCCCCCTGATTTCTACTGCCGCGTTCCTCCCATGGGATAAATGTTCAAAAATTCCTATTTGACCAAACAAGGTAAAAAGTGGAGAAGAAATTTAAAAGTGACTTTACATAATAAGAACAAATATATCTTTTGCTTCATAAGAAAACAGACAAGAATGAAAAAATGAAGAAGGGAGACAGCAGGTACTGGGAAGATCACGTATATGACCTCATGAGCTTTCCGAAATAATTGCTTTCTGATCAACCCATTTAGGAAAATTCACTTCTGCTCTGGGCATAGATTATAAAACCAAGCCCTTTCTATTAATTCTTGTCTTCTAACCTAGTATCCTTTAAACCAGAAAGGTGAGCTTTGCAGAAGCTGGGATGACAGCTAAAATAGCCACATGCAAAATAATTATAAAAGATTGCGTATTCAAAAGAAAACCTCACCCTCGACCCCACGTTATCTTATTTCTTTGTGTGTGTGTGTTTTTTTTTTTTTTAGAAAGTGCTTTGCCATGAAGCTTTTGAAATCTTTTGAGAAATTATCTTGTTCTTTTCCTTGTTACTCCTCGTTCACTTCATTGGCACACACATTTATACGATAATCTTGCCATTTATAATCTTGGCCATTTAGTTCAAGACCCCAGTGCCACTCTTAGGACATCTAAAAGAGGCTGCTAGAATCAGCATCTAGCAGACTCAGATCTGAAATACAGAAACCCCTTCCTTCTGCATGAGAATTGAAAGGAAGGCATTTCTTCCAAGCGTGTGTGGGACACGCACTGGGGGATCTGTTTCCCCGGGTTGCTTCTTGTACACCTCTGTGTGGCCACAACAGCCTGCCGTCTACCCTGAGAGTCTCTATATCCCACTTCTTTTCCTCCTTGCTTCTTTTGCTGTTTGTATCCAGAACTGCCCATCACCTTTTTCCAAATGCAAGGGAGAGCAAGGGGGCAGGGGGGTGGGAGTTTTGAAGAACTCAGGTAATCTGCTGACTGGTTGGCAATGCTTACTTTTGGTTTCGAGGCCATAAATCATGACTTAGAAGCAGAAAGCCACTCCTAGTTTCCACTACCATCTGGAGCCATATTCCCCAAGGTCCTGTATCCAAGGTGACCTGGTACTATAGTAAATGCAAAACCTGCTGATATTGAGTGTCTATGTTTGAGAATCAGACTCTAGACATTTGGTTCCAAGAGTGATGGTGACACAATGGGGTCAAGTGAAGCTTTCAGGAAAATAGCTGCTAATAATAGCTCATATGTGTCGAGCACTAGCTCTGTGCCAGTCATCAAATGTTCCGTATGTTCTTTTTTTATTAGCCCTCACATTAACCCTATAATGGAGACCCTATTATTAATTCAGTTTTAAAGTAAAAGCAAACAAACAAAACAAAACAAAAACACTTAGGCTTAGTGAGATGGTGACTTCCTAAGTGCCCACAGCTAGCACATGGTAGACTCGAGTTAGAAACCTAGGTAACGTGACTCCAGAGTCTTCATTCTTAACCACTCTATAACTACAACCTGAGCGAGCCCCGCTGCAGTAAAAATCCCCAGGTAGAGAAATCTAACAATGGGAAGGTGTGAGAACAAAATGTTTCCCAGATTTTTCCCAGATGTTAGATACTATTTCCAGATAGAAGAAATACTGAAACAGATACTATTCCCAGATAGAAGAAATCTACTTCTACTTCGAAAATCAATTTATTTCAACGAGTCATTCATTTCTTCACTTAACAATGACTTTTTAACATGTACAGATGCTGGGGATAAAACACTAACAAGGTAACTAGGGTTCCCGCCCTCATGGACCTTTATAATTGTAAAGAGAGACCGTTTGTAAAGAGAAAATTACAATTAAACAAAATCATAGGCTTCATCAGAGGTATGAAGGGGGAACGCCAAGGAAGAGGAAGAGGCTTCCTGAATTTGGTTGCGAGAGTGAGAAATTGCTTCATAGAGGAGATGTCTTAGGAGCTGAGTCTCAAAGAATAAAGAGGAATCCCCAATAGACAACGTATGTGCACAGAATGCACATACATAAGGGGGGGTGGGGTATTGCACCGAAGAGAAAAGAAGGAAGCATTGTGGGTAGAGAGGACAGCCCGGCCACAGTATTGACACTAGAGAGAGCACATGTTTGGTGATGCCTGTAACACACGGTTCGAGGTAAACAGCGGGAGAGGAGGAAGAGGCTGCATAAGGTGGGTGGGGCCGGGTCTTGAAATGCCTTTGAAAGAGTTTGGGCTTTTTGTTTTGGTTTTGTTTTGTTTGTTTATATTTTTTAATGTTTATTTTTGAGAGAGACAGAGCACGGGCGGGGCAGGGGCAGAGAGAGAGAGGGAGACACAGAATCCCAAGCACGCTCCAGGGCCCTCCTATGGGGCTCAAACTCATGAACCACCACCTCACGACCTGAGCCAAAGTCTGAGGCTTAACCGACTGAGCCACCCATGTGCCCCAAGGAGTCGGGTTTTAACTCACAGGCAGCAAGAAGCCATTCGAAGATTTCGAACAGACACATGACCTGACCAGATGGGCATCAAGCTCCAACTTGGTCAGCTATGGAAGGAAGGAGTGGTGGAAGGCAGAGAGGGGAAGAGGGAGATAATTGAGGAGGATGTGGTAGTATCGCAGCTGGGAAAAGATGCAATGTCTGACCGAGGGCGGTCACCATGGAGACAGAGAGGAAGAGACGAAGGAGAGTATGATTAAGAAGGCAGAATCCACAGGACTTGATTGTTCAGTGAGGTGGCATCAGGCTTACCCACACAGGCTATGTGGGTTCAGATTGCATCGAGTCCATACACTTCCTAGCAGTGTGACTTGGCCAAGTTACTGAAGCCTTCTGCCTCAGCCTCCTCATGTGTAAAATGAAGATAATTATAGTGTTTGCAGCATAGGGTTGTGGTAAAGACCAAATGAGAGCTATGGGCCTAGAACAGCTTCTGGCAAAGTCAGGGCCCAACAAATTTTGTATTTTCATTATTTTAGCAGTAGAAAGGGAGCGATCTAGGCTGGGTCCCAGGTTCCTGACCTGAGTCACCGTACCACCATGAACTAGGTGTAGGATACTCTCCTTGAGAAAGCCATAGTCTAGTAGAACACCTACCAGAAACACCGTGGAACTGATGGTACCCTAGTAGGCCACCGCCAAGATTTGCTGTTCTTGTTTAGCCGTGGACATGACACTGCTGGGTAGCTCTAGGTTCTGGGCTGCCTCACTCATGGCAATATTTTCTGCCTTTATTCTGGTCAAGTTTCCCCAAAGATATTTTTCAAACATCAAAAATACTTCCTGCGAGCCTATTGCTTTGAAAGTAATCTCAGATCATTGAAAAAAGTACTAGAAAATACTCCCTGAAAAGGTAATTTCTTCAAGTAAATATATATATATATCTATATCTATATCTA
The DNA here is from genome assembly GCA_030068075.1 of Paguma larvata. Taxonomy (NCBI): domain Eukaryota; kingdom Metazoa; phylum Chordata; class Mammalia; order Carnivora; family Viverridae; genus Paguma; species Paguma larvata. The sequence continues at coordinate 55,461,152 of CM057843.1, forward strand.
TATATATATATATTAATTTAAAGCTTTCTAGAACTTTCCATATGTTTTTCCACTAGACACTTTATTATAAATGAAATTCAGTAAGTTTATTGCCCTCCATCCATCTATCCACCCACCAAATCCTCCATCCACCCAACCATCCATCTATCCATCCACACCGTGTGGTATAGTGATGAAGAGCATAGAATTTGGAGCTGGGGAGCACAGGGTGCCTCAGTTGGTTAAGCATCAACTCTTGGTCTCAGCTCGGGTCTTCATCTCAGTGTTGTGAGTTTGAGCCCCGTGCTGGGCTCCACGCTGGGCATGGAACCTACTTTAAAAAAAAAAAGAGAAGGGGGCGCCTGGGTGGCTCAGTCAGTTGAGTGTCAGACTTCAGCTCAGGACATGATCTCACAGTCTGTGAGTTCGAGCCCCGCGTCAGGGCTCTTTGCTGACAGCTCAGAGCCTAGAGCCTGCTTCCGATTCTGTGTCTCCCTCTCTCTCTGCCCCTCCCCTGCTCACGTTCTGTCTCTGTCTCTCAAAAATAAATAAATGTTAAAAAAAAATAAAAAAAAGAATTTGGAGCCAGACACACCTCTGTTAAGCTGTACTACTTAGTAGCAGTGAGGCCTGGAGGCTGTCATGTCACCTCTCTGAACCCAGTTCCTTGTTTGTGAAACGAGGATTCAAACGAGTATCTCCTCACAGTTCTTGGGTGAGGATTAAATGAGACAACGACTATAAAGAATGGAGCACAGCGCTGTGCATGTACTCACGCTCCACTACTGGTAGCCGCTTTTATTATTCTGCAAGCCAGGACATTGTGCCAGACACTGAGCGTACAGCAGTGAACGGGAGAGTTAGGGGCCCTGCCCCCATAGGACTTTCCGTCTAGAGGAAGAGAAAGATACGAAATAAGTGATTTCTCCCAAACAGTCCCATCTCATTACATAGCGCTACTATCTTCCCAATTTATTCGGTTCAAAATCAAGGTGTCTTTGATTCCCCTCTATCAACCCCCACCCCCATAGTAACCCATAGGGAAGTCTTTTTAGCTCTACCCCTAAAATATATCTCAAATCTAGCCAGACTGCGCCGTCGCCAATGCTACAACCTGGCTCGAGCATTCATCTATCTCCTCCTGGACTCCTGCAACAACTTCCTTAACTGGTCTCCTTACTTTCACTCAGGCCCCTTACAGCACATTTCCAAGAGTAGCCACAGGGATCCTTCCAAAGCATAAGCCAGATCTTGCTGGTCCTCTGCGTCGTTGCTGCAATTAGAATAAAACTCAACCTTCAAGGCCCCACATACTCTGACACCCGCAGCTTCCACTACCCACAACCATGTGGAAATTCTTTCTGTACCTTGAATGCTTCCAGCTTGTTTCTGCTTAGGGACTTTACACCGTCTCCACTGCTTAGGCTGCTCTTCTCCGCATCCTCCCATATCTGCCTCCTCCTTGCCCATTAGGTCTCTAGTCAGAAGTCATCCCAGAGAGGCCTCCTCTGGCAGCCCTGCCTCCTTACCCCTGCCCTGCCATCACTCTATTCTCTTCCCTTGTTTTATTTTCTTCATATCATTTCTCTGTCTATCCTTTTCTTCCTCCTTCCTTCCTCCTTCCTTCCTTCCTTCCTTCCTTCCTTCCTTCCTTCCTTCCTTCCTTCCTTCCTCCTCCTTCCTTCCTCTTCTTTGTTCTCTCCCTTTTTTTCTCTTTCTTTTCTCCCTCCCTTTCTCCCTCCATCTCTCTTCTTGCTGTTTTTCTTTCTTTTTCAATCTCTACATATAGCCGTCTCGTGAGGGGCAGGACTTGGTCTTCTTGCCTCTCTATCCATGTGCCTTGAATAGCACTCAGCACATAGTAGGTGCTCCATAAATATTTTTTAAATCAATGATTGAATGACTGACTGAAGTAATTCCAGTAATGTGTGTGATCACAGGAACAATACCACTGGGGCGTCAGGGTGACAGTTGGTCAACTATGTATCGGAAAAGATTTCCATCTGTCTGAGAGTTAAATTCAGTCCTGCCTGATTGCAAGTACTTGGTACTTTTCTCAGGATTTCTTCCAATCTGAGATTCTGGGATCCATGCCCTTCGCCATGTCCTGAAGTATCCTTTCACCTGGTTCTTAGCAACACACAGATTAAAAGGCTGCTGTGGCCAAGTGGTTGGTGAAATGGAGATCTGGACACCAGTCTTAACAGAGCAATCAGTTCTCTTCCTCGAAGAGGCACTGCCAAGATTCTGCACAGGTTATTTTATAGCTGGTATCATAACAAAGACTCCTATTCGTAATGCATCTTCTGTAACTTTCCATTAGCTTGCATATCTCTTGACTAATTCTTATACCAACTCTGCAGAGTAGGTATTATCCTCACCTTGCGTGTGTGGAACCCGAGGCCCAGGGAAGAATCCTTATTTGTCTAGGTCACAAAGCTGGTAAGAGGGGCAGCTGGGATGCAAACCCAGGTCTGTCTGGCTCTGATATCTAGGCTGGTTCCACAACAGACTAGAGGGCCAGCTCCTTAAAGTGGGGAGTAGATGGTGTAGATATGGAACTAGCTTATGCTAATTTAGGAAAACAACCCTGAGATAAAGAGTTCTAGAAAGAACACTTGGTAATTAGCCTCCTGGCCCAGCAGGAAAGGCGAGTTTTAGCTCCTGTAGGTCAGAGCTATTTGGCAGCTTGGGATTCAAGGGCAGGACTAGTGGGACCAAGGAGAAAACTTTTCGAAGACAAAGAAGGGCTTCTGTGGGGCTGTATCAGGGAGGACAGTATGCTCATAGTGATGAGAATGTGCTGGGGGGCAGGAACAAGGAAGAGGTTGTAGGGAAGAAAAAAGTATACCGGAAAGGCCCCGGACAGAAGACAGATGGGTGCGGGGTGGGGGAGAAAGGAATAGAAGTAAATGCATCCACAGCAGGAAACTTGGAAGAACGGTTTTGTAGCCCCTGACCTTCTCCCAGAATGCTCTTCACTGCATCCTTGGCTGAGGTACACTTTCATTCTTCTTAGAGCCTTTCATGAAGAGACAAGGAAACTTAGCTGAGCAGTGAGGGAAGATCTTCATGGGCCAACTGTCCCTGAAATCCCAAGTCCTTAAACGTCACCTCCTAGAGATGCCTTCCCTCATCTAAATAAGGCCCGCCCCCCATAATTCTCCATTACAGTGCTTAATACTTCTCTCAATAGTATTTCTTGGGGCGCCTGGGTGGCTCAGTCGGTTGAGCGTCCGACTTCGGCTCAGGTCATGATCTCACGGTCTGTGGGTTCGAGCCCCATGTCGGGCTCTGTGCTGACAGTTCAGAACCTGGACCCTGCTTGGATTCTGTGTCTCCCTCTCTCTGCCCCTCCCCTACTCACACTCTGTCTCTTTCTCTCAAAAATAAATAAACATAAAAAAAAATTTTTAGGGGCGCCTGGGTGGCTCAGTTGGTTAAGTGGCTGACTTCGGCTCAGGTCATGATCTCACGGTGTGTGAGTTCGAGCCCCGCGTTGGGCTCTGTGCTGATGGCTCAGAGCTTGGAGCCTGCTTCAGATTCTGTATCTCCCTCTCTCTCTGCCCTTCCCTTGCTCATACTCTTTCTCTATGCCTCTCAAAAATAAATAAACGTTAAAGAAATTAAAAAAAAATTTTTTAAATAGTATTTCTCACAATTCATAATTACATAGTTATTAATTTTCATAGTCATTGTCTGGCTCACCTCCTAAGGCAGAGGCCATCTTTGTTTTATTTGCCAGCGTGTATAGAACAGCACCTAGAACAGTGCCGGTGTGAGCTAAACATTCAAGAACTATTTGTTAAGCCACCGAAGGAGTGAATGGTGTCTTGGCGTCTGGTCCCTAAATCAAGTGGTCTCTGGGGCATATGAATAAATTACAGGGTGCTCATCCCCCTCAATATGTACCTATAGATAAAATCAGGTTAGAATTAATACCAAGGATAGATTCAAAGAGGAATTAGGGATCACTATACAAGAGATATCAGGGGAAGCCCTGCTCTCTGCCTATTGAGGTGAAGGGAATTCTGGGCTGCTTTAATGGAAATGAGCCTTAGTCAATTTAACCCCGGTTCTCTCCTCCCCCACACCGGTCCCCTGTCAATGCCCAGTTGGGGGCAGATCATGGGGGCAGGTCAAGCTAGGGCTTGCCTCACTTTGCGCTGCCAGGAGCTCTGGCTGGCTCCCATCAGATATCTGCTGGCTGCTGGCAAGAAAGAAGGAAGCAAGCCGTAGCAGGAACAAAGTCCGCCCCCTCCCCGCCTCCCCCCCCCCACACTTGAAGTAGTTAGCTGAAGGAAGCCAGCTGGTACCAGGTTAAAGAGACCATTATTTGCCTTCTAGTCAGCAAGTGATTTTTGCGGGGCGGGGCGCAGACTATTTCTCAGGAGGTTGGAAAACAGGGCATGCGTATTTTGTTTCTCCTTTGGCTTGCTGATAGCAGAGTTCACTCCTGAGGTTTGCTTGACCTGGTTCTTTGAAGGGAGACCTTGAAATATAGATAAGCGCATGGTAGTGGGACAGACAGATGCCCTTCCCGCCCCGCTCCCCCCACCCCTTCTTCCTGATGCCATCCTTTGTTTACGAACTGTGATAAATGTTACTAGGGAAGATAAAGGGAGCCAGGAGACGCCTCGCTGTGGCCTCGGCGAGATGCACTGTGGGCCAGACTGGGCCTCGGTTTGGGACTTCGGAGCGGTATGAATCTAGAGAAGGGAGACAAAGTTCTAGCTGCTCCTGCGAGCCTTCATTGTGAGAGGCGTTTACATCATGGGTCTGCACATTTAGAGACGCTGGTCATTTCATTCCACTAGTGTGCCCTCATGTTTCCTGCCTTTTATTTTCCAGAAAGAAAATTAAGTTTATTCATCACCTACTATATTCTTGGTACTATACTAGGCACTGTTTCCAAAGTTGTCTCAGTTCATTTGTATTCAAACCATTTCAGGAGAGATCATTATTATTCCCTGTGTGAGAAGTTGGAGGTTCAGAGAAGTAGAATACCCTTCCTGACTTCTCTCAGCCAACGGGCTGAGTCATAATTTGAACCCAGGGTGTCTGACTCCTAAACTTGTGTGTTCTTCCAATTCGGGGTTCTCAAAGAACAAAAACGCTGGAACACACTACAGGGCGACCTGACTATGCTGCTGAATAGTGTGAACCTATCACTAAAGGTCGTTCAGTGTGTCTGCTTTCCCTGGGGAGAGACCGAGGAGGAGGGAGAGGAGAGCGGCATGAAAACGATTTTTTCGCTCGGGTTCAATCTGCTCTCAGCACCCTCTCCCATCCAGACAATCCCAGCCTCTCTAAATAGGCCACCTTATTATTACAGTGTCGGAGGGAAGGCGACCTGGCTGAGGACAAACCCCGGCTTGGACCAGAACTTCCATCCAGGGTAGCTGACTACTCTTACTGCATAAAAGCCATGGTTTTGCCACCCTGTCCAAGGCGCCGATAAAATGAAAGTTATCCGGAATGCTTGCCTCCCACCCTACACCGGGGGCAGCTCGGCAAGACAGAAACCCCAAAGCAGTGACTTGTCCTGGAGGCCAGTGACCTAGTCACCCCAACCTGTAGCCAGCCACTCCTTTTGCAGACCTCAAGCCCCCCAACTCTGCCTTCTGGGACCAAGTGTGAGCTCTCTCCGGCCCTCGGCAACCCCGCTCCGGAAGGTTGCTGCTTCTTTATTTGAGATGTATTATTAAACTGTGACCATACTGTGAGTGAAGCCAGCCAAAGCAGTGGCTATTAATAGGGAGGTGCAGAAAGCTGACTCAGGAGGGGGCTGACTTAGGCTGGAGGGGAGTGCCTGGCCACCTTGGCCTACAATCCTCAGGGAGAGGTCAGACAGAGAGAGAGAGAGAGACCTGAGCTCATCTCATTCCTGGGCCGGAGTCAGCACTATCTGGATTTCTCAACTTTGGCAAGAGAAACCTAAGCGGTCCCCTCAAAGGGCTACGTAGCCATCTTTCCTGGGTCCTTGGGAGGCTCAGGGCCCTGAGCACGAATAGCTGAAAGAGCTAGGCCGCCACAGAGCCGTAACTCCACCCTCACTACGTGACTTGGAGCAGGGTCGTGGGGGGCTACCTTCTCAGCCGAGAAGCCGGGGCTGACCCAGCCCTGCGCCGGCCAGGGCTCCCCCTTGGCAGAGATGTCGGAGCAGGGAGGTTCTATTTCTGGCTTCTCGATAAGGCTTGGGGAAGTGGGTGTTACAGAAAGGTGGAAGCAGAGAGGCGAAGGTCCACCGCGAATGGAGGCCCAGACAGGCCTGACCACGTGGCGGACGGCTTTCGGCAGTTTCTATAAACACAGTGCCTTCCTCAGGGCGTGAGGACTCGGCCATTTGGTAGACTCACCATCACCCGGCAGCTGGGAGCAGGATAGATTCTAAAATCTGGCGCGTGCTAAGCCGCAGGAAAAATAGAACTGCTCCCAGACGCCGGGTTCGTAGTACCCCTCAGTCTCCGCCGGGCACGGAACACATGCTCTCTCAGCTGCTGCGTTCAGTCCTCGCCAGCGCCGGCAGGTGGTAATTATCATGCCTCTTCTCGGAGGGAGAAAGTGAGATTCAAAGAGGTAAAGTGACAGTCACAGATCTAGAAGGTGACAAAGACAGGACCAAAATCTAGGTCTGTCTGTGGCCTGAGGAAAGGCCAGGCTGCACCAGGCTGCTTTTGTGGCTGGGCGCGTAGACCCTGTAGACCCCGTTGTCCCTCCCTCTGCTGCCACTCCAGGGCCCTCAGGGAGTCAGGGTGATGGCAGGCTGTGTGTGGGTTGCTGGGAGGTACTGTGATTTCCTCACCGGCCTTTTGGTTGGTTAGGTATGTCTGTAGGTACGTTCCCTCCAGGTGGAAGATTCGTCTTGGTTCCTGGATCTCTGAAGAAAGGGGGTCAGATGGAGATAGGATGCGGAAGGTTTTTTCTGTCCCTCCTAAAAATATTTATGAAGCACCTATTAGGTTCAGCTCTGGGGCACTTGGGCACTTTCAGACTGTAGGACAATTTAATGTTGAACTGGTCTTTTTCTCGCCTACCCTAGGAACCATCTGCATGTGTATAACAATAGACACCTTAGACGCTTAGATCTATAAAATGTTTTTTTTTTACTGAAAGAGTAGACTTTCCTTCCACTGATAACCTTTTTAAAAATCTTTTTAATGTTAGTTATATTTGAGAGAGAGAAAGAGAAAGGATATGAGCCAAGGAGGGACAGAGAGAGAGGGAGACACAGAATCTGAAGCAGGCCGCAGGGCCAATGTGGGGCTTGAACCTACGAAGTGTGAAGTCATGACCTGAGCCAAAGTCAGATGCTTAATGGACCGAGCCACCCGGGCGCCCCTCCACTGACTGTCATCTGGTCACTTCTTGAAACTGAAAGAGGTCTCCGGGACCCCAGACACCAGCTCCTAAGCTCTAGCAAGTTCGCAAGGACAGGCTCAGCTTCCAGTTGTCAGGGTGCCCTAAACACAGAAGTGGACCAGGCCAGGCCTACAGGAATTTGCTCATCACTTTATAGCCGTGTTATAGTGCATCCTGAGAGGGCCGGAGAGTAATTGCCGAGCTCTCCCACGGTAGATGGTCTAAGCTATGGTTTTGGGGTCTTAGGCGCTCTTTTGGTCAATTCCTTTTTTTCCTTTTTTCGAAAGGTAAATGAATAGCCTAAAGTCACAATGGTCAACAGGACGGTGGCGTATCCAGGTTCAGACGGCTGCCTCCTCTCGCTGTAGTCAAAGTTAATTAATTCCCACTGTACTTTGAACTAGGTCACCTGCAGGTCTCTGCTGAGGCCCGACCTGGCTGTCAGGGGAAGGCATTTCTAATCCGCCTCTTGGCGTGCTGTCTTGGGCAGGCAGGTGGAGAAAGGGGATATTTTTCACCTTTGCGTGGGATTGTCTCTCCTCTTCTCTCCCGGGGAGGTGACCATTTTCAGATCTGTGGGTGGGGAGGAAACTCTTCTCTTCCCAAAATAATCTCTTTCTGCCGTGGGGTTTGAAGCTGGACCAAGCTGCTAGCGCTATTTTTACCCCGCTTGCGATTCAGGGTGTAAATAGCAACTCTGGCTGTTTTTTCCCACAGCTGACAACAGAGTCAACCTCTTGAAGGCAGAGGCAGCCTGGCATTTGGCACAAAGGAAACAGAACAAAGGTTGCTGTCGCGGGCCCAGGGAATGACCCTTGACCATTAGGTCAGCAGACAAACAGGGGCGGCATCTCCACGGTTGTGTGGTCTCGGTCACCGCTGTAAATACCAGGCCCCGTGACAGCTCCCGGCTGAGGCTGCTTAAAGAAGCATGGTGTAGAGTCACGAGGGAAAGGCGGGCCTGGAAGTCTCTCTGCCTGAGCATCCCGAGGGTTCCAGACGCTTGAGCAGCTCTCCCTCTTGCATTAGCAAGTGCTTCTCCCAAGGTCGCTGCCCTTGGAGGGTTTCTTGCCCCAAAACCGCCCCATCAGGAGCTGAGGAAAGACAGAAAAAGCACCTACAAGGCCGTCCAGATGACAGAATGTCTCTACACATACATGCCTCCCATTTCTCAAGTGATGGGAGGCCTCGCCATCTTCAGTGTGAGGAAGTGTCACTTAGAGGTCATGGTAACGGGTGCTGCCTGTGAGCAGAAGCTGTGAGAAGCTCACCAGAGCCTCGGGTTATGGCTCCAGCCGGCCTGGGTGAGGTGGGAAGTTCAGCTTTCCAGACGACCCCTCATTGGTACTGTTGGTGTGCGGGATCAACCAGCAAAGACAGAGGTGAGCCCCGCACAGCTGGCAACTCCCTATTGTTTCTCTTCTGGGGAACAAATGGACTTTATTGGCTCTTTCCCGAGGCCGACTCTTTTGCCCAAATCGTTCCCTGGGCCTTTTGGGACGGAAATTAGGAGTTCTGAGTCAGCAGGAATGCCCTTCGTTCTGAATTACACAGCGGCTCTGCATGGAAGTGCCCGTTCGCTTCCTCTAGGTACACATCCATCAATCATGAAGCAATAAGAGAATTTCTCAAATACCTACTGCATATTCAGAGCGGGGCCTTTAGGCACACGGTTCGAGTTTCGGGTTCTTTCCGCAGATGACGTGTGGGGTAGGGAAGGGATTGGAGGACAGGTGAGCAGCTGAGTAACCCCCAAACCTGCTTTCTTGGAAGTGGTTTCCGTGCAGCTGCTCGGAATCGATTCTGGGCAGCTGTTAGATTGCAAAACTCACTGCCAATTGTCAATAGCTAAAGTGGCATCGGAGAGCTTTCGATGGTAAAAATAGGAGCAGGTAACAGAGGAGAAAACAGCTTTGCGTTCGAGAAGAGACGATGGGAACACATTGTCTCAATCTGCTGTGTCGTGGGTTTCCACTGTCGGCTTGGGTTCCGTCCCAGAACTGGCCAGCAAAACCTCCTTAGTGACCTCCAGCGAAAAGTCCACCAGGGAGCTGTGCAGGATGAGATCAAAGCTTTGTCTTAGCAGCCGGAAGAGATGCGTGCTGGGTTCAGGGCAGCCTGGTTCTCGCCGTGCTCAAGGTCGCGTCAAACAGCCAACATCACAGTTTCCAGTGAAACTTGTTGAATTTTAAATATTTACGTACCAAAGGTGCCCTATGTACCAAATATCGAGTTGATCTGGTAAATTCATTTGTCCACCGAACTTCACAGATTTACCAACGATGGTTTTGGGGGAAATCCCCTTTGGAGCCTTGATGGTAAATGTTTACCTTAAAAACAAAACAAAACAAAACAAGAAAAACAAAAGCAGGAAAAATGCCCTGGTGAGTAAAACCAAAAGCATGTGGCAGTCACATTTGCAAGACTGACTGTTTGTTTTGCAAAATGCTCCCAGTCCCACCCTTGACCTTGGGGAGATTGGGAAGGTGGTACCGACTTCCTGTCTAGTATTTCCCTAGATTTCTTGGAATCTGGTTGGAAGGACTGTTTCCCCTGTGCCACCAAATAGTTAATCGTTGGCTCTGCTCTCCCGGTGACTAACAGGCACCATGTGGCTCTGAGATCAGCGAGAAAGAAACTGACAGTCGGTGTGGGAAGTGCGTGAGGCTTCAGTGCTCTGGAAATACCTTTGATGGGCATGGGAAGCGCGCACAGGGGTTGTGGCTGCCGAGTGCCCCTGCTTGTGTCATTTTTAACGTGAATTCTTATTTCTTCCTATGAATTTTGCATGATTTAAAATGAAGATTTCTAACCCCTGCGGGAGCTTGATATTACTGTGGTGTGAATTATTCCATGGAGTAGCTAATTCTGCGACTTTGAAAAATAACCCATTTTGATTCAAACCAAGGCAGAATCCACTGGCCTGACCAAATCATACGTGACATGTGTTAGGGAGACTTCCTCCTCTTGCTGTTTTCATCCTCGCGTGAGGAGCCCAATTAGCATAACACTCCTGGTTCCTCTCCACCCCTTCATTCTTCCCTGGGAAAGAGGAGTGGTTTCATAGGACTGGTGAGTTTGCAAGGAGAAACTGTGTCTTATACTCTCTTCTCTTCCCTTTTATGCTGGAGGGTTGGCGCTGCTCCTCCAGGGAAGGAAAGGGAGACCGTTCTGGCCCCGCGGTCTCTCACTGAGTGGCCAAGTCTGTCTAATTCTGAGGATGAGTATTGGGAAGCTCATTTGTCTGAAAATACAAGCCACGTTCTCTAATGGCAGCTCTATTAGAAATGAAGGTTATTTTTCATCCTCGCCTAGCTTACCACAGTCCTCTAATTCAGTTCAAAGCTCACAGAGAAGTGGGGAGACGGCCCTACAAAGATCCCGACATATTTACTGGGAGACTTCCTGGCAGCGAGAAAAAGCTTTGTGTTGAGGTGAGATCCTGGCTTCCAGCTCCCTGTCACTACTTTCCTTAGTAGTCAAATGAGTAAAGGGAGTTTATGGAAGGTGTTCCTCTCAGCCGTACTTATTGAATGCCTACTGTGTGCCAGGGGGTACAACGATCAAGATAGGTAGGGTCTCTGCTGTCACCGTTTATAACGTAACTAGGGTATACCAATGAGAAAGTTTGATGTTCCGAGTGAAATAAGACAACTTCAAACTGGCTCAAGTAATAAAGAGAAACTTAACTGGCTCACGTGATTTGATCCAGGACTCCAACAACAGGGATCCATTTCTTGGCTCTGCTTCCTCTGTGTGGATTCATTCTTTGGTCAGCACGTGGTGCAACCCCTCCCTCTCTTGCCAGCGTTAAGCTTATCACCGTGGCTGCCCCAGAAATAAGACACACCATTTACCAGGCTGTAAAGAGTCCAAGTCCCAGCATTCCCTGCAAACTCCCGGGGCCCACTCTGACTATACCATTTTAGGTCACAGGCCATCCCTAAAGCCCCAACTGGGCTCGGTGTGATAGGGTGCACAGATGGGCTTACAGCCAGTGGAACTCATCCCTAAAAGAAAGCAAGTTGGGCCCTTCCCACTGGCGCAGAAATTTGGAGACCTATTAGGAAAAGAGAAGGGGCAGCAACTGATAATTGTCCATGATAGAAGGAAAAGGCAGTAAATGAAATGATAATTCTGCTCTGAGGGAACAGGTCAGGCTGCAGAAAATGGAGACATTCACAGGTCTGGGAATCCAGAAATCTAGGTTCCAAATGCTGTGGAGGATCCCAATGTACAACAGACCGGTAAGAAAGTTCTGGAGGTTAGTAGGCTTTGCTTCTTTCTTTATTATTATTTTTCAATGTTTATTTATTTTTGAGAGACAGAGACAGAGACAGAGCACGAGCGGGGCAGGGGCAGAGGGGGAGACACTGGGCTTCAGGCTCTGAGCTGTCAGCACAGAGCCCAATTTGGGGCTTGAACTCACAAACCATGAAATCATGACCTGAGCCAAAGTTGGCCGCTTAACCGACTGAGCCACCCAGGCGCCCCTAGACTTTGCTTCTTGATCGGGTTCCTCAGGAATTGCCCTTGCATTGGATTCTCCTGCTCTGCACGTCCTTTTCTCTTTTTGGGAAGGGGGATGACATGTGCCTGAGAGGGACACTAAAAGGATAACTGAGGTGCTGTCCACAAAACACCTGTCACTAAATAAACCCAAGCTACCCATTAGCAGGTGTTTGTTATTCTTTTAGACTTAAGGACATTCAACCAGTCTTTTAGGGGCTAAACATTAACCACACTGGGGCAGATCAGCACTACGGAGTTATGAGCCATGAAGATACACAGGCCTTCAGTGTTCTAAGTTCAAAAGATCTATGTGAAAAAAGATATAACCCAAGTGAACTGAAATGGACAGAAATGCAGTCAGACATGTAGGGTAGGGACAGTTTCTTCAGCTAAGTACAACAGCTTGTCTCTAAAGGTACGAGAGTTTGCCTGGCAATTCAAAAGTACCAATGGGGCCTGAGCAATCCTTTCCATCTTCATTTGGCAAACACTTGAGTACCTTCTATACGAGAAGCTACAGTAGGAACACATAAGCCATTAGGAGGTTGCCGCTTAAATCCTTTTTAGAAAAAAAGAAGGGATCTTTATTTATAAATAGGGAAATTATTATGAGTCCATATTGTTGTATGAAATATGTATTTTATATGAACTGAAGGCCAATTACACCAGAGACAGAAGGTAGAATTAGTGTCATTCTGGAGGGTACGTGGTTGGCTCAGTCAGTTAAACATCCAGCTCTTGATTTCGGCTCCGGTCTTGACTGTGGGACTAAGCCCCGAGTCAGTCAGGCTCTGCGCTGGGTGTGGAGCCTGCTTAAGTTTCTCTCTCTCTCTGTCTTTCTCTCTCTCTCCCTCTGCTCCCTACTTATGCTCTCTCTCTCTCTTTCTTAAAAATTAGCGTCATTTTGGGGTGAAAGTTGGAGGAGTGGGCCATGCATGAGTCTTGCATTAAGGTGTAAACAAATACATATGATTAAATTGAAAGATTGCAATCAATTATATAGTCTTTTTGGTCTCCCAAATAAATATGACTCAGTCCTCTGAACACTATGGCAGCAGTTTGTTTGCACCTTTGTGTGTTTTTTTTTTTTATGTTTATTTTATATTTTGAAAGAGAGAGAGAAACAGAGTGTGAACAAGAGAGGATAGAGAGAGAGGGAGACACAGAATCCAAAGCAGGCTCCAGGCTCTGAGCTGTCAGCACAGAGCCTGACCAGGGGTTTGAACTCATGAACCATGAGATCATGACCTGAGCCAAAGTCTGACGCTTAACTGACTGAGCCACCCAGGCGCCCCATTTGCATCTTTCTTACTGTTCTTATTCTGACTGCTATCACGGTTAATTATTTATTCATTCGATTATTCAGTTTAGTCACTCGTTGAACATTTATGGAAGGCTTTTTAAAAAAATGTTTATTTATTTTGAGAGACAGAGAGAGTGTGAGTGGCGGAGGGAGAGAAAGAGAGAGAGAGAGAGAGAGAGAGAATCCCAAGCAGGCTCCATGCCCTCAGCACAAAACCTGATGCGGGGCTCGACCCCACCAACTATGAGATCATGACCTGAGCCAAAATCAAGAGTCAGACAACCTACTGAGCCACCCAGGCTCCCCTATGGTAGGCTTGATATGCACCAAGTACTGTGTCAAAAGCCAAGATACAAACGGTGTGAGGCAAGGCCACTATATTCTAGGATCTCAGTTCCTAGAGGAACTAGAGGGGAGGAGGCATATAAAAAATAATTAGAGGGGCGCCTGGGTGGCTCAGTCGGTTGAGCAGCCAACTTCGGCTCAGGTCATGATCTCACGATTCGTGAGTTCGAGCCCCAAGTCGGGCTCTTTGCTGACGGCTTGGAGCCTAGAGCCTGCTTCAGATTCTGTGTCTCCCTCTCTTTCTTCCCTTCCCCTGCTCATATTCTGTCTTTGTCTTTCAAAAATAAATAAACGTTAAAAAAAATAAAAAAATAATTATAATACGACATGAGAAGCGCTATAATAGAAGCACGTATTAAGTGCTTTGAGGTGGAGTCTTCACAAAGAAGACGAGATTTGAATTGATCTAAAGCTATCAGGAGTTTTCTGGGCTGAAATTTTAGAGCATCTGGAAAGTCCCTGCAGGAGGAGCCAGCATTGTGTGCTGAGGAAACGGTAAGGAGTTTGGAGGGGTCTTGAGGTACATAGGGAGAGTGTCAGAAGAGAAGTGGGGTAAAAGGTAAGTCACACAGAGCTTTGTAGCTCTCGATGTGGGCTTTGGACTTTATTTTACAGATAAAAGGGATTTGTTGAAGGACTAAGTAATGGAAGGGCAATATTAGGTTTGGGTTTTAGAAAGATGCTCTAGCAGCAATCCGCAGGAAGGATTATCCTGGGGAGGGACTGGAGGCAAAGAAATCAGCAGAAAGGTTACTTCGAAAACCTAGATGAGAAGAGAGAAAGCCTTGATAGTTAAAGGGGGAACAGAATGGGTTAAAGGAAGACTTGGGAGAATGAACCAGCAAGACTTGAGAATTGATTGATGGGAGATGATGTTGGAAAGGAAGACATTAAGAATGACTTAGAAATCAATAGTCTGGGTAGATGAGGAAATGAGGGTTCCATTAACCGGAACAGCTAGTAAAAGAAGAACAGGTTTGGGCGGAAGGGTGATGGCATAGTACCTGTAAGATGTGTGCGTGACATTCAGGTGTGTGAGCCCCACTGGCTGGCAGAAACACCTGTCTAGAGTTGACGGGAGAGATGGAGGCTAGGGGTTGACCAGGGGATAGGTAGGTGCCGCGGCCATGAAATCAAATAGCACGGACCACTAAAGGGCAGGGATTTGGAAGACATTAGGAGTTTGATAATCCCCATAGGCCCTGGCATAGTACTTTGCCCAAAGCAGGCAGGATCTATGCAAAAATCTACAGATACATTATAAATATACCAATTTGAGGTTGCTAGCAACAGCTAGATGCCCCGAGACCTCCAATTTGGAGGCTCTGCAATTTTAAAGATGTATTTCAGGGCCAAATTGGCAAGAAGAAGAATGCAACTAGCATCTAATATTCGGAGAGATTCTAGCCTTCCACTAAATTCCATTATGTAAAAAATTACGGTTATCACCTTGTGTATTTCTTTGCATATGGTCTTCCAGAGAAGATGCTATAAAATGAGGAAGCTGGGGTAATGCAGCTTATCAGAACAGGGGAGTTTATTCCAGTTGCTGGAACACCAAGATTGGTGTCAACGTGTTTGACCTTTAGAAGAGTCCTTCTGAGGGCAGCTTCATGGTGTTTTAGGAACTAAGCAATGCCTTCCTCAAATGTCGCACAATGTTACAGTTCTTTTGCATTTGCCCATTCTTTCAACAAACATTGTTTGGGTTTGTTCTAGACATTGTGCTAGGGACAAGAGAAATCTTCCCGCCCCTCCAAGAGCTCACAGTCCAATACAACTAAAATATATGGTGAAGTATTGTGATAGAAGTAAGCATGGTGTGCAGTTGAAGACAGAGAAGGACAACCCGACACAGAGGGGAGGACATGAGGGTGGCGAACGTGGTTAGAGGAGTCTTTCCAGAAGAGACAAGGCCTGAGCCAGGTGGTACAAGGAAGGGATGAGGTTGCAGATCAGGAAGAGAATACCTGTAAAGGCAAGGAAAAAATAGACTTCATAATGGTGGAATGTGGAGGGGAATGGCAAGAGATGAGCTGGGAGAGAGGTGGACAGGGACCTCCCCAGGCCCTGATAAGCCCTTCTGAGGAGTCAGAACTTTTAGCCTGAAAACAGTGGACAGACACTGAAGGATTCTTACAGAGGACT
The DNA here is from genome assembly GCA_030068075.1 of Paguma larvata. Taxonomy (NCBI): domain Eukaryota; kingdom Metazoa; phylum Chordata; class Mammalia; order Carnivora; family Viverridae; genus Paguma; species Paguma larvata. The sequence goes on from CM057843.1 coordinate 55,476,801, forward strand.
TCAGAAGTCTTTTGCTTTTGGTTTTTGTCTTATATCCCCTCTCCCTCTGTCTCTCTCTCTCTGTTTTGACCGCTTGTCTTCCTTCCTTCCTTCCTTCCTTCCTCCTTCTTGTAAGCACAATTTTGGAAATTGCAGGTGATCTGGCCTATACCTGAAGGGCAACAGATTTATTTATGTTTTTGTCTATGCTTGGGCTGAAGAAAAAGGAGTTGTAGGGGCGCCTGGGTGGCTCAGTTGGTTAAGCGGCCAACTTTGACTCAGGTCATGATCTCACGGTCTGTGAGTTTGAGCCCCGCGTCGGGCTCTGTGCTGATGTCTCAGAGCCTGGAGCCTGTTTCATATTCTGTGTCTCCCTCTCTCTCCCTGCCCTTCCCCCACTCATACTCTGTCTCTATGTCTCTCAAAAATAAATAAACGTTAAAAAAAAATTAAAAAAAAAAAGGAGTTGTAGATCTGTAAGACCTGAATTTTGGTGGCAGGAAGAAGCAAAGTGAGAGGATTCCAGAAGTAATTAATAACACCCAGAGACTCTCCTTTTATTCAAACCTGGAGATGCCGATGTTCGGTTTTAAGGAGGGGGATGTTATCTCCAAGGTGTGGACAGGAATCTCAACCGAAGAGAGGTCTACACTCTTGCTACTTGAAATGAATCCCTAGACCAGCAGAATCAGAAGCACCTGGAGCTGTTTAGACAAATGGAATTGTAAACTTCGGGCCAAGCCTTCTAAATCAGAATCTGCATTTTTATTTTTTTAATTAATTAATTTTAGTTTTTAGAATCTGCATTTTTAACAAATGTCTTGGTGATTCCCATACACATTCAAGTGTGAAAACCTCTGATTTACGAGATACGAAAACCGCTTAGCTGACAAATCTTATGTCACCGTGTTGCAGTCTGTGTTGTTTTAAACGGCCGATTGACCTGTAATCAGTTTGTCAGCCTCTATGATTATAAATTTACGTCCAAAAGTAAACTCAATCAGGGGTTAAACTATTTGTACTCCATTGAACATTTCCAAGAAATCTGTTTGGAACCAATGATGTTGAGATTTCTTTTTTTTTTTTTTTAATGTTTATTTATTTTTGAGACATAGAGACAGAGTGTGAGCAGGAGGAGGGCAGAGAGAGAGGGGGACACAGAATCTGAAAGCAGGCTCCAGGCTCTGAGCTGTCAGCACAGAGCCTGACGCGGGGCTCGAACTCACAGACTGGGAGATCATGACCTGAGCCGAAGTCGGCTGCTTAACCGACTGAGCCACCCAGGTGCCCCGAGATTTCTTTAAATAAAGGGCTTGCTCTCTAAATGACGGATGAAAAATTCATTTTTCCCCCTATTGTGACAAAATATACTTATCATCAACTTACCATTTTAACCATTTTTGAGTGTACGGTTCAGTAGCAATAAGTACATTCACATCGTTGTGTAACCGTCACCACCATCCATCTCCAGAACTTTCTCATCTTCTTAAATTGAAACTCCGTGCCCACTAAATAATAACTCCCGCTGCCCCTCACCCCGGACTCTGGAAACCGCCATGCTACTTTCTGTTTCTATGAACATGACTACCCTAGGTGCTTCATATAACGAAATCGTATACTGTTTGTCCCTCTGTGACTGGTTTGTGTCACTTAGCATAATGTCTTCAAGGTTCATCCATGTTGTGGCTCGTATCAAAGTTTCCTTCCTTAAAAAAGGCTGAATGACATTCCATTGTATGTATCTACCACATTTTCTTTGTTACCATTCATCCATCCATGGACCCTTGGGTTACTTCTAAGGCTGCTGTGAACATGGGTGTAGAAGGATTCATTTCTATAATCAGCATTCACACAGGCACGCAGCTCCCCTCCCAGCAACCCCACATTATTTCCTAGAGGTGTGCCACAATAAACATAGAATTCACAGTTAATGGATGTTCCCAATGAATTTTCTTTAACATATCAAGTCTTATTCCATCATCAGTCGACTCCTCATTAAGGAAAGGGAATTTGATGTTGTTGGGAATGAAATGTCTGTTCCGTTTAGCGTCTCTGTCTGGGAGCAGTGGCCTCCTGAATACAAACTCAGAGCCAGAGCTAAGACATTAATTTGTGAAGCTCAAGTATTGATTTGGTGACGCCATTCTCTTCCCCTGATGCTATTCCTATCAACTCCAATTATCTCTGTGAATACAGGAACCTTTTTTTTTTTTTCTGGGTGCACTGGGCAGCTGGTGACAAGCTGCTTGCTGATAGGCGGTGACAGAGATGAGCAGTCAGCTGCTCCTGGGCAGTCGAGGTCCCTTCTGCCAGAGTGTTGCTGGTCAAAGGAATTTGCAGCCTTGAAGCCAAAGGGCAGACACCCACTTGGACAGATTCAGGGCTCCATCCTGATGTCGGCGACCCACGACGGTGCTCAGAGAAGGGGAGGAGTCCCTGAGCTTGTGGTGGAATTATTCTAAAGAATTATATAAAGGGTGTTATTTCTTCAAATTGACCATATTTCATTTCTGGAGTCTCCAGTTTACCTGTGCTGCTTCAGGAAGCTGGCCTGGCAGGCTCTCCTAATGTGCTTTCCCTCTGGCATCCAGTGGGGGCGCTCTTACACTCCCCACTTCAAGCCCTCTGTTTCACCTCTGGGTCAACTCTGCCTTATCGGAGCCGCGTATGAAGAGGAAAGGGTTACTATCACACCAGCTCATTTGGAAAATAAACACTGAAACTCTGGATTTCATTTCCTGTGCAGTCACTTTTGCTTTGCAAACTAAACCTAGACATAAAGACAGGAACAACGCAAGTTTCCAGTTTTCATGTTAATTCCTGGCCCTCCAGGATGATTAACTTTATCTAGAAACCGAAAACACATTTGGGCTAATCTTTTATGAGATCTGATTAAGAGCTTTACAGGGAAGATTTGCACCACATTAGAAAGGCTCAAGCAATTTAGGAGAGTGCACATGTAAGGAATTTCCTTTTACCCGATTATAAAAGAAGAGCTAGAAATCACAGCCAACTGCACAAGAAAGGAAAGGGTAAGGAACGACCTGCCCGTCTGAATCCAAAGGAAAAAAGTTTGCGTGTTGGTGAATGCTTTTGAAGAATTCCCACGAGAACCCCTTTTTAGTCAAACCAAAAGACCTAACGTGTGTTGAGGTCAGGTTCATGCGCAGCCACAGCAGCAGGCGATATGTTATAAGGACCCCAGGAAAGTCTGGGGACATGCGTAAGATAATAAAATATCTGTAGGCCCCTGCCTAGAATTTCGTTTGCCTCCTCCCGGGTCGCATCCTGACCCCTCCACTTGAAATGCCTTCCCCTGTCCTTCCCTCCCCATTAGTCCGTGCTTATCAGAGTCTAACACATGACGCCTCACAGGCACCTCGTAACCATCATCGTTCTTTTGCGCCCTTTCAAAATGTGTGGGTTCTCTATGTTCCAGGGCGCCCTACATTGCGTTAAAGACACATTTCTTACTGGTCATTTTCAAGACATTTTTCGCATGTGAGGTTTGTGCTCTTAAGCCGGTCTGTAAGTTCTTTGAGGCAGGGACTATTTGAGGGTGTATTTCTCTAGGGTGTTCTGAAGTGGTGCTCCTTAAACTTCAATGTGCTTGGGCGTTGATCTTGCTAAAGTGAAAATGCTGATTCAGCAGGAATGGGTTAGGCCTGAGATTCTGTATTTCTTTTTTTTTCTTTAATTTTTTTTAACGTTTATTTATTTATTTATTTTTAAAAAATTTTTTTAACATTTATTTATTTTTGAGACATAGAGACAGAGCCTGAGCAGGAGAAGGGCAGAGAGAGAGGGAGACACAGAATCTGAAGCAGGCTCCAGGCTCTGAGCTGTCAGCACAGAGCCCGACGCGGGGCTCGAACTCACAGACCGCGAGATCATGACCTGAGCCGAAGTCGGCCGCTTAACCGACTGAGCCACCCAGGCGCCCCCGTTTATTTATTTTTGAGAGAGAGAGACAGAGCATGAGCGGGAGGGGGTCAGAGAGAGAGACACACACACACACAGAATCGGAAGCAGGCTCCAGGTTCTGAGCTGTCAGCACCGAGCCTGCCACGGGGCTCGAACTCACAGACTGTGAGATCGCGACCTGAGCCAAAGTTGGACATTCAACCGACTGAGCCACCCAGGTGCCCCTCTTTTTTTTTTTTTTTTTTAATGTTTACTTATTTTTTGAGAGAGGCAGAGCACAAGTGGGGGAGGGGCAGAGAGAGAGGGAGACACAGAATGTGAAGCAAGCTCCAGCCTCTGAGCTGTCAGTACGGAGTCCAATCTCGAATCCACGAACCGCGAGATCATGACCTGAGCCAAAGTCGGGAGCTCAGTCAACTGGGCCACCTAGGCACCACATGAGAGTCTGTATTTCTAAGCAGCTCCGAGGTGTTGCTACTGGTCGGAAGACCGCAATTTGAGTAGCGAGACCCTACAACACCCAGAATGGTGCCTCCACGTAAGCAAGTAAGACTATATTGGTGGTTGTTGTTCCCAACAAAATTCCTCTTCTGAGGCCTGACCCCTTCAAGCAAATGCTATCTCATAGGAAGGCCTCTTCCCCTTTGATCATGAGACAGTCCTCTAAGCTAAGCTTCAGCCTGAGGACATGATGTTGTTATAATGCAATTGTTTGAATCTGTGTTCAAATTCTAGGAGTACCATTGGTTTTACTAATGCCATTTGAGAGGATTGGTGAATTATCTGGATGTGCATGGCCCAGCCCTGATATGCTAGGCCACCCTTGTTAAGAGCCACATTGTTACTAGCTGGTCCCATAAAGGCGAGCCCACACTAGCCTGTATAGAGTGTTGAGAGCCATAACCCCTCTGGTTAAGGGGCCCTCACTTTTCTCCCAGATGGGTTAAGTCAGTGGAGACACAACCAAAGTTTACTTTTGTTTACCTGTGTCCAGTTAAGTCTCTCTTATAAAAAGTCCTGCTCTGTCAGAGACAAAGAAGCCCATCTTAGTTTCACCTTTGAAACTAAGAGAATTAGTCTTTAACTATACAAAGCCAACTTTTAACCAGGAGGGACAGACCAGAAGGGTCTAGTGAAACTGCGAAAATGTCTGACTGGCCTCACGGCCTGGAGCCAATAGGAGGACAGTCAAGCCTCTGTCTATAAAATCGAGGTGTCGGACTTGAAGATTCTTAACATCGCCAAGGGTCTGTGATTCTAATCAGCGTATCCGGGAGAGGCCACAGAGGAGACAAGAAGTCTACACTTGGCTACTCAACAGCACGATGTGACTGGGAGCCTGTTAGCGGGCTCTTAGCCTCTTGCTGGTCTCAGCCCAAACGCTTGCCCTGATATGCTACTAAGTTATCCTTTCCTAGACAATTGGTGCCTCACATACACCAGCCTGATAGAGAAAGACTTGAAAAGATATGCCCTGTGCTGCCACCTAATGGTCCCAGTTCTATCAAGGCGATTCTTCAGCCCCGTTTGGATATACAGAATCTCTAGGCCCTTTGTAAAAAAAAATATATAATGCACCCATGAGGAGAACCTAACAGGAGAGAATAAAAACAGGATACTTCCAGGTGCCACCTCATCAAGGGAATCAGGGACTATGACTGTAAGGTGGTTTTTTTTTAACTTCGTAATTTCCCCCTTGTTATTTCCTGCCTGTTTCCCTGTAATGATTAACAGTAAAACTCTAAAAACAAAAAGGGCCACGGTGTTTGTGTTCAAGGGCAGCAAGGAAGCAGGGAACTGGGGAGACAGCGCTCCAGGGGTTGAGGTAAACAATTCCAGGGGATGGAGTGGGTGGAAGGAGCTGAAGAGCTGGAAGGGAAGCAGGTTGAGTCCTCAGGCTCGTTTGAAAAAGGAAAGAGGGGGTGGAATCAAGTTATGTTCTAGCTGGAATGAAGGTAATGGTCTTAATAGCATTGTCGGTCTTTCCTGTTTTGTCTTCAGATGTGCCGGTCTATTTTCAATCCAAGAGAATGAAGCAAACGTATAGCTGTCAACTTGTGTGACCGTTCAGGGGCCTTTGTAGCAAATGATACTCCTAGAGTAACGATCCTAAGTACAAATGTCTACAGAAGGGCCAGGCAGATAAGGTACCTGGCTGGGGTCAGCCACGGGTAAGACTGTAGTGAGTGGTCGGGACCATGGTGAACCGGAGAGCATTTACCCCATCTGGGGAGGCAACAGCTACTCAGCCCCGGGTGGGTATGGCCCTAACCAAACTGTGTACCCCACATTGTCTGCCTGATCTTTCAAATCTTCAAGAGAGCTGAAAGTTTAGATTTTTATGTGAAGTCTCCTTCTTTTGAAATGTTGGCAGCTAATGCTACTTTAAAAACAAACAACAGTAATCTCATGTGGGCCAAATAAAACATGTCGATGAGACATATTTAGCCCAAAGACCAACTCTTTGAAAACTTGGACCTAGAGCAGTTTGCATTCTGGAATCCCAAAGCATTAATATGTTCCTTGTGAGGCATATGGTCTGTGAACTATAGCAAGCTCCCGACAAACAAGCAAATTATCAGATAAATTGGGGAAGTATAAAATGCTTTGTGTTTAGATTTGTTGGTTTGTTGATTTATCCTATCCAACTAACAAGCCTTGAATATATTCATTCAATAAATCAAGAAGCTTTTATTGAGCACCAAATACATGCTAAGTCATGCTAAATAAAACTTTTTCTGTAAAGGGACAGATAGCAAATACTTTAGGCTTTAAGGGCCAGACAGTCTCTATCACAACTACTCAGCTCTTCAGTTGTAGTTACAAAGCAGCCTAGGACGTTACATAAACACGTGGGTATGGCTGTGTTCCAATAAAACTTTATTTACAACAGGCAGCCAGATTTGGCCCGTGGACTATAGTATGCCTATCTCTGATCTAGAAAATCTAAGCAAATTTGAAGCCTAATGCAACAGTTTTCTTTAGGAAATCTACATGTTTTATGCTTTGCCTATTCAGGTAAGAAATTAGGGTGATGGCGCTAGGATTTTTAAGTTGCATTTGTAAGTAGGTTACCCCAAATAGTTCTCTATTATCCTTTAGTATAATACAAGCTGCCACATTTATCCTACAAACATATACAAGTTGCTATAAACATTGCAAATAATGCTGGTCCAACTGAGCCACTAAAGTTAGTTTGGCAAGACTGTCTGAATACAAATTTAATTTAGGGTAATTTTTCAGAAAGGGAACCGTTTACATGACAGAGCATTGAAGAGTTGACTGAGCTAGTTACTCAATGGAATGATTCGATTCCTGTTTTGATTGAGTTTAAAACTGATATAAAGAGGCAACATAAAGCTGAGCACACCTGCCGGTCCCCTGAGTGCTGGGATGGCTACCTGGAACTTTCAAAAAGATGTTACAAGAGAACCAATGAAGTAAAATACTGCCTTTATCTTTATATTTTCAAAGAAGTAATAGTACATAGAAGACACTCAAAAATTTTTTTGCCTTAAAACTTCTTTGACCTCAACTGCAGTAACTTCTTACTCAACATGTCTCCAGAGGCAAGGGAAACAAAAGCAAAAGTGAACTATTAGGACTGCATCAAGATAAAAAACCTTCTGCAACTGACAGAATGGAGAAGATATTTGCAAATGACATATCAGATAAAGGGTTAGTATCCAAAATCTATAAAGAACTTACCAAACTCAACACCCAAAAAAACAAATAATCCAGTGAAGAAATGGGCCAAAGACATGAACAGACACTTCTCCAAAGAAGACATTCAGATGGTCAACTGACACATGAAAAAATGCTTAACATCACTCATCGTCAGGGAAATACAAATCAAAACCACAATGAGATACCACCTCACACCTGTCAGAATGGCAAACATTAACAACTCAGGCAACAACAGATGTTGGCGAGGATGTGGAGAAAAAGGAACCCTTTTGCACTGCTGGGGGGAATGCAAACTAGTGCGGCCACTCTGGGAAACGGTATGGAGGTTCCTCAAAATATTAAAAATAGAACTATGCTATGAGCCAGCAATTGCACAACTAGGTATTTATCCAAGGGATGCAAGTATGCTGTTTTGAAAGGGGTACATGCATCCCAATGTTTATAGCAGCGCTATTGAGAAAGTATGGAAAGAACCCAAATGTGCATCGACCGATGAATGGATAAAGAAGATGTAGTATTACCTGGCAATCAAAAAGAATGAAATCTTGCCATTTGCAACAACGTGGATGGAACTAGAATGTATTATGTTAAGGGAAATTAGTCAGAGAAAGACAAATATCATGACTTAACTCGTGTGAAATTTAAGATACAAAACAGATGAACATAAAGGAAAGGAAGGAAAAAATACCTATAAAAACAGGAAGGGGGGCAAAACATGAGAGACTCATATAGAAAGAACAAACAGAGTTGCTGGAGGGGTGTGGGTGGGGTCATGGGCTAAACAGGCAAGGAGCATTAAGGAAGACACTTGTTGGGATGAGCACTGGGTGTTATATGCAGGGGATGAATTACCAGATTCTACTCCTGAACTCATTATTGCACTATATGCTAACTAACTTGGTTGTAAATTTTAAAAAATAATAAAAAAAATTTTTGCTTTATGAATGGAAGGCAACAGGCACTGGCCACGTTAACATCTTTAAATGTCATTTTTATGAAATACTAACTAAAGATGCCTAGCTATTTACATGCATGTAGATACTGTGTATTGAGTACCAAAAGCTATCTGTAGCTTCCTTCTCTGCCTTCTTCTACTGTAGACTCCCTCGCAGGGAAGGGACCATGTGTTCCAATTCTGGCCAGCAAGGTATAAACACAAGTATCTGGCTGGGGCTTCTGAGAACGTTTCTCATTCAGTTTGACCTCTTATCCCTTCCTTCTCCTTCCTGACCTAGTACACTCATGTAATACCCTAGAGGCTCAGTAGTCATCTTTTAACACGGGACAAAAGTGACAGATTAAGGATGGCGGAATAGAAAGGAGAAGGAAGTCTTGAGAATATCATTGAGCAGCTTCATTAGCCCTGGACTGACCCCGTTAGTTTTTTTTTTTTTATCATATAAGAAGAAATATAATCCCCATGGGGTAAAGCCGTTGTCTCTCTTTCTATAACTTGCAACCCGACCCAATTCTATTTGGGTGCTACTCAGAGTTTCCTTCTGTTCTCATAGTCCATCCACATTGCTCAGGAAATGAAATTTCCAGCACCCAGAGCAGTCGCACTAATTTTCCACCTCTTCATGTGCCACTTTGAAAAGTTGGGTTGAAGACATTTAAAATCTTGTTACAAACTCAAATAATATATAAAGATCAAAATGCATTGGTATTCTTAGGAAGAAGTCCTATCACAATACATCAAGTTTAAAGAAAATGTTCTACAACATAGCTTCTAAGAATATCAAAGGTACTGTCAACAGATTCTTTCTGAACTTGTTTTAGGAACCAAACACTTCATGCCAACAAATTATCCAGAAAGCATTTAATAATATATGAATATGGTCTACTTTTTAGCATTTCGTGGCCCCCAAATCATTATATTTTGTGACATATACATTAGCTAATATTATAAAGCTTGGGTTTTCGGAGCACCCAGCTGCCAAATTTGGGGTAATTTGGGCATCAAAAAAAATGAATGATGGGAGGGGTGCCTGGATGGCTCAGTCAGTTTAACATCCAACTGTTTGTTTTTTAATGTTTATGTATTTATTTTGTGTGTGTGTGTGTGAGAGAGAGAGAAAGAGAGAGAGAGAGGGAGGGAGGGTAAGGCCAGGGAAGGGGCAGAGAAAGAGGAAGAGAGAGAGAATCCCAAGAGAGCTCCATGCTGTCAGTGCAGAGCCTGATATGGGACTTGACCCACAAACTGTGAGATCATGACCTGGGCCGAAACCAAGAGTCAGATGCTTAACTGACTGAACCACCCAGGTGCCCCAAGCATCCGACTCTTGATCTCGGCTCAGGTTAAGATCTCACTGTTCATGAGTTCGAATCTTGTGTTAGGCTCTACGCTGACAGCACAGAGTCTGCTTGGGATTCTCTCTGTCTCCCCCTCTCTCTGCCCCTCCACACTCACACTGTCCCTCAAAACAAATAAATAAATAAAGTTAAAGAATTTTATGATGGTAATGGATTATAACACATTAAGTGAAACATAGAAAAATCTGTGTTCACAGTGATTCAAAAGCATGCCAGCTAGTAAATGTAGATAAATATTAGAGTTTGCAACTGCCAATATAATACTTGTGTCGGGGTACAATCGTTAACAGATACTAAAGCTAATGAGTGAAAGGATGTTGGGGAACAAGACAATCACATGGCTTCAAAGTAGTATCTCAGAGACCAGTTAATAATTCCAAAAGGAAAATGTATCTTTTCCATTGCATGATCTGGTAGACATCATCTTAACCAAGCGGTCAAGGTTTGGCATCACCAATGGTTAGACAATGTGCAGCTTCTGATCTCATACAGTAAGAGGTACACAACGCCCCCTCTGCAGAATTCTTGCCTGAATCTAAACATAGGGAATAGGAAAATCTAGCATTTGGAAAAGACACGGAAGACAACTAGCTTAGATTCTTAAAAAATTTCAATGTCATGGAAACCACCAAAAGGCAGAGATTTTTCTAGACTAACAGGGAGTAAGCAGATAACGACCAAATGCACTGTGTAAGCCTTCTTCATTAGAGAAGAAAAAAGCCCGCTTATAAAAGACATTTTTTTTTAATGTTTTATTTTATTTTTGAGACAGAGAGAGACAGAGCATGAGTGGGGGAGGGGCAGAGAGAGAGGGAGACACAGAATCCGAAGCAGGCTCCAGGCTCTGAGCTGCCAGCACAGAGCCCGACACGGGGCTCGAACTCACAGACCGCGAGATCATGACCTGAGCCGAAGTCGGACGCTCAACCGACTGAGCCACCCAGGCGCCCCTAAAAGACATTTTTAAGACCACAGGATAAATTTGAATATAGACATAGATTATGTTAAATTGTATTATTGAGTAATGTTAATTTTCCGAGTGGTATTGTGGTTATTTAGTAGAATGTCCTTTTTCGAGAAGATCCATATTTTAGGCATTGAGGGTTTATACAATTTCATCCTACTTTCTTTTCTTTAAAAATTTCATTTTTAAGTAATCTCTACATCCAACATGGGGCTCAAGATCAAGAATTGTGAAAAAAAAAAGAATTGTGTGCTCTGCTGAGTAAGCACAGTGTGTATGTGTGTGGGCGTGCGTGTGTGTGTAGAGGCAATTGTGGCAAAATATTAATAATTAGCAAATCTTTGTAAATTATTTAGAATGTTTATTCAGCTATTCTTTCAACTTCTTTGGAGGTTCAAAACTTTTCAAAAAAAGAAAGAGAAAGAGAAAGAGAGAGAGAAAGTCTTGGACTTCATACTATACCTTAGAATTTTAAGAGTATTATCATGACCACCTTCTGGTAGATATTAAAATAGGCTAGCTAGACATCCTAATGCAAGGTCTAGGTGTCAGATAAGGATTATTCAGTAAAAAAAATTTTTTAGCAGTGCTACAAGCCGGACAATATTTCAGGCCACTGGGATACTTAAATGAACAAAATAGCGATCTCCTGGGGCGCCTGGGTGGCTCAGTCGGTTAAGCGGCCGACTTCAGCTCAGGTCATGATCTCACAGTCTGTGAGTTTGAGCCCCGCGTCGGCTCTGTGCTGATGGCTCAGAGCCGGGAGCCTGCTTCAGATTCTGCCTCTCTCTCTCTGCCCTTCCCTTGCTCACGCTCTGTCTCTCAAAAATAAATAAACGTTAAAAAAAATTAAAAAAAAAATAGCGATCTCCTGTTTCCATGGAGCTGATATTCAGGGAGGGGAGTGGTGCAGATAGACAGAAGCAATAATAATAAGTAAGTAATAACAATAAGTAAGTAATAAGTAAGTAAATTGTGTAGTGCTGTGGAAAAAATAGTGGAGGAGGGGTGGGGGAAGTTGGGGAATATTAGGGTGGAAACTTCAATAAATAAATGAAAGGAGCACAAAGATTGACTGAAGGGATATTGAGATTATGTCCAAATTTTCTACGCTCTTGTAGGATACGCTGGTTTGGCTTCACCTGAAGAGTCCTGCAGCTCTTTGTCACACAAAGCCATTCCAGCTGTGTTGCAGGTGCACGAGGCTGAATCCCACCTAGGGTCATCACCTGTCCTGGTTTGACCCGGACTCAGGGATTTCCCGAGAATGGGACATGCACTGCCAAAATGGAGCCAGTCCTGGGTAAACTGGCATGGTCAGTCACCCCGATATTGCTACTTTCCACCTGTGTGACCTTGAGCAAATCATTTAGCTTCCCAGAGTCTTGGTTTCCTCATCTGTAAATAGGAGATTATACATGTACTACGAAATGGACGAACCTTGAAAATACTATGCTAAGTGAAAGAAGCCAGACACAGATGCCATATATTATATGATGATTCTGTTTATGTGGGATTTCCAGAATCGGCAAATCCGTAGAGACAGAAGCAGATTAGTGGCTGCCAGGGCCTGCGAGGAGGGGGAAATAGGGAATGACCGCTCAGGGGTACGGGATTTCTTTTTGGGGTGATGAGAATGTTCTAGCTTTAGATAGTAGCAATTGTATAACTCTATAAATATACAGAAAAACCACTGAATTGTACATTTTAAGAGGGGAAATTTTATAGTATATGAATTACATCTCAATAAAGCTGTTATTAAAAAAAGAAAAACGGTAACACAGAGCTACCACATAACCAATAATTCCGCTCCTAGGAATAGGCAGATCTATAGAGACAGAAACAAAATTAACGGTTATCTGGGGTTGGGAGGAGTGGAGGATACTGGCGAGTGACTGTTAACAGGAACAGAGTTTCTGTTTGGAGGGATGAAAATGTTCTAAATTGATTGTGGTAATGGTTACCCACTTCTATCAATATACTAAAAACTATTGAACTATATACTTTAAATGGATGGACCAAATTGTGTAGTATGTGAATGATACCTCAATAAAGCCTTTAAACAGGCATACAGTAAAAAGAGTTTAGATTTATAATTATAGATTTATAGATCTATAATAGATTATAATACTTGTGTGAGGTCTAAATGAATCTTTGCTCTCGTAACACTCGTACCCCGTCCCCAACTCACACTTTTTATCACGCCGAATCATCATCGAGTATGCCTTTTTCTTGACCACCGAGCCGAGAACCTTTGATAACAGAAACTCTAATTCACCGAGGGCCACTTTCCGGGACATGTAACCTACGCAGTCACGCAAGACCTGCTACTCAGAAAAGCCTCACATGGGGTTCGGTGCTCTGCTGTCACTGTCTTGAAATTCTTAATTTCCAAACAAGGTGCGGGCGCCCCTCGTTTCCACTTGGCACTGGACCCTGCAAATTTTGTAGCTGTACTGAATCTACCTTTGTACCCCCAACACTTAGCATAGTACTGATACTCAGCGAATGTTCGATAAAGGTTAATTCTTTTTCCCGGTCCGGTCCCCTGAGACTCAGAACAGCACATCGACCTTCAATACAGATTTATGCAGAGGCTCCTATGTGCCAGGAACTGTCTCAGCACCTGGGGACACAGTGGGGAGCCAAGGCAGGCCGCAGGAAACTGCTCAGAAGGAGGTGTAAGGGCAAATCAGGACTGATTCCATTTTGCTTAAGGGCAAACTGGGACTGACTCCACTGTGTTCCGTTTCCTCCACCTTGAGTCCCCAGTGCCTGCGCAGAAGCTTCACCTATGGAACAACACCCTGACCCTTCCTCAGCCAATCGGCTAGGGTCACAACCATCACCCCTCCCACTGCCCCTAGACCCCTTTAAAACTATTGTGTTTTTGGAACTCTCTCTCTCTCTCTCTCTCTCTCTCTCTCTCGCTCGCTCTCTCTCGACCCACCACTGCGACGGTGCAGGTATGAGATTGAGCTTGAGCTAGCTCGAATAAAGGCTCTTTGTTCTTGCATCGGACTGGGCTCCCTGGTGGTTTTTGGGGTTCCTGAATTCTGGGCATAACAGAGGCTGTTCACGCAGGGAGATGCGCCCACCTGCCCACCTCACCACTTATCTCCAAGGGCAGTGACAGCATTCCACTCGTTTGTACTTTTAGTTCTAGAAAAACACATCACCTTGGGATCCGATTTTGCGAATTCTGCTTTGTTACAGGTAATAGGAGACTCGGGTGAATGAGGGTGGGACTTCAGTTCTTTTCCACGGTGTGAATCAAAAGTCAACTCTGCCTTTTTCGATATGCTTGCGGTCTATCACATTGACGGCTGCTGTTAAGGAGGTCTGTCAGCACCTTTTAATTCAGTTCCGTTTCTATGTACAAAACACGTTGCCAGGCACTGCTGCTGCTGGGAAGATGGTAGCTGCATCTTTTTCAGCTCGTCACACGAGGTCTTTGGATACTGATTACGGTGAGCTACAGCATCATGGGGAGTCAGCGGAGAACAGCAGTCAAAACTCTGAAATTCCTGACAGACCTGGCTTCTGCTTGCTGTTCCCTCGTGTCTCTAAACTTCAGTTTTTTGAATCGGTTAATACAGCCCTGGTGTCAAAGGGCTATTGTAAAGATTAAATGAGATAGTGCACGCATAAATTTTGGCACAGTGTCTGGCACTTAGTAAGAAAGCCACAATAAAAACAAAGTCTCAAACATCCTGTAAAACTGTTGTTTTGCATCTTCATGGCTAAATAGTACTGTTCCTGGCAAACAGCCACGTATCATAAAACAGCGCTGCCTGCAGCTGCCGTTCCTCCAGAGAGAGGAGAAGGCAAACAACTCTCCCCAGTATCCACCTAACTCTTTAAAGGCAGTGAGGTCCTCTTCCTCCTTCTCAGTCTTGGTGGTGACCCCACACCTGGCTCCCACACTCCTGGACGCTGTGTCTATTTTGGGGAAGGATTAGCAAGGGGGCCGGAATGTCTGCAGCTGCAGCCTCAGGGCCGCTAAGAGGACAGAGTTTGACCTGTCCTGACATCTTGAGCTTCTTTGGAACTCGGAGCCCATCCCCCTCCCAGCACAGTTTGCTTACTGAGCTCCTAAAAACTTGGGTTCTCTCTCACCACCTCCCGCATCATTGGCCAGTCATCGGCAGAAGCTGCCACCAGGGAGAAGGGCATGACCCCAGCAAGGCAGCCTTCTTCGGTTGAGGAAGGGCAATGCTTGGAAAGATGCACATATGACAGCTGTCAGCCGACTCTCCTAGCAGGCGGGAGAATGGGTGCTTCTGTCCTGAAGCAGGGAATCTCAGCAGGCAGCATGCTGCAGAACTCAACGGTAGGAATTTCTGTTCTAAATCCCAGCCGTGTCTAGGACTTCCGGAATGAGAATGGATGGGGGGAGGATAGAGAATCACGAGGTATGCCAACAAATCTCATAGCTGATTATCTGGGAAAATTCCCTGAAAACTGCATCTATTACAGTTATGTGTATTTAACCAAATGTAGAGTTGATCCAAGCAAAGAAAAAAATTTTTTTTAATGTTTATTTATTTTTGAGAGACATAGAGACAGAACGTGAGCAGGGGAAGGGCAGAGAGAGAGATACAGAATCTGAAGCAGGCTCCAGGCTCTGAGCCATCAGCACAGAGCCCGACGTGGGGCTCGAACCCACAGACCGTGAGATCATGACCTGACCCGAAGTCGGCCACTTAACCAACTGAGCCACCCAGGAGCCCCCAAGCAAAAAAATTTCTAAACAGATCTACAAAAAGTACAAAGAAGTCTTTACCATAAGATATCCACCATTTACAAGATCGTGTTTGTTTTCTTTTAAAATCTTTACTGTTGTTTAGGTGTAATGCTCACACAATCAAAAAACAGCAACAAAGAAGACTTGGATTCTGGAAATTGACAGGACCGGGTATGGCCCCAACTCCATGGCTTATATTCTGAAAGACTTTTTTTTTAAATAATTTATTGTCAAATTGGTTTCCACTCTGAAAGACTTCTATTTAGTGACCTGTGTAATGAAAATAATATTACCTACCACAATGGATTAATGAGATAATGTACCTGAGATACCCAGTACATTCGAATTTATTTTTTAAGCTTATTTACATATTTTTGACAGAGAGAGAGAGAGAGAGAGAGAAAGGCAGGGAGAGAAGGAGAGAGAGGATCCCAAGCAGGCTTCCTGCTGTCAGCACAGCACAGGGCTCGAACTCACAAACCATGAGATCATGACCTGAGCCGAAATAAAGAGTCCAATGCCTAACCGACTGAACCACCCAGGTACCCGGTCCAATTTCTTGGTTGTTGTTTTGCTTCTTCTTTTCCTCCTCTTTCTCATTATTATTATTTATTCTGCATTTCCCTGGGCATAGGAAAAAATACTAGGTTCTTACTCTCCCACTACTATTCCAATAATACACATGGATGGTCTATTTTGAGCACTTAGATGTTGTTTTGCTTAGTATTTAATGAAATTCTCATCCTATGATAGGGAAAAGATAAGATAAAATAGGCAGAGAGGGACAGGTTAGGACCTGAGGTCCCTGGATGGGGAAAAACACACATTTTGGAACAATGCTGGGAGTGGTTGACCACAGCAAACCCCCTCGAGGTAAGGCTCCTCTTAAGAATGTAACAGACCCCACCTACTCCCCCTCAGGTTTCCCTTAGGAATTTGACAATCAAAATACCTAACTAAAGTAAGTAAACCATAAAACTTATGTTCGTGAGGGACAATATGACCATATTCTAACTCCTCACACAATGGAGTCGAGCCAATCAGGAGTGGACAACTCAGCACCTAGAGTTATCAAGTCTATAAGGGTAGAACCTGAGAGGGAATGGGGGGAAGGAGGGGGCGACCAAAACCCTGTAAAACAAAGACCCTTGCCTATAGTTGGGGGCATTCGAGAGCTTTCATACTATTCTTACTTTCTAATCTTATACTCTAATAAACTTTTGCCTGCTGCTCATTTTATTCTGTGTCCACCTCTTCATTCTTCAAAGCTGCGAGACAATGAATCCCGGGTATTGAGATAAAAAAACATGCAACCATCCTATATCCATTTTATGATGTTCCCACCTCTGGTACTAATTTGACAATAAGGTGAGCCACTTTGTTAACAAATTTTAGTGTCATTTAAAAAATATGTTCAGGGGAGCCTGGGTGGCGGAGTCAGTTAAGTGTCCGGCTCTCGATTTCGGCTCAGGTAATGATCTCACGGTTCGTGTAATCAAGCTTCATGTTGGGCTCTGCACTGACAGTGGGGAGGAGCCTGTTTGGGATTCTCTCTCTTCCTCTTTCTCCGCTCACACACTCTCTCTCTCTCGCTCTCAAAATAAAAATAAATAAATAAATAAGTTGACTAGGAAATCTTCTCCATAACTGAGCTGTGGGGTGTTGTATCTCTTAACACTGAGTAAACAATGGGGAGATTTATGCCACTTGGTCCACTCACCAGGGAAAGTATTTTCGAAGGTCATCCCTGTTTCATTGCCCCAGTAAGTATAAACTATGTCAGCTCAGAAGATCATAGCCCTCTTTGGGAATGTCCTTGAGATCCTATATATGGCCAGGATCAACCAACTCTAAAGCCAACGGTCACTGTTTGAGAGGCACACTGTGCAATGTAAATGAATTAAAAACAAATCTTATCTAAAAGGAGGTGAACATTTTATAAGGGAGATAAGACATGTATAGAAAGAAATTCATACAACATAGAAAGCAGTAAATGTCCATTATGGACGGAATGTGTTGCCCCAAAACTCATGTGTTGAAATCCTAACTCCCAATGCGATGATATTAGGAGGTGGGTCTTTGAGAGGTGATTCAGTCATGAGGATGGAGCTTTTTACAAACGGGATTAGTGCTTAATAAAAGGGACCCCAAAGAGCTCTCCCACTCCTACCATTTGAGGACACAGAAAGAAGGTGGCCATCTATGAACCCGGAAGCGGCCTCACCAGACCCTGAATCCGTTGGCATCTTGATCTTGAACTTCCCAGCCTCCAGAATCATGAGAAATAAAAATTTGCGGTGTAAGTCACCCAGTCTATGGTGTTTTTCCCAGCCTGAATGGACTAAGACCGTGTCATGAGAAAAATACAGAAACACACACACACACACGCACAGAGCTGGAAGAGCAGACATGATCACTTCCCTGTGAGATCTATTGCTCTCACGACGCTGTCAGTAGATCTTCCAGAAGGCACTAGAGACGGAGAACCCAGCCCTCCAGAGACTGTCAGCTGCAGCTGCAGGCAGGAACCCGACCTCCACCACAAGCTGGAATTTGAATGACATTGTCAGGGAAAACAGAAAAGAGGGCTGAGGACAGATCTTTGAATATATTTAATCTGTGCGCTGTGCCTTTTCCCAAGTGCTTTCCGACAGATTATTCCTCTCTACCCAGGAAACTCACGTTTTGAACTTTCGTTCCTAAAATACACTAAATCACACTGTGGAGGGGCAGGAGGGGATGCCCATAATGATTACTCGTGCGGTTTGCTTCTCGTCTGAAGAATTTATCTTTTCAAAATGATCAGGCACTCCTGACCCTGTTAGAAAGAGCGGGGGTATTTTTGAGCTAAGTTAGGAAGTGTGTAGGATAATCCTTATCGCTCAGAGGATCTACTTCTAGCCCAGCGTTGGAATCTCAGGAACCCATAGAATTTCTCTTTTCCCTGGAGAGGAAGAAAAAGAAAACTTTTACTCTTTCCTTGCTCAAAGAATAGCCAGCATTTTCCCCCCACGAGGTTGTGGAATTTCGTTTGGGGGAATCGTTTCAAGAAGAAAGGAGTAGCGGTTCTAATCTGTCATACCCAGAAACTAGTTGTCGATGTCGCAGAACTTTGTAGAGGCAGTAACATATCTGTAAATGGCCGTCATGGTCGCCATAGCAACCATGTATTGAATGCTTAGTTTTTATCAGACACTGGGTTAAGGCCGTATATTCACTATTCATTTAATCACCACAAAAATCTCGTAAGGTAACTTTTGTTTATGGGTCTTATTTTATGGACGCAGAAATTGAGGCTTAGTGAGCAAAATTCATGTTTCTGACCACTGCCAGATTACTCCGGCTTTCCTCTGGGGTAGGACCCATCTGCAGACCTCCACGTGGCCACTATCAGCCCGTGGACCTGGGCCATCCATTCAAGCGGCCAGTAATAAACACACTTACACCTACCAAGGTGCACTATAACTCCACTTACCTAAGCTTTCTTCTCCCTGGCTCCGAACTTTGTCTGTCTGGATCTAAATGTCCTCACTTCCATGAACTTCACATATTGCTGGCTTCCCTTATGGAGGCAGCTAGGTTGGGCCCCACTACGTACAGAAGTTGGGGCACAGCTAGAGAAACAGGGACCTGGATTAACCGCACCCTTGATGTGAGGCCAGTTCTAAGAAAACACTCCATTTTTGTAGCCAGACAGAAAAAATACTGGAAGATTAGAGATACAGAGACGTACACCCAGGGTCAGAGGGAGCTAGATGGCAGAAGGGGGGCATGTAGACGGGCAAGACTAGTGTTGTAGGGCAACAGACACAGCCCAGAATATCGGAGGCTTGCGGATGGTAGCCCAGCGGTGACAAATTCCAGAAGGGTCAATATTTAAGAACCAAGACAGGTGTCATGGGATAAACTTTCCCCACCGGTACCCCCTGTTATGGGTTGAATTGTGTCTCTTCAAAATTCATATATTGAAGTCCTAAGCTTTAGCACCTTAAAAGATGATCTTATTTGGAAAAAGTGTCTTTGCAGATGCAATTAGTTAAGATGAGGTCATTAAGGAGTGGGGGCTAACCCAGTATGACTGGTGTCCTTACTAAAAGGAATAATTTGACACATGCACACACACACACACACACACACACACAGAGTATGTCATCTGAAAGTGAAGGCAGAGGTCAGGATGATGCTTCTAGAAGCCAACGAGTGCCAAAGTAAGGCCAGAAAAACCCCAGAAACTAGGAGAGAGGCTCAGAACAGAATCCTCCTCACAGTCCTCAGAAAACTGACACCTGGGTCTCAAACGAGAAATTTGTGGTACTTTGTAACAGCAGCCCTGAAAATCTAATATGCTCCCTTTCTCTAAAATTGTATCTCTGAGGGCGCCTGGGTGGCTCAGTTGGTTAAGTGTCCGGCTCTTGATTTTGGCTCAGGTCATGATCTCACGGTTCGTGGGATCGGGCCCCACATCAGGCTCTGTGCCGACGGCAAGGAGCCTGCTTGGGATTCTCTCTCTCTCCCTCTCTCTGCCCCTCCCCTGCTCATGCTCTCTCTCTCTCTCTCTCTCTCTCTCTCTCTCTCTCAAAATAAATAAACTTTAAAATTTTAAAATGTTTCAAAAAATAAAATAAAAAAGTAACAAAACTGTAGATCTGATCTGTTCCATCTGCTTCTGGCCAATCTAGTCTGGGTCTCCTGAACCAAGTTCTCAGAGGAGGTCATTGAAATAGAGGGCTTTTCAATCAAAATGGCTCCTGCGAAATTTGCAGAACTCACTGGAAGTCAGCTGACAGAGCGTTCTGGGGGCCTCCAACCCTGCCTTGCACCGTGAGTGCACTCCATCCTATGTGCACTGTGACTTAAGGGAGGGGGTCCCCTGTGTGGAGCTGGGTGCTAACTCTCTCTAGGGATCGAAATATTCAACCCCAAGTCCGAGCACGGTTTTCGCTTCACCTGGCTCCTAAAAGTCTTTGTTTTCAGCTCCCCTTCACCTTTGTCAGCCTGTTACCGGTTCGCCTTCAGTCACCTGATGGAGGCAGCGGGTTTCCATGGTTACCTACAAGCCTGCAGCAAGGTGTCATTCCGAGGAGGCTGTAGGATAAAGCAAATAACAGGGCCTCTGGCACAATAAAAATAACCTGGATCCGATGATCAGAATGGGGTCCTGGGGGCTGCTGGGTCTCAGAAGCAAGTCAGAAGCCCAGGTATGAGAGCCGGGCATAAAGGCAGAGGCGGAGCGGTAATCCTACTTCGTACTGCTGTCTGCCAGATTCGGAGCCTCTGCTATGACCTTGCTACACCAAACACTTCATGTCCATTATCTCCTTTTGGTCCTTGGTTACTAAAGCCCTCTGTTTCATCAGGGAAGGAACTGCATTTACATGGCGTGTTAAAGATCACCCGGCTGGCCAGTACAGAGGACGGATTTGAAACCAGGTGCCGAATATCTCCCATATCCCTCCAGATCTGCTTTCTGTTCCTCTCCACCCCGTAGGCTGACCTACGTGCGCTGTGTCAACAGCCTCCCTTGCCCCAGCTCCCCTGTGACTGGAGAGCCCTGCAGAGAAGGGGGGAGAAAAAAGAGCTTGCGTCCCACTGGCCGTGGGACAGAACAGCTGCCTTTACAGAATCCTCTTCTATTTTCTCTCCTGTCTGTGAGTCTAGGGCTGCTTTTCTTGGCTACCAACTGCTCCATCCCTTCGGCTGCCTGGGACTGCCCTTTTGTAGGAAATTGCTTTATAATAAGTCCTTCTTTAATTGCCTTCTTTCTTCCTTCCTTCCTTCCCTCCTTTCCTCCATGCCCAGTTGCAGAGCCCAATGTGGGGCTCGAACTCACAATCCTGAGATCAAGACCTGAGGTGAGATCAAGAGTTGGACGCTTAATCGACTGAGCCCCCCAGGCCCTAATCATCTTTCTAACGAGACCCTGGGCTGCGACACCAGGTCCGTTGATTGCTTCTCCCTGTGCTCTGAGAGAGTGCTTGTGTCGAGTCCCAGAATGCTGGGCCAGTGCTCCGTAAATCCCTGCAGCCTAAGGACAGGATGGGTCTCTGAGATCCGGGGCTGTGGGAAGACATGCTGAACCCGAAGAGGTCGTCCAGTGGCTGGAGGTGGGGGAGAGCGCCGCAGCACAGACTAGAGAAGGACGCGGAGTCCGATACTCACCTGTAAGGACTTGCGGTTCCCACACGGCCTCTCCCGTGCTGCCAACTCCCTAACGTCCAGCTGCTGCAAGGAGTTTAGCTAACTGTACAGTCTGGGGAAGCGCCCCACGTGACTTCTCTCGCTTCAGACACCGGCCACAAGTGTGTGGGTTCCCAGCGAGGAGGGAGCGTGGGGCAGGCTGGAGACAAAGTACGGGTCAACAGCACCCCCCTCCCAGGTGGAACACGTGTGACATTCCTCGGACACTCCTGGCTGCCCGAGAACAAAGAAAAGGGTTTGAAGTGCTTGCCGTGGTGACGTGGGAAACTAAGGCAAACGAAAAACTAAATTCCCTTACTGCCTAGAGCCCGCCGACGAGTCCTTGAAACCAGTGACCTCCCTCTAGGAGCTCAGCTGCCTGGACGATGACACTTTGCTGGGGGCAAAAGGGAACCTTAGCTTAACCTGATCCCAACCTCGGGGATCCTGTAAGTCTACTTCAGCACATAAAAATGCCTTTGGAAACGGCCTTTATCTCAACTCCCCCAAGATATATGCTGGCAATCATACTCCAAGCTTCTGGCCCCCTGATATACATCCGAAGGGTCTCACGACTGAGGTTTTACTCAACGGTAATAAATGGCGTTTCCCTAGCAACAGCGAGCCCCTCAAGGTCCTGGAAACCTCGCTTCCAAAATTCCTTAGAGACTTACTCTGTCCCTGACCCCCACCTAACCTGAGGGTATATAATGAGTTACCCCCCTCACGACCCCAGCGCGGCTCTTCCTG
The DNA here is from genome assembly GCA_030068075.1 of Paguma larvata. Lineage (NCBI taxonomy): Eukaryota > Metazoa > Chordata > Mammalia > Carnivora > Viverridae > Paguma > Paguma larvata. The sequence continues at coordinate 55,499,342 of CM057843.1, forward strand.
CCCACGGGTCCTGTCCCCGTGCTTTAATAAAATCACCTCTTTGCACCGAAGACGTCTTCAAGACTTCTTTCTCGGCCGTTGGCCCCGGACCACCCCAGACTTCAAAACCAGGGTCATCCTCACTTCAGACTAGCTGGCTCTCAGTTCAGAGGTTCCTGTGACCACCCGCAATTCTATAATTTGCTAGAGCAACACACAGAACTCAGGAAGTCCTACACTCATGATTGCAGTTTTATTACAGCAAAAGAATACAAATTAAAATCAGTCAAGGCAGAGACCCAAGGCATGGGGGCAGAGTCCCGGAGGGGTCCTAACGTAGAATTTCTGGTCCTTTTCTCCCCATGGGATCGTGGAGTCCTGGCCACAATGTGACCGTGTGCTCATAGTGTTGCCAACAAGGGAAGTTTACCCAAGCCTTTGTAGCGTTCACTGGGGCTGGATCACATCCTGCTTGTGGGATCAATGTGGTTGCACAGGCCGTCTGCAGAAGAGGATTTTAGGCTGTTTCCAGAAGAGGATTTGGCGGGAAATCGGGTTTAGAGTAAGGCATGAGACCCTAAGGTAAAAGTGACTGGATAATCTGCGAAGGACTGAAGTGCAAGCTAGGCTATGATTAAGAATGTACTGGAAGTAGAGAAAAGTCTTTTTAGGCACAGAAGGCTACTGCGAGTGTGTGAAGTCTGTAGATTAAATGCAAGCTGAAACATTTTTGTGTGTTGTTTTCTCTGACCCGAGAGTAAACTTCACTCTGCAACTCTCTTGTTTCTATATTTTTCATCGCGTATGGACAATTTATCCCTTTATTTTTATGTTAATTTCTTTTTTTATCTACAGGCAATACACATATATAATAGTATGAAAGTTGCCTAAAGATTCTTCATAAAAAATCAGGCCCCTACAAGATCCCTAATATACCACCCAGTTCTACTCCCCAGCGGCAATCGCTTCGACTCTTTTAACTGCTTTTTTTTCTAACATTTATTACTCTTTTTTCTAAATAATATGCTTTTATGTAGGTTCTTGACCGAATGATTTAGATAAAGTCTACTGACTCCCCACCACGGTAGAGGAGGGTTTCGTATCTCCATACCATCTTTCCCATTTCCCTTTCTCCTGCGTTCCCTGCATAAGCCTATCAACACTTTTTGTTATCCCAAAGGCTGTGTTTACATTATTGAGGCCAAACAAATGCTATTGACAGACAGGCCAAGTTACATTCTAAACCACACCGCCTTTCTTCAACAACCTTTATTTTTCCTGTGTTAAAAATTGCCATGTGTTTTTGTTTGCCTATAAGTTCATGAACCCATCCAATTTTTCCCAAGCATTTCGGTACCCAGTCATGTGCCTATCAACAATGTATCCCAAATATTAGCACATGCCGCTTGCCCAGTTTTCCCAGATCTCTCCAAATCTTCCTTTGTGCTCCCGTATAGACAGAATGTTCTCTGGGGCTGTACACAGCTGCCGATCCCGGATTCTTAGCCTTTTATTTTTATGGGTCATTAAAGTTTTGAGAAATAAAACAAACAAACAAAAAAAACCTCTGATGCTTATACACTATACATTCTAAAATGTTCTTTTTATTTCATAATAAATCCCTACTTGAATTTTAAATGGTAATCTAATAACTCGCTGTTTTGAAAACTGGAAAGTAAAGAAATGACTGAAGTATTTATTATGCCATTCTGCTTTTTTTAATTCTAATTGTATCTTTGGGTAACCACATGGTAGGTAGAGGAAAATTTCTTTTTACATAACTTCCAGATAACAAATGATAAACGCATCTCTGAAATTAAATATCCCCATTTTGTAATTCTTGACAAATTAATGGTCATTAAGCATCAATGACTGTTAATATCCCAAAGAGACAACCAGATATTATGTGCCTCCCAATAAAAAATTCAACACCCATAAAGTAGTATTGATAAAAAAAAATCAAACTTGAATCTGATTGAGCATCGATATCCCATTACCAATATATAGGAAATACAGATGAAAAAATAGAAAAACAAGTAAAATTGCACCACAGGGGTGTGGGCAGCAAATTCCAGATTATAGGAAATTTTAGGACAAATAATCCAGTTTATTCAACTAATAAATTGGAAGAAATAGAAAAATGGGATGGCAAGGGAATTTAAAAGACATGATGGCATTTTGCAATATGTGGTCATTGTTTTGATCCTAATTGTCACACATTAAATAAAATTATGACAGTTACGAGACATTGGAAATTTAATTGTTTTTAATGTTTAATTATTTTTGAGTGAGGGAGAGAGAAAGGCAGAGTGCGAGGGGGGGAGGGGCAAAGAGACAGGGAGACAGAATCCGAAGCAGTCTCCAGGCTTCAAGCTGTTAGCAGAGAGCCCGAGTGGGGCGTGAGCCCATGAACTGAGAGATTGAGACACTGGAAATTTAAAAGCTAAATATTTGATTATATTAAGAGATTGTTGTCCATTTGGGTTGATCAGATTATTTTAAAAGTCTTCTCTTTCTGTACTCCATATGAAAATAATGACCTTTGAACCCTGTATTTTTGGGATTTTTGTGGAGGCTTCTTCACATAGGCATGATGCATCTTCTCTGGAGTGGAGGATTGGGAGGGGGTGCTGAAAATTCCAAGCTTTGAATCATGGCTTGGTCTCTCTGGTGACCAGCTCCCATCCAGGAACCACCAAGAGTCACCTCATTAGAACAAAAGACAGTCCTATCATGGAGGAAATTACAAAGATCTTTGGAGCTCTATATCAGGAACCAGGGTCAAAAACTACTACATGTTAGAACAAAAAAATTCTTCTACCATCCCCTATTTACAAGAGTGTTAGGAGTTCTGTGCCAGGAGCCGAGGGCAGAGCCATATATGAATACATATATATACAATAACAATAATAAATAATATATATATTATTTTACAGTAGATAATTTCCATAAAATGGTATCTCACTTTTTTTAAATTTTTTTTTTAATGTTTATTTATTTTTGAGACACAGAGAGACAGAGCATGAGTTGAGGAGGGGCAGAGAGAGAGGGAGACACAGAATCCGAAACAGGCTTCAGGCTCTGAGCTGTCAGCACAGAGCCTGACGCGGGGCTCGAACTCACAGACCGTGAGATCATGACCCAAGCCGAAGTCGGCCGCTCAACTGACTGAGCCACCCAGCCGCCCCTGGTATTTCACTTTTAACATTGTGATACAGCCTCCAAGATTTTGTCATGATGACACCTTATTAAAAATAACAGCATAGGAGCATCTGGGTGGCTCAGTCAGTTAAGCATCCAACTTCCACCCAGGTCATGATCTCGAGGCTGGTGGGTTCAAGCCCCGCATCAGGCCCTGTACTGAAAGCTCAGAGCCTGGAGCCTGCTTCATTTTCTGTGTCTCCCTCTCTGTCTGTCCCTACCCCCCCCCCTCAAAAATAAATAAACATTAAAAAATAAAAAATAAAAATAAACAGCATCAGTGATCACATGGAGTGCCAGGTACTGTGTTAAAAGCTTTCTATGCATTATCTCACTCGGTGCTTGCCACAGCCTTACGAGGTCGATGTTACTATTGGTGCTACCTCACAAATGAGGAAACTAAGGCCTTATTTCAAGTCAACGGAAAGTCCCAGACTCCCACCCAAGGATATTTAAGTGCAGATCCTGTGCTTTTAACCTCTAAACTATCTTTCCTCTAAATTAGGAAATTAAGTTTGAGCAAGATCATTTATTTGTTTATACCATTGCCTTGTTCCAGAAAAGACTTCAGGCATCTGGTTAAGTAACTTGTCCAAGATCACCCAGACAATAAGTAGCAGAGCCAGGAGTCCAATCTCTTTCTCTCATGAACTGTATAAACTAAGTGAGATAAGACAGATGTAGACCCTCATCGTATATTTCCTCATAAACACGAGAAGGGGAAATGGGGACATTTTCTTTGGCTGCTTTTCATGTTCATTCTGGTTAGACATGTTCTCAGCTTTCGAGTTCCTTGCTTTATCTTTACAGAAAGACTGAACGGGGAAGAGGGATTCCAGAATAACAGGACTGGGCAGTTCCTACACGGGCGACCCGTGACAAGTACAAAGAAGGAAAAGGCCCGAGATGATGGTGAGAGATGTTTTCAGGGCACGGCAGACAACCTATAAACACTGCTTAGGAAATCCGCAGGAGGAAGGGTAAGAGAGAGCAAAGAGAGGGTGAAAGAAGGAGACAAAAGAGAGAAGCCGTGTATTAGGGCCAGTGGAGGGAAGGCAAAGTGGTGGTGGGAGGGGCACTTATACCTGTTCAAGTATGAGGATGAAAATAATAATTGAATTTGGTCATGCCTGGTTTCAGAGAAGAAAAGTAAGAAAGGGAAACACCACCAAAACAGCCATTTTTTTTTTAAATCACATATCCTAAAAAATCACTTATCTCAACTCGGGGACAGTCTCCTCAAGTCTGGGCAATAAGAGTTTCGTCAGTCCTGGGGGGCCTCTCCTCTTGAGTCTGTAGCGTGGTCCTTCTTAAGGCAAATACCTAATCCATTTTTTTTACCCCTAAGACTCAGTCCACATGGGGTTGTATAAAGAACTGTCTTGTCTAGGCAATAACTCAAAAAGTAAATAAAGTGAAATATATACTCATTCTTTTTTGTATGCTAAGAAGGGGAGCATTCGTCTGCTTTCAGTTTGAATTATTATAAAAACATTGCAGAACTTGTTCTTAATCTTTGTTTTCTTTTCTTCTTCTTCCTCTTTCTTTGTTTTTCTTTTTTCATTTTTTTTTTTTTTTTTTTTTTTTTAACGAAGGAAACTTTCTCAACTCCGTATCCTTAACCAAATATATTTTAGTCTCAGGGCAAGAACTGGCTATAAAGAAAATACAATTCTTTTAATAGCAGCTCTTTTGCCCCGGCCTTTCACTGAAAGTTAACTATGAAGGCAAGATGCGTTTGAAACTTCTCATTAAGAACCATGATGTTTTACTTAAGTTGGACTTTGCCACTCTGGATAATGTGAAACAGAAGTCACTTATGGAGAGGCAGGGACAGGAAGAGGAAATGGCCGATCTGTAACTAGAGTTCTCCGAAGGTGGTAGGTACATTTATTAATCTCTTGGGACCCATATTCGGTTAGCAACTTGAGCTGACTAGCACGTGTGGTGAGTCGTTTTTAAAACGTTGGAGTGCACATATAGGAATTCAGCATCACAGAAATTTATTTTTTCCCCCTGCCTCCTTTCTAGACATTTCCTTTTTAAACTAAACTCTGCAAACAACATTCAAAAAAGCAACTCGATTGAGGCTTGTTGGATAGAATCCTGCAGAATATCGATCATTAGAACTTCTCTTTCGCCACCAGACATGGACAAAGAGTCCTCTGTTCTAGGTAAATTAATCTAGGGCAAAGAAATTTCCATATCTCCTGCATTTAGTTGGGAGTTGTTCCTTCTTTCTCCAAAGGCAGCATTTTATATATATATATTTTTTTTAATAGTATATTACATATATACTATTAAATAGTATTAATAGTATATACATATATATTTTAATAGTATATACATATATATTTTAATAGTATATATTACATTTTTTTAAACGTATACAATTTAATCTTGTTTTAAAGATAAAAAAAACCTCTGAGGTAATTGAAGGAGTTGCAAATTCTACAAAGCAAATAGTAAAACCGCGATGTTCTGGAAATACACGCAAACATGCAGATAGTAGAAAATGTATTCTTATGATACCCAGTGGCTAAAAGCCTGACCTAGATTAATGTAATCCCTCACCGACTACTCTGTAAAACCTCAGGTCCAATGCAAACAATAGCCCTCACACAAATGCAACAGAGGCACAAATGTCCTCGACCCAAGTGCCCTATAAAATGGTTTGAGACCTAGAAGATCTGCGCCCTGATACTATTTTTAAAAATTATGACTGATAAGACATTCTCAGCTCGAGAAGCCTTGAAAGAAAAATGACTCATTCCATAAAGGCATTTTTATAAGGGAAGTGGATTTAGAATATAATGGTGACATTTAGTCATTATGAAGCAGATAAGTTCATGGAGAATAATTTGATATTTATAAAAGCATCATTGTCAATTAAATTTTGTAAAGAGTAAAAGTGAATCAAAGGTCCTTGGTGAACCAAGAAAGAGGAAGTGGAAGCTCTGTGAGGGGGTGGTTAGCAGGAGAGAAGAAAAACAAAGGAGCGATTGTACTCATTGTTGCAGTTTTGTGTTTTTAATTCCACTGATCTTTAGTTCTGCATCGTAGCAGAATCAAATGCACTTAGCATTCTATAAATGTATATAAATCCAGGTTTCTTTTTTTTTAAATTTTTTAAAATGTTTATTTATTTTTGCAAGAGAGAGAGAGAGACAGAGGGGAAGTGGGGGACGGGCAGAGAGAGAGGGAGACACAGAATCTGAAGCAGGCTCCAGGCTCTGAGCCATCAGCACAGAGCCCGACGCGGGGCTCGAACTCACAGACGGCGTGATCATGACCTGAGCCGAAGTCAGACGCTCAACAGACTGAGCCACCCAGGCACCCCTATAACTCCAGATTTCTTGATGGCCAAACCTTGTGGATTTCATCATCTCCTTTGTTGTTTTCTCTGGATTACTCATCTAATGTACTAGTTTCTCTTCTGCAAAGCTTCCTTAAGATTTGTTTTGTTACAATTTTTGGTTGGTCACCCTGTCCTTGAAAGACAGTTGTTTACTACATTCTAAAAAAGCCAAGAACAAGGAGTGTCTCCATTGTTCTTTGGTTACACATTCCAGTCTATTCAAACTGGAAACCAACTTGTTCTTCTATTATTTGTAGTCTATGGCTTCATATACTCTGTGTTACCTTCTGAGGACAATACAGGTATTTCAAATGTCAGAAACATGTGCAAGTAATCAAAGTCCATTGTATAGTATATTATGCCAAGAATGTATTTTCACCCACGGTGTGTTAGTGAAGAAGTAAAACCTTGAAAGTAACGTGTTTTCCATTAGGCTACTTAATATGGAAATGGTTCGTGCCCTAGGGCAAAAATTAATTGATGTTTAGGCATAACTTAGTGATTTTTCATTGAACCCTTTTTAAATTGAAGCAAGTGTCAATCTGGGAGCCAAATCACATTTTGAGTCCATGGATTTACGACTGGAATAAGTTTATGCTGAATTAGCTTTTATAAAATGTGCTTTCTTAGAAACATAGCATTAGCTCCAAAATATATCTTTTCGGTGGCTTTATTGCACCCAAAACAAAATTACTGAAATTTGACAATAGCATAAAATGTTTACCTTAATTAATAATAGCACACATTTGAGAATAAAGTATGCTCGGTAATTGCTTCCCAAGAGCCCAGCATCTGGAAATGCATTCACAACATCACTTGACCTGCAAACAAATATTTCATTTTTAGGGCAGAAAAGATGAAGCTTTGTCACTTAGTTACAAAGGGTACGTTTTACCAAAACTATTCAGTATTCCCCCCTCCCCAATCCGCAGTTTTGTTTTCTGCCACTTCAGTTTCCCCCCAGTCAGGCAGTCAGTCGTGATCAGGGAGCGAATGTTCCTTCTGAAGGATTCTCAGAAGGTCCACAGCAGCCTAAGGCTAGGACATTCACTGCACGTCATCTCATCACTTAGACATGTTATCTCACATTATCAGGAGAAGGGTGAATATAGTACAATATTTTGAGAAAGAGAGAGAGAGAGAGAGAGAGAGAGAAGGATCACATTCACTTAAGTTTTATTGCAGTATCTTATTATAATTATTCTATTATTAGTCTCTGTTGTTAATCTCTTACTGTGCCTCATTTGTTGTTTTCTTTAGGTTTATTTATTTATTTATTTATTTTTAATTTAATTTTAATTTATAATAGTTTATTTTCAAATTGGTTTACATATAACACCCAGTGTTCATCCCAACATGTGCCCTTTTTAATGCCCATCACCCCCTCTCCCCCCTCCCTCATCCCCTCACCCTCAGTTTGTTCTTAGTCTTTGAGAGTCTCTTATGTTTTATCTCCCTCCCTCTCTGTGTCATTTTTTTTCTTTCCCCTCTTCCCCTCCCCCTGGTTTTTGCTTAGTCTCACAAAGTCCACCTATTTGTGGAAACATATGGTATCTGTCTTTTTCTGACTGACTTATTTCACTTAACATAATACCCTCCAGTTCCATCCATGTTGCTACACATGGCCAGATTTCATTCTTTCTCATTGCCACGTAGTAGTCCATTGTATATATGTACCACATCTTCTTTATCCACTCGTCAGTTGATGGGCACTTGGTTTCTTTCCATGATTTGGCTATTGTCGAAAGTGCTGCTATGAACTATTTATTTATTTTTGAGAGAGAGAGAGAGAGAGAGAGAGAGAGGGAGAGAGAATCCTAAGCAGGCTTGGCACCATCGGCACAGAGCCCAATGCAGGACTCAGGGCTCCAACTCACAAAACCGCAAGATCATGATCTGAGCCAAAACCAGGAGTCGGATGCTTAACCGACTGAGCCAGCCAGGCAGCCTCGTTTGTCAATTACACTGTATCGTGGGTATGTATGTATGGCTATACCTCATTTTATTATTCTGCTTCACTTTATTGCACTCTGTAAATGCTGTGTTATTTACAAATTGAAGGTTGCAGCACCCCTGTAGGGAACAAACCTATTGGTTTCATTTTTCCAATAGCATTTGCTCACTCTTTGTCTCTGTGTCACATTTTAGTGATTCTCCCAATATTTCACACTTTTTCATCGTTATTATATTTGTTGCAGGTGAACTGCGGGCAGTGATTACCACTCACTGAAAGCTTAGATGACGACTAGCATTTTCTTAGCAATATTTTAAAATTAAAGTATGTATATTGGTTTTTTAAGACGTAATGCTATTTCACAGTTAATAGATGACAGTATAGGGTAAACATAACTTTTATATACACTGGGAAACCAAAATATTCATTTGACTTGCTTTATTGTGATATTTGCTTTATTGCAGTGGCCTGGAACCAAACCTACAATATCTCCAAGGTATAGGAAAAAACAGTATATATAGGATTCAGTACTATCTGCGGTTTCAGGCACCCCCTGGGGGTGTTGGGATACATCCCCGTGGATAAGGCGGTGGGGGCGGGGGACTACTACAGTATATTGTTATAAGGTCTATTTTCTTTGTGGACATCTGCTCTGTATTTCATTCATTCCTGGGGGTTTGTTGCTTGGTAAAACACAATTGGCAAATATATTTACCTAAAAAGTAAAAAAAAAAAAAAAAAAAAAAAATTCTTATGACTTTTCTAACTCCCCAGTTAGAATTTTAAAGTTTTTTTTTTAATGGTTATTTATTTTTGAGGGAGAGAGACAGAGTGTGAGCGGGGGAGGGGCAGAGAGAGAGAGGGAGATAGAATCTGAAGCAGGCTCCAGGCTCTGAGCTGTCAGCACAGAGACTGATGTGGGGCCTGAACCCACAGCCCATGAGATCATGACCTGAGCCGAAGTCGGATGCTTCACCGACTGAGCCACCCAGGTGCCGCTAGAATTTTAGATCAAGAGGCAAGTAAGTAATAAATGTTATTTATTTATTAGATGCTAATTTTTTAAAAGATAAAAGGACAGAAGCCCTGACTCATTTACTTCTAATTAAGACGTGCATGGGGCGCCTGTGTGGTTCAGTCGGTGAAGCAGCGGACCTCTGCTCAGGTTATGATCTCCCTGTTCTTGGGCTGGAGGCCTGCCTCAGGCTCCGTGAGCCTGTGAGCCTCTGAGAGCAGTGCTGACAGCTCAGAGCCTGGACCTGCTTCCGATTCTGCGTCTCCCTCTCTCTGCCCCACCCCCGCTCACGCTCTGTCTCTCTCTCTCTCTCTCTCTCTCAAAAAAATACATAAACATAAAAAAAAAAGACCTGCATGAAACCATAAATGGAAATGCGTTTATGTAACCCGTTTAAAACCTAACCAATCCAGAGAAAACATCAGCCCTCCCTGGGTATAGAGATACACGGTTTTGCAATATAAAAAAAGAAAAAGTGACCAACATAATAAGATCCAACGATAATTCCCTTTTCTGTAAATAGTTTTTCTCTACCACATACGGCCTGAGCTTTGCCGAAGCACTCAAATGAAGTAAGTTAATATCCACAGATGGGGGCGCCTGGGTGGCTCAGTCGGTTGGGCGGGCGACTTCGGCTCAGGTCATGATCTCGCAGTCTGTGAGTTCGAGCCCCGCGTCGGGCTCATGATCTCGCAGTCTGTGAGTTCGAGCCCCGCGTCGGGCTCTGTGCTGACGGCTCGGAGCCTGGAGCCTGCTTCCGATTCTGTGTCTCCCTCTCTCTCTGCCCTTTCCCTGTTCACCCTGTGCCTCTGTGTCTCTCAAAAATAAATAAACATTAAAAAAAAAAGTTTAAAAAAAAATATCCACAGATGATGATTTGCCTCTTGGTATTAGGGGGAAATAACGATAAGCATGTGACTCAAAGACATTCATTTGTTCGTTCACCCACAAAGTTATTCAGCAGCTAGTGGGTGCCAAGCACGGTGCTCGGTTTATCTAAGCGCCGAACGCCTACGGAAAAGGGCCAATTATCAAGACTCTCTGCAGTGAAATTATAAATATCTGTAGATTGCCTTTCATTTTCAACTCATCGTTTCATTGGGATTCATATTCTTGTAGACATTTTCTCTCATATCGAAGGCTAAATACAATTTCCTAGAAAAAGTTTAGTTTTAGATCTTCCACTGTATAGACTCAATCTGAAAATGTTGCCTTTCACTCTGTCCCAAGTAAATTACCCCATGTTTTAAGGTCTGCATTCTGGGCTGTCGGGCCTCAGTCAAAGCCTTGTGTAAGCCACTGTCTGTCTGTTGAAAGGGTGAGTATGATAGCTGTGAGTATTAAGAACATGTGGGTCAATGTATTACTCATTTTTTTTTAACATTTATTTCTTTTTAAGAGAGAGCATGAGTGGGGGAGGGGCAGAGAGCGAGGGAGACACAGAATCGGAAGCAGGCTCCAGGCTCCGAGCTGTCAGCACAGAGCCCGATGCGGGGCTTGAACCCACAAACCGTGACATGATGACCTGAGCCAAAGTCGGACGCTTAACCGACTGAGCCAGCCAGGTGTCCCCAGTGTATTACTTTGATCAGAGATTTCTGACCAACCAAAAGAACTGAATTTGACATCTATTCAAAATAATGGATCACTCGGTGGCAATATATATTCTTCTTTCTGGGTTATCTGTTTATGTAACTTCACTGCCAATCTCTGTTTTCGGTCTGAAAAATTAGACTTGGCATCCCCCTCTACTCTTCCCCTACTGCCTGAAATAGTCAATGCTTGGTAGTATTCAGATTAGACTTTCTAGATTTGTTCTTTTTTTTTTCGTTGAGCATTGGACCCTCATTTTAGCTCCTCGATTTGAATTCTCTAATTCTGGTGACATAGGATTCTCCAGTATTAAATCAAGATGTCTCCAGGGTAACAAAGCAGAGAAGTGGTAGGATATGCTAAATAAGGCTCCGAGCCATTTCAAATATTATGCGGAAAGCAACCAGGAATAATCAAAGGCACCACAGAATTTCAAAGAAGGGTATTCCTTGAATGAACATATATTGAAGAGATAAAATGCATGCAGAACAAAGCCAGGCATATTACCTTTTGTGTAACGAAAAGGGGGAAATAAAAAACATATTCGTATTTGTTTATATTTGCATGAAGAAACACTAGAAGAATAAACCAAAAACAATAAAAATTGTTACCCATTCAGAGAAAGAGCTAGAGTGGGGCAAGAGAAAGGGTAGAATCTATTTGTGTATACCATTGAGTTTTGACTTTGGAATCATGAAAAACAAAATTAAGTTGAAATTAAAAAATACTTGGAAGGGGCGCCTTCCAAGGGGCGCTTAGCCGGGGGTGGCTTAGTCGGTTGCGTGTCCGACTTCAGCTCAGGTCATGATCTCACAGTTCATGGGTTGGAGCCTCACATCAGGCTCGGTGTTGACAACTCAGAGCCTGGAGCTGCTTCCAATTCTGTGTCTCCCTCTGTCTCTGCCCCTCTCCTGCTCGTGCTCTGTTTCTCTCTCTCTCTCAAAAAAAAAATAAATGTTAAAAAAAAAAATACTTGCAAGATCAGGATCCTCAGTCAGTGGGGATCAGGATCAATAAAGTTATCTTTAGGGCTTTCCAGAGGATCTTCAAGTCAATCGCTTCCACCAACCAGTCCCAGGAATCTTCGACTTGCTCCCCAATCTTGCTCAAGAACTAAATTTTCTGCAGCCTCTACTTGTATTTGATGCAGATGTCAGAAAACCCAACCCAAACCAATCTAAGCAAAGATATGAAAATAAAAATTAAAAAATCAATGATTGAGGGAGGTAAGCCAAAATGTCCAGGCATAGCTTTTCAGGCACAGCTTAATGCAGGCATTAAACTACAGAACCCTAGGATCCAGTCATCAGCTCTACTTCCTGAGTGAGTTCTGTTCTGTAGTTGCCGGTGGTCTCCGGCAGCTATGGGCCATCAAGACCACCACAACCAATTACAGAAAAAAGACCACCTTTTCCTCAAAGAGGTCCAGTGAAAGTCCCAGAATTGAATCTTATGGGTTTTCATTGGCCTATTTGGAGTCATGTGCTCATTTCCCAACCAAAGAGAGAACATGCTACCATTGGCTGCGTTGCGGGAGCAGGAGTGAACTCTGCTTCATGTGAAGGGTCTTGGTAGAGAGGAGAGAAATAATGCCCCAACGGGAAACTAGAGTATATTGTCAAGAGGGGATGTTAGATGCTGGGCAGTAAAACACTGAATGTCTACCACGCTGTCCTCTCAGTAAAGACCCGTTAGGGACTTTGCCAGACATCTCCAGTTTTGAGGAGACAACCAAAAGTAGCTTTTTTAAAGAGACCTGAGACTCCGAAATTCAAATGAGTTTCTCAGCCTAAAACAGGCCATTCAGAGAACATTTCACTTTAGGAAGCAGGTCAGAACAATTGCTATTTTAATCAAGAAAGAGCAGAAGTTAAATAAAAACTACTTAAATCCCAAAGACTGAAATTTATGAAACAGCTAATGACGAGCAGTTTAATAGAACTGTCTTTCTTGAGTGAGACCGGACAAGAAACTATTTTTGTGTTATTCTTTTGTTATAAAAGCTGGGTAATTATTTGGGTCTTTAAACCCTCTTTGTATTTCTGAATGAAGACCATAGCCGGTCCTTAAATAAATACCCCACAAGGAAAAGGCTGAAAAGAGGCATTCTTTGCAGCAGAGGTTCTAGCCTGTTATTCCATGGCTGGTCTCAATTAGCTTTCCGCCACCGCCACGCATTAGTGAAAATGGCAACAGGCGTAAAGAACACACCCATAGGTCTGTGGAAGATTTCCATTTTCTCTTCATTTCTGGCACCACTGTAACACTTCAGTCCAGCACACGTAATCGGTCGGAGCGCATGAATAAAACTCTACTATATATAGTAGGAGTGAATTCCAGGATGCAAACTATATATAGTTGAGTGAAATAACGAGTCAGTCTCATGTTACTCAGCTTGGCAATGTTTGAAACATTAAACCGTTCTTTCCAGTCCCTCCCTGTTGAATGCTGGTCCTTACTGGCGCCTCCTTGGTGCCCCCTTACTTTCAGCTAGGCTGTTTTTATAAGTCTGTTTCCGGACTTTTGTCAGGTAGTCGCTGTTTCTGTCTGACTTCCATGGATGGACATGGTGCTAGCGTTTCTAGGCAGGAAGAGCTCAGGCCAGCCGTCTGGTTGGGGAATTGCCTGAAATCTTTTTGGAGGTTACTTGGAGGGTGCTGACGGAGACCCGTCAGATGGAGGGCTGCTCACCTGAGGCTAGCTTCTGGTGCTGCCACTGCCCATACAGGGTATCTTTTTGTTTTCTTGTAGAAACTGCTCATTCTGGCAGGCACTTACCCAGCCAATTAAGCAAAGTTCATCTAACAGAAAATCCCTATTTTTTTCTCTGAACTGCCAGTTTCCCTCAGCAGGGAATTGAGGGATCCGGTGACCATTTATCTGGACGTTGGGGATGCCAACAAGAACAAGATGGTTCTTGTTTTCAAGTTGTTCATGGTCTACACTGGACTGGGGGTAAAGGGACACAGAAAACCAAAAATATATGCAATGACTGGAACTGTCATGGTGCTTTGTAAAAGTTACATTGAGGGTGCAAGGGAAGGTTCCATTTACCTCAGATCACACTCCCTATTTGTATCTCCTCTGTCTAGTGTAGAGTAGCTCATACTTCATTCCCCGCCCCCCCCCCTTTTTTCACTTGATTTAAACAAGTGTTTATTGAGTATTAACTCTGTGCTCATTGCTGGGGCTGCAGCTGTGTTGGACTTTTATTCCAGTTTGGGAATCAGATAGTAGAAAAGTAAACAAGATATTATTTAGTGATTAAAACAGGCTAAGGGATAGCAGGGGACCGTGGCGGTGGGAGGGGGGCATAAAAGGGGAAAGGTTGCAACTGTAGGCACAGAGATCGCAGAAAGCCTGTGTAGGGAGGGGACTTTTGGCTGCGCCACGATTAGTAAGAAGTAACCAGCTATAGGGGGATCTGAGGAAAAGCATCGTTCTCAGGTAAAACTAGAAGGGCAAAGATGTAGGCAGGGAAAAATTTGGAGCGTTTCAGAAATGGAAAGGAGCCAGTGTGACTACAACTTACGGTATTGGGAGTTGAGGTTGGAGAAATCAGTAGTGGCCAGATCATGAGGTCTGTGAGATCTTGGTGGCGTTTGAATTTTATCCTCAATGCAACTTGAAGAAGGGGGATATATTTTTCCAGTTATTGGGCTATATGCGTTTCTCATCCAGGGTACTCTCTTCAGCATCTGAAGGAAACAGGATTAGTAATTACAATATTGGCTGCTTGGTGAGCACAGAATTAGAGCAAAGGTCAAGGGAAGGTCTTGAGAGATATTTTGCCCAGGCTACAGGTGGGTCCACGCCATTGGGGATTTTCCCTTTTGAGTGTCTGGACATTTGTGAGCACCTGACGTAGTACATACCCATGAACGGATTTTCGTCCTCCAGGTCTCCCTGATTTTTAGGGTTGACAGGAATCTCTGTCCACATCGTCACCTTTCTTCACTTTCACAGCTTTCAATATATTGAGGATCCTCAGTTTATTTTTAAAACATACTGTTTGTTTCTTTCTTTCTTTCTTTCTTTCTTTCTTTCGTAGTCTCCACACCCAGCATGGAGCCCAGTACGGAGTTTGAACTCAATGACCTCAAGATCAAGACCTGAGCTGAGACCAAGAGTCAAATACTCAGCCAACTGAACCACCCAAGTGCCCGAATCCTCAGTTTATAAAAAATATTTAATCACCTCAAGAATCTAATCCGAAGTCTTTTATATAACGGGCCCTCATCAGAAGTGTATAGTTAATATCCCATCCACAGTTAGCGAATGATTGTTAGAATCAGTCTTAGAGAGTGAGACTTCCAGACTTGGTCTTTTGTTTTGGGGGCGAGTCTTTCTTTTAGGCTTGTCACCTATAATTACTGACCCTAATATGAATATGCTTAAATTTTTTTTTTAATTTTAATTCCAGTATAGTTAACATACAGTGTTATATTAGTTTCAGGTATACAATATAATGATTCAACAATTATACACATTACTCGGGGCTCATCATGATAAGTGTATTCTTAATCCCCTTCATCTGTTTCACCCATCCCCCCCCCCACCTCCCCTCTGGTAACTGTCTGTTTGTTCTCTGGAGTTACGAGTCTGCTTTTTGGTTTGTCTCCTTTTTTCCTTTTTTGTTTTTATTGTTTTTTAAATTCCACATATGAGAGAAATCATATTGTATTTATTTGTTGTTCTCTAATGGACATACTTCACTTAGCTTTACACTTTCTAGTTCCATCCGTGTTGTTGCAAATGGCAAGATTTCATTCTTTTTTAAGGCTGAGTAGTATTCCATTATATACATTCCTCTTTATGCGTTCACCTATCACTGGACACTTGAGTCGTTTCCATAATTTGGCTTCTGTAAATAATGCTGCAATAAACATAGGGATACATCTATCTTTTTGAATTAGTGTTTTTGTATTCTTTGAGTAAATACCCAGTAGTGAAATTACTGGATCGCATGGTCATTCTATCTTCACTTTTTTAAGGAAGCTCCATACTGTTTTCCACAGTGGCTGCACCAGTTTTTATCCCCACCAACAGCTCACGACGGTTCCTTTTTCTCCACATTCTCGCCAACACTTGCAGTTAAGATGTATACGGTTTTGATGTAAAATAGAATCTTTGCCCAAAGGATCTGTCCACCTAGCAACTTAAAACCCAAATAAAGTAAGTAGTGTTTCTTCTTTGGGGAACTCATCGGCTCATTCATTCAAGTACACGGGGCCCCGGGCAGTGCAGTGGGCACAGGGGATAGAACGGATGCATGATGTGCTCTCCGCCCCTGCGTCTGATAAAGCTTTTAAGTGTACCTCTGGTCCTTAGAATGAACAAATTGTCCAATTACAAACTAGATATTTATAACTGCCTGGGTTTATAGGGTGTGTTCTCCATGCAGCTTACAAATATCTGTCTTTAATTATCTTCCCAAGACTAACAGCCACCACGGCTCCTGCTTTCTCCTCTCTCCTCCCTCTTCCTCCTTCCTACCTCCAGAGCTCTTGCTGTCGTTGCCATGACAACCGGAATGAAAAGTCTTGGAACCACATCTTTTATTATGGGTGCATGCCTTCCCGTAAGGACATTATTGTACGTCTGCCAAACTGGACTCTGGAGGCTCTTCTTTAAACATACCATTAAGTCATGTTAAAATAGGAACTCCAGAGGCAAGATTATGATGGCGTTTAATCAGGGACCTAGGAAATCTCAAATCTTGTTCTCAACCAGCCGTTTCTTTCCTCGGCATCTTCAAAGAAAATATGTACACTAATGACAACGCGAGACATAAGCATGCTTTTTACTAAATGGGGCTTTCGCGCCTAAACCCCATATGGCTGTCTAGTGACTGCATCCTGGCCTGGTGGAGATTGCTCTTAGCCGAAGCCGGGTTGGTCTGAGCAAGCTGCTTGACTAAGAAACAACTCAAATCTGCCCAGGCTCTGAGAGCCATCTGCCCGCTTGACATTTACCCTGGCATGACTCTTCACTGGTGAGGTGACATCTTCACCTTACCAATCTTTTCCATTACTCTTCTTCCCCTAGTCTTCCTCCTCTTGATAAACAGCTCCACAATTCAGCCAGTGGCCCAAGCCAGAAACCTGGGAGTCATGTTGAGGCTTCCCTTTCCCTGGCCTCACCCCAGACCTAATCCCTACCTTTCCAGTCCCGTCAGCTCTGTCTCCAACACGAAACCCAAAAAGGTCTGCTTCTCTATATCTCCACTCCCGCCTCTTTTTTTTTTTAAGTTTATTTATTTTGAGAGACATAGAGGCACAGCGTGAACAGGGGAAGGGCAGAGAGAGAGGGAGACACAGAATTGGAAGCAGGGTCCAGGCTCTGAGCCGCCAGCACAGAGTCCGACGCGGGGATCGAACCCACAGACCGCAAGATCATGACCTGAGCCGAAGTCGGCCGCTTAACCGACTGAGCCACCCAGGCGCCCCATACTCCCGCCTCTTTACAGCAAAACATAGTCATCTTCGTCCTGGATTGTAATAGCATGCTGACTCTTCTCCCTGATTCCGCTTGTTTTCCCCTGAAGCCCTTCTCCATAGAGCTTTGAAAAGTTAAATCAGATTGTACCACTTTTTAAAAATATAATTTATTGTCAAATTGGTTTACCTACAACACCCAGTGCTCATCCCAACAAGATCGTTAACACTTCGTACTTTGAAACTCTCCATGGCTTTCCATTATATTTGGGATACAATCCATATTCTTCACCCTGGCCTACAGGGCTCTCTGCCCTGAGCTCTCTGAGCAACCTTTCAAGCCTCATATTGGACCACTCTCCACCTGGTCTCTACTCCAGTCACACTTTTCTTCCCTCAACTCCCCACGTGGCTTGCAAATAACTATCATCAATTTCCTTCGAAGTCGAATACTGCCATCGGTCCTGGTTTTTGCACCACGTTCCTTCCTCCCACTCTATGCCTTTACACTTTCAGCAGCTTCTGCCTGGAACACGTCTCCTCCACCCTTTGCCAGCTTTTTTCCTAGTAGTTGTCTCCTCCTCAACCTTGAGGTCTCAGTGAAATGTTACCTTCTCAACCCAATGTCACCTTCTGACCACCCTATCCAAAATGGCCCTCCCTCCCATGATCCTCTATCAGTGCATCCCGTTTATTTCCTAAATTATACTTCCTAGAATATAGAACCATTTTGTTTACTCGTTTGTGTCTTTACTAAGTTTGTCTTCCTAAGTAAGAATGTCAATTCTTTGAAGGCTAGGACTAGATCTGTTTTATTCACAATGAACGGCACATAGGAAGAGCATAATTAGTATCTGTTAGATACATGAATGATCCTGCCCGAAATGCCGGCAGCAACATCTGCACCCTGGAAAGAAATAAGAAATTCTTTTTCCCATTCATCCTTTATTCTCTTAGTCAGGGTCTAGATGGATTGTAAAAATGAAGATATTTTATCTATTTTTTTTAATTTTTAAAAAATGTTTTATTATATTTCTGAGAGAGAGACAGAGAATGAATGGAGGGCAGAGAGAAAGGGAGACACAGAACCCGAAACAGGCTCTAGGCTCCGAGCTGTCAGCACAGAGCACGATTCGGGGCTCGAATTCACGCACCGTGAGGTCATGACCTGAGCCGAAGTTGGATGCTTAACCGACTGAGCCACCCAGGCGCCCCTAAATGAAGATATTTTAATGAAGGAATTATTTCTTTAAAAAATTTTTTTGTGTTTAGTTATTTATTTTTTATTTTTATTTATTTTTATTTTTGAGAGACATAGAGACAGAGCGTGAGCAAGGGAAGGGCAGAGAGAGAGGGAGACACAGAATCTGAAGCAAGCTTCAGGCTCTGAGCCGTCAGCACAGAGCCCGACCCAGGACTCGATCACAGACCGTGAGATTATGACCTGAGCTGAAGTTGGCCGCTTAACCCACTGAGCCACCCAGGCGCTCCTATCTTTATTTATTTTTGTGTGAGAGACAGATAAAGCGTTGAGCAGGGGAGGGGCAGAGAGGGAAGGAGCCACGGAATCCGAAGCATGCTCCAGGCTCTGAGCTGTCAGCACAGAGCCTGAGGAGGGGCTTGAACTCATAAACAGTGAGATCATAACCTGAGCAGAAGACGGACGCTTAGCCAACTGAGCTATCCAGATGCCCCGAAGGAATTATTTCTTTTTTAAAAAAATGTTTATTTATTTAGTTTTGCATGAGTGAGAGAGAGAGAGAGAGAGAGAGCACGCATGAGCAGGAGAGGGGCAGAGAGAGAAAGTGAGAGAATCTTAAGCAGGCTCTGCACTGTCAGCCCAGACTCAAACTCACAAACCATGAGATCATGCCCTGAGCTGAAACCAAGAGTCGGATGCTTAACCGACTGAGTCACCCAGGTGCCCCGAACAAAGGAGTTACTAATTGAAACCTGGTCAGGGTTATGAGAACCAATGTAGGATGTTGAGACATCAAAGACTGGCAAGAGCATGGAGCGATTATACCCCTGAAACGCGGAGACACAGAAAGTGAATGAATGGTTTCCCCAGGACCCAGTAAGAACTGGAGCTATGCAGGAAGGGCCACCCAGCTATGTCTGGAGAGACATAGCCACTGCCAGACTGCCAGGCGCTCAGCAGGACAGGAACGGTCAAGGAAATACCCCATCCTCACCCCTCTCACTCTCTCATCGATGATCCTTTCTTGGCTAAAGCCAAATGAAAACCAGCCTGCAAGGAAATGCAGGTGAATGAATCCATTTGTAGCCCAGTGTTTCAAAGTACAGAGCAGGTGATAAATGGAGAATGTTCCAAATCAGCAGCAATATGACTCCTAGCAACCGGAACTCAGACTGGTTCTTACTCCTAAGACTTCAAGGTCAATCAAATTTGGGGGTTATGCTTGGGATATAACTACCATTTATTCCATTATGCCTAAGGAAAAACCATTTGGATTTTTAAGTAACCAACATGCTAATAAACTTGGGAACATAATTCACTAGGGCGTTTATAGTGCCTTTATAGTGAATGAGTGGGTGAGGTGTTTTTATTATTAATAAGCATAGCACAGCCTTCTCAAAAAAAAAAAAAAACCTCCCATAATCTTATTTGGCTACCTCATAAATCAAATTATGAAGCATTATGGCGATGTACATAGTATCTCACAAAATACATGGGACCAGTATCTGGCAAATTAGATTTCTAGGTCCTGTCAAACCAGTTACGGAGAAAATAGAGCTAGAATTTTTTCTGAGTCAAAAGTCCTTAAGGTCGTTGAGTTCCTGTTTTCATCCTGCTCTGAACAGTTGCTGTGTGAGAATGTCCATTTCTGGTTCATTCTGGTCTATAAATACAGAATTGCACCCTGTTGATTTCAGGGATATTGGTCATCCTGGAGTTTTCGCAATGTTTTACAGACTATGCTGGAGAAAATAAGAAGTGAAATGCAAGTCTTCCCAACAGCTGACAATGCAGCTTTGGGGAAAATGCCATTTCATCTTTGTAAATTTAGCACTGGAGTTGGGGCTGGATTGCACGGCTAGGGGAATAACAATGCCAATATACAGTTCCTCTCTAAAAATCTTTATTTATTTGACTTGAACGCTCAGACAGCGATATTGAATATCTCAGTAGGAGCAGAAGGGCGTCAGGACAAAGAGGCAGCTGTCCAAAATGTTGTATCTTCGTTAATTAAATGCCAGATCTGCAAATGGAGCTCCATATTTGCAAACAGCAACCTCGTTTCCAATTCGTTTCTCTCTTTGCTTAAAATTCCCTAATTACTGGAAATAAGAACTACCGATATTTAATAAGAATGCCGCCCCTTGTCTACTCTCTGCCTCATGTAGCCAGAAACCAGGCAATGTGTTTATTGTGTTTATTGATTTATTTACACTCACAAAAATAATAGATCGCTGGTTTACAAGAGGCTTGATTTTATCTTTCCACTGTGTAGAAAAGAGGCAAATTATTCTAGGCCTTGAAATGTTTGAAACACAGAGGCTTGTGAAGAAAATTCAAATCTGCCTCTGATTTCCCTCTGTTCTGAGATTCTGCAAACAGAAAATCCTCTCCTAAAATATATATGTATATATTACATATACATATATATATAATAAATATATTTATTTTATGTAGTTATAAATACATATATATGTGTATATATGTATATAATATATATACTTACAAATTTATAAACGACATAGCACATATCTCAAGAAAAGCAAAGCAGGGTTAATGGCAAGGTGAAACATCAATTCAGTGAAAAAATGCTTGGAAAACCATGCTTTACCAATAAATATCTTCATTTAATCCCCCGGGACCTTATTCCATAATGATATGCACCAAGTGTTTCTGCCTCCATTTAATCAGCTCAGCATTACTCCCCTTCTAGAAATGTTGCATACTATGGGGTGTACCCAGCTGAAAGACACACCAGCAGAAAGTTCAATGCTATTCGAATGTGGGTTTTTTTTCAGGGTACATTTTAAAATGGCCTCATTTCTTCCGCTGTCTATGGACTGATCGTAACGGGTCCCCCCGGTTAAGGGATGAAGTAGAAATAAGGCACTCCCACATTTATAGACACGAAAACACAGTAACTGTAGATTTATGGAAACTAAGCTTAAGAAATATGCAAGGCCCTTACTGGTTTCTTTCAGAAACGTCTCAGATGTGGGAGAAATATGTGTGAGCTTTGGGCTTTCGTTTATTCAAATATGAGGAATTTGTCCGTTAGAGTCAACCAGCTGATAGTAGATGGAAAGGATTAGTGTGGGTCTTATTTGGCAGGCTTCTCGGGAGAAACCCATATGCTCTCTGACATTGATTATAATTATTTTTCCATCATTCCCAGGTTAAGTTCTTAGCAGGAATGGGAGCCAACTCTCTCCCTAGGAAAGCTCCTGCTGTGAAACCATCTTTGGCGATGAATCTTTTAACAAAAGATCAGGAACTTGACATTTCTTTTTGAGCAGGAGAAGAAAATGTATGCAACGTTGGAAGCAAATATAGGGAAAGAAAGAGCTTCTAAACAGTCACAGGGAGGAGCAGAGAATCAGGAAGAAACATTACAGGATATGCTAGTGGCTTTATTTTTGCGAGATAGCAACTAATGACTAGGTATGGAATAGGTAGACTATATAATGTTATGCTTCAGTGTCTTTTTAAAGTAGAATGGGGGATGCTGTATTTAATTGCTGTTTTGGATCAGGTGTGTCTTTATGATTTTATATTCCACTGATCTTCAAGGAGATTGTTAGGACAGTGGTTGAAACAGAAATTTAGGATGATACTTTAAGAAACGGAAAAGGCAATCATTCTTGCTCTAATTGACTAGACCTGCAGAGAGTTAAAACAAAAAAAAATTTTTTTTCAGAAAGGGCATGTACGTTCAAATTTGTGAATTTATTAATTTGAATTGCGGGGTGGGTTCTTGGTGGAAAGGCTAAATAAAGTACTTAGGATGCTTCCAGGGTGAGAATTTTTCATCCTCACACTGTCCATCGACAGTAAGGAAATTGCTTCAAAATTAATTCAAACAGCAACAGATGCAGAAAACGGCATGGTGGTAAAAATTTACCAAATTAGATATAAAAGAATGTCAGCTTCTCTCCTAAAGGAAGGTCATTACCTCATGGCTTAGTGCATCGTGATGATTGGTTTTCCCATTAAAAGCAAATGCAGAATATAATTAAGTAAATCCTTCAGGTTA
The DNA here is from genome assembly GCA_030068075.1 of Paguma larvata. NCBI lineage: Eukaryota > Metazoa > Chordata > Mammalia > Carnivora > Viverridae > Paguma > Paguma larvata. The sequence continues at coordinate 55,522,113 of CM057843.1, forward strand.
CATGTCTTTTAAAATTCCACTAGGGTGGGGTGCCTGGGCGGCTTAGTTGGTTAAATGTCCAACTCTTGATTTTGGCTCGGGTCATGATCTCAGGTTCATGAGTCTGAGCCCCACACTGGGCTCTGCGCCGCAGAGCCTGCTTGGGATTCAATCTCTCTCCTTCTCTCTCTGCTCCTCCCCCGCTTGCACTCTTCTCTCTCAAAATAAATAAATAAACATTAAAAAAATTCCTCTAGCATGATGGGTACTAAGGAAGGCACTGGTGATGAGCGCTGGGTGTTGTATGTAAGCGATGAATCACTGAATTCTACTCTTGAAACCAACATACAGTTAGTTAACTGTATGTTAACTAACTAAAATTTAAATTTTAAAAAAATTGGCTCAGAAAATAAAATTCCACTAGCTGAGGGACTCAGCGGAGGAAGTAATAAGTACTTTAATAAATACCTTTCACCATTCAGTAGTGACTTAAAGTCAGCTCAAACAACATAATAGGCACTTTTAGCCAGTGGACTGATAAACATTTTTTTTGCTGAGTTAGACTCTTCTAACCTTTTGGATAAAGTTCCTATTGGTATTCCTCTTCCAAAATTAGCCAAAATAGATGTGTACATGTTTATACATGAGAATGAGATTAAATGAAAAGTTTTGATTTAAAAAGTTTGCCGCATATTATTGAAAACCAAAATGTATCACAGCAGTGGCCCCATGCATGTTACACGCGTGTTCATAGCAGGAGGATAAATCACCCTTGTTTTTAGATATGGAAAATGCATATTGTTCTTCCTGTTTTAACATGTAGACTTAACTCAGTTACAAAATCACAATTCAATTTCTCAAATTCGATAGCCATTATTATATTAATAAAAAAATCACATTTCTAGAAACAATTATAATTACTCGTCCTTGGGGTCTATTGTTACCTTTTTGGTTTGGCGTAACCAATACTTCTTACTGCAGGTAAAGATGTTAATCATACTGGGGGGAAAAACTAATAACAATTCTCCAGGGCTAGGCAAATGAACAAATCTGCCTGGATGGGAGAAAGCTAAAGAATTCCCATAATCTGCCTTATCTCTTCCATTAGCATAACAGCTAACATTCATCACATGTGCAAGGCTGTCTGCTAGACATTTTACATGCTTTCTCTCATTTAGTTCTCATAAAAATCTTAAATATCACGTTTAAGCCCCCAGCAACCCCGTGAGAGAGGTAATAATATCCTCATTTATACAGGGAAAACTGAAGCAGAGAGATGGAGCGGCTTGCCCAAAGTCATGCAGGCGGGAAGCCATCTTTCATAATCCTCTATGTCAGTTGCGTCTTCCGGGAAGCAGACACCGAGATGGAGTTAAGAGTGTAAGGAGGGGCGCCTGGGTGGCTCAGTTAGTTAAGCGGCCGACTTCGGCTCAGGTCATGATCTCACGGTCTGTGAGTTCGAGCCCCATGTCGGGCTCTGTGCTGATGGCTCATCAGAGCCTGGAGCCTGCTTCGGATTCTGTATCTCCCTCTCTCTCTGCCCTTTCCCTGCTCACGCTCTGTCTCTATGTCTCTCAAAAATAAATAAACGTTAAAAAAAAAGAGTGTAAGGAGTAGGTTCTGGTGAAATGCCTGTAATAGAAAAAAAAAGGGGGAGGAGGCAGGATGGGATAGGCAAAGACTCTGGATCTGCCACTTGTGAAGGAAAAGTAGGGAGGAAAAAAGATTGAATAAGGAGATACTTAGAACAAAGTTTTGGCCAACTCACTTGGAAGCTCTGGAGCAAAGATTGACAATCAGAGGATATCTGTGTTGGCAGAAGTAGTCGGGCCCTAGTATGTCCACCATGTTGTTAGTTTCCAGGGGCTATTCAGGAAAAGCATGGCCTCAGCTCAAACCCTGAGTATAGTCTGAGATGCCGCAGCTGGGGATCATCTGCTAATTGCTCTCCTTGCAGCTGGACGGAAGCTCTTTCTTGAAGGGAGATCCGAGTAGAACATCTTCCTGACTGTCACAGCCCACCCTTCCACCATCTGGATCCACTACTTCATTCACCCTTGGGGATCAGCTCCTCCAGAATTCCGGTGGGTCTTTCTTCTTGCAGAGAAACTTAGAAGAGGGAGCTTAGTAGGATGAACTATAGTCCTTGTCACCGCAGCTGGTGTTGGGGCCACAAGTGGTACTCATTCTCTCCCTTCTCCACTATCCATTCTAAATTTATTTGCCCTTATCTATCATCTCTACTGGTGACTTACCTGGTGGTGAAACACAACCTTCATTTCAAGGAGTCTGAGCCACTGGTGGCCATATCTTTCTCAGGCTTTGGTTGCTGCACTTGTCCCTGTAGATTCTTAGTTGGACAAGGAGATCATAAAGCACCCAGTGGATCACCTGAGTTCCAAACATATGCCTCCTTGCCCCCATTTTGTAACAACAGCCAATTACTTTTGCCAAGACGGTGAGCCGTGCTTGCTCATTCACGGACACAGGGATTAAAAATACCCAGGCAGGAGCCATAGCCTGTAGTTCAAGTGGAGCTCTTGCTGATTCCCCAATCATGACTTTTTTTTAAAGTTTATTTATTTATTTTGGGAGACAGAGAGATAAAGAGGCAGAGAGGCCATCCCAAGTGGGATCCCCACTGTCAGTACAGAGCCCGATGTGGGGCTCGATCTCACGAACCGCAAGATCATGACCTGAGCCGAAATCAAGAGTCGGTCACTCAACCCACTGACTGAGCCACCCAGGCGCCTCAGGCATGACTTTTTATTAGGGCAACTGCTCTCAGCCTCCTGCTCTCCATCCTTGCTTTCTTGGGATGATATTGGCTGCCTATCTATTTTGCCCCTTAGGATGCCGTACTCTATTAACCATCTCCACAACTTTCTTTGAGTCAAGCCCCCTTGGCTGCCATCCCGCTTTGCTGGTCATGGCAATAATTGTGGGATCCCCACCCATCCCTGCCTCGGCTTATGGTAGTTAGGTGCTGCCGCCTGGTCTCTATTGCTTCAGGGCCCCATTAGGCCCATTTTTGTCAATGGGCCAAGCCCCGTGACAGCCTCTCCTACTGGTAACCCTAGCCACCACCGAAACGTTTACTGATGCTGGTGCCTCTCTCACTAGCATATTCCTGATAGCTTTGACAAATGTAGCATACTCTGGGTATATGTAATATACATACGTGTAATACTATTCTTTGGTAGGTCGTCTGGCCTCACAATGTATCTATTCCAATGTGTTTACTTCTCTCACTTTCTTGATTCTTACCTCTACCATCTGTCAGGGCAATTCAGATGTTTTAACTTCATTCAGAGCGGACCATCAATTTTCTCCATGCTTCTAAGAGCTGCCCTAGCAGTGAGTGTGCACCATTCCCTGGGGCCCTTGCTCGATATTAAATCCCATATCCTGGGAGAGTAGAGATAGGAGATCTCAATAAACTGTACTTTATCCAGTGTTAGGTTCTGGCTCCCTTGATCAAGCACCCTCGAAATCCCATCCCGTGAGTATTCTTGGCCTCTGACTGAGACATGCTGGCTCATTCTTGCAGCCGCATTTGGGAATAGTCGCTTTCCTCCTTTTTCAGACCCAGCTCGATTATGCTGCCACTTAATGTCGTTGTTGATCCAGAATCCAGGAGAGGAGCGGAGGCAGAAGCTGACCGGGATCCCTGTTGTCTTGCCTTCTCTGGTGTCTTTTCACACACAAGCGCTAGTGCCGGGGTCCTCGTTCCGGTGAATCTAGGGGTCCACGAAGGACGGACGGTCAGGCGAAATGAAGTGAGAGAGCCACGAGAGAGATGGAGTCTGATGACCAAGCAGGCAGCCCTGGCAATTCTGGCGTCTCTGCCCTGCTAGCCTTAGTTTCTTTATTAAAGGCAGTAAGTGACATTACATCAGAGACAAGGAATTCTTAACAACATACATTGTTGTCACAAGACCTATGTTAGTCATCTATAGGTAGGTTAGGAGTCATTCTATCCATAATCGTAAGGGCTCATGTCTATCTATTCTTTTATGGTAGTTTCTGTAAGAGTATTTTGTTATTGCCTTTTTATTATACGGCATGAGGATGAGAATTACAAAAGGATTTGTGAAATGTTAACCTCAGGGAGGTGCTCAATATTTGCTGCTGATCAATGAAGATATGTTTAGCTACTTTAGTTTGTACCTTATCAATAAACAGTGCTTCTAACTTTTGGGCTAGGCTTAACTTCGGGGAAGGTCCTGAGTCTCTTTACAATCTCTCCCATCAGTCTGTTAATACTGAGAGAAGCTTTACGGAGATGTGCCTTGAGGTTTTATGGTGGGGCTGAGGAGATGATTAACACAATGCGATACCCGCAGGGAATCTAGTTTGGTTCAAGGAGTCTTGGGGCCTAACGCCTACTAATTTCTAGCTAACTCATAACTGCTATTCTGTATGATCAATTTGTGTAACCTATCCCCAAGAGGCAACTTTGAGGTTACTTCTGGCCAGGTTACTCTCATTCAGATTTTATCCATCAAGACATCGCACTGCAGGTCCCCTTTTCCATGTGCCATAAAACCAAAGAGCATTATATCCCTTGGGCCAGTGAGAGCAGTTCAAGAAATCCAGGCATGAAAGATTATTTAGAAGGAGGTAAGATTAGGCTCCAGTTTGGCTGGCGGGAGCTTTGCTTCAACCTTTCCCACGCAGAGAGGGGTCTCAACCTGTGAGCCCAAAATGGCTCCCAACACGCTAGCTCTTAATAGAGAGAGGACAGCTCTGCAGTCACTGAGGGTTCAGAAGATCCCAGTGCATCAAAATAGGGGTATGTGCCCCATCCCATGTGTCATGGTCCCAGATTCACACGCCAGGGATGGACTCAGCCGAGCATTCAATCGTGTTTGAAGCTCTGCAATACTAATTATTACATCTGGAGTTTGTGCTATTGGCTCCACCCTCAGCTCTAGGAGGGGCCGTATGACTGGCACCTGGTTAACTGGAGTGTTGCATTCTCAGCCACGGTGATTCTTTTGGGGGGACAAGCGAGCACTCCAGGCCAATGCATGTCAGGACTTTAGATTCATGGGAATGGGAAGTTTCTTTTTGTGCTTGGAGCTATAAGGACATTAACCTGAGACTGCTGGTCACCATCTTCCTACCATGAATGCCTGGAAATAAAGCCAGCACAGAGATAGGAAGAGCAGGGACGTCAAGAGAGCTGCGGTTCTGATACCATCATTTAACCTCCTGGCTCCAGATGTGCCTGAAACCATTATATTCCTGGATTTTTTTGGTTACTTAAGCAAATACCTTCTTTTTCATCTTTTTTATTAATTATTAATTAATTTTTATTTTTTTTAAACGTTTATTTATTTTTGAGAGACATAGAGACAGAGCATGAGCAGGGGAAGGGCAGACAGAGAGGGAGACACAGAATCCAAAGCAGGCTCCAGGCTCTGAGCCACCAGCACAGAGCCCGATGTGGGGCTCGAACTCACAGACCATGAGATCATGACCTGAGCTGAAGTCGGCCGTCCAACCAACTGAGCCACCCAGGTGCCCTTATTTTTATTTATTTTTAGAGAGAGAGACTGAGAGAGTGCTCAGCGGAGGGGCAGAGAGAGGATCCCAAGCAGGCTCCGCACTGCCAGCGAGGAGCCCAAACTCATGAATGATGAGATTATGACCTGAGCCAATGGACGCCTAACCCGCTGAGCCACCAGGCGCCCCACCTTCTTTCCTGTCTTTTAGATCACTTGAGTTTGGTTTTTTATCACTTGAAAATAACCACCTCCTGATAGTCATTCATCCAGTTAGTACTGACTGTGTGCCCAGTGTAGAAACACAGCAGCGAACAAAATAGGCTTCTCCTTGTCGACCTACAACTTATATTGGGAGCTTACATTCTAGGGTAAAGAAAAGAATAAGGGAAAAAAGGAAATACAAAAACATTGTATATCAGTCGGTGATTAGTTTTGTGGGGGAAAAATAAAGCTGGGTGAGAGGAAGGACATGTCATAGGATACGCAGGGAAGGACTCACTGCTGCGGTGACTTTGAGTAGAGACTTAGGGTATGTTTGGGAAATGAGCCATGAGATCATCAGTAGGAGGGTTCCAGGAAGAAGGAGCAGCAAGTTCAAAGGCTCTGAGGCAGACATCTGCTCGCAGAGCAATGAGGCCAAAGTGTTGGGAGTGTGATGAGCAAGGAGGTAAGAATAGAATATGATGTCAGTGAAATAGCAGGTTGAAACCATCCAAGCCCTTGACAGCCATTTGAGCTTTGTAGTTTTACTTCATGTGGGATGGGAATCCATTGGCGGGTTTTAAGAAAAAGAACGATAGAGGCTAACTTTTATTTTAAAAGAATTCATTTGATTGTTGACTGGAAGGGGCCAAGGTAGAAGTAGGGACTCCAGTTAGGAAACTGCAATAATCCAGATGAGAGTTGATGGTGGCCAGGGCAGGGTGTCCGGTGAAAACGGAGAGAAGAGGACTGATATGGGGTATATTTTGAAGGTAGAGCAGACAGGATTTCCTCATTCCCTGGATGTGGGGATAGGAGAAAGACAGGAGTCAAGGATGACTCCAAGGTCTGTGGCCTGAGCACTTGGAAGTTTAGGATAAAATTATAGTCTTTTTCTGTTGAGTCTGAGGTCTGTATTAGGTATCCAAGATCTACACTCACACATTCAGGGGAGAGGTCTAGAACAGAGACGTATGGTGGGGAGTCATCAGTGCATAGATGGTAGTTCAAGCTGTGAGACAGAATGAAACTTGAATATGGACCAAGAAGAGACATGGGGGCAGAATCCTGCAACACTTCCGTGTTTAGAGGTCAGAGAAATTCGGAGCAGCCAGTGAGAACGCCGAGAGGGAACAGTCATTGAGGTCGCTGATTTCGTATATAGTGAAAAACATTCTTTCCGGAGGAAGTGATGGGCCATGTAAATATTACAAAAGGTGCTGATTTCCATGACAAGAAAAACGAGGGCAGGAATTTTACTACTGGGCAACGTGGAGCTGTTTTAGCACCTACTGCTGTCTTACACACTAACGATCGATATGATCATTTTCACTCTCCTCCCATTTAGATACAAGTTTTGCATCATGGTTTTGTTCGCGAATGCATTCCTAGTGTTTAGAAAGTGTGTCTGGTAGATGGCAAGTGTTCAATAAATATTTCTTGAATGAAAAAATTGTGAAAACTAAGAAACACATTTATTTCTCCGTCTCTTTTACAAAAATACCTTGCATTTTATATTTCGGTAGAGGAAGTGGCTGTGTAGCACTGGATTTTCAATTATGTTGAAAATTTGGCAAGGTTTTGTTTCCTTATCCATATATTAAGCTGAACAAAAATAAGGCATGTTTGAGAATGCCCCCAGAAAATAGTAGGTACTCAATAAACGCTTTATAAATTTGGAGAAGATGGCCGGACCACACAGCGGCATGCAAATGTACTCTGGATAAATAAGTCATTTGATAGGGGAAGTGTCATTTATTTGAGAAGGGAGTTGGAAAAAAGAAAATGTTGCTAGTAAGTTGCATTTCCAACTAAAGGTACTTGAGTGCATCTCAAAGTGAAATAAGGGACATAATACATTCAGATTCATGTTGTTATTATGGTTGTTTCACATTAAAATATATTAGCTTTGAGGCTTGTGTGTGTGTGTGTGTGTATTTTTAATCCCATTTATCTATTTCACCCATCCCCTGCTTCCCACCTTCCCTCTGGGAACCACTGTTTTGTTCTCCATATATAAGATCTGTTTGTTTGTGTTTTTTTCTTTGTTTATTCATTTGTTTTGTTTCTTAAATTCCACATATGACTGAAATCATGTTGTTTGTCTTTCTCTGACTGACTTATCTCACTTAGGTCCAACAGTGTTGTTCCTAATGTCAAGATCTCATTCTTTTTTACGGCTAAGTAATATTCCATTGTATGTATATACTTCTCCTTCTCCTTCTCTTCCCGCCTCTTTCCTCTTCTCCTCTCTCTTTTCCCCCTCTTTCTCCCCTCCTCTTCCCCCTCCCTCTCCTCCTCCTCCTCCCCCTCCTCCTCCTCCTCCTCCTCCTTCTTAGATATCACATCTTCTTTACCCATTCATCTATCCATGAATAACTGGGTTGCTTCCATATCTTGGCTAATGCAAATAATGCTAAATAAATAAGAGGTGCATATATCTTTTCAAATTAGTGTTTTCATTTTCTTTGAGTAAACACCCAGTAGTGGAATTACTGGATTATATGGTAGTTCTATTATTAACTTTTTTGAGGAAACTCCATACTGTTTTCCACAGTGGTTGTACCAGTTACATTCACACCAACAGTCCTTTCTCAACATCCTCGCCAAAACTTGTTATTTCTTCTGTTTTTTTATTTTAGCCATTCTGACAGATGTAAGGTAATATCTTACTGTGGTTTTGATTTGCATTTTCCTGATGATTAGTGATGTTAAGCATTTTTTATGTGTCTGTTGGCTATCTATATATCTTCTTTGTAAAAGTGTCTATTCAGTACCTTTGCCCATTTTTAATTGGATTATTTGGTATTTAGTTATATAAATTCTTTATGTATTTTGGATATTAACCCATTATTGGATATGTCATTTGCTAATATCTTCTCCCATTTAATAGGTTGCCTTTGGTTTTGTTGATGGTTTCCTTCCATGTACAAAGAACTTTTTTTTCCTTTATAGTACATTGTGTCTTATCGTTGCTTCTGTAGTTCAAGTCTTATTACATTATAGATCTAGGATGGGTAGACTTTTTTTTAAAGTTTGTTTTTAATTTGGGTATAGCTGACACACAATCTTGCATTAGTTTCAGTTGTGCAACATAGTGATTCAACAAGTCTATACATTACTGACAATAGCTAAATTATGGAAGCAGCCCAAGTGTCCATTGATAGATGAATGGCTAAAGAAGATGTGGTGTGTATACATATACACAATGGAATCTCCTTCAGCCACAAAAAAGAATGAAATCTTACTATTTGGAATGATATGGATGAAGCTAGAGAGTATAATGCTAAGAGAAATAAATCAGAGAAATACAAATACCACATGATTTCACTCATATGTGAGATTTAATCAACAACACAAGTGAGAGAGAGAGACAAACCAAGAAACTGAGTCATAACGATTGAGAACAAACTGATGGTTACCAGAGGGAAGGTGGATGGGGGATGGGTGAAATAGGCGATGGGCATTAAAGAGTGTACTTGTTACGATGACCACTGGGTGATGTATGGAGTTGTTAAATCACTATATTATATACCCAAAAATAATAGAACACTGTATGTTAACTACACTGGAATTAAAAATTTTTAAAACCCACACTCTCTACATTGTGCTATGCTCACCACAAGTGTCACCACATCTGTCACCATGCAACACTGTTACAATACCACTGACTGCATTTCCTATGCTGCACCTTCTATTCCTGTGACTTAATCATTATGTAACTAAAGCCCATATCTTCTACTCCCTTTCACCCATTTTGCCCATTCCCCCACCTCTCTTTCCTCTGGTAAGTGTCAGTTTGTTCTCTGTATTTATAGGTCCTGTTCTGCTTTTTGTTTGGTTGTTTATTTATTTGTTTTGTTAAAAAATTTTTTTAATGTATATTTATTGTTGAGAGAGGAGAGAGTGCGAGCAGGAGAGGGGCAGAGAAAGAGGGAGACACAGAATCCGAAGCAGGCTCGTGGTTCCGAGCTGCCAGAACAGAGCCCTATGCAGGGCCTGAACTCACAAACTGAGAGATCACGACCTGAGCCGAAGATAGAGGTTTAACCGACTAAGCCACCCAGACGCCCCTGTTCTGTTTTTTTTTTTTTTGGATTCTATATAGAAATGAAATCGTATGATATTTGTCTTTTCCAGTCTGACTTATTTCACTTAGCATAATACCCTCTAGGTCTCAGATGGGTAGACTTTGGTGAGACTGCTCTCCCTGGACCTCCACCATCCCCTAGATTACCTGATCCGAACCTTCCAGGAAGCACCAGAGGTCAGTGGAATAGATACCAAGGCTTGGAAAACCACACATTTGTTGGGATCAAAGCGTTAACCTCAAAAGGTTAACTGGGAAGCTCCTCAAGGATCTGGTAGGTTTAAAGTAGGTAAAGATTATGTTTTAAAGGAGATTGGCCTTTAGCAGGGCAAAAATGTGCTGAGCGAGGAGGTTTAAAAGGGGATGGGATAATTACTTGGAGTTGAGAATTATTCTGGATTATCACCTAAGCCCTCTGGGCATGCAGCCAAATCTCTTGGGTTAATATTTTTTTTCCTTTGTTTTCCAGGATTAGGCAACGGCATAGCTTTCTATCATTTTGCATTTCTTTATCTACTAAACAGTCAACAGGTGACAACCTGCTGTCTCATTGGACCCAGAATATTTGGCTATCATTGTACCCTTGACAGATAACCATAATCAATGACTTGTTGGTGTTGATGTATTAATACTGGACGGCTTGGGGTGGGGGATGGCAAGATGGTGATTAAAGTTCTGACCCTTTGGAAATCAGTGCTCACGGCCAGGTACTAGACATTATAAGATGCTAAGAATGTGAAAGACATATATTTAGAGAAAACCTCCAAGGACAGACTTCCAAAAAGGGACAAAGATCGTATTAGTATGGCACTCTTAGCTCTCTTGATAATATCATCTTTTGCCATGACACGTGGGTTATTACAGTAATAGGGGAAGAGAGGCTGGATCAGAAAGGATTTTGAAACGTGACAACTGGAAAGGGATTTTTAAGTCTTAAAGTGTGCCCCTCAAGGAAATGGCTCAAAGCATCACATTGTAGCTTCCTTATTTGGATGTGGACTTCACAGGGGCAATAATCACTAAATCTAACTGGTCTTGGGGGTGCCTGGGTGGCTCAGTCTGTTGAGCACTGGGCTCTTGATTTCGACTTGGGTCATGGTCTCATGGTCTGTGAGTTCGAACCCCACATCAGGCTTTATGCTGACAGTCCAGAGTCTGCTCGGGATTCTCTCTCTCTCTCTCAAAATTTAAAAAAAAATTAATGTTTATTTATTTTTGAGAGAGAGAGAGAGAGAGAGCACATGCATAAGTGGGGGAAGGGCAGGGAGAGAGTAGACAAAGAATCCCAAGCAGGCTCTGTGCTGTCAGCTCAGAGCCCCAAGTGGGGCTCAAACTCACAAACCGTGAGATCATGACCTGAGCTGAAACCAAGAGTTGGACGCTTACCAACTGAGCCACCCAGGCGCCTCTTTAAAAAAATGTTTTTAATGTTTTTTTTTTTTTGACAGAGAGACAAATCATGAGCAGGGGAGAGCAGAGAGAGGGAGATATAGAATCTGAAGTAGGATCCAGACTCTGAGCTGTCCACACAGAACCGGACTTGGGGCTTGAACTCATGAACCATGAGATCATGACCCGAGCTGAAGTCGACTAAGCCACCCAGGCACCCCAATGTTTATTTATTTTTGAGAGAGAGAAACACACACAGAATCTGAAGCAGGCTCCAGGCTCTGAGCTGTCCGCATAGAGCCCGATGTGGGGCTCGAATTCACGAACCCTGAGATCATGACCTGGGCCAAAGTTGAACACTTAACTGACTAAGCTACCCAGGTGCCCCAAATAAAGAAACTTAAAAAACAAAAAACTAACTGGTCTTTGTTATTATTACCTCATTTATTTAGCACTTCCTTAATATTAGACATTGCGCTAAGCGTTATGTATATTATTCCATTTACTTCTCATGAAAATACCTCACTTCATTCAGAGAAAACTGAGGTTTAATTCCAGCATAGTAAGATCTTGGCGTGTAGCACCTGGAGAGTGGGAAATAAATGACTCGCTGAGGCACTAAGGACCACAGACACCTTTAAGAGCAACTTAACCAAGGCTAAAGCATCGTTATCACGGAATAAGAGGATGCAGGAGTCAGAAAAGTGCTTTCCTCATGTTTTTAGGACTCTTAACGAGAAATAGATTAGATTAAACATTTTTCATTACATTTTTTCATTTACTCATAATTTGCTCCCTTCCATGAGTCGGGCACTATATCGGGACTGGAAATATAATAATGAACAAATGCAGTTAGTTCGCAGGCTATTGAAAGACAGACCATTCAAATAACGGCAGTAGGAGGAGTGCTATGATATACAGCGATGCTTCCAAAACTTTTCTGCAAATGAGAATTCCCTGGGCGACTTGGTAAATATACAGATTACCAAGCTTCTTCCATGGAAATTCTGAGGTCCTAGAATACGCTTTCTAACAGACACCGTCGCTGAGTCTTCTATTTGGGAAAGTTTAGGTGTGTGCCTAAACGTTTCTAGTGATCAAAGGTGGGGTGTCTACCCAGGCTGGAGAGTTAAGGGTGGCTTCGCAGAGGACGTGATAGCTCAATATGAGGTGTAGGGACAGGAGCCCTTTCATTCTCCAGCAAGGGGACCCTCGTGTTCCAAAGCGTGAAGTGTGAGCCAACACTGGCCTATTTAGGATAGCAATTAGACACCCCTGGAGCACAAGAGACGCAAAGGGAAGTAGCAAAGGTCGGACTGGGGAGAAAGTCGGTGGTCAGACTCTGAAGAGTCTGGAATGCCATGTGAAGAAATTTAGAATTTAGGAGATTTAAATACTTTTAAAAATGTGTATTCATTCACAAAGTGTAAGGAACTCTCCTTATATAAATTAATTCAAAGGAATATTACATGATCAGATGTCCCCTGCTCCAGGGAAACCACCGCCTTTCTTTCCTTTCTCTCTCCTTAGTTCAGGCCCCTCTCCTCTGGCCTTCCTTACTATACTGTGTGTCTAACCGTATTGCATAAGTATATTTTATGTTTACTATCGCATATTATATGCTTCTTTGTCTGCCTCCTCCACCTCATTGTGAATTATTGCCTGAAGGCAAGGAATGTGGTTTTTTTGTTTTTGTATCCATAGGAATGAGCAAAGGAGCAAAGGCATATAAGTCCTTAGTATTTTTTGTTTGTTTTGTTTTTTTTAATGTTTATTTATTTTTGAGAGAGAGAGAGACAGAGCATGAGTGAAGGAGGGCAGAGAGAGAGGGAGACACAGAATCCGAAGCAGGCTCCAGGCTCTGAGCTGTCAGCACAGAGCCAGACAGGCCTCGAACTCATGAACTGTGAGATCATAACCTGAGCCGTAGTTAGACACTTAACCGACTGAGCCACCCAGGCGCCCCGTGCTTAGTGTCTTTTGAATGAAAGAAAGCGAGAGAGAGGGAGAGAACACTGTGTTTATTCTTTAAAAAGCATACATATTATTATCAGGACTTTTAACCACTCTGAATTGAATTCAAGAATAAATGCCTTGTCTCAACAACTTAGAAGCCAGTATCTGATGTGGTTTAAAAGAATAAAAATACGCTCCTCTGTTTGTGTGAAATGAATTCAGTAATTACATAGCTACAGTGGGTATACAGCGCATTTAAGCTACACGGCTCAGTGAGAATGTATAATGTTATCATATATGTTTAAAGAGGACATTTCAGAAGTTCTAAAGGAAAGAAAGGTAAACCAAACAAGCAAACATTGACTTCTAGAAGTGTAACTCACTTGGGGGGCCGAGGTGGCTCAGTCCAGCATCTGACTCTTGATCTCAGCTCAGGTCTTGATCTCAGGGTTGTGAGTTTAAGCTCCATGTTGGGCTTCATGCTAGGAGGGGAGCCTGCTTAAAAAAACAAAAACAAAAACAACGAAAAAACCTTAGAAGTTTAACTCACTTAAGCTTGTTGTTTTGTTAAGCACAATTTTTCACTCGAAACTCATTAGAAGAGTTTATATGTAAAAATACATAAAAATCTAGAATCAAAAGCTTTTACTTTTTATTTCACATGCATCAATTCTCTCATTTTAGATGGGAAGCATTTAAAAATATTTTCCACTTCGTCTTTAATTTGGTCTAGCTCCGATTTTGTAGGCTGGCCCAATATCCTGTGATTTTTGCATCAAGACAATGAAATCTTGCAAAACAATCCTTCTTTTATAAAACAGTTAGGTTTTTAGAAAAGTAACCCATGTTTTCCTTTTCCTCTGTCACTTTAAGTTTTATTGTTGAAAACTTTCTAATTGCTTTTAATGTTTACAAATCTATTATTTTAAAATAATTTAATCTAAAAAATTATTCTACAACTGTTACTTTAAAGTAAAGCCTTGGATTAAAAACTTGTTTGGATATTTGTGACAACTTAAACAGAAAATGTCAGGCTTTAGAAAAAAATTGGCTTTGGAAAAGCAATATCTTGCTGAGTGTGGACATATGTGTTCTTTATAAGAACAATTTATATTAGAATCTATTGTTATTTATACTAATTTTCATTGAGGGGAGAATTGTACATCTACCCGGTGAAGTTTTATGAAAACATTAATTCGTTTTAGGAAAAGAAGTAAAATTACCGAACAGAGAACAAAATAATTTAGAAAAAAAATTCGTGTGACTCCATTAGCAGTTTGGATTCAGGCAACTTATCCAAAGAAGCGGTTATTTATATTAGTGAAATTGGAGCAGAATGTTAGCTAGCAGTCTTCATTTTCTCTTGTTGGGCCATCTTACTGAGAATTATGGGTGGTTGAGGTAAAACGCAATCTCAAACATTATCTGGGTGAGGACTTCTTGACTCTCATTGTGCATTAGAATTACCTGAGAGGGGCGCCTGGGTGGCTCAGTCGGTTAGGCGGCCAACTTCAGCTCAGGTCATGATTTCGCGTTCTGTGGGTTCGAGCCCCGCTTCGGGCTCTGTGCTGACAGCTCTGAGCCTGGAGCCTGCTTCCGATTCTGTGTCTCCCTCTCTCTCTGCCCTTCCCCTGCTCACGTGCTGTCTCTCTGTCTGTCAAAAATGAATAAACATTAAAAAATAAAAATAAAAAAGAATTACCTGAGAAACTTAAAAAACCAAAAATGCCCGTACTCAGGCCCCATCCCTTTGCCCCCCGACCCCACCCAGTCTGACTCAATTGGTCTGGCAAGGGTCCCGACATCAGTATTTGTGTGTATGTGTGTTAAAATGCACAAAGCATAAAATTCACCATCTTCACCGTTTTTAAGTGTATCGTTCAGTAGCATTTAAGTACATTCATAATGTCATGCGGCTTTCATCACAATCGGCCTCCAGAAATTTTTCATCTTCCCAAACAGTTAAAAAATAACTTCCCATTCCCTCTTTCTCCTCTTTAACCACCATCCTACTTCCTATCTTGGTCAGTTTGACTGTGTTAGGTACTTCATGTAAATGGAATCCTACAACGCGCGCACGTGTGTGTGTGCGCGCGTGTGTGTGCGTGTGTGTGTGTGTGTGTGTCACTGGCTTAGCCCACTTAGCATAATGTCCTCAAGGTTCATCCATGTTGTAGCACGTGTTAGAATTCCTTCCTCTTTAAGACTGCCAGGATCAGGAGCTTTAAAAGCTCGGCAGGTGATTCTGATGTTCTAATGGACGACCAGAGCTGAGACCTGCTCATCTTGTCCAGCTCCCTCCTTTTTCAGATGAGAAAATTGAGCTTCAGAGAGAGGAAGAGACATTCATTCATCATCCACTTATTCATTACATATTGACTGCCCGCCTACCGCGTGTCCTGGCACCGTGCTGGCTACAGTTAGGCTCACACGAGGCCAAGTAAATTCGAACTCAGATCTGATCCGAAGTCTTTGGGTAGCTTCACAGGTTCTTTTGCTGTAAAACACCCTTTTCCTCGTGTTTAAAAAACTGCAAATCCCGATAGCAGCAAGATATATTATTTTCTCGGGGCTATTTGGGGAACCAATTTTTAATATGCTTTTATGTAGACTTCTATTTAGAGTCACTTTAATTTTCTCTAATTGTAATCGAAGTTAAATATAGTAATCAAGAATCAAACCAAACTATTAATTTAGTTGGGAACAGCTCATTTACAGTATCTTTAAGTTTACCTCTATACCAAGAAGTACCTGGTAAATAAAAACGTAGCAGAAAATCCTTAAAATGCTATTTCTCTAAAAGATGGGTGGGAAACCTTGAGCTTTCAATTTAATTTCATCCGGCCATGGGACACATCCAAAGAATTTATGCTTAAGGCCGTGAAATTATAAGCTTATTTTATTTATTTATTAAAAAATTGTTAATGTTTATTTATTTCTGAGACAGGGAAAGACAGAGCATGAGCGGGGGAGGGACAGAGAGAGAGGGAGACCCAGAATCTGAAACAGGCTCCAGGCTCTGAGCTGTCAGCACAGCCCGACGCAGGGCTCGAACCCACAAACCGCGAGATCATGGCTTGAACCGAAGTCAGATGCTTACCCAACCAGGTCACCTAGGCGCCCCTATAACCTTATTTTAAAGTATATAATATCAATATTCTTACAATATATTATTTGTGTAATAAAAATCAGTCAATAAAGTCCAAAAAACAATTTTAAAAAGTACATAAAGGGAACATTTCATATTTCTTTAAAGATAAAATAATGAATCCATCTTATTTGTATAAATTTTATATACTGATAAAACATATATGACGTAAAATTTACCACTTTAACCATTTTTAAGTGTATAATTCACTGGCAGTACGTACACCACGGTATTGTGTAACCATCACCACTGTCTATTTACAAAGATTTTTTATCATCCCCAACCGAAAACTCTGAAACCGTCAAATTCTAACTCTCCATTCTCCACTCTCCCTTAGTCCCCCATAGTAACCCATTTTATACTTTCTGTCTATGAATTTGCCTATTCTAGGTACCTCCTAGAAAGAGAATCATACAATATTTTCTTTGTGTCTGGCTTATTGCGCTTAGCATAATGCCGTCAAATTTCATGCATATTGTAGCATGTGTCAGAATTTCTTTCTTTTTTAAGGTTGAATAAGATTCCATTGTATGAACATACTGTATCCACTCACTTGTTGATTGTTGTTTCTACTTTTTGGCTATTATAAGAAAATGCTGCTATGACCGTGGATGTCCAAATATCTGTTCCAGTCCCTACTTTTGTGTATATACCTATGCGAAATTGCTGGAGCGTACAGTAATGCTATGTTTAATGTTTTGAGGAATCACCATACTATTTCCCATTGAGTTATATCATCTTACATTCCTGCCAGCAATGCACGAAGATTCCAATTTCCCAATATCCTTTCCACCTTTAGTAAAATTTCAACCTTATTTATACAAACTTTATTATATAATTCTTTTTTTTTTTAACGTTTATTTATTTTTGAGAGACATAGAGACAGAGCCTGAGCAGGGGAAGGACAGAGAGAGAGAGGGAGACACAGAATCTGAAGCAGGCTCCAGGCTCTGAGATGTCAGCACAGAGACTGATGTGGGGCCTGAACCCACAGCCCATGAGATCATGACCTGAGCCGAAGTCGGCCGCTCAACCGACTGGGCCACCCAGGCGCCCCATTATATAATTCTTGATATGAAATTGTTTTTTTAACTCCCTCACATTTAATTATTCCGCATTTCTAGGTTGCATGGTTCTTTCTCAGTCCAACATAAATGTTTAAATTCTTAAACATATACCTTCTATGATTATAAAATATGTTCTGGGGCGCCTGGGCGACTCAGTCAGTTAACTGTCCGACTCTTGATCTCAGCTCAGGTCATGATCTCGTGGCCCCGCGTCAGGTTTTGTGCTGACAGCAAGAAACCTGCTTGGGAATCTGTCTCCCCTTCTCTCTGCCCCTCTGCTGCTCTCTCTCTCTCTCCTTCTTTCAAAATAAATAAATAAAAATAAATAAACTTTAAAATATGTTTTCAATGAAAACCTACAATTCATGTAGCCAACATTTATCCAGGTTTCACCAAGCTGAGAGTACTGACAGGGTCACATTAACAGTAATATCTGGGGGTTCCTGGGGGGCTCAGTCGGTTAAGTGTCCGACTTCAGCTCAGGTCCTGATCTCGTGGTTCATGAGTTCTGGGTTCTATGCTGACAGCTCAGAGCCTGGAGCCTGCTTCTAATTCTGTGTCTCCTTGTCTCTGCCCCTCTCCCGCGCATGCTCTCTCTCTCTTAAAAATAAATAAACATTACAATTTTTTTTAAACGAGTAATATCTTAAATGTTCCTGCCTCTTGGCAGGCACATCTACCCTCCTCCTCTGCCCCGCTTGAGGTATTCCTACAAGTTCTCAGGGACTTCTAGGAGTTTGGGTACAGTCACTGGTGTAATTACTTGGGAAGACACTGGAGGGCAGCAGTTCCTTCTTACCCTTGACCCTAGCCCTGGAGAGGGTGCTGTCATCAGACCCCCAGCGTTTCTAAAATGGAAAACTCTGGAAGTGCTGCATGGCAACTATACAGAAACGGGGGGTATTCCTCTTCCATGCTTTTGGTCACCCTTTGTCACCTGGGTTTCATAGAGTCCCATTTGGAAACTTGAGCACAAGTCTGAATCCAAGATTAATAACTGATTGAGAAAGTGAAAAAAAAAAAAAAAAAGCCCCGACAGCTTTTATCCGGCAGCTCATAGCTGGCTACGGTGTTCCCCCACTGAAGATGAACAGTTTTCACAGAGTAACAATAATTAGGTCACTTCTGTGACTGTGGTGGGAAAAAGACAGCAACAATCATACCTTAAACACAGACAGCATGAGGATCTTAAACAGCCAGGACAATAAGCAAATATTCCCCTGTCCTAGCTGTGTAAGTGACTCCAGCCTTCTAGGTAAGGTTTAGATATCCAATCATGGAATTGTCCAGTGTCTCGACAGAACACAATCTAGAACAAACCCTCACTTCCCCCCAAATCAATCAGTGTAACCCTAAATCCTAACAAGACCCTCCTCCACGGGTTCTTAACCTAGACCCCCCCAGGCGTTCAAGTGTGGGTTTTCCCTTGCTGCAGCAAACTTACAAACCCAAGTTTATTTGACACTTGTTTTATGGGTGGCTTTTGACTGGCAAACCATCTCAACCACTCTGCTTTCATTGCCTTCGTCCTCCTTGATGTTAAAAACATTCATATGCAAAATGATGCCTGTGAGACGGCTGGGTTTTAGGTGAAAAAAATGTTCTTTCTGTATTTCCTGAAAATTTGCAATGAACACGGAATAGTTTTATAATAAAGGAAAGAATTGTACCTTTAAAGTAATAGAAGTCTTTTGCCCACTTCTCCATTGGTAGGGAAACTTTAAAAGCCTCTATAATTTTCTCCTCGACGTACAAACCAAAATGAAGTGTGCCTTATCTTTCTGTCAGTTTTCTATCTCTCCATTTTTCTTCACTTTTTGCTCTTTATGAACTTCTTTTCTTGGTTCACACACATATTTTCACTTCTTTTATTCCGTCCATCCCTCTCTATTTTTTTTTTTAATGTTTTATTTTGAGAGAGAGAGAACACGGGAAGGGCAGAGAGACAAGGAGAGAGAGACTCCCGAGCAGGCTCTGTGCTGACAGAGTTGGCTCTGGCTCAGTCAGCTGAACATCTGACTCTTGGTTTCCACTCCGGTCATGATCTTGCAGCTCGTGGGTTCGAGCCCCACGTCAGGTGTGTCGGCTTCTGTGCTGACAGCTCAGAGCCTGGAGCCTGCTTTGGATTCTGTCTTCCTCTCTCTCTGCCCCACCCCTGCTCGTGCTCTGTCTCTGTCTCTGTCTCTTTGTGTGTGTGTCTCTCTCTAATATAAAATAAAAAATTAAAAAAAAAAAGAGTTTCATGAGTGGGGCGCCTGGGGTGGCTCAGTCGATTAAGCATCTGACTTCAGCTCAGGTCATGATCTTGCGGTTTGTGAGTTGGAGCACCACATTGGGCTCTGTGCTGACAGCTTGGAGCCTGAAGCCTGCTTCAGGTTCTGTGTCTCCCTCTCTCTCTGCCCCTCCCTTGCTCACGCTCTGTCTCTCTCAAATATAAATAAACATTTACAAAATTTTTAAAAAGAGTGTCATGACTATTAAGTTGTTAATCCTGTAAAAAAAACCCTAGGAGATTAATACTATTCTTATCCCTATTTTAATAAAAAAAAAAAAAGGTTTTCTTGAGAGAGAGAGTATGCACGCATGTGCACGCAAGCTGGGGAGGGACAGCAGGAGATGGAGGGAGAGAACCTCAAGCCTCAGGGCTCCATCTCGTGACCCTGAGATCATGACTTGGGCTGAAATCAAGAGTCCGATTTAACTGACTGAGCCACCCAGATGCCCCTCTTCTCCCTACTTTTAGAAAATACGCAAATTGAGCCACAGGCAGATTAATAAATTACCAATGTTACTAAGTGGTAAAGCTAATATTAAACTCCAGAAATCTGGCTCTCATAGCAATAACCTCTCCTCCACAGAACGTAATCTCCTCGGTAAGTATGCCCCCACCCTTTTTCTTGACGCAAGCGGTGCCGGCCTAGGCCGCTTGAACCCTCCCTTCCTGTAATCCCTGTAATACAGGAAGCCTGCGCATCCCCGCTGAGAGGGGCCACCTGTGCCACAAGCTTTCCCTGCGGTTCTTGCCTCTGACTCTCTAGATCTGCCTTGTTGCCAGTTGACGGAGCCTTTCCGTGGGTTCTGTAAACTCCTTCCATTAGCTTCCAATCAACTCTCTTCTGCTTGAATTGCCAGAATTCGTTTCTGTTTCTCGAACCAAAGAATGCAAATAGATACCATTGGAAGTTCGGGGAAATGTCTGTTATTCCTTTCAGTTCTCTCTGGTGTGCTAGGGCTGTACTATGGGAGGTCCTTAGTCACTGGAGGGCGGACTCTGGAGCTCCGCGGCCTGCATCTGATCCCAGCTGCACCGATTACTAGCGTCCTGTCTAAATAACGGGAGAGGGCTCCCGGGTGACTCCGTCGGTTAAGCAGCCAACTCTGGATTTCGGCTCAGGTCCTGATGGTGAGATGGAGCCCTGTGGTTGACTCCAAGCTTAGGATCCTCTCCCTCTCCCTCTGCCCCTCCTCGGGTTGCACACACTCTTTCTCTCAAAAATAAAGAAACAAATGGTAATGAAAAAGGAAAAAAAAATGAGGATAATAACCATACCTACCTCACAGGGTTGTCACGAAGATTAAATGAGGGGAGAACAAAGTGTGTAGAAGGGTACCTGCCGTACACAGAGTGCCCAGTGAATCTTCCTTACTTTTATTATCGTCATCTAGATTTCTAGTCTATTAAAATTATTCCGATTATAAATGCAATATACAGTAATAATGTTAATCCACCATCCAAATTTAATTCTCCACATATTTAAGTAAGGTGTTGATTTAATTTAAAAATCTCCAGAGACAAAGTTCCTGAATAAATCTGTATTTATGAAAAGATGTACTTTGGGTTCTGCAACAGTCCCTCATTTTAATATATATATTCTATCTAGTGAAATAACTCTTCTTATTGTAACCACTTTTTGTGAGACAATGCTATGAATATATCAGTAGGCTAGTTTCTAGAATGAGGCATTGCGATGTCTTCATTCATGCTGAAAAGATAGTCTCGAAATCTGTATAGATAAAGCCACTTCATTTTATTTTGTGTAATTAATGAAGTTTTATTTAAAATTTTTTTAAGGTTTATTCATTTTTCAGAGACAGAGAGACAAGGTGTGAATGGGGGAGGGGCAGAGAGACAGGGGCGCATAGAATCTGAAGCAGGCTCCAGGCTCTGAGCTGTCAGCACAAGAGCTGGACTTGGAGCTCGAACTCACAGACCAAAATACCATGACCTGAGCTGAAGTTGGACACTTAACCAACTGAGCCACCCAGGCGCCCCAATGAATTTTTTTTTAATTTTTTTTAACGTTTATTTATTTTTGAGAGACATAGAGACAAAGCATGAACAGGGGAGGGGCGGAGGGAGAGGGAGATACAGAATCTGAAGTAGGCTCCAGGCTCTGAGCCATCAGCACAGAGCCAGACGTGGGGCTCGAACTCACAGACCGTGAGATCATGACCTGAGCCGAAGTTGGCCGCTCAACCGACTGAGCCACTCAGGCGCCCCCCCCCCAATGAATTTTTAAAATGTGAGTTCTGGGGCACCTGGGTGGCTCCGTCAGTTGAACGTCTGACTTCACTCACCACATGATCTCATGGTTTATGAATTTGAGACCCACCTGAGCTTGCTACTTTCCGTACGGAGCCCGTTTCGGATCCTTTGTAGTCTTCCTGTCTCTGCCCCTCCCCTGCTCATACTCTCTTTCTCAAAAATAAATCTAAAAACAGTAAAAAATAAATTAAAGAAAAATAAAATAAAATATGAGTTTCGAGTAACTCGAACTTACAGAGTTTTTTTTTAAGGACGAAGTTTGAATTCACTCTGGACTTTTTTGGTGTAGCTATAGTAGATGAGTGATTGTCAAGATTGTGAATTAACTAAGTGAGAAACATACATTAAATTATTATTTTCTGTTGACAAGAATTATCTTAATTATCTTCATGTTCTGTTGAACTCCTTAGATACATATTCAACCCTCAAATTGTTTTTCCTGTTTAGAAGATCTAAGTATGCACAGAGAATGGTTTCTGTTCAAAATGCAGTTCCATCTAAAATAAAGGCCAGTATCTGTTAAATTTCATACCATCAAAGTTAAGCTATCGTTGCATGTCATTGCTTTGAAAATTAAATTTAAAATTTCAATTGTGAAACTGATATGAATAGGTGAAAAAGGTCTCATCATGAAAAACAGACACCAAAACAAATAAACAGGACAGAGAAATTTAGAGGTATAGCGAAAAGCAAGAAGCAAAAGAAAACATTAAAAAAAAAATTGTGAGGGGCGTCTGGGTGGCTCAGTCAGGTAAGCGTCCGACTTCAGCTCAGGTCATGAGTTCGAGCCCCACATCGGGCTCTGTGCTGACAGCTCAGAGCCTGGAGCCTGCTTTGGATTCTGTGTCTCCCTTTCTCTCTGCCCTCCATTCATTCTCTGTCTCTCTCTCAGAAATAGAATAAAACGTTAAAAAAAATTTTTTTAAATCAATACTTAAAACACCGTTAAAACATTCTCAGAGAGATGAGAGGAGGGTGTACACTCATGAAATAATAGCGCCCTTTGGAAATTGAAAATATAGCAGAAACAAAAACTTTGATAAATGATTTGGAAGATAAAACTGAGGAATCTTCCAGAAGGAAAAAAAATCCAAATGATGGAAATTGAAGAGAGAAAAAAAAATGCATAAAATCACTGCATAATGTCCAATTTCTCCTTAAAATGTGAACACCTCCAGGGCAAGGCTTGTGTTTTGTTCACTGTCTGGAACAAAATCAGACGTGTAGTGGGTCATGTAAGGGGTTGAAGAAATAGAAAATAGGGAAAATTACCAAAGACCAAGGAAATTCTCAGTATAATAGGAAAACAATTTCCAGAGTGAAAAGATCCACTTATCACAAGAATGGGGAAAGACCCACATCAAGATACATGATTGTGAAATTTTAGAATGCCAGACACGAAGCTTCCAAAGAGAAGGAAAAAACTTAGGATCAAGAATCACAGCGACTTTGAACTTCTGGAAGCTGGAACTATGCTAGACACCAGTTAGCAACTCTCATCATGTGATTTATTTTATTTTTTTAATGTCTATTTATTTTTGAGAGAGATAGAGAGACAGAGTGAGAGCAGGGGAGGGGCAGAGAGAGTGAGAGACACAGAACCTGAAGCAGGCTCCAGGCTCTGAGCTGTCAGCACAGAGCCCGATACGGGGCTCAAACTCACAAACTGCGAGATCATGACCTGAGCCGAGGTGGGATGCTTAACTTCTTAACCGCTTAACCAACTGATCCACCCAGGTGCCCCTCATCATGTGATTTTTATACATTCTTTCAAAGGCCTGATGATATAAAAAAACTTCACTGGTGCCCAATGACAGACAGTTAGTAATCTACTTCAATATCATGCAAGATTAGTCCTTACTTGCAAGCATGTATGTGAACTAAATTCTTTCAAAACACTGTCATCAAAGATGATCAGAAAATGGGGCCCCTGGGTGGCTCAGTCAATTGAGCATCCAACTCTTGGTTTCAGCTCGCTCAGGTTCACGAGTTTGAGCCCTGCATCAGGCTCTGCAATGATAGTGCAGAGCCTGCTTGAGATTCTCTCTCTCTCCTCCTCTCTCTGCCCCTCCTGTGTGCTCTCTCTCTCTCTCAAAGTAAATAAATAAACTTAAAAAAGATGATCAGAAAACCAAGTTCATGTCTAAAGTTGTGTGGCTTGATATTAATTCCCTTGTGCTAAAAAACTAAACCCATTAATTATTCCATCTATTTTATATGCCCTCATTGCATACAATTCCAATAAGTAGACAATAGAGGTAAAAAGTGGAAATTACGCAACACAAAATTGATTCTCAAACATTCCTCAATAAAATAAAAACGAATAAAGCTTACCTCTGGTCAGTATTCACGTGGCCAGCAGGGCTAGCAATAGTGCCTTGAGACTCCATGTGGTTGGATTGTTGATTTTTAAATGTCTAGAGCCTTTCAATTGTAAGTGACAGAAACTCCATGGTCTAGTTTAAGCAACAAAGAGAATGCATAGACTCCCAGAAATGGGAAGTCCAAGGAATAGGGCCTGCTTTGAGCGTAACTGGTTCTAGGGTGCAAATCATGTCATCAGATCTCGCCCACCTTTCTCCTGGTGTCTCTCTGTCTTGCTTCTGTTTTTCTCTGTGTGGCTTCATTTTCAGGCAGGCTTTCTTCACATAGGAGCAAAGGTAACCCACCGAACAGCCCAGGTTTATTGTACTCTCACAGTGAGCAATTCCAAAGAAAAGAGGGAGACTCTTGTTGCCTCCAGGTTTACATGAATCTTTGGAAAGAACTTAGATTATGTCACTTGCTCCCTGCTGGACCAATGGCAGAAATTACGTACTCTGATCGGGCAGCCTAGGTCATAAGCCCGTGTAACGGACAGGCCCACCAGAATCCCCTGGAATAGGAAAGCAATAATTTTCTGGTGGAAAGGGTGGAAGAAAACTCTCCCCCCCCCAAAAAAAAAAGGAACAACAGATGGGCACATGCATGAAATTTTCCCCCAGGAGTCAAAATTCTTCCTGATATAGGAGAATAAATAAAATTCAATGGTTTCAAGAAGAGCACACTTGAGAAAATTGTCCCTTGAACTGGTAGATGGCTTAACTAGAATTTAATAAGGAAAAAAATTCAACCCACAGCATTATCTACATTACTGGAGGTATGATTGTATTTTTAATTTGTAAGTAAATGGTGCCAAGTCTCCAGCCCGGAACTGAAGCCACATTTTGATTCGTACAGCTTCACACAGAGAGGCACATCTTAGAGATGAATGTAAGGTCTCGAATTATTCTTATCCGAATAAGAATAATTTCCCTCATACCTGTCAGAACCTGCCTGACTTCCCACTTCTATATCTTCCCTCTCCCTAAATAAACCTCGCCCCTAAAACAAATCTCGGCCTCTGAAAGGCACTCCTGCCTATCACCCAGGAACTTGGCGCAAGAGGTTACAACCACTGCTTAGACCAGTTCTAACCTCGTGCTCCAACAACAGGTTTCTGAATCATCTCCAAGGCCAGACTTTCTGGTAATCAGTTCTTGTAACTACATCTTTGTCCGTTCCCTGTGCCTGAATCCCTGGCTTAGAAACTTGCTGACAACTACACTGTCTCTAGACCTGAAGGCCCTGCCTTGTTCTTATCAGTCTCTGTTCTTATCATACCAACGACTGAAGGTATGCACTGTAATCTCAGCCTGAATACCTGGCAGATAGGTGACTCGCACTATTTGGAAATCTACCTGACGAAGCATTCAACATCTACCATTTGAGACCTTCCCACTTCTCTGTGTTGAGCCCATGCTTTCTGGGATTGTAGCTTGCTGTCTTTCACTATACCTTCTGGAGGTAAACTCAGTCCCAGCAACCAGAGCCCTATTGTCCCTTTCGGTGCCTTTTTACTTCAGTGTGGGAACCCTCATCCAGTTCTCGTCCTTCTTTACACCTCTGAGGAGAACAAGATTTTTTCCTATCCTGCCGCATTTTCTCAATACCCTGAGTTTTATTTCATGAGAAAGTTACTCTTTGAGAAGAGTAATTTAATTGAGCACTGGTAGAGGAAGGCCGTTCTGGATGGGGGTAACGTTTACGCTTCTTTCGTGCTGCTCTCATAAAAATACTTTATTCTTAACTTTCTTTATTGTTCTGAATTTTGTCATTTTTGTCTCTCCAGTAGCCTTGGTGTTGGAGCAGTAACCCTTCCTAGTTCATGGGACCTTGAGTCTGAATACTCTGATAGCCTTGGCCTCATGGGTGGGCCTAAGATCAGGATCTGGCCAATTAGAGTCCCTCCAGAGTGATTGGTTCAGAGGTTAGGAGTGACCAAAGATGGCCGACCAGAGATCTTCCTTAGAATTTGATGTGTACAAGTTTGGAGAGAAAAGTTGGATAGTTATACTGTGACATAGCCTTGAGCTACTGGGCTATTCCCTACCACGTGGAGAAAGGGTGAAAGCCCCAAGAATGAGGATATGAAGGGAGAGAATGAAGCCAAGCCAAATAGAGATGAGAAATGAGAGGCAGAAACTTTTGATTTCACACATACTTCTGTTCTTTCCAGTATATGAACCAATAAACCTTTTTCTTCCCTCAAGCTGGTTTGAGTTGAATTTTGTCTTTAAAATTAATAGTCTGAACTAATAGAACTCTATTTTAAGATATTTACATATCTCACCAAGATCCTCCTGCTGGAGATCTGGGGGCCGATCTCTCCCCTATCCTCCCCTTCGAGTTCCAATCCATTCGAAGACAGATCTAGGGAGGGTTTCCTTGTGTTGTGGTTAAGTGGCTTTAGCCTGAGGCTAAATTAAGGTCTCTCTCCCGGGTCCCCTCGTATGTAGGCCTCCCGACTCAGCTCTAGAGACAGCGGGGATCTGCATGAAGGACCCTTCCTCAGTCAGCAGTGACAGGGTCATGGCCGGTCTCACAAACTCTGTCATCAGACAGCGTATCACCCACAGTTGAAGGTGTAAGACTCTGGACCCCTTTTTTCAGTGCACTTCTCCTGTTTTAAATGGCTTGTCCTGATGTCACTAATCACAAGTCACTCTTACCTGATGGTGGAAAAAAAGATAATACCCTCCCAGAACCCTCAGGGAATCAATTTCTACAAGTCCTTCTTCTATGGAATGTGAAGGAGAGTCACCCTGCTTCCTGGGTTCTTATCTCCCTTCCTGTCTTCTTAGCACCTCACCCTAGTTCCTCTCATATCATTCGCAGTATCTTTCTGACAGAGATTGGTTTATGGCTCAGGATGGACTAATCAGAGCCCATTTGTCACTTTCTGAATTGAATTCCAACCTCTTATGTCCCCTTCCTCAGGTGCAATAGTCCCCTGTTATCTGCAGTTATGCTTTCCACAGTCCCAGTTACCCACAGTCGACTGAGGCTCAGAAACAGATGATCCTCCTTCTGACAGACAACCAGAAGGTCCACAATAGTGTGACATCACGTCACAGTGCCTACATCATTCGCCTCACTTGACCCCATCATGTAACCATGTTACCATCTCACATTATCGTGAGAAGGAGGGTAAGTACAATACAATCAGATATTTTGAGAGGTGCCTGGATGGCTCAGTCAGTTGAGTGGCCGACTCTTGATTTCGGCTCAGGTCATGATCCTAGAGTTGTGGAATCGAGCCCCGCGTGGGGTTCAAGCCTGCTTGAGATTCTTGCTCTTTCTTCCTCTGTCCTCCCCTGCTCACACCTCTCTCACTCTTAAAAAAAAAAAAAAAAAAGATACTTTGGGAGAGACCACATTCATATAACTTTTATTACAGTACATTGTTATAATTGTTCTATTTTATTATTAGTTATTGTCGTTAATCTTTTACTGTGCCTCATTTATAAATTAAACTTCACCAGATGTATATACAAGAAAAAATACAGTATACGTAGGGTTCAGTACTACCTGTGGTTTCAGGCTTCCACTGGGGGTCTTGGAATGTATCCCCATAGACAAGTAGGTACTATCGTGATGCCATCCTCAAAGCTACTTTCCTCAAGGCCATCATATAAGTGTTTCCCCTTGATGGAATGCTTTTCCCTGTCATCTCACTTGACTAGCTTTTTGTCGTCCTTTAGACCTCAAATATGACTTCCTCAACTTAAATATCAGCTCCTCAGAGAAGTTTTCCTTGGCAATTCAATTTAAAGTAGAATCGGCACTACGATCTGCATCTCAGCCCCTGGTTTCACAACAAAAAAGAATAATCACTCTTCATAAAGCCTAGAAGAAATGTACTCAGGTCTAACTGTTTCTTTGGGTCTTCATTTTTGTATGAAGGCTCCCATATCATGTAAAACTTACATTAAGAGATTTTGTATGCTTTTCTCCTGTTACCCTGTCTCTTTGCCAGCTTAAATTTCAGATGCAGCCGGGGACCCTAAGACGGTCAAGGAAAACTTTCTCGTCTCCTACACTTGTATAAAATAAACATGAAAGAAAGGAGTCCCCTTTGCTCTCTTTAACCTGTGACATGAATGCACCTGACATTCCTTGGTCCTCTCTGAGTCCCCACAGAGGCCACTGTCAAAGGTCATCTCACCCAAACAACAGAAATCTTACTGCAAAAATATTGGCAAGTAATCATTTTTTACTGAAGCTTTCAAGGGAAACAGAGAAGCTTTCAAGGGTTATAATATGCCACTTTGGCAGCATCTTGGGTTTTTTTTTTGTTTTTTGGTTTGTTTTTTTTTTAAATTTTTAATGTTTATTTTTTAAAGAGAGAGACGGAGCACCAGGAGGGGAGGGGCAGAGAGAGAAGGAGACACAGAATCCAAACCAGCCTCCAGGCTCTGAGCTGTCAGCACAGAGCCCGAAGCCAGGCTCGAACTCATGGACTGTGAGATCATGACCTGAGCCGAAGTTGGACGCTTAACCAAACTGAGCCACCCAGGCGCCCCAGCAGCATCTTATAAATATTTTCTTGAACATTTTTCCCTCCCTGAAGATACTCAAACATCAGCATCACATATTTCTCTTTTCTCTGTCTCAAATCTATTCAACTTCCCTCCCTGTCTTTGATGCACTCAATTCTCTTCCTCTTTCTCCCCCAAGAGGTTCCTCTTTAGGTCTCGCTCCCTTCCTAACGTGGAACACATGGGCTTCTTCTGGCTTCTTCGGTTTGGATCTTACCTCCTTAGTAGGTCCTCTGAAGAAAGGCTTTTCTCATGCTACACCATTACTAGAAGATGAGAGAGGAAAAGGGATCCAATCATTTTTCTTTTCTTCATATTCCTTCAGTTTGAAATTGCACACGGGGGGAAATTATTTGAGTGTGCAGTACAGTACAGAATATGCCAAAATATGAAGGCTGCAGGGACAACCCTTTGTACCTGGATAGAGTGTCTGTTGGGGCACTACAAGGAGGACGTGATTTGCCTTGGCTCGTGTGCTTCCTTAGTGCCAAAATGGTAGTTTTGTCACTAACGGCTCAACTTGTTAAGCCTTCTCTGTATAAGTTCTAAAAGAATGCATTGTGAATACCCTCCGTATGATTTTCAGCCCACTCAAGCTCTCTCACTTAAGGTGTTTTTTATTGTCTTCCAGATGCAGCCCCTTTCGATTTAAAAAAAATGTATCTGAATTGTTCTTTGAATGAGTAAGTGCTCAAGATGCAAAAGTCTCCCTGAGGTCTTCCTTCCGCTGCCAGCGTGGGCCGTTAATGACATGAATGTAGGCCTAAGGACACTGAAGACATTTTCGGTGTCCCACCATTCAAGCAAACGTTCAGCGTCCAACCGAATACCTCATTCTATAGGAGACAAAAATAGATGGAAATGTGTTATTCGTGATTCAGCTTGGCTTGCTTTTTTGACTTAGCAACTGATTTCATTTTTATATCCTGCTCTGTTCTCTACAGTGACTTAAAAATGTAGTGTAGAAACTTAAAAAAAAAAAAGTGTCTGTTATTCCCAGTGGCCCAAAATGGATCTTTAAAAGAGCCTAAAAGCAAAATAGAATGTAACTCACTATAGATCTGCTCTCCGGTCTTTTGCGGGGGGGAGGGAGGCAAGTGTGTTAAAGAATCATACTGTTTTCTCAGTGGTTATAAAAGCAATATATGTTTGCGGTGAATATAGCATAATGTATAGAGAAGTTGAATCACCATGTGGTACACCTGAAATTAATGTAACATTGCATGTCGATTATACTCCGTTTAAAAAACTTTTCTTGGGGCACCTGGGTGGCTCAGTTGGTTGAGCGGCCAACTTCGGCTCAGGTCATGGTCTATGAGTTCGAGCCCCGTGTCGGGCTCTGTGCTGACAGCTCAGAGCCTGGAGCCTGCTTCAGATTCTGTGTCTCCCTCTCTCTCTGCCCTTCCCCTGCTCATACTCTGTCTCTTTGTCTTTCAAAAATAAATAAACGTTAAGAAAAACTTTTCTTAAGTTATTATTAGATAACTGCGTGATTTAAAACAATTTTAATTTGAGCATAATTAACATACAGTGCTATATTAGTTTCAGGTGTACAATATAGTGATTCGACAACTCTATGCATTACTCAGTGCTCATCACAGTAAGCGTACTCTGAATCCCCTTCATCTGGAAAATATGAATGAATGAATGAACGAATAAAGGACAAGTCAATAGATTCAAAACATATTGTATATCTCAAGTGAGGCACTATATAAAATGTTGGAAACCCTTAAAATTATACATACATGAAATAAAACTCAATTTATGACTATTTTTACGTATATCTATTAATAAATATTATTGTTACGATAAATCTAATTTTAACTCCACAGCTAGGCAATTAGTGGTCCTCATAAACCATATAATTTGGGATAGTCTTGTGTTGTCTCCTGTACTCTACTGTCCCATGAGCTCAGCTTGGCCATGTGGTTTAGGTTGACCAACACGGCATGTGAAAGCACTGTACAAACAGAAGATTAGAGCTCTGAGCCAGCAACTCTGTTGTAGCATCCACAGGGAAAAACGAGGATGCTCGGTTAGCCCCCAGGTGTCCCAGCCATCTCAGGCGAGACTCCACACATGAAGGAAGAAGCCATTTTGAACACTGCGGCTCTATCAGACAGCACAGGGAACAGAAACAGGGAACAGAAGAACAGCCATCTGTGCCCAGCTCTAATTGCAGAATAAGTCAGAACAAAAATTTGTAATCTCATGCAGCAGTAGACAACTAAATCAGCAATATAATGGTCTTATAAACAAATAGTTGTTTATGTGCATTTCTGTTTATAGTAATTTATTTGCTCACCTTTAAAAACCTATATCCTAGTCCTTTCTTATATAATAATTTGTCTTCTTCATGAAATAAATCCATTTCAAGATTTAAAGAAAGCAATATATGTTTATCGTGAAAAGTTTTAAAAGACATGAAATAAAAATATCAGTAAAAAAAAATATCTTCGGTAATCCCACAAGCCAAAGGTAATTACTATTAATGTTTTGGGATATTTTCTTTCAGTAGTTTTTTATAGGGACGGCCAGTTTCAAGGGCACGGGACCTGCGCAGGACTCATTCAGAAGCGCCTTACATTTGGTTTAAGGCTTTACTACTGCTATTTTGGAATTACCAATAATGTTTAAAAGTTTTTATTTGTTTTGAGAGGGGGGAAGGGCAGAGAGAAAGAGGGACGGAATCCCAAGCAGACCCCATGCTGTCAGCGCAGAGCCCCACGTGGGGTGAGATCAGGTCTGTTCTAAATAACAGTAATTCACAATAGCTGTGCTTTCTGTTTCGTGGAGGAGAGTTTTATAAATTATAAGGGGAAAGGAATATAGGAATTACATAGTTATAGCAAGCATAAAGAGGAGGAGAAGTACGGAGAAGAACAAAGATTGGGTTAATACATCAAATCAGGGACTTACAACATCCAACCAACCTTCTGGCTGGGGAAGCCCCGCAGGTAACAGCCCAGTTGGAGTCCTGATCAATCGAGGGTCCTAGGCAGAGTATCCTCCCCTCACGTGAGGCTTCCAACTAACTATTCCTGACAGGGCAATATATACACTCCCCGGGTGTGACCTGTGGTTAGTCACTTAGTTTGCTTCAGTGCCATCGTGAGCAAGCTGGGTTTTTTTCTCTGTTTCACTTATATCTCACAATCTTAGGAGCCTGGAAGTCTGCATATTTCTCTTCCCTCTCTGATCCATTCCAGGGGGCCAGCCTGGTCTGGTTCAGGAGGTGAGGCAAGTTAATCCCTCTTGGCGTCGGGAACGGAAGGGCCAATTCTGACCCTGAGGCCAGATATGGAGGCTTCCATGAGTGTGTATGTGCGGCTCTGGCAGAAACGCATGACAAGTCACACAAACGAGTTCTCTCTAGAACAAGGTCCTGAGCCAAACCTAGAATCAGATGCTCAACCGAATGAGCCACCCAGGCACCCCTGGAATTATTAATAATTTTTGGAGAAGAGGTCCTACATTTCATTTTGCACTGGGCCCTGCAAATTATGTAGCCAGTTTTGTCTACATTCTTGTACACATATATATGGATTAAATACATATATATTTATAATCTATGTCATCAAAACTCCAAAATTCCTTTTAAGTATTATTTTTAATACTTGCATAATATTTCCTCATATGGAAACACTCATGTATTTAGTGATGTTTCTATTTTTTTTATGTTTATTTACTTTTGAGAGAGAGACAGAGCACGAGCAGGGGAGGGGCAGAGAGAGATGAAGACACAGAATCTGAAGCAGGCTCCAGGCTCTGAGCTGACACGGGGCTTGAACTCACGAGCTGTGAGATCATGACATCAGCTGAAGTTGGACACTTAACTGACTGAGCCACCCGGGCGCCCCCATGTTTCTATTCTGGCACCTAGATTGTATAAAGTTTCATACTGTTCCGATGAGGATGTCTTTTTATATTATTTTAAAGGTGTATTTCCAATTATTTCCTTAACATAACATCCCAGAAGTAAAACTGAAGGGATAAAGGGACTTGAATATTATTGGAACTTTGTATTTAAATTGCCAAAAAGCTTTCCAGAAAGATTACTATTACCAGCAGGGTATAAGCAACTCTTTCTTTGTACCCTCAGCAGCAGGGAATATTGTAATTAAAAAGTATTTGGTAATTGAATAAATTAAAATATTATCCAGTTAATTTCCATTTCTTTGACTACCAATAAAGGAAGCTTTTAAAATATACGCTTACTAGTAGTTTTTATTTCTTCTTGGAATTGCCCAAGATGCAAACCTCTCAACATGCTTTTTAAAAAAAAATTTTTTTTTTTAAGGTTTATTTATTTTTGAGACAGAGAGAGACAGCGCGAGCAGGGGAGGGGCAGAGAGAGAGGGAGACACAGAATGTGAAGCAGGCTCCAGGCTCTGAGCTGTCAGCACAGAGCCCGATGCGGGGCTCGAACTCACAGACCGCGAGATCATGACCTGAGCCGAAGTTGGCCGCTTAACCAACTGAGCCACCCAGGCGCCCCGCAAAAAATTTTTTTTAATGTTTATTTATTTATTTTTTTTTGAGAGAGAGATGGAGCACAAGCGAGGGAGGAGCAGAGAGAGAGGGAGACACAGAATTGGAAGCAGGCTCCAAGCTCTGAGCTGTCAGCACAGAGCCTGATGCAGGGCTCAAACTCACGAACATGAGATCATGACCCGAGCTGCAGTCAGACGCTTAACCGACTGAGCCACCCTGACGCCCCCTCAACACGGTGTTTAAGGCCCTTCGTGTCCCATCAGTCTTGCTTTATCTTATCCATTCCCTTCCTTCTCCATCCCAGTCTATTCTAATTTCCAGCCATACTGAATTGTTATTCATTTTCTAGAATTTGTCATGCTTTCTCTTGCTTCTGGCCCTTTAAACATTCGACATACATACTATTGTGGATATATTCCTATACCCTTGTCTGGTTAACTTCTATTTGTTCTTCAGTTCTCAGCTTAAATATTCCTTTCTTTGAAAGCTTTCCTTGACCCCCAAATTAGGTTGGGTGCTCCCAAATCACCCTACTCTTCTTTTTTTTCTCCTCCTTCTTCTTTTTAGTAAAATTTTTATTTTGGGATCATTTTATATTTTCAGAAGAGCTGCAAAGATAGTGCCGAATTCCCATATATCCTTCACCCAGCTTCCCTAATGTTCATAAGTGTGGCACATGGTCAAAACTAAAACCAAACACAGATACACTACTATTACCCAAACTGCACTCTTTATTTGGATTTCACTAATTTTTCCCTTGATGTCTTTTCTTCTGTCTCAGGGTCCAGTCTGGGGTACTATGTTGCATTTAGTCACGTCTCCTTACTCCCCTGTACTCCTTCCGTTTTATTCCAGTTGCCCCCCCTTCTAGAACATAAGCTCCGTGACAGCAGGGACCTCGTACTTTTCACCATTGCATCCCTAGTTCTTACAGTACCCATAATAAGCAGGTGGCGTATGTGACGGCATAGAAGGCAAGCTTTTAAAAAAGCATCTCTCAAAAAAAAAATAAAAAATAATTAAAAAAGCATCTCTCAAAAAGGAGAGATCACTTTCCATTTAAGTTACAAAACCTCTTAAATTATGGTACGTTTTCTCAATTATTTTGTTTAGAACAAAATAACATTCGAGGGACACACAGTAGCCTGAAATGACCTCATTGAGTGCCTGGAGCCTTGCGGAGATGATCTGTTACAATCAGTAGAAACGGAGGCAAAGACATTGGAAAACATTTCAATACGTGCCTTTTAGGGGTTGTGACCTCACGGTTGTCAGGGCTGGATGTCCTTGCAAACAAGGCTTTTAAAAAGAGATTGGGGAAAAGAAAGGACATGGAGACATAAGGACAGAGCTTACAAGGTCACTTTATAATTTTTTTAATGTTTATTTTTCAGAGAGAGACAGCACAAGCGGGCAGAGAGAGAGAGGGAGACATAAAATCTGAAGCAGGCTCCAGGGTCTAAGCTGTCAGCATAGGGTCAGACACAGGGTTTGAACTCACGAGCCGTGAGATCATGATCTTAGTGGAAATTGGGTGCTTAACCGAGGAGCCACCCAGGTGCCCCAGAGACCCTCATCTTTAATATCAAATCAGGCATCGATAACTGACATCTGCTGCCTAATTCACTGAGAAGGCTTTCATCTCTACTTAGCTTAATTTCCACGTAATACTTACCACAGGGGAATTCTTCCCCAAGCACTCTCGGCTGGGTTCTTTTGTAGGTTTTCCAAGTTCCTTCCCTTGGCTAAGGACATCAGGTACCCTACTTGGAGATGAGGGATGACTTTCTAGTATTTGTATCTGACCCAGAGAAGGAACATAAAACTGCAGCATGTACTGACATCTCCTTGGAGGATAAAGTGTTGCTTCTCTAACTTATTCAGTTCTGCGGCTTGTGTACTTCTTATAGGCGTGAAGAGTGATTGGGAGTTACAGGGAGTTCTAGATGGAATTACCAGCTCTATGTTGTGTGTACTGCGTGTAATCTGTGAAGCAAAGCCGAGTTAACGGCAATTGTATCTCCCATGGATACAATGCTCTGTGCAGCGGGTCCAGCCTATGATTTGTGTGGAGAAAGTTATTTTGAGAAATTGTGTCTCGTGGTTGCCAGAGGGAAGAATGGTGGATGTAATAGTTGAAGGGGATTAAGAGGTACAAACTTCCAGGTGTGAAATGAATAAGTCATCGGGATGAAAATGACAGCATATGGAATATAATCAATAACATTGTAATACCTTTGTATGGTGATGGATGTAACTGCACTTACCATGGTAGAGCATTGCATAATTTGTAGAATTTGTCAAATCCCTATGTTATATACCAGAAATTAACATAATATTGTAGGTCGACTACACTTCAATTAGAAAATTAGGGGCACCTGGATGGTTCAGTGGGTTAAGCGTCCGACTTCGGCTGGGGTCATGATCTCACGGTCCGTGAGTTTGAGCCCTGCGTTGGGCTCTGTGCTGACAGCTCAGAGCCGGGAGCCTGCTTCCGATTCTGTGTCTCCCTCTCTCTCTGCCCCTCCACTGCCTGCACTCTCTCTCTCTCTCTCAAGAATAAATATACATTTAAAAAACTCAATTAGAAGCACCTGGGTGGCTCAGTCAGTTAAGTATCAACTCTTGATTTTGGCTCAGGTGATGAGCTCACGGTTTGTGGGTTCCATCCCTGCATAGGGCTCTGCGCTGAGTGCGAAGCCTGTTTGGGATTCTCTGTCTCCCTCTCTCTCTGCCCCTTCTCCCGCTCGCTCTCTATCTCTCTCTCTCTCAAAAAAAAAAACAAAAACCTTAAAAAATTAAATTAAATTAAAATAATGCGTCAAAAGTTAAAGAAGAAAAACTGTGTCTTGCACAGAGACGCAATGATGCTCTACAACCTTCAGGCTGTTTCTTTTCTCTCTGTCCACGGGCCCAACCCAGAGTTCCAAACTCACAGAACTCTTTGTTCCCTAAATGCTTCATTCACTTCTTTCTCTTTTTCCCCGAAGGTTCACGGTTGTCTATGCAAAAGATCACTGAATTAAAAAGAAAACCTCCCTTCTTTATTTTTCCATGACATTTATCATCATCCCACATAATAAATATTTTATTTGTTCCCGTGACTTGTCTGTCTCCTTTCCCCGCACTAAAATGTACACTGCACGATGCAGGCATTTTTGACTGTTTTATTCACTATCAATTGTCCCGGTGCTTAGAACAGAGCTTAACACATAGTAGGTGCTTAATAAATATTTGCTGATAGGATGAATGATTCCCACTCTAAAAAATAAGGAACATTCAAGATTAACTATATCATGCCTAGGGCTGAAAGCAATTCTTCATTTCAAATTGCTGAACAAAAGTCTCAAAGTTAAAAAAAAGAAAAGGGGACCCAACAACCCACTACTTCGGAAGAGGGTGTAGACATGCGGAACGAATGAGGTGCAGAATTAGGGAGTTGAGGCTGGAAGTAACACCAAGGAGTGAGCACTCGGAGACCGGCTAGATATAGCTATGTATCACACATGCGGCTGGAGCCTTGGTTGCTAGAAATAATTGCCCCGAATAATTTCTGAGAGTTTATGCCATCCCTGCTCTGCTCGGCTCCGCCTGCCCCCCAGTCTTGGCTAATTGTCTTACTTCCTTGCCAACGCACATTAAGAAATAATAGCAGAGTCAAGGGCTTTATAACCATGGGAACGGAGTGAGGCATTCCTGGTGGTGACAGTTTCCGGAACCTGGCCCACCCAAGTGGACCCATGCGGTCTCTGGCTTTCCCAGGGGCTTTTTGTAGAAGCCGGGTAGCACAACTCAGAAATGCAAGGGAGAGGAATTTTTTGCCCTTATTCCCTGCCTACCAACAGATTGTTCTAAAATCCATACAGCCTCTCCAGAGATATCTCATATGACCGAGCAACCAGTTGTGTCTCTTCAAGAAACTGTGGCCCTTTCCTCCTTATTCTTCCTTCCCTGAAATTACACTCATCTCCCCTCTCCACACACCCCCAATACACAATAAAAAAAGAGCTAAGTTTTGTCTTAGGTTTTGTTTCTAGAAAACCCAGGCTAAGACACAGAGAAGAGTCGTCACAATTCAGTTTCAGAAAAATTGCACAAAACATAGACATACTTTTGAGTTCAAATTCTTCTCTTGCATGCCTTACTGCAAAAAAAAAAAAAAGTATGTGTCTACTTCAAACAAGTTAAAATATTAATATCTAGCAAAAGTCAAGTAACCATAAAATCGAAAATTGGTAGAATTTCAAGTGAAGACTAAAAGACATGGAGAGGAGATATTATAGTCAGAAAGACCTGTCTAAAATTCATTCATTCATTCAACAAAGAATATGAAACACTGACCGAGGTGCTGGAGGCACAACAGTGGACAAGACATGTGGACCCTCCTCAAGGAGCTTAAATACTACTGGAAGAGACAAATGATAAACAAATAAGAAATATTTAACAGGGCCGCCTGGGTGGCTCAGTTAAGAGTCTGATTCATTTTTTTTTTTAATGTTTATTTTTATTTTTGAAAGAGAGAGAGAGGGTGAGCAGGAAGGGGTAGAGAGAGAGGGAGACACAGAATCGGAAGCAGCTCCAGGCTCTGAGCTGTCAGCACAGAGCCCGATGTGGGGCTCAAACCCACGAACTGTGAGATCATGACCTGAGCCAAAGTCGGATGCTGAGCCCCTGGCTGTGTTTTTAAAATTAATCAACTTAGGGGCGCCTGGGTGGCTCAGTCCGTTGAGCATCTGACTTTGGCTCAGGTCATGATCTCCCTGTGGATTCGAGCCCCATGTGGATTCGAGCCCCATGTCAGGCTCTGGGCTGACAGCTCAGAGCCTGAGCCTGCTTTGGATTCTGTGTCTCCCTCTCTTTCTGGCCCTCCTCCACTTGCACTCTGTGTATCTCTCTCTCTCTCAGAAAATAACTAGACATTAAAATTTTAAAAATTAATCAACTTAGCAGAAGCTGAAGATATTTCTTCCTTCTTCAGTGCAGAATTATTGCTAATCTTATATTAGCTCCACACTTTGCCTGGTATTATTACTATTTGTTCATGCATCTCATATCCATGTAATACGGTATGTACTTTGAAAGCAAAGTCTATACACGCTTAGCATTACCTTCCCTGAAGTATCTGGCTCAGTGTCCGTCACAGAGTAAGCAAAGAATTATTTGCTGAATTAAAATTTTTATTTTTATTACTAAAGTTAATTTTTTTAATGTTTATTGATTTGAGAGAGAGAGAGAGACAGAGAGAGAACATAAGTGGGGTAGGGGCAGAGAGAGGGAGGGAGAGAGAGAATTCCAAGCAGGCTCCACACTGTCAGCGTGGACCCGGCACAGGGCTTGAACTCACGAACTGTGAGATCATGACCTGAGCTGAAGTTGGACACTCAGCTGGCTGAGCCACCCAGGTGTCCCATACTATAGTTAATTTTGGGACAAAATCATCTGACTCCTCAGAATTCCTAAGTTACAAATAAGTGTTTAGTTAAGCCTCTTTGAAACTATATTTACACATTCCTTGATTTTTTTTTTAATGTTTATTTATATTTGAGAGACATAGAGACACAGTGTGAACAGGGGAAGGGGCAGAGAGAGAGGGAGACACAGAATCGGAAGCAGGCTCCAGGCTCTGAGCTGTCAGCACAGAGCCCGACGCGGGGCTTGAACTCACAGAGCGCGAGATCATGACCTGAGCTGAAGTCGGCCACCCAACCAACTGAGCCACCCAGGTGCCCCATCCTTGATTTTTTTAAAAACTAAAATATTTGGTCTTGGACAAGTTTACCTAACCTCTCTGAGCTTAGTATCCTAAAAATATACTATACTTAGTATAGTATAGAAATAACAATTCTTCTTTGACAATACTTGTTTGTGCAAGAATTTTAAAAAATGACTGAAATTAAAAGGACATAGTATAGGACCAGACATATGGTAGTATTTAATAAATTATTGGTCATTCGGTCAAGACATTCGGAATTTTCAAGGTTGGTCTAAAACCAGGTTATTTGATCATGTAAAGAATGTGCTAGTTATTGGTTAACAGCATGTATCACTAGTTATTTCTTATATTTTTAATTTATTTTTAGTTTATTTCTTTACTTTTTGAGAGAGAGAGTGCACACGTGTGCAGGTATGAGAAGGGGGGGGCAGAGAGAGAGAGAGGGAGACAGAGGGTCCCAAGCAGGCTCCACGCTTTCATGGAGCCCGACCTAGGGCTCGAACTCGTGAACCGTGAGATCATGACCTAAGCCAAAATCCAGAGTTAAACGCTTAACCGACTGAGCCACCATTAGTTCAAAGTATCATATTACTAGAAAGAAACTATCATATTATCACAAGATTCTTTCTTTAATCGGCTTTATTGAGATAATTTACATGCAACAAAATTAATCATGTCTCATTGCGCAATCTTTGACGAATGCATACGGTTGTGTAATCACCACCACAGTCAATATGAAGAATATTAACATCACTGTAAAAATTCCCTTACATGCCCTTTGCAGGCAATTCCATTCTTCCACACCAGACCTAGCATCCCTGATTTGTTTTCTGCAAAAGATACTTATTTATTAAACAAATATTTATGAAGGCCTTCTATTTGGAAGTCCTTGCGTTTGATACTTTGAAGAATACAAAGATAAGTAAGACAATCTGTGTCCTTCAATAACTTAAAAGCTCGCCTAATTTTATATAATTTTGAAATTACTTGTCTACAAATAATATGGGACTAAATTTCAAAATGAATTATGCCTACTAACAAGGAATAGAAAGAAAAAGCCTTGCAAATTATTCCCTAACTTTTAGAGCACCAGAAAAAATAATGTATCTTCATGAATGCTACTAATTATGATTTCTTTAAAAAGGCACAAATTTATGATCGCGTGGTGTTCCAGATAAATATCAAAAAGTGAACTGCTTTTAAATTAAGTAACATACACATAAGAAAAAAAGTACAGAAAACCTAAATGCACAGTTTGATTTTTCCAGGTTATTTAGGGTCAACTTAGACCAGCTTTCTGGCCAGTAGAGTAAAAAGACAACATCCTAAAGCTTTTTGGTTTACTTAGAATAATTATATCATTGGAGGAAAGAAAGAGAGAAGAGAATGATGCTCTGCAAAGGCTCACACAGAATTGCAGGATAAGTAGTGAGAAAATGGATGGCACATTAAAATTCATGAGGAAATGCCATTTAAGTTTCATGAATAACAAAGAGATTATTATGCGAGATCAGGTTTTTCTTTCATCATTACAGAAAGACACAAAATCATTACGGCGATCCGCCATGTGTTTTTCCTCTGCTATTAGATGCCGGACAAGCCTATTAAATGCTTTGTGTTACCCAGGGGACTGGTCGCGGTGGTGAGTGATGGTGGTCTCGGTGCACATGGCTTTCTATGGTTCTGATCATAAGTGCATTTAGACCAGAGGAAAGGAACAGATTAAAAAGAAGGGCAGAAAGGCTGGGTCGGCATTTTCTGGTGGTTACAAAGAACTGAATCTATTCTTAACCTTACTGCCTCTTGCTTCATGCTTTACTCCTGCCAATTCCACAACAGACAAGGCTGGTATTTGCATTTGGAGCCTCTTTGGTCAGTACAATGGGGACTGCAGTTTGTTTCAGAAGGGGGAATATATGCAAATTGAGAAAGGGTAACAACATAGGGAGAAAAAAAACAATCTGGAAAAATACGCCTATAAACATTCATAGAGTGGGGTCAAAAATTTATCCACACTATGATTCCAATATGCAAAGAATATTTTCCTCTTTATTTTCTTTGATGAACATAACTTCTTGTAAGCTTCTGCAGTGGGAGGAAAAAAACCCTAAACTTTAAGCTTGTCAGTTCAAGGTAACGACCTTTTTCAGTTTCAATAGTCACTATTGAATAACACATTTTCTTTTGGGTAGGTGCAAAAATCTTTCACATTTCCTCCTCCTGACCCTTGTTTCTCTTCAAAATAGCGTCTGGCTGTATGGAAGGATTTGTGATCTCATAGCGTCAGGGGGAGAAGAGACCTGTGGGGTCTCAGGATGCAAATTTGTCCTTGTGGCCGAATGGCATCTCTGTGGACTGGTAGACACTGAGGGCCCCTTTGGGATGTGACAGGTCTTCCTGGCCCCTCAGGCAGGGTGCCGGTATAATCACTGGGTCAATGGTTTCCGCTAACCGCTGTAAACACTGCGGCCTCTTCGTTTCTCTTCTGTTTGCGTCTTCTCTCACCAGGATGCCTTGTAGGCCACACAGGAGCCAGGACCATTGCTTCAGGCCACACACTTCTCTCTGTCACTGCTGCACAATCGCTGTATTGGATGTCGTACCAGGTCAAATGGAAACAGAGCATGAGCCATTTTCCCTTCAGCTTTCTTCTCATGCTAACCTACCTCCCTTCTCTAGAAAGTTGCCCTGGGGAAGAACACTTAAGTCAAGGAGACCTAACTCGTCTTTCCCTTTCAAGGTCGCCCTCCACCCTCTACTTCTTCTTTCCTTCTGAATACGCTTTCTCCATATCCCCTGCTTCACTAGGTGGTGGGCACTGTGCGACTCCATCTTGACGGCAGACAGGGCGTCCTGGTAGGACAGGGTGAGTTGCATGACAACTGGGAAGAGGGGGTTACAAAATTCTGTTCTAGCTCCTTTTTGAGGGAGCAATAAATGCTCTTTTTGCCATGGTGCCAAAAATTATGACCATCAAGTTAACTAACTTGAATTTAAATAAAATATTGGAAGAGAAAAATAAAATTAAAATGGAAAAAAGCTATGACCATCAAGGAGAGAAAAAAAAATACGTGATTTCACATTTTAGGTGGCTCATTAGTTGAGGACTTTTATGAAAACAAAACTTCAAAAGGAGTTTCAAAAAAATTCCTAACTGAAGCTTGACCCCATTTCTTTTTTTATTTGGCCTTGTCTGTTTCTTCTCTGTTTTCTCCAGCATCGGAGAAAGATTAATCTAATTCTCCCAGTGACAAGACACACATGACCTTGAATCTACGGATAGTCAGAAAAACCAAAACATGGAAGCAACAAATCTCCCACAAGAGGTGCGTACCTTTTATATGGCTCTATTTCTTTCCTTCCTTTAAAAAGTAACAAGCATTGGTAAAGGGAATATTTTGGATACATCTGAAAAAGAATCAGAAAACAAAACTTGCCATTTTCTTTTTTTTAATGCTTATTTTTTACTTTTGAGAGAGAGAGAGAAAGAGAGAGACAGAGACAGAGTGCGAGTGGGGGAGGGGCAGAGAGAGAAGGAGCCACCTAATCTGAAGCAGGTTCCAGGTTCTGAGTTATCAGCATAGAGCCTGACTCGGGACTTGACCTCACGAAACCATGAGATCATGTCTGAGCCGAAGTTGGATGCTCAACCGACTGAGCCACCCAGGGGCCCCAAAACTTGCTATTTTCTATAGGCTTATCCAATTTTAAAATTAGTCTTTTCGGGGAGGCTGTTTGGTTCAGTTGGTGAAGCATCCAACTCTTGATCTCTGTTCAGGTCATGATCTCACGGTCAGTAAGTTTGAGCCCCACGTGGGGCTGTGTGCTCACAGCAGGGAGCCAGCTTGGGATTCTCTCTCTGCCCCTTCCCTGCTCGTGCACATGCCTGCATGCTCTCTCTCTCTCAGAATAAATAAACAAAATTAAAAGACAAATAAAATAAGATTGGTCTTTTCTTCATTGTAATTGGCCTTTAAACATTTAAACATTATGGGGCACCTAGGTGGCTCAGTTAGTTAAGAGTCTGACTTCGGCTCGGGTCATGATCTCACAGCTCGTGAGTTTGAGCCCCATGTCAGGCTTTGTGCTGACAGTTCAGAGCCTGGAGCCTGCTTCGGATTCTGTGTCTTCAT
This sequence comes from Paguma larvata, assembly GCA_030068075.1. Lineage (NCBI taxonomy): Eukaryota > Metazoa > Chordata > Mammalia > Carnivora > Viverridae > Paguma > Paguma larvata. The sequence goes on from CM057843.1 coordinate 55,565,241, forward strand.
TTCTTTCTGCCCCTCCCCTGCTCACGCTCTGTCTCTGTGTCTCTTTCAAAAATAAATAAGCATTAAAAAATATATGTAACGTAAATAAATAAATAAATAAACCAATGCCATAATTAGCCTTTAAACATTTTTTTGTTTGTTGTTTGGTTTTTCTTTGTTGAGAAGTTCATGGTTGTCAAGTATATCTTCATAGTGGTAAAATTAAGAATTTACTTTGCTTCTCTTCTACATTTATGAAAATATACACTTTCATTTTACTTAATGTTTACTCTTAAATTTAGAGCATGCACACTCAACCAAGTCTAAGATAGTGTCAGCCTCTTTTTATTTTTGAGAAAGAGATACACACGGAGCACGAGTGGGGGAGGGGCAGAGAGAGAGGAGACACAGAATCCGAAGCAGGCTCCAGGCTGTCAGCACAGAGCCCAACATGGGTCTCGAACCCACGAACCGTTAGATCATGACCTGAGCAGAAGTCTGGCACTTAAGTGAGCCACCGAGGTGCCCCTATTGTCAGCCTCTTTTGAACAATATTAGTAGATTTACCCTCCCATTATTTATGTTACTATAACATTTGGCTTCACCTTTAAAAAAAATCCTTCTATGTTAGAAGTACTTGTCATTATTGCTTTTTAATACTCAACACTATCTTAGACTTACCAGTATTTTTGCTAAGCTTTTGGTTCACAATTAGTACTTGCAGAACCTCCTTTTTCCTGGGTCCAATTTCCTTCATCTTGAAGAATATACTTGAGTATATTTTAAGCAACAATTGATATGGGTAAACTATTTTAGTATTTGTCTGAAGATATCTTGATTTCAGTCTCACTTTTGTTTTTGTTTTTTAAGTTTGTTTATTTTTGAGATTCAGAGAGTGTGAGCAGGGGAAGGGCAGAGAGAGAATACCAAGCAGACTCTGCGCCGTTAGTGCAGAGCCCAGTGTGGGGCTCAAACCCATGAACTGAGTGATAGTGACCTGAACTGACACCAAAAATCAGACGTTTAACCGACTGAGCCACCCAAGCGCCCCATGATTTCAGTCTCACTCCTGAATGACAGTTTGAGTATAGACTTCTTGATTATTTTCCATTAACAGTGTAGTGATGCCTATTGTTGTCTTTTCTCTTCAGTTTTTGTTGATGAGAAATCTGGTGATAATGTATTATTGTTCTTCTACAATAATTTTTTCTTTATCTTGTTGCTTTTAAGATTTTCTTTCTATTGTTTCTGTGTTTCACTTTGTTTAGGCATATATATCTTTATTTTTATTTTATTTATTTTTATTTTATTTATTTTTATTTTATTTTTCCCTCATAGGGCTCAGAGATTCTCTACCCAAATACTGCTTTTTTCCTACTCTGTCTATTCTATCACTCTGGAACTCCATTTAAACATATAGGGGGCCTTTTCATTCCATTCTCCATCTCTCCCTCTCTCTCTCTTTTTTATGTTTATTTATTTTTGAGAGAGAGAGTGCAAGCTGGGGAACGGCAGAGAGAGAGAGAAACACAGAATCTGAAGGAGGCTCCTGACTCTGAGCTGTCAGCACAGAGCCTGACGTGGGGCTCAGACTTGCCAGTTGTGAGATCGTGACCTGAGCTGAAATTGGATGTTTAACCGACTGAGCCACCCAGGTGTCCCTTCATATCTCTTAATTTCCTTTTCATAATTTCTATCTCTTCATGGTTAAGTGCTACAAATGCTACATTCTAGGTGATTTCCTCAGCTTTGTCTTCTACTTCATTACTTTTTCTTGATTTATTTAAACTCTATGGGTTTTTATTTTTATTTTTGTTATTTATTTATTATTTATTTTGAGAGAGAGAGCACGCACACACACACATGCACGAGCGAGTTGGGGGAGGGGCAGAGAGCTAGGGAGAAAGAGACTCCATGCTGTCAGTGAGAGCCCCCGATGTGGGCTCCATCTCACAAACAGATCTTGATCACGTCGAACATGAGATCATGACCCGAGCATGATCAAGAGTCAGATGCTCAACTGACTGAGCCATCCAAGTGCCCTCCCATTAACTTTTAATTTCAATGAATGTTTATTTTTGAATGTTTTATTATTTTTTGAAATTGCCTGTTTATTATTTATTTGTTTATTTATTTAAATGTTGATTTATTTTTGAGAGATAGAGAAAGAGACAGAGCGCAAGCAGGGGAGGGGCAGAGAGAGAGAGGAAGACATACAATCTGAAGTAGGCTCCAGGCTCTGAGCTTTCAGCACAGAGCCCGACACGGTGCTCAAACTCCAGAACTGCGAGATAATGACCTGAGCTGAAGTCAGACACTTAACCAACTGAGCCACCCAGGCATCCCTGCCTGTTTTTTATTTATTTATTTTTTTTCCTGCCTGTTTATTTTTATAATGTTCTCTTGTTTTATTATGGTTTCTATTCTTTTATCTTTTTAATACTTTAAAACACTTATTTTGTAGTCTCTTTAAGATTTTCCAATTATTGCTAGTTCTTGGGGTACAGTTCTCCTATTTGCTGGTTTTCCTGATCTGTCTCATGATGGTTTATTTCTTCAGGTGATGTGTAATTTTTTTGTAGTTGTGAGCTCATCTTTAGTTTGCTCTTGGAAATTATATTGCACTCTGAAAGCATTCTCACAGGAGACTGTCCCCGCATAACAGCTTTTTAATTTTCCTATACATTTGCATTTCCTGTCTGTTTCTGGTATCTAGGGATTTTTTTTTCCCTTAGGTTTTATAAGCATAAGTATGGTTTTGTTGCATAAGGCAAGAATGGACGCTCAGATTTAATTCACCAACTTGTTGAAAGTCCCATGGAGTGAAAAAGATGACTTTCTGTCTAACTTACAATTGGATGAAGAGACACAGCTAATTTAAAAAATTATGCCTAAGTGTAAAGTCTTGGAATTATCAACCAAAATGTCAGCAGTTTAGTAATCCTTAGATGACTACATTAGATTTGTTTCCTTTGTCTAAATTATGTTTCCTTGGTGTGTGTCTATTTACTCTGTCATGAGATTTGTAGACACAGTGGCATTGGAGAAAGCTTGGTAGTATTTTGTAACAACTGGGTTCAATTTTTCATCGTCAAATTTTGTGTATTAAAAAAGCACTGAAAATGCAATTTTAGATAAAAGTCTACGGTTGCAGCAAATATCCATATTTCATAAGTAGAAATAAAGTTAAGTGACATACACAATTGGCAGAAAGAGCAATGGCTTGGACACTTGAAAAACTACCTTGGGCTTATCTCTGCCTCTGTCTAGTTGGATGACTGTGGGAAAACCACTGAGAATCTTTAAATCTTAGTTTCCTCATCTCAAAAAAGGGGGTTGGAAGTTTTAAATTTCATAATTCTAGATAGCATAGAGATACATAGTGTCATTTGAAAATGCCTTGAAATCCTAATACTGCCCAGTAAAATTAAATGAGAGGTAGAAGAACCAAGATACAAATTGTTCTTTTTAAAATAGAATGTAATATTTGGAAATATATATATTATAATATATATAACATTTGGAAATATATATATAAAAACCAAAGTTGAAAAAACTCTCAGACAAGATTATCGCAGATTTTAACTGCATAATTTAAAAATGCGAGTCTCTTCTTTTGCTAATTTTTCCTACTATGAAGAAATGGTGCTTGAACAATTGCACACGTGTGTGAAAAGATAGAACCTTGACCCATACGCAAAAATCAACTCAAAATGGCTTAAAACCTAAATGTCAAACCCAAAACTATAAAAACTCCAGAAGAAAGCATCCAAACATTGTGGCCTAGGATTATGCAAAGATTTCTTAGATGACACCAAAACACAATCAAAAGAGAAAACATTGATGAAATGGACTTCATCAAAATTAAGAACTTTTTTTGGATGACATAATTAAGAAAATTAAAAGATAAGTCATAGATTAGGTCAAAATATTTGCAAAGTATATCTCTGGTATAGGACTTGAACCCAGAATCTATAGGTCACTCTCAAAACTTAGTAATAAGAAAATAAGCAACCCTTCCCTCTCTCACACAAGTTGACAAAAGATTTGAATAGACGCTTCATCAAACATATATGGACTATAACTAAATATGTAAAAAGATGTTCAACATCATTGCCGTAGCGATATGCAGATTAAAACCATAAATGACATACCACTACTCCTTATTTGAATGGGTAAAACAAACAAATAAAAAAACAACTGTTAACGCCAAGTCCTAGCAAGGACGAAGGGCAACTAGAATTCTCTAGGTGGCTGGTAGAAGTGCAAAATGCTCCAGTCTCTTTGGAAAAGCAGTTTTTCAGTTCTTATAAATGTACATTTATCATTTGATCAGCAATTCTAGGTATATACCCAACAGTAATGAGAATGTACAGTCATTAAAAAAACCTGTATGTCAATGTTTATAGTGACTTTATGCATGATCGCCAAAAAGTGGAAACCACATAGATGTCCCTCAACTAGTGAACTGATAAACAAATTGTGGTACATTTATGCAATGGAACACTACTCAACAACCGAAAGAATTGAATTACTGATATACATTACAACTGTATTCAACTCTAGATGAAACTCAAGGTAATTATGCTGAATGAAAGACTTAAGAATACATAGGATATTTTGGAAGAGGCAAAACTATAGAGATAGAAAACAAATCAGTGGTTGCCAGGGCCTAGAGGTGAAGAAAGAGGTTGATCGCAAAAGAGCTCAAGGGAATTTGTTAAAATAATGAAGTGTTTTATAACTTTATTATAGTGGTGGTTACAAACCAGATGCACTTATCAAAATTCATAAAACTTACAACTATGCACTAAAAAGAAAAAGGATGAGCTTTGCCATTTGGAAATTATGCCTCAATAAACCTGACTACGCTCAAGAGACTTATAAACAATGCTTACCACAGATTTCAGTGGTAATACTTAAAAATATAAGCTCCTTTGAGAGGTACCTCACTGGTTCAGTTGGAGGAGTGTGTGACTTTTGATCTCAGGGTCATGAGTTTGAACATTGGGTGAGAGATTACTTAAATAAATTAACTTAAAATAAAAAATACAATCTCCTTTTTTTCTATTTTTTCCAAAGAAAAAATTGTATCATAACAAAATCAATAAGGAAAATATAATTAAAATATTAAAATTTAAAAATATCTGCAATATAAAATGTATATGCCTTAAAATAAGTAATACTAGGGGCAGCTGGCTGACTCAGAGGAGCATACAACTCTCGATCTTGGGGTTGTGAGTTCGAGCCCCACGTTGGGTGTAGAGATTACTCAAAAATAAAATATTAAAAAAAATAAATACTAACTATATACAGTATTTAAAAGATTATGTTAGTAATTTTTTATCTTTTTCAAAACTTTTTGATTTTACGAGTTAAATGTCAATGAAAAAAATTGCTTTTCAGAGAAATACTACCGTTTCATTTTTCTTTCAAATAATATTGATGATGAATTTTCTCGAATAAACCCAGCTTGCCACCTTCAGGCAAGTGAAAGATTTACAGAGACGGTGATCAGAGATAGAACATTAATTTTGAAGATTTCTCTATAACCCATAATCAATCACATCTCGATCACTCTATTGTTACTGCCTTTGTGGAATTTTCTCTCTCCAGGACCTTCCCTGGCACTTACTGGCATACTCCCAACTTCCAAAGCTCAGTTCAAATGCCACTAACTCCAAGAAGCCTTCCCTGATCACTCTAGCTAGTTTCTCCTCCTCTGAATATTTTATTTCCTTGAATACATGTAATGTCATTGAAGGTAGTGACATGGCTTACATATATTTTTATGCCTTTGTATGGCTGTTAAAAAGGGTACATATAAGAGTTGTATATTCTAATATTGATTGAATGAATACATGAATGGATGGATGGACGGATGAATGAATGAGAAGTCAGAGTAACCACTGAGTCTTCATTTGAAAGAGGCTCTATTTTACTAATAGAATAATGGAATTCTACACATTTATTCAAGATTATATGCATATGTGTAAAGCATCAATTTTCATTGACAACGATAAGTGTCTCAATCTTTATTAATCTCTTGATTAAATTATAACATTGATGAGTGATTTATTGACTGCTTGGTGAGGTGCTTTGTGATACTCACTCACATCTTAATATCTGGACAACTGAAACATACGATTGGAAAGAGAAGAAAGTGTGATGGTTTTTTCTACCTTTGGGCTGAAAGATGGATACTTTGCTAAATTCTAGCACATGTCCGTCTATCATCTTCCTCCAAATCTCCAAATTGCTAATATCTTACAGGTATATTAATAGAATATATAACAGTGGCATGGTGGTGCCTGGGTGGCTTGTTAGGTTAAGGGTCCAACTTCGGCTCAGGTCATGGTCTAATGGTTTGTGGGTTAGAGCTCCACATTGGGCTCTGTGCGGACAGCTGAGACCCGCTGACAGCTCAGCCCCTGGAGGCTACTTTGGATTCTGTGTCTCCCTCTCTCTGCTCCTCCCCTGCTTGCACTCTGTCTCTCTCTCTCTCTCAAAAAGAAACTTTAAAACATTAAAACACACACACACACACACACACACACACACACACACACACACACACATCCCTCCCAAAATAGTGATATGAGGTTGATTACATCACTTGCAGAAAAATTCCCAGCTGTCTACCTAGTTCTATCTGGTTTAAGGAGAGAGGTTCTTCTTCATGCTCTCGTTCCCTCCGGAATGTACAAGCTGCCCTCCCTTTCAGGGCTACATGTACCCAAGACTGCTAAATGACAAACTGGTCATAGGTTTTGGTTTTTTAAAGGAGGGTGATTCATCTTCTTGAATTCCTTCCATTCGAACTTTCAAACCTCTTTCTCTTGCCCACTTTGAGGGCTCTGTGCCTTCTATTGTTCCTTCTTTCTCATTACATTCTTCCTTCTTTCTTCTCTCTCTCTCCCTAGGCCCAGTCCAGTCAGTCCCGAGAGAGAAAAATAACCAGGTCTTCACACACAGAAGGCTCTGGTCTTGGCCCTTAGGTCAGCAGTGTCCTTGAATCTTTGTTTCTACTCTGGTGAGGGTTGAAGAGGAAGAAAGGCTTGGTTTACAAGTAAGATAGAAATAGGGAGAGAAAATACAGAGAAAAAATCAGATTTGTATCTTGGGAAGCAAATCTGCCACAAATGCAGATTTACACCACTTGATCAAAATTTAGTTTGTTCTCTCTCTTCCAACCCTGCATCTTTTCTCAAAATGTGAACTTGCTTCTTCTTCATCAGTACACACTTAAACACACTTTCTAATTGTACCCCAATTTCATTGACCATATCTTTTTAAAATCCTCATATATACACTATAGCAGTGGCATCTTTTCTGACTATCCTTTTCTTTCCCTTTCATCTACCTTGGTTGATTCTAACTAAACATCTCCAAACGCATCACGTACGTTTTCAATTTGTTCTCTAATTCTCTTCTCACCCATTTATAATCTGGCTTCTCTCTGCCTCTCCTTACCAAGACAACTACTGTTTTGGTCAAATTTCTGAATTTAAAAAAATCCATTTATTTGACACCATTGCTCTTTCTCTGACTTTCTGTTTCGATGAACTTTCTACATATTGCCACTTGTCTGGCGTCTGTTAATTTTGGGGTTTTATGGCATTAATTTCTTTGATACTTTTTCTTTCTGTTCCAGTTCTTTCTTTTAAATTGTAACATTGATTCTATATTCTCCTATCTTTCTTAGAGTTGATTTGAAAAGTCTATTCCATTTTTGTGCATCTCTAATATTGAGCCTTCTTCTTGTCTTTTGGATGGTCAGAAACAAATTTCTTGGATTCAAGAACATTTTGAAAGACTGCCTATGAAATAATAGCAGCGGCGTGCAATTTATACTCCTCACACTTCTTTAAATACAACTTCTTCTAGGTTTTTCTTGTGACCCAAAGATAACAGGAAATAGATTCAATGTTTGCAACACTAACCTTTCTTCTTAGATTCAACCCATGTATCTATTTTTATTGTCCATTTGTATCTTGTTTGCCATTGAAATTGGTAAACTCACTGGCTAGGAAATAATTGTTCTTTTAATTCAGAGTAGCCTGGAGCGCAGGGCTATTAATGGCAACATGTTTTAAATGTCCTTGGTTTTAAAATCAACAATGTTAAACAACATTTGAGTTTTTCACTTTTACTTTTCTTCATTCTCGGCTTGCAGCGGTTTTTCCTGGATTCTCTCATTTAGGTGATTCTGTCAAGAAAGGAGTCATTCTATAATAGTTGACTTGCAAACACTGAAGAAAAAAATACATTAGGCACCAAGATTTAGATCATTTAGGTAATTCCATCTCCTATTACAATACAGTGGTTATGAATGGGGCAAATCTTGGCCCTATTACCTCTTTGTTTTGTTGTCTTGAGCAAGTGTGTGAGCCTTGATTCTCTCATGTGAAAATTAGGTATAACAATAACCTACTTCTCCAAGTTTTTGTGGGGAATAAATGAAAAAAAATTATATTAAATGCTTGACTATTAAGTGCTCAATAAATGGTAACTATCATTGGCCTGAAATGATTCTGTTCACTTTCTTACGAAGTGACTTTGATAGTATAGTACCATATACTAAAATACCTTGCCCTGTATTCACCAATACTTTGCCTGTACTACAAATGTATTTTTTTGTTTTGTTTTCTGATTTGTAATATTTTGAATTTCTAACAGAATCCAGAAGGTTGGGAGATTCCTTTAATGGATGAGAGAAATCTGAGATACTCTCCTCTTGCTAGGTTTATTCCCGTAGCACCCAGATTTTAGAGATATAGAGCTGCTACAAAGCTGGATTTCTTTTGGTATCATTCAAAACCCAATAAGCTTGCATTTTAGGAGATGTTAATCAGTCCCATCTAAAAGCAGTTGGTACATTTTTATGAGCACAGAAAAATCTTGGGGGCCAATGACATCTTTTGGAGCCTGATCAGATAGGAGCATAGCGGCTTTTAGTTAATGGTGAAGGGACAGTTTTGAGTTGTCTTGTTTGGCAGGAAGTGTTGGTTAATTCCAATAGTAGGAATGGTTGAAAAGCCCAAGAAACAATCTCCTTCTAACATTGATTTTGTTACAATTGACACTATTTACAAAATTGGAAGGTTCTATAAGGATAAGATCTTCCCCCCAAAGTGCCTTTTCAGAAAAAGTTGCCCCACCTCTGATTGTTGTGTATTTGTTTAACCTTTCAGCGATAGCGGTTTCCAAGAAATCCATATTCATTAAGCGAGCTTAAATCCTCTGAAGATCAATAATTCATTCATCCATCCAGAAAACTCAACAAATATCGATGGCCTATTTTGAGTCACTTTGCTGGGCTGAAATGTGCTGTGGTTTTTCTAAAGTTCCTGCTTCTGTGTCTAGTTGGAAGAAAGAGGAAGAAGATAAGTTGAAATGCAGGGTCCTATGAAGGAAACGAACAGCGCGTGGGATGTAAGTTTTGGACACTACAGAACTAGAAGTTCAGTTCTGCAATTCAGTAGCTCCGAAATGAACAGGTGATGACAGAATGAGCAAGGTGAGGATGTGTTCTAGAAACGCTGCACTCTAGAAAAGTTCCAGTTCTGGCAAAGGGTCACATCACGTTAGGTGTGTGAAGGCAGAATAGGGTTACCGTGACCACAGTAGTTTAGGAAAGGGGATGTCACCTAGCTCTGCTGCGCACAAGATAAGTGGGAGGGGGCCCTTCTGGACCTTGGGGGTGGCATCGAGGCCCGAGGCGAAGCACACACTCGCAGATGGCGGGAAACCCTCGGGGGTGGGCTCCCGGCTGGTGGCCCGGCCAGGTCGCGGGGGTGGGGTAGCTTTCCGGCGGCAGCGCGCCACGTCACCTCACTGCTCCCCCTCCCCTCGCTCCAAGTCGCACGCGCGGAAGTAAACACCTCGACGTCATCAGGGCGCGTCTTCGCCTTTCCCCTCCCATCTCCCCAGATCGGTGGACGTGCTCACCTCCGCTCCGGGCCAGGTCTATGTCCCGGTTTCCCGCCGTCGCGGGCAGGGCGCCAAGGCGGCAGGAGGAGGGTGAGCGGTCAATAGACCTTCAGGAAGAGCGGCCTTCGGCTGTTTCCATCGCTGATAGAGGTGCGGTCCGCGGGACACTGCGGAGGCCAGCGGGAGTTTCGGCATGGGGGCTTTTGGGGGGATAAAAGTCCGCCTTTGGCGAGCAGAGAGAAGTGGAGAGGAGGCCGCAGCGTTCTCCTCGCCCTCCAAGCCGGAGGCGAACTTTGCGTCCAGTGAGCACTTTGGTCTTGAGGGGGGCGGTCCCAGTTCCAAGTTGGGTGAAAACCCTGCCGGGGGACAAAAAAGTAACCCCCAACGCCTAGACGCGTTCTGCTCTTAAACAGGCTCATAAAGCCTTTGTTCTCTACCCATCCATTCCTCCCCCCCTTCCGCCCCTCGTCGGGCCGCCAGCCTGCCTTTGGGTATGGTATGAAGGGAGCCAGTTTCCAGGAGCCAGTTTCCATGGTTACCCACCACTTGGCCTTCTGGGATATCAGTCACTCTGAACAGGGACCTAACTTGAACCATGAATCAGAAGCAAACACAGGTGGCTTTTTTAAATTCAGCCGAGAGTTTCCTGCAGTGCTCTAGCTTTTGGTCTATTGTTTAATAAAATTGGGCTTTGTGCTTCTGTATAGGTATGCTCGCATATACATCGCCTTGTGCTAGGCTTACTTTGTCAAGTACTCTGAGTCCTGCATTAGCAAATGCTCACGTTGTTAGGTTTTGCTCAAAAGTTGTTCTGGGCTTGTAAACCTTTACATACGGATTGGGCAAAGGTGACTTAACCTGAGAAGTCACAGATCGATCACTTCCAGCCTTAAAATTCTGTTGTCTGTCTCTATTCAATTCTGGGAAATTGAGTTAGAGATCTCTTTACCGGCCTTTTAATTGCACAATTGTTTTTCTGTTATTACAGAAGAGAAAGGATGCACATCGCAGGAAGGAGGAACTACTCCAACTTTCCCTATTCAAAAACAAAGAAAAAAGCTTATTCAAGCTGTGAGAGACAATTCATTCCTTATTGTTACTGGAAATACAGGAAGTGGTAAAACCACTCAACTCCCAAAATATCTCTATGAAGCAGGTAATTTTGTTCTGGGATTATATTGGGGCTATTTTAAAAATAACCTCTGGGGGCACCTGGGTGGCTCAGTCGGTGGAGCCTCCGACTCTCCATTTTGGCTGAAGTCATGAGCAGAGTTGTGGGATGGAGCCCCTCCTCCAGCTTTGCCCTGACAGTGTGGAGCCTGCTTGGGATTCCCTCTCTCCCTCTCTCTGCCCCCCTCCCCCTCTTGTGTGCGATTATGTGCTCTCTCTCAAATAAATAAACTTAAAAAAATTCCTCTTAAAAACTAATAAGACTCTGTAGTGCACAAATACCCACCATTTTTTTTCCAGTCCCAATTCTTCTATTGACACACCCTCCTTCTGACACGCCCTTCTTCCCTGCTCTTTTCTGGTGTTATTTAACATTCAGGAATTAATTCAGATGACAATTTTTCCATTTTTAATTGTCATAATAATCTCATAAAATTATAGGTAGATGATGACTCTCTGCTATAGAATGAGGTTGTCTTGCAGTAGACTGTTAACCATTGGGTAATGCAATAACTTACAGCGGGAAGGGATATAGTGATATCTGTTGCTAACATTAGTATTCCTTGGTTCTTTCTCCAGAGGATTATCAGGCAGCTATTCCCTGACTCTGTAACACCAAGCCAACTAACAAATTACCTCCCCTCAAAGTTTCTTTTCCTTCAGTATGGTAAAACTTTCTATCATAAGGTTGGTATAGAGCAAAATTCTACTGGATTTCATTCATATAAAAAATAAAACTTTCTTCTCTGAAATTAACTTATTCTAGTCCATTAAATCTGATGTGCCACTTATTAAGACATACCACTATTTTACATGCTATTAATAAAGAAAACATCAATTATAAGATGCATCTTTCAGAAATACTAAAATGGTAAATATATGAAAGGTGGTGTGTTTCAACTTCTGTGGCAAAAGTAAATCTAGGAGTTCTGTGGAATGGATGGGATTCCTAGGGATTAACCAATTTGGGCTTCTCTTTAGTGTAAATCGTTACACTAAAATTGGAAAAAAAACTGATTAGAATGTGTATATTTTGAATATGTAATCTTACTTTTTTATTACCACTTAAATTTCCTTGGCGCATTGGTAAAACTGTGTGTTGTTAATTTGCAGGGTTTTCTTCTGGAAACATTTGAACGGTTTGTGTTGATTGGTCAGACACAATTTAGCTCTAATTGGAAGCAGTTGTTAACAGTTTGTGTTTTTTTTTTAACCTCTGTTTTTGTTAGGGTTTTCACAACATGGTATGATTGGTGTGACTCAACCACGAAAAGTAGCTGCTATATCGGTTGCTCAGAGGGTTGCTGAAGAAATGAAATGCACTTTGGGATCCAAAGTAGGGTACCAAGTTCGTTTTGATGATTGCAGCTCTAAGGTACAAAAGTTGTATTGCTATAAGTCCTGTAAACTTATAGAAAGATTGGAGAAAGTTATGACAGATTTTAACTTCAAATTTGCATTTATATTTTATTTTATTTATTTTTTTTAATGTTTATTTATTTTTGAGAGAGAGAGACAGAGTGTGAGTAGGGGAGGGGCAGAGAGAGAGAGGCAATCCAAAGCAGGCTTCAGGCTCTGAGCTGTCAGCACAGAGCCTGACGTAGGTCTTGAACTCATGAACCACGAGATCATTACTTTATTTATTTTTTAAAGGTTTTACTTTTAAGTAATCTCTACACCCAATATGGGGCTTGAACTCACAACCCCAAGATCCAAGAGTCGCATGTTCTTCTGATTGAGCCAGGCACCCCTGCGTTTATAATTTTGAGAAACAGAGCCTCAGACTAGAATTAATTTTTGTTTGTGCGCCTGGGTGGCTCAGTCAGTTAAGCATCTTAACCTTGATTTTGGCTCAGGTCGTATCTCACAGTTTGTGGGTTTCGAGCCCCACATCGGGCTCAGTGGTGATAGCTTGGATCCTGCTTGGGATTCTCTTTCTCCCTCTCTCTCTGCCTCTCCCCTGCTCACACTCTGTCTTGAAAATAAACTTTAGGGGCGCCTGGGTGGCTCAGTCGGTTTAGTGTCTGACTTTGGCTCAGGTCGTGATCTCACAGTCTGTGAGTTCGAGCCCCACGTCAGGCTTGTGCTGACGGCTCAGAGCCTGGAGCCTGCTTCAGATTCTGTGTCTCCCTCTCTCTTTCTCTGACCCTCCCCCACTCATGCTTTGTCTCTCCTGCTCTCAAAAATAAAATGAAAACATTAAAAAAAAATTCTAAAAGAAAATAAACTTAAAAAAAATTAATTTTTTTGCTCGTTAATGATTTGTTGCCCATTGTTAATGAAGTAGTTTTCCTATTATCTCCCTTCTCAGTTAGTTTATAAGTGACATGTTTATTTTTTTAAGGATTCTCTTATTTTTTAGCTGTAACAATCCTTGATATGTAACTTATATTCGTATTCTCTAAAACAATTTTTATAGTATTAAAATATACATAACATAAAATTTACCATTTTAATGATTTTTAGGTGTACAATTCATTGGCATGAAATAAACTCACAATCTTGTGTATCCATCATTACTTTTTATTTTAGGAACTTTTTTATCCTTTAGCCCTTTTGACCCCCCTCCCTCCAGCCTGTGGTAACTTCTGTTCTACTTTCTGTCTATGAATTTGCCTTTTCTAAGTACCTCTTATAAGATGAATCATATAATATTTGGTCCTTTGTGTCTGGATTGTTTGATTTAGCATAATATTTTCAAGGTTGATCCATGTTGTATATTTGTATCGCTAAAGTCAACGGACAACTTAGACAAGTCAGTAAGCAAGTATTAGTCGAGTATCTTCTGTATTCATGGCACCAACAAGTTTAAAATTGTTTTCTTTTTAATAGTTAATGGTTACAATTTACATTCCCTCAGGATTTTTTTAAATCTTGTACCAGATACAAAACAGTCCCTATTTGAATATGGTTCCTAAGAGGAATGGCCTTCGTTCATGGCACACAGTGACTCCCAAAAATACTATCTTTGCCTTCCTAGTGGTCACTGCTGGGGACTTTTCTTTCTCTTGTCTTCCCTTGTTTTATGTTTATATTTCTGTTAACTCCTAGCCTTTGGACCTTGTTCTCACCTTGTTTGGATGCTAGTCGACTGACCTAGTTTTTGAAATAACGAGAATAGTGAGGGAAGAAGAGAGTGAGAGGAAATTGTGCACCTATTTCCTCTGCCTTTTCTCCTGAGTCTTCTAGAACCATGGCTGACGCAGGGAGATGGATCGCGTCTCATTGCTGTTTCCCGCAGCTTGCTCACAGGAAGCCGCTGTATTAGCGCTTTCCCCTGACTGCTTTGGATCGCCGAATTGGTCACTTTTGTTGCTTTATCCTAGAATATCCACCTTAGTTCCTTATCTCTGTCCCTGTGTCGATCACATGTTTTATACTTTGCCATCCTTGTTGTTAGGCTATTTGGTGTACTTTTTTATTTAGTCAGATTAGTTGGACCACCTAACGGTCTGTACATTTGGGGGAAATTTTAGTCTGTAAAGCAGGGGTGAATTTCTGTAACACTGTCTATGTAAGTTGATATACTCTGCTGTTTGAACATTAGGAAACTGCGATCAAATATATGACTGATGGATGTTTACTGAAACATATTCTGGGAGATCCAAATCTTACCAAGTTTAGTGTCATCATTTTAGATGAAGCCCATGAGAGAACTCTAACTACAGTGAGTATTTTAATATATTGGTTATTTATTAGTTTATTTCTTTGGGGTAGATTTTACCTTGTAGAGAATCGTCTGGACTTACTTACATTCTAATCTATTGAAACAGGAGTTCTTTGGTTAGGAAAGCAAAATATTTAAAATAAGTTGGTTGTTAGCTGTGCTTGCAACTTATTAGAAATTTACTTTTTTTCAGGACATCTTATTTGGCTTATTAAAGAAGTTATTTCAGGAGAAGTCTCCTAACAGGAAGGAGCATTTGAAGGTTGTGGTGATGTCAGCAACTATGGAATTAGCCAAGCTCTCTGCATTCTTTGGAAACTGTCCAATATTTGATATACCTGGAAGGCTTTATCCAGTCAGAGAAAAATTCTGCAATTTGATTGGCCCACGAGACAGAGAAAATACTGCATATATTCAAGCGGTATTACTTGGCATCCTTTTTTATGTCTTTTTTTATATTTATGATTCTAGTTGAGTAAGTAGTTCAGTAATTCATTTGTTCTCTTTCATTTTAATGGCAGCCCTGATAGTTTCTAGCACTTTTGAGAACCAAATTTAATTTCCCTGTGGAACAAGGCGAGGTGGCTGGGAGTGGGGTACTGTATTTCTACTAGCATATTATGCTTGTGTTTCTTGCTTTAGATTGTGAAAGTGACCATGGATATCCATTTGAATGAAATGGCTGGAGACATCTTGGTTTTCCTGACTGGTGAGCATTCACTATCAGGCTTAAAAATTTAACTGGAAGAGGGGAATGTGGCAATACAATAGAGTGTTACTTTTGTTGGGAAATCTGGGCTCATATTTAACTCCTATTGTCTGTTTATGATTTATCTGAATAGTTGTAGAGACTATGCCTTATATGAGATATGTAAGGTAATTCTACACTGCCATAAAAACTGCCGGTCTCATTAGTAAACACACGTAAAATACACTGACCTTTTGGTAAACAGATATTAAATGGTAAAGCATTAATATTTTTCTTAAGTCTGTCTTATATAAAGCTGTTGCCACACTAAACCATCCTGCATCTGAATGATTAATTCTATTGTTTCAAAGGACATCCTACTGGCTCCTTTCTTCCTTGAGCGTTGGGATGGTACTGTGTGATAGCCCTGCATGAGGCGTCGAACCATGTCTCATAGACAGGCCTTTTTTGGAAGTCAAAAATAGATTAGTTAAATCCTAAACCAGTGTGATTCTTCAATTAGCAGCATCCTACTAACAGAAGTGAGTCATTTCATCGCTCTCCTCCTACTCTGCCTTGTACCGTCAGAAGTGAGACATTGTAACAATCGCTGCCTTTTTCAGATTAAGTATTTTGAAATGCACTTGAAGGCAGTATCTCTTAGACTAGATTCTCCTATATTAACGTTAACTTTACTGAGTCTTTTTCAAATACCGTGTTAACAAGATGAAAGTCTTGAAGGTTATGAACATCTTCATTCCTGAAGAGGTTTAAATTCCTTGGGAACTGGTGTAGAGGTTTTAATTTTATTGTTGAGATTTGGTACAGTGTTTGTGTTCATCTCCTTCAGATCAAATGAGATTTAAAATAACTATTATGCAAAACTAATTTTAATCTAGAAGCCTTTTTTTTTCCATTCTTAAATAAATTTTTGCTGTTCAATTGCTGACATTCTTCTCCTCCCTCATTTCAGGTCAGTTTGAAATTGAAAAAAGTTGTGAGTTACTTTTTCAGATGGCAGAGTCTGTTGATTATGATTATGATGTTCAAGATACAACTCTGGATGGTTTGTTAATATTGCCATGTTACGGATCTATGACAACAGGTAATTCCTCACTAGAATAGACAGTTCGACTAATTTTTTAAAAAGCTTTGTTGAATAATCACATATGTACAGAATAGTGCACAGATCCTGAGTGTGTAAGTCATTTAATTTTACAAACACCTCATTTTCGTAACCCTCACCTAGATCATGAAACAGAATGTTGAGGGAACCAGGATTCCTTATGGAAGTTATTTTTTTTTCTCAAAGTCTTTTCATGCTCACTTTTTCAAGAGCCTTGGACACACCCCCCTGGTATAGTTTAAGAGTGGACTATGTCCTCTCCCAGCAGAACCAAAATATTGTTGGTAATTTTTTTGAAATGAGGACTGTAATTTCTTTTAAAAAATTTTTTTTCCTGTGCGCATGTGCAAGTGGAGAAGAGGCAGGGAGAGGATCCCACGCAGGCTCTGTGCCGACAGCGCAGAGCCTGATGCAGGGCTCCATCCCACGAACTGCAAGATCACGACCTGAGACGAAACCAAGAGTGGGAGGCCCAACTGACCGAGCCACCCAGGTGCCCCAGGACTATAATTTCTTGGTAGGAGTACCATAAGTCAAACCAAATTTGCCAGTGCCAAAGAATTTCTAGAAACATACACATCTAAGTACGTCTGAGACATAAACACAGTGGGTGGTTTTCTTTTGAAGTAGCACAGCTTAATCTGCTTTTCGAGAATGATGCAAACTACTTTATTCGGGAATTCGATGTGTAAAACCAAAGAGAAGTTATTTAAAATTTGATTGTGATTAGCATTTAATGTAAAAAGAATTTGAGTGTTTTATATTTTACGTGTATTTTCGTTTTGTTGAGGAGGTGGTTCTTACTCTTACATTAACAAAAAAAGTTCAGGAATATGTGTGTTTTTGTAAATAACTGTAGACCACATGCTGTTTTGGAAATCTCTTTTGTGATGATATTAGGCCTTTGCCCTCAATATTGAAATCTTTTTTTAGGTTTTTATATCTTTAAGGGAATTCTTAGGGTCATTATTAGATTAATTTAAAGTTTTCATTGTTTTCTGGAGATTTGATCCCCTGGCTCCCTTATAATTTACCTTGTTAACTGCTAAGGTAATTCAGAACTCATTATGATTGCTTTTTTATTTTTTATTTATTTATTTTTAATGTTTATTTTTGAGAGAGAAAGAGAGAGGGACAAATATAGCGAGAGCGGGGGAGGGGCAGAGAGCGAGGGAGACACAGAATCTGAGCTGTCAGCACAGAGCTGGGCGCGGGGCTCAAACCATGAACTGCGAGATCATGACCTGAGCTGAAGTCAAATGCCTAACTGACAGCCATCCAGGTGCCCCACGGTCGGTTTATTATTATTAACAATATAAATGTATTTTTCTATATAAATAGTTTCTTTCCTTTGCCACATTGAAAATAACATGCTGAGTCTGCTATTGCATCTTGTTTAATGTCCTGAGATCCAGTTTTTATACTATTAAAGGTTGCTAATGACCTATTTCTCAATATCATGACTTTTTTTTTTCGTTAGTTTGTATTTTGGTTTTGTATGATAGTAAGTCCCCCTGGAATGCTGTCCTCTGGGATAATATTTAATCATCTAGTTCTCCTGACCGCTCTTTCTCGAAGCGTGCTGCCCTCCCACCCTTCGTTCCTCTTTAAATGTGACTATTTCTTAAGGTGGTTTTATCTTTAGTTTGCTGTTTTCTTAGAGTTCTCTGTTTGGGAGAGGTTAGCTCCTCGGACTCACCTGTCACTTCTCTATGGATGACTGTCTCTCGTTCAGTCTCACTCCGGAGCTCTGGACCTCCTGGGTTTCCTCAGAGCTTCTGGTCTGCATCATGTCATCCTGGATCTCTCAATCCAAACGTGACCATTCCTACAGGTTTTTTTTCTTTTCTCTCTTGTCCAGATCATTCATTCATTCTTTTTGGTTTTTCATTGTCATCACTAGAGTTGGACCCTTCAAATTGCTTTCCTAAGTCGTTAACCTGCGAACCTGTGTTCTCTTATGTAATTTGCCATCATAGCTGCAGTGGTAAGCATCGTCTTTCAGAAGCACAGCTCTGATCGTGTCCGTTTCCCGTGGGGTTTCTTCAGCCATTCCTTATTACCAACTGAATTACAATACTAACTTAATAACTTGGCGTTTATTATCCTTCCACTGTGATTTCAACCTGCTCGCAGCCTTAATTCCCGGCATACGAGATTTTCTGTGTTGGCGTATATGTGTGAATGGTAATGATACAGAACTGGGTGTCAGGAGAGCCATTACTGCAGGGCTTTGTTTGTTTATTTTAGTTTCCTTTCTGGTTTCAAGGGCACGATAAAGTTGAGCTACTGGTGACCCATTATTAGCATACTAATATTTATTGGAGCAATTTATAACAATGCAAGGAGGCATTCAAATTGAGCTGAGGAGGGACTAAGTAATGGGTGAGGTGAAGCTGGGAGAGAGTGGCAGGTTCCTGGGAGCTTAGGCTTTTTTTTTTTTAAGCCGGGTTATTTTAATACAGCACTTATTTTCTTTATTATTGCTACTGTGGGTGGTGGGGAGAAACACTGTATGTTCTTTCCTTTATTTCCCGTTATGTTTTAGGAATCGAAGACTTGGACTTGGGAGTGAGGAGAGGGAAGAAGGGTTTCCTTCTTGTAGCCTGTTGGGAGGGGGTTCAAAAATGACTCATACCTAGGTTTGGTGATTAAGTGAAGGTTTTGAGGTGGATATGTTATTTGCTTATAATTATTTCCGGGCTAGCTATAAGGGTGGCTTACTGTTTTCAAGGGACATCTTAAGGTATCTCCCTAATTGACAACAAATTCTCAAACGGCAGATGTGAAGAGGTGCCGTGGTACCCCTTCTGCCGGGGGTGTATGATCCTACTCCTTGGGCTGAACTCCCAACCCCCCACCCTTCGTGATGTTCTCTCGAGCTCAAAGTGTAGGCGGTGTTTTTTATTTCTTTTCTTTCCACATCGTTTTTGTGACTGCATCTGCTATTCCGTTAACTTGAACTCCTCTTTTGTCTTTTATTCTCCTCTCTTATTGGCTGAAATCCTGCCGTTTTGTTTCGGGAGTGCAACCACCTCCACGAAAACCTCCTGCGATTTCCCACCGCATAACCGGCTTTGATCTCTTCTTCGTTGAATCCTCACTGTGCTTCGCCGTTCCTCTCGCGGCACTTGAACACTCCTACCTTGTGTTATGGCCACCTCATCTCCTCTGTGGATTGCGGACCACTGAGTATCATGTGTCGAAAGAGTCCTTATCAGATGTTTGTTAAACCTAGTTCCAGAGTTTTCACTTTCTGCTGGACGTTCTGTTACCGTCTTACATCAAACGCTAGCTATGTCTAGAACCTTATTCTTGTCGCCCTGAAACCTTTTTGCTCTTCTGGCTTCCCTGTTCAAGGTTTTGCAGTTTTTCAGGTTTACTGAAATATACCTGTTACTTCATAAGTGACAAATATTTGCATGTGATTTGACAGTTTTAGCGCCGAAAGTAATTATCTAATTCAGTGCTTCGTAGCCTTTTTTGAGGCTGGAGTCTCAGATTCTTTTTAAAAGAACGAAAGCTGTGGTTGCTTTCTCGAGAAAAATGCAAATATACCCATAATTTATTTTTTGCATAATTGGATTTCTTTACTTTACAGGTAGAGACTAAGTGATGTTCCTGAGGTCACAGGGTAAAACTGCATTTCATAACTGGTTATCTACTCAGGAGGGGCTGAAAAAACAGCACACATGTGTTTCCAGAATACTTGAAGAAAAGGAAAGGAGATTTACTTTGGATTAATGTGCAGGATTTTTTCTTCTTTTTTTTTTTAGAGAGACAGAGTGTGTGAATGGGGAAGAGGGACAGAGGGAGGAGAGAGAGAGAGGGAGAGAATCTTAAGCAGGCTCCATGCTTAGTGTGAAACTTTTTCTTTTGTAAAGAGTACGTAGTTGTAGAGAGTACAAAGGAAGAAAAATAAAACAAAGAAAAATAATTAAGCTTAGATCTTACCAACACGATTAAGTAATAATCACTATTAATATTTTGAGGTATGTGAACTTTTTATTTATATATTTAAAGATATTTTTATTGTTTTTTCTAGCAAAAAATGGCACTATGTTATATATGTTCTTTTATGTTTTTTTTCTTTAGCCCTTTGTAGAAAATTTTAAAATATAGAAAAGTACAAAAACAGCCTATTTCCCACTATGCAGACTGAACACACTTTTTTTTTTTATTTTTTTTAACGTTTATTTATTTTTGACAGACATAGAGACAGAGTATGAGCAGGGGAAGGGCAGAGAGAGAGGGGGACACAGAATCTGAAGCAGGCTCCAGGCTCTGAGCCGTCAGCACAGAGCCCGACGCGGGGCTCGAACTCACAGACCGTGAGGTCATGACCTGAGCTGAAGTTGGCCGCTTAACCAACTGAGCCACCCAGGCGCCCCCTTAACACACTCTTAATGTCTCAGTATTTTTGCTCCAATATTCTTTTAAAAATATTACTCAAGGTAAAATGATATGATTTTCATTATAAAGAATTCAAGCAGTGTACAAAATTACAAAGGTAAAAGTAAAGAAATCACCTCAAATTCTTCCATACAAAGGTAACCGTCTTTAACATTAGGAAGAACATTCAGGTCTGTGTGTGTATGTGTGTGTGTACATAGAGAAGGGTAAGTGAATATATAGGTAGGTTGATAGAAATACTTATACTCTTAGTTGCCTTTTTTTTTTAATGTTTGTTTATTTTTGAGTGACAAAGAAAGACAGAGTGTGAGCAGGGTAGGGGAAGAGAGACAGAAAGACACAGAATCCAAAGCAGGATCCAGGCTCCGAGCTATCAGCACAGAGCCGGATGCGGGGCTCAAACTCATAAGCCGTGAGATCATGACCTGAGCCGAAGTCGGCTGCCCAACCGATTGAGCCACCCAGGTGCCCCCTCTTAGTTGCTTTTTTTAAAAGTATTTAATTTCACTTGAATTCACTTGAAGGAATTGTTAAACTTCGAGTAAATCTTTCTTTACCACATGAGAATATTTTATAAAAGGTTGCCTTAAAGTTTAAAAAGATGAAAAAATTAAGAAGTCGAAGTTAATATCTTCTTTTTAGATCTTACTCTGATTTGGAAAATAAGGACTTAAGTACTTTTAAACTGTTTAGATGTATCAGTGTTTATCATCAATCCTCTCACTATCACTTTTCCACTCTTTTTTTTTTTTTAATGTTTGTTTATTTTTGATAGAGAAAGGCAGGGGGAGGAGCAGAGAGAGTGGAAGACACAGAATCCAAAGCAGGCGCCAGTCTCTCAGCTGGCAGCATGGAGTTCGACGTGGGGCTCGAACTCATGAACCGCGAGATCATGCTCTGAGCCTAAGTCAGACGCTTAACCGACTGAGCCACCCAGGCACCCTTGGTTTTTCTATTCTCAAGCTACTTTTGGTTAATTTCAGATTGCCTGGATTTAAAAAAAGAAATTTTTTTTTAATAGAAGGATAAAAGGGCTCTTGAGTGTTATTTTTTGTTGTTATTCTTTTATGTTCGAGAATGTCTGGGTTTTGCCTTAATACTTGAACTACATCATGGCTGGGTTTTATGTTCTTGGGTCACGCTTTCTTTTCCTTAGAACTTGGTAAACGTTGTCCAGTTGTCTTCTGGCATTGAATATTGCTGCGGAGAAGTCTGGGGCCAAGCCTGATTTTTTTTCCCTTCCTTGTAAGTCTTTTGCTTTTTCTGTCTGATTGCCTGGAAATTTCTTTTTATTTTTAAAGTTCAGTGGTTTTAATTAGGATATTTTTTGGTGTTGGGTGTTTTATATTAAAATTTCCTGGAATTGATGTGCTTACTTAAAAAAAAAAAACCTTATCGAGGTATAATTTACATAGGATAAACTATGCTGGTTTTAAATATACAATTCAATGAATTTTGACAAATGTATATACCCATGTAATGAGGACCACAAACAAGTTGAACTTTTATGATGTGTTCTGTCAATCTGTAAATTCAAATCTTTATTTCAGGGGAACTCTCTAGTGTTACATCTTTGAATATAATTTTTATCTCTCCATTGGTTTCTGTACTTCAGGGATATCAGTTATTCTTATGTTGGATTGCCTGTCATCCATATTTTTTAACTTCCTCCTAGTTACTTTTTCAATTGCTATTTACTGATTATCTCAAGTCTTTTCTCTGTGTCAAGAGTTTGATTGAAAATCAAACTGTGTTAGTGAGAATTCTCAAGATATTTCTGACTCACCCAAAAATGACTTCTTGGGGGGACAGGTAGAGTTTGAGCTGAGCAGTGTTGTGCCTCTTTCTTCTCCAGGATCATCATCTTTTCCCCCATTAGTTGACAGTTTATGTTTATACTTCAGGTTATGTTCTTTTCCTTCTCTTTCTCTCCCTCTGTCTCTGTCTTTGTCTCTGTCTCTGTCACTCTCAGAAATAGTTCTGTTTTGGAATCTTTTGGGGGGACTTTGGGACAAGAAATTCTATGAGGAAGTTTAAGTTGGCCTTAACATATATCATATGCACATATCTAGGAATGTTATTTCTTAATGAGTGTTGAGTGATCTCTCAATATCCTCATTTCTTGGTAGACTTTGGAGTGTCCTTTCTGTCTCTTCGCCAATGCCCCCCTCCCATTAATAACATCCTAGTACCTTATTACATCCTAATGAAAGTACTCTATTTCCCCTTTCCTTTCTGGAGAGTGAGAGTGTGCTGTAGGATATATCTTTAATTTTTTTCCAAATTTTTATAAAGCAACATAAAAGTGGTATGTGTTAGGGGCACCTGACTGGCTTAGTTGGAAGAGAATGTGACTTTTGATCTTGGGGTCATGAGTTTGAGCCTTTCGTTGGGTGTAGAGATTACTAAAACAAATAAGCTTTAAAAAAAACCTAGTATGTGTTTATACTGTGGAATATGGTATTAAAGTGTGTGGTTTAGGAGTGCCTGGGTGGCTCAGTTGGTTGAGCATCCGACTTTGGCTCAGGTCATGATCTCATGGTTTGTGAGATCGAGCATCGGGCTCTGCACTGACAGTGCGGAGTCTGCTTGGGATTCTCTCTCTCTCTCTCTCTCTCTCTCTCTCTCTCTTTCTCTTTGTGCCCCTCCCCCAGTTGTACATACCCACACACACTCTCTCTCTCAAAATAAAGAAATAAACTTAATAAAAATTGAAAAAAATAAAGGGTGTGGGTGAAATGTAAATGAAATAAATGTGAGTCTTGTCAAAATAGCAGTTTCAAGACTTTTTAAGTGATTAGAGTGAACAAAATGGTAAATGAAACTGAAATTTTGCTTGAACTAAACACTTAAAAATTAAGATATTTTTAGAAATGGGTTGATTGAATAATAGATTTGATTAGAGATAGATATGTTCAGAAAGGACGTTTTTAATTTATGTAAAGTTTTGGGGCACCTCAATGGCTCAGTTAAGTGTCCAACTTCAGCTCAGGTCATAATCTCGCAGTTCGTGAGTTTGAGCCCCATGTAGGGCTCTGTGTTGACAGTTCAGAGCCTGGAGCCTGCTTCAGTTTCTGTGTCTCTCTTTCTTTGCCCCTCCCCGCTCATGCTTTGTCTCTCTTTCTCTCAAAAATAAATAAACATTAAAAAAATTTTTTAATTTATGTAAAGTTTTAGGGTAGTGCGGAATTTTAAAGGTAGAAGGATCTTAATTTATTATTTATATAATGCATTTTTAACTTATCAATTCATTCAACTTTATTGAACACTTTGTATGGTCTAGACATTGTTCTAGGCAGTGGGGATATGTCTTGAATAAAAGAAACTTCTTGCTTTCATGGAGCTACGTTGTAGTAGAAGAAGTAGACCATAAATAATGTATAAACATATAATTTGAACTACAAAATAGTATATTACTCCTTTGAACCATCTGGAAGGAATGAGCTACCTAAATCTAATACTTAAAAAATAATTCTTGACACTTAAGTTTTTTACCAAAAAACTAAAAATCTAAAAGAACTAGGTCTTTTTGGAATTATTTTTGTATTCACCTCAAAACTTCCCCACAGATTTATAAGCTGCCTTTTTAGTACTTTTTTACTTGTGAAATTAAATTCCGAGTAACGTACAAGAAAATCAACATTACTTGGTTTCAAATTTGTCTGTCTCTATGTAAATCTTGGCAAGTCACTTGACCCTCTGGGACTTAATTTTCTCATCTGTAAAATGAAATGGTTGGCCTTCTTCCATGATTTTAAAACTGCTCATCTGTGCCATTCCTTTTTGTGTGTGTACTCCTTTTCTCCCTCATAATAGTAGTTCAGCTTTGGTCTGTTACATATACTGGGAATACATGGATCTTTGAAAGGTTTTACTCGAACAGGTTTTGTACTTTATTGTTTCAAAACAGGTTTTGTAAAGATTTTCTTGGCTACTGAAAGGAAAACAATCTGAGATTGCTTAGATAGAAAAGGTGAATTTTCTAAACAATCTCATATAAAACAAATATAGCCAGGTATTTAATTTTTTTTTCTTAAGGTGTGTATATATCCACTTATTATTCTGATATATATAATGTACAATAGTAAATACATATAACAGTTTAAAAAGATGTTATGGAAAATATAAACAGAAATGCTAATAATTTCTTTTCATACCCCAGTGGATTGACTTGTGTGCTCACTGGCATGATCACTCCAGTTTCTGGAGATTATTGAAATTCAGTGATCCGCTCAAACAAATTCCTTGCTTCAGAGTTCCTTGATCTCTATAGCTTAAGTGATCTTTTTCTTTACCTCACCTCAGCCACCCATTCAGAAGCTTCCATCCTAGACTTTATCATTACCATCATTTCTGACCTCAGTTTTAAGCATCTTTCTGATGATTACTTCCTATTTTTGCCAGACCCTCCACCGTTGCTCATTCAGCAGTTTTCAGAATGCATTGACACTTGTCTTTTATCAACCGTCACTTACCTTTCACCCATACTATAATCATGCCCTCGTAAACATTCTTAACTCTCTTGTCTTATTTTGCGCTTAGCCAGGCAGGAGAGCAAATCTGACCAAATCTGTCTGCTGCTTATTTTACACCCAGTCCTGTTGAGGCCTGGGAGGTGCCAGGAGCCCAGAAAGGCTCTCTTGTCAGCTCTCATGGCTAATTCATTCTTTTCTCTTTTTAGACTTTCCTCCATGTACATTAACCACTTCTCTATGGTTCACAGTTTATTTTTCCTCTTTGCCAGAGACTAGCCTAATCAAATTGAGCATCTTTTGGGCCTTATTCCAAATTCCAAGAGAATCAGATTGCCCCAGCTTGGGAGAGATGTTTATCTTTGGTGCCATAAAGTATGGCTGGAGGAACAAGGTACAATCCTACAAGCATTGCTGCTTGGGTTCACCCTTCCCAATGATGGCTAAGGGAAATGAGTGCGGTGTAACTTGCTTAGAGAGGTAGCCGTGAGTACTCAGAAAGACAGCCCAAAAGTAAAAACCATCTAGCTAACCAGTCTTTAAGGCAGAGCGAGGGCCTTAACGTGCCGTCCATGGATGGGCTCCAGAGAGTCCCTGAACACTCTGAAATTGTTTGAAGTTTTTGTATGTGTGTATATACGTGTCTTTTAATGGAGAAGAGGGCCACGGTTTTTAAATATTCTCAAAGGGAGCTATGACCTACATAAAAGGACCCTGCTGTAGAGTTTATTTTAGCAATACTAGTCTGTGATTTAATGGATCTAGAAATCTTAGCAGCAAGAGGTGAAACAAAGATAAGTTTTGCTGTTTTGAATTCAAGGTAATTAGAGAGGTGAAGGAAACATAATTTTTAATGAAAAGAAGTAAGTTTTTGAAAAGTGGAGTTCGACAAATTCTTATTGTAGGTTAACATTTTCTCTTTGCATGTATTTTAGATCAACAGAGGAGGATATT
The DNA here is from genome assembly GCA_030068075.1 of Paguma larvata. Lineage (NCBI taxonomy): Eukaryota > Metazoa > Chordata > Mammalia > Carnivora > Viverridae > Paguma > Paguma larvata. The sequence continues at coordinate 55,591,643 of CM057843.1, forward strand.
TTTGCCACCTCCACCTGGAATTAGAAAATGTGTCATATCCACCAATATTTCTGCAACGTCTTTGACAATAGATGGAATCAGGTACAACTTTTAAGGTTTCTTTAAAAAAATTTCTTTTTTAATCTTTATTCATCTTTGAGAGATAGAGTGCGGAGTTGGGGAGGGGCAGAGAGAGAGGGAGACACAGAATCCGAAGCTGACTGCAGGTTCTGAGCTGTCAGCACAGAGCCCGACGTGGGGCTCGAACTCAGGAACCACGAGATCATGACCTGAGCGGAGGTCGGGCGCCCAACCGACTGAGCCCCCCAGGCGCCCCTGAGGTTTCTTTTAAGCCAAGGAAACCACTTAGCTTTGCATTTGCTCCTCTGTGCCATGCCCTAATTTCATTCTCACCTACTTGTAATCACCTGTCAGTTTTTGGTAATTATTGATTGTCATGGTTAGAAAATGGAGTAGGAGGTGCACAGTATACTTTCAGTAAACGTTTTAAACTTTTACTTGGCAATTTGTAGCTTTCTCTTCCCAATTTCAAGATTATGTGTAATGCTTCACAGGTTTCCTTATTCATTAGATAGGAAGCCAAAGCTATTTTCTGTGCTCATTATCAGCATGTACCTAAGATGACCTGCTATTCCCTTCTTACCTGACACCTCCACTTGGTGGAGTAAGTGTTGTATATCCAAGTGTTTACCTGAAGGTACTGTTTCTCACTTTTCACCTTTTTGTGAAATGAACTATGATGCGAATCTCTTATGTTTTGTTTTTTTTTAATGTTTTTTATTTTTATTTTTGAGAGAGAGAGACAGAGCATGAACAGGGGAGGGGCAGAGAGAGAGGGAGACACACACTCCGAAACAGGCTCCAGGCTCCAAGCTGTCTGCACAGAGCCAATGTGGGGCTCAAACCCGTGAAATCTGAGATCATGACCTGAGCCAAAGTGGACGCTTAACTGATTGAGCCACCCAGGCACCCCACGAGTCACTTATTTTTTTATGTAATCATTAATGCATCAAATTTTTGAGTAAATTTAGTGGAGAAATATTTGGAAATTTTAAATCTAGACTGAAGTTAATATGAAGTTCTTTTGAACCATAGCCCTTTTGGATATTTATCTTTAATCCAATATATTTTATGTCCTTAACTAAAAGTCTATCTGTGTGCCATAGAACGTTGGATGTGAATCTCAAAGGTTCTATATATTTCTTTTGGGTAAAATGATCAGATCTGAGAGGCAGTTTAATTTCCTTTCCTTCTCTTCTTTACTTTAAAAATGATGATTTCACTGAGGGCTTAAGGGAGCAGTGCTCTGCAATAAGTTAACTTGTGCAATTTTCTGTTTTCAGCAATGGCAACAGTCATTAAGTAGTGTGTTTTGGAATGTTCCCTAAGTGAGTGGTAGACCTGCTACTACTCCTTAGTTTTTTACCTGACTTGTTCTCTGTTTAATTGGCTTAATTGGTATTGTTAAAGGCTACCTAGAATTAGATTCTGAACCTATTCGAATAGAGGTGACTTCTAGAGGAGAAATTCACATAATATAAAGTTAACATTTAAAAGCGAATAGTTAGTATTTAGTACTTCTGTAATGTTGTACTACAACTAGTACTACTTCTATCTGCTTCTAAAGCATTTTTATTACCTGTGCCCTTTAAGCAAATTACTCCCCATGCCCCTTCCACCCCCCACCTCCGTTCCAGCCAGTGATAACCACCAGTGTATTTTCTGTTTTTACGGAATCCTATTCTGAATATTTTATCTAAATGGAGTCATACAATGTGTCTTGCTTTCAGTCATGCTTTTGAGGTTCATCTACCTTATAGCATGTTTCGGCACTTCATTTTTATGGCTGAATAATGCTCCATTATATGTATGTAACTGTAATTTGTTCATCCGTCTATCCCTTAATGGACATTTAGGTTATTTCTGCCTTTTGGCTCTTATGAATAGAACTTCTATGAAAATATGTCTACAAGCATTAGTTGAGTACTCATTTCAGTTCTTTTGGGTATACATTTAAGAATGCAATTTCTGGATCATGTGGTCATTCTGTTAAACCTTCAAACTGTTTTGCACATTGGCTTAACCACTTTACATTTCCATTAGTGATGTACAGGGTTCCAGTTTCTTGACTTTCAAGTTTTACGTTTAACATAAAAGTCATCATGTAGTTGTTTGTTTGGTAGAAAAGGAGAATCCAAAGCAGCTAAAATGCAACAAGTGTTTTCTTATTTTCTAAAAACTTAACTGTTTTTCATTCCTCTTAGGTATGTGGTAGATGGTGGCTTTGTGAAGCAGTTAAATCACAATCCCAGATTAGGATTGGACATCCTGGAGGTGGTTCCAATCTCAAAGTAAGTCTCTATGTAAAACCTTTTTGTTCAAAGAACAGTTTATTAGATAATTTCTAGCTGGCTTGGTGGTATGATGTTAACTACTTAGGAAACCAGTATGTTTTGGGGACTTCTGTGTTGTTGTTTTTTTTTAAGGAGTGAGGCGTTACAGCGAAGTGGCCGAGCTGGCAGGACTTCCTCAGGAAAATGCTTTCGGATCTATAGTAAAGATTTTTGGAACCAGTGTATGCCTGACCATGTGATCCCTGAGATCAAGAGAACTAGTTTGACATCTGTAGTTCTGACCTTAAAGTGCCTTGCCATACACGATGTTATAAGGTATGTAGATGGTTTGAAAAAAGAAATATTTGTTAGGGTGGAGCCAGAATTCTTTTGAAGTATTTGATTCCTATATCATAGCGTTTCGAGGTACACCTAAACCCAAATAAAAGCCTTCTTCGCATTGCTTTCCTGTGATTTGATCCCTTGCTCATATTTTAACCTTGGCTTAATGGGGTGCTTCCTGCTGAAGTTTATTCGGGTCATTTAGTGACCACTGCTTATCTGTAATGAAAGGTATATAATAACCCTTATCCCAGTCAGGGCTTTCTCATAGTACCTTTTGTATGACCAGCATTGTACCAAGTACTGTGAGAGACAGAACAATACTCGGTAGTAGTATTTCACTGAACTTAAGTTACATTAGGTAAACAAGATTTAGACACATGAAGCAGACAATAGAACAACTCTTAAATTACTCAGATGTTAAACTATATAATCATTTGGTATAGGGTGGAATATTGTTGTAGGGGCTTGAAATTTCATATGTGTGATAGAGGAAGTAACGAGGGAAAGTGCTGTCTCGCTCTTGATTTTAGTCTTATTTGTCTGCGAAAGTTGAAGTGTCAGGAACCTTGGGAGATGACCATGCATTCTGTAAGTTCGTAAGAAGGGAAGTAATTACTAGGTGTGTCCAATATGTATCATATACTCTTGGAAAACCAATTAAAAATTTTTTTGGAAAGTTTTTAGACTAGAGATGTTATAAATGAGAATATAGATAATTAAAAAGAAAAAAGCATATAAAATACGAAATTCCAGCTGTAATCATGAATGATGCCAATGAGAAAAAAGAACCACCTGAAGAGAGCTTTCCAATGAGCCCAATTTGAAAATAATATTCAGGGGCGCCTGGGTGGCTCAGTCGGTTGAGCGGCCGACTTCGGCTCAGGTCATGATCTTGCGGTCTGTGAGTTCGAGCCCCGCGTCGGGCTCTGTGCTGGTGGCTCGGAGCCTGGACCCTGCTTCGGATTCTGTGTCTCCCTCTCTCTCTGCCCTTCCCTTGCTCATACTCTGTATCTATGTCTCTCAAAAATAAATAAATGTTAAAAAAACAAACAAAAAAAAGAAAATAATATTCAAAGTATATTTTTGTGAATAATATATAATCACAAGGCAGCATATAATCAAGAATAAATATGTGTTAGAAAGATAGGAATAATATCAAGAGTGGCATGTAATCAAAAATAAATATATGTTAGAAAAATAGGAATAATAATTACTTAATAACCTTCTGTACTGCGTTATTTTTCCATCTTAAGTTTTAAGATTTTGAATGTACTAAAAGTCCCCAAAATGCAAGAGACCAAAAAAAAAAAAATTTTTTTTTCTCTTCCCTCTCTCCCATTTTTTTTTTAAAAGATTTTATTATTAAGTAATCTCTATACCTAACCCGGGGCTTAAACTCACAACTCTGAGATCAAGAGTCGCATGCTGCACCACCTGAGCCAGCTGAGCGCCCCTCTCCTTTCTCTTTTTAAAGTTTATAGAAATAGAACCAGTATTTGGGATAGATGGTAGGATACTCATAGATGACAGAAAGAAATTGGAGCTTTTCAATTATTGCTTCTTTTTTCTCCGTTATCAAGAATGCTTTTAAAACTAGAAAGATGAGAGTAAGTCTAAATAAAAAGGAATTGATGACCCAGATGGATTAGGAAAAAACTTAATGGTCGTAAATGAGTGTCTTGAGACTGTAGGAATTATTTCCATGGCACTAAAATAACTTGCAGGTGTTGGGTTATCTGTGAGAAGTTATGCAGGACAGGTTGCCAGAAAATTGTGACAAATACAAATGTCTTGATTTTTTTCATTTGGGAAAAGGGCAGAATCTTTAAACAACTGCCCGATATGCTCGAAATTGGTCATTAGCAAATTCTAGCATAGTTTATTGGAAAATGGTTTTAGAGAATTTAAGGGTGATTTATAGTAGTCCGTATGAATCAAAATGGTTCACAAAGAACATGTCATAATAAACCGTTTCCTTTTCAGTTTGAATACAGGATTGTCCACGTAATCGGTGCACCAGAAGAATGTATTGGATGATAACCAAATATCTCTTGTTTTCTCACAGTATTTGATAAGATTACATTCGACATCTTTGTGAAGGTGGTCATACCGCCGAGTAGAGTAGTTGCCAAAGAGCCAATCCAGAAAGTATTGATTAATTGTGTAGTATGTCCTAGACGGGGGATTCGCTGTTAGTAAACTGAACTTTGCTCTTTCCTCATAAGCATTTTAAATGACGGGATTAAGAAAATATATTGAAGTCACGATGATCAGATTTTGGGGAAATGTCTTGATATCTAATTAATGATTAAAACTGGAAGATTTGGAATGATCTCACAGGCCAAATCGACAAGGCAAAAGTCCGAAAGGTTACATCTTATGTTTGGTTGCACGTTAAGGAAATTCATGTGGAAAAGAGCTGAAATGATCAGAGAACCACAACTCCATATGAGCTGGCAATTATTATTCTGTTTATAAAACAACAAAAAATGTCTGCTGGCATAGACTTTGGTTATGTTAATAGACTGCAAAGGTCAGATAACTGGGATGATAGCATCTCTGTTCTATGTTGATCGCTCTACCTTTGGAGTTCAGTTTTGGATATTATCACATTTTATGAGGAATTTGACAAACTAGAGTGTTTCTAAAAGACGGTAATTAGGTATAGTCTCTTGGAAAGCAAATAATACAAGGAGTGCTTGACAAAATTGGTAATTGGTATAATCAAGGGAGAAACATAATGGTAGTTTTTACAAATCTGAAAGAGCTCTTCTACAGGAGAAGCAGCTGGCTGGTTTGGTATTGCTCTAGGACAGGGGTCGAAACCTATGGTCCAGGCGCACTGGCTGGTTTTGTAAAGAAACTTTTAGTGGAGCACAGCCATGTCCATTCATGTGTATAGCTGCTTTCACTGCGATAGCAGAGTTGAATAACTGTGACAGAGACCGTATGGCCTGCAGGACCTAAAATATTTACTCTCTGGCCTTTCACAGAAAGCGTTTGCCGACTCTTGCTCTAGAAGATGCCAGGACTTGTTGGTACAAGTTGTAGGAAAACTGACCGTAGAAGAGTCTACAAGATTTTTGTTTATTTGTTTGTAGATAGAGCTCTGAGTCCTGGAATGGACTTTTGTGTAAGGTATTGGACCTTTTGTCCTTTGTTGGACCTTTTTCAAGGTGAGAAATTGGAGTAGATGATTTACCATCTCAAGACTTGTAGTGGAAAAGATAATCTAGTGCAGATAGTATTAAGCAATAAAACTTATGTGTATATATACGTAATACCTATATCCATGCTTGGTTTTATGCCACCCTTTGTGAATGTGATTTTCTTATGTTCATTAATGGTATCGTGGTTATGTAAGGGAATTTCTTTATTTTCAGAGGGTGCATGCTGAAGTATTTGGGGAGTGAGCTGGCATTGTATTTGCAACTTGTTTTCAGATGGGTCAGGAGAAAATAAGAATACATATACAGCAAATATGGTAAAATTAATCGAATATATTTACCATTTAATTAAAAAACATGTTGAGGTGCTGTGAAACAACTTGTAATGTTGGGCCACTTTCAGTTAATTTTCCCCACTGGTTTATAAAACTGTGATAAAGATTGTGGGCTACAGAACAGAGTAGATTTGACACGGCTGTGATGAAGAATGGGGCAGGATTAAGATAAACAGAGAAGAATGGTGAGTATTCCAGCTAAGTGGGAATCAAAAAGAAGTGCTTCTTGAATTCAAAGGAAGAGTGAAAGAAAAAATAACTTCAGAAAAAACAATTTCGTCTGCTGACTGCTGATTATGATCATAAAATGCTTAGGGAAAAGAGGGCCTGAAAAATAGGAGAAGTAAAACCTTAAAAGAAATTTTCAATTGTGTATGAAATCTTAACCATGGCCAGGGAATGGAATCTCATTTCATATCTCATTTAAACACACAGGTTTCCCTATTTGGATCCACCTAACGAGAGGCTTATTTTGGAAGCTCTAAAACAACTTTACCAGTGTGATGCTATTGACAGGTAAAACAACAGCAACAACAAAAATGCAACCACAACAGATGTTAATCTCTTTCTGTTTTATTTTATTTTATCTGAACCACATATGGGGCTCAAACAACCCAATGGTTCAGAGTCATATGCTGTACTGGCTGAACTAACCAGGCGCCCAATCTCCTTTTAAAATAGGATTTCTAATAGTTTCTTTTATCAATAGAAAATGATTCGTTTGAGTTGAATGGATTGTTTGACCTGAAATTAAAATGTCCTCAGTTTTTCTTTGCCACAGTTCTGAATTTAAAAATTATATGATAAAGATGTCTGGGTGGTTCAGTCGGTTAATCATCCGACTTTTGATCTCAGCTCAGGTCTTGATCTCAGGGTTGTGAGTTCAAGCCCCATGCTGGGCTCTGCACTGTGTGTGAAGCCTACTTAAACAAACAAATAAATAAAAATTATATGGTAAAATTATGTTTATATTTAGTATTGCTTAACGAGTAATTTTTGAGTACCCTTTCAGTGTCAGGCCTTAATCTGGGTACATCAAAATAATAAAAGAGCCAGAGTCCTCGTTCTTATGACTGTGTGAGGGGGAAAGATCTGGTAATTATCGTTCTCTCATTTCTTGAAGAGCATCATCCTCTCTGCTCCTGTACCAGTTTGTGTGGTCTTTCATTCTGCTACTTTATTCTGTCTCATTGTTTAGTGTTTTGGATGTGTTGGCCCTTGAAAGCAGGGAGTTTATCATCTTTACGTTTCTTTTATCAATGACCAGTGTGTCATATTTCTCATATTGAATTGAATTTCTGGAGTTGATTTAAGGTAATATAAATTATATCTGATTTATTCTGAATGAGGAACGCTTCACTGGTACTCTCCCAAGGTAGAAAGACTTAAGAATCTTTTCTTTCTATTAAGGAGTGGCCATGTGACCAGACTGGGTTTGTCTATGGTGGAATTTCCTCTCCCTCCACATCTGACATGCGCGGTCATCAAGGCCGCCTCTCTGGATTGCGAAGACCTACTGCTTCCAATAGCAGCGATGTTGTCTGTGGAAAATGTCTTCATCAGACCTGGTAAGAAGTTTGTTGATGAGTTTTTAAAATATTAATAGGCTCCATTTTTTAGACCTGTTATAGGTTTACAGAAAAATGGAGGGTAAGTACGGACATTTTCCTCGTTATTAACATCTGTCATTAGTGTGGTACATTTGTGACTACTGATGAACCAGTATCGATACATTATTATTAACTAATACTGTATCGTATATCATATATATTGAATATCACTGTATTGTATATTCTCTGAGTTCTGACAAATCTGTAATGACACATTTCCACCGTTACAATAACATACTCAGTGGTTTCACTGCCCTAAATATCCCTCGTGTGCCACCTCTTCATCCCTACATCTCTTACCCCAAACTCTCGCAATCACTGATCTTTTTACGTCTCCGTAGTTTTGCCTCTTCCAGAATGCCAGATAATTGGAATCCTACAGTACGTTGCCTTTTCAGACTGGCTTCTGTAGCTTAGCAGTGTGCAGTTAAGGTTCCTTCTTGTCTTTTCGTGGCACAATAGCTCATTTCTTTATTGAGGAACAATATTCCATTTTATGGAATTTGTTTATCTTTTCACGTGTTGAAGGACATTTTGGTGGCTTTTAATTTTGGCAGTTATGAACAAAGCCGCTGTAAAAGTCCATGCGTAGTTTTTTGTGTGGACGTTGGATTTTACTTCACTGTCGAGTTGTCGTATAATAAGATGTTTATATTTGTAAGGAACTGGTAAATTCTCTTCCAAAGTGTCTGTGCCATTTTGCACTCTGACCATCAATGAGTGTGAGAATTGCTCTTGCTCCACATCTCACCAGCTTATGGTGGCGTCAGTGTTTTGGATTTTGGCCATTCTAATAGGTGCGTAGTGGTATCTTGTTATTTTAACTTGCAGATCCCTCATAATGTATGATGTTAACCATCTTTTTATATGCTTATTTGCCATTTGTATCTTTTTGGTGAGGTGTCCATTCAGATCTTTTTATTTTATTTCAAGATTTTATTTTTAAGTCATTCACACCCACTGTGGGGCCGAAACTTACACCCCCAATATCAAGAGTTGTGTGTTTTATTAAGTTAACCAGGCACCCCCAGGTCTTTTTTTTTTAAGTAAAAAAAAATTTTTTTAAACATTTATGCATTTTTGAGAGTGAGAGAGACAGAATGTGAGCAGGGGAGGGACAGAGAGAGAGGGAGACACAGAATCTGAAGCAGGCTCCAGGCTCTGAGCTGTCAGGACAGAGCCCGACGTAGGGCTCGAACTTGCGGACCGCGAGATCATGACCCGAGCCCAAGTCAGACACCTAACCGACTGAACCGCCCAGGTGCCCCCCCAGGTCTTTTTAAATCAGATTATTTGTTTTCCTATTGTTGAGTTTTAAGAGTTCTTTGTATGTTTTGGAAAACAGTCCTTTATCAGGTATATCTTTTGCAACTATTTTCTCCCTTTCTGTGGTTTGTCCTCTCATTCTTTTGACACGGTCTTTCATAGAGCAGAAGCTTTTAATTTTAATGAAGTCCAGTTTTCAGTTACTTCTTTCATGGGTCACGCCTTTGCTGTTACATTTGAAAAGTCATCACTGTACCCAGCGTCCTCTAGTATTTCTCCTGTGTTATCTTCTAGGAATTGGATGTCCATTTGTTCCAGCCCTATTTGTACAAAAGGCTATCCTTTTCCATTGAAAAGCCTTTCCATTTTGTCAAAGATCATTTAACTGAATTCGTGTGGGTCTATTTCTGGGCCATATATTCTGTTCCATTCATCTCTTTTTCTATTCTGTCAATACCACACTGTCTTGAGTATTGGAGCGTTATAGTAACTCTTTTTTTTTTTTTCTTTAATGTTTATTTGTTTTTGAGAGAGAGAGACAGAACACAAGTGGGAAAGGGGCAGAGAGAGAGGGAGACACAGTATGTGAAGCAGGCTCCACATTCTTGAGCTGTCAGCACAGAACCTGACGCGGGCCTTGAACCCATAAACCGTGAGATCATGACCCGAGGTAAAGTTGGACACTTAACTGACTGAGCCACCCAGGCGCCCCTATAGTAACTCTTGAAGTTGGATAGGGTCAGTTCTCTGACTTTACTCCTCCCCTTCAACACTAGGTCTTTTCCCTTCCTACACAAACTTTACAACCAGTCTGTTGATATCCATAACGTAAATTGCTGGGACGTTATTTGGGATTATGTTGAATCTGTAGATCAGGTTGGAAAGACTTGACATCTTGACAGTATTGAGCTTGCCTATCCATGTACTTGAAATAATCTCTCCATTTATTTATATTCTCCAGTAATTCACTGGGTGGTTTTTATTACCATGTATCTAGCCTTGTGAGACATGAAACTGAGGACAAACGAATTTTACGTTTTGTTATCCTTTAACTTAGTTGTTTGAAATAGAGAGCTCCTTTCACTGGTAACGGAAGATAGTATGGTGGACCTTTGCCCTGTTATAGTACATTAGTAATATATTAACTTCTTTTTCCCAAGAAACAAAAGAAATAGAAGTTCAGCCCTGTACTCTAAGAGAATTATTTCAAGGTTTCCTTGCCTTTAAACTTCTGCTTCTTTCCTTTCTTGGTGTGTACATATGGGACACACAACTTACTTCATCCCATGTCAGCTTTGCTTTCTTCTAATGGGGGGAAATCACAGTTCATTTTCAAAGGAGTTTCTGAGTAGACAGTATATCTTGTCTACAGCCAAGACTAACAATAGTGTGTACTATCATCCTGGCCATATCCCTTTATGGGCTGCGAGTGTTTGGTCCAGATTGGTTTGTTCTTGCCAAGATTATAATGGAGGATACATTTTTTCTATAAAAATACTCTGGTTTAATCAGTGTGCTGCCTGTCCCAAATAGACTGTAGTCTTAAGTGTTAGAATTTTGATTCTAGTAGTACCCCAAGTCACAATCGTTTTTTTCTGGCAAATACCATATGCAGTAAATAAGGTTGACTGGGTTGTGGGTTGGGGGATGGGTGAAATAAATGTGGGAATTAAGAGAAACGAACTTCTGGTTACAAAGTAAATAAGTCATGGAGAGGAAAAGTACAGCATGGGGAAAATAGTCAATACTGTAATGTTTTATAGTAATTACGCTTACATTGAGTAATGTGTAAAATTGTCGAATCAGTATGTTGTCCACCTGAACCTAATATAACATCGTATGTCAACTATCCTTTAATGATAAACTTAAAAAATGAGTAAATAAATAAATAAGTTTGACTGGTTTTCAAAGCTAAAAATTCTTTTAAAAACTATTGCAGAGTATTGAAGTGGGAGTCAAGAGAGTTCTGACTTGGCTCCACTGCAGCCTGATTATCTGACTATTGGCCTAGTTTTTCTGGACTTCATTTTTCATTTGTGAAACTAGGGAGTTAGATTAGATTAGGGTAATCCAGTCTGAGGCCAGAAAAAGGAACTGGTTTTCCTCATTGGAATATTTAAATAGATAAAACCAGTCTGGCGTTAGCTCTTTTTTTTTTTTTTTTTTTTTACCTTTTTATTGTAATACAATTTCAAACTTACAGAGATGTTGAAAGAATAATAGAGGAATTCCTTTATACCTTTTACCAAATTTTAGCAATTTGTGACATTTTGCTGCATTTGCTTTATTATTATTCTTTTTCTCTTTCTCTCTCTCTTTATGTACATATATGCATTCTATTTCGTTTTTTGAATCATTTGGGAAAATTGCTCTCCTCTACCATGAAATATATATATATTTACTAATATATACTAAAATATATATTATGGTAAATGTATATATATATATATATTTACTAATAATAAGGACAATGTCTTATTTAACCATAGAGCATTTATCAAAAATAGGAAATTTAACATCGATACAGTATTATTATCAAGTCCAGATTCCATATTCAAATTGTCCATTGTCCCTAGAATATAAAAGCAGTTTTAGAATTCCTTAGGTATACCTCTCTGCTTACAGTTTTGTGTTTTTTTTTTTAATGTTTGTTTATTTTGAGAGAGAGAGAGAAAGAGAGACATAGCATGAGCGGGGCAGGGACAGAGAGAGAGGGAGACAGAGAATCCCAAGCAGGCTCTGCAGTGGGGCTCAAACTCACAAGCTGTGAGATCATGACCTGAACCGAAACCAAGAGTCAAATGCTTAACTGACTAAGCCACCCAGGTGCCCCTACAGTTTTTATTTTTGAGGTAAAGATTACGTGTAGTGAAACATATAAACCTTAGGTGTATAATTTAATTAATTTTTATGAAGTGTACATACCATATAGTCCACACCGCTGTCAAGATACAGAACCGTTCTGTCACTCCAGAAAACTCCCTCAGTGCCCCTTCCCAGTAAGGTGCTGTCCCACCTTCCCTCAGTGAGCCATTTCTCTATCATTTTTTTTTTTTTTTTTAGATTTGGCTTCTGTGAAACTTTGTATAAACAGAAGTATACAATATGTACTTTTCTGTGTTTGGCTTCTTTTGGTCAGCATCATGTATATGAGATTCATCCATGTTGTTGTATTTATCAGTGCTTTGTTCTGTTTATTGAGTAGTAATTCCACTGTATGAACATATTACAATTAGTTTTTATCTTTTACCGTCTTGATAGACATTTGAATTATTTCTTATTTGGTGCTATTTATAAATAGAATTATTTTGAACATTCCTCTGCAGGTCTTTTGTAAATTTATATTTTTATTTCTCTTGGGTAACTACCTACGTTCTCTATTCTGTTCCACTGATCTGAGTGTCTGTTCTTGTGCCAATATTGGGTAACTACCTAGGAACAAATCGCTGCATTACTGAGTAGGTGTGTGTTTAACTTTAAGAAATTGCTGGAGGGGCGCTTGGGTGACTCAGTTGGTTAAGTATCCAACATCGGCTCAGGTCATGATCTCACAGTTCGTGGGTTCAAGCCCTGCATCGGGCTCTGTGCTGACAGCCTGGAGCCTGCTTCAGGGTTTGTGTCTCCCTCTTTCTGTGCCCCTCCCTCAACCGCACTCCGTCTCTCTCTCTCTCTCTCTCTCTCTCTCTCTCTCTCTCTCTCTCTCTCTCAAAAATAAATAAGGGGCGCCTGGGTGGCTCAGTCGGTTGGGCGGCCAACTTCAGCTCAGGTCATGGTCTCGCTGTCTGTGAGTTCGAGCCCCGCGTCGGGCTCTGTGCTGACGGCTCAGAGCCTGGAGCCTGCTTCCGATTCTGTCTCCCTCTCTCTCTGCCCTTCCCCTGTTCACGCTGTGCCTCTATGTCTCTCAAAAATAAATAAAAATTAAAAAAAAAAAAACATTAAAAAAATTATTAAAAAAGAAATTGCTGGGGCACCTGGGTGGCTCAGTTGGTTTAAGCATCCGACTCTTTTTTTTTTTTTAATGTTTATTTATTTTCGAGATAGAGACTGAGTGTGAGCAGGAGAGGGAGACACAGAATCTGAAACAGACGCTAGGCTCTGAGCTGTCAGCACAGAGCTTGACACAGGGCTCAAACTCATAAACCACAAGATCATGACCTGAGCCTAAGCTGGACATTTAACGGATTGAGCCACCCAGGTGTCCCTAAACGTCCAACTCTTGATCTCAGCTCAGGTCCTGATCTCAGGGTTGTGAATTCAAGTTCCGAGTGGAGCCTACTTAAAAAAAAAAAAAAAAAAAATTGCCAACCTAAAATGGCTATACCACTTTAAAATTCTGTCAGCAGTGTTTGAGAGTGCAGTTTGCACCACGTCTTCCTCAGTGTTGGACGTTGCCAGTCACTTTATTTTATACATACTATTATGTATTGGTGATCCTTCTTCATGGTTGAATTTGCATTTTCCTCCTGACTAGTAGTTTTGAGCACTTAATCATGTGATTATTGGCCATTTATCTGTCTTCTTTTGTGAATTATCTGTTAACATCTTTTATCCGTATCTTAAATTTATAAAAAAAAATTTTGGGGTTACCTGGGTGGCTCAGTCAGTTTAGCATCTGACTTCAGCTCAGGTCATGATCTCACAGTTTGTGAGTTCAAGCCCCATATCGGGCTCTGCACTAATGATATGGCGCCTGCTTGGGATTCTCTCTCTCTCCTTCTCTTGCTGCTCCTTCTGTGCTCTTTCTCTCTCTGAGAAATAAATTAATTAAAAAAAGTTTTTTTGTCTGAGAGTTTTTAACTTATTTTGGATATAAGTTATTTGATAGGTATGAATTGCACATAGTTTTTCCCACTCTGGTTTTTCTGTTTGCTTTCTGAACATTATCTTTTGATGAGGGAGCTTTTGAATTTTGTTAAAGTTTAATACATCAATTACTATTTTCTGTAATTATTGCTAAAAGATCTTTTTGTGTCCCAAGATCGTGAAAATATACTTCTCTCTCATATTTCTATTGATATTTACCTGGAAGCTTTATAGTTTCTAGCTGTTAAGTTTAGTACAGTGATCCATCTGAAATTAAGTTTTGTATATGGCATGAGGTAGAGGTCTAGGTTACTTTTTTTCCTCTGTGAATATCCACTTATTCCAGCACATTTACAGAGAAGATTTCTTTCCCCCGTTGAATTGCGTTGGCACCTTTGTGGAAAATCCGTGGATTGTATATACGTGGGCCTATTTCCGGACTTTATTTTATTCCATTGATCTGTCTGCCCTTATGTCAGTGCCACTTCGTGAGAAATTTTGAAATCAAGTATTAAAAGTCTTTCAACATTGTGTTTCTTTTTTGATACCACTGTGGTTATTCTATATTCCTTGCATTTCTGTATAAACTTCAGAATCAGCATACCGGCTTTTTCAAGGAAAGCCTGCTAGAATTTTGATAGGGATTATGTTGAACCCTTTATTCTTCTGCTTAACATGTCTTTCCTGTGGGGATTATAATATACAACTTCAATCACAGTTTACTCAATGAATATTGCTTCATGTGAAAAATATAGGAAACCCTGCAACAATTTAGCTCCATTTACTCTTCCACGGTGTGTGCAGTTTTGTCATATATATGAAAACATATGAAGGTTTAAAGGAAATATTGTAATACTGTATGTAGGTTTGTAATATAGATGAACAAGAGAGAGTGAAAAATTAAGTCTATTCCAGAATTGGATGTAGAAGTCCAGATATTGGGGTGGTTTTTTTTTAATTTTTTTTTAATGTTTATTCATTTTTGAGAGACATAGAGACAGAGTGTGAGCAGGGGAAGGGCAGAGAGAGAGGGAGATACAGAATCTGAAGCAGGCTCCAGGCTCCGAGCTGTCAGCACAGAGCCTGACGCGGGGCTCGAACACACAGACCGTGAGATCATGACCTGAGCTGAAGTCGGCTGCCTAACCAACTGAGCCACCCAGGTGCCCCTAGATATTGGTTTTAAATATTTTATTTATAATCTGTCTTAGAAGATT
This sequence comes from Paguma larvata, assembly GCA_030068075.1. Classification (NCBI taxonomy): domain Eukaryota; kingdom Metazoa; phylum Chordata; class Mammalia; order Carnivora; family Viverridae; genus Paguma; species Paguma larvata. The sequence continues at coordinate 55,606,719 of CM057843.1, forward strand.
GTTGACTCAATGTCTTAGCCTTTTAGGTTTTTCAGGTCTTAGGTTTTAATTATGTGTGTGGTATTTTTCTTTTTTTTAATCAAGTTCTTGAGTTGGTTTTTGGTATCTCAAAGGCCTTTATTTGGGACCTACACTTTAGCAAAACATTATTTACAAGTGAATTATATTTGTAGGCACTCCAGGAAATGAGAGACTTCCCTTTGTTATCCTAATACTTGGTCTTAGATATCTGTGGACATAAATCTAACTCTTTAGACTATTCAGATCATATAACCAATAGGAATATGTCTTAGATTCTGTGCTTTGATTTGGTGAGGTATTTTTGATTAAGTCTTGCCTTTGTGAAGCACTCGATGTTAATCATGTTAACGATATGAAACATGAATGACCTCGAAAGCACTAAGGTAGCTCAGAGATTTATCAGTGTTTCTAAATTCCACAGAATGAAAATATAGCTATAAAGCAGTGGCCTTTTCTATTGTTATGTCAGATACAGGATTGAGGTACAAGATTGAGGTTTTTTTTTCCTTAAATACTGACCTAGTCCTATTTTTTTTTAAATAGGGACACCTGGGTGGCTCGGTCAGTTGAGCATCGGGCCCTTAGTTTCGGCTCCGGTCATGATCTCACAGTTTGTGGGTTCGAGCCCTGCATTGGGCCCATGCTGGCAGCACAGAGCCCTCTATCTCTGCGCCTACCCCCCACACATGCATGCTCTCTCTCTCTTTTTCAAAATAGATAAATTTAAAAAAATAGATAGTACATACACATGAGTTGTTATTGTGAAATATATTTCTATGTTATAGGCCCAACAACACAATATATATTCTTTTAAGTTTATTTATGCAGGGCTCGAACACATGAAACTGTGAGATCATGACCTCCACTAAAACCAAGAGTATGATGCTTAACTAACTGAACTACCCAGGCACCCCCAAACACCACAATTTTAAGGATAATGTTGCATGCAATTTCTTTTTAAATCATATAAGGGGGTATAACAGAAGAAACAATTATATTCTCTTTTTTGTATACCTGTATACTGAATCAGTGCTCTTTTTCAATGTCTTTCAAATTATTGTCTGGTGTCACTTCCATTCAGTCTGATTACCTTCCTTCATTATTTCCAGTAAGTCACGTATTACCAGCAATGGTAATTTGGTTATCTGGGAATGTCTTTATTTTTGCCTTCATTTTGAAAGATTGTTTTACTGGATATAGGATTCTTAGTTGACAGTTTCTTTCAACACTATGAATATGTCATCCCACAGTCTTGCAGCATCCATCACTTCTAATGAGAAGTCATTTGTTAATTTTATTGGCCTTCTCTTGTATATAATAAGTCATTTTTCTTTTGCTGCTCTCAGGATTTTGGCTATTATGTGTCGGTGGATCTTTTTTATTTTATTCTACTTGGATAAAGTAGGAGTTCATTATGGTTCCTCAATGTGTAGATTAATGTTTTTCATCAAATTTTGGAATTTTTCAGCCATTGTTTCATTACCTTTTTTTCTACCTCTTTCTCTTCTTTCCTTCTGGCAGTCTGTTATACTTGTGTTTGTGTGTTTGATGGTGTCCCACATTTCTCTGAGACTGCTCATCTTTCGTCATTCCTTTTTTCTGTGTTCTTTGGATGTGTCTCTTGATGTATATTTTGCTGATTCTTCTGCCAGCCCTTATTGCTATCAAGAGTCAGCTACTCAGCTACTGGTTGGTTGGAGGTTGTTCTTAAGACTTTTAAGCTAGTGATGTTTTCACCCTTTACTTTTGGATCTGTGTTGTGTGGTTTGGAGAGTGTTTTCATAGTTCAAAGAGTTAACGAGTTTGTCCTGTGTTCAGCCATAGACCAGAGGCTCAGATGTTGCCTTTCCTTTTGCTCCTCAGAGAGTATAACCTTGGGCATCTACATAATCTTTTAGAATATCAGGACAATTTTGGGTTTAGCAGGTTTCTCTGATTTTTCTGTTAAGTTTTTGGCCTATCTGCCTTAATTATTTGTTGGTCTGCCTCAAGCGGTAATACATTAAGCTGTTAGTCTCCACTGATTGCTTGCTGATTGCTCTGCTGTTTTTGACAGTGCTCTTGGGGCATAAGTTGCTCCAAAGTCTGATTCAAATAAAGTTGCCCCTCCATTTTGGCAGGGGCAAGTTATTACTCGTTTTTAACTGTGCTTGTCCCCATCCTCTCCTGGGAAGAACCTCTGTGCTATGGAGTAGGAGCTGGGAGTTGATTGGGAATCTACTTTTCACTGGCTGCCCCACCAGGATCCTGTCTATAGAGCAGACGCTTGAAGTGAGAGGTGGTGGGAACTGGTGCTTCAGTTACCACCACTGTCCAGTATACATCTTCTTCAGCACAAAACTTGAAGAGATGGCCTCTGCGGATATTTACCAGCTGCCCAGAAAACCCACCAACCCACAAACCTGGAGTAGCTCTGGAAAGCTGGGAGCAGTGGGAGCTGCCACTCAGCTGCTGCGCTCACTAGGACAGCTCCTCTGCAGTACAGAGCTGTAAGGGAATGGAAAGCTGTGATGCGCTGTCATTAGCTGTTTGGCTTTGATCCTCCTTACGGAGCAGGAGCTGGAGGTGAGGAAAAGGGTGCCACTTTCAGGCTGCTAAGCTCTCTTCCACACACAGGGCTGTGGAGGGTGAGAGTAGTTCCTATTCAGATGTGATGCTGCCTTCTGTTCTTACTGAATTCCATAGATTCAGTCAATCTCCAGCGACCTTGAATGATTGTCTTTGGCAATTTTGACTGATTTAACAAACGTCTGTCCAGGAGAGAGGTTTCACCTAACTCCTCATATCACCATTCCCCATACCTGTATATAGTTAAAAATTCAAGCACTACACAAAGTATTAAATGAAAAGTAAATCTTCCTCTCTTAGATCTGATTCCTAGAGGCAACAGTTGCTACCAGTTTTTTATCCCTATTTAGATATTATGGCTTATGTGTAAATATACAACTGATTTTTAAACCTGGATCATGAAGAACTTTAGCTGCTGCAAAATGCAGCTTCAGCTTCTGAGCATGTTGACTTGGTGAGATCTCATTATACCCAAAATGTGTGTTGGTTTTCCGGCTGCTTCTACATGCATTTTTAGTCTTTATAGGTTAAGCAGTACTTTCTGGCTTAGGTCTTTGTAGATCATCTAATTTGGTTTATTATATCCTTACTGGAAAAACTGGGTAGGATTCTCAGATCTAACATTAAACAAAGATTATAAACATCAAAATGATCGTACTGTCAACATATTTAATGATCTCTCTTTTGCTGTAGTGAACTGTATACGATGTCTCCTAGTATGGATATTGTTTTAGAAGTCAGACAATGGAGTGAGGGCTGTTAAATATTTTTTAGGTGTTTTTTTGTTTGTTTTGTTTTGTTTTTTAACCGCCTAAAGGCATTGCTTTAAAATGGAACAAATTTAAAATAACAACACTGGATAGGTTCTAAATCCTTAATTTTAACGGTGATATTTTTAGAAATAAAGGGTACTTAACATACATGGCACACTCATGGCTTTATTCTTCTGCTTCGGCTCTGCTTCTTACTCATGCTCTGACTCTATGTCTCTCAAAAATAAAATAAAAATGCTAAAAAAAAATTAAAAAAGAAAAAAAGAAGTCAGAATATGGTTTGTGGAAGAGAATAGGTAGTTATTGGAAGAAGATCAAAACGAGGGCTCTGGATGTTAGTAATGTTCTGTTTGTTGATTTGGGTATTTGGTACATGGGTATATTATGTTTATTAACAACGAGCTGTACAGTTATGACCTGGTAGTTTTCTGCATGCATGTTTTACTTCAATACAAAGTTAAAAAAACAAAAGTAGTTCAGTTCTTCTTATATGATGGTCTAATTGCCCATAAATAGGAACTGGATAAACAGGGACTGGTTAAATTGTGTTATGTTCCTTATATCCCTGGGGAGTACAATGTAGCTATTTTGAGAATGAATAATTCCACTTGTACTGACATGAAGCCATTATTTTTTTTTTAATTTTTTTAATGTTTATTTATTTTTGAGGCAGAGAGAGACAGAACATGAGTGGGGGAGGGGCAGAGAGAGAGGGAGACACAGAATGTGAAGCAGGCTCCAGGCTCTGAGCCGTCAGCACAGAGCCCGACGCGGGGCTCGAACTCACAGACTGCGAGATCATGACCTGAGCCGAAGTCGGACGCTCAACCGACTGAGCCACCCAGGCGCCCCTGAAGCCATTATTAAATAAAGGAAGTTTCAAAACATATAACAGGTTCATATAAAAATAAACCACTATATACATAGTCTGGTATGTATATAGAAGATACCTTGGGGCGCCTGGGTGGCTCAGTCGGTTGAGCGGCCGACTTCAGCTCAGGTCATGATCTCACGGTCTGTGAGTTCGAGTCCCATGTCGGGCTCTGTGCCGATGGCTCATCAGAGCCCAGAGTCTGCTTCAGATTCTGTATCTCCCTCTCTCTCTGCCCTTCCCTTGCTCATGCTCTGTCTCTGTGTCTCTCAAAAATAAAATAAGAATGTTAAAGAAGATATCTTAAACAGGGCATCTGGTGGCTCAGTCGGTTGCATGTCCAACTTCAGCTCAGGTCATGATCTCATGGTTTGTGAGTTCAAGCCCCACATCAGGCTCTTTGCTGTCAGACTGTCAGTGCAGAGCCAGCTTTGGATCCTCTGTCCCCCTCTCTCTGCCCCTCTCCCACTTGCACTCTCCCCCAAATCAATAAATACTAGAAAGAAAGGAAGGGAGGGAGGGAGGAAGGAAGGAAGGAAGAAGGAAGGAAGAAGGAAGGAAGGAAGGAAGGAAGGAAGGAAGGAAGGGAGGAAGAAAATATCTTGAAGAACACACATTCATAACAGCGATTAGCCATAAGGATTGGTTTATGGGTAATGTGACAAAGTGCGAATGTTGAACTTTTACATAAGCTTTTTTTCCTGTAACATGGATTTCTCTTATGATCAAACTGAACTTAAAAAACAAATTCTAAATACTTTAAAGGCAAGTGTATTGAGATAACTAATGTTACTAATTCTGGTTACATCTCTGAAGTGTGGTTAAAAGAAGAAAAGGAATGGGGTACCTGGGTGGCTCAGTCAATTAAGCGTCTGACTTTTGATTTTGGCTCAAGTCGTGATCTCATGGTTCCTAAGTTCCAGCCCCAAGTTGGGCTCCATGCTGACAATGCAGAGCCTGTTTGGGATCCTCTCTCTCCCTGTCTCTCTGCCCCTCCCCCACTCATGTGCGCACAAGTTTGTGTGCACATGCAGGCTCGCTGTCTCTCAAAATAAATAAAAACCTAAAGAAGAGGGGCGCCTGGGTGACTCAGTCTGCTAAGCGTCTGACTTCAGCTCAGGTTATGATCTCACAGCTTGTGGGTTCGAGCTCCATATTGGGCTCTGCCCTGACAGCTCAGGGACTGGAACTTGCTTTGGATTTTGGTCTCCGTTTCTCTCTGCCCCTCCTCCACTCACACTCTGTCTCTTTCTCAAAAATAAACAAACATTAAAACAAATTTTTTTAAAAAAAGAAGAAAAGAAGTTATGGGAGTAAACGGAGCCTCCCCAAGAGTTAATATCATTCTGCCCTATTCCACTGCAGGTGGCGAGGCAGAGTCTAATGACCTTGAATAAACAAGATGAATGTAGGCATTTGGTGTAAAGTATAACTAAATTGCCTCTCAACTTGTCATTTTAGTTGATCCAGAGTACCAGAAGGAAGCAGAACAGAGACATCGAGAATTGGCAGCTAAAGCTGGAGGATTTAATGATTTTGCAACTTTAGCTGTCATCTTTGAACAGTGCAAATCAAGGTATGTGAAATAGTCCTATGTACTAGAAAGTGTCAGTTTACATTTTTTTTTGGTTGTTTATTTTTGAGACAGAGTGTGAGCGGGGGAGGGGCGGAGAGAGAGAGGGAAACACAGAATCTGAAATCGGCTCCAGGCTCTGAGCTGTCAGCACTGAGCCTGACCTGGGGCTCGAACCCATTAATCATGGCATCATGACCTGAGCCAAAGTCGGATGCTCAACTGACTGAGCCACCCGGGTACCCTTCAATTTTTTTAAAATTTATTTATGTATTTTTTTGGGAGAGAGAGCAAGTAGGGGAGGGGCAGGGAGAGAGAGGGAGAGAGAGAATCCCAAGCAGGCTCCACGGTATCAGGGTAGAGCCCGACGTGGGGCTCAGACTCATGAACTCTGAGATCATGACCTGAGTTGAAACCAAGAGTCAGAAGCTTAACCAACTGAGTCACCCATTCGGCCCTAGAAAGTGTCACTTTAAAATATAGCTCCAATATGTATTTACTATGTGACTTTAGACAGTAAGGTTCAGTGGGGATACTACTGACCTCAAGGCATTTTTGTGAACATTGGTGAGATTTATCTGTGTTGGGTGACTATTACTAAGTAGGCATTTATTATATAAGTTCTCTTCTTTCTTCTCTTCCTAAACCTTTCTTGAAAATGACCTTATAGAATTTTGGTTTTCTAGAAATTCCTCAGATGAGAAAGTGATTGGATATTTGTTAAACCATATATGTATAGAAATAAATTAATTTACAAATTATTTTTTAATTCACTCAGAGGCAACTACATTAATTTTGTTTTTTCAAATTCCTTAAATGGCTTTCTCAGTAATGAGACAGGTCTCACAAAAGAGCTAACTGTTGCTTATTTGTTTCTAGTTTTGTAGTAGAAATGAGAATGTTAGACTGCCTTTTTTTTTTTTTTTTTTTTTAAGTAAACTCTATGTCCAGTGTGGGGTTGGAACTCATGACCCTGAGATTAAGACCCACATGCTCTACTGACTGAACCAGCCAGGTGCCCCTGTTGGACTTTCACTTAGAGAAGATATTTTAAAGATACCAATATTTCTGTTCTACAGTGGAGCTCCAGCTTCGTGGTGCCAAAAACATTGGATTCATTGGAGATGCTTATTTTCAGCATTTCGTGTTGAAGCTCAACTTCGAGAACTAATCAGGAAGCTTAAACAGGTGATTGCTGTAGTGATCTTTTCTTAAGTCAAATTTTGGCAAGATTCTCTGAGTACTGTACCCCAAACTATGCAAATTATGAGGTATTCTGCTCTCTGGTTTGTAGGAATAGGCCCCATTCCTCATTGTGTGTGAGTACCAACCGCTGTTCCCTCTTATCCTTTGGGGAGGTTCTTTCCCTGGCGTTTGGGTAGCTTCCTCACATTTATATGCTAACCGGTGCTCAGTTGCACACTGGCGGAGGCCCTCCTGCAATCCCTGGAGTTCTGTTTCTATCCGAGTTCTCTGCTCTCCTGAACTCTTGGCCTGTGAACCTCAGCCATCTTGGTCTTCCTGGACTCTCAGCTCTGCCTCTTTAGCTTAGGGTGTTCTCCGGGTTCCACTGAGTTTTTCCTTCCCTGAGGCTTCACCCAGAATCTCTCTCAAGGTTGATCATAACCTGGGACAGTTGTTGGACTGACTTCATTCATTTCCCATACTTCATTTACTTCTCAGAGATCACTGTCCTTTATTGCTTGATAATACAGTGTTTTGGAAATCGTTATTTCATATAAAACACTTTTTGGTTGTTTCAAGCAGAAGGGTGATCTAATCCCTCCTATTTCATATGGCCAGAAACAGAAGTCTTTAGAAACATGTAGCTTTCAAAATAAAAGATTATTTCATATTATTCTGTGAGATTACCAGTGTATATATATTCTTTCTATAGCAAAGTGATTTCCCAAGAGAGACCTTTGAAGGCCCTAAACATGAAGTACTACGGAGATGTCTTTGTGCAGGCTATTTCAAAAATGTAGCTCGAAGGTAAGCAATACTGAGCTTGAGAAATGGATACAGAAATAACTACTGTATTTGACTACAGTATTGAACTATTTAATGTTAAAGATCGATGGTTTATTGAAGCTCTGGGATTATGATGACATCAATTACAGTGACTCTTCATAATCATCACTTGTGCCGGGGGAGCTGCAGTAGCACAGAGTGGGATGTTGGGGCTCAAGTTTGGTAGGTGGGAACTTGTAGGACAGCTATCTAGCATGGGATATCAGCACCTCAGTTGAATGACAAGGGTTTTCTTGCGGAGGAGTGACTCTGTGTGGAATATGAAAGACAAGCATGTAGAGCATGGCACCCCTGAGGAAGGATAGCTTGGCGTAGAGTGTCAGTAATTGAGCAGGATGGGGAAGGCACTCATAGGAGATGTGTTTGGTGTCGAGTGTTAGAGTCTGAGTGTAGTGAGGGAGGGCATCTTCTTAGGGAAAGGGGTAACAATGGTGGTGATGGGAGATTCATTATATACATAATTCAATATATAAAGGAATGGTAAAGGGAGTTGGAAATGCTGAAAGGGAGAAAGTGAGAATAAGCCCTGTGGTGTTGGATTGGAATTTCAGGGTTTCACTGTGAACTTACGGTTTTCAGTATAGTTGGATGGATATATAGATGTGGGAATAAAAATAGATGTTATGGTATATATATATATATATATATACCGTGTGTGTGTGTGTGTGTGTGTGTGTGTATACACTGTAACATCTATTTTTATTTTTATTGATATATATATATAATATGTGTTTGTATATGTATAAGTATATATACACACACACAAATACACCCTCGCTCGCAGATGGACTGGGAGCAATAACACCATAGTAGCAATGAATATACTTAGTGCCTTTGATCTTGACTTGAAGCAGCCATCTGCCACATAAAGGACTCAGAACTGTTTGGAGAAATAGGGGTGGGAAAGTACACCCACCGATGAGCTGAAAACATCTATGTTGCCAACAAACAAGAAGTGATCAGTGAAGGTTGAGGCCATGTTGCAAGTACACTGGAGCTAACTTGAATAGGCCCCAGCTGATCAAATACAGGACATATTAAGCATCAAAATAAATAATGATAGTAATGGATTATATAGCCCAGTAAATGAAATCTGTCATAGGTCTATAGTCATATAAATTACTAAATGAATAAATTAGAAGTTTAATGACAAATGGAATTAGTTGAGCACCTCTCCACCAAATCCTTTTTTTTTTTTTTTAATTTTTTTAATGTTTATTTATTTTTGAAAGAGAGAGTGAGAAAGAGACAGAGTGCAAGCAGGGGAGGGGCTGAGAGCGGGAGACACAGAATCTGAAGCAGGCTCCAGGCTCTGAGCTGTCAGCACAGAGCCCGACGCGGGGCTCAAACTCACAGACCGTGAGATCATGACCTGAGCCAAAATTGGACACTGAACTGACTGAGCCACCCAGGCACCCCGCCACAAAATTCTTAATTACTAAGGAAAAAGTAACTTTTCATGGAGAAGCCTGGTAGATGCTATCCAAATCATTTAGCCATCAAAGTGAACACCGTTAGTAATGAAACAGATCAAAATCATGTTCTTGCTGATGGAGTATAATGGAACACACAGCTTAACTTCAGTGATATTCCTGCCAAAGATGCATTACCTAAATCTAATCATCCTGGAACAAACTCAAATTGAGGGGTGTGCTACAAAATTACTATTCAGAAAGCTGTCAAAGAGTGCCTGGGTGGCTCAGTTGGTTTAAGCATCTGACTCTTGATTTCAGCTCAGGTCATGATCTGAACAAACCCCAACTTGGGCCCTGCGCTGATAGCACAGAGCCTGCTTGGGATTCTCTCTTTGCCCCTGGGCCACTTGCATGTGCATGCACATGCATGCTTTCTCTCTCTCTCTCTCTCAAAAGAAATGAACTTTAAAAATAAAAAAATAAACTGTCAAGATCATGAAGGTCAAAGAAAGACTGCCATAATGAGGTAGACTAAGGGGACATGAAAGGTAAAGTTAATACTTGATTCTGAATTGGAATCCTTTGCTATAAAGGATTTTATTAGGACATATGGATAAAACTTCATGGGGTCTGAGGATTAGATGTCAGTGATATATTGGTGTTAATTCCCTGGTTTTGATGGTTGTACTGTGGTTGTGTAAGAATGTCCTTGATATGGGAAATGCACACTCAGATATCTGGGGATGAGGGGGCATAAGGTTGGCAACTAGTTCAAATGGTTCAAGTAAAAAAGATTTTTCTGGGGCACCTGGGTGGCTCAGTCAGTTAAGCGTCCCACTTCTGATTTTGGCTCAGGTGATGATCTCACAGTACGTGGGATTGAGCTGGGTGTGTAGCTCGCTTGTAATTCTCTCTCTCCCTGGGCCCCTCCCCTGCTTGTGTGTGCTTGCTCGCGCGCTCTCTCTTTAAAAAAAATGTTTAATATACATTTATACAAATATACATGTACTACATAGTATAAAAACAATTATAAGGCAGTCCAATCTGGGTTATAATGGGAGTGTGTATAAAGTATTATAAGAAATCATCTGTGGTGATCGTTCAACTAGGGCTAATATTCTGAAAAGTTTTTGGAATAACATTTAGGGAACTGTAGAAGAGGATAGAAATTCGAAGTTAAGAACATGAATTACAAAAACAATAGGAGCAATATTCTAATTATCAGATTTTAGAGTAGTGAAAATTATCCCTTTAAAGAGATACACAGCATCATATAAAGACTGAAGTCAGAAGACCTATGTTTGGGGCTTGACTTCACCATACATTAACTCTGTGACCTTTAGAAGGCTAGTTGATTTGTTTGAATCTGTTTTGACCTCTTAATAAAAGTAACTTGCTCTCAAAACTCATAGGTTGTTTTGAAGATTTATTACAAAATCATTTTGGAAATGTTAAAGCACAAATATGATATTATTGTTAATATTAATCCTTATTAACAAGAAACGTTTGTACTTAACTGAAATAACTGTTTAAGATGTATCGTTATTTAAGATGGCTTGGTAGAGAAGTTTTAGTGACAACTGAAAAAGTTTAAGCTTCTGTTTATAACACTCTTTGTGGTAGAACACATTATTATAATTGTTCATTGTTAGACTTAGTGCTCTGCTTGTTTATTATAGTGTTCTTGTCTTTATCCTTTGGTGTTTTTGGTTTTTAGATCTGTTGGGAGAACATTTTGCACAATGGATGGGCGTGGAAGCCCAGTCCACATTCATCCTTCCTCAGCAGTAAGTGCCATAGCATTATTTTTGGAGTGTCTTATTTTTAATAAAGGGAAGAAATTTGTAAAGGTGTGGGAATAAGTAATACACAAATGTTTTCTACTTTTCAGTTTGTGGTTATGTTTAGCCTACATCTTTTTTTTTTAAATCCATTTATTTATCTTGAGAGAGGGGTCGGGGAGAGAGAACCCCAAGCAGCCTCATGACATTGAGACCACAGCCTGAGCCAAGATCAAGAGTTAGCTGCTTAATTGATCAGGCCGCCCAGGCACCCCTAGCATATATCTTTATTATATGAAGCTGTAAAGTTACTGATTGGCCAATGCCTTCTGTTAGATTGCAAAATATAGGAATTAATTCAGAAGATTTGGGGCTGTTAGTATTTGACTGGTCTAATGTGGAATAAGGCAGGTTACTGAGTTACCATCCTTAAATAAATTCTTTTGTATAGCTTCATGAACAAGAAACCAAACTCGAATGGATCATTTTTCATGAGGTATTAGTTACCACCAAAGTCTACGCAAGAATTGTGTGTCCAATCCGTTATGAATGGGTGAGAGACTTGTTACCCAAGTTGCATGAATTTAATGCACATGATTTGAGCAGTGTGGCCCGACGTGAAGTGAGAGAAGATGCAAGAAGGAGATGGACAAATAAGGAAAACGTAAAGCATCTAAAGGGTGAGTCAGTCACTTGTTCTAGTAACTTAAGTCCAGGGAGCACAAATATCCAAAGTCTCATATAATTACGGAAATATTCGTACAGAGCTTAGATTCTGGCTCTATCTCCTCAGAAAGCAAAGAGTTGTCATGAATCTCAGACTTTGTCACTTTGACTTCCTTCTTTTCTTCCAGCGACTCGTGTTTTCCTTAATCCCTCTGTTGGACAGTTTCTGTTGAACTTTTGCCATGTGCTAACAACTTACATTACCTCATTGAGTTTTCACAATAACCCTGTGAGGGAAGTACATACCCCCTTTATAGATGAGGAAATACATAGCAGTGTATAACAATTTGCTGAAAAATCCCATAGCTAATAATTCGTGAGTCTGGATTTTGAATCCAAGGAACCTGACTTGACGACCTAAACTCTTAACCATAATGCCATACAGCTTCCCAGTAGTCCATTGCTGTTTTTATTTTGTTTATAAAATTTTATGACTATTACTTCAGAACATCTTTTTCTTTCTTAGGGGATTTTTCTGTGAAATGTTAGATCCCTGGTTGGGAGGCGTAAACAGCCGTACTGAACGAGGACAGAAAGTTTAATTCTCAGCTCACATATACACAAAGCTTTTCAGTAAAGCTTTCAGAGGCTGATTTATAGAGCAAATTTTATTATCCTTTTTTAACATCATGAGAAATAGATGTGGAAGAGTCTTTAGAAATGTATTCTGTTGCAGTGTATAACTACACTACATGTTTGAATTAGGGTCAGTTCTGGCTCTTTAGGCCTCCATGCATTCATTCATTCGTTTATTTATTTTAATTGACAATTTTTTCCATGCTCTTATTTTTATTTTTTTTTAAGTTTATTTATTTATATTTGAGAGAGAGAGCATGAGCAGGGGAGGGGCAGAGAGAGAGGGAGAGAGAATCCTAAGCAGACTCCATGCTGACATTGTGGGGCTCGATCTCACAAACTTGATCTTGTGACCTGAGTCGAGATCAAGAGCTGGATGCTTAACCAGCTGAGCCACCCAGGCACCCCTCCATGCTCTTTTTTTTTTTTTTTTTAAGTTTATTTATTTATTTTGAGAGAGAGAGAAAGAGAGAGTGAGAGTGCGTGTGGGGGAGGGGTAGAAAGAAAGGGAGGAAGAGAGAGAATCCCAAGCAGGCTCCACACCACCAGCTCAGAGCCCAACATAGGGTTCTAACTCACAGACCGTGAGATCATGACCTGAGCTGAAGTCGGACGCTCAACCCACTGAGCCATGCAGGCGCCCGAATGCTCTTTATTTTTTATCCATAGGCTACATTGTTTCTTTTGAAAGGGCAAATTTTAATTTTCTTTTTTTCCCTTGTTAGCATTGAAAAATCAGGGCATCTCCTTCTCTTAACATTTCCAGTACTGAGTTTCACAACTAAAGTTTTAATGGATTAATTTGTAATGTTTTCAGATGGAATCCCAAAAGAAGTCCTAAAGAAAATGCAAAGAAGAAATGATGATAAATCCATATCAGATGCACGTGCTCGTTTCCTTGAGCGAAAGCAGCAGAGGTCCCAGGATCACAGTGACACACGGAAGGAAACAGGCTAAGCAGTGAATCCTCCAATTCAGGAAGTAGGAAAAGCAGCCAGGAAATGTGCTTCTACTTTGACATTTTTATTAAATAGCACTACCAAGAGGAAGTGGTCAGCAGCTGTTACTCGCATATGAGCTAAAAGCAAATCAAAGTTCATCAGTACCAATAAATGGAATTTTCAAAGACAAGATCGGGTTGCCATAGTCTTAGGCAATGATATATGAAACCAATGAAAGACAATACATGTGATATTTTCCTCACTTCAATTTTGCTGGCCTTAACTGGTATCAAATGCTGTCATTGAGGTATTTTCAACGAACATTGAATTGTATTTAATCAGTGTGTATCTCATTCGCATTTGAAGCATTAAAAATTATTTTCCTTAAATCTCTTTAAGGCCTTCTTGTTGCTATTAGAATAGTATTATATCAGGTTATCAGGTATGTGACCATTTCCTTCGGAAGGCTGAACATAAGAGGTTTTGACTCAGCAATACTTAGATGTCTAACTGTTTAATTGCTACAGAGCTTTATAGATATTTAGAGAAAAGACTTAATAATTAGTAAATAAGAAAATTGCCTATGGCAAGATTCTTCGTTGAATTATTATTAATCCTTAAATTGATTTTTCTGGGATTATATAAATTCCTTTTTATATAAAAATATATTGTTTAAAAACAGTAGCTATAGCCATTAACCAAAGGACAGATGATATATGTATTTTTTTTTTTTAGCTGTCCCTACATACTTGTATCAGCACCACGTATGTGGGTGTGACAGTGTTTCAAACAGCCCCTCCGCCTGGCCTACTCTCTTGCCTCCAGCTGATTGGGTTTGACCATTTAAACGTCCGTTATGCTGATCTCGAGATGGGATTTTTTTCAAAGCAGCCAATGCTACTGTCACCAGTGTTTGAGATCGGAACCTCGAGGCTAGTTATATCACACTCAGGCCACACTCAGCACTTGCCCCTCTGTTGTTTACTGCCTTGTATTCTAGTTATTTGTGTATTTGTCTGTCTCCCCCACTAGATTATACGCTCCTTGTGGGCAGGGACTATGTCTTCTTCATCTCTGTATCTTTCATGGCACCTAGCACAGTGCTTTGCACATAGTAGTCACTCAATGTTTGTTAAATAAAGCTATTAGTGTCATTAAAATTCAAAAGGCAGCATAATGTGTGTTTTTAGATATTTTTGTAGAAATTAAGAATCTTAATTTTTTATAGGTAACTAACTATTTTGCAGTCATTTCCTTTGGTGTCTATAAACAGTTTTCTGTGCAATACTAGAAACTTGAGCCTTTATTGAAAAATCACATAAGGACCCAATCTGTGTGTGTGTTCTTTTTTTTTTTGTTTATTTTTTATTTTTTTTAATGTTTTTTTTTATTTTTGAGAGACAGAACATGAGCAGGGGAAAGGCAGAAAGAGAGAGGGAGACACAGAATCGGAAGCAGGCTCCAGGCTCTGAGCTGTCAGCATAGAGCATGACGTGGGGCTCGAACTCACAGACTGTGAGATCATGACCTGAGCTGAAGTTGGCCGCTTAACCGACTGAGCCACCCAGGCACCCCTAGTTTTGTTTTGTTTTGTTTTTTTTTTTAACGTTTGTTATTTTTGAGAGAGACAGAGACAGAATCAGAGCATAAGCAGGGGAGGGGCAGAGAGAGAGGGAGACAAAGAATCCAAAGCAGGCTCTAGACTCTGAGCTGTCAGCACAGAGCCCGACATGGGGCTCGAAGTCGTGAGCTATGAGATCATGACCCAAGCTGAAGTCAGACACTTAATCAACTGAGCCACCTAGGCGCCCCTCTCTGTGTCTGTGTTTATTTTTTTTAACGTTTATTTATTTTTGAGAGACATAGAGATAGAGCATGAGCAGGGGAAGGGCAGAGAGAGAGGGAGATACAGAATCCGAAGCAGGCTCCAGGCTCTGATGAGCCATCAGCACAGAGCCCGATGTGGGGCTCGAACTCACAGACCATGAGATCGTGACCTGAGCCGAAGCCGCTTAACCGACTGAGCCACCCAGGCGCCCCATGTGTCTGTGTTTAAAGTAAGGTCAGTGATGATGGTTCCTCTCACATTCCCTGCACTGTTTGTTGTAGTCCTCAGTGCTCTTGACACTGTCACTACATTAGTCTTACCAGTTTCTCTTCTCGGGTATATTTATCGGTGTATTTTCTTTTTCTTAAATTTTTTAAAAAACATTAATTTCTTTTTGAGAGAGAGAGAGAGAGAGAGAGTGTGAGCCAGGGAGGGGCAGAGAAGGAGGGAGACACAGAATTTGAAGCAGGCTCCACAGAGCCTGATGTGGGGCTCAAACTCCCAAGCAGTGAGATCATGACCTGAGCTGAAGTCAGGATGCTTAACCAACTGAGCCACCCAGGCACCCCATCATTGTATTTTCTTAAATGTGGTGGGGGTATATGTGGATTCTTAGCATGAAAGCTCTTTCATTTTAATAAATTTTAAGCACACATTCTAAATCTATAGTCCATACTCAATTTCATCAGTTGTCCCAATAATGTCCTTTATAAATTTTCCCCCAGTTCAGGATCCTGTCACAAATCGTGTATTGTATATAATCCCTTTTAATCTGGAAAATGTCCTCAGTCTTTCTTGTTCTTTCACATTTAACATTTTGAGTAACATTTCTGACAGTTTTTAGTAATACAGGCTAAGTTATATATTTTAAAAATTCTTTTTAAATTTTATTTTAGAGAGTGAGAGCACAAGTGGGGGAGAGGGGCAGAGAATCTTAAGCAGGCTTCATGCTCAATCCCAGGACCCCAGGATCATGACCTGAGCTGACATCAAGAGCCGGACACTCAACCACATGAGCCACCCAGGCGCTCACAGGCTGTTACCTTCTAGAATGTCCTCAATTTGGGTTTGTTTGTTTCCTCTTGGTTATGCATTTTTTTTATTGGAATACTGCATAATGTATTTCCTCAGGCATTAAATCTGGAGGTACATGGTATATGCCCCTTATTGGTGATATTAATTTTGATTACTTGGTTAGAGGATATTGATTTCTTCAATGTAGTTACTCTTATTAGGAGGGATATGTTGAAATTATGTTAAATAGCCTGTTTCTCATAAGTTATTACCCTCTGGATTTATCATCAACTGATGATTCTGGCTGAATCAGTTTTAGTTTTATGGTTGCAAAATGGTGATTTATTTTTCCTAATTCTTTTTTTAAATATATATTTAATTTTTTTATTTTAATTTTTTTAATGTTTTTATTTATTTTTGAGAGAGAGACAGTGCAAGCAGGGGAGGGTCAGAGAAAGGAAGACAGAATCTGAAGCAGGCTCCAGGCTCTGAGCTGTCAGCACAGAGCCTGACGTGAGGCTTGGACTCATGAACCATGAGATTATGACCTGAGCTGAAGTCGATGCTTAACTGACTGAGCCACCCAGGTGACCCCGAAAATTTTTTAGAGAGGATGCACAAGTTGGGGGGAGGGGCAGGAGAGAGAGAGAGAGAGAGAGAGAGAGAGAGAGAGAGAGAATATCTCAAGTAGGCTCTCTACTCAGCACAGAGCCTGATGTGGGGCTTGATCCCACAACCCTGGGATTGTCACCTGAGCCAAAATCAAGAGTTGGACATTCAACCTACTGAGCCACCCAAGTGCCCCCCAAATTCTTTCCTATACTTATTATGTTATGAGAAAGAGCTTTCTTTGAAGAATTTCAGATGGGAGTTACTAATAGCATAGATCAGGACGGAGAATTAAAAAGCCCAGGGGCTATTTGAGAAGGATGGCAAACAGTCCAGTTTATTTAGTGCATGGAGTATATGTAGGAAAGTAAGAGACTGAAAATGTTGGCTGAGAACAGATTATGGAAGGCTTTAAAAGCCAAGCTATGACATTTAGACTCATTTATATGAGTTTATTGAAGCTTTAAGGTAATTGTGACAAGAGTTTCTGTAAAAATAATTGATTTCCGGGGCACCTGGATAGCTTAGTCAGTTGAGCATCCGACTCTTGATTTCGGCTCAGGTCATGATCCCAGAGTCATGGAATCGAGCCCCTTTAAGGCTGTACACTGAGTGTGGAGCCTGCTTAAGATTCTCTTTCTCGAATGAAATCTGGCCATGTGTAGCAACATGGATGGAACTGGAGGGTATTATGCTAAGTGAGATAAGTCAGTCAGAGAAAGGCAGATACCATATGTTTCCACACATAGGTGGATTTTGAGAGACCTAGCAGAAAACAATGGGGGAGGTGAAGAGGGGGGAAAAAAAGCCACAGAGAGGGAGGGAGACAAAACATAATAGACTCTTAAATACTAAGAACAAACCAAGGGTTGAGGGGGATGTGGGAGGGGGGACAGAGACTGATGGGTTGTATGGAAACCAATTTGACAATAAATTGATTAAAAAAGAATAAAAATAATAAACTTGAAAAAAGAAGATTCTCTTTCTCTCTCCCTCTGCCCCTCTCCCCGGCCCATACTCACTCTCTCTCTCTTAAAAAAAAAACAAAAAAAATTTGATTTCCACTGTGAGAGAAATAGTATGAGAGGAATACTGGATCTAGCTAAGAAGGTGGAAGGAGCCTTGGAGGAACAGTGGTGGTAATGGACAAGTTTCTTCTTAAAAGAATGAGGATTCACTTTCAAGTTACTAAATGAAACAAAACAAAAAGAAACAATGTGAAGACAAATGTATTCATAGAAAAATGCCCAAGGGATGTATTTCCCCATAAAAGAAGAAACATGAATGGTCAGTAGTGAAATGCCATTCTTTTCCATCAGATTGGCCACAGTCGGTATGCCTGAAAAGCGTTGGTGTAGAATAAATTGTTCTTATTTTAGAGAACATTTTGGCGATATGGAGTAAAGTTGAAGACGTGCATAACCTATGACCCAGCACACCCACCTTTAGATTTATATTCTAGGAACTCTTTGAGATTATATAAAATATGCTGTTCCTCGTAATGTTTGACTCACTAGATTTAGCATCAGTTGATGCTCGATGTTAAATACATGAAAATGTTAAATACTGCATTCATAAAAAATGATATATAAACTCCATTATTTCAGTGGAAACAATTGAAAATAATACATACACGTCTATCAGTAGGAAGATAGGTGAATAAATTGTGATATGTTCCTACGGTCAAATTCCTTATAGCATTGAAAGTGATTTTTGAGACTCCTGACGTGTATTCTTTTTTTTTTTTAACATTTATTTATTTATTTATTTTTTAAATGTTTATTTATTTTTGAGACATAGAGACAGAGCGTGAGCAGGAGGAGGGCAGAGGGAGAGGGAGACACAGAATCCGAAGGCAGGCTCCAGGCTCTGAGCTGTCAGCACAGAGCCCGACGCGGGGCTCGAACTCACAGACTGGGAGATCATGACCTGAGCCGAAGTCGGCCGCTTAACCGACTGAGCCACCCAGGCGCCCCTCATTTATTTATTTTTGAGAGACAGACAGAGCATGAGCAGGGGAAGGGCAGAGAGAGAGGGAGATACAGAATCTGAAGCAGGTTCCAGGCTCTGATGAGCCGTCAGCACAGAGCCTGACGCGGGGCTCGAACTCAGACCATGAGATCATGACCTGAGCTGAAGTCGGCCACTTAACCGACTGAGCCACCCAGACGCCCTTGACGCGTATTCTTAAACTGCTTTGTAAAACAGGTGAACTAGTTTACTAAGTTCCCAACAACAATGCAGAAAAAAGTGCCTGCCTGTTGTCCCTCAAAAATCTTCTAATTAGAGACCAAAAAAGGTGCCTCATTATTATGTTAATTTACATATTTAGATACTCACCTTTATCCTTATGTTCAAACTGTCTCTAAGAAATAATTATTTGAATTTGATAAGGCCTGATAGTAAATATTTTAGGCTTTCTGGCCATAGAGTGTTTCTTGAAACTACTCCGCTGTTTTAGTATAAAAGCAGCCATAGGCAGTACATAGACAAATGGATATGGCTGTGTTCCAATAAAACTTTATTTATGGACGATGAAATTTAGGTTTCATAAAATTTTCACAGGAAGTATCGTTCTTTTGATTTCACTTTTTACCACTTGCAGTTTAATCCAGGAAAGATACTTTTCATGCACCAATTCTGATTCAGATTACGTTATTTGTAAGAAGAGATCTAATTTCATGAAGTAGCTGAGATTTTTCTGGCTTTTATTTTTCTTATTTAAAAAAAATTTTTTTTAATGTATATGTATTCTTGAGAGAGAGAGACCATGAGCAGGGGAGGGACAGAGAGAGAGAGAGGGAGACACAGAATCCAAAGAAGGCTCCAGGCTCTGAGCTGGAGCTCAACACGGGGCTCAACCTCCACGAACTGTGAGATCATGACTTGAGCTGAAGCTGGATGCTGAACTGACTGAGCCACTTTTATTTTTCTTTATAGAAGAGTTGATGGGAATGAGCATAATGTTAGGTATCAATAAATTTACAGTCTTTATTCTCCCCCCAAATTTCAAAGTAATCCATATTATTCGTTAGCTGTTCCTTTAACCTTAAAACATGAATAATATAAAACTCTTTTGTGAAACAAAGATTTTCAAAGAAAAGATCACATTACTTGTGCAGATATAATCTACATGTTTCATAATCTAATATTGGTGTTCAGCTAATATATAGGAAATGAGATGCCTAGCACTCAGTTTGGTGCCCTTTGTATATGATGGCTATTTATTTATAAATGATTGTGCTAGTTCCAGGTATGATTATTGACATCGTAAGTTAGGTTTTGAATTAAACAGGTAGTACAGTCGATAAGTGTTGTAGCTTAGGAAGTAGGATAAATCAATTCTAAGCTCAGTTTTTAAGGCAGAGTAGGACTAGGACTAGAATAAAAAGGACAATTTCTGTGGTTGGGGAGAAGAATCAAAGTTGAACAATGGAAAGATCATCACCGTTGCCCTGAGAGGGGCTTTTTTGAAGGGTTTTTCGGTTTCCAGTCTGTAACTTGGGCTAACACGAAGTAGATCAAAGGAATAATTTGAGTGCCGCTCATTCTTGCAGACAGAAAAATCTGAAAGTCATCTTTGACTCAAGTTATCCATTTACAGCATGTAGCACTTGGAGACTGCCATTGCGTGCCAGCCAGTCTGCTACTCCATTTCATTCCCTTTCAAGAAATGGAATTTTTAAGCCCTCTTCACTAATGAGAAATATAATCTCTACGTCTGATTTGATGGCTTAGCTAGATAACCCAAAAGAATAGAGATGGTAAAGGAGTGTCTTTATCAGGTTAGTTTTTATTTTCACTCTAAAGAGACCTTTTCATGCCCCTTATTGCTAACAGGGCTGGCTCAGAAAAAGACATTTAAATCAATAAATATGATGTGGGCTCATATGAATGCTATCTAGTTTTCGTTACTGGAATGGTATGGAATGACTAGTCTTATGGTTGTGTACTATACAGCATTGAACTCACAGTTATTTGGAATATAAGCAACCAGGAAAAAGAAATAACCAGGTTTTTGGTTCATTTTACATAATCTACTTCTATCAGTCATGACCTATTGAGGTAAGTCATTTTTAAAAAAGTAATTTGTAGTGTGTCCTAAATTTGGTACATATTCAGATCAGGCTACATATGTAGGTGCACTTACAAAAACTTCACAGTGATGAACCTGAGGACTTTAAAAATCAGAATTGCTTTCCCCGTATAAAAAATTGTCTTCGTTAATCAAGAGATTTTAACATTGTGTAATTTTTCATTGGATGTACTGAAAGGTGTTTGTTGATCAAGTAAATTATACTTCCTTGAACCTTTATTATTGAGTTAATCAAAACTTTGTTTACCAGATCTCAGGTTTGTTTTTTTTTTTTAATGATTATTTTATTTTTGGGAGAGAGAAAGAGACAGAATCTCAAGCAGGCTCCATGCTGTCAGTGCAGAGCATGATGTGGGGCTAGGTCTCATGAAACTGTGAGATCATGACCTCAACCGGAATCAAGAGTTGGACGCTTAACTGACTGAGACACCCAGGGGCCCTCGGATTTTAGTTTTTAACCATTCTGTTCTGAGAAAGAGTTTACTACTATCAGACGGCTGCATATGTGCATTGCTACTAGTAGAACTATCCCTGGAGTGCAACGGAATTTTAAGATTGCTGAGAGAACATTTGTGGGTCATGCCTTGCTTTGGAGACAGTAATAACTCTAGGAGGTGAAGAGCCAGTTCCACAAATTTAGAAAAAAAACCCAAAAACCCGTAACAGTCATTTCAACATTATCCCTTCATTTAAATCCCCTCAATCTTTTTGTGACTTTAAATTTTGGATATGAAAGGGGTCCTTCGACATGCACCTAACTCCCTATTGATCGGCGTGGCTATAACTTCTCTAGGGTTTTTTTGTCCATGATGTTCTGTGTGTATCACTATATTTGAACCAACTTTCCTGAGAGGACTTTTTAAGGTAATGTTATGAGCCACTTCATTCCTCTGTTGGAAACTGATTTAACCTTTAGACAACAGGGAGGGGCCTAAATAATAGGACTAGCTTCCAGATTGTATTCCCACAGGGCTAGTCTTGGCCTAGGAACATGCTCCATTCTGACGTAGTATAAAGATTCAGTACAGATCTTATTTGCCGTCCATGATACATTATAAAACTTGTCTCTATAAATTAGATTTAGGACAAGCCTGAGTAGTGAATGATAGCAAGTATAAATTTAGGTCCATCTCCTACTAAAAAGGCTGTGAAATTTTTTTTCTGGTTTTGTAAATGTGTCCTTTCAGGTGAGCTTCGCCTATAGTCAGTGCCTTGTACTGGGCCAAAATAAAGTGGGCACTGTAGGTTGGTACCTGAGTCGGTGCATTTGGTATCATGCTCTTTACCTATCCCGTGGGAATCATATCCGTGAAGTTACGGGGCTGAGATATTTCAAAGCTGTTTAAATGGCAAAACTACTTACTGAGTAATGGTAAAGTATATTCCTTTTGGTTTCATTAAAATTTGGATTTTAAATTGGTACAGTGGGTTAGGTTTAAAGTTTTGCTTTAAGGGGCACCTGGGTGACTCAGTTGGTTAAGTGCCCAACTTTGGCTCAGGTCATGATCTCACGGTTTGGGGGTTTGAGCCCCGCTGACAGTTCAGAGCCTGGAGCCTGCTTTGGATTCTGTGTTTCCCTCTCTCTCTCTGCTCTCCCCACTAATGCTCTGTCTTGCTCTCTCTCTCAAAAATAAATAAACATTAAAAAAAAATTTAAGTTTTGTTTCATTAATCTCTTGTGGGTGTGTGGGTAGCTCAGTTGGTTGAGCGTCTGACTCTGGATTTGATTTAGGCTTGGCTCATGATCCCAGGGTCCACTGTGGGATCAAGCCCCACCTTGGGCTCTGTGCTTGGCATGGAGCCTGTTTGGGATTCCCTTTTTCTCTCCCTCTGCCTCTCTTCCCTGCTCATGTTCTCTCTGTAAAAAATAAAAAACAAAAAACAAAAAACAAATCTCTTAATGTTTGAGAAATGCCTTTACTTTGTGGCTTTTGCGATGCAGCTAGCTCATGCTGTTTATAAAAGGTCAAGTTAAAAAGTAGCAGCCTTAATTTGCGGGGTGCTTGAAGACAAACACCCATAGAGGAATCAAATGAATTTTTTTCTGAGGTTTCATACTCACTAGATGTTTTACATATATATGTATGTAAATATAATATTTCCTGGCATATGTGTGTGTATACACACACACACATATATCCTGGTATAAAATATAAAATAAGAGGTACGATAAAGGTTTCCTGTATAGGTTTTGAGAAATGAACACTCCTCAAAATAGCATGTGAACAATGCAGGTTTTGCTAATGGTGCTTGCTGTGACTCAGACCGAAGACCTACTATTGAGTATTCTGATAAAAATAGCTTCAAACTGGAAGAACGTGACCATTTATTTTTATTAATATGGCTACTTACTGAAACATTTTCTGAAACTAAAAGCCAGGATGATAACACATTAATACAGTATATGTACTAAGACTTTATCATAGTTAGAAAAAACGCCCCCAAAACTCAGTATTTGTTTTATGATTTATTAGGTTATCTTCTCTAACTTAAGGTGGCATCTGAAAACAAAGCCATTTGGTCACTGCTCAGGTAACTGCTAACAGTGACTCAGCCTTTGGGACTTCTAACCAAGGATAACCTTTCTTTCTGCCCTTACACCATTAGCAGGAACAGCTTACTACTGTAAAAAGCTCTCTTTATTACCTCAACCACAATTATTGCTCTTTAAAATGCACAGGTTTGGGTTTTAATGTTTATCATCTGGACCATTTTCCCCTCATTTTGGATTTATTGATTTGAAAGGTACAGTGTTCAAAATGAACTGGCAAATTGTAATCTGTTTTTCTTCTCCCTGAATGACTTCTGAAAACAAATGCATTTTTACATTTCTATGTCTGATGACACAGCAGTCATTAACATAACGTCAGTGCACTTTTGGTTAAGCTATTCCATACATTCAAATATCCAAGCTAAAATCAATTGATTTGGGAATTCTAAATATCCAGTACTTAAAATTACAGGTCTGTCTGAAAATACAAGACAGTTATTAACAAATAAAAGAAAATTTGGGTGGCCCGTTCATGATATAGCTCCTGTACCTCAGATTCTGAGATTAGAAATGTAACCCAATTAAGCTACTGCTTTTACTGTAATAAAACAATAACTCCTTTAGATTTTTAATTTAGAATTTGTCTACTTCCAAAAAGGATTGAAAGTAACCACTATCAAACTGGAATTAGAAAGGCTGCAGAATACAGAACATCTTCAAGCATTTTGCCTAGCATAAATATTCACTCTTACGACATGATGGCAAGGCTTTTCTTTGCAATGCAAAACAGTCTCTGTCTCCTCTCTTAACTGCCAGATTCTTCTCTCATCCTAAGTAGGTGAGACATATTTTGGGAAAAACATTAAAAGCCATTTAAATGATTAAGCAAACTTCTTTAAGCAAAACTGCTTAACACACAGAATTATTGTATACCTAATAGGGTTTTATGTTTAACTGGAAAGGGCACTGAAAAGAATTATTGTGTACTTGTTTTTCCTCAAGATCTTTCTGGAAAAATAATCACATTTCTTACAATGATGAAAGGCACAGAACTAAATTCTTGTCTCCTTTATTGCGTTTGTGCTATTAATGAAATATTACAGTTTATGCCTTAGTAAGAATGTACTGGGAAGGTTATTAATTGATATTGACTACCATAGTTATCTTGATACTGTTAGAAGACAAGATGCGCCAGCCAACTTTGAAGCGCTTGCATTCCCAAAAGCTGCTAATTAATAAGCAATATTAAGGTGGTCCCACTGAAATACACGGCTAATAGTTAAACTCTTTTTCCAAGAATGTAGGTTAGCCACACCGTAGAAGTCCCCGTAAAGGTGTCAAACTTCTCCTTAAACTAATCGAAATCTTTGAGACTCATTTTTTGATGTGACTAAAAAAAAAATCCTCCTGCCACAATTTTAGTCCAATTCTGTAGCCCATATATGATACTCTAATTCTTTACACTGAACTAGACCCATTTCACACACACACGTCCGCCAAAATGTCCGCAGAACTAAAGGCTATCAGAAGGCCAGCTTCAGACACCTCATAAATGGCCTTCACGGTCCTCTGGGCCGATTATTTAGGTAACCTACAAAGAGATTGGTAGTTCTGTTAGAATCCAAGCGTCAGCTTCTCCAAGCGTCAGGAGGGTGCGCATAGGGCAGGGAGGATCTTAAACCCCATTTCATTCCCACTCCCTGAGACGTAAGAAACCACCCACGGTTTGAAAGTAGGCGGGGGAGGAGCGCTGCAGCCGCCTGCCAAGAGAGCGCTCTGCAAGGAGGCCGTTTCCCTGAGTCACGAAGAGGGTGGGAGGCTGGGCCCATCTGCCCACGCCACGTCCTCTTCGTATGGGACTCAGTTTAAATAGGTAGGGCCCACAAGGAAAGGGAGTAACACCGCCATTCCTCAGAGCGGCCCAACAGCCACCCTATTCCCAGGAGACACCACATTTCCCTAGAACTCGCTCTGCACTCCGGCAGCAATCAGCCGACCCTTCCTGACCAGCATCACGTGCACCCGGAAGTACGCGGGTGGGACCTAAGCGCCCACGGAAATGACGTCGGGCACTGCTAGTCGCATGATGTGGCAAAATGCAAAAAAAAAAGGAGGGGGGAGGAAAAGAAGGAGGCTGGGGAAAGTGATGAGTCCAAAAAAGTAGTCCCTTCGATTCCTCTAATTTACCCTCGTGGCGCAGCAGTAAGCGAGGTCCTCGGCGCATTGCGCCCCGAATTCCTGCGCCCCACGGCACCGCGGCGCTCCGTGGAGGGGTACATAAGGCGGAGGGGGTGAGGCGACTTGGGCGGAGTTCTGTCGTCGGGATCCCTCCGCAGGGCTCAGCCGTTTCCGGAGTCTGCGCTGCGCCCGGTTCCGCCATTGCGGCTCTCGCGGACCCTGGAGCCTCCGCCCCCGACCCGAGCTCTTTCGTCTGCCTGCCAGTTTCCTGCGTCCCCGGAGAGTATCCTGCTGAGTCCAGCCTTCCCCCTCCCCCTTCTCCTCCTCTCCCTTGGAGAGCCCGGGCAGCCACTGCCCCGCAGCCCCAGTGACAGGAGGAGACCATACACCCCGGCAGCGCCATGGCCCAGATTCTGCCAATTCGTTTTCAGGAGCATCTCCAGGTGCGGCTGGGTCGGGCCCGTGAGGCCTGTGGAAAGGGTGGTAGGAAGGAAACGGCTGGAGTCTGGGCCCAAGCAAATAGAGCAAGATCGGAGGGGGGTGGGTAGAGGTGCTTGGGGTATTGGGGTAGAGGGAGGATAGGGGCGCTATCTTGGAAAGCTTAAGGGTTAATGGTATGGGGCTTGGATAGAAAGGACGAGAGTCGGGGTGCAAAGGGCAGCGAGGCCAGGCCTGGGTTCGAGGGCCTCTATTTTCGCTTCCTGGGTGGTGAGAACTGCGCATTCTAACTCCCTCCCCCCTCGCCGTTTTATTCAGTTCATTCATTTCGGTAGGGTGGGGGGGAGGGAACGATTCTCCCGCGTTTCTTCCGCAGCAAGGGTTTTCTGTCCCTAGGCCAGTGCAGAGCTGTCACTTCCCATTGCTCTTCTCTTCCCTTTCCCCTTCGTGTCCGTACTCAGCAGTCGTGGGGCGGGTGGGCTGGGGAGGAGCAACCTTTTTTCTTCCTCCCTCTGCGGCTCTCAACTGGGAAAGGCACCTTCCCCTGGGGTTGGGTGGAACGGCGACTTGCCTCTAGCTTTCCCCGAGGCAGTAGGAACAGAAGGTCACTGAAGGAACAGAAGGAGGGTAGCATGGGGGAACGTATTTCTCAGGGCGGTGTCAGTCTCAGAGTGCGTGGGGTCAAGGTCCCTAGGGGTACTCGTCTTTTTTTTTTTTTATTTTTCTTTTTTTGATTTCTCTGGGGATGGTGCGGCTTTTATCCCCTCTTTCGTTTTAAGAGGTGGGAACGAGTTATCCATAGGTTATCTTGGGGTCTGCTGGAGTATCGCAGGTAGTTGTGGGCTTGGCGTAAGTTCCCTCCCTCAGGATTGCATGGAATTGAATCGACTCCTGGAGATAGAGCACACCTGTTCTGAGATATGCAAGGTTTTTGGGGCTGTATTTGGCTCACTTTTAGTAGATTCCAGAGTTCTTCCCCGTGGTGCATTTTCCTGTGCAACATACTGTCTTATCTGGCAGTTTGCCCATGGCGGGCCCAGGCAGATGATCTTTGGAGGGCTTGACTGAAGTAAGCCTCTTCTGAGCGTCTGATTTTCTTAGTTCACCAATCCTGGTTTTGACTTTGGCTGCAGTAATTTTTTCATATATTTTGCTTTCTTCTCAAATACCCCCTTAAAGAGGCCTGCCTCAGCTAATCTTCTAAAGGCCTGAATTCATAATGATAAAAGATGCTACAGTTTGACGTGACTTTAACGTTAGTGACCTATTGGACACCTTACCATTGAAAGCTCTTTTACCTGCTCCAGTTGGTATACCTAAAGGATTCTGGTTAATAAAAAGGTTAATAAAAAGGAATGTTACCGATAGCCTAAGTATAACGTCATGTTTCTTTAGGGGTATTATCATCTTTGCTTGCATCAGCGAGAAATTTTTTTCCTTTAAGTCTTGAATTGTAATGAATCTAAAAAATAAGCAACACTTCCTTTAGTTATCTGTGCTTTTCAGAGAACTCGTTTGAAGTAATGGAACACTTTTACAAAAGGTTAGAAAAACGTTAAGTGACAGTAGACACAGAGAAATTCTTGGTTTTGCTCCATCCAAGTTTTAGTGCCGTGGCCTTTCTGTCAAAGTGGGGTGTAAATGAATGTAAAGAGTGGGGAACGTAATATTTGTGGGTGTGAGGGGAAAACACAAGCTCATTCTCGCACTAGAGTGTTTCTGAAATACAATCTTTCTGCAGACAAATGTTTGTAAATTGTAAACAGAAACAAGTACAGTTGGTGTTTACAAGACAGAGGTACATCCCATTAGTAAATCCTATTTCTTGACTAGTGGTAATTTGAGCACTAGCCTTTCTTTCTATTAAAGAGGAAATAAGAATTGTTAAATAATCCCAAAGATTGGAATCCAACCTTGTCACTAATTGAAGACAGATTTTAATATGGGTCTGATTTCTCAGTTTCTGCAAATTCAAGTGAAACCATTTCCTTTTGAAATAATTTGAAGATTTGAGTGTAAAGCAGCTTTGCAAATGTATTTGAAGAATCCTGTCATTTTTTTGCAGGAATATGCCATGCCTAAAGTTAAGCTTGCTAGTGGGACTGTGAACTCCCCCTGATAATGGTTAATTGTGCCAAGGGCCCCAATCGCCAACGTCTTAACAGAGTATCTCCTAACTTCTCATTTTTATCCTTTCTCTTTTTAAAAAATTAGTATTACTTTAATAGGCATCTCAGGTCTTGGCCTGAGTTCTGCCAGTTTGCTAAGTAGCAGAAAATTTTCTGAAACACTTAGGATAAAAATTGGGAACAAGAATTGAGGAACTTGAGTGTAGAGTTAGTTTTTGTGAAAGTTTCTGAAGGTGAACTGTAAATGAATTTGTTTTTAATTGTTCTGGCCAACTGAAGGATCTGTCATCAAGGTTTGGAACTACATCAAATGAATGTTAGTATTTTAAGTTATGAAGGGCTTGTTTTGTTTTGTTTTGTTTTTTAGGATTTCTAGGCCGATAGTCAACAGATAAGTGCCTATTTGGGCAAGACATTGCTAGAGTTGCAGATTCTAAAAAAAATCCTAGACTACACATAATGTTGCCTGCAATTCTCAATTCTTGTAAAGATACGTTAAGTATCTGTATACCGATTGGCACATTCTACTGTATATCCAGGTTCTGGAGTTCTGCAGTTAAAAATCTCCCCACTCTTTTCCCTTTGATCCATAAATGCAGGCCTGAAATGTGTTGTGAATTGAATGGTAGGGGTTCTTGCTATGGCTGTTTAGATTTGCACAGAGAAAACAGTGCCCACTATTACCGTGATATTCTGTATGCTTAACTGTACTGCCTGGAAGAGACGTACCTCCTGGAATTCTGCTATAGTCTACTTTGGGAATGGCTTTCAAGTTTAAGATGTATCATGTTTTTCAGAATTTTCCTGATGGTCTATTTACTTAGCTTAAAGGGGTGTGGCTAATTGTAGTGAATATGCTTTTGCACTCTGTTTAGGAGATAATGTAAGATGTGAAACTGTGTGTATAGAACCACGGTCGTGTTCATTTTAGTGTATAGTGAAGTATGTGATTTTAGAAACCTTAACCTATGATATTTGAATTATATTTAACAGTATGTTTTTCCTGTTACTGTTACTGATGTGATTGTTCCTTTTGAGAGTTACTGTCCAATAGAACTTTCTTCTATGATGAAAATATATACTAGCGGGGCTGGGTGGCTCTGTCGGTTGAACATCTGACTGCTGTTCAGATCATGATCTCGCTGTTAGTTCGAGCCCCACATCAGGCTCACTGTTGTCAGTCTGTCAGCGCAGAGCTGACAGGTCCTGTCTCCCTCTCTCTGCCCCTTCCCCGCTTGCACTCTCCCCCAAAATAAATAAATATATTTTAAACAAGAATATATACTAGCTTGTGTCACTGCGGAACTAAGTTTTTACTTTAATTTCTTTTTAATTTAAATGTAAATGACCACATGCTATTGTCTGCTACATTGGACTGTACAATAAGAGGCTTTGTAAGAGTGAAGATTTATCTGACCACCCATATTTATATGTTTAGAACATTTTATTAATCAAAATTAAAACATTCATTATTTGAAAGTGTTAGTTGAAAACAAAAATGTTAGTTAAATACTGTCTCTTTTGGGAAGTGGTGGTGATGAACAATGACTAGTGAATGAAGGGAACAGTAGACTTCTTGTGAGAGCCTGGTTTGCCTTATGAATGTATGTGGCTGGGTGCTTTCAGTCTTCACTTAATCCCCGCAGATATCCTTCTTAAACACTTAAAAAAAGTGAGACTCTGTCCAAGGGACCACAGTGTCAGAATGGGATTTGAACCTGGGTCTTCGGACACAAAATATTTCAAAGAAATAGAATGGTTGGCCTTAAGAGAAGTTATACAGTATCCTACTTTGCTTTTTTCCATTGGACTTTGCTCTGAGGATGTTCTAATTTCATCAGGAATGTTAAAATTTCAACATGTAAGGAGTATAAAATTTTCAAATGAGATATTTTACATTCCTTTCTCGGGGTACTGATTTTTCAAAATCTGATTTGTATTTTACACTTAAAGCACATCTCATTTCAGACCCTCTTTTCATTGGAAATATTCTATATTTAGCTTTCATAATATTTACAGTTGAAAAAGCCAATTTGCGTATCTAGGTTATTCCAAACATACTTAAGTTTTCCATAATTGAAACAATTACCAATTACTATTTAGTTTTAAAATAAATTCAGTCACAGTAACATTTCAAGTGCTCAGATCACATGTGGCTTGTGAATGTGGCTATAGTATTGGAGAACACAGGTTAAGACTAACCTCTTCTGGGGGCGCCCGGGTGACTCAATTGGTTAAGTGTCTGACTTTGGTTCAGGTCATGATCGTGCTGTCTGTGGGTTCGAGTCCTGCATTGGGCTCTGTGCTGACAGCTCAGAGCCTGGAGCCTGTTTCAGATCTGTGTCTCTCTTTCTGGCCTTCCCCAAAGTTTTTTTTTAAAGGCTAACCTCTTCTGTTTCTCAGTAAAATAGGGCTGCAAAAGTAAAATAGGCTTTGCAAAGTTAACTGTAAAGGTCTGAGGTCCTATATGTGATCCTTGATGGTCCTTGATGTAGCACTTTAGGAACATTAATTGTGGGCCATAAAATTTTTGTCCAGTGCATTTTATTCATGTATCTCACCACCAGAGACACAATATTTTATTTGCAGACCTAGATTTTAATGGTTTATAAATATTTGATAATTACCTAAGATTTCAGTACTTATCCCCAGCTGTGTTAGACTAGGGACAAAGTGGTGAACAATACTACTATAGCTTGCATCGGTGAGTTGTCAAAGGCGGTCCACACATAATTGCAACATGTTATAGAATGTTTGATGCTGTGCAGGGCTTAAATATTCATATGATATAAAAGTAATCCCTCTCTGAAATGTGCCCCAAAGAAAGAAATTTTTAAATTACTTTTTTATTATATTCCATGAGCTCTCAGTGTATGCCATTGGTACGTTTTAAATTAGTGTTCCTGGGTCAGATACATATGAGAAGCCTGCTCATATCTGATACAATACCTACCCAGAAAGCCAGTCACACCTTCACTAATGTTATATATGTCCTCTATGTTGAGGTGAATGTTCTCACTTAGGTGGGAAATGAGTTCCTAACTGATATTTCAATCCTTTATATTAGAATGAGGTTGTTTTTTCTAAATTTATTTATCTATATGCCATGCTAACGCCACTTCACAAAGTCAACTTGTAAGCCGCAGCGAAGTTTGCAGCTCTAGATGCTTTCCCCTCCTTGGCCAAGTGCCTGTGGCTAATGCTCTTAACCAAAGGGATGGCAGGAGGCTTGGATCTGAATGTGTTATACAAAACCCAGTTGTCAGACTTGGATTTTGTGTCTCCTTTTTTTGTGTGTTATGAAAGATATAATTTATTTTGTGTGTCCCCCCTCCATGCCCCAGGTCATGATCCTGGGGTCGTGGTGTCAAGCCCCATGTTGGGCTTCACATTGAGCATGGAGCCTACTTGGGATTCTCTCCTGCCTCTCACCCCTACTTGTTCTCTCTCTCTCTCTAAAATAAAACAAACTGTTATCAAATCTTAATTATCCTGATATCTACGAGATCAAATTAATTGACCACTATAGTTATTTGAACACCTACTGTGTCCTGAGAACACCGCTAGATATTGTATGCTCATGATCTTATTTAATTAACAAAATCCCATCAGATAGGTAGGGTTAGCCTTATTTTGCACTTGAGGAAACTGAAGTTCGTGGCAGTTAACCTGTAGAGTCAAACAGCTAGTGAGTGGGTGGTCAAACTTTCATACTTGGTCTTTTTGCAGTGTGGCACGTCGATGAATGGTCTGTGTAATTTGAACTGCAAAATGTAGCACAATTTGTCTGCATCTATGCTGTGGTGTGCTTTGATATACATGTTCTGCCAGTGGTTTGTTTTTAGGTCAGTTTTTTTTTTTTTTAAGTTTTATTTTGAGAAAGTGAGAGTGCACGCTTGCATGCTCAGTAGCAGGGGAGGGGCAAAGAGAGGGAGAGAGAGAGAGAATCTTAAGCAAGCTCTAAACTTTCAGTGCGGAGCTGATGTGGGGCTGAACCCATGAATCGTGAGACCGTGACTTGAGCTGAAATCAAGAGTCGGACACCCAACTGACTGAGCCACCCAGGCACCCCAATAGTTTTATATTATGAGAAAAGCCTTAGGGCCTATGCTTTAAGTGGCTATTTAGATGATGTTTTTAAAGGGCTTTATTCAAGTTCCCACTAGAAAATTGTGCAGAATGATTGGGATCAGGTTAACTGGTAACACGGATTATCTTTATCCCTCTCAAAGCTGAACTTCTCAAACGTGTCTATAAGAGTTTTTCTTAATGACAAGAGCGTGAATATATTCTAGTTTAAAGCCACTTGTGAAAGCAGGAAACTTTTTTCCATTTTACTGTTTTATTTATGTTTTTGTAAATGTAATGTAAATGTTTTTGTAAATGTTTTATAATGTAAAACTTGAATAGAACTCTAGGAAAACAGTGGCACTTGAGGTGGGGGGAGGAGGAAAGTGGGAGTTGAACATGCTTGCTCAGTGCGAATAGCATAACCATAGAGGGAAAAATGGTTACAAGCTCATAGGGTTGTGCTTTAGAGGCAGAACTACCAGTAATATTAGTACTTCCTGTTCTGAATCATTGGGTAAATAAGCACTTTTAAGTTCTGAAGTAAAGCAGATTTTAAAGCTTATTTCTGAAAGAATAGGAATTGAGTGCATTGAAACCATTTTGCCACACTAAAGAATTTAAATCCTGCTGTGTTCTATTGTGGAAAATGTCTCTGATGTTTTGCTCTTATCTTTTTATCTTTTCTGAACTTCCTCATTAAGTTCAAATAATACTTTTTGGCAATGTAAAGTTAGACTGGGGTGCGTGTTTGTGTTTATATCATAATACTTACCTTATACAGACACTCAAGTATTCTTTCTTAGCCCTGTGCTAGAGCAGAGTCTTCCTTTATGCAGTAGAGTAGAATATATATGCCATGCTAAAGGAAAAAAAACTACTATCTATCCAGTTATTGAAGCCAAGATCTTGGAATTACACCGGATTCTTTTCCTTTTCTTTTCTTTTTCTTTTTTTAATGTTTATTTTGAAAGAGAGAGAGAGAACACGAGCAGGGGAGAGGCAGAGAGAGCGGGGGAGAGAGAATCCCAAGAGAATCCCAGCATAGGGCTCGATCTCAGGAACTGCAAGATTGTCTATGACCTAAACTGAAGTCAGGAGTTTGACCCTTAACTGATTAAGCTACTCAGGTGGCTCTTTCCTTTTATTTTCCGCATCCAGTCCATTTCTGGAGTAAGGAAGGGAAGAATTCTAATAGTGATGCACACTGGGGATCCTAGGCATTGCAGTTTCTGATGACACACACACAAGCACGTATATATATATAATGCTTCGAACAACAGAAATTTATTTTATAAAAATAAATAAATTATTTATTTAAATAAATAATTTATTTTATAAAAATAAAATGTCCCGTTTAGAGGACAGAGGCTGAAATGAATCCTCTAGAAGAAGATACGGTTTTGGCAGGATTGTATTCTTCCTTGAGGCTCTAGAGGAGAATCCATTTGATGACTCCCATCTACAGACTCTGAGAATCAGAGTAGATGAAAATCGATTTGGGAGACTTAGGTTCATCTGTTTCTGACTAGCTGAGAAAAAGGACTTAAAAACCACCACAGTGAAGCCAGAGATTAACCATGTATGCTCAACTTGGCAAATAGCTGATTTTGGATTGAGGATGAATAATTATGGGAAAAAAACCCATAGGGAGAACATGGTTTACAAAAAATACATGTTTTTCCCCACTCTCTGGGGTACCGTATATTTCTCTCTTTTGAACTGTGTAAATCTAAAGTGATTTTTGCCATACAATATTCTTCAGGAAGGAGTTTCCTTATATTAAAAGCCTTACCAAGTCTCCACATTTATTGAGTCGTCTCACAGTACCTTCTGTTTTGAATACTGCTGCATGTGCATTGAAGGCTGTCACAGGTTTGAAATCCGTCTGGATTGGTAAGAGGTAAATGTAACATATTGTTCTCTGGCCTCACAGTTATAACTGTTGGAGGGGGTAAGGAAACATTTTAAGTATCCCTCAGAAATTCAGTCCATTAGGGGCATATTTCTGGAGATCATAATCCAGAAACAAGTGAAAAAAACAACTCCCCTAATATGTAGATGGAATTTAGTCATGCTCTACAATTCCCATGATTGTACCTTAATGGATTTGAAAATTTTTTTTTTTCTTTGTTAATGTTTGTTTATTTTGAGAGAGAGAGAGAGGGCAGATGTGTGTGAGTGAGAGCACAAGCGGGGGAGGGGCAGAGAGAGAGAGACACAGAATCCAAAGCAGGCTCCAGGCTCTGAGGTGTCAGCACAGAGCCGGACATGGGGCTTGAACCTCACTAGCCACGAAATCATGACCTGAGCTGAAGTCAGACGTTTAACTGACTCAGCCACCCAGGGGTCCCTGGATTTTTTTTTTTTTTTAAAGCACTTTAATGGATGGAGAGGATTTTCCAGTGTTTATGAAAACACTGATGTAAAAAAAGTACGTATGAAGAGTTAAGATGGTTTCTGAAATGTAAAGAGTAGAAAAACATTTTCTTTTTTTTAGTATTTATTTTTGACAGAGACAGAGTGTGAGCAGGGGAGGGGCAGAGAAAGAGGGAGACACAGAATCTGAAGCAGGCTGCAGGCTCTGAGCTGGGCTCTGAGCTGGGCTCGACGCAGGGCTCGAACCCACAAACCGTGAGATCATGACCTGAGCCGAAGTTGGTGCTTAACCAACTGAGCCACCCAGGTGCCCCAGAAAAACATTTTCAAGTCAATTATTTTATAATTTTATTTATTTATTGTTAAGTAGGCTCCATGCCCCCAACATGGGGTTTGAACTCCTGACCCTGAGATCAAGACTCTCATGCTCTATTGACTGAGCCAGCCAGGCACCTTGTAAATTATTCTATAATTTTAAATGTCTTTGTAAACTAAGGCAAATGACTATTCGAAGTATATATTAAGCATATCTAATTCCTAAGAATTTATATTAACAGGGCCAAAGATCTTTTAAAATTCATAGAACTTAAAATTAACCATCTTAAAGTGAACAGTTTAATGGTACATTCACAACATTGTGCAACCATCACCTATATCTACATCCAAAACCGTTTCATGTCCCCAAAAGGAAACCCCAAATTCATCAAACAGTATCTCTTTCCCACTCCCCTCCCATCCCCTGCAACCAATAATGCGCTTTCTCTCCCTATGGATTTACCTATCAATGGAATCATACAATATGTGACCTTTTTTTCTCTTAACTTTTACTAAGCATAATGTTTGAGGTTCATCTGTGTTGTAGTATGTACCCCATACTTCATTCGTTTACTGAGTTAATACTCCATGGAGTAGAAGATACATACATTTTATTTGTCCTTTCATTAGTTGATGGACATTTGGATTCTTTCCACCTGTTGGCTATTATGAATGAATGGTGCTGCTGTGAACATTAAAGTTGTTGTTTGAATACTCACTTTCAGTTCTTTTGGATATATACTGAGGAGTGGAAATGCAAGGTCATATGGTTTAGAACTGTGTTTTAATTTTTCGAGGAATTGCCCAACTTTTTCAAAGCTGGTGTACCATTTTACATCCCCACCAGCATTGTATGAGAGTTCTAGTTTTCCACATTCTAATTAATACTAGTTAAAAGCTTTTTTGAGTGTCTAGGGAATGGTCTGCTTGCTAAAATAAATACCCCACTTGGGCACATACAGTATTTTTAGTTCTGTCTGTTCTCTCCCAAGTTTTATAGCTCTGTCCTCCCTTAAATTGTATGTCCTGCTTTAGATGGTATTTCAGTTTCTTTTGAGACACCGTGTATTTCCCTACATATATTTGGGCTAGGCATGCATCCTTTGTAATTGCACCATTGTAATTGCTGTGGGCTTGTTACACACCGAATAGGGGCGGCCATAGCTCATTTACTGTAGAATTTTCTGTATTAGCATAGTGTCTGGCATACAGTAGCTGCTCATTTGTTGTTTAAATGTGTGATAATGAGAAAAAATACTATAGAACTGGGAAGAGATCTGAGGAAATCCTTAAAAGTTTTTTTCTATTGGAACTGGAAGAAAGCTTCAGGAAACTGTTAGCATTATCTGTGGCATGTAAAGAAACTTGATACAATAGGAATAGAAAGACCCATGGTGATAAAGAACTGCAGTAATAGAATATATACAGAAACCAGTGACCCTGGAGCAGTTAGGGGCAGATTTGCCCCAGTGGACATCAGCAGTTTGGAAGATTAACTTTAAAATCTTCAAAAAATTTTTCAATTTAGAGTGAAACCTCAGAATTAAAACAAGAGGAGGTATGACAGAATAGGTCACAAATCTAAGAGTTATAGAAACCAAAATAATTGGAATGGAAGCACTTTTCAAACAATGGAAGAAAATTTAACTGCTATGAAGGAAGAAGCAAGATTTAAAGGGTTCAGCGTTGAGACAGGCCTGGGGAAGTTTTAGTACCATGAATTAAAAAAAAAACAAACTACAACCATCCATAGTTTCCCCCCTCCCTAACCAAAAAGTCAGGGCAGTCATACGTTTTTAGCCGAATGTCAGACAGTGAAGCAGTATCTATAGGATTTGGGGATGGAAAGTTTTTTCTGCTTTTTAGAAGACATCAGCTACGTACAAACTGTATACTCTAAATTCTCTGAGCCTAAAACCTGTTATTTTTCCCTGTAGGTTGTTACCTTTGTAGTAATGACAAATTTATAGCTTAACAAAGTAAAGAAAGGCAGTTTCACACAAAACTTCTGCTTAAATAGCAGGCTATAAAATACTGAACTGATGTTAAGTTGCCAAATAATAGATGGACAGTAGGTATTAGAAGATAAATCCTGGTCATTCAGTCATTTTAATGTTTCAGACTCCCTGAATTTGTTAATGATTTTGAGAAAGCTTGTAACTCTTCATGCTGAGTGTTAATTCATTGACTGTTGAACTTCGAATTTTTGGCATTTAGGTTCACAAGGAAATATTCTATTGTTTCAGATGTAAAAAAATGGTTCTGGCCTTGTAACTTGTAGCACCTGTGTGCTGATCATGCTTTAAATGATTGCTCCAACTAGGAAAATGAACATTAACTGCATGATGTCTAATTTTCTATCAGGTATGTTGGTATAGGGTAGAAAAAGACCTGAGTATGTGCAACAGTAATGGGGTTGAGCTTATTAATCACTGGGCTCCCATTTAAAAATACATTTTGGGAAATTGTTGAGAAGTTGTGTCATAGAATGAAGTTTCTTTGAGACCTTTACAGTTTTAATAGTAAGGAAACTGACCAGATAGATGTTTTGGTTACTTTCACCAGGAAACCCAGCCTGTGGTGTCTGCCTAGGGACATTCACATCATCCTTTGAAGACTTTTATGTTAGGTCAGTGCTAAGTATTATAATAGTGAACCCTCAAAGTAAGCCTCATTTCTAGTTCTTCAAAAAGAATGTTTGGATAGTCTACAAGCCCCGCCCCCTTCCCCTAACACACTTACAGACATACCTATAATCAGTTAGGACTTTGGTAGCATTCACTTGTTCTGTGCCAGCCGAACGGCATCTATGCAGACAAGGCCCTATAACCTTGGACAATCTGCAAGATTTGAGACTTAAAAACTTACCTATATTCCCCTGCAGTTTGATCAGGATCGAGGTGTAATATTTCATCTCATTATTGAACTGTGAGTCAAATTTAAAGTTTTTAAATTTTCCAGTCAGTAGTTGGCTGTAAGTAGGAAAAATTCTCTTTGGATTTCCTGATACTTCACCAAAACTAATAGTCTTACAGTCCAACTGTGGTTCCTTCTTGAATATAGTACTTAATTTTGGAGTGAGTACCCAGAGTCAAATTCTAAGAGACCGTGATTGCCTCAAAGGCTAACATGAAGTAGAAACAAAGGGTCAGCAAGAGTTAAAGGCATTTTTACTTCTTGCTTGAAATGTGTGGAGCACACAGAACAATGGCCAGTATCCTGTTGATGGAAGAACCAAAGGAATGCTGCATTCTCAGCATTTGTCTTCATTTCCTGTGGAAGACAGAAACTGCAGTTTTTATTTGACATTCTGCTAGTGTCATGGCTAGTTTCAAGGGCTCAGTAAGTGACCGGTGTCAGCATTTTTTTTTTCGCTGTGATTGATATTAGTGAAGGTAGAGGATGTTTAGGGATTTTTAAAGGAAATTATGCTGAGTGAACTACTTGGGATAGGAAGTTAACCAAATCTTCAGGCACTTAGCTTCAAAATAACTAAACTGAAAAAAAGTAACAGCATTGATATCCAGGTATTAGCAGGTCCCTTCTGGCATTATTGACTTAACTCTGTAGTGGTAACGCATGTTAAGTCTTTATCAAGTTACAGGATTCATTTACAGAAAAGGTAACTGAAATAGGACGATACATAGAACCAAAATAGTGTCATCTGAAATACACTAACTCGTATGTACTTCCTTTCCATTCTAACTATTCAGATGAAACAAGGAGGAAGGATCTGAAAAGTGTAAAGCTAAGCACTAGTTACGAAACATAAGTTTTTAGTAATGCTGTCATAAACACAAGAGTTAATGTATTTTGATTTTCAGCTGAGACAGCTGGTAAATGAGTTCTCTTCTGAGTTTACCAGTCATTCATTAGGAAGCAAACTCCTTGAGTATGCCTATAAAGCAGGCTGTTTGCAGTGAATGTTTCTGTTTGATCAAATGTAACAACTTTTGGTTGAAATTAGTAGGCTCAAAGCAAGGCAAATACTCCTTTAATTGTATGATGTTTGTAGACACAAATAATTGTGATTGATTGCTGTGATAGAGACTGTGCTAACAGAGAGTCTCCTCTTTAGTCCAAGAATTGGGTGTTGAAGAATAGCATGGGGGTGCCTGGGTGGCTCAGTTGGTTAAGCATCTGACTCTTGATTTTGGCTCAGGTCATGATCTTGCGGTTCGTGGGATTGAGCGTCTCTCTGCTGTCAGCACAGAGCCTGCTTGGGATTCCCCCTCTTCCCCTAGTCTCTGTCTTTTCCTTGCTTGCTCACATGAGCACTCTTTCCTTCTCTCTTTCTCTCAAAAATAAACATAAAATAGCATGGTTTTACCTGGTCATATTGTCTTCTAGCATTTTCTGCCCTTTATAATGAATGCCTATTATTGGATTGCATATAGCCATAGTCCATTCAGTCCCTTTAATGGTATTTTCATAGTTTAATCACTAATGTATTCTAGTAAGGTACTCACTCACCATCAGTGGGTTCCTGATTCCTTCCATGTATATATGGAGGGTTTCCTAAGCTGTCTTTAGTAATGTGTTTTGAGTAAAGCAAATTGGCCCACCATGGGTTTGACTATGTAATGTTAGTAGGATGACATCAGAGCCATTCTGTTTTGAAATAGTGTGTATCATGATGTCACAGTCCCGGAGCTAGATAACTGTAAAATGACAGAAATCCATAAAATACGTCCATGAAATGTACGGAGTGCTTATGTGGCCCCACACTGTTTTAAGTGCTTGATGAGTGCTAAATCGCTTTAACCTTTCACGTAGCACCTAGGCATGCTTTGCTCAAGCATGGATGGACACTTTCTCTTTTCTGTTTGCCATGTTTACACTCAAATCAAGTATAGTTTCAAAACCAAGAAAGGAAAAAGCTTTTAAGGCGTTAAAAACTGATGAGACTTCAGTGTAGATTTCTGAATCTAATATTGCTGATGTTAAAAAAAATTTTATTTAGGGGTGCCTGGGTGGCTCGGTTGGTTAAGTGTCCCAACTCTTGCTTTCGGTTCAGGTCCTGATCTCAGGGTTCTTGAAGTCGAGCTCTGTGTTGGGCTTTGTGCTGACTGCAAGGAGCCTTCCTGGGATTCTGGCTTTCCCTCCCTCTCTGCACCTCTCTCGCGTTCTCTCTTTCTCAAAATAAATAAAAATAAAAGTAAAAATATTTTTTTAACCTTATCTCTTTGATTTTAATACAGTCTTTTCTACACTTACCAGTTTTTAAATTCGAGAGTCATCATACAGTTGTGTATCTTTCTTCAAAAGCTGTAGGGTATTGTATTGATGATTATCTTAGAAATTGAGGCAGTAGCAATTTACCAAGTATATAGACCTCTCTTTTCTCATATTTTTTTGAAGAAATTGCACCTTATTACATCTGCACATCCTTAATCCTTTGTAACTTTGGGCCTTTGCTATTTGAAAGTTTAGTGATTTCTCGAGAGGAAAGAGCACCTAGATTGAGACGTTCTTCCCTTCGGTTCTCATTTCTGGTAGTACTGAACTTTGCAGAGTTTACCTCCCAAGGCTCCTGCAAGCTGTCCTGAACTCAGAAACTTGAAAGTTCTACTTTTGCCTCTGTCTCTTCGTCTTGTTTGAAATCCTTGTATAACTTTACCAACCGTCCTTCGTATTTTGCCAGAGTTTAATGTTAAGTTACCCTTTTCTCCCTGTTGGATTCTCAAGAAAAACGTCCGAAAACATTGCTCTCCATTAGACTGTGCAATGACAGGAATGTATATTTTGTGCCTTCCAACAGTAGCAGTCACATGTGGCTGTTGGGTACTCGAAATGTGCCTGGTGTGACTGGGGAGCTGAATATTAGATTCTGTTTACTTAAAATTGAAGAGCTGCGTGTGACCAGTCGTTTCTGTCTTGGACGGTGCAGCAGATCTTCGTTCCAGTTGGACAGTCATCCACTTTACAACTGCTTTAGAGTATAACTCTTACTCAATTATATCACTCTTTGGTTTGATTTTCATCTTTACCTTTTGAAAGTTGTATTGTTCCTTCCTACCCTACATATAAATTGCCTATAAAAATCTAATCCTTATAAATTTAATTTTCAATTTCTGTAACCTTATAAGAGAGTAGTATTAATCCCTTTTTAAAACCTTAAAAAATTTTTGCAAGCTTTCATATAAGAACTGGGGAGAGGGGCGCCTGGGTGGCTCAGTCGGTTGGGCGGCCGACTTCGGCTCAGGTCATGATCTCGAGGTCTGTGAGTTCGAGCCCCGCGTCGGGCTCTGTGCTGATGGCTTGGAGCCTGGAGCCTGCTTCGGATTCTGTGTCTCCCTCTCTCTCTGCTCCTCCCCCACTCATGCTGTGTCTCTCTCTGTCTCAAAAATAAATAAACATTAAAAAAATAAAAAAACTGGGGAGAGCCATATTTTAATATTTTGCTTATATGTGCTTTTTTTGTTTTAAACATTTTAAACAGATTCAAGCCATCATGACCTTTCACTTTGAAATACTTCAGCTTACATCTTTAGAAAAAAAATTTTTTTTAATTTATTTTGAGAGAAAGGGATTGCAAGAGAGAGGGAGGTAGAGAATCCCGAGCAGGTTTTGTGCTGTCGTGCGGAGCCTGACACAGAGCTAGATCCCATAAACCCTGAGATTGTGACCTGAGCCAAAATCATGAATTGCACACTCAACCAACTGAGCCATCCAGGCGCCCGTATTTATTTTTTTTAAGTTTATTTTTTTGAGACAGAGAGAGAGAAAAAAAAACACCAGTGGGGGAGAGGCAGAGAGGGAAAGAGAGAATCCCAAGCAGGCTCTGTGCTGTCAGAGCCCCACTGGAACTCTGTATTTTAAAACATGGATACTTATGAAAAGTATAGATCATTTATTTTGTGTGATGTTCCTCCATTTTGATTCCTCAAAAATGGGTCCTCTTGTTTAGTCCGGGTTATATACTTTCAGCAAGAATACCACAGAAGTAATGTCTTTGTACTGCATCATATCAGGAACCACATACTGTCGATTTGACCCATTGCTTGGTGGTATTAATATTGAGGGTTTGATGAAGGTTGTGTCTGACAGGTGTTTTCTCTCTGAGTCTCTTTTCTTCAAGTAATTTAGGAAATACTGTGAGACTATGTAAATATGGTATTCTTCTAAATTTCTTCCATTAATTTTAGTATCCATTGATGATTCTCTGAATAAATTATCGCGATACTTGCAAAAGAATGACTTTTTAACAGTTCTGTTGGTTGGTCTCTCACCATTTTTAAGTTTGCTTTCTTTATAAGGAACAGTTTTCAATTTTTGTTATAAAATGTTTTTTGTTTATACTAGTGTGGACTCCTGATTTCAGAAACCTCTTTTAATCTATAATTATCCTGAAAAGTAATTAATAGTGTGTGTATTGTAAAAGAAATGCTATCTTTCTGTAAGATCATTCATGCTTGACTCTGTAACATTAGTTAGACACATTAAAAAGCAAAGATGGAAGAGACTTTCACTCTTTTAGAAAGGTCTTTTATTTGAAGAGCTTAAATTTAGTTGGATAACTTGACCTGGAATTAT
This sequence comes from Paguma larvata, assembly GCA_030068075.1. Classification (NCBI taxonomy): domain Eukaryota; kingdom Metazoa; phylum Chordata; class Mammalia; order Carnivora; family Viverridae; genus Paguma; species Paguma larvata. The sequence continues at coordinate 55,649,076 of CM057843.1, forward strand.
GTGGCATGGGCACATTAGGAAACATTGGGAAACTCTGGGTTTGCAAAGGTGTAGTATAGGTGTGTGTGTGTGTATGTGTGTGTGTGTGTGTGTGTGTGTGTGTGTGTCTTTGTGTCTTTGAACCAGGTGGCCTAAGCTTTTCTGCACACTGAAGAGTGAAATTCTATGCTTGCTTTACATTTTGTTTTTTTAGTTTTGAGCTCTTTAGGGTAAAGAGAATTTTTGATGGTACTGACCTTATGCCATCTGTTTGCATTAGCTTTCCCAGCTTGCTCCCTCAGCAAGGGTGGTAGAGCATATTTGCCAAGTTTGTGGCAAGCCTTAGCAGTGTTCCATGGTGCACCTAGAAATAGGAATTAAGATAATTTCATACTTTGTATGAAAACGTTACATGGTTCCATGTTACAGTGGTTTTGAAGATTTTTGTTTCTAACTTTAGGCAAATTAAAGAGCAGAATTGAAAGTTTGTAAGTGTAATTTCCTATTCTTAAAAAAAAAAAAAAAGCATTTCACAGTGCCTGAGTAAGTTAAGCAACCAGAGACCACTAATCTATTATCAGTTGTCAAAAGATATTCACACCCAGAGTTTCATCCAACCTGTAGGACAGCTGAATTAAGTAGATAAATGCAAATACAAGAAAACCTAATCTTGAGCGGCCTAAGTACTCATGAGTTGTGTGTTCTGAAAGTATCTGTTGAGCCTTTACTAAGTATCATACATTGTTCTCAGTGCCCTGCATTAAACACAGTTCTGGGGAGGTACTATCATCTCAGATGTTCCAGAGGAGGAAACAGGTACACAGATAACTGATTAGCCCATGAGCATTTAAGTGACAAAACTGCAATTAAAGTCAGATGTTTTGTTCTTATGAAGAATCTACAGAACGAACTAATTTTGGATGACACTTATACTTTATAACCAAAGTTATACGTTTTTATAGTAATTGTCTACTGGAGTGAAGAACCTTCTATGTTCTCTAGATAATGGGGAATCTGAAATACCATCTATATGCCTCACTACAAAAACTAGAAATGCAGTGTTCCCCGCCCTGCCAGGGCACGTTAATCCAAATTGGGGTGAGAGGAGGAGGAGAGGGAAGAAGAAACATTTTTGTATCATTTCTAACCTGTAACTCGAGGACTTTCCAGAGTTTTGGTTTGACTGGTTAACAATAAATTGACTTAATTTTTTGGAAACTAGGCTTAAGTGTCAGGCCCTAGAATAGTGCCACTTATGGATCAGTGCCTAATATGTAGTGTGGAAACCAAACGAATTGCAACATTTGAGTTGGTTTTTCTTTAAAAGAGAGAAGTTGATAATTTGCATGATTTTACTCATGTGCAATTAGTGTTTTGTTTAAAGGGAGGATGGAAATCTATACTTTCATATACATAGGCTATCTCTAAGATGGAAAAACATCTCTAATTGCTGGGGGGAGAGTGGTATTACTGGAAACATAGGTTCCGTACAGTTTTCACAGTATACCCTTCTGTACTGTTTGAATACTTTGCCATATGCATATAATAACTATTCAGAAAAATAAATAACCCCTTTTCTTGGACCTCAGTTTATTGATTCCATATTTTTAATTAAAAAAAACTTTTAAATTTATTTAGAGAGAGTGAGGGGAGTGGGGTCGGGGCGGGGAGAATCCCAAATAAGTTCTGCAGTATCAGGGTGGATCCCGGCAGGGGGCTCAGTCTCACCAACCATGAGATCATGACCTGAGCAGAAATCAAGAGTCAGACTCTTAACCGACTGAGGTACTCAGGTGCCGTGACTCCATATTCTTTTTAATTTATAAAAAAAAGTAGAAGTTTTTTGAAGTTAAAATTTTCACTAGAAATTTCTAAAAAAAATTTTTTTTTTGTTTTTTTAAACATTTATTTATTTTTGAGACATAGAGACAGAGCGTGAGCAGGAGGAGGGCAGAGAGAGGGAGACACAGAATCCGAAGCAGGCTCCAGGCTCTGAGCCATCAGCACAGAGCCCGACGCGGGGCTCGAACTCACAGACCGCGAGACCATGACCTGAGCTGAAGTCGGCCGCCCAACCGACTGAGCCACCCAGGCGCCCCGAAATTTCTAAGCATATGTCAAAACAGAATATTCCCAGGTTCACTAGTAGCAATATTTTGTTGAGAATAAAAAATGTAGCCAGCATTTGGATATTCTCTGAAAATTGCTGCAAGTTTGGAGACTCGTATACCCTCTGAGTTATTAGTGGTTTGTTGCACAGTTTATGTGATCTTTCATATACCATGAGACCTTTATAATTGACTAAGAATTTTGTATGGTTTGTGATGTTTTGAAAATAAAACCTTTTATGAGGGGTGTGGAGCCTGCTTGAGTATCTCTCTCCCTCTCTCCTCTTGCTTGCATGTGCTATTTCTCTCCCCCAAAAAAATTTTTTTTTAAATATTGTTGCTTTTTTTTTTTTTTTTAATTTTTTGTTTTTGAGAAAGAGAGACAGAGCACACAGGTAGAGGGAGGGGCTGAGAGAGAGAATCCCAAGCAGGCTCCACACTGCCAGCACAGAGCCCCCATGCAGGGCTCAAACTCAAGAACCACAAAATCATGGCCTGAACTGAAACCAGGATATGGATGCGTTAGAACTGAGCCACCCAGGCGTGCCCCCATTGTTGACTTTAAAAGTTTATATAGATATTAGTAAACATAGTTGTCTAGTATAACCCTTTTATTTATTTATTTATAAAATTTACATCCAAGTCAGTTAACATGTAGTGCAATACTGATTTCATGAGTAGAATCCAATGATTCATCCCCTGCATATAATACCCGGTGCTCATTCCAACAAATGTCTTCCTTAATGTCCTTTACCCCTTTTATATGGTATTTTAAGGATGTACCTAAGCCAGAATTGCTATTAATGATGGCGACTTGCCCTATTACTGTGTGTTTTGGGTTCTTTCCCTTTTGAATATGTCATAGGAAAATATGGGAAGAATTGGTGAGTGTTCTGAGCACTCTCACTGAAAAGGATCTCTGGTAAGGAAAAAATCTTACTGATCTTATTTGAAGAAGTAGAATCAAATGTAACTTTCTGTTAACTGATAGGAATATGTTACTTGAAGTTCTGTCAGTTAACAACTGGGAGAGGCTTTGTGGGAAGGAGCACTTTCCTGTGTAGTTGTGTAAATGGGCATTAATTAAATGTGCTTTTTAAAATGTTTAAACATGTGGAATCAGTAAGAACTTGACACTTGCCTCTTGTTTAACTTTGTTTTTTAAATAAAGCACGGATGTCTATTTCATAAGGCGTTATTTTGAATAGCACTAGTACATTCTTGGTAAAAAAGAATGTATATATGCATAGCTTTCTTGGTAGAATGTGTAAATGAAGAATGAGAAAAAAATATAAGGATTACATAGATTGCAAGGAGTACAAGGACTCCACCCATTTGTAACCAAATCTGCTTTTTCTGCAAATAAAACAACCCTGAGGTTAGAGGTCATTGCTTACCGTTGACAACATGTTTTTCTGACTGCTTTTATTTGGGGACCTAGCTGGAAGTAAGAAACATAGGTTTCTTGACTTTCCTTTTTTCTTCCTCTGCTGTCTTTCCTAATAGTTTTCTTATAGTTGTCTTGCACCTGCCTCAGAAGAGTAATTTGGGATTCAGTTAGTTACTATTTGACTAACACTATTAATTTTAACTCTTTCTCAACATTCTAGGACTGAAAAGCTATAACAGCTGAAACTCAAAATTGCTATATATGAATGCTTGCTGTAGTGACTTAGAAACCTAGAATTCTTATTTTACAGAATAGTTTAAAAGGTAACATGTTGCTCTTACACCTATATTTCTGGGTGGTCTTTAAGCCACTGGAATTTTTTCCTCACAAGGTTACTCCGGAGGGGCACCTGGGTAGCTCAGTTGGTTAAGCGTCCTTTGTGGATACTTCTACAATGAGGATTAATTTATTTACTATTACATATGAACCAATATATTTTTAGGTCAAATATTTAGTACTAACAGATTAAAAATCCATACTGGGGATTGGCTCAGTCATTTAAGCATCTGACTCTTTTTTTTTTCTTTTAAATTTTTTACTGTTTTATTTAATTTTTGAGAGACAGAGCATGAGTGGGGGAGGAGCAGAGAGAGAGGGAGACAGAATCTGAAGCAGGCTCCAGGCTCTGAGCTGTCAGCACAGAGCCCGACGCGGGGCTCGAACCCACGAACCCGTGAGATCATGACCTGAGCCGAAGTCGGATGCTTCACCGACTGAGCCACCCAGCTGCCGCAGCATCTGACTCTTGATTTCGGCTCAGGTCACGATCTCATGGCTTGCGAGATGGAGCCCCACATGAAAGCGCGGAGCCTACTTGAGATTTTCTTTCTCCCTCTCTCTCTGCCCCCCACTCTACTCACTCTCTCTTAAAAATAAATAAACGTAAAGAAATTTTTACATGACTCCGAGGACCCGTCCACTCAGAAAAATAGGTGTATATATCTTTGAAACTAGATGGACAACTTGGTTTGTATAAGGCCTTCTAAAGCCCGCCCACAGTCCCTTCGTATATGGTTCATATAAATTCCTTCATTTATTTTCCTTTCATTAGTTCTGGACCTAAAAGGTAAAGTCATGAAGAAATGAAAATTAATAATTTATAAGATTTTATTTTAACCAGATTTGTTATAACTTACCAGCTTGTATACTTGCCTTGCATTGCAGCATATACTTGAGTTTGTAAAACTAGTTAATCTTTTACTTTATTACCATGTTTGTATGAATAGTTAGACTATCGCTTGACTCCTTGCTCTGGTATTCAGTAACTAAGTTACTGTAACTACACTGTTTAACTGGTTGTGCTTGTAGTCATTGAAGTGAAAATAAAATGTAGTCTCTTAATCTTTTCTTTTATTCAGAGTTATTTTTAAGTGTGATTATTATTAAGTGTGATTAGCAGAATTTGACAAAAGAATTCAGAAAGTACAATTAACTTGACTCAGGCCAGTCCATAAGAGATTAGTGACAGTGGTGGTCTCTGGGAAGGAAAATTGGATATCCGGGGTTCACGGGCAGAAGGAAGACACGTGTGTGCACGCGCGCTTTTTAATTTCCTTTGATTTTGTTCCATGTGAGTTTTTATCCATTGGAAAAAAGGAAAAAAATAGTCTGACCAAGGCTAATAAACCCTTCAGGTAACTTTTTAGTGGGACTTAATCTGTTAGACTACATTTAGGCACCAGAGTATTAATGACCCACTCTGGTGGAGACCTCCTTCTAGCAAGTGCCTTTTCTTACACACTTAACTGGTTTTCAAAAACTTACCATCTTTAGATTCTCTGTATTTATTTAGCAAATACTTTAATATTTTCTTAATATGCAAAGCAAATCTGATTCATTATTTTCCCTGTTAAAACGCTTAAGTAGCTTCCTTTGCCTTTGGAGACATTCAGGATTCTTACTGGGATACATTCAGCTCATCAGTCTTGTCTTAAATCTTTGCTCCGCAAGCCTTTCATAGGCTTTCATAAGGTCCACATCTCAGGACTTTAGTATTTGTTCTTCTGTTGAGCATTCTCGTCTACCTTGCTTGAACACATTCCCTTAGCTGTGGGCCGCCTTTGACCGGGTCCCTCTTACATATCTTTGTTTTGGCACTTTTTGCAAAGCATTGCCAATTGTTTATTTGTCTGCTTTTGTTAGTTCCTTTTGTTAGTTCCTTTAGATAAGAACTCTGAAATTTTAAATCTCTTTTTATGTTGAAGTTAAATTTCAGATTCTTAAAGTGCAATGTATGTGAGCAAGTGACTGCTAAGTATTGAAGGGGGTAAGGGAGGACAGATCTTAAACCAAGAGAGATCAATGACCTCAAATCCCCTGAGCCACAAAAGGTAGCTCTTTCCTTTACCTTTTTATGTATTCGTTCTGCCTCTTAGTTATAACCACAGAGTTAACATACCTCTAGTTATAACTACAAGGTTATAATAAAATAGTTGAATGCTGTGTTTGTTGGAAGAACAGAGGGTACAACATTTGGCTCTCAATTACCTCATTTGAATGAATAATGGAGTTAATAATGGTGTTGTAGTAATGTCAAGTTGTTGACCTCTTTTGAAGCATTAATGGTTAAAGGAGGTAATGACAGTACATGAATATCAAGTCTTTCTGATTCATTTCGTAATGTGATTTATTATGGTTTTGTTTTGTTTTGTTTTTTTCTTCCCCAGCTCCAGAATCTGGGTATAAACCCAGCAAATATTGGCTTCAGTACCCTAACTATGGAGTCAGATAAATTCATCTGCATTAGAGAGAAAGTAGGAGAGCAGGCCCAGGTGGTAATCATTGATATGAACGACCCAAGCAATCCAATTCGAAGACCGATTTCAGCAGACAGCGCCATCATGAATCCAGCTAGCAAAGTAATTGCATTGAAAGGTATAAAAGATTGTGGGGTATTTTTCTTTCTTTTTTTCCCCCATGTATAATTTATTCAAATACAGTAAAAGGATCTACCTTTTTTAGTATATTGATTAAATTTGGTTAAATTTGCAAAGTTGAAGCTGTTACTAAATTTGATTTTAACTACTTTCATGACTTGGTGTGTTTCTGTAAAATGTTTTTCTATTCAGCATAGATCTACTTAGAAAAGTTTTAAGTTTTAGATTTAATGAGTTTAAATTTTATACCTCCAGTGTGTGATAAGACTGTGCTATAAGAACATAAATCCATCTATAGAAGACAAGAAATTAGTGATTCATAATCCTGAAATAAAATGTGTTTTAATATTAGCACTTAAACATTGCAAGATTTTGTTACGAAGATAAACTTAACATTTCTGTTGTGCTTTTTTTATACTTCAGGTGTGTGTTTCATTTAGATTATCAGGTTATAAAAATGTTTAGAATTGGGTGCTTGGGTGGCTCAATCAGTAGAACATGTCATTCTTGATCTCAGGGGTCATGAGTTTAAGCCTCACATTGAGTATGAAGCCTACTTTTTAACAAAGTTTTAAATTTACACCGTTAGAAGTATGTGTATATGTAGATGGCTGTTAAAGCTTTGAAATCAAGGGTTATTAGAGTTTATTCAAACTAACTTTTTAGTTGTCACATAGTACAGAACTGTACAACCTATCAGTCCAAGCAGTTCAAAGAAACTCATACTGTCTGGAAGCCTATATTAATTTTTTTCCTTTTAACTATAGAATGAGAATATAATTGACCCCCTTTTTAATTTAAAAAATGTTTATTATTATTTTAATGTTTATTTGAGAGAGCAAACACAAGTGAGTGGGGGAGGGGCAGAAAGCAAGGGGGAGAGAGAATCCTAAGCAGTCTCTGCACTGAGAGCAAATTTGTGAGATTGAGCTGAGATCCAGAGTCAGACGCTTAACTGACTGAACCACCAAGTACCCCAAATGTGTGTTTATTTTTGAAAGAAAGGGAGAGAGAGAGAGGGAGAGAACGGAAGTGGGGCAGAGAGAGAGAAACAGAGGATCCAAAGGAGGCTCCTCGCTGTCAGCACAGAGCTTGATGTGGGTCTCGAGCTTACAAACTGAGATCATGACCTGAGCTGAAGTTGGATGCTAACTGACTGAGCCACCCAAGTGCGTCAACCCTTTAAAACAGAAATTTATGAGAAGACTAAGTGACAAACTGGCTGACTCTAAAGGCATTTAATTGTCTATATTTTGCTTTATTGGTAGTAGGAGGAGACTTTAGGTTCCTAGTAATTTCTTGATAAATTTGTTAGGGTGAGTTGTTAATTAAAGGTGCTGAAGTGTTTAAACAGATTTTCTTCACATAATTTAAACTTTGTATTTAGTAGTAATAGTGGTTGGAGATTAAATGCAGGGTTGGAGGCAAGCATATTCAAATAATTAAGTCACCATTAACATATCCAACTATTTTGGATATGTTGATCTCACCTTAAGGAAAGGTCCCAGCTTTCACCTAGGACCTAGGATTTTATAAGCAGCAAGCTTTTTGCTTCTGTTAAACAATACATGTGTTACTTTTAGGTATTAAGCTCCTTTCAGCCTCCTTAAAGAATTTAGATTCAACTGCTTAGCAGCCCTCACACCTCTCTATTAAAAGGCCATCATTTTAATTTTCTCACAATTCTTTTCTATTTTTAATGTTATTGTTATCTTATCACGTTTCTTAATGCTCTCTTATGTGTGCAGATGGTGAGTTATCTTATATTAGATTGTATTAGTTATTGTCCTGTTATATAAAAAGAATAAATTATAAAGATTTTCAGAGCATTGTAATAATGGCATTATAGTTATGTGCCTATATGTCTACACTACAGAATTAAGCTGTCATCCCTTGCCCTCTTCCCCAAATCACCCTACATATATATACTCCAACCCTTTTTGTGTAAAAAAAAGAATAAAAGTGTAGTTAACTAGAAATTGGGAAAGGCAGCAAAGGAAAATAAGTCATTCCTCAATACTGTTTCCCTCCAAAGCCAATTTTAAATCCTTGGCTTCTTTTTATAAACAGGACTGTAACTGACAATTGTTCAAGTCCAGTTGTGGTTTACATACTGTGTGGGATGGGAATAGCATTCTTTGTTTTATGAAAGAAGTTTTTACACATGTGGTAAGAAGAGTCATGGTACAAAGCTATATGTTTTGTGTCCCATCCCATCACCCCTCGCTTGCTACTATCTTATAATTTTTGTTCTGCAAGAGCCAGATTCTCTGTGGCTAAGGAGTGGAGTTTTCCTTAGTCTCTAAGGGCTAATCTGGATTAGATAGCCTAGTGATAGCTGTGGGCTTTGACCTCTATTAATTTAGACCTAATCACATTTTCAGACTGATAGATTTCAAATTAGAAGTACAAGCCCTTGCATCTGACTCAATGAACTCTTAACACTCAAGGCAAATGTCTTCCTTTTACTGTTTGTCTTAACTGGATGAAGCTTGAATTTTGTTTGTATCTCCAGTATATTAACAGCATCTGAAATTGCCCTTCTTTGTTTCCTCCTCCTTTTTGTCCAGCACCTCCACCTTTCCCTATTTATCTTAAACCAGTTTTAGCATGCACTTCTTTCATGTGCCAGTAGTGCAAGGCAGAGTTGAAGTTGATCCTCCTCCAAAAAGCAGTTTCCACAAGATTTGTTTGGATGGGGGATGACTGCCTCTTAAAAAGTGGACCTTTTCCCCATGTGTTTGTATCAGATTTGCTTTGTTTTGTGTACCTACCACTAACTTATTTATGCATAAAGTAAACCTGCTTAAACATAAGCATGAAAGCTACAACCTTGTTTTCCATCACTGATAAGTGAGTCTCTAGACTCATTTTCAGTTGGGATTTAGAATTGTATCGCAGTCATACTATCTATTTAAAATGTCTGTTAGAGATAATATAGTTTTTGCTTCAGCTGTAGATGTAGATTGTGGACTTAGTCTTAGCTATCTCTTCAAAGGTTGCTGCTCCATCATTGTCACTTGTGTAGTTGGTTATTAGTCTCCTGACAGAACCATTTTGTTTGGAAGTTACAAACCTTGTTACAGAGCTAGTCTAGCTAGATAATAATTGAACTTTGTTTTCTTAATGACTCATAATTCTTAATTTTGTTTTTAGCTGGGAAAACTCTTCAGATATTTAACATTGAAATGAAAAGTAAAATGAAGGCCCATACCATGACTGATGATGTCACCTTCTGGAAATGGATCTCTCTGAATACGGTTGCTCTTGTTACGGATAATGCAGTTTATCATTGGAGTATGGAAGGAGAGTCTCAGCCAGTGAAAATGTTTGATCGCCATTCTAGCCTTGCAGGGTGCCAGATTATCAATTATCGTACAGATGCAAAGCAAAAGTGGTTACTTCTGACTGGCATATCTGCACAGGTAACATTTTTCTAGATATTTGATAAAAGATACAGACAATTAATGCACCCAGAATGCAGTTTATTTTGAAATTAGGTTTTCTATGCTTGGTCCTTGGTGAATGAGACTTATTTTGAAAGACTTTTTCTTTTTTTTTTTTTTAATGTTTTTTTTAAATTTATTTTTGAGAGAGAGACAGACAGAGCATGAGCCGGGGAGGGGCACAGACAGAGAGGGAGACACAGAATCTGAAACAGGCTCCAGGCTCTGAGCTGTCAGCACAGAGCCTGACGTAGGGCTCGAACTCAGGAACGGTGAGATCATGGCCTGAGCCGAAGTTGGACGCCCAACCGACTGAGCCACCCAGGCGCCCCAAGACTTTTTCTTTTTTAAGAAATAAAGGTTGCTAGCTTAATGGTTTTATAGTGACATACATTTTCAGAGTATACTTACCAGGTGATTTTTAGATTTAGGTTTTACTTGCAGTTTGAGTGGGTATTGAGTTTCTATGTGAATGATTTGGAATTTATTATGGCTATTTATTACAGAATGAATGTTCTTATATATATTCTTTTAAGATAGGATAAAAATGTTTGTATATGAGGCACATTTTACATATTCATAATAAGTTTTAATAAGATAATGTTGGAGCAAAATTTTAAATGAAGAGGTATCAAATCTACATTGAGAGACTGCATTATAAAGAATTATAAATCCTGCCAAAGTTGATATGAAGCATTTTGATTATGTTACTGCTTGATGAATCTGGGAGTTATTGATTCATTGAGTCTCTAAACTTTATTCTCTTTGATCCTTTGTAGCAAAATCGTGTGGTAGGAGCTATGCAGTTATATTCTGTAGATAGGAAAGTATCTCAGCCCATTGAAGGACACGCGGCTAGCTTTGCGCAGTTTAAGATGGAAGGAAATGCAGAAGAATCAACGTTATTTTGTTTTGCAGTTCGGGGTCAAGCTGGAGGAAAGGTAAGTTTTGTCTTTGGAAGTTGTTATTTAGTGAGAACTGATCTTTGTTTCTCTACTAATTAATCCTCTAATTTCAAAATAGTCTTCTCCCTTCATTGCTAATTTTTTTATTTTTGTCTTTAATGGACTGTGCATGAGTTTTTTTTTAGTTTTTGAAAATGTTTTATGTATTTTTGAGAGAGAGAGAGAGAAAATAAGAACGAGTTGGGGAGGGGCAGAGCAAAAGGGGGACAGGATCCCAAGAGGGCTCTGTGCTGATAGCAGAGAGCCTGATGCAGGGTTCGGTCTCACAAACCATGAGATCTAGACCTGAGCTGAACTCGGAAGCTCAACTGACTGAGAAAACCAGATGCCCCAAAGTTGTTTGTTGAAGTTTGTTTATTTATTTTGAGAGCTACCGAGAGAGTGTGAGCAGGGGAGGGACAGAGAAAGAGGAGCAATCTCAAGCAGGCTCCATGCCGTCAGCACAGAGCCCATTTGGAGCTCAAACTCACGTACTGTGACATCATGACCTGAGTCGAAATCAGGAGTCGTATGCTTAACCTACTGTGCCACCCCAGCGCCCCGTTAATTTGTTTTTAATATTCAGATTTGTGGTGACTTAGTTTGTTTAAATTCTGCTTCTAGTGATACATATCTAAACTGAATATAACATTTTCTTGTGATATTTATCTAAAATGAATAATGTTCTTTAACAACTTTTTTATATCAGCTGTTTAGATAACACTGTTTTTATTGCCTTTACCAAAGGCTTTAATTTGTTTTTAAACTTTACTGTGTATAAGAATGATTAGGGTTGCTGCAGTGTACATTTGTTTGCCTTACGTCTAGAGAGTCTGGTCCAGGGTGGCCTAAGTTGGTTAAGCATCTGACACTCGACTTAGGTCATGATCTCATGGTTCAGTTCGTGAAATTGAGTCCTATGTCTCAACCTCTAATGACAGCATGGAACCTGCTTAGGATTCTCTTTTCTCCCTCTCTCTCTGCCCCTGCCCTGTTCACACTCTCCCGCTTAAGCTCTCAAAATAAATAAACTTAAAAAAAAAATAGTCTGATTCAGTAAGTGGGGCCCATAATCTACATTTGAAACGCCATAGGTGTCTAGATGGATATGGACCACAATTTGAGTATTATCGTCCTAAGTTAACTTCTCAACCATGGCTGTACGTTGGGATCACCTAGACAAATTAAAGTACTTTATATATTGGGGTTCTTGGTTACAGACAACAGAAAAAGGCACGGTTGGTTACAGTATAAAAAGTAAAATAAAAAGATAATGGATAGTTTACAATTAGCTAGGAAGGTTTAAAATCACACTTGGAAAAAATGAGGAATAAAGGAGAATGGGCAACAGTCATGGTCCCATCCTAAAGCCCTGCCACAGAACCCTGGGGACTCGGCTGCTGCTATGACTGCACTTCTGGATGCCACAGTTCGTACCGGTGGCCCTGGAAACTCCTCTAAGATAGAGATCGCTTCAACTCTGTAATCTTGTAGTAGAGAGGGAGCATACGCACAGAGAGTTAAAATTCCGCCTAAAATTTCAGAGTAAGGAATGAGCCAACCATCCTTTCCATATGAGAAGGATAGAAAACACTGGTATCTAGGTAGGTCTCAATTGATAGAATTTAACAAAAAGATACATAAGTTTTAGAAATCAGATCTTATCCTTAAGACATAAGGCTGAGACATTTTTTTTGAAAAGTCCTTTTGGGAAAAAACTTTGTCATTTTTCTAGTATCTGAAAACCTGTTTATAGGTTCCTGGGCCTATAGTCTGCCATGGCTTTTGAAGGAAGACCTAGTTCTTCTCAATATAGCTAGTTACCCTAATTAAGGAGGAGACCCTACAAGTTTCATATGGTATATATCTTGGAAGCCATATTTGTTGTTTTTTGTTTAAGTCCATTCTTGACATGACTGAGCTAAATATATAACACTCTTTTATTGAAATTATTTACTTTCTTTTGCCTGGCTGATGTATAGCATCAGATATTTTAAAACAAGATACTCTAATCCATAAGGTGTATGTGATGAGAGAGACAGCTTAGGTGTATACTTTCCATCTACGTTAGAGTAGATGTATAGGCAAAGAAGAATTTAACAATTAGTTAGAATTCTATTTGGAAATACTAAATTATAATGGAAAGCCATGAGAAAGTGCCTTTGTGGGTAATATGTTACCATTCTGTGTCCTTAATATGAGGTAGATTGAGGTAGGATCCCTCTATACGTTTAACTTTTTAAAGTTTTTATCTTGAAATAATACATATCCCTAGGAAGCTACAAGGACAGTACAGAGAGATGCCTGTGTTCTTTACCAAGTTTTTGGTTCCATCTTACAGAGCTGTAGTACAGTAGAAAAACTAGAAATTGGCATTGGTACAACCGTATTATTCTGTGTCATTTAATAGAAGTAGATCCATGATACATACTGTCTTCCCTCCTCCTGCCCCTTTTTAGTCACACCCACTTGCTCCCTTCTCCCCCACCCCATCTGTAACTCGTGACAACTACTAATTTACTTTCCAATGTAAAATATGTCATTGCAAGAATACTATATAAATAGAATTGTATAGCTTGTGACCTTTTGAGATTAGCACTGTTTTTTTTCACTTGTCATAAATGTCCATGAGCCTTTTTTTTTTTTTTTTAACTGAGGAATATTCCATGTTGATTGTTCCGTAGTTTAATTTGGGTTGTTTCAAGTCTGGGGCTACAAGTAAAGCTGCTGCAATCAACTGCTAAACAATCTAGATTTATATCGATTTTATTTTCTCATGAACAGTTACATATCATTGAAGTTGGCACACCACCTACAGGGAATCAGCCCTTTCCAAAGAAGGCAGTGGATGTTTTCTTTCCTCCAGAAGCACAAAATGACTTTCCTGTTGCAATGCAGGTATTTTAAGTAAAACAAATGGACTTTTAAGGTCACTCCTCATAACAAAACTAACCCCAAACTACTACTCACAGTCAGTGTTAGTAGTGCTTAGAAGAATATCCTTTATTTAATAATAAAGGTTATTAGAAAAACTTTGTGAAGAAATATTCTTAACATTCATGTAATACATAAACTGAGTTATCATAAGTTCAAAATTATGTTTTCTCTTTTATACATTTTATTCATACTCTGTTTATAGTAAGAGCTTGGGATATTAATGTGCTGTAAAAAGGAAGAAACCATATATAAACTTTTTCTAGAATTTATCATCTCTGAAATGGAATTAGGTTAATTTTTTTTTATAGATTCATGATTTTACTCAAGTGTTGATTTTCTTTATACAGATCAGTGAAAAGCACGATGTAGTGTTCTTGATTACTAAGTATGGTTATATCCACCTCTACGATCTTGAGACTGGTACCTGTATCTACATGAATAGAATCAGTGGAGAAACAATCTTTGTTACTGCACCTCATGAAGCCACAGCTGGAATAATTGGAGTAAACAGAAAGGGACAAGTAAGGAAACTTAAATTGAGCAATAAAATAACACTGCTGTTAGCTTTTCTTTTTCCCAAAAAGCAAACGTGGTTTGGATGTCAGAAAATAATATATACATAAAAATACAGAAGCATGTGATTAAAAAGTCTCTCTTTGATCCTGTCTCAGAGAAAGAAACTATTTGACATACAGCCACTTAGGATTGTGTTTATCTGTCTTTATTGTCAAAAGAAATGACTCTCCATACAAAGAAATTATTAGGGTCACATTTGACAGTATACTTTTTTTAATAGGGTTTTTTCCTTCCCGTGACTGCTACAACAGATAATCAACTATTGGGAAAAGAATTCTCTCTACATCTCTTTTCCTAGCTCTAATTATTATTAAATATTTAATCTTGGAAGGTGATACCCGGAAAGTTACCCAATCAGACAGGGAAAATACTAGTGTTCTGACACTGTCACGTTGAACAGGCCGCTGCACAGCACCTAACGGGTGATCCTTTCTGTTTTCTTAGGACTTTAGTGTTCTACCAGGAAGTATCTTATTTTCTAAAAAAACAGTTAAAATTTCAAAAGCAATACTGTTATTGGTCTTGCCTTTTGCTAGTGTTCCTTCAAATTAGCATTTTTCCCAGAGAGTAAGCAAAGGAAGTAGATAGGGAAATGTATGTATATAAAGAGTCAAATACTGTAGAGAAAGGGAGTGTTTCTTCACCTATCATTCTGGCTCCTCCCCACACTTCATTAGGTGCTCTCCTTTTTGCCCCTACAATTTAGGTAGGTCTCCTCAGAGCACATATCACAGTAATTAATTACAATTGCTCATTAAACTGCTTCAGTCACTACTCTTCATTAGGACAGGGGCTTTTCTTTGTTAAATTGTATTTCTACACCAGTCACTGTCTTGGCACTAAAACAACTTTAAAAATTCAGTAGCTTTCATTTATTCAGTTGTATGGGTCTGTCTTGGAAAAATCAAGAATGCATTGGCCTTTTGGTGAACTAGGTTAGTGATAATTTAATAATCATGAAGTTTTTTAAGCCAAAGACCTTTATTTCTGCCACTGTGCTGATGGTTTTAAGATCATGCTTAAACTAAAGTATCCAGAAAAATTTCACCGTATATATTTGTTATTCATAAGTCCGATTTTGAGAATTTATTAGTTACCTTCCTCAACAAATTTTCTGTGCCAGTTGCTCTGAGTAGGGAGATGAGTGTTTATAGTAACCTTAGGAGATTTCCTCTGCTCTTTGATCAAAGCCAACAACAGCTGGACATGTTCCCTAAGGAATGAAGTTGTGGTTTGTATTGGTTTGAAAATGAAAAGCTATCAAGAGAAGATTTTTGCCAATATCTAGCTTAAATTTCTGAGCTTGGTAGAACTGAGTGGGTACTTTAGAAGGTAGAGAAACCTTCTCTGTCCCTTGTAGATCTTAAGTACCGGTTGCTAGAAATCTGCTAGAATAGTCTAAAAATAGGATGAAGATGAAACTATAGATTTGGTGTCTGGGGAAGACAAAGGTGCGGCAGTGAGTAGGAAGCATCAGACAGTATAGTTGCAACTAGATTTGTTCATCTAATTTACTTTTCCAAGGAACTAAGCATGAAAAGGGTCCAGAATACAAACTGTAAAGAAAGTAATTCCTTCCTTTATTGTGTTAATTTGTAGTAGAATCACATGGGGCAGATACAGGATAGTCTAAGCTTTGGGATGGGATAGGGGGATTTGACTTGTAGAAGTGAAAGCATTTTTTATGTTAAAATTTCTTTATTTTTCTCAAAACAAAACAAAACAGGCAAGGTACACTGTTAACCTATTTGGTTATTAAGTTCTCAGATCGTATTTTTATTCTTATTATTCCTGGGGCAAAAATTTCACATTTTCACTTATTTAACAAATATTAAGCATTTATTTTGGATAAAACACTGTCTGGTGCTAATAACACAGCTAAGGAAAGATATGTCCCTGTCCTTTTGTGGAATAGTGACTGAGAAACAGATGAGTAAATTGTAGTATGAGAAGTGCTGTTGGGGTGATATAAGTAGTTTATAAGCTGAGGTATATAACCAGCTCTGGGTTTGGGGAGGGGAATGGATATGTACATAGTGAAGCGAAGGTTCTCTTTCTCATGCCAACCGATAGTAGTTTAGATTTTAGGCAAATAGGGCAGGATTCTGTGACAGTGACATTTTAAGGAGGACTAAGAATGAATAACTGTTGCCCAGATAGAAGCAATAGAAGGTGCTCTTTACTGATGCTACATTTATTAGGCACCTGCTGTATACATTGCATTACATTAGGTGCTTAAGGATTCAGTGATCCCTCCCCTCATTGTTATATAATCTGACCTCTAGAAATGTAAATGTAATTAAGGAAAATTACTGAAAATCCTTGTTAAAAAAAAATCCTAAAGTTAAAAGGAATATACCTTAAACTTCCAGATGAGCCGTAGATTGCATTTAGATTTCGTAGCTTTTTCAGAGTCCAGCAGGTTGTCAAGACTGTCTCTCAAGAATCGATAAACAAAATAGAGAGTTGTCTAGCAGAGTTCAGCCAAATGGGAGCCTTTGGTCTCAACCATGTTAAGAATGGACAGTAGCAAAGCAATTTGTTTGGACAGTATGAAGATAGTATGAAATAGGGAGTTATTTGTATTACAGAATGGTCGTATTTTAGGAATCTCCAACTGGTTAGCAACCCTTTAGTCTTTCTCCTGGCCTCTTTTTTTTTTTCTTTAAAATTAAAAAAAAATTTTTTTATGGCATTGAGAAAGCAACCTGTCACAATTTCATTACCTGTGACTCAGTAGTAAACAGCTTAAGCAGATTTGGTATCACTGATCTCCAAATGGATACATTGCAGCTATTCATTAATCTTTAAATTTCAGGTTCTGTCAGTATGTGTGGAAGAAGAAAACATAATTCCTTATATCACCAATGTCCTACAAAATCCTGATTTGGCTCTGAGAATGGCTGTACGTAATAACTTAGCTGGTGCTGAAGAACTCTTTGCCCGGAAATTTAATGCTCTTTTTGCCCAGGGAAATTACTCAGAGGCAGCAAAAGTAGCTGCTAATGCACCAAAGGTAAGTAGTTATGAAGATGAAGTTGCCATGATTAGATTAATATGCTCTATTTCTAACACTGTTAGGAGTGGAGCCAGTTCTCCACAGAGAGACTTATCCTTTTTAGCTTGCATTTCTTTTAGTCATATATGAGTTACATGTCAGTGCCTCTAGATTTGGTTAGCTTTTTAAAACTCACATGTCCGAGGGGCGCCTGGATGGCTCAGTCGGTTGGGCGGCCGACTTCGGCTCAGGTCATGATCTCACGGTCTGTGAGTTCAAGCCCCGCGTCGGGCTCTGTGCTGGCTGCTCAGAGCCTGGAGCCTGCTTCAGATTCTGTAACTCCCTCTCTCTCTCTCTGCCCTTCCCCTGCTCATACTCTGTATCTATGTCTCTCAAAAATAAATAAACGTTTAAAAAAATTAAAAAAAAAAAAAACCTCACATGTCCGAAGGATCTGTAGATCTAGCTCTGATTTGCATAGATGTAATAATGTTCAGTTACTTAGTTACAACACTAATTGCCCTTATCAGTGATAGCTACTGATTTTATTTCTAAGATTTGAAAAGTAATGGAGCGTGTTAGATTTGTCTGAAGTCTAGCTGAGTTTACTTTTACCAGCTTTGTACTATGTTGGACTGATGAGTTCACACCTTACACCCTGATCAGTCAGCATTATGAAATTTGCACTGAATGTAAACCTGGAACAGTAGCTGTCTGTAACTGTTTTATGATTATGCTGTTCTCTTGCACGTTGGCATTGTAATTGGGTTGATAGATTTCTGATTCTGAATAATCTCATAACCTTGAACCAGAGGCGTGACAGACATTTACTGAATCTTTACCATTCAGTGTATTGAAGATTTGAAATTTGTTATTGGTAGATGAAATCATGCTTTTAAGATTGACCTAAGAGTTCCATGAAGTTGTTAGTGTGATGTCGGATCACCTTTTAAAAGGCGTCCTTAACATATCTCTTTCTTAAAGGGAATCCTTCGTACTCCAGACACTATCCGTCGGTTCCAGAGTGTCCCAGCCCAGCCAGGTCAAACTTCTCCTCTTCTGCAATACTTTGGAATTCTCTTGGACCAGGGCCAACTAAACAAATATGAATCCTTAGAACTATGTAGGCCTGTACTTCAGCAAGGGCGGAAACAGCTTTTGGAGAAATGGCTAAAAGAAGATAAGGTACATTAGCTTATGGTAACATATTTGCTTTGATCACATTAAATATTTACTGTGGTAGCCAGTTAAAAACATTTAGGCTGCACCAAAATGTCCATTATTTACTGCTGAAAGAATAGAACAAGGACAGACATTGCATGAGATGCATTAACTTAACTAACTTTTGAAAATACATTTTTTGTGGCATGTTGAGATAGGGTGTCTTTGTTCGTTTTTTTTAATGGAATCCAGGATTCTTGCTTGGTGTTTGAAACTACTAACCTGGAAACAAATTGCTATCCTTTTGCTCTAGGAAAAGTGTAGTGAGAGGCCTACTTCAGTATACGTGCGTATTTGTCAACATATGTCATTTGGATATAAGAATATATTCTTGTCTTTCACATTCCACACTTGATATGTGCAGGAGTTTCAACCATATAAATGCCATATATTTTTTTTCTTTTTTAGAACTTCCCAAGTATCATCAAAATTGTTGTATTTGCTGCTAGTAACCGTGTTTGGATGTACAAGGGAAACACATAAAATGTCGGATCATTGATATGAAGACATCAGGGCTATCTAATTAGCAGGGATAATTCCCAAAGTGATTTCACAGAAAGTTAACTGGCATTACATAGGAAAATATTTAACTAGTTTCTTGAAATTTAAAAAATGTGAACCTTTAAAATCTGTTGCTGACCAGCTTTCTTTACTATAGGATTTCTCTATGCTTTTTATATCTACTCAGTACTTAACTGATTTCTTTTTCACAGAGCATCTAATAGTACTGTTTCCTAGAGCACATTATGGAAAATGTTGCTTACTTGTAAGGCAACTAGCAAATTTAAACATTGTGTTGGTGGCATTATTCCTTTTATACCACCATAAAAAGCCTTTTTCCACAAAGCAGCAATATTGAATTGCCCTCTCTTATGTCACTGCCGAGAACTAAGGTGGTACTATTTAAAGTACTCTTGAGTAATGAATAACTTTTAATGCTGTTATACCTTTCGGCTTTAGTGTATATTGATAATATTTTTACATTAGTAATTCTTAGCCCTTGTTTCTTGACCCACCTTCTGGCAGTCTTATAGGATACTAGAAAATAGTACTTCAGAGTTGGGATGCTTGGACAGGAGTCTCTGCTGAAGAATAGTTAGTTACTAGTCATACTAGCTAGCGTTTGAGATCCGTCCTAATTGTTTAAGATAAGGGAGGAGGATGGGAACACCCAAAGTAACTGAGATGACCTGTATAGCCTTGTGAAAGCTTATTTTGGGTATCATTAGTTTTTTGTGAATGGTCCTATGGGATCCATGTATGGTAAAGGGCACTGGTCAACTCTCCATTAGTTAGCACATTCAGTTAAGAAGTATAGGCACTGGCAGAACTGACTTGTCAGCAGTAAACGTTATTCTCTAACATTACTATTAAAAGTAGAAAATCAGCTCTAGTATGTAAAGCAAAACTCTTAGGGAAGCTATTTTCCAGATTGGGCAGCTGATTGACTCAGCTTTGAATAGCACGGAGGAGGGTATCTGCTTGTATACCACCCCAAAATTCTAAAGTTTTTATCTCTTTGACCTTGTAAAATTAGCATATCCTGCTTTACAACCTTAAATCCAAAAGTCAAAATGATTTTGGAGCTTAGATCCTTTAGACATACAGATTATATCGTTATCCTTATGGTAAGCCTCATTTAGGTCCTTAAATACTAAATTTTCATTTGATAACATAACATTAAAAGTTACATTATTTTTGGAAAATTGGGACCTTGTGGGTCTGATATCTGAATACAGTATTCTTAATAGAAATACAGGATTCTGCTTTTAAGTACTTACCTTCCTAGCAAAGTAGTTGTAACATCTATAAGCATGAAGTCTTGGTGGGCTTTTTACCCTTAAGTAGGATGTGTGGAGAATTCTACTGAGACAGTCTTGTGAATACAAGATCAAGAATCTTTACTAACCACAACCCTTGCATATTTATAATATATTCTGGGATAATTGAGTAAATGCCTATCATATTAGTTATAATTTATAGTGGAAGTGGTATCAACTATTCACTTATAAAATACCTCATGGATTACTAAACAATCTCTTTTTCCTTTGGACAGCTGGAATGTTCTGAAGAACTGGGTGACCTTGTGAAATCTGTGGACCCTACATTGGCACTTAGTGTGTACCTGAGGGCTAACGTCCCAAATAAAGTAATTCAGTGCTTTGCAGAAACAGGTCAAGTCCAGAAGATTGTTTTATATGCTAAAAAAGTGAGTTCAATGAAACAGATTCTCAATATAAATTCATCAAAACATTGCGAAATCAGCCTATAGGAACTGTCAGTGACTTAATAGTGAATTTCTTTAAATTTAGAATTATTTGAAAAAGTATAAACATTCTGTTTTAGTTCTCACATATGGCATTATACTTATTTAAAAATGGAGACACTGGGGCACCTGGCTGGCTTAGCAGGTAGATATACAGGTATGATCGAGGACTTGGATGGAGAGATTACTTTTAAAAAAAATGGTTTAAAAAAAATCGAAGGCACTCTTGCTTGGCTTCTCAGAATTTAACATTGTCAAGGGCATGTTTAACTTGTTAGAACAAGCTTCGAAATGGTCATTCATTGAAACTAAGTTATAAAAACTTATAGCTATCCATTCAGATACATTACCACCAAGGTGTCTCTTTGTCTAATATAAACAAACCAGAGTCAAATTTAGCATGTTAAGTTAAAACCGAATTTGTATTTTTCACCAGTAGCTCTGTATTAGCAAATTCTATTGTAGAAAAGGCCTGTAAGTGATATAAAAATGAAACTGCAGCAGAGTTGCAAATTTTTGTCTATTTGTAGGTTGGATATACTCCTGACTGGATATTTTTGCTGAGAAATGTCATGCGTATCAGCCCAGATCAGGGACAGCAGTTTGCTCAAATGTTAGTTCAGGACGAAGAACCACTTGCTGATATCACACAGGTAAAGGCATTAAAATATATTCTGTAGAAGGTGATTTAAATAGGTAATAGGGGGATCTGGGTTTAAACAGCTTTGGAGAAAAATGAGTTATTAACCTTTCAATTTGCAGAAACTAGAGTGTGTCCATCTACATGCATAAACCTCAAGTATCTTATTAAAACATACAAAAACAAAAGTTGCAGAAGACTGGACAGGAGGATACCACCTATATACAGTTTTAAAACATGCAAAACAGGGGCGCCTGGGTGGCCTTGATTTCGGCTCAGGTCTTGATCCCAGAATCCTGGGATTGAGCTCCGGACTAGGCATGGAGCTTGTTTGGGATTCTTTTTCTCTCTCCTTCTCTTTGCCCTTCTCCCCTGCTTACATGCACATGTGGTCTCTCTCTCTCTCAAATAAAAATTAAAAATGTGCAAAACAAACACCATCTTTAGAGATGTTAATGTATTAAAAATATGAAAAATACATGAGAATAATAAAACAAAGGTTGGTTGCTGCTGTTGGATGAGGGAAGAGATGTGTAGAGGAGGTGGGATTCACAGGTTCTGTCATATTTTGTATTTTAAGTAGTTTGTTAAAATTTTAAAGCTACTGTTTTGGTTATATTGTGCTATTATATAGTATCTTGAAATATTTTGCTTTTACCAGAACTAAAAATAACTGCAGATGACAAAAATTTATTCTTAAATCTGAGATTTGGTCTGGCAATTTTTATATGTAAAGAAGAGATTTCTTTTATTTACATATTGTCAACACTATGATAGAGCAAGCTTTAAGTGTATTAAAACAATTTCCTTTAAATCCTTGTTTTCCAGATTGTGGATGTCTTTATGGAATACAATCTAATTCAGCAATGTACTGCATTCTTGCTTGATGCCCTGAAGAATAATCGCCCATCTGAAGGTCCTTTACAGACACGATTGCTTGAGATGAACCTTATGCATGCACCTCAGGTATTTTTTTTCCTGTTTTTTAAGGCATGTTTCCAACAGTTTTAGTAGTTCATTAGAGCTTCTTAGATTAAACTGTTGAAGCTACTGAGATGCCTTTGTACTCTCTCCTTTATTAATTGACCGTTGAATCTTAATATGTAATCTAGGTATAGAATTATTAATATAAATGAGATGTAAAATAAATCTGTCCCGTTTGTGGTTTTATAGGTTGCAGATGCTATTCTAGGGAACCAGATGTTTACACATTATGACCGGGCTCATATTGCTCAGCTGTGTGAGAAGGCTGGTCTCCTGCAACGTGCATTAGAGCACTTCACTGACTTATATGACATAAAGCGTGCAGTTGTTCACACCCATCTTCTTAACCCTGAGGTATTATAGTCTCTTACCTAATGGAAGCTGTTACAGTTAATTGGTTTATTGAAAATGTGTTTGTAGCACTGAATAATAGTGATTTCATTCCACCATTAAGTTCAGTATTATTTCATTTATTTATTTATTTGCCTGTTTATTTTGTCCTCTAGTGGTTAGTGAATTACTTTGGGTCCTTATCAGTAGAAGACTCCCTAGAATGCCTCAGGGCCATGCTGTCTGCCAATATTCGTCAGAATCTGCAGATCTGTGTTCAAGTGGCTTCCAAGTATCATGAACAACTGTCAACTCAATCTCTCATTGAACTTTTTGAATCTTTCAAGAGTTTTGAAGGTAATTAAGAGTCTCTGAGTTGTCTTAATTAAGATAGCCAAGAGGGGTATAGTTATGATCATGGGCTATTGGAAATTCTTTCTACAAGATCATTTTTATGGGATAGTTTGAGTTTTATTTAATAACTGTTAACTCTTTTGTGCCAAGTTCTAGGGATGTGCAGTGAATGAGACTGTCTGCTTGGATATTTTATAGATGAATTATGGTCAGAACTTTAAGACTCAAATATATGTAGTAGCTTTGTCATAATCGTATAAAATGAAAATATTAATGATTAGGTATAATAAGATTTCATGCTTACATTGTCTGAATCTTACAATTGCAAATACTTCTAGCCAAGGACATTTTGTGACTTGTCAGTATACACTAGGTTTTCTCCGTCTTTGCACTATAGAGAATTTGGGCTGGATAATTTGTTTCGAGGGTGGGTTGTCATGTACATGCAGGATGTTTAGTAGCATCCCTGGCTTCTGCCCACTAGATGCCTCTGGCATCGCCTGCACCGGTTGTGGCCACCAAAAGTGTCTTCACACTTTGCCAAATGTCTGTCTCCTGGGAAGGAAATCACCTCATTTGAGAATCACTGCTGTACCGAGTACTGAATCACTGTTGAGTGACTCTAGGTTTACTAGCTAAACTGCTGGTTCCCAAGTACCTTTTTTTCCTTCTTTTCATCATACCGCTCTAGATAGAAGGAATAAGAGATTTCTACTAGTTTTCTAAGTTTTTTCAGTTTCCACTACACTATGCACTACATTGATTTTGTTCACTCAAGTACAGTAGCTACTAGACACATGTAGCCACATAAAGTAATTAGCACTGAATACAATTAAAATTTTAGATCTTTAGTTACAGTAGCCATACTTCAAGGCTTAATAGCTGCATGTGGTTAGCGGCTCCCATGTTGGACAGTGGAGATCTAGAACATTTTCATCATTGAAGAACGTTCTTTTGGACAGGACTGTATTAAAATCTTTTCAAACTGCTTTTATATTTTTCCTATTAACTACGTATAGGAAAAACCCGCTATATGGGACTTCATTTAAAATTTCTCACAGGGAATATGGTGTGATCATTAGCTTTCATACTAAGTAGCTGCCCCCTATTTCTCCACTACTAGAAAACATTGAATTGTCTGTTCTGTAGGGATTAAAATGCAAATCCATTTATTGAACTGATTCGTGGATTAATTAGTATTCTTACTTGAGCAACCAGTTTTTATTTGGGGCTGTTCAACATAACATTTTTTTTAAACTGAGGTATAATTGACATAATATTTTTTAATTGCTTAAATATTTTTCAGTTTTATCATTCTCAGAGGTGTATCTATGCTTAATTTCAGTTATTTGTCTCTTTAAGGTCTCTTTTATTTTCTGGGATCCATTGTTAACTTTAGTCAGGACCCAGATGTGCACTTTAAGTATATTCAGGCAGCTTGCAAGACTGGGCAGATCAAAGAAGTAGAAAGAATCTGCAGAGAAAGCAACTGCTACGATCCTGAGCGAGTCAAGAATTTTCTCAAGGTAAGTGGTTTTGAGTAATGCACTTTCTGGTTGGATTGAAGATCAGCAGTTCTGCACGGGTTTCATCGCAGTTTGAAAAAAAAATTTTATTTTTCCCTAAATGGGAAATTTTTAACATTCTCAAATTGTATGCTGAATTATTTCTTCCAAATGTAATACTCTGTGGTTTCCTCTGAAATAGGAAAGGGAATTGGTAAATAATACCTAAGAATGACCATCTCTTTAAAAAAAATAAATAAATGACCATGTCTTTAAATGAAGAAAAAATAGCACTAATGTCAGAGGAATTTCTTTTCTTTCATTTCAGTTTTGGAAGAAAAATTTTGAAAAGTATTTGGAGATTCTCAATGTCATTTTAGAATTTTGTGTATGCTCCTTTTGAAGATAAAGATCAGCTTGCCCTCAGTGTCTTTTTTTGGAGCTTCTATTAGATACTAAGGGTTCTATTATCTGAAGGACATCTGTTTATCTCTTATCAAATTAACTTTTCTCTAGAAACTGAATATTAATCATGTATAATTCATTAAACTGAAGGTAAGATCAAACAGAAAAAAGTCCTCACTTTGTGGCATTAGTTACAGGGAAGTAGTAACTGCCTGTGTTGGAGTAAGTAATGGTTTGAAGATATTTAGCTCTTTAAAACATACCTAAGGGCAGCTGAATTTGTTTAATGTTTACTTAACTTTGGCTTTATCTCATACCTACTAGTTGTTCCATTGTGAAAAAATATTTTATATTATATTTAAATATTATATATTTATTCAAAATTGGCAGTTGTAGGTAAAAATCAGAGTATGGAACACTCCGATTACCCCTTAGAAATATATATATTTATATATTTTGCATTTAAATTTTGTGTATATATACACATACATACATGAAATGATTCCAAAGACTGTGTATAAAATTTCTTAAGTATTTTGTGTGTTTTGGAAGCATTTCGCATTGAAACTAAAACCAAGATGTTTATTTTGTAATTCAGTAAAAAACATAGGCTCCTCCTATTCCTACACTGTTATTTTGGATAATCTATAGTTTTATGGACTGTTTGCTCTTTTGAAGAATTACTACTGGATTCTAGATTAAATAGCTAAACTCTTAGAGATTTTAGTGTAATGCGGTAAAGTGTAGAAGTTGCCCCATATTTTAGATTAAAAGATAAACACTCCCCCAGAGTATAGCTTTATAATATCTTGGCCATCGCGAGTATTCTGAATAGCCTGGCTAGTCTGATGTATTTGAATCCAAGTCTTTCTGGTTTTAAAAAGCCCTCAGATGAGAAGGATTTGATACTCTATGCTTGACTAGAGTACCCATGACAGTAGTTCCCTTCCTCCTTTGAGTATCGGTACTGTTTCCTTTTTTTAAAAATACTACTAGATTGTTACACTGATTTCTCTTTTATTGTTACTAAGCTCTCAACTGTTATGCTTCAGTTGTCATTTCTTTAGAATTGTGTTTTGTAGTCATTTATGTGTAAAACAAGACTAAATTAACTTTTTCACCTAATTATGATCTTAAACTTCAAAAACAAAATCTTCTGCGTTCTAGCATGGTGCAGCTGTAGGTTGTTTAGCCCCCCTGAGATCTAACAAGAGAGGACTCCCCACCATACATCACATTGTGAATTAGGTGCAGATCTGGTAGAATAGGGAAATGGGTTTGGATTTCGGGCTTTTAAACCAGTCAGACCTGGTTCAAATTCTGTTTCTGGTATTAGCTATTATTCAGTATCTGTCTGTTATCTCAGGCAAATTAACTAATGTGTCTTAGCCTTGGTTTCTCCAGCCAGAAGCTGTGTTGATCAAGTCAAGTACCTTGTGTGCCATAGGTGTTGAAGTGATAGCCGTAGTTAATAAACTGTGTTGGGGGGCCTCGGAAGTGAGGTGGAGTCGGCCTACATGTGATCTCTTTCTATCAGGCAGATTTTCTTTTTGGTTTGAAATTATTCCTGGCTTTGTGAAGGAATTTAATTCCAGCCTGAGTTAGATGTAAACCTCGTGTCTTCTCTTCAGTCTGAGGTGGTAGCTCAGCACTAAGATGCTACTATTGTTTTCAACCTTTCACCGCAGTACTAAGAATGAACATACTAGGCCCTTCGCTCACTTTCTTTATTGACCTGTACAGTGAAGCTACAGTGTTACCTCCCCTCATCACTGTCATTAAACTTCAATTCGGAGGTACTAGCTGTATGAGAATTGGTGGTGTATGTAAACTCCGTGGTAAGGAAAATAATCTTGAAGTGCCAATTACATGTTAGCCACCAGGAATGGCTTCTCTTTAAAGTAGCCTGCGAGCAAAATGAAATGGTGTCATTAGCATCATTTGGCTCATGTACTAACCCTGTGGAACTATGGCTCCCATGATGTGCTTCCTGCTACCTTTCATCTTATTTTTTATCCTTTTTCTTTTCTGGTTGTACTTAAACCATACTTGCTTGTTATTCCTGGAACTCCCTGAACCCTCTCCTGCCCCAGAACCTTTGCTTGTGCCCTTTTCCACTTTTTTTTCTCAAATCTTCCTGACCAGGATCTTTTACCTTCGTTCAGATTTCTGATGAAATATCATGAGAAAGGACGTCTCAGCTTACCCGTTTTAAAATGAAACCTATCCCTATTGCATCCTCCCCTCCCCCAGATCCTGCTTTATTATTATTATTTTTTAGAACATTTAACACTATAAGACATTGTTTTTTCCCCATTAGAACATAAGTTCCTTGAGGGAATGCTGCAGTGCATAAGAACTGTGTCTGATATGGAGGTACTCAGTAAATGTTAGTTAAGTGAATAACTTAATGTTTAAGAAAACCTCTGAATGTGTTTATATAATTTCAGTTTTGATCTTAAAATCTTCAACCATAATTGCTAGTGGGTAACCTTTTATTTTAGTAAATAATTAAAAATATTAATAGCATCACTCATGTATGAAATCATGTACAAATTTAGGCAATCAAAAAAACACTAGTTTTTATCTACTTTTCAATCTTAAATTTTCTTTGAGAATACAATATAATTGTCTTTGCTAGCAGGAATTTTAAACACCCCTGCATGAGAACACAACATCTAAGTAATCTTAAATCATTTTCTAAGTGGTAAAATAAAGGATATAATATTTTATGTGATTATTAAAGAGAATAAAGAGGACTAGTGTGTTGATCCACTAACTTTTTGATGTTCATTTAGTAGGAAAAACTTGGCCAACTGAAATCTTTTGGATAGGTAGATCCAACATTTTGTCTAGAAAGGATTGTAGCAGCTGTTAGTACAGAGTTTCCATGGTGCTAAATACATAACACACGCTTTAGACTTTCCTTGATGTGAAAAATCTGCAGCTGGACTTCCACTTCAGATTTGCAGCCGCTCTGATCTTTTTATTCCAGGATTTCTCCGGACTCCTAGGTGGAGTTTGGTGTTCTCCGATCACTTCATAGGCTAATTTTCAGTTATCTATAATTGGATGAGTGATACGTGCTAAACCTAGGAACCATTTTATTGTAACTTTGCAAATGTTCTTACTGGCTGTCGTTGGGGAAAGTCCAGTCCTGCTTAGTTCTGCTTGCTTAGTAGACTGCCGTAGAGGAATCATTTATTGAGGAATGTTTCACTTTGTATAAATGAATTCCTGATGGAAACTGTTGTTTTTTGTGCTGTACCTTATGTCTGTGGAATGTAACAGGACATGTATCAGGTAAATGCCCAGTATAGGTCTTACCTACCTGTCTGTAACATCTGTGTAAATCTGTAAGTAGGATTATAGCTTGGTATTTGTAATGGTAAAAGCAATTGGTTTTTTAAAGATGTCTTTTCTTTATGTGCTTTTTTTTTCCCCCAACCTTTTTCTTATCACAGCAGCATGTGGTATATTCGTGGCTGTCACCATCATGCTGCTCCTTGTAGCCTTTATTGTAATAGTGTTAGAGGCTGGCCATATAGATTGGAATTTGGGAGGGGTGAAAAGTCATTAGTTTGAAACAGCTGTGCCATGATTTTGACAATGTGACTATAGTTTTTAAACCAACACTCAATTTAGTGGAAATGTTACTATTAAAGTCCCCAGTGTGATGATTTTCTATCTAGCCGCGGGTGGCTCACAAATCTTGTTACTTTTTTGGTAAATGGTATATGTGGAAAGGACCTGATATTTTGCTATGAGTCTAAGTATAGTGTAGTCAGGGTTTACTAAAACTGGGATGAGCACACGCTAGCTACTGGGGCATTTCTTTCTTTGAGAGAAGAGTCAAGTTTATGTGAGACTTTCCCACCAGTGTAGAACAGATTCTCCTATTTTATAGAGATTCAGTAGCTCACAGAAGGAGATAATTACGGCTTCTTTTTGTTCTTTTTTCAGGAAGCAAAGCTAACAGATCAGTTACCACTTATCATTGTGTGTGATCGATTTGACTTTGTCCATGATTTGGTGCTCTATTTATATAGAAATAATCTTCAAAAGTATATAGAGATATACGTACAGAAGGTAAGTAGTACTGAAAAATACCTTATTGTAGATCGTACTTCTCACACTCTGGAAGTCTTCATATCCATTTGAAACTCTGTACAAAATGGGAGTGGTCGGCTACAGTGGCTTTCAGCTTTTTTTTTCCCCTTCAGAATCCTTATTTAGATTAGAATTTTACATTAAAGTATGTAAAACAGGACAAACTGCTGTAGTTGAAAAAGTTGGGTGACACCTACACACTACTTACTTGGTGACCCAACCCTGAGGTGTTTGTGTGGAGGCCGTAGACTTTTTAAGCACGGTAAAACCGTCTTAAATAGTGACCTTAGAAACTTTATCTTCTAACTTCAGAAATAGAAAAGCAGGTGTGCTGTAATGGAGGCCTTTTAATTAGTCTTCTATAGACATTCTATGACTATAGTTTTTCAGACTTAACTTACTTTATGTGGAGCGATGGTAATTTATGTAACCAAGCCACAGTTCCTGCTAACTTTTCCTGTCTACTTGCAAATTTAAACTCTCAGTTTATTACTGAATTTTAAAACTGAGCTTAGAAAAAAGAGAGGGAAATGAGTTTAGTATTTTAAAAACTTTTTTTTGCTTTCCTTTTTAATAAGATAATGACATTTTTTTTAAACCATAGGTGAATCCAAGTCGACTTCCTGTGGTTATTGGAGGATTGCTTGATGTTGATTGCTCTGAAGATGTCATTAAAAATTTGATTCTTGTTGTAAGAGGTCAATTCTCAACTGATGAGCTTGTGGCTGAGGTTGAAAAAAGAAACAGGTGTGGTAACATTTTGACCTATGTAACTGGAATAAATTAGTAGTCTCTCTTAATTTGGTAATGGATAAAAATACAACCTGTCAGTTGCCTAAAAGCTATTTAAACTATGTAAAAAGCCTCTTTTAGGTACAGTACGACTGTTTTAGTAACTAATTCTTCTTTGATTAGTTTTTCTCAAATATAATGAGAAAAAGTTCCTGCATAACTCTGGGGTTAAACTGATTTTTAACTTGAACCTTAATGTGATAATATGAATTCTGAATTTCCACCAGAGGAGAATATAATATGAGTGGTTCTAAAATTTATTATATCATGAAGTCTTTTTTTTTAGCTAGGACTTTTTTATGAACTAGTATGTTTAGAAAGTGTTGATAGAGTAAATGAGGTTGGTTGGTTGGTCTAACAGTGGGAAATTACTCTAGCTTTGAAAGATAACAAAAAAATCTATGGGATTTAATTTTAACCTGAGTTGGTATAGGTGTCCTAATAATGGTTTTCATAGAATTCGTATTTGAGTATTTCAAACATAGAAAAATTCTCTACTCAAGTACAACAGAGATCTGGAGAACTGATTTTAAAAGCTTGAGCCTAGTTTGAACTGATTATAGGTCATAATAATTTAACATTTAGAAGGAGGTTTCAGTTGAGTCTTAAATCTAATACCTGAAAACAGTCTTTATGTTGTATATTCCAAGCAAATAGCCAGATAGTTACAGTTAGACAATTTGGTCTTTAAGTTACAAGTTATATTGTGATAAACTATAATCGCATCTGAGTTACTAGTCTAAATGTGCCTTAGTTAATCTTTATTATTTCAGTTGCCTTAGCATATCTGCTTGGGTTGCATGTGTTTATAGGATTTTGATTTTTTGCCTTAATACAAAAGTTGTGTCAAAATAACTACATGAACTTGGTAGCCAAGATATGGCCTGTTTTTCCTATGGGTGCTTATAGTACCTGACCGTGGTCAAAAGAGTGTTAGTCATCAAAACCATTGAAACATCAACTGTAGTGTAGTGAAACCACGATCCTTGGTGAAGTGATCATATGACTGCCAGTATTCTTAAACCTAGAGTTTTTAACGCTAACAGATTTTTTTTTTCCCATGGTGTATTTAGAGTACTGCCCCCTTTGGCCATAGATAATGTCTGTTAATTATGTTAAAATTATAAGGAACCTTAGATAATCTGGCCTGTTTCTCATACCACATCCCCATCTTACTTCTAAATATCTAGATATTTTGTCCAGTGTAAAAAAGAACACTATGAATCTATGAATCTCTTCTTTCTATATCCTATCTAGATAGATAGATAATGTGGCAGGTAGGTCTAGGAGACTCTAAAGATGCCTTCTGTGTAATCTTGGGCAAATCATTTAATCATCTCTGAATCTTAATGTCCCAGTTTGTAATGGGATTGTTGAGAATTCAAAATTATGTATGGGAAAGCATATACCATATAAGGTACTTCTGTAGTTAGCATGTCAAGAGTTGTGTGGTTTTGTTTATTTTTAATAATACAGCATGTGTGGTTGTGTGTGTGTATGTGTGTGTGTTTGTTTTTTTTTTTTTTAATACTAGATTGAAACTGCTTCTGCCTTGGCTAGAGGCCAGAATTCATGAGGGCTGTGAGGAGCCTGCTACTCACAATGCATTAGCCAAAATCTACATAGACAGTAATAACAACCCAGAGAGATTTCTTCGTGAAAATCCTTATTATGACAGTCGTGTTGTTGGAAAGTATTGTGAGAAGAGAGATCCACATTTGGCTTGTGTTGCTTATGAACGTGGCCAGTGTGATCTGGAACTCATTAACGTGAGTACTAATAGCTGAATGTGTCTAGAGAGAAGCTGCATTTTTAAAAACCTGTTGCATAATATTAAAGTAGTGAATTTTGAGTCTAACAGTGGCTTTAGGTAGTACAGAGCATTTCTCGTAGGTATGTGCTTTTTTAAAAAACTTCATTTGTCAATAATTGTGAATTTAAAGTGGGCAAAATAGTAAATTAAGTCTGTCTTCACTTATTAACATTTTAATCCTGTAGTTTTATCACTGTATTTTCATACACTGTCTTCTACAGAAACACACACACACCCCATACCTGTGTGTATATAAGAGAATAAGTTGCATACCTCTTCAGTGCGTATTCCTAAGAGTAAGGATATTCTGTTTCATAACCACACCGTAGATACCAAATTCAGTCATTTTGACACTGATAGAATACTTTTAATACCTGTTTTATTCTAGTTTTGTCATTGGCCCAGTCAATGACCTTTTATAACATTTTTTTCCTTTTAGTATAGGATTACATATTGAATTTTAGTAAGAAAAACTGGGTCGTGACCTATTCAGGTTTATATGTAAAAGTAACGGATTTTTTTCCCCAATAAAACAATAAATAGGGTGTATTTATATAAAGGAAATAAGCTGTAAAGTAATTAGTCTGTAAAAAGTCTTTACTTTTTATCTTGAAACTAACCGTTAGTATCTCATTTAGGTTTGCAATGAGAATTCCCTCTTCAAAAGTCTCTCCCGCTATTTGGTACGCCGAAAGGATCCAGAATTATGGGGTAGTGTGCTGCTGGAGAGCAATCCTTACAGGAGACCCCTTATTGACCAGGTAAATTTGGCAAATGTGTTTACGGTTCCTTTTTTTAAATGTTTATTTATTTATTTTTTTTGAGAGCGAGTGTACGCAAGTGGGAAAGGGGCAGAAAGAAGAGGGAGAGAGAAATCCCAAGCAGGTTTAACACTTGTCAGCGCAGTCTGATTAGAGGCTGGAATTTGCAAACTGTGACATCATTACTTGAGCCTAAACCAAGAGTCAGGATGCTTAACCAACTGAGCCACCCAGGTGCCTCTTAAGGCTCTTTTTTTTTAAACTGTAAATAAAACCTTTCCCATTATCGTATACCCATATGTACTTAAATGGATCATATTTTACTATGAGAGAAGGCAGTAAGAGGAATAAAATAAAATTACACTAATATGTATACATATATTTATTAATACATATATAAATATACACACCCCATAAAATGAAAACATTTTTTAAAACCCTGAAAAAAAAAAAAGCGTAAAAATTGAATGTTGTTACAATGGTTACTCTGGCTGAAGTATAAATATGGAAGAGAATAAATCGAAAGCTGTTAATTTTTCGTTCCTCTCCTAGGAAGCATTTCTAAGGAAAATTCCCATGTTAGATACAAAGTTTCCTGGATAAATTTATTGAAGAATCTGGGAGCCATATAACTAGCCAGAAATGGAGGAATTATTGAGTTGGTATTGCCACATCTATGTAGTCAAATTATATGTAGCCATTAAAGTGATAGTAAGGAGTGGTTATTGTGGATAATGTTTTAATCAAGAAAAAAGACAGAAATTATGTAATTAGGGTGATTTTTTTTTTTCAGGACAATGGAATTATACATGATACGGGTATATGTGGATTTGTATAGAAAACACCTTTGTGTGGTAGATACAAAGGTATTTTACCTATGCCAGATGATTATTATTAGATAATGTCTTCATAACCACCCTGATTTTTAATATTTAACTCTATATATATACTCTGTAGGTTGTACAGACAGCCCTGTCTGAAACTCAGGACCCTGAGGAAGTGTCAGTAACTGTCAAGGCTTTTATGACTGCAGACCTTCCTAATGAGCTCATTGAGCTGCTGGAGAAAATCGTCCTTGATAACTCTGTATTCAGTGAACACAGGTATGCTATAAGAAGGATCCATTGGGTCTTTATATTCAGTCTTTTTTTTTTTTTTTTAAGTTTATGTATTTTGAGAGAGAGCAAGAGAAAACGAACAGGGGAGGGGCAGAGAGAGGGAGACAGAGAATCCCAAGCAGGCTCTATACCATCAGCATGGAGCTTGATGAGGAGCTTGAACTCGATAACTGTGAGGTCATGATCTGAGCCCAAACCAAGAGTCAGACACTCAACCGACTGAGCCACCCAGGCATGCCCCCCCCCCCCTTATATTGATTCTTAAATTATGGCCAATCAGTTTTGAGAAGGAACAAAAAGACAAAGATTAGAGAACATTGTCTGAATTATTACTTTTCTCCTACCCTTCTCATCCTGCCATTGAGACAAAAAAGAGTGTTTATTCTTTATGACTAATAATCTTTTGAAATAATACATCCGAAAAAAATTTTTTTTTCCTTAAAAGGAATCTGCAAAACCTCCTCATCCTCACTGCAATCAAGGCTGACCGTACACGTGTTATGGAGTATATTAACCGCCTGGATAATTATGACGCCCCAGATATTGCCAATATCGCCATCTGCAATGAGTTGTTTGAAGAAGCATTTGCCATTTTCCGGAAATTTGATGTCAATACTTCAGCAGTGCAGGTAGATCTTCAGATTGCCTAAGTTGATTTACTGAAGGTAATGCCTTCTCTTGATTACTGTATGCATTGACCTGTTAGGCCTGGTATAATTGATGGCTTGGACAATAGAAAAAGCAATAAAATCCTAACTATTTACATGTAATTGCCATGTGGCAAAATTCATTGTACTGTAACCCTAATTCAGAATTGGTTACCTAGGTCTTGATTGAACATATTGGAAACTTGGATCGGGCATATGAGTTTGCTGAACGCTGTAATGAACCTGCAGTCTGGAGTCAGCTTGCAAAAGCCCAGTTGCAGAAAGGAATGGTGAAAGAAGCCATTGATTCTTACATCAAAGCAGATGATCCTTCATCCTACATGGAAGTTGTTCAGGCTGCTAACACCAGTGGTATGACGTCTTTAATGTGTTTGTGACCTCAGAAAACGGACCTAAGCTATGAGTAGCCTAAGCATTAGGACATCGGTCTATTCTGAATTTATATAGGTACTGCATGGTTGCTTGTGAAGACATTTAGCACTCCATCTTTGTCCGTGTACAGAGAGGCTGCATTTTGTGAACTTACAAAGGTCCATAGGGAAGATTAATTTTCTGTTTTGAAATCTCATAAAATTCTGATCAAGTTCTAATCTTAACACCTTTAAGGAAAAGGGGGAATTCAGCTGTTCATTTGGTCAACCATAATACAGAAAGGTAACAGGAATTTTGCCATGTTAGATACATTTCATTGTTTAGATTTGTTATTTTTTATATAGTTTCCTTAAAGAGGAAATTAACAATTCTCATGTACTTGAGTGAAAAGATAAATGTTAGGATATTCGTGTTTGGATTTATTTTCTTCTTTATACTTAGGAAACTGGGAAGAACTCGTGAAGTACTTGCAGATGGCCCGTAAGAAGGCTCGTGAGTCCTATGTGGAGACAGAATTGATATTTGCACTGGCTAAAACAAACCGCCTTGCAGAGTTGGAAGAGTTCATCAATGGGCCAAATAATGCTCATATCCAACAAGTAGGTTCCCTTGTTCAGATTTTTTCAGAGTGTAAAAATCAACTGTTAAACAACTTTTTATTAGTAGGATCAAACCATCACAACTGATGGTTCCCCAAGTAATATAGTGTTTATCAGTATTAAATTGAATTGTGATTTTGGAAAGAGGATTGAATTTATTAAGCTTACCGAAAATGGATCGTGTGTGTTTGTTTCAGGTTGGCGATCGTTGCTATGATGAAAAAATGTATGATGCTGCTAAATTACTGTACAACAATGTCTCCAATTTTGGACGCTTGGCATCTACCCTGGTTCACCTGGGTGAATATCAGGCAGCTGTTGATGGAGCTAGGAAAGCTAACAGTACTCGAACATGGAAAGAGGTAATCTCAGTACCAGTTTGAGTGAAGAATTAGAAGATTTTTAGAATTCTCTTTAAACGGATTAATTGAATTAACCAGCCATGTTTACATTTGAGTTTATGTAGTTGAAATTTTTGTTATAGGTCTGCTTCGCCTGCGTAGATGGCAAGGAGTTCCGTCTGGCTCAGATGTGTGGGCTTCATATCGTAGTACATGCAGATGAATTGGAGGAACTTATCAACTACTATCAGGTAATCAACAAGACTTTTTTATTAATTGAGATCTATTGCCACAGATAGTCTCAATCTTTAATTGTGTATTTCCCTTACTCAGGATCGAGGATACTTTGAAGAACTGATAACCATGTTGGAAGCAGCACTGGGACTTGAGCGAGCTCATATGGGAATGTTTACCGAATTAGCTATTCTATATTCTAAATTTAAGCCACAGAAAATGAGGGAGCACTTGGAGCTGTTCTGGTCCAGAGTGAATATTCCTAAGGTAACCAACCTTTTAACATTGCAAGGTAGCTCTGTAGTTATAACTGAAACTTTAATGGGGTGCCTGGGTGGCTCAGTCGGTTAAGCTTCCCAACTCTTGATTTCGGCCCATATCATGATCTCATGGTTTGTGGGTTTAGGCCCACTTCGGACTCTGCACTGACAGTGTGGAGCTTGCTTGGGATTCTCTCTCACACGCGCGCTTACTCTGCCCCTCACACACTCGCACGTGTGTGCGCGCATGCATGCTCTCTCTCTCTCTCAAAATAAATAAACTTTAAAATATCTTTTCTTTTTTAAGCTTTAGCTAGAATTAGAGACCCACATCTAAAGCAATTAAATTTCTCTTACATAGGTGCTTAGAGCTGCAGAACAAGCTCATCTTTGGGCAGAATTGGTGTTTTTGTATGACAAGTATGAAGAGTATGATAATGCCATAATTACTATGATGAATCATCCAACTGATGCATGGAAAGAAGGGCAGTTCAAAGATATTATTACCAAGGTGTGTATCTTCTTCAGAAGTTACAAGTTTCAAAAGGAGCTCATTAGTAAATAACTCCTAACTTCTGTGTGAACTTTTCCCATTTTAGGTTGCCAATGTGGAACTATACTACAGAGCAATACAGTTCTACTTAGAATTCAAGCCTCTGCTGTTAAATGATTTGCTGATGGTGCTCTCTCCACGGTTGGATCATACTCGTGCTGTCAATTATTTCAGCAAGGTGATTTTAAAAACTTCAGAACCTCATCCAAGGAAACTAAGACATACATACATGGGTAACTTTGGGGTATGGAAGTTTAAGGATGTATTATTTTGTAAAACACTCTTTATTTTAAAGGTTAAACAGCTACCACTGGTGAAACCATATTTGCGCTCAGTTCAAAACCACAACAACAAATCTGTGAATGAATCACTGAACAACCTCTTTATTACTGAAGAGGATTATCAGGTAAAACCTTTTAGTTCTTGCATATATTCTCAAAATTGAGGTTATAATTGGGTTGTCGATGTGTTTTGGAGTAAAAAGGCCCATTATTCCTTAGCTTCGTAAACAGTAAGGACTTGTATGCCTAGGATCTAAATTTAGTGGTGTTTTCCAGGATCGATAAATCTGACTTGTAAGTGCCAAATTTGCAGAATTTTGCTTAGATCTTGTCTTGGTTAATGCTTTAGAAAAAATGTTATGGTTACTTCATCCCTGAACATCTTGACTGTAGGTAAGGTTCAAAAAGTCTTTGATTTTTTAACTGGTCCATAAAACCAATTGGGTATTAAGTGTATTTATTCACTGCTTTTCTTGCCTTGTAGTGTGTTAGTACCTATCTTTTAATAAACTTTCCTTTGTGAAGAATTTTGCAAAAACAAAATTAGAGTTAAGGTTAAGCTAGTTGTCTTTTTTCTTTCTCTTCTTAACAACATATGATGGGTTCAGAGCCCATGTTGAGCTATATGACTAAATACCATTTCGGGTTATATCAAAAGTTTCTCTGAAGCATAAAATCTTATCCTCCAAATTACAAATCGTCCCATTTTCATAACTATTCAAAGTTTTGATACTGAAAATCTCAGAGAAAATTGTAGAAATTTTATAGTACATTTGAGGACTTTATTATACAGTCAGATTAAAGAACCTCAATACTTGTTCAGCTTACAACTTTCTGGTTTGATGTTTGAATGCTGTCATATTATAATGCTCATCGATCAAGTTGTATTCTACATATACACACATCATCCAGCATTGATCACCGCATGTACAGTACAGTACATATACAGTACAGTACCACATATACATGTACAGTCATACAGTAATGACTCCTTCCTTGATCAAGAATCAGGGAACAAATCTTAAATTAAAATGAAACTGATTTGGCATTGGATGGCTTTTTTTTTTTTTTTTTTTAAGGCTCTGCGAACATCAATAGATGCTTACGACAACTTTGACAATATCTCACTTGCTCAACGTTTGGAAAAACATGAACTCATTGAGTTCAGAAGAATTGCTGCTTATCTCTTCAAAGGCAACAACCGCTGGAAACAGAGTGTAGAGCTGTGCAAGAAAGACAGCCTGTACAAGGTGGGAAAGTTGGTGGGAGCGGGCCTGTTAAGTCAGTACTAGATGGCCTGTCTCAACCCTGTAATGGTGTAGTAGAAGTGATTACGGGGGCACCTGGGAGACTCAGTTGGTTAAGTCTCCAACTCTTGGTTTTAGTTTAGGTGATGTTCTGACTGTGAGTTCAAGCCCCTGTCTTTCTTCCCCTCCCCTGCTTGCTGGTACTTGCTCTTTCTCAAGACAAGTAAACTTAGAGGAAATTAAAAGAGAAGCGATTATGTTCTATACAAGTATTAGTCTTGCAAATGTGAGAATTGTCTTTAAGCCCCCATTTGAGAGAGGTGGTAATTAAGTCAGTTTCTTGATTCTTGTGGTCATCTTATGTTCTGTGAAACCTCTCTCTGTTTAAAAAAAAAAAAAAAGAATGTTTACTGTATTTTTTTCTTTTCTTTGAACAAATCTTCAGTTTAAATGCTGTAACTGGGATTCCTTCCCCACACCACCCCCACATTGTATAACTGGTTTGCCAGTTTAGTATATTTGAGTTTAATGTTTGACCATCATCCTTTCCTTTGAATAGGATGCAATGCAGTATGCTTCTGAATCTAAAGACACTGAGTTGGCTGAAGAACTCCTACAGTGGTTTTTGCAGGAAGAAAAAAGAGAATGCTTCGGAGCTTGTCTTTTTACTTGTTACGATCTTTTAAGGCCAGATGTTGTCCTTGAAACTGCATGGAGGCACAATATCATGGATTTTGCCATGCCCTATTTCATCCAGGTCATGAAGGAATACTTGACAAAGGTAATGGCGCCTCTGGGTGTGTTCGAACTACTTACTTTGAGGATATGTAAAATTCCACGTGCAGATTTATTTTTTCCAATTTATTTATTTATTTTTTTTTTAGTAGAAGTAAATCATTTGGTTGTCTTAAAGTTTTTGTTTTTCAGAAATGTTAAATGTCTGACAAATGACATTGAATGGAAAAGGGAACTCAGACATAACTTGTCAATATGTTTACCTTCCGTGTATTTCTGAGGAATAGTATTTCTGAACATATGACTTCTATAGTATGTGTTAGTTTTTTTAACATCTGATAAAAAAAAGTTTTTTTCAAAGTAACATCTTTCTCAAATCCGTTCTTAGGACATAGACGTCCATAACTTAGTAGTACAGATTCCTTTTTATTTGGTTGCTTCTTGACTTTAATATGTATGCCTATTTCTTTTGGGGAAGCAAAAATCTTATTCTTATTATTCTTAACATTCTGTTAATTTTCTCAACATTTCGATAGCTTAACCCCTAATTTTAAAAAAAAATCATAGGAGGTTAACAAATAACGTATTACCTAAAAGTGCATTAAATAAGCTATGGTTATAATCATTTTATAAAATTCACTTACTACTCTTAGTGTCCCTTTTTGATAGCATAATATTTTTTACTCACTTGATCCTCAACACTTACGAGCCCTTTACTGTAGAACATTTAAAAATGGTCCTAAAGGATCCATTTGTCAAAGCAAAACATGCTTATTACATTCAGAGTTTCACATCTGATCTCTTCAGCATGCCTGAGTAAAGGGGCAAAACAAAGCCCTCCTAACGGCCCCCAGTGTGAATATTTCCTTTGGCTGCCCTCTAGTAGATACCATTGTGTCCAGTGAGAAGGTTTTAAGAATTAACATTTTTGGTATAAAAACTGCTTGAAGTCTAGTGTAAGAAAACAGTTGCCTTATATTAGCCGTAGATGAGAATAGCTTCTTTTTGTATGCATAATGCCAACTTATGAGACCTCATAAGCTGCTGTTAACCGAAGTGCTGTAAGTTTTACTAGTAATTACGCTGCTTTCTTTCACACTGACTCTAGCATAAATTCTTCTGCAATAAGCTCTGAAGTTAAAGAGATTTCTAAATTTTGCTTCCAGTATGCCCTTTATTTTCACTTTTCTCATGCCTTTTTTAGTGGTTAGATGTTTCTCCCCTGAACCTTTGTTGCTGATTCTACCTTTTTATGCTCAATATGGAATTTGATTTTTTTCTAAGCTGCACCTTCTGAATTCCTTTGCAGGTTGATGCAATAAAGGAAAAGGTGAAAGTTGATTCTTTTCCATCTTTAAGTCTGGAGGACTAAGTCTAAGGAATTTGCATGATTTTTTTCCTTCCTTTTCTACGCTGCTGCTGCTTTTTCCCCCCCAATAAATTTTCACTAAAGCCTCTGCAAGTCCCTTGAAACATAACTATTATAGAGCTGTAGGACATTAGTAGATGTTTGCTACTAATCGGCTAATAGGCTTTAGGAAGGGCAGGAGGCTAATCAGTAGTTGGTTCACAGTCTCTCTTAAATGTATTATTAAAAACTGAGCATGGTGAGTTTCCATATTAATTTCCAAAGTTTCAGGAAATTTCTCTTCCCTGTCAGGGTATCTGGACCATAATAGGATTTTCTTAATACTCTAAATAAATTTAAGCAGCCTCTGGTTTTATTTTGTGAGCTTGCCTGACAGTTGTTGAATTTATATCTGTATATATATGCCCTAAAAGGCTTTTTGGGGTTTTTTTTTTTTTTTTTTTTTTTTTTTGGTACTGAAGGACTGTGATCCAGTTTCTGATCTCTTGATTCTTACTAATTTTTTGCTGAAAGTAGATACAAGAGATACTAGCTGCTTCCGAAGAGACTTTCCTCATGTTTCTCCAGGTGTCCAGTTCTTATGGTGCTAGTCCGTTTTTAAGAGGAATCAAAACTGTTTTAATCATGAGAGTAGCTTGCTATAATTGTTGCTAAGCAGCACGGAATATTTCTCTATATAACAAAGCAATATTAACGTCTTCCTGTAATAAGGCATACCTCTGAAGATACCTAAAATTTGCTTTTATTCATCTGTTGGCTTGTCCAAGGTCAAATTTGGGCACCTCTTGGTTGCTGCTTCCTTCATTGGCTTGTCTGCATCCCAATATAAATGAAACAAACTTACATCCGTTATCAAATTGTTGTAATGAAAGGGTGGGAAGGTAAAGGAGAGTTGAAACATTTGAAAGGATTTAGGTGGGGGACAATGCCTTGGAATTATGTTGAATCAAACTGGAATCACCATTGGAACTTAGGGCAAACCTGAGTAAAATGCATTGTGTGTGAGGCCCTTCAGCAGCTAGTAAGCAAGGCAGTTAGAAAGCGTGTGTGTGAAAAACAGGTAATTGAACTGCAGTGTTATGCATTGTTTTAAATCAAGCATGTACAACAGTCATTGCAATTACATCATACTACTTTTGAAACTCTTCAAGCATTGCTGTGGGCTGTGTGTGTTTCTTGAGAGCCTGTATAGCAACAGTCATCTTCAGATCTCCCTTCTTGCTTCAGTACTTTTGCCTTTTTTTCATGCACACATACACCAAAATAACTGACTGCATGTTAACTTTTCCTCTGCAGCATATTGCAGTCTTTGTGGAAAAGCCTTTTACATTATACCGAATTTTTAATAGTACAGATGGAACTGATCTCAGTGACACACCTTACCTGTAATTTTTCTTTTTATCCAAGGATCAGAAACTTTTGTTACAGCTCTTAACAAAAGCTTGTGTTCATAAAGCCTTATCTGCTTTTCTTTTTTGAGTAGTCTAAATTGGGTCAGAGAAACAAAAATTGGATGTTGCTGTGCCAGAGGCTATCCCATATTGTAGAAAATTAAAATTGTTTGCTTAGTTTGATACTATTCCTTCAGAGGTCTTTTTGTCTTTTTTTGTCCTCTGCCCAACCTGCCTGTGTCCATGCGTGGGCATTGTGATACTGCTGGCTCTTCTTCAGAGTCTTCAGTGTCCTTTTGTAACAGGACTTCTTTCGTCAGCATGACTCAACCTCACCTCTGACATTAATGTTTACCCACGTGTTCACTTTAGATTCTTGTCCTTGAAAGTCTGGAAATGTATTATGCAGTGGTGGGTTTTTTTGGTTGGTGTTTCATTTTTCTTATAATAACTTGGAAGTTACACACACTCATCCATGTATTTTTTTGTAAAACCTCTTTAGCTCACCCTTGGATACTGTTCAGTTAGCAAAACCCCACCCGACCCTTGATGGCACAGACTGTGCCTTAAAGTATACAGCTGTAACGATATTTAAATTTGAATGCCAAACATTGGGTATCTCTCATGGAACTTCTACTCCATAGTAGTTTTTAATTTGATAATGGGGTACTTTGTAACACATGAACACTTAGGCTATAAAAATAGGAAAACCGTAAACAAAAGCAAACCAGCCCATCTTCCTAGTGTAGAAAAACTGCATTTTATCTGAAGGTATCTAGAGTCTACCTCAGCTTACATTTCCCAAATTATTCCCTGATAAATTAGAATGGATTAGACTTACATTATATTAGATATATATAATAGTTAATATGGGGCGATTAAAATATGTATAACATACTGTCCTAACCTTAATAACCTATGTGAAGACTCAAACATACTTTTAAATACTTTCAAATAGAAAGTAAGGGTTTTAACCTTTGTAGGACCCAGTCTTTATAGTTTTTTACTGAAGTCTGCATGTCTGTTTTTGTGAGTGATCTTTCACTGTTTACCTTGTTGAGGAACATGCCATGAACATTCATTAAAAGATTTCCCTGTATTCTGCCCCTCCTTTTGGCGCACTTTGAAAACCACTAGTAATAGATTATGTCAAAATTTGAAGTTTTAGTTTTACTTCTAGTATAATGATACACCGACTATAATAAGGCTTTGGTTGAGATACCGACTTTTTAAAAGTAGTTTAAAAGGCAGACAGTTTAAAAGGCGGGTGGAAGTTATATAGCAGACATCTCTGAAGCCCATTGTCCTCATATCCTTTCTCGGCAATTCTTCACAGAATTATAGTACCAGATCATGTTAGTCCTCAGACAGATTTTGCAGAGTACCTCATTCAACCATCATTGTATAGACAAGGAACCTTGAGGGTTAGTACAGTGGTATGCCAGGGCCACACAACTGGTTTATAGAGGGACCTATGTAGTCCAGCTCCTTTTTTTCCACTTTTTTTTTTTTAAACTTTTGAATTCCTACTATATTAGTTCTGTCTGATACTATTCACTTTTATTTAGAGTAGCTAGCATGTAATAGCCATTTATGTCTTTGGCTTAATTAAAAGCAAAAAAATTCTTCCTCAAAGATGTGGCAAAAATTAGGCATTCCTACTACCATTTCTACGTCTTAGAAAATAGAGCATTAAAACATGCAGCCTGTCTTTATCTAAAAAGATGGAATATGGAGCCACTTTGTGTCTTAAATTTCAGTCCGCACCTGTAACAATTATCAGCAGAAGCTGTGCACAATTGGCAAAAGATAACTTATTCTAAATGAGTACTTGTCCAGTCATTAACTCATTTCACTTTTTTGAATATCGTTTCCTTTGGGGAGGGAAGTCTTGTCTGGTCATGAGGTCATTATTGCCTTTGATAGAGTTTAAACTTTATTTGAAAAAGTGGTTCCTTCTTGTTATCTCCCTCCCTCAGGCTGGCTGCATCCTAGCATGCCCAGTTTTAGCCTGGCGTGAGCTTTTATGGCATTTATAAATCCCTCCATCCTGAGGGTTTATAATGACAGTGCTCAAAATCACCTTGACTGAACTATGAACATTGCCATTGAATTTGAGGGGGCCTGAGAATATTCTTTCTAGTCTGTTTTATTTTGACAAAATTTAACATACTAAGGCTTTTCCACTTTCTGCCATAAACCTAGATTTATAATACTTTTGAGGTGCTAAGTAACATTACCTGTTTTTCTCCAGGTGGATAAATTAGATGCTTCGGAATCACTGAGAAAAGAAGAAGAACAAGCTACAGAGACGCAACCTATTGTTTATGGTAATCTCTCTCTCTCTCTCTCTCTCTCTAAACCCACAGAAAAGTAGTAGACAGATGTTTCATTCTTTTAAGGATTCTACCTCAGAAATACAGTTAAGTGTCTAAAGTGCAAAAAGCTCACTGAGTTCAGGAATAATTCTGCCATCTTTTTCTGAAAACAGTCTTAAAGCAGACATTGACATTATTCGCTTAAGGCAGTCTTAAATGCAAAGACAGTCTTAAAAAAGTCACTTAAGATCATAACCTAAATTTTCCTCTTGCCTGTTCACTGATTGATTACGTATTCACAAATTACTAAGAAGTATTGATTAATTCAGTTTTCAGAAGTGCAGAAGGTAAGAAAACATGCCAAGGCAGTCTTAAGGGTGCTTTAGAGACAGAGTACATTTTCTCTTTAAGTCGTAACTGGGACAGAGAACTGGATGGTTTCCATTTGAGAACTTTCCAGAGAGATAGGATCTTGAAACTCTCAGTGAATATGTAAGGCAATTTAATTTCTTCTAAGCGCAAGTCTGAACTACTTCCCTTTTCCATTTCACTCTTGGCGAACAGATTCATTTGAACAGTGAATTAGAAGGGTATATATTATGGCACTGTAACCAGGTGTTTCTTGGAGGAGAGCGTAAAATTGTGACCATTCTATCTCA
This sequence comes from Paguma larvata, assembly GCA_030068075.1. Classification (NCBI taxonomy): domain Eukaryota; kingdom Metazoa; phylum Chordata; class Mammalia; order Carnivora; family Viverridae; genus Paguma; species Paguma larvata. The sequence goes on from CM057843.1 coordinate 55,693,716, forward strand.
GCTGGCTAAAGGAAATGGTAATATGCAAAATATATTATGACATTGTCTCCTTTTAATTATTTACTTATTTTTTTAAAGGAGGCTTTACATCCAGTGTGGAGCCCAACCCAGGGCTTGAACTCACGATCCTGGGATCAAGGCCTGAGCTGAGATCAGCAGTTAGACACTTAACTGACTGAACACACCCAAGTGCCCCTATCTCATTTTTAATAAAAAAGACGTCAGGAATTTAGAGGACTGCATAGTTTTGATAAAGTTGGAGAAGATAAAAGTAGATTGAAGATGATTAAAGTAGGTTAAACGATGGGAGCAAGATGTTTGACATATTTGAGCTAGGAAGCAAGAGGAACTAAAGCAGGGTGGGGGTAATATTTCGGAAGCACCTGTTGAATTTGGCTTGCCTTCAGAGTGTTTAAATGGAGAGTCCTTCTAGGCAGTTGAAAATTTCAGTATCAAAGTTAAGAGTGATTTTTATAAACTGCTGGTTTCTAAAAAGAATTTGCTCACAAAACAAATTCTGGTTGTTCACAAAAAAGAGAGATGTGAGGTCACCTGTCTGAGAGAAACTCTGCCCTGGGTTTACATTCTAGTGGGAGATTAAGAATACTTCTGCAAAGGAGTGGATAGAGGTGTTACATTGTTTTCTCCTTTTAAATAAACCAGGTTCTCTACAGGTCATTTTCTGTATGCGATCAACTACTATTTAACATACATTGAGTGTTGGGTGGCTGGCTGGTTCAGGCGGCGTAGAGCATGCAGCTCTTGATTTCAGGGTCATGAGTTTGAGCACCACCATTGTGGGTGGAGTTTACTTTAAAATTTTTTAAGTTTGTTTATTTTGAGAGACTGTGTGTATGCAAGTGGGGGGGAGAGAGAGAGAGAGAGAGAGAGAGAGAATCCCAAGCTTTTTTGCACTGTCAGCACAGGGCCTGATTGCAGGTCTCGAACACACGAACCGTAAAATCTGAGCTGAAGTTGGACACTTAACTGAGCTACCCACGTGCCCCTAAGATGTTTTTTTAATGAAGTACAAATGTTAATATAGTATTTGAAACAGATTGTATGTTCTTATGTATTCATACCTAAGCATATCTGAATATGTTTTGTTATTTTTGATTGTTTTCTCTTAATTAGTGTGAGATTCTCTGCTAGATGTGCATTAGATTACCATTTCATTACCATTTAGATTGTTTAAATCAGAAATTTAAATTTAACTTTAAAAGTTTATTTGTGTTAAAAAACACATCATTAAAAAGTTCAGCTTTCCTGTGCTTATTACATTTTCACCAAATATAATGTGTGACTACTTCGTGATGATAAGTGTATTGGCAGATGTCTTGCCCAGTCACGTCAAGCAAGCCTGTGCATATCGTTTTAAATGAAATGAAGTAACATAATTCCTGTCACAGTTCTCCCCTCTGCCCTGAATTGTTTGTTGGCTTTTTAGGCAGACCTCTTCTTAGGGTGAGTGTGGTGCAAAAACTGTCAGTCAAAAGTACCACCACAAAACTCATTCTGAGTTGTGATTATGTTGTTAGAGTAGGGGAGATTAGAGTGTGATTGTCTACACTGCTAACGATTTGTCCTACCTCCTGTCCCCTCCACCCCCACCCCCTGCCCTTTCTTGTTTTTCTTTAGGTCAGCCCCAGTTGATGCTGACAGCAGGACCCAGTGTTGCAGTCCCTCCCCAGGCGCCTTTTGGCTATGGTTATACTGCACCACCCTATGGGCAGCCGCAGCCGGGCTTCGGGTACAGCATGTGAGACAGAAAGCTGATCCTGTAGTCGCCTATTTTCGTACTGAAACATCGTCTCTACCCGCTTCTCAGTTTATAATGGGAAAACAGGCACATGTTCTTGTAACCTTTATTTCATGAAGGACTACTTTTTTGTTTCTAACTATAAACTCGGATCACCTGTGTTAAAAGCTTATTTCACATTCCGCATCATTTTAGAATTTATTTTCAAAGGGGAATACTTTCAATGTTTATTCACTTGGGCTTTTTTTCTTCCCCCTCATTCTTTGAAGAACTGCTTAATACTCAATCTGTTGTGAAGAACCTGATTTGCACTCTGTAGTGTTTAAAGAAAAAAAAAACTCTAATATTGAATCTCTTAAATTTAGTGTATGTAAACAGCTTATGATATGTATTGTCTAAAATGCATTTAAATCTTTTACTCAAAAGCTACAGCAAAATATTGGTATGTGACCATGTAAGACTGTCAATGCCAACAAAGACAACACTAATCAGCACATCCTACATAGGATTGCAGTGCTCTCCAAATTATTTGAAAAATGCATTACAGACAACTTGCCTGACTTTTAAATGAGCATAAAAGGCCCTCTAACCTATGCAGGTTTCCTCATTACGCATATAGAAAATGCTAGTGTGTTTTTGCTCACTTCATATGTAACAGGTGCCCTTATGTTGTGCTGTATCCTGTGCTTTTTCTGTGGGACCATTCCATTCAGGAACAAAGAGCACCATGATTCCAATCCGTGTGTATTTACTAACCCTTCCCTGAGGTTTGTGTATGTTGGATATTGTGGTGTTTTAGATCACTGAGTGTACAGAAGAGAGAATTCAAACAGAATATTGCTGTTCTTCAGTTTTGTTTGTGGAATTTGAAATTACTCAAATTTAAAATAAATTACTGGACTGTGGAAATAACGTAGGAATGGCAGTTTTAATTAAATACCTTTCAAACTTTAACCAAAAGAACCATGGTTGTGGTAGTTTCATATTGGGCATTGAGGCGGTTCAGGGAGGCACGAGTGCAGAAGTGGAATGAGGAGCGGGACGGGGAAGTACAGCATGACGTCCCACGCGTTCCTTGGGCTAACCAGGTACACGCAGCAGTCTGAAGAAACGGCACCGTGGTGGGCTACATTTTGGCCATCTCCCATCACCGTAGGGTTTTTATCTAAGCATTTCGCTTAAATGAACAGATACGGATGTTATACCAACTCGAGATCAAAGTGTATAAGCACATAGTTAACATTCCGTGCGCCACCGTGAACAGTGAGGGCCCCAGAGTAGGAGTACTTTGATTTTTTTTTTTAACCAGTGTTTGAATTCAACCCTTTTTGTTCATGGCTGAGAATGTTACTTTAAGTTCATTTCACTTTTTAATCCTCAAAAGAGTTAGAGGATTAAATCTAACCCCCCTGCTGAACCTAGCCTCGTGTTGTCCTGGATTCTCCACACTGTAAGCAGCACAGGCTTTTATTTACTTATTTAAACATAGAGCCCCTGCCCTTCCCCACTTTCAACCAAATATATATGTATAATATATATATATAAATATTATATATTTCTACCAAATATATATAATATATATTTAAAATATAAATAATTTTATAAAATATAATTTTAATTCCTAAAATTATAGTATTGGCTGGAAAATCCCTTCTCCTTTTTCGGTTTGTCATAGTGAAAACATCTGGCTGTACTTCCGCCTCCGCTGGATCTCTGCCTCCCTTTCTTCATCATTAATCAAAATCAAGACGGAGAATAGTAGTGGTCCTTGGGAGCTCAGTTCTTTTCAGTCAAGATGTGTTCTTCTGGACCTTTCCTGTACTTTGAATCAACTGTGGTCTTGTTTTTTTCCAATGGAATAATTTGTCTCTTTTCCTTAAACTTAGTATCTACTTAGTAAAGGTTTTCTTGATTCTTTAAGAAGAAAACAACAAAAAAGCCCTGTTTTAGCTATGTCCAGTGGTACTGGTTGCCACATAAACCATCCATAATGGGCTGTAAGAGAAACTGCTGGTAGCATGTGACATAGGTTCAAATCCTGAGCAAGCTGAGCCTCTGAATATGTTCCCTTACGTATGTTAACATGATGAGTATTTTCCCGAATTATCTGCAGGAGTATGTTTAAGTCACAAAATGCCTACCTTGCGACTTGACAGTAAGTGGTATACATAAGTGGTAGAACAAATTGGTAATAAACTGCATTTTAAGGGATCTTTCGTGACATTACTCTGAATAGGATGATGGTCTGTGAGAAGGAACTTAAAACAGAAAACAGAATTCTTATAATTCTCTGCATATAACTGAAACAGGAGAGAAGAGGAAGAGAGAGTAATGGGGAATCTCTCAGGAGGTGAACATGCCTTCAGTGGTCTTTTGCCCTAGTACTAAATATAGCCATTGTACCAAAAAAAAAAAATCTGGTATTTGTTGATAACTATTCCAACATAGACGTTAGTACAATAGCAACAGACTGACATGAGCTCCAAGTACGGCTACTTGAATTTTCTGTAAAAACAAATTCAAAAAAGTTTCTAAATATAACTGTTAAACTCATTGTATGTTAACATAAACAATTATGAATTAACCCCGTTTGTCAAAACAAATGAGAAAAATGGAATTGCACTATTTTTCACAAGGCTCTTCAAAGTGTGTCTTCACAGAAGACTGCTGGATTCTCATATTTCTGATTGGTTACTATTTTTTTAAGTCTGTGAAGAAAGTCTAGCCTCATGAAGGTGTGTAATTAGGAAAGTGTTTTCATAGCCTTTTCAGGTACTTGTAGTTAGTTGAAATGTGGAATCTGAAACCATAATACTGAACTTTTTGTAACGTTAGATTAAAATCCATGAGTCCCTTTAGTTTGAATCTTTTATCCATGCATGATTTGTACCCTCATGCATTGGTTATATGGAAAATACCGATTTACTGGGTTGTACAGGTTTCCTAAATGTTGACATGTATCTTAAAAACTCCTATGTGTGAGGAACACTGATCTCATCAGAAAAATCCTAAGGTTTGGGAAACTTGGAGGAGCGGTAGATAGTTTTCCAGAATATTCTTCATTGCTTTCCTTAAAATGATTGGCTAATTGGATAGCAACTTAAAAGTAAAAATCTTCCATGACCAAGGGTCCTAGTTCAGCTCACAACTCAGCCACACGTTTTTTTCCCCCCCTCAAGACAACATTCATACTTCAGTGTGTACCAGAAGTGTTCAATGTTACAGAGAATATGAAGACAAATACAAATAGTGAAGAGTCAAATTTAAGAATTTTTTTTACTGCTTTATCAAGGACATTAAGTGGACCGTGTGTGTGTGTGTGTGTGTGAGACTGTAGGGCAGGGAAGTACCAATTGTATAGGTGGGGTGCCCCTGCCCTGCCTTGATTTGTGAAAGGTGCCAGCAGTTTTACCCACCTTTGCTTTTGTGTTATCAGTGCAAATGTCAACACAGCAAAAAAGAAAAATAATGTCTTAGCATTATGAAAACAGTTTGACCCTTTGAAAGTATCCTAAAGACCCTATCTTTAGGGTCTGCAGAGTATTCTTTGGGAACTAGAAAGTTAAGTGCCCTGTAAAATAAATACTGAGTACAGGTGAACTAGGAAATAAGCTTACTACACGTCTGGAATTACTAAAATTTGTATACTATTCATCCTAGTAGATATGCCGGGACTTTACAATTACTTGAGTCAGCCAAGGCAGGCCATCCTGTTGGGAATGCACGGTCTTTGAACTTGGAGCCATCAGTCTCTGAGGCAAGCCTCAGAAATTACCTGAGCCAGAATAGTGCGTTTAGGATTAAGTTCTCTTTGCCTCAGTTACATGCTGTTGCATCACTTTTGAATCTAGTATAAACATTCTATTTAGAAACAGTTGCTACTATGGCATCATTCACAGATGCAGTTTCTCCTGTGCTGTCATATGCCAGTGTAAACTCTCTAAAACTGACCAAATATTAGAAACTATGACTGACTGTGGTAGTTTTTAGTGTTCTGCCCAGACTCCACTGACCTTAGACCTTGAAGTGTTACTGTGCCGCTCATGTTGAAATGCTAAGTCATGCTAACTACTGAAGTTAACCTTGGAGAATTGGAGCTACTTAGCAGGCACCTGTTCCCAAAATTCTCTGGCAACATTGGTTCTTTGGGATATACTCAATTTAGAAATACTATCAGGATCCCCCTAAAAGAAGGCTTTCATTCAAAAAGCTGTGTAGCTTTTGGGAACGGAACCTCCCTCGTCTCCTGGCCAGCTGGTATAACAGTAACTATTGGGGGCGCCTGGGTGGCTCAGTCGGTTAAGCGGCCGACTTCGGCTCAGGTCATGATCTCACGGTCTGTGAGTTCGAGCCCCACATCGGGCTCTGTGCTGCTGGCTCATCAGAGCCTGGAGCCTGCTTCGGATTCTGTGTCTCCCTCTCTCTCTGCCCTTCCCCTGCTCACGCTCTATCTCTATGTCTCTCAAAGGTAAATAAACGTTAAAAAAAAGAAAAAATTAAAAAAAAAAAAACAAAAAAACAGTAACTATTGGAATTATGTCATGATAAGCATATAAAGATCAAAAGGGAAATAAAGATGCCCTTAAGTAATTGGACTATCTAGTTCCTTAAGTTCTAGGTAAAGAAACAGTCGGATGTTGGGATGACACACCGCATCACTTCACCGTTATCATAAACTCTTGTGTGGGCCCAGTACCATCTTCAAAGGCCATACAAGTCAGTTTGCAAGTTTTTCAATGCCTGCACGATTAGGGAAGTTGTGGGGAAGTAAAAGGAATTTTCTTATAGGCCATGATGTAGAAGCACTACTGAGAATCTTTGGCCAGTGTGGGTCAATCCAGGTCAGACTGTAAATCCACTGTGTGGGGCTATACCATGATCTGTTAATGTTGGCTGTCGGTCACCCAAAAAGCGATGGCAGGAAAACAAACTGCAGTTTGCATCCAATGGGAATACCCTTGAACCCTGATCCTTCAAGGGGGTACAGCAATGTCATCTTGGGGAAGAAAAGCCAATATCACACAGGGACGTAACCATGTACAGGAAATGCTGTTTCCCCCCGCTTATAATCCGATTGGGTTGTGACCAGTTTCTCTCCTCCTAAACATATTTTTTGTTTCAGCAGCTATCACTTTGAACCATCAGGACCATTTAACTTTTTTAAGCCCAAGATACCTGAGCCAAACACATGATAGAACAACATGGAAACAGATTTTGATGTCAAAAATACTTAAGGCAGGGGGAGAAGTTCAGTTTTATTGTTAGCATTTGACAGTTTCAAAACACACTGTGGTGGGACCATCCTCATACAAAATTCCACCTAGTAAAGTTTTAGGTGACCAGTGACTTTGTCAATTAGATCTGCTGGTCCTGGCCCAATTCCCAGGACAGTTCTAGAACCCGGTGCAATCTGAGTACGTCCGGCATCTTGGATCAAACTTACAGTCAGTCCTAGCGTTTTTGCATGGGTCAGTAATTCAACCAGAGTTTCTTCATCAGGGGCTTTGACCACCACTTTGGGTTGGCCACAGTATTCCCATTGTTTGAGCAATTCAGGGTTTCTTCTTTGAATTTGCTTGTAGGCAGAAACAGCAGCATGAGAGCACTGGGCAGCTACTTTCCCTTTTCCCATCTTTAAGTCATTTCGAACCACAAGAATCATTTTGTACTCCCCACTTTCTCCTAAGATGCTTGCTTCACTTCCAGTTTCTGTGGCTGTCTTGCTCACCGAGCTTTTGGGGGCCATCCCAAAGCGTACGCGGAGGCCCCAGCCCAGGCACATGCCGCAAGCAACTCCGGCAGCCAAGCTAAGTGCACCAGGATGAGCCAAGTATTCCATCACCAAGGATCTGGAGAGCATCTTAAAGGAAAGAAAAAAAGTTATTGCTATAGTAGTGAGAAGTTACAGGCTTATCAGACAGATCACCTTGATTTAAGTAAATAAGTGGCAACATTTCAAAACTATTATGAGGTCATCCAGAAAAAAAGCAAAATATTATTTTGGATCTTAATGTATTGTTTTCTTCTCCCCTGTGTACCAGAAAAGATTCAAGAATACAAGTAAAGCAGTTCCAATCATTTTGAATCCCAAGGAGTATCTATCTAGTTCTCGGATACGATAAAGCTCTGTTCCTCAGTCTTCCCCCTAAGTCTTGTGGAAAAAGGAAATACTCTATTTTACCAAGCTGTCTAAAGGACCTAAAGAAACCCAAGAATAATTCATCCCTTCCCTGGGATATGGTGCTTATTTGTGTCTTCATTATGCAGTGGTTCTCAATGGGGACGGTACTAGCCCCTCAGAGAAGTTCCTAGTTGTCACAGTGATGGGCCTCGAGGGAGGCACACTGCTGACATTTAGTAGACCTAAGCATGGAATGCTAAAAATCTTAGAAAGTGAATTTTCCCACTGGAAATAATTATTTATAGCTAAAACACCATCAATACCTGAGACTGGAACCCAACTTCATTATCCATATGGACACAAAATATTTTTTGCGTAGTCCTAATATACACTGAATTTATCAGAAGTGTAACTACCCTATAAAACAAAGGAAGATCATCTTTTATTTTAGAAATTCCTGTTAGCAAAGCTAGTCATGGTATTTGAATCACCAATAAAACTCCTGTATCATTCTACAGTTGAGGCTGTTATATTCAGAATGCTTCCATGTATAGTCACAAAGAACCATCAGTTTCTCCTAGTGGAACAGCATCTAAACATTTATATATTGAAATACATGGGACCACCATATTTGTAGCGCTTGTAAGTAGTGCCCTCAGATTATGCGTTGCATAATCTACATGGCATAGATGGCAGTTTTGGAAATACTTTATCACAAATACTTTAAGTGAGAAAGGGGCGCTTGGCTGGCTCTGTTGGTACAGCATGTGCGCCTTGATCTCAGGGTTGTGGGTTCAAGCCCCACATTGGGTGTAGAGATATTTTAAAAATAAAATCTTCGATGGGGGGCCTGGGTGGCTTAGTCGGTTAAGCATCTGACTTATTGGGTCATGATCTCATGGTTCATAGGTTCAAGCCCTACACGGGGCTCTGTGCTGATAGCTCAGAGCCTGGAGTCTCCCTTGGATTCTGTGTCTCCCTCTCTCGCTCTGCCCCTCTCCCACTCCCACTCCATCTCTCTCTCTCTCTCTCAAAAATAAACATTAAAAAAATAAAAAAAAATCTTAGGAGCGCCTGGGTGGCACAGTCGGTTAACCATCCGACTTCGGCTCAGGTCTTGATTTCATGGCCTTCAGATCCTGTCTCCATCTCTTTCTGCTCCTCCCCTACTCATGCACTGTCTCTCTCTCTCAAATATAAATAAACATTAAAAAAATAATAAAAATCTTTAAAAAATTTAAAAATAAATGAGGATAGCATAGGGGATATTAAATTTGAGGTATCGCATACTATAAAATTCACCTTTTTAAAGTGTACAATTTAGTGGTTTTTAATATATCCACAGGATTGTACAACTGTCACCACTATCTAATCCCAAAACACTTTCTCGATGCCTCAAAAAGAAACCCCTTGGGGCACCTGAGTGGCTCAGTTGGCTGAGCTTCCAACTCGATTTCTGCTCAGGTCATGATCCCAGGGGCAGGGGATTGAGCCCTGCATCGGGTTCCACACTGAATGGGGCGCCTGCTTGGGATTCTCTCTCTCTCCCTTTGCTCCACTCCCCTGCTGGTGCATGCAAAAACAAGAAACCCATGTAATCATTAGCAGTTGCTTCCTGTTTTCTCCACCCCCAGGTCCCTGGCAATCACTCATCTATTTTGCCTATTTTGGACATCTATGTAAATCAAATCATTCAGTATGTGGCCTTTTGTTTGACGCTTCTATCGCTTAGCACGTTTGCAAGGCTCATCCATGTTGAGGCATGTATCAGTACTGCATTCCCATGTTCTAAATGCTACTCTATTTTGCCTTTCCCAGTAGTCTAGGTGGGTGAGATGACAGTCACTTAGACCAGAGAAGTGGCAACGAAAATGGAAAGAAGTGGCCAAGGCACATCTGTACGATTTGGTGACTCACTGGAAGTCTCGGTGATAAAAGAAAGGGAGAAGTTCAGAATGACCTAGATTTGAACAAATGGAGAACAGAGGCACTAGTTACTGAGGAAGAGAATTTTTGTGAAATAAAGATACTGAAATCAGCTTAAGATATATTACACTTGGTATGAGAGATGTCCAACAACAAAGGATAAACCATTTTAGAGGTGAGAAGGTAAGCCTAGGCCAGAAATAAGATTTAAGAAAACAACATATAACTGAGGTTACTGAAGTGATGAAAGTGGATGAGGCCACTGGGAAAAGCATACAGAGTAAAGGAAGGGCTAGAACAGAATCCTAAAGAAACAAATATTGAGGGATCAAAGGAGAGAGACATGAAAGGCCAGAGGCAAGAGGGTCACACATGGTAAGCTGTCAGTACCTAGTTTCAGTCCTCTTTCACTGGTATGACTAATATGGTGACAGGGCTGTGCTGACATAGTACTTTACGGCTCTAGATGCCTTTTTACAGTCAGAAAAAAAATTTAAACTCTTATTCGAACCACATTTTCTCAGAATGCATCTATCATTTAGTTACTACATGAGGCTTACAGATCAGGATTTCTCTCTGATAATCTAACAACTAGATTCCAAAGTGAATAAATACTCAATTATGTAAAAATTATATCTATAACCTCCATGTCAACAATTAGAAGGATTTTTCTGCACCGATTTCTCGGTTGCAAAGTAATCAAATATCCTTTATACCAGATTGAGGTACTGTCCGGAGATGGGAACTACATACAGAGGACCTATTACGTGTTGTATAACTTGCTAACCCCTTCCATTATGGTTGCTATGAAAATTAAAAAAGGCATGAGTCTCATTTTAAAGATGAGAAAAATAAGGGTCCAAAAGAGAAGCTGCTTATCCATAGTAACATAACTAATAAAAGTAGTAGAAAACATACTCATCTAGAGATCATGACAGAAAGCTTTTCATTTTCTGAACTTTATCTAAAAACAGATATATACCAGGGCGCCTGGGCGGCTCAGTCGGTTGAGCCATCTGGACTCTTGATTTCGGCTCAGGTCATGATCTCACAGTTCATGAGCACAGTGCTTGCTTAATTTTCTCTTTTCTCTCTCTCTCTCTCCCCCTCTGCCCCTCCATCTCACTCTCTCTCAAAAAAAAAAAAAAAAAAAAAAGAAACCAAAAAAACAAAAACAAAAACACCCCACCCAAAACTAAATATATACCAGTAAGAGTCAGAAAAAAACCGAAAGCTGAAAAAGTTGCAGAAATTACGAAGTTTATTGCTTCTGTACCGTATACCGCATGAGGTCTCTAATTCTACCATATTGATACCGTTAATACCTAAAATGTTTATTCTTTAGGATGTTCTAATCCCCTACCAGCCTGATTGTTATCATCTAACTCCTCCGAAAGTGTTTCAGCCTCTTCCCCTTTCTGCATATACACACCTATCAATTAACCCAGAGCTTGAGACTAAGGTAAACATAACCATTCTTAGTCTCATGGATAATCCTGGGCAATGATGGCACTGCAAAACAAACATGTCCTGTAAAAATTCTCCTCCTGGGGGGCTCTAATTCCTCCCAGACTAAGTAAGCCCCTTTGGCCAATGCTCTTGATCCCGTTCCCTCCTGAACCATGCTCCCCACCCGTTAATCTCACTCTCCGGGGCTATACCTTGGTTTTTCTAACCTAAAAAAAAACTTTCCCCAATCCTTTTTGACCCATGGACCACTGTCTGACTTTTCTTTTTCCCTTTACCTGCCTCCCTTCCCCGTTCGACTGAAATTGCTAAGAAACTAGACACTTGCTAATTGCCAAACGGAGTTGCCTCTTTTCAGGCCTCCTCTTGAGTTTTCCCCACCACTCACTGATAACGTTTCTTTCAACTTTCCTTCCTATAATTCTTTAATCTAACTTTCACCCTATAATCACCCCACCTTTCTGATAGCCTTTTCCAGTCCCCTCTAGCTCAGATGTTTGCCCCTGATGTATGGATTGCCCCTGCTTAACACATTTACCCTTCTTTTCAGTCTATGCCTACATCGCCCAATACAGTATCCATTAGTCAAACAGTTATTTAAATTAATTAAAGCTAAATAAAAATTCAGTTCTTCAGTTGCATTTAGCCGCATTTCAAGTGCTCAATAGCTCAAAAACTTCAAGGTGGCTAACGGTTACTCTATTGAGCTACAGAATATTTCCATGAAAGTTCTATTGGACAGTGAAGATCGTCTATTTACTCTCTTTCTGTCCAATCAGTTGATATTTACGGAAGGCCTATTGTGTACCAGGCACTGTTCTGGACCTTAGAGACACAGCACTGAACAAAACAAAGTCCCATTCTTCATGGAGCTGACATCTAATAGAAGGAGAGAGAGAATCTCATTTATTCCCAAACTGTCATATGCTGAGGATTCCTGACACCTCTCCTGGGCTCTAAACTGGAATTTCCAGCTCCTAGTAGAGTACTATGAAGTATTCTAATCTGTATCCTACACTGAACTCAGCATTTTCCTTTCTCTCTTAAATTTCCTTTTTCTGTATTCTTTTTTTTTTATTATGATATATTTATTGACAGAAACAGTGAGTGAGTGAGAGACAGAGAGAAAGAGAGAGAATCCCAAGTAGGCTCCCCACTTGTCAGTGCAGAGCCCAATGCGGGCTTTGCTCCCAAGATGAGATCATGACCTGGGCGGAAAGAAAGAGTCTGATGCTCAACCAACTGAGCCACCCATGTGGCCCACCTTTTCCGTATTCTTCATTTCTGAGTAACCCTGGACTTTTTCTCCACTGGCCTATCACATCCAGTCACCAAACTTTGTTGAGTTTACCTGTGTCGAACCTATCTCCTTACCCTTACTACCTGTGCTTTAATGACATCTTGGCCAAAAGCCCTTGAAATTACTTCTCTATCTCTAATCTTTCCTCATTTGCTTCATACATATCCTAGTTCATCCTAGGCAATCTGCCTTAGACAGTTTACGAATTATACTTCTTTTTCTTTTTTCTTTAAGTTTATTTATATATGGGGGGGCAGGACAGAGAGAGAGGGAGAAAGAGAATCCCAAGCAGGCTCCTGGGAGAGCTAGCTGTATGCAGACCTTGAACTCGCAAACTGTGAGATCACGACCTGAGCTGTAATCAAGAGTCTGAAGCTTAACTCACCGAGCCACCCTAAAATTATACTTCTAAAACACAAATCTGCTCCTATAATTTCCTTGCTCAAAAACCACCAGATGGAAGCACCTGGGTGGCTCAGTCGGTTTAGTGACCTACTTCTGATCTGGGCTCTGGGCATGATCTCACCGTTCATGAGATCCAGCCCCGCAGTGGGCTCTGCGCTGACAGCTCAGAGCCTGCTTGGGATTCTCTCTCTCTGCCCCTCTCCTGCTTGCTCTCTCAAAATGAATAAATAAATATTAACTATTACCAGACAAACGTCGAAGATATAAAACAAACCTCTTAGCACGAATTCAAAGCGCTACACAATTTGGTTGCTACCTACTTTCTCCTAATCTACTCTCCTGCTAGATACTGTACTATCCAGCGACACCAAATTACTAGGTCCCTCCAAAGAGCAATCTCTCCCAGGAATTATTTTCACTTAAATACACAAACAAACATACACAACCTCTTCAGCCATGAAGGCGTGGTTCAAACGACACCAGTCTCTGAGGTTTTTATCATCCCCAGTCTTAATTATTTACTCTACAGAACTGCTGTGGCAATTAACAACTGTACATCACGTTTTCAGAGTCTACTGCCTGGGCTAACAAATGAAAGGATTAAACACTTCTCTGAGTATTATATCTGTGTTACACAGGGAGACGCATTTTTGATCCTATTCGTGGAAACCTTTTCTTTCCTCGTAGGACTCCATCTTATACGCTGTGGGTATTCAATAAATATTCAACAGGCCTGAGCGGCATTGTCTCACATTCGGAGCGAGCGCATCCATGCTGCCTGAATGAAGGCTTTGCCCGGGAACTAGAAAATCTCCTTCCCAGGATCTCAATCCCTTCTACCAAAGGACGACGGGCGGAACAGGAACAGTGGCTGCAGCGTCCAGTCGGGCGGAAGGCAGCTTACGAGCAAGGTGAAAAGCTCGGGGGAGGAGGTATGTAATGAGGTAGGAAGAAACATTCCAATTGGAGAGAGAATGTAAAACTACCTCCCTCTCCTTAGCCCAGTGAGTGGCCGACTTACCAAGAGAACCTCACCGCCGCCTCACTCGCGCCGCGCCGTTTTTCCCTCCGCGTAGTGACCACGGTTCTAGCCCACGAGTTACTTCTTCCGGGACTCCCAGATAAGTTCCGGATCACGAACCGCGAAGAGAACAGTCATTCTTCTTCTCGTCCCGCCCACAGGTCCGGAACCTAGACCCGAACTGAAATCCCGCGAAGATCTCCGGAGGTGGCAGGAAAGAAAAAGGAACTTTTGTCTTTTGGAGGCCGTCCCCGGAGGGATGGAGGGGGGGTGGGAAACGGACCGGAAGTGACGCGAGCGAGTTCCGGTTGGCCGGACCCCAGCGGCGGGTGTGAGAGTCGGTCGGGAGCCGCTTCCAGGATACTGAGATCCGGGGCAGCTGGGGTCAGAGCGGGTAGGTAAACCGGCGCGTGGAATTGGGGACGAAAGCCCGACACTGTCCTCCGGGTTTGGCTTCTTCCGGAGCTCTCCCACTTAGATCATGCAGGTCTGGGGCACCGTGATTTCGACTTCAAGCAGTGTTTCAGGGCGCTGCTGACTCTGAGTGTCTCAGTCTGACGGTAGCCAGGTTATCTGGGACACCTCCTCACGGCTGGCTCCCGGTACAGTGAACCCATACACTGGATTTCCTACCATTGGCTCTCAGCGTCGCGGACTTGGAAGCTGTTCTGAGCTTCTGTAGAGTACCCATCTCCTCTTCCTTCCCCGGTATCTAGAATCTCAGAGTAAGTGGAGAAGATCCTCCCTGCTGATGACCAAGCTGTTTCTCGGGACCTGTCAGTTTGGTTCATGCTCTCCCCAGCCACTAACACATGATACTAAATACATTCGCTTCCAAACAAAATTCAGGCGTGTAAGTACCATGTAAAGCGTTGGTGGCCAAGGCAATGGGGCCTTCGCTCCGTTGGTCTTTTGCAAAAAACCTTCACGTATATCCTACTACTTCATGAGGGGCAGGGTTTTCTACCTTTTCCAAATTTCTGACCCCCATGTCGACCCCGTCGTTCTGTTACAGCGGAGGTACTTGCAATAAAAGCTGGAGATCGGCTTAAATCTCTAAAATTCCAAGAAGCCATATGTGGTCCTGTGTCACACTAAGATTACTTGATGACCTCCAGTAGGCTTAAAGTATTGTCTTTGTTTTTATGCAAATCACGCAAAAACCTCATATAGGCTCTGGCACTGTTTACCTATCATGGCAAGACACCTCCTTTTCGTAACTTCAGTGTCTTTCAATTCTCTTTGGGGCTATTGTCAGAAATTTTGTAGACAGACTGCACTGATTTTTCGGAGAAGTTTGTACAAGTATTTCTATGTTGTAATGATAGAGAATTTAATGTTCCGACTGCCACTACCCCTTTATTGTATTCTCATGAGCTGCGATTTTAATTGTGTATTCTTAACATAAATGATAGTGGTAAGAAATTATTTACTAGGCAGCATTTTATGCATTCTAGATTCTGTTTTTATTGACCTTCGGAAGAGGGATGGTAGTACCTAGACAAAGTGGCCAATTTGTGTGGGTGTGAAGGGATTTGTAGTAGAAATGTTTTATATTTTGCTTCTTGGCCTGTATCATTTTAAAACACTAAAGCTTTTTTCTTCCCTTTGTGGGGTATATCTTAACTTGATCAATATAGTTTAATTTCTGTGGCTCACATTCCAGAATAAAGGTCGGTGGGTTAGCTAACTTTCTGAGCTGGTCTGGATTGTGTTGATAAAAGTACTGCTCACTTTATACCATAGGATTGTCACAGTGATTAAGTGAGATCGTAAATGGGAAGTCACTGTATAAAGGAAAATACGGTGATGTTGTCAGTTTGCTCTGAAAACTGGAAATCTGTCAGTGCAGAGTACTGTCGCTTTGTATCATTTCACAGTTTGATGTTTTATATGAGCGCTATTTATCTGAAAATACTATCAGACACTTCTGAGATGATCATTGCCCTACTTTTGAACCCAATAAAAGCTACCTAGGAATAGTTTGATCTGTAACCCATTGCATTAGTCACCATGGTTAATAAGTAGGCGACTAGAAAATGAGTATAGTTCTGTATTTGGTAGTTTAAATTTGATCTTTCTTGGTCATCATGTATTGTCACTTAAGAATTTCCAAGTGCAGGGTGTGCCTGGGTGGCTTAGTGGGTTAAATGTCCAACTCTTGATTTAGGCTCAGGTCATGATCTCACAGTTTATGAGTTCAAGCCCCGGGTCAAGTTCAGTGCTGCTGGTGTGGAGCCTGCTTGGGATTATCTCTCTCTCCCTCCCCCCCCTTCTCTGCCCGTCCCTTGCGTGAGTGGTCTTTCTCAAAATAAATAAACTTAAAAAAAAAAATTCCAAGTGCAGGGGCACCTGGGTAGCTCAGTCAGTTGAGCATCTGACTCTTGAGTTTGGCTCGGGTCATGATCTCATCGTTGGGCTCCAGGCTGGGTGTGGAGCCTGCTTCAGATTCTCTGTCTTTCAGGACGCCTAGGTGGCTGTCGGTTGAGTGTCTGATTTGGCTCAGGTCATGGTCTCACACAGTTCCTGGATTCCAGCCCTGCATTGGGCTCTATGCTGACAGCTCAACTATGTCTCCCAAAAAATAAAATAAAATGTTAAAAAAATTTTTTTTTAAAGATTCTTTCCTCAAGAAGAACAAAAAAAGAATTTCCAAGTGTAGAGGAAGGTGAAGCTTTTGGTACTTACATGTAGTTAACTCAAGGTTAGAAGTAACCTTACTTACTTCTGTTAAGTAAAAAACTTTATCATTTCACCAAACCTACCGAAAGCAATATGTAGAATTAGAAGCAATCTCTGTAAACATATAGTTATATTCTTCCCATTTAACAGGAGAAAATTGGGCCCCACAATCAGTAATTGGCTTGCCTGAGGTCATATGGTTTAGGTAGTGCCAGAACCTGAACTGGAAATGAAATTACAAGTGTTCTTTCTGTTTTGCTAAGGTTTCCAGGCATCGTTTTTTGGTTTGGTAATATTTTCTATTTTGCATGAAAATGGTTTCTTTTATGTATTAAAGTGATCTATATGTGTGTGCACATTTTATCCTTTTTATCTGATTTATTTATTTACGTCTTTATTTATTTAACGTTTTTATTCATTTCTAAAGACAGAGACAGAGCATGAGCAGGGGAGGGGCAGAGAGAGAGGGAGACACAGAATCCAAAGCAGGCTCCAGGCTCTGAGCTGTCAGCACAGAGCCCCACGCAGGGCTCAGACTTGTGAACCACAAGATCATGACCTGAGCCAAAGTTGGACCCTTAACCAACTGAGCCACCCAGGCATCCCTTAGCTGACTTATTCTTGTAAATTCTGGGAAAAGTAAAACACTGTGGTTGCCAGGATTTGCAGTGGAATGGAATAAAGAAGGAAAGAAAATTCGTTCTGTTCTTCAGAACAGTTTTTCTGAGTTCATGCTGCATTACTATCAGATGTCAAGGTGTCTTCTTTCTGACAAGTGGAAAAGACTGGGTATCTTTGTAACACATGTCTCTACTGAGTAGATGTTGTTGGTAAGAAGTAGGAGGAAGCTATATTAATTTCTTTGTTCCTGTTAAAAAATCTCCCCAAGCTGTTTGTAATTTTGATATTCTGTTTTATTAATTATCTGTTAATCTATTGAGTTATTTCTCTATTTTATTCTGGGTAAATAGCCACCATAGAGTAGTTTATTTTTTGTCTTATTGAGAACCGTTTTGTTTCCAGTGTTTTCACAAAACCTGTTTAGTCTCTCCCCATTTTTGGAGATTATAGGGCCAGATACTTAATATCACTGTTCTTTTGCCCAGTGCTTTTTGTCGGCGCTTCTCTCTCTCTTTGGTACAGATATAAACTCCAGATTAGAGAATCTTTACTAACCTCAGAAGCAGACTTAATGAATTAAATGATAACGTGTTTGTTGTATTAGTTAATAATCTGCTTTCACAGACACGAGTGTTTTGAGGGGTAAACTTTTAAAGAGTTTATTTCCTCAAGAAACTCTGTTTGGGAAAGCAACTGTGTTTAGGGTTTGCCAAACTGATATTATGTATTATGTAAACCCTTCGGTAAATCGGTAAAACTCATTTAAAAATATTGTCCTCCTTGAAAGTTTTGGAAATTTGAACAGGAGACACTTTTCTGTGTCAGTAAAAGGTTAAGGCCTGAAAGTTTAAGGCATTTTTAAATAAGCAAGGGCGACCCAATGAGTAATCTTGTCCCAGCTAGTCTACCTGAAATTGCTGAAGAGTTTGTTGGTATTCAGAGATACATAATCTTTTCAGTATTTTGTTGTGATGTTGTCTCTTGTTCTTGAAGTTCTTTAATAGTAACTTTAGTCTTGGGGCGCCTGGGTGGCTCAGTTGGTTAAGTGCCCGACTTGGGCTCAGGTTGTGATCTCAGGGTTCGTGGGTTTGAGCTCCAGATCGGGCAGGCTCTGTGCTGACAGCTCAGAGCCTGGAGCCTGCTTCAGATTCTGTCTCCCTCTCTCTCTTCCCCTCCCCTGCTTGCTCTCTCTCTCGCAAATAAATAAAACATTTTTAAAAATTAAAAAAAAAATAGGGGCGCCTGGGTGGCTCGTCAGTTAAGCAGCCGACTTCAGCTCAGGTCATGATCTCACAGTCTGTGAGTTCGAGCCCTGCGTCGGGCTCTGTGCTGACAGCTCAGAGCCTGGAGCCTGCTTCAGATTCTGTGTCTCCATCTCTCTCTGCCCCACCCCTACTCACACTCTGTCTCTCAAAAATAAATAAATATTTAAAAAAATAATAATAACCTTGGTCTTTATCTTTTTTTTTTTTTTTTGGAAACACTAGGTAGATAGTGTTAGGGCCAGGGCAATGAAGCTAGATGGCCTTCTGTCACATTCCAGCCTTTAGCTCTGTGCAACCCTTGGGCTAGTTACTAGTTTAACCTCTTGCCATTTCAGTTTCCTCCCAGACAACGAAGTCAGTACCTGTTAGGGTTAAATGAATAGATTTAAGTGAAGTGTTTGGAATGATATATAGTTAATCATGATTGTTATCATTGTTATCATCATGTAGCCCACTGAGCAGTTGCTAAGAGAAAACTCTTTCCCAGCCCTCCTCGAAAACATGTCTTTTGTTGCTGCTTACTTGTCATTATTTGCTCAGCATTAACGAAGTTTCAGTAAATAAATATATATGTTTCATTTTGTGAATATTTTACAACATATGTGAGATTCTTAACCAAATGAGGTATTCTTATAGGCTGTTCTCTCATTTTTTGTGTGTGTTATTGTTAGCAGTTTACATTATCTGTGTAAGCCATAACAGGATTTGAGAATTGATATTTGAGAATTTAATGTTTAATGATATCTTCTAGTGCTTACTTTCTTTGCATGGGAAGATTATTCTGCAGTGACATCTATTACTGTATCTGTTCATTCATGCAATCAGGGAACAAAAATCTAAAAATCTTGTGTTAGGTCTTTTACCAGGTTTTGGAGAAAACAGTGGGAAGCAAGGACAAACGTATTTTAGTTGGGAGCCTGATAGAGAAAAGAGTAAATGCAGAAATGAAAGAATAAACGGTGTAGTAAATATCGTGAAGGAAATGAAGGTAGGAGAGTTCGTGTGGATGTGTGCTCTTTTGAGATTTTAGAACAGTATACCTGGAATATAGCCACATGAAATGAGGTAGGAAACATACTCATGGTCCAGATTATATAGAGCTTTGCAGTCTATGGAAATGAATTTGGATTTGATTTTGAGCATAATAGGAAGTCCTACAGTTTCAAGTAGGGTAGTAATATGATTTATAAGAAGTCCACTTTTGTTCACATGTGAAGGATGAATTGAAGGGGACAAGAATAAAAATGGAAAGAGAAGTTAGGAGCCCATGGCAGTAGTCTGAATGAGAGATGAAAATGGCCTGGACTACAGTGGTGGCAAAAAAGTGGAGAGCCGTGAGTGGATACTAAATATATTTGGAATAGGACTGGGTCCTGGATTAGACGTGAAGAGTAAGGAAATGAGAAGAGTCAAGGATGACTAGGCTTCTGGATTTAGCAACTGGGTAGATGGTTGTGCCAAGTACTGGGAGAGGGAAGGTTTGGGAAGGACCAGGTTTGTGACAAGAAGGGGGATGGGAATGAGGAAGAAAGGACACGTTAAATTTGAGATTCTTAGGAATCATTCACATGTGTTTTAGGGATCCAGATCTAGAGATCAGGACCAGAAATACAAATTCAGGCTAGTCTTTTAGGGCCTGGCTGGCTCAGTCGGTTAAGTCTCCCACTTCAGCTCAGGTCAAGGTCTTGCACTTCCTGAGTTCAAGCCCTGCATCGGGCTCTGGGCTGACAGCTGGGAGCCTGGAGCCTGCTTCAGATCTGTGTCTCCCTCTCTTTCTGCCTCGACCCTACTCACACTCCGTCTGTCTGTCTCTCTCAAAAATAAACATTAAAAAAAATTAAAACAAATTCAGGCTAGTATTTTAAACTACAGGACCAGATAAACCACTTGGGGTGACAGGAAAGAGGAGAGGGCCCAGGTTAGGTAAAAGAGAGCTGGCCAAGGAGGGTTTGGAGAATGATCAAATACACAAAACTAATAAAAGTTACATCTAGCAGGAAGAGTACTAGATAGATGAGGGACAGAGGGGAACTAGATTTCACTTTTTTCATGTATGTGTATATATACACACATACATATTAATGTATATGTAAATATATATATATAAAGCATGTGAAAGTTTTTACTTATTCAGAATTCTTTTAGGAAAGGATTAGCTCTGTAAATTCTTACTCTGTGGTCTAAATGAGACCAGACTAAAGTCCAATAAAGTTTATTATTATTATTTTTAATGTTTATTTATTTACTTATTTTTTCAAATAAATCACAATTTTAATAAGATCCTCTACATATACATTTGCTACTAAAAATTGAACTGCCGCGTCAAAAAAATTTTATTACAATTCCAATATTTTTGGCTCTAACCAAACCACCCAGTATTCTCTATATATTCCTCCTGCACTTGGCTTACAAGGTTTTCTTTTGTTTTTTGTTTTCAATGTTTTTATTTTTGGGAGAGAGAGAGTGAGTGGCGGAAGGGCAGACACACACACACACACACACACACACACACACACACAGAATCCGAAGCAGGCTCCAGGCTCCCAGCTGCCAGCACAGAGCCCTACTCTACAGAGCTCTCGTCGGATGCTTAACCCAACTGAGCCACCCAGGAACCCATGTTTTAACTTATCTTAATGACTTCAAGCTTCTTAAACACACAGGCAACACTCAAAACCTACTAGTGCTTCCTTGGGTCATATCAAAAAGTGGAACTAAAGTATATTGAAGTCACTCAACTGCAAGCTACAGGATTCCTCACAGATTACTTGTATCAAGGTAGAAAAGACAAGACAGAGCTTATATCATAGATTATCAAAATATTATACAGTTTGTCTTAACAGAGCAGCATTCCCAAGCTGCTGCATACTGACCCTAAAATTACTAGCAAGAAGCAAACAGTATAATAAGGTTTATGTTTACATTGACTCCATGTCATAATTATTCTGCATGCCAGTATCCTCAGAAGGTATCTCCATGCTGACCCCTTATGATACAGGCAATAATGACATCTACATCTAAATCTTTCTACTCTTGACTCATCCGTGGAACGCTGGTTGAAGTAGTGATGGTTTTTAATAAACCACATCAGCCTTTCCATCCTTTCTTTCAGAATAGTTAACAAAGTCCTTACTCTACCCCTCCTCTTGTTGCTGAGTATTCGGTCCACAGCCCCTGTGGTTTCTTCTCACTGTCCTGCTGTTTGGGTAGATATTCTGGTAGAGGGAAAGGGAGTTTGATACTAGGGTCAAGAGTCAATTTACTAAGCTTCTTTATTAATACTTTGGAGATCGTTTGAGAGGCAGCTGAGCCTTCCTGGGAATTCTCTTTACTGGCCATCCGAGAAGGTTCCGGGCCACAGGATGGGTAAAGCTTTGTCAGCAAATCCATTGAAAGCCTAGTCACAGACCGAAGCTCCTTCTAGATCTTTGGATTCCAGTGGAAGGTGATTCTCAAGACTCAACTAGCTGCAAAGAAGCCTGAAAAGAATGAAATAGCCCAGAAAGAGCGAGAAAAACCGAAATCCCAACAAACTGTGGCAAAAGAAAGAATAAACCTTCTAATGTTTATTTATTTTTGAGAGAGAGCGAGAGAGACAGAGCACTAGTCTGATGAGCAGAGAGAGGGAGGGAGACCGAGAATCCAGGGCAGGCTCCAGGCTCTGAGCTGTCAGCGCAAGAGCCCCATGCAAGGCTTGAACTCATAAACTGTGAGATCTTGACTTGAATCGAAGTCAGACACTAACCAACTGAGCCACCCAGGTGCCCCTAAAGTCCAGTAAAGTCGAAATCGTTGCTCTGTCTAGCCACTTCCTTATCATTGAATCTGATTCCTTCCAGAAACCTTCAAGTCTCTACATTGCAAAAAGCATTTAATCAAGAGACTATACAAGGTTCTCCTGCCCCTTATAAATTTGTAAGATCTAGTTATAGAAATACTAGCACTGCTTCTATGGAGCAGAAGAATTTTCTTTAATTTCTTTTTAAATAATCATAAGGATATCTCTAGGGTCTCTATATTTGCAAAAATTTAATTTAGAAATTCAAATATTTGAGTTTATCAGTACCTTAGTAACTATTGGTAAGTATTCCTAGTCAGTAGTATGTACTCAGTAACTATTTGTTAAATGAGTAAATTTCATTGTATAATTTTATGTCAGTTCATTTATTTGTCCTTCTGACAATGGACATTTGAGTTGTTATGGCTTTTGCTATTAAGACCAGTGTTGCTAAAAATACTATTGTACCGATCAGCTCTTCCCATGTTTAAGGGGTTCTTTTGGCTATATGTCCAGGCATAGAATTGCTAGCAAGAGTATGCCAGTATTCAGCTTTTTCCAAGGTGTTTTCCAGATTTTACTATTGTCCTCTGCTTATTTTTTGCTGAAAGAATCCATGCAAAGAGTGGTGTGGTAGATTATAAAATTGTTGACTTGCAAAATGCTCATAAATTCTTCTCATCCTTGATGCCGTACTTTGCCACATGACTTGCTTTGAACAAGAGAACATTAGCAAGTGTGATACAAGCAGAGACTTGAAAAACTTGCACATTAGGGCCTGTCTTCTCATGTGGCTCTTTAGAACTCTGAGCCCACCACGTGAAAAAAAACGCCAAACTAACCTTCTCGGGCATAGGAGACCTACAGGAGGCATCCCAACTGAGACCTGCCTAGCTTAAGAGCCAAGCTAGTCCAGACCAGAATTGTCCAGCCTAACTTACAGAATCCTGAGAAATATTGAATGATTTTTTTTAAGTCACTAAATTTTGGAGCTATATTGTTACATAGTAAAACATACTGGATAAAAATGGTATCTCATTGTGATCTTGATTTATATTTTTTGCTTGTCAATGAGATCGAGTAGATATCTTCATTATTGGCTGTATATATTTCCCCTGCTATGAAATACCTCTTTATGTCTTTTGCCTATTTTAGTTTTATAGAGTTGGCTTTTTCTTAATATTTTAAATTCTTTATATAGTTCTTGTGTTTCTAGGTTGGTTTCTCTTTTTCCATTCATATACAAAACACCTTCATTATTTGTTACTATAACATGTATAAATATATACAGAAAGAGATAGTCTGAACACAAGAACTTTGTCAGATACATGTATATGGCAAATATTTTCTTTCATTCTGTGGCTTGCCTTTTTTGTTTCCTTAACAAGTTTTTAAACTTGATAAAGTTGGGGCGCCTGGGTGGCTCAGTCGGTTGGGCGGCCGACTTCAGCTCAAGTCATGATCTCGCGGTCTGTGAGTTCGAGCCCCGCGTTGGGCTCTGTGCTGATGGCTCGGAGCCTGGAGCCTGCTTCCGATTCTGTGTCTCTCTCTCTGCCCTTCCCGTGTTCACGCTGTGCCTCTATGTCTCTCAAAAATAAATAAACATTAAAAAAAAAAATTAAACTTGATAAAGTTCAGTTTATCAATTTTTTTCTTTTATGTTCTTGTTTTTTAAGTCCTAGGAAATATTTGTCTACTCCAAGATTGCAAAGATTTTCTCCTATTTTTTTCTAGAAGCTTTATAGTATTAGTTCTTACATTCAGATCTGTGACCCATTTCAAATCAGTTATTGCATTTGAAGAATAAAGGTTGATGTTCAGTGTTTCACAAGAATATTCAGTTATGTCAGTACCATTGTTGAAGAGATGTTCCTTTCACCATTGAATTGCCTTGTACCTTTGTTGAAAATGAATTGACCCAATATACGTGGGTCTGATTCTGTATTCTCTGTCCTGTTCCACTGATCTATGTCTGTCCTTTTGCCAAAACCACACTGTCATTACTGTAGCTTTATAATAAATCTTGAAATCAGTTAGTGCAAGTCTTACAACTCTGCTCTTTATCCAAATTGTTTTAGCTATTCTGAGTTCTTTGCACTTCCATATAAATTTGAATCCACTTGCCGCTTTTGATTTTTTAAAAAGCCTGCTTGAGTTTTTATTTAGATTGCATTAAACCTATATATATGTTTGAGGGAAATTGTCATAATAACAGTATCGAGTCTTTCAAATGATGAACATGGTATTTAGGTCTTCAGCAATTTCTTTTCTTACTTTTTTAGAATAGGTCTTATACGTATGTTGTTCAACTGACCTCTTTTTTTTTTTTTTTTGGAAGTGTCCAAAATGGTTGGTTTTTTTCCCTCTATTTTTTTTAGGTATAATTTATTGTCAAATTGGCTAATACACAGCGTGTAAAGTATGCTCTAGGTTTTGGGGGTAGATTCCCATGGTTCATTGCTTACATTCAACATCCAGTGCTCATCCCAACCTAAACTTACCTCTTACACATTTTATGTTTTGGATGCTATTGTAAATGAAATGAAAATTTAAAACAATTTTTTTTTAGTGTTTATTTTTGATTAGGAGACTGAGTACAAGCGGGGCGGGGGGAGAGAGGGAGAGAGAGAGAAAGAGAGAGAGGGAGACCCAGAATCTGAAGCAGGCTCTAGATAGACTCTGAGCTGTCAGCACAGAGCCTAATGTGGAGCTCAAACTCACGACTACAAGATCATGACTCAGGCCGAAGTCACACACTTAACCAACTGAGCCACCCAGGTGACCGATGAGTTACTGAAAACTGTGAATTAACTTCTGAATGTGTATACATTTTATATTTTTGTTACTAAAGTTTGACATAATTTCTGAATTATCAGAGAATACGGTCTCTGATGCCCTTTTTTTGAAATATGTTGAGACTGGCCTCTGGGCTTGATCATGATAAGTGGTTCATGAAAAAATTCATATTCTCTAAATGTCAGATGCTGAATCTTATATATGTCCATTCATACCTTTTATTATTTTTTTAACATTTTCTTTTTCCATAATTCTGTAGACTACTGCATTTTTTTAATGTTTATTTTTGAGAGAGAGTGTGCACAAGTGGGGGAGAGGCAGAGCAAGAGAGGGAGACAGATTCTAAAGCAGGCTCCAGGCTCAGAGCTGTCAGTGCAGAGTCCGACCTCACGAACTATGAGATCGTGAGCTGAGCCGAAGTCGAATGCTTAACTGACTGAGCCACCCAGGTGCCCCCCACATTTTATTTCTTAATCATATTGTTTAAATCTTTTATCTTCACTGAATATTTTTCTTTTTTTGCTTGAAATATCATTAACTAACAGTCCTTTTTGAATCTACCAACATAATGTTGGATTATCTCTTTCTCCATGTATTTTTAACAGTTTTTATGTTAATAGATTTTTTTTTTAAGTTTATTTATTTCTGAGAGAGAGAGGGAGAGAGAGAATCTCAGGCAGGCTCTATGCTGTTAGCGTGGAACCTGACACGGGGCTTGTCCAGTGGTTAACCAACTGAGCCACCCAGGCACCCTGTTATAAATTTTGATGCTATATTGTATTAGTGCTTTCAAATTTAGAATTAGTATATTTTCCTGGTGAGTTGAAACTTTTATTATTATGTTCTCTGTCTCTAATAATGGCTTTTGCATTTCATCTTATTTTCAGCCTTTCTATGTCCTTATAAAAGAGCATGGATTTTTAAAAAATGCAGTTTGCAATCTTTTTAAAGTGATTTGATAGTTTTTTAAACAATTGAGAACCTTTAAAGAAAAAAGTATTTATATTTGAGAGAGAGCACACACACGCGCAGGGGAGGGGCGGAGAGAGAATCCCAAGTAGGCTCCTTGCTGTCAGCGCAGAGTCCCACACTGGCTTAAACTCATAAACCATGAAATCACGACTTGAGCTGAAATGAAGAGTCAGCCACTGGACCAACTGAGCCACCCAGGCACCCCTAAAATCATGTTTAATCTGTTTATGTTTACTTTGGTTATTGACATATTTGGACTATTTGGACTTTTTTCTATCAAGCACTGTTTTGAGGCTCTTCCACTCTACAGTACGTTAGATCTCATCTTTCTCTTCCAGACTTACATATCATTATCCAAATGTCAATTCTTTTTAAAATTATTGTCACAGACACTTTTATTATTTTATACGATACTTGGTTAAATGCCCTTATTTATTGCCTACTATTAATGTCTTTATTTTATTGGGCACACAGTTCTAGACAAGCTATTTTATCTCAAAACTCTGATATCATTCCATTGTTTTTTGGCTTTCATTGTTCCTGTTGTGAATTCTGCCTTCATTCTAACTGTTCTTCCATTTCTTAGCACTTTGTCCTTTCTTTATGACTCTTTTCAAGATCAAGACTTATTTTAGTGTTCTCCAATTTGATTGCAGTGTTTCTGGATAGGACTTATTTTTATTTGTTCTACTTGGAATATATTGTGCTTCCTAGATTGATGGGCTCAGTTCTGGAAATTTTAGGTCTGTATCTTTTTGAATTTACATTTCTCCCATTTTTTATATTCTTCTGGGTTGGCAATTAAACAAATGATAGACCTTCTCATTCTGACCTCTGTGTCTCTTAGTTGCTTATATGTTCCATCGTTGCTGCGTTCTTAGTAAATTTCATGGTCAGCTCGTCCACTTAATCTGTGTTTGATCCGTGCATTTAATCCATCCATCGGCTTTTAATTTCAACAGTTATTACTTTTAGAAGTTCCATTTACTTTTCTTTCCTTCAGATCTATTTAGTTGGGATAGTTTTTATTGTGTGCTCATTTTTGTAATTGCACCCTTTGTTCTGTAAACATTTTATACATAACTATTCTCTAATATATTTACTCTGTACCTGAATCTCTAATATCTGTTGTCCTTGTTCTGGAAGGGTAAAGGATTGGTGGGGGCAATTGGAAGGGTCTATACTGACAATGGCTTGTTTTCTGGTACTTCTATGAGTTTATGAATTGATCTCACTCCGTTGGAGTCCAGCAGACCTAATTTACAAAGAGGGTTTACTTTTGCTTCTGCTTAGAGCTAAAAAGGTACCTCTGACTTGAGACTACATCAGTAGTGCTTGTGGTTGTAGCAGAAGAAATACCCTCTACCCTCTTTGAGTCTCCCGCTGGGCCTAGGAATTAAACTGATATAAGACAGATTAGTTGGGGTGCCCAGGTGGCTCAGTTGGTTAAGCATCGGACTTCAGCTCAGGTCACGATCTCACAGTTCGTGGGTTTGAGCCCCACATTGGGCTCTCTGCTGTCAGCACAGACCCCACTTCCAGTTCTCTGCCTCCCTCTCTATCTGCCCCTCCCCTGTTCAATCTCTCTCTCTCTCAAAAATAAAAAAATATTTAAAAAAAAGACAGATTAGGAGGAGAAAAGCAGACAAACTTTACTAATTTTTTAACATGTAAATGGGAATTTTTACAAGAGAATGAAGACCCAAAGAAGTGACCAGAGCAGGAAACTTTATACCTTTTAGACCAAGAAATTTGTGAAGAATTGACAAAACAAAGAAGTTTGATGGTGAAGAAATAACTAGAAAGATAAGGGTTAATTTAACAAAGCTTGTTTGTACAGATTTATCAGCCCCAAAGTTCCCCATCTCTGGTGATAAGAATGTCTTCCTTCCTCCTGCTACAGGGAGGGTACCTTTTATGTGGAAGTTTTATTTCCTACTGTCAGGAAGAAAAAGGAAAGTCAAAGTGTCCTTCTTGTACCTGCCGTTCCTTAAAAGTGCCTTTAATTCAAAGGAGTGAATATGCCAAAGTGGCATATTTTGGGGTGACATTCTGTTCTTCTTCATGGGTTTTGGCCCAAAGAGAAAGTCACAAATATGGCTTCCCGCCTCCAAAGCTCAGTCTTTCTCCAGGGAAGTTGCTGTGGGAATCTTTCCAGGGTAGCCTGAGCCCTCTCCGTCGCTGGCTGCTCCTGTTAGTTTCTTTCCTGCTGCTGAGCTTTTCTTCTGTTCCCACCCTGCTTCACAACCACCCTAGCTCTCAAACCAGGTAAAATAAGTTTACTTCTTTTTTGCAGAGATGGACGGGAACCTTGGAAGGTGCCTCTTTCCTTTGTGAAACCAGGATGATGTCTCAAAGGATTCTAGCCATCTAGGGTGCAGTTTTTACAGAGAGGGAGGAACCCTCACAATTCCTAGCACATGTACCTGATTTCATATAGTAAATGTTACTGATAAGTTTTAATTTATATTTTGCCACATATACTCTCATTATTTTATAAAACCCTGTCTTGAAGCCATGTGGGTGCTAAGAATTCACTCATCATAACTACCTACTCGTTAGGTTCAAATTTTCCTAAGATAGAAGTGAAGGTCCTTAGATGATTATTATCAGGAAGCTATTTAATATTTAAGAGAAAATGAAACACAGAATAGTCTTTAAAGTAAGCAAAGAATGACAGTTCAGTGTAAAAAGCACTGTAGGAAATTCTGTCTCTTTCACATTGAATGACCAAAAAATACCAACAGTTATTTCCATTTACCCATCTTAATGGGTGTAGTGGGGACGTTACTACTATTTTGATGCATAGATAACATATGGCAAGTTCTAGTATTTTTCCAAACAGTGGATGATAAAAAAAATTCTGTTTCATAGATCATAAAGTTTAAAATTATCTGTATCAAATTCTTCATTTTGATTTAAGTAATCCGAAATGTGTACCTTTGTTATTTGCAAATATTCTGTGATTTAGCTTATTTTCTTTCTTTAAAAAAATTTTTTTTTAATGTTTATTACTGGTCGGGGGGAGGGCAGAGAGAGAGGGAGACATGGAATCCGAAGCAGGCTCCAGGCTCTGAGCTGTCAGCACAGAGCCCGACACGGGGCTCGAATCCACGAGCCGTGAGAGCATGACCTGAGCCGAAGTTGAACGCTTAACCAATTGAGCCACCCAGGCGCCTCTAACATATTTTCTTACTAATGACTTGTATAGGCTAGTTTATAAACCCCAGGTGTTTAGGGACAATGAAGTAGGGAGTCTGTTAAGCAGTCCGAATTTAAAATTTTGTCAGAAATACACAAACAGTAAAAAACCCACAGAGAAATGACTAAAAGAAGCAAAGATGAAGTCTTCTGATTTTGATGACAGCCCATTATTTGTCTGTTTGTGAGAATCAACAGAGATGAGTGTTCTCTTAATTCTACTAATGGGGAATGTTTGTAAATACTAGAACATGCTAAACCTTTGGGACTACTTTATTATTTTTTTTCCATGACTCCAGAATCCCTTGATGAGAATTGAAAGGACTCTCTATTCTTCTAGTACACAAGAAACATTGGATTTGGAGTTGGAAACGTGAGGTCGGACTCTCACTTTGCCAAATTGCTGTTTAGGGCCTACTGAGCCCTGAGTTTCTCATTTGTAAGAGATGTAAGAGGCAAGGATAAAAATAACTGTTTCCCACACAGGGTTGTTAGTATCAAGTTAACTAATCTGTATGTAAACTATAAATCATTATACAGAGTAGTTACTGTTGTATAAATCCACACCCTGGCCTTGGGTCGAGTAGAATGCTTAGACTACTAGACAGACAGAAAATTATGACAGCAGTTTATGTGCCTGATCATTGGTAGAGGAAAGAGAATCAGATATGTAGAGTAACATTCCCAAGGTCTCACGGTCAGCTGAATCTCCCAGCTTTGGAATGTTACTCCTTTTACCGGTTTAATTTTTTTTAAGTTTACTTATTTTGAGAGAGAGCACAAGCAGGGCAGGAGCAGAGAGAGAGAATTCCGAGCAGACTCCACACTGTCAGCGCAGAGCCATACGCGGGACTTGCACTCAGAAACTGCGAGATCATGACTTGAGGTGAAACCAAGAGTTGGACTCTTAACCAGCTGAGCCGTCCAGGTGCCCCAACTGTTTCAATTCTTGATCTTACTCCCCCATCTTATTGGTGAAAATGTTTTGCTAAGATTGCATTGGTTTAGAAGAACTGAATGAATATTTAGTAGATTGAGAGAAAATGAGAAATGGGATTTTTCAAGCTCTAATTTACAGGCTATGTATTTTCTCCATTAAAGTAAAATGATGTTTTCACGCAAAGGAACATAAAATTATTTTTTTACATATTGGAAGTGAGAGAGAGATAAACATTCCCCTAAAACCTATCAAACTCTCAAGAAGGGGGTCTCTAAAATGTCCTCCAGGTTGTATATTTTTAAAATACGGATTTTGGGGGATACGTGGGTGGCTCAGTCAGTTAGGCCTCTGACTTCAGCTCAGGTCATGATCTCACTATTTGTGAGTTCGAGCCCCCACTCTGTGCTGACCTCTCAGAGCCTGGATCCTGCTTTAGATTCTGTCTCCCTCCCTCTCCCACTCACACTCTGTTTCTCTCTCTCTCAAAAATAAATAAACATTAAAAAAATTTTTTTTAAATATAGATTTTTACTTAAAATTTTTTCTAATTGAAAATTAGGTCTGCGGGTTCTGTGTGACTTGGGATTCTCACTCATTCTCTCTTCCCCTCCTACACTCTCAAGATAAGTAGATCTGGAGCAGTGGCCTTTTCAACAATTAGAAGACTGTGTGACAAGTTTCATGTATTTTACTAAGTTAGGTTGATGGACATTTCAGGCCAGAAATGTATACTCTCATAAACTGCTAACCCGTTATTGGGAGATATATTGAGATTTTGAATGCATTTAAATTGTATCCTAACTTGGGGCTTTATTTATGTTTGTTCGTTTGTTTGTTTTATTTTTTTCCCCTGTTTAAAATTTAAATTTTAGTTAGCATACAGTGCAGTATTGATTTCAGAAGTAGAATTCAGGGATTCATCACTTACACACAACACCCAGGGCTAACCAAGTAAGTGACCCCCTTCGTCCCCATCACCCATCTGGCCCATCTCCCGCATACCTCCCTCCGTCAACCCCATAGTTACTGTTCTCTATCAGTAAGAGTCTCTTGTGGTTTATTTCCCCCTCTTTTCTCCACCTCCCCTTCCATATGTTCATCTGTTTTGTTTCTTAAATTCCATATATGAGTGAAATCATATGATATTTGTCTTTCTCTGATTGACTTATTTTGCTTATTTTAGGGTTTTAATTTGTCTAATTCTTCAAAACTTTAGAAAGTTTGAAAAGATTCAAGGAACTTTTTTTCATATATTCTTATTCAAATAATGAATTTTCAAAGAACGCACTTTTACACTGCCACGACCACGTGACAATCTCTGGCTCCTACAGTCAGACGATCTAATAGTCACTGATTCTGTTCATGGTGTTTGGATTATCTTTGGCTTTTTATCCCTACACGAGTGGAAAACTGTATCAAAGCCTCACTGGTCAAGATGCATTTATTACCCTTTACTTAGATTATTTATTAAGTTTCCAATAATAAATTGCAATTTCTTTATCTTCATAGTTTTAGAGAAATCTACAGCTACTTTGAAGCAGTGTGTGAATGAGTATACTAAACAGTCCAGTTAAGTAGCTACATGCTTCTGAAAGCGAGAAAGGTTACTAAAATACATTCAAGTCGAAATATAATAATATTCAATTTGGCTGTCTTTGCATGCCTTCAGTGAAGAACAGTGTGCATGGTTGAGAAAGCTGACTTAATATTTTTGTGAAAAAGCAGAATCATTTGAATAAATGATTTTCTTAAAAGGAAGTGTGTTCATTTTATTTTGGGATACAATAGCCAAGAAAATTAGAGTGGTGGCTTTATCACTCTTTATTTTCTTTCCTTTTCATCTTGTTAAATTCTCCACACTAACTCATATTACTCTGGGAGTTGCTGTTTTCATGTATCCTTAAGTGTTTTTTGTTTTGCTTTAGGGAACTCAGAGTAACTTAGTTTCACATTGTTTTTGCACTACAAGTGTAGCTAATGTTTGAAATGAATGGAGTATTATAGTCCTAGCAGTAGATGTACAACCTACAAAGAACCTTTGTGAGCTGATTTTGGCAGCCTTTTCTCAGCACTTCGGACAGAAACAAACAAAAGACCACACATATTTTAATATCAACCTTTTATTTATTTCAAAAAAATTTTTTGGGAAATATTTATTTTTGAGAGACAGAGGAGGGACAGAGAGAGAGAGAGAGAGAAAGAGAGAAAGAGAGAGAGAGAGAGAGAGAGAGAGAGAGAGAATCCGAAGCAGGCTCCAGGCTCAGAGCTGTCATCACAGAGCCCAACACGGGGCTGTAATCCATGATCCATGAGATCATGATTTGAGCCAAGTGGGATGCTTAACCAACTGAGCCACCCAAGCGTCCCTCAACCTTTTATTTTAAATGCTTCAGCATTTTCAGATTGAAGATCTGCTAGTCACAACCTTTTAAGGCATTTCTTGTATCCAGAAGATACAAGAAGGTACGTTTCTTGTGTCTTTACAGTGAAAATTATTTTTTGATGTTGGGGTTATGCTTCTGTCCTATTCCGTCTTCTCATCCTAGCCACAGACCTTAGAGTTGAACAGCCTCGTGCTTGGGGCGCCCGGGCGGCTCCGTCGGTTAAGAGTCTACCTTCAGCGCAGGTCATGGTCTGCCGGTTCGTGAGCTTGAGCCTTGAGTCGGGCTCTGTGCTGACAGCTCAGAGCCTAGCGCCTGCTTCAGATTCTGTGTATACCGCTCTCTCTGCCCCTACCCTGCTCACACTCTCTCTCTCTCTCTCTCTCTTTCTCTCTGTCTCTCAAAAATAAGTAAACAGTAAAAGAAAAATTTTAAGTAAGAGTTTCATTCTTAAAAATAAAACTTAGTTGCATGCTATTAAAATTGACATTACAGTTCTCACTGCAGAGTAAGCTGCGTTAAACATCAGGGGTATGTACCAGACTCCAGTTTGAGGAGATTTCCGTCCTTTAAACAGTCGAGGAATACTTTGGCTTTATCCCCACGCCTGGGAATCTGACTGACATTGTTTCATCAGATTTTTCAAAATTAATGCTGCTTCATTCAACTGTGAAAAGTGGCTCGCCTTAAAAATTATTACTTCATTTTACCCTAGCTATGTAGGCTAGAGCCCTTTTACCCTATAAGAATTTTTAACATACTGTCCTTTTAGTACTTTTCAAAATGTTAGATTGACAAAATGTTTTTCACTTTTGTGATCTACCATAAGTAAGATTTTTCTGATTCTGTGGCTGCTTCCGTGGACACCAGTCATGCAGGCTCTTCTATACCACAGAACTGTGGAAAACAAGTGCCCGATCGTGAATACTCAGGGTGGGGCTCATGATTATTTTGGAAAATTGTGACATTCGTGAGGAAGCCTTGGAGGAACTAACATCGAATGCCTGCTGTGTGCCAGTCACTGTGCAGGGCAGTTCTATGTAATTTCTCTTGAAGTCGAGAAACCAAATTACTGGAAGTCCCCCAGAGCAACACAAAAAGCACTTAAGGGTAACATGAAAATAGGAACGGGATTTTTACAAATAAATGCAAAGACTTACATTACCCAAGGGCATGGAAGTAGTAGGTGATGTTGGTGGGATTTTTTTTTTAGGGCCAAAGAAACCAAACTACTTTCAGGTGGGAAGGAGAACAGAATTAGAATAGGGCGGATGCATTCAGTTTTGGGGTGTGGAGTGCAGGTATTTTCAAGTCCAGATGCTGCCTGCCATTGTCGTATGGCCTCAAACCAATCAAGACATTGGCAGCTTTGGAGCACCCAGGTTTCCTGTTTCTCTGTAAAATTGGTCATTTTGTAAGAGGAAAATGGTAAAGGAGCAGGATTAACAGGGTTTGTTGACGCTCGATGACGTAGTCATTGCCGCGGTTTAAAGATAGGTGCCTAGGGTGTTGCTTGGATGAAAGACAGGCTGGCTTACACGCTTAAGTCCACTCTGGGCGTGTGGGTCCTGGTATAGCTGCTACATTTCACAGTAAATCAATTTATTAATATTAGCAAGGGAAATACTACTGTCTTGTGATCTGGTTCCTCTTTTATAACGATCACTATTTTATTAGTCAGCTAGCACTGCCACAATGGAATACCACAGACAAGCAACTTAAACAACAGAAACTTATTTTCTCACAGTTCTGGAGGCCAGAAGTCCAAAATCGAGGTGTGAGCAGGTTTGGTTTCTGACGTAGCCTGTCGTCCTGACTTGTAGATGGCTGCCTTCTTGTCGTGTCCTCCTGGGGCTTCTGTGTACATGCAGAGAGAGAAGCCTCTGATGTCTTTTCTCCTCTTAGGACACTAGTTCTATCACATGAGGGCCCACATTTAACCTTCATTACTTGTGATATGAGCAATAGAAATATCTTTTATTCTAGTGAGGCAATTTTTGGTAGGCCTCTAGATAGCTACAGGTTGGGGGTTGGTCACCAGAAGGCCTAAGGCTTGATTAGGGAGCCAGAACTCTCAGTCCTACCTCCTGAGGAGGAGGAGAGAGAGGCTTGGAGATTGAGTCCTTCACCAAGGGCCAATGATTTATTCAAGCAAGCCTCCATAATAGAACCTTCATCAAGCTAATGATGGAATTTGGAGAGTTTCCAAGCTGGTGAACAGATCAAAGTTCTGGGAGGAGGATGGTGTGCCGGGAGAGAGAATGGAAGCTCTCACACAGACCCCTCCCCCATTACCTCACCCTCTGCATCTCTTCCATCTGGTGATTCCTGAGTTATATCGTTTCTAGTAAACTAGTAACAGCAAGTAAACTGTTTTCCTAAGTTCCTGAATTTGTTTTAGCAGATTAGGGAACTTTGGGGTGGAGGGAACCTCCACGTTTGTAGTCAAGTTAGAAGAGTAGGTACCCAGTGCTTGAAACTGGCAGCTGAAGTAGGAGAAGTCCTGTGGAACTAACCGTTAAGCCTATCGAGTCTGACTTCTAACCCTGTGTAGTTGGTGTTAGATTTGAATTGCATTACAAAGACACTGAATTAGTGGCTGGAAAATTGGAAAATTGCTTGTTGGTGTGGAAAAACCCATACATTTGGTATCAGAAGTGTTGTGAGAAAAACAGTTCAGACTAATCTATGTGGAAGACCAGGCTATAATTAAAATATTACCTGTAGGGACGCCTGGGTGGCTCAGTCGGTTGAGCGGCCGACTTCGGCTCAGGTCATGATCTCACGGTTTGTGAGTTCGAGCCCCACGTCGGGCTCTGTGCTGACAGCTCAGAGCCTGGAGCGTGCTTCCGATTCTGTGTCTCCCTCTCTCTCTGCCCTTCCCCTGCTCACGCTCTGTCTCTATGTCTCTCAAAAAACTAAACGTTAAAAAAATTAAAAAAAAAATGATCTGGTAAACATGCAGTCAAACAAAGGTGGAAGGCAAGATAATAAAAAGCTTATGACAGTCATGATGCTATGTGCCCTGTAGACTTGAGGTTCATAGGTCTGCTGCTCTGTGCTAGAGATATATTTACCATTTTTGTCTTGTCGAACCTCTGTTTTATCATAAAACTAGTCACCTTATGTTACTGTTTTTTCTTCAGATAGTATAGCCAATTTATAGTTATTATCCCAATCTGGTAATAACCTCACAATTTAATATAGGAAACTCACACTCACCCCATCCCAAGTTGGTGAGATTTGAGTTGAGCCTTCAACTTTAAAAA
The DNA here is from genome assembly GCA_030068075.1 of Paguma larvata. Taxonomy (NCBI): domain Eukaryota; kingdom Metazoa; phylum Chordata; class Mammalia; order Carnivora; family Viverridae; genus Paguma; species Paguma larvata. Next base: position 55,729,620 of record CM057843.1, read on the forward strand.
ATTTTTTTATTACATTTATTAATTTTTGAGAGACAAAGCACAAGTTGGGGAAGGGCAAAGAGAGAATGAGACACAGAATCCGAAGCAGGCTCAAGGCTCCGAGCTGTCAGCACAGAGCCTGACGCAGGACTCGAACTCACAAACAGTGAGATCATGACGTAAGCCAAAGTCAGACACCTAACCAACTGAGCCATCCAGCTGCCCTCCCCCCATTTTTATGTTTGTTTATTTTTGAGAGAGAAAGTGTGTGTGTGTGTGTGTGTGTGTGTGTGTGTGTGTGTACACATGTGTGCGCGAGTGGGGGAGGAGCAGAGAGAGAGGGAGAGAGGGAATCCCAAACAGACTGCACTGTCTGCACTGTCAAGCGCAGAGCCTGACGCAGGGCTCGAACTCACAAACAGTGAGATCATGACCTGAGCCGAAATCAAGAGTCAGATGCTTAACTGACTGAGCCACCCAAGCACCTCAAGCCTTCAACTCTTAAGTCACATTTATGGACCAGCTCTTAGAATATATCATTTTCTTCCTTTGATTGAGCTTGTCTCTTTCAGAATTCTCAGAAAAATTTAGTTTTGGGATTTGGGAGTATCTTACCATAGGTCAGTGTACTTACTCCCTGGTATTATTGAGACCACCATGTATCTGGATCCTACCTCTAGGTTTGTTAGTGACTTGTTCTGTGATGTTGTACAAGTCACTTTACCTTTGAGATTCACTTTCTCTGTCTGTGAATTGGAGGAGTAGGATAGGTTGAATGCTCTCCTAAGATCTCTTCTATGGCTGTAATTATTTTTACAGAATATTCATAAACCATTGTCATATGGAACATCATTCAACTTTGTTATAGAGAATTATAGAGAGTATATAAGGCTGCATGGATAGATGACACCATTAGGGAAAGAGTATAGAGAAAACACAAAAAGGAGCCTAGGATCAGGTTTTGGAGAACTCCAGGAAGGAGGTCAGGAAGACCTGTCAACGGAGTAGGCAAGGAAATAAGGAGAAAAATAGGAGAGAGTATTTCAAGAAAAGGAGTAGTTACTTATAATTCAGTGAAGACAAAGATGTGTCCGTTGGATTTGGCAACATGGAGGTTATGGGTGACCTTGACAAAAGAAATTTTTTAATGTTTACCTTTTTCCTTTTTTTTTTCTTTTTGAGAGAGAGAGAGAACAGGGGAGGGGCAGAGAGAGAAGCAGGCTCCAGGCTCTGAGTTGTCAGCACAGAGCTCAGTGTGGGGCTCTAATTCATGAACCGCGAAATCACGACCTGAGCCGAAGTTGGACACTTAACCCTACTGAGCCACTCAGGGCGCCCCAAGAAACTTTTTTTGATGTGTCAGGACAGAAGTCCTATTTCAATGGGTTGAGCAGGTTTGGTGATGAGGAAGTAGAGAGTGTGTTTATGTAGGCAACTCTTTTGAGAAATCTGTACGAAGATGGGCTGAGAAATGGGTAATGCTGGATAATGCTTATTTGCAGAAAAGAATGGTCCAATAAGGGGGAAATATTGATGACACAGAGAGAGATAACTGAAAGAACAAAGTCCCTGCAAGGGTGAGTGGGAATGATATACAGAACATATATTGATGTGATAATCTTTTCTGGTAGAAAACATTGCTCTAGTTGTAAAGAGAGGGGGAATGCTAGCATGGCGAAGGTGTCAGTAATTAAATAGATTTAGTGGTAGAAAGATTGGAATTCCCCCTCTGCTTTCTTGATTTAAAAAAAATGAAAGTTAGTGCCTGAGAATAAGAAGGGAAAACGTTTGGGCAGAGTGAACAAGGAATAATCGCGAGGCTGAGAAAAAGTTCAGTAGTAAGAATGAGAACAGTTTGAGGTTTGGGATTTGGCACCTCAAATAATAACTCACAAAGTGGGTACTTGATAAATATCTCTTGACTGAACAGGTGAATTTAAAGTAGCTGTGTAGGGTCTTGTGGCTGACTCAGTCGGAAGAGCATGTGACTCATGATTTTGGGGCTGGGAGTTCGAAGCCCACATTGGGTGTAGAAATTACTTAAATAAATAAAGCTTTAGAAAACATGTAAAGAAAGTAGCTGTGCAGTTGGGTGATTTTTCTCCAGTTACAGTCACCTGGTCGGACAGACCAGAAGGATGCAGGTTGTTGCGGGAGCATTGCAGTTTTGCAAAGTGTACGTGTGATTGAGGAAGATGCGGACAAAAGAATTGGGGTTGTTTTCAAGGGAGTTTTAAAAGACAGTTTTGTAAAATATGTTCAGAAATGGCTAAAATGCAAAAAAGTTTTGAAGCTTTTGTAAACTTAGCTATTTAGAACACAGGTAGTTTTTTGCATGTTTTGCTTCATAGTTCTTTGGGGAATGACAAAAGGTTTTTAAAAGTTGTTTTTTAAAATTGTTAACGTATTTTTTTTGTAAGAAGTAGACTGGTGAGAAGAAAATAACTTAGTTCCCTTGGTTATTTCTTACAAAACAAAATTCCAGACTATTTTGTTTTCTAGAGAATTTTTTGAGTAGGAAATGTCCGTAAGCTGTTTTCTTTTATAGCATATTGTGTAAGAACACATTATTTGCTCAAATGAAAATTCCTGTTGCAACATCTCTAAAAACATCTTCAAGTAATTGCATAATACCATTGTTATAAGTAACTACTCAAATGGACTCAAGTTGTTTTGGATAAAACTTTTTTATCTCTTAAAGATGATTAACATGGGAAAGAGTAAACCTGGGGAAATGAGCTCAATTATCACATTATTTTGCTGGAGGATAAGTTTTAGAATCTCTCTTCATAATGCATATGCCCCTTTGTGACTTGTTCATCTTTTTGTCACAAATTAATTATATTTTATGTATTGTGATGTAGGTAAATTGCTATTCGTCTCTGAAATGAATTGCCTCCAGAATTTGGCTGAATATGAACATACCCGGTTTTAAGTATTTATAGAACTTAAGTATGGCTTATAGTTAAATGATTAGAAGACAGAAAATCCAAAGCTCCTTTATTATAGGTCCATTTCAAACATCCTCAGTTAATTTTATTAATAAAGCCCAGAAAGCATGATTCGTAGAATAGAGTTACATTTTGTAAACTTATTATGATGCTCTGGTCTTAGAGAATTTCACAAAATAATTTCATTCATTTTTCTTTTTTTTTTAATTGCTTGGGCTGTACTGTCTTTTGAAAACATCTTCAGCAATCCTGTGTCTCTTGGGTAGATTCCTAGCAGGGCTATTGCTGGATCATAGGGTAGCTCTATTTTCATTTTTTTGAGGAACCTCCACACCGTTTTCCAGAGTGGCTGCACCAGTTTGCATTCCCACCAACAATGTAGGAGGGTGCCTACTTCTCCACATCCTCTCCAGCATCTATAGTTTCCTGATTTGTTTATTTTAGCCACTCTGACAGGTGTGAGGTGGTATCGCAGTGTGGTTTTGATTTGTATTTCCCTGATGATGAGTGACATTGAACATCGTTTCAAGTGTCTATTTGCCATCTGAATGTCCTCTTTGGAGAAGTGTCTATTCATATCTTCCGCCCATTTCTTCACTGGAGCACGTGTACCCCAATGTTCATAGCAGCACTTTCGACAGCCAAAACATGGAAAGAAACTAAGTGCCCATCAACTGACGAGTGGATAAAGAAGATGTGGTACATATATACAATGGACTACTATGTGGCAATGAGAAAAAATGAAATCTGGCCATGCGTAGCAACATGGATGGAACTGGAGGGTATTATGTTAAGTGAAATAAGTCAGTCAGAAAAAGACAGATACCATATGTTTCCACGAATAGGTGGACTTGGTGAGACTAAGCAAAAACCAGGGGGAGGGGAAGAGGGGAAAGAAAAAAAAGACACAGAGAGGGAGGGAGATAAAACATAAGAGACTCTCAAAGACTAAGAACAAACTGAGGGTGAGGGAGATGGGGGGGGAGAGGGGGTGATGGGCATCAAAAAAGGACACATGTTGGGATGAACACTGGGTGTTTTATGTAAACCAATTTGAAAATAAACTATTTTAAATTAAAAAAAAAAAGAAAACATCTTCATAGAAGTTATGACTTAAGTTCGCAGAATCAAATTTCCAGCTTTTATGAACTCTTCCGAATGTACTGTCCTCTGAGCTCCCATATTTTGTCTTGCACTTTCTTCCTCCTTATCATTATAGCTAGTATAGCTAATTATAGCTAGTGTTGAGTTCATATAAAAGGTAAGACCGTGTATTATTATTTGATATACAATACCTTGTTTAATTCTCACAGTAAACCTTTGATACATGTCATGTTATCTCTATTTTACAGGTTAAAGAAACTGATGTTTAGAGAGATTTAGAAATTTGTCCAAGTTCATGGAGTAGATACTTGTGAAGTTTGAGTTTCAATCCAGTTCTGTTAGACTCTAAAACCTGTTTTCGTCCCACTAATTTGGATACTGTATATCTGTTTCATTTTAAGTGAAGTTCTGTGCTCATCTGGCTTCCGTACCAGAAGGAAGGACCCTCGGAGTGCCTGGATGGCTCAGTTAGTCGAGCATCCCAGTCTTGGTTTCGGCTCAGGTTATGATCTCGCAGTCTGTGGGACTGAGTCCCGTGTCAGGCTTGTGCTGGCAGTGTGGAGGCTGATTGGGCTTCTGTCTCTTCCTCTCTCTCTGCCGCTCCCCTGCAAAATAACTATATAAATTTTTTTTTGAAGTTAAAAAAAAAAGAAAAAAGGACCTTCTGGAGGACAAAGACCTTGTCTTATTCATATTTATGTCTCCAGAGCCTGGTACAGACTCCAGAATTTTTTAAATAAGCACTGGATGAAAGACACTGACATCACTGAAATGGTAGCAGTGAGGCATGTAGTTTCTATAGTATAGGCAATTTACTGGTTCGTATAACTCCTATCCTTTTAATGTGGTTATATACAGGTGTGCATGTCCAAATATACATACACACTCTTTCATCCTTAGCAATCCTGTGACAGTGAGAATTTTTATTCTCATTTTGTAGATCATAAAATCAAGATCTAGGGGCGCCTACCTGGCTCAGTTGGTAGAGCATGTGACTCTTGATCTTGATGTTATAAGTTCGAGCCCGTGTTGGGTATAGAGATGGCTTTGAAATAAAATCTAAAAACAAAAACACTAAACAAACGAGAAAGAAAATGGAGATATAGAAAAAACGAGACTTGCTTAAGATAACACCACTAATTAGTGGCAAATCTGGGATGCAAATCCAAATTTTCAAACTTTATTTTTTTATTTTTATTTTTTTAATGTTTATTAAACTTCAAGAAAGAGAGGGAAACAGAACGCGAAGCAGGCTCCAGGCTCTGAGCTGTCAGCACAAAGCCCGACACAGTCCTCAGACTCACAAACCACGAGATCACGACCTGAGCCAAAGTTGGACGCTTAACCGATTCAGCAACCCAGATGCCCCAAGATTTTTCAAACTTTAAATCTTATAATCATCTCTTCCAGGCTACCCAATCTGTGCTAACCAAATCCTTTACTTTATTTCTTAATATGTTTATTTGTTTATTGAGAAATGATGATAAGAAAACAAATGGATTGTGTCTAAAAGAAGACACCTTCTATTGACGTGATGAATGTGCTCTTTGCTCAGCCTTTTTATGTATGTATGTATGTATGTATGTATGTAATTTGAGAGAGAGAGAGAGAGAGAGAGAGAGAGAGCAGGGGAGGAGCAGAGAGAGAAGGAGAGAGAGAGAATCCAAAGCAGGGGAGCAAACTCAAGAACCATGAGATCATGACCTGAGCCAAAATCAAGTAAGTCAGAAGCTTAACCAACTCAGCCACCCAGGTGCTCCCAGTCTTTTTATATATATAGTATCTCATGTATTTTCCATTATGAAGCATACATCTGGGGAGCAGTAATTACAGTTAGAATTTAAGTCAAGGGGGTGTCTGGCTAGAGTGAGTGGAGCGTGTGATTCTTGATCTCAGGGTTGTGAGTTCAAGCCTCACGTTGGGTATAGAGATTACTTAAAATCTTAAAACCAAAAAAGGAATAAAATAGTTCTGACCTACAAACTATAGGAAGATTGAACCCATGACCATATCATATTCTAAGCAGCTGCCTATCAGTGTAGCAATTTTTCTGGCACATGCAGAGGGTAGTAAGGACTCTGCATTGCAGTCTCGATCGAAGTACTATGCTTCTTGAGTAGAAAGATTTGCCTTGGTAATACCTGAAAGAAGGGTAGCAGTTATAGGCAATCTGATGTTTTTTGTGTAGAATAATCATGTCAGCACAATTTATATGTCGTAATACAGGGATTTAAAGTAAAAATTTATGCCTACGTGTGTAATATGAAGCATAATATAGGGTACATTTAACATATCTTAAACATTTAGGATTTTTTTTTTAGGCCCATATTATTTTTTTTCACTAGAATTTTTTTTCCTAAATAAAATTGGTCTTTGATCTGTATCAACATTTTTGACATGTTTGATAGCAGAATTCATTTTTTTAATAATGCTAAAAGAACTGAAAGATTGGTAAGTTTGAGTAGGTAGTGTATATGATATTAAATTATGAATTAGAAAGACTTTATTTAGCTTGTCAGTATTTGAAGATGCTTGTATTTTGTATTCTGCAGTGGACAAATTGCCTCCAAATTTTAATCTGAAAGATCCCTGGAAAGACTGGAAAAGGTTTACAGCTACATAGCTTTAATATTTTTACTACTTCTATTAGAGTTTCTATACAAATTATTCAAATCTTGATTATAAAAGAGAAGATGAAAGTATAAACACAGTATTCAAACAGCATGCAGAGTATTAATACCATGTTGTTTCTCAGTTTTATTTAGTCATAAATGCAGAGCAGAAGTATGTAACATGTCACTGCATTTTCTTTTGCTTTATTAGCTCCTCAAGAGTTATTGATCTATGAAATGGCAGAGAATGGAAAAAATTGTGACCAGAGACGTGTAGCAATGAACAAGGAACAATATAATGGAAACTTCACAGGTAATTATGGTGGTTTGGAGGGAGAAGGCCTCCAGGTTTAAATGATATCCTTTTCATTGGAGTAAAATAGAAATATATCTGATCTTTATTGTTTTTAATATATGATAAGATACATAAGATTCGTGTATATTTTATAGAAGATTACAGAAGGCCTCCTCCGTGTCTTGTCTGTGTTTTCTTTTCCCACCGTTGCAGTTCCCCGTGGCCAGCTGCAGTCCGGAAACACAATGATGTCTTCTCAGAACATCAGTAATAGCCTCATGCCACGTGACCATGCCTGCATCATTCACGTCACTTCATCTTATCACATAAGCATTTTATCATCTTACATCATCTCATAAAGAAGGACAGTACAATGAGATATTTTCAGAGAGAGAGTTGCATTCATATAACTTTTATTAAAATATATTTTTATCATTGTTTTATTATTAGTTATTGCTGTCAATCTTACTGGGTCTAATTTATAAATGAAACTTTAGCAGAGCTTTGTAGATACAGGAAAAAACATAGTTCTATAGAGAATTCAGTACTGTTTGTGGTTTCAGGCATCCACTGGGCATCTTAGAACATGTCCCCTACGGATAAGGTGGGGACTACTGTAATTATCTTTTGTTTATTTCTCATAGTAAATGAAATTTATGGGTAAGGGCCTATATGGTGAATTTGGAATCGGTGGGGTATTTCAGTATATTTGACACTTATTCACACATTCACACACACACACACACACACACACACACACACACACACACACGAGAGGCCCTGAAAGCCCTGAAAACGGTGCCTTTTATTTATATAGATGGTTAAAGTAGAAACTGTCCTTCACGTGTTTAAAGGAAATGAAAGCCCTTTCACTTCTGTTAATTGCAATGGTTTTCTTTTTGACTTCTAATTGTTTGACATCTCAAACACTTTGCAAATAATATTCCAGCATGGTGATGTTATATTATAGGAATTCTCTTGTATCGGAAGAAGTGCAAGCTATCTGAAATAGTAGTTTCTGTTTGTTTTGATCACTAAATCGCCTTGCAGAGCCCATTCTGCAGCACTTACCTGACTTTCGGGTTACACTGATGAATTTTACATCATTGCACCAAGAGTTTCAGGATTTAGAGATAGACATGCATACGTCATAGTCTCCTCACATCGGTAGCTTTCACATGTTATTTTTTTCTTTCTTTCAATAAGCGTGTACATTTATATATTCTTTCCATGCTGCCTAACCCCTTGGGATTTAAAATTAATGTCAGTATGACACCCTTACTGTCCTGTCCTGTATTTCTTTTTTAACTTTATATTTCCTAGAGATTGTGCTATAACTTCATTAATGTAGTCTTCATTATGGCTGCTTAGGATTCTGTTGTAGGCGTGTACATACGTTAACCACTCCTCTGTCTTCTGTTAACATTTAGGTTGTTTATAATCTTTTGCTAAGACACTATTCAATGCAGTTAACATTGCATTGAATAAACTTGTACAAAAGACATTTTACCTCATACCTAATCATTCTTAGAAATGGGATTATTGAGTTATAGGGTATAGGCATTTGAAATTTTGGTGAGAACTTTGTATGCTTACTAAGGGTCAGAGTCTTCTGAGAGCTCTACATATATTAACTCATTTAATCTTTGCAATGACCCTAAAGAAGTAAGTGCTATTTTCATCTTCATTTCAGAGAAGAGAAACTAAGACATAGCAAGATTAATTAACTTGCCCAGTATCTCATGACTTTTAGTCAAGATTTGGAACCAAGTAGTTTGTCTTCCCATTTTGAGCTCTAAACCACTTTGCTCTGTGATATGATACTAAATCACCCTTCACAGAAGGTGGGCTAACTTAGTATCCCAGTAGTGGACAAGAAAAGAAACTTAACGTCCTGCAATAATTACCAAAACAGTCCTCAGAGCAGAGCAGAATCACCTGCCCCAGACGTATCATAATGTGAAGCACATTGCTTGTTTTTTGAGGTTTATATGCAGTCCTTCAAATGTGGCATGGGAAAGTAGATGCGTTTTGAAAGTGATTGGGAAAAGTGAACATTCTCTTTTAACTACTGCACTAATGTTTTTCAGACCCTTCTTCAATGAATGAAAAGAAGAGGAGGGATCGGGAAGAAAGGCAGAATATTGTCCTGTGGAGACAGCCACTCATTACCTTGCAGTATTTTTCTCTGGAAATCCTAGTAATCTTGAAGGAATGGACCTCAAAGTAAAGAGTCTTCCATTACCTTTTAAATAAACTTTATTTGCTAATTTTAGAAATCTTTAACAATCTCCTACTCTCTACGTCCTGCTCTTCCAGATGAATTAGTTAAATTTAGAATGTTTTAGGAATATGTTTATTTTCCTTTCTGTAGTTTCAAGAAAAATAGATTAGGGGAACATACAGCTGTTTGCTCGCTAGATCATTGCAATTGACTTCTGTCTCATGTTGAATCTTTTACGCAAAGGAGAACATAGGAAGCAAGATTTTTCTGCCTTTACCTTTAAGAGAACTTGGACGTATGTACATCAGATATACTGAATCTGTAGTAGGACAGAGTTCAGGATACATGGCACTGACAGCTTCAGCCAGTGAAAGAGGACTCTGCCCTGGAAATGTGTTGTATCTTTAAATTTAGTACTTATCGGCCCTGTTTCAGATATCATAAAGAGCAAGTTGAACTTTTACGTGCCTTATCATTTTGAGCTTGGTTTCCAAATTATTATCTTTTTTTTTTCTTTTTAAGAGAGAGAGAGCACGAATGCAAGCTGGGGAGAGGGGCAGAGGGAGAGAGATTCCCAAGCAGGCTACACTGAGTGTGGTGCCTGACGTGAGGCCTGATCCCATGAACCCGGGATCGTGACCGGAGCCAGAATTAAAACTTGGATGCCCAACCAACTGAGCCACCCATGTGCCCCATCTTTTTTTTTTAATTATTATTATTTTTTAAATTATATCCAAGTCAGTTAGCATATAGTACAATAATGATTTCAGAAGTAGCATCCAGTGATTCATCCCCTGCGTATTAACACCCAGTGCTTATCCCAACAAGTGTCTTCCTTAATGCCCCTTGCCCACTTAGCCCATACCCCCATCCACAACCCCTCCAGCAACCCTCTGTTCTCTGTATTTAAGAGTCTCTTATGGTTTTTCCCCCTCCTTGTTTTTTTATTATTTTTGCTTCTCTTCACTTATGCTCGTCTGTTTTGTATCTTAAATTCCACATGTGGGTGAAATTGTATGATATTTGTCTTTCTCTAATTTCGCTTAGCACAGTACCCTCTAGTTCCATCCACCTAGTTGCAAATGGCAAGATTTCATTCCTTTCGCTTGCTGAGTTCTACTCCATTGATTGCTGTCTATACACACACACACACACCACATCTTCTTTGTTGATTCCTCTGTCAATGGCTCTTTCCATACTTTGGCTGTTGTCGATAGCGCTGCATGGGGTTCCTGTGCCCCTTCAAAACAGCACACCTCTATCCTTTGGATAAATACCTAGTAGTGTAATTGCTAGGTTGTAGGGTAGTTCTATTTTTAATTTTTTGAGGAACCTCCATACTATTTTCCAGAGTGGCTGTACCAGTCTGACAGGTGTGGGGTGGTATCTCATTGTGGTTTTGATTTGTATTTCCCTAATGATGAGTGATGTTGAGCATTTTCATGTGTTGGTTGGCCATCTGGATGTCTTCTTTGGAGAAGTATCTATTCACATCTTTTGCCCATTTCTTCACTGGATTATTTGTTTTTTGACTTGAGTTTGATAAGTTCTTTGTAGATTTTTATATACTAACCCATTATCTGATATATCATTTGCAAATATCTTCTCCATTCCGTTGGCTGCTTTTTAGTTTTGCTGATTATCTCCTTTGCCGTGCAGAAGCTTTTTATCTTGATGAGGTCCCAGTAGTTCATTTTTGCTTTTGTTTCCCTTGCTTCCGGAGACATGTTGGATAAGAAGTTGCTGTGGCTGAGGTCAGAGAGGTTTTTGCCTGCTTTCTCCTTTAGATTTTGATGGCTTCCTGTCTTACATTTAGGTCTTTTATCCATTTGAGTTTATTTTTGTGTATGGTGTAGAAAAGTGGTCCAGGTTCATTCTTCTGCATGTCTCTGTCCAGTTTTCCAAACACTATTGGCTGAAGAGACTGTCTTTATTCCACTGGATATTATTTCTTGCTGTGTCAAAGATTAGCTGGCCATATGTTTATGGGTCCATTTCTGGGTTCCTTATTCTGTTCCATTGATCTGAGTGTCTGTTTTTGTGCCAGTATCATACTGTCTTGATGATTACAGCTTTGAAGTCCGGAATTGTGATGCCTCCAGCTTTGGTTTTCTTTTTCAGAATTGCTTTGGCTGCTATTTGGGGTCTTTTCTGGTTCCATACAAATTTTAGGATTGTTTGTTCTAGCTCTGTGAAGAATGCTGGTGTTGTTTTGATAGGGATTGCATTGAATATGTAGATTGATTTGGGTAGTATTGGCATTTTAACAATATTTGTTGTTCCAATCCATGAGCATGGAATATTTTTCCATTTTTTTGTATGTCTTCCTCAGTTTCTTCCAGAAGCTTTCAATAGTTTTCAGTGTATAGATTTTTCACTTCTTTGGTTAGGTTTATTCCTAGGTATTTTATGGGTTTTGATGCAATCACAAATGGGATCGATTCCTTGATTTCTCTTTATTCTGCTCATTATTGGTGTATAGAAATGCAACTGATTTCGGTGCATTGATTTTATATCTTGCGACTTTGCTGAATTCATGGATCAGTTCTAGCAGTTTTTTGGTAGAATCTTTTAGGTTTTCTATATAGAATATCTTGTTGTCTGCGAAGAATTTTCAAAGTTTGACTTCCTCCTTGCGATTTGGATGCCTGTTTTTTTTTTTTTTTAACTTAAGTAAACTCTGCACCCAGCGTGGGGCTCTAACTCACAATCCTGACGTCAAGAGTCACATGCTCCACTGACAGAGCCAGTCGAGCGCCCCCCAAGTTATTATCTTTAATAGTATCTTACATTTTTATTGTACATACAGTTTATTAAACATTTTGTAATATTTTTTAGTTCATTTAATCCTTAAAGCAACTCTGTGAAATCAGTAAAACAAGTATATGATTACAGTTGACTCTTGAATGACATGGGGATTAGGGCTGCCATTCCCCACACAGCTGAAAATCCGTGTGTAACTTTTGACTCCTTGAAAATGTAACTAGTATTAGCCTACTTAAAAAAATTTTTTTAATGTTATTTTTGAGGGGGGGAGGGGCAGAGAGAAAGGGAGACAGAGAATCCAAAGCAGGCTCTTCACTATTAGTGCAAAGCCTGACATAGGGCTTGAACCCATGATCTGTGAGATCATGATCTGAGCCAAAGTCGGATGCTCTGCTGAGCTACCCAGGCACCCCAGTAATAGCCTACTTTTGACCAGAAGCCTTGTATGTTATATGTATTATATACTATATTCTTAAAATGTAATAAGCTAGGGAGAAGAAAGTGTTATGAAGAAAATCGTAAGGAAGAGAAAATACATTTACAGTACTGTACCGCAAAAACTCCACATGTAGTCCCTGCACAGTTCAGACCCATATTGTACAGGGGTCATCTGTATTGTGGTTTTATTTTATTTTATTTTTATTTACTTTTAGGTGTTTATTTATCTACTTTGAAAGAGAGAGGAGAAGGGCAGAGAGACAGGGAGAGAGAATCCCAGTCAGGCTCTACACTGACAGCAAGGAGTCCAGCGCAGAGCTCGATCCCACAAACAGTGAGATTATGACATGAGCTGAAACAAAGAGTCTGATGCTTAGCCACCTGAGCCACCCAGGCACCCCAACTGTATTATGATTTTAAAAACAAGGGGCGCCTGGATGGCTCAGCTGGTTGAGCGTCCAATATCGGCTCAGGTCATGATCTCACGGTTCGTTGGTTCGAGCCCCGCATCGGGCTCTGTGCTGACAGCTCAGAGCTTGGAGCCTGCTTTGGATTCTGCATCTCCCCCTTTCTCTGCCTCTCCCCCACTCTCTCTTTCTCATTCTCAAAAATAACCAAACATTTAAAAAAAAATTAAAAATAAGGCACAGAATCAGATTGGTTAAGCAGTACTTAGGGACTCTGATCCAGGTCCTCTAAATTGCAGACTAGTGCTATTTTCATTATGTATATATTTCATTATATTAGATCAGTGTTTTGGGCAAAGGAAAGGCTATAATAGGGTTTGTGATAAGAAACTGGGTGTTCTGTACCCATGTATCTTCTCCTGACCTCCTCCTGTACCTTAAGAGACCATCATGTTTAAGGACAAAAGAGTTTTTAGCCCAAAAGAACTGATTCTGTAGCTATGATAAATAACCTAAGTGCTTCAACAAGAAAGTGTTTTGGGAGTGCTGAATCCTAAAAATGAGACTGAGATATTTCATTTATTTTTGTTTTTAATTTGTTTTTAAGATTATGGCATCGTCAAAGCGTTGTGGTATCTTTTTTACTGCTGCTTGCTGTACTTATAGCTACGTATTATGTTGAAGGAGCACATCAACAGGTAAGAGGGTCAGCAACTCTCTCCGTTCCCTTTTTTTTTTTTCTTAATGTTTATTTTGACAGAGAAAAAGCGCACCAGCTGGGGAGGGGCAGAAGGGGGGGAATGAGAGAATCCCAAGCAGGCTTCGTACTACCGGCGCAGAGCCTGGCACGGGGCTCGATCTCACAGTTGTGAGATCATGACTTGAGCCCAAATCAAGCATCAGACATTCACCGACTCAGCCCCCAGGCACTCCTCTGTTTCTGTTCTTGTACCCTCCCTAATCCTAAACAGTTTCAAAATGGGACTCTTGTGGGTTTGGTAAAGTATCTACCCTCCACATTTTTAGATTTGGTTTTGTTTTTTTACATTTATCTCACAGATGATGGCGTAATGTCTTAAAAGACCAAATATTAAAAATATGAGGCAGTTCATGGCTGCTGAACATTTATATTTGGCATATATCATTTCTTTTTATTTTTAAGGATTGAAATGTAACTTTCCTGATGGCTTTTAGTCAAAACTTTTGTTAAATAGCAAAACGTTAATGTATTCTCATAGGAAATGGTTTTAAAGTGGTATTGTTTTATATTTTAAAGCAATTAACCTCTAATTTCAGAGAAGTTTTTACAGTTGTAAATGCATTTCTTTTAAGTATTTTGAAGAAATATATGTATGCCATTAAGAGTCTGTAAGCAGCTGGTTTGATGAATTTACTCGCCAATGAGAGTCTAGAATCTAACACCTGGAACGCTTCCAGCAAGTCCATTGCTCAGTGGACTTCAGTTTGCTCTTGTTTGGAAAGCATCTTGGTCTTAAATATACACAAATAATTGTATTCCATTTTTTTACTTTGATAAAGAAGAATATATTCCATTGACAAATATATAAACAACTGCCCCACTTTCACCACTGTTTATTATGATGCTTTCTTAAAGTTTTTGTAACTTTTAGTTACTTTTAAAACTTTTATTCTCATGGTTAAGTCATATTTTAGTAATTTGCATTTTTCCTGTAAATATCATTCACAATAGTAGGACTTTAAAGGTCTAAAAACAAGGTCTGTATTCTAATTAGATGAATTTTTTTGTCTCTCTGCTGTCCCATAGATGAGGAATTAGGCCTCTTCAAGGAATTTTTAGTCTTAATACTTTCTTCCTATTAGAAACTTATTTTAGTTGTTTTATTTTGATTGTAAGTGATAAATAATGTATTTTTGTTTAACAAGTCTTTTTTTCTTTCCCACCACATCCCTTTTGTTTTTCAGTATGTGCAACGTATAGAGAAACAGTTTCTTTTGTATGCCTACTGGATAGGCTTAGGAATTTTGTCTTCTGTTGGGCTTGGAACAGGGCTGCACACCTTCCTCCTTTATCTGGTAAGAATAGCTTTTAATAAGCAAGATTGAAAGAGACGTTTTAATTGATGCTTTTACTTCAGGATTTAAAATTCTAAGATTTTTTTTATTTACCTTTGCTTTGTAGAAGCACTTTAATCCTCAAATCAGTGTTTTTGTTTTTTTAATTTTTTTTAACGTTTATTTTTGAGACATAGAGACAGAGCATGAGCAGGAGAAGGGCAGAGAGAGAGGGAGACACAGAATCCGAAGCAGGCTCCAGGCTCTGAGCTGTCAGCACAGAGCCCAACATGGGGCTCGAACTCACAGACCGCGAGATCATGACCTGAGCCAAAGTCGGCCGCTTAACCGACTGAGCCACCCAGGTGCCCCTCAGATCAGTGTTTTTAAGTTTGATTTAGAATTCTGTTTTCTTTTTCCTTTGGGTTGAGGATTTAGAAAAAGAAAAGGGAAAAACTCTTGGGCAAATGAGATTGTTCACTTAAATTAATTCAGCCAGAAAATGTTCCTTCCAGCTTTTAGGATAATGGTTCTTTTGCTTGTGCAATCGTTTTAATAACTGAAGTTATTTAAATGTACAAAATCTCATGTAAGACTTAGAATTAATTTGGACAGCTCGCTTTCTCTGTTACCCAGCAAATGAGAAATAGTGTCTTCCCTCATGTTCTGAAGTACCATGGACACATACCTGGATCGCCATTTTGGTATTCTTACTGAATGTAGTTAATGAAGTATCACATGTAGAGCTAAAAGCTTTCTTAAATCCGTTTAAATCAAAGTATAAAATGTACCCCTCCTAAAAAATATTATTTTACTTGGTTGAAAATGGGGAGATAAAAGATAGGTTTTCCTTTAAACATTAACAAATGTACTGAAGTAATAGCAGAGGTAGGACCAGCGCGTGATGAGCAAGACATCTAAGGCATGGAATTTAAATGGCCCTCTCGGGGTCATGTAAATATGCACTTGAGGAGTGGGTGTTCATCATATTTTGTGCCCTGGATTTCTCTCTTGTTGCACTCTATTCCTTTTGCTGAGGAATCGAAAACAATTCCTTATTTGAAAACAGCTTGATCTTGATTGAGGAAAGACAGGTGAAAAGTTGTCACAGCAGTACCGATTACTGAATGAAGTTCAGCACAGCAAATACTTCCAACCTTTATGCTTCACTGAACTCATCTCAGAAGCAGGTATGGTAAGTATTAAGGAATGATTGTTCAGAAAGCTGCAGAATTAGTGGTCTGAAGAATAATTTGAGAATTAATCTATAATTCATAACTTCTTCAAGTTTATGAGAGTTTAAAATCTGGAATTTTAGAATTCTGTTCATGATTACTTGCTGTTTAACCCCAAATAGGGACATAAATCCCAGAGAACTAATCCATTTCAGTGTTTCTTTAATAACCACATTCTTAGACGTATGATACTATATTAGAGGTTGAGGGAGAGGGGGAAAAGAAGGAATTGGAGGTTATAGGTTACCAGTAAGTTCTTTTCTAAACCTTTCCTCTGAGATTCTTTGGGAAAACCAGATTAAGGAACTCATCTGTGGCACTAGATTAATTTAGAAGTATCTAAAAAAGCAACCCAGGCAGCAAATTCTGCTGAATCTTAAAAGGGATTCTGGTGAAACTTAGAAGGGGTAAAGAAATTTGAAACAAGGAAGTTAGTTATATGTTTCCTGTTTCTTTTCATATCCATGAGAAACCTTTATAAGGTGACGTTTATAAAATGTCCCGATGGGAAAACATTGCTATTTTAGTTCCACTGGTATCCAGTACAGGTTTTAGAAACATATAAAAAATCACTTATTATAAAATTCATTTGAGTGAAAAATCAAGTCTTTGCTTCCATACATTAAGTAGTTATTTCTGCCGAGGAGTCAGAGTGCGGATTTAATCGAATGTGGTTAGACTTTTCACAAGTGTGGAAGACACTCTTCAAGAGCTATTGGAAGGAAGGTATTCTCTTTCATAAAGTAAATATTATATATATTACTTCAGCGAGTACAAAGATGTAATCAGGGAATATCTGAAACTTGCATTATACGTAAAACTGTATAAAAGTTTCGTGGCCTTATCACTGATGACAGTAAACTGGCGGCCAGAGGGGATCGGTCACTTTTTTCAGCCTTTAGTAAATTTGATTTTTGTTTGTGAGTAGCATTTAGAATTACTTTAAATGCACTAAAATTAAGTACAAGTAAAATAACCAGATCTGCACTTTGAACATATGCTATTGGGAGTGTGGGAGATGGATTGAAAATGGGAGAGAAAGAAGATGGGCAGTTATGATAATCCTCGTGAGAGACACAGGCTTCCATGGAGGTAGCAGGAAGTATGGAGAGGAGGGGATGTTTACAAAAAAGAATTTGCAGAGAAAAGTCAAGTAGAATGAAAACAAAAGATGGCATACATTTTAAATATTTCAGAAGAGTGGTTGGAGTGGCAGTAGCATTGGCATGAAGCAGGACGGATCTTAGAGAAATTTTATTAGTATAATCACAAAGATGTTGTGGTTTAATTATGGGGGAAGAAGCCAAAGAGAATTGTTGTTTTTTCACTTGAGTTGATACCATTAACTGATTAGAAAACAGTTTTGTGTTCAGTTGTTTACTGAGTACATATTATAAGTATCTGAAAAGAGAAATTTTAAAGGATGTTGTAATTATATTGCAAGGTACATGAGATTTTCACCTGATCCAGGTGGGTTGCTGTTGCAAGTGTTTGGACAGAAAGAAAGGGGAAATTTGTAAAGGACTAAAAATTTCCCTTCCTTCCTTCCTTCCTTCCTTCTTTTCCTCCCTCCCTCCCTCCTTCCTTCCTTCCTTCCTTCCTTCCTTTCTTCCTTCCCTTCTTTCCCTTCTTTTCCTCTTCCTCTTCCTTTTTCTTATCCTTTCCTTCTTTCTGGCTTTATTTTTGGACCAGTTTTAGGGTTGCAGGAAAAAGAATGAAGTTTCCACATACCATTTTATACACACACACAGGTTCCCCTGTTTTTTCTTGTTATTTTTTTCTATTGAGGTATAATCGATATAAAATATTATATTCGTTTCAGATGTACAACACAATGATAGTTTCCGTATCATCAGCATCTTACTTTGGTGTGGCACGCTTGTTATGATTGAGGAGCCAGTATCGATACATTATTAACTGAAGCCTATTATTTGCATTAGAGTTCACTTTTTGTGTCACAGTTATGTGGGGTTTGACAAATACGTAATGTTATGTAACCCCCATTACAGTATCATATGGAATAGTTTTACTGCCCTAAAAATTGCCTGTGTTCCACCTATTTATTCTACCTTCCACCTCCCCTCCACCAGTGATCCCTTAGTAAACACCGATCCTTTTATTGTCTGTATAAGTTTCGGCTTTTCCAAAATGTCATGTAGTTGGGTTTATATAATATATGTCTTTTTTCACCTGATAGTCAATAACCAATAATGTAGCAGATGTGGAAGAAAAAAATTCATCAATAAGGCTGTCCATCAATAATTACAACATCCTTTTAAATTTCTCTTTTCAGATACTTATAATATGTACTCAGTAAACAAACTTTGGCATTATAGAACAGAGAAAAAAATAGCCAGGAAACCAGAAGCAAAGCAGACTCAAATCAAGGTCTGTGGAGTGCCTGGGTTGAGCATCCGACTTTGGCTCGGGTCATGATCTCACAATTCGTGAGTTTGAGCCCTGCGTCCGACACTGTGCTGACAGCTCAGAGCCTGTAGCCTGCTTTAGATTCTGTCTCTCTCTCTGCCCCCACCTCTGGTCATGCTCTGTCTCAAAAATAAATAAACATTAAAAAATAATAAAAATAATAATAATAAAATAATAAAAATAAAACTTTGATCTGTGATATTTAAGAAGCTATTCTAAATCATTTGTTTATATGTATATATATATTTTTAAAGTTTATTTTTTTTAATTTATTGTCAAATTGGTTTCTATACAACACCCAGTGCTCGTCCCAACAAGTGCCCTCCATTGTGCCCGTCACCCACTCTCTCCCCTCCCGTACCCCCCTTGCCCCTCAGTTTGTTCTTGGTCTTTAAGAGTCTCTTATGTTTTGTCTCCCTCCCTCTCTGTGTCTTTTTTTCTTTCCCCTCTTTTCCTTGAAGTTTATTTCTTTTGAGAGACAGAGAGTGAGCAAGGTAGGGCAGGGGAGAGAGGTAAAGAGAGAATCCCAAGCAGGCCCCACACTGTCCTCCACGTGGAGCCCGATATGGGCTTATACTCAGGAACTGTGAGATCATGACCTGAGCCAAAACCAAGAGTCGGATGCTCAACTGACTGAGCCACCCAGGCGCCCCTATATATTTTTTTAAAGTGTATTTTTATTTATTTTGAGAGGGGGGGGGGAAGGGGTACAGAGAGGGAGGAGACAGAATCCCAGGCAGATTCCACATTGTCAGCATGGAGCCCGATGGGGGCTCGAGCCTATGAACCACAGGATCATGACCTGAGCTGAAATCAAGAGTTGGATACTCAACCAACTAAACTACCTGGGTGCCCCTGTTTTAAAAACTTAACATTTTTGTCAACAGAGTTTATCCTTATAGGTGACCACCCCTTTTGCTTTGTATCTGTGAAATGTGATTGTGTTTGGAAAGTCCTAATTATATCTCCTTTGATTTATGAGGCTTTATTCTCACCTAGGGATATGATATTAACATTCTCATGTCATATATTTTTGTACCAATGAAACTGACACATTTTCCATATACAACATACAGCTCCTCAGTCAAGAAAACAGGTGACCATGTTACAGTAGTGTGGTCAGAAATTTGACTATCCTTTTGATAATAATTTGTAGTAAAATAGATGCAAAAGAAACCAAATTTAACAAAAGGAGAAGACTTAATTCATTCTTCATCATGGTACTCTTTACTGGAAGTCATGGCTTAAAAATGAAATAGAAAAAATTTTCCTAAATAGGCAAAATTTCCCAATTATGTTCTTCTCAGTACCAAAGTTACCTCTTTTGGAAGTTTCATTTAGTTCATTATAATTCACTATACAACTAAATGATGATCCCAAGGGATTACTATATTTCCTAGAATATTAGATACCTGTATATCTGCCTTCAAAATGGAAAAAATGTTTTGGGGCGTCTGACTTGCTCAGTTGGTAGATGTGCAACTCTTGATCTCAGAGTCCTGAGTTTGAGCCTCACGTTGGGCATGGAGCCTACTTAAAATTTTAAAAAATAATAAAATAAAATGGAAAAACTAATTTTTTAAGTTTGTCAATAAATAATTTCATTTATATTTTAGGTATATTTGAAAAGTTGTAACTTACTTCAGATGCCCTGAAAGTCCTCATTACTTCCAACATCAGAAGTAAAAATAGTTGTTTGATCCACATTAAATTTAATGAAAATCAACAGGGAAAAATGACTAGTTTGGGCTACCATTCCACATTGTCAGCATGGAGCCCGATGGGGGCTCCATCTGTTTTGAAAAGAGTGGGAATCTAGTAGTTTTCAGAGAATATATATTTATCCACAAAGGAAAAGTTTGATACTGTTTATGTAGGAATAGCGATTACTAACCAGAAAGTAAGGGAAGGGAAAGTGAATGGATTTTTTCTCAAGGGCCAAGGGAGGTTAGCTGTGCCTCTGAGTTAAGTGGCTTGTTCCATTAATTATAATAGTCAACAAATGGGCTTCAAGAGGTCTATTAATTTCCTGAAACACTATACATATTGTTATGTATCTTTGCAAAATATGCATCTTTCTGGCAAAAAGGACCTATAATTTTAGATTCTCCAAAGACTCTAACGCATAGCAGGTTAAGAACCAATCTAGAACTTTTTCCTACGTATATCTATATTGGCTGCCACTAGGTGGCATTGCTAATACAACCAATGTAACTGTGCTATATTTGCAAGTTCTGTTCTAGGTAAATATGAAACACTTAACTAGCTCTACTTGGATTATAGAGGCATATTCTGTTATTTATCTGTATTTACACCTACAATGCATGTGAATGAAAGTAAGTTTTCATTAATTAGTTTAACAGTTACTAGCCTTTCCTTCCATTGTAACATAAATATTTGCAGGCAGGACATACTCCATTGGCATGCCCAGTTTCAGATATAATGCCATAATTCCATTCTTTTCGTTGTTATTCAAGAATATGCAAATGATTGAAGGTGATTTTGTTATGGGGCTGAAATCTTTCATTCCTATCACGAGAGGTAATAGGGCATATGCGGAGTCAAACATCTGGGTTTGAATGCTGGGTCAAGTATTACTAACTATGATATTTGGCAAGTTTTATAACTTTTAAGCCTTATTCAGCTGGAAATGGGAATAATAATAATAGCACCCATTGCATAAGGCTGTTTCGAGGAGTAAATGAAATAACACATGTACGCTTTTCAGCTCACTGACTAGTATATATAAGGTTCTCAAATGATAGCTACTACTATTATCATTATTCTTACTCCGATTTTATTTAAAAAGCAGTCATTTCATTTTACACACTTTAGCTGCTATTCTTAAGAAATTATAAGCAACATTTTCCACAATTGATTTTTTAAATTCCTCCAAGAATTTAACAAAATGTCCCACATATGCTGTATATTCTTTTAGTCTTAAAATTTTCTTTGCGTAGGGCTTGCACACCTTTTGTTTATTATTTATATATTTATTTTTATTTTTTATTCATTTATTTAAATTCAAATTACTTAGCATACAGTGTAGTATTGGTTTCAGGAGCAGAACCCAGTGATTCATCACTTTCATACAACCCCCAGTGCTCATCCCAACAAGTGCCCTCCTTAATGCCCATCACCCATTTAGCTCGTGCTCCCACCCGCCTCCCCTCCAGCAGCCCTCAGTTTGTTCTCTGTATTTAAGAGTCTCTTCTGGTTTTCCTCCCTCTCTGCTTTTATTTTATTTTTCCTTCTCTTCTATGTTCATCTGTTTTGTATTTATCAAATTCCACATATGAATGAATCATATGATATTTGTCTTTTCTCTGACTGACCTATTTAGCATAATACACTCTAGTTCCATCCACATTGCTACAAATGGTCCCCCAATTGATTTTAATATGGCAGTACGTCATAAATTGAAAACACTGATAATTGTTTCAGTTCCAGTGATGATAGATTAGGCAATTTAGATCAGTACTCTCATGAAAGTATCTTTAAAAGGTTGATAAAATTTAAAAACACCTGTGCCTGGGTGACTCATTGGGCTGAGCATCCAGCTCTAGATTTCGGCTTCGGTCATGATCTCATGGTTCATGGGATTGAGCCCCATGTCAGGCTCTGTGCTGACACTCCTTGCTCTCCCTCTCTCTGCCTTTCCCCATTTGTGCCTGTGCATGTACAATTTCTCTCTCTAAATAAACAAACAGTGGAAAAAAAAAAGCCTGCCTAAAGGTATCATAGAGTGAAAAAAAAAAAGAGCAAAGGATTATAAGGCCAACCTTAATGTTAAAGAGGAAACCTAGACAGGTGATACTGGCAAATGATATGCTTTGATAAACTTGCAGCCTTTGGATTGGAACCCTAAGGAGCCACACTTTAAAGATAATGATGAATTAGATATAAATTAGCCCCTACAGGGACTGAAGCTCAGGCTTAAATCTTAAGTCTCGGGGCGCCTGGGCGTCTCATCCAGCTTTAGCTCAGGTCATGATCTCATAGTACGTAAGTTTGAGCCCTGCATCAGGCTCTGTGCTGACCATTTGGATTCTGTGTCTCCCTCTCTCTCTGTTCCTCCCCTGTTCATGCTCTGTTTCTCTCTCAAAAATAAATAAACATTAAAGAAAAATTAAAAAAAAATCTTAAGTCTGGAGGAAAATAAAATCATTCTAGGCTTCACATTAACTTCATATTTTTTCATATATAAGTCTAGCACTCAATCAAAAGTAATTAGGTATCTGAGGAGACAAGTTAATTTGGTCAATAAAAACAAACAAAAAACAACAGAAACAGTTTGTCAATAGCAAACATTCTCTAAAGGAAATACTAAAAAATATTCTTTGAATTGAAAGTGATTATTTTTTCAAGTTTTTTAACATTTATTCATTTTTGAGAGACAGAAAGACACAGAGCGAGAGCAGGGGAGGAGCAGAAAAAGAGGGAAACACAGAATCTGAAGCAGGCTCCAGGCTCTGAGCTGTTAGCACAGAGCCTGATGCAGTGCCCTGAACTCACGAACTGAGACATTATGACCTGAGCTGAAGTCGATGCTTAACCGACTGAGCCACCCAGCGGCCCCTGAAGGCTCCAGGGGCTTCAATCAAGAATTGAAGCCCAGAGATTCAGGAACAAATGAAAAGAAGGGTAAATATATGGATAAATTTAAATTAGATTGACGTTAAAAGCAGTAATGATAATGTCTTAAGAGATTAAAATGTAGAGAGAATTAAAATATATTGTCTGCAAATCAGATGTGGAATAATTGAAATTATTGCAGAATAATTATTCTAAGGTCTTTGTATTGCTCCGTTAAAGGCAAGATATTCATTTATATGGGGGGGATAAAAAAACAATATTCATTTTTATAACACTTTAATAAACGGATTTATTTTATAATCTTTAGGGTAAGCACTGCAAAAACAGATAACTATCAAGCTACTAGGGGCAGCTAAAAATTGAGTAATTTTTAAAAGCCAAGCCAAAAGAAGGCAAGAAGGGACAAAATGAACATAAGTAGACAGGATGAGTAGTAAGCATTCGATGGTAGATTTAAATCTCAAATATATCAATAATAATATAAATGTAAGTAGAATAAATATCACTTTCTCTTGTCCAGATAACTGTAAAAAAATGTTTAACTATTTTCTGTATACAAACTACATACATATGAATACACAGAAAGATTAATGGTAAAAGGATAGAGAAAGATGAACAATTCAGTGTTAATGAGCTTATGTAGCTGTACTGAAATCAAAGGAGAGTATGAGGCAGAAAGTGTTATTAGATAGACTGCATCAGTTCTTAATAATAAAAGATTAATTCACCAGGAAATTATAACAGTTATAAATTTGTATTTATTTAATAATATATACTCAACATATAAAAAGCAAAGCTTGGGGGTCACTTGGGTGGCTCAGTTGGTTGAGTGTCCGACTTCAGCTCAGGTCATGATCTCATGGTTTCGTGAGTTCAATCCCCGCATCGGGTTTGCTGCTGTCAGTGCAGAGCCAGCTTCAGATCTTCTGTCCCCCTCTTTCTCTGCCCCTTCTCTGCTCGCACACATTCTCTCTCTCTCAAAAATAAATAAACATTAAAAAAAAGATAGCAAAACTTGGGGCACTTGGCTGGCTCAGTGCATGTGACTCTAAATCTTGGTCGTGAGTTCAGGCTCCACACTGGTCATAGAACTTCTAAAAAATAAAAATAAAAACAAATAAAAAGCAAAACTTGACAGAACTACAGAGAGAGGGAGATAACTTCCACAAACTAGAGAATTAATAGGGGAGTATAGTATAATTGTCGGATGCCAGGTCAGTATATTTGTAACAATTGTATTTCTCTATAGTATAAAAACATTTAGAGAGTGAAATTTTTTTAGAAGGTACCATTTATAATAGCATTTTATTAAAAAAAAAAAGCAAAACTCTAGGAATAAATCTAATAAAAGATGTGTTTCACTTCTACATAAATTGTAAAATGTTATTGGAAACAGAAAAATCTAAATAAAAAGAAGGAATATCATGTTCGTGGATTAGAAGATACAACATTGCACTAGTTCTCCCAGTTTTATCCACAGCATCAGTGGAATATTAGTCAAAACTTTATAGAAATTGACAGATCAATTGAAAAAAGTTTTCATTACAGTAGCTTTGTAATCACCCTTGACAACCAATAGGATATGTCCCTCTATTGTATGCTTCTATTTCTTGATCTGGTACAGGATACTTAATTCATTAAGATGTACATATAATGGACTTTTCTGTATATGCTGTACTTAAATGTTCTGTTAGTACATATACTCCTTTCTTTTTAGAATTTTATAGTCATTTAAAAATTTTATTTATCTGAGTACTCTATACACCCCACATGGGGGTTGAACTCATGACCCCAGGATCAAGAGATTGCCTGCTCTTCCAACTGAGCCAGGCACCCCTGCTACAGTTATTTTAAATTGGCATCTACTTCCTAAAATCAGAAATTGTTCATTTAGATAGCATTCAGTTTTCTGAGACTTTTTCAAACTAAGACTGAGAGCGAATGGGTTGTCTTACATATTCGCAAATCCCTTTTAGTCCTAACAAGATTGTAACAGGTTTCCTTTCAGAAGATTGAGTGATCCTAGAGTGACCCAGGAGTGCTTATTTATTAGTGGAAGTTATGCCCAGAGTGAAAACGACTTAACGAGGGGAACGTTGCTGCTCTTATTAACCTCTTATTTTCACCTTAATAATAGTCTGACTCAGGGCTAGACAGCCCAGTGGTCAGCACTTTTTCTGTAAAGAGCCAGATAGTAAGTATCTTAAGTCATGCAGTTTCTCTTGCAACTCATCAGATCTATCACTGCAACGAGAAAGCTTCGAAGGACGACGTGTAAAGGAATGTGGACTTTATTCACAGAAACACGTTGCTGTAGTTTGCCTTGCTCTAACTCACAGGGTGACAGTAGTTCATTAGAAGAAGCATATCATATTGAGTTTGGGAGCCTTAGTGAGCTAGCCATCTTCTAAGGATTTTGACAAGACACATGCATTAAACTCACCCATTTGCTAAAAAGATTGCCACTTCTCTCTTCCAGTCATAATAATTAGACTTAACGTAATGGTTTATAAGAGAATATAGTTGTACGAGTTCTTGAGTGGTCTAGAAAACCCTGAAGGGAAAAAGAACGAACTTTGCATGAAAAGGAAAGAGGGGTAAATTGCCTCCAAATGAGCTGCCGGATGACAAGATTTCATTCTAATTCCATGTAGTAATCATTGATGTGTGCAGTTATTAAATACTGGTTGATGTATAATGAAATACAGCATTTCATTATAAGAAGTAGGTAATTTATGGATTAAGTTTAGAGCGTTATAAACAGTTGGGAGAAGTGATGCGTTGTTTCAGTAGCCACCTTAGAATTACTTCCCATTACTAGAAAAATATGATTCATAATACTGTAAACAACTGGGTTAACAAAAACAGGAACTTTGGTACTTGATAATGAGATATATGTCTTAAGCATGCTCCTTAACGCACATACATTATTATTCACCAAGATATAAGACAAGAAGATGATTAAAGAGCCATTCGTATACTGTATGTGCCATTTATGATTTATAAAGTTTATTCTACTTAACAATAACAGAGAATGAGTCTTTGACAGGGATTTACAAGTCTCAAATATGTGAACAGTTCTGACACTAGGTGGAGCAGTTTCCTGGACAAAGCCTTAAGAAGCCCTATGTTCCTTTCAAAAACCACCCCCCCACCCCCATCTTAGAAAAAGAAGTCTAATGAGAACAATAACTATCCAACAATAATGGTAAAAGGCACCCAAATATTGAGCTATAATTAGAAGGCTGAATATACATTACAGATAACTTTTCCCTTTGACATGTACATTTTACCATTGAATTCCTGAATGGGAGGGATAGTCACATGTTGAAAGCATTAGAGTTGCTCTGTCTAAATGTAATTCGGATATAGAAAAGCTTTGGAACAATTCAGTTATATTGTAGAATATATTAGGTTTTATTAAAAGCTATAACATCAAGGCATTATCATCTGAATAGTATTATTGAGTCATTTGTTTAATATGACCATTGTAATAGAAAAAATACTTTTCTCTCTGTTATAAAATAAATATAAAGAAAGTTAGTTGTGAGATATTTGCCTTTGTGTAAGATTCAGAGGCCTGTTTCTGCTTTATTAGGATTATTTCGTTGCAAAAGTATGTGGTAATAATTGTATATTTAAAAATACGACATCTCGATTACTTTTGAATATTTATAGAACACTTCTGTATATAGTACCCTGTTTCCTTTAATGAAACATGTATGTATATAGTAATTTATAATATGCTACTAAAAAGCCATTTTTTCCTTAGGTGTAGACATTTCTTATACTTTTTGACTGTTGGCTCTTTAATGCCTAAAGTAAATGTTACTTGGAAAACTGCATGGATATGGATTGAAAAGAAATGGGGAAGTAGGGTCCGTAAGAGAAATAGTATAGTATTGGTTTAATGCTATGAGGTGGAAGAATTCTTTAAAATAATTGTTAACCAAGCTCTTTACTTTTTTCCCTGCTTAACTCTGATTAATACTTCATTGCTCACCTGTCTATCCCTGTATAAGACAAAAATGAGAGAAGACATTGGCATAAGTAGGACTCTGGTGTAACTGGATACTGCTCTGTATAGGTATAATGACTCTGGCTATAAGTATGCAGTGATTCAGGGCTCTTGCGGGAAGACCAAACAGGCCCTTCTTAGAAAAGGCCTGTTTGTGCTTTTTTTGATGAAGGCATGATCAGCTCTTCTCCCTGTCTTTCCCCAAGGAGTGACTCATCCATTAACTCTTATGAGTATCACCACATCAAAAGGAGAAACCAAGGTCTCCAGGACTGTAGGGCCAGGTTTTCACAAAACAAAAGGGGTATGCATAGACTGGTTTGCTTCCTGACCTTACATCACCATTTATTAATGTGTGCTTTAATGAATGGTAAGGAGATTCAGTTCAGCTGACATCTTTCCTGTTGGGTGTTTTAAACAATTTCTAATAACCTTTTTTAAAGTTCTCTGTAAATATGTGGCTCATTTCTCCTGAACAGTTACATCAACTTTATGATCAAAAATTGCTTAGGTTTAGAGAAGATAAGTAAAACATATGTAGGGACTCGTGGGTGGCTCAGTCAGGGGAGCCTGGGACTCTTGATCTCAGGGTGGTGATTCAGGCCTCAAATTGGGTGTAGAGATTACTTAAAAACAAAGTCTTTAAAAAAGGAGAATCTTTAAATCAGTATAATAAAAACGAATTTAATAGCATGTCCTTATAACTTGGGAGCATGCATTATAGAATTTATTATACATTTTTGTTTCAGTTAGCAGTTTTATACTTACCATAACACTTTTACTATAGAATCTCATAAAGGGATGCTTGGGTGGCTCAGTAGGTTAAGTGTCCGCTCTTGATTTCAGCTCAGGTCATGATCTCACAGTTCATGAGATTGAGCCCCATGTCCAGCTTTGCACTGTGCAGAGCCTTTTTTGGATCTTTCTTTTGCTGTCTCTCTGCCCCTCTCCTGTTTATCCTCTCTTCTCTCTCTCTCAAAATAAATAAACATGAAAAAAAAATAAGTAAAAGAATCTCTTACATTCTTGCCCATTACTTAGGTTGTACAGACATTGTTATAATTATTATTATTAGACTTTTCATCAAGTGAATGTGAGATAGAAGTCCGGTTATATCTAATAAGTTACTAACAGATTCAGAAAACAAACCCACATTAATGCTCAAATTACTGCTTTTTACATTCTATATATTGCATTTTATATAGGGTGACCAGAAGCTTAATTTGTAAGCTTGGGACCTTCATCACAAAAATAATGTGAGCACTAGTTAAACTTTTCAGTGCCTATTTGGCATCAATAATTTTATGCTTTAGTCTTCTAGAATGATTTGCTGTACACCATAACCTTAGGTAAATTGTATTCCGACTATGATGAGAAAAGCAATGATTAAAAGAATTTGAGAAGTAGGATTCCTGTTTGCAAAAGCATTTTAAAGTCCTTTAAAAGTCGGACTTAAAGAAAACAAAGGTTTTGCAAGTTGTACAGACAACCATTTGTCATCTTTCATTTATTTATCACCCAGATATTCCTAATGAATCACATTCCAGCCTAACCACTGACTCCTTTTGTTCCTTAGTAAAGGAGTGTGGCAAACAAATGCTTTCCCAGTGAATCAGCACAAGAGTCTTGATTTTATTACCTTTGCCCTAAACTTTCCAGACAAAACTAATTGGAAATTTTGCCTTTGGGATCTCACTTGACTTCTGTGTATGGATGATGGATTAGGCCATGAATTGACATTACAGATGTTGTGCAAACAACCCTAGTTGTTAGGAATGTTTTATCAGTTCTAAGGGAGCTGCCTAAGGTGGAAGAATGTCTGTCTGTCTGTCTGTCTGCTTATCTTCTTACAAAAACTCATATATACACATACTTAAATGCTGTCACTTAATGTGATATCATAGTCTTCATCTGGGTTGATAAAGGCTCACAATTAACTGATACGAGGTTTTTGGTTTTAAAAAGATGTATCTACAAAAAAGGGGCCCCTAAATAAATCCAACAGTAAAGTTCAAAAGCAGAAAGCTTTTTTTTAATGAAGCAGCAATGCACATATAAGTCTGTATAATTTTTTTCAGAGATTAATGTGTGAATATCCCACTCCTTTCTTACAAAGACCCTAATTTGTGTTTCTGGTACCAAGTCTTCTTTCCTAGAAGTTATATAGGTACATTATTATCTGGGCACAACTTACAACTTCACTACCATTTTAAGGGTTTTTGTTGTTGCATAATTTCAGATAGGGTAATTTTATCTGTTTAGGACAATTTTTTTAACTCTAAATTTGTCTTAGCACTGTGGTATATTAATTCCTGAAGTTAGAGTACAAATTGATCTCATAGACTTGTCTCTGTTAAATTTTTTCAGTCAGTTACTAAAACTTCCTTTTTTATACTGCTCATGAAAGAATTTAAATTGTAGAAATGTAACTTTTTAAATTTATCTTAAAAGAATATTTTAAGAGTTAAAACACTTCTTCCACAAATACGTATATCTGCTCTTATAAGAAATTTTACCCCCAAATTAACTATGATTTTGCTCTCACCCAGACATACTATTCCTTGGCCAAACACGACATCGTTTGTCCTAGACAAAGCACAATTATTCCATGATCAAAACTTTGGAAAATATAATGTAATACATCTCATGAGACTAGATATATGAGGCTTTGAACTGAAGCAAAACCAGATGTCTGATACGTCACAGATAGCTGAACTATCTTATTGCCGTGACTTCACCCAGAGTAACTATACTAGATTATCCAACAAAAGAAAAAAAAGAAGAGAAAGAAGAGAAAAAAAGACCTAGAACCTGCCACTTTGTTGAGAGTATAACTTTTCATCACAGTCATAAAATTTAGCCTCCTTATTATTAACGGGAACTTCCATTGGCAGTAATTAGGAACTCTCAGGGGTTACGAGTACGGTTAGTGAATGTTACTTGTGACTTGATCCCTAGGGAATTTATAGAGCTTCCTGTGCTGGAGAATAACAGTCTGGGCTAGATATAACTGTTTGGCTTCCTTTGATTACCACCACCTTAGTTAAACGATACTGACCTTAACTGGAGAAATTAGCCTTCAGGACTTTCATTTGCCACTTTCCCCTGAGTAGTGCTCCTTGTGTTGAACTTTACATTGCTGCATGGCATATCCTTTTAAATACACTGAGACTTGTTTTGTACTAGATCATATGGTCTATATTGATAAATGTTCCATGTGTTCTGGAAAAGAATATGGATTTGGCTATTGTTGGGTGGAGTGTTCCATATTGTTCGGGTCTTCTATATCCATACTGGTTGACAATTTAATTGTTCTGTCAACTAGTAAGAGAAGGATATTGAAATTTTCAGCTGTAATTGTGGGTATTTATTTGTCCTTTCAGTTCTGTCAGTTTTCTCTTTATGTATTTTACACTGTAATTAAGTGCCTACATATTTAGGATTGATCTGTCTTCCCTAGAATTCATGCTTTTATCATTTTGAAATATCCTTATTCATCTCTAGTAATATTCCCTATAGTCAAGCCTACTTTATCTGATTAATATTAATATTAATTATATTATATTAATTACTAATATTAATATAGCCACTCCATATTTTTTAATTTATATTAAATACTCCATATTTTTATATATTATATTAATTACTAATATTAACATAGCCACTCCATATTTTTTAACATTATTTCAAAATGGGTTATCTTTTTTCATCCCTTTATTTTTTTATTTATTTATTTTTTTCTTTAAAAGACACTATATTCGTCAGCTGAATTTCACTGAATGTTGGAACACAGTGAGATGAGGAAAGTGATATTGCAAGTCAGATTATATATATAGAATATCAACATATGATTATATATAAATACAGAAATATAGAATTTTAATATTTCTAATATATATAGTATGTCTAATTGTCCTTAAATGGTACTCAAAAGTCCTTGAAATAAAAGGGATACATATTCTATTCAACTCACAATAACCCTCAAAAGATTTTTAACATTAAATTGCAAAATGGGAGACAATTGCAAGATGGGGAGTTGAGATTGACAAAGAAAGAATATGGAACCTGGGCAAAATTCCATGACACCTTTCTAAAATATGATTCATCCCTTTATTTTTACTTTTGGGTCTTGATGTTTAAAATGGACTTCTTGCAGGGCACCTGGGTGGCTCAGTCGGTTAAGTGTCCAACTTCCCCTCAGGTCGTGATCTCACAGTTTGTGGATTTGAGCCCCTACATCGGGCTCTGTGCTGACAGCTCAGAGCCTGGAGCTTGCTTCCGATTCTGTGTCTCTCTTTCTCTCTGCCCCTCCCCACTCATGCTCTCTCTCAAAAATAAATAAATGTTAAAAAATAAATTTAAAAATATTTTATAAATAAATAAATAATAAATAAAATGGGCTTCTTGGGGCTCATTTGGGTAAGTGTTCAACTCTTGATTTTGACTCAGGTCATGATCTCACAGTTCATGGGATCGAGCTCTGCATCAGGCTCTGCATCGATAGCGCAATACCTGCTTGGGATTCTCTCTCTCTCTCTCTCTCTCTCTCTCTGTCTGTCCTTTCCCTGCTGATGCATGCTCTCTCTCTCTCAAAAATAAATAAAAATAAACTGAAAAGAAAAACAAAATGGGCTTCTTATAGATGGCATGTCTTTAATCCAGTCTGACACTCTCTGCCTTTTCATTTGTATGTTTGGTCAATTTATAATTAATGTAGCTATCAGTGTGGTTGGGTTTAAGTGTATACCCTCAAGCTGTTTTCTAACCTATTTTTTATTTTGTCCCACCTAATTCGTATTTTTTTCCTATCTTTTGAGATTTTTCTCATCATTATTGAGTTAATAGCAATTTGATTAGATTGTGATTATGATGATTTTCAGTGATTCGATTAAGTGTTTTATTTTCTTTGTATTTGTCCTGAGATTTGTTGAGTTTCTTAGATCTTTAAGTTGATGGATTGATACTTTTCATCAAACCTTAAATATTTGGCTGCTATTTCTTCAAGTATTTTTCTGCACACACTCCTTCTCACCAACACACACCTTCTCCTCTCTTTCTGAGATTCCAATTACATGTATATTAGGCTGGTTGGTATTATTCCACAGGTCACTGTGATTTATTTCTTTCATAGCCTTTACTCTCTGTATCCTTTAGTTTGGATACTCTGTATTGCACTGTCTTCAAGTTCTCTAATATTTTCTTCTGTGGTGTCTGTCTAATCTGTTGATAATCTAGCCAATGAATTTTTCTATTCAAAGATTATCTTCAGGTCTAGAAGTTCCATTTTTTATACTTTCCATTTCTTTCCTCTAATGTTTGTGTTTCTCTTTTTTTTTTTTTAAGTTTATTTACTTATTTTGAGAGAGACAGAGATAGCTTAAGTGGGGAAGGGGCAGAGAGAGAGGGAGAGAAAGAATCTCAAGCAGGCTTTGCACTGTCAGTGTAGAGCCCGATATGGGGCTCAAACCCATGAAACTGTGAGATCATGACCTGAGCCAAAACCAAGAGTTAGATGCTTAACTGACTGAGCCACCCAGGCTCCCCTGTGTTTTCCTGTAAATCATGTATCAGCAAACTCTTTTTGTAAAGGACCATATAATAAATACTTTAGATTTTGTGGACTATAGAGTCTTTCAGAGCTATTCAGTTTTGCTCTTGTAGCACAGAATTAGCCAGAGACGATATGTAAATGAATGGACATGGCTGTATTCTTTGAAACTTTCTTTATAAAATTAGTGTGGGCCAAATTTGGTCTGTAATTTGTAGTGTGGCAACTGCTACTTTAAATCCTTGAACTAATTTATATTTAATATTTTTAGGTTCTTGTCTGCTAATCTATCTCTAGTTTCTATTGACTAATGTTTCTTCTGGGTATGGGTCATATTTTCATGCTTCACAGATCTAGTTGTTTCTTATTAGATGCTGGACATATAGTATTAAAATTGTTGATTGTATGGATTCGTTGTTTTTCTTTGGAGAGTGCCAGTTTTCTGTTTTGGTGGGCAATTAAGTTACCTGTGGATCAACTTGATCTGTTTCAGGCTTTTTAAAAAAAACGCATCATGGCCTATCCAGAGTATAACTGTTACTCCAGGCTCTTTTTAGGGTTTTCCCTGAAAGCTGAGACTCTGCACTCTAGCTGGTTGAAGGGCAAGTCTTTCCTAGTCCTTGTGAATTCTAGGAATTATTTAGCTTACAATTCCCTGTTAGTTGTTTTCCCACTACTTGTACTTTGCCTAGCCTGATAGAATCTCACCCTGCCTGCAATGCAGCTTTGTATATCAAAGTCTCAAGGGGACCTTGTACCTATTTCTAGAGTTCTTTCTCTGTATAGCTCTCTTCATTAGTATTCTGTTCCATAGATTTCAACTACTCAGCCTCCCTGAACTCAGAATTACTTCTCAACTCAGCAAGACCACCATGCTGTTTTTTTTTTTTTTTTTAATTTATTATTTTCAGTAATTTCTACACCCAACGTGAGTCTCAAACTCATGACCCTGAGTCACATGCTCTTCAGGCTGACCCAGCCAGGCACCCCAAGACCACCATGCTTTGCTTGGACTCTTTCTCTTTGGATTTTGCTATAGACATGGAATGTGTCTACAAAAGAAAAGCCAGAGCCATCGTAGGGTTTCCTCATTTGTATTCCTTCTCTCTCAGCAGTCAGAAATCATGCACTGCCTATGGTCCAGTGCCTGAAAAGAATTGCTCCATGTGTTTTGTCCAGCCTTCTAATTTACTGGAGTTGTAAAAGTCTGTACCGCTTACTACAGGATCTGAGACAGAAAACCCCCAACTTAAGGCTAGGATCTCTAACCCAAATATATCAATATCTAAATGCTCCCAGGACAACTGCAACCTCCTGCTCGGTACATTGTTGGATTTTCTATGTTTCGTGGTGGTTCTGCCCGGTTGTGTTTTCTACTTACACTATAGCTGTTTGTCTTTATCCCTTGGCTTTCCATTTAGCATAGTTAAAATATTTAATATTTGATACATCGGTGTAGGACTTGCAGGTTTTAGAAAAGAAAAGTAAAAGTTAGTTTGAATATGTGTAACTTTTAAAAATATTTTAATCAAAACAATTGTTTAGTCTTGGTGTTTGGATTTTTCATGTAAACTAATACTTATTTCATTCAACTCAATTATATTTAGGAACCATCAGCCTATAATGTTGAAAAGAACTTGTGAAGTTTCCTATAATTAACATAGTTTAAACTAAAATGT
This sequence comes from Paguma larvata, assembly GCA_030068075.1. Taxonomy (NCBI): domain Eukaryota; kingdom Metazoa; phylum Chordata; class Mammalia; order Carnivora; family Viverridae; genus Paguma; species Paguma larvata. The sequence continues at coordinate 55,763,933 of CM057843.1, forward strand.
CAAGGTACAGACTAAACAGGCTCTTGAGAATGAACAAAGGACAAGAAGCTGAGTTATTTGTGTCCATTTTGCTGGGAACCACATCTGCCTCGAAGGCTGAGTAATCATGACTTATTAGTGTGGTTATGGAAAGTATATATCAGTTTAGTTGTGTGAATGAACTGTCCTTTCTTTAGGGAAAAAATTCTCATCAGATTGCTGAAATTTTCCCTTTTTAGAATTACTTAAAATTGAAACTATGAATAAATCTTTTATCTTGTTGGATAATGTGTTTGATCTGATGAGGTACATATTTTATATTTCTAGAATAGAAATGTAGTTTTTTCATTCCTGTACATCCCAGAAATTTTATTATTTTGGTATCCAGGACAGTTTAATTTTGTTCACTTAGAGTTCATTTCTAGAGTTGAGAAGGAAACTGTTCCTGTGTCTTACAAGGGACAGTTTGTGGGGGTATCATGGGCAACTGTTGAATTTCTTCTGTTTTACTTACGAGTATCACATTTTTCTTTTGTGTTTTTATACATTATAGGTGGAAGTTAACAATGTTTTTTTTTAATTACATCTGATACTTAGCTGTATGTGTACAGTAAGAAATTTTTCACTATTATTCAGTTATTCTGAATTCCACAAACTTTAAACTTTTTTTAAGAATCACAAAATAATTCTTTTTCCCCCCAACTGTGAAGTCTCTTTTATGCATATAGTATTCAAAGAGGCAGTTGTGGATTTCATGGTTAATCATAACTTTGAAGGAAAATGTGACTACTCAAAAGCATTTATGTAATTATTCTTTTGATGTAAGTATTACCCGTTATGAATTTCTGTGAATTAAAACTCAAGAAAAAGTTGAAGAGACTAAAAATTCAGATAGATTTTTTTGGTCCAGAAAAAACTAATAATTAATTGATTCAGTCCTAAGTACAGAGCTTCATTTTTTAGATTTTATTTGAATGCATAATGCCAGTTGCATATAGGGAGAAATGTAGCTAAGATTTATGAATGTATTTTTTGTATTAACTTACAACAAAAGTTTTAAATCACCTTTTATCTTTTTTTTTAACAATTTATTGTGAAATTGGTTTCCATGCAACACCCAGTGCTCATCCCAACAAGTTCCCTCCTCCTCAGTGCCCGTCAGCCACTCTCTCCCCTCCCATACCCCCATCAACCCTCAGTTTGTTCTTAGTCTTTGAGAGTCTCTTATGTTTTGTCTCCCTCCCTCTCTGTGGCTTTTTTTCCCTCTCTTCCCCTCCACCATGGTTTTTTGCTAAGTCTTTCAAAATCCACCTATGCGTGGAAACATATGGTATCTGTCTTTCTCTGACTGACTTATTTCACTTAGCATAATACCCTCCAGTTCCATCCATGTTGCTACACATGGCCAGATTTCATTATTTCTCATTGCCACGTAGTATTCCATTGTATACATATACCACATCTTCTTTATCCATTCATCAGTTGGTGGACACTTAGTCTCTTTCCATGATTTGGCTATTGTCGAAAGTGCTGCTATAAACGTCAGGTTACACGTGCCCCTATGCATCAGCACTCCTGTGTCTCTTGGGTAAATTCCTAGCAGTGCTATTGCTGGGTCATAGGGTAGTTCTATTTCCATTTTAAATCACCGTTTAATAGCAATAGTTCCTTAATGTTTTATTTTTATTGTTGCATCTTGTGCACTTTTGTCTTCGAACCACAAATTCTCTTACCTTATGATTTAAAAAGGCTTTCAGGGCCTCTGGATGGCTCAATCAGTTAAGTGTCTGACTCTTGACATAGGCTCAGGTCATGATCTCGCAGTGGTGAGATCAAGCCCTGCATTGGGCTCTGCACTGAACATGAAGCCTGCTTAAGATTCTCTCTCTCCTCCTTCCACTCCTCCCCGCCCCCAAAAAATAAATAAACTTAAAGAAAGGAAATTAAAAAAGAACTCTCTTATATACAGAGACCACATACTGTATGTGTATAGAGGGAGCTAGAGAGGATAAAATTATATATTTTTTATATATTAACACATATAATGTCATATTATATTATTTAAAACATATTATATAGCTTAAAAATTTAAATCTATTTTTAGAGATTAGATATTCTATAAAATTTTATTCTACAAATACAGTATTTTTCTTCATAATAACTGATGGCTGGTACATTTTGAGGGTTTATCTAAGCTGGGCACTTTATATGAGTTGACTGATTTAAACCCAGATTTTATCGCCAGAATGTAGATTCTGAAGGTATTTGATTATTTCCATTTTATAGATTAGGTGAGCAAGACGCAGAAGGTAAGTGACAGAGGCCAGAATCTGAATCAGAGCATGTGGCTCTAGAAGTTATGCTTATAACCACTAGGCCTACAGTATACTTTAAAGTAAATACTTAGAGCTTGTGTATTAGAACAACATGTTAAGGATGTCCAGTGTTTAGCTCTGATACCTCATGAGAACTTTGCAAATTATTGTTCGATTTTAATTCACATATTTGATTCTTTTTGGAGCTGAGTAAAACTATAAGTCTAATTCTGTTGCCTTGCAGAAGGGTAAACTGAGGTCCCCCAAAAAAGTTAAGTGACTCTCTCTAAGGTTATTTATTTCCTGGAGTGCCTGAGTGCCTCAGTCGGTCCAGTATCTTACTCTTGGTTTTGGCTTACGTCATGATCTCATGGTTTGTGGGGCTGGAACCCCTGTGCAGGGATTCTCTGTCTCCCCCTACCCCCACCCTCTCTCTCTTAAGGTAAAATAAACATTAAAAAAAAAGGTTGTTTCATTCCTGACCCTTACTTTACTGTTATCCCAGTGTTTCCTAAACCTAGCCTATTAGAGAACCTAACCTATTTGAAATTCTAAAGGAGCTCATTTAAAACATGCAGGTTCCCGTCCTTACCTATTGAATCAATCCGTGCTTAGGGAACCCAGGAATTTGTATATTTAATAAATTGTTGGTTCTTATACAGACCCCGCCCCTTGGCATGCATGTGTACTTGGGAACCATTGTGTTTATTAAGCCTTTACCACACATCTAATATTAATCCATTTTAACCTATGTGATTATTATTAATTTGTAATGTTTTATTTTATTGTTTATTTTTTTTATATATTTTGGGCGAGCATAAGCGGGGGAGGGGCAGAGAAAGGGGGACAGCAGATCTGAAGCAGGTTCTGCTCTGACAGGCTGATAGCCGCGAGCCCAGTGTGGGGCTCAAACTCACAAACTGCAAGATCGTGACCTGAACCAAAGTCGATGCTCAACCAACTATGCCACCTAGGTGCCCCTAATTTGTAATATTTTAAAATAAAGGTACAAAGCAGCACAAAATCTTCCATAGAAAATACTGCTTTAGAAGAAAAACTCACTGATATTAGTTCCCAGTTTTATTTTCTTTTAGGACCTCTTATCTTTGGGAAAGATAAGTGAGGTAGTTACTTCGCCAACTATTTTTAAGTAAGGGCAAAAAAATGGTATTCTCAAATCATGCCTAAAGGAATAGGGCACAGTATGTTTTTATCAAAGGGTATAACATTCTCACAAATGAGAATATACATAAATAAAATGAAATAAAGCCAGAAATCATATGGTGTTGGGGGGGAGATTGACTATGAAAGGAAAGCAGGGAACTTTTTATAGTGATAGAAGTATTCTATATCTTGATTGGTTGTGGTTATACAGTTCAATAGATTTGTCAAAACTCATTGAACTATATATCTATATACTACTTATTATATGTAAATTATACCTCAATAAATCTGAATTAAAAAAACAAGCTATGAAGAGATTCTGAGGATTATTTTTTCAAATTACCAGCTGCAACTTGAAATATGTAGTTAGATTCTTATTCTTTAGAAGCTAAGGTTTTTCTATTTATGTATAGTAATTAAGGTACTGTTAAAATGACATGTGTATTGATAATTCCTTTTTCATTAATATTTCTCATCACATGTTTCTCATATTTGTTTTTTAGGGTCCACATATAGCTTCAGTTACATTAGCTGCTTATGAATGCAATTCAGTTAATTTCCCTGAACCACCTTATCCTGATCAAATCATTTGTCCAGATGAAGAGAGCACTGAAGGAACCATTTCTTTGTGGAGCATCATCTCAAAAGTTAGGATCGAGGCCTGCATGTGGGTAAGATGTCCATTTACATATTTGTCTAAAATTAACTTCATTGTTTCGATACTTTGTTGTGCCTTACTGGAATTTAATCCAAATGTATATCTACATAGCAAGTCGATAGACAATTAATTCATGAAGTCACCAGTTAATCTGCTTCCAAATAAGAGAAACCCTTTAGAGCTTCCCCTATTCATGAATGACATTCAGAGTAAGGCATGAAGCCATAGGTACAACAAAGAAGTGAATGCTGAGCAGACAACAGGAGAGAAAAGGAAGACAGATGATGCAACTATACTACTTTGAAAAATTTTACCAATGTTAATATGTTTGATGAACATATAGCAAGTGGTTATATTACCAGTCCCACATTGGTAAATGTTGTATGTCTCTCTCCTAGATTCAGATACTCTGTGTTTAGTCTTGGAGGGCTTATTTCTTTTTCTGACTTGTTAGTAATACTGAGGTAAGGTCAGATATTTCTTAATAAACCAAGCTTTACTGTAGCGGAGATATCAGACCGTATGGGTGTATATGGTGATCTTGCTTTCATTTGTTCCAATTATTCTTTTTATGGTTTGCTTAAGTATGTTTTGGGAAGCTTTCGTACTATATATTCAGTGGCAGATTGTTTTAATCCATACAAAGCATTCTTTTCTTTTTTCTATATGCGAATATTCATTCAAATGTGTATCATTGAGGATTAGTTGATTTGCTGAAGACTTTCTGTTACCCTTTGAACATTTTTTGTCATTTGGATTCATTAACTCATATGTTCCCTGTAACTTTTTTCCCCTAAGAGTGTCTTATAAAATAAAACATATGGAATAGATCACTTAAAAATCTTAACTAAAATGAACATGAGTACCATACCCACAGAAGAGGGAAAGTTTTCAAATACATTTATTTAAATGTTAACAAGTATGTTGTGTGTGCGTGTGTTTTTCAAACTATTGTCTTTGTTTTTAATGTAAGTTATTTGTCAGTTATATATACTGTAACCTAGTATGTTGTGTTTTAAAAGAATTATAGGGGAAGTGCCATATTTTGAATTTGTTGACTATGAAAGACAGGAAAAATTGTCGTATTTCCTGTTACTCTTTTATAAACACTGAAAACAAATTCATTGTACTAGTTGCATATGTTTTATAAATTTGACCACATTAGTCTTTTGATGAAAAAGTATTAAAATAACAGAAGATACTTGGAACATGCTAGAAAAGAGACCACGTGTATGGATTTCGGTTTTCTGTTTTGCTTTTGTTCTTTCACAAATGATTTACATGGCTGGATTAACACTAATGCCAACAAAGAAAAACTTCCATCGCAGCTGGCAGTGATAACTGCCTCCTCCAACACCCGTAGTTCATATTGTCTGAAGTGTTCATTTGGCCTGGCTCCATGCATGCCTTAAATTAGTTAACTTGACTAGTGTAGTGGCTTACTTTCCCAAGCAAATTTTAAGCTCCTAAAAAATATAGACTGTACCTTAAATTTGTTACCCTCACAGCAGTCAGCATAAGGCTTTGCACATAGTACAAGAATATTGATTAATCCTGATTAATTGGCCGAGTGCTCTTCGTATTTCCTTTTTTGAAGTGTAGCGCATATCAAGTTATGTTTAAATTGGTTCCTATTGTTCTCAATATTTGTGTGGATAGTCCTTTCAACAAAAGGTGCTGGGAAAACCATATACACATTCAGAATAATGAATTTGGACTCTCATCTTATGTAAAAATTAACGCAAAACGCATCAGAGACCTCAACTTACGGACTAAAACTATAAAACTCTTAGAGGAAAATGTAGAGACAAATCTGTGTGGTGTTGGATTTGACAATGGTTTCTTAAATATGACACCCCAAAACCAGAGGCAACGAGAAAATAATAGGTTCACTAAAATCAAAACCTCTTTTATGTCAAAAAAACACTATCAAGAGAGTGTAAAGATAACCCACAGGCTGCAAGGGGATGTTCATAAATCATATATCTGATAAAGGTTTAATAACCAGAATGTTTGAAGAACTACAACTTAACAACCCATTGTAAAAAATGGGCAAAGGACTAGACTTTTCTCCAAAGAAGATATACAAATGGCCAATACGTGCACAGAATCTCAACATCATTTAGTCATTGGGGAAGTGCAAATTCAAACCACGAGGAAATACCCCTTTGCTGTTATTTTTTAAAAAAGAAAACAAGTATCAGGATGTGGAGAAATTGGAACTCTTGTAGATTGTTGGGAATGTAAAGTGATTCAGCTGCTGGGGAAAAGAGTTTGCTAGATTCTCAAAAACTTAAACGTAGAATTACCGTATGACCCTCCTCTGATTCCACTCCTACATAAATACCCACAAGGACTGAAAACTGGGACTCAGGTATAAGTATAGATACTGGTACTTCACTGTTCAGTAGTAGTATCCACATTTTCTTTTCTTATATGTTTATTTATTTATTTTGAGAGAGGGAGCATAGGACGGGCTAGGGGGAATCCCAAACAGGCTCCACGCTGTCCGTGCAGAGCCCAACACTGGCTCAGTCTCACCATGAGAGCATGACCTGAGCTGAAATCAAGTTCGGAGACTTAACTGACTGAGCCACCCAGGCGCCCCTCCACATTTTCAGAAAGATGGAAGGCAACCCAGTGTGCCTCCACTGTAAATGGATAAAATGTAATATATACATATAATGGAATATTATTCATTCATAAAAAGGAATGAAGTTCCGAATCGTGCTACAGTATGAACCTTGAAAACATTATGTAAATTAAATAAGCCATTACATAGAAAGACAGATACTGTATGATTGCACTTATGTGAACCATCCAGAAGAGTCAAATTTGGGGCGCCGAGCGGCTCCATCCGCCAAGCGTCTGACTCTTGATTTTGACTCAGGTCATGATTTCACAGTTGGTGGAATTGAGCCCTGCGTTGGGCTCCACTCTGACCATTCAAGCTTGCTCGGGATTCTCTCTCTTCCTCTCAGGTCCTCCCCCGTACGTTCGCAAACACTCTCTTTCTCTCTCTCTCAAAATAAATAAACTTAAAAAAAAAAAGTATAAATAAGAATAAAATAGAGTCAAACTGATAGAGGCAGGAAGTATATTTGAAGTTACCAAGGTTGTGTGGAATGAGAAAGTTAATGTTTAATGGGTGCAGGGTTTCCATTTAGGTGATGAAAAATACTGGAAATAGATAGTGATGGTGATTGCACAACATTATGAATGCAGCTAATGCCACTTAGTTTTATAGTTTAAAATGGTTAAGTGGGATACAGTCATAAAGTGTCCATACTGCTGAGGTTGAGAAGCCTTGACGTAGAGTGTGTCAGCCTTGATTTTTGTAGTTTACCTTTTGTAAATGAGATCCCATTTGTGTTCATATTCATACGTTTTGTTCAAGAGAATGTCTTGCTGATTAAAAACTCATATCTTATTTGATGCTTCTGATTCTGTGTTTTCCCCTCTCTCTGCTCCTCTCCGCTCGTGCTTTGTCTCTTTGTCTCTCTCAGAAATAATAAACGTTAAAAAAAAACTAAACTAAAACACAAACTCATATCTTATTTGAAATTTTTATCTAATTTGTACTTTGCAAAGTAATGATAGACTTCACTATCATTGTAAATGTACTGAATCAGTAACATAATTAAAATATGAAGTACATCCAATTATAGGATAAAGATCAGGGTTACCCTGAGTTTCAGCTTGTTTAGGTAGGTCATTGGAGCACGCTAAAATGAAATAATTGTTTGATATTGTTGATCACTAGTTACTTTTTTTCAGTTTGCATCTTTTGATCTTCCATAATTTGTATCACTGGTGCAAAGCTTTACAAATTTTCTTTCCACTCACGGATTCCAATAATATGACACATCCAAGCACCGGAGATTCAGAGATTCGGAGTGAGCGAAACTGAACTGTCTCATTGGAGCTTTACATTCCAGTGAGGGAAATAATTATCATGGAAAAATGCATAAATAAATATCATGGAAAAGCCATATAAATAAATATGGAGGAGCCATTGGTATAACACAGAAAATTTCCCTGGTTTATGATTCAGGGAAGATTTCCATGAAGAAGCAATGTTTCAGTTGAGATCTAAGAATAATAAGGATTTGTAAAGCAAGGCAGGGGCGAGAGCATGTGTGTTGACTTTTAGATAGAGACCATCACCTTTTAAGGTCGCGTATTTGTTAAGTTCATGGTTATTGTGGTAAAATATATATCATGTAAGTTTTACCATTTTAACCATTTTTAAGTACACAATTTATTGGCTGTAAGTGTTTTTACAATGTTGTGTCATCATTGCCAGTATCCACTTCCAGAACTTTTCGTCATCCCAAACAGAAATTCTATACCCATTAAAACAGTAGCTCCAGACCCCCTGATAATCTCTTGTCTAGTTTCTCCCTCTTTGATTGTGTCTGTTCTAGATACCCCATCTAAATGGAATCATATAACACTTGTTTTCTATGTCTGAGTTATTTCACTTGGCATAATGTTTTCAAGTTTCATCCGTGTTGTAGCATGTGTCAGAACTTCATTCCTTCTTGAAGCCATTTTAAAAGTGACCTCAGGGAACCTAGAAACAGATTTTCTCTATTCACAAAACAGTTGTTTTGATAATTTTACTAGAATTGGTATAATCGTTTTTTAAACATTGCTGTAAGAACTCTGCGTTTCTCAGTGGTTTCAAGCTGACCCTCCTAACTTCTGCCTTTAACCTCCGATTTACGTTTGTAATTGGAATATGTAAAAAAAAAATTACTTGGTTTAAAAAAATTATTAATACATAGATATTACAAAACTACCACAATATCCGAGAATCAGCATATGTAAAATTTTCTGCTCTCAGGATTTTTACTCTTAAACTTATGATTCCCACCAGGGAAAAGCAAAATGCTTGTGATTTGCTTGCGAATCCACTTGACAAAACTTTTTAAAAAGCATGAAAATTCAGGATTTTTCTCCTCCCCCAAATCCTTGAATACAATTGATACTCCAGGAAGGTATCTCCCTCTTGGTTTTGCATATTTTGTGCATGTTAAAAGAGGCAGGGACTTCAAGGTAATCAGTTGACACGGAGCAGATGGTTTTGAGAAGAGCTTTCTGAATTTTCGCTGGACTAAAAACTATTTGTCTCTTTCTTTTGCAATAAGGAAACCAGTTATTTCTTCCCCTTAATTAAGCCTAGGCTGACAGTTTTTAGTGTTCCACAGTTCTGTTTTGGTTTTTTGTTTTGATTTCATGAGAATTATAAAATCGTTTTGTAAGGAGCATGAAATTATAGGACTTTAGCACCTAATTTGAGGTAACTAAATAAACTTTTGTATCTAGAATATAATGCGTTTTGGGGGACCTGCCTGGATGACTGTATTTCTTTTTTATCTATTTGTGTAAAAAGCAGAATATTGATTCATGTTCACAATTCTTATTTCTTGCTAATGTGGGAAACATGAGCAGAATTCAGCTATAACAATAAATATGGTCAACCAAGTATAAGATAGTACGTAGCTCTTGATTTCATTTCAGCCCATTATTACTTCCTTTTTAACTTTAAGGAAACTTGTCATAAGTTTGAATCATATGATTGCTTTCAGAACTATTGAACATTTGAGTTAACAGGTTTTAAGAGAAGTTCATGTTTTGAATAAAATGTTGCAATTAACTTCCTACTTTTTGTAATGGAAAAAAATTTTTTTCCGTACAGAGAATTGTATAATTAATTTAATATATTATCACCCAAACTCAGTTAATATTAATTCCTGGATAATATTGTTTTATCTGACCCTTCCTCTTTGGCTCTCCACTGTCTTGAAGGATATCTTAGATAACATACTACATTTCATCTGTAAATATATCAATCTTAGGACTTAAAATAACATTTCACACCTAAGAGACATTAGGAATAGTCTCTTCAGATCAGCTACCTAGTTAGTTAATGTTCAGATTTTTCTGATGGTGTTTCTTTGTTTCTCTTTTCAGATTTATTTGTTATTGAAACTGGGTTGTTTGTCAAATATAGTTTCCCACAGTTTGGATTTTACTGATTAATCCTAGTTGGTATAGTTTAAATATGTTTATCTGTTCCCTATGTTTCCTGTGAGTTGATAGTTAGATTGAGAGGCTTGAAAAAAATATTTTTTTTGTCAAGAATACACCTTATAGTCTTGTGTATTTCTGTCACGAGGTACAGTAATGCCTGATTGTCTTTCCTTTTGTGGTATTCTCACCATTGTTATACAAGTCCATTATTTTATTAAGGGTTATAAAACGGGGGTATACCAATCACATCATTTTTTTCTTTAATTTTTGACTGGAATGTTTTTATAAAGAAAAGCTCCTTATCACCAATTTGGTTACCCCAAGATATCTTTCATATAGGTAAGAGAGGATAAGAAATGGATTTTTCCCCTTTATTTACCTGTTTTTTAAATAATAGGTTGGTTCTCTTAACATCTTCAAGAGTTGACTAACATTAACTTTTTTTGTTCAGCAAAATATGATTTGTGTTCTATTCATATATCCTTTGATGTATGTCTCTCCTCCCTCTCATCTCTCTTTCTTTCTTCTTTAACTAAATATAGCCTGATTCTTTTGACACTTAAGTATATTCTTTTTCAGAACTCTTGTTTCATATGTAGATAATGCAGTTTCATTTGGAGGTTGTCGATTCCACACCCCAGAATATAACACTTTGAACATGAAATACTTGATAATGTTCCTTGGGGATTCTTTTTAAGGCATTTGCTGACAAAGTCAAAGTACAGAGTAAATAGACCTAAAATTGCTTCTGAGAATTAGCTTAACTTTTTCATTCACTATGACTCAAGGCAGAGAAGGATGGTTCAAAGTTGAGAATTTTCCTAGAGACTATATACCTTTAACATTATTATTTATCTTGTATTTAAGCCATTTAAGTCCAAACCAAGTTCCTGATTCTCTTACCTTTGTTTTCATCCTGTGTCCTAAGTTGATTGAAAAAAAATTCTCTTCAAAAACAAGAATCCACAAAGTGACTGAAACATGAGTCACTCAATGTCCTGAGGAAATAAACATTTTTCCTGTGGTGAAAATTTATCCATCCTAATGTTGAGTTTTCAAGGGGCTTCCTGACCATGATTTGTTAAAAGTTTTAACTCTGCACACACATAGAAAATTCTGTTGGGATTAAAACAGCACCCTCAATACCAGAAGATTTCCTAGAAACTTTTATCGAAAAGTTGTACTAGTGAATACTCACTCCCAAGTCGTTTGACAAGAGGAAAAAACTGATAGAAATCATGGAGTGTAAGTAGAGATGCTAGAGAACTATCATTAACTTAATGTCTACAGTGCACCATTAATTGTCTAAGTCTTTAATGTATATTATCTCACCTGGCTTTGCACTGGTCAGTATTAGGGCCAAGATTCACACTCACGTTCTCTTGATTATGTCGTATATGCTTTCCTCCCTAACACGTGCGTCTTAATGTGGTTTTGGTAATGTAGAAAAATATAGACTTAATCTGTTTAGTATCCTTATGTTGAGAACAGAATCTCACGTGAGTGTTTTGGTTTTGTGCATAGGGTATCGGTACAGCAATAGGAGAGCTGCCTCCATATTTCATGGCCAGAGCAGCTCGCCTCTCAGGTGCTGAACCAGATGATGAAGAGTATCAGGAATTCGAAGAAATGCTGGAACACGCAGAAACTGCACAAGTAAGAACAATAGAAAAAATATATAGAATACTTTAATTGCCCTGAAAGAAGTTATGGCTAAGGTGAAATTGTTAATAGTTACTTTAAAGAAGAAAGCCGCCGGCGTAAAAATAAATAATACATGAATTGGCGTAGAATATTCAGAAAAGCTGAAATATAAAAGTGATTATAGACTTGATTTTAGAATAGCGAAAGAAAGAAAGAGTCCACAAGACAATTCAGACTACGCTGAAACATCTTGCCAGAAACTAGGGTAAGTTGATGTTGCCAGTGAAGTTTAGGAGCCAAAACATTCTTTGTCCATTATGTGTCTTTAAGTATTACCAAGCCGACCACTAACCGAATAAGGGGGACAGATAGGTGGGTCAGGCTATGAGTCCAACGTTTTCTAAGAATAAGATCAAAATAGTTTACCACGTTTAGAGGAAATTATTTGGGAACTCTTAAGAAAGGACAATTAGAGGGGTGCCTGGGTGGTTCAGTCAGTTAAGTGTCCGACTTCAGCTCAAGGTCATGATTTCATGGTTCGTGGGTTCAAGCCCCACGTCGGGCTCTGTGCTGCCTGGAGCCTGCTTCAGATTTGGTCTCTCTCTTTCTGTCCCTCCCCCACTCATATTCTCTGTCTCTCAAAAATAAATAAACATTGGAAAAAAAAAAAAGAAAGGGTAATTACAAGGGTGCCTGGCTGCCTCAGTCTGTAAGGCGTGCAACTCTTGATCTCGAGGTCATGAGTTTGAGCTCCATGTTTGGCATAGAGATTACTTTAAAAATATATATATATTAAAAAGAAAGAAAGAAAGAAAGGACAGTTACAATAAACCTACCCTTTAACAGTTGGAGGGAAGAAAGACTGAGGCCTTTACACCTGAGCATAAACTGTATATCAACCTATATCTTAATTTTACAGGATAGGTGTTTAATTCTTTGCAGAAAAATTCCTAAGAATATTGTTAACTGAGTCAGTTCTTAGGAATGACAGTAGAAATCAATAAAGACAAAAATATGAAGGATAAAAGAGATTTTTGAAAGATTATCTATAAAATACATCTTTCTTCTTAGATTTGTTCATTAACCTATGAAATGAAATTGTTTGGAAAATTCTTACTGTTGTGTGTTTGTAAGTGTATATGCCCATGTAAGTACACATACATGGTTTTTATTAACTTAGAGTCTGTGTTTATGTGTAAAATCAGGCTAATTAACATTTTGAAACAAAACTCTTTATAATCCTTTTTAATAAAATAAAAACAAATAGTAATTATGAATATAAACATTTACATAAAATAAGTTAAATATATTCTATATGTGCATATAATTATTTTAAAAAATAGAAAGTAAACCACATTATGACCAAAACAGCCATTACTTAAAGCTGAAAATATGATTAGAAATAACACAGGTATATAAATGTTACCCTTAAATCAACCAATACTGAATCTATAATTTACTATGGATTAATTTTATATTACAGAGAGTGAATTAAGTAAAAGCATATATTTAAACACAAAATCTAATAAAATTGTTTCATAAACATCTTTATGGATTTCTTGGTTATTCATGTCATCTGGTTTTCATAAGATGACGTAAATAAAGTCTGTCTCTATGAATGAAGACCCATAAGAAAATTGTTACATGTATCTGAATGAATTTTTTAATTTCTTTCCCTACTAACATTATTTTGCTATTCTTTGACTTTCACGTATATTTTCTTTAGTCTTTTTTTTTTTTAATTTAAATCCAAGTTAGTTAACATATAGTATAATAATAATTTCAGGAATAGAATTTAGTGAATCATCACTTACGTATAACACCCACCACTCATCCAAACAAGTGTACTCCTTATTGCCCCTCAACCCTTTCGTCCTTCTCCTCACCCAACACCCCAGCAACCGTCAGTTTGTTCTCTGTTTAAGAGTCTCTTATGGTTTGTCTCCCTCTCTGTTTTTATATTATTTTTGCTTCCCTTCCCGTACGTTCATCTGTTTTGTTTCTTAAATTCCACATATGAGTGAAGTCATATGATATTTTTCTTTCTCTGCCTAATTTTGCTTAGCATAATACCCTCTAGTTCCATCCACGTTGTTGCAAATGGCAAGATTTTATTCTTTTTGATCACCGAGTAATATTCCTCTGTGTGTGTGTGTGTGTGTGTGTGTGTGTGTGTGTGTGTGTGTGTGTGAGAGAGAGAGAGTGCGTGAGTGTGTGTGTATGTGTGTGTATCAGTTAATGGACAGTTGGGCTCTTTCCGTACTTTGCCTATTATCAGTAGCACTGCTATAAACATTGGGGTGCATGTGCCTGTATCCTTTGGATAAATACCTAGCTGTGCAATTGTTGGGTCGTAGGGTAGTTCTATTTTGAATTTTTTGAGGAACCTCCATACTGTTCTCCAGAGTGGCTGCACCAGTTTGCATTCCCACCAACAGTGCAAAAGGGTTCCTCTTTCTCCACATCCTCGCCAACATCTGCCATTGCCTGAGTTGTTCATTTTAGCCATTTTTACAGGTGTGAGGTGGTATCTCATTGTAGTTTTGATTTGTATTTCCCTGATAGTGAATGACGTTGAGCTTCTTTTCATGTGTCAGCTATCTGGATGTCTTCTTTGGAAGAGCATCTATTTATGTCTTTTGCCATTTCTTTACTGGATTATTTGTTTTTTGGGTGTCGAATTTGGTAAGTTCTTTATAGATTTTGGATACTAACCCTTTATCTGATATGTCATTTGCAAATATCTTCTCCATTCCATTGGTTGCCTTTTAGTTTTGCTGATTGTTTCCTTTGCTGTGTGGAAGCTTCTTACCTTGATGAGTTCCCAGTAGTTCGTTTTTGCTTTTATTTCCCTTGCCTCTGGAGACATGTCAAGTAAGAAGTTGCTGTGGCCGAGGTCAAAGAAGTTGTTGCCTGTTTTTCCCTGTAGGATTTTGATGGCTTCGCATCTTATGGTTAGGTCTTTCATCCATTTTGAGTTTATTTTTGAATACACACACATTTTATGAGGAATGTATTCATAGCTTTCTTCTCAGTGGAATCTGAGACCCAAAAAAACCATTAGACCTAAAGTGGAAAAAAGACATTTTAATGACAGATGGGCTTTTTAAAAAGGCATTATTCAGTGGAAATCTACTAAGGATATTTGTGGGGTTTTTTTCAATTTTTTAATGATTATTTGTTTTTGAGAGAGAGAGGAGTGAGTGAGAGTACAAACAGGGGAGGGGCAGAGAGGGAGACACAGAATCCAAAGCAGACCGTAGGTTCTGAGTTGTCAACACAGAGCCTGACGCGGGGCTTGAACTCACGAACCACGAGATCATGACCTGAGTTGAAGTCAGATGCTCAACCAACTGAGCCACCCAGGCGCCCCGGGATAGTTACGGTTTTTAATTAAAAACAAAACTTTCAAATTATGAATATAGAATAGCCAAATAACCAAATATAAAACAAATGAATCAGGGCGCCTGGGTGGCTCAGTCGGTTGAGCGGCCGACTTCGGCTCAGGTCATGATCTCTCGGTCTGTGAGTTCGAGCCCCACGTCGGGCTCTGTGCTGACAGCTCAGAGCCTGGAGCCTGCTTCCGATTCTGTGTCTCCCTCTTTCTCTGCCCTTCCCCTGTTCACGCTGTGCCTCTATGTCTCTCGAAAATAAATAAACATTAAAAAAAAAAAATTAAAAAAAAAAAAAAAAAAAAAACAAAACAAATGAATCAAAGGGGTATGAGCATCGGCTCTGCATGGAGAGAGACAAGATGGCCTTGGTATTTGTTTTGCCTTATCTGTAAACCAGATATTATGTCTCCGTTCCTCACATCATAATGCTTATGTTAATGCTAATAATTACTACTTTCTAATTATTTTTAATGTTTTTTAAATCCAGTATCTAATCTGACCCTTATGTTAACTAAAGTAATATAGGAAGGTACCATTCTTCTAATTTTACAGGAAACTTAAGATCTAGAAGTTGTTACCTCCCTCATTTTACGTACATAGAAGTATAGCTAGACCCAGAACTCAGAATGCCAGCCTCACTGGCATATCCACCTATTGAAACCATGCCCATCTGTAGACTAGGCTGATTATCTTCAGTAGCAACAGCTGATACATCTGGAATTTGTGGCACTAATTAATGTATGTCATTTAACATCTTGAAAACTCCTTTTTTCATCTGTATAAAGTCAGCAAGTTGATCCTAGAATAAGTCTCAGATGACTTGCAACTTTAAATTTTTATGCTATGGATTGGATACCAAACAGGTATAAATATTGTTCTCTGTTAAGACAATTAATATACTGTCATTGTTTTCCCTTTTTTTTTTTTTACTTTTTATTTTGGAATTAACATTTTTTCGTTTGCCTAGTTTTTTCAATCTCTTCTCTCCCATCTGCCAGCTCTGTAAAAACATTTTTCTATATCACTTCCCACTTAGTAACACCTATAAAATATTATCAATTCTGTTCTCTTTCTTGGAGTCATCACTCTGGAGCCCCCCATCCTCCTACTGCACTCTGAACTTGGTATTCTCTTGGATTTCCTTTGCACATTGCTTCTTTTTTGGTTTGGATCTCTTGTCGTCGTTGTCATTGTCTTCGTCTTCGTGTCTTCTTCTTCTTCTGTCTGTTTGTTTGTTTGTCTTTATTTTTTTAATAATCTCTACCCCCAAACTCATGAGATCAAAAGTCACATCTCTACCGGCTGAGCCAGCCAGGCACTCCTTGTCTTCTTTTCTTGATTTACTCCCTCATTTAGGTTGAACACATTCTTCCATACTTCCTGAGAAAGAATGAGTAGATGGAAATGCCGAAAATGCTGGGTCCTTCACTCACACTTAATCAATCAACTAATATAGTATTCTAGTAGAAAATCATTTTTTAAACTTAGAATTTGGAAGTCGTTGCTCAGTCATCTTTGGACCTCTGGTGTTGGTGTTGATGGGGCTAATGCCCTCCTGATGCCTCTTCGTAGGTAGTCTCTTTTGGTTGTTTTATTTTTTTATCGAGAAGCTGTTAGAGTCATTATCTGAGGTATGGGTCTTTAAAATTTTATCCTGTTAAGCACTTGGAGGCTTGTCAATCAGGAGTCCATTCATTTTGGGAAATGTTCTTGAATTTTTCCATGTCAATTTACTCTCTTTAGTCTCTTTCTATTCTCATTATTTTGGTGTTGGGCCTCCAACAGTCATCATTTTATTTTTTTTATCATTTTGCTACTAATATTTATCACATTTTACTTCGTATGCAATTTCCTCAACCTTATCTTCTAACTCTAATATTAAATTTTTTTCTACTGCCATATATTTATTTTCAAAAAGTGATTTGCATTATATTTCCAAGAAATGGTTTCTTATCTTTCTGAAGATACTTAACTTTCTCCGGGTTTTTTCCCCTTTGTTCTACTTCCTGTCGGAAACTTTCCTCGAAGTCTAGTAATCCTTGTTTTTCTGTTTATATGTAAGAATAAGGCACATAAAAGCTGGTGGGGAGCTATCTGTGTGGAGGAAGGTTGTAGGAGTGTGAGGCCACCTTATTTATTGGGTTCTCCATATACCAGTTTCTGTGGATCTTTCATTTGGGATAGTTCGTTTTCTCTCATGATGGATCCTCCAATTTCTTGCTTGGAGAATATAAACTTTGTTGCTGACCTAGTAAAGCTAGGCTAGAGAAGGTGGTTTAGAGATCGCATATAGACGTTCATTTAACTTGCTTTGTGTTCAGACTATGGATACCTGCACAAACATGTCCTGAGCCCAGAACCGTTGCTTCTTTGTATACACTTTGTCAGAGTGTATACTTGATGTGTTTTATGGGGCTAGGGGACAGTGTTGTCTGGCTATGCTAAGTAGGGGTGGGACCTAGAGTGTACTTCTTATATGGTCTCTTTAGTTTGGGCCCTACCCCAGTCTCTTCTGCAGTTCAGCTGAAAATCCTTTTTGGAGTTCTGTAACACAACATCACTTTGCTCCCTTCCGTATCCTTCACTGTTTTTTCCGTCTTCCCCCGTCTTCATTTACAGTGCTGGTTTCATCAAAGACCGAGTTCACGTTTCTATTTTTTATTCTGGAGTATTCCATCTGTCTATTGCTGAGTAACAAACCACTCCAATATTTAGCAGTTAAAACAAGAACAGTCATTTATACTGCTCATAAATATGAAATTTGCACAAAATGGCTTGACTGTAAATTGGAGAATTTACTTTCAAGATGGTTTACTTATATGACTGATAAATTGATTCTAGCTGTTGTTGGCTTGGAGTTCAGCTCAGCTGTTAGTTTGGGATCTTAAGTTATTCTTTTCTTTCCTTTTTTTTTTTTTGTGTTTATTTATTTTGAGAGCAAGCAAGTGAGCAGGAGAGGTGTAGAGAGAGGGGGGGACAGAGAATCCCAAGTAGGCTCCATGCTGTCAGTGCAGAGCCCGACATGGGGCTCAAACACACAAATTGTGAGATCATGACCTGAGCCAAAACCAAGAGGCTGAGGCTTAGCCAACTGAGCCACCCAGGAGCCCCTCAAGTTATTCTCCTTGGACTTCCTCATGGCACCTGAGTTTCTAAAACACATGTTCTGTATGAATTTAGGTGGAAGCTGGAAGGTTTCTTATGACATAACTTCAAAAATCCTAGTCACTTTGCCGCATTTTGTAAGCCAACTAAGAAACTAAAGTTAGCCCAAACTCAGAGAGTGGAATTAGAATCCACCTCTCAGTGAGAGGAGTAAGCAAGAATTTGTAGCCATCTCTAATCTACGACAGGGACGAAGGTTTTATTTGGTTATCTTGAAGTGGGAACTTTCCGTAATATCATTTTTGATAGGATAGAACATTGACAAGCCAGAATTTCCTTATAGGAGGGGAAAGGGGTAATAAGTGATTATGTGTCCGACTCTTGGTTTCAGATCAGGTCATGATCTCATTGTTCGTGACTTCAAGCCCCACATCAACCTCTGCGCTGATCGTGTGGAGCCTGCTTGGGATTCTCTCTCTACCCCTCCTGCATCTCTCTCTCTCTCTCTCTCTCTCTCTCTCTCTCAAAATATATAAATAAACTTTAAAAATAAAAAAAAGAATTTAGACATATTTCCTCGAAAGGGGGAAATGATGAACCTGTCAGATATGCAAAAAGTTGTCTCTCCTGAGGCAAGAGGATATAGTCCTGCTGAGAAGCTGTAGAGGTAAACTTTGTCTTAGGATTAGTGGGTAGAGGGGTACTTGGGTGGCTCAGTCGTTTAAGCATCCAACCTCAGGTCAGGTCATGATCTCAATTCTCGTGGGTTCAGGCCCCACATTGGGCTCTGTGCTGACAGCTCAGAGCCTGGAGCCTGCTTCGGATTCTGTGTCTCCCTCTCTCTCTGCCCCTCCCCCATTTGCCATGCATGCACGCTCTCTCTCTCTCAAACATAAAGATTAAAAAATTTTTAAACAAAAACAAAACCAACTTCCTATCAATTTTAATTGTGTACGAATGGAACTGCTATTTCAAGAGAATGAATGCCTTATCTCTGTCTGTGATATCTTTCATGAATCCATGCACAACACTTCCTGTGCTATGTAAAATATCAGCTGGATGACTCAGTTCATTCTTTGCAAGTTTTTGATTCTAGGATTTAAATAATTCATTCTGTAAACTTGTCACCACCTAAAAGCTCAACTTCTGAAAACTCCGATCTTCCAGAATTTGAAGCATTTAAGCTTCATTTTGTATGTATGGTTTGAGCTCTTGAAGACTTTTGAACTTGAAGACACTTAGTCTTCCTCTACTGTCAGAGCAGTAATCTTTTGTATTCATCTCTTACAGCCCTGATTATTTTTGGTACTTTTTGACTGGATTTTCTCTAATTCTGCTTTGTTTTGAGTTGTGGAAACCAGCCTGCACACAATACCTCTGCTGGTTATGAGGTTTGCATGTTTTTATCCTATAAAGCCAATAATTACAATCACTATTTTAGGATAAACTCTGTATTTCTTATTCCCTAATTTTATATTTGTTTGTATTGAAAAATCAAGTAAGCAAAATGTGGGCATTCTGTTTCATGTCCTTTAGTCAGAAATTATATATCTTTATTTTATTTAAAATTTTTACCTAAAATTACAGTTATACGTACTGTCAACCAATTATACAGTCAAACTAGAAGATAACTCAGTGAAATAATATGATAAAAGACATCTATCTGACATCTATCATCTGACAACTATTTTCTTTCTAAGATGGATAAAACTATGTATAAGGTCCTTGAAGTGTCTTAATACAACTCCGAACTAGAGATATTTTTCCTGATTTGTACAGGAAACACACTCAAGAACACAGCCGCCGAATCTCAGAGCCAGCTCCCAGCCCAGGTTTCTGACATCAAGATCAGCGTTCTGCTGACTGTACTGCAGTATAGCATAGCAACATTTTCCTCTAGGTTAATGCAACAAAAAGTGGAGAACTAATTCAAACTTTTTTTCATTCCCCTATATTTGATTTGATTTTTCTTTCTTTATGGCCTTTCATGCTTTTTTTTTTTTTTAAACCAGGTTTCATCAATTCTGTGGCCTACTGTATAGTGTGTGTCGGTCTATTTCTCCCAACTTACTTTTTCCCAGGTTTAAATAGGGGTTGTGTGAGGTTTTTAACTCTTATGTGTTTATTTTGTGGGTAGAGGGCATGGGGATAGACTAGTTGGGGAGAGGACTGTTGCCAGTTTTCCACATTATAAATTATCTGAGAGTGCTATTTTAATTCATTATTCAAAGAAGAGTTTCATACTATGCCTTAGCAAAAATAAGTGTTTGTTTTTGCTATGACATCATGGATTGTTACTATATCCAAGTAAGATCTATTACACTCAGCTGTTTTCATATACTTTTATGACACGTTCTTGTTTTGTTTTTTAAGATTTTTGTTATGCAGATAAATTTATAACAACCTATGAGGATTTTTTTGTCATTTTTATTTATAAATTATAATCTTGAAAACATTTTTCATGTTGTCAGTAACAAATTTGTTTTAGGCGCTTTGCTTCTGTTATTTTTCCAGATTTGCGTATTTTTAAGTGCTTATAGTAATAGAATTGGAACATTCCAGAAATATTAAAAATAAAAAGTGAAAGCCCACATACCTACTTCCCAGAGTAGGAGAATAATCACCATATTCTAGACTGTTTTATTTGCATATGTAGCTTTTTAAAATTAAAACTAGAATCACATCATAAATATTAGTCAACTTTTAAGTTCCTTTTTCACATGTATGTCATGGCATTTGATACTGATTTTTAAAATCGTGTTCTTACTACGAAGTGACACAGGTCATTGTGGAATATTTGTGTATTTAAAAGTAATTCCTCCATCTTTCAGTCTGTTTTTCTATAAACATCTATAAGAGTGAATCATATTTATTGTTTTGTGACTTGTTTTGAATGTAAAAAAATACTGTGAACACTTCAGTCTCATTAAATATTTTCCACATCTTTGCTTTCTATAACAACTTTCTTTCTGTTTACAAAGTATGTGTATTGTATGACATGTTGAAAATAGAGATAAAAAAACTTCGCCTAACTGCTTCATTTACCCATTTATTTTGTTTTGTTTTGTTTTGTTTTTGTATTTAGTGTATTTCTTGCTTCTTATTGACTGAGGTTTTTAAGGAGATTTCTTCGTCATACTCTCCCACTGTTTTTTCCCATATTTATTGTTTTTTCATGTTTTACTTCTTAGATGAAGAAGTTTACTTTTTTTTAATTTCCAATATCTTAGACTTTTCCTTTTGGATTAATACCTAAAATTATCTTACTGAACCCTTATAATTAATAGAGTGAATATTCAGCCATATTTCCTTTAGGATTTTTTTATGGTTTTATTCTTTCATCTTTAAATATTTAATCTATTAAAATATTTTCACCTATCATATAGGATAAAAATCTAACTTTCTCGTCTTCAGATAACTAGCTATTTATGCATCATTCCCCCACTGTTTTCCCAGTGATGTTAATATGTTAGTTTTGTCTTACACTTTATTGTTATCAATTGGGTATTATATCTTTGTAAATAGTTATTATTAGTGTATAATAAAACAGATACTAGGTATTTATTTATTTGGTAAGCTATAACTTTACTGACATCTTTTTAATTACATCTTATTGATTGTGATTTAAAAGTTTTTATAGTAATCAGCTTCACAAGGATCCAAAAGTTTTTCTGGTGGTCGAATTTCCTCACAGATACATGCAATATATATACCCCCCCAATTTGATAATAGCAATAAAATATAGAAAAGTTGGGTCAACTCTAGCTAAACCAAGAAATTAGGTAAAATGAGTAATATAAGTGGGTATTTAAATTTTAGGATTGCCTGTGACTGAGGTAGAAAATGGGTTTTTTATTCTTTAAGGTAAAGCCCTTTGATAGAATAAATTTATCAGCAGGAAGAGTGAAAAAAATACTTGGCTCTCATTACTTTATCATGTGCTCTCTCCAACTAGGTTAAAGGGTGTATATACTTTATTACTAGGAAGCAATTTTACAGCTAAGTATTTGCTTAAGTTCCAGTTTTGACTAATGATTGGATTTTGTACTACAGATATTTTGAAGGGAATAAGAGATTATTAATACACTTATTTGAATTCTGATTCCTTATGGTACCTAACTTATTTCCATGAGTCCAGTACTGAGATTAGGCAGTATTTTTCCACTAAACTGACTTCCTTTTGTTCTTGGCTTTCTGTCATGTTTTCACTAGATGTCTCTGGGAGGTAGACATGAATAAATGTAGCTTCCTCTAACCTCGAACAATTCTAGCACAATTTATAAAATTTAAGTCTAGATAGCTGTTTATGTTCTTTATGGACTATTTCATGCAAGATTTATTTATTCTCTTTATGATGTTCTTTTTCTTCTTTGTTCCTGGTTTCCGTTAATGATGTCACCATCCTCGTAATCACTTGGGGTCAAAATCTGAGTCATCTTACTCCATCCTTGCTTCCCATATCCATTCATTCTTCAAGGCCTGTTGACTCTACCTCCCCAGTGTCTTCTTATGTGCCCACCCTGGTTCAGATCTTTACCGCCTCTTCCCTGAACATTTCCAGTGACTTCGTATTAGGTCTCCTCTTTACTAGTTTCCTTTTCCCCCCAGTCTGTTCCTGCACAAAGCAACAGAAATAATTTTCTGAAAAAATATCTCTGGTCACAAAACTTCGCTTGTTCAAAAATCTTCCTAATCCCCGGGAATTGTTTCTTGCTGTAACTTTGTTGTGTCGCTTTTTACTTTCTTTTTTTAAAAAAAATTTTTTAGGGACGCCCGAGTGGCTCAGTCGGTTAAGCATCTGACTTCGGCTTGGGTCATGATCTCACGGTCTGTGAGTTCGAGCCCTGCGTCGGGCTCTGTGCTGACAGCTCAGAGCCTGGAGCCTGACTTCAGATTCTGTGTCTCCCTCTCTTTCTGCCCCTCCCCCACTCATGCTTTGTCTCTCCTGCTCTCAAAAATAAATAAAACACTAAAAAAAAATTTTTTTTTTTAAATTTTAAATAAAAAAAATTTTTTTTAATGTTTATTTATCTTGAACTCATGAACTGTGAGATCATGACCTAAGCTGAAGTCTGACGCTTAAGCAACTGAGCCACCCAGGCGCCCCTACTTTCTTTTAAAACTATAGGGGCACCTGGGTGGCTCAGTCTGCTAAGCATCTGACCAACTACATATGAACTTTATGGGGTACCTGGCTAGCTCAGTTCGTAGAGCATGTGATTCTAGGTCTCAGAGTGGTGAGTTTGAGCCCCAGGTAAAGGTTAGAGTTTAGTTTTTAAAAATTAAATTAAGGGCCCCTGGGTGGCTCAGTCGGTTAAGCGTCTTCGCTCAGGTCACCGTATCTCAGTTTGTGAGTTCAAGGCCCATATCAGGCTCTGTGCTGACAGCTCAGAGCCTGGAGCCTACTTTGGATTCTATGCCTCCCTCTCCCTCTGCCCTTCCCCCCACTCATGTTCTGTCTCTCCCTGTCTCAAAAATAAATAAGGGGCGCCTGGGTGGCTCAGTCGGTTAAGCGGCCGACTTCAGCTCAGGTCATGATCTCACGTTCTGTGAGTTCGAGCCCCATGTCGGGCTCTGTGCTGACACAGAGGAGCATGTGCTGACAGCTCAGAGCCTGGAGCCTGCTTCAGATTTTGTATCTCCCTCTCTCTCTGCCCCTCCCCTGCTCATGCTCTGTCTCTGTGTCTCTCAAAAATAAATAAACGTTAAAAATAAAAATGAATAAACACTAAAAAATTTTTTTAATTAAATTTAAAGTAAGTATTTTTAAGGAATAAAATTATTTATGGACTTGTTTTATCTTTCTCAAGAGTCTGTAAACTCCTTGCGAGGGGACCACAAAGATTATTTTCAGCCACACCTGCCTGGTCTTGCACATACTACTCGTGTGGGAGATACTTTGAATAAACTAAGAAATATCAGGAGAGAAAATGTAGATGCCATGAAACATGTTCACTTAATATCCAGTCTTATTCCACTACATGGAAAAGTGTAAACTGCAGTGAACACAGATCATCTTCGTAAGAAATATTGAATTGTTCTACATGTTTGAGTTTAATAATCATCTGAGAGCGAGTGTTGAAGATAATATAGAAAACATCAGTAAGTTAAATGACTTATCATTTTAAGTTCACATTTAGTAAAACAGTGTTTGTAAAATCCTGTTATGTTAGAAACGAAGTTTCTTCTGGCTACTTGTTTATTCTGTAAGCCGCATAGCCAAAGAAAAGAAGAAAATTAAAAACATTAGGAATAAAAAAAGTTTGAAAAATAAAGTGACTTATTCACTTGATGCCTCATGAAAGATTAGAGCAGCCAGTATTATTGAAGTAATGGGAAGTGGGAGCATGGAGGTGGTTGTGGTGTTTCTGTGTTTAAAGCTGACACAATAGAGTAGGAATGTTGTACATATTTACTTGGGAGAATATGGTTTGAATAAGTTTGCTTTCCTAAACACCATCTGTCCAAGTGACCTAGCTACTTGGATTCTTTTTCACAAAAATACTAGGTTGCTGACTGCGTAAAATTTACTGTTCCTTGTTATTCCTATAAGAAATTAAGAATTAAGGCAGAAGTAAGCAATTTAAATTTCCTAAAACTTTATCTTTTAGGAAATTTTTTTTTAAACTTTATCTTTTAAAAGAACGCAGGTTTTTCTTCCATATTTATGGCGATTATCTTGTTCTATTGAGTGTAAGTCATTGAGTGTGTACACCATCTTAGATTAAGTGTTTCCTCAAAGGTGAAATTATAGTTTCTGGACTTAATCTTATTTTAAGGGAGCATGTTTTTAGCTTCTGTTTAGGACTGCAATATCTAAATTAATTAATATTTGCCATTTAATCTGATGTATTGAAGCTAAATCCCCAAATTAAGTTTAAATACTAGTATCTTTTACTAGTTGGTATTTAATATATTTAAGGCCCAAAAAACTTTTTTTTTTTAGCTTAATGAGATCTTTTTCGTATTTAGAAATTTCAGGTTATTTATATTATTTTATTAGTGAAAACACATAACGCAAAAAGTTCCTCAGTTATAATGGTGGTTTCCATCCTTATGGCTAGTACGTTTTCCTTTTATGCAGTGGAATAGATTTTCCCACGAACACCCCCCCAAAGCGCAAGATGATCATTAAAGGTTCTTTTGACATTCTTTTGGTAATGATAGAATATGTGCTCGAACATTTGAGTTTAGAGACTATGGGAAAGCATTTAATGATAATTATTTACACGCTCACTAAAGTGCTTTAACATTCCTTTGATGCAATTCTCTGTAAAGCACGTTTTCCTACGAAGTGTTTACAGTTGCCCATACCATGTCGATGCCTGCTAGTTTTTCCCCCCTGTGAACTGTCTGTTCCTTTACATACAGAGATTTATGAAAGAGTTCATGGTGCGGATGATCTGAAACCCAACAGGACTATTTTCGTATAATTTAGTGCCAGTTGAGCACACTGGGTGTCAGTTGTTGCTGGGACCTGTTTTTGACTCTGTTGAACCTTTGCTGGCTGTGGTTTGTCTGGCCATCACATGACTTCTCTGAAAATTCCCCCTCCCCTTCATTTCCAGTAAACTGTTTGAGTAGGAGTGAGTCAGAGTGAAACCAGCTTCCCTGTAACCACAGGGCTTGTTAAAGAATTTGTCAACGTGGACTCTAGAGGGTTTGCATTAAGCTTTGCAGTAACTGCTATGGTTTGTGTTGCGTCAGGACTTCCACAGAAAAGCTTCCTGCTCTCAAGATCTTTTCCTTGTTTGCAAAGGGTTAAACCGATAAACTTTACCGTAATGAACATCGGAGACACATGTTAAACACATTTCTTTATCGTTTAAAGGCCATGTCAGAGCTACCAGGGCTTACTGTAGTTTCTCTTTTCAGAATCAACCACACCCAACAACGTTTAGTTTTTGAAAAGACAGGCCTGCTAGATCTTCTTTCAGAGCTGGCTCATGATTTTACCACAAAGTACCATCAAGATTAAGCAATTTTAAGTGGTCTCTTTTGAAGGATTCTGTTGCAGGATATTGCGACTACTAGCACATTGAGCTTTAGACACAAAGGTCACTTGCATTGGGCTCAACAACAAAAGGTAGCACTTGAAATAGTTCTGTAGTGTAGTTTCTAAGCACACGCACTTAGTATGTTTTATGGTAATGGCTCATTTTACTTACTTTCTGAGGAAACTTTATTTTGAACTCTTTTCTGGCCACCCCACGCCCAGACTTTTAATCCTTCTTTGTTTTCTGAGTCTTCTCTATTTCTTTAACCCATTTTTATAGTGGTATTAACTAACTGAACAAGTAAGAGAGTTGCGACATGATGCAAGCTGTCGAGTGACTGGCCACGGGGAAACTTATCTAACTCATTGTGCATTCCTGAATCGTTTGTTTTTACAAATGCATTTCTGTATTTAACCATGTCACCTCAGCCGGACTTTTCTTTAAAAAGTAAATTTAATGAATACATTTAAATCCAACCTCCTAAATATCATTTTTATTCTCCCTAATAAATTTAGGGAAAACAAGTGGTGGATGATTTTGAGCTAGTTATTTCTCACAGGAGAGAATACAGAATAGTGAGAGTTTAAAATTGTTTATTCTAGCAATGCTCACTAACTCTCAATGATCAAGTTAAAATGGAAAAAAATTTCTTTTGATGAAGGAGCAATTGTAACTGAGTAGATTTTAAAATGAAAAGAGGTTTAATGCAGCCTAGTTACTAGCAAAGTACAGTAAGTTATAAGTGTTTAAGATTTTTCTCGTTAGTTTGCTTTGGACATTGGAGTAGAATATAGTTTTATGTCTGCTTTGTTCTTTTCATTTGCACACCTGTTTACAGATACAGGAAAAAAAATAGCAATGGGTAGGCATTAGGTTACTTTTGTTAAACTAATTTAAAGATTTTTTTTTTTCAGATTATGTTTCAAACAACTTTTGTAACCTGCATTTGTAAAGGCCCCTTTCATTGAAGTGTGGACCAACTGACTATGTACGGTGTGCTTTTGCTTAGAGTTTGCAAATCAGCAACATATAAATACAAACCCACCCTCTGTCATACCTGCTGAGTGCTCCCAGGGGTCTTGGCCCAAGATCAGAATTTAACCCAAGACACGGACAGTAGAATAACTATTATGCTCATTTCCTATTACAAAAAGTGTTTTGAGGATGCCTGGGTGGCTCAGTCGGTTAAGCATCCTACTTCAGCTCAGGTCATGATCTCACAGTTCGTGGATTCGAGCCCTGTGTCAGGCTCTGTGCTGACGGCTCAGAGCCTGGAGCCTGCTTCAGAGTCTGTGTCTCCCTCTCTGCCCCTCGGGGAGAGCTCATGCTCTGTCTCTGTCTCTGTCTCCAAAAAAAAAATAAATAAACATTTTTTCATAAAAGTGTTTTCGTTTCTAGTTAGCCAAGGTGTTTGTTTTTCATTATCAATATGTAGTTCTCTGTTAGTATTCAAGGAAATTTCTCTTGGTAGAACACTGGTAGAGTGTTCTTCTCATTTTCTTGTCTTGGAAGTGTAAAAACCTGACTATAAAGCCTTTAAACTCAAGCATTAGAGATACCAGGAAGCGGGCATGATCATTAATTCAATGCACTCCTTAAAAGTATGCATGTACACCTGACGACTTTGTCTCCTTTCCCTGATAGGGGTCTGCATCAATTGATTGACCAACACGTATACAAATTTATATGTTTACCACTTCTCGAGGTAAAGACTTCAGTAAGTTTACAGCCTGTTATTTAAAGCAATGCTTCAGGGTGCCTGGCTGGCTCAGTCAATAGAGCATGCAACTCTTGATCTTGGGGTTGTGAGTTCAAGCCCCATGTTAGGTTAGGTTTAAGATTACTTAAAAATAGGGGCGCCTGGGTGGCTCAGTCGGTTGGGTGGCCGACTTCGGCTCAGGTCATGATCTCGCGGTCTGTGAGTTCGAGCCCCGCGTCGGGCTCTGTGCTGACAGCTCAGAGCCTGGAGCCTGCTTCAGATTCTGTGTCTCCCTCTCTCTCTGCCCTTCCCCTGCTGTCTCTTTGTGTCTCAAAAATAAATAAACGTTAAAATAAATAAATAAACAAACCTAAAGAAAAAAAAAAAGAGGCCCAGTGTTGGCATTCCCACCTTAGTCAGTCCTTGGCCATGGGCTGCCCCCTGGAAGGTGCGTAATTTTGGGCAAGGCAGTTCTCTGGGCTAGAGTGATCCCCAGTGAGGGATGTTAGCCACAAGCCGTCATCAGCTAAGTCTCCGTAGCTAGAATGGGTGCAGAGAGGGTCTGGACAGAGACCACGGTATCCACTCAAAGGATCAAACTCCAGGGCTGGGGCCAGAGTAGGTCCCAAATTTAAGGAGCCACTCATTCTCAAGGTCATACAAATGTACATTTGGCACTTGCCTCACCTTAGTCCTGGCCCCTTCAGACACTCATGGGAATCTAGTATCAGAAATG
Organism: Paguma larvata; assembly: GCA_030068075.1. Taxonomy (NCBI): domain Eukaryota; kingdom Metazoa; phylum Chordata; class Mammalia; order Carnivora; family Viverridae; genus Paguma; species Paguma larvata. The sequence continues at coordinate 55,792,664 of CM057843.1, forward strand.
GTAGAAATTTCAGGTTGACCTGGATAAATATCCTAGTTCCCAAGAAGGCAGCCTCTTTCTCGAACTGGTGGAATCTTGGGCAACCTAGTCCTTGAATATTTCCTTTCCATTTCTCTTCAGGGAATGGAAAGGCGGACACTAGGGAAAGGTGTTACCTGTTACTACTGTTAAAAATTTTTTTTACAGGCGCCTGGGTGGCTCAGTCGGTTAAGCGGCCAACTTCGGCTCAGGTCATGAGCTCACTGGCTGTGAGTTCGGGCCCCGGGTTGGGCTCTGTGCTGACAGCTGAGCCTGGAGCCTGCTTCAGATTCTGTGTCTCCCTCTCTCTCTGCCCTTCCCCTGCTCATGCTCTGTCTCTCCTGCTCTCAAAAATAAATAAACGTTAAAAAAATTTTTTAAAAATCACTTAAAAATAATATCTAGGGGCGCCTGAGTGGCTCAGTCGGTTAAGCGTCCGACTTTGGCTCAGGTCGTGATCTCTGTGAGTTCGAGCCCCACGTCAGGCTCCATGCCGACAACTCAGAGTCTGGAGCCTGCTTCAGATTCTGTGTCTGTCTCTCTCTTTGCCCCTTCCCTGCTCACACTCTGTCTCTGTCTCTGTCTCTGTCTCTCTCTCTCTCTCAAAAATAAGTAAACATTAAAAAAAATTTTTTTTAATAAATAAAATGAAATCTTTAAAGGCTCTTGGGTGGCTCAGTCAGTTTGAGCATCTGACTTTGGCTCAGGTTATGATCTCGCAGTTCATGAGTTCGAACCCCACATTGGGCTCTCTGCTGTCAGTGCAGAGCCCACTTCAGATCCTCTGTCTTCCACTCTCTCTTTCTGCCCTTCCCCCATTCTCTTCAAAATAAACAAACATTAAAAAATATATATATAAAATCTTTAAAAAATAAAAATAAAGCTGTGCTTCCATTTGTTGGTTTTAAATTCGCCTCCCTCACATTGTAAAGGGCGCCACCCTCATTCTAGCCTTGTAAGATTTTAACACTTCCCTTTCCTTTTTTCATAACTTTATAGATTTCAGTTGGTTCCCTTTTCGCCCTAGATTTCTAGAGAAAATAATCATTTGCTTTTTATATCTGACAGCCCCCTAAAAGTCTTCATTCCATTTTTTTTCCCCATGGCTCTTTATCTAATTCTTTTATATCTTTCCTAACAAGAAGTTATCAGATCTGCACATGATTTTCCAAAGTTATTACTATACTTGTGGTTTTCAGATTTCTACAGCTATAGTCCTGTTTGGCAGTGCATTTTGCTGATGTTTTTAATAAATTGTTTACTTCAATAAACCATTTACTTGGAGACTACTCCCAGTTCCCTTTTCTTTGTTCATATTATAAAACTTTTATAACCCATCATTTTATATTTAATCTTTTTTTTTAAGCTTATTTATTTGTTTTGAGAGTGACAGAGACAGTGCAAGTGGGGGAGGAACAGAGAGAGAGAGAGAGAGAGAGAGAGAGAGACTCCCAAGCCGGCCCCGCACTGCCAGCACAGAGCCCAACACAGGGCCCGAACCCACGAAATGGGAGTTCATGACCCAAGCTGAAACCAAGAGTCAGACACCCAACCGACTCTTTGAGCCACCCAGGCACCCCACCCAACATTTTATATTTCAGTAATTTCCCCCTAAATGTGTTACTCTGCTGTTGTCTGCACCGCCACACTTCTCCTTACTTGCTCTCGTTTACATGATCTTTCAACTTACTGTCATGAAGTTGGCATTTACTACTTTAATATTTTCCTTTCAGCCGTAGAGGTTTGGAACCTAAACTCTCTGCTCCTTTAATCAGGACTGTTGTAAATTTGTTAAGCAGAATTGGCTCTATCTAAGGAAAGAATCCTGCTCTTTACGTCTCTTATAACGGAGAAGGTCCCATTTGTCTTTATTCTTTGTTTGCAGCCTCTTAAGTTTCTTGTCCCTGATAGTTTTGCAGGCTCCATACTGACTTAGTTGTCATAGCTTTGGATGTTGAAGTGAAGTTCATCTCAACTACTTTTTACTTTTTCCATCCACAGCCTACTCTTGTTGTCTTACATACATAGCAGGTTGTCCTATGCTTTTTGTTTTCTCAATTCCAGTTTGAATTTGGAAGTAAATGGTAATTTGTTAATTACTTGTCACCAAAATACAATCAGTTATAAAGTGCTAAAAATGAAGGGTGATTTTCCACCCCAGCATCAAACTTGGTAAATACCCTTTCTGCTGAGACATGAGGAGATCACATGAGAAGATACTGGCTTCAGACTGGAAAAAGAAGAAAAGAAAAATGCATGACTTGTATATTGTGTCATTTCTAATTAATCTTGTGTGCTCCCTGAGTATCTAGAGAGCACTGTTGTTCTTCTTGAACTGCAGAATCTGTTTTTATTTCAAATGGAGGCTAAGCAGGTACTAATAAGAGTGGATGCCCGCCTGCCTGAGAATTACTATGTGGATTCTTTTTTTTTTTTTTAAGTTTATTTAAGTAATCTCTACGCCCCACCTGGGTCTCAAACCCACAACCATGAGATCAAGAGTCTCACACGCTTCCAACTGAGCCAGCCCAAGAACTACCTTTCTTAAAGGTTTTTGTTTAGGGGCACCTGGGTGGCTGTGTCCGTTAAACGTCTGACTTCAGCTCAGGTCATGATCTCAGGTTTCGTGGGTTCAAGCCCAGCACCGGGCTTCATGCAGATAGTGCAGTGCTTGGAATTCTCTCTCTCCCTCACTCTGACCCTTCCCCAGTCTCTCTCTGTCTGTCTCAAAATAAATAAACTTAAAGTTTTTGTTTAAATTTCAGTTAAGGGGCGCCTGGGTGGCTCAGTCGGTTAAGCGGCCGACTTCGGCTCAGGTCATGATCTCGCGGTCTGTGAGTTCGAGCCCCGCATCGGGCTCTGTGCTGACGGCTCAGAGCCTGGAGCCTGCTTCTGATTCTGTGTCTCCCTCTCTCTCTGCCCTTCTCCTGCTCACGTTCTGTTTCTATGTCCCAAAAATAAATAAACGTTAAAAAAAAAAATTTAAAAAAAAAAAAAAAAAAAAAAAAAATTTCAGTTAAGTAACACACAGCGTAATATTAGTTTCGGGTATACAGTATAGTGATTCAGCACTTCCATACAGCACCCAGCGCTCATCACGATAGTATCCACCTTAATCTCCATCACCTATTTAACCCATCCCCCCACATCCCTCCCCTCTGGTAACCATGAGTTGTCAATAGTTACGAGTCTGTTTCTTGGTTTGCCTCTCTCTCTCTTTTTTTTCCCCTTTGCTCATTTTTTCTTAAATTCTACATATGAGTGAAATCATATTTGTATTTCTCTGGCTTCTTTCACTTAGCATAATACTCTCTAAGAGCTCCATCTGTGTCATTGCAAATAGCAAGATTGCATTCTTTTTTAATGGCAGAGTAATATTCCATATGGTTTCTTTTCAATAGTAACCTAAGCAGCAGATACTGGTCAATTTAAATACAGGTGACTTGGACTTCAATTTTAATTTCACTGGACTATGAGAAGGAAAGAAAAACACTGTATGCTTATCTGAACTTCTAAAAATACTTCTCTACTTTTTATCTGAAAATGTTAACATTTAGCCCCTGCGAAAGCCTCCTGAAACCTTACTTCTTCCGTCTCTTCTTTCCTCCTAGACTACTCACGAGATATTTACATGTAATGGATTATTTGTGAGTTTTAAGATTTGTGATCATAGTGCGATAACTATTACAGGTGTAAATAATTAAAGAATTTCCTCTTATTTTCTAGAGACAAGAATATGTTGATTAAGAATTAGCATTCAGGGGGCACCTGAGTGACTCAGTCTGTTAAGCTTCTGACTTCGACTCAGGTCATGATCTCACAGTTCGTGAGTTTGAGCCCTGCCTTGGGCTCTCTGCTGTCAGAGCAGAGCCCGCTTGGATTCTCTGTTTCCCTCTCTCTCTCCGCCCCTCCCCTGCTTGTTCTCTCTCTCTCAAATAAATAAAAACTTTCTAAAAATTAGTATTCAGGAGTAGTAATCTTTTTTTCTTTGATTTTATTTTTGAGGTGCCCAGGTGGCCTAGTCAGTTAAGCATCCAACTCTTGATTTTGGCTCAGGACGTGATGTCATGGCTCGTGAGTTCCCTGCTTGGGATTCTCTCTCTCTTTCACTCTCTCTCTCCCCCTCCCCTGTTCTCTCTCTCTCTCTCTCTCTCTCAAGATAAAATAAGCTTTAAAAATATATAAATACATAAATAAACTTTAAAATATAGTTTTTAATCTTTTTAATGTTTTTTATTATTTTGAGGGAGAGAGAGACAGAGTGTGAGCAGGGGAGAAGCAGGGAGAGAGGGACACACAGAATCTGAAGAAGGTTCCAGGCTCCGAGCTGTCAGCACAAGAGCCCGATGCGGGGCTCGAACTCACGAACCGCAAGATCATGACCTGAGCAAAGCTGGACGCTCAACCGACTGAGCCACTCAGGTGGCCCTATATTTTATTTTTAAGTAATCTCTACACTCAGCATGAGGCTCACAGTCATGACTGCGAGATCAAGAGTCATGTGCTCTACTGATTCAGCCAGCCAGGTGCCTCTGGGCGTAGTAATCTTACCCATTTCTGCACTCTTCTGCGGGGAGGATTTGGCAAACTAATTAGGGGCCGGTTTGATAAATTTTCAATTCTTAATGCATTTCCTTCCTTCCCGTCTTCCTGCTTTACAGCCCTCTTCCTTCCTTGATATTAACAGGTTGCTTTTCTCTTTGTGAAATTAAAAACAACACAAAAACCTCTTATCCCCTTAGTTGCGAGATTGCACTATAACTGAGCTCACCGTAATGTCCAGCTAAGAATTTTGACAAGATATTTTATTTCATTGCTTCTCAAGGTTTCTTTTTTTAATCTTTTGACAGTTCCTAAGTAATATAATTTGTCTATAATTTTTCCCATAATCAGATTTATCTCTTGCTTATCATGGTGGTAGATACTGTTACTACCATTTTATAGAAAAGATGAAGAAACTGTGGCTCAGAGAACTCTGAAGACAGTATAATCAGTGCTATATCATTTTGATGTCAGAAGAAGTCTGTAAAATTGGTGTTTGTATTGTTTCTTTAAGTACTTTTTTCATCTTTTTTTTCTCTCGTTCTCTCTTGCATTGCAGGCTTCCTGAGTCATTCATCATCTCTTTTTTGGCTTTTTTCTACCAATTACTATCTCCCTCCCGTATACACACACTAAATTTTCACAATATGCAATCTAATAAAAGTGCCCTAAGTAATAGAAATATATGATTATGGGGGGGGCCTGGGTGGCTCAGTCGGTTAAGCCATTCATGGACCGCAAGTGGCTTAAGTCATGGACTTGCAATCCATGGGTTCAAGATTCACATCAGGCTCTGTGCCGATGGTGCAGAGTCTGCTTGGGATTCTCTCTCCCCTCTCTCTCCAACCCCTCTTCTGCTCTCTCACTCTCTCTCTCAAAATAGGTAAACTTTTTTAAAAAATGTTTATTTTTGAGATAGAGTGAGAGAGAGAGAGCATGGAGGAGGGGCAGAGCAGGGGGGCGCACAGAGGATCCCAAGTGTGCAGTGCTCAAACCCACAAAGCAAACGGAACTGCAAGATCATACGTGACCTGAGCCAAAGTCAAGAGTCAGATGCCCAACCGACTGATCCACCTCTCCCATATTTTCCTTAATAATCCATCAATGGACCTTAAGTTGTTTCCGTGTCCAGGCTGTTATAAATAATGCTGCAGTAAACCTGGGAGATGCAGATATCATTTCGCAATACCGACTGTTTCCTTTGGATCAATATCCAGACGTGGAATTGCTGGATCGTGTGGTTGTTCTATTTTTAATTTTTGAGGAACCCCCATACTGGCGATACCAACTTACATTCCCCCAAACAGTGCGCGTGGGCTCCCTCTGCACCACATCCTCATCAACACTATTTATCTCTTGTCTTGTTGATAATAGGCTTTCCGGGGCACCTGGTTGACTCAGTCTGTAGGACATGCAACTCTTGATCTCAAGGACATGAGTTTGAGCCTCATGTTTGGTGTGGAGTCTACTTAAATATATATATATGTGTATGTATATATATTTCTAACATTTGCGGGTCGATATCTCATTGGGGTTTTGATTTGCATTTTTCTGATAATTAGTGATGCTAACTACCTTTTCATGTACCTGTTGGCCATCAATAGGTCATCTTTGGAAAACCTATCTATTCAGATCCTCTTCCTATTTTTTTTAAGTGTTTATTTTTGAGAGAGAGAGAGAGAGAGAGAGACACTGAGCACGAGTAGTGGGGGAGGGGCAGAGAGAGAGGGAGACACAGAATCTGAAGGAGGCTCCAGACTCTGAGCTGTCAGCACAGAGCCCGACACGGGGCTCGAACCCACGAACTGTGAGATCATGACCTGAGCCAAAGATGGATGCTTAACCAACTGAGTCACCCAGATGCCCTCTGCCCATTTTTTTTAATCAGATTTTTTTTCTCTGAAGTTGTAAGAATTCATTATATATTTTGGCTATTAACCCCTTATCAGATGATATAAGATTCATGAATATTTTCTCCCATTGGGTAGGTTACCTTTTCGTTTTTGTTGATGGTTTCCTTTGCTGTACAGAAGCTGTTTAGTTTGATAGAATCCCACTTATTTTTGCTTTTGTTGGCTTTGCTGTGGTGTCCTGTCCAAAAAAATTGCTAAGACAATTTTTGCTTAAGTCAAGGAGCTTACCTCCCTATGTTTTCTCTAGGTGTTTTATAGTTTGGGATTCTTTATTCAGGTCTTTAATCCATTTTGAATTGATTTTTGTGTATGGTGTAAGATAGGGTTCAGTTTCATTCTTTTGCATGTGGCCATCCCGTTTCCCCAACACTATATATTGAAGAGACTGTTCTTTCCCCATTGTATCTTTTTGGCTCCATTGTCTTAAATTAGTTGATTTGACTATACAGATGCGGGTTTCTTTCTAGACTTCTCTATTCTTTTCCATTGATCTATATGTCTTTTTTAAGTTATTTCCATACTGCTTTGATTATCGTAGCTCTGTAATGTCATTTGGAATCAAGAAGCACAATGCCTCCAGATTTGTTCATCCTTGCCAAGATTGCTTTAGCTACTTGGGTCTTTTGTGGTTCCATACAGATTTTGGGATTATTTTATTTCTGTGAAAACTGCCATTGGGTTTTAAAAGGGAGTGCATTGCATCTGTAGATTGCTTTGGGTAGTGTGGACATTTTAACAGCATCAATTCTTCTAATCTATGAGCACAGAATATCTTTCCATTTATTTTTGTCTTTAATTTCTTTCATCAGTGTGTTATAGTTCAGATAGGAATGTTTTCTTAATTTCTTCTTCTGAGTCTTCATTATTAATGTATATAGAAATGCAACTGATTTTGGGGGTGCCTGGCTGGCTCAGTTGAAAAAGCATGTGACTCTTGATCATGGGGTTTTAAGTCCGATCTCCACCTTAGGTGTAGAGGTTACTAAAAATAAATACTTAAAAAAAAAAAAGAAATGCAACTGTTTTTTTGTATATTGATTTTGTATCCAGGAACTTAATTCATTTATTCTAACAGTTTTTTTGGTGAAGTCTTTAAGATTTTCTATATATAGTATTTTATCTACAAACAAACATAGTTTTACTTTTTCCTTTCTTTGTTTCTTTTTCTTGCCTCATTGCTCTGGCTAGGATTCCCAAGACTATGTTGAATAAAACTGTTAAGAGTGGGCATCCTTGCCTTGTTCCAGATCTTAGAAGAAAAGTGTTCAGTTTTTCATCATTGAGTATATTAGCTGTGGGGCTTGTCTTATGTGGTCTTTACTATGTTAAGGTGTATACATTTCTGTACCCACATTCTGAGAGTTTATACCATGAATGGATGCTGGATTTTGTCAAATGCTTTTCCTGCATCTATTGAAATGATAATACATTTTTATCCTTTATTTTGTTCATGTGGTATGTTTCAGTGATTGATGTGTATGTTGAATCATCCTTGCATCCCTGGAATAAATTTAGTGTATTGCAGAATTCAGTTTGCCAAAATGTTTTGAGAGTTTTTGCATCTGTGTTCATCAGGGATACTTTTGTATTTTCTTTGCTTGTAGTGACTTTGTCTGGTTTTGTTATTGGGGTAATGCTGGCCTTGTAAAATGAGTTTGGAAGTGTTCTCTTCTATTTTTTTGGAAAAGTTTGAGAAAGATTGGCATTAGTTCAGTAGAATTTAAATGTTCAGTAGAATTCACCAGTGAAGCCATTTGGTCCTGACACAGAGAGATGGGCACAGAATCCGAAGCAGACTGTAGGCTCTGAGCCATCAGCACAGGGCCCGATGCGGGGCTTGAACTCATAGACCGTAAGATCATGACCTGAGCCAAAGTCGGCCGCTCAACCGACTGAGCGCCCCTCAGTCCGTGCCTTAAAGTCTGTTTTGTCTGATAAAAGTATATAGCTACTCATGCTTTCTTTTGGTTTTTCTTTGTGTAGAATATCTTTTCTACCCTTTCACTTTATGTCGGTATGTCCTGAAAGCTGAAGTAAGTCTGTTGTAGGCAGCATATAGATGGGCGTTGTTTCTTTAATCCATCCAACCACTCTGTGCCTTTTAATTGGAGAATTTAATCCATTGACATTTAAAGTTATTATCGATAAATTTATTGCCATTTTAAAATTGTTTTCTGGTTGTTTTGTAATTCTTTTTTCCTTTCTTCTTTTACTGTCCTCCTTTGTGATTTCATGATTTTCTGTAATAAGATACTTATATTCTTTTCTCATTTTTTTTGTGTGTATCTCCTATAGGTTTTTGCTTTGCGGCTATCATGAGGCTTATATAAGACATCTTATATTTAAAACAGTTTATCTCAAGTTGATAATACCTTAAGCTCAAACACGTTTTATTTTATTTTTTTATTTTAATTTTTATTTATTTCGAGAGAGAGAGCAAGCGAGGTGGTGCTGAGAGGGCAAAGAGAGAAGGAGACAGAATCCCAAGACAAAATCCCAGGCTTCACTCTGTCAGCCCAGACCCCGAAGTGGGGCTTGAACACTCGAAACATAAGACCATGACCTGAGCCAAAATCAAGAGTTGGACACTTAACCTACTGAGCCACCCAAGAGCCCCTCAGACACACTTTAAAGCTCTACATTTGGGGTGCCTCGCTGACTCAGTTGGTAAAGCATGGGACTCTTGAATTTGGGGTCATGAGTGCGAGCCCCACATTGGGTGTAAAGGTTACCTAAAGAACAAAAACTTTTAGGGGCACCTGGGTGGCTCAATCAGTTGAGCCTCTGACTTTGCCTCAGGTCATGATCTCACAGTTTGTGAGTTCAAGCCCCACATTGGGCTCTGTGCTGTCAGCCTGTCAGCACAGAGCCTGCCTCATGTCCTCTGTCCTCCTCTGTCTGCCCCTCCCCTGCTGGCACTCTCCCCCAAATAAAATAAATATTTTAAAAATATTAAAACTTTTAAAAATGATAAATATGAGTGACCATTAATTTTTAAAGTTCTACATTTTTGCTCTTCAGTCACATTTTATTTTTTTAACTGTTTTAATGTTTATTTTTGAGAGAGAGAATGAGAGACAGCACAAGCGGGGGTGGGGCAGAGAGGGAGACAGAGAATCCAAAGCAGGCTCCGATGTGAGCCTGGCATGGGGCTCGAACTCACAAACCGCAAGATCCTTACCTGAGCTGAAGTCGGATGCTCAACAGACTGAGCCACCCAGGTGCCCTTAAGAGTCTCTTCTAATGCCTTAGTAATAGCAATGCCATGTACATTCAAGTTTCAGACAGCTATAAAGAAAAATTAATTTTTAATCATACTACATTCAGTTCATATTACAATTAAGACTCTCCCTTAAATGTGAAGTTTACTAATTTTGGCTAATATACAGTACTGTAAAAACTTGACTCAGATTAGGCAGATAGTTGTTCCTTTTCTTGTGTGTGTGCCCTAGTCCCCTCCTCAGAACTCTTGCTTACTTTTCTTTACATACTGGAGAGAGAGAGAGAGAGAGACTATCAACTCTCAGAGGAGTACAGATTTTAGGCTTTTGCTTGCTTTGTGATTCAGTTTTACTGGAGATGGTAAAGGTGCCTTGATCTGCCATGGGCTACATTAAAAAATAAATGTAAAGAAAGAATTATAAATACGTGTTCACTGAAGGGTTTATTATTATCTGTCCTGCTTACTTGAAAGTAGTCTTTTTTTTTTTTCATGGAAAACTCATAATTTGGACAATCTAGAGTTGATTGGAGTAATCGGTTTTAAAGTTCTTGCACGCTCTGGATTTCTTCCAGTGGGAACTATTTGGTATGTAGTTACAGACTTAGTGTGTACGCAGGGAGAAGTGAGTTCAGGAGCTTCCTCTGTTGCCATCTTGAATCAGAACTCTGTAATCTCTTAAAACTTCTAAATCTCAGGGCACCTGTGTGACTCAGTTGGTTTGTGCTCTTTCTCTCAAAAATAAATAAACAAACATTTTTAAAAAAAAACTTCTGGGGTACCTGGGTGGCTCAGTCAGTTAAGCATCTGACTTTGGCTCGAGTCATGATCTCAGGGTTCGTGAGTTCCAGCCCCACATTTGGCTCTGTGCTGACACCTCAGAGCCTGGAGCCTGCTTTGGATTCTGTGTCTCCCTCTCTCTCTGGCCCTCCCCCTCCACCCTCTCAAAAATAACCAAAAAACTTTTTTTTTGACTTCTAAATCTCTTAAGTTTTTTCAAAATAAAATTTCTTTGCTTTTATGAAATGTCTTTATGTGATATATTCAGTTTGCACTATAGAATTTTACCCTAATATTCAATTTAAATAGAAACTCCAGTGATCATCTCTGATGTAATAACATAAAAGCTATAAATTTGGTGTTAAACATTTCATTTTCAGCAGTAGTTGCACAACTCTGTTCTGATCACTTTTTTGATAAATGTACTACTGTTGCAATCACTGCATTTCGTCAGGTTAATATTCCTACTTTTTGCTTCTAATTCTAGAGTTTATTTCATTACAATCTTCATCTCATAAGCATGTGTGAGTCCATTATAATTCAAAAACAGTAGATGATCTATGACTCTTGAAAATATACCTCATTTAAAGTAAACCTACTTAAATATTCTGTGTTAAAACATAGTAGTTACATTATTGTTGAGTAAGTTAATAGTAAGGTAAAATGTTTTGTTCACTTGAATTTAATGAGTTAATCTATATTTTTATGTGAAAATAACCCATAAAGAGCCCTGATAAAGGGTAGAAAATTACAATTAGGACAGGTTTTAGTCTGAAAGATTTAAAGATTATGAATTATGTTTCATTGCAGTTTCTGTGAAGATGAGAATTAATTGTACACTTCAATTATGGTATTATGTTTAGTATGATTTTGTTGTAAATATCTAATTATGTGGGTATTAGGATCTTAAAATTTTATTTGTTTATTTTTAATTTTACTTATTTATTTCGAGGGAGAGAGAGAGCATAAGCAGGGTAGGGGCAGGGGGAGAGAGAGAGAGAAAGAGAGCGAGAATGGGAGAGAGAATCCCCAGCATGCTCTTCACTCTTGGCACAGAACCAGACACGGAACTCGAACTCAAAACCGTGAGACCATGACCTGAGCCAAAATCTGGAGTCGATGCTTAACCAACTGAGTCACCCAGGTGCCTCTCAAAAGTCATTTTAGATGGTGAAAGAGCTTCACAAATTCAGGGTTTTTAAAATTCCCCTTAATACAAGGAATTATTATTGAAACAGTTGTTCTGTGGTTTTTAATATTATCCATGGAGCCACTTCAGTAGCATCCCAAGGTCAGCCGAAATTTTAACATAGAATGGCTTAAGAACGCAGATAATTTATAAAATTGTTCACCATTTGTCATTTCAAACTAACAGAAGCTATTAAGCAAATACTAATTATCTTCATAGTACTGCACTCTTTTAACAGGTTTAGGCATTTTTTTTTGTTGCTTTTAAAGAGATCTTGAAATTTCATGTGATCACTTGTGAAAACTGAAATAGGTGGACTGTTGCCACTTGAAGATAAATGTTACTTCATGTATTTAAATCCATCTGGTATTTTTAGATTTAGCATTTCGCAAGTAATTGTAATTAGCCATATAGTTTCTCTTCTCCCTTAATCACAAATTTTTCTTAGGAAAAAGAAATGTGAAGTAAAAGTAGTGCAGGAATATTCACACTTGAAGGCTTTATCTGTTTTTTCTTTATTAATCCTTAAAGTCTCAGTGATAAGGATTTATTGTAACATTGCTTGATTTGTCTTATTGTAGTTATTGGGGAAATGTTCCTAATGTCTCTCATTCTTCATTTCAGAAGCGTGGTTAGTTAAATAGACAGTCACAGTTGTCGAGACTGAGAAAGATAATTTTACTTTCTTCTATTTTGTTTTTTATTTTAAATAAAAAGAGATACATAATTACTAATTGCAAATGCATGCTGCTTATTTAGGTAGAATTAGAGAATAAAACTTTCCTCTCAGGCATTTAAATTGTGAAATAGGTAAACATTGTGAAATGTGAATCCAGAGAAATGAAACTATTAAAAGGAATTTGTTTTTAGTTGTACAGATTTTTTTTTAATAGAGAATGACAATTGAGGAAGTAATCAAATTGTACTTGCTGCATTGTTCCCACAGATACACCAAAACCATTAAAATAAGATACTAATTTCCTTTGATATTTAACTTGAATATTGATTACCTAACATATTAACTTGTTAAGCTTTTTCTTTAAAATATTGATTTTTAAAATTATTAATGTCCTTTTTATTTTATTTTATTTGCCAGCCTAGAAAGAATAGGAAATTATGTTTGAAATTATTCTTTTAAAGTTAAGTAAAAGAGAGGTTTTTTGGCTGGTGTCGAGAGAGCGTGTGTGTGTGTGTGTGTGTGTGTGTGTGTGAATTGATTTATTGTCAAATAATATATCTATGATACAATTCTATTTTAACAGCAAGCAGGAATATAACTAGACATATGCATAGACGGTGTTACTTTAAAATCAACATGATAAGAAAGAACTGTCGAATTGCAAATAATTTTAAAGTATTTAAGTTATTTAAAAAAAGAAATTAAAAAAATGTTTTTAATGTTTATTGTATTTTTGAGGGAGAGAGAGACACAGAGCATGAGTGGAAGGGGCAGACAGAGGAGACACAGGATCAGAAGCAGGCTCCAGACTCTGAGCTGTCAGCACAGAGCCCAGCGCAGGGCTTGAACTCACGAACTGTGAGATCACGACCTGAGCGGCGCTTAACCGACTGAGCCATCCAGGCACCCCACCCCCGCCGCCAAAAAAACCCACAAATTTTAAAATATAAAGCAACAGGGATGCCCAACTGGCTCAGTCAGAAAAGTGTGCGACTCTTGATCTCAGGGTGTGGGTTTGAGCCCTACATTTGGTGTAGAGATTACTTAAATAAATAAAATTTAAGAAATAATAATAAAATAAAATACAGAGCAGCAAAGTACAATTACACTTAACATGTAGAACATTTATACCATAAAAGAGTGATGTTTTCAATAAAATTATGTCAGTAAAACTGGAAGAGCCTTATCAGTAAGTTGTGAATTTATGGCTTTAAGCGAAATAAAAACAACAAAATATAGTTGTGTTTATGAAATCTAAACATGCGTTACAACCATGAAATATTTTAGATTTGGTACAGACACTAGTACAATACTTCCCTGAGTTTGTTGTGTTTTTTTTTTCCACTACACTGGCAAGGAAAAACATCAAAAAAATACTCCCTCAAGCTGCATATTCTGCTACCATTGACTTCTTGTAATGAAAACAAGTGTGCAGACTTCGTATTAGTTGAATTTAAATAAATGCTCGTGGATTGTTTAATATAAAAATGTAATTTTAATTCCGAGAATATTGTGAAAGTCCTGGAAAATAAATTACAGGAACTGAAAGTAGCACGGTCACTGTGTGTGTGTGTGTGTGTGTGTGTGTGTTCGTTGAACACATAATAAGATTTGTAAAATCCATTTTCAGTAGACAACTTTCAGACTTTTTAACAAGTAAAATTCCCCACTAAAAAGGCACTTAATTTGCTTTCCTTGTAAGACATGCAAGCTAAAAATCAATTAAGAAGGAAAAAAAAGTAAAGGGAAGTTTCTACTTCATTCATTTGGGTAGAGTAACTCTTTCCCCTCAAGTAAAAATTCTTACAGCACCCTGAAGGATAATCGATGATGGGCACCCAGGCAGCTGAAAGAACAAGGAGTCTGTTTTTCTTTGTTCTTATCTAATTTCTGTTGAGTAAAAAGGTTCTACCCCAGAGGGATGAAATGACGCCTTACTTTCAGGATGTTTTTAAAAACAGGATTCCACAAACTTCTCTAGGCTTAATATTTTTATTATTTTGTACATTAGGTGCTCTGCAAAGCATTCAATCTTTTTTTCTATTTTTCTTAAGATTTTATTTTTGTTAATCTCTATATCCAACATGGGGCTCAAATTTACAACCCCAAGATCAAGAATCACATGTAGTAGGTCAGTGTTTCCAAAAGGATGAGTTGGTTCGTAGTTTATAACATCTTCTTCATCCCTAGGCAATCCAGAGATAATCTGAAAAATAAAGTAACAGTATTTTGGCTTATTTTCGAAACGTGGTAAAAGTTTATCTTTAAGGGTGTAACTAATATTCTTTCAAGATTTTATTGCATATTTTCTAGTGCAACCTGTGATTTTTTTTTTTTTTTTTTAGATCGTTCATCAAAAGCCATGATTAAGTGAATCGGGTTGTGAGGCATTTAATATTATGAACTCTGTAATAAAGAGCCATCCTTTCTTCTTCCTTGTACATATCATTAATGTTTTGATATCTTCCTTTGATACAGGACTTTGCTTCCCGGGCTAAACTGGCAGTTCAAAACCTAGTACAGAAGGTTGGATTTTTTGGAATTTTGGCCTGTGCTTCAGTAAGTGAATTGTATTCAAAGTGAGGAATTGCAATAAGTGGTAGATTTATATTTTGATCCAGTTTACTTTTAAAGATAACACACTTGAAAAAAAAATAAGGTAACACACTTGAGTGAACAAAAATGCTATCACTTTTAATGAGTATATAATTTTAGTGATCATTCATCTTACTCATCAAATGAGCTGTTTCTGTTGGATGGATTCATATCTCGTTTAATGGCTTTTTAAGCATTTCATCTTGCCATGATGATCTCAGACCTAAATGGCTTGGTTCAGTAAGAATAAAAGAGATAAAATTCATCCTTTCCATGAAGAATTTATAAAATGAAGTGCATTTAACCAAGTAACAATGACTTCATTCTTTCCAAAGTTGTAGATAGGTAGTCTTTTTCCAAAGTTTCAAGCATTAGTTATACGGAAGAAGTCATATGAAACCTGTCTTATGGGATATTTACACCAAGTTAGGTAATTGACTCCTCTGGGGCAAAGTTAAGGGCCTCGTTGGCTACAGTGAACTAAGAAGCCACGTATGTCAAAAACTTAGTTAATTTCTCAAATTGCAGATTTGGGAAATTGACGTTCCTTGATGAGTTGGTGTTTATCCTGGTGTTGGTCCTTTTCTAATATAATAGAAATAGTTATATTTGAAATGGAACATTTTGATGAAACCTTTCTGTGGTAGCCTGTACACAATTTTTGGCAGTTCAGTGGTGAGTTTGGCCAGATTAACTAGATGTACCTAGTTGCTATGATAAAAACTACAGCTGTAAATATAATTCACATAATTATTATCTACTGACACACAGCTACTTTGTCCATTATGTTCTAGATAATGAATATAGCTTTGAGTACTGCCTCTCCTTCCCCTGCCTTAGCAAAGTAAATGGCAAAAAAAAAGAGGACATTTGGTGCCAAAATTTCTAATGTAATGTCAACATTCTAGAGATATTGTAAGATATACATATGCCTCAATTACTGTCCTTTGACTTGGAAGTACTAGAAATTTTCATAATCTAAGTTTTCATTTCAGTGTACGAGCTCTTTGTCATAATTTCGATCTCTCAAATATTTGAGCAGTTTATAAGTATACTATAGTGTGGTACCGTAGAAAGAGAATTGGTTTTGGCATTCCTAAACCAGCTTTGCCTCTTCTTAGCTATGTAACCTAATCAAGTTACTCTCTTTAAGCCCTAGATTTCTAATTTTTTTCATGGAACAATAAGACACTCATCAGTAAAGGCTGATGTGAGGATTTAAGAAAATATATGTGAGGGGTGCCTGGATGGCTCAGTCGGTTGAACGTCCGACTTCGGTCAGGTCATGATCCTACAGCTCATGAGTTCGAGCCCCATGTCAGGCTCTGTACTGCTAGCACAGAGCCTGGAGCCTGCTTCAGATTCTGTGTCTCTGTTTCTCTCTGCCCCTCTCCTGCTCTCTCTCTCAAAAATAAACAAACATTAAATTTTACTAAAAAAAATAGGTGTGTATAGATACATATGTGAACTAGCCCAGTACTTGGAACATAAATGTTCAACCATTTTTTATTGTTATTCCTCAGTTTTGATTCAGTCACTGAGTATTTGGAATAAAGAGATGAAAGATATATTCCCTTTCCCCCAGGATCCTGAAGTCTAGTGAGGGGAGACCGTTGAAGTACAAGGATAAGTAGCAAGTGCAGTGGAGTCAGCAGACTGGGAGTAAGCGAGAGGACTAATGGATCAGAATGTCCTTCCTCTAGAGGCTAAGAAAACAGGCATGGGAGCCACATTGCCTGGGCCGAAATTCTGCTCCGCTGCTGCAGTCCTGCTCTCCCGCACAAACTGTCAAACCCGTCTGTCTCATTTTTCTGTAAAGTGAGCATAAGGATATCATATAGCATTGTTTCGGGGGTCAAGTTAAGTTAGTTGGTGATGCAGAAACTTTAGAAAGGTACCCTGAAAAGTCAAAGCCTTTAATAAAAATTAGCTTTCATTATTCCTAGGGAAAACATGAGTACTGTCAATTTTATTAAAACAAAAAATGGTACTTGCCCTTTGGCACTCCTCTATCCCTGTGTCCTCACTGTGCAAATCCATGTTCTGTGCTAGTCAGTCTTTATATTTGACTAGGAATAGTCAGTATTGAACAGAAATTGATAGGTCGATTTGGCCTTCTAGGAGCTGTTTTCTAGAAAATGTTTGATATTTCTGTTAAAGGTATTAAAAGTATATATACTTGATTTGAGGTAAAAGGAAGGTTTTTAGTTCTTTTGTTTTTAACATTTAAAGTGACAAATTAAAACTCCTACTTGAGGGAAAATTTCAAAGCTACTTCGTAGCTCTTTTTTTTTTTTAAGTTTTATTTATTTATTTTAAGAGAGAGAAAGAGAACATGTGCAGGAGGGGCAGAGAGAGAAGCAGAGAGAGAGAATCCCAGTCAGGCTCAGCACTATCAGCACAAAGCCCAGCTTGGGGCTTGAACCCACAAAATGGGAGACCATGACCTAAGCCAAAATTAAGAGTCGGATGCTTAACCGACTAAGCCACCCAAGGCGCTCCATTAGTAGCTCTTTTAATCTCAGTTTTCCTCTCTGTGCATTTAGTTAGATGGTGAAAAAAAGAAGGGGCACCTGGGTGGCTCAATTGGTCTGACTCTTGGTTTCGGCCCAGGTCATGATCTCACATTTCACAGGACTCCGGCTCTACACCGGGCTCCTTGCTGACAGGGCAAAGCCTGCTTAGGATTCTCTCTGCCCCTTCCTTCCTTGCTCGTGCTCTCTCTCTCTCTCTCAAAATAAACTTATGAAAAGAATAAATAACATACACATGCAACATGATTGATTATGCTCACTGAGGTGTCCAACATGGTTAACAAATTCTAATTTTTAATCTATTCTGATTTACATATCTTATATACTTTAATTTCTATTTCAGCTTGAGATAAAGCCTGATAATAAAGAAAAACAATTACAATTTTAATCATGGAGTTATGAGGGTCGCGAGAGAAAATGTAAGAAATGATAGGTGGAAAGCTGTGCAGATGATACTGTTATTACATGATCGTAAGACAGATGAAATTGCATAAAACATTTGAGTTTGGATGAGAAAAATAAACAGTTACTAAATCCAAGTGTTATGAACAAAAGAGTATTTGAATTCTAATTTAGTTATGGCATTGTTTTTAAAAAGAACATATGTGACAAATATCTTTTAAACAACTAGGCTTTGCTTTGAAAGTTCAAAAATGACATATTATAAATTAATTGGCTTGTGAATGATTCTGCCAGCTGCCACAAGGACGGTGCTTCTATGGGAGAAAAAGGGATGCAGTGCTCGAAAACAGCTTGTGGTTTCCTTGCATTTTTTACGTGAAATTGTCTTTCAGCATTCTTGAAATGTGGGAATGTTTGGAAAAGGTATTTGTTGTGAATCACTTCTTTGTCTGGGACTGAGTATTCAAAACATCTGAATCTATGAGCTTGTATTTCCACACTTGATTTTCTGCCTAAAATAAATTACACAGCCTCACGGCCTTGTAGTAGCATACAAATTATGAGATTTGTCTGTGCAAAATACAAATTACAAGTTTCTTTTATGTTGAGGAATAAAAGCACATCTACCGTATTTGTGAATTTCATAAGAGCATTTGCTGTATAGATGGGAGTCATTTCTAGATACTATTCTTATTTCAGGCTGAAGATTTTACAACCCCAGTATTACTGAAATAATCTCGGGGCTTTTTCTTCGTTTATACCTCGCCTTAGACACAGCTACCAAATGGTGAAGTATCTGCTGAATGGGATTAAATTCCTGTGGGTTCATTGGTTTTACCCAATCTAATACAATAGAAAAAAGTATATGGGGCATTCGCCATAAGTAACGTAAGCAAAAGGGCAGTTGGGTTTGCTTTGAACAGCAGCCTAAGATGAATATGAGACCCAATTTACAGAAACATTAGAATACTTGCCTAACCTCCTGAACAGTCTAGTATTGATCGGGGACCTATCCTCTCTTTGCCATGTAAGCAAGGCTTGAAGCATAATTCCAACATACCTGTAGATGGTAAAATTAAAACTGTTCCTTGGATTATATATGAAAGTTCCATTTAAAATTTTTTTTTATTAATAGATTCCAAATCCTCTATTTGACCTGGCTGGAATAACATGTGGACACTTTCTTGTACCTTTTTGGACTTTCTTTGGTGCAACTCTGATTGGAAAAGCAATAATTAAAATGCATATCCAGGTAATTATACCCTCTGATTTACTGTCTCATGATGGGGAACCTATTGAAAGGCATTGAAACTTAATTCCTTTGCTCATTCCAGTGCGAATTGTTACTATTTTGGTTCTGCTTCTTTGGGTTGGTATTTCCCTTAGGTATTTAACCGTGGAAAGTCATCTGGAGGCTAGCAATTTGGGGCAGGTTGTCCGTGTCCCTGTTGGAAAATTGTGCCCCTTCATGACTTCTTCCTTGTTTTCTTTCTTTCCTTCTTTCTTCCTCCTCCCTTCCTATCTGTCTTTATTTCACCTCACACTTTTATCAAACAAAAATAGTGTTCCTAGGTAGGAAAATGCACGTCATCATTTTCACATACATAACCCAAAAATGCCATATTTTTACTGACTCTGAGCTGAAAGAGTATTGCCTTTCACTAATTCCACTTTTCTTTCATACCCCCAAATAATACTTCCTCTCAAGGCACCAATGTCCTTTACAGAAAACCAGCCAGATGTCAGTGTGGCAAAGAATGGGGAAGAAAGGGGTCTCTGAAGAGACGAAGAGCTGTGGGTTGTGGTTAGAGAAGTGAGAATCAGCTATTGTTCATAGCCAGTCTTAACAAAAGCTTCAGGACAGAGGTGTGTGTGTGTATCTGTATGAATAGAGGAAAGAAAATGAGGGGAAATGAATGTGCTTCTAGAACCTCAATATGAATTGTTTCCTTTTAAAAGGGCAAATCTCGCTAGAATGAAATAAAATTAACCTGAATAGAATTTCTTAATCAGTGAGGTTTGCAACAAAGAGGCATTCACCAACGGAAAGGCAAGAGCAGTGAGTAATGTCTTTGCCCTGGTATGATTCCTTCAAAATTAAAAGCGTATCTTTTAATTTTCTTCAGCTGCTTCTACCTGCCCAGTTTCTAACATTCGATTTTGGCGTTTGGGATGACTTTATTGAGCCCATCCTCCACTTTCCTGCCATGATAATCACTCAAAATTCCAAGCACACTCCTCCTTCAAGGAATATCTTTTCCCCCACTTACATTAAGTGTATTATTCAATGAAAGGATTTTTTAATACGGGAATGCTAGTTACTTTGGTAAATATTACATTATCGTATTAGGTTTTTACAAGTAATAAAATACCGTGGTGAGTAGTAAATTATTTGCAGTGTATCAGAAGATCATTTTTTCTTTGATCTTTTTAGTTCTTTCTGCTTTTTGAAAAGTATTGATTGTCCCTTGAAAGTATTAATGCCTAAGAAACAATAACAGATTATTTTAATTCCCTTTATGATAGCAGCCTCTCTGGGAATCCATAAACTTTATGCATCCAGCTTTGGGTAGTAACTTTTTACAAATTAATAGTAGAATTTATTATGCCAGGAGTATTCTATAGTGATAGGGCATGCAGCTTATCAGACTTCAATACAGAATATTCAAAATAATATATTTTTAAATATTCTTAGATTTTTATCAAGTTATGATATGCCTAGTTTTTTTATATAGGACTTTACACTTTATTTTTTTAATTATTATTATTTTTTTTTTTTTTTTTTTTTTAGTATTTCACACTTTAAAGCAGTTAGTGTATGTGAGCTGATTTTATTATCATAATCCTTGGATAGAGAAATTAATACTCCAATTTTGTAATTATCAGACTTAGAAGATTAATAAGTAGTAGTTGCCTAAGAATGTAAGTAACAGCTAAAATTTGAACCCAAGTCTTTTGGCTTCAAGTTCAGTGTTCTTTGCATTCTGTGTGTGGCATTGCCTTCTAAACTATAAATTACTTATACGATTAAGGAAACCGAATTGTATAATGCCCGCTATTTATCGAGACCCGTGCCAGGCAGTTTGCATTGGTTATCTCAGAACGATCCTGTGAGGTAGTTATTACCCATATTTCATAGGTAGGAGAACAGAGTGTTAGAGAAGATAAAATCCATGCCTAGGCCCTAGAATTCAAACCAAACTCTATAAATTTGAAGGTATTCCCTGTATGTGTGTAGGAGGAAAAAAAGAAAGCTAAAATAGTTCCGTGTTTCTGAAACCAGAGAATCTGAGTTCCTTTACCAAACAGACCACGGGATGTGTTTGCTGTGTTCCACTGTGTCGTGGGGACGCATACTTTCTAAAGGCAGGTCACTTGGTGTACATCCAGATGCAGCTCAGGGCGACAGACAGTTCTCATTCTTGGGTGAGCAATAGAAGTGCAGAATGTAAGCGTTCTCACTGTTTCTGAAGTAACTCGGAGGAAACCCCACACACAGATTCTTCTGTAATCTAATAGCAAACCCATCTTTTCTTCTGATTCTTCTTTTTCCTCAGCCTAAAGCAAGCAGCCAAAAATACTGTTATTTTTACTGCTACCTTGCTATTTGTTAAACTTCCCCTAAAAATTTCAAATTAGCCCACCTAATAATACTAGATTGGGATTTCCAAAGTCAATATACTTACACTCAATATTTCATATACCCTGTAATTTACTTACCGTGTATATTGTTTTTTGCCCCTTTACCTTTCTAACACATGCACAGAAATGGAAGCTCCATGAAGGTAGAAAATTTTGTCTTTGGCTCGATGAGGTATTCTAGTGCCTAGAATGTCATCTGACGTGTTGTAGAGACTCAATAAATTTTTAACAGATGAATTTTTTCCATCGAAGGACCCTTCTTTTATAGATAGTTTCCTCTTTGTTCATTCTGGCACCATTATTTCCCTCCACCCTCTTTATTTTTCTTTTCTTTTCTTTTCTTTTTTTTCGCTTTCCTTTTTTCTTTCCTTTTCTTTTCCTTCCTTTTCTTTCTTTTTTTTCTCTTTCCTTTTCTTTCTGTTTCCCTTTCTTTTCTTTTCTTTTCTTTTCTTTTCTTTTCTTTTCTTTCCTACTCAACCCTTTCCCTTGACAACTCTGCACGCATGGTTGAGTGGGCTGTCTGGTGGTCTGTGCCTTTTGTTTATTTGGTAGAATCCCCACTCAGACCTCCAGCCCAAATGACTCTGAGCTGAGACACATGTTCTTAAATATCTGACACATTTATGTCTTGCCCAGCACAGTGACTTTTCAAGCTGTTACTTATAAAAAGAAAGTCTTGTTTTGTTTTCAGGCAGTGAAATTATGCAATTATCTGGGCATTGGCTTATTTTCAATGTTAGGAAATGATGGTAAGGGAAAACTCATGGTGGTGAAATCACTGAGAGGCCAAGCCATTGTTAGTGAAAGATTTATAGTTTCAGCTAACTGGCTTTTAGTATGGAAACTAGAAGGACCCCTATACATAATGCTTTTCTCCCAAAATAATCTGTACAATTGTCTTGTTAGTTTTGTAATCTTCAAATACCGTTTGTATAACATTGTTTATGAAATCACCATCCATCTTGTAACTATTTTTGACATCAATATGTGCTTGCTTTTTCCATAAGATAAGTAGTATCTTTTTAAAATTAATAGATACAGGGGGCTCCTAGATGGCTCAGGCAGTTAAGCATCCAACTTCGGCTCAGGTCATGATCTCACAGTTTGTGGGGTCGAACCCCACATCGGAGTCTGCACTGACAGCTTGGAGCCTGGAGCCTGCTTTGGATTCTCTGTCTTCCTCTTTCTGTCTCAAAAATAAATAAATAAACATTTTAAAAGATTAATAGATACATAAACACCAAAAAAGAATATGAATTTTTTCTTTTTTTTTAGTCCTACTTCCTTACACATACCCAGCTTTGAAGCTGCCAATGTTAACCAATGCCTGTTAACACTAGGACGTTCCTTAAGAAAATATCGTTGCCTTATTAGTCTTCTACCTGAAATGATACGCTTTAGTGTTATTTAGCCACTTTCCTGAGATTCACAATGGATGGATAAAAAGAAGTCTACTGTTATTTCTTTTATTTTTCTTCCATCCCCTATGGTTGCATAGGCTGAAGTTATTATTTGACAAACAATAACAAAGATTTAAGCAGTCATCTTCAGGAATTTGGAAGGAGAACCTAGAATAATCATAGTTAATCAGAGAATTATTATCAATCCTTTAGAGCTAAACTTTAATATCACCTTCTTGAGTCTCTAACTGTACTTATGTGGCCTCTCCTTTCTCTGAACTTCTGTAACACATTTTTACTACTAATGTCATCTATAGTTTATATAATTCATCATTTTTCTACTATAATTTAGAAAATTTTTTAAGTTTCTTCAGGGTGTTGAAGAAGTGTCCTTCCCATCTTTGTGTTCCCTGAAAATCCATAATAATGCCTTATGTTACATATTATTTTGAACATGTATTTGAGTTGAGGAATTTGCTACCTGTTAGTGCTAAAGGCATCTTTACTTGTAAGGTAGGGTATCAACATCTTTAATTAATGGAGAGTACTAGGTAACACCAAATCGAAATGACCCAAATCTGAGAAAGATTCTCAATAACTGTCAATACTTTTGCTTGTATAGTAAGCCTAAAAGTCCAGAAACATTCAGGATCTGAGAATGGAACTTTAATAATAACTTCTGTAAACTTTCTGTGAAGAACTGCAGGCTTCCCAAGATCCTCTGGATTAGATTTAGCCCAGACCCACGTCATCAGGCCGGTCAGCTTTAGTTTCAGGAGTGGGGTCTGTATGGGAACCCATGACTCCAGTTTGTACCCTCCATTCTAGAATACATAGAACCTGTGGAATGTCCACCCAGCCTTGGGTTTCATGACTCATATTTTTCCCTCAGACGCGGTCATGTATCCTGGTTAGAATACAGCTGTGATGAAGGAAAAACATGTTTAAAATACAAAGTAGGTAGCATTCGTCAGTGAAGTGGTGTTTCGTATGTTTTATTTTTTTAAAGATTTTAAAAATTGCAGATGGGGCAGTACCTCGCCTTTTTAAAACTCTTGTCAGAATTATGAATGTATATTGGAGTTTTTCTGGGGGGGTGGATAACAGATATTTTAACTGGCATTTTCTTTACAGAAACTCTTCGTTATAATAACATTCAGCAAACACATAGTGGAGCAGATGGTGGCTTTCATCGGGTGAGTAATTCTTCATGGACTAATAGGAATATCGTCGCTGAACAGAGGAAAATTTATAAAAGATTTTATTGAGACATAATTTTTCTAATGCATATATTTTTTATCTGTTGAGAAGGAAAAATCTTTTGCCCTGTTATTAAATTGAAGACTTTCTTGCTCTACAGCAGAGAAGGGTGAAGTTCAGATAATCCTTATTTAATTTTAAAATTGTAATTAAATTTCAATTTTAATTTTAAAGTCATATAATACTTGATTTAAAAGAAGCTTTGGAGTTTGAGACTGTTGCTCCTCCAAAGAAATAAGAAATTTTCTTTATATAAAAGACATGTGTGTATTATTACAGTTTAGTGGTGCTTTAGTACAATGCTATGATTTTTAGCCAAAATTCGGTGCCAGATACTCAGTTGCATTTAATTTAAATATAAATCTTACATAAAATATTAATATTTCATTAAAGAAGGCATGATAAGATGATATAATATTATAAAATATGTCAGTTATGAACCTATTACTTCACTAGAGAAAAATCGGGCCATTTAAAAAAAAAGCCTAAGCTATCCAAAGCTTTTATTTTTGTGTTTATAGAAGTAAGATAAGTTTTAGCTTATGCTTTAAATAGAAATGTCATAAATTTATGGAGTCGACTTTGATAAAAATAAAGACTCATTTATCTGGTTAATCAAATTATTAACTGGAATAGGAATACTGTCAGATAGTAAATGAAACTTTGTATGTATATTTTTTATATCAGTGTTTACGGGTGAGAGGTTTTCATTTAATAGTTCAACTGCCCAATGATAAAAAGTATCCTTTAGGTAGTTTTTTGTTTTTGTGGGTTTCTTTCCCTTTATATAGTTTTAACATAAATCTGTATCTTAAAAGCCATTTGTAAAACAAAACACTTATGAAAATTCTTGCTATTTATAAAAATTGCCATTTGAAGGTAAGTTCATAAGTATTTTATTATTCTATAAACCATACATTGTATATTTATTCTCTTCTATGTATATTTTATAATAAAATAGTTTTTGATATTTTCTATTATGGTTTTAATATAATAATTGAGGGAAAATATATTCTTGAGAATATACTCAGTGGGGCCAGTTATTGGTTTTCTTACTTCGTAAGCTTCTGACCACAAATGTGGATTATAGTTTGTACATTAAAATTTAATTACTCCAGTTTTTTGTTGCCTGGATCCTTACAAGTAAATTGGTTTACAAGTCACCGTACATCACATTCAAAAAGAAAGAAGAAATATTCTTGTCCCTTATTTTTTAAATATACAGAAGGCATTTCATCTGTTCATAGAGTTTATTGTTCTACCTTGAGCATTATAAAGGATACACAGCTGACTACTGCAAAAACCCACACGTTATCGGCGTGACTGTGCATGTAGCATTCTACGTCCTTCCCATCTCCTGTTCCCATGCTGAACTTTTATAGAAGGAAGTTTTTCAGTGACTTACGCACCACTACCACCTTCTGTTTCCCCAGCCTTTGGAGTTTCTAAAAAGTTAGATTAGTGGAGCGCCTGGGTGGCGCAGTCAGTTAAGCGTCCGACTTTTGATCTCAGGCCGTGCGCTGATGGCATAGAGCCTGCTTAGAATTGTATCTCTCCCTCTTTCTGTCACTTCCCTCTGCTCTCTCTCTCGCTCTCTCTCTCGCTCTCTCAAAATAAATAAACATTAAGAAAGAAAAATTTTAAAGAAAAACAAAAATAAGTAAGTAAAAAGATTAGTTAGCCACCTGTCTTACCTACTCACATCAAGTTACGTTCCCTTCCAATCTGTTCTCTATACTGCAGTTAGTAACCTGTCAAAAATATTAACCTGAGCACACTACCACCACAGTCCTGACCCCCAGCTCTTCATCTTCTTGAAACCCTTTACTTGTTTTTTTCCTTCATTCTTAAAATAAAGCTAAGATTTCCCGAACATGATCTAAAGAACCTCGGATGATGTATCCTCTGTAATTTTCTCTTCTTGAGTCTGCCATGAATGGTCTTTACTTGCTTGTGCTTTTCCCTTTGCCTAGTTCAGGGCTTCTTAACTGTTGACATTTTAAACCAGGTAATTCTTTGTTGTGGGCGACTGTCCTGTGCACTGTAAGACATTTAACTGCATCCTGTCCTCTTCTCACTAGATGCTAGTGGTATCGCCCAGTGACGATGTCAAAAATGTCTGCAGACATTACCGAATGTCCCAATGCACATACACCTCCACAGCCGCCACCAACCCCATGAAGAACCAGTGGCCTAGACATCGTCCTTTAGATTTCAACTATTACATTAACAAAATGCCTTCCCCGACTAAATCAGATATCCTCTTTTCTAGAGATGTCTGTTCTGCATCCATGGACAGACATCCGTGTTTTTGCATTTATGTTTGAGGGTATATGATCATTGTCTTTCTACTGCTAACCTGTATGCTTCTTCCTGGCAGAGGGCATGCCTTTGTTCACTATTATGTCTACAGCACCTGGCGTCTTGATTGATAAATATCTAATGGATCAATGAACATATGGTGTCCAAATAAAGATCTGGCCAATAAAAATTAGCATCATTTCATAGTCCAGAATCTTTGTTTCTCCAGCCTTTGGAGTTTCTAAAAAGTTATATTACTTATACACAGTAACTAGAAATAAAAGAATAAAATAGAACTAAATTTATAATATTAGACCAACAAATAAAAGTTAGAATTCTTATGGATTTCAAAATCAGTACTTCCTTCCCTTTACTATCTCATCTAGCACAGCCCTTCACAAAAATCCAGTGATTCTTGGGGTGCCTGGGTGACTCAGTCGGTTAAGTGTCCAACTTCGGCTCAGGTCATGATCTCATGGTTTGTGTGTTCGAGCCCCTCATTGGGCTCTCTGTCATCAGCGCAAGGCCTGCTTCGGGTCCTCTGTCCCTTCTCTCTCTGCCCCTTTCCCATTCACTCTCTCTCTCAAAAATAAATAAACATTTTTTTAAAGCCAGTGACTCTTCTTAAAGATGGTTTTGCATATGGGGCGCCTGGGTGGCTCAGTCCATTAAGCATCGAACTCTTGATTTCAGCTCAGGTCATGATCTCACAGTTTGTGAGATCGAGCCCCACATTGGGTTCTGCGCTGACAGCACAGAGCCTGCTTGGGATTCTCGCTGTCTCTCCCAATCACACATGCACATGTGTGCACACGTGCACGTGTTCTCTTTTTCTCTCTCAAAATAAATAAACTTTTTTTTTTTTTAAAGGGGTTTTGCATAGAGGTATTCTAAGATATTCAAGACCTGTTGAAATCCAATTTTAATTGAATTAAATGGGTGGTATCATATTTTTATAATTGTTTCCAGGAGATGGATACTGGAATCTCCTGATACCTCTTTTTCCCAGTGCTGTCTACAGGGATTTATCTCATCAACTTCTTTTCTAGATAATGTATTAAACAGCATAAATAGTCAGATTTGGCGGATAATAATTCTGTATTATCAGATGCCAATGGGTGATTTTATCATATTTGTCAGGAATAACATTATCTTTTTAAAACTTTTTTTTTTTTTTTTTTTTTTACAGTTTATTCATCTTTGAGAGAGGAAGAGAGAGAGTGTGTGTGAGTGGGGTAGGGACAGAGAGAGAATCCCAAGCAGGCTATGCGCTGTCAGCACAGAGCCCAATGTTTGAAGTCAGAAATGCTTTTAAATACAAGTGTCCAAATGATAACTAATAAACAGATTCACCAAACCTCGACTGAAAATGAAGTTAAACAAGAATAATGAATTTTAGTAGATGTAAATTTATTGTTACATATATAATAGTTTAGCAGTTTATTTTAGAAAAGGGAAGAACAGTTAAATGACTCCCTAGGCCCATTGTTTAGTTGATCTGAAATTACTGCCTATAACTTGCTCTAATAGCATTGTCCTTTGATTGTTCGCTGTCCCTCTTTACACTGTTAAACTGTAAATGGTTTAACAAATCATCAAACTAAACTAGTAAAGTTTGGAATACAGGCTTTTGAAAGATATTTAAAACTATGTACCCATAATTCAGGGAGTGGTGAGTTGCTGTGGTAGAGGAAGAAATCAAAAGACAAGACCAAAAAAAGTCAGCAACAATTCAAATTTAAAAGGATGAGATACTGAGACAAGGAGGAATGAAAAATGAACCCCAAGAGTAAAAGAGAGCTGGGGAGTGGAACATGAAAAGAGTGTACAGCCTTTGAACAGAATAAATTGAGATTTGAATATGAAGCCTGCCCCAGACTAGTTCTTTAACTGGTAGCATTTCTTCTCTAGTTCAGGAGGCCACTGATAACCTTTCCAACTTCCAATCAAATGTGAAATGTCCTGTATCAAAGTATCATACGTTTTAGTTGAAACATACTCCTATCAGTGGTTTAACATTCTAAGGCATGTGAATTTTTAAAATGCTTTCCATCTCAGCCTGAGTGGCTGTCAGTTAAGCATCCGATTCAGTCTCAGCTTAGGTCATGATCTTATGGTTCGTGAGTTCAAGCCCTCATCTGGCTCTCTGCTGTCAGAACAGAGCCCACTTCAGATTCTCTGTCTTCTTGGCTCTCTGCTCCTCCCCTGCTCTCTCTCTCAAAAATAAATAAACCTTTTTTAAAAAGTCACCAGTGGAGTGCCTGGGTGGCTCAGTCAGTTAAGTATCTGACTTAGGCTTAGGTCATGATCTCCTGGTTCATGAGTTTGAGGCCCGCATCAGGCATAGAGCCTGCTTTGGATCCTCTGTCCCCCTCTCTTTGCCCCTCCCCTTCTTGCTCTTCTCTGTCTCTCAAAAATAAATAAATGTTTAAAAAATTAAGAAAAAATTTAAAAAGTCACCAGCAATAAGTAAATAAATAAATAGTGCCTTTCATCTTGATTTTTTTGTTGTTTCCTGTGTCTTCAGTCTCATTTTCCAATTTCTTTTGACTGGTTAGAAAAATAGACCTTTAAGTGACTATTTTGTTTATTCTTAGGGAGGATCGAGGGAAGGCCTAATTCTTGGCCTTTAACTGAATGAAGTTTTTCATCAAAGATTGTACAAATAATTCTTGAAGATACTATTTTTTTAAGTTTATTTAAGTAATCTTTACACCCATCATGGGGCTCGCACTCATGACCCCGAAACCAAGAACCACATACTTTTCTGACTGAGCCAACCAGGCACCCCAAGTGTACTATTTTTTGAACATGGTGAGCACTTTACATACAATTATTATTGCTGTTTACTTCTAATTGTAGCCTTGTATAGTGGGTATTTTTTTCCTCTCATTGGTGAGGAAATGGGTTCTAAGTTGTTGTAAATAACTCATTTATATAATTTGTGCTTTAGCTTTTCTTTTGTTTTTTGTTTTTTAAAAAAAAGAGTATCATACTAGGGGTGCCTGTGTGGCTCAGTTGAGTGTCAGACTTCAGGTCAGGTCATGATCTCATGGTTCGTGAGTTCAGGCCCCACATCAGGCTCTGCACTGGTGGTGCAGAGCCTGCCTGGGATTCTCTCTCTCCCTCTCTCTCTGCCCCCTCCACTTGTGCGCTCTCTCAAAAATAAATAAACTAAAAAGGAGGGGAGTATCATACTATATGTAATTGTTTCAGACTTCTATTATAATACTAATATTATTCTGTGTTGCTGAATATAATTCATTTTGGTTGCTATATGTTATTCCATTGGGTAATTATTTATCCACTTAACCACTGATGAACATTTGAAATGTTCCCATGTTTCTTACCGTTTCGAACAATGCTTCATAAGCATTTCTTAGTGCAGGAAAGGTGAGCACATAGTAAGGAGCCTAGGAGGATGATGAAAGGGACAACACAGAAGAGAGAAAAGGTGAATAAAAGAGAGATTGGACATAAGCAAGATAACCCTCCGTTTTGATAAGATAACTTAATTTTGTCTAGGGCCATATTTGGACAAATTCTTACCACAAGTATGCCTGCGGCCTACCAGGCTAAACAACTCACCACCGCCACCCTGACCCCCCAACTCCACCCCACCCCCACCCCCCGCCCTGGCATTGAGTTATTTTTGACCATTACATTTCTGGTACTGTGGTTTAGTATTAATTTTACACAGGTCTGAATGGTGTACTGGGTACTGAAGGAAATATTCCTTTCAAAGGGCTGCTCCCCTTAATGTAACTAGGGAGCGGCCCAGCTAAATATGGTATCCTAAGTATACCCTTGTTGTTTAGTACAGTATGTCACTGTATGACAGTCCTAAGGTCCCAGAGAGAGTGTGAGCGCTACCTTCACAATTTATTGTAATTTTAAGAGTAAATAGTTCCCTTCCCTCAACTAGAAATAATAATTAGTAGATTTATTTCTTAGTTCTGGAAAGTAATCGCTAACGTCATTAAGTTTAGGGAAAGGTATCCCTATTATCTTTTCCTAAATCAAAGGGTTAGTCTAGTTATATATGGAAATCTGAACATATGTAATGAATCAGTTTTATATTCTGAGAGATGTTAGAATACAGATAATAGCCTTGAGAGAAAGCCTTTTGATTTATCGTATGTTTGGCAGGAGGGCAGAGAAAAAAGATTCTGGAAAAAAAAAAAAAGAGTAGGCCACGTGGTAGAGTTTTTCACTGTTTGGTGTCTTAGTGTGAAATAAGTCAAGGGACAGAACCAAAGAAAGAGGGAACTTCAGAACTTCAGAGGCGTTACATTCTTTTCCATCTTTTTTTTTTTTAATTTTTATTTAATTTTAGACTTTCTCCAAATGGGAGAGACCTGGACATATTTCTTAAAGAGCATGACCAAGTCTAACATTAAAATTATGATTAAAATGACATGTTCCAGTATTCTCACCAAATAGAAGATGAGAATTCCCAGAAAATAACATTAAGCATATGACTCGTAACAAACCATATGCAGAACATTGGCTCATTGTCAGGTTGCCAGGGTCTTATTGGAAGACAAAGTCCCTAGTTTTACCACACAGGAAAGTTTCCATAACTCAATCATTGGACTTGGGGGAGGGGGTTGGCTGGAGCAGGGACTTTTTACCAGATACAGAATGTTCCATGCTCTTTGCTGCCTCCTATTTCTGAGTTAACTTGATGTTTGACCTCAGAGTCGACTTGCCTGTGGCAAGAGAGATCATTTTAACCAGTGAGTAATTAAGTGCTTGAGTCTTGAGGATGTGTCTTGTTCCTTACCCTATGACAAGGAGTCAGAGTGAGCTGTGTTGGCCTGGACTTTTTCTTCTACAGAAAGAACATCTATTCTTTCGTTTTAAAATATATAATGGTTAATGTAGTTGATTCTCTTTGACTTTGATCACTATGAAATAATCAGAAAAGGTTATGGAAGTGTAAAATACAAATATTTGTATTAACTGAAAAAGGATACATTAAGTTTTAACGTCCCACCTGCTGAGACTCACTTGTGCACACTGACTTTAACATAATCGTCTGCAGTTTAGGTGAAAAACTTCTTTCTGGTAGTTTGTTATCTTCTCTTTGGACATGTAAATCTCCTATATTTTTATTATAGCTATTGGGAGTCATCATAGCAGATAAAGCAGAAACCCTGAAGTTAGACTGTATGAGAAATTGTCACTGTATTAGGGACTTACTGTTGACCGTAATTAGAGCATTTCCGTAGAATGATGAAAACTAAAATTGAATGATATTATATTACATGGAATTGTTGGTTAAAAGAAAAAGCAGAACAGGGTCATGCCTGACACATTTTAAGTGTTCTGTAAATATTTGTTGATGAGATGAATCCAGTCTTTCATTATCAGGAGCAAATGAATGTATACATTCATTCATTAAATTCATTCATTAATTAGAACTGTATTTTTAGGCTGAAGGAAAGACTCTAGTAAAAAGCTAGAGATGGAAAATAGAAATGAAAAAAGGGAAGGATGTGGGTTGGAAATCAGCATTTACTAAGAACCTGCTTTGCCAGATGCTTTACATACATTTTTACTGAATATGCATAACAAAACTCGTAAGGCACCATCATTGTGTAGATAGGGAAACTGAAATACAGAGAAGTTAAATTCATGTAAATGCAAGAGATGGAGATGGGATCCAGGAGATAAGATCAGAAACCGAAGTGGACTGATGATTTTCTTTAACCTCTGCTTCTTTCAAAACTGGAGTGAAGATTCTAAGATCTTCTGAGGTAGAAAGAGGACTATTGAGGGAGTGCTGAGAAAACAGTGAGGTAGTCTCCTTGAAGTCGGAGGTTTGAACGAGAGTGCCAGTTTCAAACGGCCGCTGTGTGACTTTGATAGGGAGTCGGCATGAGTCGTTTCTGTCCACTCCTTGCTCACACTCGCGTTCACCTTGTACGGCTGCACTGCTGCTGCAGACGGTTCTTGGAGGGAGAAACCTCCCGGCTTTTGTATTATAGGTTTAAATGCATCACCCTTCTTGATGAAGTTCATTAAGAACAGAGATCATGACTTTGTTTTTCTTCGTTATCTGCTGCATTTTGAGGCTTTCTGCCTAACTAATGTTGGAAAAACTAGATTGTTCTTAGTCGAGGTTGAATTCCCGTCAGCATTGTCCTTTTTTTCTCTGCTCACCCTCCTGCCACTTCGAATGACTAAAGTCAGTAAGTTTTTATGCCATCCCACCTTCAACTTAAAATTCTGCAAACTCTCCTTAATTCTTGATCTTTGGGTCTGTGGGTCCTATTGCTGATTTCATCCTTAGAATTCAGTGGGTCCTCAAGCCACCCACAAATGAATGTGTCACTGTATAAAGCTGCCACCAGTTTGCCATTTTCTAGAACTGAAATCAATCGATTTTTTTCACAGCGTTTTGTTTTGGCAGCCAATCACTTTTACTTGGTTCTTATAAACTGCTCCTTTAGTTCTGGCTTCACTCATTAGCATAAATGCCTGCTTGGCTCCTACCCCTCAGGTCTACATTCTGATTTGAGGTTTTGTTTTGAAAAGTGTCCCTTTAATGAGAGCATAATTCAGAGAGTAGCTACTAATTATAAGGAGGTTTTACCTCCATTCTGACACTGATAGAAAACAATTCCAAATGTTCAAAAGCAAGGGCAGTTGCAAATTCTGTTTTTGAAAATGCCTGTGATGGAAATACATTGTGAGCCAGCAGCAACAATACACCTGAGGTTTCTGGATAATGCAGTGGTCTTCCTTCTACACAGCCACTAAGAAACCGATGGTGTCATGTGTTTATAATACCCCTGAGCACACAGTGGATTAACTTGAGTACAAAAGAGGTTTAAATCATTTGAAAGGGACACAGATGTGAATGAAATTCAAGATGTTTTAATTCCAGATCCTGACGTTGAATCACAACGAATTTTAGACAGTGCCAGAGATTATCAACCCAAACTTTTATATCTGAGAAAGCCCTTGATTTTTTAGTGTAGTGCAGTTTTCATTCCGACTTTATTTTATGTCGGGGTACTCTTCCAAGATCCTGAGATATAAAGGAATTTGGTTTGGGTTCGGGCTACCACATTTCAGATCCAAAAGCAAGTAGAATACATCAGTTAACATTTTTTTCTTGTAATATATTAGCTTCAAAGATTCAGGTTCTCCATTATTACATGGGAAAATTAATAACCCTTTCATTCCAGTCATACAGAATTACAGGATCCCATTTTTACTGGGTTAATATAAGTTGATTTGCAGTTAACACTAGTTCATTTACTTGTCATATTCCTGGGTTAATTAGATATCAATTTGTTTCTCTCTTTTTTTTTCTGTCTCTAATCGCTGTGGGCTGGAAGGCTATAAATATTAATGGGCGCCAGCATGATGGCCTTTGGCTTCTTCAGAAAGATTGCATGATAAACCACACCCCCCTTCCTCCCTTCTCCAGAGCCGTCCACCTTATGACCGGTTCATTTGGAAGGCAATCTATCATTGTTGAATCAGGCCTGGAGTCTGAGATCCATTCTGAGTCACTATGAATAGAGCTCTAGTATTGGTTGGGCCCCAGGGAAACTGGTGGTTAAATACTGTGAGAATCTTTATCAGACAGGAAATGACAACTCATTAAAATACTAACCGTTAAGCCTGTTTAGATCACTGCGTGGGGGGGGGGGGTGGATTTAACTCTATAGTGTTTGGCTAAAATGTGCACATTTCTGGAAACAGAAAATTATTTATAAAACTTATCAAGAAAGGGAATTGCTGGGGGTGTACAGGGGCACACCTGGCTGGCTTAGTGGGTAGAGCATGTGACTCTTGATCTTGGAGTTGTGAGTTTGAGCCCCACATTGTGAGTAGTGTTTACTTTAAAGAAAATTTTTTTTAAAAATTTTTTAAAGAAGAAAGGGAATTGTTAGTCCATCTTCTTATTGAACTACCATGCTGTTGTTATTGCCTCTTATGTATAGAAGACAAGATAAGTATGTAAAGTGGCAGTGAAAGAAGAAGGAGCTTTTATTTTATCTCTGAAAATATATCCTACTAATACCTTCATTGTAAAATTCAGTCTCTTCAGCAGAACCACCTGTTGGCTTGAGTCTGCAGGAGACCAGTTTCCATTTAATAATAGGACTCTCTATTCCTGTTCTCCTGGGCCAAAGCCTAGTTGATAGAAGAATTCTCTGGAGTCGGAGGATAAATCTGATTTATTGATTTACATACAGTGATCCTCACTCAATCAAGAAAACTCCGAAGACCCCCCGATACTCATTTGAAATATAAGTAAAATTTAACCGAGGGCACCGAGTTTTAGTTTCTTGAGGTTTGACTCTCCAGATTCTTAACAGCTCTCTTTATAAATGACCTATTAGAAGTCAGGAAAAAAGAGACATCCAGTCTGCATCTTTACAGAAAGAGCTTTTTTTCTTTCTGATATATTCCCAAACAGTCCTGCACTGAATTGGTCTGCTTACTATACCTTCTTGGAAATAAGGTGTGATATTTATACCCCTCAAAGTTCAACTTCATGGTCTAAACCAGTGGTCTCCACCATCAGAATGGGACTGAAATAATAGAACTTCAATTTGTTTTGAACTTCTATTTATATTTATTTTCGCCTTCATTATTTTCTTTTTTTGTGTATTTTTGTTAAATATATAACATTGTACATATACATGTAACATTATACACATAAAATTTATATGACTGTACACACATGGAGCGTATAGTGTACCAAAGATCTGATTGGCACTCCCTCAGGCCACATGTCAGAAAATCCCATCTCGGGGCGCCTGGGTGGCTCAGTCGGTTGGGCAGCCAACTTCAGCTCAGGTCATGATCTCGCAGTCTGTGAGTTCGAGCCCCGCGTCGGGCTCTGTGCTGGCGGCTCAAAGCCTGGAGCCTCTTTCAGATTCTGTGTCTCCGTCTCTCTCTGCCCTTCCCTTGCTTATGCTCTGTCTCTCTGTCTCTCAAAAATAAAATAAACATTAAAAAAAAAAAAAAAAGAAAATCCCATCTCATGGAATACAGAAATCGACTAAGGAAACAGTGGGAGTTCCATGATACAAAAGGGGTTCACACTGGACCTGTTGCAATTTATTGTGTTTTTCTTTGCCCCATTAATCAGATTTATGATTCCTAGTTTTAATTCAACTAACCTTCACAAAACAGACAAGAAAAAAAGTTGCAGCATTGACATCTCCCTAGTATATGCCTATAGAAGTCAACCAACAAATTTAGAAATTATTACTTTTAATAAAGGACAAGTATGTAATGCGCCTTGACATACTCACTAATGATAACACAAACGCCATCATACATAAGTTAAGTAAATTTTTTTTAATTTAAGCTTTATTTTATCCTTTTTAATTTATATTTGTGTATTTTACTATTTGCATAAGTAATATATACATAGATTCAAAATGTTTACAAACCATTGGGCTAAGCTTCTCTGGCCTTAAAAGCTACTTCTTATGCTCAAAAAGTACTGGCACCATTAGTTTACTTCAAAAAAATCTCTACTGTGCTTCTGAATTATAACAGCAGTAGAATTGATTAATCCCTGACTTTTCCTTTCTTTAATTTTATCCTTGACCTTGAATTTTATTCTAAAAACATTTTTCTGCCATTTATAAGCTTTCAGAGGTTTGACTAATCATACCCTGAGAATGTTGTTTAGAAGTTATGATTAATCATCAGAGGGATGTTAAATAAATTAGCGTCAAAGTACAGCACAACTAGTGAAACAAAGGTAAAAACTGCATTGTGCCTGTAATTTTTTCTAAGAAAGATAAAGGCTTCTTACCCCGTAGCCTTACTAGGAACTGATGTCAGACCGTATATTTTCAGGAAAGCCAAGTGTAACTTTCACGATCACATCAGTGCTAAGATCCTCAAAAAAGTGGTTAAGAAAGGAGCAGAGCCTATATTAAATAAAACATTTACTGAATTGTACCCACTTAATTCCCCTAGACATTTTAACTGCTTAACCTTTATATTCGGCAGCCCTGTGTAAGTAAGGCTAAACAACAAGACAAATCAGTGTTTTTCAAGTCCATGTTATTTCTGTTATTAAACGCTATGCCCCAGTTTTATGGTGGCACATAGTAACAAAAACATACACCTGGCTGGAAAAATCCAAACGGAATCATGAACAGGAAAATTTCAGGTCTTCTCATAACAGTTCTTAGTGTGATGACTATCTCTATGATGGAGAAGAGATTGAAAGTTTTAATGGTATGTTTTTTATATCTGTTGAACCATTTTGTTTGAGTTACATAATTTGAAAGGAATCCCTTGAAAACAGGAATAATAATGACCAATAAATTTTTGGGATGAGTTGTGTGCCCAGGAATAACCAACAAAATGAAAATTTAAGCATTATGAAAAATAATCATACCACCCACTCTCTCTGCAGTCTCTCCCAATTGTGACGCTTCCTCTGGAAGATTTTCTGGCTTTTTGTGGTTCAGAGAATAATGCAGACCTTTATTTATAATAAGCCAATATGGGGAGAGTTTAAAGTATAGATTTATTTTCAGATAAATGTTTTCAGAAGCAGAGTCACAAAATGTAATAGAAACTACAGACAAAATAATAGATTTTGTTTGCATATTGGTCAGGGCCCTTGACAGAACTTTACAGAGAAGTTTGTCTTGTTACATACCTACTGAGGTGTGTAAGCCTGGCAAAATACTGTTCCCATGAAACCACTTTTCAAGCTCTGGGTGGGTTTGGACTTAACGTAGGTTTTTTTTCTTTATTTTATCTCATTTGTTTGCATTTTCTGAGGGTTTTCTTTTTCTTTATTAAAATCAGTAGCAAAAATTCAAAAATTGACATTAATTTGTTGGAAATTTGTTTTTTCATGATTTATATTATCTGAAACATGTTTGTATATGCCAAGAAGATAAATATCAAGATAATCACTATCCACAAAGCTTTTTCTGCCCACCATGTTGAAGGTCTACAGCAAGGAAAAGCAGATGAGATCAGTTTTATTTTGTTTGTTTTTTCTGTTTTTGTCGTTTGGGTTTTTTTTTTTTTTTTAAAGCTTTCTTGCTTAAAGAAAGTGGCTGTTTACAAGGCTAGTTTAAACATACTTAAGTCCCGTAGTTGACTGAAAAATCATTTTTTGTGTGTTTGTTCTCCTCCTACTGTATGTTCTTTTATATCACAAAACTATAATACTTTGAACTTAGTCAGACCTAATGGCAGACGGAGAACTTGCCCATTGACCACAGGTTAAAGATGACTCCTTGGCCAGGTGCACAGGGTACTTTGAGTCTAATGGCTTTCAGAGAATGGCATTTAAGCTATTTCCTAAGCCAACTGTAAAAAACCACTGAACTGGAATGCAAGTTATTCTTCATCCCCTCATATATGTACCTTAAATTAATCTTCAATGTCAGAACGGATTCTTCTGTCTGCTGCTTGAAAATAACTTGAGGGATGAGGTCATAGGCTGGTATTGTTTGCCTTCAGTGCAAGTTAAGAGTGACAGCTGTACAGAAGTATTAATAAAATATATTTATTTAAAAAGAGTGACAGCTGTAATTTCAGTTTTTATGTAGTCCATTACGAAATACCTTTGATGTTAATTAAGGGAACTCTAGTGTAATGTGCCCTGTATAAGCTGAGGCAACTGTGGCCTCAGCCATTGTTTGTAGAGCTAGAGCAATGAAAATAAAACTACAATTTTGATGAGTATATCAAGGGTAAGAGAATCTGACAATTAGTCATATAATAATTTATACTTATGTGGTTTTTTCTTTTTTCGGATTTATTGAGATCATGTGGCATTTGTTCATGAGAGTGTTGTTTAATATATCTTTTTTAATGTTTATTCATTTCTGAGAGACAGAGCACAAGCGGGGGTGAGGCAGAGAGAAAGGGAGACACAGGCTCCAGGCTCTGAGCTGTCAGCACAGCGCCCAACTCAGGGCTCGAACTCACAAACTGCGAGATCATGACCTGAGCCAAAGTCGGAAGCTTAACCAACTGAGCCGCCCAGACGCCCTTGCAATAAAAACTTTTAACTTCTCCATTCTCAACTGTTTTCTTAGGCTCTCATGAGAAACTACATAGATACATCTCCCACCCCACCAAAAACTCTTCAAAGCGTGTCGCACTATAGCATCTTCAAAAACTAATCTCAGCGTTAGCCCAAGATATTGGTTTGAAAATTGCACATCACTAAATGTAAATGTGTAATGACATATATTCTCTCTCAGCTAGAGTGTAGCTCTTAATGGACTTAACAATGGCAGCCTTTTAACTTGAGATTATTTCAAAGGGAGTCTAGAATGATTGTTGCTGGTCCCTTCCTCATTCCCCTCAACCACAGGACAAAAAAAGTAGAACCTTTCTAACATGTGGGTCTTCGTTCTTCATTTTCTCTTTCAACAATGACCCAAGAATGGACCCCAAAAATTATTTGAGGGAAACTGTAAGCCTTATTTCTGTTTAACCCCAGTCTAAAGTTGGAAGTCTGAAGAAAGAACAAGGCCCATATGAGGGAATCCAACTCTTGAAGGACATCAAAAAGAGAATTTTCAAGTCATTTCTTGTATAATCTTGCTGTTCACAGTAGCTACAATTATTTCAGCCTTTATAAATAAAAGATGTGTTTTAACCTTAAAAAAACACAGTGGCTTGACACTGGCTATCCTTGGAAGTTTAAAAACAATGATATAGGGTATCGTTATTTTCTTAATTGTTATTTATGTATTTTTGAGAGAGGGAGCAGGGGAGGGGTAGTGGGAGAGGGAGGCAGAGAATCCCAAGCAGGCTCTGTGCTGCCAGCTCAAAGCCTGACACGGGATTGAACCCACAAACCGTGGGACCATGATCTGAGCCAAAATCAAGAGTCAGACACTCAAACCCACTGAGCCAGCCAGGCGCCTAGCATATTTTTTTTAAGGGTGAATAAGAATTGACTTCTGAAGTAAAGTTCCGTCTGGCTGGTTCAGTCAGAGGAGCATGTGACTCTTGATTTCAGGGTCATGAGCCTGAGCCCCATGTTGGGCGTAGAGATTACTTAAATAAAACTTCAAAAAAAAATAACGAGAAAGTTTGTCTTCTCATTGCCCTGTTGTCATCAGAATCATCACTGATAAACAGCAGCACAGCTCAGACACCTCTCTTCTGGTTTCCCCCGTAACGTAGAGCTACTTAAAAGTCCGTGAGAGAGAGACTGAGTCTGAGGCTGCAGGTTAAGAAAGAGACTTTGCCCATCTCCGTCTTTCCTGGCTGTCCAGATGGGTCTGCTGGGCGGATCAGAGCAGTCGTGGCCTCTGCTGTGTCCGTTCAGCCCTTTCTCCAGCCCTTTCTCCAGATCCTTCAGTGTTTATTAAAGGGCCTTTTTGACAGCTTCACCCCACACCGATCTCTCCTTTCTTTCTCCAGTTCCTCTGGAATACATCTTCTGTACCCCCAAAAAATTTAGTATTGATTTGTAAATACTTTTGTCCACCAATCAGTTTGTGTGCGCCTGCGTGTTCTGAATCTCCATAGTGATTTTAAGTTCCGTGTGGGCACGAACTATTTCTTGCAGTTGTTTTGTTTTCCTTTAGTGCCTGTTAGGATGTCAGACACAAAATAAGGAGTCCGTCAGGGACTCGGTGGCTGATCCTTAAGAGGATCAAAGAAAAGCGTCAGCCAGGAGTTGTGTGTGTGTTAACTTCTGGTAAATGTGGTAGCAAAAAACTTCTCTTCCTCTGCTCCTCTGCTTTTTGTTACAGAAAGCAGTCACTGAGTTGTTCTAGAAAAAAGGAGGTGAAGCTAGTACTTGTAAGGGAGCACCTTCGGCGCTGTTGCAAACACATTCTGACACACCTTTTGCTGGCCGCGGGAGGTTGGGCTCACCTACCTTTTAGCGCCGTTACGGCAGATGAGAAAGTAAAAGATGCAGAAAATAGAGACGTTTGGTTTTCTAAGTTGCCTCAAGTTACCGTTTAAAAAAAAAAAACAACGCCTGCAAGCATTTCTAAAACGGGCTCCTGGTCGCTGGTCGCCAAACCGGTTCAGCAGCACTGCCTCCACGTTTTGTGGGTGAGAGGGAGCTCCGAGTGTGGAAACTTATCAGAGATCCCGGCCCCAGTCATTTCAGAACAAGTTGTTTAGTAATGTACTGTAGTTTCTGTGCAAACCGTCTACCGTAAACCACGGAGTGATTCAAGGTGCATAGTTCCTTCTTTGTTCCTTTGTTAATCACTGACTTCTGACTAGTGGGAGGTGCCTCCCAAATTTGCTAATGCATTCTTTTTGGATCAGGATGACGCACAGATTGTCCTAATAAGGACTTAGATTGAGAAAGGACCGCCCCCCCCCCCCCCCCCCCGAGAAGATGGGACAAGTCAGAGAGAGGGCGGGCAGTTTCTTTTTCAACTAGGGATGACACAAGCATAAGTCATTTCCTTATTAATCGGTTCAAACCAGTTCTTACAGGAACTGGTGGTGATAAATGCGGGACTTCTCAGAAGTCATTCATTTTATTCTTTGTGCCACAGCAGCGTGCGGCATCAGCCTAGCTGGCCTCACTCTGAGCGTGAACTCTTCTGCCGGACAGGGCTCAGCTCCTAGTTTCTCCCAAACATGCTGGGGGCAGAGATTGTTCTCCTAGAAGGGGCTGTTAAAGGATCCGTTGTACCCACTGAAAAGAGTTCAGAGGATTTTGCCGGTTCTTCTGATTGTTGGTTTTGTTTTGTTTTTTCCTCTTTCTGTCCAATCCCTGCTTTTTGAGTCCAGGTGGTAAGTGGATTTTTCTTTAACATTTTTCTTGCTTTTCTTCCCAAATGTATCTTTTTCCTTGGGTCATCGTACCCTGCTTCCAGTGCTGTCCCCGGCATAGGTCCATCCCTGCAGAAGCCATTCCAGGAATACCTGGAGGCCCAGCGGCAGAAGCTTCACCACAGGAGTGAAATGGGCACACCGCAGGTGAGACTTACTCTTTTCTTCTCTCCCCCCCGCCGCCCCCAGTCTCAGGCAGAAATTATACTCCCAGCACTCCCTGGCATTTTTAGGCAAATAGAGTAGTTTGTCCGTCTTCAGTGACCGAAGTGGAGGCTCTATTTACGCTGTGCCGGGAAACTGGCTTTGTCTAAATCAGAAATTTCCGTTTTGTGTCTATCTTCCCCAAAAATCAAAGGGAGGGCTAATGGAAAATGATGGATCTGTTATGTAGATTGAGTTGTTGCCTTGATCTTAAATGATTTATTAGCAAATCTACTTCCCTAGCGGATTAAAAACTTAAGTTTTGTAGTATTTCATAGCATAACAGTATGTGGCTGAGGTCACTTGACTGTCTCCATTTTTGCCCTATTTTTTTCTTTTCCGAGATGGGAAAATAATCTTTTTTCTTTTAATAAACCAAGGCTCTTCACGTAGCCGAACTTAAAAACTTGAACTTGAACTAAGCCCGCCTTTTCTGTAGACACTTCTGTGGCAAAGGGAAGTGACCAGAAGGACATGGGTGAGCAGTAACCTGAAATGGGAAACTGGAAGGAAGCAGAGTTGTTGGATGTTTTTCCGACGGCCTTACGCTCTGTGTGGCCCTTTGCTGCCCTCAGTTGACCAAACGTGACTTCAGAAATCGAGGGCGTATTTTAAAAGCTGCTCCGGCTGCTGGAACGGTGTGTCACTATCTGGACGCCGCTCTCCACGAGTATCTGCATGGCGACTTCATAGAGCAGAATCGAATCAAACATTTTATTACGTCGTAAAAAAGGCGACCGCGCACCGTCCCATTCTAAATTTTTTTTTTAATGTTTATTAAAACAGAGACAGAGAGACAGAGCATGAGCAAGGGAAGGGCAGAGAGAGAGGGAGACA
Organism: Paguma larvata; assembly: GCA_030068075.1. Classification (NCBI taxonomy): domain Eukaryota; kingdom Metazoa; phylum Chordata; class Mammalia; order Carnivora; family Viverridae; genus Paguma; species Paguma larvata. The sequence continues at coordinate 55,834,964 of CM057843.1, forward strand.
CAGAATCTGAAGCAGGCTCCAGGCCCTGAGCCATCAGCACAGAGCCCGACTCGGGGCTCTGATTCACAGACTGCGAGATCATGACCTGAGCTGAAGTCAGCCGCTTAACCGACTGGGCCACCCAGGGCGCCCCGCACCGTCCCATTCTAAACCATGTGAATCAACATTGACTTTACGTCTGACGAAGCGAAATCTGAATAATTGGGTGTCGGAAGGCCAGAACATAGACTTCAGGGTATCTAGAGACACAGGCTTTCTCCTTTTCATTGTTTAGACTTGATAGCTTATAAGCCCCAAGTTCTCTCATCATTTTTCTTTAAATACTGTAAGTGATGATCCCCCTTTTACTCCTGAACTAATGAAGCATTTCTCGCGGGTTGTTCTGCCTTTATTCCTACAGGGAGAAAACTGGCTGTCCTGGATGTTCGAGAAGCTGGTGGTTGTGATGGTGTGTTACTTCATCCTGTCCATCATTAACTCCATGGCACAAAGTTATGCCAAACGAATCCAGCAGCGGTTGTACTCAGAGGAGAAAACTAAATAAGCAGAAAAAGGTTCTGCTGGCAGAAATTAGAACGGATGAGTTCTGCCTTAAATTGGGAGGACTCCAAACCAGGAAGGGAAATTCCCGTTTCCAACCTATATCAATTTAAAAAAAAAAGTGTTTTTTTTTGTTTGTTTTTTTTCTTTCTTTTTTTTCTCCTGACAACAGTTTAGTCCGTATTTTGCACTGACACACGTTTCCTTTGTGTGTTAAGGTAAGGTATCCCCCCTCGATGCAACCCAGCTTGTGTTTCGTTCGGGGGGAGTGTGATGTTCGGCAGCAAACTTAACAGTTCCCGGCCTTTTCTTTGTGACTTGCAGAAGGCCCACGTGGTACAATTAAAGAATTCCGGACACCAAAAACTAGTTCCTAAGTATGTTGAATATGTCAGGCCTTTTAGGCTTGTCAGAAATGACTCCTTTGTTTTCGTAAGTCATTAAAATGTGTATGATTTATGCTAGATTGGGTAACGGTCTTGCATGTCTATCATGGTAAAATTTAATATGCCGCCCTGCCCAACCCTTCCTCTCCTACCTTAAAAAAAAAAAAGGCCATTTTATGATGCATTGCACACCCTCTTGGGAAACTGATCTTTAAATTTCGAGACAGTATAAGAAAATTCTGGTTGGTGTCTCACGAAATGAGCTGGCACCATTTTTTATTCTGTATATTTAGAATGAAGTCATGAACAAACTTTATAAAGACATCTTTGATCATTCCAACATTGTGTCCGTTTTCTTGAGCGTTTTGATTTTTTTACTTCCCTTTAGCTGCTACCAACTGAGGGCCGGCTTTGCCAAACCCACCTACAACCATAGTTTCTTCAGCCTTCGTTTATTTGCACGTAGGAGCCACCACTGAGGCACTTTCTTGTTAACCTGGAATTGGGCAGCCCGCCACACGCTGCTGAAGCGGCACCTAGGGGTTGGCCTAGCGAGGGGTTTGTGAAAACAGAAATGAAAGTATACGAATTAAAGGGCACTGGAGAGAGAAATAACTCATTTTAAAAAAAAAAAAAATACACTTTCTCCTGTCTGTGTTAATTTTAGCTCAGCATGTGCTCTGGTTTTGACAGAAGTTTACTTTTGGAATGTAACCTAATTTTCTTTCCTTTCTTCAGTAAGTGTTAACGTTCTTTTGTGATTTTTCTTTTGGGATGTTTCCGGGGTTGTGAACTTGGTCGTTTTGTTTTGCCTGGGCGGAAAATAAACGATCTCACTTTTTTTCTTTAGGAAAATCGTTTCTGACATTATGTTAAGAGTAGTATTGGGTTTAAATTGCAGCAGGCCAGAAGCGCCTGGTGGTTTTATCCAATCCTGCCTGCCTGAGTGTCTGCCTAGTTTGCCGCCCGTCGCGACATCTCCGTGGCTGTACCACCTTGTCGGGTAGCTTATCAGACTGATGTTGACTGTTGAATCTCATGGCAACAGCAGTCGATGGGCTGTCTGACATTCTGGTATCTCTCATCTGACCATCCCTATCAAATATTCCCATTTAAACATTACCTAGTCTCATGGTTGATGATAAAAAAAAAAAAAAACAAAACTCTGGTCCTTACGTGTAGTGGCACTTCGAATCTTTTATGCCATGATATTGCAGCAATATCGAGAAGATTCTATGGAAAATTGGGATGGTCTCCATGACCACAGCTAAATAAAGGACAAACAACCTGCCTTGTGGGTTTTGAAAAGGTTATTATTCTTAACCGTCTTTTTGTTTTCTGCTCAGGGACCTTCTGGTAATGACTGTTCCTTTATTTGAGAAGCAGTACCCAGGTGTTTTATGTTAAATAGATTCACATTAACCAACATAATTTCTTAGATTCTTTAGGTTTAGCATAAATTTCTAAGTCGGCTTCCAGTTGTGTTTCATCTCTTTCACCTGCATCTTATTTGGTGTTTGAAGAAAGGAAAGAGGAAATCCAGTGTGAATTGTACTCTATGTGCTAAATCTTTTCGGTTATTGGTAAACTTATCTCGGGGGTACAGGGTTTAGGAAAAAAGAAACGTTTCTTAGACTGAGGAGCTAAGTAATACATTGGACTCGTGGTGATGGTTCATTCATTCACTCTTTCAAATGAATTTGCTTCGAAAACAAATGAAGAACAGCTGCCCCTTTCCTCCACAAAGTGTTCAGGTGTGGCCTGTGGCACGCGATCCTGCTGGATTCCAGCTGGAGCAGAATGGCACCCTTCTGTTCCAGCGGCTCGTTTGTCCCTTTCTCGTGTCCACCAAAGTGGACACAGACAACAACTCCATAATCCCAGAAACAAACCTAGTTGGTGCCAGGTGGTGGGAGACTGGGGAATTTGTAAGTGGATGGCTTGATATTCCTGCAAATAAAGAAAAGGAGGGGTGCCTGGGAATTCTAATTCCGTCTAATTTGTTTAAGTGTCATTTGGTGCCTTAAAATTCTGTGGTACTCTGTCGTGTCTCAACTCCACACAAGCAGTACAGTACGCTATAAGGCAGTACATCCTCGGTGTCTGCCTTTACGGACTGAGGAGTACGTCCCAGGCAACGGTGTCATGTGGGAAACGGGCGGTGCTGAAGGAAGGGGAGGTTTCTGCTTTCATTCGGACGATGGCCACTCCTCATGCTCTAAACACGAGAACAAGGTGCGGCTGGAGCGCAGTTCCGAGCGGCCCTAGTTCAGTAGGTGCGCGTCCCCCATCTGTCCATGCCCACTGTGCTGGCCGGGCCGCGGCAGGTCCCCAGGAGGCCCGACTCCACTCCACCACTCAACAGTGATTCCTCTGAGGACAATTAATCCGTTAAGCTAATTAGAACAGCCGATTGTCTTGGGCCCGGGGTTGGACTGTGTTCTGACTGACCATAAAGAGCTCAGAGGAGCGCCCAGCCTTTTACAGTGGAAAAGCTTTCCACAGATTTTGAAACCCACCCGCCTCCACGTGCAACCGTCTCCGTGACTGATGGCTTACAGCTCTGCCTCTAATATGTGACTTTGAGAAAGCCTTAAACTCTCAGCCTCAGTTCCATCTCTAGAAGTAGAAATAGGGGTCGCCTGGGTGGCTCCGTCGTTTGAGCACCGACTTCGGCTCAGGTCATGATCTCACGGTTTGAGTTTGAGCCCCGTGTCGGGGTCTGTGCTGACAGCTCAGATTCTGTCTCTCTCTCTCTCTCTCTCTCTGGCCCTCCCCTGCTCACACTCTGTCTCTCTGTCAAAAGTAAATAAACATTTAAAAAAAATAGAAATAGGCAAGTTGTCGTAATGATTAAATTGGATAAAATGTAAAGTACTACCATAAATGCTGGTGTGTTCTGTTTTTAATTCGTTAAAGACCATATTTGATACACACGCAAGAATTTTACATTGCATTTACTCCGAAAACATGTTTTTATTTAGTAGGCTCTACTCCCAATGTGGGGCTTGAACTCACAACCCCAAGATCAAGTGTTGCATGCTCTAAGACCGAGGCCAGCCATGCGCCGAGAATACACGTTTTTAAACACTCCCCGCAGGTGTGCCCTTGTTTTGATGTAGATACGCTCTGTCTAAAGGAGTTAAACCCAAATATAAATTAATTAAGAGAAAGGCAGAAATTAAGGAACCAGTTGACTTGACAAAACCAAAACCTTGTTAAATCTAAAAATAACCCCCCAGTGGCAACTTAAAGCACAAAGCACAGATACACAAAATTTGCTATAAAATAAAATCCCCCTGGGTGACTCAGTCGGTTGAGCGTCTGACTTTGGCTCGGGTCATCATCTCGTGGTTCGGGAGTTTGAGGCCCTTGTCTGTGCTGACAGCTCGGAACCTGGAGTCTGCCTCAAATTCTGTGTCTCCCTCTCTGCCCCTCGCCCACTCACACTCCGTCCCTGTCTCTCTCTCTCTCTCTCTCAAAAATAAACATTAAAAAAAATGCTAAAAAAATCTAGAAGGTAGAGGGGAAAAAAGGACTATTCGCTTTTACTACCTTGTTAGAAATGCTCCATCTAGAATATCCAGTGAGGGTCGCTGCGTACAGTGAAACCAGTTTAAAAAGTTGGCATGCGGAACCTTCCTCAGTAGACCTAAAAGTCTTCATTTCGTTGGAGATCAAAGAATATTGGTTTGTTTTATTTGTACATAGTTATTAATGAGCTCACAAAAAGAACAACCTAAGCAGGAATTTATTATTTCTTTTAAGTAGGCTCCACACCCAATGTGGGGTCGAACTCAAAACCCTGAGATCAAGAGTCGCATGCTCTACGGACCGAGCCAGCCAGGTGCCCCTAAGCAGGAGTTCGGGAGCCATTTTTGAAAGCCAAGTAGCCACTCCATTTCTAACTGACACTGATCAGAGCTTCTCGGGCATTCATAAAACATGGTAAGTGAAATGCAAAGCAAAAAACTTGCATCTGAAGTGTTTGTTCCTTTATTCTCAAAGACAACAAGAAAAGAAAGCACATAAAGTACTTGAACGTTCTCAAAGCAACTGAGTCATTTGCGTCTGGTAGTCCAGGCTTAGGTTCCTGCCCTTCCCAACAAGGCCAGGAGTTCACCTGAGGTAAGGCGTTTGCCTTGGGGGTGAGGCCTTGAATTGCAGCAAATCACCTGCATGTATTTGCATATGCAACCGGTACTCATAAAAGGGATTGTAATAAAAACCTGTTCTGGACAGCCGCTTACTCATTGCCCGTAGAATTGCGTGCCGCGATCGGCAGGTGCCAGCCCTTTGCTCATTCTCTTTGACCTACTAGCCTTGCACAGTTTGCTGTGTGGGTGTTGATCCGACTAAATTAAAAGAAAAAAAAAATGTACTTTCGATGGCCCCCACTCTCCACCCAGACACCCTGGATTCATTCGCGATCTAGGATTCTAATTCTGTAGCTGGGAGGCTCGCCCGAGAACTGCGGCCCAGCGTGAGTCAGTTGTAAGTGGCTGGCTGACTCGATGGGAACAGAAATGAAATGCAGCTAAGACGGTTTGTCAGCCAAATCCACGAACGTGTGGCTTTTGGAAACCTCGGCCATCTGTTCCTTTTAATTTAAAATAAACTTTTTTTAAAAAGCACAACGCTGCTTGGCTCCTTGTTTCTTTGTGTCAACAGCAGTTGCCGCTCTCACTTCGGACGCCTAGAAATCCGGAGAAAATTAAGAATCTTTCGGCCACACTTCCAACAGAGTGGAGGGGAGGAGAGGGTTTTACTGGACAGAGTCTGGAAATCCCCTTCAGGGGTGATCAGCCCAGGTGTGCGACCCGTTTGTTAACTATTTCCAAATGACTCAAAGGACAGAAGGAGGGCTTGGATGCCCTCCAGCAGCACTCCTACAATGTAGTCTTTATTTGCATTGGAAACCACATTCCTGAATTCCCGAGGGGAAGGCGCTGGCTTATTCTGGGCATCTTTAACTAAAAGGGACCGAGCCTTTTCAATGAGCAGTCCCTGCTTGCTTTTGAGAGGTTCCAGCGGGGGGGGGGGGGGGGGGGGCATCTACAACTTGACTCGATGGCTTTCTACCTCAAGCCCTCGAGAAAGGCCTTGGCGGAAGGAGGCCTTTCTGAGCCACTCTGCTCTCCTCCCCCCAACCTCATCCCAAATGTGTCATTTCCCTTTGTTGCCACGTATCCCCTTGAGGGGGGATAGACCGTGAGCAGCTTTTTCCTTCAGACCCAGCCCGACAGTTGCTTAATTGTGTCCCAGCCTGTTTCCGATGGGGGGGCGGGGCACAGTTTCCGTGGAGTGCGGCAGTTTGAGATTCGGAGATGCTTCTGCCCTTCCGGGAAGGTGGGACAGGACTGTGGAGGTTACCCTTCTCTTCCTGCGGCCCCCGCGTTCTGTTGGAAACAGAGCTGCGGGGGTTCACCCCTCTGCGGGTGAAGAGGCCTGCGCGCCAGTCCTCCAGGGGCCGTGTTGTTCTCACCCTCTTTTCATTAGTCTAAAAAAGAAAAAAAACGAAAGCTGAGATGAGAGGAGGCCTTTCTCGGCCTTGCCTTTTTCAGTGCGCCTCCCAGCCCCTGGGGAGGCCCTTTCCCTTGAGTGACAGGCCCAGCCCCCTGACAGCCGCCAAAACGTCTCTGCCTCACGTCACAGAGGCCAGGCTCTCGAGGCTCTCCGGACACCTCCGCTGCATCCTGACCGTGGTGGCCAGTCCCTTCCCACTCCCGTGTCCCTTCTGCGGTACATTCCTGCGCACAACCCCGTGACACCGGCAATCAGGATCGGCTCGCAGGAACCTCCTCTGGAGCGCCCTTGCCCGGGAAGTGCAGTGGGTCACCGTGACCGGGACCGTGATGGTTTGATTGCCTTGTCACCCGGCACCGTTTCCAGTGGTGGTTTGTAGTGTTAAGTATTAAAGTCCTTAACAGGGGCGCCTGGGTGCCTCAGTCGGTTGGGCGGCCGACTTCGGCTCAGGTCATGATCTCGTGGTCTGTGGGTTCGAGCCCCGAGTCGGGCTCTGTGTGGACAGCTCAGAGCCTGGAACCTGCTTCTGATTCTGTGTCTCCCTCTCTCTCTGCCTTCCCCTGCTCATGCTCTGCCTCTCTGCCTCTCTGTCTCTCAAAAATAAGTAAATGTTAGGGGCACCTGGGTGGCTCAGTCGGTTGAGCGTCCCGACTTTGGCTCAGGTCATAATCTCACGTCTGTGAGTTCGAGCCCCGCGTCGGGCTCTGTGCTGGGGGCTCAGAGCCTGGAGCCTGCTTCGGATTCTGTGTCTCCCTCTCTCTCTGCCCTTCCCCTGCTCATACTCTGTCTCTATGTCTCTCAAAAATAAGTAAATGTTAAAAATAAAAATAAAAAGTCCTTAACAACCCCCTGAGGAAATTAAGGCAGAGGAGTTGAGTAGTTAGCTGTGGGGAGAGAGGAAGCCGAGAAAGGATTCAAACCTAGGCATTCCGGCTCTCAACCCTCTTCAGTTCTCCAGAAAAGTCCGTCGGTACCAAAGTCCAGGCTCGTTACCTACGGACGTGTTTCATCTTGGGATCGCAAGTAGGTGATGAAGAGAGAGAGACCACAGAAAAAAGTCGGTGCTATTGAAATAGAGGAGCGGCCTGGGTGCTTCCCTCTATGTTGGGGCGGAAACGCCGGCTCCATCCCTCGCCCTCCTGAGGAGGCAGGTTCCCAGAGTGGTGTTGGCGAGAACTGTGATTACAGAGCAATTTCTGTTTGGACAGATCTTCTTCTCTTTCAAAGCACTTTCACATCTTAAATTGTATTTGATCTTCACAACAAGCCTATGAGATCGAGCCGAGACTGGGGGGGGGGGAAACATTTTTAAATTCACTTTTTTGGGGCGCCTGGGTGGCGCCGTCAGTTAAGCGGCCGACTTCGGCTCAGGTCATGATCTCACGGTTTGTGGGTTCGGGCCCCGCGTCGGGCTCTGTGCTGATGGCTCAGAGCCTGGAGCCTGCTTCGGATTCTGTGTCTCCCTCTCTCTCTGCCCTCTTCCTGCTCACGCTCTGTCTCTCGTCTCAAAAATAAATGTACATTAAAAAAAAAATTAAATTCACTTTTTTAAGTGATAATTTCTTTTTCTTTCTTTCTAATTTTTTAATGTTTATTCCAAGAGAGGGGGGTATGCCAATGGGGGAGGGGCAGAGAGAAATAGAGGGAGACAGGGGATCCCAAGCAGGCTCCTCACTGTCAGCACAGAGCCCGGAAGCGCGGCCGGAACCCGCAAACTGTGAGGTCGTGACCTGAGCCAAAACTCAAGAGTCGGACGCTTAACCGACTGAGACACCCAGGTGTCCCGAATTCACTGTTTAAATCTCTACCGGTTTGAGGTACTGTGGGGAAGAGGCGACACTAGGGACAGTAATCTTCGCCCTCCAGGAGCTTCCGGTCTTCTTAGGGGAGCTGCGCATGTCTGCCGGGAACTGCGACGCAAGGCGCATGTCTGCCGGGAACTGCGACGCAAGGCGCATGTCTGCCGGGAATTGCGACGCAAGGCGAGGTGAGTGGCGACGGAAAGAGCAGCGAGGGTGGGGAGAGGGCAGGTGTCCTGACTGGAAGGCCCCGTGAGACAGCGGGAGGGCGCAAGCGGGAGAGCTCCGTGCAGGGCAGTAGACGAAGAGCCGAGGGGCGCCCGGGGGGCTCAGTCGGTTAAGCGGCCAACTTCGGCTCAGGTCATGATCTCCTGGTTCGTGAGTTCGAGTCCCGCGTCGGGCTCTGAGCTATCAGCACAGAGCTGGAGCCTGGAGCCTGCTTCAGAATTTGTGTCTCCCTCTCTCTCTCTCTCTGCCCCCACCACCCCAGTTCGTGGTCTCTCTCTCTCTCTCAAAAATAAATATTAAAAAAAAGAGAGAAGAGACGAGACCAATGAGCCACCCCCCTAATGTCAGTCCGCCCACCTGTCACTCGCTGCCTTAGCCCCGTTTAAGGCACGTACAGAACTCACAAAGTAGTTGATCTGTTTTCTTGTTTTTGCTCGCTTCCTTCACCAGAGCGTAAGCCCCCCGAGGGCAGGCCCTGGCGTGCCCCCCCCCGCTATTGGCCCGGGGCCGGCACTCCGCAGTAGGCTCGCGGTGCTTGCTGAGTGAATGTTGCAGCGGTCCGGGAGGAGTAGCGGGGGAGAGTCAAGGACAGGCAGGACAGGCTCCTAAGCCAAGGCGCCAGGGCGCTAGGCGAGTTCGGAGGAAAGGTCGAGAAGGAACCCGAGAAGACAGCAGTGCTGACCCGTGGCCAAGCCCGGAATACAGGAGGCGGAGCAAGAAGAGGAAACGGGGTTCTGTTCTGAACGTGGCACCCAACAGGATACTGGCTCCGACCCCGGGTCTGTCTCAGGGTTTCTAAGTCCAAAATTTGTGAATGTGCTCTCCATTTAGACCGCTCTGTGACTTCTGTCAGAGGATAAACTGGACGTTTCCAGAGAAGTCTCTGGAGTACTATGTCCTTGGTACTTTTCCATAAGTGAGCGTCTGAGCCTTCACTTGTTATGTAGCACTGTTCTTCTAAAGATGGCACGGTGACCAGACCTCGGGGCCACAGGAAACTGCTTTAAAATTCCTCCCCCCAGTTGTATCCTGCTTGCTCAACGAATGGCTCCTCCCTGTGAGAACTGGGAGGATGGTGATTCCTGGATAGATTGTCTTTATAAGGAGAAAAGTCTGGCAATGGGATTTCCTGTGTATTTGTCCTGGAATCCAAGATTCCAGTCATGCTAGCCTAGACGGCAGTGGCAGCCACCTAGAACCCAGATGTCATAAGCTTTCCCGAGTAAATATGAGGGCATCCACCCAACCGCCCTTGGCAAGCCAAAAGGCAGAATCGCGGCTCTATTACACCTTCTAGAGCATGTGGTCAAGGCTGCTTTCCATTTGGCTGCTTTGGTGCTGGGGTTGTTTACATGTTTCAATAAATGAGTTCTGCTTATTGAAGTTGGCTGGCTCGGAGTTCAGAATAAATGACATATGACCACAATTATACCACTCACCAGGATCAGCAGAGTTCAGAAGGAGAGGTTTGCTTGTGTAACAATCCTTTGGTGCGGAAGAGAGGACTTTAGTAGAAAACTTGAGTATTCTGTTCTCAGGTAGGGGCCCGGTTGTCGAAACCTGGGGGAACCGGGATTTCACGGATCCTGGCTTCCCGATGGCATCAGACAGAAAGAGATGCCTATAGTAAAGGCACGTATGTGGAAGTGCTTTGCATAATTTCGGAAGAAAAAAGGAAGCTGAAAATAGTGCTTTTTAAATTTTTTTTTTTAACGTTTATTTTTGAGAGACATAGGGACAGAGTATGAGCAGGGGAAGGGCAGAGAGAGAGGAAGACACAGAATCCGAAGCAGGCTCCAGGCTCTGAGCCATCAGCACAGAGCCCGACGCAGGGCTCGAACTCACAGACTGTGAGATCATGACCTGAGCTGAAGTCGGCCGCTTAACCAACTGAGCCACCCAGGTGCCCCAATAGTGCTTTTTAGAAAAACGTAGAGATCGAAGAAATTTTCAGACGCTCTCCATTTCCTCTTCAAACATAAAGAATCCATTGGAGCATCAAAGACGTCCCTGGTCTCAGCACGGAGGGAGGATAAAGTTCTTTCACGCAGCAGTGCTTGACTGGCTCCGTCAGTGGAGCACACGACTCTCGAATTCAGGGTTGTGAGTTTGAGCCCCACGTTGGGTGGAGAGATTACTTAACAAAAAACCTTTTTTTAAAAAGTGCTTTCATACTCAAAATCTGCCCTAACTTTTAGTGTACTTTTTAGGCTGCTGTCAGACGTACGTGTGTGTGTGTGTCTGTGTGTGTCTGTGTGTGTGTGATATAGTCTTCCTTGTGATAGGCAGTGTTCATGTTGAGGGCATGTTGAGATAGTAGGACCCCAAAGGTAGTCTTTAATTTTCCCCTTCCTCCTGTTTGTTCCCTGAATGTACACGGAACATCCTAGAATTCCCACACCTGTTTATGTGATAATTTACCGAACAACGATGCTGCTTACTGCTCCCACCCGTCGTGGCTGCCTTCCGATTCGTTTGACTTATTCCTTCATTCTTCAGACTGTCTCCAAATGTTAACATCCTTTTAAAAATCATTTGGGTTATTTTATCTTACGTTGGATTTTTTTTAAGTTTTTTTTATTTTGAAAGAGAAAGAGAGAGAGAGAGAATCCCAAGCAGGCTCCGTGCTGTCAGCACAGAGGCCCACATAGGGTTCAAACTCACGTACCTTGAGATCCTGACCTGAGTCAAAATCAAGAGTCAGACGCTTAACTGACTGAGCCATCCAAGCACTCCTTACATTGGATTTTTAAAGCCTTGTTTAAAATAAGAATATACAGGACACCTGACTGGCTCAGTTGGAAAAGCATGACACTCTTGAGGGTTATGAGTTTGAGCTCCACGTTGGGCGAAGAGATGACTTAAAAAGACAAAACTCGAGCAAAAGAAACGCATAGTCTAAAAAGGGAAATCTTCTGAGAAAGATCCTCCCCCAGAGAAATAACTACGAAATTCAGTGTGTATCCGTCCTTTCAGGCCTGCTCAAAAACACTCTGAGCTTCCCCTTCTTCTTGGTCTTGGGGGCCGGGCAGTGGGGGGCAAAGCAGGAGCAACCGGAACACTGGGTCCTGTCTCTCATCTGTATCCTCAAGTCAGTGATAGACTGCTCCTTCTCTGTCTTCCTCTATAAAACTAAACACAACTGTATAGACAAATCCGTGTGTTTTTCATAACATTTAACAGTCATTTCTGTTTGTCTTGGCTACTGCAGCATACATAAAGGGAACAGTGGGTGTGGCCAAACTTCAGGAGGCTGGGAGTCCCAGGACTGGCTTAGATTTTAGACAAGGACTCACAGAGTCCCTTCATTCTCAATACATTGAGTTTATATTGTTTTAAGTGGCTCTTAACTATATAAGATGGCTCAGAGGCAAAATATATTTTTTCAGTTTATTTATTTCGAGAGAGAGAGAGCACACGTGCGGGAGAGGGAGAGAGAGAATCCCAAGCAGGCTCTGCACTGTCAGCACAGAGCCTGGTGCGGGGCTTGAACTCACAAACCATGACCTGAGCTGAAGCCTAGAGTGGGACACTTAACCGACTGAGCCACCCAGGTGTCCCGAGACAAAACATCGTTAATTATATTTGTATTCCAGGTCCTCAGTTTTATCAGTTGTGAGAGCCGTTGATAATAAGTGAGCTTTAATGGGCTTCGCTGTGTGCCTCTAGTTTTGCAGCTTTACATCTTGTCTGTAGTTTTTTAGACATTTATGTTAATCTGTTCAGTAAACGTGGAGTTTCTACCGTGAGCCAGACATACGTTTTAAAGCCAAGAGTAGACCAAACGGTGAGGTCCTGAAGGACAGAGGCCAGGTTTAACTCATTCTTTTTTGAAATCTGTCTATCCTAGCACTGTCCTTCCTGGCAGGTGGTCAGTGGATGTTTGTGGAATTAAGTTCACATCCTGCTTTTCTCATGCTGTTTACATGAGCCGAGCTTAAGTGAAGGCTTTTTTCCCCCCCAGAAAGGAAACTCCCATCTTTTGACTTATGTCATGTTTCTTACTATCGTGTTCCCATGACCTCTCACCTAATAAGGACAAGCTTTGTTCAACTCCCTTTTCTGTAGTTCCCAGGACTTTGCTCCGGAGAGGTCTAGAATAGCCCTGTCCAATAGAAATACAGTTCAAGCCATCTATCTAATTTAAAATTTTAGTAGCAATAAATAAATAACATTAAAATTTTGGTAGCTACCTTTTAAAATGTAAAAAGGCAAAAAATTAAAATAAATTAAAATAAAATAAAATGTAAAATGTAAAAAGGTCGGGTGCTTGGGTGGCTTAGTCAGATAAACATCTAACTTTAGCTCGAGTCATGATCTCGCAGTTCGTGGGTTTGAGCCCCGTGTCGGGCTCTGTGCTGACAGCTCGGAGCCTGGATCCTGCTTTGGATTCTGTGTCTCCCTCTCTCTTTGCCCCTCCCCTGCTAGCGCTCTGTGTCTCTCTCAAAAAATAAAAACATAAAACCATGAAAAAAAATTTAAATAAAATAAAATGTAAAAAGGCAGGTGCCTGGGTGCGTCATTTCAGCTCAAGTTTATGCAACTGAGCCCCGAGTTGGGCTCTGTGCTAACAGGGCAGAGCCTGCTTCAATTCTCTCTCCCTCTCTCTGCCTCTCCTCCATGTGTGCACACACATGCGCTCTCTCTCCAAATAAATGTTTTTTAGAAATACAAATAAAATGTCAAAAGAAATAAGTATTAATATTTTGCATTTTTTAAATTCATATTGTCTTCAAAATCTAATGTGTATTTTTCACATACGGCGCTAGCCACATGTGGCTAATGGTTACCTTACTGAACAGCACAGGTATAGAATTCATGTTAGTTTACAGTGCAATATTGGCTTCAGAAGTAGAATTTAGTGATTCATCACTTATGTAAAGCACCCAGTGCTTATCCCACTTTGAATTTTTGTGTACTCATCATATAAATAAGTGATAAAAGTGTTCATTTTATTTATTTTGAGAGAGAGACAGATAATGAGCCGGGGAGGGGCAGAGAGAGAGGGAGAGAGAATCCCAAGCAGGTTCTGCACTGTTAGCAGAGCCCAGTGTGGGGCTTGATCTCATGAACCCTGAGACCATGACCTGAGCTGAAATCAAGAGTCAGATGCTCAACCAACTGAGCCACTCAGGTAGCATGCACTGTTTCTTTTTAAGCTATTCTTAGATTTTTTTCTTTAATCCTTAGGTAAAGTCCATATTTCAAAAACCATCGAGTCTTTTTCTTAAAATGCGTCTAAGCTATTCTTTGCTTGTGAACTATTCTTTGGTCGGGGGAGCATCATCAATCTTCCTTTTCATCTCCTCCTGTGTCCCTGGCTCCCTGGAATCTAAATGATTGGGATTTTCTATCTTTTTGCTCTTCCCCCTTTAATGCCACGTCTTCTCCAACACTGACCTCACACGACGTTCCCCTGAAACTTGAATATTTACATGGTTTATGTTAACTTCTTGTGCAAGCATTCTCTGTGTTGGAAATGGGGTTCCATTTTATTAGTAAGGCTGACATTGCATCACCTGGGACATTTCAGAGTACAGGAGTAGGAAGCTAGTTAAACATGTAAAGCTGGATTTCTAGCTCACGTCCTGAAAGACCATAGGAAACGATGTGACTGATACAGATGAGCAAACATCTTTTAAGTAACTGACGATTTCCCAACAATGGCAAGCTAGTGAGTAAAGCCATATTTGGTAGGTTGAAGAACAAGAAAGGGTGGACTGCCAAACCTTGGGCTCATGGGGAGAGAATACTGTGATAAGAACATATGGAGCATGTTTTAAAACAAAATTTTGGACAGGAATTCAAGTGCGATAAACGTGGTGGTCAGGAGGAATCACTGGTATGTATGCTGCGAAGAGTCCGCAGCGCCAGGGAGGAGGCGTCTGAGACCAATTCAAAGCCTAGACCAGAGCTCTTAGCCCGTTACTACATCTTTCCTGTAACATGGACATGCAGAAGATAATAAGCAATAATTAGAAATCTAGGATTGTAGCGTTAAGACGTTCAAAGAAGCTCGGCTATACTGTAAGCTTCTTCATGTAGACTATGTGGTATTGACACCTACACCATTCACATCTAGTTGAGTGCCTGGAAAAGAACAGACGTTGGCTGACTGAATGCGTGGACGGAGATGTCTAGAAGAGCCACCTGTCCAATAGACTGTTGTCCGATCCACAACAGTGAGTTGTGGATCCATTTGCTAAATTTAAGTGACAGACTAAATAAAGAAGAAAGATGTTGCAGATTGATTAGATAGTGTTGGTGGGGCAGTTAGAGTCAAGAGGGAATGAATGGGAAGAAACGGGTTCTACAGCTTAAAGCTCTTGACAAGAGAACAAATGAAGGAGAATGAAAAGGCTTGAAAATAAGCAGCCGTTTGAATCTACACTGTACTTCCTGCCTGTAGGCGGTGCATCCTGGCACCGCGGGAGAACCTGAGTGACAGAATAGTACTCAGGAATCTAAGATATTACAAGTTCAAAGCTTCCGTCTGGATCTGTATGCCCAGGAAGGCAGGATTCTGCTCTTGTCCGGGCCTGACTGGCTGTTTTCTCTACCCAAAGTACATTTCCAGTGACACCCTCACCTTGATCAGCTGCTTCGTGTTACTTTTTAAGTTAAATCGCAACTCTGATGGCAAAAATTTTGTGTTCCCCTACACGGACAAAAACTATTTTCCATGTAAAGGTTCAAAACAAGTCTGCAAATATTTAGGTATCTACACACATCAAATAATGCGGCTGTGGATCATAACGAGGGCTCTGTGCCTAAAAGTGAATGGACCCAGAGCCGTGTCGAATTGGGGCTTTCTTCTAATAATCACCTGCCATTGGTTCCGTGAGATGCCAAATTAGAAATACACTTGTCACCGCCGGACATGAATTCCTTTCTCGAATACAAAATGATTTATACTTATGACTTTCTTTAGGCTTCTCTTTTAGCAATGTTCCTCAGAAGCAGCTTCGCCCCCGGTGAGTTACAGGTCTTCGTTAATGCCGGTTCACTTAGGGAACTTGTTTCAGGCTCTGGATGTCTTCGATGTAAAAACAATTACTTTTCACTTTATTTTGTAAAAATTATTAACTGATTATTTTTCAAGTACGCTTGGGTTCCCGAAATGCAGCAGAGGGGCGTGCCTCTTAGGAGCTGAACAGACCGCTTTTCACATTCCTTAGAAATAAGATATGGCTCAGTATTTTAAATCATAGCAACAGTTGATAAGAAAAACAGCGAAAAGGGAATCATTTCCATATGGAAAGAAAAGGAAGAAACCAGTGAAGCTGTGAACTGTCATTTCTCCGCATAAAAATAAATCACCACTGGCAGATTTGGCAGAGCGGGCAAATGTTCTTATTTATTTCCCATTTACACGTGTTAATACATTGCATAAGATGCGTTTTATTGAAATACACAATTACCCTCAAACTCAGTTGCCAATTTCCAAGTGTGTTTTGTTCTACTGAGTGAAACCCACATCTGTTTGTGTGAATTTCATCAAGAACAGGATAGTATTTCCTTTGAGATAATTTTCTCAACTTCGTGAAATTTTGGTGAAGTTCTACACGTTTTACTGAAAGGCATAACGCTGTCCACACCAAATAAAGACCTATAAGTAATCTGAAAACAGCAGTTGAATAAAATCAATTTCTGTTCTTGCATCTCAAGATCTAAAAGAAAAACTGACCCAATTTTCTGATGGCTAGAAAATTTTAGAAAAGCAAACATTTACTTACTTTTGTACTTAAGTATGATATACATTTATTTAAAAAATCATGATATGCGTTTATTAACAAAATCTGATATTTATTTTTAAATAACTGCTTAACGTGGAAAACCTTACCCTGTTAAAGAATAAAATATTCAAAATAGATGTTCATACTCTAGCATTTGACAGTAGCTCCCTCTTGTGGTTCAAAGCATTTACTTCAGAGGTGAACACAAGTAACAACTACAATTTTTAAAAAAAATTTTTTTTTAATGTTTTATTTTATTTTTGAGAGAGAGACACACACAGAGTGCAAGCAGGGGAGAGGCAGAGAGAGAGGGAGACACAGAATCTGAAGCAGGCTCCAGGCGCTGAGCTGTCAGCACGGAGCCCGGTGTGGGGCTTAAACTCCCAAACCGTGAGATCATACATAACCTGAGCCGAAGTCAGACGCTCAACTGACTGAGGCACCCAGGCGCCCCAGAACTACAATTTCTTAAGCTTAAAATTGTGCGGTGAAAGTTTAACTTATACTTAGTGAATTCTTTTTGGAATAAAGAAGGGAAGATATAGAAAAAGAATATTCCAGGGCGCCTGGGGAGCTCAGTCGGCTAAGCGTCCAACTTCGGCTCAGGTCATGATCTCACAGTTCCTGGGTTCAAAGCCCTGTATAGGGCTCTGTGCTGACAGCTCAGAGCCTGAAGTTGCTTTGGATTCTGTGTCTCCCTCTCTCTCTGCCCCTCCCCAACTCACCCTCTGTCTCTCTCTCTCCAACATAAATAGACATTAAAATTTTTTTTAATTTAGGGGCGCCTGGGTGGCTCAGTTGGTTAAGCGGCTAACTTCAGCTCAGGTCAGGATCTTACGGTCTGAGTTCGAGCCCCACATCGGGCTCTGTGCTGACAGCTCAGAGCCTGGAGCCTGCTTCCGATTCTGTATCTCCCTCTCTCTCTGCCCTTCCCTTGCTCATGCTCTGTCTCTGTGTCTCTCAAAAATAAAATAAAAACGCTAAAAAAAAATTTAAAAAAAACTTATAAAAAAAGAACATAATATGAAAAGCTAGACAATTAATCATATAAATGACATAGTTAAAACCATAAAAATATATTTAAAATTTTTTTTAATTTAAAAAAAGAAAAAGAATATTCCCCTTTTTTGGGTAGTTCCAGAGTTCCAACATCTCAGCAAAGTGTTTCCAAATTTCCTTATTGAAGCACCAATTTTTTTCTTACAAATGAAAATACCAAGTAAGTGTTTTCATTGAAAACATACTATTTTCCATTTATTTTTATTTAAACATTTTTTTTATTTATTTAATCTCTACATCCAGCATGGGGCTCGGACTCATGACCCCCAGATCAAGAGTCGCATGCTCTTCTGACCGAGCCAGCCAGGCACCTCAAAAACATGCTATTCTCCGTTTAAAAGGGTTTCCTCCAGAAGCGCCTGGGTGACTCAGTCGGTGAAGGTCCGACTCTTGGTTTTGGCTCAGGTCACGATCTCACGGTTTGTGAGCCCAAGCCCTGTATGGGCTCTGTGCTGACAACGCGGAGCCTGCTTGGGATTTTCTCTCTCTCCTCCTCTCTCTCTGCCCCCATCCCCCCTTGCTCACACACACACTCTAAAACTAAAAAAATAAACTTAAAAAAAAAAAGGTTTTCTTCCTTTTCTTTTTTATCTTTTATTATAACCCAAGTTAGTTAACATACATAGCATAAAGGTTCTCCTTTTCTGTGTTATAGTATGCCAAAGGAGACAGTGGTCACCTTGTTACTTTAACAGGTAGGGATTTGAACACCCTACTGAGAAAGCAGCATTGAAAAGTGTTTAGCCCCAAATTGACCTAAGGTACTTTTTCTCCTTTGTCGGAGGTCAGAGATTGCAGTAACTGGCAACGACCTGTTCTAACAATGTGAAACTGTCCAAAAAGTCCTCTTCTTCAATTCCAAATTTTGTGTACTGATGAATGTAGGCTCTGGTGAAAGAAACGGAAAATGTAAATATAAAAAAAAAAACTCAGACAAATGAGTAACTCCTGAAATCAAACCATAGAATAGAACTGTCCTAGTTCAAGAATTAATTGAAGATGGAAGAATCTCTTAAATGTCTTCTATTTGCTTCAGTGTTTATTCCAAAGATTAGGAAACTTTGAAAGTTTATGTCAAGCTCCCTGCCTTTTAACCATCCAAGGCAGTGACAACAAGAAGCACATAGGAAAGAGAAGCATGTTCAGATTTGCTCATCCCACCGAGCGCATGTTCAACACCCTACAGAGATGACCGGCTCAGCGTAAACTCTGCACAGTGCCTGCGAATTTTTACCTACTGCTTGAAACACACTAATCCAGCTCTAGGAATGAAGTGAAGTCTCCCAAGTATTTTTCAGACAACGTTTAATTTGCAGTTATGCCAGGTGGTCTTTTTAATACCCCGGACCCTCCGAATGTTCTGAGGCGGGAGCGATATTAAAAAGGATGTCAGGGGCAGATGTAATAAGGGCTGCTGCCATTTAAGGGGAGTGGGAGGTGAACCCTGCCAGGAAAGGACCAGAGCTCACTGTCCTTTCGAATGGGGCTTGGGAGTAGCCATGTGCAGAAAGGAGGTTCCTGGGAACCCTGGAGAATCAATGCGAGGCCTTGCCAATTAACATGAGGAATGCTGCTTTGACAGCTAATTGTGGCAGAGGTCAGGAGGCCAAGAACTCATTTCTTAGGATCGAGTGGACATTTCCTAGTGGCAGATGGAATTAAACTGGCAACACTTCTCGCTGAACAAGATCGGCATCTCTTCCATTCTTCCAAGGATCTCGCTTTGTAATACTATTTTTATTGTCCCAGCCTCGTAATGAAATTTCTACTTTCATTTCATTTCATTTAGAAACTACTCCTTTAGGGGCGCCTGGGTGGCTCAGTCGGTTGCGTGTCCGACTTCGGCTCGGGTCATGATCTCTCAGTCTGTGAGTTCGAGCCCCGCGTCGGGCTCTGCGCTGACAGCTCAGAGCCTGGAGCCTGCTTCACATTCTGTGTCTCCCTCTCTCTCTGCCCCTCCCCCACTCGTGCTCTGTCTGTCTCTGTCTCAAAAATAAATAAACATTAAAATTAAAAAAAAAAAAAAAAAGAAACTACTCCTTTAGTCAACAAGAGTTAACGGCAGTGTGGCAGGTGTGTTTACGTGATTATCTCACTTAATCCTCGCCACGTATCCTCTCAGTTTGGACCCAGTGTGCAGAAAAGGAAATGACGCTGGAAGTAACGTGAGTGAATTTCACACATACAAAGTAAGACGTGCTTACTCCATGTTGTAGATTGAATGTTTGCGTTCCCCCAAAATTCATGCCCTAAAATCCTAATCCCAAGGTGACGATGGTATTAGGAGGTGAGGCCTTTGGAAGGTGACGGGTCATGAGGGTGGAGCCCTCATGAATGGGATCAGTGCCCTTTTAAGAGAGGCCCGTGAAAGGTCTTTGCCTCTCTGGCCATTTGAGGACACAGGGAAAGACGCCTCTTATGACCCAGGAAGTAGGTCTTCATTAGACATTGAATGTGCCAGCACCATTTAACCTTGGACTTCCTAGCCTCTGGAACTGTGAGAAATAACTTCCTGTTGTTTATAAGATACCCAGTCTGTGCTATTTTTCTTAAAGCAAATCAAACAGACTAAGACATTCCGGATCCTGCTTTGTGTTTTAAGATATCGTATGCCTAAGGGTAGAAAGGCTCGTCGATTTCTGGGCGCCTGGGTGGCTCGGTGGGATAAGCATCTGACCCTTGATTTCAGTTCAGGTCATGATCTTTCAGTTTTCGAGACTGAGCCCTGCATCACCGCATCGGGATTTGCGCTGAGGGCACGGAGCCTGCTTGGGATTCCCTCTCTCTCTCTCTCTCTCT
This sequence comes from Paguma larvata, assembly GCA_030068075.1. Classification (NCBI taxonomy): domain Eukaryota; kingdom Metazoa; phylum Chordata; class Mammalia; order Carnivora; family Viverridae; genus Paguma; species Paguma larvata. The sequence continues at coordinate 55,855,037 of CM057843.1, forward strand.
CTCTGTGTCTCTCCTGCCCCTCCCCTGCTCACACTCTCTCTCCCAAAATAAATAAATAAATAATAATAATTAAAAAATAGGTTTGTAGATTTATTTTTTACTTACTTTGAAGCAAACATATTCCATGCTTTGCCCACAATCGTATCAAGCGGCTTCAGGAAGAACTGGCTGTTGCTGACCAACGCCGCAGACTTCTCGTACTTGCTAAATGCCCTCTGGGTTTTCCACACATTGAAAGCGTCAGCAGGCGATAACCAAGAAGTGTAGAGCGCTGGGTCTTTAAATCCCCCTGGAGTAAAACCACACCAAACCATTGCTCACGCCATGCATCATTAATTTTGGAAACAAATTAATAAACAGATTTTTCTTATTTATTTAACCAGAAATCTTTTGCTTTACCTATTTAAAACTAGTTTTATAGTGCTCTTAGATAAATGATCCGTAGTCATCGTAAAAAAAAAAAAAAAAAAGTAGTAATTCACACCATTCAGAAAATATTACAAAGAAAATTTAAAAGTCAACCGAACAGGTGAAATGTCCCCATCCAGAGAAGATCGTGAACATTCTGCTGACCCTCTCGTGTACATAATCTTACACACATGCTGTTCTGTAATCTGCGTGTTCATTCACCAATAGGTTGTGAACCTCTTTTTCATGTCAATAAATATCACTCGTATTTCAAGGCTTGTGATGTGATTATGGCATAACTCATTTAACACATTTCCTACTGTTGGGCATTTCGGTTGTTTCCACATTTTTGTGTGGAAGACACTGCAGTGAATATCTTTGTAAGAACGCCTCTCTGTACCTACGTCATTTGTTGTGGGTACATTTTTGGAAGTTTGATTACTTTACATACCCTCTTACTAATTCTCTTAATTTAAATTCTAAAATGAAGACTGAAGAAAACATTCCAAGGAAGGAAAAAATATACCGTATGATGGACTTGAAATGCTCTCTCTTTACTCGTCGCTTTTTTTCTAAGGTGTATTACAGGGACTAGATTATTTGGATTTCTTTATATCACAGCTAGAAGCAGTCAATTTGATACTGCTAAAATCACCCGATAAGGACAATACAAACCTGAAGACCCGCCATAGAAATACGAACTAATCAGAGCACTGCTCTTTGAACGTCCTGAAAATTTGATAACAAAAGCCTTGTCACAGAGACTCCTGCTGTGCTACGTTACCTGTTCTCCCCTTCTTTAGTAACAGAGCTCCCCAATTTTAACTGTGCTCGTGACACCCTTGCAGCTAGGTGTAGCACACGATTCGGTCCCAATCAAAGGTATTCAAACATGAGCGCCGTGTGCAACCCTGGGAAAAGGCAGCATGCCCTCCTTGGCTCATTCCTATGTGATCTGATGGCTGAAGCTCAAGAACAGATGTCTTGGACTATAAGGAGGAAGCCACGGGACACCTGGGTGGCTCAGTCGGTTGAGTGTCCCACTATATCTCAGGTCAGGATCTCATGGTTTGTGAGTTCGAGCCCTGCGTCGCGCTCTGTGCTGACCACTCAGAGCGTGGAGCCTGCTTCGGATTCTGTGTCTTCCTCTCTGCCCACCCCACCCATGCTCACTCACTCTTTCTCTCTCAAAACTAAATACATTAAAAAAAATAAATTAAAAAATGAGGAAGCCATAAAGTGAGGACAGAAAGAATTAAACCTGTATCTTGTTTCAACCACTTCTATTTTTGGTGTCCAGTTACATATTACTGACACAATGGTAACATTTTGCTACTAAAACACTTCCTTTTTTCCTAATTTTTTTAACAATTATTTATTTATTTGAGAGAGAGAGAGAGAGAGCAGGGGAGGGGCAGAGAGAGAGAGAGGGAGACAGAATCCGAAGCTAGTTCCAGGCTCTGAGGTGTCCACACAGAGCCTAACGCGGGGCTCGGACTCACGAACCCTGAGATCATGACCTGAGCCAAAGTTGAACGCTTAACCGCTTAACCGACTGAGCCACTCAGGCACCCCAGGGGACTTCCTTTTAAAACACAAAACAAAACAAAACAAAAACCACGTACCATACACATGTGCAAAATGTGCATATTAATTTTCACCTTAACTTCTGCTTACCCAGATCTGCGCTGTGCACATCCTTCCCTCGAAGGACGACCAAGTTAGCAATGGAAGTGTTAAAATGCAGCTCCCTGTTGAGAGGCACCTTCCCGAGACGAGGAAGTCCGGATAAAGGAGGCCGAACCTGCCAATCGATACCTACCGAAGGGAAAAAGCCAGAAATTTTATAAATCGCTTTGAGCAACAAGTCAAAGATGTATTATGGCATGTATATTTTACATATATTTTTATTTGATAAGAAAAAGTTGCTTTCTTCTACGAAATGTTTACAAATTCGTATCTGGTTGACCTAAAATGATTCAAACGACTCGGTCCCGAGAAAGGGGTGAAATACTCTTCATAGAGTGTTCCAGGATGGTGGTAGGTGCATACAATGGATTTCTACTCAGGAATAAAAAGAAACTACTGATACGCAAAAAACAACATGGACACATCTCGAGAGCATTATGCTAAGGGAAATGAGTTTGACTCAAAAAATCACATACTGGATGATTCCATTTATAGGACATTCTGGAAGAGGCTAAACCATGGGAACAAAATTCAAATCAGTAGTTGCCAGAGGCTGGAGTGGAGAAGAGACTGCCTACAAAGGAGCATGAAGGAGCTTTTTGGGATGACAGAAATACTCGATCTCAATTGTCATAGAGGTTACTAGAATTTTGTCAAAATTCATAGAACTATACACCTAAAAAGGGTGAACTTACACCTGTATGAACAAACAAAATACACAGAAAAAAGTTATGGGATGTAGAAACACAAAATAAAAATAGGATTGGAAATTGACTAGTCATAGGGAAATACTAAGAAAATACACTTTTTTAAAATTTTCTTTTACTTAAATGTTTTTTGTGTTTTTTTTTTTTGAGAGAGAGAGAGAGTGCGCGCAGGAGAGGTGCAGAGAGAGAAGGAGACAGAGGATCCAAAGAGGGCTCTGCGCTGACAGCAGCGAGTCCAATGTAAGGCTTGAACTCCTGAACTGTGAGATCATGACCTGAGCCAAAGCTGGATGCTCGAACGACTAAGCCACCCAGGCGCCACTAAGAAAATATTCTTTTTTAAAGATATACATATATATATTTAATGTTTATTTATTTTTGAGAGACATAGAGGCACAGCATGAACAGTGGAAGGGCAGAGAGAGAGGGAGATACAGAATCGGAAGCAGGTTCCAGGCTCTGAGCCGTCAGCACAGAGCCTGACGCGGGGCTCGAACTCACAGACCGCGAGATCATGACCGGAGCCGAAGTTGGCCGCCCAACCGACTGAGCCACCCAGGCGCCCCAGAAAATATTCTTAAATTAAAGACAGGATAGGGATAAAATTCAGCGCTCGTAACAGATTGGTTTTCAGCAAAAAGAGAAATACGACAAACCAAAAATTTTGGCGTGCTGAACTCAGTAAGAAGGCAAGCCAATTTAAAAATTGGAAAGATGTTTGAATAAACATTTCACCAAAAAAGACAATCAAACAAATCTAACAAGCACATAAAAAGATGCTCAACATAACCGTCATTAGAAAAATGCAAATTAAGGGGCATGTGGGTGGTTCAGTCAGTGAAGCATCTGACTTGATTTTGGCTCAGGTCAGGATCTCACGGTTCATGACATCGAGCTCTGCATCGGGCTCTGTGCTGACGGTGTGGAGCCTGCTTGAGATTCTCTCACTCCCTCTCTCCGTGCCCCTACCTGCTCTCTTTCTCTCCCAAAATAAATAAATAAACGTAATAAAAATGTAAATTGAGGGGCACCTGGGTGTCTCAGTAGGTTGAGTCCGATTTTGGCTCAGGTCATGATCTCGTGGTTCGTGGGTTTGAGCCTTGTGTTGGGCTCTGTGCTGACGACTCAGAGCCTGGAGCCTGCTTCAGATTCTGTGTCTCCCTCTCTCTCTGCCCCTCCCCTGCTCGCATTTTGTCTCTGTCTCTCTGTCTCTCTCAAAAATAAACATTAAAAATTTTTTAAATGCAAACTGAAACCACAAGGAGACACTACTTCATACCTATTAGAATGGCTATAATCAAGAAGACTAACGATGTCAGATGTTGGCAAGGATGTGGAAAAATTGAAACCCTCTTAAACTGTTGGCGGGAACGTAAAATGGTGGAGCCACTTTGGAAAAGAGTTTAGCAGTTTTACGAAATGTTAAACACAGACTTATTCTTTGACCCAGCAATGCCATTCCTACGTATATAATCAAGAGATTGATGGGGCGCCGGGGTGGCTCAGTCAGCTGAGCTTCTGACTTGGGCTCAGGTCACGATCTTGCCATTCATGGGTTTGAGCCCCACATTGGGGTTACTGCTGTCTGCGTGGAGACCACTTAGAATCCTGTGCGTCCCCTCTGTCTGCCCCTCCCCTGCTCGCACTCTCTCAAAAATAAATAAAACATTTAAAAAGTAAAAAAAAAAAAGACTGAAAACATATGTGGACAGAAAAACTTGTATACAAATGCACACAGCAGCGTTATTCATAACAGACACAAAGTGAAAACAAGCCGAATGTCCAGGCAACTGTTAGATATCTAAACAAAATGTGATATGTCCATCTAATGGAATACTATTCAGCAATACAACAAACAGATTGAACTACTGATACAGCTACGACGTGGATGAACCTCAAAGATATTAAGTAAAAAAGATCAGACCCCAAAGACTATATATTGTATAATTTCATTTATATGATATGTCCACAACAGGCGCATCTATAAAGACAGAAAGCACACTGGTGGTTGTTTGGGGCTAGGGATAAAAATGGGAGGTGACTGCAAAATAAATATAAGAAACTTTCCGGAGTGACAGAAATGTTCTACACCTGGCTTGTGATAATGGTTGCACAACTCCGCAAAGTTACGGAAAAAAAAATCACTGAATTGTACACTTATTATAGGTGAAGTATATGCTATATAAATCACAGCTCAGTAAAAATATTTAAAAATTGATGACACGCTGTAAAAGCTGTACTTGTTAGACAATTCATCACTCTGTGTTACTCAGAAACGAACGGTAATAAACTCTATCTAAAAGTTACAAAAATAAAAAAGAAATGAAGCTATTCCAAAGTTAGGCCCTTGAAAAACTAATATTCAAAAAGTGAAAAGGGAAAAGTCAAGCCAATCAAATTTAAAATGGGAAGAGAAGTAACCAAAAAAAGCATTATCAGACATAAAAATCAATCCCAGATGGGTTAAAATTTAAATATTAAATATAAGACTATAAAAAAATACTGGGGAATACTAAAGAATATTTTATATCTGGGGCAAGGCTTGGAATCTATAACATAGGAGATGTACGTAAAATGTAAATCCTCCATATGATGAAAAATACTATATAAAAGACAAAAATGATGGACAAAAATATTTGAAACCCATGTAACAAAAAGGGTATAAATCTATAATATTATATTTCCTTCCATCTAAGACACTACTGATTATAAGAAAATCACATTTGGCAATATTAGGATTCAAATCAAACTAGATTTGAAAACCATGTTTTTAAAAAATATATAAGGGATGCCTGGCTGGCTCAGTCAGCGGAGCATGTGACTCTCTATCTTGGGGTTGTGAGCTTGAGCCCTATGTTGGATGTAGAGATCACCTAAAAAAAAAAATAAATAAAAGAACATCTTTTTAAAAAAAGAAAAAAAATTAGATAAGTACAGAAACGTTTATTCAACTTAGGGCTGAATAATTGACAGGTACATAGAAAAAGTAAGCAAACAAGAAAACAAGGCAATTATTAACTCCAAAGAAAATAAAAAACTATACAGGAAAGGAAAAGTAATTACAGGATCCTACATGGCTCAGTTATGAATAGCATTTACTTGGTCACGATAATGTAAAGCTGAATACCGCTTTAACCCAGTGATGACACTCATGTTGGAAGCATGGGAAGACAGAAGGGTGTTTGCAGGGTTTACATTGTGGGAAAAAGCTAAATCCTAACCTTCCATATTTTGGAAGTAAATAGGTAATATCTAAACAACTGAAAAACCAATAGATGGCAATGAATAGATAAAAACAGTAAAAGAACAAGCAAAAAAGTTTTGAAAATGGTTGCTCCTGGGAAGGAGAAAATACAGAAATTTTATGGAATGGTTGTTTTAACAACTGGCTGTGTAGAATTACTTGACTCTTTAATCTATGTACATATAACAAATTATGACACACATACAGTAGGAAACTATGCAACCATTAAAAAGAATAAGGCATGTCCAAATTTAATGAATTGGAAAAGCCATAAAATATT